>OY796678.1:4111200-6933968 GCA_963680715.1 Tetragnatha montana | reverse complement strand
CTCCTCTTTTTCCTCCTCCTCATCATCCTCCTCTTCATCACTCCTGAGGAGGCGGAGGAGCTACCTCCTCCTCCTGATGATGAGATTCTTCCTCCTCCTCATCGTCGTCGTCGTCCAGGCCGACGAACTTGAGTTTCTGATTGGGGGAGAGAAAATTTGCGTTTTGTAGCAATAGACGAGCATTTGCAATCACGTGACTCGCACCTGGCAACACACCAGTGGCGTATATAGGAATTAATCCAGGGGCCCAAAATTAATCCCCAGCCCCTCCCCCACATATTTAATAGGTCCAATGTAGCGTTTTAGGTGATAATTTAGGTCCTAAAAATTTAATATAGGAAAAGTTGTTAGTAATAAAAATACAAGTATACCAAAGGGGGGTCTGGGGGTCCTCCCCCAGAAATTTTTTGAAGTTTGACTAAAAAAAACAGGTTTTTAACTATACTAGTTTTGGTACAGTCTGAATTTTGGTTGTACATTTTTTTTGAACTTAATATTTTAAAAGTTATAAAAATAGAGTTCCAAGTGCAAAAGTGGATCTGGGGGTCCTTCCCCAGAAAATTTTTGAAACTTTACCCCTAAAAATAGGTTTTTATCTTGTTTTTGGTACACTTGGTCCGAATTTTGGACATTTATTTTTTTGGTAGGATTTAGATTTTTGATGAACTTATTATAATAAAGTTGTTAATAATAAAATTCCAAGTACAAAAGGGGGGTCTGGGGGTCCTCCCCCAGAAAATTTTTGAAATTTGACCCTAAAATACAGGGTTTTAACTTGTTTTGGTACACCTAGTTTGAATTTCGGCCCCCCCTTATATACGCCACTGCAACACACTTACCTTCTCAACCACCCCCATGGCTTGCGACAGAATGTCCTCGACGTAACTCCGCAGCGACTCCCTCAGATCGTCTGGCAACTCCGAGGGCTGCAAAGAGAGAAAAGTGAGATTGTGGCGATTTTTATTGGCTTCAAGAAATGGAGATTCAGGGGGTCCCAAAATTGATTTAAACACTCTCTCCCTGATAAACTAATTTTAAACACTTTGGGGCCGTCCATAAATGACGTCATGCTTAGAGGGGAGGGAGGGGGTTCATCATTCTGTGACACTTTGTGACAAAAGGGGTGGTTTCAAGAATTGTGATATCACACATTGAAAATCAAAAATAAAACTAAATAAAAAAATTTCTGGAAAATGTAGCTTAAATAACTTTTCTGTCTGTTTTTCTGTCCTTTTGATATTTATTGCTTTTAAACCCTTGCTATAGTTTCCGGGTAACCTTGGGTGCAGATGGGGTTGTTCTGCAATTGCGGTACTGCCCCGCATACAGAAAGGTTCCCCAATATGCGACCACTGTGATGGGTTCTGCACCCCTGATAAGGGGCCATTCATTAATTACGTAAGGATGATTTTGGAAATTTTTGACCCCCCCCCACCCCCCATGTAAGGGAACGTAAGATTTTTCAAACCCCTCCCCCCTATTCTTACGTAAGATTCCATTTCTTTTTTCAAAATAATAAAATGTTAGAAAAGGATCAGATACTAAAATTCTCAGTTTGACGTAAATCAAAGATTTTTATTTTTCAACAGATAAGTAATATTCTTGCTGTCAACTACATATTAGGGAACGTACCCATACTACGTGACCAGTTTAGGGGGGAGGGGGTCTTCAAAATACCACGCTTGGTCACAGGGGGGGGGCTTAGGGTTTTGTCACGTAGTCAAAAAATAAAGAAAAAAAAGACCTGTTTTTGTAAATTAAGTTACTGTTTCAATAACTTTTACATAAGTTTTTTCTTCTTGATAACATATTTTCCACTTGTATGCACGCACTCTTGGGGTCACGTGGCAAGCGCTGTATTAATAAAGACAAATATTAAGCCAAATTGACTTTTTTTAACTTCCTGTTAGCTAAAAATGATTAAAAACCGTATTTATGAACTACTACGTGAAAACTAGAGGGGGAGGGGGGTCTCTCTTGGCATATACACCAAGGTCACCAAGGGGGGTCAAAAATAGTAAAAAATAGGTCACGTAGTATGGGTACGTTCCCTTACCATTGTATTATTATCTCTAGTCTCTGGAATACCATATATATCAGTAATTATTAACTTGGAAAATCTTACGTAAGAATGGGTCTGACCCCCCCCACCCCCAAGTAAGGATATTTAGAGATTTTTCCAACCCCCCCCCTCGGGACCCTTACGTAATTAATGAATGGCCCCTAAAGTGATTCAGTAATTGCATATTTTTCATATTTTTAAAATTTACATATAGTATTCTATCTTTGTGTCAAGTAGCTTCAAGCGCTGATAAAACATGGAATTAACTTAAGTACAACTTTTGACATTTATTATTGATAGCTTAAATAACATTATTATAAGATTCATACCAACGAAATAACACTTCACTTTGAACTTTCAAGGTGGGGTGCACTTAAACTTCAATAAAAACATCGGGTCCTAAATATTCTCACCAACCTTATTCTAAACTTATTATTGGTAGCAGTCCATGACGTGACAAAAGGGGAGGGGTATGGTGAAGTGTGATATCGGGGAGGGAGGGGGTCAAAAATGTTGAAAAAAAAGTGTGACATCATTTATGGATGACCTCTTTTCGGTAAATTCTTAACCTTCTTACGGGTCTAATAGGTAAGAAACCTATATTCGCATATTATAAACCTTATTTGAACATAAAATAATTTGTTGAATATGAAAGGGAACAATTAGGAAGATCCTAAAAAAAAATTATATTTGTTTAATTTATTTTTAAATTTATATTAGTTTCAAAATTATTTTTTGGAAAGGTGATGACAAGCATCTTGTTTGAACATAAAACAATTCGATGAATAGGGTCTGGTGGGGTAAAATGGATCACTTTTTAGCTATTTTCACATTCTAAGTGTTATTTCATCAAAACTTTTATTTTAAAATGATTTCTTTCAATTGGATATTGACATTACAATCCTGTAGATCATTTTAATCCAATTTAATTTAACATTTTTCAATTATAAGTTGGTCAAACTTAGCATTAAAAGTAATGATCCATTTTATCCCAACCTGGGGTAAAATGGATCCATTGAGGGGTAAAATGGATCATTACTTTTAATGCTAAGTTTGACCAACTTATAATTGAAAAATGTTAAACTAAATTGGATTAAAATGTTCTATAGGATTGTAATGTCAATATCCAATTGAAAGAAATCATTTTAAAATAATAGTTTTGATAAATTACACTTTAAAAAGTGATACATTTTACCCCACCGGACCCTACTCAAACATTTCTCAAAGTTAATGAACATTGTTCAAAAATCAAAATACTTCATTTAAAGAAAAAGAAATAAAACTGCTTGACAATTCAATACATATTTCAAGGAAATAAGTTAAAAACATTCATTAAACTTAATACAGAAAGATTCCTCCAAAAAGAAAAGAATGGATCAGCTCTGATCCACTTTACCGTAAGTACGATAGATTGATATAAAACAGAAAATATTTTATATTTTTTTTATCTGTTTGGATTAAAATGTCTTTCAGACTTTCTTTTGTTGAAAAATACTTCAAAGGTCTACTGCAATTAATTACACGATATAAATATTCCGAAGTTGGTAGACTGTTTTTTTTGTCATCACCATACACGGTTCAAAATCAATACTTTTTTGGTTTCCAAATTTATGAATCTAAACTTTTGATGATCAGAAAATATTGTCAACAAATTAAATAATTCAATACAAAAAAATGGGTGAAAATAGTTCAATTTAAACTTGATTTATATCGAGTTAATTAAAACTGGTCCATTTTACCCCAAGATCCACTTTACCCCAATAACCCACCCTATAAAATAGAACAATTAAGAAAACCGTAAATTGAAAAAAAAAATAGCTTTAATTCTTACTGGATTACTAAGGTGAATCTACGAATTCATCAATCCAGACAGCTCAGTGAATGAAATTCCAGTTTTTGCAATCCTTTTTAACGTCGAAATTTTTAATAGAAGTTCTACATATTTTAGGTTTACTTGAAGGTAAATATTGGAAAAATATAAATTCTAATAAAAGTTTTCAAGAGAGCTAAGGTTTCTATCCTTAAAACAAAAATTAATCTTCGAATGTAACCGTAGAGCTAACAAATGTAACCCCATCGAAATGGTACTCCTTTTTACTGATAGAACGCGCTGTGGCAAAAGAAAAGACACACCATTCTTTCGAACTTCGAACAGATATTCCATTCGATTCGTCAAGGTCGTTGATGGATTCCATTCCACCTCCACCCTCAGCACTGGGAAAGGCAGAGAATGTAATCAACCGCCCAAAAAAATAGTACCAGGTTGTATTGCAATTTAAAGTAAAGAATATGCAGACACATTTGTAAAAATGTGTCATTACAAAATAGGTTATTGGAATTTTTATCCTATAACTTAATTTAATCATACATTAAAAATCTTTAAATCCAAGTGAATGAATACAGTCCGTAGGGTAAAGCCGGGAACCGGGTAGAACCGGTAGAACGAGCAACTGGTTGAACCGGTTTCCTGGCTGTAATTCGGTCACTGTAGCCTTTTCTCCACTGACGAAGAATCGAGGTGGAACGTGTCGTGTCTTGTCTTACTCTTGTGTCTCATCTCAGAAGTTTGCCTGCCGTGCCGCTGTTTTTTGTCTTGTGTGGTCTTGTGCATTCGCTCGCCTGTCGTCGTCTCATACAAGTGGATTACTGTGCAGCAAAACTTTTATCGTCTTGCCATAATTTAACAAAGTAAGCTTTCGTGTTTCCAATATTCTTAAAAAGTTCCGTTTTAATACTGTTTTCTATCCTGTTATAGTCTGTGTAAATAAAATCGGCGGTTTCACGTCATGCTTTACCATGGCAACGCAGAAGAAATACATGGAGAAAAAACTCAAGGTCAACCGCCGATTCTATTTACACAGACTATAACAAAGTTTCTTTTACTAACCCTTAAGACCCCATTGCAACCGGTGTGGCGTATAGAGAATTTTTTTTTGTTTATATGGTTTATCGGTCAAACACGTGCTCTGAAACACGAAAGTAATGTTATTAAAAAAAAGAGAACTTTATAAATCATCCATTATTGCCAAACATGTTTGGGGATTTTAATTTTTCTTCGGTTATCGTCATTAAGAATTTGAACTCTTATTTTTTACTTTGATTTTTTGAAGCTGATTATATTTACTAGTTAATGACTTGAGTATAGTGTCTTTCGCCTGTATGGAAATTTGAATTTTTCGGTAATTTAATCTTGTTCCCTATTTTTTTGATTTTGATACTGAAATTGTACTGTAACTTGCCGCGTTTTCTCCCTTGAATTTTTTCCCTATTACCTAGAGGTTGGCTTTCATTCTGTATATATGTTACGGGCAGTGGCGTATATAGGAATTTATTTCGGGAGGGGCCCAAAATTACTCCCCAGCCCCTCCCCCACATATTTAATAGGTCCAATGTAGCTTTTTAGGTTCATAATTTAGGGCCTAAAAAACTTAATATATTAAAAGTTGTTCATAATAAAAATACAAGTACCAAAGGGAGGGTCTGGGGGTCCTCCCCCAGAAAATTTTCGGAAATTTGACTAAAAAAACAGGTTTTTAACTAGTTTTGATATACTAAGTCCGAATTTTGGATGTACATTTTTATGAACTTAATATTTAAAAAGTTATTAAAATGGAGTTCCAAGTACGAAAAAGGATCTGGGGGTCCATCCCCAGAAAAGTTTTGGAACTTTACCCTAAAAACAGGTTTTTATCTTGTTTTTGGTACACTTATTCCGAATTTTGGACATATATTTTTTGGTAGGATTTGAATTTTGAGGAACTTATAACAATAAAAGTTGTTCATAATAAAATTCCAAGTACAAAAGGGGGTTTGGGGGTCCTCCCCCAGAAAATATTTTGAATTTTGACCCTAAAATACAGGGTTTAAACTGGTTTTGGTACACCTAGTCCAAATTTCGGGGGGGGCCAGGGCCCCCTCGGCCCCCCATTTATATACGCCACTGGTTACGGGCAATGTGATAAATACTCAGTAATAAATGTCATTGAATTTACCTCGTTGCCTGCCTTCAGGCATCATTAATAATACCCAGTTTATCATTTTGCCCATAACAGATAGACCGATGCAGGGCTCACACACCTGCACCAAAACAAAAATCCTGCAACGTACTGCTACAAATTGCTTATTTTAGCAGTCTCTGCTCCAAAAGTGCGCCATTTTTAATAATTTTCTTACATTTTTCCCTGAATTTGAATTTGTAAAAGACTTTAAAAAAAGCTTCTTAAAGTCCTGAAATATCAAGCTGGAATTTCAATGAAAAATCCCAAAGAGGTGACAAATTGTGAAGCATTTTTAATGAAGGAAACAATTTTTTAGTGTATTATCTTGTTATGAATTTGCGACAATAATAATTTTTGTAGCACCTGTTTTGTACTTTTTGACTGCTATAAAATAATTTTTGTGCTACAAAACTTGTTTTTACCTGCTACGAAAGACATTTTTTGTGCTACAAAATTCATTTTTATCTGCTACAAATATGTCTAAGTGAGTGTGAGCCCTGACCGATGCTGTGTCAGCTTACTTGCGTTACTGCAGGGTTCCCACAGGTCTTGAAAATCTTTGGAAAGTACTTGGAATTCTTTTCAGTTAGTACATGAAAAATTTCATTTTTATTCAAATACTTTATGTTTTATTAGCTTCTTAAACACAATTAGGTTTTTTTTAAAATTGTAGAGCAGGTAGAACTTGGTTAATTTAATTTTTCTGTTCTAAAACAAGTGAAAATAGTGTGAAATTTATAAATATATGAATGCTAACATAAAGTTGTCTTCCCTATTAGAAAGATTTTAAAGGAAAGTTGTTTCCTGAATTAGGTGTACTAAAGAGAAAAATTATTGTTAATTGTGTATTGCTTTTCCACCTTTCTATGTCAGTCCATTTAAAATTTAAAATGAGCCTTTAAAAATCTTGAAAACTTGAATTTTTTCCTCACAAAAGAGTGGGAACTAGGGTGTCCCAAAAAAGACTGACATTTTAATAAATTTTAATTAAAAAACTAAAAAAGATAAAAATACAGTTTTTTGCAATCTAAAGACTAAAGAATTTAATGACACAAATTTTCACAAATCATTGATTCCAAATCCCCGACAGGGTATAAAAGGATCAATCTTCCCATTGGAGATAATGGAAAATAGTGCTGCCACCTCTCGGGGGATTTGGGAACTACGATTTACGAAAATTTGTCTCTTAAAATTATTTGGTCTTTAGAGTAGGATGCAAGAAACCGTGTATTTTTATCTTTTTGAGTTATTGATTTTTAAAATGCAATGTGTCAGTCTTTTTTGGGACACCCTGTATGTATTGTGTATTAAACGTTGTTTATAGATCTTCTGTTTACCTTGTTCATTGCTTTGCAGCGTTCGAACAAGGACTGCTACAGAATGGAAAAAACCTGTGTAGTGAACTGGCACATCAAAGACTTCAAATTCTGGGAGGACGATATACGCCTGTTCGTGGACGGACAAACTGCGTTATTCTCGGTGGAACACCTCAACATACACCTCTACGCAAGAGAGGGTTTCCTGGTGGTTCGACCGTCAACCGTCAAGAAAGATCCTGACATCAAGCTATCCGGCGACCTCTGCTTCGTCCTTCCGGATGGCTCCCGGATAGGCGAAAGGATAACTTTCGACACACACAGCGAGTACAAGGGAAAACCCAAAGACGGCGTCCGGACTGTTCGTCAAAAGCTAACCGGGCCCCCATCCAAAGAGGTGTTGGAACGACTCAAGAAGTTCCCGTCGGATGAGAACAGACTGACCATCCGTCTCCGGCTTCGCAGCAGGGAACGGCAAGTCCACGATTTGCACACAAAGCTGATGGATGTCGAGAGGGTATCCCTGAAAGTGTCCCTGTCACAGTTAGAGGATGGGAAGCCCTTTGAGCACAAGTGCCTCTTGGAGTACCACAAGTACGGGTGTAGCGCGTCGGAACTGGTAGTTTCCGCCGGCCCCGACGCCGCTTCAAAAGTAGAATTCGCTTTGGTGTTCACCAAAATTCCGCACAGGGTCCACGCTCGCTGGTCGTTCCTGACGGCCGACGGATCCGTGATCAGGTCCGAGCAGAAAAAGTACGATATGCTGTTCACTCGCTTGGTGCAGTCATTATCTTACTGTTCACCGAAACACACGCTCTTCGATCACCTGACGAGAGAGGACGTCAGGAGGGGAGGCTACTCTGCCGTCGTTCTGCATTTGACGATGGATTATCGTACTCCCGACGTTGGATTATTAATCTGCACACAATACGTTTCGTCGACGACACACTTGAACGCCGCCATTCGACCGCTGGCTCGCGAGGCGCCGGTGGATGTTCTCGCCGAGCAATTCAAGAGCCTCTACCTCGACAAGGAGTTCACTGACTTTAAAATCACCTGCTGTGGCGTCATGTTTCCGGTTCACAGGGCTATCCTGGCTGTTCGCTCGCCTGTCTTCAAGAGCATGCTCTCTGGGAACATGAAGAAGGCAGCTTCCGGCGAAGTGGACATCGTTGACCTTGAACCCTCTACTCTCTCCCGCTTTCTGGCCTTCCTCTACACCGGGGCTGTGGGGGACCTAGGGAGTGACATTGCCTTCAAGCTCTACTATGCGGCTGACAAGTACCAGGTCCCCTGCCTCAAGAGGGTGTGCTCAGACTTCCTGTTGGCAAACATATCCGCTTCGAACGTGGACGACATATTGTCGCTTGGAGAGAGACATCAGGACCATGAACTGGCTACTCAGGCCCGCGAGTTCATTTCTCAGGAAAGAAAAAGAGTTCACTCTGAGTCAGAGAGTGACACACTCTCTGAAGATAGACCCCCACTCTCTTCTGAGAGTGACTCACTCTCTGATTAGAGTAAGTTTTAACTCATTTACCAGACTCCTTTACTCTAACTCGTAATTAGTTGCTGCAATCCCTGACTCATTTTTACTCAACTCAAAATTCGTTATTCATTGCATAATTGATTTATGGGCACAGCTTTGATAAGAGTCCTCCAGTCGCCATGTTTATCCACAGCAATATGCTTAAGTGTTGTCATCATTTGAGCTTATGGGTAATAATGGCGGCTGGAGGACTCTTATCGATGCTGTGCCGATTTATGGCTCAGTATTAATTTGCACTGCTCATTTATTTTTTACTTCAGTCACTTTTATGATAAAATTTCTTGTAACTCACTTATACTTATAAATTCTAACCCAATTTAATATTTCCTTCCATATGTTCTTTAATAGAAGTTCTTACTCCTTCTTTTATTCAAATAAATATTTACTCACATATTGTATGTATCCATATCCCGTCATCGATTGTTACTAAAACCTTACTCACTTTTCTCCATTCATTTTTAACTCCTCATTTGTAAAAAACTTAACCTTACACCTGTACCTAGTACTACTATAAATTCCTATTTTTAGTAGAGCTGTTCTGATTGTTTTATGTATGCCAAGACTGACACATTTTAAAGATCAATAACTAAAAAAGATAAAAAATATGCTGTTAGTTGCATCCTACTCCTGAGACTCTCAGGAGATAGGATATCTTTTTTAGATTTCGAGTTATTAGTTATTGATTTTTCAAATGTGTCATCCTTTTTTGGGACACCCTATATATTGTAGTAGTACAGTGGAAGCTCTTATAGCGTAATTAATCCGTACCGAGTCTTTTGTCGCTATAAGAGCAAACTTCGAGTGATACACTCGAATGTAGAATATCACTCGTTTAAAAGCAATAAACTCGTTAAGCTAAACTATCAATTTTGATGATTTTCGGGAAGGTGGACTCGATTCCCTCAATGATGTATTTTTAGTAGACTAATTTATAAAGTCTGGAGGAAATCTCAACCTGAAAACGATATCATTGGGATTTAGAACACAGTTCGAATCATCCAATTCATCTTTCCTCACTTTAAACAATTATTTCTTATTTTATGAAGTCTTGATACTTCCAATTTCATGTAATTTTACCTTATTTTTTGCTTTTATTTTAATTTATATAAAGTTTAAGATCAATATTTTACAGAGTATAAATATTTGCTTTTTAAATTTTGATTTTGATATTAATTTATTGCATAGCTTAGCTTCCTTAGAAAGGTCTGATGCTTAACAAAATTTATTACATCAATTTCACCTGCATCTGCATACAATTTGAAAAATTTATGTCTTAAATATAAGTCAAAAAATTGATAATAAAGAAAGATAAATGAATACGCTAATAAATTTAAAGTCTAAAATCAACAAGGACATTAGGTAGCGAAAGGTTTCGTTTGGGATTGTAGCCGGTTACCCCGGGCGAAAGCAAGCGAGAAGAAGATGCGATCGTTACTTGGTGCTGTTTGTCATTCTCTGATATTTGTTTATTGGCTAATTCTGGTGTGACACACACAAACCGATCCAGAAAAGTATTCGATAAGCTGAATCGATTCGAAGATTAGTCTTTATAAGAGCACAAAAGTGCTCTTATAGAGACTAATTTTTGGGTCTTTATAAGAGAGTATTTTTATAAGAGCAGGTCGCTATAAGAGCTTCCACTGTAATTAGTTTTTAAGCTTGTGTTGTGTATTAGGTAACAGCTAACAATCTGAAAATAAATCAACACTTGACATTTTTGGTCAAGGTCAGGCCCATTACTTTTGTTAAGGACCTATAGTCAAGGACTTTATTATTGATTATCTAACTAAAATAATTATAAATACTTTTCAGTGCATTTAAATTAATGCTGGATTTTCATTGTCTTTAAAATGAATGTGTGAATAGATTTTGACGAATCTTGTGGATTTCTCTACGGATATATTTTAAGAAACCAGTCCTTGAATAAAAATGTTTCATGTTTAACTTGAGTTTTTATTACTTAAGAAGTCTTTTCTATGAATTAAATTGTTTGCTTAATTTGAATAAATTTCATTAATTTGTTGTTTGGATTTAGGATAACTTAGCTCGTTGTATCAATTTTGATAAAAAAGAAAAGGTTGGTATTGACCAGGGTTGACCGCTTCTTAAATGAAGTTTAGGCTAAAACCTTTGAATAATTTTCTGCTTGAAGTTTTGTTGAATTATCATTATTTCCATGTTGAAAATGGGTTTTCAAGAATTACTCTTTGGAAACTTGACCCTTAAAACAGGGAATATGGTAATTTTTGACCTTCTAAGAATAAAAATTGGAAGTGAAAAAGTGTTGTGCAGTGCAGTGCAAGCCATTTTTTAAGTAGAAGGCAGTGGTCAATTTTGCCCCCAAAGTGTAAAAGCTAAATTTCTGAGGACCCAGACTTCATAATGAGCGAGGTTTGAAAAAAACTGCCCAAAAATCAGTGAAACCATGGTCCAATTACACATAACTTGGGGGCTAATCCCTTTCACCCCCAATTTATGGCACCTTCTGTTGGGGGTCAGGGATTGTTGAGATCTGGGAGAGCTTCTTGCAGTAGCAGTGATCTCACAAGGAGAGGATCCCAACGTGTCATCACCGATTTGGTTCATTTTTGGTGTGGAAGTAGTGCATGATTAGGACATCAATTTGTGAAAGTATTAAGAAGCAACTTTCAGAAATTTTGGAGAAAATCGCAATTAAAAATCTTAACATGTACTTATATATCTGATAAGATTCTAGTCTTGCAAGCGGATCGTGGTGTAGGGGTAAGAGCTGTGATTCCCAACCCAAAGGTCCCGGGATCGAGTCTCGCTGCATACCATAATTTTTATTTTTGTTTTCCACTCAATTAAGAGCACAGATATGAAATAAAGTAGTACATATTTATAATTATCAATTTTGAAACATTTTTTAAATATTTTTTTTTTTGAAGTCTTTTCAATCCTTGTTTCCCAAAAAAATAGTTATTAAATCCAATTTTTATGATCCTATTGTAAATATTATATGTTTACCTACAAAAATGTTTATTTTAACTATCAAATCAGACACATAACAAATCCTTTTAGCATAACAAAATTGCGTACTTTCTTTCTGATAGTTAGGGATAAATTAAGGTAAAACTTCATATATAAAAAAATTATTATTATTATTATTTTTTTTTTTTTGAAAAAAATCTTTTCATTCCTGGTTTCCCAAAAATATAAATTATTAAATCCAATTTTTTATGATCCGTTTGTAAATATTATATATTTACCAAAAAAATTTTTACGCACAAGAAAAAATATTTTAAAATTTATAATTAAACTAGCTGATATGCCCGCCGTTGCTCGGGGGATAAAAGGCTTATCGAACCGTGTGTTAAAATAAATAAGAATTATCGATTAGATGCAATAAAGTCAACAGTCTTCCCGCTAGGATTCTTTTTTGATGTCATACCACTTCGTTAAGATGTAAAAAAAACCCTTTAAAAATACCACCTGTTTAGATTTAATGTGTGAAATCCCCATCACCGTTTTTAAAGAGTAATTTTTCAAAATAGAAAAAAAGTCAGGGGACCTTCTGAACCCCATTATTTTTTTCTCTTTTGTCCTTTTCTCCCTCCATCCATTTCTCTGCAATTGGTATAAATGTATATTTGAGGCAAATTTCTCCGCCTTCGCTCACAATAAAGATATATTATTGAACAGCAATGTTTATAGATAAAACTTATTTCCCCCTCATCCCGCTAAATTTTTATGAAATACAAAACAATTAAATATACTACATACTTTTATAATTTTTTAAGATCTTAAAAAACCGGTTTAGAATTAGTGTTTATAACCAGTTTTTACTAATGTTTTTTTTTTAAAAATCAGGGGGAGACCCCCTGAACCCCCCCCCTTTGCTGATTTATCACCAACTCATTCAATGAAAGAAATTTCAAACATGAAATAAAAGTAAACATCATTTGAATCGACACTGAAAATGCCTGTGATAAAATATTGTTTAATTTGAACTTTGCTGGAAATACATAAATTTGATTAAATAGAAAAAAGAATAAAATTTTTCAGTGGAATGGTTTTTGGTTATCATAAAAAAAATTATTTAATCATTAAAAATTGTTTCTTTATCATATTTTTTAAAAATTCACCTGTTATAAAACATTTCAAAATAAATATTTCCAACAATAGAGGTTTTGCGTGTCCTGGAAAGAGCAATAACCGCAATAAATTTAACATTGAAGGCTAATCATTAGAATTGAGAAAAGGGACAAAAAAGGCTCCTTGGAATGCTTTGATTCAGAAAATTCTTTTTCGCAAACCTTCCTGGTTGTGTGAGGAACAACATGCTAAAATTTCATAACAATCACATTAATAATGTGGGTGCTAGGATCCAAAAACTAAAAACGGGAGTAAATATTCAAACCCCCGTGCATCCCCTCCAGAATGGAATATCGAAAAATCCAGAAATTACTTTCTTTGAAATTCTCTCAAGAAGGTATTACCAACAGTTCAATTCGTAATATCAATTTCTCGGTACTGTTTTCTTCGAAAATGTAAAACTTGGTTTATGCTCAGCAAAAACGGGTTTTTGGAATATTCAGACCCCTTAAAATTCGAATATTCAAAATCTGAAGAATGCCTTTCTAGATATTGTTATTATATACCTTCCTGCGAAGTAACGAAGATCTGGGGTCATTTAGGACGCCGCTGAGTTCAAAAACGTCGAAAACGCTCCAAACCCCCCTGTGGGTCAGAAAAAAGAAATTTCAAAAATTCCCTTCTTAGTGCGCGTATACATGGTAAGGTCTTCCACCCTACCAAGTTTCGAGTCTTTAGCCCCGGTAGATTTTGCTGTGCGTTGATGAGTGAGTGGTAAAGCTCTTTTATTATTATAGATATTATTATAAGTTTATTTCATATCTGTGTTCTTAATTGCGTGGAAAATTAAAATAAGAAATATGGTATGCAGCGAGACTCGATCCCGGGACCTTTGGGTTGGGAATCACAGCTCTTACCGCTACACCACGATCCGCTTGCAAGTCGAGAATCTTATCAGATTTATAACTACATGTAAAGATTTTTAATCGCGATTTTCTCCAAAATTTCTAAAAGTTGCTTCTTAATATTTTCACAAATTGATGTCCTAGTCATGCACTACTTCCACACCAAAAATGAACCAAATCGGTGATGACACGTTGGGATCCTCTCCTTGTCAGTCCAAATTCGAAGAACAGGTGTCCCTCCCCCTTTTTTATTTTTTTCGTTTTTAAAGTTTTGCACTCCTTTGGGGATTCCTTCATAAAGTCTCTTTTAATGAAGAAAACCTAAACCTTTTTCCTACCTCTTTTGCTGTTCTAAAAACGTTTTTTTTTCTGCATCAAGTTTTCAAATTTTTCCCATGAGAAGCCCCCAGACCCTCTTTTAACTGGTATGGCTTTCCCTAGTTATGGGAGGGTCTCTCCATCCCTTTCTTGATGCCCCCTCAACGCCAGTCTAAAAGAGCGAGAGCATTAACGAAAAATTCATGGACTTTGTAGACCGGGAGCCAGCAACATATTTTGTCAGTCATTTCCTCTCAAGCGATATTTGGTGGAAAATTTCAGGGAGTAGTTGTATCAGAAAGCCTGGTGAGCGTCAGCTGCTTGTCCGTGGGTAGGTTGAGCGGTGAGAGCCCCCCAAACACTCACCCCCCCCCACAAAAAAATTAAAATTTTCAGTCATTTCCTCCCGGCTAAAACTTTGATACATTATAGTAGACCCAATATCTAGAAGAAAAAACTTCGTCAGCTGGCTGTAGGCACTGAGCTATAAACAAACTGGAGTGACAACCTCTGATGATATAACATGCGACCGAACGTGCCGGCGCGGATGGTCACAATTGCCCGGTTCGCTTGAGCGAACCGGGCAAAACAAACGAATTTCTCCATAGACTAACATTGTGTGCGTTGAACTATTTCTAGAAAACCTCCTTTTTTAAAAATATTTTGAGCAACATTTAGAATGGTCGAATCATGCTGTGCATACAACTGTGCCAACAGATGGGGAAAACTAAAAGAAGATGGAAATCTTTTCCGCGCAGACACAAACTTCGATAAGGTGTGATGAGGTTTCGGCACGCTCAGTTGTCACTCCAGTTTGTTTATAGCTCAGTGGCTGTAGGGCGGTGGAATAAGACGTCAGCTGGTCGTTTTAACATTTGGAGCGTCTTCCTCAAAGATTCTTATCAATGAATGAAGCGGTTGGGTTTCCACAATCCTTCAAGTTATCGCTAGTTTCATAGATAAGAATCTTTGAGGAAGACGCTCCAAATGTTAAAAACGACCAGCTGATGTCTATTCCACCGCCCTACAGCCAGCTGAAAAATTTTTTTCTTCTAGATATTGGGTCTACTATAATGTATCAAAGTTTTAGTCGGGAGGAAATGACTGAAAATTTTAATTTTTTTTTGTGGGGGGGGGGAGTGTTTGGGGGGCTCTCACCGCTCAACCCACCCACGGACAAGCAGCTGACGCTCACCAGGCTTTGATATAACTCCCTGAAATTTTCCACCAAATATCGCTTGAGAGGAAATGACTGACAAAATATGTTGCTGGCTCCCGGTCTATTGGCCCCACAGGGAAAATTCCTTAAAACAATGGCCTGGTGCAGTGTAGTTAGAATGAGAAGTCATCATACCTGTTCGTCTATGTGCAGGTCTATCTGTTCTTCGTCGATCGGCTCCTGCTCATCCCCTACTGGTGACAACTCATTCGGACTCCAAGGAGGGGAGGGGACAGTGTCTATCTGGATGGTGGGGAGTCGCTGGAACAAATCGAATAGCGTTATTAGGGTCGAGGCTTTTCTTTTCACATTCACAAAAGCCTGTGGTGGGAAATCAGTAGTGTTCGGCACTAGTTAACTAGAACTAGTTGCAACTAGTAGTTAACTACCAATCAACTAGTAGTTTAACTACTTTTGGTTTAAACTAGTTCAACTATTAGTTGAACTACTTTTTTTTAATAACTACTAGTTGAAACTACTTTCAAATTTTCAACTACTTTTTAAAAAATTTTTGTTTAAAATTTAATATTTTTTTTTTAATTTTTATCATAAATACAAAAAATTGTACTGCCATCTATAACTGCAATGTCATAAAGGCCCTTTTTGCGCGAAGCATAAACTTTTTTGTGACATAGATAAGAGAGATGTATTAGAATTTTGCCAAGAAGTAGGTTATGAAATTAAATAGACTAGTTAACTAGTAGTTAACTACTTTGGGAAATAGTTCACTACTAGTTGCAACTAGTCCCAGGAAAAAATAGTTAACTACTAGTTGCAACTAGATTTTCCCAGACTAGTTAGTAGTTGGTAGTTAATGAATGATGACTATTGGTATGGACTTGTCTGATCTTTGTGAAAAAATAACTATTTTTTGACCACTAGTTGCCGAACGCTAGAAATCAGGGGCCGATCCAGCCGAAAATTGGGGCCCTTTTGCTGCCTTTTCACAAAATTCCACCTCCTAAAAACGGACCCTTCACCAAATTCAAATTAGCTTTTGGCTTGAAAGTCGATTTTTCTTTCTTGCCCACCGATCTGCTACCACCGCGAGTCGGCCTGTAAAGGCATCTTCCTATAGGCTGTTGGTTGCATTGCGGAAAAACTGCTTCTATTGAAAAATAGATGTTCTTGTCTTTACTGCAATGCAACCTAAAGGTGAGGAGAAGCATACTCGTCGGTAAAGTTGGCTTCTCGGAAAAATTGTTGGAAGTTTTTCTCATTGATGGCTCAAGTTATAACAATGAAGTTAAAAACTGAAAGAAATTTGAAGGAAAACCTTGATTTATAACTAAAGTCATAATTTATTGTTATGGCTTTATTGTATGAAAAGAACAAATTTTTTCATGGAAGTAAAAAAGCTCTAAAAATAGATGCTTCTAAAAGATTAAACTTTTATAATAAAATTGAAAGAATTTCTCATTGCAAGGTATTCTTCACACAAATAGGACTTTTAAAAGAAGTTTTAATTTTTCTCAGTTACATTTCTGAATAATCTAATACTTTTTGAGCCTTAGCTTTCTTGTTAAATTTTACTACTGTACCTAATCTAAGTTAGGTTATAAATTAATTTTTTTAATTTGATTTTTACGATAATTTGAAAAATTACAATATAATCTGATTTTAATTTTTTACAAAAATATTTTCTTTTCATTAAAATGGGCCCCAAAAAATTATATCTGGATCATCGACTAAAGCCAGATTTTTTGGGTGATGGAGTACATAATAACAACTTAAGAACTATAGGGGTAAAGAAAGGTAAGAGTACACACTAAAATATTTTGGACTATAAAATCCAGAATTTAAAAGCTAGAGCGTCAAATTTATTTATTTTAATTAAAAGAGATCCTTTGTTTATTATTTTTTAAAAGTTTCTTTATAAAAATCAATTTTTTTACAAAATTTATGGTTCTTAAAATCTCAAAAAAAAAAAAAAAAAACCTGAACTTACTACCCAATTTATTATTTAAAAGTATTGTGTAGCAGAATTTGTTTTAGAACAACTTCTTAAAACAGCACTTTTACACTCTTATGATTTAAGAAAAATGACCAATCATCTTCAACCAATGAAACCCCTGATTCAACAAAAAAAAAAAAAAATCAAGCAAGCAAATTTCATTAAATAATGGAAGAATTAAAGGCAACAGTTTGTGAAATATAAAAAGTAATACACAATCCAGCAGTGGCGGATCTAGAACATGAGCAAGGGGGGGGGCTAACTTAATCTGATTGAGGATGATAATGAAGTAACAAGCCGTGCTTTTTACAATATTCATTAATGTCTTAAATATTGAGGGCAGTGTTGATTGTAAATGACTAGTATTGTTAAGTATAACTAATTAATTAGTAATTAAATTAGTTAATCATTAAATATATCCAAATAATAAGGGTGTGTCAACCGGGAGGGGTGGTTTTTTACGATGATTTGAGTCAAATATTTTTTTTCCAAGAATATAGATCAAATGAGAATTTTCGTGCACTTAACTTCAATGTTTAGTGAATAATACATCCATCCCGAGGCATAAGGGGGGTTGGGGGGAACCTCCCCCAAGAAAATTTTTGAAAATTTGACCCTAAAAAGTTGTGTTTTGACTCATTTTTGGTCATTTGGGACTCTTTGAGTGTCACACGAAAAAGATGATTTCTTGTACTCGTTTTCAAAGGAAAAAACTGTAAGATATAAGAATTTCATGGAGGTGGTTTGAACCCCCTAACCCCGTCTCTATTTTAACAGAGTAAATGTTTTGTAAGAGACTTACAACCATATTCACAGCCATCAGAGTCAGTGTTAACCAACATTTAAAGAAAGGGAAATTAGCTTTTCGCTGACTCTGATTGGTGGAATCCTTCTTTGATCTAGGATTTAACACTGACGCTGATGGCTATGAATATGGCCGTTAGTGCATTAGACCCTTTTAAAAAGTGAATCTTATAAAAACCAGGTAGTTAAAGATCTTGCAGAGGGGCTAAAGCTCATAACCTTTAAGATGTGAAACAAATCTATAAAAATGTAAGGGGCTAAGTATTTTGGAGGTTATGCTTTGTAAGGCTTAGAAAGCTCATTGGAATCTACAAGTTCTGAATCGCATTTATATTAAAGTGCTGAAAGCTAAAGATCTTGGAGGGGGCTAACGCTTTTAGGCTAAAGCTCATTAAATTGCGAACTAAATACTATAAAACATCGCAAGGAGGCTAATTCTTTATGGGGGCTAAAACTCATTGGCCCCTTTGAATTGTGAATTGAATCTACAAAAACTTGGGGCTAAAAGCCTTGTAGGAGCTGAAGATCATGGAAGGATTCCTAAGGGTTAAAGCTCATTAAATAGTGAACCAAATATATTTAAAACCGCAAGAGGGCTAAAAGCTTTGTAAAGGCTATTAAAGAGCATGGAGGGAGCTAATGTTTCATAGGGCTAAAGCTCATTAATTTGTGTAACAAACATAAAAACGCAAGGAGGCTAATGCTTTTAGGGGCTAAGCTCATTGGATAGACCCTTTAAATTACGAATCAAACCTTAAAACATCCAGGGGGCTAATAATTTGTAAGGGCTAAAACCTCTAGAAATCCTTAAATAGTGAATGGAGTTTATAAAAATGCAGGGGGCTAAAGATCTTGGAAGGGGCTTAATGCTTTGTAGACCCTTTGAATTGTAAAAAAGGCTACAAAAAACTGAAAAACGTTTAAAATTTTGAAAATTTAAACAAAACTGTCTAAACACTTAATTTTTTTTTCGAAAAAGTTCAATTTTATGTAGTGTAAAATTAAGTCCCAAGGGGGGGGGGCTATAGCCCCCCCCATAGATCCGCCACTGCAATCCAGCTACTACAAAAATCATTGCTACACTCAAAAGAAAATTTCAAAATCAATTTACTATTTCCTCTCACACTGAAGTTGTAGGACCTAATAAAAATTAATTTAATTTTAAAACTAGAACAGCACGATAAAACCAACGTCAAAGCTATTGTCAATGTCAACAAATAGCACTATAAACGTTTGATTTGATTTAGGGTAGAAAATGCTGAATACCAAGCTCTTTTATTTAATTGTTCTTCATAGGACCCCGTAGTTTTTCTCTCTTCAATACTTACTTTCCACTAACGGTTTTGTCAACTATTTTTACCCGCCATGGTGCCTCAGAGGTAGCTGTTAGTATGGAAGATTAGTATGCATATTAGCCACAGAAAATTTCAGAAAAATAGTAATGGCAAGACGTCAAAGTAAAGGAACACAGAAAATTTTATATAAGTACTACGACACGTTCTAGAGAATGAATTATAATTATTAATTAGTTGAAGAACTAAAAAGGATATTGAGAACATGCGTTTGAGATATAGGGTCGTCCATACGTGAGGTCAAAATAAAAAAGGGGGGGTCCAGCAACATTTCACAGGGGGGGGTCAATTAAAATCTCACGTCAACTTTAAGTTTGGAGATAATACATTTTTCTTTTATTTATTTTTTAAGCCCAAGTTAAGGAAAAATGTGCACGTTTAGTCGAAACAGCGAACGAATCATAATGATTCGTTTTCAACATGGATTTGTATATGAAATATTTTACTATGTAGTCATGCCGATGCCGACAAGACGAAACAAACGTGGCTAGAACATGTCAAGGAAATTTATTTAAAAGTTAGGGGACATCCATAAATTACGTGAGGTCAAAAGGGGGGGGTCCAGGAAAATCTCACTAGGGGGGAGGGGGGAGTCAATTAAAATCTCACATCAACTTTTAGTTAGAAAATATACGTTTTTTCTTTAATAATTTTTAGCACAAGTTTAGAAAAAATGCTCAGATTAGTCAAAACAGCAAATCATTAGCCAGTCAGTCGTGATAATTACAAGTTAGAATCATGTTTTTGATTTCAACGTGTTCTTGTATCAAAATTTTTCAATCTGGATGGTAATTTTTATGCCGATAAAACAAAACTAGTGGTTGAGAAAATCTCACGTGGGGGGAGGGGGGTCCAGCAAAATCTCACCCAGGGGGAGGGAGGGGTCCAAAATTTGGAAAAAACACCTCACGTAATTTATGGACGTCCCCTTATGGAGAAAATATCACGAGAGAATTTGACTGGGGAGGGGGGTCCAGCAAAAATCTCACCAAGGGGGAGGGAGGGGTCCTAAATTATGAAAAAAGAATTAATGTATGGACGTCCCTTTTCTACTTTTCTAGAACAAATTGTACGATAAAAGGAGCACATGTACTGAGGGATTCAGGAGAGGGAGAGAGAACATGTAAAGCAATGAAAGAGATGCTATACTGTGAGAACAGTGGTTCTCAAACTTATAGAGACACGAAGAATAATAAAGATATGCTACATGGAACTACAGATGGGATGGGACACAGAGGGATGTGGGGGTGGGGGGGCACTCACCGGCACCTTGGGGGGCCTCTGGGGGCTCCTCTGCTCGGCCTCTCGCTCCGCCCTCTTCACCACGTTCTGCACCACCTTCTCGGCGATCACCCGCGCTTCGTCCTGCCATTGCAAACGACACCATTTCACACTTTACAGCGTAGCCAAAAATTATTTTTGGGGAATGATATCAAATACGTAATACGATGAATTTAAAAGCATATTTAAGTTACAAGAAAATATAATTAAAACAAAAGTAAGAGAGTGGATCATATAACACGACAGGGCCGTAAGTAGACTTTAGTTTCGGGAGGGGTTTTGACTCAACATTATTTCTAATGTCTCCTCTTTGGTGAACACTCTTTTAAGCGGCAGAATATTTTTGTAGGGGGGTTTAGAGGGTCTCCCCAAGAAAATTTTTTTACATTTTCCCCCAAAAGTAGTGTTTTAACTCATTTTGAGACCCTTTGGGTCACAACCGAAGAGGATTGCTTCGTATAAATTTGCAGAATTTTCAAGGAAAAGAGCACCTTAAAAAAAATTTATGTTAAAATTTCGGGAGGGGTTTGAACCCAACCCCCCCCCCTTGGATACGGCCCTGTAACACGACTAAATTGATGTCTGATTTTGCATGTTTAATGTGCAGTCGACTCCGCTTAATATGATCACGGTTAATGTTATCAATCGGATAATGTAAATCGAAATTGTCTGGTCCCGACCCGATCACTCTTGTTTAAATTAACGCAAACTGATGTATCGTCGTTTTATGTGATCATTACATCGTTTAATGTTATCAAAATCTGGTGTAATCCCCTAAAAACAAACTCCTTTTTCCCGTTTGAAGGCCAATTTTAATACATAAACATACAAGATGAGTAATTAATTTATTAGTATTAAATATTCCACTCATAATTTTCTTTAAAAATGTTTAAAGTTGAAAAATACATATTTGAAAATCGTTTTAAATACAGTAAACTCCGGTTAGTACGCCGTTCAAGGGGATTTGTAAAAACGTCGTAATAAGCGGTACGACGCTATATGCGGAATTCCATAAAACACCGTTTTGGCGATGGTTTAGGGTATTTTCGTCCCCGGACATTTGGTCCCCGGACATTTCGTCCCCGAAAAAATTATCGATTACTTCCTCCAGTGTTACCAGTAACATCGACATCCTATGAATATGTTTATGCGCATGCTCCGGATCTTAGCGATCTCGGACACGATTCTAGGTATCACTACTGTCTCTAATCAGCACAAATGTTAAGAGTGACCGCAATTGTAAAAACTGCGTAGTAGTGACAATGCCTCGTCAAGAGGAATCTAGATTTGTAATTTTATTTTTTCTAATTGATTTAAAAAGGGTTATATACTACACTCCTGCACGTGCAAGACTTTTTTCTGGGCTGATTTTCAGTGCTGATTACAGATATTTCATCACAATTGTGATTTGAAAGATTTTAAAATTTTAAATTTTTTTAAATTGATTTAAAAAGGGTTTAATACTACCCTCCTGCACTTGCAAGACTTTTTTCTGGGCAGCTTTTAAGTGCTGATTACAGATATTTTATCAGAACTGTGGTTTGAAAGATTTTAAAATTTTAAATTTTTTTAAATTGATTTAAAAAGGGTTTAATACTACCCTCCTACACTTGCAAGACTTTTTTCTGGGCTGCTTTTAAGTGCTGATTAAGATATTTCATCAAAATTGTGGTTTGAAAGATTTTAAAATTTTAAATTTTTTTAAATTGATTTAAAAAGGGTTTTTTACTACCCTCCTGCACTTGCAATACTTTTTTCTGGGCTGCTTTTAAGTGCTGATTGCAGATATTTTATCAGATCTGTGGTTTGAAAGATTTTAAAATTTTAAATTTTTTAAAATTCATTTAAAAAGGGTTTAATACTACCCTCCTACACTTGCAAGAGTTTTTTCTGGGCTGCTTTTAAGTGCTGATTAAAATATTTCATCAAAATTGTGGTTTGAAAGATTTTAAAATTTTAAATTTTTTTAAATTGATTTAAAAAGGGTTTTTAACTACCCTCCTGCACTTGCAAGACTTTTTTCTGTGCTTCTTTTAAGCGCTGATTACAGATATTTTATCAGAACTGTGGTTTGAAAAATTTTAAAATTTTAATTTTTTTTAAATTGATTTAAAAAGGGTTTAATACTACCCTCCTGCACTTGCAAGAGTTTTTTCTGGGCTGCTTTTTAGTGCTGATTACAGATATTTCATCAAAACTGTAGTTTGAAAGATTTTAAAATTTAATTTTTTTTTAATTGATTTAAAAAGGGTTTAATACTTACCCTCCTGCACTTGCAATACTTTTTTCTGGGCTGTGCAAAATTCAGCACTTAAAAGCAGCCCAGAAAAAACTCTTGCAAGTGCAGGAGGGTAGTATTAAACCCTTATTAAATGAATTTAAAAAAATTTAAAATTTTAAAATCTTTCAAACTACAGTTTTGATGAAATATCTGTAATCAGCACTAAAAAGCAGCCCAGAAAAAACTCTTGCAAGTGCAGGAGGGTAGTATTAAACCCTTTTTAAATGAATTTTAAAAAAATAAAATTTTAAAATCTTTCAAACCACAATTTTTATGAAATATCTGTAATCAGCACTGATGAAATATCTGTAATCAGCTCCGGAGCATGCGCATAAACATATTCATAGGATGTCGATGTTACTGGTAACACTGGAGGAACTAGTCGATAATTTTTTCGGGGACGAAATGTCCGGGGACCAAATGTCCGGGGACGAAAACGACGTATCCCTTTGGCGATACACCCGTAAAACCTAATCTTACCTAGACACCTTTTCAAGCGGGATTTTATCACTAAAATAGAAACGAAAGAACAATGTCTAAAAACAGAACAAACATTCTTACCTTTACAACTTTTATTGGTATACTATTTAAAAATATAACACTTGAAAATCATGACAAAACAAATAAAATGGTGTCTCTCTTTATTTCATTTTGTGAGACTAAAAAGTTATTCCTCCCAAAAAACTCTATTTTTTTCCTGAATCTATCCAGCCACAATCCGCAGATCAACTAAAGTCTGTTACATTCAAACTTTTAGCAATTTCTCGTTGTTCTACTCGCGTTTGCAACGGTTTCTGTAGCTCATACATTATTTGAAAGGAACTCGACGACGCAATAACCGGGATTTTTCTTCGGGGGACCGGAGAAAAGCGTCGAAATATGCGGGAAGTCGTTATAAGCGGGGGCGCTATAAGCGGATAGTTTTTAATGATAAAAGGCCTATTGGTACCAGTAGTGTTCGGCACTAGTTAGCTAGAACTAGTTGCAACTAGTAGTTAACTACCGATCAACTAGTAGTTAACTAGTAGTTTAACTACTTTTGGTTTAAACTAGTTTAACTATTAGTTGAACTACTTTTTTTAATAACTACTAGTTGAAACTACTTTCAAATTTTCAACTACTTTAAAAAAAAATTTTGTTTAAAATTTCAAAAATATTTAAAATTTTTATCAAAATATACAAAAAATTACACTGCTATTTATAACTACAATGTCATGGTAGAGTACTCAAATACCATAACCAGAAATAAAGGCCCGTTTTGAGCGAAGCATAAAGTTTTTTGTGATATAGATGAGAAAGATTATTAGAATTTGGACAAAAAATAGGTTATGAAATTAAATAGACTAGTTAACTAGTAGTTAACTACTTTGGGAAATAGTTAACTACTAGTTGCAACTAGTCCCAGGAAAAAATAGTTAACTACTAGTTGCAACTAGATTTTCCCAGACTAGTTAGTAGTTGGTAGTTAACTACTTCTTGACCACTAGTTGCCGAACACTAGGTACCAGGGACCGGAGAAAAACGTCGTAATATGCGGGACGTCGCACTAAGCGGGGGCGTATACTAACGAGAGTTTACTGTACTTCAATAATGGACTACATATTCGTGATTTTACTACAAACACTCCTGTTACAGTGTTTGTCACTGTTTAGCATAGAACCGCTTATTATTACCAACCATATATTATTATCAGTTTGATCTTAGACAAATGTGATCACATTAAGCGGAGTCAACTGTATTAAAATTGGTCTTCAAACTGGAAAAAAAGAGGTTATTAGGATAACAATAAGCGGAGTTGACTGTAATAGAATGCTGAAATGATAACAAAAAATTTATTTACAACTTAAGAAACATTTGGGATTTATTGTCAACACTCTCCTCAAGGAAACGTCGATGGAAAACCGACTGTTTATTCCGCAGAAACCCGTTGAAATGTTTATAGGCACAATTGTTATTTACAGATCTCATTGTTTCCAGTTCTAGACGCAAAATGACGCAAGGTTTGCTTATTGTCTCCTGTTAAAATAAATTTCCGTGGCTTTCAAGTCCATGGATGATAAACGCAGTTTGTTTGTTTCTGTTCTTTCAGCAGTGGATTTTAATTTTTTTTTCTGTGATGATGAGTTCAAGGTATGCTTAATTATTTAGGTGATTGTTTTGAAGAGAATTAATTTTAATTAAAAGAGTTAATTTTCGGTAACGATTACTTTTAGGCATTTAGAATACTAATACTTTAATTACTTTTCTGAATCGAATGCATTTGAGAACCAAAGACGGAGTTGGGCACAAAAAACGGTGATGTGCCAACTCATCCGGTGTCAACTGATCCGGTTGTCAAAAATTGTGCTAACTCATCCGGTGTGATAATTTATGATGGTTTGTTACTCCCAACTGATCCGGTGACTTATTGTTTGGAGATACAAACTAAGTTTGGCGTTAAAATAAATTTGTTGGCTCTTAGTCGGGTATACCAATACCACCCAATTTCGCTGAAAAAACTGTTCATCAAATACCTTTATTTTTAAGATTTTAACCTTTAGGTTCCTTTATTTTACGTTTAATAGACTTATTTTACTGTTAAAAATAAAATCCTTATCCCTGACTTTACAAATTTATGATTGATTCCCTATATTAATTTTTCTAATTGGTCTATAGAGAAAATGGAGAAAGCTATATTAAATTTAGCATTGTCCATTATTAGTCAAAATCATTTCTAGGATATTTTTGTAGAAATTTTACCAAAAAAGGGGTAACTTAATTTTAATACAATGGTATTAGCAATGGTTTTTTAATGTATCTATCTCCCTCTATTTTAATAAACTATAGATTATACATTAATACTTTCAGATATCGTGATTTCGATGTCCAATATTCTTCCATTTGTGATACTAGCCAGTATTGGTACATCATTGTCCAATGTCCTTAAGCTACCTGGTGAGTTCATATTAATGTAGCCTTAATCACTAATTGTTCTAATATTGTTCGTAATTTAAAATTTAAAATATCAGAATAACATCTGTGAGAATCTCTCTGAGTGTAATATAATAACATCTCTCTTTTTGTCAAATATTATCATAAATTTACTGACAAAATTTATTATTAATTATAAGATACCTATAGTTAAAAAAAACTTCTGTTTTCCTGCATCTCTCCCGGGGAATTCAACTTTTTAATCGTGATTGAATTATTTCAAAATGGTAAGTAGCTGTAGCCCAATGAATTACGACTTTTGAAATAAACATATGATCTTTTAGTGTGATTAAATCGCCGTCGAGCGCGCTTTTAAGTAAATTGGGGTAACCTGGGAACCCACCGGATGAGTTGACACAAGATAAAAATTCATATAACCCTCACCGGGTGAGTTGGGAGAATATTTTATCACCGGATCAGTTGAGAACTGATGAATCGGCACTAAACCCAAAAAACAAAGAGAGGTATCGGAAATTTTTTTTGGCGGATGTGGAATACTTTTGTCTTTTTCTATCTCCCAAAAACAGAAAAAATTATTTCTTTTGAAGGAGGATATATCATCATGTATCTCTTGGCTTATTGATTCTGACTTATTGATCTCTTGACTTATCTACTGACTTATTGATTCTCTTGGCTTATTGATCTGGTTAAGAATACACCCCCAAAAGACCCGTTGAATTAACAATGAAAAACGCGAAACCCCCTGTAATTTGAGCAGGGAAATTCTGTCATATTTATTTACACAGAATCTGAATTAAGTTTTAAACTAACCAAAACTGTACCTACCTCGTCTTTATGCGATATTCCATTCTCGATTGGACCATCGATGCTGTTGGCAGCATTTCCTGAAACCACAAAGAGAGAAACGTTAGCAAACACCTAACTAAAGTGACAATACGACAAATATTATACTAGAGAAATCCACATTAAAATGACATTTATTCATAAGAGAAAAGCATACAATGTGTGTTTCATATGTATAGTTTCCAGAAACAGCACGAATTCTGATCAAGTTGACATATTTTAACGAAACAAATATCGACTTCAAAAAAAAAAGTTCTGATATTTTTTTGTAGAATTGTTTCTATTCAACATTAAAACCTCGATTAAAAAGTCGGATAATAAGTGGAGAAAAAGACAGAAAAGTCAAAGTCATTAGAAGAGCTCAAAACAAGGAAATTAAGTATACATAAAATGCGTTTCGAATTAGAAAGGAAAACACACCAGGCACAGAAAATTAATTTAAAAATGAACATAAACCTCAAAATAAAATTTACTATACTAGACTGCAACGTTACTTGACTCTGGAGAAACACAAAACAAAGTAGTTCCCAGCGCAGTGTCTGAATTTTGAGTGAAATGAAGAACAGCATTAGAATTGATTATGAAACTCCTGAAAGTCATATGAAATATAAGATTATGAAACTCCTCGTAGCAACCCAACAATCTTTCTGTTTACGCAGTTTTTCCTTCCGTATAGTGATGTCATAGGGTCAGGAAACGTTGCTGTCTAGTACAACTAATTTTTTTTTCTGATTGATCA
Source organism: Tetragnatha montana (assembly GCA_963680715.1). NCBI lineage: Eukaryota > Metazoa > Arthropoda > Arachnida > Araneae > Tetragnathidae > Tetragnatha > Tetragnatha montana. Next base: position 6,906,360 of record OY796678.1, on the reverse strand, counting down.
CACACAAAAACTTTACGGTTCTGGTTTGTAGCCATCAAATTTCTTTTCCACAATTCAATAAACTGTATCAAACTACTTTGTAACTAATTAGAAGACTATATAGGTAGGATTAAACCAGTAACTATAGAATTATAGGTAAAACAGTACTAATCTATACTCGACAGCAACGTTTCCTGAACCCCGGAAGGAGAAAATGGGTAAACACAAAGCCTGTTGGGTTGCTAGGAGGAGTTTCGGCTCGCAAATCGTGATAAAAAGACACTATAAATATATATGTTACGGGCAAAGTGATTAATCGGGCATTATTAATAATGCCCGAAGTAGAGGCGGCCAAAGTGATAAATTTCATTCATAAATTCCATTGAATTTATCACATTGCCCGTAACATATACATGAGTTTAACAAAATAATTATATTTTTAAGTTAACGTTCTTCATTTCACTCAAAATTCAGACACCGCGATGGGAACTACTTTGTTTGTGAGTGACGCCATAGGGTCAACTATAAACACGAGTAGGATGGTCGGATAATCCAATGATACGGTTAATCGAAGGTCGGATAATCGAGGTTACGCTGAATGAATCACCCAATAGGACGACACAAATATTAATACACACCTAAACGAGAGGACAAAATGTTTTGACGTTTCATACTTGCCGAATTCATACCCTCCTCTTTACTGAAGTCGGCGAAAAGTAAGTTTCTCTTTAACAATTATATCTAATCTGGGAATCCTTTCTTAAATGGTATAGTATATTTGTGTCTTATCTTTAATTGTTTTCGAAACCCGATGATAAAGGCTTAGTTACTCAAAATCTTTATTCAACAGATTGTTATCCGATAAAGAAATAGCTCTTTGATCATTCCGGCAGACTGAATTGTAATTTACTTTCATCATTTTACCAATCTGGTAGAAGATCTTACAAGGAACTTAAATCATTTAGCAATTTTACATTATTAGAACCCCTAGCAACCGGTGGATGCTTGTTTTTTTTACAGTCATTGCAGAAAAGCCTTAGCAACCTCAATAGAACTACATTATTTAATATTTTTCATAGGAAAAATTCCATTATCGTAAATTTCTCCTTAATTCCTTGCATTTTAAACGCTAGATATATTCTAATGAATGGACAATCTTCTTATAATTTATTTAATTTTTTGCAATTTTTTTCCATGTAAATAAAGATTATTATTATTATTATTATTATTATTAACTATAATAGAAAGAAAATAAAAAATTGGGAAGAAAGTCTTGAGTGCTGTTATTACCAATTTTACGAATAATTTTTTTTTTCAAAAGAAAATTGTTGGAAAACGAAATAGAATTTAAAAAAAATGTAAGGAAAAATAACAGATGAAAATGAACTATTCCTTAAAGAAAACTGATTAAAAAACAATATAAAAACTTGGTATTATTTCAAGATGCAATATCCTACAAGTAGAAAACTGAATGGAAATAAAGAACTAACAGTGAAAAAAAAGGGTATAAAACTGTAATTAAATTCTTATTACATATCGAGGGTTATTTTTTAAAGAACTAAATGTAGGATGTGAGAACTCTAACCATGGCCATTCTAGACACATAAAAGGCCAGAGAAGCCAGTCTGAAGGGAGCGTGCAAGATTTTAGACTGGAGTTGTTGTTCAAAAAGCGATGATGACGCGAAATAGTAGGCAGAACGTCACTCAAGATTTCGAGCTTCTCTGGTCTTATGTATCTAGATGGCCATGCTCTCCTTAGGTATGGCCTGGCAAAGATGCTCATGTTAAATCAGGGTTTGACGGGTAGTGTTCGGCACTGGTTAACTAGAACTAGTTGCAACTAGTAGTTAACTACCGATCAACTAGTAGTTAACTAGTAGTTTAACTACTTTTAGTTTAAAGTAGTTTAACTATTAGTTTAACTACTTTTTTTAATTAACTACTAGTTAAAACTACTTTCAAATTTTTAACTACTTGAAAAATTTTTTTACTTAAAATTTAAAAGATATTTAAAATTTTTATCAAAGGTAGAATATTTCAAATATCATAACCAGAAATAAAGACCATTTTTGAGCGAAGTATGAATGTTTTTTGTGATATAGATAAGAAAGATGTATTAGAATTTTGCCAAAAAGTATGTTATGACATTAAATAGACTAGTTAACTAGTAGTTAACTACTTTGGTAAATAGTTAACTACTAGTTGCAACTAGTCCCAGGAAAAAATAGTTAACTACTAGTTACAACTACAATTTCCCAAACTAGTTAGTAGTTGGTAGTTAACTATTTTTTGACCACTAGTTGCCGAACACTACTGACGGGACTTACTCATCCTTCTATAAACGCACTACGACTTAATTTGTAATTGGCCCCTAAGACGTTCCATTACAAATAAAAGTTAAAAAGCCCTTTTTGGTAGTAGTTCAGAAACACCCACCTTCACTTTAAAAGAAGCAATTGATCAAAAAGAAATACCCCTTCGATATAATGGCAATAAGTCTGACACACTACCCCAGAACGAAAAAGAACAATAGGATCCCTTCTCTGTCGCCGATGTCCAATTAGGTGCTCAGAAGAAAGACACTGAGGGTCCTTTTGCCAAACGTCCTCTCTAATTAAGGGCGAGAGGACGCCCTCTTGAGGAACTGTCGAGAACTAATGGGGAGGATGTGACTGTTGTTGACTTGTGGAATGGGAAGGATTTTTCTCTTAAAGGTGCATCCACATTAAGCCCGATTGCGGAAGTCAGAAGGAATGTGGATGGTTTGGGGAGTGGAATTCAAGGGGGGCACTCCGGAAAGTGCCCCCTTCTTGGGCTAAAAAAGGGAAAGAAGAGAGAAAATGCGTAAAAGAGAGAAAGAAGATTCTGAAAAAACAAAAAAAATTTCCGTCTTTTAAAATATGTACTTTTTCTCCTTTTTTACCTTTTTTTCTCTTCCTTTTCCCTTCTTGGCCCCTTTTTTTTAGTCCAGAACAGGAAGGTCACTTTCCCCAGATTGTTCAAACTTTTTCACTTATCAAGTGCTGATCAAAAATGAGTTATTTAGGGTCAAAATAACCCTTACAATTTTCTGGGGTAGGACCCCCCAAACTCTCCTATCATCTTCTGAGATACATTTGCACTCTTATGAGACAATTACAAGGTTCAGATCACGATCATAGGTTCAGAAACACTCTTTCACTACTACTGTTCATCAAACAAGGGTAGTACAAAAAAGAATTCCTGCGGGGATCTATATAGGGAAAAAAAGTAAAATTTTGTCTAGTTGCGTCCAAAGGTAGAGGTCATCCTCAAAAAGTGCCCTCCCCCCTTGGAGCCCTGCAGGAGCGAATTTCACTCTCATGACCAAAAATTAAGGATAATTTTTATTTTTGGAATGGCAAAAGAACGGAAGCAAAAACTTTCATATGAGAGTCGTTTAGTAAAAAATTCCCTGTTATAGGTAAAAAGGATATGAAATTTTTGAACTCCAAGCATAATTTTAAGTGCGTTTCAGTATGATTTTTAGACGATATTATGTAACACATTGAAGGGGTTGTGTCTGCGAATGTATGTGTATGGCGTGGGCAACAGTACTTCATCTCTGTGGCTTCGGTCCACAGGGGTGCCCACTGGGTAACGCGAAATAAATTTCGGCATGTTTGGAGTAATGACCTCGGTCATAGTTTGAGTGTGGGCTCTGCCATTGGAACTAAAAAAAATTAACAAATTTCCTTAAAACTTCATTTTAGGCGGATTTTAGCTCTTGGATCCTTCATTGACGGTTGGTAACCATGTTTTTTGAAGCTCTCGTATGTGTTAGTTTCGACTCATGTCTGAGGACCCAGACAATTACATTACAGGAACTAAGATTTGTGTCTTTATTCCACAAAAATTACGAGTGTACTATCAAACACTGCACTATACTAGACAGGATCGTTAGTTCACCCTATGACGTCACTCACAAAGTAGTTCCCATCGCGGTGTCTGAATTTTGAGTGAAATGAAGAATGTCAATTTAAAAATATGACTATTTTGTCAAACCCATGTAGTGTCTTTTCAATCACGATTTGCGTACCGAAACTCCTCCTAGCAACCCAACAGGCTTTCTGTTTACTCATTTTCTCCTTCCCCGTTCCCCGTAGTGACGTACTAGGTTCAGGAAACGTTGTTGTCGAGTATAGAAACTTTTCCTATCCTAAAAACGAATATGTATCGTGGAAACTTATCTACTCGTTTATATAGATCCTTAGTAATCCAATGCAAAGCTACCACGGCTTAACAAAACCAGAGATATATATATTTTTTTTTGTCTCTGTGTAATCCTAATAGAGATTTTCCCACCTCAACTCGAAGGTGTGGGAAAAATCGAAGGCTCGCCTCAGGTGCTCGCGTCACTCACCGGCCCGTCACCATGGCAACCACGTAAAACACACAGCAGATCGGATGCTGGAATCGATGCTACAAGCCATTCCAATGCTACTCGGAAGGATTTCTAGATCGGCAACTCCCAAAGCTAAGCTAGGCAAAGGAATCCCTCCTCCCCCAGAAAATTTTTGGAAATTTGACCCTAAAAACAGGGTTTTATATTGTTTTGGTACACCAAGTCCGAATTTCAAAGGAACATTACAACACTAGAAGTGTACATTTGTAATTATTATGTCAATTTTTTTCTCCAAAACACTAAAGTCGCGGATTAAAAGTGTTGTAGCCCAACAGTGATATTCCTAGGATTTTTTTGGAGGAGTAAAAATTCTCCTTGACTTTTTTAGAAGGAGTGAAATTCAATTATGAGGAGTGAAATACGGAAATAGCATAAACTTCCTACACAGAGACAAAATTTCTATTAAAAACACTTACTTTGCAATGAACAAAATGAAATTGAAAAAATAAAGAGGATGCTATTTTGGTTTTCAATCAATCAAACACCCTAATCATCAGAACAATAAATGAAAAATTACTATGGCTGCATGAAAACACAATTAAAAAGTACAATAATTAGGATGCCGTGGCGGAAGGTTTAAGCTAAACTTTTGTGAACAATTCAAAGAGTGAAAATACTGCCGTCTAGTTTTTTAAAGAGTAATTCCGATTTTCAAGGAGTGAAATACTCTCTCAGAGGAGTTAAAAATTTCTCTGAGCCCAAACTTAATTTTTATGTAGCCCAAAAGTAGCCTGCTGTCGCCCAAAGCAAAATTTTTGTCGTAAAGGACCTTCAAAAGGAGCCCAATCCGCTACTTGCCAACACTGCCTTAACTATGGCCCTAACCCTCCCCTAAACCCCACCGCTCTTGAAAGTGTGATGATCATCTTTTGAATATGTGCTACAGTCCGCAGGTGGAGTGATTTGGCACTTACTTACTTTTAACGAAATCTACGCTGCAAAGAAAAATAAGTTTGCTGTTCCGCAGACACCGTGATTCAATCATTCAATAGAGTTAATTACATCTGCCGCTGAAAAGAAAAAACAGCTGCTTCTAACGCAGTGAGTGCACCTTCGCCTTTTCGCAACTTACATTTAATTTAATTCAATTTTAGTTATGGTTTCACTGGAATGAAAGAGTAAGTTAAGTAGTAAAAAAGGGGCAATAAAAGTATGGGTTCCGAAATATGTTACATTTAGGTTTAATTTTAGTTTGGAAAGTATGACATCTTTTAACATTCAGGAAAGAGGTTGTAAAGGGGGAGAAGGTTCACAGCAAAATCTCACCATGGGGGAGGGGGAGTCAATTAAAATATCACGGAAGCCCGGTGGCGTAGCGCTCCCACACCACAGGCCCGGGGTTCAAATCCCGGTCCACGGGCACGGCAGACTCAGCCCTTCATCCCTCCGGGGTCGATAAAATGAGTACCAAGGTTACTTGGGGAAATCAAGATGGGGCTAGCATCAAGCTAGCCACTCCTCAGCTGACTGTGACTTTCAAGTCAAACGTTCTGTAACAGTTCAGCTCACGGCCTCACCCAGTGATGCTAGTTATACTGGAGTTTGAAGGTCCAACGACCTAGGTACTCCCTCAAACACCCCCCTTGATTTTTTTAAAAATATCACGTCAACTAACTAAACGAATCACGTAACTAAATTTAGAGATTATATATACGTATTTTTCTTTAATATTTTCAGCACTAATAAAGGAAAAATGCGCACAGTAGTCAAAACAGCGTGTCATTAACAAAAATTAGTCATGATAGTTACAATACAACGTATGTAAGACAATATTTTTTGATTTCAACATGCAATTGTATCAAAACTTTTACAGTGTGTAAGTTAGGTGTGGTGCCGACAAGATGAAAATATCGTGCCAAGAACATATAAAAAACGAGCACAGGATTGCGAAGCAATCCTAGGAGAACTGCGTCAGCAGTTCCCGGGGGTTGGCGAGCGATAGCGAGCAGGGGGCGAAGCCCCCTAGTATAAAAAAATATTTAAAGTTATGGACAAAATCTTTCGTGAAAATTTGAGGGGGAGGGGTTCAAAATTTTGACCCCCTACCGTAATTTATGGTCGTCCAATAACGTACTTTATGAATAAATAGCCTGTAAACCTAAATTAAGAGAACCAGTTATCGTTTCGAACTAAATTATCGTTTCGAACACCGAAAAAGTACCCTCTTAATAATTCTAATATTTCATCTTTATTGAAATGGCAATAATGTAAATGCACTTTTAAAATGTTAAATAACGTCAAATATTATCAATTTTAATACTGACTTACTTTAACTTTCATTAGTTCTTACAAAAGTTCTTCTAAGGCCTAACAATAACCATTATTTACACTTTGTGCAAGTCATTTCTGGAAAACGGAGTGTAAAGAGGAAGAGCCACACGAACATAGGAATTGAAGGTCACATCTTTTGAAGAGTAAGGAGAGGGAGGGATGAGTGAAAAAAGAGGAGTCTTCAATTCATGTGGTCGATCAGAATAGCCCTTTCGGCTAACAAGCGTTTAAGGCTCCTTGGCTAAAGTGGGTGGGCGGGCTGACTTGGCCGACAGCCAGTCAGTGTGGAGGGACGAGAACACAGAGAGAACATCGGAGTTTCGAAGCTGCTCCAGACATAAACTATATAGCACACAAATCTCGAAAAATAATGCTAATATTAGTTATTAATAGTCGTAAGAGTGAAATTTTACTTTTCGCATAGATTTTTCCTTTTTTGTGCTATGCTCAAAATATGTTTTTAAATACAAAACATGTGACGTCTTACAAGGTTGCGTAGCAAGAGAACCTAGTTGATGTGGAAAAGTTGTTTTGCGATTGTGTTTTGATAAAGATAGTGTTGTAAAAGTGTCATTAAGAAATGGTGTTCTTACAGTGTTTCAATCCAAATTTAAGATCACATTCAGGTTCTAAACATGTTTCACGAAACTATTTTTAAAACATATTTCTGTGTAGAACACTTGTCTAACACTTTCCTAACATATTCAGATCAGAACATTATTACAACACGATAAGGTGTTCAAGTGTTCTTACCTAACAACACAACCAAAGTGTTGTTAACAATGCAAATGCGAGAAACACTAACACAAGAATGAACACTTCTATACTCAAAACTGTTTCGATTGTATTGTGTGAGAAAAGACAGTGTTGTAAAAGTGTTTTAGATCCAGATAATGAGTTCTTTCTTATAGTGTTTTCGATCGAAATTTAAGATCACTTTCAGCATTTTACAACACTATTTTACAAAACAATCATGGGTAGAACACAATTCAAACACCTATAAAACGTATTCAGAACACTATGACAACACAAAAAGGTGTTCAAGTGTTCTACCTCTAACAACACAACAGAAGTTTTATTAATTTGAGAACAAAAAAAAAGTGTTATTGAATGTAAGGCAAAGAGGTTCTTGTGGAGATTGATAAGTCAAGGGATAAAAGGCAACGTTTTAATCCACAATAGCTACATGATGATAAAATGCAGGCAATTGTCTCGGGGATTCACTGGATCACTGTGTAATTAGGGCAGGGGTTCACAAACTTTCAGGCATCGCGACGCACTTTTTACAAACAAAATCTAACTCGACCCACCTCATCTTCAGTTAATTTTTCCTATCCTCCTACAAGACTTTATCTTCGTGCGTGTGGGGTTTGGTCACCAACTATTTTGCTACAATAACAAATTACATGGATGATTAGAGATTGAGTTAACTACTATTTACAAAATTAATAGGAAGGATTTGTTCCTGAACGTATCAAATTGTTTAATTGCGGGAACAAGAATGAGCTCCACAATAAAAAGGGGGTCTGGGGATCCTCCCCCAGAGAGATTTATGAAGAAGATGCCAGATTTATTCAGACAAATTCAAAGTCGCGACCCACCAAAAACTGACTGGCAACCCACCATCAATGGGTCGCGACCCACAGTTTGAGAACCTCCGAATTAGGGGATCCAGTGATCCCCGAAACAATTGTCTGCATTTTATCATCCTGTAACTATTGTGATTTAAAACGTTGCCTTTTATCCTTTGACTTATGTTATTGAATGTGTTAATTTTTGTGTGTGGAGTGTACGTACGCAGGTTACTCCTTAATGTGCAGTCTATGCCCTCGTTACTCTACGGACGGGAAAGACCTTCCTCGAGTGACAGACACGCGAGGAGAAGAAAATTGGACGGACACGGATTCAGAGGGAATGGGAACGTTTTTGTCAAAGAGAGGAAATATTTGTTTAGTGTCTCCTTTTATATGTCTAGCATAGATGAAATGTATAGGTTTCAGCTCGAGGCTTCAAGTAGCCGATATAGCAACCTTTTAGATTTGAAGAGTTTTTTTTCTTCTATTTACTCACGATATCACGTTTTATAGTAATAAACGGGAAAAGAATTGACCTAAAGATGTGTAGTCTGTAATGTTGTATAAATAGTATTTACTGTCAAATAAATTTCTGAAAAGTATGTCTGCACGAATAAGTTTACCCCCCTAAAGGGATAAATATTTAATTTATCAATTACTAAATTAAAATACCTTAATTAGTCAGCCAAAAAATCCACAAAATTGCTTCAAAAATTGTCGAAGTGCAGTATTCTTAAAGAAGTCTGCAGTTATTTTGTAGCAAAAGAATTTTGAAGCCTTTTAGCATGTAATTATCTGCAGCTTTTTACACAGCAATTTTCCAACAGACCTAATGACTTTTCAGCGGTTTTTAAAAAAAACTGCAGATTTTCTAAAGCAACTGCAGACAAAATAAGGTTTTTAACTCCCTTCTGTTTTTTGTGCAGTTTTGCAGAATTTTTTGACTGGGTAAACTAACAGAACTTCGAGTTAAAATTTCTCAGGAGTTTCATCCAAATCCTCAAAATTAAACCATTTCTCTGTAACACAGTTTTTAAAAAAATATCTTAACACTCTTCTCACAAGTTAAAAAAAAAATCTCGAGAACTCTGAAAAACAAATACGTCCACACGAAATCCATGATGAAGCGAACCCACCACGCCGAAAAACCACAAGAAAGACCGGCAAAAGCAGACGAGCAAAGTCTCAATCTTCTCCAATCCTCTTTCGGAGATCTCTAGCAAATCGAAATCACCAGACAGTAAGAAAGCCAAAGCAAAAACCCTGAAGAATCTATTCGTGAATGAAAACTCAATTATACAAAAAGCAGAAAACTAGGGGAAATCGATATCGAGTTCTTTTCAAGATTCGAATAATTCTGTTTTAGGAATTTATCTGCGTCGTGTATTGAATATATTAAAGGTTTTCCGAGGGAATTTTAGGATGAATTCAAAACATTTTAGATATCTATTCACAGCCGTTTAATGTTACGTTCTACACACTGCTGTTATTTCATCTCCTCTTTAACACTATTTACCTTTGAATTGCACGTGAAAGGGATGAAAAACAAGTCTACACATTGTCTTAAAGAAGTATAAATTTTAAAAACTGTCAATTTACTGGTAATTGAAAACTGATATCTGTCTAAAACATTCTTTTCCTTTCTTGAAAATCTGAACAGACTGCAGAAACCTTTCTTAGTTTCTTCTGCAGAAACCAGAGAGCAATCTTATAAGGCTAAAAGAAGTGATAAAAGATCACTATGGGATTACCCAGGGGCTAAAAGAATTGTCTTTTAAGTTAAATTGACTTCTTTATTTCATTTAGAGTAAAAAATACTTTAACCAATTTAAATTTAATGTACTAAAAAAGAAAACCAATAAAACGAGTTTATAATAATATTGGATAGAATAATAGGGGAAAATATTGTGGGGCCATCCATAAATGATGTGACACTTTTTTTCAACATTTTTGACCTCCTTCCCCATTGTCACACTTCGCTATATAGCCCCTTTGTCACATTACCATGTCAAGCTCTGCTACCAATAATAAGTTTAGAATGAAGTTTGCAAGGATCTGGGACCAATGTTTTTATTCAAGTTTAAGTGCACCCACCTAATAATTTCAGAGTAATATATAATAATGTCGTTTAAACTACATTTTTCAGAAAATGTTGTTAAATATTTATATTTTTTTGTTGATTTTTGTGTGGGATGTTCCAATTCTTATGACCCCCCCTCCCCCTTGTCACAAAGCACAAAGTGTCACAGATTGATGAACCACCTCCCTCCCCTCTAAGCGTGACACCTTTTAAAATTTGTGAAGTTTCAATTTTTGGTTCAATTCCGTTAGAGTTCCCGCTAAATATCGCCCCGTTCTTTTGGACACATAATATCCAAATATCAACAAATATTTCTGACTTTTATTAATAAACTGAATAGTTAATGATCTAATTAAACATTTTAATTCAGGAGTTTGAAATTATTTATGAATATTTCTACTTTTTATACTACTATAGAACCGGGCGATATTTAGCGGGAACTCTAGCGGAGTTGTACCCAATTTTTGAAAACCCAAAGTCCAAAAAGATCAGAATCCCAGATTTATTACCGGGCTACAGATCAAGTAAAACGGGAATTGAAAAATGTCGTTATTTTCCCTTATCTTCTATTCGATTCCTTACTTGATTTGATAAACCGTATATCGATCCATACAAGAATCGATTTCACCCACCAAAGAGAGGAGGATGGAAAATAATGATTTCAGAAATCTTTTTTTTTTTCTCCTCTCCGTTCGGCTAATGGGAGACGTCTCTTCCTGGGGGGGGATGCCGGGATTTCGAACAAGAGAAGTTCCACCGGAATGTTTGTGTTTCTCGAGATCCGTGGGATTCGCTCACGCCCCCTGGGGATCATTTCAAAGACGCGACGAAAATATCCCTTTGTTGAATAATGGAATTTTTCTGGCAGGATAAAAGGAGTATTGAATGTAATGCATTTTATACTTGGATGTTTCTCGTTAAATTCAAAAGTATTTTCATACTGACTTTCAAGAAAATAAAATATTTTATTATTTGTCATACATAATATCACAACACAGCGCAAACTTGTAGTCTAGCCTTTTAGAAATTTAAGGGAAACTGATATAATTGTTTTTGACCCAATTCGGGTAATATAGTAATACTACCATAATTCTAAATGAAATTTCCAAACTTTTGTAAATAATTGTTAAACTGGAAATCAAGACGAAAGGTGTTGAAACCATGCTGAATTAAACAGTCGCTTGCTGTAACTGCAACCGTATTTGTTATTTTAGAAATGCAAACATTTATAAGCGGAGAAACTGTCTTGAAATTATAAGAAATCATTCTTAAAATCATTCGGGCATTTTGATATTGAAAACAAGTCATTTGGGATCGATCAATTAAAAGTTGTCTAGAGGAAGTAGTAGGGAAAAATTATTTTTCAGAATATAAAAAAAATAATCTAATAGTTTAACGCTAACCCTTTTATGAAAAATAAGTTTAAAATATCATGGTTCTACCGTGATTATTTTTTCTTTTATAACAAAAAACCTCGCAAAACACTTTATACTTTTGCTGTTAATAGGTTCTGCTGAGGGTGAACTTGCAGCAGAAAAAAAAAATTTCGACTTTAACATTAAATGACTCATCTAGAACTAATTATCTCATCTATTAGCTTTGGAACGAAAAAATTACCCTCATGCATTTCTCTACAAATGTTCAAAAAATTTTAATATTCGAACAAATAGTTTTTTTCGTATTAAGAATTCAAACCTATTAAAGTGAGAATTTTCTTAAACAGCGATGGCAGCGGCGGAAAGATAATATAGAGAGAGATATACACAGTTAACATATCAGTAAAGTTTTCCCAAACCCATCAAAATGCTGTCCTGTAAAAGTTGCTTTTCCTTCATAACACCCGAGAGGCAGGAAAGCGATTTCGGAAAAGTTTTCCCATTAATCAGTTTTCTGGCAGCCACGAGGGGGATTTTTATTGTTAGAGTGAATAATAGTTTGGTGGAATGTCTCTTTAATGGTTTCACACCTGTAGGACATGTGATATATTTGTAAAACGTAAAATATAGCGAAGTATTTATAAGTTTAAATGCACAAAAAGGCTAGGATAGATGAAAGAATAATTCCCGAGAAGTACAGTTTAAAATACCTCAAATAGCATGAAATAGTTCCTTTAAACTTTTAGTGAATCCTTTTAAAGCGTATTTTATTTGTAATATATAATACAAGATGTTTTCCCTTTAAAACTTCGTATTTACTTAGATATTGAAAAAATAAAACGACAAAACAGCTATCTTTTATGGATTATCTCAATTTTGATAGATTCCAGCTTTTATAACGTAATTTATATACCATCCCGTTTTTTTTTTTTAATTTTTAACAATAACTTTCAAAACTATCTTAGAAATCGAAATCACTATTGAATGCAAACATTTATAAATAGAGAAACTGTTTTCTGAAATTATAAGAACTTATCAAAAATCCTCAAAATCATTCCGGCATTTTGATATTGTTAAATTAAAAAGGAGTTATAAATGTTTAACTATCGCAGTTAGTTCCCAGATAGCAATGTAGGGCTGTTACAGCCCTGCCGTAGCCTTGCGGCGTAATCCCGTGTAAGGCTGTCGCAGAGTTGTCACGACAGCCCTGTTTACCCTGTGACAGGGTAAAACCGACCTCTGCTAGTTGACGCTTTGTAGGGCTTTGGCAGGGCTGGAATGAAAGCCCTGCGAAGGGCTGGAACGAAAGCCCTACGACAGGGCTGGAATGAAAGCCCTGCGACAACGTCGTCACGTCTAGGTCTTTTAAATTGGCTATTAAACTTTATTTAAAACTTAATATAGTGTTATAAATTAGGTTTGTTGTAGGGTATTCCGAATTTTCTCCGTAGTTCTAGGTTTAATATTGCAGTTCATATTTTTCCTGAGTTATTTTAATTATGTGATGACACAAAATTTTCCCCCAAATATTGCACTATATATATATTATACAGTGGTACATATTTTCAGGAATAATTTTGTATCACATAATTCAACAAAGAAACTAAAAAATACGAAATGCAATACTTAACCGTTAACTCTGGTAATATTTTATCCCTACATTTTACTAATCTAATATTAAATACTTTGCTCTCATTAAATAACTTCTTTTTGAATATTTAATTGATACATTTCTTTAAAGATTTTACATTTTTAAACTTCTTTATAAAAGTTAAGAAGTTTTCCAAACAACCAGTGAAGGAGATACCGAAGGAATTTTTGTTAGAAATTCTTTAAAACAAAATGCAAGAAAACAATATTGTACTGCTATTTGGGATAACATGGTTCTGAGGAAGAAGTAAAAATTAATTATAAAACTCCCTTAAATAAACAAAATATACTCAGAATCCCCATAGATCAGAGAAAGACATAAGCATAAGAAAATTTTTAATTAAAAATACGCAGAATATTATCAAGAATTTTATTTTAACACACAATGCAAGAAAAAGTATTACACTGACAATAACACAAACTAGACTAATATAGCTTCTGGATTAACATAGAGTACAGAGAGAAATAAGCATAAAAAATCCGTTAAATATACAAAATATACTAATAACAGGATCCCATATAGATCAGAGGTCAGGTAAATTTAAATTAGAAATACACTCAAGGTTCTCATTCTTAGAATTCAAATTATGGCCACATAAAAAGTAATTTTTACTGAATTAAAATGCTAAGACTGCATACCATGCAGGAACTTAGCCAACTTAAGTTATAGAACAGTATTTGCTATTCCATAGAAAACTGGGTTAGAGAAACATTTTCAATACAAGTATATTTTAAAAGTTAAAATTGACAAGAGATTGTTCTTGCTTAAAATACCACATGAGTAAATTTTACAATTAAGAATATCCTACATAAGGAGCCATCAAAGCATACTGGTTCTACTCATAGACTCAAATCATACTAAGAATACTCATGAAATGAAGGGAAATATTGAACTATATGGAAGTTCATTTGCACGTTTATAAATAAAATGACAGTAAAAAGAGAGGGAAAATTATCCCCCATCAACTTTTAAATTAGCAAACATTTGTTTAAGTAAAAAAAAAAAGAAACAGACAAATCAGAACTATACTCAAAAGAACTGTGAGAAAGGAATTAATGAAATAATACATTTATATAAAATATTAATTAGAAATATTGCACAATATAAGATGAATTTAACCTGTTCTATAATTACAAAATTTAAATTTGTTATTTCCATCTCTGTCAGAAAATTCTGTAGTCTCTGAAAAAAAGAGGAAAAATATCATGAAAATCTTCAACATATTAAACTATTTGAACAATGAATAAATATTCGGTCAAAATATCTTTCTTGAGTGCCAGAAATTAACATTTTGGAGAAAAAAATCCTTCTCAGATATCAAATATACAGTCACCATTTATATTAACTCATTCTAGCTGTCTTCAAAACAAGCCCCATTTTGTGTATTACATTAATGATTCTCAACCTGTGGTCTGTTGGACGTTTTTAAGTGGTCCCTAAATTATAGAACTTTTCGCCTAATAATAGAAAACAGCTGATACAGGAGATGATTATAGATTAACTGATATTCATTTTATGTACATTTAATCCAAAATTTAAGAAAGTCGAACATTTTTTGATGAAGTCGTACATAAAATTACCTTCGAGCAATCCTAAATTTGGCTTGTATAAACCAATCACTGACAGCATCTCTTATTACTTACGTTTCTTTAGTATCTTTGAAGATATGTAAACAGAACTCTGAAAAGAAAAATATAAAGAAACAGAAAGCTGTTGTTCTAAAAAAAGGAAAACACAATAAATTGTTTTGTTTAAGAACATAAAACAAAAATAATTTTCCCACGGAAAATCATTCAGGAAGAATATAAAAACATCCTAATTTCAGTGCGAATTCTTTTTTTTTCTCACACATGTTCTGATGAAAAAGACTATCGTTAGTAGTATAATCAAATTATAATTTAATTTTATTAATATTATTTTTGAAATAAAATGAAACTACTAATATTTGAAATACTAATATTGGAACATGGGATCATAACAAAGCATAGCATAATTAATAGCATTCAGAAGTTTTCCAATTATCCACAACTTTGAATAATATATACGATAAACTTAACTAGTTACACAATTTAAGGCAAAATGAAAAGAAGATGTTTCATAACTCTAAAAGAACATTTAAAACTTACCTTGTTTTTGATCTTGAAATGAAAATATCTTCACACACATAATTTAACTTGCACACAGGAATGGTAATAAAATGGCGATGTTGATGTGGAGTTTGGATGGACTTATTGGGGTCACGTGGTATGTCACGTGGGCTTAAATTGGCTTGGCTGTCACAGCCCTTTCCTGAAAGCCCTTCAACAGGGTTGTGGGGACAGCCCTTTCATAGCCCTGCGTCAAGCGCTGCTGTAGGGCTTTTCGGTATACCTTGTTTGGTCAGCCACGGAACAGCCCTTTTCTTGCACTGCTTAAAGGCTTTTCGGCAAACCCTTTTTAGGCAGCCCAATGACAGTGAAAAAAAGGGCTAACCGCAAGGTTACATGCTATCTGGGTTAATTATCTTTTATAATAATAAAACCTTAGTCTTATAATATATCAATAAATGTTTCACAATTAGAAACAGATACAAATATACAGTTTTAAAGATTGTACTTTGGAAAAATTTTATATAAAAGAAAAGGATATAGAGATAAGAGACTCTTCTCTCTTTTTCCTCCCTCTCTCTTTTCTCTCCTATTTTCATTTCCCTCTCTCTCTCTCTCACTCTCTCTTTTCTCTTATTTTTGTTTCTCTCTCTTTTCTCTTATTTTTGTTTCACTCTCTTGTCTTTTATTTTTATTTCTCTCTATCCTCTCTTATTTTTCTCTCTCTCTCTCTCTCTCTCTTTTTTCTTATTTTTATTTTTCTCTCTTCTCTCTTATTTTTATTTCTCTCTCTTTTTTCTCTTATTTTTATTTCTCTCTCTTTTTTCTCTTATTTTTATTTCGCTCTCTCTCTCTCTCTCTCTCTCTCTCTCTCTCTCTCTCTCTCTCTCTCTCTCTCTCTCTCTTTCCCCTTCTCTCTCTCTCTCTCTCTCTCTCTCTCTCTCTCTCTCTCTCTCTCTCTCTCTCTCTCTCTCTCTCTCTCTCTCTCTCTCTCTCTCTCTCTCTATTTACTTAGTTTTCATTGCCTTCTTTAAGCAAAAATTATCATACTATTATCTCCCTCTATAGCTCAGGAACGAAAGAGAGACATAAAATGAAGAAAAACAAGAAAGGAAATAAGAGGAGAGACAATAAAGGAGAGAGAAAAAGAGAGAGAGAAATAAAAATAACAGAGAAAAGAGAGAGAAATAAAAATAAAAGAGAAAAGAGAGAAAAATAAAAATATTAGAGAGAAATAAAAATAAGAGAAAAAAAAGAGAGAAATAAAAATATGACAGAGAGAAATAAAAGTGAGAGAGAAAAGCAAAAAAAAAAAAATAAAAATATGAGAGAGGGGAGGGGTACGAAAAAAAAAATTAGAGGCTTGAGAAAGTAAAGAGGGGAGTAAGACAGATGACAAGAAAAGGGGGACTATATCTCTGAACATTTCCTTTAAGAACAGCGAAACTGAACATAGGAAGGCTTTCCCAGGTGACATTCTCTCTACTTTAACCACCGAGTCGCCTTGAAGGTCGCCTTGGAATCTATTTCGGGTGGGTCCTGATCGATGGTCACGCACCGACACCCCTTCCGACCGCGTTTCATCTCTTCGCATTAACGAAAAGGAGGTAACTAAGACAATTTCCGGAGTCAACAGTAAAACGATTAGCCTGTACGAGGGGGGTCATGTATACAATCAAACTTGGATAAGGGGCCGGTAAGTAAGGTTTTGGTCATTTTTGACCCCCCTACCCCCTTGTCAGCAAAAATAAGCAAATCGCAAACCCCTCTTATAACTAAGTAAGAAAACTGCCCGACCACCCTTCGTTCTTTTTTTGTACAAAATCTTTGGTAATGCTTTTATTTATTGTTATTTATTTATTGTTATAATTTATTGTTCTCCATGAACACTTAAACTATCGTTAAAACTTTCCGTGTGAAAAATGCTTAAAATTCTTTTCTAGTTAAGATTTTTTTTGTGAAATTTATTTTTGGTTGAAATTTGAAATTATTTATGCAAGAAACAAGAGATTTTCTGCAAATGCTGTGTTTGTAACATTTTACGTAAGCATCACTCATACTCCCCCTTGTAAGGAAAAATAAATAAATAGCTACCCCCTCTCCCTTCAGGTGCTTACAAGCTTACATAATATTTGAATAGAAGTGAAATCCAGTAACATTAGAGTAAGTGCCTAACTTAGTCAATTACAATCGACTCAGTTTAATTGAAATCACAGTTATCTAAGATCAGAATGAGATAACAATAACCGATTGATAATACGCGGTTCTATGACGAAAAGTTACATACGCTGTAACACGAGTGTTTCCATTAAAATCACAATTTGTCTAGTCATAATTGAAGCATTTAAAACGAAATTCTATAGGTACTCGACGGCAACGTTTTCTGACCCTTATGACATCACTAACAAACTAAGTAGTTCCCAGCGCGGTGTTTGAGTTTTGAGTGAAATGAAGAACGCCAATTTAAAAATAAGATTATTTTGTTAAATCCGTGGATATATAGCGTCTTTTTATCACGATTTGCGTACCGAAACTCCTAGCAACCCAACAAGCTTTCTGTTTACGCCGTTTCTGCTTCAGCGTAGTGACGTCATAGGTTCAAGAAACGTTGCTGCCGAGTGTAGTTAACTGAATCCAACTGAACACAATTATTTACTTGATGCGATGGAGTGCAAAAGCTATAGAGCGATATATTTACAAAACTTATTTTAAAAACGATGAAAAAATAACAGAGCTAAATAAATCGTTAGCTTACAAGCAAAAGGCAGGCGAATCTTTTGAAAGCGGTAGATGGTGTAACTTCGCATATAGTATTTGAGATTTGAGACAGAAGTGACTTAGTGCCTTTCTTCTGTAAGTCGACGAAATATTAGGTTTTTTTTCGGGAAGTAGTTTTTTTAATAAACTGTAAATAAAAAAGAACTCAATTACAAGTTCACATAGTCACCTGGGATCTCTTGGTCCATGTAGGTGACCGTAAATATGTTTAACAAAATTTAAAAGTAAACTAGGAGAAAGAAAAACAGAACAAAAGAAATCATCAATATTCTCAATAGTAGACAGATATTCCATTAATTGTTTTGAATTAATGATTATTGGAAGAGCTATTTTGAATATGTATTTGTAATTTATTGAAACATTTAGGGGCTATGTAACAAAAATTTTGACAGAATATTGACTTTTTGGGTTTAGGAACAAAGTATAATATGTTAGGTTAATTGTGACTATTTTCAATAAACGCTTACCTAGTTTCAGCATTAATGTTTCACCCCTTTGAGCAGATTTGTATCCCTACGCGAAGGCAAATCACACACAAAACACGGCACGATTTTCATAATGTTTTTAAGTACAGGTTTAATAACAGGTTTTTATGCATGGATTAACTGGTGGTCGCATCATCAAAGAACTTTCCATTCCTTCATGCAAGTTGGTTAATTTACTAATACAAAACCGCCACAAGCTGTTTCGACCGGTAGCAACAATTACCACGGCAACGGGGCTCGGGGTCTCTATTATTTGGGAAACCATGTCAGGAGGGAAAACATACTTTTCCGTTCGTCGACATTGACCGAGACAAGGGACTGGACATGACCCTTTCCGATGAATAATGGAAGAAGGACTCTTTTGGAACGAAATCGTCTATCTTTTTTTTTTTTATTCAGGAGTTATTTTGACGGGAGGAGTTGAAGGGCTTGGATACCCATTGACCCAGTGACCGAAAGTAAGTAAGATAAAGCTATCATCACGTTCGTAATAGTTTAGTTTGTTGTATCAAAATATTAATAACATTTTTTACCGAAGGTAACTCAGGCGCGGATCCAGCACGGCTTCAAGGGGGGGGACACTTTTCCAGACCATCACCTTTACCTCTTGAGAAAAATGTCAAAATGTTGGGGATTTCTAAAAAATATCACTCAAGATCCCCTTTTGGTATCTCTGGGGGGTATGAGGTTCCTCCCCCAGAAAATTTTTGAAATTTGACCTTTTCTTTTAGCGTTTTAACTCATAAGCTTAGCGTAGCGTTTTAACTCATTTAACTCATTTTGAGTACTTTTTGCTAATTTTTTTTAGTACTGTTGAGTGATTTTTTGGGTCTAAGGGGGGGGCACTCTCCAGAGTGCCCCCCTCTCTGGATCCGCTACTGAGGTAACTACTATCAGGGGTTTTCTAAGAGGTGCCGTAACCAGAAGACTTTGTAGTTCAGATGTGGCCCATGATTTGGTACAAAGTGGGAAAAGTGACCTTTAGGCTAAATATCGGAATTCTTGGACTAGCCCGTACTAAATTATTTCAAAAGAATAAGCATATGTTTTAAAAAAAAATAGATTGCTTCTTTCTCAACCTTCGTTAACCCTCACTTTTATGTAAAAGAGAGAATGCAGAAAATGTGTAGAAAAAAAGAGAAAGTGGAATATAAAGAAGAACTAAGTGAAGAAACAGAATGAGACATAAAATTATTCTACATTATATTGTATGGGAATTTATAAAATATGTAAAGCTTTCAAAAATGTAGAAAACATATCATAATCATACTGGTTCCCTATTTACAGAAGTAATATTAAAATTCTTTCAGGGGATCAGATATCGTGCTTAAATATTCCATAGTTGTTTTTCATTTTTATTCCCATTTTTATTCTTAAAATTACTGTTAAAACATAATTACAAGCGACTATGCAAATTTAATAATAGAAAATTAATTTAAATTAATTAAATGATTAATTAAAAATTATTAAATTAATTTAATTTAAATTGAATACGTTTTTTACAACAGAAAAAAATGGAAGATGGTACCCCATTACGATGAAATTAGGCATAACCTAACAATATAACCGATATTCAAAGCGATAAACTTACACAGAAAATTCTTTCAAATTTATCACGCATTTACTAGCGCATCGTCAAAATATTTCCAGAAAAACTTTTTTTCAGAGAAAAACTTTCCCGCTACGAAAATCACAGGCTTACAGTCACCCAGAAATCCAAATGAAAAATAGAATCCGCGAATTCACAGAAACGAAGGACGAAAAAAAAATTATTTTTTTCCGTGGAGAAAAGCGCAAAAATCTTCTCTCCCGGCTGAAAAGACCTTCGAATCCCCCTCCATGAATAATTTTGAGAACGTCTCGCGGCTGTGGAATCCGGGGTATTCTAGGGTGGCTTATTCCAATGACGTGAAAAGCCTTCTGTGCGTTTGCATCAGAAAGGATTCCGAGATTGCAAATGCAGTTGTCATGTATACGCGTCAGATATGCAAAGATGAATTTGAAAATAATGGGAGCGTTGAAAAAGATAGATAGCTTAATGTGATCGCGGTTAATGTTATCATTCGGGTAATGTTATCAAAACACACCGGTCCCGATCACTCCTATTTAATTTAATGGAAAATGAGCCGTTTTATGTTGTCAACATTTCGCTTAATGTTATCAAAATTTGGTGAAATCACCAAAAAAAAAACCCCTCCTTTTTTCCCCCGTTTGAAGGCTAATTTTAATACATTAACATACAAAGTGAGTCATTAATTTGTTAGTAATATATGTTCCACTCTCATATTTTTCTTTAAGAATGTATAATTTGCAAAATACAAACTAGGTAATCGTTTTAAATACTTCAATTAGGACTACATCGTTGTGGTTTTAAGGCAAACACTCGAGTTATACTGTTTAAACTTTTAAGTTTCAAAAGCTTATTATTATCAATCGGATATTGTAACTATTCTACTCTTAATTTTTCCAGCAAAAAGATTGTCTTAAGTTCAAAAATCAAAACTAAAACTTTCAAAACAATTTTGATACTATGTACAATACTTGAAAGTAAAAAAATTTAATCCTTCGAATCCTTTAATTGAAGTTGCCTCTTCAATAGAAATAGCCAAGTACACGAACGAACACTGTTAAACCTCGTGTTCCTGTGTGTTTTGTCAACAAAGAGAGCACGTGCAGCACGTAACCGGAAAAACAAGCACGGAAATCTTCACGGAGAAGACGAAAAGAACATTTCGTGTGATACCTTCGAGGAAACTGTTTCGGGATATTCGTTAGTTTTCCTACTTGTGTACCTTTTGTAAAAGGTCAGGAATCAAATGAATTGCCAGTAGTTTAAGAAAGGGAATAAGTCCAAAAATCAAGTTGTGGGATAAATCGAAGAAAAATCTGTATAAGTAATGGAATTTTCATTGCAAAACCGAAAATTCAGGACTCTTTTTAGACAACAGAACAATCATCGAAAAAGTATAAGTATGGTATTCAAAAATATTTTACAGTTGAAAAAAATTGATGGATTTACTCCCCTTTTCAAACTTATGAAATTTCAGCAGAAAAAAAACAACTTTAAAACCACTTAAATAGACAATTAAATTGTATTTCTGCTTAGTTCACTGTACACAAATTGGAAATAGAAAGACAAAGAAAAATAAAATTCAAGGTAGTGTTTTGAAACTGAATCATTAAGGAATTTACTGAATATTAATGGAGTTCACAAAATTCACTGGATAGTTAACAGCACATAGAATAAGAAAAGAAAGACAAATTAATTTAAATTTCAAATCAAGTAAAAAAAAATAATGGACACGCATTTCACCAAATTCAAGGGGCTATATTTGCCTATGAGGGTAGTTATTTTTGCCCTCTTTCCACTCCTATGTAGAGAGAAGCTTAGAGATAGATTATTTTGAGCACAAAATATCAGTGTTACATTTTTTGGACTTATTGTCTTTTCCAAACGGCGATTCAAATATCAACACAAGAGTTATAATTTATTATTATTTTTTAATATTAAATATCCTGAGTTGCAATTAAGGAATTGCGGTCCACAAGTTAACGTTTTGGTGCAAATTTACTTTAAACTTTGAAAACCTTCAGCGCTAACATCATTTCGTATCTTCATTATAAGTTTTATGTGTGTATACTGTAATTACTGTATATTAGGGTTATGAATTTTCACAGATACAAAAACCCATGGTGGCAAGTGATCAGCAATCAATCGTACAAAATTCATAAAAATAACCTTCACATTTTAAAAAAAGTTAAAACAGTTATTTCAAAAATTGATCACTCAATACTTTTATTGATTCCCCTAGTGACCTTTCAATCCCTACTCCTCTTCCAGATCCCCCCTGGGGCTCATAGCAGTTTGGGTGTTTAAGGCTTAATGGATTCGTCCTAAAAAAGATGACATTCTTGGCTCTAGGCCATCCGTATCAGAGGGTAATATTTCATCGGTTAGCCAGACTTTCTGACCAAATCTGTGAAAGTGAGGCCTTAATAAGGTAAGACAGATCGATGCTATTTCGATCTCGAAAAGTTAATGAGTAAACACTTTTTAGTTGGTTGGAGTTTGGTCATAAAATTGGTTGATATTGATTGGGTTATAATTTTTTTTAAAAAAATGACACAAATTCGCCAAATTCGTGTTTTCTACTGACTGTACTGCATGTACCGATACAGTGTGTTTCAAAAGCCTGTTTTTCAAGGCTTTTATTTGGAAAAAAAACGTCTTCTAGGGTCATAGGAGTAAGGTGCACCAAAGTGACTATGTTGAATCCATTGAGACGGCAGGTAATGGTAATGTAAATTCAATGAATGGACATCGATTTCGCAAATTCAAAGGGCTATATCTGCCGATAGGTTCTAGTTATTTTCCCCCCTCTTTACACTCATGTGTAGAACAAAGCTTGGAGATATTTTTGAGCACAAAAAGTCAATTTGTCACTTTTTGTACTTCACTTTCTCAAGCTGGCGATTCGATTAGAGCAGTGGTTCCCAACCGGTGGTCCGTGAGAGTGTTGGAAGTGGTCCGTGGAGAGACCCAGAAACACACACAAAAAATTAATTAATAATAAATAAATTAATTAATAACATGTCTTTCTTCTATACTATAAATATTTAAAGTGAATTTAGTGGTTCGGAAAATAAAGTTAGACGCAATTTTGTGGGTTCCGAAAGATTTACTTATCTCACAACAAGAATATTACTAATTCTCGTGAGATGTAATAAAATTTTTCTTAAAATGTAGTTAAATTTCGTAGCATTATATTAAATTCCACTCTTAGGAATAATAAACTTTCATCTTGAAATTTTGTGAGAACCACTAAATTAGAGAAAACGTTGTACTCCTTCAGCTATGTCCATTAGGGTGTTTCAAAAAAAATTTTTTTTGAATTTCCCAGATGCCCCCCCCTCAAGTTGTTACAAATACTAAAACATTATTACCTGCAAATTTGCAGGTCTCTAGGACGATTTTTGACCCCCGCGCCCTTCAAAAGTAGGTTTCCCATGTTAAAGTATAGGGAAAATATTGAAAATATCGTCCTTTTTGGTTCTTTTCAATTTTACGAGCCTGAACGCAGTCAATATCGAATTAAAACCTATACATCATCTTTGGGACATCATTGCCTCAAGATCCTATCGGAAAAATATTCCATGACACCTACTGGGGGGTAGTTACACGGGGGTGAAAAGCGAGCTTTCACCGAAAAACGAGGATGCTTGCCGGCGCTTGCGGCGAGAGCTAGATGAAGGCCTCTCATGGAGGGTCCAGACACAACTCCCGCCAGATGGGTTCCAAATGACCAGGTACCTTAGGAAAAAGGTTCAATAAACACTTAAATAGGCTTTTATCCAGGTCCCTCCGCAAACGCCGGCGAGCATAACCAGCACCCGCGGCAAGCATCCTCGTTTTTCGGTGAAAGCTCGCTTTTCACCCCCGTGTAACTACCCCCCAAAAGGTGCCATGGAATATTTTTCCGATAGGATCTTGAGGCAATAATGTCCCAAAGATGATGTATAGGTTTTAATTTGATATTGACTGCGTTCAGGCTCGTAAAATTGAAAAGAACCAAAAATGACGATATTTTCGATATTTTCCCTATACTTTAACATGGGAAACCTACTTTTGAAGGGCGCGGGGGTCAAAAATCGTCCTAGAGACCTGCAAATTTGCAGGTAATAATGTTTTAGTATTTGTAACAACTTGAGGGGGGGGGCATCTGGGAAATTCGAAAAAAAAAAATTTACCATAGACTTTCGAAACACCCTAATGTCCATCATCGCCAATAAACAGAAACTGCGTCATCCCCAGGCTCACTGTTTTCAGTACAAACTGGCTGTTCCACTATTGGCACGAAACGCCAGGTTTTCTCGAACTGACCACTGCCGTAACGGAAAACCATCCTGCACAAATCTAGAGAACTTTTGTAGAGAGAATGTGGAGAACCATCCGAACAAGTGTGACAAATTTCAAAACTGTCGTAATTATTTCCAGGGAAGGCTTTTTTTATTATCTACGTTGAGACTGGACAACCTTCGAGCTATTACCCATCATCAGCGATAGAAATTGATAGAAAAAAACAGTGGTCCTGCGGACCAGTGCTTTGCCAATCTTACTGGTCCGCAACAAAAATCACTGGTCCGACAAATTAAAAAGGACCGGTTTAAATACTATATAAAGTAACTATTGCACTGAATGTGAGTACCAAATAGTAATGTTAAAAATCAATACATATTAATGATATTTTTTCTTTTTCGCCGGGGCTCCCCTATCCCATATCACCACATTTCGGGTTCTGTCAAAAATATGTACTTGCTTCACAAAATGCAATCATCAAACGCTCTTAAAATACCGCTATCACTGAACAAAAATCTTCTAAATGATTTTACACGTGCTCGAGAAATCACTGGTCCGCCGGACCAGTGATTTTCTGATTCCACTGTCCGAGCCGTTTTTTAGTTGTCCCGGACCAGCAAAACACCCCAATTTCGAACGCTGCCCATTATTTACCCATTAGACCAGTCTGATGCGTGTGACCTTGTCGCAAAACGAACGACAGCGAGAGCTCATTATAATATATATCCTGTCATTCTGAAGATACACAAAGCTGTTTTAGAATTGGAAGAACGGACGAGTTTTATGACTTGTGGTGACAGTTTTACGGAGGAGTGCTGGCCGCAGAAACCATCTCTCCCCCCCCATATTTTTATCGTATATGAAACTTCGTATGAAAGGGATGGAATAGTAATATGTGAGTTGACACTTTTGGTAATCTCCTCAAAGAGGTAAAAATTGTTTTGACGGTGTCAAACCGTCTTTTTGGAGTCGTTTTTTGACGAACCTTGTTTTGACTGTGTTTTGGCGTTTCGCTAACTGAAATTTCCTACCCCCCTCCAGATTCTGTTTAATCATCCCGTTCCTGTGTTCCCGACCGTTCTTGTGTTTAAAATTGAAAAACGGAGGATAAACAAATGTGTGTCCTTTAAAAATGCATCGAATTATAATAGTTTCAGTCAATTATTTTAGTATTGTGTGATACCTGGGACATGATGTTTTGTATTAGAGCGCGGGAGTTCTCAAACTTTCCAACATTACGACCCACTTTTTATAACTAAACTGTAACGCGACCCACCTCATCTTCAGTTAATTTTCAGTTACCATTCTCCAGTTAACTACTACATGACTTTTAGCTTTGTGCGTGTGGGTTTTGGCCATCTACTATTTTGTTACAATTATAAAACTCTTTTTTTTTTCGTCGTAACTCGGTTTTTTTGGTAATCTAGCATAAATTTCAATAACAACATCATTTCCTAAGGAAATTCTCGAATTCAAAAACTTGTCACGACCCACCAAAAACTGATTGGCGACCCACCAGTGGGTCGCGACCCACAGTTTGAGAACCTTTGTATTAGAGTATCATTTTACCCTTAATTTTAGGAAAAAGTGTATGACCAATTGCTTTTCTACATACTTTTCACATATTTAAACACACTTATGTTCATTTCATTAAGAAATTCTGTAGTTTGAAAATATATTTTTTAATACTGAAATGTAAGCGTATGGTGAAAATGGCCCTTACACTTGTGTATGGATTATGTGATCATAGCATATTTACTATAGGATTCTATTTTTAATTTTTGAATGTATTTTTAAAAAAATATTTGCCGTTTTAAAATGCTTAGGGATAGAACTTTTATGTACTCTTAATAACTTATTTTTGAGTGTTCGATAAAATCCTAGTAGGGTTGATTTCGGTAAGTGAAACCCCCTTTTTAGAACACTACATTTCTGAATCTTAATGGAAAAATTTTGAAATGGTTAAATTTGAACTTAGACTTATTTTATTTAAGACTATATGAATGAACACAAATTTATTATTATAGTTTCTAAAATAATGTTTTAAATATTTTTTAACTGGTCTTTTTTTAAAAAATAAGTTGGGTGTTCCACTTACTTACCCCATAAGAAGGGGTAAGTGGGCCGCCCACTTTTTATTTAGATTGAAAGCAGGCAAAACTTAAGAGGGAGTAAGTGGGTCTTACTTGATAGAGTACAGAAATTTTTTATATAAAATAAAATATTTTATTGTAACTGTATCCATGTACGAGATATCTACTCACATTATAATCAGTATGCTAGGTAATATAGAATGAAAAACAAAATAAGTTTTATATAAAATGTTTTGAAAGCCCAAAGGGATATGTTTTAATTTAACATATAAAATAGTGTTGAAAAATCATAATGGTTTATTAATATTTACAGTTAAGCTTATTTTTTAAAGGTTATACTCCCTCTGTATTTCATTTGAAAGACTAAACATAACTATAAGTTTTATAGCAATTTAAGGCAACTTGTTTGATCCATAATGCAATTTATTTAAATTTACATACTGGGGTAAATGGGACACCCTTGATCCACTTACTTACCCCTTTTAGGCTAAAATTACGAGGTAAGTTGGACCCCTCCTCTTAAACACTTTTAAATTAGAGATTTTGTAAAAATTCAAATTACAGTATGTGTTTTAAGTTAACTTTTTGTTAAGTTAAGGTAAACTTTTCCCAACTAACAGTTAAATAAACATTAAAAGATAATAAAAATTTATCTGGAAACGCTTTTTTTGGAAAAAATTTAGTTTGAACTCTCCAAACAAACCAGTCCAGAAGTATATTTTATATTAGTTCTATAATATTAGTTCCTCTATTAGTTTTATATAGTTCTTTTTTATATTTTAGGGTTGGGTGACTGTATGAAGCTGCAGCTGCGTCCCAGGAAAGCAAAACAACATGAAGCTGCGTTACAAGGCACTCTCCGAGTGGCATGACCGCTCTGCTACAAGAGTTTGCCGCCCCTCAACTCTCCCCTAACGTGTTCACATAACGTGTAACGATTCAAAGCACTAGTTTGTTTGCACCCGAGACCAATTCGGTTCGTGGCTTTAAAGTGAGTTCGATGCTTAAAACTATGAACCAGCGTATCTTGGCGATAATATCGCTCTGAATTTTTCTCAACAATTAAAAACTCTAAACAGCTTCTCAGCAACGGGACTTCTTTCCTCATTCAAGCTCGTTGATTTTTACTCAAATTTTTACAAACTTGCATAGCCATGGATCCTAAGAAAAAAGTGGATGATAAACGTCCCGAAGGCACACCAGAGAAGAAAGTGGATACAAATTTGGACGACGAACTAGAGGAAATAGTAGAAATAGTTTTGGACGACGAACTAGAGGAAATAGTGGAAATAGTTTTCGACGACGAACTAGAGAAAAAAGTGGATACAGATTTAGATGACAAACTAGAGGGAAAAGTGTATACAGATTTAGACGAAAAACCAAAGATAAAAGTGGAAATAGATTTGGGCGACGAACTAGAGGAAATAGTGGATAAAGATTTGGACGACCAACCAAAGAAAAAAGTGGATACAGATTTGGTTGATGAACTAGAGGAAATAGTGGATACAGATTTGCACGACCAACCAAGGAAAAAAGTGGATACAGATTTGGACGACGAACTAGAGGAAATAGTGGATACAGATTTGGACGACCAACCAGAGAAAAAAGTGGATACAGATTTAGACGAAAAACCAAAGATAAAAGTGGAAATAGTTTTGGACGACGAACTAGAGGAAATAGTGGATACAGATTTGGACAGCAAAACAAAGAAGAACGTGGATACTAGTTTGGATGACAAACCAAAAAACAATGTAGATACAGATTTGGATGACAAACTAGAGGAAAAAGATTATACAGATTTGGACAACAATACAAAGAAGAAATTGGATACTAGTTTGGACGACAAACCAAAAAACAATGTGGATACATATTTGGATGACAATTTAGAGGGAAAAAGGGATACAGATTTAGACGACCAACCAAAGAAAAAAGTAGATTCAGATTTGGACAAAAAACCAAAGAAAAAAATAGATACAGATTTGGACAAAAAACCAAATAAAAAAGTAGATACAGATTTGGACGACGAACAAGAGAAAACCCCAGAAGTGAAAGACGAAAAAAAAGTTTTCCAAGGTGTGGAGTGGACTATTGAGAACCTGAGCTGCTGGGACAAAGACATCCACGGTACTTCGATCACCAGTCTGACGACAAGTATCTTCCCTGAATTGATAATCGAGCTATATCCCAGGGGTCTCCGCGGCGAAGGCAGAGATTTAGGGGTGAAAATCTGTGGTAACGAAGCTTCTTTCTTTTCTGGGGAACTGACCGTTTACGACTCGACGGGATCACTTTTGTGCAAGCATGAAGTAGTTAAATTAAAGGTTCCCCGAACAGCAACCAAATGTTTCAAAGGACCTGAATTCCAGGAGGTGGTCGGCGGAGTCTTCAGCGGCACGAACAGGGGACGGCTCACTGTGCGCGTCTGGAATGTGATGTCGAAAAAGAACGCCGGAGAATCTCTTACTATTCGCGAGGGATATAACATCATGCAACACATGCATACAGCGATTGACGAGTACGATGTTCCCTTGAAATTATCCCCTGGGGATTTTAGAAGACACTTGGGTAAAACTGGTACTGAAATTGCAAGGATCGGTTATTATATGGATGATAATGTACCCAGAGAACTGATTTTAAGCGCTTCGGAAGAGGATAACCAAATATCCCTTTTTATGCGTCCTCTTGAATTGATTGGTCAAATTTTAGTTCACACGCACGTGTCAGTGATTCAAGATGGAGGGGAGGAGACCGAGCTGAATAAGCATACATTTGATGTGCAGAGAAATTGGACATTTTCGGAATCGTTGACAAGAGAGGTGGTGAGCAGAGAAGGATTTTCGCTGAATTTACGTTTCAAAATTATACCCAGTATCTTGACTAACGCGTGTTTTAATACCCAAACGGGTTTTTCTTACGTGAAAGGAAACGCCCTAATTTAATCAAATGGACCGGACCGCCTATACTAGAGTGCAAAGTTGCTTGACCCTATGACGTCACTACGCGGAAGGAAAAACTGCGTAAACAAAAAGCCTGTTGGGTCGCTAAAAGGAGTTTCGGTACGCAAATCGTGATAAAAAGACACTATATATGTACATGGGTTTACCAAACTAATCACATCTTTCTAAATTAAAGTCCTTAATTTCACTCAAAATTTAGACACAGCGCTTCTTTTCTTTTCTCTCCAGGGTAAAGTAATGTTGCAATCTAGTACAGCTCAAGTGAATCGTCAGTTTGAAAAATGGAATAAGTCCAAAAAATGGCAAACTGACTTTTTGTGCTCAAAAAAAAAAATCTCCAAGCTTCGCTTTACACATGAGTGGAAAGAAGGGGAAAATAACTACCGACTATCCTATTGGCCTATACAGCCAATTGAATTTGCCGAAATCGATGTCCATTCATTGTATTTGTTTATTAAATTTGAAATTTAAGTGTTGGAATGTGCAAATTTATACAATACAGAAGGAACTGAAACTGTTTAAATTCTGTGATGTAGAACAAACCGAACCATCTACGTCAGCTAGCTATACTAGATTGCAACTTAACTTGACCCTACGACATCACTAATAAACAAAGTAGTTTGAGTATTTTGAGTGAAATAAAAAACGTCAATTTAAAAATATGATTATTTTGTTAAACCCATGCATATATAGTGCTTTTCAATCACGATTTGCGTACAAAAACTCCTCCTATCAACCCAACAGGCCTCGTGTTTACCGATTTCTCCTTCCGCTTTTGTGAGGTACTGGGTTCAAGAAACGTTGCAACCAAGTATAGGGAACGTACCGTACCCATACTACGTGACCCATTTTTTACCCCCCTCTGGTGACCACCTGTGTATATGCCAAGACACCACCCTCCCCCTCTAGTTTTCACGGAGTAATTCATAAATACGGTTTTCTATCATTTTTAGCAAACAGAAAGTTAAAAAGAGTTAATTTGGCTTAATTTGTCTTTATTAATTCACTTGCATACTTATAGTAACAAGTGGAAAATACATTATCAAGAAGAAAAAACTTATGCAAAAGATATTGTAACAGGAACTTAATTTACAAAAACAAGTCTGTTTTTCTTTTATTCACGTTTATTTTTTGACTACATGACGAAACCCTAAGCCCCCCCTGCCCCCTGTGACCAAGCGTGGTATTTTGAAGACCTCCCTCCCCCCATAAACAGGTCACGTAGTACTACGTACTTACTAGTACTACGTACTAGTATGAGTACGTTCCCCTATACAGGGTGATTCAAATAGAGTGAAGCAGTAGAATATTTCCTAAAACTAGGGGGCTATCGCCCCCTGCTCGCTATCGCTCGCCAACCAACAAGATATTGAGATATAATTTGTTGTGTCTTATCAGGAAAATAATAAAAAAAAATTGTTAATTTATTGGAAATTTCAAACCACGGGGGCTGTAAAAAAAGTTTATTTTCTGCATTTTCTTAAGTAAGACACCCTATGGAGTTGAAACTAGTCTCATCTAATTTTTAACCTCTTAAGGGGGGTCCGGGACACAAAAATCGTCAGATTTTCAAAAATATTTTTTTGCTCTTAAAAGTTAACCCATTTTCTTCTGCTTAAAATGATGTTTGAATTATGCTTCTATCCTAAGTAAAACCAGAGATACAATCCTTTATTGCCGGCTGCTTTGGTTAATCTAGCATTCTACGTTCTGCATTCAAATGCGTTTTTCTCAATGATGCATTTTTACACTGTTTCTCAACTTCAAATTGATATAAGTCAAGAACCGTTCAAGATAAAGACTTGAAATTTGAAACACATATATTTTGAACACTTTAGTTTAATCGTGATTCAGCAAATTTGAAAATATTGTTTACTTTTTAAAATATGAATTTTTAAAAATAATTAACATGAAAATTTTAAGAATTTTTTACTTAATTGCTCATATTTTTTAAGAATATTAACATTTCTTAAAATGCTGAATCACAATTAAAGATAAAGGTAAAAAAATTTTAAAAATTTATTATTAATATTTTGAGTTATATCAATTTTAAACTACCCCTCTTTTTTCAACCAAAATTGAATTTAAAATTTTTCAAAACATTTGAGAAAAGTTTTGAGTAGTAATTTTTTCAAATCATTTTATTCTTAATCTTCAAAAAAATTTCTGAAATTTTAAACTTAAAAATAAATTTTTTTTTCTGAAGTGTCCCGGACCCCCTTAAAATGATAATTGGCAATTGGAAGTTTGTGTCTAGGGGAAATATTTTAGGAAGTAGCCTATTTTGTTCCACTCTATTTGAAACACCCTGTATATCAGATTGTTGTTTCTATGAATATATGCTTAATGCCAGAGGAATGCTAATACCTGTAACTGTGCTCGCCTTTCTGATTTTTAGTATTAAATACCTTAATTTTCAATTTTATTTCTCTTAGTTTTTCTATTTTTCATTGAACTAAGTTGAACTGAACACTGGTGTAAACTAAGCAGGAATGTAATTTAACCGTCAGTTTTTAAGATTTTGTTCAGCTGAAATTTTCTAAATTTCCATCATAAAAAATATCATCGACATAAGCATTAAATTTTATTCTAATACCTGCAATAATGTTATCCGACATTGTAATAGTAGTCACTTGTTACAAGGAGTAAATAGCATTAAATACTTAGGATTTTTTTCACTTTAATTTAAAATGGTCATATCTAATAAGCAAGGAAAATTCGTTTTATTTTAATTTTTTATGCTTTAACTTGGTAAACAGGGTGTTTAAACAAGTGCTCCAAAACTCTGCATAGACTGATTCCAGGCATACAGAAGATAAAAATTGCCCGAGAACCACCTACCTCTGTTATGTTAAATCGTATTTTATTCTTTGACAAAAAGAACCATTGTTATCTTAAACCTTTAGACCCTTTCTTGAGTTTCATTCGCATCTTCTTAAAAGAGATAAGCTGCTATCAGCCCCCACCCACACACACAACAGAAGGTTTTTTCCCCCTCTTAAGTCAGATAAATTCCCTCCCTCGACGTGCTCGAATTCAGACGATAATACGTATTCATAAAATCATCGTTCTGCAATAATGGAGAAAGCGTTTAAACGAATGTTGGAACTTTCGGACGACGGATATTCGGACGAATCAAACAAGGACGATTCCAAATCGGAAAAACCGGACGAGGATTTGGACCGCGGAAAAACGTACGTCGTGGAATGGAGCGTCGAAAACTTCAGTTGCTGGAACAGGGAACTTCACGGCGAACTGATCACTTGTCCGAAATTATCCTACGCCCCCCAGATAAATTTCGACCTTTTTCCGAGGGGTCTAGACGGCCACGGGGAGCATCTAGCGGTGCACCTCTTCAACGTCGATCGCAATGGCGAGCTGTCGTTCATTGGTTCTGACGGATCACTCCTCTGCGCTCAACAACAGGTGCATTCAGGGGAGGTTCCAGGACCCAGATACGAAAAGGTGGTCTCCCACATCAGGAAGAAAGAGTCCCTACTTCACGGGGACCGGCTCACCCTGAGATTCCGGCAGCGGAATCCTTCTTCGGATGTAGTGGAACAGGTACGAACGACGATTCAGGAGTTCAGTGCCACGGTGAAGCTGTCCTCTAAAGTGTTCATGTCGAAGAGCGCTCTCCTGTCGCGGTTCAGCTATCCCCTGATGGACGAAGAGATGGGGGAAGTGTTCCTGATGGCCTTGGAGGACAAACTGCACTATTCGAGATCGCTGCTGGCCTTGCAGCCGGGGCCGACGTTCAGTAAGAAGATACTGGTCCGCACGCGCATGTCCGTGCAGAGCGACGGAGACACCGTCCTGACGGAAAACGACGAGATCCTCTTCCACAACGCCGAGAGAGCGATTCTCTCAAACTCGCTGGCGACTGAAAGGGCGGTAGTGGCGACAAAAGGATTTAGTTTGGTCTTGAAGATCAAAATCATTCCCAGCAGCGTCCTCAAGCATTCTTTTGGCCTCTTGTCGTTCAGGGGGAAGCAACAAGTCGCCATGTCGCCATCATCCTGCTCCTCCGATATCGGTGTTCGTAGAGAGTCCTCTTCCAAGAGGCTGGTCTCGGTCCAGCCGGAAAACGCGCTGAGAAATCTTTCCACAGAACTGATGTGTCTATACCAGGACCAGGACTTTTCCGACCTCCGACTCAAGTGTGGGGATATCTCGTTCCCGGTCCACAGGGCCATCCTGAGCGCCCGGTCCCCCGTCTTCAAAGCCTTGCTCTCTACAGATTTGAAGGAATCAGCGTCCAGTGGGGGGCCTGTGTCCCTTATAGATTTTGACACACCCACGCTTGCCCCCGTATCTGGTGACATGAAACAGGCAGCATCCAGTGAGGTGGCTATGTCCCTTATAGATTTGGACACCCCTACGCTCGTCCCTGTCACTGGTGACATATTAAAAGAGACAATGTCCAGTGAGGGGGCTAAGGCCCTGACAGGCTTCGATCCACCCAAGCTCGGCCATGTCTCTGGTGACATGAAAGAGACTCCGTCCAGTAAGGTGGCTATGACCCTTGACACCCTCACGCTCTCTCATGTCTCTGGTGACATGACGAAAGAGACGGTGCCCAGTAAGGTGGCTATGACCCTTGACACCCTCACGCTCTCTCATGTCTTTGGTGACATGACGAAAGAGACGGTGCCCAGTAAGGTGGCTATGACCCTTGTAGACTCTTACACCCCTACGCTCGCCCCT
This sequence comes from Tetragnatha montana, assembly GCA_963680715.1. Lineage (NCBI taxonomy): Eukaryota > Metazoa > Arthropoda > Arachnida > Araneae > Tetragnathidae > Tetragnatha > Tetragnatha montana. The sequence continues at coordinate 6,872,040 of OY796678.1, read as the reverse complement.
GTCTCTGATGGTGACATGATGATGAAAGAGGCAGCGTCCGCCAAACTGACCATCACGGACCTAGACCCCTCTACACTCGCGCGCTTCCTAACCTTCCTCTACACCGGTACCGTGGACGAAATGAATGGTGACAGAGCCCGCAAGCTCTACTACGCGGCCCACAAGTACCAGGTCAACATCCTCAAGAAGGAATGCACCGACTTCCTCAGAGCCGAAGTGTCCGTCGAAAACGTGTGCGACATTTTGTCGATCGCGAACAAAACCAGCGACGTCGAGCTGACCACAGTGTGCCACGATTTCATCGTCGAGAATTACAGTGAAGTTCTGACGTCCGCAGAGTGGAAGGGATTCATGAGGAGTGAACCACTTTTGGCTGCGGAAACCATCACCCTTTTGGCAGGGAAAAACTAGTCTGTACTACTAGTAGAAAACTAGTAGAAAAACTAGCAGTGGAAGAAAAGTCTTTCTTGAGAGTGGCTTTTCAATAACGGACGGAACGCATCATAGAGCATTTTCAATCACATGACTCGGACCTAACAACGGCCTTAGCAACAGAAGATGTTACAGTTTTTTGCCCTACTACAGAGGTTAACAGTTACGGAAAATGATTAGCCGTGGAATTCTTCTATTGGAGCATTTGCAATCACGTGATCCCATACCTAAAAACCGCCTTAGCAACAGATAAGCAACGGCCTTAGCAACAGTTAAAAGCCCTACAGAAGGAACACAGTTAAAAGAAAATAACCGGTTGTGACGTCACCTGAAAACACTCTATTGTAGGTAAGGGAATGCACCCAAGGTTTGTAGAGAGAGCTGTACGAGCATTGCCATTGGCAGAGCACCCTCTTCCCATCTGGTGACGTCACGGATGAGCCAACCTTCTCTCTCTACAAACCTTGGAATGTACCCATACTACGTGACTCATTTTTTACTACTTTTGACCTCCCTCCCTCCCCTTGGTGACCACCCGTAGTATATGCCAAGACCGCCCCTCCCCCTCTAGTTTTCACGAAGTAATTCGTAAAAAATACGGTTTTCAATCATTTGTTGCTAACATAAAATTTTAAAAAAATAATTTAGCTTTATTTGTCTTTATTAATAATACAGCGTTTGCCGCGTGACGCCAAGAGTGCGTGCATACTTATAGTAACAAGCTAACAAGTGGAAAATATATTATCAAGAAGAAAAAACGTATGAAAAAGATATTATAACAGGAACTTAATTTACAAAAACAAGTATTTTTTCTTTTATTCACGTTTAATTTTTGACTACGTGACCCTAAGCCCCCCCCCCTCCCCCCTGTGACCAAGCGGGATATTTTGAAGACCTCCCTCCCCCCATAAACAGGTCACGTAGTATGGGTACGTTCTGTAAACTTTGTCTATTGCAAAACTCTACTGAAACTATTTATCTTTTTTTAAGTATATAGTATTTTTAAGTAGAGTTTAGTAGTATAATTTAGTTTAGTAATTAATTAAATTATACAGTGTAATTTGGGGATAACTCGAACGTCTTCAATTCAAAGTCCTGAATAATTCTAATTTTCCTCTAGGTCCCTTGAACTTTCTTTTTAAATCAATTTTAAAAAATCGTGGATAATTTCAAGTTCAACTACTTTAACTCAAAAGTTTTACTCATAAAATTTTGAAATCATAGCGGTTCTTTGCTACACTGTAAAAAATATCCATGCACTTTCCTTGAGAAAACTGGACAATTGGGTTATACCCATCTCTTCCAGAAAATTTACAGAAACGTTAAGATAAAAATTTAAAAACGTTCCGGAAAAATACCAGTTCAAGATATTTCTGAGAAGCGTTTTAAAATTTTTAACGCTGCCCAGTTTTTCCAAGGAAATTACCAGGATTTTTTATAGTGTTCATCGTTATAAAATCATTACCAGAATAACGAAACTAATATCGCGACTTTTCCAAGAAAGTTTCAGAATGAATATTCTCCGCACATTATCTTTGTGAAAACCCTCATTCAGAACAAGAACTTAATTATCCCTGAATATAAAATGCTGCTGATAAGAGATTGAAGATGGATTCTTTGATTCGAAGTTGTATAATTCGGATTTCTCCCTTTAACTTCAAGTTTATCCAAGTTGCACTGTACTTTTAATTTCCTGCATTTTCGTCTGTTTTTGAATTTAATATTAAGAAATAATTTGTAAAATAATATAATGTAAACGTAAAGTGATTGTTAAGAATGTTAAGATACTCTAATGTTCCATTTAATCTATCTCTTTACAATTTTGAATTAAATTAATTTGTTGGAATTCCAAATTTGTTTTTTTTTTTATCAAAATGTTTTTCGCTTTCATTATCCAATAATACAGAGATTAATTTATTTACTAAGATTTGATTTGCGATACTTTTGAATTAAACTCTTAAATGATAATTTATTTGTTTAGAACATTTTAAAAAGCTATTAACTTAAGCTTTTGAAAACTCGTATAGTACAGGCATAATAAATTAATACATTTTACGAGGGCTTTTTGTTATTCTATAATGTTACTTGCTAATTAACAAGAGGCAAAATCTTCATAACAATGGTTTTTGACGAGAAATACAGCCAAGTTAGTTTTACGGTTAAAAAATCTGCACCAAATAAAGAAAACTACATTAAAGGTATGTAATTTTGGTGTTAAATTATATGTTGTTTGGTTCTACTTGCATTTTGATCGGTCTTGAAGGGATATTTCAGCTGGTAAAATTTTTCAAGTGATGTACACTCTAATAGTATACTATTAGATTGCTATGGTTAAAAGACGCATTACAGAATCTAAATATTAGAAATAACATAATTTTTATGTCTTTTTCATAGCACAAATAGTTTTGGAAATATTTAACTTTGAAATTATTGATTTTTTCGCAGTTTTAACAATGTGTTTTGGGGCAATTGTCGGGTTAAGAGGAAAAAGCTGAGAAATTCAAGAAACTGGAAGTTTATTATCCCAGAAACTAATTAAACCACACTGTTAAAAAAACCAGTTCAATATTTCACCAGAATTCTGGTGAAATGTTTGAGATTTTAAGGCTTGCACCAGAATTTCGGTGCGATGCAAAATCGTTGCCACCGAAGAAAATATGGTTTCACCGAGATTACGGTGAAAGATATCAAGGGTTTCGGTGCGGCCTGATTGAACCGAGAATCGAGATTCTTGATCCTCCATCGGCCATTTTGTCGATTTGTTGTCGTGACTCGTGGAAATTAGATTGCTGTGGATTCATTTAAAAAGTAAGTGTTGAGTACTACTATTAAAGTATAGTATGATTTTTATGTTTTTGTTGTTGGCTTAAATTTTATTCTAAGAGATAATTAAATTTGAATAAATAAAAGATAAAAAATTATTCTTAAAGATGCATTAAAACTGTTGTTCTGATTACATTGTAGAAATAAAAGTTTTTGAATACATTTGCTTATGTTAGGATGTTCTGAACGTCAATTTTAATTATTTTAGCTCCAACTAATTTATAAACATATATGCTGCTTATCCATTTATATTTTATTATATTATTTTCATGTATTGTTCACTTTAGTTTATAACTTCATCACGCTTTAGTTTTTGTAAATATATCTATCCATGTTTCGTTCACCTAATATGGATCGTTGTAATCCCAGGTGATATAGATATTTTTCTTGTTCTATTTGATTTGATTAATTGTAAATAAATTTGTTATTCAAAAAATTTGTTACCAATTCAAAAATATTTAATTATGTTGGAAAGATAGAATGTTATGTAAGGAAATTATTGAATTTTTCTTTTTCATCTCTAAAAATATGATATTAAAGTAAACATGAAATTTTATTTATAGAATTCTGATTTGATTTGTTTTGTTGTTTGGATCATTACATTAAAAACATCTCCCTTATCATTTATAAGTTTAAACATATCCTTTAACTAATTAGTAGCATTTAAATTAGAATTTCATCTTTCTCTGGCATTAGGAACTAATGAAGTATGTAAAATATTTTCACTCGTTATTTAAGTAATATGATTTAAGTGAAGCATTGAAAGAGTTTTTCGATTTTTATCAAATGCAGTATTCAATGGCTTTCAGTACAAACCCAACTTGTATGTGCTAGTTAATTTTGAAAAAGGATGAGCCTGTTTTTTCGAAAATTGTCCTGTTATTCTGTAAAGGAGAAGAACTACGTTTTGAGTGTCGAATATATTGTCATTTACTGATTTTCTAGACAAGTATCAATTTTCAGTTTACAAGTTTAAGGGATATTCTGTTTTAATCCCTAAATACATGATCTTGGATCATTAATTTATTAGTGTATATACTGTCTATTAGTGTATATATTTATCTTATGTATGTAACTGTTGGAAATTCAAACTGTTCTGATTCTATCCCATGAATAAATTGCTAATTCTTGCTAATTAATAGTTGTTTATGTATATTTTTTAAAACCTATCTTGTTATTGTAGCAATAATTTAGGAATGTTTTGTAATTCAAAGTGAGTACAGAACTCAAGTTATTCCTTATAAGAATCTGAAATAGTTAAAATGGTAAAATCTCTTTACATTATTGGTATTTTGATATGGATTTTTTTTAAATAAATCTAATTTCTTCCAAAAAATTGTTGATATTGTTCATGTTTTATATTCATTTTATAAGTTTGAGAAGTTGGTAAAATAAATTTTCTGTTATTATGAAATTGTATTTTTTAATGACAGTATAACCTTGTTATCTCAAAAAACCTTTTTATAGTACATAAAAAAATTTACCTTGAAATTGATTATTTTTATATTATTCCTTGTTATCTTAGAGAAAAAAATTGGGTTCCTTTGGTTTAGAGATAATAAGGTTATACTTATACACATAATTTAAAGAAAAAAGTTCAATTTTATAATATAAATCTACATTAGACATAGTCTGACTGCCTGAAAAAAAAATTCAAAAGAACTTCAAACCTAAATGATGTGGCACAAACTCTTTTTCAGCTTATATGAATTACCATAATGAAAATAAATGAAATTTTGTGTAAAAAAAAAATGAGTGTTAAGGAATATGAACAAAATAATTTAAAAAAACTAGTAGGTAAATGCATCCTAATATAATACTAATAAAAACACCTTATTTTCTGTCAATGTAGAGCCTGTGCTTCCGATATCGGCCATCTCGGTTCAAACTTTCACCGTACTACCGGTGCTTCCCATATCGCCTATCTCGGTTCAAACTGTCACCGTATTCCCGGTGCTTCCCTATCGCCTATCTCGTTCAACCTGTCACCGCGGACTCGGTTCTTTCCGTATCGCCGATTTCGGTTCAAACTTCTACCTATTCCGCGGTGCTAGGATGGGCACCGAAAACCTGGTGCAACTTTTCGCCACATTTCGGTTGCAGCTTTTTTTGAACCACTTTTAGGTGAAAGGTTGAACTTTTTTTCTAACAGTGCACATAAATGAACTTGAGTTTAAAATGTAGGTAATTTATTCATCAGTAACGAAACATGTAGTAAATAGTTGTTTATTCGAAAATCTCACAGTTAGGTTGCTATTTCACAGTTTATGAAGAAGACAGAAAATTGGATTTTCAATTAGATCTCCCCATTCAATAACCCAACCGTTTTGCAGAAGCTAACCGACTAAATTTTACTTCCCTAGAAGAAGGGTATACTTCAAAATATATAATTTCCAGAACTACGTCTTTCAGGGTAAATTCCCATGTAGCCAAATCTCAGACTATTCCCTGGGGTAAAATTTTTAACCTCCGAGAAAAACCTTGTCAGCGATAGTAAGTCATTATTATTTTCATTCTGAAAAATTTGGTCACATTAATGTGAACCCTCCCCTTACTCTTAACGTGATTTAAACGCGATATCTCTTTAGATCGAAGATGCGATTTTTACGCATCTGTATCTTAGACTTAGACCTTTGAACAATCCTTCCTTAAGCGCTTTTCTTTCGGTTATCATCAATAAATAAGTCATAGAGACACTATGCTAAGAGGTAGCTTCGGCATGACGACCCAGCGTGAGAATGACCAAAACCTTCTATTTAGGGTCGAATTTACTCACCCACCAAACTGCCTTTTTTGTACTTGGAAATTTTTTTACATTAAGTTCATCAAGATGCAAATCCTACCTAAATTGTATTAAAAAGCCACATTGAACCCACTAAATATGCATGGGGGGTAAGTAAGTTTGGTTTTTAAGTAATTTTGGGTCCTCTTCCTCGGTGAAGAAAATAGAGCTTTAGGCCTGATAATGACTGACTTTTTTAAAGGAATTATCTCCCCCCCCCCCCAAAAAAAAATCCTATAGTTCCACTGTAATGGCGTCTCTTTTATAGGAGAACCCCCTGTGAAAATGATATAAGTAGATCAATTAAAATAAATCAGTGGCGTATATAGAAATTTATTTCGGGAGAAGCCATAATAATATCATTTAGTTCTTTAACAACTTTCTTGTTTCGCCGCTAGGGGCGCTGTAAGTCATTTCAATGGAGACATATACCTTACTTCTATGACCCTAGGGTTGGTTCCTAATAAAAACCGTGAAACAGACTTCTGAAACCACTCTGCATTTATTCCGTTTGTGTGGGATGTCGAAAAATAATATCAGTCAGCCCCCACGAAATAGGGATTGAATAACGTCCTTGATTTTAAGATTTTTAATTTGTGGGATAACAGTAACCCCACTAAATTGGTAACGATACTTTCTGCTTCTATATTATATTCAAAGAGTGGCTAGACTAATCGTAGTCTAGAAAAAAACCGGCAAAATTTTTTCGGGTTCCAAATATTACTATTCCTCGTGAGATAAAATAATTGTTCTTAAAAAAAAGTCATACTTCACAAGATACTTCGCATAATTTCCATATTTAATAATTGAAAATGAAATTTCATCTTGTAGTTTTGTGAGGGTGAAGAATTTTAATTTACCTATAAATTATATTTTGTCCCGTTGAGGTTTGAATTTTAGGCTTAGTGACATGGGCGTAGCCAGGTTTCATGTTAGGGGGGGCAAGGATTCTTACCTGTGCTCTTGATGTTGCGATTGCGAATACTAGTGACTAGGGGTTGACTCAATATTTCCAAGGCCCCCCCATACCTCATGGCGAGTACTTTTACACCCTACATTTTAGGGTACTTATACTTGAACTTTTTGAATTTTTGATTTGAACTTTTGCCCACCTAACGTAAAAAGTATGGGTAATGAATGTGAGCTTAAAAATGGTGGGTCTGGGGGTCCTCCCCCAGAAAATTTTTTAAAATTCGCCCCTCTAAGTAGTGTTTTAGCTCATTTTGAGACTCTTTGGCCGAACAGAACCGCTTCTTGTAAGCCACACAGTTTTCAAGGATAATTATGTACTATTGCTTTAATAAAGTTTTTCAAAAAAATTTAACAAACTGAGAATTTAGGGGGGGGCAGCTGCACCCCCCTGGCTACGCCCATGCTTAGTGATCCGCGGTATGGGAACAACGCTTGGATTCTTAATGACCACGCACGCTAAAATTGAAAGAGACGTTTTCAAGAACTCTCTATAAATATTCCCTCTACGAGGAAGTTAACCACTATCATATTTTCAAAGCTGCCGGTTATCATATACTGCTGCACTATCGCTGGCTCATTTCTCAATCCGACAGACACAAGCTCAGCTGCAGAAGGCTTCATTATTCAGAATGGGCGACAGCGGCAACTTCTTCATTGTGGAGTGGAGCATTAAAAACTTCAGTTTCTGGAAGAGGGAGATTCATGGTAAGGACATCACCAGCCCGCCGTCTTCTTTCCTGAACCTGAAGTTCCAACTTTATCCGAGAGGTCTAGACGAACGCGACGAACGCATAGTTGTGTACGTGCGTCGCGACAACTACTGCACCTATTCCGGTGATCTGACCCTCTTTTCGTCGAACGGACTGCCCCTCTGCAAGCAACAAGTGGATTCGAAAAACGACCCCAGTCTCCAAAAGCAAAGTGCTCATGAACTCCGTCCTGGACCCACATTCCAAGCGGTGGTCGCCCAAATCCGGAAGAACGGGGATGTGCACGAGGACCGATTCACACTGCGGTTCCGGTTCAGAAGCGATCGCGACGCAGTGGAAAACCTGCGCACGACGATAGACGTTTTGGACTTCTCCTTGAAAATATACCCTAAAAGTTTCAAAGATACTAACGCCGAGAGAACTGTAATTTCTTGTATCAAATGCCCTGTCTCTACGACCTGGATTACTTTTGAAATGGAATTTTGTGATCTCCCTACGACCGAGATTGCTACGGAAATGCAATTACTTCTTTCAAGAAGTAGTACTGATCATTCAAAAATAGAACTGACATTACAACTTAAATGTAACTATGTTTCAGTTCTCACTCACATGTCTGTGCTAAACGAAGATGACGAAGTGGTGAGAACTGAAGAGAACGAGCACGTGTTTCTCCGTAACGAATATTGGACTTTTTCGAATTCGCTGACAAAAGACGAAGTGAAGAGAAAAGGGTTCTCTTTGATTTTATGCATTAAAATACCCAGTACTAAGTGTAGACCAGAGAGGTATAGACAGGGTTCAGAGTATGCCTTCATGCAGAATACTTCCGTTCGTCCTGGGGAAGTCACCATGTTGCCATCAAATATATTCAAACTTCCTGTTTCTGAAGAACACTTTTTCAAGCCAGATAATTCACTGACAGTTCTTAAAAAAGAACTGACGTGCCTCTACCGGGACCATGACTTCTCCGACTTCCAACTCAAGTGTGGGAATGTTTCGTTCCCGGTCCACAAGGCCATCCTGAGCGCCCGGTCTCCCGTCTTCAAACGCCTGCTCTCTAGTGACATGCGAGAGGCAGCGTCCGGAGTAGTGGACATAGTGGATGTGGACGCCCCCACCCTTGGCCTCTTCTTGACCTACCTCTACACCGGGGCCGTGGAGGACTTGCAGGGGGAGAGCGCCCTCAAGCTCTACTACGCCACCGATAAGTACCAGGTCCACACCCTCAAGAAAAGATGCTCGGATATCTTGAGAGCCAGCATTTCCGTTTCGAACGTAGGGGACATTCTGTCCCTTGCGGAGAAACATCAGGACGAACAACTGATCTCAGCGGCCCAAGACTTCATTTTAAAGAAAAAAATTGAAGGAGTAATTAAAACTAACTCTGGTGATAGAAGTCATGGTAATGTGCCTCGGGTCAACAGATTAGCCCGAAACCGACCATATTTACTTACTTTTACCGGTTTAAGCTTCTTAATTATTTCGTTTTATTTAGTTTACTACCGAGGATACTAAAAATATTTATGTTTTTATATACCTATAAAGCTACATTAATCAGAAATGTTTCAAAAACTTGTTTCAAACTTTTTTTTAAATATAAAATTCTATGCATATAAATTTTGATAAAAAGGTGTTAGTCGTTGACAGTTAAAAAACATGAACTCAATATTATTATACGTACTAATATTATTAATATGTATTTTTAACGTTCACTTTAATAAATTAATTAATTAACTAATGATTTATCATCAATTGTGTTTTTTTATGTTATATAGCTACATAACTACAAAATCTACGGAAAAAATGACCTAATTAACGAGAATTTTCAAAAAGGTCGATTTTTGATTTGATTTTTTAAAAATTTTTTCCTTCTTCTATATAGTAATGAATCTATGTAGTAATGTGATTGTTTACTAATTTAAAACTGCTACATTGCAATAAATGAATATTTGGTGTGAAACAAAATTTTTTATTAACTTTTTTGTAAGTTTCATTATTTAGTTCAGTAACTCTTAATTTTATCAATTAACGAACGAGGAACGAAGCTGTATTGGCCGTGGAAACTATCTCCCTTTTGGCTGAGAAAAACTGAATTTATTGTAATTCTACAACGGTGGATCCTTTATTTTAGAAGGTTTAACGTCTAACAGTAGCATTTTTCTCCTTTTCTTACTCTTAATTTATCTTTTTCATAACTAATATAAAAATTATAAACCTTTCTATTTTTCTGCATCTTAATTTTCTTTTGTTTTAATGAAATTAAAAAATTAAATTTTAACTTTAAGATATCATGCAAGTGAATAAAATATTCTGATTCCTCGAATCGATTTATTTTTAATTTAAAATTTGTTTTAAATCTTAAACTAGCTTAATTATTTTAAATTCCATAAGACATAAGTTATAAATGTTACTAACTTTGATAAAATATTTGTACCTATCATTTTTACTAACCAGTCACAAAATTAATTGTATAATTTTTTGTGTATGGTTTATATTAGTTTTTATAGAAGGTGTTTATGTAACAGGTATAATTTTAAGTACTCTAATAATAAATTAATATAATATACAATATATAAATTTATAATATAGGTATATGAATAATAGTAAATAGGTATATGTATATAATATATCTACTAAATGTATAAATATAAATATAATTTTTTTTTTTTACTGAGAAAAGTTTTTTGTGTGTGTTTCTTTAAAAAGATTAAGAACTCCATTACTAGGACTTAAATCGATGGTTATTCGTTCACGAACTAAACATATGACAACAGGTATGTTCGAAAATATTAACAAAGCAATATTTGGTTTTAGTTGTAACTAAAACAAATAAACTAAACAAAATAGTCAGATTGAGCAATCAAACGGTGTGAATTTCATCCACACTTATAATTACATATTTTTTAATTGAATAAATAACCTACATTTTTAGCCAAAGTGTACTTAAAATAGCTCGAATAGTTTTTGAAATATTCAACTTTGAAATTCTGGCTTTTTTCAGTTTCAACAATGCATTTTGGGGAAATTTCACTGTTGGGTTGAGAAGAAAAAGGTGAAAATTTCAAGAACTTTGAAGTTTAATACCCTAAGAAACTAATTAAACCACATTAATAAACTTGGGTAATGTAGGTAATTTATTCAGTAAAAAAACATATAAATGCATGTAGTATATTCGAAAATATCACCGTTTGATTAAATTTTTCGGCTTTTTTTTTCATAAAAACTGTGAAATAGTATACCATTTTACAATTTATATGAAAAAGGCAAAAAAATTCGATTTTTAACTAGCTGCATTTCTCTAAAGCAATCACTTTGCTGACCAACAGAACTTTATCTCCTTAAAAAGAAGGGTTATTCAAAATATGGGACACCTTCGGACAAAAATCACGTTTACTGTTCCTAAGACAGAAAACGCCCAACTTATAATTACAAACTTATTAAATTAGGTAACAGTATTTTATTAACTAAAACGTCAAAAATTTGATTTTTAATTCTGGCGACTTCTAACAAAACAAATATTAGTAAAAATCTCCGGGATTCACCATGTATATTCCATTTCATCCTATCGTCATTAAAGGAGAAGAAAAATATTAATGTATCGATGCATTAAAAGTAACTACTTTAAGAGAAAAACTTAAATTACTGATCCGAATGACACATTTCTAGTATCGTCAGGATTCTTTCGAGGACTGTCAGTAAAGTGTTGGATTTTTTAAAACAATTCTCAATATTTTTAGGTTATGGATAAGGTTGCAGAGTACAAAGCAAGTACTGTCTAAAAACGTATTATGAACCAATCACAACCACCAATTGACGCCATATTTAATAAAGTGTTTTCAGGTGACGTCACAACCGGTTATTTTCTTTTAACTGTGTACCTTCTGTAGGGCTTTTAACTGTTGCTAAGGCCGTTGTTTATCTGTTGCTAAGGCGGTTTTTAGGTATGGGATCACGTGATTGCAAATGCTCCAATAGAAGAATTCCACGGCTAGTCATTTTCTGTAACTGTTAACCTCTGTAGGGCAAAAAACTGTAACATCTTCTGTTGCTAAGGCCCAGGGGCGTCATTTCAGTTTTTGGTTGAGGGGGGCAAGGATATTTTTAAATGGGGCTGAGCCACGCCGTAACCAGACTTGTTTTTTTTGGGGGGGGTGACTCAACATCATGAGCTCTAAGTAAAAATAAGGGGTCTGGGGGTCACCCCTAGAAACATTTTGAAATTTTCCCTCATTTTTACAACATTTAAGTTACATCCGAAGAGAACAGCCTCTTGTAAACCACATAATTTTCTAGAGAAAAAAAGTTACAGATAAACGTCAAAGTTTCAATGGGAGCCGGAGGTACTCCCTCAGACATTTTTTTGAAAATTTCCCTTAAAACTAGTGTTTTATTTCCTTTGCAACCTCATTGGGGAGCACCCAGAGGGAACCGCTTGTTGTGAGCGGCAGAATTTTCAAGGGAAATATACTATATAACATATATATTTAAAAATTTTAAAGGGGGGGTCTGGGGGTTCTCCCCCAGAAAATTTGTGGAAATTTGCCTCTTAAAGTAGTGTTTCAGCTCATTTTGAGGCCCTTTGGGTTACATCCAAAACTAACAGTTCCTTGTAAAGCATAGAATTTTCTAGGGAAAAAAAGTTATAAATAAACATCAAATTTTCAAGGGGGGGGCGGAGATCCTCCCCCAGTAAAAATTTTTGAAAATTCCCCTTTAGACCAGACTCCTAGAGGCTTCAAACTCTGGTTCCCAAAGGGCACTGCTTCTTGTAAGCGGCAGAATTTTCAAGGGAGACACATTGTATAACAGACATCAAAAGTCAGGAGGGGGGTTGGGGGTTCTCCCCCAGAAAATTTTGAAATTTGACCCTCAAAAGTAGTGCTTTAACTCCTTTTGGGACGTTTTGAGTTAAATCTGATGCGCCTTGTAGAAGTTACAAAATTTTCAAGGGACTCTCAGCAATTTTTCACTTAGTGGAAACCTTGGGGGGGGGCAATTGCCCCCCCTGCCCCCCCCCTAAATGACGCCCATGCTAAGGCCGTTGTTAGGTCCAAGTCATGTGATTGAAAATGCTCTATGGCTGTATGAAAACCCAAATAAAAAGTACGATAATTAGGATGCGGTGGCTGAAGGTTTAAGCTACTAAACATTTGTGAAAAATTCAAAGAGTGAAAATACTCCATGCTAGGCTTTTAAAGAGTAATTCCGATTTTCAAGGAGTGAAATACTCTCTCAGAGGAGTTAAAAATATCTCTGTATCCAACATTGAATAAAACTTTATTTTGTCTGCAAACCTTATCTCAGCAGGTATTCACACATCGATATTTCAAAGATACGTTTGTCTAACGATATCTTTTAACCTTTGAGTCTTTTTTTTATCGCGCAATTATTTCCGTTATTATCATTAGGTAGTAGATAAGCTAGCTGTATCAGTCATGTCTCAATATATGCAACAGATACAAGCTCCAGTTTAGCACCGAAAGGTTCTGTTTCGGATGAATTTGAGAAAAAAAATGGGCGACGAAAACTTCTCCGTTCTGGAGTGGAGCATCAAGAACTTCAGCTTCTGGAACTGGGAGGCTCACGGCGAGGATATCACCAGCCTGGTATCTTCTTTTTTTAACTTCAAGATCAAACTGTACCCGAGAGGTGTGAATGCCCAGGACGACCATCTGGTGGTGCACATTTGCAATAGCGACCACTGGACCCTCCTCGGTGAACTATCCTTCATAGGTTCCGACGGAACCCTTCTATGCACGCAACGAGTGGATTTCAAGAAAGGCGAGAGCGTTCTCAAACTTCCCCCAGGACCGAAATTCGAAGAAGTGGTGGATCGGATCAGAAAGAGCGAGGATCTGCACGAGGACCAACTTACCCTGAGGTTCCGCAGAAAGGACACGAACGATTCCGTGGAGTGCATGAGCACGGCGATAGACGTGTTGGATTTCTTCGTGAAAATATCCCCCGAAAGTTTCGCCGATTCGTCATCATCAGATACGAAAGGTAGTACTCCGGTTTTGTGTTTAAAAAATTTCCAGAACAACGCCAGGGCGGGAGAAATGGATGTGTGCGTTTCGAAAGGCAATAAACGCGACAACTCGAAAATTAGGCTGTCGTTAAAACCGAAAATTTTTTTCGGAAATTTTTTGGTCCTCGTTCGCATGTTCGTGTTGAACAGCGAGGACGACGTGGTTAGAAACGAAGAAAACGAACACCTGTTCCGCGATACCAAAGCGTGGGCGTTTTCGAATTCCCTGACGCGGGAAGAGGTGACGAAAAAAGGCTTCTCTTTGATTTTGTGTTTCAAAATACCAAATGCCGTTTACAGAAATTGCTTCGGCCCCTTGATAGAAAACACTTCTATTCGTATAGGAAAGGCCACCGTTAAGCCGACAAATATATTCATCAAAGGTCACGTTTCTGAAGAGTGCTTTATCAAACCAGATAATTCTGTGAAAGTTCTAACGAAAGAACTGATGTGCCTCTATCAGGACCAGGACTTCTCCGACTTCCACCTCAAGTGTGGGGATGTCTCGTTCCCGGTCCACAAGAACATCCTGGTCGCTCGGTCCCCAGTCTTCAAAACCATGCTCTCTACAGACATGAAAGAAGCAGTGTCCGGCTGCATGGACATTGTGGACCTGGACCCCTCTACCCTCTCCCGCTTCCTGGCTTTCCTCTACTCCGGGACTGTGGAGGACATGCAAGGGGAGAGCGCCCTCAAGCTCTACTACGCGGCAGACAAGTACCTCGTTCCCACCCTCAAGAAGAAATGCACCACTTTCTTGTGCGACAACGTCTCCGTTTCGAACGTGTGCGACATTTTGTCGCTTGCTGACAAACACCGAGACGACCAACTTACGTCAGTAGCCCACAACTTCATCTTAATGAACTACAAAAAAGTTTTGAATTCGGAGGAATGGAAGAGATTCATGAAGACCGACCCAAGTCTACTCCTTGAGACTCTGACTTATTTTGCTGACAAAAATCACGGTAATGTGTATTTGTGCAAAAGAATTCCTAAAAATCGACCGAAATGGCGGATTTCTTTACCGTTTTATTTATTTAGTATTCCCATTATTTTAAGTTTTCCGATAATTTTGTATTTTTTAGCGTACCGTAAAACACCAGATGTTTACGACTTGGACGAATTTTTAGCAGACTCTGCTCCGACTGGTTGGCTTGATTGAAATTTCTCTATGAATCGAAAAATTATGAATAGAAATACTATATTTCTCTCTATATATAGAAAAATATAGTTTTTTAAATAAAATAATAACCGGGGATAGAATCCAGGAACTAAGCTAAGCAAGCATCCTACCACTGCTCCAGCATTGGATTCAGTAATTTAAAAACTTAATACATTAACATTTTCCTTATTGTGTTAACTTTTGACGCAGGTTAATAAACAGCGGTTATAATATGTTATATAGTATAGGAGGTTAAATATGTTACGGGCAATGTGATAAAAATCCGGGCATTATTAAAAATGCCCGCGTGTTTTAGGCAAAGTGATAAATACTCATTGATAAATGCCATTGAATGTATCACATTGCCCGCCTCCACTTCGGTCAGTACTAATAATGCCCGGTTAATGACTTTGCCTGTAACATAATTTACATGCTCATATTATGCCTAATTCTGTAATTTTGTTCTGTTGTTATTTTTATCAATTAACTTCAGTAATGTTTTAATATCACGCCTTTTTTCATGAAAAAAAAAGAGATTAAAATCGAAATAGTGGTAATTTTTTTTCATAAATCCTGTATATTTAATTAATTTCTTCGTGGTTTATAACTTAAGAGGCCTGCAGATAATCCATTTTTTTGTTGAAATAGGACATTGCATTGCAGCTTTTTTTTTCACTAAATTAATATAATATTAATTAAAAAACACTTTCTGCATTTTGTTTGGATAATTTTAATAGCACACATATCTTTAAAATATTAATCTAAGGGCAAGGGCTAATTCACCATGACAGTAATTTGCAATGGAATTAAAAGCTAATTCTAAGTGTTCCCTTATTATGGGGTAACTTTGTGACCCTTACTAACCATCGGAAAGAGATTCTACGCGCTGTATCTACATGAGAGAATATGAATATCACTTATTTAATGCTAGGGAAAACAAGTGGCATTGTTGTGATGACATTTTCAAAATGGTGTCTTTAACTTAACATGTTAGTATTGAAAAAAAATCTGTTTACTTGTATATGTGGCCTTAGGTACAAAGTAAGCAATTGTATACAAAATGTTTTAATTTGATAAAACCACATGGAGTTGGAACTTCTTTAATCTCTTATTTAGTTCCTAACCTAAGAAACAAATATATGACTAAAAAATATAAGAAATGTATTCGACTGATTTTTGTAAATTACATGACAATTAGTATTGCCAGTTAAATACTATGGTGGCCCTATAGGTACACGAATATCCCCTACTTATTGAAGATGCTAACAAAATTAGGTAGTATGACTTGTTTTAAGAACAATTTTAAGTGCATATCATTTAATCTTGCACAATATTTTGATCTTATTATGTCCCTAATAGAAATCCCTTACTTGTTCACTTCCCGGGTTGGCCATCCCTGGTATAAAAAGTGATAATTTGACTGTACCAGTTTAAGCCTAAATAATTATTTTATCAAAATGAATTAACAACGTGAATCACAAATAAAATTATTTTGAATTCAAAGTGGTTTAAAGGTTTTTTTTTTTCATAAATTATGTGGTAGACTGATGGTCTGGGGCAAGTAATAAGGGCACTTTTCTAAGCAACGAAGCTTTATTAACTGTTGAACATAACGTAAAAGTTAAAACAAAGTGATGAACAGGATAAAAACGTGAACAGGATAAAAACGCCGGTCTAATTAAAACTGTTGATAGGTAAAACTCCAACTCCACGTGCTGAACGATCACCAAAGCAGCAACCACGATCCCTACTTCCGAACCAGTACGGCCCTCCGCCGAATACCTAGCACCTCTCGATCGGCCGTCCGCCGAATACCTCTCGATCAGCCGTCTCTCGAAAACCCGTCGATCGGCCCTCTGCCGGATTCCTCTGAGTCGTCTCCAACAAACACCAACACACCGTCGCGTACCTCTCTCTTTCTGACTAGTGCCGCGTTGCTCTCCAAACCCAGTCCTGACGTATAGCTGACGCACTACTCGAGCCGTTGCCACCAGCCCTTCTAGCTTCTCACTTCCCACAATTATATAATGTCATAAGAGAAATAAAATATTTTTTAACTTTTTCGTTCATTGACTTGCATCAGTAGTAATGTATGAGGATTGAGGAGTCTATTAGAAGCCAAAGGGTACAAGTGCAGTTTTTTTAGTATTGGAGTTAAGTGCACTAAGTAGTTGCTGTGGAGTCAAATATTGTTGTGGTAAAGGGATACAAGTGGATCACTGTATGGGGCTGCCATTTAGCAAATGGTTAAGTACAACCTCCAATGTCAGCTACTTCCCTGAGACTTTAACCTTGTTTTTCTCATTATCAATGTGTAGTCACTTGTACCCCTTGGATTCTAGGCTCCTTATATGTTCTTATCTTGAATATAATTAAAAAATAGGATGAACAAATTTTTACATTTTGAGTTATCTTAACAAACAAAGGGATAACAAAAAAAGTTATCTCAAACCTTTGAAAGAATTGCGTTCGCAAAAATATTCAATTCATTGTTTAGAGATAAAACGCTATCACAGTACGCAGAATTTCATCTCCACCAGTCTCACATGACACACAGCTCATACTGTATCACAGCTAACTGATACACTGCTCAGTTGCTCGCAGAATCATTTAACTCAGAAGGCTTATTTTGAATTGAAAATGAGTCGTAACAATCTCTGTGTCGCGGAGTGGAGTATAGAGAACTTCAGCTGCTGGAACGGAGAAATTCACTACAAAGTGATTACCAGTTTGGAAATTTCCATCTTCGACATAAGGTTCGAACTGTTTCCAAGAGGCCTTAGTGGCCAGGATGAACATATTGTGGTGCGTATATGCGGTAGAGATATTAGGGTCTCTAATTGCGAGCTTTCTTTTTTAAGTTCGGATGGATCACTCCTCTGCACGCAACAGGTGGATTCACAAATATATGAAAGCGTTCAGCTTCCCCCTGGACCCAAATTCAAAGAGGTGGTCACCCGGATTCGAAAGAATGAGGCTCGCCACGGGGACAGACTCACTCTGAGATTCTCGCGGAGGAGTCTTAATGTAACTGATTCTATTGAATGCACGAGCACGACGATAGATGTGATGGATTTCAACGTAAAAATATCCCTCAAAAGACTCGACCATTCAATTGCAGATACTACTGTGATTTCACGTTTCGAATATCCCCTGGAATCTCCTGGGAAATATCCCCCCACCAGAAGGGGGAAAATTAGTTTGTTAGTTTCGAAAGGTACAAAAACACAACTTGCATTGAAACCGGAAGATTTCTGTGGGAACTTTTCAGTCCGCACGGAGACGTTTGTGTTAAACGATGACGGCGATGTAGCGAGATGTGAAGAAAATGCACATCTGATGTTTCGCGAGGATAGTGCATGGACATTCTCGAATTCGCTTACAAGAGAGGAGGTGGTTTTACGCGTCAGAGTTATTCCTGGCAACAGTTATAGGCATTCTTCTGGCCGCATAACGCATAGCTATTCCCATCACCCGCTGGAAGTTAGTGTGTTGCCATCGACTGCATTCAAATTCCCTGTCTCTGAAGAATACTATTTCAAGCCAGATAACTCAACGAAGGTGCTCAAAAAAGAACTAATGTGCCTCTTCCCAGGATCAAGACTTCTCAGACCTCCAACTCAAGAGTGACAATGTTTCGTTTCCAGTCCACAGGGCCATCTTGAGTGCCCGGTCCCCCGTCTGCAAGAATATGCTCTCCACTGACATGCAAGAGACAGCGTCCGGAGTGGTTGACATCAAAGACCTGGACCCCTCTACGCTCAGCCTCTTCTTGACCTTCCTCTACACCGGTGCCGTGGAGGACTTGGAGTGTGACATCGCCCTCAAGCTCTACTACGCGGCCGACAAGTACCAGGTCCCCTCCCTGAAGAGGAAATGTACCCACTTCTTGCAAGACAACGTTTCCGTTTCGAACGTGTGCGACATTCTGTGCCTTGCGGACAGACACCGGGACCAAAAGTTGTCCCATGCTGCCCACGACTGCATATTAATGAATTACAACGAAGTTTTGAAATCCAAAGAATGGAAGAGTTTCATGAAAAGTGAACCTCTACTGGCAGCTGAAACTTTGACTCATTTAGGTGACAAAAATCGTGGTAAGGTGTATATAAACCAAAACAAAAGCCGAAAAAGTCCACAAAAAAAGATTTTATTATGTTTTCTAGTTATTCTTACCGTTTTGATCATTCCGATATTTACGTCCATCTTTCCTACAATTATTTTTCCTTTATTTACTATTCCTTTTATAATTATTATAATAATAAGTATGATGAAGAATAAATGAAAACATAGTTTAAGAATTTAGAATTTTTTAAATGGCATTCTTTTATAAAAGCACAATGTATGATTTTGCAATTTATTGCCTGGGCCTCACTGACCAGGATCTATTTAATGGAACCTTTGTACAAAGGTGATAATTTGACTGTTAATTTAAAATTTAACAATAATTATTTTATTAAAATTATCTAAATATTTGGGAATCATGAATGAAATGATTTAATAACAAGTTTTTTCATAAATATATAATCGTTCTGAAATATATAGTTTCCTCAAAAGAAAAAATATCTAGTACCTTATTTATTGTTCTTATTATTAAGAAAATTTCTAAACAACAAGTTTTAAAAACAAGAGCTGAATTAAAGTTGATTTTAAATTCATATTGATGTTTTTTAAGAATCAAAAGCAATCCCAATTTAAAATTTTAGAACAGAATTGGCTGTTCATTTGTTTATTAAAACAAAAAAATAAAATATGTTCATAATATGTATTGTCTATTCAATTGTCCCAGAGCTATATTGTCCCAGAGCTATAAACAGTGCTTTTATACCCTTATAATTTCATGCATATTTTCCTTAAAAAGAAATTCACTTACGGTAGCTTTCGACCAGCTGTTTCCTACAACCCACGGTAGACCATGACTCCCTCTTTTTTCTTCTTATCGCCTCTTTAACACCTGTCATCATCTGTACCTAGGGGACATGCATAAATTACGTGAGGTCAAAAGGGGGGAGGGGTGGGGGTCCAGGAAAATCTCACCAAGGGGGGAGGGGTGGGGGTCGATTAAAATCTCACGTCAACTTTTAGTTTAGGAAATATTAGAGAGTAAACTTCTATTTATTGCTGTCATTTACAAATTTCGACCGGATGATAACATCATGTCCTTTCCCCCCACATCATTAATATCGAAAGGTTTTAGGTGCTATGAAGCACTAAATGCAAATGAATAGAATAGAAAATAATTTTTTAAAAGTTGTAGGTAAATCTCACGTGGAGGGGAGGTCCAGCAAAATCTCACTAAATCTCACCAAGGGGGGGAGGGGGGGTCCAGATTTTGGAAAATACACCTAACGTAATTTATGGATGTCCCCCTACGAAAATTAGGTCCCTGAAAGGCCATTTAAAAATACATCCAACAACTTACACAGATGCCTTCTTAAATTCCAAGAATGCATTAGCGCATGTAGTTAAAACGTTTAACTTTAAACATGCTTAAAATGTGATAATTTTTTATCTGTTATTCCAGTGTTTCTTTTAACTGAGGGTCACGACGACCCACTGATGGGTCGCGACAAGATTTTAAGTTTTTCTGAATATTAGATACTTTGGGGACATCCATAAATTACGTGAGGACAAAAGGGGGAGGGGGGTCCAGGAAAATCTCACCAAATCTCCCCGGGGGGGGGAGTCAATTAAAATCTCACGTCAACTTTTAGTTTAGGAAATATACATTTTTTCTTTAATATTTTTAGCACAAGTTTAGAAAAAAATGCACAGATTTATAGTCACAACCCAACCAGCTAATCATTAGCCAGTCTGTCGTGATAATTACAAGTTAGAATCATGTTCTCGATTTCAAAGTGTTCTTGTATCAAAATTTTTCAATCTGGATGGTAATTTTTATGCCGATAAAACAAAACTAGTGGTTGAGAAAATCTCACGTGGAGGCAGGGGGGGGGTCCAGCAAAATCTCACCAAGTCGGAAGGCGGGGTTTAAAATTTGGAAAAAGCACATCACGTAATTTATGGACATCCCCCTACGAAAATTAGGTCCCTGAAAGCCCATTTAAAAATACATCGAACAACATTCAGAGATTCCTTCTTGTATTCCAAGAAGGCATTAGCGCATATATAGTTTAAACATGCCTAAAATGAGATAATTTTTTACTAGCTGGTTTGACCCGGCAAAGCCGCGTCTTACCAGCTAGATTACGCGCCTTTGGCGCTGATGCGAGCTTCGCTCGTTACTATTTCACGCTTGCAGCGCAGTTAAATTTTTTACAATTTATTACTTTTTTTAAGCTGCATCGTCAGAGCTAAATTGTTCAATATTTTCAATCAAATTATAGGTTTTTCTAACCACAACTAATTTATTCTTTTGCGTCATCTGAAGAGAAATAAGTAATACTTCAACTAAACCTGTACCAGTATTTTTTTTTTTTTTTATAAATCCAATATGCCTAGTATTCTGTTGCGATAAATCTAGTAGTAAAACGTCAAAACATTGAAGTTTGATAATTTCAAAGTAGATTTTCTTCATGCTCTTTAAAAGACGTTTTGCCTGTGTTGGTAAAAATATTTACTAAAAACAATGGGGCAAATTGAAATAAATTCCTAATTTAAAAATGGAATGCTTTGAGGAACGTGACACATTTTTGGTTCATCTAGGGTTGGAAATCTTTCGATCAAGACCGAGTTTGTCCAAATCGGTTCAGGGGTTCGGGCTGGCGGCCGGCCGAACGGAACCTCCCCATAGAGTTAACATGGGGGCAAAACGAAAAAACCGCATAATTTAAAAATGGAATGTTTTGGAGGAACGTGATATATTATTGGCTCATCTAGGGGTGGAGAGCTTTCGATCAAGACCGAGTTTGTCCAAATCGGAACGGGGGTGCGGCCTGGCGGCCGGCCGAAAAAAAACCAAATTATTTTAATATATAAGATCTGCTATTCCAGAATTTCTCTTAACTGACCCACTGGTGGGTCGCGACAAGATTTTAAGTTTTTCTGAATATTAGTTACTTTTTAATAACTTTTACAAACGTGTTGTTGGCTTTTGAAATTTATCAAATTACTACTATAAAGTGAAAGGGATAAAAAGAACAATAAGAAAAATTCACTTCTCGTTGTGGAACGCAAATGACAATTAAAATAAAATACATATGTGTGTCAACTGAATGTGCTGATAATGCAAAATTTGTGTTTTTAAAAAAAATCGTTGTTTCTAAACGTGTTTCCTCACCGGTTGAAAGACTATAAAAACGAGTTAAAACCCAGCTTTTGAGAGTCAAATTCAAAAATCAAAAAGAACCTCCCCAGAACCCCTTTTTATCGTGAAGCTCATTGTTGCTCCCACAATCTAACCATTTGACACGCGCAGCCTTTTAATTTTCTGAAAAGTTCATTTAACCTCCAATTCTAATCCATACATCATGTGATTTATTATTGAAATAAAATAGTTGGTGACCAAACCCAATGCACACGAAGCTAAAGTCTTGTAGGGGGGCATGGGAAAATTAACTGAAGATGAGATGGGTCGCGTTAGAGTTAATTTATAAAAAGTGGGTCAGAATCAGTGTTATTCCTAGGATTTTTTTGGAGGAGTAAAAATACTCCTTGGCTTTTTTAGGAGGAGTGAAATACGGAAATAGCATAAACTGCATATACAGAGACAAAATTTCTATTAAGAACGCTTACTTTTTAATGGACAAAATGAAATTGAAAAAAAAAAACATGAGGATGCTATTTTGTGGGTTTCAATCAATCAAACTCCCTAATCATCAGAACAATAAATGAAAAAAAATTATGCTGTATTAAAACACGATTAAAAAGTATGATTATTAGGATGTCGTGGCTGAAGGTTTAAGCTACTAAACCTTTGTGAAAAAATCAAAGAGTGAAAATACTCCTGTCTAGTTTTTTAAAGAGTAATTCCGATTTTCAAGGAGTGAAATACTCTCTAGGAGTTAAAAATATCCCTGGTCACAATGTAGAAAAGTTTGAGAGCCCCTGTATTATTCAACTAATTCTTTATAACGTTTTCTCAATATAAGGAAAACCCAGTACAGAATTTTAGACTATCTTTTGGTCTGCGGCAAGTTAAGTTGGTTCAATTTAACCTAGCGACTTACTGTGACAATGTGAAGACATTATTGAGGGGGGAGTAGACACACTCCCCAATTTCGAGCAATAAAGACGTTCGTTTCGTCGCGGGCGTAATCATTTTCGCGACAAAAGCTTCGATGGTGACATTGTCGGGGTGACGTCACCGACGGGAAGGAGACAATGGAACGTTCTTAATTAAAGGGAGCTCAAAATATGAAGACCGTTCGAATGAGAATGGACAGCTGGACAGAAGATCAAAGAGCAAAGTGGCAGAAAAATTGGCTACTTTTCCGTTATCGATCATGATACAGGGATGAGATTGGCAAAAAAGCAGAAAATCTGAAAACTGCGCGAACGACATTTGATCTCTTAAATTGAGAATAAATAGGAAAACCTAATACAAATTATTTAACATTAATTTCGACAACAAATTCTTACACTTTAAAATTAAAAGTTTTAATGTGTTAAGCTTTATATTAAATTGGCTTAAATATGAAAATTTACCATATAAAAGAGACTAACAAGTCAAGAAAAAGAACTTGAATTTAGAAAAATGAAATTCCCAGGCAAAAATTTCAGTTCATAAGCTGATTTTTTTAAAGTAAAAAGTCAGAAATTTTCATGATAATTTCAAAAAAAGTCTGAAAATCCCTCAAAAGTCTGAAAAATTTCATGTTTGTAGTAAAACTTTAACTCATTTTATGAAAAATTGGGAGTTTTTTTTTTCAAAAGTAACGCTTTGTTCAAGCAATTATTATATTGAAAATAAAATGTTCTACTACAAGTATTTAATCTTTACTTATACGAAATATACGCATAGTATCTTTTATAACACTTGTCTAAAATATAAATACATTTTTTATAAAATATCATAAAACTATTTCAGTCAACCATACTTCAAGATAATCCATCCGAAAAAGTACTTTGGGACATGTACTCGTATAACTAAGTATTTGATTCCTAAAAGTATCGAAAAGCATTTTATATCTCAATAAATCAACGTAATCGTCATCAATGTGCCAAGAAACTTTCAAAAAGTCATGCCTTCAAAGATGCCGGTTTGACGTAAAAGTCTACAGTTAATTTTTAACAAAGGAGCGCTACCTCTGCAGAGTGATTCAAGAACTGGCTGGTCTATTCGGCTTTTTATTTCAATATATCTTCTAGACTAGTTACTTCAAATTAGAACGTTTCATTTAAAAAGTTTTACAAATTCAATGGCATTCAAATTCATGGTCTGTTTCAGTGGCCGCTCTTCGATTGGAGCACGAACCCCCCCAAGGGGAAACGAAATAAGTCGATTAATCAAAATAAATGAAAAAGTAATAAAAATCCTATTTCAATTTGTACCGTATTCTGGATGAACTTCCAGTCTCCCTTCTATTCAAATGATCAAAAAGAAAAATTTGTTACAAAAATTGTAAGAGCTTTCAGTAGGTACTTAACAAATTTTTAGCTTAATAAAAACGTTACGTCGAAATTTCGGGGGAGGGTTTGAACTCCTAACCCCCCCCCCTGATACAGCTCTAAATACGACTATAAAGGGTGTTTCAAAAGTTCGTTTCACGGCTTTTATTTGAAAACAACGTCTCCTAGGGTCATAAAAGTCAGGTTTACCCCCAGGTAAGTGACCATGGAGAATATTGAGCAAAACTAAAAGAAATTAATTAAAAAACTAAAGGAGATACAGTGAAAACTTTCGTACGAATATTGTCGTCAGTATAATAAAAAACTCACTAAAAAAATTACGAAAATATCTTGGATTTTCGAGGATATATTAGAGCATGTGAAAATAGCACTTAGAAAAAGTTTTGCAATTGAAAGGTTTTTATTTTTATTTTCAGATTGAATTTTGTCTTTATCTTAACTGAAAAAAAACACAAAACTACATAACAACACTAGAAAAACTTGCAAATTTGCGAACTTTTTCTTTTTCTTGAGGCCTGAAAAAGTGTTATTTTCACATGCTAATATATCACCCTGAATATTTGAGATATTTTCATGGAAAATTTTTCCGCGCGTTTTTTGTGTTATTGTTAACATTTTTATTACTGAAGTTTTTGTTGTGATTCCTTTAATTTTTAATATTTTTTTTTAACTTTTTCATTTCGCCGCTAGGTGAGCTGTGTAAGTCTTCTCATTTGATTCTCCATTATATCACTTACCTAGGGCTTACTTATCACTTACCTTACTTTCTTGACCCTTAGAGACTTTGCTTCCAAATAAAAGCCGTGAAAAGGACTTTTAAAAACCCTGAATACAGTCACTCCAGGAAGTATTCGTACACCCAACAAATTTGCACTAGTATACCTCCTACTACGGCTAAATTACACGGGCAAAATCCAAACAAAAATTATCCTAACATAGTATGCTATTCTTCATTATAATCTACCAAAAAAGAGCAAAAAATTATCAAGAACTTCCAAGGAAAATGTTTTTTTTTTTTTTACAAAAGGTTTATTGTTTTCTGAAAAAAATTGAAAAAAATATTTCAAAAATGATCAGAAAGCTATTGGTTTTATGAACCTCGAGAAAAAAAATACATGCACGTGCTTTTAAGTTAGGATTAGGAACAAAATGTGCGTTTCAGAGATGCAATGATCCCATGTTACGTTTGTGGCTGAGCGAATACTTATTTGTTTGGGCTGCTTTCAAATCGCTTCATTTTTTAAAATATTTTTTTCTAACTGTTATTTTTCGCTCTTTTTTGTAGATTATAATGAAGAATAACATACTATGTTAGGATAATTTTTGTTTTGATTTTGCGCGTGGAATTTAGCCGTAATAGTGCAATTTTGTTGGGTGTACGAATACTTTCTGGAATGACTGATGTATAAACGTTAAAAGTTTATAAGAATCACGGTTTATAGTAGGAGAACAACTGCGTAGCTGTTTCTCCTCTCTCTGTCATCCAGCATCAGACACATCGTCAATGTCCATCTCTTCCCATAAACATTTCATCGCAATTAAGTGAGGAGCACACAGAGGTTTGTGAGAGTCTATTTATAGACACAGAGACAACAGGAAGCGCCGATTGAGATTTAGAGTGTTCTCTCTCTCTCTTCCATAAACAGACAATGCGAAGCGAGGTGTCCGCATCCGCCAAGCTTTATTGGAGGAGGTTGCGAGAACGTATATCGAAGGGATGCAACGAGTCACAGCCGCAACCGCCGAGGATAGAGTTTATAATGGCCGGAGACAGTGGCGTAACTAGAGTTGACTCATGGGGGGTGTTACTCCGACCAGTCAACCCCTCCAAAATATTACTCCCTTTTAAAAAAAATGTCTCATAATATAGGTATAATATAAACAACTTATTTTTACAAAACTTCCGAAGGGAAAACTTCATCTAAGAGGCTTAACTTTCAAGGGAAAAATACAGTATAGCACTATAACAGACGTAAAAATTTTACAGGGGGGTCTGGGGGTTCTCCCCCAGAAATTTAAAAAAATTTGTCTCTCAATGTAGTGTTTAAACTCATTTTGAGGCCCTTTGGGTTAGTTCCTAAAAGAACAGTTCCATGTGAACCGCCTTCCTTGTAAAGGGAATTTTTTTTCTAGTTTTTCATGTTTTAGAAACAGTCAATGTAATGGGGGGGGTACAACCCCAATAACCCCCCCCCTAGTTACGCCTATGGCCGGAGATGCACTCCTCAAGCCACTATACTAGACAGCAACGTTAGTTGACCCTATGAGGTCACTCACAAACAAAGTAGTTCCCATCGCGGTGTCTAAATTTTAAGTGCGAACGTCAATTTTTCTTTTTATTACAAATGTTATTTATTACAAGGATTAATGTGCTATACCTACTAAAGAATTACAGTGCACATAATGTCAAAATTTTTCAATGTCGAGGGAGGTAAAGTTAAAATAAGGGTCACCCCAGAACATTTTTTTAAAATTTGACCCTCACATCTGATTTGACTCCCTCCCAAAAGTTAAGCACACAGTGTTAAAATGAGAAAAATTCAAGGAACAAAACAATTTAATTAAAAAAATCGGAGAACTCTCTCGGATTTATAGAGAAGAAATGATGGAAGTGCACAAATCATGCTTGATATTAGTAGGTTATAACTGTAGTATAGGTCTGTTATCACGAACTTAATGATCTAAAGCAGGGGTCGGCAAGTAATTTTACTTGGGGTCCAAATAATGTTGAAAATTTTTATCGAGGTCCAGAGAAAAAAAGGTACTTGTGATTAGTTTTATAAACTCTTATCTTTAGTTACACACATGGGTGCCTATATAGTGCTGTCCTTTAAAAACAACCCACTGTTTCATATATTCTTCATTAAAAGCTTAATAAAAAGGATAATTAAATCGAACAAAAAACTGTACTAGCGGCTCATCCTCCCTAACATTATAGTGCTAAGCATTTTTAATTCCAACTCTCCATTGCAAATTGGCAGCCAATTAAGTAAGAATTTGAAAAAAAAAAACACTTTTTCCTAGAAGGACTCTAATTGGCGAACTGAGCTAAAAATTTAATATTTTATTCTCATAGTAATGGGATGACATAAAAACGAGCGAAAAATGCTCTAAAATCTTTATAACATGCATTTTTACAAAATCTGTAAATCTGAAGCACATTTTTTGCCAAAAATCTACATTTTCTCAGCTTGTTTAAAAAATAAGTAAATAAACCGTTCTTTGACCAGTTTTTACACCCCTGACACTCTAAAGGGTATAGAAAGACAGGGTATATGAGATGGTAAAATTATTTTAATTATTTAATTAAAAATCTCAATGGGTTGTTTTTAGGGTACAATTTGGAGTGGGTTGTTTTTAAAGGGCAGCACTATACATAAGGGCAAGAGAGATACCGAGCCTCCTCCCCCCCTTGCACCAGAAAAATTACTTAAAATCTTCACTTGACCTTAATAAATAAGTTTTTATTACATTTTTTTTTTAATTTGAACTGTATTAATCCCTTCATTATGATTGTAAGCTAATTCAAAAGCAAAATGTAGACATTTCTAATAATGTTGCCCACTATTTAACACTAGTTTCTTACTTTAAATTTTGTGGCCCTTTTTGCTTGAAACTCCAGTATTTTTTAAAATTTTTGCATGAAGTAAAACGTGAGGGGTTGGTTTAGAAATAATTATGAACAAACCCCCCCCCCAAAAAAAAAGAAACTAGTCAGTAAAAGTAACATCTAGTTAGGACCTTAACTGGCTAACATACAAAAATTTTTCTTGGCCCCCTCCTAAATTCAAACATGTGGGCACCCATGGATACACATATTTTACATAGATGTAATTTGAGTAGTGTACTTCTTAATTTGAGTAGTGTACTAGTGTAGTATCTTCTTAATTAAATTGTTAAATTAAATAAAACTCTTGTTAATTGCTGTCAAATCTATTTCACATCATTCATATAGCACCAAATGTGGAAACGGGGGGGCCTTCCTGCATTTTAAGCCTAGCGTTGCAAATTTTCTAAATCGGGCCCTGGTGATGTATAGGTATAAACAACTAGGTTCAGTAACTACTGTATTTAGTATACTACTGCATCGAGCGTATTATCATGATCACTGAGATCTTCCGCAATGACCGATCTGAAACAGCAGTCCACACCATGGTGACCAAGTGACGTCAATTCAACGTATCCCAAACAACCCCCATTTAAAAACACACAATCCACAGGTAGTACCAAGTCCGGGTAAAGGTATCCCCCTCCCTATGATGACGACCATAGTGACCATCCAAACCAAACAACAGAGAGCAAAAAAAAAGCTAATACTCACATGATCGCCGATGTCCAATTTTCGAACGGAATTAATCCAACAGGGAAGAAAAAAAATTGAGTTGCAAATTTCGTGGGGAGAC
The DNA here is from genome assembly GCA_963680715.1 of Tetragnatha montana. Lineage (NCBI taxonomy): Eukaryota > Metazoa > Arthropoda > Arachnida > Araneae > Tetragnathidae > Tetragnatha > Tetragnatha montana. Next base: position 6,843,197 of record OY796678.1, on the reverse strand, counting down.
ACTACTAAGAGAATTTTTCGTTTGGAGAGAGTGGTTTCCAACAAAAAGGATTCTCGAGAATGTCGCAAGCGAGCCTCGGAGAGGGTATTCTTCGCCGTAATGGCGGTTATTTACTGCCGTCGTAGTAGGAGCTGTGCCGCGCTCCTGGCATTTTTATGCGCCATTCTTTTGTTTGCGCCGATACAATGGACGCAAGCATTCTCTATCCTTTTGTTTGGTTTCGATGGAGATTTTTTTTTCTTTCCCGAAGAAAGGACTTTTAAGAGAAATTTGTATGTAATTTCGCTATTTTTTTTTCGTCAAATTTGTTTTGTTTGGATGGCATCAGCGGAGTGCGGAAATATATATGCGGGAGAGGAGGAAGAAACGGATATGTGTATATTGCGAGTTCTGTGAAGTGATTACCACAACGGTTACTGGAGATTACGACGTATTATCGAAAGAAAATCAAACGATAAAAACTATTACTAGATAATCTCATGCAGTGCGACTTGGATCATTCGAAGCTTAAGGGACCAGGCCTGAGGACAGGGGGGATAGGACCCAGAGATTTTCATATTGGGTACTAAAAGGTAGTGTTCGGCACTAGTTAACTAGAACTAGTTGCAACTAGTAGTTAACTACTGATCAACTAGTAGTTAACTAGAACTAGTTGCAACTAGTAGTTAACTACTGATCAACTAGTAGTTTAACTACTTTTAGTTTAAAGTAGTTCAACTACTTTTTTAACTAACTACTAGTTAAAACTACTTTCAAATTTTCAACTACTTCAAAAAAAATTTTATTTAAAATTTAAAGAGATATTTAAAATTTTTATCAAAGGTAGAGTACTCAAATACCATAACCAGAAATAAAGACCATTTTTGCACGAAGTATAAACTTTTTTTGTGATATAGATTAGAAAGATGTATTAGAATTTTGCCAAAAAGTAGGTTATGAAATTAAATAGACTAATTAACTAGTAGTTAACTACTTTGGGAAATATTTAACTACTAGTTGCAACTAGTCCAAAGAAAAAATAGTTAACTACTAGTTACAACTACAATTTCCCAGACTAGTTAGTAGTTGGTAGTTAACTATTTTTTGCCTACTAGTTGCCAAACACTACTAAAAGGAATATCATTTTGAATATTTCAGAAATTTATTTGTTCACCCGGAAGGACGAAAATGAGTAAATTTCAGTTTTAAAGGAGCATATTTCCAAAAAAAAATCCCCAGACTCCTAAAAGAATTCATTACGAAATGGAGATAATTCACTAAAATATCATATACAAGATAAATAATTATTTCAAAGGATCCTAGGCTTAACTTCATTTCAGAAAAAAACCCTTCCCTGGGTGTCACTCAGTTGTGAACAGTATCCAAAAATGAGTTAAAAACTTCTTTCTATAAGGGTCGAATTTCCAAAAATTTCCTGGGGATTTCCCCAGATCCCCTTTAGCGCTTCTTACTCATCATATATTATCAAGAAAACAAAATTCATCAAGATTCAAATCTTGCGTAGAAATGTTCAAAAACTACATATCCTAGCCTATGCGTGTGTGGTTACTTAATAAAAATTTTGCCACCCCCCTCGAAATAAGAACTGTGGGGGGGGGCGCTTTTTAACTTCGTCCCTGGGGCCGGCTTGGCTGTCGGCGGCCCTGTAAGGGACCCCTGAAAACCTTCGAATTATCCAAGACTTCGAATTCTTGAAAAAGTTTCATCTTCTATAGTTGGAACGATTTTTCAAGAAACCCACAATCCAAGTCCCCAAAAAAAATTTACATCATCGAAAGAAAATTAGAATTCTCCCACATCCTCTCCTTTCACATACATACCCAAGACAAAAAAGAGTGTGACACAATCTGTGACACCCAAATTGAGTTGAGCACTAAGAGTAGATTAGTTCCTGATAAATTTCCTTTTTTCCCATTAAAAATAAAATATGTCTCACTAAGATTTTATCAAAGGAACGAGATGGAAAGAAAACAATTCTTAGGACACATTTTGTCACACGCATAAATGAGATGTGAGAAATTACCTATAATGGAAGATTAAAAAGTAATCCTATTATCCCCATCAATTCTTTTTTTCTCTCTTCGAAAATGTTTTCTTGCATTATTTCTTATAAGATTAGTTCATCTTTAGACTAAATTTGAATAAAGAAATGAGAGGAGAGGCGTGACGAAGAAAATTAGGAAGAAGAAACCTGGCAGCACATATTTAACTCTTGTCCATTGTATAACCACCATAGACTACAACATTTACAAAACTTAAAACCTTTTCCTCATAATCTGAAGCAGAAAAACATAAACTACAGTTTAATTTTCCATTTTACTATACCTGTTTTAAAACTTCGCCGTAATATATTACTTTGAATCAACTTAATAGTCTTACACTTCAAATAATTTGGTAAAAAAAATGCAATAAAATTTGTGTGTAGTGTATGTTAAAAATGTTTTTGTTATTTCATAATAGTCTCCTTTTTTATTTGTCATCTTGTAAACGAGCTCTGCCCATTGCAATAAAGTTTCTTGTTTTGTCTTGAATACTTAAAACTTTAACATACTACTATGGTATATTTCAATGCCTAAAGTACAAATTGTTTATTGACTTCAAATCAATAGAAAAAGAATCAAGCGTTTTTGTTGGTAATCGTCATCGTCAACATTTTTCTCCATTTACAAAAGATAGTTAATTTTTTTTCAGTTTAAATTAGATGAGAAGCAGACTTTAGAAAGGTTTTCCTCAGTGAAAAGAAGATAACACAACTTCTCGTCAATAAGTGATATTTTATAAATAAAAAATCTTTCAGGAGGGCAAAAATTAAAACCAGTTTCTGATATTCGAGTACAGTTATACTCAATAAACAGTACAGTAATATACTTAATGAGTATTGTAACACTTATCTATAAATATACTCATCATAATTACACACTTAATTCATACTAATAAGCCCATTCAAATTTCAAATGGTTCTGAAATATAACTAGACCAACGCAGCTTCGTTACCTGATTAAAATTTGTGTTACCAAAATTTCAAAGTTTCATTCCTGTCACTTACAATTCATCACCTTTTGTAATACACAGTGGAAAATTTCCTATAACTCCTTGTCACAGGATATAAATACTCAACCACTGCAAAATTTTGGTTTTTCATGCACAGATTAAGTATAACTAAATTATTAAAATTAAGAAACAAGCAAGAATATCAAGAAATGTAAGATTCACCTTTTATAAAGGAACACCATTCATTACGTCAGGTTGAAAAACTGATAAAATACATCGGTCTATATAGCACCAGATAGTCAGTCTTGATAAATAGACATTATAAATAAAAAAAATTTTTCAGGAGGAGTAAAAAATGTACAGTTCATAATCGAAATTTCGAGAGGTTTTGGAGGCTTACCCCTACGTCGAGGCTGTTTGATTACATAGTTCTAATTACATTATCAAATTAATTCCTATTACGTAATTAAAACTTCAAAATCATATTCCTGTTACTTAAATTTGCATCTCTTTCAGTAGTTCAGTGATTAAAATATCCAAAACTCCATATCACAGGATATAAATACTCTACCCACAATAAAATTTTGGTATTTCATGCACAGATTAAGTATAACTAAATTACTAAAATAAAGAAACGCTCAATCATATCAAGAAATGTAAAGATTCACCTTTTATAAAGGAACACCGCTAAGTTAGGTTGAAAAACAACCAACTGTTGGTCTTGATATACATTTTAAATAAAAAAAAAACTATTCAGGAAAAGTAAAAAAATATATAGTTCATAATCGAAATTTCGTGACATTAGGAGGCTCTTACCACTACATTGGCGCTGATTGTATACATATAGTACCTACAAATTACCAAATTAATTTCTATTACATTATTAAAACCTTAAAACCACATTCCTGTCCCTTACAATCAACACCTTTTTAAGTAGTCCAGTGCTGAAAATTTCCTATAACTCCTTGTCACAGGATATGAATACTCAACTCACATTAAATTTTGACTTTTCAGGCACCACTCATAATACGTATAATAACTACATGATAAAAATTAAAAGTAAAACCTGAAAACACACAGAACAGGAAAAATGTAAAAATTCACCTTTTATATAGAGGAGATGAGCAAATGTGGTAGAGCCTTAAAATATGGCAATGAAGTTTTAGGAGAACACTTCATCTTCCAAAATAATTTAAATAGAAGAATGTCCTTACCTGAAAAAAGAAGAAAAATGTATTAATAAAGTTTAAAAATAAAATAAGTGATATTTAATTACATTTTTAAAAATATTGTTCTAACCATTCTGATTATTTCCTTTTCATTATAACGTTATTAAATAAATTAAAAACCTAAAAAATTAAGCAAGTAACATAAAATGTGATTTTACAGCATAATATGCAAATTTTTATAGTAGTTGTACCCCCAGAATTACATGGGGGTCTCATACATAGGCGTAATGAGGGGGGGGGTTATTGGGGTTGTAACTCCCCCCCCCCCATTACATCGACGGTTTCTAAAACATGAAAAACTGAAAAAAATTCCCTTTACACGGAAAGCGGTTCACAAGGAACTGTTCTTTTAGGACGTAACCCAAAGGGCCTCAAAATGAATTTAAACACTAAATTGGGAGACGAATTTTTAAAAAAATTTTGGGGGAGAACCCCCAAACCCCCCCTCTAAAATTTTTACGTCTGTTATACTGTGTTTTTCCCTTAAAAGTTAAGCCTCTTAGATGAAGTTTTCCCTTTGGGAGTTTTGCAAAAAAATTGTTTATGTTATACCTATATTATGAGACATTTTTAAAAGGGAGTAATATGTTGGAGGGGTTGACTGGTCGGAGTAACACCCCCCATGAGTCAACTCTAGTTACGCCACTGGTCTCATAGGTGGGGCGAATACTTTTTCGAAATGAATTCAGTCTTAGGATAAGTGAAGGTGGGTCGCGACAGTATTTTGAATTTGTCTGAATATAATATGTCTTTTTTATAATTTTTGCGAAGTGTGGTTGGCTTTTTAAATTTATCAATTTACCATGAAGTAAAATGAATAAAAAGAATAATAAGAATATTGCCCTACTCAGTGTCTAACGCTAAGGAAAATCAAAGTAAAATACATAATGTTTGTGACTTTAATGTGCTGATAATGCAAAATGAGTCGGTTATTCAAATATTTTTTTTTAAAACCAGTCTTTCTAAACGTAGGGCTCCCTGTCGGGGGAGAGCAATACGCATTTATGAATTTTTTTGGGAAATGATGTAATTGCAATTCATCCCAGATTACTTAAAATCGAGTAAAAACCCTGTTTTCAAGTGACAAATTTTGAAAATCTCTCTGGGGGAAGACCCCCAGACCCCCCTTTTTAATGGGAGCTCATTGTTGCTACCACAATTAAACAATTTGATACAGGTTTAAATCCTTCCTTTTAATTTTCTAAAAAGTTAATTTTCCCTCTAATACATGAATTAATTGGTTGTTGTAACAAAATTATTGGTGACCAAACTCCACTCATATGAAGCTAAAGTTTTGCAGGGGAAATGAGAAATTTAACTGTGGGTAGCTTCAAGTTTCCTTTTTTGACTATAGAAAAGGACCAAATTTACCCCATATCCCCCCCCAAAATTCCAATATCCCCCTGCGAAATTTTTTCCTGGCTACGCCATCGGGTCGCGTCAACTTTTATTTATAATAAGTGGGTCGAGATGATCAAAAGATTGAGAACCCCTGCAATAGAGGGTATTATCCTTATAACTCTCCACTAGCGGATCCAGGGGGGGGTTAGGGGCTTGAGCCCCCCCCCCCAATTGAAAAATTTTACTCTATATAATATGGAATTTTATGCACCAAAATGAGTTAAAACCATGTTATTTTAGGGTCAAATTTTCAAAAATTTTCTGGGGGAGGACCCCCAGACCCCCTTGGTGCTTGTAACTCTATTATTACAATTCTACTTTACATTAAGTTTCTCAAAACGCAAAAATTCTGCTATAACATCTATATCCGAAATTCTGATGAGGCGTACCAAAACGAGTTGAAAAAGTGGGTTTTTTTACTTAAATTTTCAAAATTTTCTAGGGGAGAACCCCCAGACCCCCTTAGTACTTGTAGTAACTCTATTATTAAAACTCAATTTTATACAAAGCTTGTCAAAAAGCAAAAATTATACCATAAAATATATGTCCGAAATTCGAATGAGGTGTACCAAGAAACAAGTTGAAAAAGTGGTTGTTTTTTACTTAAATTTTCAGAAAATTTCTAGGGGAGGCCCCTAGAGCCCCTTAGTACTTGTAACTCTATTATTACAACTTTGTTTTATATTAAGTTTGTAAAAACACAAAAATTCTACCATGAAATCTATCCGAAATCGGATGAGGCGTATCAAAACAAAACGAAAAGTGTTTTTTTTTACTTAAATTTCCAAAAAATTTCTGGGGGAGAACCCCAGACCCCCCTTTTAGTGGTTGGAGCAGGATAATTTACTACCCCTTTTCCATATTAAGATAATCAAGAAGATACAATTGGATTATGAAAATTCTTAGCCCCCCCCCCCAAAACCAAATCCTGGATCCGCCAATGTAACTCTCCCTCCCCTTGGATAAGCCACTGGTGTAGCTGTTTATTCATTTGCTTTCTATGATCTAGTATTTCTATGCTATGATATTCTTGTTTAGGAATATTCGCTCCTTATCCAACTACCCAAACAATGCATTATCCCGTAACACCGGTGCACTATACCAACATGAGCATGACCATAGGCACGACAAAAGAATCTGCAGCTGATACGAGATTCGCCTTTTTTTGTTTGTTTGGGCAGGTGAAAAAGTCGCTCTCTTGCATACATTCCCCCTCATTTGGAGAAGGGAAAGTATTCAGAAAAGTAGCAGAAAACTACCCTAATAATGAAAAAGGAGATTCACGATAAAAAACTGAAATATTAATTAGCCGCATTTCAAAATTTCCTCCTTCACTGTTTTCATTTTAGACTTGAATGTAATATTAATAAATCTTTTATTGTCATAGAAATAATTTTTATGGCAATAAAAGAGTTACTACAGAGTGTTTCAAAAGTCCGTTTTACAGTTTCATTTGGAACCAACGTTTCCTATAGGGTCAAGGAAATAAAGGTGCACCCCCCTAGGTAAGTGACCATGGAGAATCTATTCAGATGACTTACAGTGCCCCTACCAGAGAAAAAAAGTTTAAAAATTAATTTAAAAACTTGAGGAAATAAAGGGAAAACTTCAATGAAAAATATAGGCAATATCATAAATCTTTAGTTAAAATGTGTCTTTATTTAGCTAACAAATGCAAAAACTGCATAATAAAACTGAAAAACTTGCAAATTCACAAACTTTTACTGATTTTCTCAAAACATGGTCTTTAGACTTATATTTCCTTTTTCAAACTGACGATTTGATTTCACAGTCAAGAGAATTTAATAAATATTTTAGTTATTAAGTAATTGACAGAGATTATCTCTTGATTTGAGGATAAATACGACTGTAGAGGCACATCCATAACTTTATTGCCACAGATTTATATAGGACTAAAACTATTTTTAATTACTTAATATGAACATTAAGTAAAACAATGTTTAAATCGTGACACTAAATAAATCTCCTTGAATAAATAAAAGGTATATTAATGAGACCCAGTCAATATTTTTGCGTTGCATCTTAAATGTAAGAAAGATATTTCTTAAGTAAAATGCATATTAGAGTAAATCTTAACAGTTGAAGTATTACTGTTAATTATTTAAGAATGTAATTTTTACTGTCTGGCACTCTCCTATAAAGAGTTTAATTGGCTCTCGGGTAGCTAAAGGTTGGACCACACTGACTTAATCTACTCACATTTGATAATTCCCCCATCAAAAATGAACTCAACATGCAATTTTAAAAAAATCAACAAAACCAAACATTCCTTAAACACTCAACAAAACTTTTAAACAGAGATCTAAAGTATTTTTCCGAAACCAATTCAAAGAACGGAATCGCGAAGAAAATTCCAACGATGATGAAAAAAGGCCTGAACGAGATCAAAACGGAAAAGAAAGCTGCGTAAAGAAATAATTGGACATTTCCTCGTTTGCAGCCCGCTCCACCCCCCTTCTCCTCGGCAGGAGGGGGAGGCGGAGGAGGTTTAATGAGATCCGCCGCTACATAACTTCCCCCCAGGGGGCGCTTTTCATTATTTCGGAAGGAGAAATCCGCAGGGCGCTTCCTTGCTTGTGGGTCACATTATTTGAGAGTTAACGATGGGTTTTTTTAAGAGTTAGTTCATTTTAAATGAATATCATCACATTTAAATTTTTCATTTACGTAGTTAAAACAATTAGGTATGATATCGTCGGCTTACAGTCGAAAGGCACTAAGTCACTTTTTGCTTTATTACTCCGTACGAGGTTATGCCAAATTTGGCGATCATTTTATCGTTGCCATTCTAGTTATAGTGTATGAAAAATAAAATATTATTATAAAACCTTTGAGAAATCGAATTATAAAATCTTTTATATCCCTAAAATAACTCAATTACACGACCAAATTTTAATTTAATAAATTATTAGTCGATAACCATCATTTAAGCTTTTTACTATATGAATTCTTTCTGGTTTAAAACACACACAATCCAACCATCTATGCTAGGTTACTGGCTTTCCAGTTTGATGAGATTTTAGAGATGTGCCAAGCACCAAGACTCCGCTAGTTCGTTGGCGACATTCCCCCACCGCTTTCAAAATATCTTCCAAAAGTGACTTAGGGCCTTTCGACTGTAAGCCGACGATATTATTTTCTTAAATATACTTATCTCACATCAACGCAAGCTTAAAAGAGAATATTTCTCTAATATAACTTTTTTTTTTAAATGTCCATTAGTTTGAAAATTATACCAATGATTTTCAAATTTGGGAAATGAGCGACAAAAAGTTTTTCTTTCAACAATTCTTAAAAATTACGATATCAGTTTTATAAAAGGTTTAACGATGTTTTTTTTTAGTTTAGTAGGATTTTGGTCCAAATGACATACTTAAAACGTGTATAAAAATTTCAGCTTCATAATTTTTTTTTCGGCATAATTTTTCATAATTTTTTTTAATTTTCGTTATTTTCCCAATTTTTAAATATAATTACTTGCGAATCATATTTTTAGGGGCCGTTCAAATATTACGTAAGCAAGTTTTTGGTCATTTTTGACCCCCCCCCTTGTCAGCAAAATTAAGTAAACCACAAACCCCCCTCTCATAATTACGTAAGAAAACTGCCCGACCCCCCCTTGTTCTTTTTTTTTGTACAAAATTCTTAGTAATGCTTAGATTTCTGAAATTCATTGTTCTCCATGAACACTTAACCTATCGTTAAAACTTTCTCTGTGACGAATACATAAAATATTTTTCCTAGTTCAGTTTTTTTCTGAAATTTATTTTTGGTTGAAATTTGAAATTATTTACTCAAGAAACAAGATATTTTGTAACATCTATACTAAGTATAGATGTTACTCATTAGATTAAAAGTAAAAAGAAATAAATTCTTCTCCAATTCTTCCACTGTTTTTTTTTACCTGACTTAAATATACTAGATATATGCCATTTGCCCATGGACGAGCAGTTGCTCCTTTGGGATAGCCAAATATCAATGTTTATTATTATTTTTCTTGTGTGTATGTTTTTTATGTGACTTTTTGAAAATAAATTTGATTTGAATTTGATTTGATTTGATCTTACGAAAGCATCACTCATACTCCCCCCTTGTCAGGAAAAATAAGCAAATAGCAAACCCCCTCCATTCTATAGGTACAGATTTGAAATTCCCAGTATTAAATTCCTTTCTCATTTCTCCCACATATTCTTTGATACTTGAGTATAAAAGTATTCTGCATTAGGGCGAGCGCGCACGGGCGACTTTTGTCACGGTGACAAAGACAAAAACAACGTTGCTAAGGCTGTTGTTAGGGGCGGGACATATAAGCATCCAATAGAAGCATTCGCACATGACATCACTGGAGGATAAAAACAACGTTGCTAAGGCCGTTGTTAGGTAAAGTCATGTGATTGAAAATGCTCTATTGTTTTCTAATGATATTTTTGATACTAGTAATCCTGGTCGCCGTGACTTTAGTCGCTAGTGCGCGCCCAGCCTTAGTATACCGAAAGACCAACACTTCACGAACCACCTGAAAACGTTCTAGAGACCACAGGTTGAGATTCATTGGTTTAGGACACTACAACCAAATTGGCGAATCTCTCTTCATGTTTTATGCATTTGGAGTGCTGCGTTTCACAGACAGTCAAATACCAGTGACGTCACAAGAAGACCATGTGCGATAATTAGCGCATCCAATCCTTATGTATCAGGTGGGAGTTTTTAACTGCTGAGAAAATTTCGATTTGAGTATTCCCGGAGGATACGCTGCCACAAAATCCATGGGTGGTCATCGTCATTTGAGGAAAGGGCACAAAGTCTTCATGTTCAAGTGATAAACAGAAATCACTCTATACCTTGTTTGGTAAAGATTTGTGTATATTCACCATCCCTCTTTTTACGAGTTCGTATACGACTACTGGGAAAGCATCCTTGCTACTGGAGTCATATACTACCTTGTAAGGTAAAAGATATGTGTAAATGGCCCGAGGTTTGAAGAGTAGAGGAAAAGACGTTGTAATCTAATAAAATGCCATTTTTAAAATCAGTTACATATTTTTCAAAGGGTACATACACCCTTTCCAAGAGCTGTCAACATGTCAAGGTCAGGATTTTATTTAGCTTTTTTTCCGTTTCTTTTATATTTTCTGTTTTTTCCTATCTACCTTCATTTCTATGTATTATTTTGTCATTATTTCTTCTATTTTTTTTTGTATATTTCATTGTGATAGTATCATACCTGGATAGAATCACTTCCTCCAGGTGTTATATGTTCATCTTGTAAATTATTAATTTCTTTGTCAATAAATGAATTTGTCTGTTGTTGTTAATTTGTTTGTTTTGCCTTACTCTTATTTGGTAACTTAAGTCCGGGGTTCTCAAACTTTCCAGCATCACGACCCACTTTTTATAAATAAACTCTAACGCGACCCACCTCATCTTCAGTCAATTTTCCCATCCCCCCTACATGACTTCAACTTTGTACGTATGGGGATTCGCCCATCCACTGTTTTGTTACAATAATAAATTACATCAGAGATTAGGTATGTTAACTTTTTAAGTATTTAAAAAGAAATATTTGAACCTAAGCGTAACTACTAGTTGTTTGATTGTGTGAGCAACGATGAGCTCCAGAGTCAGAAGGGGGGTCTAGGGGTCCTCCCCCAGAGAAATTTTTGAAATTTGACTCTTAAAAACAGGGTTTTAACTAGTTTAATTGGTATCTAGGATAAATTTCAATTACAACATCATTTCCTAAGGAAATTCTTGAATTCAAAAACTTGTCGCGACCCACCAGTGGGTCGCGACCCACAGTTTGAGAACCTCTGACTTAAGTAATATTCATCTTAAAAAAATCCCTTTCCCTTTCTCTTTCCCGTTTAATTAAAAAGTAATTAAATACTTCTCCACGAGTAGCTGACGGAATCTCTCATCTCGTCGTCGTAATTTTAAATACGTCTAATTTAACTTCAATTTCAGTTTCAAATTATCTGACTTCACAATGGTGGAGAGGGGTGTAGCTGACATCTCGTAACATGAAGGGAGAGATGCAGTATATAGAACACCTGAAAAACGCGTGACGCAACTCCTTAACGACCCCCTCTTCTTTCTCCCTTTAATTAAAAAGTAATTAAACCCTTCTTTTCCACGAGTTGCCGCCGCTGATGGAATCTCTCATATCTCGACATTCCGTTCGTTCTTTCTTTCATCAGGCATTCCCCCGCCAATAATACTGAAGTGGTTTTTTCTCTCTCCTTAAGATCTCCCTCTTCCCCATCAAAGAGAGGGGGTTGTTATTATTATTAAGTTCCGTCTTTTTGCGTCAGTGGTTTCGGTCTGGTTGCTCTTTAAGAGGACATTTTTAATTTCGGGAGAATCACTTTCTTTCCATGGTCAAGAAGTGAGCTATGCAAGTGTTCCATGAAAAGCTTATGCTCTGCGTTTTATAGTTAGAAAGGGTTTTTTTAACGTTATGCATTCATGAAAGGTGTTTAAGTGCGTGAAATTTTGCGTAATGATTTTGAGGGGTCATAAAATTCATTTCAAATGAATGAGAGTAAAACTCCAGTCCGAAATCTTGCACGCTCCCTTCAGAGTGGGGTTGGGCATGTTGTCCAAATAGCGATGATGACGCGAAATAGTAGGCAGAACGTCACTCAAGATTTCGAGTTTCTCTGGCCTTGGGTGTCTAGATATGGCTATGGTAAAATCCTTAAAATTGTGTGAAGTAATTTGCGAAAAGAGAAACCCTAGGTAGAGAAACCCTTAAAACCTAAGTTGAAATGAGTAGAAACCTTTCAAACTCAATGACTGAAGGAATGAAGGGATTTACAACAAAGAAACTTGCAATATCATTTCAGCCATATTAATAAACATCAGACAGGTCCAGTGGTACACCTAAGTAAGAGAATTTCCAATAGGAATCCGTTTCGTAACCCGGGAAATAAGACTTGGTGGTTTTTATTGCTTTCAAAGAGTAATTGCCCATTGTGATTCCTGCTGTGTTGAAAACCGGAGACTTCAATCATCTTATGCAAGCCTACTATCTGCGTCGCGATGGAAATGAGAGCTTTAAAACCACCTGTTAAGAACAGAAGCCCCCACAATAAGGGGACATCCATAAATTACGTGAGGTGTTTTTTCCAAAATCTGGACCCCCCCCCCTTCCCACCTTGGTGAGATTTAGTGAGATTTTGCTGGACCCCCCCCTCCCCCCCACGTGAGATTTACCTACAACTTTTTAAAAATTATTTTCCTTTTTCATACTTAAAAAATAAAGAAAATCGTATAATTTCTAACTTAAAAAGTTGACGTGAGATTTTAATCGATCCCCTTGGTGAGATTTTTCCGAACCCCTCCCCCCCCCCTTTTTTGACCTCACGTAATTTATGGATGTCCCCTAACTATACGGCCCTGCATTTAGAATTGTTTTCCTAAAAATATTATTATTTGATTATACTAGACAGCAACTTAAGTTGAGCTTATGAAGTCACCAATAAACAAAGTAGTTCCCGGTGCGGTGTCTGAATTTTGAGTAAATTGAAGAACGTCAGTATGAAAATGTGATTATTTGTTAAACCCATGTATATATAGTGCTTTTCAATAACGATTTGGTAACCAAAACTCCTCCTAGCAACCCAACAGGCTTTGTGTTTACCGATTTCTCCTTCCGCATTTGTGACGTACTGGGTTCAAGAAAAGTTGCTGTCGAGTATAGTAGAAACGCACTCCACAATTCTAAAAACCTACAATACTATACTCGACAGCAACGTTTCCTGAACCCAGTACGTCACTACGTGGAAGGAGAAAATGAGTAAACACGATCGCTAGAAGGAGTTTCAGTACGCAAATGGGGATGAAAAGACACTGCATTTTCATGGGTTAAACAAAATACTCATATTTTTAAACGGAAGTTCTTCATTTCACTCAAAATTTAGACACCACGATGGGAACTACTTTGTTTGTTAGTGACGTCATTGGGTCAACTAACTTTGCTGTCTAGTATAGACTGCAACGTTACTTGACCCTGAAGAAGCAAAACAAACAAAGTAGGTCTCATAGCGGTATCTGAACTTTAATTTAGAAATATTACAAGTTTGTTAAATCCATATATAGTCTTTTTATCACGATTTGATTTCCGAAACTCCTGTTAGCAACCCAACAGGCTTCGTGGTTACCCATTTTCTCCTACCGCGTAGTGACGTGTATTGGGTCAGGAAACGTTACACTCTAGTTCTCTAGTAGAAGTTAAATAAAAAATAACCCTTACATTAAAATTAAGTGAAATTTTTCAAACTCATCTCAAAACCATTACTGCGAAATCACAAAATAACAATGGTTCTGGGCACTCGTAACTTCCTTCGATATTCCATCCTCGACAAAAATCTCTATTACAAAAGATCACATAATCAAGTCTCGTAATAATTAATTGGTTCACTTACGAAATCTCAATTAATTTCGAATCGCTTCTGACGTAAAGAACCTCTGGGCATTATTGTTGTCACGGAAAGCGTGTCGTCAAACGTGACGCTATAAATAGCAGCGCGAAAAGGGAGATCGCGGAAAATCTCTCACGATCTTCGTGATCATCGATGTCACCTTCTCTTGTGATGGCTCCAGAAACGTTGCTTTTAGAAGCCCCCTAAAAATATCCCCAAAGAATCTTCAGAACAGTTTTTAGCATGCTAAAATTCAAACAAAAATAAAGTTCTACCTCCTTTAGTTGTTTAAGTTATTTATAACTTTCTTATTGCGCCGCTAGAGGCCCTGAAAGTTCTTTTAGGGAATTTCCCATGCTCACTTTCCTAAGGGGTACAACTTACATCAAGGACCCTAAGAGACGTAGATTTCAATTAAAAGCCGTGTACCAGACTTTTGAAACACCCTGCGTACAAAGATATTTTTAAAACTGTCATACCTTTGAAGAAAAGTTTTAGTTAATTTTTTTTTAGTTTGTATATAAAGTCTACACATTGAAATTGAAGGTTCCTTAACATCTTAATATTTTCAAATATTATTTTTAAACAGTAAAAAAATAAGATCACAAAAATATATGAAGCAAAATAAAATAATGCATAAGGGTATTTAATTATGACCTTTATTTTTACTTGATTATACTCATAAAAATAAATAATAAAAAATTGTTTCATATCTTTGGAAATTTACAAATAATTTTTACTAAAGAATAACTAAGAAACTTTCAATCAAACATGAGTAATAAAAATAGTTGAATAATCAAAAGTTGTAACATAAAAGATATTCAAATGTTGAAGAAAATCATTAATTGCAATAATAATAATAACATAAAAATTAAAGTATCATAACATTTTACCTTGTAACGTTTAATTTAAAGCAAAAAACTTATTGGAAAAAGTCTTAGAAAACATCTCCTACCAATCTTCTATTTTTTTTTTCAGCAAATAAGTCACAGTTTCCGCAACAAGTAATGGTTCATTCCTCAAAAAAATCTTCCACTCTTCGGATTCCAGTACTTCGTTGCAATTCCTCAAGATGAACTCTTGGGCCACTGTAATCAGCTGGCCTTCTTTGTGTCTATTTGCTAGACTCAAAATAAGGCACACGTTCGAAATGGTGATGTTGGCACTCAGGTAGTCGGCACATTCCCTCTTGAGTGTGGGGACCTGGTACTTGTCTGCCGCGTAGTAGAGCTTGAGGGCGATCTCCCCTTGCAGATCCTCCACGGCCCCGGTGTACAGGAAGGCCAGGAAGCGGGAGAGCGTAGGTGGCTCCAGGTCTGTGATGTCTACAGTACCAGACACTGATTCTCTCATGTCAATGCAGAGCATGGTTTTAAAAACGGGCGAACGAGCGCTCAGTATGGCCCGGTGGACTGGAAACGAAACTGTACCACATTTCAGTTGACAGTCAGAAAGTTCCTGGTCTTGGTGGAGGCGCATCAGTTCTTTAGAAAGTTTTTTTAGTGAATTATCAGAAAGGTTTGATTCAATTTTTGAAAAGCGATTTTTAGGAACTCTTTCGCCAGGTGGAGTTAATTTCTCTGTGGATATTAGCGAGATTGCATCTCTGTGATAGTGAAGGGCACCGACACATCCCTTGTTCTTGTTATTGTGAATGATTTTGAAATGTAAAATAATAGATCCCACTTTTCCTGCTACCTCTTCTGTTGTCAGTGACTTCACAAATGTCCATATTTCATCATCACGAAAGAGATGTTCATTCTCTTCTGTTCTCATCACATCATCTTCATTGTTTAGCACAGACATCCGTGTGTGGACTGAAACATTACTCTTGAAAGGATTCGGCTGTAGTGTTAGTATTATTTTCGAGCAATCAATTTGACCTTTGGAAATGAGTAATTTCAGTCGGCCAATCTCTTCTTCACCAAAGGGAAGCCAAGAAATTAATTTACCTGTTGAATCTAAGTCGTCGAATATTTTAGGTAATACTCTGAAGGTGACATATAAAATATCTAGCGTTGTCCTCCTGTATTCATTTGATTCTATAGGACGCTTTAGACGGTAACGTACAGTTAGGCGGTCCCCATGAAGATCTTGATTCTTCCTGATGTCGGAGATTACCTCTTCGAATCTGGGCCCAGGAGGAAGTGTTATATCATTCCGGCGCTCTATCGAATCTACCTGTTGCGTGCAGAGAGGGGATCCATCCGAACCGATGAAATACAGCTCACCGGAAAATGTGATAGACTGTGTGCAACGAAGGATCACCACTAGACGTTCGTCCTTGCCACTGAGACCTCTCGGATAAAGATCGACCGAAAACTCGGGACTGAAAGACGATTTCGAAGTCGTTATCACATTCCCGTGAATTTCTCTGTTCCAAAAGCTGAAGTTATCGATAGTCCACTCATCAACTAGAAAGATTTCTTCGCATTTTTCCTTCTCCATTTTACTATTCTATTCTAAACTAGTCCTCCGAGTGTTACAGCTCGTTGCGACACGTCTTAACAGGAACGCAGGGAAAACGCCTTCTAACTTATAACTTTCCTAATCTTCCTGTTTTGATGCTGTTATAGTGTAATCACTTCTTGGTCTTACGTCATCGTCAGTCGGTGGCTTCTTCTCGCGCGTGGAGAGACGAAAAGTTTCTGTTTGATGGTAAGTCCATGTGTGGAATTGGTGGATCGGGGTTGTCAATCACGAGGTGGTTTCACTTCGCGATTTGAAGTTATAAGGGTGTATTATATCAATGGGACAAACATCTACACTGTAAAAAATAATCGTAAAAAAACAGAAAAGCTCTGGCAGCAAAAGTTGCCAGAGCTTTCCTTTCCACGGAATTTCTCTGTTGACTGAGCTTGTTCTGTTTGAACGACTTTTTCTGCGAAAATATTTAGGGATATAACCCTCTAAAATTTCCTAAGTTACGAAAAAAATGAGACACCAGTCTGTAGAGGGACAATATGTAGTTAAAAAAAAATAGAATATTTCCAATGGATAAGTTCCCTCAAGCTGCAAAACAATCGTTAGCATACAGAAAAAGTTCAGTCAACAGAGAAACTCCGTGGAAAGGAAAGCTCTGGCAACTTTTGCTGCCAGAGCTTTTCTGTTTTTTTACGATTATTTTTTGCAGTGTAGGAGGGGTAGAGCACACGTCCCAGAATCACATTGGAAAGGAGGGGTCGGAAATGCACCCCTAACAACCGTTTTTATAAGTGGGCATGGGAGGTTGTATATTCCCTAGTGGAAACTGACACTTATCCTTTTAACTTTGGATTAAAACCAGCAAATTCGTTCAATTTAGGCATTTTTAAAAATAAAAACCAATTTAAGATCTGAAATTTTAGCTAATATTTAACCAGAACAATTGTAAAAGCTTGAGGCAAGTCAGAAATTATTTTAAACTGAGAAATTACGACAGAAATTTCAGCTCTTAAATTGGTTTATAAATTAATAAAATTAATAAAAGTTTTTAAAAATTGTGTATGTAAAGTTTTTGTCCCATTTTTTGCCGTCTTTAAATTTCAACAGTAGGATAATTTAGACAGAATCAAAGCTATCATTGTTGTAATTTATAGATGGGCCCTTTAGGACAAAAATTTACTTTCTACAGTTTTTTTTAAATAAATGAAACCATCATAAAATTGGACTTGGAAATTTTACTTCTTACCCTAAGGCCGGCCGCTAGTTGAGACGCAGCTCCGTGAGGTGAAACAGGGTGACTCACGATCACCTCACTTCACCCTGCCACACGGAGAGATAAACGCTAGTTGACTCGCAGTTTAGTTTCCCGACATTACTACACTAGTAAAACACTAGTAAAACGAAAATATGTAAGAATAAAAGTAACACTTTATGTAAGTTTTGTCTTTTTTTATACACCTTCCTAAGGAATTTAATTTAATTAAATGTTAAGTTTGCCACTAAAATATTCTAAAATTCTTATTCTTAAAATATTATCATATTTTTATTTCTACTAGTGTTTTAAAATATTTCCGAAGCCATCGTAATTAACAAGAGGCAAAATCTGCATAACAATAGTTTTTGACGAGATAACTAGTCAAGCAAGCAATACGCCTCCTACACCCCCAACTAAGAACTAAGATAACTAGTCTTAGGGAAGAAAAATCGGGTTAAAAAACCAAGAAAACTGCACGAAAGGTATGTAATTTTGGTGTTAAAAGATGTATTTTTTGGTCCTGTTTGCATTTCTATCGGTCTTAAAGGTATATTTCAGCTGGGAAACTTTTTAAATGCCTACTATTAGATCTCTATGGCAGTAACGCAGTAAACCAAGACCCTCTATATAATGGCCTCACAACTCGGACGGGTGACGTCACATTTTCCGCCACCTTTGACGTCACATGCAAAACGACGCCATGATTTATATTTTTGACTTCTTAACACTCAACAAGGAATATTCGTGTTTTTGTTATTAACATTATTGTATCGATGTAAAAACATACGCCGTGATATTAATTTTTAATGGCTATCGCTGTTCAAACCAGAGTTTAATAAGTAGAAATCTGAAATAAGCATAAAGTATCAAAAATGTCTTTTAATTTAACAAAATTGATGGAACAACAAACAAAAACGTGATGCCATCTGAGAAAAATGTAAAAATACAAATCAGAAGAATTAACTAGAACTTAGTGCTACTAGTGCATTTCCCGCAACAATAAATATAATGCTTGATTCTTATCAGTTTAATCTTATAATAAATTAAAGAATTTAGTGTAATTAAATAAATTGTTTACTGTTGGAAGAATTCGAAAATTCAATGATTTGTTTTAATTTTTAATAGATTTTACTTTTTATTTTACTAGTGAATTTTTTTGTATTTTCCTAGATAAACTTAATATTGTGAGAAAAACCTACATGACATGCATTCATTATTTGCAAACTGAACTAAAAGCCATGTTAGTCCTAAGGCTAAAAAACTGAATGAAAATACAAAAAACTATACAAAAGGGACAAAATTTTGATTCTAAACGAAAGATTTTGAGTTTCCAGAACAGTATTATCAGCCTTGAAGGCATATATAACGCGAGGAGTTAAGAAAGTAAGTTTTTATGCTCCATAGACTTAACATGGGAAATTTAGCGATTTTCCGCCACCTTTGACGTCACAGTGACGTAGTTGTCAGGCTTTGTATATAGAGGGTTTTGAGTAAACTGCCTCTGGAAAACTGCGACAAGCGGTTGCCACTACACGCAGAAACTGAAAACATCACCCAGCGCTTCAACAAGCGGAGATGCATCCATAAACATTGCGGGCAGGAATTTCACAGTGAGCAGCACCGTGCACGTCACGGTACTGCGGCTCAACTAGCGGCCGGCCTAACCGTTTGCCCAACTAGCTCCTAGCTAGTCCAAACCAGGGTGATTCTGAATAATTGTCTAGTACCGCGGACCGGGTTGTTATTGGCAAAGCGCTTAGTTCGTAGCCAGACCCGGAACCCGCAAATGTGAAGTGAAGTGAATAATTGTCTTACTTACGGTAACAAAGATAATAGCTTTTTTTACTGTTGCATTTTTATTTTCGGATTTTGAAAACGTCCTTTTAAATATAATACAAAAAACTTTACACAGTTTTTTTTTATAAAAAAAAGCTAAAACATGATAATTGCCACTTTTATTTTATTTTAACTCCCAACTGTTAACTCTCAATTACCCATTTTCAAGTGAATTTCTAGTGGTGGAAGATATGACTGTTTTATGTTTATGATATCAGTGAGTTTTTATTAAAATACTGAAAATAAATCTCAGAATCATCGCTGAAACAAGCACTAAATTTGCATAATTGGTTGTATATCATAAATATTTTTCACAAATATCTTTGTTTATTTTGTCATGAATAAAAAAAGAAATCAATGGGGTTTTTTAATTCCATCATAGGTTTATTCCCTTGATTTCAAAGACTACAGTAAGGGCTCTAAATGGCGGAGCTAAAATTTTAATATTTTATTCTCATAGGATCTGTGGTGTTGAACTTCACCACATCTTAATTGGTATTATTTGGGTGCTTATAATCTTTATAACTTTTAAAATTCCCGCTTTGATTCTTCAGGCATTAAGCATTTTTCTCTCCTTTCCCATATCAAACTGTTCGCTTTTTGTATCACGCGCTTCTCATGAATATTTCTGAATGGTAATTATAAGATTGCTTCGGCCGGTCGTCTACAAATCTATTAACACTCCCTTCATTTCCTCCTCTCTGTCGCCGGTCAAGACATAACTTTCCCATCTCAACGTACTCTTTACTATCGCCAATATTCAAAATTAAATTGTGATAATTCCACACTCCAGTAACCTCTCCTACCTTTTTTTTAATTAGCTTTTGGCTAATTGTGGTTTTATGGCGCTCGCCATCCTAGGTTTACAATACATGTATTTAACCCCGTGCACGCGTTTTTTTAAGCTCTCTCTCTCTCTCTCCTTTTCAAATTTCCCCCCAAATTTTTGCTGCTCCGGTCACCAAAGGCCCACGCGGGTCGACTCGGGAGTCTTCAGAGGTGCTCGAGCGATCCTGTCCGCGACCTCATTTCTTAAGCTCTTCTAAGATGGTGTGCTTCAGCTATGTGCTCTACTTGTGATTCTTGGTTGAGGTTGAAAATCTTTCCAGATGTGTGTTTATGACGTGGTGTGATTGTGCGATGTCAAGTGTTTTTTAAAGGCGTTTACGTAAAATAAAATATGAGTTCAGGCCAGAAGAAACTGTGCATCCTTTCGTGTCACCAAAAATATAGTGTGTGTTCAAGCTTAACATCATTAAATATAGTGTGTGTTCAAGCTCAACATCATATTGATCTCAATTTCAATGCAGGTATTTTCGCAACAAATATTTTTTATTGATAGTATACGACCATTTTTAGTAACTTTAATTTCACGAGATTGTACTTTGGGTGACCCCATTATACGATCTTAATATTTTCGGCCATTAACTTTAACTGTCTTTTTTTGTTTCTTAGAACCTGTGGGTTTTTAAAGATATCCCAAGTCCTTAGGCCATCTTTGGCAACACCGGCACCAATAATTGATCCCTCCACCATTTTTTATTCTATGAATTAATTTAACTTTACCACAGGATCGGTTTAACACAAAATGTTTTAAAAACTTTATAACGCACAGTTTTACATCAAAATAATCTATAAAGCTAAAGTACATTTTTAGCTGAAAATCTACATTATCTGCTTGATTAAAAAATTAAATAAACAGTTATTTGACTTGTTTATAGATTCATGTCACTGTAAATATGAGAAGTTAAAATTATTTGACTTATTTATTTGAAATATCTCTACGCGTTGTTATTAGGATACATTTTGGTGTGTTTTTTTTAAAGGACAGCACTATATATCTTCTAAACCTTTGGAACTTTCCCCCTTATCAAAAAAGTAAGATTATTTATTATCGACAGGTAGGTGTTTCCTCAGAGCAGTGAAAACGATTGCATTCATTCCAGGTTTTCATTTTTCTACAACGGCTACACTTTTCGAAAGTCTGGCTTACTGAAAGGAGCTTTATGACCAATTGATTACGTGTGCAAAATCTACTACAATACCTAATACAAGTCCTAATGTACTTACAGCCGCACTGTATTCGAGAGGCCTCAGTGGTCACGACGAACATCTAGGGGTGCACCTTTGTAGAAGAGCGTTTTTGTGATTCACTGATAACAGAAGAGGTGGAGAAAAGTGGATTTTCTTTTATTTTATATTTCAGAACTTCCCTTATAGAAGAATGCCGCTTTATCCGCAGAACTTCACCCCTGTATTACCGACAAAGAGTATGCGTAAGATCCGAATTATTTCTAAACCTCGGCGCACAAGTCTTTCTGAAAAAAGCTTTTTATCGAGTACAACTACCGATACTTCCAATAAACCAGAGAATTCAGTGGCAGTGCTTACAAAGGAACTGATGTGCCTCTACCAGGACCATGACTTTTCCGACTTCCAACTCAAGTGTGGGGATGTTTCCTTCCCGGTGCACAGGGGCATCTTGAGTGCCCGGTCCCCTGTCCTAAAGACCATGCTCTCATGTGACATGAGAGAGGCAGCGTCCGGCTGCATGGACATTGTGGATATGGACGCCTCTACGCTTTCCCGCTTCCTGGCCTTCCTGTACACCGGGGCTGTGGAGAACCTACAGGGGGAGAGCGCCCTCAAGCTCTACTACGCAGCAGACAAGTACCAAGTCCCCTCCCTGAAGAGGGAATGCGCCGATTTCCTGAGTGCCAACGTCTCTGTTTCGAACGTGTGCGACATTTTGTCCTTCGGAGACAAACACCAGGACGACAAGCTGTCCTCAACGGCCCACGAGTTCATCTTGAAGAATTACAATGCAGTTTTGGCATCCCAAGAGTGGAAGAGTTTTATGAGTATTGAGCCATTATTGGGTGTGAAAACTTTGACGCATTTTGGTGAGAAAAAATTTGTTAAAAGAGACTTTTCTTAAAAACTTTTCAGTAGATTTTTTTATTGAATTACGCATCTCCATCATGTAAAATGCTTTTATAGCTTTTTTCCTTCTCATTTCTACTATTACTAAATCATACACTGCAAAATGCTTACACTTAAAAGAAAAGCCATTTAAGAACACTTTTTTGTCCCAAAATAAACAGAACTTCAGTTATGTTGTTAGGTAGAAAATAGAACACATCATCACCTTATTGTGTTAGTGGCGTAGCCAGAAAAAAAATTCGGAGGGTATATAGGAATTTCGAGAGGGGATATGATGGTAAATTTATTCCTTTTCTATGGTCAAAAAAGATAAATTTCTGAATTTCGTGTGGTTTTATCCCCAAATCCCCCCCCCTCTGGCTACGCCCCTGTATTGTTTTGTAGAAGTGTTCTGAATATGTTGGAAATATGTTCTTTCCAGGAATTAGTGTGTTCTAAAAATAGTGTTGTAGAATATTTAGAATCTGTTGTTTTGAAATAGTTTTTTTTTTAGAAATATTTAGTTTGTGGAAGAATTTTAATAATAATTATTTAATTGCAGTTCCCTTATTGATACTTGTTTTTGTGACACTTGTTTAATAATTTAGCTTTATGAGCTTTTGAATTTTTTACATTGTGTGATATAAAATATTTTAAGATTTCCTTTAGAATTTATTTTTCTTGCGTAAACAGATCAAATTGATATTAACTGGTTCAATCAATCTTTTATATGCTCTTATATTTAGAGAATTATACTTAAAATTCCACTAATATAATTTTTGTATTAAAAAAGTTCTAATTTTCAATTTATGTTCTTTTTAACTGTTTTCTAAGAAACCCAAAATTTTATTAAAGTTGAAACTGGTTCAATGTTTTAAAGTAAAAATGTTATTTAAATTTAATTTAATTTAAAAATATTTAAATCTATCATAACTCAATAATTTGTTATAGACACCTATATACGGCATCATATGTTTTGTATCAGTTATTTGAGTTTTAAAAATTTATGGTGTGTTCCATTTAAGATTATCAACGCTTGCAAATGTATTTTAGAAATTTATTAAAATCAATCTACAATTGAAGAAGTAGCGTAAACACTTTATTGGAATTTTTTTTTGTGTGTGTGTGTTTTGTGTTGGATGATTCAGCTTGATAAAGGAATAAGTCCAAAAACCCAATTTTGAAGAAAAAAGTGTAAAACAAATATAAATATATGTTCATTCAAAATTACTGTAGAGTTAAAAAACAGTTTGTGGGCTTGTTTCCTTTTTCAAACTTATGAACGAAAAAATCTTAAAAACCACATAAATTGACAATTAAATTATATTTCTGCTTGTTAACATCACAAAAGTGAGAAACCGAATGACGGAGACAAATAAAGTGCAAAAGTAATATAAAACTGAGTTATTAAAGCAGTTTAAAGAATACAAATGTAGTCCATCATTCACTAGATAAAAAAAGGTAAAAAGACTTTATAATTAAAAACAAATTTTGTTTTGGCTTAGTTCACAGCGCAAAGAAGGAGAAAAGAAAGACAAATTAACTTAAATTTCAAATAAAAAAATACAAGGAATGGACATTGATTTAGCTAACTTCAAGGGCTATATCTGCCCATAGGGGGAAGTTATGTTTTCCCTCTTTCCACTCATGTGTAGAGCAATGATTGAAGATATTTTTTAGCACAAAAAGTCAATTTTCCATTTTTTCTGCTTATTCCCTTTTTTAAACTAACGATTCAGTTATCATTTTTTGTATCCATGGACGTATATAAGGGGGGGTTTAGGGGGTCCAGACCCCCCCTTAGCCCAAACCTTATGTCAGCCAAACAGAAAGGGTCCTGTCCCAAATATCCAAAAAATGCGTGAAAATACAATTTTTACGGATCAAATTTCACAAAATTTTCGGGGGGAGGACCCCCAGACCCCCCTTTTTTGCTTGAGAGCATGTACTAACCGCAAAAATTCCCATTTTGCCTACATTTTACTCAACAAGGGAAAACTGTTAAAAACATTTGGGGGGCCAGAAAACCTTCGAAACAGTCTAGTAACGGCTCCCTAGGTCCTGAGGTCTTATATAGGTTTTGCCCCCCCCCTGTCAAAAAGTTGAACTTACGCATACTCCATTTCGTCCCTCCTCGTGATAAAGGTTAACCTAAGCCTTTATAACCCCTTGCTACGCTCAGGGGGAATTTAAAGGTATATTACAACCTCCCTTTCTAAACTCAAACATTTACTTTTTCTCCATAAAAAACGACAGACTAAAGATACTCCTTAATGTAATAGGGGGTTTTCAGGGGTCCTCCCCCAAAAATGTTTAAATTTTAGTATGCTTAAAAGTCTTCTAAAGTTACTTTTTAGGGGCTTTTCAGGGAGCTTCGCGGGCCGCACAAAATGACCCCCAAAAACCCTGTTAGAAAACCCTGTTTTAGCTACACTTTCAGTGTCCCCTGAATGAAGTTTCTTGGACCCCCTCCTTATAAAAGCTTAGTGTTCGGCAACTAGTGGTCAAAAAATAGTTAACTACCAACTACTAACTAGTCTGGGAAATTGTAGTTGTAACTAGTAGTTAACTATTTTCCAAAGTAGTTAACTACTAGTTAACTAGTCTATTTAATTTCATAACCTACTTTTTGGCAAAAGTCTAATACATCTTTCTTATCACTATGTCACGAAAAACGTTTATACTTCGTGCAAAAATGGTCTTAATTTCTGGTTATGGTATTTGAAGTATTCTACCTTTGATAAAAATTTTAAATATCTTTTTAAATTTTAAATAAAAAATTTTTTGAAGTAGTTAAAAATATGAAAGTAGTTTTAACTAGTAGTTAATTAAAAAAGTAGTTAAACTACTAGTTGAACTACTTTAAACTAAAAGTAGTTAAACTACTAGTTAACTACTAGTTGATCAGTAGTTAACTACTAGTTGCAACTAGTTCTAGTTAACTAGTGCCGAACACTATAAAAGCTATATAGCTACGTCCGTGGTTGTATCAAGAGGGGCACAGTTCTAGAAATTTTGGGAACCACTCATATACCCTAGTAGCACAGCCAAATATTTCAAGTTTACGTAACTGTTACTGGAAGAAAACGAAATTTGGACATACATGACAAAAATTGTTCTAAGAATCTTCAACTTTTGTGCTGCTTGGGTAGATGATAAGGGAACGTACCCATATACTACGTGACCCGTTCAGGGGAGGGGGTCTTCAAAATACCTCGCTTGGTCACAGGGGGAGGGGTTGGGGCTTAGGGTTTCGTCACGTAGTCAATATCCTCCTTATTATAACTTATATTATATTATATTATAGTTATTATTATATTATTCCTGGTTTTATTCTTTGCTAAATTACGGAGTAATAATCTGGGGTGGGGAATACAAAAGTAATTTAAAACCATTAATTTCTCTGCAAAGCAAATGCTTAAAAATTCTAAATTTAAAATCTCAACGCCCTTATAATTATCAAGAATTAAAATTTCTACCGTTACGGCATAACGCTTTTTTTCGCATGATTCTCTTTTTATACAATAATAAAAATATATGTGTACAAAAAAATGAAATATCTAATAGAAGACCAAACGAAATATTTCAAATCCCCCTTTTTAAAAAAGAAATTTTCCGTAAACATTTTTATTATCTAGCTCCTAAATTATTCAATTCCTTACCCTTTGATTTACAAAACATTCCACTTAAGCAAAAATTCAAGAACTTATTATTTAATTTTCTTCTTGAAATTGGAGATTTAGATGACTTTTTCTTTTATTTAAATTAAAGAAGTAAAGAGAGGTAATTTTTACGCCTAGCTGCTGTGCCAATTTTTCTTTTCAATTTCAAAAATAAATAAAAATCTTGTACGTTTTGTATGTTATAATTATTGTTTTTTATTTGTGTGTGTTTTTCTCTTGTTTTGTTATCCCCTTGTCAATTTTATCATCAATATCAGAAAAAATTTTTTGGTCATCTAAATGGGTTTTAACCCCCAGATGGCTCATGTTTTGTTCCTTTCAAATTTTTCCCATATGTACTGTCCAAATTGAAATTGAAATAAAATTATTATTATTATTATTATTATTATTATTATTATTATTATTATTATTATTATTATTATTATTATTATTATTATTATTATTATTATTATTAATAAAGACAAATTAAGCCAAATTAATTTTTTTTTAACTTTCTGTTTTCAAAAAAAAAGGATTGAAAACCGTTTTTTTTTAATTACTACGTGAACACTAGAGAGGGAGGGGGTCTTAGCATATACTACTACGGTTGGTCACCAATGGGGTGAGGGGTCAAAAATAGTAAAAAATGGGTTCCTTAAGACTCAGAGAACAGAGAGCCAAACCTGTGAAACTATCCCTGTATACTTTCCAACCCCAACAAAACCCAACCGACTTTCAAAACGAATATATTATATCATGCCACAGAGAATCCTATACCTGAATCCTACAGGTGACACTTCCCTGGGTGAAGAATGTTTCTCGCGAGTCTCCATAGAAATGACGACGACGGACAAAACGATCGCATTTGCATCGGAGTCGGCGGCTGTCGGTGACAAAACAGCCTTTTATATTGAAATACATAAACTCACGAAAGTGCATGTTCCCTACTCGATTCAATTTCTTTACTAAGTTTACTTGTAGTAAGATCTTCACTGAATAAGATTTACAGAATACACTAAATATTTTTTTTTTCGAAATCTGTTTACAAGCTTTGGGGATTTTTGGGCCAAATGGCTTCAATAAAACGTGTAAAAATTTCAGTTTAATAAAACAATTTCTTCTGCTATCGACTTGCGCCCTAAAAAAGTGAAAAAATAAACAAAAAAAAATTAAATTCTGGTAAATATTAGGGTTTTTTTTTATCTGTTTGGCGGTTAGGGAGTTATTAGGGCCACAGACAAAATGGTAAGTAAAAACTCAAAGTTTTTTGTAATCTAAGTTTAAAATTTAAATTTTAAAAAATCTATATAATGTATTACACCATTTTAAATCTTGTTTAAAATGATACTCTAATTTTTACTAATAAACAATTATGGATAGAAATATGAATAAATCGCAGGCTTGTTTTATGAAAATATTTATTAAAAAAATAAACTTTAAAACCTCATAAATCCCATCCATTTTTATTCCATATCTGCGAGTTTTTATACCTTTTGAACAAGTGTGCAAAGTTTCTTTAAAAAATCAAAGAACCCCAGGTAAAAATAAAAAATTGGTTCTCTTGACGTGGAATGACCTTAATCTGTGAACAGCGTTCCAATACGAATGAGAGTCAAAGTCAAAACTCTATAGCAAAAAAGGTTAATGGTCTATGTAATTGGGAATTTATTTTTCCCCTCATCATATATTTTTAAATGATTAGTCTTGCTCATACAGTTTCTTGATCACCTAACATCATAAAAAAAGGTCTGACATTATACAGGGTGTATCTGAAATGATGCGACAAACTTTGAGGGGTGATAGTACTCATCAAGACGAACAAGAATTGGTATAGAAAGGGGGGTCGCAGATACGCCGTTAAAGAGCTAGGACCTAATGTAGTGCGAGTGCGTTTCAAAAGGCCGTTTTTAGAAGGCCCGTGTGACGAAACAAATCATAATAAAATGAAAAACATTATTGCATGAGGCGTAGGAATATCCGTACTACTTAAATCCTCAATGTGATAGAAATTGGACCACTTGCTAAACCGTGGGGTGAGTTTTAAAACGTGCAATATTCATCTTTTAGCCAAAGAATGGAGTTCCCTTAATGGTACTTAGAAAAATGATGATCGGGGAAGGAATTTTCAATGATCATACATTGATCATTGGAACTGTATGATCATTGAAAGTTCCTTCCCCTATCATCATTTTTCTAAGTATACCATTAAGGGAACTCCATTCTTTGGCTAAAAGATGAATATTGCACGTTTTAAAACTCACCCCACGGTTTAGCAAGTGGTCCAATTTCTCTATCACATTGAGGGTTTAAGTAGTACGGATACTCCTGTACCTCACGCAATAATGTTTTTTATTTTATTATGTTTTGTTTCGTCACACGGGCCTTCTAAAAACGGCCTTTTGAAACGCACTCGCACTACATTAGGTCCTAGCTCTTTAACGGCGTATCTGCGACCCCCCTTTCTATACCAATTCTTGTTCGTCTTGATGAGTACTATCACCCCTCAAAGTTTGTCGCATCATTTCAGATACACCCTGTAGATATTATGTATTTGGAACCTGTCAATAAATTATGTCAAGCTTGGTGGGGTGGGAGGGGTTCTTTAGTCTGTGGCACTTTGTGACAAGGAGGAGAGAGAATTGAGAGATTGCACATTGAAATCAACGAAAAGAACTGAATATAACAATTTTTCTGGAAAATCTAGTTTAAATGAAGTTATAAAATTCATATTTTCAAATAAGAGTTCACTCTAAAATAAATTATAAGATGGGGTGCACTCAGGGT
This sequence comes from Tetragnatha montana, assembly GCA_963680715.1. Taxonomy (NCBI): domain Eukaryota; kingdom Metazoa; phylum Arthropoda; class Arachnida; order Araneae; family Tetragnathidae; genus Tetragnatha; species Tetragnatha montana. The sequence goes on along the minus strand of OY796678.1, from coordinate 6,814,249 downwards.
TGGAAAAAAACATGTTTTTTTCTAAAAAAAAAACGTGGGTTTTTTTTTTTGTTTTAAACGTGTTTTTTTTGTTTAAAACGTTTTATTTGTTTTTTTTTCTACCCTCGACACAGAAAATCCAAAAAAATCCATGATTTAAAAATAATTAAATCCAGTTTTCAAAATTGAAAATGGATTAACAAAGCTCCCCCTGATATCAGATGGCATCTTGAGCGATTTTTAGCACCTGTTTCATGAAGCTTGGCTGATGTAAAATGATTGTTTTGGAACTGGGTTACTATGTCAACAACTTCAGATTTAACATTAGAAATTTTGATATATTTTGCTAAAAGGTTTAAGATACGAGCTGAACACTCACAACACAAGTTATTATATTCATATTCCTTTCAGTCCTTTTCAGTTCATTGCGTATTTTGAGGACATTAGCAGCATTGATCGTTTAAAATATTAAAATCAAACATAAGAACAGGTCAATTATAAAAAAATATGATTTTTTAACAAGTTTAATTGTATTTTTTATTAAATAAATTTCTAGAAAAAATAAAATAAAACAGTTGGAAGTAAATATTAAGTTTTATATACTAATGCAATCTGTTCATAGAAAAAAGAATTGCTAAAAAAGTACATCTGTTTTAAACAATGTTTTTTTTTGCTTTGTTTTAAACATGTTTAAAACAAGTGTTTTAAACAAAGTGTTTTAAACGTAACAACCCTGGGTGCACTTAAACTTAAAGGTCCCAGATTCTTACCAACTTTATTCTAAACTTATCATTGGTAGCAACTAGCAGAGCGGGACATGTGACAAAGGGGAGAGAGGGGATATGTGAAGGGTGACACTTTGTGACATACAGGAGAGAGGGGGTCAAAAATGTCGCAAAAAAGTGTGACATAATTTATGCATGTCCCCTTTGTTTTGTTTTGTAAAGGAGAATATAAAAAATGCACACACTGTTTTCACTGCAACAAATGAGTTATGAAGGAAAAGTTACATTTACAGGTGAACTTATGTTTTCACTGCAATACCTGTGTTCGCTCCATGTCGTGCGTATTTTTGGTTTAGGTTAGTAGTTTAAAAGTTTAAAAAAATTAGTGTTGTACAGGAAAACAACTTTTACAGGAAACTGTTTTAGTTTTGAAAATAAAAAGCATTCACAAACACCTAAGTTTCATTACGAAATTAATAATGGAAAAGTCTTTATAGTTTTATTTCGAAATTTTCGTAAAAAACTTAAAATTGAAAAGAAGTTGACTTTCTATTTTTTAACATTGATTCAGTGAAATTGGGTAATTGACTAAGAGCATTAAAAACGATCGTACTATCCAAGTTGCAATCCAGTATAAAAAAAAAATACAAAATTACTATCATTATACAGGGTGTTTCAAAATACTGTTTCACGGCTTTTATTTGGAACCAACGTCTCCTAGGGGCATGGAAGTAAGGTCTACCCTTAGGTAAGTGACTCTGGAGAATCCAATAAGCAAGGCTTCAGCAACCCTAGCGGCGGAATAAGAAAGTTTAAAAAAATTATTTTAAAGTTAAAAGTGATAGAACCGAAAGTTCTAAGGAAAAACTGTTGTTAATATCATAACGAACTCACTGAAAAGAGTTTCATGAAAATGTTTCAATTATTCTCTCTCAATGAGATAGTAACGACCAAAGTTAGCACTATCTTGAACTTTGAAAAAGGGACCGTCCAAAATTAAAAATAATCTCCAGTTCAAAAATGAGATTTATTTTATGTGTTTGAATACAAAATTATTTAAATTCTTTGACACGATATGGGAGCAGTTTCTAAATTTGTGGACGGTCCCTTTTTCAAGGCTAAAAAAAGTGCTAACTTTGGTCTTTAAAATCTCATCGAATGAGATATTTTCATGAAACTTTTTTCTGTTCACACTAGAGGTCCTCCCCCAGAAAATTTTTGGAAATTTGACAGAATTTGACCTAATCTGAATTTCAGACATACATTTTTAAGAATTTAATACATATTTTTGGTAGGATTTGCACTTTTTGATGAACTTAATATAAAAACACACCATTCTTATTTTCTTTAAGGAAATAAAATTTGTCACGCGGAACCCCTAAAGTTTTTCGCACTTTGGGAACCACTTTTTTAGAGAAAAGAAGGGCTAGGGGGGAGTTGAGTGGTAAGGTACCACGGAAAAAATCCACAGTTAGAAAATTTCCCGCCTATTAAAATTGCCGTAAATAGCCTAGGCCTATTTAGAAATCCCTGCTACTGCTTTTAATCATCAAACACGCAAAGTTTAGCAACGGCGATTCATTCAATAATAGCTAATTCATAAATCGTGCTATAAACAGATCCCGTGGGCTCCCTTCACAACTGAGGTGTATCATTAGAAACGATACAAAAGGGAAAAACAAAAGCGTTCTATATTGGGTCAGGGGGGACGAATGGAGGGGTCACGCGAGGCCTATCGAACACTCTGTGGAATGAGTAGGTTCATTACTTATTCAACGATGGGGCTTTCCCAGCGATGTTCGTGGTTGGGTGGTTTTCGACGCGCTTTTGAGCTGTGTACTATAGGGTGTAGGGGAGAGTGGGGTGCCTTGGAACACTTTTTATTAATCATTTTTCTAATTTTGTTATACAATTATATTTATTCAAATGCAACTATAATATATTAAATATACACCTTTGCGCATCTAATAAAAAAATTTCCGGCCAATTATCTTTTTTAGGAAATTCATAATCAAGGTTGTTAAGTATTTAAATACTTAGTAACGGAAATACTTTTTAAATACTTTAAAAGTATTTAGTTACATTAGTTACTTTTTGAGTATCAAACTGGTATTTAACTACAAAAATTTTAAAGTAACTAACTCTTTGTTACTTAAATACCTATGCTGTACTTTAGTTACTTTCTAAACCCAGAATTTAAAAAACGGAATCCAACATTGGAGGGGAACAAAACACTTCTTCCTGCTTCCGCATAGCCCGAGGGGAAAAAGCGTTCTCGGCAGTGGCCGACTGCCCGACCGGACACCCGGGCGACAGCGCTGACAATCCTCCCCCGACAATTTATAGCCCCCCTGTGTTGACAAGGAGCGGGCGCTTGTGTGTTCTCTGGGTGGCCGGCCGCCTTGCAGGTCGAATTGCAGTGCAGGAGATGGAATAGCCGATATGGCACCGTTTTATACTTTTATGGCCACTAATTGTTCGTAGTTTCTTGTTTTCCCACCCCACCTTCCACGAACCAAAGGGAGGGAGGGCACATTTTCAAGGGCAAAGGCAATCAAATCTTAGCCTTCTTCAGTCCCTTTTTGTTTGTGCTCTCGAAAAGCTGCAAGTTTCCTGCCTCCTGGATAGAAGAAGTATATTTATTTAAGAAGATCAACTGCTTAGAAGTATAATGTCCCAAAAAGAGCTAGGTTGTGTTTATATTTTTTTTTTAAAGTAGAGTGAAGGGATTAAGGATTTATGTTTTCTTTATATTTTTATCTAGATAATTACAATTGATTTTTATTTTTTGATATTTGTATATGACATGGGACTTGAAAATTCTCCAGTTTTTGCTCAAAAGGCCTTTTATAAAACGTCCTACTCTCAAACTAATGTTAATGTAGTATGCTTACAAGATTCTATGAAAATATTATTTTGAAAGTTTACAACTTTCTTTCTATGTTCCCGTGTAATAATTTTGTTTTTACTAACCGGAATTTTCGTATAACCTTTTGTATAGAGTTTTTTAACAAGATACTCTGATTAAAAAAAAATTAACTAAATAAAAAAAAAATTCCGAATTACACTATATACAAATCTAAGGGTATTTTATTTTTTCATTCCATAAGTTTAATTTCATGAAAGCAAACAGTTTTAAGGAACCTCCAAAACTGTATTTATGAAGAAAAACTAAGCCCCCCCCCCCCGAAAAAATATTACCATCCTTTAACTTTTTTCATATTGATTGTATTTTGGTAATTAAAATAAAATCCTTCCATAATAATAAAAAAAAAACAGTTAAAACTTAAATATTCATTTTTATAGTAGTAAATAAATTGTGTTGTAATTTATATATTTAAACTCCTGGACTTTTATTTTGAAGTTTAAATGTAATTTCTATGAAGTAGTTTCAAAAATTAATCCATTCCCGGGAATGACTGAAATTCCGGGGATTTCCCGGGAAGATTATACTAGACTAAATATACTAATGACCTGAAAAAATACTAGTATATTATTTATTTATTCATTTTTGGGATTGTTGGTCGTGTCTTTAGGAATTTAAATCCATAGGGGAGAGTACCCCAAAGCGGGTATGCTAACTTTGAAAGCTCAAAAACCTTAATTATTGTTTGATTGTAATTACATATTTGATTTTATATAATACTTTTGTGCTTCTGGGGAGAGGCTTTTCAGCTCTTTTAAACTAATGGTGCCCCCCATGGGGCGAGGCATCATAATTTTAAATAAATTTTAATTCAAATTTTATTTTCTTATTAAAATTAGAAATTGATTTTAAAATAAATTTTAATAATTAAAATAATTTTTTAATTTAAATCTTAAAAATTAATTTAAATTTTAAAAATTAGTTTTATTAATTTAAATTTTAAAAATTAATTTTATTAATTTAAATTTTAAAAATTAATTTTATTAATTTAAATTTTATAAATTAAAATTTTACTGGTAAAGTAACTGAAGGTCGTCTTAAATACTTTTCATGTACTCTATTTGTACTCTATTTAATTACTTTTTTGGGGTATTTGTATTTAATATTTAGTTACTTTTTCTGAAATACTTGTATTTGTACTCAAATACTTTTTAAAAGTAACTTTAACAACCTTGTTCATAATAACAATTTTAAAAAACCTCTTTTTATGTCCCAAGGTGCCCCACTATAGTGGTCCGCTATTTGCTGATTTTTTCTGACAAGGGAGGAGGGGAAGTATGAGTTACAAACACTGCATTTTCGAAAATCTCTTGTTTCTTGCATAAATAATTTCAAAATTCAATCAAAAATAAATTTCACAAAAAACTGAGCCAGGAAAAAAATTTTAAGCATTTTTCACAAGGAAAGTTTTAACAATAGGTTAAGTGTTCATGGAGAACAATGAATTTCAGAAATCTAAGCATTACTACAGATTTTTTGTACAAAAAAAAGAACAAGGGGGGATCGGGTAGTTTTCTTACGTAACTATGAGAGGGGGATTTGCTGTTTTCTCATTTTTGCTGACAAGGGGAGGGGGTCAAAAAGGACCAAAAACTTGCTTACGTAATATTTGAACATCCCCAAATGAAATTTCAAATCTGCCTTAAAAACAACGGAGAATTCAGAGAGGATTTAAAACTGAAAAAAGAACTCGTTCCCATCTTGACCCAAATAAACCAAAATATATAACCTCCTTAGCTCTTATTTCCCCCAAAGATGCATATATGAGGAGAAAACAGCAGCGGGAGAGCAAAGAGTGAATGGCTCTTAATGGGGCTCTAAAAAGGAATCGACACAGCAGCGAGTGAGGCAGACACCCGAGGATCAATAAACCTCCAAGGCACGCCGGAAATATGACTGCGTCGGCCCGTATTTATGGATTCTGAGGGATGCGTTCTCACAATCGTCAACAAACCCATCCATCAAAACGATTGATGATTATTTATTGAAGTGTAAAATATCTATTTAAAAGAGTTTTTTTTTATCATTTTCGTGAAGATATTTACTATTTTCATTATCCTAATTAAATGTTTCTCCTATACTCGACACTCGACAGCCAAGGTTTCCTGAACCCAGTACGTCCCTACGAGGAAGGAGAAATTGCGTAAACAGAAAGCCTGTTGGGTTGCTAGGAGGAGTTTCGGTAAGCTAATCGTGATGAAAAGACGCTATATACACACATGGGTTTAACAAAATAATCCTATTTTTAAATTGACGTTCTTCATTTCACTCAAAATTCAGACACCGCGGAGGGAACTACTTTGTTTGTTAGTGAAGTCGTAGGGCCAACTTAAGTTGCTGTTTAGTATAGTATAGTTAAAGTGAAATTACCTAAGAAATTTAGTTAAAATTTTCTAAATTTTAAATTGTTAAGATAAGTTTTTTTCTTAATGAACCATTTTATTTTGAATCAAAGAAACTTCGACTTTAATACCAGTAGGATAAATTTATTTTAAATTCTAGGAAATATATAAATTCAAGAATTCAAAAGTAAATTGCTATACTTAACCTAAAATTATTTTCATTACTACCGCTAACAAACTTTCGCATCTCTTTTACGTGAACTGATTTTTTTTATATATGAAAAAAAAGAACTGTAAATGATTTTTACTTTATTTGTTAAGGAATACTTAAATTAAATTCTAAAGCAATTTTGACCAAGTTAATAGTCAACCACTGTTATTTTTACGATAGTGAATTTTCCCTACATTTAGCAGTTAAAGAAAATATTATATTAAGTGTGAATTTTGAACCGATGAAAGAACATACCTACTTAAATTAAATTCTAAAGCAATTTTCACCGCGTTAAAAGTAAATTACCTCAACCACTTTTTGGAGATAATTTAATTTTCCCAATATTCAAGCAGTTAAAGAAAATCTTAAGTACGAATTTGGAACCGACGAAAGTTTACACTTATTTTTCCTTATTTACATTTGTGCAATACGTACGTTTTTTCCTTAATACTCTTTTAAGGAAATTATTTTCTTCCCCTTTTCCTCTAAATTCCTCCCATTTTCCCTTAACTTGAGCACTTTGTGCCTATGACACAACTGAAATAAACTCATTTGAAGTTTTAATCTTGCAAGAATGAGAAGTAAGTTACTAAAATAGGCTGTATATGATTGAATGTAAATATCTTAATCACTACTGTCAAAAAAACTATTTATGATATTAACATAATGCATAATTAAAATAGGGAAAATTACTAATTATTAAAAATTAAAAAAAAAAAAAAAGAGTTTTACTTTCTTGTGAGAAGCGCCCTTATATCCTCATTTGAAAAGTATTTTTCTTTAGTTGAATTAATTCCATCTCTCACTATAAATTTTAAAAGTATTTCAAAGCCCCTGTGTCAAGCTGCTAAAAACAAATTCCTTCACAATGAAACAATTATTTTCTTAGAATTAAAATTCTTCGACTTAAATACTATTAGGGTGTTTTTTATTTAAATTTTAGAAGTATAACTAATAAATATTTAAATTCCTTTAAATTATACTATATTATTTAAATATTATAGAACTAATATAAATTAACTTCATTGTGATCCCTATAACAAATAAGTATGAGTTTAACTAGTTTAACCCAGTTAATTTGACATGTATTGGGAGAGTGTAAACTTAAGCTCTTTTGTAAAAGAAGAATATTAAAAATAGCTAAGAATGTGGATGTGACTGAATAATAATCTTCTGCAGAGAGCGTTACTGCATAACTATACATGGAATGGTAAAATAGATTTAGTAATGACCCTAAGATAACCATTGAATTATTTTAATAAAATATGTCAACATAAAAAACTTTCCTAGAATTTTACGGATTTTAAGATGTGAAATTGCAATATTCTTCGAAGAATACTTTTGGAGCACAAGATTCCATTTGTGAATAATATGAAATCAAATTCCAACCAGAAAGCGAGTTAATATCGCACATTGTCAATCAGATCTGAACTATGAGTAAAGTTTCGAGTGTCCAGCTCGTCGTGTAAAGTTAGTTTAATGTCGGTTTCGAAATTCCACCTGAACAGACAAGAAAAGCGAGTTAATAAAAACGTGGTAATAATAATAAAAAGGGGGAAACTGTGTCATACTTGGAATGAGAGAAGAAACTCTAATAACTCACAACGACTGACTACTTAACTAGCAGCTGAATGGATTTTAGGAAAACAGAAGATAGAACGTCATCCGTTCCTTTGCCCGAAACTCATGTGCCCGACAACACATTTTTCCTAGATAGGTGAATCTATTACATTGTTGAATTAAATTTGGGCAGTTGCATGGAGTTGCTTCCCTGGATCACCGGGTTTATTGACAAAAGGGGGCTCTACAGCCCCAAAAATTGAGGTCCTATCATTAAAAAATGGCATGTCATTTCAGGTTGTGGATCCTATAATAGCAATAGCATTGGCGGAAAAGTTAAAGATACGTACTTGCCTCTAATGCTATTCCTATGGGAGATTACAGAGGAAGTAAGAAAAAATTGTTTCAATCAGAAAGAATAAAATAAAACTTATTTTCCAAAATATTTTTAAACTGAAAAATACCGAAAATAGTGTAAAATTAAACGGTGTTAAAAAGCTTAAGCAGTGTAGTTAGTTTTCCTTTCAAAATTGTATTTGTTTTAAGAAAATGTCTTTATGAAGGAAATTTTCACAGAAAATATACCACTATATTTAGTGTTTGATAGGGTTTTTAAAAATTACATTCTAAGCAAAAGTTCAAGCCACGAGAAAGAAGAACTTTTAAAACATCATGTTATTTCTTAGTTTATGCCCTTTAGTGTGTGATAATTTTACAATCTTTAAATGATGCTATCATTATAAAATACTCTAATGAGTATTGCCATGTCACGTTTTAAAAAGTTTTCTATTGCAATATCTTTTTATCTTCCGAATTATTTTTCAATGTTTCCAAAGAGTTCCTGAAAACGAGTGTTGAACCAGTTTAGCAAAAAAAAAAAAAAGAATTAATAATTCGCCGAATTCTTTTCATATCTTTTCGTTTTATGAACTTTCAATTCTATATTACATGCCTCAAATGACGCTTCAATTAATAAAGTAACCCAGTTGAGTAAAAATATTCATGAGATACGCTCCCTAAATCTAAATCACTTATGATGTTTGTCTATTTTAGCAAATACTTTAAAGAGTATAAGGTATAAGGGAATAGTTCTCTATGGAAAAATAATAATACTAGTACTATTAAGAATATTAACCGAAGACTCACATATTATCATCGTGACGAAAATTCTATAATATAATTAGGTAATCTTACGAACAATTTATGAGTGCTTCTACACGACAATCTCATAAAAAAACTAACGACACAAATCCCCCCCCAACCACCCGCCGGTCACCGGAGTTTCTGATGAATGGAATTTCGATTTTCTCCTCTCCTCACCGGGGATGAGAAGAAGGGATGCTCGGGAGCAAGGGAGCTCGCGAGCAAACGATAACAACAAAACCATATCATTCCCTCTCACCTTTGGCCCCGCTGCTCCTCATCTTGTATAGAGTGTGTGTAATCCGAAATGAATGAGATCCTCTGGTGGTTGTGTGGAATATCCGTTAGAGGGTGGGGTGGAGAATCCTCATCATCCTGATGATGCGAACGACCGACATCGCGCGCGGATGCCTTTGATGTGATGATGAGGGAGGGAGAGAGAGAGAGAGAGGAGGATGGTAGAGAGGGCGCTGCTGCTGTGGCTGGTTGGTGAGTGAGCGCCGGCTTTCGGAATAACTACAGATGCGAAATTCCCGCAGTTTTTGAAACATCCCGGGAATTTTGAGGAATATTGGAAATTCCGGGGTGTTTTGAGTAAGAACGGATCTTTAGGCCAAATTTTAAATTTTCCTTTCATGGTATTTCGTACACAGGAGTTAAAATAGTTATTCCTTGTGATAATAATGTAAATTTCACCAAACTTATTATTTTAACATTAATTAAAAACAATTAACTCTAACTATAGCTTTAGTAAAATAATTAGCATTTTAGTTCATGTTAATTAATAAACTCTATTTTTAGCAAGACTCTTTAGTAATGAAGGAGTATACTCAACATTAATTTCCTTTTAAATACGTTTAATTTTAATAATTTATATTTCACTTGGAAGCTTAATATTGGAAACTTTAAATAAATGTTAGTCATCACATTGCATACTAACTCAAAACTCTAGGGGAAAACAAAAATAATGATTAAAATTAAAAGAAGAATAAAAATACCAATGAAATAAATGTTAAGAAAACAAAACACCAAAACCAAGTTTTTGAGCGAGTTCAGGTGGTTTTTCTGAAATATATCTTGAAATTTTTAAAAACTCCAGGTGAATTTTCAGAACTTCCTTCCCAAAAAAACCCGGTTTATTCCCAGGTTTAAACCGGGTTTTTCCAACCTTTACCAACACTGGGAATAACAGTAGAACTAGTGTTGCAAAGGCTGCAGGGCTCCAAGGGAAGGGCACTTTTTGAGGATCTCTTAAATTTTACTTTTATCCTATTTAGATCTCTCCAGATCCCTCCCATGAAATTTTTTTCACCCACCCTTATGGTTGATCAACAGCCAGGGGCACCCATCTGTTTGAAGGACGGGGCCAAGAAAAATTTTTGCAAGTTAGCCAGTCATTAGGCTGATTTGGTTTTGGATTTGGTTTGGTTTGGAACAGATGGTTTTGGGTAATTTTTAATTATTTTCCCCCTTTAGGTGCTTAAGTAATGTTTGAAGAGCCTCTTATTCAACAAGTGACAACTCTCTTATGATAACCAGACTAATTTCGGGGATTTAGGCCTCCATTTTTTTTTCTTTTGCTTAACTGAACCGTCCGTCGGTTTGAAAAAAAAAGGAACACATTGAGAAAAACGTTAATACAGAAAACCACATTTGAGAAAATAGAGAAAAAATGTATAAGTAATGGAATTTTCATTGTAAAACCACCAAATTTTTACTGGAAATTCCGGACCCTATTTAGAATACAGAATTATCATCGAAAAAATATTTTTACAGTTGAAAAAAGTTTATGAACTTATTGAATAAGTGCTGAAATTCTATAAGTTTCAAAATAGGGAATAAATCTTTTTCCCTTTTTCAAACTTATGAAATTTCAGCAAGAAAAAAAATCTTAAAATTAACTTAAATTGACAATTAAATTATATTTCTGCTTAGTACACAGCACAAAAGTGAGCAACAGAAAGACTAATACAAATAAAATTCAAATTGATTATGAAATTGAATCAATGGAGTAATCAATGGAGTTTAAATTAAATCGGTAAAAAACACTTTTAAATTAAAAACAAATTATGTTTTGGCTTAGTTTACAGTATAAAGAATATGAGAGAAAAGCGAATCAACTTGAATTAAAATTAAATAAAAAAACAATGAATGGACATTGATTTCGTCAAATTCAAAGGGCTATATCTTCTTAGAGGAGGTAGTTATTTTTCCCTCTTTACCTTCATGTGTAGAGCGAAGCTTGGAGATTTTTTCGTAGCTCAAAAGTCAGTTTGTCATTTTTTTGGGACATTTTCTCAAAAGTGTTTCCAGGTAAGTTTCCATTATCTTTTAATGTTTATTTAACTGTTGTGCAAAGTTTAAATACATACTGCAATTTGAATTTTTACAAAATATCTAATTTAAAAGGGTTTAAGAGGAGGGATCCCGCTAACCTCGTAATGTTAGCCTAAAAGGGGTAACTGGATCCCCTCATTATGGGGTAAGTGTGTCTAGAGTGGCCCACTTACCCCAGTAAGTAAATTTAAATAAATTTCTGCATTATTAATTTCTCAAACAAGGCCTTAAATTGCTACAATACTTATGGTTATGTTTAGTTTTTCAAATGGAATACTGAGGGAATATAACCTTTAGAAAAACAAGCTTTACTGTAACTGCTTAATTTTTTTTTACTGATAAACCCAGCCAAAAAATCTGCAAAATTACTTCAAAAATGCCTAAAGGGCAGTTTTCTTAAAGAAGTCTACAGCAATTTTACAACCAACCTAAAGACCTTTCAGTGAGTGGTTATTAAAAAAAAAACTGCAGATTTTCAAAAGCAAAGAAAAAACTTTGAATTAGCTTCTTATAATTATCACTACAGTTTTTTAAAGCAAAGAAACTACTATGATATTTTTTTAACTAGTTCACAATGTATATCCATTTTTTTTTCTCAATTATTCCATTATGTTAGTTTTAATTAAGTAGTTTTATTTAAGAATATTTTTCAAAAAGAGCAGTTAAAAAATAAGTAAAGCATTAGTATAGAAACTAATAATAAAGTCTAAATTCAAATTTAACCATTTCAAAAAATTTCTATTATAGATTCAAAAATGTTGTGTTTCAAAAAGGGGTTCCACTTACCCCAACCAACCCTACTAATTTTAATGTGAGTAGATATCTCATACATGGATAAAGTTACAATAAAATATTTTGTACTGAAAATTTCTGTACTTTATCAAGTAAGACCCACTTACTCCCTTTTAAACTTTGCTTGCTTTTAATCTAAATAAAAAGTAGGTGGCCCACTTACTCCTTCTTCTACTTTCCAGTTAAAAAACATGTAAAACATTATTTTAGAAACTAATAATAAATTTTCGTTTATCAGTATAGTCTTAAAATAAAATTAGTGAATTAGTTCAAATTTAACCACTTCAAAATTTTTGTACTAAGCTTCAGAAATGTAGTAGCATATTCCAAAAAAAGGGTTCCACTTACCTCAACCAACCCTACTCCAAAAGTAGAGAAAATGTCAAAAAAAATATATATGTATATAAATAATTTTTCTACAAAGGAAAGGTAAAAAGTTTTATGGTTTCAATGACTGCCCGCAGGTATCAATGAAAAAGTTCGTTTTTAAAGGTGGGTGATATCAAGAAATGTAAAAATTTCTGTTCGTTCACCAAATATAACTTCACATAATGTGTGTAGTATCTATCTTAACGATATTTTGAGAAAGAGAATTGATTATGAAAAATACCTATTTATAATAGATATTACAAATAATGAAACTACAAGACTTAAAAATCAAAAAATTAAATTTCAAATCAACACAAAAATAAATATTTTTACCTCTGAGAGAAGTATACTACGGAGTAGGATATTCTATTCCAGGAATCTTGTGCCGTTCTTCAGAAAAAGTTCTTTATAGAAAGTTCTTTCAGTTTTATCAGTTAATTATAAAAAGTTCTCTAGCACTGATGCATAGAGGACTAAAGACGACCAATTTCGGAGAAAGTTTTATTCTTTTTGTAGTTCAATGGCATATAATTAAATGTTCAGTCCTGAATTTTAAAAGACGCATTTCTTGAATGTCTTTAGCACCTTTTCCATCGACTTGTTTTAGTAAATGATAGAAAACACTGTGAATATTATGTTGACATATTCTATATTCTATTTACATCTTGTAAAATTTTTTATACTATAAAATGTTGCCATTTAATTGCATAGTTGAACTGAATGTTTTAATTACTTGTTCCATTTCTAATATTGTGTTTTCCCAAATTTTTTATTCACATTATTACAAAAGAAAAATAGGATTATTCAAAAAGAATTAAGTATTTATGCATTGAAATCTGTATATTTTATTGTATAATTTCCAATAAAACTAGAAACATTTTTGGAAAGAAATATTAAATATTTATATCAAGGCAAATCAAAGGAACGTTTCGTTTGAAAAATTCTGATTGTCGCACAAAAAAATAGGAAAGAGTTAGAAGGTTAACTTCTTCTCTTAATTTTAGTATTAATTTAATTCAAATTCAAGATTCCTTCAGTGATTCTGAAATTTAAGAAAACAGTTTCTCAATTACAATTTCGCCGTATGAGCGCTGTTCAAACTCACTGTTCCGCCCACGTTAAAACTCCTCTCTGTATACTTAAAAACTCCAATTGCACTTCTTGCCTGCAACCGCAGCCGCCACAGTATTTTTGTTTTGATTTTTCTCGGACCATTCAAAGGATTTAAAGAATGTTCCATTGAAGATATTTGATAATGGAACCCTCTGTTATTGTGATACTTCGTTAATGCACGATCGAACGCTTGTTCGCCCGAATCCCTCATTCGAAGACACTCTTCTGAACGACTCGTCTGTTTCGAATCATCGTTGCTGCTGAGGGATGGGGTTCTCAACCGAATTGCAAGATTCGTTTTCGCACGAAGCCCTGGTGGGGCTCCAGGACGCAGAACTGAAACTCCTGGAGAACATGAGGAAGTGTGTTCTGCTCCGGGCCAAGTGTGATCGTGAGTACGCGGCCGCACTCACGATGGTCAGTGTACAGGCCCAAAAGTTGGACCAGTCCAAAGAGTTGGAGGGAAGTTTCATTGCTCGGGTAAGAGTACGATGAAAATGGTCAGCTATGGTGTGTCTGAAATTGCTATTTATTCACTTATTATTAGTGTTGCATGACTTCTGAGATTCTATTTTGTAAGGTGTGGTTGGGTTGTTAGAAGATTAGAATGGTTGTCTGTGAGAATTCATTTTTGGTCATCCAAAGAAACCAGGCCGGGTGCCAAAATTGGCCATAAAATAGTGGGTGAATGAAGCAAATCTGGCCTGCTGCTGAATTTGGCGGTGGGGTTTTTACGCCATTTAAACATCCAAACCAAGTATGACAATCTGTCGCCCAATTTGGTGATGAAAATCTACTTGCCGGATTTGCTTCATTAGCTAAATAGTGAGTTCTGGAATCCCAGTTCAATAGAAGTTGAATAGCATATACTTGCCAATAAACGGCATTGGCAACACCGAATGTCGCCCAGTTTCTTTGGATTTAAGTACCTTCAGTTTATCTAAGTAAACTGGAATGTCAGGAAGCATAACAGTAAAGTTATCTTCAATTGATATTTCAAAAATCATGGACACTGGTCTGTAGTTTAGAACAGTTTCTGGTTATGGGTAATGGTGACTTTCAAAAGTAGAATATAGTTTTTTTTTCTCCTGAATTTTCCCCCTAACTCTTGAAAAGCATTCTATCCAAGATCAAAAAGAAGTATTATTATCGATTTAGTGAAAGAAGTTGTATTTTCATTTGATAAAATTCCGTTGGAATATGAAATTCTAAACTCCTTTGCTTGTTCTTTGAATTTTACTATGTAGACTATGAACCCTGTCATTGGTTATTTTCCTCAATTTATTTTAATTCAATTTGTTGTGTTGTGCAGGCTTGGTACGCCATTTCTGAAGAGACTGAGACAATGAGCCGCATCATCCGACGCAATGCGGACAGCCTGACCTCTTCCACCATCGAATCGCTGAACAGCCTCATTTCGGAGAAGAGGGCGCTCAAGAAAGTGTACATGGAAGAGCATGAGGCCTTGCACAGGGAACTCTCGAGGGTGAGTGATGGCGTCATTTCATCTTTTTACAATTGAGGTGTTTAGCTGCAACAAGGAGTTAACTCCTAAATCAGAATCCACATCAAAATACTCAAGCATTAGTTGCCAAGTTAGTGCTATTTTACGGCAATGTACGACTGGGTTGGTGTGTGTTTAAATTACATACAGTGTTTAATATTTGTACTATTTAGATTTACTTGTAGTAAGTTAATATTTAATTCTTTTAAAAATTATTTCTCTTAAAATTGTTTGCAAAGCAGCATCTTTAGTATGATCAATTATAAGTTATTTTCTTAATTTCATAACAAAATTACAGTTGCTACACTTTTAGTAAGGGAAACTGTGTGACAGGCCTAAAGGCCCTGGTGCCTCTTTTTTTATTAAATTGGAAAACATTTATTTATTCTCTTATGTTTATCCCACCCTCCAATTATCTCTAGGTAATGTTTGTACAATACTAATACTGGTATAATCCACTGTTTAAAAATAAGTATTTATTCATTGATGCTTTTGTTTGCAGTTGCAAAACAATGTTGAATCTTTGAAGACAGAGTATGAAAAGCTTCTGGAAACCTGGAAGGATGCCAAATCAAGATATGAAGAGCACTACATCAAAGGTACACAATATACTGATGACAAAGTGATAAACCAGGCATTATTAATAATGCCCGAAAGGGACGGGCAATGTGATAAATTCAATGGCATGTATCAATAAGTATTTATCACTTTGCCCAAAATACGTGGACATTATTGATAATTCCCGGATTTATCTCATTGCCCTTAACCTACTCATTTGTTTTATTTTTTCATACATTTCCACAGTTGAATGAAAGTTTTTAAGGAGTGCTTTAATCCATTTTAAGTATTTAACCCTTGAAATGGTACTTACATATTATCCCGTTGACCGTTCAGCGGCCGTCTAATTCAGTGGCACAATAATAGTAAACTCAATGGGATTTGATAACGTTTCGAATTAAGCGTCACGGTCGACGGGATAATACGTAAGTACCCTTGAAATTAACTAATTTTACATTGAACACTTGAAGAACTCTTTTCATTTTTCTTACAAATACTTCACTTTTAACAAATACATACTTATTTTAAATCTTGAAACACAAAAGTTTTTGTGAAGAATTAATTAATGATTGATTGAATGAACTTAATTTTATAGCTAGTAATTTGTGAAACAATTCCATTAAGTTCTTAAAATATCTTAACAAGTAAACCTCGTTAGACTCTTTAAAAAACAGGTCCAAGTTTTCTTTTAGTAGTAATTTTTTTAGGTCTAAAACCAGGGATGGCCAACCCGTGGCACAGCTGAGTTAACCCAGTGGCACGCGAAGATATTGAAAAATTTAAGAAAATAATAATGTGATGTCATCAATGAGGTTTCAGTGCTCCTCTTAATAGTTTCTGTTTATCATCTTAGTTTTCTATCATTCATCCATCTAACTTACATTTCTAAGAAAATAAGGCATAAAATATTTAGAGTTCTGTGGGCCAAATCTTTTTTTTTATGTGCCTGAAAGATAGTTCTTTTCATGGAAGTCCCGTTACCTCTAAGTAACTTTTTTCCGGTTTTAGAACATTTTTCTGAAGTTATCAAATCTAGGGATTTTCAGTGTTTTAGTGTTTCAAAATTCAAGTTCGTTTTACGGGAGAGTTCTCAAAATTTTGCGGAGAAGTACCCCCTACTATATTACTTTAAAATGTTCACTAAGCAGAGTTATATGAAAAAGTTTTATTTTCCTGAAAATTCTTACAATCATTCTATTCTACAAACTAATAAACTTTTTTTTTTGTTTTGGTGTATTTGAAAGAAGTGGAAGTGGCATGCATAATTTTTGCTTCCTAAATAGTGGCACGCTTAAGAAAAAGGTTGGCTACCCCTAGTCTGTACATTGCTGTGGTTGCTCTTATGAAATTTGGTCTTTTAATTTTAGCCCAGTCAAAATAGACGAAAAAAAGGCGAAAGTTCGGAAAAATTCGCATAGAGCTGAAAATTGGTACAGACGTAGATGACATCATTATAAGTGATGTGCCAAAAGTCCTCATCGATCCGATGCCGGCTAATTATTTTATAGAGGTTTTAATTGCGCTTCGCATTCGCCTTGTCATACTACGGGAAAACCGGCCGCGACAGTGGCGCCGCTCGCTCGTTCAACCGCAGGATGTCAAAGCGATGAAGATACGGAGATGGTGAAAGCAGCCTCTTTGTGATAATATTCGCCTCTGAATCGGTTGTAAAACGAAATCCTTTTGTGAATATGATCGCAAAGAGGCTGGTGAACATCAATGCGAAGAGCAAAATTCTATTTATACGAGATCAAATAGGGGGAAAATATCTTCCCGTTTTCTTTTCCTTGCAAATCTCAATAAAATATGGAAATATTTCGTAGTAACTTCATTGGTAATGGAATTCTCAAGAAAAATGCAAGTAATTATCGTAATTACTTTTTAAAATTAATTCGAGGTTCCAAGGTTTAAAGAATTGGAGATTTGGGGAAAATAACTAGGCGCATTTTTTACGTGGTATTCCCTGTATGGCTAATTTTTTTAGTTACAAATGTAATAGAACCATTTTTTACTGATAAAAAAATAGTATTCAGGAGTTTTTCTGGAGCAAGTGCAAGATGACATTAACATTTTTCAATAATATTCTTGGCTTAAGAACAGCTGAATTATAAACATGGTTTCAAAAATAACAAACAAACGCGGGACACTTAAAAAGAATACTCTGACCAGTAAAAACAGAGCCCCTCTGGGTCCATCTAAGAGTTGATTGACAGCTAGGTCAACACGTAAGTGCCGCCAAAAGTAATTGAAATTGCCCCACGACTTGGGGGCCGAACAGACAGGAAAACTTATCTACCACTTTTGTGGTCATGGCACCTGTAACAAATTATTGGAAATTTCCTTTGGAACCGTAAAGCTATAGCAAAACACCTGCAGTTAATAACATTGGCTGTTTCCACGCTGTCTCCAAAAATGTCTCAAGTTTGCTTCATTTGTGGAGGACATTTAACTGAAAATGCAACCGTTACCTTAAAAATCGGGAATTATCAGGGGAATTTAAAAACCTGAAATAATCAGGGAATTTTAGAAAATCTGATAATAATCAGGGAAATTTTGATAATTGCCTGGTTTCAAAAAAATTAATTTAACATTTTTCTAATTTTCAAGTCTTTAAATGCGTATCTCCGTTCTCCTTCCTAAATTAAATCTCGAATGCACATAAATTAGCATGGTTGCAAATGTTTAGAAAAGTCATCTGAGGTTTACTTTGTTATAATATGTGGACTGGATATAATCTCTTAAGAATAATATAATATAAGAAACTGGGAATCTCTTCTTATTTTACCAGTGTTTTAAAATCCTCCTGATTCAGGCTTCAGATTTAAGATTTTCCTACTTTCTCCCGCTTTCCAATTTTTACAGTCATTATCCTAGAAGATTAAATTTAATATGTTTATAAAATAGCAGGGAAAATCATACCAGATTATTAGGGAAAACTTGGAATTATCAGGGAATTTTGAAATAAGTTTTCTGTGGCCATTCCAATTAATTAATTTAATAAAATGATGGGAACGAGGAATTACTAAGATAATTTCATCCGTTGTATACTCCCCAAATCTCCAATTCTTTAAACCCTGAAACCTCAAATTAATTTTAAAAAGTAAAGACCATAAGTACTTGCATTTTTCTTGAGAATTCCATTACCAATGAAATTACTACGAAATATTTCCCTTAATTTATTGAGATTTGCAAGGAAAAGAAAACGGGAAGATATTTCCCCCCTATTTGATCGTATAAATAGAATTTCGCTCTTCGCATTGATGGTCACCAGCCTCTTTGCGATCATATTCACAAAAGGATTTCGTTTTACAACCGATTCAGAGGCGAATATTATCACAAAGTGGCTGCTTTCACCATCTCCGTATCTTCATCACTTTGACATCCTGCGGTTGAACGAGCGAGCGGCGCCACTGTCGCGGCCGGTTTTCCCGTAGTATGATGAGGCGAATGGGAAGCGCAATTAAAACCTCTATAAAATAATTAGCCGGCATCGGATCGATGAGGACTTTTGGTACATCACTTATAATGATGTCATCTTCGTCTGTACCAATTTTCAGCTCTATGCGAATTTTTCCGATGTTGAATGTCTATTTTGACTGGGCTATTTGTGTTTCAGGGCGTGGTGCTAAGAAGGTGGAGGAGTCTAAGGAGCGCTACCAGAAGGTGGCTCGCAAGCTGCACGTGCTCCACAACGAGCTGGTGCTCACTCTGTGCGAAGCCTCGGAGTACGAGAGGCACTTCCGCACCACCCTGCTCCCCGGCCTGCTCTTCTACCAGCAGGTGGTCATGGAGGACTCCGCAGAGACATGGTGAGACACACACTTATGATCCATCCATAAATGATGTCACACTTTTTTTTTTTCAGAATTTTTAATAGCTAAAAGTGTTGTTCTTATCTTACTCGCCTCAATTGTGACTATACTCTGTTCCACCTTAAGTTGGCACTGTTGGGAAAGGCAGAGGTTGTACCCATTCGCCCGAAAAAATAGTACTAGCTTGTATTGTAATTTAAAATAAAGAATACGCAGACACATTTGTAAATATGTAACATACATTATAGTTGATTGATATTTTTGTCATATAACTAAATTTAATCATATGTTAATAGCCTGTAACCGAAGCGAATGAATATAGTGCGTAGGATAAAGCCGGGTAGGACAGCGTTGAACGGGCAATCCATTCCGGCCGATTGGCTGGGAGCCGGTTTCCTGGCTGTAATTCGGTCACCGTAGCCTTTTCTTCAGTGCCATCTTATGGTGGAACAGAGTATAATGTGTATTTTTGTAACTTTGTTTTGTACTTTTGATTGTTTGTTTGATCAAGGTAATTAGAGGTTCTGAGTTCTAGGGTTGTGTGTTGTAGAGTTAAAAGTCAGTTTGGTTCTTGACAGTTTAGTATCACCTCTGATTTGTTAAAGCTTGTACGACATCGCATGGTCTTTTAGACAAAAGCCCAGTGTGTGGCTGGTTTTCTTCCTTCCTTTTGCACTTGTGAGGATGCCTAGTTAGTTTTTCTTTTAAGAAGTTTTGTGGTGTCTATTTTCCTGCTTGCCAAGATGGTACGTTTGTTTAAAATGTTTACATTCTTAGGAGTTGCAGATTACCAGATGTTTTTTTCAGGGGCGTAGCCAGAGGGGGGGATTTGGGGATATATCCCCCCCCCCCGAAATTTGGAAATTTTCTTTTTTTGACCATAGAAAACCACTAAAAATACCCCATAACCCCCCCCCCCCCCGAAATATCAATATCCCCCTCCGAAATTTTTTTCTGGGTACGCCACTGGGTTTTTTTTCTTAGTTTGGTCACATGCCAGTTTGTTTATGATGATTCCTTTTGGGAATCCGAGTTGTTGATAGCTGTTATTTAATCTTTAGTCTTTAATAAAGTTTATCTTTATTTTAAAACTCTTCTATTTTTGTTAGTCTACCCTTTTCATGACTCTATTTAGAAGGTTGACCACCTCCCTCCCTTATGTCAGAAAGTGTCACACTTCACCATTCCTCCCCCCTTTGTCAAGTCACGGACTGCCTACCAATAATAAGTTTAGAATAAGGATGGTAAGAATTTGGGACCCGATGTTTTTATTGAAGTTTAAGTGCACTCCACTCCACCTTATAAGTTCAAAGTGAACTCTTATTTCGTTGGTATGAATTTTATAATAATGTCATTTAAACTACATTTTCCTGAAAAAAAATTTATTTAGATTTTTTTTATTTTCAATAATTTGATTTCAATTTTATAACAACATTTAACTTGAAATTAAATTAAAACATGTTAATAAAGAGATAAAGGAGAACTAAGTAACTTTTTTTGTTAGCTTAACCTGTATTTTTACATCTTAATTTCACTCTATTCATTTTAAAATAAAATGAAGTAAGTAAAATGATCTACATAAAACCAACACACCTTTTACTTAACTATTATTTCGAAATTAAAATCCCCCACTCACTTGCCTTACACATTGTACCATACCATATCAATAAGTAAGCAGAATGAAAGGAACTGTTTTCAAAAGGTTCTCATTGGGATGTTGTTATTTCAGGAAGAGCATCCTGCAAGAATTCTTTGAGATCATCGACCCTCTGTCGGAACAGTTCCAAGCGGTCCACTCCAGAATCAGCAAGAGCATCGAAGTCATTGACAGCATAGATGAGTACAACGACTTCCTCAGGAAGAACAGGTGAGAATTAGGGCCACCCATGTCCACAAATATGTGGTTGGACTTTCTTATGCCCCTTGCTCACCAACTCAAACTTTGAAGTGCATCAATTCCAAAACTAATTTGTTTGGAAGTAAGTTTTTAAGTATTTTAAAAGAAAAACTATTTCTTCTATTCCTATTAAACCTATTTTCCTAAATAATGAGATTTAATCAATGTAAAATCTCATGGTTTTGGTTGACTTGTTTATCAAAATCTTTTACAATAATAAGCGACAAAACCTAAATGACACTCATTGTTTACAATTGTTCTGAAAATTTTGAAGTAAAGTATTTAAAAGTGGATTAAATAATATATATTTTCTGTTTTCTTTCACTTTTATCAGTTATGAACTTATATTTAATCTGAAAAGACTTTAAAGTACATTTTTTCAACATTAAATGGTTTTGTTTCACTGTAAATTTAAAGTAGGGAGTCAAATGTATTTTGATTGGACAGACAATAAGTTGTAGGAAAATTGCTTGCCTTTAAATGCAACCTTTGCTGTAACCTATAAAATTAAAAATATTTAAATTCTAAAAGCATAATCAGTATCTTCAAAAGAACATTTGGGTACCAAAAATGTGTCATTTGGACCAGTATTTTTTCTCTGGAAAACCATCAACCAAAATCTTCTTTAGTATAGAAACTTATCATAGACTTGATGCACTCCATAACAAATCCTTAAAATATAGTTTAAGCACTCTTAAAATTCCTATTTTGCATGTATAATTCCTTAATTTTATGTTTTAAAATTTCAATTTTGAACATTCTTCCCATACTAAAGTATATAGAATATATTATGCAACGCACTTTTACAAACTGTTATTGTAATAGAACTTGTGTGATTCAAACAAATACCTGAGAACTAAGTATTTAATTCCACATTAAATTTGAAAACAAATTTGAATTAGCCAAAAGTTGTTGGTAGACTATATCACATTTGCTTGTTTAAATTTCTTGCTTACTGCTTCTCTTGAGTTAAACCTGCAATAAATCATTACTAGACACCTAGCTCTAGCATTTCAAGTTTTTTTTTTTTATGTAGTCTGCCTTCCAAGTTTTAACACATAGAGCTTCACAATGCAAAAACTTGAAAATTCAGATTGAAGTTGCTTTTTTATGTAACAGTAACATGTTTTTCTACGTTATAAAAATTAATTACTTTTTGGAGATATTTGTTCGGAACATTTCTTGCAGTCTTAAAAACATTTCACTAAATGGCTCATTAATAAACTATAAAGCAAATTTTTTTGCATATCTGATTTTGTGGAAGCAATGGTTTGATTGAATGTTTCTATACACACAGTGACATTGCATCATGTAAGAAGATTTGATGCAAGGTAAATGCAAGAGAATACCTGTATAAGTGGAATGAAATTAAATCATAACTGTTGGACTGTAACAATTCCACTAATCAAGATTTGACTATTGTTTTAAAAAACTAAGTCAGTCTTTAGGTTTAAGTGCTATTACTCAGTTGATTATCCAATTCTTTTCATACCAGTTTGGTTTTTTTTGCTCTAACAAAGTTGAATTTCATTTCATTCTTTTTTGTATCAATTTGTTGTTATTTTAAAAGGTTTAATTGTTTTATCTCTTTCAGATCTGATCCACTGATGCCAATGAACTTCAAGTACGATGCCTCTTTACTGAGTGACATTACTGGACCCCTTAGGCCTAACGAACTCATTGCCGATGAGTTTACGACAGAGGTTTTGTTGGAAAAGTAACTTACTTTGCTGATTCTATCTTTTGAAAGTGATTGGTTGAATTTCTCAAATGTTTAATTCTATAACATCTTGAAAACAAACCAAATGATCAACTCATTTGTAATGCCTTAATTCTGCAATTGTTCATTATTATACATTGTTGTCAATTTATTACAGAATTTTTCTGTATCTTCTTTAAAAATGCCACTTTTTTCAGTTAACTTTAGTTCTTCTGTAAGTAATATTAACTTTAATTATAAGACAATGTACTTTTAAAATGTGTTAGAGTGCTGGAGCTATTACCTTTCAATGTTAATTGTGTTTTCCAAGAAGCCAGGTGATGTTTTGGTCACTATAATTTAACATCCTAATTATCTTTGAACTAAATAACCATATATTTAAATCTCAATGAATTCTAAAGAAAATATTAGGATAACATGTTGTGAAACATAATTTTTTAAGTAGACTGAAGACAAACAACTTGATTGTCAACATGCTGTGTTTACAACTATGTTGCCCATCTGTGAGGAAGTTGATTAAAATTTCAGATTAACAGTTTGATTAACAACTTCTATTCTTTGTGGGTCTTCATCAGAATAATAAAAATAAAAACTGCTAACCTAAAGAGAAAAACAATATAAGAGAAAAAAAAAAGCTTATTTTATAAAATACACAAACTAAATCTTCAACCTTGGTGTCAACCAGGTTGACTGTCTGTAGTCCCTTCTAAAGGTTAAATTTAATTCTTATTGATGTTGGTGAAAGTTATTTGATAATTAATTTTGAATATATTCTTACATAACACTTTTAAAAAGAAGTTGGTATATTATATATGATTTTTAACTTGAAGTAATTTATGTTAAACATTCCTAGCAGTTGGTCTTGGCATGCGAAAGTTAATACAATGCAACTGGGATAACTTGAACTTTTTTATTGGTCCCTTGAATTCCCTATTGAATCAATGTTAAAAAAATTGGGGATACTTCAAAGTTCAACTTCTTTAAATCAAAGTTTTCTTTTGAACTTTCCTCTTTCAAAGTAAAATTTTGACTTTGGAAGGGGGTTACGTTTTGTTTTTGTATGGTGCCAATCCCTTTTTTCAACAATAACCGATAATTTTTCCAAGAACATTTGAGAATTGATTTTCTGTATGTAATCAGTTCAACCAAATATTTGAGTTTTAATCTCACATCAGAAAGAGAATCTAACGATAGTAGAATAGAAAAGTTTGTTGCTGAAATTTGCGAGGAAGTACCAGAAGGAAGATATAATCTTTTTAATCATTCAGTGTCAGGGATCACAAGCTTCTTGAAAACAGATTTCATTTTCAAGCACTATGGAAATTCCTTGATTTTTAGTCTTAAAACCACCTCAAATTTTTTAACACTTTAATTATAAATCAAATTTCTGAAGTTAAAAAATAAAATAAGATTCAACTCACAATCCAAAATCTTTGTATAATCAGCTATTGCAATGAATTTGAAATATATATATATATAGGACTTTTAAAATTACAAAACTCCAGTTTTTGAAGCACTTGCTTTACAGATTTTTTAATCAGAATCATGTTCTACTTATTGGTTTTAATATCCCATTAGTTTGCTAATGTGTTACAGTCTTGGTCTAATTCAAGAAGCTTTTTATATTGTAAATTTTCAGACTCCTTGAAAGTTATGGGAAAACTTAAATAAAAAATAAAGCTTGATTTTTATTTTTAAAGTTCTGTATGAACCCTGAGTGTGAACCTGGAATATAAGTCAAAAATCTTTATTTCAAACTAGTGGGTAATTCAAAGTTTTGTAGTGGACCCTCTAGCTTTGAATTATTCAAGTTGCACTGTATATGATGGGCTTAAATTACAAGTGGTTGTTACCTCATGTCAGGGTTCGTACGCCTCCTGAAATTCCTGAAAAACTCCTGAAATTTGCGTTATTTTTCTAAGGGCCCTTAAAACTCCTGAAAATTGTGTTTTTTCTCCTGAATTTTCCCCCTAACTCCTGAAAACATCTATCCAAGAGCAAAACGAAGTTTTATTACTGATTTGGTGGAAGTAATTGTTTTTTAATTCAATAAAATTCCATTGGAATTTGAAATTCTAATCTTGCAATTCTTTGTTCCAAACAGGGTTGCTTGATTTAAATCAGGTTGATTTAGAAATCAGTTTTAATTAATGCCTAAAATAGATAAATATTGGGATATTACGTGATGCTAAACTTTTATATAACATGGATATTACAATATCAGTAACCAGTTTTAATCAGTTAACCAGTTTTGGGAAGTTCAGAGCTAGTAATTCATTTAAATCAAAAAAAAATCTGATTTAAATCAAATAAATCCGATTTTTTAAAAAAAATCAAAAAAATCAGCAACCCTGGTTCCAAACTTGATTAGGGACTCATTCTGCTTGTTATATGTAAAGTAGTCTTAAGGTAAATAATTATTCTCGTTACCTCCTGATTTATTTGTAATCTACTCCTGAAAACTCCTGAATTTTACTCTGTTAGATATAGTATGAACCCTGTCATGTGTCACTTTCTGTTTTCAGAAAGCGGGAGTTTGAAGCAAAGCTGAGGAAGTGTGAGAACGAGCTTCTCAAGAAACAGGAGGATCTGCAGCAGTACGAAGACGACATCAAGCTCTCGCAGTTCGATGAGAGAGACTCCACCAGGTGAGTTTGCCCCCTTCCAAAATACAGTGCAATATAATGCCACATACTGCAGAGCTCCCAAATGTCAGACAATTTAAAATTGACCAAAAAAAGTCAGGGAAAATTGCTTATTTTTTCTGAAACCTGGAAGATGACCAATTTTAATATCTGTGGTGCAAATGCAGTCAGTGTTGTCAGTTGCATTGCATGTCAGTGTTGTATCATTTTAATCTTGTAAAGAGAAAATATTTATATTCACTACTTATTGAAAGTGTGTTTAAAAGAATAAGAAATATCTGAAAAATTGCAAAGAATAGCTAGTTTTCCTACCCAAAAAACTTCAAAGTTAACCTGGCAAAGTCAGAATTTTTTTTCCTTTCCAAAACTGAGTGGGAACCCTGATTTAATTAGGGGCATTGTCAAAAATGTATGTCCTAAATGAGTGAATATTAACTCATTCTATAAATGGATTTCAGTTTTGGGTTATTGTTTCTTATTCTCCATGTCTTGAGGTAGCTAGGTGAGACTCATAAGTGTTTTTTCTCTTGAGAAGTCTTAATATTTTTTCCCATTAGTAGGAACAATCTCCAAGAAAAGTATCAAATTAGTGTTGGGACCAACTTCAAAAGAATTGAGTCTCACTACTCTTAGAATTATAGTTTCAACAATAATATTTTTATAATCCCTTCTCTTTTATTTAAGTTTCATGTTTTTACCCTTTTTTTATAGACATAGTTTGATCTTACTTTTTTTTTCATTATGTTAGTTTGTTTTCTTACTAATGATTTTAAATTGAGAGCTTTAGTGCAAGACCCAGGTATCTCATTATATTAGGGGTACAGTACCATGATCCCTATGTGTATAGGAAATGTTAAGTTTGTTAGGGGACATCCATAAATTACGTGAGGTAAAAGAGGGGGGAGAGGTTTGAAAAAATCTCACCAAGGGGGGAGGGGGGTCGATTAAAATCTCACGTCAACTTTTTAAATTAGAAATTATACAATTTTCTTTGTTTTTTAAGTATGAAAAAGGAAAATAATTTTTAAAAAGTTGTAGGTAAATCTCACGTGGGGGGAGGGGGGGTCCAGATTTTGGAAAAAACACCTCACGTAATTTATGGATGTCCCCTTATTGCATTTTAAAATTTTTTAAACCCTTAGATTTAATAGATGATGTGGTCAGCTCCTTTAAAATCAACCTACTTAGGTAGGTTTCTTGGAAATGTAGCTCCTCATTGATTTCCAGGGCCTTAACCAGACTTTTGTTTCGCTCATTTTTTCAGAGGTACCTCCTCATGAGTACTTTTATATTTTAGGTGACTTACACATAGGATTTTAATTTTGGTACACTAAATTTAAAAATTAAGTTAACAATGCAAATCGAAGTAAAATTAGGAGGTGTGGTTTTGGGAAGTTTCCCCTTCAAAATTGTCTTTTAGCTCACTTTGAGACCCTTTAGATAACACCCAAAGAGCACTGCTCATTATAAGCGGCAGAATTTTCAAGGAAAACAGTATGTAGTATAATACACAGCAACATTTTTAAGGGGGGTTGGGGTTCCTACTCCAGAAAATTTTTGGAATTTTTTTCCCTATAGGTAAGGTTCTAAATCATTGAAATCCTTTGGGTTACACCAAAGAGGACTGCTCGTTGTAAGTCACATATTTTCAGGGGAAAACAGTATAAAAATTAATGTAAAAATTTCGGGGGGTGAACCACTAAACCCCCCCTTGGGTATGGTGCTGTTGATTACTCTCAACCTCATTTTACACCACAGGATTTTAAATCTAAAAAAAAGCCACAACCCGAATTCAGGTGCTATTTGACCTTGTGACATCTGTTGCAGTGCGCGCGTGAAGAAGCGGGCAGTGGACATCCTGGTGAAGGAGCTGAGCCAGCTGCAGTGCATGGAGCACGTCCTCAACGTCCAGCTGCACCTTGTCAACTTCGCCCTCTCCTGCACCCTCTCCAACGACCACCCCCCGGACCCCAGGAACACCCCCAACGAGCAGGTCATTTCCTCGCTTCTCTATTTCAAACTTTCAATGTTTTGGACCCAATTTTTGGTACTTACGTATTATTCCGTCGACCGTTCAGCGGCCGTCTAATTCAGCGGCACAGTAATGGTAAAATCAATGGGATTTGATAACGTTTTGGATTAAGCGTCACGGTCGATGGGATAATACGTAAGTACCCAATTTTTTTATCGTAATTTTCATTGCACCCCTCTAAACATAACATAATAGGCGTTCCCTTGGTCCGAATTCCCCGTTCCAAGGAAAAGAGAGCTTAGTAGGCAGTATTGCCCATTGCTCTATCGCTAGTTATTTCATTCGAAAAGCATTGTTTCGAATGGCGAGTTCCTTAACTTGGTGACTTTAAGTTGGATAGGATACCATACTACCGTTAGTTATTTGAGTCGTCTACTTACAAAACCAGATAGATAAATTTTTTTTTCAGTTTATGTTATGTTTTGATTGTTAAAATACAGATCTGTGGCGGCTACATTTTGTGTGTAAAAAAGAGAGTGGCAACGCAAAAAAACAACTACAACTTCTACTTGTGTGATAGTCAATGTGTTTTGATGTAATGAGAACTCTCGCTCTGAACTGGATGCACGATATGATTTTCATTGTGTAAATACAACTTTTTATCATTATATATAATCGTAATATATTTAATCAAGATCTTTTTATTATTGATGCCTATTTATTGATAAACCAACAAGTGGTGACCCTGTGAACGGACTTACTAACACCAGGCCTACCCACGTGTAGGGGATGAAAGGGACTTTCCCCACCCTAATCCGCTTCTTCCCGCTTCCCGGTCCTCTTCGCCTGCGTTAAGGGTTTTCCCCGCCTGCCTCCGTTCGTGTGTTTTCTGCCCACTCTGCCGTTGCGATGGTTGATACGCCCGAGCTAGCCGACCCATCTCAAGTGGCGCTTGCTCCATCGGCGGTGAATTCGTCAGCGGCGCCTTCTCCCTCACCGGCCGTTGCCCTCGTGGGTGTGAAAGCTCCACCTTTTTGGCGGGCCAATCCAGAACTATGGTTCCGGCAGATGGAGTCGCAGTTTGTACTGGCCGCGGTCACAAGGGAAGAAACAAAGTTCCACTACGTGGTGGCCGCCCTTCAGCCTGAGGAGCTCACCATTGTGGGGGATATCATTACGAACCCCTCAGCTACAACGCCATATTCTGACATCCGCCAGAGGCTCTGCTCGCAATACGCGGATTCAGAGGAGCAGCGCCTTCGCGACCTAGTGTCCGGCATGCAACTAGGAGACAAGCGGCCTTCCCACCTCCTGCGTGAGATGCGAGCCAAAGCAGGGACCAGGCTCCCAGAGGACCTGCTGAAGACCCTCTTCTTGCAACGTCTCCCCACACACGTCCAGCAAATACTTGCTATTAGCAACGATAAACTGGACAAGCTGGCAGAGATGGCAGATGGAATCGCAGCGGCTGCGGGCAACCACCTGGCAATACAGGAGGTAAGCCAACCCCCACCTCCCACCCAGGAGACAGCTCTCCACACCATGTTGGCTGCGATCACCGCCCGGCTGGACCAGCTGGAAACCAGGTCCCGATCCAGGGAACGAAGCCCATCTGCAGGCCGGCTCTTCAGGAGACGCTCCAGCAGTCGACCCAGGGACTCAAACCCCGACTACTGCTGGTACCACCAGCGTTTCGGGGACGCAGCCAGGAAGTGTGTGCAACCTGGGTGTACCTACCCGCCTCCAAAAAACTAGGAGAGCCGTCACTCGACCCACAGAGTGACGGTCCGCTAGCAGTCCACCGCCTGTATCTTGCGGACCGTACATCATCCCGCAAGTTCCTGGTGGATACGGGTGCTGATATCTCGGTTATTCCTCCAACAAACGGCCACCGTACGCCTGCTCAGCTTCAGCTCTACGCCGCAAATGGGACCCCGATTGCCACCTATGGGCAAAAGCTGCTACGCCTTGACTTGGGACTGCGTAGAGAATTCAACTGGCCCTTTGTAATGGCAGATGTCTCCCACCCCATCATCGGTGCCGACTTCCTTAGGCACTTTGGCCTTTTGGTGGACATTCGGGAAGAAAAGCTCATCGACCCACTCACCAACATGCAGTCCAGAGGAGTCCTCTCAGCGAGAGAGACACCGGGAGTGAAGGCTGTCAGCGGGGAATCGCAGTTCCACCATCTACTGGCCGAGTTTCCTTCGCTCACTGAAGCACACTCCACAGCCAGCCCAAGGAAACACCAGGTGGAACACACCATCTTAACCACTGGACCACCGGTTTTCTCCAAACCAAGGAGGCTTCCCCCAGACAAGCTCCGGGCAGCCCAGCAAGAGTTCCAATACTTGGTCTCCGCTGGGCTCTGCCGTCCTTCAAGCAGCTGTTGGGCCTCTCCCCTTCACATGGTCCCCAAGAGCAACGGGGACTGGCGTCCCTGTGGAGACTTCAGGCAGCTCAACAATATCACCATCCCGGACAGATACCCTGTGCCCCACATTCAGGACTGCATGCAGGTCTTGGAGGGAAAATCTATCTTTTCTACGTTGGACCTCGCCAAGGCCTATCTACAGATCCCTGTCCGAGAGGAAGACATCCCCAAAACGGCTGTGACCACCCCCTTCGGACTGTTCGAATTCATGTTTATGCCTTTTGGTCTGTCAAATGCGGCTGCCACATTCCAACGTTTCATCCATCATGTGCTGAGCGGCTTGGAGTTTTGTGTTCCCTACTTCGACGATGTTCTAGTGGCATCTACAAGTAGCGAGCAGCACCTTCAACATCTCAAACAGGTCTTTGAACGGTTCAAGGAGTACGGGGTACATCTTAATGCATCCAAGTGTGTCCTGGGTCAGAGTCAAGTCACCTTCCTAGGACATCAGGTAACGGCGTCAGGCATCATCCCCCTGCCAGAGAAGGTGGAGGCAATTGTAAAATTTCCCAAGCCAGAGACAATCAAGGACCTCCGCCGGTTTCTTGCTATTCTCAATTTTTATCGCCGTTTTCTTCCCCATGCTGCCAGCCAACAAGCTCCTCTGAATGCCTTACTCTCCGGGGCTAAGAAGAACGATAAAACTCCAGTTCCATGGACTGAGGCAGCCACTATTGCCTTCGAAAAGTGCAAAGTGGCCCTGTCCTCCGCAACAGCCCTAAATTACCCGTCTGAGCAGGCTCCACTGGCCTTAGTGGTGGACGCCTCAGACTCGGCTATGGGCGCTGCATTGCAGCAACAGATCAAGGGCAGCTGGCAACCACTAGCCTTCTACTCCAAGAAACTCAATGGAGCACAACTGAGGTACAGCGCCTATGACCGGGAGCTCTTGGCCGCATATATGGCCATTCGTTTTTTCCGGCACATGGTGGAGGGGCGGCACTTTATCCTCTTCACAGACCATAAGCCATTAACATTTGCTTTTAGGCAGAAGGACGACAAATGCTCTCCTCGTCAGCTGAGACACCTGGACTTCATTGGCCAGTTTACCACTGACATTCGCCACATCAAGGGAGTGGACAATGTGGTCGCAGATGCCCTGTCCCGGGTCCAAATTGACGCCATGGAGATGCCCTCCCCCATCGATTTCCAGGAAATGGCCAAGGCGCAGGAGGCTGATGAGGAACTGCAATCCATCCTGTCTTCCCAAACTCCCTCCTCGTCCCTCATCCTGAAGAAGATGCACCTAGGCCACCCGGCGGTCACATTATTTTGTGAAGCCTCAACAGGCTGCATACGGCCTTTTGTTCCGGAAGGGTTCCGTAGAGAGGTTTTTAACCAATTACACGGACTCTCTCACCCGGGCACTCGGGCCTCTCTTAAATTGATAGGGGCACGCTACGTTTGGCCATCCATGCGGGCTGATGTCGCTGCCTGGGCCAAAGCGTGCATTCCGTGCCAGAGAAGCAAGGTCACACGGCATACCAGAAGCCAACTGGGATCATTCATACCCCCTAGCTCTCGGTTTGAGCATATCCACATCGACCTAGTAGGCCCACTACCACCGTCGGAAGGCTTTCGGTACTGCCTGACCTGTGTCGATCGCTTCACCAAATGGCCGGAAGTTTTTCCTCTCAGTGACATCACAGCCCAATCTGTGGCTTCTGCATTTTATACTGGCTGGGTGTCAAGGTTCGGTTCGCCATTGAGGCTCACAACGGACCAGGGAACCCAGTTTGAGTCCTCCTTGTTTCGGGCCCTAACTACATTTTTGGGGACCGCCCGTATCCGAACCACTCCTTACCACCCGGCTGCCAACGGCCAAGTGGAGCGGTTCCACCGGCAGTTAAAGGCAGCCATCATGGCCTACCAGGAACCGCAGTGGACAGCTGCCTTGCCATCCATCCTATTGGGTTTCAGGGCTGCCTTCAAGGAGGATATGCAGGCTACCCCAGCTGAGATGGTGTATGGAGCAACTCTTCGGGTACCAGGGGAGCTCTTAACACCTACTACAGAGGCAATTGACCCTGCTACCTTTGTAGGGAGGTTGAGGGAGGGTATGCAACGCCTCGCACCTTCCCCAGCCATACATCATAACCATCCGCCAGTGTTCGTCAGTAAGGACTTAGCTACATGCTCGCATGTTTTCCTGCGGACGGACGCTGTGCGAAGGAGCCTACAACCACCCTATGAAGGTCCCTTCCGGGTAGTGTCCCGGAGCAATAAGCTTTTCAAAATAATGAGGAACGACGCGGAGTGCACTGTAAGCATCGACCGCCTGAAGCCAGCCTTTACAACAGCGGGGTCAACAACCGACCAAACCCTGGCCGGCCCACCTGCCACAGCGCAAGCCTCTGCACCTGCTCTGGGACAACCCGTGTCTACTCCAGCCTCTGTATCTTCCCCTGACCAACCCGGGTCTGCTCCAACCACTGCGTCCACTACGGTCTCTCCAAACTCCCCACCTGTTCCTGCTTCTGGTGTCCCCCCACAGGGACCCAGCGACTCGCTGCCTCCCAAGCACATTACCAGGGCCGGCAGGCATGTCCGGTTCAACCCACGGTACCTCTAAATTTCGCTGTTGCTGGGGAGGGGCTACCTGTGGCGGCTACATTTTGTGTGTAAAAAAGAGAGTGGCAACGCAAAAAAACAACTACAACTTCTACTTGTGTGATAGTCAATGTGTTTTGATGTAATGAGAACTCTCGCTCTGAACTGGATGCACGATATGATTTTCATTGTGTAAATACAACTTTTTATCATTATATATAATCGTAATATATTTAATCAAGATCTTTTTATTATTGATGCCTATTTATTGATAAACCAACAGATCTATAAGCTTTAAAGAAATATAGATCTAATAGACTAACACTAATTTTAAGGGAAATCAGATAATTTTGTGACAAAAAAACAGTGTTTTAAAACTTTTATGCTGAAAAGTTCTCCTTTTAAATCTACAAGTTTATACATGTTTATAATGTAACCATCTCCTACCATCTTAAATAAAAAATAAGGGTTTTGTAAGTGCATAATTTGTTTGAATATTAAGTTTCTGGTTTTGAAGCTAGAAGATTAATGTTACATATGATTAGCTTTAATTCTCTAAATTAATTAAATACTTGTTGAAATTATTGGTGAGTAATTTTGTATTTTTGTTTTGTGTAGAGGGAAGAATTCAATGTCACCTTGACAAGAAAATCCAAAATCATCATGGATAAGCTGAAGCTCCCATTTTGCACATTAAAGCAGAAACATGTAAGTACAGTAAAACCTCTTATTTAAAATTCTTATTTATAGTTAGATTTTACCTTTGAAAAACCTGATTTTTCTTTAATATGGTTTTGAAATTAAGTTTTAATTTGAAGAGTTTATTAAGCAACTTTTGGTTAAATGCCTTTTTTTTCTTCCAAAAATTGGTGAATTATTACTTTTATCTCATACATTATTGAATAGGATAAATTGGTATAGTAAAACACTATTTAAGTTAAGATTTTAAAAAAAACTAAACTTGTAACCAGCTTGTGTACTAATGATATGTTTTCAAGAGTCAGACCTGCATTTTTATTGTTACAAGCTGAAGTTGTTCTGGCTGTTTTTTAAAAATGTTTAAGAAGAGGAGTTCACAAAACTGAAAATAAAGTTTGTTGGGTCTTTTTACTGGACTTGAGTGTTTAGTTTTGAAAATGCCCATAAGAACCCAAGGTTAGGAGACATCACACTTGGATAAAACAAAAAACTTTCCACGCACAAAATTTTATTTTTTTTTCTGCAGGTGAAATATGTGCCTCAAATCCTTTAAAATACTTAATGCACATTTACAGTCACATTATTTACCTTGTACAGCAATAATGCTTCTTAAGCTACAACAGTAAGAAAAATCATTTTATTTATCAAAAACTTGAATTACTTAAAAGGATTTTCTGCAAAATCCTAAAATTTTATCTGCTTGGCATGCACAACTATATTATCCAAGTATGGAAGACAGAGAGTTGAAGAGAAAAAACTTCCGTTACAAACTAATTTATTTAAAACACATGAAATAACTATTTCTGTGGTTTAAATTTTTTCAAGGTCTTTAGTTATAATAAAAGTAATGCATGGAAGTATTAAAAAGGTCTCAGGAAAACACTGAGAAAAATAAATAAAACTATAACAAACCTTGTCATTTTAAATGACATCTAGGCATTGCATAAAAAAGCATGACAATAAAACAGCTTTTACTCTTTTAAATTAAGATGGGAGTGCTACATTTAAAAAAAAACTATTTATTAATTATGTGTTAATTCTATATATTGAAATTACCAAGGAATGTATTTTAAGCTTTATTTTACGATTTGGTGATAAAAAGTTGTTTGATATTATTGGATGCTTTCTCAATGCATGTATTTTTTTATTGTTTTTACACCAAATTCTCTTTGTAATTTGTTTTTGAACCATTCTAAATTCATAAGTATATTTATCAGCATCTTAAAGTTCTCATTTAATCTTGTGATATTTCTTTGAAGTATTTTAATTGTTTGTCATGTAAAATATGTAGATTTTGATTATAGGTTTGAAAACATAAGTAAAGTAGATTAATTTGTATCTTTCTTCTTGCTGTACATTACTTTTTAGGTAATTCTTTCTATCATAAAGTCAAAAATTACTTATCCTTTCTTTAGTTTGTATAGTAAATACAGATAGGTTTACAATAACCTTTGCTTAAATTTGCAATAATAACTATTGGACATTTTTTTTTTTTACCCAGCATACAGTAATGTTTGGCATTTAACTTTTTGATTTTAAAATTGATTTCATTTGTTAGACTGTCCAATTTAAAAATTGCTTTATCAAAGTCCCAACACTGTTTTTAAAAACTTGTATATACCTACTTCTCTTAAAGAGTTTTTACTCCACTGTTAAGACACTTTTCTCTGCATTTTTGTGTTACACTTGTATACAATTTAAAGCTTTATCCACCAAAGTCAACTTTTACTGGATAAAACCTAATTTATTAGAATTATTCTTGAAAAAAAAAATGTATCGTTGGAGTCATAAATTTTACCATCTTTCACCACTTATGACTACAAATGTGAAACTAATACTTTCTCCTTTTTGGTGCTACACTTAGTCTCCTCATCTCTCTTAGCTGTTAATTTACCTGAATGCGATATAAGCAGGTTTGGGAGAATTTGGAAGAATCCAAAAATAAAAAGCTAAGCAGTAGGCTCTAAATTTTTAAAATGTTATAACCATCTAGATTAAATCATTCTAAAATGAAACCCTAATTTAAATTATGGAAGATAACTTAATAATTAATTTAAAAAAATAAACATATAACAGCAAATTTTAGGATAATAAAATTATTTAAGGTTGATGGTTGTACTTTACTGCTGGATTATATGGGTAGAGGAAAGGGTCATGATTTTTCTGCTATGGGGAAAAATATATGCCAATTGCCAACCCTAAATTATGTAATTTTTCTTAGTCTATAAACGTATTTATTGTACATTATAAAGTTGAAACTCATTTCTTTCTCTGCCAGAAACCTATTTAAATCACTGGAATATTTTTTAACTTAGTCCATGCTTGTATTTAATTACTTTTTTGAAGGTTTTATTAAATCTTGAGACTATATATAAACAAGAAAAACAATTATTTAACATTTAAATTATACATCTTATTTGTCGAATTCTTTAAAAAAAGGTTTCTATTTCTACCAGTCAGTTTTTTTACACATGCTTTTCCACTTTGGAAGAAACTTGCCAACCCTTGCACATCACACTCACAAAATCTTAATTTAAGTCTTATTAAATATAATTTCAAAATCTAATTAAGGTCTTAGCAAATTAGATTAAGGGGTAATGGGTAAAGTGTAGATAAACTTCTTAATTTCCCATTGTACCCTGATATCTAAAAGTTACAATACAACAACTATTTTTTTTCACAACTTCAAAATAAATTCATAATCATGAATTCCTGTGAAATCATACTTATAGCAATAAAGTCTCAAAATGATCATTACTACTTTTACTGTAGGAAAATTAAATTTTGAAAGCTTAGAATCATTTATGATTTTCAAACATTTTAGAGATTTTGCCAGCAATATTACATTATTCAAAAAAAAACTTTGATGTGCTGTTAGAAGAGATTTTTATACCAAGTGTAATTTTTTAAAATTATAAACCATGTAATAGTTGAATTTATATTTGCGATATTCAATAGAAGCTGTTTTGTGTTCAGATTTCTATCCTTATTCCTTGTTTCTGTGTTCATTCTTTTTTCAAGGTAGTGTTGGGCTTAAGTTTGGAGACCAGTATAAAAAATTATTTACTCCTTAAGAGTTTTTTCAATTCCATCTGGGAATAATCCTGTGTTAAAAATCTCTTATTTATGTTTTTGTATAAAGAAATTAAAATTATGTATTGCAAATTAAATTGCGAGTTAAATTTGTAACAATAATGAACTGTAAAAATTTTTATAGTTTATTGTATTTCTGCTACAAAATCTTGAGTTTTCCTGTTATAACTTATTGTTTTTCTACTCCAAAAGTTTGATTTTTATTGCTCTAAAATTCTTGCTAAATGAGCTTCAGCATTTCCCATCAATACAAACTTTTATGACAACTTTTTCTGTGTTTGCTAGCTTCAAATCAAATCATTGATACATTGATTGACCTTTTCAGATCAAATATTTTAAGTCCAGTTTGGGGGAACACATTGTAATAACTTTTTACTTTAACATATAAGTATGCTAGAAAAGGAGTATTTTTCACCATAACCACTGGTTCGGGAAAGGTTTGGAAACTCCAACTCTCAAGCGTCACCTCCAGCCATGGACCGGTTTTGTCCTTGTTAGGACTCATCAGCACAGCATAGGATTGATTAGTCCTAACAAGGACAAAACCGGTCCATGGCTGGAGGTAACGCTGGAGAGTTGGGAGTTTCCAAACATATAAGTATGTTACTTACAAAGTTAATGTTTTCATTGCAAATGAAAACAATTTTGCTTCTCAATTTGTGCTTAAAAATTCTTCTTTTCTATTTCCAGGGCACCCCTTGCCCCCCATCTCCCCCTAACAGAGACTTCTTGGACAACATCGTTGATCCCGTCGATCCAATGCCATTCAGAAGGGTAAGTATCTCTTCATGAGAATTTTTGAGTTCTCTTTTGCTATACTATAATCTCCATTCTTGTCTTAAAGAGCATACTATCAATCATAGATCAACTATACCCAGGCAATGCCAGGTTTGGAATGTGCGTTAGTTTCTTCTAAGAATTTATTAATGTCTGATGCAATTGAATTGTCAGTTTAAAAAGGGGGATAAGCCCAAAAACCGAGTTTTGAGAAAAATGAAAGCTGTGAAAGTAATGGAATTTTGATTGAATAACCAAATTTTAGCTGGAAATTCAGGACCCCATTTCTAGATGTTATTCTTCATTATAATCTACCAAAACAAAGAGCAAAAAAATATCTGAACAGTTAGAAAAAAATTACTTAAAAAATGAAGTGATTTGAAAGCTATTGTTATTATGAACCTCAAGAAAAAAAATTGCATGCACATGCTTTTAAATAAGGATTAGGAACACAATATGCTTTTCAGAAATGCAATGATTCCATGTTAAGTTTACATGGCTGT
Organism: Tetragnatha montana; assembly: GCA_963680715.1. Lineage (NCBI taxonomy): Eukaryota > Metazoa > Arthropoda > Arachnida > Araneae > Tetragnathidae > Tetragnatha > Tetragnatha montana. The sequence goes on along the minus strand of OY796678.1, from coordinate 6,776,588 downwards.
ACAATATTTGTTTGGGCTTTCAAATTACTTCATTTTCTCTAACTGTTCTGATATTTTTTGCTCTTTTTTTTTTGGTAGATTATAATGAAGAATAACATACAATGTTAGGTTTGTTTGTATTTTGCACGCGTAATTTAGCTGTAATAGGAGGTATACGAGTGCAAATTTGTTGGGTGTACGAATACTTCCTGGAGCGACTGTACCTGGTTCTAACTGCGATGTATGGTTGTTGCTTGTAGGAGATCCAGGACAAGAGCTACCAGAGCGAGGAGTGGTTCCACGGAGTGTTGCCGCGGGAGGAGGTGGTTCGGCTGCTGGTGAACGAGGGAGACTTTTTGGTGCGGGAGACGGTGCGCAACGACGCCAAGCAGCTAGTTCTCTCTGTCTGCTCACAGGGATACAAGCACTTCATCGTGCACATGACCAGCGACGTGAGTACAGAACATTCTACAACAGTCCCTAATTTTGCTTTTGTTTTAAGGGGCCCTAATACCATGGTTCGTACGGTGCTTAAAAAGTGCTTACTTTTTGTTTCAGTTTATAAGGCCCTTATAAAGTGCTTAAAATGTGCTTAATTTTTATTATGGTTCTTAGAATTTTTTCTCAAAACCTAAATCATTAAAATGTGCTTATTTTTTACGCAAAAAATCAAATTTTCTTTTGTTTACTTAAAAAGTTATGCCGTATTCCTCAATAATTTGAATTTATTTAAATGCTTTGTTTCATTCAAACAACTCAGCTTGTAACCTTCTTTGTTTTCATTACTCAAAGTGGCAGAAGAAGAGCAAACAAATGTCTCTAATCCCTTACAACGCATGACGTCTATCACATCATTCGATCGCGCGTAGTTTCGATTTGATATATTTGGATGGGTTATGTTTTCTGTGAGAGCATAAAATACCTGGAAAATGTTCTTTCTATCCTTTGTGGGTTGTTAAAATTTAATAAATAAATTTAAATTTGGGTTAAAAGCATTTAAGAAGGTCCTTAAAATTTCTCAAAAATCCTTAGAAAGTCCTTAAAAAGTGCTTAATTTTACTCTTAGAACTTCTGTACGAACTATGAATACCCCGTTCACTGCATCTAGAGGGCCCTTTATAGCATTGCGCACTTTCCCGGATAGATCAATGTTTTCAAGATCATGTTTGGAGATTAGCTTTACAAAGAATTTTACTGATTCCTAAATTAAGTCAATCCCACAAGTGACGAGTCAGATATTTTGCTTAAACAAATGCAGGTTAATTAAATAATGCATCTTATTTTTTTTTCTATATTTATTCGTTTTCAAAACAAAAATTGAAAGCATTCATGTGGACAAAAAAGAGAATTGAAACAAATTTTTATAAGAAAGAAGGAGAGTTACATTTTTGGAAATTTCAAGGTGTGAGGATTTTTTTTTAGTTACATTTTAAACAGGGTATATGTGGGGGCGAGGGGGCCTGCCTTCCAAAAAAGTCAGATCAGGTATACCAAAAACAAATTAAAACCCTGTGTTTGGGTCAAATTTTCAGGGGAAGGACTCCTAGACCCCCTATGGTACTTGAAACTCTATTACTCACAACTTTTATTACATATTAAGTTCCTTAAAATGAAAATACTATCTAAATTACATTAAGGGGATACAGTACCCTGAGAATATTTTTTTTAATTTTTAATATTATTGTTTTGACTTTAATTGCATATTATGTGGGCTTATAAAGTAGAACCTTTCCCCTGAAAAAAAAGTTGGATTTTGAAACCCAGAATTTAAAAAAATCAATTTTTTTAAATTTTTGACCATTTTTTAAATCCCTAAGGCTTTTTTAATTGTGCATATTTTTATAATTTTTTTTTTTCATTTTTAAATTTGTTATATCATACTACGTAAAACTGTGCATGGATTTATTTTTAGTATTATTACTTTATTTTGTAGAAATTCCTACATAGAAAACCTAAAAAAATTCAACATTTTTGATTTTAATGTTATTTTTAAAAAAATCTAACCTTGTTAGAGCTAAACCCATGCACAGTTCTATAATACATATATTTCAGAACATATATACAAATTTTCAGACTTATATTTCATTTACACAAAAAGCCTTAGGGATTCAAAGTATTGTAAATGCACAAAAATACAATATGGAGAAAATTCAACTTAAAGTTTACGTTCCTTCTGTTTAGACCCCGGACTCGCATCAGAAAAAAGGATATAACTCTATAAATTATTAAGATAGAGCTTTGAAATTTTGAAGACACATTTAGAAGGATCCATAAGCCAATAAAAATATTTTTGATATTTTGATGATTTTTAGGGTACTGTATCCCCTTAAAAAACAACATTGGACCTATTAAATATGCATGGGAGGAGCTGAGGAATTACTTTGGGTCCTCTCCTCCGTTGCAAAAATTTAGTTTTAGACATGATAATGACTAATTTTTAGGGAATATTTGGGCCCCTCCCGAAATAAATTTTTTATATACGCCTCTGATTTTAAATGATGAAATATGTAAGAGAACTCACTATGTCCTCATTTTTCCGACATATTTTTTCTGAGCAAAATGAGTGAGAGTTTTCGCAGCCAGTAAAGGTTCACTCTTCATGAAATCTTCCCACTCTTTGGATTCCAAAACTTCGTTGTAATTCCTCAAGATGAAGTTGTGGGCCGCAGACGTCAGACTGTCATCCTGGTGTTTGTGCGCAAGGGACAGAATGTCGCACACGTTGGAAACGGAAACATTGGTACACAAGTAGTCGGCGCATTCCTTCTTTAGGGTGGGAACGTTGTACTTGTCGGCAGCGTAGTAGAGGCTGAGAGCACTGTCACACTGCAGATCCTCCACAGTACTGGTGTACAGGAAGACTAAGAAGCGAGCGAGCGTGGGGACGTCCAAATCCACAATGACCATGCAGCCAGTTGCTGCCTCCCTCATGTCACTTGAGAGAAGGCGATCGAAGACAGGGGACCGGGCGCTCAGGATGGCCCTGTGGACGGGAAAAGAAACACTCCCACACTTGAGTTGGAAGTCGGAGAATTTCTGGTCTTGGTAGAGGCACATCAGTTCTTTTGTAAGTGCTGTCGTTGAGTTATCCGGCTGAGTGGAAGTTACAGCACTCAGGCTCTTTGCAAAGTGTTGGTCGGGAACACTGCTGTTAGGAGGTTTGGATATGTTGCATGGCACCAGGACAAGTGGGTTCCTGGCCCTTATTGCATCGGGTAGTGGAAGATCATTGTTAGGAGGTTTGGATACGTTTGATGGCATTGTAGAAACTTTGTAATTTGTAATTTGGCTTTTTATTAAATTGTCTAGTTTAAAACCATTGTTGTTAGGAGGTTCGGTTTTGTGTGATGGCGTTATGGGATTTTCTCCACTAAGGCTTTTTGAAGAGCTTTGCTTGGGAACACTGGTATTAGGAGATTGGGATATGTTTGATGGCATTGTAGATAATATGTCTTTGAAGCTTATTAAATCGTGTTGTCCAAGAACATTAGTGTTGGGAGGTTTGGATATGTTTGATGGCATTATGGGATTTCCCCCACTAAGGCTTTTTGAAGAGCTTTGCTTGGGAACACTGGTGTTAGGAGATTTGGATATGTTTGATGGCATTATGGAAACTGCCTTACTGTGGCTTTTTGAAAAGCTTTGCTCGGAAACGCTAATGTTACGAGGTTTTGTTGTGTTTGATGGCATTATAGAAATTCCCTCGGTGCCGGTTGGGATGGTTAAAAAAGAATGCTTAAAAACGTTCTCAGGAATAATTTTGATGCATAAAATCAAATAAAATCCTTTCGCTTCCTCTTCTTCTTCTATTGTTAGTGAATCTGAAAATGACCATGGTACCGGTAGCTTGTTATTACCAAATGTGCGCCGATACTCTTTTTCTCTTACTACAGCATCTTCGATGTTTAGTACAGTTATGCTTGTGATAACTAGGCAGCGCACTACCCTAAAATTATAAGGCTGTACCGTAAATCTTATAATTGAATGATCCGATGAATCTTTGAAAACTTTTAAATTAATATTTTCCTGAGAGACTCCTATTATTCCCTTCCCTGAGCTTGAACAGCTTAATTTTTCGGGAGATATTTTGAAGGAAGCATTGAAAACATCTATACTTGTGCGTATGTGGACTTTACGAGGATTTGAATAACTTACACGATATCGCAGAGTGAGTCGGTCCCCGTGAAGAGCCTCTTTTCTCCTGATTTGAGCGACCACCTCTTCGAATTTGAGTACCTGTGGAAATGTTAGATGAGTGCAATTACGGGTTTCATGTATCTGTTGGGTGCAGAGTGTTGATCCATCCGAACCAATTAAAGTCAAGTCACTTGGAGAAGACTCGAGATTTTTAATTTCCACTTCTAGGTGTTGGTCGCGGCCACTTGAACCTCTGGGGAACAGATCAAGGGTCACCGAATCTTGGGTATTATTCCCCCTTTCTTCCGATTTCGGACTTGAAATCACTGCACCGTGAATTTCATTGTCCCAACAGCTGAAGTTCTCGATACTCCACTCCAAAGCAACGAATTTTCTACGGCTCATTCTTAATTTATCCTACTCTTAACTTTATGAATTTAAAAAATAAGTGACCGAGGCAACTGCTGTACAATCGGAAAGAAACTCCCAACTGTCGATAAAAAATATCTTATCTAAGAGGACGAGGGAATCGCGTAATCAGTTAAAAGATCCCAAAGATTTAACACAATTTCGAATATAATGTCATCCGACAAATAATACGAGGTATGAGTACGATCGTTTAAAAATACGATATGTAAAAAAAGGACTTTTTTTATTTAAGTAATATCGTTGATGAACTTCAAAAATTGAAAAGAACAGTTTTAAAACAAAATTGATGGGTCATTCCATCTCAAATCAACCAACAAAAATATTTATTCTCAACCTGTCCCTCTTGTATTTCAATGAAACTTTCAGAAATTATTTTTTCATATGATATAAATGAGAATGGAATGAAAATATATGAATTTCCTATGTATTTTTTTAAATTCAAAGAAAATCTAATTTTTAATCTTAAATAACTCTAGTTCTATTATGCAGGGATGCAAGTGCTGCGCCAATTGCGCCGAACTGCTCCAGTTATTGAATCCTGCGCCATCCTGCTCAAAAATGTAGTTTTGAACCGAAATTGCGCCGAATTGCGCCAAAGCGAGTATTTTCACGCGAATTTTTCAAAATTGTTTACTCCGCGACCGCCGCGACCCGTCCAATAATTGCCAAAAATTGAAATTGGCACTTCAGAGCCTTTTTCAGAGTGCCATGATAAGCGCGCTTTTGGGGTAAAGCGTGGAAATTTACGGCGCCAAAGCTGTCCGCGCGCGACTTTCCGAATCGAAACGAAAGCCACGCCCGCTGGGTCATTTTGTGCGGCCCGCGATGCGCCCTGAACCCCCCCCCCCCCCCCAAAAAAAAAAAAAAAAAAAGTAGCTTCAAAATACTTTTTAGCATACTAAACTTTAAAAATATTTCGGGGTAAGACCCCCTAACCCCCCAATTTCTTTCGCGGAATCGCGATTTTCCCGCTTATTTCTGCTCTTCCACTTTTTCATCAATTTTGCGCCCCGCGAACTAATTTTAACTTTTTCAGATAATCCCTACTTTTTTACTTCCCAGATTTTTTCCAAGAAAGATCACTAGTTATCGCCAAAAAAAGTCGGAAAGTCGTGACTTCTCGTGAAAGTTTCGTTTTGCTCACGGAGTGAACCATTCCTTCCGCGATGCTTTCTTGGACGCCGCGGCCGTAAAGTTGAAATCGGCTTCTCTTCTCGCGTTCTTATTGCGATGTAGAAAGAACAACTTCACTGTGGTTAGAAACTACTTGCAAATCTGGTGTTCCGGAAATCGAAAAATAGCGATTTTTCACGAAAGTTCCGTTTTTTCCGCGACTGCTTTTTACGGGCGCCTGTTGAAGTGGACTATAAGAGCAGCCTAATAAGGCTACTCCAGTGATAGATATCTCTCAGAACAGCGTTCCGGGGCTTATGTAAGAGGGGGCGTACCCCCCCCCCCCCAGAAATTCGGTCAAGGTTACCAAAACCCTGTTGTTTAAGTGTCATATTTTCTGGGGGGAGGGCCTCTAAACCCCCTTTTGCACTTGGAACTTGAATTCACAACTTTTTATAGTAAATTCATCAAAATCAAAATTCTACTTAGAAATATTGAACATGCCGAAAAAAGTATGTCCAAAATTTGGACTAGATGTACCAAAAACAAGTTAAATTCCTGTTTTTAAGGTCAAATTTCCAGAATTTTTCTGGGGGGACCCCCAGACCCCCCCCTTTGATGCTTTGAACTTTATTACTCACAACTTTTCTTATAGAAAGTTCTCTAAGATACAAATTCTAAAAATTAAAGCTATTAAATATGCGGGGCTGAGGTTTTTCTAAGTTGTAAATTTTTAGTGAAAGGTTGCTTTGAAGCAACTTAAGATAATACAGTGATTTATTTAAATCAGGTTAGATTATAACCTGTTTTAGATATCTATAAGATTTAAGATTCTAAAAAAAAAATTTCAAAAATACATTCTAATTTTTTTTACTTAGCATAAGTGATATTGCTAAAAAATTTCAGTAATTTAATTATTTAAGTGAAGGTAAATTAAAATTGCTTCTCTCATTGCTAAAAATTATTAGTTTCATGCTGAAAAATTGTATAAAACTAAGCTTGCGCTTTTCACTCTTTTTTCATCTTTAAACAAACTCATCCCTAATAATTGCAAATAAACCAATAAAATATGTAATTTTAAAGGATTAAATATGTTAACATGTTTGGGTAATAAAATATTTTTATAGTGAAAAAAGTTAAGTAATTCTATTCCTTAGAATCAGATTTGATAAGATCAAATCATCCCTGTCCTGAAGTAAAATCTCTTGCTCTAAAATGGCATTTTCCCTGCTCCGAAACGAGGTTGTGCTGTGCCAAAATGGTGTTTTACCTGCTCCAAAACATAGTTTTGCTGCTCCGAAATGGTATTTTCCCCTGCGCCAAAGGTGCTCCAAAACCCCTTTTTGCCACTTGCATCCCTGTATTATGTAAAGAAAATTTTAATTGCGATGAGGTATAGAAAGTTGTTTGATTATAATGGTTTAAAAATAAATCTTAACGGCTGTATTCACCGCTAGAATAAAAAAAAAAACGGGTTAGGTTAGCGGTGAGCGTATTTGGAAGCACTACAAGTTTCGACGAAAGTTAAAAAAATGGAAATCTCTCTATATTAAAAAAAAGTAACCGTCACCGCCGCCGCTTCAGAAATTTTTATTTTTGAACTCTTTGACCTCTCACAACGCAAAAAGTACTTGACAGAAATTTATGAAATTTGAAATGTTTGTAGAGAAATGTTTGGAGAACATTCTCGAACGAAAAGCTAATTGATGTGATTATCAGTTCTGGGGTATTTTTAAGGTCAAAGTTGAAGTTTTTGTTTTTTCGCCGCGTAATCGCGTTCAGCGAAAACTATTAGCAGCAGAGCTTTGATTTTTTGCAACCTCATACTCTGATATCTGAAGATGTGCACTACGTCGCCCTTTTTTCGAATTTGCTTTAGAGTAATTAATTTTTAAATTTTCGAAAATTTTGACACTTTTTCGGTTTTTTCGGTCTAAAAGAAAAACTAATCACAATAGAAGTATGATTTTTTAACCAATTATGCTCTTATTTTTTAGAAAAAGATTGGCGTTTAATTCTTTGAAAAATTTTAATTAGTTTTGGAATTATTAAGCATCAAGATCTCATTTTTTTTCATAGTTTTACTAGGTCTTCATCAGACACGTTTATAGAGCATTCGCACATGACGTCACAGGCTTGTGACGTCAGAGGCTTGGATGACAGACAGTATGATGGAAAACTATAGGATGCACATCGTTTATTTGTTTACTTTTGATGTGAATTTTGAAAAATAAGGATGTTTTATGTTTTTCTCCAAAGTTTACTTTAAAGTAACCTTTATTTACTCTAAAATAGCATCTCTGCATATTATAAGTCATTCAATAATACTACATTTTATATTTAGCAGTGTTCTAATTGCTGAAACCATTTCTGCCAGTGTTCTAATTGCAAGTACCATTCGCAATGCTACTAACATATTTTAAAATTCTTAATTATTTATTAATTATTCAATTTTTAAATTCAGTAGCATATTATAAGTATTTTACAGATGTATCGGACTCGCATATTGTTCTAACAAATGTAAACAAAAACATGTCACCTCGTAATAAGTCTTTTTCTAAATTTAGCTTACCACTAAAACACAAAAACATATGCACTTACCTTCAATAACTATTATTCTTTCGTTCCGATCTTTAACAGAGCCTAAAGAATCTTTTTAAATGAACTTTTCTTATAAAAACTAAATGCAGCCCGTATTCTCTATGGGAGCCTAATGTTAAAGAAAAGTTGTCTATCCTCCAAGCCAGCTTGATCACGTGATCGGAGACACGTGATTGAAAATGCTCTATTGGAGATTTTTTAAGTTTTATTTTTGACGGTTCACTAGATTGTTGCGAGCACGCGTGCACATTATAAATTGAAATGTTTCTTAATGATATGTTTTTTCTACAAGATGGTTGATGATTGTTAGTAGACTTGCTGGACATTTTTTTAACATTTCAATAAAATTATTGATAAGCAAGAGAGAGGTATTTTCCGTGTTACAAGAGGCTTAATTAAGCGGAGAAAAAGGTTGTGCTGGATTGTTGAGATGAACAAGCGAGCTATGCTGGATTAAATTATTTATAAGCAAGAGTGATATAAGTAGTTTCGGTTGTAAAGGAGCATTAATTAAGCCGACCAGCGGGGTGTGCTGGATTGGTATAAGATGAAACAAGCCAGCTTTGCTCGCTGAGATCGCGAAGCGATCTTAAAAGAACTGCGAAGCAGTTCCGGGGGTTGGTGAGCGATAGCGAGCAGGGGGCAGGCCCCCTAGTGAAAGAAAAAAAAGAAAGTAAATGAAATTAGGGCTTTTTTTTTCAACTTTCGTCAAAACTTGCAGTGATTCCAAATACTCTCACCGCTAACCTAACCGGATCCGGGTTTTTCTTCATACGATGTGTGACTCTATGTTGGGGGAGGGGTCTGAAATTAAAATTTTCTGGTGGACCTTCCCCAAAAAATGGATTAGACCCTAAATGCTCATTTTTCATCACAAACTAAGTCAATGAACTTCTTTTTTTACACACTTTCTCTCCCTTTCTCTTCCCTTGTAACAGTATAAAAATTGATGTCCGAATTTCGGGAGGGGTTTGAACCCCCCCCCCCTCCTTGGATTCGGCCCTGCTGTGTTTGGTTCTATTATTGGCTCTCTGTTTCAGCGCAAGTACCGCTTCGAAGGACCGAGCTTCGGCACCATCCAGGAGCTGATCGAGCACCAGTTCCAGTCGGGGCTGCCGGTCACGCTCAAGTCGGGGGCGGTGCTGCGCCGTCCCATCCCCCGCGAGCACTGGGAGCTCAACAACGAGGACGTGGACCTCATCGAGAAGATCGGATCCGTGAGTACTCTTACTACTATCTGATTGGTCGAGGGGCGGGGCCCATCGTTGTCATTGGGTGGGGTGTGTAAGGGGAGGTTCATAAACATGGTGGCTTCAGACCTGGAATTGTCAGGGAAAATTAAAAAACCTGGAATTATCAGGGAATTTTAAAAAATCTGATAATAATCGGGGAAATTTTAAATATTGCCCTAGTTTTAAAAATACTATATTCAACATTTTTCTGATTTTCAAATCTTTAAATGTACATTTTCGTTCTCCTTCCTACAGAATAAAATCTCGAATGCATTTAAGTTAGTGTGGTTGCGAAGCAAATGCTCAAAAAAGGTTTCTTTGTAAAAAAAAAAAGTCTGGAAACAATCTCATTTATATTCCTTCTTTTTTCCGATTATACAGTCATTTTCCCGTTTTTTAGATGGTTTGTATTTACTACACTTATAAAATATCAGAGAAAATCATACCGGAATCAGGGAATTTTGAAATAAGTTTTCTGTGGCCACCCTGATAAAGTATTGAGGGGGAGGGTGTTAAGCTTCATGCCAACAAGACAAACGTGCTAAGAATTTATGTAAGAGTTATAGACATAGAGCAAAGTTCTCGGGAGAAGCAGAGGGGGGTCAGAAAGGGGTAGGGGACTGTTCAAATATTACATAAGCATCTAAGGGGGGAGGGGGTTTGCTCTTTGCTTATTTTTCCTGGGAAGGGGTATGAGTGATGCTTACGTAAGATGTTACAAACATCTCATTTTCGAAAATTCCTTGTTACTTGCATAATTTTTTTTAAAATTCAACCTTACTTGACACTACCCACGGCTTACTAGATACTTATACAGGCTAGCCGAGTACGGAAATCATTGCAAATCCAGATGGCAATACTGGACCAACTGGCAAAGCATATCCACAGTGTTGAAGGCGGTGGGTGATATAGGTAGGTCTTGTAGCGCTCCAAGCGGGAAAAGTTGTCAAATGGTTTTCATTGTTTAAAACTCGGCAAGCCTGTATAAGTATCTAGTAAGCCGTGCACTACCCTAAGGGAGACTGGTAGACTTTTATATCCATCGGTTTTATGGCCTCGGTCTCTGTGTGGTTTCCCCTCGCAATCCCGTCCTAGGAGGGTTTTTTTTTTTTTTGTTCACTAACTGACCACACAGAGACCGGAATTGTAAAAGTCTCTACCAGCCTTAACATTACTAACATTGGGGGCAGCCAGCAGGCCTTATAGCGTCTCTCCTTTTGCAGGGCAACTTCGGCGACGTGTACAGGGCGCGGCTGCTGCTAGGGGGGTCGGAGGAGGAGGTGGCGGTGAAGACGTGCCACGTGAACCTCCCGGAAGGCCAGAAGCGCAAGTTCCTGCAGGAGGGGAGAATCCTCATGGACTACCGACACCCCAACATCGTGCGCTTCGTCGGCATCTGCGTCCAGAAGCTGCCCTACATGATCGTCATGGAGCTAGTGCCAGGTACCTTCCTTCCTTACTTACTAGGGTGGTTACTAGGGTGTACCTGGAAAGTCGGGATTTGGAGTATTTCTTTAATTTTGTCAGACAGCGTTCGAAATTCAGGCGCGGATCCAAGGGGGGCACTTTTCCAGACCATCACCTTTACCTTTTGGGGAAAATGTCAAAATGTTGGGGGTTTTCTAAAAAGTATCACTCAAGATCCCTTTGTGGTACCGCTGGGGGGCATGGGGGGTCCTCCCCCAGAAAAAAAATTTCGAAATTTTAACTGTAAAGGTAGGGTTTTAACTCATTTTGAGTACTTTTTTTTTTGGGGTCCAATGGAGTGACCCCCTTGTATCCGCGCCTGTCGAAATTGCCGTTGGTTCGCTGGTCCGAGGCCACTGAAAAACGGGTCGGAACACTACGGTCAGAAAATCACTGGTCCGGCGGACCATTGGTAAAAAAAAAATATCCCACTCTCCTGTTCTATCCGCGTTTTTTTTTGCCGCGAAACTTGTAAGAAATTTTATGTCAATAAGTTCAATATTAACAATTAATCGGGAAAAGTAATCAGTAAATAATATATTTTTAAACTTATTCGTTACTTGTTATTCTATCTCAATTCCATGGTTAATGTCTGTTTATGAAACTTTAGTTTCACCCCCTCCTTACTGTTTGTTGGGAAACTGTCCCTGTTGTAAAGAATGTTGTACTGTTTGTTTCACTGCCATATCACTCGTATAGTTGGAAAACAACTTCTACAGGTAGATTCTTGCTATGCAGTGAAAACAAAAATTCTGTAGTGTGATCTCTCTTGTGTTTGTTTCTCTGCCTAATGCATCTTATATTTGGAAAACAACTTCTACAGGTTGATACTTGCTATGCAGTGAAAACAAATATTCTATAGTCATAGTGTGACCTCTTTTGTGTTCGTCTCTGCCACATTTGAGAGTTGTTATTGTAAAAAAAACTTCTACAGGATGCAAATGATGTGCAATGAAAACAAATCGTCTTCTGCAAATTCTCTCTTTATAATTTATGTTGAAATCACTTAAATTAGCCCATTTGCTTCGCTTGCTATTTTAGGTTTTCAATTATGTTGAATTGAAAAATAAACGCTCTTACTTACTGTCCTTTCAGAGCTATGTGTCTGAATAAATATAATTCAAGGTGGTGACCAAAACTTTTAAATTTCTCTCTAAGAAGTAAGAAAAATTTTCGAGGTGAAAATTCTATTTTTTCCTGTATTAACGTAACTCCTTTTGTGTGATTCAGGTGGCTCCCTGCTGAACTACTTGCAGAGACACAAAGAGGGGCTGACACAGGAGCAGCTTTTGTCTTTCTGCATAGATGCGGCCGCGGGGATGGAGTACCTGGAGAGCAAGAACTGCATCCACAGGTAGTTTTTGTGTTCTCTTTAACGTTTCAACTTTATTTCAGTTGGTTGGCCTAATCTGGCCCTAATGCCGTAAAAATAAAACCAACCAACTTTATTTCATTAACAATTATTTGTGGAACAGATCAGTTCTATCTATTTTGTATGTTATTATCTTTTTTTGTGTGTGTGTGTGTTTTATTACGAGGGTTGGTTTTTTTTTTCAACTTCCGTTTTGCTCCTGAAAAAACAGTAGTTGGAATTTCGAAATAATTTTGGTGCTGGTAGTTAGGTACATCCTTCAGGATCAATTTGCATCTTTACTGCATAAAAATCGGACATTTTTTCTGTTAGTTATCGAATTTACAAGCGCGCTCCTCGAACTTATTTCCCGCCAGTCCATAGAGAATTTCGCTTTCCCCTCCTGCGATTTTCACCTGTTCACCCATTGTTTAATGTTAAATGCTGGGCGAAAAGAGCGGTCGCGCGAAGAAGAAAGCGAAATTCTCTATGGGTTGGCGGGAAAAAAGTTCGAGGAGCGCGCTTTTAAATTCGATAACTAATAGAAAAAATGTCCGATTTTTATGCAGTAAAGATGCAAATTGATCCTGAAGGATTTACCTAACTACCAGTACCAAAATTATTTCGAAATTCCAACTAATTTTTTTTCAGGAGCAAAACGGAAGTTGAAAAAAAAAAAACCCTCGTATTATTTTTTTTTTTTTTTTTTTTTTGACAGTGGCTTTTTAGCCTGAACTTTTAAGTATCTAGTCTTGTTGGTGCTGTATGCCTCAATGGGGGTTTTGTGCTACTAAACCCTTACCATACCATACCTTACCTATTATTTTTTTCTTGTTTTGGTATCACTTTGTATGTTTTTATCATCAATATCATAATTTGTATCATTTTACTGTCAGTGGTAAATTTTTTTGGTCATCTAAATGGGTGTTAACACCCGAGAGGACAAATTTTCTCCTAATGTTTTTTAAAATTAATAATTTCAAAAAAAATTAAAAAAAAGATCGTGCAGAGTATGAGTTTATTTTTCAGGGAACTTCATCCTACCCTATCCTGAAAACTTTTATAGCTTTCATCCACAGTTTAGTCTTTCCAGTGCTGTAGTTGGGAAAAATATTTGGGGGGCCTCACCTTTGTTTTCTTGTCGGCAAAAATCGTGTTTTAGGGAGGGGAACAGCCCTAAGGGGATGCCCATAAATCAATTGAGGGTTTTTTCGAATATTTGAACCCCTCTCTCCCTCTTCTAGTTTCAAATCCAGAAGAATCTAGTGTTGTAGTATCAAAATCAATTGTGTTTGAGAACAAAACCAGTAAAAAGTAAAACTAGAACATTGAGCATTGGTTGTTTTTTCCCTCAGGGACCTGGCGGCTCGTAACTGCCTGGTGGACCTTAACAACACCGTGAAGCTGTCTGACTTTGGGATGTCTCGGGAGACGATGGAGTACGTCGTTACGGACGGCATGAAACAGATTCCCATCAAATGGACTGCTCCGGAGGCACTCAACTATGGTATGCGCAGGGACCGCAGCGCTCCTGTTTTTCCTATTATTTTCACATTAGCTCCTTTTTTTCCTATTTTTATGGTCCGGTCAACCTCCTTTTTTCAGCTTTTTATTCCTTTTCCTCCCCTTGCGATCGACTTTCTTCGTTTTTTCGAATTGATGTCGGACTATCGATCCCAAGCAAAACCTGTTCACTAACAACTGGGAATTCAAAGATTCAAACCGTTTGCGAATATTTGTCAGGGATTGTTTATTATTTCTCCTAACTTTTCGAAAACGGGAATGATGATCGGAAGGGAGGAGGATGCTGATACTGGGGGTCGCGCGAGATAGATATGGAAGTCGTTCCCCCCCCCCTTCCTTCGCGCGTACCGCAAATTGCGTGCACGCAATTTCGCAAACGCAGTTGTGTTAATAGATAGTTGCGGTCTTTTTGGGCTTTTTTTTCCGGAATTGTTTCTAACTCCCGAAAATGCGCGAATCCCGTATGATGTCGGCCCCGAGCTTGCCGGATGAGGGGTCCGTTACTGTATTATAATTCTAATTCTAGAAAAATAATCCTTTTTCTCCTATTTTTTTAGGAAAATAATCCCTTTTTTTTCCCAAAAAAATCGGCTGCGGCCCCTGGGTATGGCAATGCAGCTCCAATGCTCCTCTCCAGCCTTTTAACTTCTTTGGGCTGCAGCTTGATTAAGCCACACAAATGCATTTTCATTTCAGTTTTTGCTGTCAAATGTATTAGCAAACAATGATACTATTTTGTTTTCTTTGTGTCATAGAAATTTATGATGATATTTATTTTTATTTCACTCTGATTCTAGACTAGTCTCTACTCTCAATCTGTCACTTCTAGCAATCTGTAACATTGCCCACTAAGGAAGATGTTATAAGTTTTAAAGTTACTAAATCCCTGCTGGAGCAGTGGTAGGATGCATGTGTAGATTGCTGCATTTCCTGGGTTCTATCCCTAGTTATTATTTTATTTTAAAAATTTATACTATTTTCCTAGAGAAATTTCAACCAACCAATCGGAGCAGACTCTGCTAAAGGTGACAGATTACAAGTAGCATCTTGTTTATTCTTGAAAAAAATATTGGAGTTCTGTCAGTTACAAAGGGTCAAAAAGAAATCTATAAAGCTTTTAAACTGTTTACATCAAGCTAATTCTTAAGTGATGAATAAAGTAATATAATTGGTATTAACATAAATCCTCTTTCATATTACCTTTTATTTTCGCCCTGTTTATTTATCACTTTACAAATACATGGACTTTATACTAGAATTTATAGCAGTCTATTTTTTTTACATAATGTGAATTTTTAACTCTTATGATAAAATTTCCCCAAACAATTTTAAGCACTCCTTGTGAATGTAAGATAAAATAGTTTTTTTAAAAAGGCTCTATTTTTAACATTAAATAGGTCCTGCAAAATTTTCTTTTGTTCTGCTTAAAAAGTCTTACATTAACTTGAGTTTTTACTCTGTTTAGCATTTCACTTAAATATTATTTTAAAAACTAATGCCAACAAAAGAATAAGTAATGTTAAAAAAAAAAAACAGTCATTGGCCCATATGTAGTACATAATGCTATCTCACCGATATAAATAAAATGGTTCCTCTCTTCCAGGCATTTACACTTCCCTGTGTGACGTTTGGAGCTTCGGTATTCTGATGTGGGAGGTATTCTCTCTAGGGAGTGTCCCTTACTTCGGCCTTTCGAACAACAAGGCCGCGGAAATGGTCGAGAACGGTAAACCTGTCAACTCACTTTTGCTCTTTACTTTTATCAGGGGTTCATCCAGGTTTTTCTGCCAGGGTCCTGTTTTAGGAATTTTGTGAAAATGATGGCCCCTAATACAACCACAGCGTTAATAACTTTTGGAATGGGCCCAAAACTGGCAAATTCCATTCTAAAGTAATAAAAAACACTCCTGAAAACAATCTTCAAATAATTTTTTATCTTTAAACTTTTGTGAAGAGTTCAATTTTTGGAATTGGAATTTTGCGAAGGGTCCTAAAACAGGCCTATTTTTCTTCTAGATGAACCCCTGTTTATAATATTAATAACTTTTCATTATTAGTTTTTCCAGATTTATTTAATTTAGGCTTAAAGCTAAATAGTGTAAAAATACCCAGTGTTATTACAGGGTTCCCACTGGCCTTTGAAAAGTACTTGAATTTTAGTGCAAAGTCCTTAACAGTCCTTGAATTTTATTTAAAATATTTTAATATAAAAAGTTAATTTTTGATTCAATCCTGTTAGCTTCTTAAATGTGGATGAGATTTTTTGAATTGTAGAACAAGTATAACTTGGCCATTTTAATTTTTCTCTTTGACTTTCCTAAAACAAGTGAAATATCGTCGGCTTACAGTCGAAAGGCACTAAGTCACTTTTGGAAGATATTTTGAAAGCGGTGGAAGCTTGGCGCATCTCTAAAATCTTGTCAAACTGAAAAGCTAGTAACATAGCATAGATGGTTGGTTTGTTTTAAAACAGAAAGAATTCATACAGTAAAAAGCTTAAATGTTGGTTTGCGATTAATAATTTATTAAATTGAAATTATTTGATCCTGTAATTGAGTTATTTTAGGGATTAAAAGATTTTATAATTCACTTTCTCAAAGATTTGTAATAATATTTTCTTTTTCATACACTATAACTAGAATGGCAACGGTAAAATGATCGCTAAATTTGGCATAACCTCGTACAGAGTAGTTGAGCAAAGAGTGACTTAGTGCCTTTCGACTGTAAGCAGACGATATAGTAAATTTTGTATGTTTTAATTGTATTTTAAGTTTACCTTTTTTCAATGCTGCAGGGTACCGCCTCCTGAAGCCGGACAGTGCTTCCCCGGCTGTATACGAGCTGATGCAGCGCTGCTGGTCGTACGAGCCGCACGACCGGCCACACTTCTCCGAGCTGCACTCGCAGCTGCGGCAGCTGGCTGCGATCGCACAGAGGGAGGACATAGTAGAGATGTAGAAACACTCGGCTGAAGTGTCTCAATGAGTATTACGGGACTCAGTGGTTCAAAACAAAGTACCATGGGTGTAATTGTGTTTAGGTGTAAAGACTGAAGCTGCACTTGCACCTTGGAATAGAGGTTCTTGGGGGAAATTCACAAATCGCATTACACTTTCTTCCTGTGTCTCTAAATCGTACGTTTCCATGGCTGCCATAGAAATGTCATATTTTTAACACTAAAACTTAAAGTCGGATTTTACTTTACTTGAATAACAGTTATAACAGGGTTGAACAATACAGAGTTGAAACAATAAACCTCTCTTGGTTATGGCCCTGTGTCACCCATATTAGACACTCTCATCTCCTAAAAGTGTTTTGTAATTTGTGAACTACCCTTTACAACTTTAAAAACTCATCATAGGAACCTAAATGTAAACAGTTGTCGCATACCTTCTTTGTGTTATCACTAGGTTTTTGAAGGTGTTTTTTAATAAGTAATTGTTCATTGTAGGACTTTTCACTTAAAAAGTCAGTTATAAGCTCAAACTTTTTGGTATATTGTGGAAAACTAAGCTGCACTTTTTATTGGCTTCAAAAAGAGTTGTAAAAACTGGAGGGGGTGTTCAGGTTCTCACACATTATGAATTTTAAGTTTCTGTCCTCTTATTTGCTTGACTGTGTTCTAAAACATTAGGTGGTCTTTTGCATAGCTGCCAATTCCTTCAATTTAGTCAGAAGATTTCCGTTTGATATTAACAAATTGTTTGCCTTTTGTTTTTATCCATATCATCTGATAGTCTGATTCTGGTGTTTCAAATTTCTCACTTTTCTACTCAGTCTGGGACCTCCTGAGTCCTCTGGAAAAAGTGACAGCTATGCTTTTGTTTAAAAGTTATAGAATATGGTTAGAATAACTATCCTGGGGTTCATCTAGAAAGAAAATAGTCTGTTTAAGGACCCTTCACTTACAATTTGCAAAAACAGAAGTCCAAAAATCAAAAGTGGTTTGAATATTGTTTTCAGAATGTGTTTCTATCACTAGGATAGAATTTGCCAGTTTTGGGCCCATACCAAAAGTTATGAACATTGTACTTTGTTTTCACCAAATTCCATTTACTTTTCACAAATTCTTTGTGACCTTTTTTTTACAACTTCAAAGCTGTAGTGAACCCAAGGTATGATCTTAAAATATTTTTTGATGGTTGAAATAACTTCTAAAGAATATGTAGAATAATATATATTTATCCTGATTCTATAACATTCCTAAAACAGAACCCTGGCAGAAAAATCTGGATGAACCCCTGCTCTCATACCTTACCCCCTGTTGGTTATGAACATAGTAACTCTCTTAAAATTCTTAGAGATAATGGGAAAAAGTTTTATTATAATAAAGTTTTAGATGATACTCAATTTTGAGTACAGAATAGGGCTCTGAAACTAAACTATCAAAAAAGCTTACAGAGATATAACTGCCAAACTTCAAATTCATCTTACTGATGTAACCACAATTTAAAAACATTCATCACAAAACTCTTTTTGAAGTCAAGTGTGTTTTATGATTTAAAACACATTCTCATAATAGAAAAACATGTTCTTTCCTTTTTTTTTTTTTTTTCAATATTAAATTCTTTATCTGTTTCACTGCACTGAGAATAGTAAATACCTCCTGTAAAAAGAAAGCTGTGTGAACAGTATTTTTGTAACTCATACGCATCTGACAAAACCAAAAAAAGAAGTGCCAGTTAGTACGATGGTTCCTATCATGTTCAGATTATGAACATTTTGTTTGGGTGTAGGTTTAGAAATTGACTATCTATAATACACTTACTTAAGTGTTCTGTGAATGAACTTTAAAGCTGTTTCGTACCTCATGACTTATAAATTAAGTGGATGTGTGGCTATTTTAAGCTTTTGTGTCGTAATTTACCGGTGAATGTTACCCAAGTCCGACAGCTATTACTGGCTTTAAGGTATTTATATTGTGTGCCCAAATCAGAAATGAAAACTGTCTAGAAATAAGTTTCGTAATGAGTAATATTTCAATTTTTGGTACTGCTAATTTCGACTGTAAATTTCTTTTTACATTAATTTCACTTAAGATGCCTTTAATTAATATTTAAGAAGGTATTTTAATAATGATTAACTATTCTTATTTTTCTAGTTATAAAAGCTCAATTATGCATTTGGTAATTAAAAATTAAAGTAAAATTACAATTGTAAAAGAAATTTGCTTGTGATGTGCATAGAATCCAATTATTAAATCGTTTTAATTCTTTTGAATTAAAATTAATTCTTGCCTGCATTATGAAGATTTTTTTAACTTGGATGTTAGTGTCTGTTTTTCTTCTGACTTTTCCTACTTTCAATGTTTAGACCACTATAGAATCATAAGGTTTTAGAAGGGAATAAAGTTAAAAACTGGCACTATATTTTACTCTAAAGTAGAGGTTCTCAACATTTTAGACACTTTACCTCCTTTTCAGGTTAAGTAATTTGCCAACCCCCAATAAATTATGTTAATTTTTTTTAAATGACAATAATTGTTGAAATTTTTTACCTAGTACATGAACAATTGTTGATAAGTACTGAAGTAAAGGCATACCCAAAACTGTACATATTAGCATTGAAAATTTTGATTTCATTTGCTGTGTACTACAAATGTAAACAAAGATTTACCACAAGGTGAATTTGAAAAAAAAATTTTGAAACATTTCAACACTAGAAAAGGACAATGTTTTGTGTGTTACAGAAAAAAATCCAGACATTTAAAAATTGATTAATTCTAAAGATGTCAAGTTTTGCATTGCTTAAAATGGGAGAAAAAAAAGTAAAAGTAACTATTGGAAGTGGTATAGTTTTCTTCAATTTTTATAGAACTTGATTTTTACATCCATCCCTTCTAAACCTGACAATTCTGTTGTTGCATTGTTTTTGAGGACTGTGGGCCTAGTCTGATTTGTGTTCTTAGTGGTCTCTTCCTCGGCTCCAGAAACCTACCCCTGCCTTCTTGGCATCTCTTGTGTCTTCCTTTTGAAGTATGAGACAGCTACATTATTTGTAATGATCGAAGCTAACACATACCTTGAGTTCTTCCATGTTAAAACGAGAGAAGTCTTGCATTTATACTGTACATATTTTTCCTCAGCAATTCTGTATTGACTATGATGAGAAAATAACATATAGGGGAAAATGTTGTTTTACTTTGTCTTATTGGTTTTGAAATTGTCCGTGGTAGGGATTTATTGCTCTTGTCGTTCATCTTTGTGTGATAATTTTACTGTTACATTTTTATCTTTAGAGTTTCCCTGGTCTTTCACCCTGTCATTGCTAAGAGTTTATGAAAGTGCATTTTAGTGCATAAATTAAGGGTAAATGCCTTATCTGAAGGTCTCCACTAGTCTGTGTCGAATCCTTTGTCAAAGTGAGTTTTATTCAGCTAAAAAAATGAGCTATATTTTGTTGCTTTTTTGTTTACAAACTTTTAAAGATGACCTAACCTGTTTCATTGTGTCAATACAGATTATAATATTTATAAATATGTGTGTATTTAAAAATTATTAATTTTATTTGTCTGAACTTGTTGCATTTTACATGTGATTATTTTCTTTTAACCAATGTAATGGATTATTGATAGTATACACTGTTGTGTTTAGATATTATTCCAGCTTTTTATACATAGGTGTTTCTTTTTACATGTTTGCATGCCCCGTCTCTTATGAAGTATAGTTGTGACATTTTCTTTTCCAAGTTAATTATTTAATCAATGAATTTATGAATTATCAGTAGTATACACTGTTATGTTTAGCAAACTTTTATTCTGAAATGTTTCTTTTGCAAATTTATATCTTTATACCTCACTGTTTCTGTGTTGAGTCTGTTGTTTTGTTTCTCAAATTTTATGATTCTTTACTAGATTATCTTTAATATATTCTGTTGTCTATTTAAAATAGTGTTATTTCTTTGCTTTGCCTGCATTTAAAGCACTTTTCCCAAAGTATGTAGCTTGTTTAGGGTAGGTCACAAAACATAGTTGAAACTTTTGTTTTTCGATGAACATGGGGGTTCTTATTTTGTGTTTAAAATAAAAGACTATTATGACTGGAACAAAATATTGTTACTAGACAGCTAAAATGTTACCAGAAAATATTCCTTTAAGTTATAGACATCTTGACAAAGTTGTTCTTCTCTGAAAATTTATTAAAGCTTTCAGGGATGCCTTTGAATAAGTTTATTAGTAATGTTTCTGAACAGTTAAGGGTTCTTTTAACTTGTATATTATGTCAAAGTGCAGGCTCTTTACTAAGATTATTATTATTGTTACTAAGAATATAACCTTCCTAGAACCAAATTTTTACAAACAGTGTTAGAACTCCACTTGAAAGTTTTGGTTGAAATTTGATTGTTTCTCTTTCATTAAAACTGAAGCTGCAACAAATTTTTTACGACTCAATGAAGTGCCAAAGATTCAAAAGTGTTCTTTCCCCCTCAGTACCTAATATTAGTTATTTTAAACAAGGGTCAAAATAAGGATGGTCAGGTCCTGGTATCTCAGACCAGCTTAACTATCTCAGACCAGCAAAATATCATGTATAATAATCAGTAGAACCAGTCCTTTTTTACTGCCTGATTACCATGCACATTCAAGTTTTTTTTAATGTAAAAATATTATTGAAACATAGTTAAATTTAAAAATGTAAAAGATTAATTTCCATTTTGTTTTTAATTCATAAACAAAGTCTTTGATTTGTAGAGTTAATAATTTATCATTTTTATAAATTTAATAATTTATAAATTTATTTTCTGTGCTAATTTTCAACTATATTTTGAAACCTAAAAAAAACTTTGAGCTAACTAATAAAAGTATGTGAATGGACTGGTGAAAATTTTTTTAGGTTTGGTCCCTTACGCCTGACTTGATTTCTTTTTTAAATTTGCACTCCCAATTTTAAGGCTCTGCAGTTTGGAAACCACTGGTATAGAGCTTCATTCAAAATGAAATTCCAGTTATTATCTGGTCATGTTAAGGAACAGACTGATGGGATACTGAGAATTGTAAGAACCTCAAATAATGTATAAATGGGCAATACCACTATTTTTTTTTATTTGGTTCAGATTGCATAAACATAAATATACCTTCAAAAATTTTTGCTCTGCGATGCATACTTTTTTTTAAAATTAAATTCAAAGTTTGCGGGGTTTTTTTTTGCGCGCGAAATCAAAATTTTCGCGGGGAAAGTTGTGACGTTCTTCCATCCTATACAAACCAGTCGCATTGCCACCGACTGGCGAAACTAAGAAATCATTGTTATGCAGATTTTGATATTTTAAAACACTAGTAGAAATAAAAATATAACAGTATTTTAAGAATAAGAATTTAAGAATATTTTACAGACAAACTTAACATTTCATTAAATTAAATTCCTTAGATGTATAAAAAGAGACGAAACTTACATAAAGTGTTACTTTTATTCTTATTTATTTTCATTTTACTAGTGTTTTAAAAAACACTTTTGGGGCCATTCTAATTAACAAGAGGCAAAATCTGCATAACAGTGACTTCTTCCATAAATAAATAAAACACAAATCGGGATGAAAAACCAAGAAAACTGCACAAAAGGTATGTAATTTTGGTGTTATAGGATGTATTTTTTGGTCCTTTTTGCATTTCCGTCGGTCTTTAAGGGATATTTCAGCTGGGAAACTTTTTAAATGCATTTTTGTGCCTTTTTGATAGAAGCAAAGAATATCGACAACCTAACAGTAAACAAAGACAAGCCCAAGCAGTCAAAACGAGGTTGTTTGTATAGGATGGAAGTACATCACAATCGCATCAGCCAATGGGAGGACGATTTGAGTACGGCTCAAATTCCGCGCTTTTAAATCTTAAATAATTAAGAAAATAAATTTTTTTGGTTGTTTTCATGCAGAAAATCGAATTCAGAACAGTTTTCTTCATAGGGTAACGATATTTATTATTCAAATTTAAAAAATAGTGGTATTGCCCATTGATTAATATTTTTTCAAAACTGTCATTTTTCCCCCACATTGGATGTTTGACTAGTCAGTCTACCATTCCAGTAGTATAGTGTAGTTTAGTTCTGTTCTATTTCCAATTATAGCATTCCAGTCTTTAATAAAAAAAATCCAATCTTTATTAATAAGTTTATATTGATGTATATATCGACTTTTCTACCTTCATGTATTGTTAGTTGGGGTTTTTTTTCTGAGTGTATTTCAGAATAGTAATAGTATATGTTGGACCAATTTTTCCAAGCATGCATTTACCTTTAGTATCTGCTATTTTACCTTCAGCTTGGTGTGTTACCTTTTATTTTATTTTTTTAATGCCCATGTGGTATTGGCATATCACTTTTCTTCTTCATTGAATCTTGTGAACATTTAAATCAATATTCAGAATCCAACAATAATAATTTTTCTTACGTCATTTTTCTATAAATTCTTTCGATATGCAATTATTACCGAGCAAATTCAAAATCTCATCGAAATCTTTTGTAGGTTATCTGTGAAGGAATATTTTACTCTCCTTAATATGTTAGAACAAACCCCAGAGGAATCTTTGCAGTTTTAGATACTTTTTTATCACAGTTTTCATTCAGGGACTTTGTGTCTGGATTTCAGTATTAGGTACAATGCATGTCAATTTTATGTGATTATTATTATTATTATTTAGATTTTTATACATAAACTTTTTTTTATGATTGTCATTTTCCTGTCAAACAGCTTAGTTACTATATGACTAAATGTGTGTGTTGGGTTTTTAGTTCTATTTTATAATGATGTTTAATTATTTTAAAAAGTCAAATTGTACTTTAAATACAATTGTTACATTGCTCACTGTTTTTTATATATCTTACTCGGAGCTAGTTTTGGATGTATTTCCGTTTAGGTCACAGATTATTAAACACAGATTATTGCTGTTTAAAAGTAGACTGTTTGAATGTAATGCTACAGTCGACCTGGCTTAATGTGATTACGGTTATTGTAATCAATCAAATAATGTTATCAAAATTGACTGGTCCCGATCACTCCTATTTAACTTAATTCAAAATGTATCGTTTTATGTTACCAGTATATCATTTAATGTCACCAAAATTTGGTGAAATCCCTAAAACCTCCTTTTTTTCCTGTTTGAAAGGCCAATTTTTAATACATAAGCATACAAAATGAGTCATTAATGTAGTAGTGTTACATGATCAGCTCTTATATTTTTCTTTAAGAATGTTTTAGCAAAATACATACTATGTAATCGTTTTAAACACTTAAATTAGGACTACATAGTTGTGACTTTAATGTAAACTCTTGTGTTACACTCTTTGCCATTTTTCATCATAGAACTGCTTATTGTTGTCAATCGAACATTTTTATCATTCTGATCTTGGACAAATGTGATCACATTAAGCAGACTCGACTGTATTTTGATTTCATGTGTCTAGTCTATGAAATACATCAGAAATGTTCGTTCATTTTTTCAGCTTAGCTATATGAACTCTAGCATATTCTATTTTGTAGCTAATGTAATGAGAAATCAACTATATATAGATTGTGTAAATATATAAGGTATATTTGTATGAATATTTATACTATATGTGACAATATAGCAGGTTCTTTTGTTATCATGCATGTGGAAGCTAATGTTTTTGGCTCTCGAGAATTCTAATTTCATGTTGTCTGTTTGTATTAATTTTATATTTTAAAGTAGTCTCTATAAAGGGTGCTTCAAAAGTCAGTTTCACAACTTTTATTTAGAAATAACATCTCTTTAGAGTCATGGAAGTAAGGGTGTTCCTATAGGTAAGTGACCATGATGAATCAATGTTATCATGTAGTTTTGCAGAAATCAAGGAAACTTGTGCATTTGAAAACTTTGAACCCCAAAAAAGTGTTATTTTTTCTGAACCCCAAAAAAGTGTCATTTTTTCTCTCTAATATCTCCTCAAATATTTAATATATTTTCATGAAACACTTTTCTGTGTGTTTTCTATGATATTGCAAACCATTTTTTAACCCAAGTTGGTCTTGATTGGTTTGAGACATACTGAACCACGAACTGAAGTTTTTTTCTATCTCTTTTAATCATTAAATTAATTTTTAATGTTCTTATTTAGCAGCTAGAGGGTAAGCAGCAGGGTCACTTGCTTATTGAGACGTCTTACTTCCATGACCCTTAGATACTTTGTTTTTAAATTAAAGCCATGAAACATACTTTTAAAACATCCTGTGTGTAAATCTTCGTGTTGCTGTTTTCTAGTCTTTCCTGAAGATGTTTCCTAGCTTTCTCGTGATTAAGTTTATTGATTATCATGATTTTTTCAAGGTGTACCTAGCCCAGTGAACAGTTATTTAACAAAACGAAATTTTACTAAACATTTTATTTGTTTATTATTGGAACTATTTTCCCAATTTAAAAAAAGGGGTTGGCAATGTTTAGCCCATAGTTTCTGTAAAGGCAGCAGTCAGCATGCTTAAAACCCATAACATAACACATTGTTTAAAGTTATGAGTTTTGGAATTTTAAATTAAATTATATTAACATTAGCATTACGTTTTAATGTTTTGTATTTTATCTAGCCACCAAAAAAAGCATTTAGATTATTCTTATTTAACCAACTCATGAAATACAATATTAAAAGTCTTCTACTGATTCTTAAAGGTAATTATTGCCAACTCCTGTAATAATGATTTTTATACAAATTCATATAGTTACCCTTAGCATGTTATGAACTAAAATGCTAGTTTTATATCTAGTTGTTATTTCTTGTCAAATGTCTTGCATTTAATGCTTCTACAAAAAAATGTAAAAGCTATTCTTCAACTTACGTTTGAATAAATATTTACATATAACTGATTTTATATGGAATGTATAGTATGCTCTATATGCATAATTTAACTGAGAGAATTTTTTTTAGTAATTTAATCTAATCTTCTTAGTTTGAGCAATTTGGCTGTGTAGTTTTGAACCAGTTTACATTTTTAGCATAGTCTTGTAAATAACTTCTAAACTCCTGATGCTGTCATTATTATGTTAGAAGTATTTTTGTATGAATGCTATATTGCAGAATTAGGTCAACTCATAGTACAAAAGTAGGTTTAGCTCGTAGGGATATCGTAATTGTTGTTTCGAGGTTTTTCTTGCCTCCCCCTCAATTTCGGTTGGCATTGTCTTCTGCTCGTTCACCCCCTTATATAGTATCAATATTATAGCCAATGATTATAGTTAATTTTGCTCTCGAGTTTAGAATCAATAAATATTCTCTTACACTTTGTTTTGTTTTATGTTTGGAAATATTTTTGGGGTTCTTTGTAGGAAAGATGCTATTTAGATCTTATTATCAATTTGCTCTTATATTTGCTTAAAACTGGGAAAATCTTTCACAGAACCTGAAAAATAACAATTTATGATGCCAGAATTTATTTATGAAAAGAAAAAAGTATTTAAAAAAAAGTACTTGTTTCAACCAAGAACTCTTCAAAAATTGTTGTGAATGTATAGAGCATTCGCACATGACGTCACTTGGAGGACAAAATCAACGTTGCTAAGGCTGTTGTTAGGGGCGGGACATAGAAGTATCCAATAGCAGCATTCGCACATGACGTCACTTGGCGAATAAACAACGTTGCTAAGGCCGTTGTTAGGCAGAGTCATGTGATTGAAAATACTCTATAGTATTTCGACCTAAAATTTTCTTGACGTTTAAGGCGACTGGTGAGCTTTCCGAGGGGCATTGTTGAATTTCCATTACAAAAAAAAAGATTGGTATTTTGTTTTTCAAAAAATATTAATTGGTTTTGGAATTATTAGGATTCAAAGTTTAAATTTTTTCTTTTTCTGGCCGTTCACTAGAGAAACAGACGAGTTTTATGCGTGTTTTGGTTTTATGATAAGTCTGATTTCTTTTATTTTCAACAATGGACTCTAACCGCCTATCTGGTTCGAGACTTCACGGAACCAACACGTGACCTACAACTGAGCTTGCAATGGACTCTAACCGTCTGACGTCACACGGAACCAACACGTGACCTACTGAGCTTGCAATTGGTTACCACAGATACTACACTAGTAGATCTAATAGTGTGGTATTTGTGGTAACCAATTGAAAGCTCAGTTGTAGGTCACGTGTTGGTTCCGTGAAGTCTCGAACCAGATAGGCGGTTAGAGTCCATTGGTTACCACAGATACTACACTAACACTCAACCAAACAACCAACCAGATACTACACTAGTAGATCTACTAGTGTAGTATCTGTGGTAACCAATCGCAAGCTCAGTAGGTCACGTGTTGGTTCCGTGTGACGTCAGACGGTTAGAGTCCATTCACTAGTTTCGACGGCGCTGTGACGTCAAATCCCGTTTTTTGATCACATGACTTTACTAGTGTTTTGGCAAAAATAAAATCGAATTTTAAGTTATTTAAAACATATTTTTGAACTTTAAAATCTGATATTTGGGAGTTTTAAACTATAACGTATCAAAAAAGTGTAAAATTAAGCAAATCCCTCACCTATGCAATTCCCTCATTGAATTAAGTAGCATAGTATTGAGTTAAGGGCCTTAACAATACTTTTGTTTTTGGGGTGCCTAACTTTTTTTTCCAAGGCTTCCTTTCCCGAGTATATTATAGGTCGAATTCAAATCTTTGTGCACTTAATATCTAAGTTTAGTTAGCTCTCTCAAGTTAAAAAAAAGGTCCTCAACCCGAAAATGCTTTTAAATTTTACCTTAATTACAGTCAAACCCTGATAAGTGAAACGAAAGTGTCGGTCCCGTCCCCTAGAGCAGTGGTCTCCACTCCAACCCCCGGTCCGTGGATCAAATGGTACCGGGCCGCGGGCCGACCATTTCATTGAAAATGAATTTACATTCCTAGGTTTATACTCCAAATTAAAAACATAATAAATCACTTTATATTTATTTTTTGGTGTAACTGTATGTAAGTTTGAAAGCATGTTTAAATACAATTAAATTAAAATTAATAAATCAAAATAATCTAGAATGTAAACAATCAGCGCCCCCCCCCCCAGCGGGCTGCGGTAAAATTATCAAACGTTGACCGGTCCGTGGTGGTCAAAAGGTTGGGGAACACTGCCCTAGATCCCCAAAAATCTCAGCAAAATTTCTTGACCTTATTTTTGACCCTAAAAAGTAGTATTTTGACTCAATTTGGACCCGGTGACACCCAAAGAAGATCGTTTGTTAT
The DNA here is from genome assembly GCA_963680715.1 of Tetragnatha montana. Classification (NCBI taxonomy): domain Eukaryota; kingdom Metazoa; phylum Arthropoda; class Arachnida; order Araneae; family Tetragnathidae; genus Tetragnatha; species Tetragnatha montana. Next base: position 6,748,600 of record OY796678.1, on the reverse strand, counting down.
ATACGCCTCTGAATTTTCAAGGGAGAAAACAGCAAATAAAAAATATTCATGAAAATTTCGGGAGGGGGGGAAACCCCTTATTTGGATACGGCCCTAAATAAGTGGCTAGTATTTTAACCCGAAATTTTATTTGAAACTTAACTGGGAAGGTCTGGAAAGGTTATTTCAAAATTTGCGTGAAAACATTGTATTTCTTTTCGTTGTCGCTACCTGCTGTCTCCCCAAATGGATTTTCAATCTATACCCATGTGATACACGGTTGATTGAGTTTGGGTAAGCTTTTCGTTGGCTATTGAATTACCATTATAGTAGTTAACTTGCGTTACGTAGCCTGTTTCTTAACCTTGACAGTGTTGTTAAGCTTTGATATTGCCGTCGTTTTCGAAATTATTTTTCCTTGGAAATCACTGGAGCGAATCCCAGTTTCTTCTCCCTTACCAATCGCTTGTTCAAACCGGTATTGTTTTCAGTTTTTTTCACTTAAACTGGGTTGAAATCTCCTTAAAATCAATTGAAATCGTTTTTGGTTTTTAAGCACTCTTTAAACCCCTTACTCTAACATGTTACCCTTATTTTCAGAATTTTATAGGGCTCTTTCGAGGTTTAGGGAATATTTTAAATTTTCAGAGGACTTTAGACCCCCCTTAAAAAAAGTCAGGGAAAGTTGCTTATTTTTGGTAAATCCTGTAAAAACATGGAAGTGGACAATTTCTTTGTCTGGTTTTTCTCAGTTTTATTTTTGAAATGGAAAATGTGGAGAATAATTGCTAGTTATAAGCAAAAAACTTTTTATAATTTGTTGGTGTTTTGACGTGAAATTTAAAGTACCAAAAATCAAACCATTTTTCCCACTTTTCAAAAATTTAAGTAAACCTTTTTCTACCTTAGAACTTATCTTGTCTTAGAAACTTAATTCAGAAATGTCAGTAGAAAAACTCTTCTAGGTATTTTTAAAACGTCATAAAAACTCTTATTTTTTTTTTCTTAATTTCCTCCGTAATTTTTAAAAACTTGGGTTCAATTCCGTTGAATGTTGCCAATATCTTGGTTTGCAGTTTTTGGCGATATTTCTGTTATTTGTCTGCTTGGCGATTTTCAACGGGACCGTAACCAAAACGTTTTCATTCAGGGATTTTCTCCTCTTGTGCCAAACTAGAATCATAGTTGTCTTTCCTCTCTAAATAATATAAGCAAACGAAAAAGGCCTTTTTGAGAAATGTACAAAGTTTCGAATCTGAGGTTCTCTTGGTTTTTCTATATTGCATTCTTCGTTACGAATTTATGTGCAACAACTCCCTTTATTGCTACTAGCTTAAAAGGTCAACTATTGCATGTTAAGTATGTATATGGTTATAGTCACTAAATAGACAAAAAAAGAATGCTAATTATTTTTTAAATCAAATCATTAAACCTTAAATCTTAGTTATTAAATCATGGTTACGATTTTCTCTTGAACTGATAGCGTTTAAATGTTACGCTTGTATTCAAACAGTTAAGCTAAATAATTCAGATATTTTTTATTCCTTTATTGCATTTTACAGTGTGAAATTTAAGTGATAAGTGTAATCAGTTTTAATCGAGATTTTCTTGTTCTTTTTTCCCCATGAAATTTTCATTTGGAATGCTGTGGCTGTTTTTTTTTAGAAGAATAACATAAGTAGAGACCAGATTCATGCATTTCGCATTGTGTCGTGCTTTTGCAAACCTATTTTCCAGAAAGCACGTATGGAGACAGCATTCCTATAAGTTTAAAAGTTATGGTGTTAGTAATTTATAAATTTATGCCTATAGAAGTTTTGTATAATCCGGATTGCTTAATATTTCCTCTCTCAAGAGGAAAAGAACCTTATTGTTAACCTTGATTTTTGTTGTCATCTTAAACTTTACTATTTAACGAACTTCAACATTTTTAATGTCTTGTGTTAGTAGTGTTCGGCATTTGGTATGTTGTCCATTGATCTTTTTCAATTAATAGGTGCAACAACTGAAAAAGCATTTGCAATTGGTTTTAAGCTAGTTTAGTGCAAGAATGGATTGCAATTTGTATTTCAACTGGTTCTTGCAACAGTCAAAAATCAATTGCGGCAGGTTTGTTATGGTGTTGCGTTTTTAGTCATTTTTGACCCTCCTCCCCCCCCCCTTGTCAGCAAAGATAACCAAGCAAACCGCAACCCCCCTTCATAATTACGTAAGAATACTGCCTGGACCCCCCTTGTTCTTTTTTTTTTGTACAAAATCTTTTGCAAAGCTTAGATTTCTGATATTCGTTGTTCTCCAATGAACACTTAACCTATCGTAAAAACTTCATCAAGAAAAATGCTTGAAATTTTTTCCTAGTTAATTTATTTTTGGTTGAATTTTGAGATTATTTTGCAAGATATTTTCAAAAATGCATTGTTTGTAACATCTAACGAAAGCATCACTCATACTCCCCCCTTGTCAGGAAAAATAAGCTAATAACAAACCCCCTCCCCCCTCAGATGCTTACGTAATATTTGAACGGCCTCTCAGTAAAAACAAACAAAAAAATGTATAGCTTTACACCCATGTAATAAATTTGTTTTTTACTGACCGGATCCTTTTAATCCTTTATATCCTTTTAATCAGTTTTATGTAAGTCTTTATCTTTTATTGCATTTCATCTGGTCTCTACCTGAAAGAGTATTCTTGTATGTTGATGTTTTTATTTGTTCTTGCTGTCTGATAAAATTCGAATCATGTGGACTACGCGTTTTTTAGATTAATCCTATAACTGTCTATTACAGTGTTCTTCACTTTGTCTCTTTTCTATGATGTAAGGAAACAACCAATTAATTTTTATATCGAAATGGGTAATAAAGAATTTATTACTGTGATTGTTTTTGAAGTTTCTTCCTTTAATCCTTAGGTGCATTTAAGCAGCGTGTTTTAGAAAAGTTTAAAAAAATTAGGTATTTTTTTTACCTTGATTTTGTGATATTTTAATAGCCCACAGGTCATGGGTTTGTTTACGATAGAAATCTCCATAATCCTGTTGTATTCCAGGAATGTTCAAAATTGGTTTTGAACAATTTCAGCTGCCCCAAACCCCCCTTTTAAAGAAGCAGTTTTCTATTTTTTTTTTTTTTCCCAAAATTATTATTTCAAATCTTCATAATCGACATCCAATAATAATGTCTCTGTGGAAGGAGTTAGGGAGTTAGACACGTCTGTTCTATAGTTTTTTTAAAGTTTGGATAATTTTAAAAAAGTTAATAATTGGATGTATTTAAAAAAAATGTGTTTCTACTGACAATAGTCATTAAAAAATCTACCTGGTTTTTTAGTATATTGAATAATGTCTCATGAAAAATTCTTAAATGCGTCACTGGGTCCTTTTGTCGAGAGGTTTAAGTTAGGACATTTTATTGAAATAATAACAGAAAACCTCTTTATATGCCAGCCGTCCGCCCACAATCCGTAGCCGAACAGCTCATACCAAATATAATGTCAAGTTGACGTAACTGCTACTATATTCGACAGCAAAGTTTCCTGAACTTATGACGTCACTAAAAAACAATAGTTCCCATCGCGCGTGTCTGAATTTTAAGGGAAATGAAGAACGTCAATTTAAAAATATGATTAGTTTGTTATACCCATGTATATGTTACGGGCAATGTGATAAATCCGGCCATTATAATAATCCCCGATGTGAGGCGGGCAATGTGATAAATTCAATGGCATTTATCAATGAAATTAATCACTTTGCCCGCCTCCACTTTGCCTGTAACATATATATAGCATCATTTTATCACGATTTGCGTAACGAAACCCCTCCTAGCAACCCAACAGGCTTTCTGTTTACGCAGTTTCTGCTTCCGCGTAGTGACGTCATAGGGTCAGGAAACGTCAAGCATAGAAGTAAACGAAGTTTGGCTCCACATAACAGAAATTGGACGAATTTTGTTTGGGATTTTTTCTTTTTATATAAAGGACTAAATTTATCCCATACCACCCCCGATTTTTTTTTCTGGTTACGCCACTGAACTGTCCATATCATCATGAATAATTTTTTTTCTATGACTGCCTGCAGTTCTTGAAGGAAATGCAAAGGGAGATAGGATATTCCTGTCGGGAACAACAAAACACTTCCTTCTTCCCTTTTACGGAACAAGGCTTTTGATCTCTCTATACCTAAGGTGTAATCTCTCTGTCTTCGGACGACTGATGCAAGAATCATCAGGGCTGCAATGGGCATTAAAATTACCACGGCCGCAGAGATATTTTTAACTCCTCTGAGATAGTATTTCACTCTTTGAAAATTGGAAATACTCTTTAAAAAAAACTAGTCAGGAGTATTTTCACTATTTGAATTTTTCCCTAAGGTTTAGCTTAAAAAATGCACCGCGTGGCCCCACCGAAATCCACAAATAATATTTTTCTACTCAAAACATCAACTGATCCCAGCGGAGTCATTTTCGCCCGACTTCTGGAACCCTAATTATCATACTTGGCACCCTAACGGCCATATTCATAGCCATCAGCGTCAGTGTTAAATCCTAGATCAAAGAAGGATTCCACCAATCAGAGTCAGCGAAAAGCTAATTTTCCTTTCTTTAAATGTTGTTGAACACTGACTCTGATGCAGTGGCGTATATAAGGGGGGGGGCGAGGGGGCCCTGGCCCCCCCCGAAATTCGGACTAGGTGTACCAAAACCAGTTAAAACCCTGTATTTTAGGGTCAAAATTCAAAAAATTTCTGGGGGAGGACCCCCAAACCCCCTTTTGTACTTGGAATTTTATTATGAACAACTTTTATTGTTATAAGTTTATCAAAATTCAAATCCTACCAAAAAATATATGTCCAAAATTCGGACTAAGTGTACCAAAAACAAGATAAAAACCTGTTTTTAGGGGTAAAGTTCCAAAAATTTTCTGGGGATGGATCCCCAGATCCTTTTTTGTACTTGGAACTCCCATTTTAATAACTTTTTAAATATTAAGTTCATAAAAATGTACATCCGAAATTCGGACTTAGTATATCAAAACTAGTTGAAAACCTGGTTTCTTTAGTCAAATTTCCAAAAATTTTCTGGGGGAGGACCCCCATACCCCCCTTTGGTACTTGTATTTTTATTAATAACAAGTTTTCCTATATTAAGTTTTTTAGGCCCTAAATTATCACCTAAGAAGCTACATCGGACCTATTAAATATGTGGGGGAGGGACTGGGGAGTAATTTTGGGCCCCTCCCGAAATAAATTCCTATATACGCCACTGCTCTGATGGCTGTGAATATGGTTGTAATTATCATACTTTTTAATTGTGTTTTCATTCAGCCATAGTATTTTTTTTTCATTTATTGTTCTGATGCTTAGGGAGTTTGACTGCGGTTTTCGTGTCTCTGTATATGCAGTTCATGCTATTTCCGTATTTCACTCCTCATAATTCAATTTCACTCCTCCTAAGAAAGTCAAGGAGTATTTTTACTCCTCCAAAAAAATCCTAGGAATGCACGGCCGTATCCAGGGGTTAGAAGAGGGATCGACAAGTAAATAAACGTGCAGTCCAAATAATTTTGGAAAAGAGAAAAAAAAAAGGCACTTAATTCCTTTTGAAGTCTTATCTTCAGATATACATATTTTAAGATATTAACCTTAATTAATTGTTGGCACTCTGGACAATCCCCTCCTTGTATCCAAAAAAAAGTTCTTAAAATGAGTTAAAAATTACAGGTCAAATTCCAAAATTTTTCTTTTCTAGAGGAGGACCCCTATACCCCCCAACAGTACCACAAAGAGATCTTGAGTGATATTTTTTAGGAAATCCCCAACATTTTGTCTCAAAAGGTAAAGGTAAAGTCCCCCTTGGAGCCGTGATGGATCCGAGCTTGCCTAGAGATCACACTTCTTTGCTTATTACTCAGTATTAGGTAGTGTTCGGCACTAGTTAACTAGAACTAGTTGCAACTAGTAGTTAACTACGGATCAACTACTAGTTAACTAGTAGTTTAACTACTTTTAGTTTAAAGTAGTTCAACTAATAGTTTAACTACTTTTTTAATTAACTACTAGTTAAAACTACTTTCAAATTTTCAACTACTACTTCAAAAAAAATTTTATTTAAAATTTAAAAAGGCATTTAAAATTTTTATCAAAGGTAGAGTACTCAAATACCATAACCAGAAATAAAGACCATTTTTGCGCGAAGTATAAACGTTTTTTGTGACATAGATGAGAAAGATGTATTAGAATTTTGCCAAAAAATAGGTTATGAAATTAAATATAGACTAGTTAACTACTTTGGGAAATAGTTAACTACTAGTTGCAGCTAGTCCTAAGAAAAAATAGTTAACTACTAGTTGCAACTAGATTTTCCCAGACTAGTTAGTAGTTGGTAGTTAACTATTTTTTAATCACTAGTTGCCGAACACTAGTATTAGGTACCTACAAAATTTGAAAATTTAATGCACAATACGGCCTGCCTCCCCCCTAAAATCGGACTAGGTGTCCCAAAGCGAGTATGTATCCTGTATTTTAGAGTTAAATTTTATAGGGGAGTATCCCCCTTGTGTGTATTATTCACATTTTTTTTTATACATTAAGTTCATAAAAAATTTTAAAGTGATTTAAAAATTAAATCAGTGTCGTCAAAAGCATTTAAAAATTTTAAAAAGTATCGTATGAAATTATTGAATAAATTTATGGCTTATTTTTAATTTTTAAATAAAAGGAACAATTTCCCTCGAATCTCAAGAATCAGGGCCGTATCCAAGGGGGGGGTTTTAGGGGTTCAAACCCCCCCCCCCGAAATTTTGACATCAATTTTTTTACTGCTATTTTTCGTGAAATAATGTCTCACATGGAGCGATATCCTCTTCAGGGAATAACCCAAAGGGTCTCGAAATGAGTCAAAACCCTACTTTTAAGGGTAAAATTTCCAAAATTTTTCTGGGGGAGGACCCCCAAACCCCCTCGAAATTTTGAAATCTATTAGTATACGGGTTTTTCCTTCGAGCTTGTGTGATTTACAAGGAGTGGTCCTCTTTAATGTAACCTAAAGTGTCTTAAAATGAGTTAAAATGCCACTTTTAGGGGAAAAATTCTAAAAATTTTCTGGAGTAGGAACCTATAAAAACCCCCTTAACATTTTGTCATATTTATTACAATATACCTTCTTTTTACCTTGAAAATTCGGCTGCTTACAATGAGTGGTGCTCTATGGGTGTAATCTAAAGGGTCTCAGAAATGAGCTAAAACACTCTTCTGAGGGGCAAATTTCCAAAAATTTTCTGGGGGAGAACCCCCAGACCCCCCTTTTACTTCAAATTCATATTGTTTATACAATTTTGAAATTTAAAGTGCATCAAAATTTCAATCCAGTGTTGGCATCTAAAACTTAACATATAAAAGTACCCGTAAGGAGGTACCTCAGAAAATATTTGAGTCAAACCCCCCCCCCCCCGAAACAAAAGTCTGGTTACGGCCCTGTCAAGAATGGTAATAAATTATTTAAAAATATGTCAGCAAATATTGGAACTGATTATTAAAAAAAAGAACAAATTAATTCTATAATGCGCGAAATATTCGTGCGTATTTTTAATTACTAGGTAGGTAATAAATTTTTCGTCGTACAATTATGCCAGAATCTTATTTTAAAATAGTTAAAAGAAAAAACAATATTAATTAGAAGAGGATACATAAATTAAAAGAATTTTTCTCAATTCTAAAAATTCATTTTTGATGTAATAAACCTCTTGTGAAATTCTCGTATACTATGAATTTGAACTTGTGTTATGTGGGAAAAAAAATATAATTTATTTTAGAATTTTTTTTCTATGGGTTTTAACTGCTTTATATAATTTAAACTATCGAACGTAATTTCTGTAAACTAATTTTTTCCAGTGAGGTTTTTAACTCTCTTCAGATTGTTGTATTTTGTGGTATTTATTGATATTGATAAGTTAGAATAGTGAATTAACCTTTAAATATTTGAAAACTTAACTTTTGAATATTGGGGGTCCTCTCCCAGAAAATTTTTGCCAATACGCCCTTTAAAACTATATAATATTCCATCTATTTTAAAACTTCCCTAAAGATATCAATTTCTTTTACCCGGCAGAATTTTCAAAGGAAAAACACTATAAAACAGTTCTCAAAATGCATTAAAGGGGGGCTTGGGGGTTCTTCCCCAGAATTGTTTTTGAATTTTAGAATTAAAAAATTGTTTTTAAGCTATTTGTTAGGGTTTCTCGGGGGTGGCCATGGCCCCCCTGGACCCGCCCATGAATTAATATAGTACAGTACTTTTTTAATGTTTAATATTTAAGTAGAATTTCAAAAATTACTTAAGTTTTCTGCAGTTAAAATAGTTAAAAGGATAGCGATATCCACTACTTCTGGCAAAAGTAAGAAAATTTTCTTTTTAAAAAATGAAATGCGCAATTCTTTGCTGTTAAAATTTTGATTACTTATGTTATTAAATTTTTCATAGTCTAGTATTTAACGAAATAATTCTTAGATAATATTTTTAATGTTACTCATTAATTTTTGAATTTTTTTTTACATTTTTTAATATTAAAAAACTTGATTATAGAAATAAATTTTCTCCTCTTTGAACTTTTCATCGCATTGATATTTTTTTTAATTATAACTATTACCCTGGATTGGTAATTCTCTGTGGGTAATATTTCACAAAATATTTTTTATAACCAAATGTTATGAAAAAACACCCTTAAAAATTGCAATTTTTCACAATTTCAAAACAATAAAGTGAAGTGCGGTCAAATTCCAAACTTCTCCTTCCGCCGCTAGATGCCGCGGCGATCGTCGGTTGACGTCAGCCGATTTGTGTTTATAAATATACGCTGCCTGGTGAAATTATCAGAATTCCGAAGAGTGTCGTATCGTTATGAGTGTGATAGGCCAGCCGGTTGTGAATTGTCATAGCGTAGAAGAAAGTATTAATCAATTGTTTGAAAGTATGCCTGCTATTACGAGTTGTCCCTTTAGTAACTCCATGAGGTGAGTACATTTTTAAGCCTTCAAACCTGCCATTTTACTTTTAAGAGCGTGTTCTGTTTTTCCTTGCCTACGTGCGCAGTAAATTGCACTTCAAGGACAAAAGGATATGCAAATAAATCGATAGCTATGTCGTGCGATGTCGAATGCGAAGTGTTTGGAAGTCTGGAACTTCCTTGGTGTCCTGTAGTTTGTGTAAAATTATCGCTGGATGCTTCCTAATTTGGCTTGAATAAATTTAGAATGGCTGAAGGTCTGGTGTGACGTCATTGTTCAATGACCGACTTTTATGATGTACGGGTATGTTTCGATTTCGAAAGGATAATCCAGAAATACGGGTCGCAAGACTTCTTTCCGTGGTTCTCAAAATTTCTTTCGAAATTCTCGAATGTTCCACAGGTTCATGACACGTGTTTTCGACATCAGTCTACCTGAAATCCCTGCATTCTAATAGTAAAATTCTGAATTGAATGTTTTGTTTATAATTTTCCAATTCACACTCTGAATTGGTTGATAAACATTCTCGTAGCTTGGCAATGTTTATAAACAGTATCAAAATATTCAATGTTTGGGATTCGAAGTCATTTTTAATCATAAAAACCACAAATACCCAATCCTGGATACACAAATAAACCTTTCTTACAGTTCACAAAATCAATAAATAGTAGTCTTATGAATGCAACTCTGCGAAATTGACCAACGATATTAAAATATTGATTGTGGGTGAGCTTCTAAAAGTTGTGTAGGTGTAATGTGTTCACTATTTAAGGTATTGAAACTTTAGTCAGGTAATCAATTTGAGAGTTAGTTGTTTTGGTCTAATTGTTAATGTAAATCCCAAGTAAGATCTTTGTATCAGAATATAAAACAGTTAATAATCAGAAATTTATCCTCTTTTATCACAAGGTATTGGATTTTATGAAAAAGATTTCATTAGAAATGTTTTAGTCTTATGTATGAAAGGCTGTTTACATTCAGGTTCCTTGGCCTATTAAGTACAATTTCCCCAAAATTATTGGAAATGGGTTAATGTTTTGTATTAATGCGACTAAATATGATAATTGACTTTATTAATAAATCTGCAACCTAAGGCTCCTAGATAAATAAGTTTAATACTGTCGGAATGACTTTGCAACAATTGAAACGTCATGTGTCTGACTTCCTGATAATTTTAATAGCCTTTGTAAAACTTGGCAAAGCCAGATAAGATGAACAAAGCTCGGATGATTTTAAGGGTTATTACCTCTACCTTGGAGATAATTTTCAATTATTGCCCTCTATAAAGGGAGTAGATAACCAGTGTTAGGATCAAGGTTTTTTATAAATGGAATTGCTTTAGCTACTTGTTCTGATAAGATATGACTTTATTTTTCTAAAATGAACACAAGTGCTGATAAACAGTCTCATGGCTCTTTGGGATTTTTATTTATGTCTAGTTTAGGGAGTTAATAAATTTTAGTTTTTTACTTGTTCATCATAGCAAAAGACACTTACAAACACAAAGGTGGTACATACAGATGTAACCTATAATTTTAAACAATAAGTTGTTGATAGCTTTTAAAACAAGCATATCTCTAAAAATAAGATAATAGGTCTTGTTTTAAAGATTAAAATTTGTTTTGTTCCCTGATGTTTCATAACTAGTAGTAAGAGATAAATAAATATGTATTGAACTTTAGCACAAAACTTCAAGTGGAATGAGATGTTATAATGGAGATTATTTCAGAAATATGATGGGGAAGTTTTATAATTTTCTGATGGGATATTCCATGGTGTTTTTAATGAATATTAAGCTAAACTAGGCCAACTTATTTCTTTTACTTTGAAAAACTCTAAACTTTCTGAATATTGGGGTAGTACTCTTGAATACACCTAAAAAGATTTTTAAAAATCCTGCAGTATGAATATCTTTCTATATTTAGAAGAAAGATGGTTCAAATTTTTTTAAATCCGCATTTATATATTGCCATATTCAGAGTTTTCTCAAGTAATTTGTTTTGCCGATCTGTTCAATTATCTTGGGCTGAGTTTACTTCATTAAAAATTTTTTATGTAATTGCTGCACCAACTACTCCATTAGTTTATTTTTTTTTCTCAATTGATGAAATTGATTCAGTAATTAACAGTCGGGTGAAACAATGCAAGGTTGTAGTTGATATAAGGAAAAATAACTGTAAATTATATTTAATCTTGTGTTTTCAAACTTAAACTTTCTTATGCACTAAGTAGAGATGTGAGTCGAGAATATTCTTCGGAGAACGAGAATATTCTCCAGGAGTGAGAATTTTGAGAGTAATCGAGAATATTCTATTTTTTGATTGATAAATGGAAATAAATGTAAAAATTTTTGATAATATGAAATGGTCTGGTCATGTAGTATTAGTGTTAGAAACTTGAAAATAATAACAAATTCAATGAAACTTGTTAAAATTCAATGAAACCATTTAAAAGTCACCCTACAGTTCAGAGAATATTCTCTGAACTGTAATTTCATTATTTCGCAAATTTTTTTTTAAATAAGTTAATTTTATTTAATAGAATATAAAATATTTTTTAAAATATTAGAAGCAAGTTTTACTGGGAGAAAATACTCATACAATTAAAAGAGGAGTCTTAAATTATTTTTATATAGTTGTTAAAAGCAAATGTAATAATACCAATAGTTGTCAAACTGAAGGACCTTTTGAACCTGACATTTAGTTAATTTTGATAGAACTTTGTAAAATTAGGAGACGAGAATATTCTTAAAAGAAGGAATATCACATTAGAATTATCTGTAATAATTACTTTACCTATCAAACATGTTGTCTTATCAATTAAGTAGTGATTTTAAAATATTTTTCAACTTAATTTGTCTTTCTTTTGTTTATGATAACTTCTATTCTTCTAATTTGAAGTTGATATATCCCTTATAATTTTCTTTTTCAAAAAAAAAAACCCCACATTATTTTAGTATTTAGTAGCTTCTAGGAGAATATTCTCGAAAATTCTCCTCTTGGAGAATATTCTCCAAAAGATTATTACCGAGAATTTTACATCTCTAGCACTAAGGGTTCATAGTACAAAAACAAGGGTTGCCGTTTTGACTCCCATATTTATCCTAACCTATGCAGTTTTACAGCAACCCTAAGGCGTGCCAAAAAATAATCTAAAGTAAATTTGAATTGAACGTGGAGATACTGGTTCTTGCACCCACAGCCTCAATTCAACTCTTTATCATATTTCAACTAGAAATCGTCCTCTGTCTTAAATTTAAAACCTGTACTGTTTGAGCTTGGTAATTTCAACAAATATACTAAGCCAGAAAATGAAAGATTTGATGCACTCCTTTTGATTTTAAGTTCTAAAAATCTATATCAACCCTGTAATGGTTTGTCTCCCTTAACTACAGAAGGGAACGAAATAAAAATAGTGTTGGCTGGCATTTTTGGCACCTTGCCCAGTGTCGTCAAAACATCCCGTGTTTACTTGGCTGCTCTGGTTGCTCAACTGATAAGTCAATATGTACTTTGTATCCTTATTTGTCCCGCTTAATTTCACCTCTTAATTCTGTCATTCTGATAAGGGTGCTAAAATTGACAAGTATGTTGACAGAGTTGGAATTGGAAACAGTCATTGCTCTAAAACATAAAAATTCTAAAATTGAATATTTAGAAGTTATATAATTTAAAATGTATGAAAATTCTCAAAGAAGGATTATAAAGATGCTGTAGGTAGAGTTGCAGTTTAATAGAAAAAGCTTATTTTCTTAAGCAGTTGTATTTAAGGGAATAACAACTGTTTTTGTCCCGAGTCTTAATCACATGTTTAGAACATGTGACATTCACTGTGTAGTCAAAACAAAATACATAGTATATTGCCAACTCATAAAACTCTTTAGGCTTTAATTTTGAAAAAATTAAATTAAATTTGTTGTACAAAGAGCACTTCTTAGTCTCTTGGTTTTTACCCATTTTCAGTTATTGGGACTTATTATCCACCCTGATTGATTAAACTATTTCATCTAATAAAAATGTATTGGATTTCAAGGTACTCCAAAAAAAAAAAACCTGCAGTTTTTAATTGCATATACTATCCCATATATATCTAGTGTGTTTTGCTTACTGGTAATTTTTTTATTCAATTATACTTTTGTTGTTTTTAAGTTATTCTATGGTTATTGGTTCAAAAATGTTGGCTTAAGTGCTTAATTATAAAATCTAACCTTGCTCTAGTAAACTTTTTAGTTTGAATGAAGGACAAAAACAGTCAGGGACTAATACAGGACAATTTTGGAACTATTTATTTGTATTACCTTCACAAAAAAAATGTATACAAACTATGTTTTTGTTAAAAACAGCACCTTCACAAAAAATCTTCCAACAAATCGACATAAAAAATATACTTATTAAAATTATTAAATTTCATGAATCGCTTATATTTAATTGATTATTTTAATTGGCTATAAGACTAAAGCAGTAAGTTATTAAAATACTGCTTTCATAAATTTTATAGTTAAGTTCCCAGTAAAAATAGTTATCAAAAATTAGCATCAATTAAAAGCCTGTTACTTTTCACAAGAATTAAAATGCTGTGTGAACTTTTCACAAAAATGGGGGTCAAATTGAAAATCCTGGATTGTTCCCTGATGATCAGATCATGGTGAATGTTGTTATTTAGATAATGTTAACAAAATAGACAGGTTCCAATCACACAATATTTAAGAACATTAACACAAGAATAATTACTAAAAGTAGTGACAATAACAGTTTTGAACATATTATGACGAAGTGCAGCATCCTATATTCAAGGGAAAGGCTAAAATGTTTTCGTGGAACAATCAAATCTAAGTGTTTTGTGGGATGAACCATACACAAATGAAAATTTTGTGGAATTAACAATTTGATCTAGGATTTAATTATTAAAACTTAAATGATTGAATTTTAAAACTACTGTTAAAAATAATTTTATATTTTTACGGAGTTATAAAGGCTCTTGCGCTGGAAATCAAACAGTCAGTTACAGGGGTCGATCCAACCAAAAATTGAGGCCCTTTTTCTGCTCCTCAACTAATTCCACCTCCTAAAAACTGCACCTTCACAAAATTGAAATTCATAAAAACTACCCTCTATCACAAAATTCAAACTATTAGCTTTAATAATTATTTGCAAGAAAACAATCGCAAAATATTGTTTGTTTCAAATCTAAAATATGGTTTTTACAATAATTTGAAAAATTAAAATATAATTTGACTTCAGTTTTTCAAAAAAAAACCCCACAAAAAATAAAACCTAGATCGACCCCTGTAAAGGCTCTTAGGCTAGAAAATTTTTAAATGAGTCATCCTATCCACATTTTACTTTAGCAATGTTTAATGGAAACCTGCCTGTTCTTATATTGTGTGTGTTTTGTGTTTTTCAGTTCCCAGCAGTACTCAATATCCATTGGTACAGGGTCTCTGTGGTGCTCCTGATGCCCCCCATGCCGCCAACGTGTTGCTATTGAATGCAGAGGGCAGCGGCGTGGGGAAATTTAAAGAGCCCCCTGTGACTGCGCGATCAGTCTCAGTAAAGGTGACATTTCCCTCTTTCTTTACTTTAAGTCAGGGTTGCTTGATTTTTTTTAAGAAAACTTGTGATTTATAAATCTAAAATGTTAAAATATACCATAATTTTAAGAAATTAATTAGTTGTATGCTTTACATTAACTTTTGTTGCATAAAGGTAACTATCAATGGGTAGATAACCACTTAAATTGACCAATAAATTATATGTAAAAATAATCGTGAAATTGAGTATAGACAGTATCAATGGAGTTCAGTGTTCGTTGAATGAAAAAGGTAGATAAGTACTTATTAAATTGAAAACAAATTTTGGCACAGCTGGAATAAGAGTCCTCCATTTGGTGACTCGTGTTGCGGTTGCCAAGTTAGCTGTACGTAAGTTAGCGGCACGATTAGTTATAGTGTACAGTTGGTGGTATAGTTGGCGATCGCCAAATGGAGTACTCTTATTCCAGCTGATCCCAAATTTTATTTTGGCAAATTTCAAATTATATAAAAAAAATGCAATGAAATGACATGGATTTGGCTGGAATTAAAGTGGCTATATCTGCCTGTGGGGTTGTTATTTTTCACTCTTCTCCCTAATGTGTAAAGCAAAACTTGGAGATTTTTAAGAGCTCAAAAACCAGAGTTGGCCAATACATATCATGATATTTATAGGGTAATATATATATCGTATTTATCCAATAACAAAATCGCCAATTTTCAAGCTGAAACCTCCCAAAGTTAATTTCTTAGTACTTTGTTGACATGTTAATTAAGTTAGGAAAAATTTTTTAACCATGTAATTACAGTTTAATACCTGTAAAATCAAATTAAAGTATCCTGTTTTATTAGTTAGTTTTTATGGTTATTCTAAATTTAAGAGATCAAATGTTGTTCACGCAGTTTTCAGACGTGCTTTTTTGCCAATCTCATCCCTGCAATTATCGAAAAAATTTTTGGACTCAAACTGACGATTTGCTGTTTCAGTGGGAGGAAGTGACGAAGGACTCTCTTGATGGCGCAGTGTTGTTGACGTTCAATTTCCTTCTGACCAACTCGAGGGTGGTGCACTGGAATGCTGTGCTGTGGAAGAGGAGGCTGTATGTCCAGGTGCCTGACTGCGGCATGTGCGATGGGTCGAAAGACTCGTGAGTATCATCTCCTCTCTTTTCAGCCTTGTATTGAATCCCCCACATGCCTCCTATGTGTAGTTTCAGGAAAAACCTCGTACAAAAAAGTTCATAAAGAATGGAGGATTACAGCATCTCTTAAAATTCAAAGTTTTCAAGCTTAACTGATTGAAAATTCTCTCCCGAACCCAAAAATATGCTAGTCTTTTCGGCGAGAAATTTTGGTAGTTAATTATAAGATATTTCATTACAGAAAAGTTGACATCAAAAGAGAAACATTAGGCTGTAAAAACAAAAACTAGACCGTAATGATTGTAAATAAGGATCGTGTGACATCACAAGCTGTTTCAGCTCAGACCAAAATGAAGCTCTTTTAATTGAAAATAATTTAAAAATTAGCGCTTTGAAAGGCATATTAAAATGTTTTCTGGACATTTTAAGTGATTCTGAATACATTAAGATTTTTTTAAAATTTACTGCAATTGTCCATTGCTATTCCTACAGATGTGAATTGTTGCATAAGATTTAAACTTGAAACTTATGTAATCAAAGTCTGCCCTAGATTGCCATTGATTTATTGAATCCTTTTATAAATTTTAAATTTCATAGTATGGGATGTGTTACGAATTCATTGTGTGGGGTATTAAAAAAAATATAGGAAGTGATTTAATTTTCATAACAAATTTTAAAGTTGCTGAAAATGACAGCTTGGTTTTCACATGGTTTGATGAATTAAAGCTCAAGCTTAATAATTGTTGTTTTTTCACTCAATTTGGAATAGAGCCATGGTTTAATTTTCAGGTCTGGAAATATTGGATTTATTTAATACTAAGTATTTCCCTACTCAGTTTGATTTAGCTTTTCAAATACCTTTTGAGATGCATTTGGTCAAAAGTATCCTTGCCTTGCAGGTTTTTGACTCTTCTGGAATTTGCAGAAGATGAATTGCAATGCTCGCATGTCATAGTGTGCTTCAACAAGAACAGACCAGACAAGAGTGAGTATTAAGTTTACTTGCACGTTCTCAAAGTGTGTTGTATAGTAGTTAATGTGAAGATAAATACTTGGGCTATTGATGAGAATATTTTGATATGATAATGCAAACATTAAGTCTTGGTTTAATACTTTTCTAGGAAAACTGGTTATAAAACTAAGGTATCTTTAATAAAGCTATTTAAATTTTAAGAATCAAGAAAACTTGTTTTAGTGTCTACTCCTAGGGAACCTTTGTTCTAAAGTGAAAATCATTTCTCATAGGATTTGTCAGTGAAATAAGTGAATTTAAATTAGTAAATAACTATACTATATGAATCAAATGATGCATTCTAGCTTGATTGATATAGAATATAATTTATTGGACATAGTTACATAAAATAGACATCTTTTAACAGAAGCCATCAACATCCCAAATAACACAAACACCATACAAAAATAAGACAAATACAGAAAAGATTTAAACATTGCTTTTTGCCTAAAAGTATCTGCAGAATTACCCCAACTCTTTAATTAATATTAAGAAACCTCGTCGTAATAGTGGTTTGAACAAAGCATTTTTTTGTCACTGAATCTAACCAATGACTAGTAACTGACTAACTTAACTATTAAAATACTAACTTTTTAAAGTTTCAATTCTTGGAGTATGAATTCATTCAAGCTTTCTTGATGGTAACACTGGTGTTACTTGCTCTTAATTTAGTAGTCGGTTACCTTATAAGTTTACTACTGGATTGTTAGCTTTCATTGAAAATTTTGCATTCGAACTTAAAACTTAAGATCTGCAAATCAGAATTGTGTTTGTCTGTAGCTATAAATTTCTTTAGTTTTTTTGCCCATTTCCAAAGTTTTTAGTGTTGTTTTTAGAATGACTTTGTTCATAGTCTCAATTTCAAACGTTTTTTTACTTGACCCACAGACAGTATGATTCTTTTGCAGAATGTTAGCTTTTAAGTCTGGTGTTTTTCCCCAATAGTTTTGTTGTCCCCAACCCCCTCGTATGAGTATAGATTCCCATATAATTTGTGACATAATTTCTGAATGATTCTGGTATTATCTTGGTTTCTTTTAATTATTCCTAACCAATAATTAACTAATGGGTTTTATTTTCATTTCCTTTCTGAAACTAATTAACTTTGCACGGCATCTCAAAAGGTCATTACCAAACTAAGGGGTGTAGACAACCAAGAATTGTCCTTGAAAATAAGATTCTCCTTGGATGCTAGAGAACATACGAAGGTTGCCAAAGATATGTATAGATTTTGTGGGTAAATTGCTAAGGGTAGAAGTTAAATTCCAGAGCCAATTATGCTACTAGAAAATCTTTTTAGTGTCCCTACTCTGAAGACTATTTTAACTACAAAATCTTAAGTCTTCATAAAAGTTAAAGCATAATAATTGGGACTGAAATTCAATTTTTACCCCTAACCATTTGTCCACGACAACCATTCTTTCTTAACTTCTGGCATCTTTTGCGACCCCACCATCCTTCATGGGTGCCACTCTTCCGTCCTGGGAACAGAATTCAGTCTTTCTAAAAGTTCAGTGAACAGAACTCCATCCTGGGTTTATAATGTACTGCAAAATCAGCTGACCAAATGGCAGCAATTTGTACTAAATTTTAGTACATACTTAGCACATTTTGCCCACAAATAAGCTTGTTTTACTCGGATAAAGCTTTGAGTTAAAATTTAAGGATCTATTTAATTGTTCATATGATATTTTACAAGTTTTTCTACAATTGTTAAAAAAAAATTACTAGATTTGGGGGAAAATGATTGAAAAAGGTAGTTCAAAGTTCAGTTTGCAATTTTTGAAGAGTGGCACCTTGTTCCCACGAGTTAGGGAATACCTGAAAAACCTGTAAAAGTCGGGGAATTTTAATTTCACCTTTAAAGTTAGGGAAAATTACTAATTTTGGCCAAACCCCTGGAATAGCATACAGAATACCTGGAAAATGAACAATATTTAATGTTTGTGTGTCAATTTTGGCTCTAGAAAGTGAAAAAAACGGACCATTTATTGAAAGATTGTTAAAAAAGCAAGAAATATCTGAAGAACTGTGTATTGCTAGTTTTTTGACCAAAAATCTTTCAAATTGGAGAATCAGGGAATCAGTGTCACCCATGTCATTAACCTATTGAGATGCCCTGTACTTGAATCTCGTATAGTTCAGCCTTTTCTGAGTCGTTGCGTGTCTTTCAGCTGCACTGGTCCGGACATTCATGTTCCTCGGCTTCTCGGTGTTGGCTCCGGGCCACAAGTTGGCGCCAAGCAGTGCCAACGAGGAGACGCTGTGCATGATCTACATCATCGAGGAGTAACCAGAATCACCACCTCCACACGACGGGGCTCTTTGAGTGTTTTCCCACGCCGTAGTATACTTTTCCAAAGCACTCTGGCTTTTTAAAACTCCCCGTCCTCTGCAAGGCTCGCCGACAACAGGATCTTGCCTTTATTGTACTTAAAACTCCCCAATTGTTTATTTTCTTTTCAGCCGTTGAGTACTGCCAAGCTGTTTCAGGCACCAAAACATTGCTAACCGATTAAAATACACAGTTGTGTATCAATAATAACCTTAAAAATTTGTCGACATTCGACTATTTGGAGTACGGAACGGCTTGGCGATACTTAATGGAACAGTTAACATAATTGAGAACATCTTTCTCTTATTACAAAGTATAAAAATTCCTTGTTGTAACTCTCACTGAAAAATGTAACTAAATGATGAGATTAAAGTTATTCGAAGCTGTCAAACGCATAGTGGACTTGATCCTATTTTATTTCACCATCTTGATCATGTTTGTATTCTAATTAAAATATCTATGTTTTACTCGTAAAACCCATCCTTAGGTCTAAATAATAATCTGGTTTCCAGAATTTCTCATCAAATATTGACTGCTCCACGGTCTCTCCTGTATGTCGGCCTGTCGAGCTCTTCAATTTTAAAAACTCCTCTCTTCACGATTTTTATTTTTGAACTTTTAATTTGAATAAAAAAAGCTTCCCAACGAGTTGGCGGCCAAACCACCATTCGAGCCGAATGGGTTTCCTTCGTCGTGACGGCACTTGTTGCTTTTAAAACTGGACTTTGAGATCTGAGAGTTGGCATCGAGAACGAGAGTCTAACTGCGCCGTTTATTGGACTCTGATTGGAAAATCTCCCTTTTGTTTTGCTTTGGGACCAATGAGTTATCCGGCTTGATCCTCCCCCTTTAGAGACTGTTATTTTATCCTTCAAGCCCCTGTTCTTTGGAGATATGTGCTTATCTGTCGTTGTTATAGCTAAACACTTTGTACTTTTTTTTTCCTTTGTAGTTTTTTTCTTTGATCTAGTAGTTTGTATAACTTTTCATTCCAAGGCTTAGACTGTGTTTGTCTTATCTCAAAAGCTTTGATAGTTTTTCTTTCTTGTGGTAGTTGGGTGTGAAAAAATTTTTTTACCCGTTTTATGTGTACTTGAAAATGTTTCTGTAATAAAGGATTCTAATAAAAAGAAACTGATCCAAAAAATTTTTTTGGTTTGTTCTCTTCACATGTGTTCTAGTTTTTAAGTTGTCAGTAGGGTGCTTTCACTTCTGGCTGTAACTAACATTTGAATTAAATTTAATCATTTTAACTATTAGAATTTACTGTTGTGCAAGTTTCACTTACTTAACGAAGACTTTAAGTATAAAAGTTAGTTTTAATTTTAAAAAAAATGTTGTTTTAACGCATATGTACATACTATCAGATTTTTTTTTCAAGTTTAAGTTAAAAAAAATTTATAGCTTCGAATACTTGATTCTTTTAGTAGAGATAAATGCAATTATTTCAGAGTTATGTTGGTGTTCAAAAGTTTAGGACAGTTGGACAACTCCTCATAAAAATTTAGATTTTAATAAGCTTAACGAAAATTTGTGGATAGAAAGAAAAAAGTTTTATATGTGCTCAATTGCTTGTTTTATTAGTGTACAGATAATGTTCTTAACCTTTTTATTATTCTACATTGGTAAAAATAGAAGTAAAAATAGGAAAAAGGTTTGCTCCCTGAATCACGGCTTACTAGATACTTATACAGGCTAGCAGAGTTTTAAACAATGAAAACCATTTGACAACTTTTCCCGCTTGGACAAGACCTACCTATATCACCCACCGCCTTCAACACTGGGGATATGCTTTGTCAGTTGGTCCAGTATTGCCATCTGGATTTGCAATGATTTCCGTACTCGGCTAGCCTCCTGTATAAGTATCTAGTAAGCCGTGCCTGAATAGTGGCACACTTTCAAAAAGGTTGGCCATCCCAGTGTTAGACTGATATCAATATAAAACTCAATAATTAGTAAGTGTCCATTTCAGTCTATTTTTATTTCCAACTAAACTAATTTTTAAGAAAAAACCCATAGAAATCATAAGTATGAGTAAAATAATTGACTAAAAATGACGTTCAAAGTTGATGAGTGGGGCAGCTAGATATGGTCTTTGGTCTTCCATTTTTTTTAAACTAGCTGTCCATTAAAAAAAAATATTTGGGTACGTTTTTTGTATTGAGTGCGTAGGAACAAGAAACATTTGTGAAAATTTTTGTTGGACATTTTGTAAAAACTAAAACCATAACTAACCTTTTTCATTTAATATTCTTGTCAATAATTCAATTCAAATATCCAATTCTTATCAGTGTGCTCTTGACATGTTGATTAGAACTTAAGGATATTAGGACATACGCAAGTCTGGACTTGCGCCCTCCAGAAAGTTGCCTCCTCCGTGGGAAAGAAGAAAGTAGATTCTTAAGACCAAAAAATTTTAGTCATTTAAAAAAAGTTCTTTCTTCTTAATCTTTTTCTCTTCCGTTCCCTTTCTTGGCCCCTTTTTTAATTCTTGTGACCCAGGGGGTCACTTTCCCCAGATTGTTCAAACTTTTTGATCATTGATTAAGTGCTTGTGCTAATCAAAAATGAGTTATTTAGGGTCAAAATCCTTACCATTTTCTTGGGGGAGTAAAAAGGAATTTCATTGTTTATATTATTTTGGGAATCTGTAGAGATCTATATAAAAAAATTAAAAGTTGTCTATTTGCGTCTAAGGTAGAGGTGATCCTCAAAAAATGACCTTCCCTTGGAGCCAGGCCATTTTTTAAAGAATTTTCACTGCGGGGGCAAAAGTCCATGAATTTTTCGTTAATTAAATAAAAAGCTGCTTAAAAACACTCTTTGAAATGCTAAAATTCTAAAAAGTATCTGAGGGCCCTAAAAATTTGGAAAGAATTACATACCCCCTCTAATATGCCCCCCCCCCGAAAATCTGGTCTTGACCCGCCCTTGTTTTAACCTTGATAAATGGAAATTTGTAGTGTTCAGTGGGTGTATAATTAAAGATGTAATACGTTGGTTTCAGATTAAAATATTCTAATATATGTATATTTTTTATTACTTTTTTAGTATTTTTAGATTTGATTTTTATGTGTTACCAATTTTTAATATTTGCAATACATTAAACTAGCCAACTAGTAATTTGTTCTGTTTGAATTACTGAAAAAAGTTTCGTCATCAAATTTTAGCTAACAATTGAAATTCACTGTTTGTTAGGGGCCATTCATTAATGACGTAAGGGTCTCGAGGGGGAGGGGGGGTTGGAAAAATCTCTACATAACCTTACTTGGGGGGGTGGGGGGTCAAACCCTTTCTTACGTAAGATTTTCCAAGTTAATGTTAACAAATTCCAAATGGTATTCCAAAGACTAGAGATAATAATATAATGGTAATATGTAGTTGACAGCAAGAATATCACTTATCTGTTGAAAAATAAAAATCTTTGATTTACGTAGAACTGAGAGTTTTAGTGTAACTGATCCTTTTCTAACATTTTATTATTTTGAAAAACTAAATGGAATCTTACGTAAGAATAGGGGGGGGAGGGGTTTGAAAAATCTTACGTACCCTTACATGGGGGTAGGGGGGGGGGGTCAAAAATTGCCAAAATCATCCTTACGTAATTAATGAATGGCCCCTTAGTTTTATCAAAAGAAAACAGCTTTTAAAAGTTGGTCCCTAAAGTCCCTTTTTTTAAGAAGTTAGGTCCCTAAGTCCCTATTTTTTAAGTATCAAGCTGCTAAATGCCCTGTACACCTGAAAAAAAATTATGTTGAAAGTGGAAAATCTAAACCACTTAAAATTGACAATTTAATCGTATTTCTTGCTAATTCACTGCAAAAAAAGTGGAAAATGCAAGGCAAATAAAATTAAAAAGCTTTATGAAACTGAGTCATTAAGGCAGTTAAATGAATATTAAAGGATAATGGCCGCATACAAGGAGAGATTACAGGTTCACCTCCCTCCCCCCTCCAAATTTTGATACTTAAAGTTTTTATACTATATTTTTTCTTTGAAAATTTGCCTGCTTGAAATTCAAGTATAGTATTTGTCTAGGGTACCCTGTGATAGTCGTACTTTATTGATGCGTACGCGTTTCTTTCAGGCTTAAATAAATTTTCAATACCACCTGTAATTATATTATATTCCCTTCCAACCCCATCATTGTGTAAGCGGAAACGAAAGAAAAGAGAGATTGCGGATTACAAAGAGAAAGCCGAATATTTTTCCAAAACACACACACCGTTGAAATACTTCTAAATCACTCTTGATAACGAGGAGCAAGCATTATTGTGCCTTTTACGATTACGATTCAGACGCAACGTTACGCAATCTTATCTGTTTCCACTGTTCCAGAGGGCTCCAGGTACACCGAGGATAAGATGACGAGAGAATTCGGAGTCGCACTGCCCGCGTCGTATTATATCTCACCTTTGCGTTTATTGTTGTGATACGTCCATCACAATCACAAGGTGGATAAACTTTCCTCTCTGATGATGCGTATTAGAGTAGGAATCAAATAGGGTGCGCGTTGACTCTCTTCCGCCATTCATTGTTTACAGCCACGTTTCTTGAACCCAGTACGTCACAAACGCGGAAGGAGAAATCGGTAAAACACAAAGCCTGTTGGGTTGCTAGGGTGAGTTCCGGAATGCAAGGGGCTATATCTGTCGATAGGGGGTAGTTATTTTTTTCCTCTTTACACTCATGTGTAGAGTGAAACTTGGAGATTCTTTTGCGCACAAAAAGTCAATTTGCCATTTTTTGGACTGATTCCCTTTTTAAAACTGACGATTCAATTTCAGATTAAGTACTAATTTTTAATGTCTAGTTCGATTCTAAGTTTTCATCAGCCAAAAAAGATGTTTTTCTTAATGTAAAAATTTTCTTTAAGAATATTATTACCTTAATGTAAGAAATTCGTGGTTGATATAGAAATCCAATTCCAAAAGGGGGGTTTGGGGGTCCTCCCCCAGAAAATTTTTGGAAATTTGACCCTTAAAAATAGTATTTTAACCCGAGGTATCGGGGGTTTCTCCCCGGTAAATTTTAAGAGTTTAACAATCAAAAAAGTGTTTTTCAGGCTCTTTTAGGCCAGGCCCAAAGGGGGCGGGGTCCGGACCCGGGGACCCCCCCTTTGCTACGCCCCTGTTTGTAAATGAATATTGATGTTATGGGTTTTCAACGGGGATAATGATAAAAATCCTTCAACACAAATATTTTTCAGTGTAATTTTTCATTCTCGACCCAAATAATGTAGCAGAATTCCACCATATTAAGAACAGAATCTAGTCTATAGATTCTTCTCTATCCTGACTTTTTCAGATGGCTGTTGAAATCTAGAAAGTGGCTTAGTAAACAGGTCTACAACATGAAAATGAAATTAATTTAAACTTACGATACTAACAATAGATTGAAAAGAAATGTTAAACAGGCTATTCTTGCCGTTTTAAAATTTTGTGAGGTTGTTGTGCCCCTGCCCGGGTGTGTTATGTTGACCTTCATTCTCCTTTCCACTCTCCAAAAATTGGCTGCTCAGGGTTTCCCTCGATGTGCTTTCAAGTCTAATTTAGTCTTCTGCGATTTCTAGTTTTCCTTTTCCTTAGAAGCTTCCAGTCCATCTTTCCGGCGTTTCCTGGGTCAAAAAACAACTCGTGGATTGAATTTTGAAGAATCCGCGAGAAAAAAAATATTTACTTTGAATCACACAACTGATTTAGTTGGAAAAATGTGGTGTCCGTTGTTAACGTTCCTGTTTTATAGCTGTCAACATTAGACGACGAATACTACAAAATTTTAACGAGCGGAAGTTTCATAATGGAACTACCACCTCATTTCAGGAGTTAAGTAAAGCGTGTTCTATCAGGATTCCCATGGGTTTAAAAAGTCCTATAAAGCCCATTTTCTTTTGTTTTAAGCGCTTCAAAAAGGTCTTATACAGGGTGTAAAGGAAAGTCCCTTTACCCTGAAATAAATTGCTAACGGAGCAAGCTAAAGCTATGCAGTTAAGGTAACGGTATAGTAAAGTGACTATGCGCAACCGATTGCGAGCGAACGCAGCGCCCTCAGTGGCGGACTTTGGAAGTTAGCCATTGCAAATCGAAAACTAAAAGAGATAGAGAAAAAGTTTCAATTAGAAAATTGTTGCTAATATAATAAAAAACACACTGAAAAACATTTCATGAAAATATCTTAAATATTCGCGGAGATATAAGCGAGTGAAAATAGCGCTTTTTCAGACCTCAAAATAGAAAAAATTTGAAAATGAATATTTTTTTTTGATTTTTTATTAACATTTGTCTTTATTTAGCTAAAAAAAGGCAAAAACTACTGAAAAACTTGTAAATTTTCAAACTTTTTCTTTCTTGAGGCCTGAAAAAGTGCTACTTTCACTCGCTTATATCTCCGCGAATATTTAAGATATTTTCATGAAATTTTTTTCAGTGTGTTTTTTATTATATTCTCAACAGTTTTTTAATTGAAATTTTTGCTCTATCTCTTTTAGTTTTCGATTTGCAATGGCTAATTTCCAAAGTCCGCCACTGAGGGCGCTGCGGTCGCTCGCATTTGGTTGCGCATTGTCACTTTACTGTACCGTTACCTTAACTGCATAGCTTTAGCTTGCTCCGAAAGCAATTTATTTCAGGGTAAAGGGGCTTTCCTTTACACCCTGTATATGAATATGTTTTTTGCTAAAGCAGAGAAGGGCCTACTTTTAGTGCAAACCCTTAAATTGTCTCCAAGCATGGATCCAGGGGAGGACCCTGGGACAAGTCGTCGTACCCCCTTGCCTTGGAATGATCTAAAATAAAACAAGGGTTTCCAAGTACTCGAGGGCCGCAATCGAAAGCACAGGCTGAAAGTAATCTGGCTCCTTGTTATCCATGATTTATTTTTTCCTAGAATAGTCTTTAATATGGGGAAACTTTTCTGGTGAGGGAGGGACGAAGGTTATTTACATGGTGGGAAGGTAGTATATTTAGAAAAATTTCAGAGGATACATAAATTTTTGGCCCTACATCTTTTGTACTGCGAATGTTACTTAAAAGTGGGGTTTTCCTCCAGAATGCAGCGTGGTATGTCCGTATATAGGGACCATGCGCCATAAAACCCAAAACAACCAACCAACCCTCCAGAAGATGTTTATAAATTTACCTAAAAATATAGAGTCTCGCCTCATTTTTGGATACTACATTTTGGTCCTCTTTGTGGTAAAGGTTAACCCTCCTAGGCCCATACCCCCCTTGCTATGTTCATGGGGAATTTCATGGTATGCACTTCATCCTCCCGAAACCTCTAACTTAATTTTTCACCCTATAGAAAGTGACCAAAGCTACGGGGATGTTGTCCCTCAGCAGGGCCGGATTATCCAATAGGCAGAGTAGGCAACTGCCTAGGGGCCCCGCGTCAGCCAGGGGCCCACTGGTCTAAGATTTTTTAAATTTTTCTTTAAGTGGAAATTTAACATGAAGATCAGTATGTGGGCCTCGGTTTAATCAGAAACGGGCCCCTCTAAGTAGGGACCATTCAAGCGAGCCTAATCAGAAAGGGGTTCACCTGTCAGTGTTGATGTATGTCGTATTCATTCACGTATGTATTCATCGGGAATGTTTTGTTTATTTTGGGAACTATTTCCAATTAAGGGGTTGAGTTTCAGATAGGGGTCTGTTCTGTCCTTGGACAGAAAGAGGTTGAAAATGTACACGTGACCTGCATGTCTAGACCAATGGACACTTGTTAATAGGCGTACTTCAAAAGAATTCACAAAGTAAAGAGTGTCCTTTGGAAGTATATATTGTATGAACGTGCTGTTGGTCGTACATTCGTATTCGTGTCTTTTTTATACTAATACTCGAGAAGTAAAGGGTAAGTCACAAATTCGACTCATTAAAAGTATGTTTGTTTCATGTGTATATCGTAGAAAAATACTATCGAACTTGGAACGGCAGTGGATCTGTTAAAATCATTGGTGGATTTTTTAACATCCCAGAGAGATTTATTTGACCATTATGAGAAAAAGACGTAAGAAAAAACAAATTGCAGTTATGAAAATCAGCGTATTAGAAAAAGAAAAAGGCAACACGATGAGGGATCCGCCGATGACGTGTTTCACACTGGAAAGAATAAGTTAAGAATTGAAACATATTTGCCTGTTCTTGACATGCTTTGCTTTCCACCGAATTGTCACGACGTTTGGAAGACTACCGGGAAATTAACTCTCTATTTGGGTTTCTTACTAACTTCTCATCCATGTCCAACGAAGAAATTAAAGAGGCTTGTTCAAAGTTTAGGCAACATTATTCAGAAGATATCGAGCCGGAATTCATTGAGGGAATGTTACATTTTAAATATTTCGTAAAACAATTAGAGGATGATAACAAAGAAAATAGAAAATTTTTAACCGCTAAAGAGTTAAACCAACTTATTGTAAATAATATGGTGCAATCTACATTCCCAAATGTAATGACTGCCTTGCAGATCTTGATCTACAGATGCCTGATGATTACGAACGCCTCCGGTGAAAGAAACTTTTCAAAATTAAAACTCATCAAAAACTGTCTTCGTTCATCGATGGCTCAAAATAGATTAAATTCATTGTCTATAATGTCAATAGAATATGATGTATTAGAACGCATTAGTTTTGAAGAGGTTTTGAAAGATTTTGCTTCCAAAAAAGCTAGAAGGGTAAACATTTAAATGTAATAAAATTTACAGAATTTAAACATAGGGGGAAAAGTTACATTTGTTTTTATCCCTAGGATTTTACTTTTCCTATTTTTTCCATATTATTCTGTTTCCTGGTTTTTATTGTTTTATCAAGCTAAGTTTAAAATTATTTGTTTCCTCCTTTTCACAGACAACTGTAAGGTATAAGAAGCTACTTTACTCCTCACTTAAAATGTAATATGCATTTTTGTAAAATAATTCAGCAAAATAGCTCATTTTAATTTCAAGTATTGTGAATAAAATAAATCAATTAATCTCACCAAATGAAAACAGAGAAGAATTTTATTTGTAACGTCTCATATTTTTTTAATTGTTATAAATAAAAATATTGAGTTGTGTGAAACTTTGAACTTGTATTTTTTTTTGCTTAACTTTTAACTGACTGAGTATTTATATTTGTTTTCATGACTATAAATTTGGCAAAATACCTTGTTTCTTACTACCCCTCATAGAGTAAAGGGTAGTAAGTTAATAATTTCTTTTAAGTTTACAAAAAGTCTGCAAGAAATCTGCACAGAAAAATGAAGGAAAACTACAGAATAACTTCAAAAACTGAAGGGAATTGAAACCTTTTGCCTTAAATTTTAGTCTGCAGAAAAGGTGTAAATTCTTTAAAATTTCTGCAAAAAAAAAAACTGCGGAACAATGTGCCGAATAACTTTTAAGTATTTTGAGGCAGTTTTCTCATTTTAGGCCTTTTATTGCAGATTTTATGCAGACTTTTCTGGCTGGGGTTGGTGCATTATTTTTAAATAATGATATCTACATATTTTTTGCACGTTTGCACTTGTTACAAACTTTTCCTTAAGTTATATTCAAACTAAATAATTTAATAAAAAAAATATTTTCATTTGTTTCAATTTTTCTTGATCTGGTTTAACTAGCGTTTATTGCAAAACATTGAAACAAATGAAAATAAACGTCTCTCTTTCGTATCTACAACGTAGTGATTATCAGTAAAAGTTCGTTGTGGTGGGAAAAAATATTGCAGGGGGAAAAGGGGCCCCGAGACATGCACTGCCTAGTGTCCCCGACATGGTTAATCCGGCCCTGTCCCTCAGACAACTTCTTTCAATAGTCTTTACAAACCAATGTGATCCGAAGCTGGAAAAAACGGAGGGCGCTACATCACTCTTGAAGGTCCTATTAACTCGGGGTGGTTTTCGGGGGTTGCATTCGAGGGGTTGAGGAGGAGAGTGATTTAAATCAGAATGTAATGTTCGGCACTAGTTAACTAGAACTAGTTGCAACTAGTAGTTTAACTACTTTTGATTTAAACTAGTTCAACTATTAGTTGAACTACTTTTTTTAATAACTACTAGTTGAAAGTACTTTCATAATTACAACTACTTTCAAAAAAATTCGTATTAAAATTTTTATCAAAATATAGAAAAAATTGTACTGTGACAAATTTAATTAAGATGGTAGAGTACTCAAAATATCATAACCAGAATTAAAGGCCCTTTTTGCGCGTTTTTTGTGATATAGATAAGAAAGATGTATTAGAATTTGGGCAAAAAATAGGTTATGAAATTAAATAGACTAGTTAACTAGTAGTTAACTACTTTGGGAAACAGTTAACTACTAGTTGTAACTAGTCCCAAGAAAAAATAGTTAACTACTAGTTGCAACTAGATTTTCCCAGACTAGTTAGTAGTTGGTAGTTAACTATTTTTTGACCACTAGTTGCCGAACACTAGTTCTCCCCCAGATAATTTTTGATTTTCATCACGAAAAAAGTGATTTTAAGCTTCTTGCTTGATTCTCGGGGAAGGGCATGCATGACCCCATTCTGGACTGGATCTGCCACTGCATCAACTCCTCCATTTAAAAAAAAAAACAATGAACCACAGCTTTCTAGTTCTTACTCTAGCTCTCTAGCAGTGGCGTAACTAGAGTTGACTCCTATAGGGGGTGTTACTCCGACCAGTCCAGGGGCGGATCCAGGATTTGTTTTTTTTTTTTGGGGGGGGGGCAAAGAATTTTCATAATCCAATTGTGTCTTCTTGATTATCTTAATATGGAAAAGAAAATGAACTATCCTGCTCCAACCACTACAAATGTTTTGGAAATTTAAGTAAAAAGAAACCACTTTTCATTTTGTTTTGGTACGCCTATTTCGAATTTCGGATACAGATTTTATGGTAGAATTTTTGCGTTTTAACAAACTTAATATAAAATAGAGTTACGAGTACTAAGGGGGTCTGGGGGTCCTCCCCCAGAAAATTTTTGAAAATTTGACCTTAAAATAACAGGGTTCTAACTCATTTTGGTGCATAAAATTCCATATTAGATAGTGTAAAACTTTTCATTTTTTTTTTTTTTTGGGGGGGGGAGGCTCAAGCTCCCTGGATCCGCTAGTGGACCAGTCAACCTCTCCAACATATTACTCCCTTTTAAAAAATGTCTCATAACATAGGTGTAATATAAACAATTTTTTTTACAAAACTTCCGAAGGGAAAACTTCATCTAAGAGGCTTTACTTTCAAGGGAAAAACACAGTATAACAGACGTAAAAATTTTATAGGGGGATTTGGGGGTTCTCCCCCAGAAATTTTTAAAAATTCGTCTCTCAATGAAGTGTTTAAATTCATTTTGAGGCCCTTTGGGTCAGTTCCTAAAAGAACCGCCTTCCTTGTAAAGGAAAATTTTTTCAGTTTTTCATGTTTTAAAAACCTTTAATGTAATGGGGGGGGTTACAACCCCAATAACCCCCCCCCTCGTTACGCCTATGCTCTCTAGTAGTAGCCATAGCAAGAAATCTTTCGATCGAAAGCTCACTAAACCTGTCTTTCCCAGCTAACTAGCAATCAATACTGCTAAACAAAAGCAAAACTCTTGATTTTTAAAAAGCCGTCGGCCTTGATCCGGTTTCTGCTTCCCATCCAATGCCGTGACCCTTTTCTCGCTCGCGGTTTGATACATAAAATATTCTGAAGAAATTCGGCGGCACGTGGGACAGGAATAGCATCGGCGGTAGGAAAAAAACACGACAACGCTGCAAATAAGAAAATGCAGAGCTCTAAAAACGGGTTTTCAACTAGTAAATATTCCATGCGTCGACCCGGTCGACCCCGTTGTTGCGTTAAATTTCAAAATAAACCCGTTCTGAAATCCTTTTTTATACTAGACAGAAATGTTACTTGACCCTGGAGAAACGAAACAAAGCAAGTAGTTCCCAGCGCGGTGTCTGAATTTTGAGTTTAGAAACATGATTAGTTTGTTAAACCACGGCTTAGGGCGAGCGCGCACGGGCGACTTTTGTCACGGTGACAAAAACAAAAACAACGTTGCTAAGGCTGTTGTTAGGGGCGGGAGGTTAGGGTTTGTAGCCATAATGGCGTAGCCCGAAATTTTTTTGGAAAGATTGGATCTACTTAAGGTCGTTTTAGGACAGGAATGGATTATATGTTTTTCATTTATTGTTCTGATGCTTAAGGAGTTTGATTGCGGTTTTCGTGTATCTGTACTGTATATGTAGTTCATGCTATTTCCGTATGTCACTCCTCCTAAAAAAGTCAAGGAGTATTTTTGCTCCTCAAAAAAAAAAATCCTAGAAATAACACTGATGCCATGAATTGAAAGGAAACTGGGTCTACTTTCAAAATCAACTGGAAAAAGTGTTTTACAAATCGGCCGAGTCAAAGCTGAACCAACACTGTTTTATAGTAGACTAGATCAAACAGGTTGGTTCTCCTTCCCGTGTCGCCTGAGGTGAGGTGAACGTGACGCAGTTCGAACACTTTTATCGATGCCGACTACTTGGAGCAACATTTTTTATCGGAAATGTGGCCGCGTCACTTAAGATGACATCAGTATTACCGGTTTTAAGTCAATGATTTATTCCTTTAAATAATTCGCTAAAAATATTATTTTTCGCTGTCTTAGACTTATCCCCTTGAAACTTAAATTTAACATTAAAGATTTGTTTTAAATCTTCATTTTTGTTTCTTGTGAAGATAAGCAACTCTTTTATTACACTCTAGAAAAACTGTTGTTTTAACGGATATTCAACAATACTTTTAACAGCATACTGTCTGTCTATCACAAGAAGAGCTCTCGTTTACATTTCCAAGGCTAAACTGGATCTGTTAACGTGGTAACTGTGTTTTACTATAACACAGTTAACAGATCCAGTTTAGCCTTGACATTTCTTACATCCATCATTCATTTAGAATTGTTTCTATAGAGCATTTTCAATCACATGACTCGGACCTAACAACGGCCTTAGCAACAGAAGATGTTACAGTTGTTTGCCCTACAGAGGTTAACAGTTACAGGAAATGAACTAGCCGTGGAATTCTTCTATTGGAGCATTTGCAATCACGTGATCCCATACCTGAAAACCGCCTTAGCAACAGATAAACAACGGCCTTAGCAACAGTTATACTAGATTGCAGCTTAACTTGACCCTACGACGTCACTAATAAACAAAGTAGTTCCCATCGCGGTGTCTGAATTTTGAGTGAAATGAAGAACTTCAATTTAAAAATATGATTATTTTGTTAAACCTATGTATATATATGTAATATATATTGCTTTTCAATCACGATTTGCGTACCAAAACTCCTGCTATCAACCCAACATTCTTCGTGTTTACCGATTTCTCCTTCCGCATTTGTGACGTACTGGGTTCAAGAAACGTTGCAACCAAGTATAAAAGCTCACAGAAGGTACACAGTTAAAAGAAAATAACCGGTTGTGACGTCACCTGAAAACACTCTATTTAAACAGTTCACTAGTACCAGCCTCTAACAAAGTTCTTGATTAGAAATTAATAAAGTATGAAAGCCAAGGAAGAAGAGGACTAAAGCGGCCAATATTGGTCAGCCAATGTCCCTACTATTCCAAACCAATACCAAAGTTCTTGATTGTTGGACTAACCAATTGAAAAGTCCACAAATGAAATAAACTGACCCACCTATTCTCTTCGTACCGTGTGCTGCCAAAAAAAAACTTCTATCAATAGAATATCCAACAGTAAAGTAGTTTTATGACGACATTTGTCTCACACTGTAAAGAGAGAGGGATGGACTAATGCATTTCGAATGGGCGTTGTCGACCCCCCACCCAGCCAGCAAGAGGAGGTCGTTAGGGAAGAATGCAGAAGCGACGACTTTTGTTTCTTTTTCGAAGGTGATTCGAATTCGCTTTTTATAGGGAGAGATAGTGCGACGCAAACGAGCCGAAAAGGTCACCCTCCGTAGCTTGTTTGACTTGTCAACCATCAGTGTTGGTTGAACAGGAAAAAACCGGAACGGTTGGTTTCAGGAGCAGGGTTCCCACTGGTCAGGGAATACCTGGAAAAGTCAGGGAATTCTAATTTTACCAGGGGATAATCAGGGAAAATTTATCATTTTGGCTTAAAACCTGGAAAATCATACAGAATACCTGGGAAATGAACAATTTTTAATGTTTGGGTGTCAATTTTGGCTTTAGAAGGTGGAAAAAAATAGACCATTTATTGAAAATATATGTTCATAAGAGCAAAGAAATATCTGAAAAATGCCGTAAATAGCCTGCAAAAAGTCAGGGAATTGACCTGGAAAAGTCAGGGAATTTTATTTCTGAAATTGCGTGGGAACCCTGCTTGTCACTAGCCTGAAAGAACTGGAACGGTTGTTACTGGGAAGATATTTGAATTTATCTTTTACCAATGGAAATTTCGTGATTACTTTTGTCCAAATGATAACAATACTCGATTGATAATAATAAGAGATTTGATACTTAAAAGTTTCGAATAGTGTAACTAGGGTTTTACATTAAAATCACAAATATGTAGTCCTATATAATTGATGTTCCTCGTCCCTCTTTCGTTCTTTTTTGTTCCCTGTTGTCTTTCTTGTATTCTTTTTTATCACATTCAAATCTCATTTGAATTCTTTCCACTTAAAAAAAAGCTTCTACTGAAGTTAAGGCTTATTGAGGGGGATTTAGGGGTTCAACCCCCCTCCTGAAATTTGGACATCATTTTTTACACTGTTTTTTCCTTAAAAATTCTGCCTTAAAAAATTAGAACACTTCTCTTTCGGGGCTGATTTCAAAGTTTTTGGAGAGAGTGCCCCTAACCCCCTTTGTAATTTTTAAACCTATATAAATACACTATTTTTCCTTGAAAATCCCCAAAGGGTCTCAAAATGAGCTAAAACACTACTTTGAGGAGCAAATTTTCAAAAAAAAATCTGAGGGAGGACCCCAGACCCCCTACTTTTTACTAAGGGCTCACATTGGTTACAAACTTTGACATTTAGTGCACTTAAGTTCAAATCCTTTGTATATTAAATAGTAAATACTCTAAATTCTAAAACTTAACATGTGTATGCTCGAAACATATCATATCTGAAAACTCAAAGTACTAAAACAGTGTAAATATTAAGCCTTCTGTTTCCATTCACAGTACACTGTCACCGCGAGATATATACGATGCTGCTTATACAAAAACTGTTTTCTCTCCCAACAACACAGGAAGCTACCGAAGGAGAGAGGAATAATAAAAAAAGCTTCTGGAAGTGCGTCTTTGACAGCTATCCAAAAAAGTCTAGACTCAACAATAGGAAAGACATGTTTCCCAATGATCATGAGACCGGAATGTCATTTGTAGTTTCGCAACTAATGAATGGTGGGAAAATGGATCAGGTGATCACCAGTTTTGGGAATAGAGATTTCTTTTTATTTATTTATTTATTTTTTTGGGAAGGCTTAGGTCCCCGTGGGTGTATCGTCATTTCAAATTTTCTAAGGGTAAACAAATAGGGCCGTATAAGGGGTTAGGAGTTATACTATAGACAGCAACTTAAGTTGACCCTATGACGTCACTAACAAACAAAGTAGTTCCCATCGCGCGGTGTCTGAATTTTGAGTGAACGTCAATTTAAAAATATGATCATTTTGTTAAACCCATGTATAGGGGAGATCAGGCTAATACGACATACCACTTTTTCAAAGCAACCGTAAAAGTCTAATTATATAGATTTCCTGAAGTTTTCAAAGCCAATGAAATGTTTATTTAATGCTCTAACACCCCCTAATTGGGTATATCATAATCTTTCTTTTTTCTTTTTCAAAAACTTACTTTTCTAAAAAAGTAGAAAATATGTCATTTTACCCGATATAAGGATAAAATGACATAGTAAATATTTAGTAGGAAAAAAAGTAGTTTTTTGGCAAAAGTAATTTTATTTTATCCCAAATAATAACTATATTAGTAGTTAAGCACTTTGGCATAATCTGTAATTATTTTTTTGGGGGAAAGATAACCAGCTAATTTAAAAAAAACAACTGGAATGTGCTTATCAAAACAAAATTTTAATTTTTTTCTTTCATGGAGGCGTTAAAGTTAACAGAGTATGCATATTTTCTGAAGTTAACGTGGCTTAAGATTGAGTTCTGTGGAACATGAGGGATAGGACCTATTTCAGCAACTGAGGATTGTCTATACTAGTTATTAGAATGTCAGAAGCTTCTTCTGAAACATGTTCATTGAGCTTCAGTACATTTACTGGAGCAAAAAGATGAACTGAGAACACATTGGGTTGGCCGGAGAAAGGCCAGTGTTTAGGGATCCACTCTCCGCATTAACCATGGTAGCAGCCTTTCCATTTCTTTTTTTAAAGCTCTGATATAGTATTACGTGGGTTTTCCCTTAGTTGCCTTTTAACCAATTAACCAAGCCGAAACTTCTTGGTCGTAGAATGTTCTCAGTGGCCCATAAAAGGTCTTATAAACTAATAATAAAATAAGTATTTTAAATATCGACAGTATATGTATATGAAAATATTGTGTGGGTAAAATGACATACTATGTCATTTTATACCAATGAGTTTTATGTCATTTTACCCTTAAAGGTCCATTTTTATTTATTTTCAATTTCTCGTAAAACAAAGAGTTTAAGCAACTACCTATCGCATGAAATATACTCTTAATGGAACATACATTCACACAAGAATCTTAGTTTAAGTAAATGAAAGAATTTGTATAAGAGAAATCTCATTATAAAAACACAAAAAAAATATTTTGACACTTACGTTTTTTATTTTTGTTCACCACGAGGTAAGAAATGTTTTTCAAACAATGGCGTCTGTTTGTATCATTTTGGAAGCAATAAAAGAAGAAAAAAAGCGCCGGACACGTGTGGTCATTCTGCTAAATTTCAAGAAAATCGAAAAAGTCATTTTACCCGAGTATGTCGTATTAGCCTGATTTCCCCTATATAGTGCTTTTCAATCACGATTTGCGTACCGAAACTCCTCCTAGCAACCCAACAGGCTTTGCGTTTACCGATTTCTCCTTCCGCATTTGTGACGTTCTGGGTTCAAGAAACGTAGCTGTCAAGTATAATGCCCCTTTCTTGGGCTGAAAAAGGAAGGAAACTAGGGGGGGGGAGTGAGAAAAGGTGTAAAAAAAGAAGAAAGTAGATTCTGAAAGATATTTTTTTTCAGTCATTTAAAACATGTACTCTTTCTTCTTTTTGCCCCTTTTTTCTCTTCCTTTTCCCTTCTTGACCCCTTTTTTTAAGCCCAGGGGGTCACTTTCCCCAGATTGATTAAACTTTTTCGTTCATTAAGTGCTTGTGCTGATCAAAAATGAGTTATTTATGGTCAAAATCCCTACAAATTTCATGGGGGATCTGGATAGATCTCTATAGGAGAAAAAGTAAAATTTTGTCTTTTCCAAAGGTAGTTGTGATCTTCCAAAAGTGCCCTCCCCTTGGAACCTTGCGCCTGAGTTTCAACCCCCCTTAAATTCTTTCCAATTCTTTCTTATATGCTGTTTTCCCCCTTGGAAATTTTGAAGAGTACAAGGACTGATCTTTTTCGGGTGTCACCCAAAGGCTGCAAATAAAAATCCAAAAATGAATAAAAACACTACTTTTTAGGGGCGAATTTTCTAGGACAGGACCCCCATATCCCCCCCCTTCTATGCTTGGGTCTAATATATTATCTACAAGGCTTTGACATTGAGTGCATGATGGCTCAAATTGGGCCTGTAGGTTTAGAGTTTAAAAGCACGCCTAGGACAATAAGGGTAGATAAGACAAAGAAAAGGGTGGGAAGCCCTTTGTGTGGTTTGGGGGTTTCCCCCAACACTGTTATATAGCCAGGGCCGTATCCAAGGGGGGGGTTTAGGGGTTCAACCCCCCCCCCCCCCCCCGAAATTTTGACATCAATTTTTATACTGCTATTTTTCTTGAAAATTATGTCTCATAAGGAGCGATATCCTCTTCGGGTATAACCCAAAGGGTCTCAAAATGAGTCAAAACCCTACTTTTAAGGGTAAAATTTTCAAAAATTTTCTGGGGGAGAACCCCCAGACCCCCCTTTTACTTCGAATTCATATATTTATACAATTTTGAAATTTAGTGCTTCAAAATTTCAATTCAGTGTTGTCATCTAAAACTTAACATAAAAGTACCCGTAAGGAGGTACCTCAGAAAATATTTGAGTCACCCCCCCCCCCGAAACAAAAGTCTGGTTACGGCCCTGTATATAGCATATTTTTAAAGTATTCAAAGTGATAAAAAATTTCTTACAGTGTAAGTATGCATATCATCTAAAGATAAATAATTTTCGAAATGTATTAAAAGCTGGGATTATTTTAACAAAAGTATTTGAAAATATACCCAAAGAGGGGATATTTATAATTTTTATTCACAAGAAAGATTGTTTAAACATCTGAATAAAAAAATTTAGTGATAAAATTTTATAAGGGTGCCCTCTTGAAAATAATAAACCGTTATCAGGAGGAAAGGCTCCCGTGTTTATAATCCTCGAAACATTGCTCTGTATCTCCGAAACCACTTGTTGTCTGATTCCATTCACAGTCGCAAATCAGTTGGTGGCGGCAAACAAAGCTATCTACCTCGCGGAACACTTTGTCTGGTTTCCGTGGTTACGGCCGAGTCACGAGTTCTTTTGTTAAATTCGGAAGCATTCAAAAATACAAAGTGATATCCTTCTGGATGATCCATCCATAACCCATGATGGGCAATAGTGATAGGAGGTGAGCCAAGGGTGTCCCCTACGTTTCGCCGAAAACCACTTTTCCTTCCCCCCTTACATCCTGTTTCACCTTCCCCGTAGGGAGATTTCGGCCAAACCTCCTAATCGAATACCATAGAATCGATGCCTAAATGCTGAATCGAATGCCTGTGAATCAAACCTACTGAAGAATCGATTCCTAGGAATCCTAGGAAAGTAATTGGCGAAACGAATTGAAGCTCTCCAGGGGGCACGGTGGTTTCTTATCTAAACACAGGTGTTTACCCATTGTTGAATTTGTCACGGTGCTACTCTTGTATTTTGAAGAGTGCACAAGGAATACGAATTCTTTTTCTGCATGGTAAACTATATAGATTTTTAACGATTTCTACATTTACCATATCCCAATAAAAAAATTGAACATTCATTAAAATTCCTTTATTAATAATTTTTTCTCAGGAATTTAATTAAATTTTTAGGTGAAATTATTCAATAATTAAAGCCTATTCCATGGACACTATTTTAACAACAATGTTATTCCATGAAACTTTTTACTTAAAAATTAAATCCTGAAAAAAATATGTTTTAAACTACACTTACCAGTTTTAAAACTTTGAATTTCTTTGAAACAGATTATAAAATATTAGTATGATTTTTAATCTATCTAGTGAGTTATATCTAGTTTTTTTATTAAAAAATTAATATTTTGTGTTATCTTTTCTTTTTAACAATGGACAATGGGGGTGAGCCGTGAGCGGATAGTTTTTTAAGCAGAAATAAAGCTATTTTCAGCACAATGATAGCAAAAAGGGGTCAAGGGATCATTTAAAATTTTCGAAACATAGCCAATGCTTTTCCTTGGGTATTTATACGTATGTATACATAGTTTGGGGCAGTTAGAAAGAAAAATGGATTTGTATAAAAGACAAACACACACAATCATTGACTTTTATTATATTAAATACCTCACAATTAAACCTTATACAGAACAGAATGTTTTTGTATAAACGAGTTAAAATAAAACTTTTTTGAAAATTTAAAAAAAAAAATAAAAAAATCCGAGATTGAAGATACTTTTACAGTATTTTTTTAAAATACACATATTTAGTAAAACCTTATAGGTACCCGAATATTATATAGCAAAGTGTATTTTAAGATTTAAAACTGCGATAAAAGAAAGCAATGTTTTATTTTAATTTTAATAATGTGTAAGCACTCCATGTACTATCAGTACTCGAAAGTATCAATTTAATTAATTAGCTCTAGTGGATAGAAGATGATTATTTTATTTGTTCTCATTCCTTAATTTTCAATCGAAAAATATTCATGACTAAAAAAATAATCGTACGAATTGGGAACTTTAAGAATCAAGGTTTCTAGAGATTATAACGATTAAGTATGATTTATCGCTTTCATTTTTATACAAATGAATAATACTTACTCTCTTAATGATAACGGTTACAGATCTAGTTAATCGGAACACGAACACTAGTTTTTATAATATAATTAATTAGCTCTAGTGGATTTAATTTTCCAAAGATGATTATTTTACTTGTGTTCACTTAATTTTCAATCAAAAAATATTCGTGACTGAAAAAATATTCGTACGAAAAAAATTGCAGGAAATCACAATGCGCCACGTGTTTCCCAACACAGAAAAAGATCTTTTTTCACCGCTTTGCTCGAAAAATACCAAACACATACGCATTAAGGTGTATATTTTCGCCTAATTAGGAACTTTAAGAATCAAGATTTTATAGAAATTGACCTATCTCTATATAACTAAGATTTATATATCGCTTTCATTCTTATACAATTGAATACTTTCTTAATGACAACTTTGCTATCACCATTACATAAAAATGCAATAGTCGGAGAGGAGATTTAAATATAAATTTAGTATTGGATCTCGTACCTTACTTGTATTGTACAGTTTTGGCATCGTGAATTTCAATAATATTCGAATTGAAGAAATTGACACTTCTTCAACTTGTATCGATAATTTTTAAGTAAAATATAATTCTCAAATCAAATTTTGTAGATGTTTACGTTTCATAACTGGTCATTATACCTTTATTCATTAAAGATTAAGAATTTTTAGATAATATCACATTTTTTACAATCCACCATTTTGGTCTTCGTGTAAACAGCATCGTTTAGTGTGAAAAAAATCACTTAGTGAATTACCCTTTTCCCAAACAAATAATCTTAATAAGAACAGGCTGATGCAATATCCTTGAATATTAGGCTTATGACAGCTTAAATCACAAGATTTTTTTTTCTGTATTAATGAGATGTAGATGGTATTCGGGAAAACTGTTTAAATTGGTTTCAATATTTAATACTCGAAAGCACCGCGTTAAGCTAAATAATTTATACGTACAGTCAATTTATCTTTGTAAAAAATGGAATACTATGTAAATTCGTTTGTATACAAATTAATATATCTCCTTAAATTTTATCATTTAAAGTAATGAAAATGATTTTGCATGGGGTAATGGGTCTGCAAACACTATTTTTTAAAATAAAAAAGATATTAATCCAAATTAGTGGCGGGTAAAAATTTAGTCTGGCTAGTACCTTAGAGCTGAAATTTCATGCCCTGCATTAAGCCATTAATTAACTTACCAATACACTCTTTGCGATTTTTTTTTCTGAATACAATTATTTTAATTTTTTAAACAGCTATTTGTGTTGAAATTTTTCGTATCATTACACAAATATACCACAGAAGAAGTAATATTAAATAATGTGCCACACATTTCCATCCAATATATTTGCAAACTTGTATAAAAATTTGTAGTATGTTTTTATATATACCATTATTCCAGAAAATGGGAAAACTAGTAAAAAGGTTTTCGAAATGGTTTCTAGTATGCGGAAAAAAAATTTACTTAGAAAACCTATTTCCCTGAAACAAAAGATATTTTTCCTGAAACAATGGAAAAAGTAGAGTTTAGAAGCTAAATTTCTTAGCTAAATAAATAGAAATGACACATAAACACTTATTTTATATTTTATACAGGGTGATTAAAAATTCATCATCAATATTTGGTGGTGAGGCAGAGGGGACCTAGACAAGCATATTTCGAATAGGAATGAGGGGGCGCAGCTAAAGAGCTATATAGGACCTAATGTAGTGCGAGAGCATTACAAAAGGCTGTTTTGCTAAAGCCCGTGTAACGAAACAAAACATAATGGAATGAAAAAAATTATTGCATGAGGTAAAGCAGTATCCGTACTACTTACACCTTAAATTTGATAGAAATTGAACCACTTGGTAAACCGTGAGGTGAGTTTTAAAACGTGCAATATTAATCTTTTAGCCAAAAAATTGAGTTTCCTTAGAGTGTAATAGTATTTAGAAAAATGATGATAGGGGATCGAGGAAGGAATTTCAATGATAATACATTTCTTTGAACAAATAAGGGATCTTGCATGATCATTGAAAATTCCTTCCCCGATCATCTCATTTTTATAAATACTACTGAGGAAACTCCTTTCTTTGGCTAAAACATTAATATTGCACTTTTTAAAACTCACCCCCACGGTTTAGCAAGTGGTTCAATTTCTAGCAAATTTATGGCGTAAGTAGTACGGATACTGCTTTACCTCAAGAATAAATTTTTTCCTTATATGTTTTTTTCGTTACACGGGGTTTGCCAAAACAGCCTTTTGTAACGCTCTCGCACTACATTAAGTCTTATAGCTCTTAAGGTGCGCCCTCTCATTCCTATTCGAAATATGCTCGTCTAGGTCCCTTACCTCCCCACCAAATATTGATGATGAATTCTGAATCATCCTGTATTATTACATTTTATTAGAAATCTCAGCTTTCCAAATGAAGATAGTGTCCAATACAATCCATGTAATTCATAAGGGTAATGTTGTTTGAAACCAACTCATTCTTTAACTTTGCAATTTTCTCATTAATTTTTTTGTATACTGTTTTTTTCTTGGGAGTTGATGCTGTTCCTACGTGCAACATTCTCATCACACCTTCATTTTCAATCTGAAGAGTTCTTATTAGTTCTATGAAGCTGAATATGTTCAAATGCGGATGAACGGCTCTTTTATTCAGTTTAGAATGAAAGCCTTCTACAAAATTATTAGTTCGCGATTGATCGTTGTCAAAATGATTCCAGAGGTCCCTAAATTTGGAAAAAAAAATATCTTAGTTATAATACATTTTAATAAAAAAGTGATAAATGTGTAGTCCAACCGCCCCGAGAAAACTTTGACATAAAAACAAAATTTTTTAAGGGAACTATAAAGTTCACTTTTTTTAAGCATTTATGGATTAACATTACCCCCAAAATTCAATGGAATAATTCGTTTCCATAACAACCACCACAGTATTGTACGACGTCCCACGTGTTTCTTGAGGAGGTCAGACTAACTACTTATAAAATCATTGTTAAGTATAGCTAAAATATCTCAATGGGTTTTTTAGGGTACAATATGGAGTATGTTTTTTAAAGGACAGCACTATATATTGAGAAAAACTTACATTGGAAATTTCGCTACGCATTCATCCAACCATGTGTCAGCTAAATAATTGTACATTTCAGTTGTCTGGGGCACATTTGGTTCATTTTCCTGAAGCCACAGGAATGCATCAACAACTTGATGTTCTGGTACTAAAGGGAGTGCAGCTATTCTCCGTATCCATTTTGTAACATCTCCATCGTTCTTGTAGTTACACACCAAGCCCAATTGCTGAACCTATGATGATTAGATGCAGGAGCATTAGCATTATTATGACTTAAAGTTTCATTATAAATCTAAGTAGTGCACTTTTACAAACCATAAGAATTAATAATTACTATATGTATAAAGTGGCATATCAGGCTACAAGCATTGCCAGGTTTGATACATGTAGCTTCTGTTTGGGTATTTGGTCGATTTTTTTAAAAATATAATATTTAGTGTTATAGTACAAAAAAGCGAAGCCGAATGGATGGGCTTAAAAATACTCCTTTAGTGCAGATGTCAGACACATCTAAAAGTTCGTAACGTGCAAGACACGATACCTTTTTGAAAGTTATGAGGCAAAACTCATAATTAAGATTTTTTAAAATAATTACTAAGAATGATGATACTTAAGAATTTTTTTCTTGGTTTTGTAAAAAAAAACGGTCACACCAAAGGTTTGAATGAAAAGAATAACTTTAGAATAGAAATTAACAAAAAAAAGAAGAATGGAAAATGTGAAGGGAATTTTTTTTACTATAATTGAATTATGGCGAGAATTAACTATGCTTACCTTTCTCCAAATACACTGAGTGTAATGAAAAAAACACCCTTTAACCATGCATTCTGGAAAAATACACTTTAATGCGTTAATAGAAGCTGCCTCGAAATCAAGCATACACTGCATAGGCTCGAATTTGAGGCCAAGGCTATGTGCTTTACTTTTAAGATTTTTAAACAATCGCACATACGTATCCTGGCTTTTATCAGGCAATAGTGCGTAAATGAAAGGGAACACTTGTCCCATGTATGTACCATGTATACTGTACAGTTGAAAAAACAATTTCGGCACGACTTTAAATGTTCCGTCCAAGTAGATTCTTTCTGACATACAAAGCTTATGTAAATTTTCCTTTGTTCCAAAAATCTGAAAATAGATCCAAAGATATGAGGAGAAATTTTATAGAAAATAATAATTAAGCAAATAGTTATCAGATAACACTTTACTTACCAACATTCTGTTTTCTTCATCCCCATCATCAAGAAGGAGAAAATCGTCCCCATGTTTGGTTTTAGTCCAATGTTCAGTTAAATTGATCTCCATTTTGCTGTGAGGCAATGGGGGTCTTATGGAGGATCTAGCTTTATACATAAATTTCTGAGATGCTGCAAAACTTGGTAGGCACAAAGCCACTTCATCAGATGTAGCAGTTTCAGCTATTTCTTCCCTACAAAAAATAATTAAAAATATATTTTATACAGTCTGAATGAATTGTTAGGGGTTGCTATAACGTATAGAAAATAACGTTATTCCTATGATAAAATAATGGTACTTTTACAACTGGACATTAAAACAAACGGGTTGTTATGCAGAGGTTCTACAGTATATTGCTTATTAACAGGGCTGGGATTTCCATGCAATTAGCAACTGAAAAGGAATACACTATGTTTGATACCTAAATTCAAAATTGGGTTCACTGCATTTTAACTAGAATTTTAGATATGTTGCTTCATAGTGCATTTTTTTTTTTGGAAAAAAACACAGAATTATTATTGGAAACTTAGTTGTATTTGCATATATGTAAAATAAAAATGGTCTAAATCGATCCAAAATTCCTAAAAACGTGCAGTATTTAAAATACCTTTGAAAAATATCAGATTTTTGAAAAGATTAACATGGAAATCCCACTACTTATAAAAATTTATATTAGAGATTGGCTTGTAGGAAAATTATATATTACTTACTTGTATATTCTTGGAACAGGAACAGTACTTTCCCTGATAGCTCTCTCTTTTAGCTTTGCAGAAAATTTTAATTTCTGTATTATGTTCACAGGCTTGTTGTGGTTGTGATGTCCAGATGTCCTTTTTATTTGGTGGCTATCAGAACTGGTTGATATAATTACAATGCGTGCATTGCACTTCGTCTTCGAAGCACTCTCGCATTTATAATACCCTGTATTGTCCTTCTTCCTTTCCAGGCGGAAAAGAAAATCATTAAACTCGACGAGATAACCACCTCGTTTCGATTTTATAAATTTTAATTCGTTCATCGCTACCGACACCGAGAGAGACCTACGAAGACACCGACGCGCTCGTGCTAAGACCCCGAGAGAGAAATGAATCCCCAAAACTCAACTTCTATAAAAAAAAAAAGTATTTTTGTGCTAGTCTTTTTATCATAACGGTCAATGCAAACTTTTATGATACCAGCGACGAAGACAGCCTAGGGGAGAGGAGGGGAGATAAGATATTCACGTGAAGAACTTA
Organism: Tetragnatha montana; assembly: GCA_963680715.1. Taxonomy (NCBI): domain Eukaryota; kingdom Metazoa; phylum Arthropoda; class Arachnida; order Araneae; family Tetragnathidae; genus Tetragnatha; species Tetragnatha montana. The sequence continues at coordinate 6,703,958 of OY796678.1, read as the reverse complement.
CGTTTTCTAAGAAACCAACTAATTGGCTCAGTACACTATCCAATACAAAAGACAGGATATCAAAGGGCGTCAGAAATTGGTGTGAAGAGTTACAAGTCATAAAAATGTCACAGGGTCGGTGCACCACAGGGGTTCCATTGGGAAAAAGCATTCGATTCTACTCCAGAATCGATTTCTTTGCCCGATCCCGAAATGTGAGGGAAATATCGATGATTAAGGGGGAGGGTAGAGGGGACAGTAGGGATTTTTTACGACAAGGGGGGAAGGAAAAACTGTTTTCGGCGAAACGGGGGTATCACCGAGCCAAGGGGTGCACACTGGACAGTGCCCCCCTTGAAGCCAAAAAAAGTAGTCAAATGAGTTAAAACCCTACTTTTATGGGTCAAATTTCAAAAAAAATTCTGAGGAAGGACCCCCATACCCCCCAGCGGTACCAAATGGGGATCTTGAGTGATACTTTCTAGAAAATCCTCAACATGTTGACATTTTTCTCAAAAGGTAAAGGTCATGAAAAGTGCTGGGAGCCGTGCTGGATTCGAGTAGTGTTCGGCAACTAGTGGTAAAAAAATAGTTAACTACCAACTACTAACTAGTCTGGGAAAATCTAGTTGCAACTAGTAGTTAACTATTTTTTCCTGGAACTAGTAACAACTAGTAGTTAACTGTTTCCCAAAGTAGTTAACTAGTCTATTTAATTTCATAACCTATTTTTTGCCCAAATTCTAATACATCTTTCTTATCTATATCACAAAAAACGCGCAAAAAGGGCCTTTAATTCTGGGTATGGTATTTTGAGTACTCTACCATCTTAATTAAATTTGTACAGTACAATTTTTTCTATATTTTGATAAAAATTTTAATAAGAATTTTTTTTGAAAGTAGTTGAAATTTTGAAAGTGTTTCAACTAGTAGTTATTAAAAAAAGAACTAGTTTAAACCAAGAGTAGTTTAACTACTAGTTGATAAGTATAGTTAACTACTAGTTGCAACTAGATCTAGTTAACTATTGTCGAACATTAGATTCAAGCCTGGGTGAAGACTACCCGAAGGGGTTGAGAGAGCCCACATGCCTAGTAACAGGCCCCTTCGATCCAGGGGGTACGCGCCCCCCCCCCCAATAATTAGGAACATTGTTTAAAAAACTTAATTTTTAACTTTTGAGGAAGACCGTAGTGTTTCAACTCATTTTGAGACACTTCGGGTGCTGTCACCCGAAGAGGATTGCTCCTTGTAAGTGGCAGAACTTTCAAGGTAAAACACAGTATAAAAATTGATGTCATAATTTCGGGAGGGGTTTGAACCCCTAACCCCCCCCCCTTGTATACGGCCCTGCTCTACTGTCACAAACTGAGTTCTTCTGTGGTGGCCTCACAACTCGATTTCTCTTAGATTCTCGTTTCTGTTGTTTTTTCTTCTGGCAGTGTCGCGCGATGTTTTTGTCAGGAACTGTTCCAAGGTGGTGGGTTTACTGCGTCGTTGGCATTGAATCTGAAGTTCAAGAAACCCTCCACAACGGGAGAAAAATACCTCATCACCACCAGAAACCGTGTATATAAGGATGGCGACTGTTGTTTCAAATTCTTGCATATGGGCTGCTGTACCGAACATTAACATCTGCGATGAAGGAAACTTGGGGACAGCACAATAAATTTTTATTTCGGCCAAAAATTAACTATTACACAAAGAACTCCATTTTTCCCATTTCCAATTGATCTTACATTTTTCATTTTCAAAATTTTTACAGGTCACAAAATAATGTCACGCGTCACTTCCTGGTTGCCAAAAGGTTTCTAACTAAAAATAAACAAATAGATAGCTGCTACTAGTCCGATTTCCAACAGCGACCTTGTTTTTAGGCTCAATTTTCCAAAAATTTTATAATTGGGGAGGACCCCTCACACCCCCTTTTGTACTTTGAACAATATTATTCACAACTTCTTTTTAGATTAAGTAAATAAAAAAGAAAATGCGTGTTAAAGCTGCATTGAAACCATTAAATATTCAGGGGACTTAGGAATTATTTTTGGTCCTCTCCCCCGGTGTAAAAACCTAGACTGAATTTTTAAAAGGATATTTAGCCATTTCACACCACCTTACTTCATAAGTTGAATAATAAAATGAATTTTTTTTTTCAAAATATTTTACTAAACAAAATTCGAGGTTCATTGCAAAAACCTAAGGAGAAAATAAATTATAATGCAACTGTTTCGAATTCAAATAATGATGTAGTGAAGAATTCAGACTGACAAACATTTAAATAGGTGTCTTGACCTATAGTTTTGGTTTTACATGTCCATAAAAATTGGTAATCAATCTTACCGTACTTGTTCATTTTACTCTCCAAATCGCCATTTTTTTTTCTATATCATGTCAAACTGCGGAATGTATCTTCGCCTAAATTCCTATTTTTCTTTGAAATTGGGCATGTGTTATTTCAAAGAAAAATAAGTTAAATTCCTATTATTAAATGGAAGTAAGGATGAATTAGGAGTCCGAAGATCCGATGAAGTGATTCAAGTAATAAAATACTTGAAAAATAAATGCAACAATGGATATAACACTGAGTTTAAAAAATGAAGTTTTTACACAGGAGTTGAAAAGATTTCAACAATACGAAACAATTCATGAATAATTGACAATGAATTCAATATCCATTGTTGCTTATAAACAAACGTGAGGAATTTATTTCTCTACTACTCTTTAATTTACTCTTCCTTCTTACTATAAAAATATTTTTTTTCTGCAAGTTATTACAGCGACTTCTCCATTTTCTTTTGCGTGAAATTTATTTTGGTTCAATTCCTTTAGAGTCCCCGCTAAATATCGCCCGGTTCTTTTAGACAACAAAAAGTAGAAATATTCATAAATAATTTCAAACTTCTGAATTAAAATGTTTAATTAGATCAATAACTAATCAGTTTATTAATAAAAGTCAGAAAAATTTGTTGATATTTGGATATATTTAGCGGGGACTCTAACGGAATTGTACCTTTATTTTTCTTTGAAATCACCCAGGGCCAATTTCAAAGAAAAGTAAGAACGCGCACTTGGGAGATCATGAGTTGGATGTATACATCCTTAAATGCCGTCTATAAATGATGTCATGCTTGAAGGGGAGGGAGGGGGTTTCATTAATCTGTGACAATGAGGAGAAGGGAGTTTTAAGAATTGTAGCATCACACATTGAAAATATTTTTTAAAAATCTGGAAAATGTATAGTTTATGTTGTTGTTGTTGTTGTTTCTTATGCCACTTGGAATATCCAAGCTCCATCCGCAAAGCGTACAGGATTTAAGGCAAAGGGGGTGCGGCTCCTGAGAAAGTGAGGCCCATGAAATGGCAGGAGTCCGACTTAAGCCTCGGATGATAGATGTCGCCACCATCTATCACCACCTCGGACCCACAGATTTAACGAGCACGTACTCCGCTTATACTCGGTGGGTCTTCAGCGGTGTCGGGAATCGAACCCGGGACCCTCCGATCCCGTATGACAGTATTATAAAATTCATACTATACTAACAAAATAAGAGTTCACTCTGAAATTATAAGGTGGGGTGCACTTAAACTTGAATAAAAACATAGGTCCCAGATTCTTACCAGCTTTATTCTAAACTTATTATTGATAGCAGAGCGTGATATGTGCCAAAGGGGTATGGTGAAGTGTGACACTTTGTGACATAGAGGAGGAAAGGAGTCAAAATTGTTGAGAAAAGTGGGACATCAATTACATTTATGGGCAGCCCCTTAACTCAATTTTAAAATTGTTAGACTTCCACCCCTTTTCTGCTTAAATTAAAACGCAAATTGAATTTATTAGAATTACTTATAAATTTTTCAATAAACATTAAAGTGGTGAGTTAAAGTCTCCACCGTTTTCAGGCAAATGAAGTAACGATAAACTCAATTGAATTTAACTTTTCAGTTTGATAAATAAAATAAAAACAATAAAATATTGAAATATTAAAGAGAAAAACACGATAAATAAATTTTCAGGTATAAAATGCTAGAGTTTCTTACCACCCCAAAGTTTTGTTTAAATGGGATAATAGGGAACGGGGCATTTTAGGGCGAGCGCGCACGGGCGACTTTTGTCACGGTGACAAAGACAAAAACAACGTTGCTAAGGCTGTTGTTAGGGGCGGGACATAGAAGTATCCAATAGCAGCATTCGCACATGACATCACTGGAGGATAAAAACAACGTTGCTAAGGCCGTTGTTAGGTAAAGTCATGTGATTGAAAATGCTCTATTGTTTTCTAGTGATATTTTTGATACTAGTAATCCTGGTCGCCGTGACTTTAGTCACTCGTGCGCGCGCGCCCAGCCTTAAAGAATTATCTACAACCCTAAATTGAAGAACAGAAATTGAATTATGTAGCCCTTTCAATCTCTAAAAAAGTTCTCCAAAAAAGATAAAATTTAATTGTGAAAACAAGATAAATTAAAATAATTTAAAAAGACTCGAAGTGGATGATTTGCTGGTTGCATGAACTTCAAACGGGAATTTTTCACTGAAATAATTATTCCAAAACAATAAAATTTTTATGGGATATAAAGTATATCCTAAACAAACTTTGTTGGCTATTCGGAGATATTACGCATTAAACAATAAATATCCCATGTATCTTTAATTCCATTAATTGTTTTAAAATATTTTTCTAACGCACTCGACGTCGGAATTCACTGCATATTCTTTCGGAAACAATTAACAGTGGATGCAGTTTAGAAAGAAAGAAAAAAAATACAGCTTTTACCCGCGTTTACTAATTGCTAAAATAAACATTAACTTCAAACAGCAGATGAAAATTCCGAGAGCGAGAGCAAAATAACAGCAATCGATTCACTCAAAACAATTGTTTTAAGAGGATATTTTTAATTACATTCTAACAATCAAATCTATATTAATTTTATAATTTTAAGTCATTAAATCTCACCAAGGGGGGAGGGGGGTCTAGATTTTGGAAAAAACATCTCACATAATTAATGGATGTCCCCTTAACTGATTTCCTATACATAAGCCATTGCATATCAGCAGTGCGCTTTTAACCTATGGGGAACTCCCCCCCCAAGTAGGTGTCATTGAATGTTTTTCCAGTAGGATTTTGGGACAATGATATCCGAAAGGTTATATAAAGGTTTTAACTCAATATTGACAGCCTTCAGGCTTATTAAATTAAAAACAATGAAAAATGAGATACTTTCAATATTTTCACGGGGGTCAAAAAATTGGCTTAGAGACCTGAAAATTTGCAGGTAAATAATATTTCAGTATTTGTAACAACATGAGAAGGGGTTACCTGGGTAATTCCAAAAAAAAAAAAAAAAAAAAAATCCACTGGACTTTTGCAATGGGTCCATTCTTTCTCATGTTATGGAGCAGTTTCTATGGTTAAAAAGAAAAGTTTAAAGTTTCGAGAGGTATACCCTGAAATTCTCCCTGGGCGTAGCAAGGGGTTATGGGGCTTAGGTCAACCTTATCACATGAGGCTCTAGTACTCAAAAAAATGAGGTAAAACACTTTTTTTAAGGGAAATTTACTAAAATTTTCTTGAGGGGGACACTACTTTTATGTAAAACTCAGTATTTAAAGAGTTAGAATCAAAATTCTATATAGCTTCTGAAGAAGACCGTTAGACTTGTGCTTTCGATTGCGGCCCCCGAGCACTTGTAAGTTGGAAACCCCTGTTCTAAACAGGCTCAGACCCAGCAACGCTCCAAGTGTCAAAATGTTGGGGATTTTCTAAAAAGTACAACTCAAGATCATCTTCAGGTACCGCTGGGGGGTATGAGGGTTCAGAAAAAATTTTGAAATTTGACCTCTAAAGTAGGGTTTTAACTCATTTTGAGTACTTTTTGGGACTTTTTTTTTTGCACTTATGAGTGATTTTTCAGGTCCAAGGGGGGCACTGTCCAGCTCCAGAGTGCCCCCCCCTGGATCCGCCACTGGTTCTAAACCATCACAATTGGCAGCTACTAGTTTGTTGTTGCACAACAGAGCCTGAAATTAATCGTTAACTATTCCCGTCCTTTCTGCAGAAGCCGGCGTATTATTTCGGGAGGCGGTGACGTCGCAACTTGTTGCCGGATCAAAATTAGCTCGCGCTCCCCCGAAGCCCCCTGCTGCCGATGTTTGTCTCCTCGAGAATTGTTCTCTCGGTGTGTGGCGTGACTTCGCCGAGTATTTTGGCTTCCAGGTGGACGAAAAAATGTACTCTTAACACTCTGCCAAAGCGGGGATTTTATGGGGGGGGGGGGTTCTCCGAAGACAGACACGTGTTTTGCTGAATGAGAAAGAAACCCCCCCCCCTTAGAACATTTTCGCAAAATTGAGGATGAAAAATCAGATTTTTTATAATTAATACTTGAAATATAATAAAAAGTATTAGATGAAATCGTATGAAGTTATAAACATTTACAGACAAATGAAGACTGGACTTCAAAAACGAGCTAAGTGCCAAAAAGTAAATTTCCTTCCCGTAATTCATCATTAATTTGATTCTCCATAGAAATACACATAATAAGTCATCTTTCAGGCCGTTTTTGACCTTCTAATCATGGTCGTGGCACTTAGCTGGATTTATAGAGTGTTGGTGATGACAGTTAGATTGGTTTTTCGGGTCTAACTCATTTTTTTTTAGTTAGGGCACTTAGCTCGTGTTTGAAGTCCAGTCTTCAAATGTAATAAGGTAATTTAAGTCCCAAAAGCTAATTGATGAGATTATTAGTTCTAGAGTTAGGTAATATCAAAGTCGAAAATTATTTTTTTCTGCTTCACTTTACCCTTTGCGAAGTTTCAAAATTTTTGACGCTTTTGGGTTTTTTGTATAAAAGAAAAAATATAAATACATACATAAAGATTTTGAAGAAATATTTCGTGTTGGGGGGAGGGATCTTTGAGGAGTCAGGCGAGGATTCAAGGGGGGCACTCCAGAAAGCGCCCCTTCCTTCCTTCCTTGGGCCGGAAAAAGAGATCAAGGACGGAGGAGAAGAAAGTAGATTCTGAGAGACCAAAAATTTTTCAGTCATTTAGGCCCCTTTTTTTAAGCCCAGGGTACTTTCCCCAGATTGTTCAAACTTTTTCGTTCATTAAGTGCTTGTGCTGATCAAAAATGAGTTATTTAGGTTCACAATTCCTACAGTTTTCCGGGGGAGAAATTTCAGGGGGGGATCTGGAGAGATCTTTACAGAAAAAAAAGGAAAATTTTGTCTATTATTTGAGTCCAGGGGCCGTATTCAGAAACTTTTAACACGAGTCGATAACGATTCGAGACCGAAATTGATCGAAAACGATCATTTTCGAAACGAGTACTTCAGCTCTCTCGTTTCCTCAAAAACGAGTAATATAGCGGACTCTGATTGGTTGAAAAGAAATTCGCGTCATCGCTGGACCTCCCAGCGATGACGCGAATTTCTTTTCAACCAATCAGAGTCCGCTATATTACTCGTTTTTGAGGAAACGAGAGAGCTGAAGTACTCGTTTCGAAAATGATCGTTTTCGATCAATTTCGATGTCGTTCTCGGTCTCGACTCGTTAACGACTCGTTTCAATCGTGTTAAAAGTTTCTGAATACGGCCCCAGAGGTGATCCTCAAAAAGTGCCCCCCCCTTGTTGCCCGGCTGTATCCGCGCCTGTGTGGAGTTTCTATAAATTAAATTTTTTCACCTAAATATACTGACGTATCCAACATGTTTGTTATTTTAGTATATTTTGTTGAAGCTTATTTTCCACTTAAGCTTTTTGCCTTAAAGTATTTTTTCTCCAGCTTAAATCCTGCGAGTGCTTTGACTTAAAACAGGAAGCGATGGGTCCTTCAGAAAGCGGTTTTTGTTGCTCACTCCCTCTGGCTTAAATCAACTAAACCAGCAGTTCTTAAACTGTGGTCCGCAGACCCCCGGGGGTCCCCAGCGGCTTCCTAGGGGGTCTGCGAGATACCTTGGGGAACATTCAAGTTACTTTTGAGAAAAAGTAACTTGAAGTAACTTTCCCCAAACTAGTAAAAGAGTAACTTTCCCCAAAGAGTCTCAAAATGAGATAAAACACTAGTTTAAAGGGGCAAATTTCAAACATTTTCTGGGGAAGACCCCCAGCCCCCTCGAAATTTGGACTCATATTTATAATTTTCTCTTTGAAAATTCTGAAGTTTAGAAGGAGCTCTCTTAGGATGTAACCAAAAATGTCTCAAAATGATTAAAACCACTTTTTGAGGCAAATTTCCAAAATTTTTCTGGGGGAGACCCCTAGACCTCTCTATTATTAATAGGGGGTAATTGTAAAATTTTAATATAATGTGGAATGTAATTTAAATACTGCTTTTAAGTAATGTGAAACTCAACGTATAAGTATTATACTCGTTATGGAGTACCTTTGTAAAAACGTTGAGTCAACCCCCCCCCCGTAACAAAAGTCTGGTTACGGCCGTGTTCAAAACATTGGGGGGCCGCAGCGATCGAAAGTTTAAGAACCGCTGAACTAAACCAAGTCCAAGAGACCCTCCACTCAACAGCTGCCTCACGGAGGCTTCGGAAGGTGATTGAAAAATAAAATATATTATTTTCCACCTTCTATTTATTCATTCAGTTTTTAAACCTTTGTATGGTTTTTTTTTTGGAGGGTGCTGTGTTTGCGAGGTTTCTGTTACTATATCTGCGCTGGTTTAGTAGTTATTAGTTTGGGAGTTATAGGAAAAAAATTGGTGCGTTACTTTTTGAGGTAAGTTGGTGTTTTAGTAAGGACTGTTACAGTGGGTAATAATATTTGTCTGGTCATTTATGATCATAGAAGCATTACCTGCGTTTTTATGAGCATTTTTTAAAATTTCGGAGGAGTAAAAAGAACTTTTAATCTGACACTTCACTAGTTTTTCGTTAGGTGGCAGCAGCACTCTACCATGTGTGCTGACTTTAATAGAAAACACGTAAAACGGCATACATTTAGGCAAATATAGTGGAATGTAATAATTTCTTCTTGGTTGGTTATAATGTTTTAATAAAAAAATACCTTCGTTTTGCGTTCTTTTTCTCGAAACTAAAAAATTAAAATAAAGAAACAAACCCACCTTTTTAACTGAAGCTTCTATGTTTCTTTGGTAGATGGCAGCACCACTTTTTCAATCGCACCGCAGAATGTAAATAAAATTCTACAAGCACAGATGTTGTGCGATTTGCAAATATAATGTAACATCTTTAGAAATCCTGCATATGTGACCTACCCCCCTCCGAAATTCGGGAATTTTTGTGGCAATTTTTATAACTTTTTTCCTTGACAATTTTGCAACTTAACAGAAGAGGTCATCTTTGGGTATGACTTTAAAGTTCCAAATCCCTATCCAAAATTGTTAAATTATTATTAAAAATTTTTTGGCTTACAAGGAACAGTTTTTTTCGGGTGTAGAAAATCGAATTTCTATTCTAAATCAATTTAATTCAATTTCCATTCATTGATGTCGCTTCCTTTTCCGCATTTTTTTTTTTAAATATTTAATAAACCAAAAAAGTTATTGAGTGGCAACGTCTAAAAGTTGTTTATTTTGAAAATGTAAAGAACGGCGTGCAAATCAAACAGGCGGTCTTTTAAATTATAGCAGTTATTTAATATTTCTTTATAATTTTGCTTTCATATTTTGAAAAAAAAATGGATAAAATCATCAGGGATGACTATCAGGTGCTTTTTAACACATTACTCAAATTTTAAATGTTTTTACTTATATTAGGATAACATTGCCATGTTCGAAATAATGTTTATTTTCCATTTTCTCTGTACGAATTGCAAAGTGATTGTTGTAGATATGAAAAGAAAAACAATGATTATTCAAATATATCTCATATAAAGGGTCAACAAGAACTTTTATTATTGGGTTTACAAAAATTAAACCAAAAGTTGTTATAATTGTAAAAAGTTCATAACAAGTCTTTTAAATGCACGAAACTATAATATTTTGCAGTCAATATCCTTTTACATTGCTTTGACTATTTAATCACCCAAAAACTTTTGTTAGAATCATACCTAGATGGTATTGATAATTGGGGACATACTATTCTTTGAAACAAAATATAGAAACCATAGAAATTAATAATTTGGTACAATTCTGGGTACTTATGTATATATCTGCAAGCCATTAACAGACTTGATAAGATATTCAAAAACAAAGAAGAAAAGTGTTATAAATATTCAAATTGGCACAAAGTCAAGGGTTAAAAAGAACCCAATTAAAACAAAAATCTTGCAGTTCCATGCTACAATTGGGTGCCACTTGTTTGCTAAGCACCACCAACTAGGGTGATAAGGTAGTATACTGGATAGAAGGTTATGGTACCCAGAAGAGTGGCTCCTGCTTGTAACATAGAACCAAGCTTGCTTAACACTTTAAAATCTTAAGCAATTAATCATTGGCATGTGGATAATACATAAGTTTACACAATTTTTTATATGACCACTTAGAACTTGCCAAAGAATTTTTAAAGTCAAATATTACTATATTTTATTGTAGTTATTGATATAACTATATATTTGATTCTGTTAGTTAACAATTTTTGGTTCAATTCCATTAGAGTCCCCGCTAAATATCGCCCGGTTCTTTTGGACATATTATACCGTCGGCTTACAGTCGAAAGGCACTAAGTCACTCTTTGCTCAAATACTCCGTACGAGGTTATGCCAAATTTGGCGATCATTTTACTGTTGCCATTCTAGTTATAGTGTGTGAAAAAGAAAATATTATTATAAAATCTTTGAGAAAAATCGAATTATAAAATCTTTTAATCCCTAAAATAACTCAATTACATGATCAAATAATTTCAATTTAATAAATTATTAATCGCAAACCAACATTTAAGCTCTTTACTGTATGAATTCTTTCTGTTTTAAAACAAACCAACCATCTATGCTAGGTTACTAGTTTTTCAGTTTGACAAGATTTTAGAGATGCGCCAAGCTTCCACCGCTTTCAAAATATCTTCCAAAAGTGACTTAGTGCCTTTCGACTGTAAGCCGACGATATCCAAGTATCAAAAAAAAAATTCTGACTTTTATTAATAAACTGAATAGTTATTGATCTAATTAAGCATTTTAATTCAGGAGTTTGAAATTATTTATGAATATTTCTACTTTTTGTGGTCCAAAAGAACCGGGCGATATTTAGCGGGGACTCTAACGGAATTGAACCCAATTTTTATTGATTTCTAATCATTGACATTCAATACAGCATGGTGATGTGTTAAGGGACAGATAATGGAATTTTACTCCAACAGTTTAGTTCTTGGTGGAAATAAATCAAAATGTATAAGAACTGATTTAACCCTTAAATTCTAAATTATAGATATCAAGTTTGAAGAAAATTTTCAAGACAGGAAAAACTGAAATCATCAATAAGTGTGTCAAGAAAATTCATCGTTTGCAAAATCAAAAGTAAGTATGAAATTAATTTGGCTTCAAAAATTTTGAACACAATCTGCAAGAGCAGGATTTATTTTAAAAAGTTAATGAAAAATATTTCTACATTAGTACCTTGAAAGAGGCCCTTCTAGGACCAACAATGTATGGTTGTTTTAAGGAAAGGACATTAAAACAAATTAAATTTAAAGGAATCAGAACAGGTTGGGGTAGCAGTTTTAAGATATTTTTCAGTCTATCCAAAAAGCATCTCTTCTTTTTTATTGGTTTTTATGTTTTCCTCATCTAAAAATTACATGAAAATATTTTGTTAATACTACAGCCTAATTAAACTTGCATTCAAGCCCCTTTTTTGTAACTAGCAACTTGTATGAAAATTTGTTTTTATTAAACTGTTTAATAGATAAATTGTATGAAATAACACATTGTCTTAAAACCGTGGTTGCAAAAAATGTAATCCTTAAATTTTTCATCTGATTGCATGTAAAAGTCCTTTGAATCTTTGATTTTTTTCTTCAAACCCTGTATATTATAATGCAAACCATGAAACTTTATCTCATTTATTAAAAAATGTTTTGTGAGAAGCTGGTCAAAAAGTCTCACAATTTCCTACTGAAAAGTAACTTAAGTAATATTATGTTTCAGGAGTGATGAACAAAAAGCTGCCAAATGCATGATAAAAGCTGAAAGATTACTAGAAGAAGTTGCTGTTTTAAAGGTTTGTAGGGTGTTATTGGGAATTTCATTAGTGTAGGTAAAGGATTATCTTTATGGCTGTTTCTTTGTGCTCAAATGAATGTATCTGAAAGGAGATAAAGGATGGTAATAGATAGTCATTTTCCAAAAACTTGGTTTCTTCTAAAAAGTTCAAGGTTAACTTAGAACAAAAGTCATGCTAGTTTACAAAAAATGGTTAAGTTGTAACAAAAAAAAACTCAAATTATCAACAAAATGTAATCATCCAAAAATTTTAGAGAATATGAAAGAAAAACTTCCCCTAAAACGAAAAAAAAAATTAGGTACTTCATTGAGATAATTTTGATATCTTTTGTTTAAACTTTTTTTTTCTTGCATTCTTAAACAATATCAATTCAAATGTGTTTGTAAGCTTAAGTTTGGCTGAGCTTTAAATTCAAGGCATTTTTATTATTCATCAACAAGAATTTAATTTGATTGATAATGCAAATATTGTGAACCTGATTGATATTGTTAACTTGATTATCCTATAAATTGTGTATATTCCAGTGATTTACTATTACTGTTTTTATATAGAAAATAAAACCTCGTGCTGTGTGCAAAATGGTCTTATCAAAAGATAAAGATTGGAAGAATGTTCTCTCTCAGGTATTCCTTTACTTATTGAACCTAATGCATGTCCTTTTAATGCATAACTAAAAATTAACAGACCAACTGCACTAAAAGTGTTATGTAAAAATATTTCAAATAAATAATCATGAAGTTGTTGAACCAACTGGTGTAAAAGTTTATTTAAAAATATCTGATAATAATTTTTAATGGACTCTAACCATCTGACGTCACACGGAACCAACACGTGACCTACTGAGCTTGCAATTGGTTACCACAGATACTACACTAGTAGATCTACTAGTGTAGTATCTGTGGTAACCAATTGCAAGCTCAGTAGGTCACAAATTGGTTCCGTGTGAAGTCTCGAACCAGATAGGGGGTTAGAGTCCATTGTTGATCTTTAATTTACTAGTAACAACAATTAAAATTTAACTTTAAGAATACTTTAGGTTGGCAACATTTATTGCTATTATTCAGTAGAATATACTTTTTCAAATTGAAAAAATTATTGTTCTGTTTGCTCCTGTGTATGAATTGTTGACAGTTTTTCACCATCTGGATTCTTTCTCGCAGAATAAACAAGATCACACAATAATGTCACACTCACAAGTAAATAATATTGCTCAGGTCTTAAGCAGTAATAATTTTTTCTGTATTAAAAGCTATCAAACACTTGGTACTTACCTCAATAAGTTGTTGTCTAATCTTAGTAAAGGTGAAGTTAAATTCATGTAGTTTAATAATACTGTATGGTCAGCTCCCAGAAGCTCCAGAGAGGTCTTTTTTTGAAAATCTTTAGAAAGCGGTGGAACACTGCCAATGAACGAATTCCCAAAATCTCACAAAGCTAAGAAGCAATCAGTGTGTGTGTTGCAAAATTGCACTGTAAAAATTTACAAATAATCTGCATTTTACCATAATAAATTGGATTTTATTAAACTGTTTTAAAATTGTGAACTCTATTAATACTTTTATTATGGTTATAAGCAAATTCAAAAGCAAAATGTTCATTTTTTCTAATAATGTTGACCACTATTAAGTACTAGTTTCTGACTTGAAATTTCTGAAGTTCGACCAAACTGTACAGCAAGAAATTATCGAATGAAAAGCAATTTTGTGTTTCAGGAGGGTGTGTCTCTGGAAGACAGATGTCATGCCTTGTTGGTCAACCACAGCTCAGTTCAAGCTGCCTTGGAGAAGCTTCGTTCTAAAAACAGAAGCCCCGCCCTCTCCAATAATCCATCCACTGAGAGGAGTGCTTCGAAAGCTCAGAAAAAGCAGAAAAGAAGAAAGTCTAGAAAAGATCGACAGGAAAAAGAAAAGGATATGACACAAAGTAAATCAACTGGAAGGACAGAGGGCAGTAAAGACCAAGACAATGACTCAGAAAGTTCTGAAAAAGAAAATCACAACTCAGGCAGGAAATGTTCCTCATCTTCAAATGTCTTGAGCGAAACCCCTCCAAAGAAACCACCTATCGTTTATGAAGCCGGTAAAAACGAGGAATCACTGTGTGAAGCCAAGCCATCGAAACGAAAGAAAATTTCCAAGACAGATGACTTGTCTAGGGAAGAAAAGGCTGAAAAGAAACGTCTGAAAAAGGGAAAGCCACCAAGAATAAAATATAATACGGCACTTATAAAAGAAAAGCACCAGGTAGAAGAAATTTCTGGAATGCAAGATGAGGAGGAAAATTCCGATTTTCCATCCACTAAAAGATGTGTTGTGAAAGCTAAGAGAAGAAAGAAAAAAGGAAAATCAAGCAATCCCAGCAAACTACCTGGAATGGCAGACTGCTTTAACTGTCAAGAAGACGACTATGGAGGTTCTGGAAAGGAAAATTGTGATTCGATTTCGTTCTCCAGTGGCACTGCACCGGAAAGATCACACATCCTTCATAAAGATTCTAAATCAGAGGAAAACCTGGAATCACTGTGCCAGACTAAGCCAAAGTCAAGAAAAAGGAAAGTATCCAAACCTTATAATCAACTAGGAGATGATCAGTTGGAAGAAACAAAGACTATAAAGAAGTGTTTAGTGAAAGAAAAGCTACCAGAACTGCAAGATTTATCAGGTGACAAACAACCTGAGTTGACTACTTCACCAGGAAGACTGCGCATCAATGACAAAGAGTCTGAAACTAGTGAAAACCAGGAATCGCAGTCTCAAACCAAGCCATCAAAACGAAAAGAATCCCCTAAGAAAGAAGACCATTTGGATGGAGAAAAGACTGAAAAGCAATGTTTAAAGGAGAAACTTCCCAGAAAAAAGAGGAAGTCGATTTCTAAAGAGATTCAACTGGTAGATGAAGGGATTGAATTGCAAGATTCATCACATAATGAACTAATGGAAATTAAGCAGTTTTCTGTGGATGATGACGAGGAAAATAATCCTGAAGGTCTTGGTGAAAAAAATCGTAAAACAAGCAGGAAGCGAAAATCTTCTGTTTCTGATCAAAGCAATACTATTACAAAGAAACTTTGCAAAGATTCAGAGATGCAAGATTCAATACCAAAAGAACCTAAGCAGAAGAAATTGCATGATGCATATCAAACAAAGCAGTACAACCCTGATCAGCTGATTGGACTTATGTATCAGTTGGACTTGTCTGTGCTTTGCTCAATCAGGAAGTCCTTAAACAAAGATAGGTACCCTTCACTGACTTTGTCATTTGGAGATCCTGGAATCAGCAAATTTAGTGACATTGTTATCCGTGATCAAGAAAAATCTGTTCATGTATGTGTGGAAAGTGTAGATAGTTTCATCCCTAGTAAAATCGGCTATTCGAGGTTATTCACACAATGTAGAACAAGCTGTTCTCTCAACAGTTATTTTGACAGTTTTCTTAAACACGTAATCTCTAAATCAGATGCCTTATATTCTGTGGAACATCTTATAATATATACAAATGCAGGTTTAGATCTGACAGAAGAGAAAGAATTTAAACGAGGACTCCTGAAAAACTTTTATCCTTTTCGTTTCAACTCAATTAACGTGGAGGACCACTATGTTATGAAAACCTTTCTATCTGCAGGAAATACGCTTGATAAGTTTTACCAGTTTTCGCGAGATAATAAAGCAAGAGAAGAACTCTTAAAACAGTTAAGGTGTTCACCTGCCATGCAGAAAAGTGTTGAAAAAAAATTTCCTACAGGGTTTGAAAAAGAAATAAAAAAAGCTTTTTTAGATAAGTTGGTCTTTGCGGTCGATCAACCTAACAGAGAAGAGCTTAATTGTATCATAAGAAGTGAAATGAAATCTAGTTCTTGTGAAAATGGTTTTAGTTACTCAAAACTACGAAAGAGAATTTGTAGTAAACTGGGCAAACATAAACAGAATGTATCTGAAATTATGTATGAATTCAATTTATTTGCGCTATTTTTGCACGATGTGTTCTTGCAGAAAAATATGCTTTCTGTAAAAGTTGATAGTGGAACCAGCGATGCATCTTTTGGTGTTACAGTGGATTATAAAGGGAAAACTAGTTATATAAAGGCTCACTATGCTCAAGGTAACCTTGGCTATGGTCAGTTATTTCCTTCCAAACAAAAGAATAACATGATTTCCATTAATAGGCTTTTCACTCTCTTTGTTGAAAAAATAGAAGAAGGTTTAAGGTATTTCATCATCTATACTAATGGGAATATTGATCTAACAGAAGAAATGGAACTGAAGAAAAGTAAATGTAAAGATTTTTATCCATTAAAGTTTGATATTCTTGATATTGAAAAGAAAAGGTATAAAATTTTTAGAAATTGTTGGTGTATAGAAAAGAATAGTATTTACCAGTTTTCGAAAGAGGAAAACACGAGACAAAAGCTCTTAAGTGCTTTAAAATGTCCTCCTTTTTTAGAGGAAACAGTAGGTTTCACTGATGAGAAAAGAACTGAAACCAAAGAGCAATTTTTAGATAAGTTGATATTTGTGGTCAATCAACCGAATTTGAAAAAACTTAATAGTTGTATTGTTGATAAATTAGATAATCAGCCCGGTATTCCATATAATTGTGAAGAATTATTTGAAATTGTAATGAGATGGTTAGAATCTTATGAAACTAGTCCTGTCAGAAAAGAATCAATTGAAAAACTTTTGGTAAATATAAAAAAAAAAATTTTAAGTTATCAAGATAATCAAAATTCTGACATGGCGGAGATATTTCGTTTTGCTAAAGGGGTTGGTCGGGAAGGAACATATGGGTTTCGTCAATTTATGCGATTTTTAATGAAGGGTGAAGGGAAATGGTGTCTAGAAGTTTTAAAAAGAGAAATGATAAAATTATCTTGGGTGTCTTCTATTTTGCATAATGCAGGAAATAATGCTTGCAAAGGTTTTCTAGACTTTTATTACTGTTTATTTGACAAAGAGGGAAATAAAACAGATTTGATGAAAGCACTTGAAAAAGAAGGTATACCCATATCTATTATAGCAAGTATTTTGCATGGAGCTGGAGCTTACGCTACTATAGCTTTAACAGATTTGTATGATTTATGGTTCGATCATGATGGGAAAAAGACAAAATATTTAAAGAAATTACTAGAAAATGGAATAGATCTGCTGTGTATGTGTAGTTTTTTATGGAGAGCAGGAGCTAGAGGTGCTGAAGCTTACAAAAATTTATATGATCTTTGGATAGACAGTAAAGGAAAGAAAATGCAGTGGTTTGAAACCTTAGAGAAAGAAGGT
This sequence comes from Tetragnatha montana, assembly GCA_963680715.1. NCBI lineage: Eukaryota > Metazoa > Arthropoda > Arachnida > Araneae > Tetragnathidae > Tetragnatha > Tetragnatha montana. Next base: position 6,686,578 of record OY796678.1, on the reverse strand, counting down.
ATAACTCTCTCTCATTTGTCTAGTATTATTAGTGGAAGTGGCTATCATGCTCCTAAAGCTTTCAAAGATTTATGTGATGCTATGTTTGATGAAAAAGGAAACGAAAATGATTGTTTAAAAGCCATTAGAAAAGAAGGAATAAGTCTGTCTAATATGACATCACTCTTGAGTAAATCAAGGCATAATGCTGCAGAAGCCTTCACAGATTTGTATAGTCTTTTGTTTGATGAACATGGAAATACAACACAATATTTGAAAACCTTGCAGAAGGAAAAAATTAAACTTTCTAACATTTCCTCTATGTTAGCTGGTGCAGGAACCAAAGCTCCTAAAGCTTTCAAAGATTTATTTCATATATGGTTTGATGAACAAGGCAATAAAAAACAATGCTTAAAAAGTATTGAAAGGGAGGGAATAATTTCTAATGTGTCCTCTATTTTGCAAAAATCTGGATGCAAAGCTCCTGAAGCTTTTAAAAATTTGTACAGTATATGGTTCGATGATGAAGGAAATAAAACGAACTATTTAAAAACTCTAGAAGAAAAGGGAGTAAGGCTCTCAAATGTATCCAGTATTCTAAGCGGAGCTGGAAGTAGTGCTCCCAAAGCTTTCAAAGAACTGTACCACCTTTGGTTTGATTGCCATGGAAGTGAAACACTATGCTTAAAAACTCTTGCAGCAAATGGAGTAAATCTATCTAACCTGTCTTGTATTCTAAATGGGGCTGGAAGTAAAGCTCCTACGGCATTTAAAGAGCTGTACTCTCTTTGTTTCGATGAGCGAGGGAATAAGAAAAAATACATTACAGATCTTGAAGAACAAGGAATGAGTATTTCTGACGTGTCTAGTATTCTGAAAGGAGCCGGAAGCGGTGCCGCAAAAGCTTTCAAAGACTTCTACAAATCTTACTTTGACGTGAAAAATGAGGGTTTTTAAAAACTGTTTAAAGAGGTGTGTGGCATCAATTTAATTTCAAATGTGGTCAACACTCATGATGGCCTGCCACCTTGTTGAATTGAGTGTGTTTGTTGTACCAAGGCTAAACTAGATCGGTTAACTGTGTTATATCAGGCTTGGACAATGAGTGAAAAGCGATGTTACGGATTATGTCTCTAGTGAGCCATACGTGGCCAGAGCCATCTATCTGTCATTCATGGCATTTTTTAATAAAATTGCCGACTCGTCACGCTTGAATTGTGACTCGCGCATGACCAACGATGTGGCAGTGCATTATGACTAGTGGAAAATGACTAGTAGTGAACCTCCAATTTTATTTACACAGACTATAGATCATTAGAAACCTACAAAAAATTAGCGATCAAACAGAGCTGACAAATCGAATTTGTTTCCCTCTTCAAACCAAAAGATTCCTTCTCTCCCAAGATTTTATCTCCGGGTGGCTGATTCTCAACTCTCATCCATGCGAGGTATATGCCGGCCAAAGAGCCGAGGCAAAAAGCACCAAGAACCCAACCCAATCAATCAACCAAATTTCCCTATACGTGGCCAGCGCTTTCAAGCGGTAAGATCTGAAAACTTCCAGTAACGTCGGCTTCTTTGATCTTTTCACTCATTGTCCAAGCCTGATATAACACAGTTAACCGATCCAGTTTAGCCTTGGTTGTACAGACTATACATACAGTACAGAGACTGGACCACTTAAAAACTGAGTTTGTTGTGATATTTAGTTAACTCTTTCTGTCCTAGCTCTGCCCCAAATTTTCAAAAGGATTCAATGGTAACCTCAGGCAGCTTAGGAATGAAAGGGTTAAGTATAACTTCTGGGAATATTACTGAATTAATGTATGATATTGATATCAGTTGTGTTTTCCCTTTTATTAAAGGTTTTAAACTTTTGTAAGTAGATACTATACTGTGTATAGTTAATTGCAAAAAATATTTTTTTTTGTTACTGAAATAACTTTAAAGGTTATGAATTTAACCTTATGTTATGAAATCAGTTAAGTTTGAGAAAGCTCTTAAAATTGATATATACTAACAAAATTTTAAATTGAAAATAATTGTGCTTTTCCAACTGTACAGTTTTTAAACTTTTGTAAATACTCTTCTGTAAATAGATTATTGTAATAATATTTAAATTTTTTTCATTGTACTATAACTTTTTAAAACTATTTTCTATGGATTTGATTTATTACATTGTTAAATTTTGAGTGAAAACTTGAAATTAGTGTTTCTATAAGTATAAGAATATATATAATAATGAAAGGAATTTTTTTCCATTTGTTAAAAGCTTTTGTACAAATACTACTGTAAATCAGTGATTGTAAAATTACTTAAAATAATTTTCCATTTCCAAAAATACAACATTTTTACTGGTAAACATCATAAGTTAGAGAAAAATTGTCATGTCAAAAGTTTTTCAGAGTGCCTTATTTTCAAGTCAAAAAATCTATTCAACCCAGGAGGTTTTTGATGTTATTTTTTAGAAAAAAAAGTTTATTGTACAATGAAATCTAAACATTTTCACTGATAATTTAATTAATTTCGAAATATTAACTTTTATAATTTCTATTTAATGAACAAGCATTTTCTTTTCTCTTATTGAAGCTTTGTTGTAATATCTTTGCATAACAAATTTTACTTGTCTTGCAGTTAGAAAATATGATATAAACACAAATACCTATTCAATACATCAAAATCTTTCCATAAGATAGTCAATAATAACTTTGATTAATTAATAAATAAGTCAATAGTAAAATTGATTTTTTTAAATCAATAATGAACCTGTGATAATTATCGTGAGTAAGTTCAGTTATTTACTCTCCAATTAGGTTAAAATCTTTGAAATTATGGTTTAATGTTTTACCTTGGCTCACAAGTATATCTCTTTAAATCTTAGAATATATATTTTTGATATTTTTTCCTATTTGTTGTATTATACCTGTGAAGGTTAAAGTAGAGGTGTATTTTCTATGAAAATGCAATAAACATGATATTTTTTTTTTCAGATAGCCTTATTATTTAGGATGTTGTTGAAATTTTAACTAATATCATTTTAAAAATATTTTCCTTAATAGCAGCTCTGAAAATTTCTAGGAAGTATGAAATTTTAACAGTTTTAAAGTTGAATGAGAGTGAATTTCAATTTCATCAAGTAAGGTACTTTTTATCAGTAGACTAAAGCACTAAAGCCTGGTGTCTACTATCCAGGGATGAGATTTTTCAGAATTTGGGAGCATTTCAACTTTTTACTTACTTGAAAAATTAACTTATAAACTGAAATATTTGACTGAGAATTGCATTTTTCTCAATTCAAGTTGGTCTTTTTGACCTATTAGAGCTCTTTGATATGGCATTTTTTTTCATAGGGTATAATTTAATACTGTTTTTTTCCCTTTATTTAATGTGAAAAAAATATTTACTCTTGAGACTACTTTTTTTTGTAATTTCAATAGAAAATGCAAATGTAATTTAATATTATATGTCTATACTTTAGGGATCATTCAATGAGTCATTTTTTTCCCTACTTAAATTATGCTTTCTAATGGGCAGTTTTTATTTCTCATATTAATTATTACTGCATAGCAGGCCTGACGAGAGAGGGGGGGCGAGGGGGTACGATACCCCCGGGCCGGTAGGGGGCCCGGTACCCAAAGCTTTTCATATTGAGTACTAAGACGGATATCATTTTGAATATTTTGGAAATTAATTTGTTCCCATAAAGGTCCAAAAATGAGTAAATTCCCAGTTTTCTAGGGCATATTTTCAAAAATTTTCTGGGGGAAGACCCCCTTTATTACTTGTTACTCATCGTATTATCAAGAAAACGATACTTTTAAGTTGAGTGAAATTCAGATCTTGCCTAGAAATATTCTAAAAGTTACATGAAGCCTATGAATGCAAGGGTGGAGCTAGTTCAGAAAATTTCGCCCCCTACTTCGAAATGAGAATATGTCATTGGGGGCCCGCTTCTCAACCTTGTACCCGGGGGCCGACTTGGCTCTCGGCGGCCCTGCTGCATAGTGGAATTTTTAATTTTAGAATCAGTGGATTCTGGCAACCCAGCTCTAGAAGTTACATTGCTTACTTGTCAATAAACTGCACCAACAAATTTCTCCAAGATTGTCACCCAGGCCTGGTGTCTTTGGATTTACTAAACTTTCTATGTTAAGATTTCAAGTATCTAGTTGTTTAGGCTAACAGTATTGAAAGCAAGTTAGTAAAAATGATGTAAACAAAAGGTCTTTCAGATAAATTGACTAATCTTTCAATTATTCAAAATTTCATTAAAATATGAAACTGGTTTTGTGCTTTTAGAAAGTAAAAACAAATGAAGTATAAATATAACATTGGCATGGCCTAGAATTGCAATATGACCTATCTGAAATGAAGGTAATAGTAAATCTAAAATCCATGTGGCATAAAAATACAGACTAGACTAGCAAGAAAGATCAAGTTAAAACTTAAAATTCTAAGGCACAAATAATTTTACTTCTTTTTATATACCCTCTGATATACTACTCTAGAGTTAAAATAGCTTTAACACATGTGATCTGAGTGACACGAGACACATTTTAGATTGATTGTATTTTATTTTATTAAATTATCACCTGGGGACCTGGTTACAAAAGTTTTTACAACCAAAACAAATTTTTTAAGAAATCAAAATTTTAGTTTTATGCTGGAATTTTAAAACATTCATAATTTCACTATAAACAAATTACAAGTTCAAAATGGTTTCTCTTAAATAAAGTAAGGTCTACATACAGAAGAAAGATATCACCAACATTTGAATTTATAGAACATTAACATTTTAAAATGAAATTTGACTTATTCTAATGAAGGGTAGGTAAATTAATACCTGAACATCCACTTTGAAAAATTGGAAAGTAAGGAAATTGATCATTTTCCTGCACATTTTTTCTGAGCTAAATAAGTCACAGTTTGCGCAACCAGTAAAGGTTCGCTGCTCATGAAACTCTTCCACTTTTCGGACGCCAAAACTTCGCTGAAATTCTCCAAAATAAAGTTATGAGCAGCCGAGATCAGATTAAGATCCTGGTGTTTTTCCGCAAGCGACAAAATATCGCACACGTTCGACAGGGTGATGTGCCCACACAAGAAGTCGACACATTCCCTCTTGAGTGAGGGGACCTGGTACTTGTCTGCCGCGTAGTAGAGCTTGAGGGCACTCTCCCCCTCAAGGCCCCCCACGGTCCCGGTATACAGGAAGATCAAGAAGCTGCAAAGCGTAGAGGGGTCCAGGTCCTCTATGTTCACTTCGCCATGCACTGCCTCCTTCATATCGGTAGAGAGCATGGTCTTGAAGACAGGGGACCGGGCACTCAGGATGGCCTTGTGGGCCGGGTACAATTCGCCCTCACAGCTCAGTTCCATGTCCCAATAGACCGGGTCATCGAAGAGGCACATGAAGTCTTTAGTGAGCTCTTTCACTGAGTCATCAAAAGTACTTTCTCCAGAAGCGACTGAACTATCTCGGTTGACAAGATGGGTGGACGTTACGTTGACCCCTTTTGTAGGTCTCGACGTGAAACGGCACTGATGTCTGAACTCGTTACTGGGAACGATTTTCACGTGCAGGAGTAAAGAAAACCCTCCTGCCTTGACCTCTTCTTTTGTAAATGGGTAAGGAAATTCCAATCTTGCACTTTTACGAAATAGATGCTCTCTCTCTTCAGTTCTTACGACATAGTTGCACGAGTTGAGAACAGACTCACGTGTCAAGACCAACGTATAAGTCGATTCACTTGAACTTACAATAGCTAAATAGTTAGGTATTCTTATTAGTTTGTAAACTCATATTTCCCCAGTTGCCTTTATCGAAAGGAAATTCAATTGTTGAAATTTCTGTAAATGTATTTGACTCCAAATCCTTAGACTTGTCGGATGAAATTTTGACTGAGATGTCATACACATCTATGGTCGTACGCATGTGTACTACTTTACCGTAATCACGCATCTGTAACCGTAGAGAAAGACAGTCCTGATTCTTAGACTTTCTATTCTGAGCTACTACTTCTTTGAATTTGGGCCCAGAAGGGTTGGTTGAATTCCTGGTTGTTACATCATGCGAGCAGAGGAGAGATCCGTCGGAAGCAATGAAGGACAGGCGACCAGATAAGAGGGTACTATAGTATAGGTTGCGCTCACTAATTCTCGCCACCAAGTGCTCGCTGAGTCCATCGGTGCCTCTCGGGTAAAGCTCGAGGGTGTAAGAGCAACTTCCGTAGACGAAATGGCTACTGCGTAACACCTTGCCATGGTGCACTTCGCCGTTCCAAGAGCTGAAGTTCTCGATTGTCCACTCCACACCTTGAAATTCGTTATCGCCCGATCCTTTCGCCATGTGCAAGCCGATTCCGAGATGCGTCCTCCACAACAATACAAAAATGTCACTGACTACAACGCTCGAGTCAACAAGATTAAAATTCGCGGCGTCGGCGGCCAAGGTCGGCGGCCAAAAACCAAACAAAACAAACCAGAGTTGCCAGATAACTGCAATGCTGCAAGTTAATGTTGATAGAGACACAGAGTATCTGCGATTTTCAGCCTGATTCGCGCCCTCTAGGGGTGACTGCTGACAACATAATAGAGCCTGTTATTTTATTTTGTTTCTTTTATTAAACCGAAAAAGATATTGAGTGGCAACGTCTAGAAGTTGTTTACTTTGAAAATGTAAACAACGGCATTCAACCCATGTGCTGTGCAAAACAAGGGCGGGATTTTAAATTACAGGCATCTGGATGTGATATTTCTTTAATTTTTCTTATATTTTGGGGAGAAAAAAATGGGTAAAATCATCACGGATGACGACCAGGTGAATTTTAGTGCATAACATTACTTAAATTTCAAATGTTTTTAATTATTAGGATAACATTGTCATATTCCAAACTATTGTTTATTTTTTTTTCTACGATTTGCAAAGTGGTTATTGTAGATATGGAAAAAAAACAATGATTATTCAAATTATATCTCATATAAAGGGTTAAATCAACAAGAACTTTTATTATTTGGTGTACATTATTAAACCAAAACTTGTCATTGTAAAAAGTATTTAACAGGTCTTTTAAATTCACGAAACTATAATATTTTATTATCAATATCCTTTTATAGAACCATTTCTTTGACTATTTAATCACTCAAAAAAGTTTGTTAGAATCAAAATTAGATGTTATTGGTAATTGGGACAATACTATTATTTGAAAACAAAATACAGAAACCATGGAAATAAATAATTTAGTACAATTCTTGGTACTTATGTTTTTTTCTGCAAGCCATTAACAGGCTTGATCACTTTTTCAAAAATAAAGCAGAATCAATATAAGTATTCAAAATGGCACAACTAGTTCTAGTGGCACCCTAGCTAGAACTAGGGTGATAATTTTTCTACCATCCTGGCAGGTATACTGGATAGTAGTAACGTAGAACCAAGCTTTCTAAGCTCTTAAAAATCTTAAGCAAATAATTGTTGGCATGTTTATAACATACATAAGTACCCAATTGTTTTATATGACTCTTAGAACTTGCCAAAATATTTTTAAAGTCAAATATTACTATATTTTTTTGTAGTTATTGAATTAATTGCAGATGTGATTCTGTTGACAATTTTTAGTGATTTCTAATCATTGGCATTCAAAACTGCTTGGTGATATGTAAAGGGACAGAGATAATGAAATTTGACCAATAATTTTACTCAAATAGTTTAGATATTGGTGGAAATCAATAAAAATGTATGAAAACTGATTTAACCTTTAAATTCTAAATTATAGATCTCAAGTTTGAAGAAAATTTTCAAGACAGGAAAAACTGAAATCCTCAAGAAGTATGTAAAGAAAATTCATCGTTTACAAAATCAGAAGTGAGTATAAAATTCATTTTGTATTCCGTTGATCTGTAAGAGCAGGATTTATTTTAAAAAGCTAATGAAAAATATGTTAAGATTTTCAATCAATCAATCATTTAACAACAGAAGAAAATATGAGATAATACAAAAGAATATTTGATATGCCAAGGGGAAAAAATGTTTTCCTGTCCAGGCGTAATAAAGAAATTGTACATCAATTTAGTAATGAAAATAACAGAAAAGAAAACAAAAAGAAGAAAAAAAAACCTACAAAAAATCACATATAAAAAATAGGCTGGCAAAAAGCTGGGTAACATTAAAGATAAAAATATGCTTCAAAGGAAGGAGAAATACAGATCCAGGTCGTCGATGTTAATTAAAAATTTAAAAAGATTTCTTTTGAAAACAGGGTAACTGTTTGTTTGAGTTAAATTGGTAGGTAAACAATTGTACAGTTTAGGTGCTAGATAAAAGAAATGCCTACGAAATATGTCCTTAGAAAATGCTGGAATTTCAAATAAATCAGATGATCTAGTGTTATATTGCCTAGTTCTAAAATTACAAGGAGATTTATTGCGGAAAATATAAAGTAAAATACGATAAAATGCATTATGTCTTAATGGTAACAAATTAAGAAACCTAAAATTGTGGGGATTAGATTGATGATTAAGAAGCTTAAATAATTTTACAAACTTTTTAACCGATGTAACCGCTTTTAACGCCCACTAGCGGCAAGTTTTGGAGTTAGCGGCGTGCCTATCTTAAAAACAATTAGAGATACGAGAAAAATGTCAATGACAAAGTTGTAGAAGATTGTCAATTTTATACAAAAAGACACCTTTTACACAAAAATGACAAGAATAGAACCTGAAAAATATCGTTTATTAACCACGTTTTCGTACACATAGCCCAACTTGTTGAAAAAAGATGCATTGTTGAAAAAGTCATTGTTGAGTTTCATGGGATTAAATACATGAAAAACGCGAAAAGCACCCTGCATTTTTGGGTGTTTTATTCTAATTTTTGTGTACTACAATGTGTCATTTTGTATAAAATAGACAATGCTCTACAACTTTGTCATTGACATTTTTCTCGTATCTATAATAGTTTTTAAGATAGGCACGCTAACTCCAAAACTTGCTGCTAGGGGGCGTTAAAAGTGGTTTCATCGGCATGCGCCATGGCGTTTTACTAGGGGTAGACACCACGTTTATGGAAATAGCTCCAGGCGTTCAGGAGTAAAGGCCGTTATAAGCCTTACGACTGGACACCCTGTATACATTAGAACCTTGATAGAGCAATCTCTTCTAGGACCAACAATATACAGTTGTTTTTACGAAAGGACGTTGTAACGAATTAAATTATCATTATGATAAAAGAATCGGGACTTTTATTACTGGTTGTTGGGGGTAGCAGTTTTAAGATATTTTTCAAACCCTGTATAATGTAATGCAAACCATGAAACTTTATCTGATTTATTAAAAAATGTTTTGTGAGAAGCTTGTCAAGCCTCACCTCCTTCCAACTGAAAAGTAATGAAGGATTGTTATGTTTCAGGGGAAATGCTCTAAAAGTTGCCAAATGCAAGCAAAAAGCTGAAAGGTTACAAGAAGAAGTTGATGTTTTAAAGGTTTGTATGGTGTTATTGGGATTTCTGTTAGTGTAGAATTATCTTTATGCCTATGTTTCTTTGTGCTTAAGTGTCTCAGAAAGGAGATCTATTTTGTTAATACATTTTCTGACAATCCCAGATTGTTTCAGACTAGATTTTCATTTTGTCAAAACTTGGTTTCTTCTAAAAAGTTAACCTGGAACAAAAGTGATACTGGTTTACAAAAAATGGTAAAATTGTAACAAAAACCCCAATTATTAACTAAATGTTATCATCTAAAAATTGTAAGTAAATATGATATGGAAAACTAATTTAATTTCTGATTGATAATGCAAATATTGTGAACCTGTATAGTAGATTTTAACTTGATTATCTTTTGAATAGTTTTTGTAAATTGTGTCTATTTTGGTTATTTACTATTACTGTTTTTATGTAGAAAATAAAACCTCGTGCTGTGTGTAAAATGGCCTTGTCAAAAGATAAAGATTGGAAGAATGTTCTCTCTCAGGTAAAGTTATTTATTGAACCTAATGCATATCTGAAAATTATTAACAGACCAACTGCACTAAAAGCGTTATGTAAAAATATTACAATGGACTCAACCCGTCTGACGTCACACAAAACCAACACGTGACCTACTGAGCTTGCAATTGGTTACCACAGATACTACACTAGTAGAGTTTGTAGTGAGATATGATTTGATAATGAGGAGTTTGTTTACCACCATCACCTGACTTTTATAGTCTCGAACCAGATAGGCAGTTAGAGTCCATTAAATAATCATGAAGTTGTTGGACCAACTACTATAAAAGTTTAAGTTAAAGTATCTGATAATAAATTTTAATGGACTCTAACCGCCTATCTGGTTCGAGACTATTAAAAGTTACGTGTCGGTGGTAAACAAACTCTCAATATCAAATCATATCTCATTATCATCATATCTCACTACAAACGCTACTAGGGTAGTATCTGTGGTAACCAATTGCAAGCTCAGTAGGTCACGTGTTTGTTCCGTGTGATGTCAGACAGTTAGAGTCCATTGTTGATATCTAATTCACTAGCAGGGGTCATTCCAGACTTTTTGTGAAGGGTGCGGTTTTTGTAAAAATTGTGAAAATCTACTTATAATTTTGTGAATTTGAAGTTAGCTTAAATTAGTTTTTTCAGCCAGGAGCCTGTTTTTGTGAAATTAGGGTCCAATATTTGAAATATTACGAAAAAAGGGTCTGTTTAAAGGCAAAAATACTTTGTGAAGGGTCCGTTTTTAAGGTAAAATGTTTTGTGAAGGGTCCGTTTTTACAATGAAATATATTGTGAAGGGTCCAAAAACGGACCCAAATTTCTTCTAAACAGACCCCTGACTAGTAACAAGAATTAAATTTAACTTTAAGATGGCAACATCTATTTATTATTATTCAGTAGAATATATACTTTCTAAATATGATTGTTCTGTTTGTTCATAATGGTGTTTCTCCATCTGAATTCTTCCTTTTAGAATAAACATTATCATGCATTAATATCACACTCACAAGTAAATAATGTTTCTCAGTTCTTAAGCAGTAATAATTTTTACTGCAATAAGAGTTATCAAACACTTGGTACTTACGTCAATAAGTTGTTGTCTAGTAATTGTCGTAGTGTAGGTGAAGTTAAGTTCATATAGTTAAATAATACTGTATGGTCAGCTGATAATAAGTCAGATAATAATCAGGGAAAATTGCCAATTTTTGCTAAAACCTGGAAAGTTTGGTACAGAACACTTGGAGAATGACCAATGTTAATGTCAGTGGCTCTTTTTTGCCTCAGGAAATGGAAAATATATGTGCTATTTATTAAAAATATGTGTGTAAGAAAGCTAAAAATTGTTGTGGATAGGAAGTTTTTTTGTCCAAAAAACTACAAACACAAAATAATGCTTTAAAAGTGAGATTATTTTGTTTCTTTAGATGAGTAGGGAATTCTGTGTAAAAAGATGAATTTGAATGTACCAAAAGATGCTCAACAGTATAAACAATGAAAAGCAATGCAGCACTCGAAAAAGATTAGAAAAGTAGATTTGTGATGAATGTTTTAAGCCTATCCAGTTTCCTTAATGATGAATAATTGATGATATTGATGTAAACCTGATTACAAAGACTTGATAAATTCAAAGTATTGTTTTAGGAAGGATTGTCTCTGGAGGACAGGTGCTGTGCCTTGTTAGCCAATCACAGCGCAGTTAAAGCCACCCTAGAGGAACGTCACTCAGAGAGATGCCCCGCCCTCCAGGATGAAAATGCTGATTCGTCCACCGAAAGAACTGCTTTGAAAGCTAAGAAAAGGAAACTATCTAGAAAGGAAGGTCAACAGGAACAAGGAAAAAATTTGAAGCAAAGTAAAACAGCTGGAAGGACAGAGAGCTTAAAAGACCAAGACGATGACTCGGAAAGTTCCGAAAAAGAAAATTGTGACTCATTCAGGAAATATTTCTCTTTAGTCTCGAGTGATTCTACATCAAAGAGACCTCCTATTGTTTATGAAGAAGATAGAAACGGGGATTTACTGTGTGAAGCCAAGCCATCAAAGCGAAAGAAAACTTCAGCGGAAGATGCTCTTTTGGATGAAGAAAAGAGTGAAAGCAAAGGTTTGAAGAAAGGAAAGCCACCTAGAATGAAGAGCATACCAATCATAAAAGAGCACCTGGTAGAAGAAATGCCTGAACTGAAAGATGAGGATCAAACTGCTGATTCTCCATCTACTGAGAGAAGTGCTTATAAAGCTAAGAAAAGACTGAAAAAAAGAAAATCATCTACAAAGGAAGAAGAAAAATATTTGATGCCCAGCGAGCTACGTGTAATGACAGATTCCTTAAAAGATCAAGAAGACGACTCTGGGGGTTCCGAAAAGGAAAATAGTGACACTCTCCAGAAAAGTTCTGTTTCATTCTCCTGTAGTACTACTGCACCAAAAAGATCACACATCATTTATAAGGATTCTAAATCAGAAGAAAACATGGAAACACTGTGCCAGACTAAGCCAAAGTCAAAGAAAAGGAAAGTATCCATTATTGATGATAATCGGCTAGGAGAACAGTCAGGAGAAGAAAAGACTAAAGAGCAGTGTTCAATGAAAGAAAAACTACTTAGGAAAAAGAAAAAGTCATTTTTAAAAGAAAATCAACTGGTGGAAGCAAGGGCTGAACTGCAAGATTCTTTAACTAGCGAGCTACGCAAAAGTATGCAATTTTTAAAAGATGATAAAGCAAATTATTCAACTAGTCCTTGTGAAGAGATTCCTGGAACAAACAGGAAACGAAAATCTTCTGTTTCTGATCCGAATGATGACATTACAAAGAGACTTTGTAAAGGTATCCAGAATAAAGATTCTGAGTTAGAACATGCCGTAAAGAAAAAGGCTAAACCGAAGAAAGGTCCTGTTGCTAATAAAGCAAACCCATACAAACCTGATCTTTTGATAAGACTTATGTATCAATTGGACTTGTCAGTGCTTTGTTTGATTAGACAGTCCATGAACGAGCATAGGTATCCTTCATTGACATTGACTTTTGGAGATCCTGAAATCTGCAAGTTTAGTGATGTCGTTATTCGCCATCAGGAGAAATCTATTCATGTATGTGTTGATAGTGTGGATAGTTTCATGCCTACTAATATCGGTTATTCGAGGTTGTTCACTAAATCGAGATCAGGCTGTTCCCTTAACACTTATTTTCATAGTTTTGTTAAGCACTGGATGTCTAACTATGATGCTTTACGCAATGTGGAATATCTCGTGATATATACTACCGCTGGGTTGGATCTCACCCAAGAAAGGGAATTCAGGCAAACGCAATCCAAAAACTTTTACCCTTTTCGCTTTAGGACCATCAATGTGAATGACCATTTCATCTTAAAGAACTTTCTGTGCACGAGAGACGTTCAAAACCACGGGTTTCATCAGTTTTCGAAAAACAGAAAGACGAGGGAAGAGCTCTTCAATCAGTTAAAGTTATCTAAAAGTATAGAAAAAAAATTCCCTCGAGGGTTTGAAGAGGAAGTCAAAAAAGCTTTTTTAGATAAGTTGGTGTTCGCAGTTAATCAACCAAATAGGGAGGAGCTTAATTTTATTGTTAGAAAGGAGATGAAAACAAATGAAAGAGATTTTAAATACCTAAAATTGCAGAAAAAGATTGTGAGTAAATTAGGGAAGCATGTAAGAAGTGTGTTTGAATTTATATATGAATTCAACTTATTAGTGCTGTTTTCACATGATATTCTCAATCAAAAGCACTTGCTTTCAATAAAATTTGAAGGCGAAAATGGCAATTTATCCAATGGTGTCATCATAAATTACAAAGGTAAAATCAGCTATTTAAGAACCCATTATGCTGATAGTAACATTGATTATTGCGAATTATTTTCTTTCGAAAAGGGGAAGATGTTTTCCGTTGATCATCTTTTCAATCTTTTTGTTAAGAAAGTAGAAGTGGGTATAAGATATTTTATTGTCTATACCAACGCTGGTATTGACTTGACGGAAGAAAATGAACTAAAGAAGGGTGAATCAACAGACTTTTATCCCTTGAAATTTGATCTTTTAGATATGGAAAAAAAAAAGTACAAAATATTAAGAAGTCTTTCGTGTATAAATGGACATGATGTCTATCAGTTTTCTAAGGAGGAAGATACGAGGAAAAAGCTACTGAGTCTGATAAAATTTTCACCTTCTTCGGAGGAAGCTAAAGGAATCTCGAATGAAAGAGAAAAAGAATTAAAAGAGCAGTTTTTAGACAAGTTGATATTTGTGGTTAACCAGCCTGATTGGAAAAAGTTGAATCAAATCATTAGAAATGAGACCGATGACCAGTCTGGTACTCCATATAACTGCGAAGAATTGTGTGAAGTAGCACTGCGTTGGGTAGAGTCTTATGAAATAGGTCCGATTAGAAAAGAAGTATTAGAAGAACTGCTGAAAGATGTGAAAAATAATCGATCGAGTTATCTGGAAGTACAAGCTGCAGACATGAAAGAGGAAATAAAGTTTGCTAATGGTGTTGTTGGGCATAAATACTCAGCATTTTATAAATTTTTGCATTTTTTGTTGAGAGGGGAAGGAAAACAGTGCTTAGAAGTTCTAAAAAGGGAAGGAATAAAATTGTCAAGTGTGTCTACAATTTTGCACAAATCTGGAAATCTTGCTATTCAATCTTTTAAAAACTTGTATGACTTTTGGTTTGATGAAAAAGGAAAGAAAACACATTACCTGAAAACTCTTGAGAAAGGTGGCATTAATATACTTCTCATAGCAAGAATATTGCATAGTACTAAATATTATGCTGTTCAAGCTTTGAAAGACTTGTATGATCTCTGGTTTGATCAGGATGGTGAAAAAGCAAAATATTTAAAGAATCTTGAAGAAAGCGGAGTAAATCTGGTCATTATATCCAGAATTTTAAAAGGAGCAGGAATTGGTGCTTCTAAAGCTTTTAAAGATTTAAGTAAGTTGTGGCTGAAAAAAAAAGGAATGACACCCTGCTTCAAAACTTTGGAGAGAGAAGGTATCAATTTGGCCCAAATATCTGGAGTTCTAGTTGGTTCTAGAACTAATGCTCCAAAAGCTTTTGAAGATTTGTATGACCTCTGGTTTGATGATCTAGGTAATAAAAGAGAATGCTTAAAAACTATTGAAAAGCAAGGAATAAGCCTATCTAATATTACATCTATTTTGAGCGGTTCTGGAATTCATGCTGCACAAGCTTTTAAGGATTTGTATGACCTTTGGTTTGATGAGCTGGGAGATAAAAAAATTTGTTTAAAAATTCTAGAACAGGAAGGAATAAAGCTGCCTAGTGTGTCCAACATTCTTGGTGGAGCGGGAAAAGATGCTACAGAAGCCTTTAGTAACTTATATTATACATTGTTTGATGAGAACGGAAATAAAAAACGTTGTTTAAGAATTCTAGAGAAGCAAGGAATAAAAATGTCTTGGATGATTGTTATTCTCAGTAGTGCAGGAGCTCATGCTGCAGATGCTTTTAAAGATTTGTATAACCTTTGGTTTGACAGAAAAGGAAAGAAAACAGTGTATTTAAAGAATCTAGAAAAAGAGAGTATAAAACTATCCAATGTATATAGAATTTTTGATGGAGCAGGAATTAGTGCTGCTAAAGCATTCAAAGAATTATATGACCAATGGTTTGATGAACAAGGTAGCAAAAAACAATGTGTAGAAACTCTTAATGAGAAAGGTTTAAGGCTATCAAACATGTCTGGTATCCTTTGTAGAACTAGAACAAAAGCTGCTGCGACTTTTAAAGGCTTGTACAACCTTTGGTTCGATGAAAAAGGAAAAAGAACTCGATATTTAAAAAATTTTGAGAAAGAGGAAATCGATCTAACTACTGTTTCTGCCATTTTAAAGGGAACAAGAACTGCAGCTCCTAAGTTATTCAAAGAATTATATGACCTTTGGTTTGATGGACAGGGACACAAAACACAATGTGTCTTAAACCTTGAAAAAAGAGGAATACATCTGTCTGAAGTGTGTAACATTCTTAGTAAAGCTGGAAATAATGCCCCTAAAGTTTTTGTTGGTTTACATGACCTTTGGTTTGATAAAGAGAGTAAAAAAACTCAGTGTATGAAAAATTTAAGGAAAGAAGGGGTAAATCTTTCTATTGTATTTGGAATTCTGAATGGGGTTGGAATCAATCCTCTTAAAACTTTCCAAGATTTATATGACCAATGGTTTGATGAGCAAGGGCATGAAACTCCATGTTTAAAAACCCTTAAAGAAAATAATTTAAAACTGTTTGAAGTGTCTAGTATTTTATGTGGAGCTGGAAAGTATGCAGCAAAAGCTTTCAAAACTTTATATAACCTTTGGTTCAATAAAAAAGGGGAAAGGACATATTATTTAAGCGATTTTGAGAAAGTAGGAGGTCTGTCCAATGTTATTAGTATTCTTTACGGAGCAGGATCTAAAGCTTGTAAAGCATTCAAAGAATTACATAACCTTTTGTTCGATGAACGAGGAAATAAAACCCGACGTTTAGAAACTTTGGAAAAAGAGGAAGTTGAAATATCCGAATTGTCTATTACTCTTAGTGGAGCGGGAGCTCACGCTGCTGATGCTTTTAAAGGCTTGTATGACGTTTGGTTTGATAAGGATGGAAGCAAATCTCGATTCTTGGAAAATCTAGAAGAAAATGGAATAAGCTTAATTGACGTGTGTAGTATTCTAAATGGAGCTGGAAGCAATGCCGCTGAAGCGTTTAAAGACTTTTATAGATCCTACTTCGACAAAGAGGATTGAAGCAAAATATCTATTGATGAGTTATAATCCTGGAATAAACTGTTTACAAGATTTAATTACCATTGTGATAACAATATAAATAAAGTCAAAGTAATTGGTGTTGTGTCAGCACCAATAGTCATTGGTGTTAGAGTTCCCTAAGCCATGGGGGAAGGTGAGCAACTTGGTAGTACTAACTACTTGAGCTACTTCAAAGTGAACTGGTTTTCATACCATTTGTTGTAACATCTGCAGCTGAGTTTGTCGTGAGATTTAACACCATAGTAAAGACTCTTGGAAATGACACTAAGCAATTTTATCATGTTGAACAGAATAAGTTTCTACATTTGTTTGAGTTTTAAATTTTTTGTCACTGCTATTGATCACATTGAGGATCGTAAAAAAAACCCTTTTATTTTCTCATTAGAATAGAAGCTTTTATAAAAACCAGCCATCTCACCTTTTGAAAGAGGTAGCTTTGGCGAATGTCTATATTGGTCGTCATGTTGGCACTGTTTGACAACCAATGGATATTTGAGGCTTGTTTTGTTTAAACTACAAATCTGCCCTAAAATAGTGCCAACTTGGCTACCAATAAGGACTTTCGCCAGAGTTAACTCCTTCAAAAGGTAAAGCAGATAATTTTTAAGAGTTTCTATCGTACCTCCTTGAAAAGTTTTGTGCACAATTGATTTAAGAGGTTATGTTTTAAAATTACACCTCTTTGTTTCTACTTCCTCCAAATCAGTTTCTGCTGTTCATAATACTTAACATGTTTACTGTGTTAAAAGAAATCATATTTCTCTATTTGCTTTAGGTTACAATCTTTTTAAGTACTCCATTGTGTACATTGGGGTCACATGATTTTTGTCCCAAGTTTAAAAGTCTGGTCTAGAAAAAATAGCTCTAGTTCATTGCATGAAACTCAAATTATTTCATCCTACAAAATTAAAAAAGGTTTTGCACCAATTAAGATGTTGCATCTGGCAGTAAGCTTTGAAAGCATCTGCAGTCTAGAAAGCTTTTATTTCTAAAGGAATATAGCCTACAAATAATTTTTAAAGATGTTTTAAAAATGTGAATATTGCAGTTGATGAATTTTCCACAGAAGTATTTATTTCTCAGTTTTGTGAAGTTGTTACTTTACTCATCACTTTCCATCACAGGTTTTTACATTTGTGAAAAAAAACATAACCCTAGTGAACATTAGTAATACTGAAAACATTTTAAATTGTTTTTGTTATGCTAAACCGTATAATAATAATAGCTTCATTTAAACAACAAACATAATTAATTGCACAAAAAATTAGGAAAACAACTTGGGCATCAATCACCAAGGGGACTGTCCCGTTCAGGTGACAAAAAGTTTTTAAAGGTGACAAACACAATTAATTAAATTTAACTTAACACAAAAAGTGTTCTTTAAGTTTGTGTAGAAAATTAACAAGAGCTTAGTAGTTCTAGTGCAGGGGTTCTCAAACTTTCCAACATCACGACCCACTTTTTATTATAAATAAACTCTAACGCGACCCACCTCATCTTCAGTTAATTTTCCCATACCCCCTACATGACTTTAGCTTTGTGCATGTGGGTTTTGGCCATATACTATTTTGTTACAATAATAAATTACATTCGAGATTATTTTAACTTTTTAGGTATTTAAAAAGAAATGAACCTAAGCTTATCCAATTGTTTGATTGTGGGAGCAACTATGAGCTCTAGAGTCAGAAGGGGGTCTGGGGGGTCTTTCCCCTTAGAAATGTTTGAAATTTGGCTCTTAAAAATAGGGTTTTAACTCTCTTTTTTTTGGTATTCTTGGATAAATTTCAATTACAAAATCATTTCCTAAGGAAATTCTTGAATTCAAAAACTTGTCTCGACCCACCAAAAACTGACTGGTGACCCACAGTTTGAGAACCTCTGTCTAGTGGATTTATGTTCAACTAAAACAAGAGGTTAAGTAACTGGTAGATTGACATTTTTTAGCTGATTTTGTTTATGAATGAAGTCTGATGTTTCTTCAATGATATTTTTATGAATTGATCATTATTTGTTAAGTAAAAACTGGCAACTAATACTGAAAAGAATGTAGTGTTGATAGAAGGAATTGTGATTTTTTTAGTTAAAGTTTTCAAACATTTGTAAATACCCATACTGTATATAATGTTAAAAATACTTTTCAACTACTTTCCATTACACAAAGAAACAAACATTTGAGTTAATAATTGAAAAAAACTTTGATGTTTTGAAAAATTGTGTTATCCATTTGTAAAAGTCTTCAAACTCTTGTAAATACTATACTGTACAGTACATAGATAATTGTAAAAATACTTGTACTACTTGTAATTATTTTCTTACAGAAAGCCCATTTATCATTCAAGGAAATGTCATAAGTTACCAACAAAATGTCATTAAAAATTTGTTTAATTTTTTTTCATAATGTTTTGGGTTTTTTTGTTAATCAAGAAAGTCCTAATGTTATTTCTGTAAAAAAGTCAAATGTTTTTAGCAGTGGTATCTTGCTGAACCATTAAAACTCGTGCTTTTTTCTTCTATTTCATGGTCAATAATTTTAAACTTTTCTTGTAAATTTTTTGTATGACTAATATCACTTGGCTTTTTACTTTTGATTATTTGAACTTGTATACAAGCAAAACTCAGGAGATCTTTTGTAATCTGTTCTGAACTTTCCAAAAGGTCAGATGTAACTCCCGCCACTGGTGTTAACTATTTTATAATTAGTTAATTGTCATGCAAGTACTATATACCGTTTGTGGGTAAGTGGATATGTGGGTGTAACATCTCCTCCCAAAATACGCCGCAGGCGTACACAAAACTCGGTATATAGACGTATTCTAAAGGGGCCCACAGACGAGCAACTTGGTCGTCAACCGGGTTGTCAATTTGCGAAGTTTGCAACCAAGTTGGCCGTCTGTGGGGAAGTTGATGATTGAATTTCAGGTTGATGATCTGATCGTCAACTTGGTGGGCGGAGCTTAATCGGAACATGTTATTAGGAAAATAAAAGAAACTAAGCATTAAAAATTAAAATAATCTAATTCTAGCACGAGAGAATAATTAAATAAAATATAATTTTGCATTTAAAGTACCAGAATAAATTAATTTGTTACAATCTGATTAATTTTTTCTTCATTGTTTACATTCTGGTTGACGACCAGGTTGGCCGTCTGTGGGAAAAGCATCAACCTGGTTGACAACCGGGTTGACGACCAAGTTGCTCGTCTGTGGGCCCCTTAAGGCGAGGCGGATTATCAACACGAACTTTTCCAAGTTCGAAAATCGAATATTTACGAGTAATTAACGATTTTAATGGCCAAAAACGCTTATTTCTCCATTTCTCTACCAGAGTAGATCCGCTTGACTCACTATTGTAATAAATGAGATTAAAACCTCAAAATTACATTTCCTTTCAAACTACGCCGCAGGCACAGACAAAACTCGGTATATAGACGTATCTGTAGACGAGGATTATCAATACAAAGTTTTCCAAGTTCGAAAATCGAATATTAACCTGTAATTAACATTTTTATGGCTAAAAATGCTTATTTTTCTACTAGAGTAGATCTGCTTGACTCACTATTGTTAATGAGATGAAAACCTTAAAATTAAATATTTTACTAGGAGAAACTATAAATTTGCATCATGGGAACTGGATGGGTTAATATAAACAGTTGGAACCGGGATGAAAAAGGCGCCGGGAACACCAACATGAAAAAAGACACCGGGAACGCCGGGATATTAAAAATTACCGGGAATACCGGAACATGCCTAGTAGCAAGAAATTATCGAATAAAAAGCAATTTTGTGTTTCAGGAGGGTGTGTCTCTGGAAGACAGATGTCATGCCTTGTTGGTCAACCACAGCTCAGTTCAAGCTGCCTTGGAGAAGCTTCGTTCTAAAAACAGAAGCCCCGTCCTCTCGAATAATCCATCCACTGAGAGGAGTGCTTCGAAAGCTAAGAAAAAGCAGAAAGCAAGGAAATCTAGAAAAGATCAGCAGGAAATAGAAAAGGATATGAAGCAGAACGAAACAACTGGAAGGACAGAGGGCATAAAAGACCAAGACGAGGACTCAGAAAATTCTGAAAAAGAATATTGTGACTCATTCAGGAAACATTCCTCTTTAGTCTCGAGTGAAACTGCACCAAAGAGACCTCATATTGTTTATGAAGAAGATAGAAACGGGGATTTACTGTGTGAAAGCAAGCCATCAAAGCGAAAGAAAACTTCAGCGGAAGATGCTCTTTTGGATGAAGAAAAGGGTGAAAGCAAAGGTTTGAAGAAAGGAAAGCCACCTAGAATGAAGAGTGTACCAATCATAAAAGAGCACCTTTTAGAACAAATGCCTGAACTGCAAGATGAGGATAAAAATGTTGATTCTCTATCTACTGAAAGAAGTGCTTATAAAGCTAAGAAAAGGCAGAAAAAAAGGAAATCATCTACAAAGGAAGAAGAAAAAGAAAAGGCTGAAAAGAAACGTCTGAAGAAGGGAAAGCCACACAGAATAAAAAATAATACGGCACTTATAAAAAAAGAGCACCAGGTAGAAGACATTTCTGGAATACAAGATGAGGAGAAAAATTCCGATTTTCTATCGACTGAAAGATGTGTTGTGAAAGCTAAGAAAAGAAAGAAAAAAGGAAAATCATCTAAAAAAGATTCAAAATCAGATGAAAACCTGGAATCACTGTGCCAGACTAAGCCAAAGTCAAGGAAAAGGAAAATACCCATTATGGAGGATCGGCTAGAAGAAGATCAGTTCGAAGAAGAAAAGACTAAAAAGCTGTGTTTAGTGAAAGAAAAACTACCAGAACTGCAAGATTCATCAGGTGACAAACCACCTGAGTTGACTGCTTCACCAGAGAGACTGTGCAACAATGACAAAGAATCTGAAACAAGTGAAAACCAGGAATCGCAGTCTCTAACCAAGCTATCAAAAAGAAAAGAATCCCCTAAGAAAGAAGACCAGTTAGAAGGAGAAAAGACTGAGAAGCAATGTTTTGAGGAAAAACTTCCCAGAAAAAAGAGGAAGTCGATTTCTAAAGAAATTCAACTGGTAGATGAAGGGATTGAACTGCAAGATTCATCGCATAATGAACTAATGGAAATTAAGCAGTTTTCGGAGGATGATGACAAGGAAAATAATTCTGAAGGTCTTGGGGAAGAAAACCGTGAAACAAGCAGGAAGCGAAAACCTTCTGTTTCTGATCAGAGTGATACCATTACAAAGAAACTTTGCAAAGATTCAGAGTTAGATGTTGATTCAGAGCTACAAGATTCAATACCAAAAACACCTAAACAGAAGAAATTGCATGATGCATATCAAACAAAACCATATAACCCTGATCAGCTGATTGGACTTATGTATCAGTTGGACTTGTCTGTGCTTTGCTCAATCAGGAAGTCCTTAAACAAACACAGGTATCCTTCCCTGACTTTGTCATTTGGAGATCCTGAAATCAGCAAATTTAGTGACATTGTTATCCGTGATCAAGAAAAATCCGTTCACATATGTGTGGAAAGTGTAGATAGTTTCATCCCTAGTAAAATCGGGTATTCGAGGTTGTTCACAAGAGATAGAACAAGCTGTTCTCTGAACAGTTATTTTGACAGTTTTCTTAAACATGTGATCTTTAAATCAGATGCCTTATATTCTGTGGAATATCTTATAATATATACAAATGCAGGTTTAGATCTGACGGAAGAGAAAGAATTTAAACGAGGACTCTTGAAAAACTTTTATCCTTTTCGTTTCAACTCAATTAACGTGGAGGACCATGATGTTATGAAAACCTTTCTATCTGCAGGAAATACGCTGGATAAGTTTTACCAGTTTTCGCGAGATAAAAAAACAAGAAAAGAACTCATGAAACAGTTAAAATGTTCACCTGCCATGCAGAAAAATGTTGAAAAAAAATTTCCTAATGGGTTTGAAAAAGAAATAAAAAAGGCTTTTTTAGATAAGTTGGTCTTTGCGGTCGATCAACCTAACAGAGAAGAGCTTAACTGTATCATAAGGAGTGAAATGAAATCTAGTTCTTGTGAATATGATTTTAATTACTTAAAACTAGGAAAGAAAATTTGTAGTAAACTAGAAAAGCATAGACAGAATGTATCTGGAATTATGTATGAATTCTATGTGTTTGTGCTATTTTTGCACGATGTGTTCTTGCAGAAAAATATGCTTTCTGTAAAAGTTGATAGTGGAACCAGTGATGCATCTTTTGGCATTACAGTAGATTATAAAGGGAGATCTAGTTATATTAAGGCTCACTATGCTGAAGGTAACATTGGTTATGGTCAATTATTTCCTTCCAAACCAAAGAATAATGGTATTTCTATCGATAGGCTTTTTACTCTTTTTGTTCAAAAAAGAGAAGAGGGTTTAAGGTATTTCTTCATCTATACTGATGGGAATCTTGATCTAACAGAAGAAATGGAACTGAAAAAAAGTAGATTTAAAGATTTTTATCCTCTAAAGTTGGATAGTGTTGATGTTAAAGAAAAGAAATATAAAATTTTAAGAAATTGTTCGTGTATAGAAGGGAACAGTTTTTATCAGTTTTCGAAAGAGGAAAAAACAAGAGAAAAGCTCTTAAGTTTGCTAAAGCTTCCACCTTCCTTAGAGGAAGCAAAAGGACTCAATGATAAAGAATTAAAAGAGGAATTTTTAGATAAGTTGATACTTGTGGCCAACCAACCAAAATGGAAAAAATTAAGTAATTTAATTACAGAGAAACTAGATTCTGATATTCCATGTAACAAGCAACATAATGTTGTCGTGGATAATGTAGATAATCAGTCCGATACCCCTTATAAATGTGAAGAATTGCTTGAAATAGCATTACGATGGTTTGAATCTTACGATACTAGTCCTATTAGAAAAGAAGAAATGGAAAAGTTTTTGGAAGATATCAACTGTGATTTTTCAAGTTACCAGAAGATTAAAAATTCAGACATAGAGGAGATATTTCGGTTTGCGAGAGGTGTTGTAGGCAGAGAAGGGGCATTTGGGTTTCGTCTGTTTTTGCGTTTTTTATTAAAGGGAGACGGAAGACATTGTCTAGGAGTCCTGCAAAGAGAAGGAATAAAACTCCCCATGGTCTCCTTTATTTTGCATGGAGCAGGGAATAGCGCTATCGGAGCTTTTAAAAGTTTTTATGACTGTTTATTTGACAAAGAAGGAAGTAAAACTCATTGCATGAAAACTCTAGAGCAAGAAGGTATATATCTAAGTATGATATCGGGCATTCTGAGTAAAACTAGAGCTAATGCTGCCATAGCTTTCACAGACTTGTATGATTTATGGTTTGATTATAATGGGAAAAAGACAAAATATTTAAAAAATGTGCAAGAAAATGGTATAGATCTGGTGTCTATGTGTAATTTATTAAGGGGAGCAGGAAATACAGCTGCTAAAGCTTTTAAAGAACTATACAACCTTTGGATAGACAGCACAGGAAAGAGAATGGAATGGTTTGAAACACTTGAAGAAGAAGGTATAACTCTTTCTCATTTCTCTTGCATCTTAAGTGGAGCAGGCAATCGTGCTCCTCAGGCTTTTAAAGATTTATATGACATATTTTTTGGCAACGGGAAATACTATTTAAAAACCATTAAGAAAGAAGGAATAAGCCTGTCTAATATGGCATCTCTCTTGAATAAATCGGGGTGTAATGCTGCAGAAGCCTTTACAGATTTGTATAATCTTTGGTTTGATGAACATGGAAATAAAAAACTATGCTTAAAAACTCTTGAAAGGGAGGGAATAAGTCTATCCAATATAACCAGTATCTTGAATGCTCCAGCATTTAATGCTGCAAAAGCCTTTCATAACTTTTATGGTCTTTTGTTTGATGAACAGGGCAATAAAACACAGTATTTGAAAGCCTTAGATAGAGAAGGAATTAAATTTTTTAGAATTTCCAGTATATTATCTGGTGCAGGAACCAAAGCTCAAAAAGCATTCAAAGACTTGTATGGTCTTTGGTTTGATGAACAAGGAAACAAACGACAATGTTTAAAATTTCTAGGTGAAAAAGGAATAAATATATCGAATTTATCTAACATTCTAAGTGGAGCTGGATGTAATGCTCCTAAAGCTTTCAAAGATTTGTTTGACCTTTGGTTTGATGAGCAAGGGAATAAAAAACAATGCTTAAAAACTATTGAAGAAGAAGGAATAATTTCCAATGTGTCATGTATTTTACACAGAGCTGGATGCAAAGCTCCCGAAGCTTTTAAAAATTTATACAATGTTTGGTTCGATAAGCAAGGAAATAAAAAACGATGTTTAGAAATTTTAGGGGGGAAAGGAATAAAATTATCTAATGTATCTAGTATTCTGATTGGAGCTGGATCAAATGCTGCTAAAGCTTTCACTGATTTATATAACCTCTGGTTTAATAAAAAAGGAAGAAGAACCCAATACCTGAAATCACTAGAAAAAGAAGGAATAAATTTAGAATTTCTCTCTAGTATTCTACATGGATCAGGAACTGCTGCTTCTAAAGCTTTTAAAGAATTGTATGATTTGCTGTTTGATGAGCTTGGTAATAAAAGGCTATATTTGACAAAAATTGAGGAAAAAGGGATTAAGCTTTCTAACATATCTGGTATTTTGAGAGGTGCCGGTTCTAAGGCTGCAAAAGCCTTTAAAGATGTCTATGATCTCTGGTTTGATGAGCTTGGTAATAAAAGGTTATGTTTGACGAAAATTGAGGAAGAAGGGATTAAGCTTTCTAACATGTCTGGTATTTTGGGATGTGCAGGTTCTAAGGCTGCAAAAGCCTTTAAAGACTTCTATGATCTCTGGTTTGATGATCAAGGAAATAAAACACTTTATTTAGAAACACTGGGAAAACAAGGAGTAAGGATCTCAAATGTTTCTGGTATTTTATCTGGAGCAGGGTGTAAAGCTCCTCAGGCATTTAAATGTTTATACGACCTTTGGTTTGATGAGCTGGGAAACAAGAAAATATGTTTGAGAACTCTAGAAGAAAGAAAAATAAATCTTGCTAATGTCCTCAGTATTCTATCTGGAGCGGGGAGTAATGCCTCAAAAGCTTATAAAGAATTGTATGATCTATGGTTTGATGAAAAAGGAAGAACAAGATACTTAAAGAGTCTTGAAAAAGAAGGTATAAATCTGTCTACTGTATCCAGTATTCTTAGCGGAGCTGGAAGTAATGCCCCAAAAGCTTTTAAAGAATTGTATGATCTATGGTTTGATGAAAAAGGAAGAACAACATACTTAAAGAGTCTTGAAAAAGAAGGTATAAATCTGTCTACTGTATCCAATATTCTTAGCGGAGCTGGAAGTAATGCCCCAAGAGCTTTTAAAGAATTGTATGATCTATGGTTTGATGAAAAAGGAAGAACAAGATACTTAAAGAGTCTTAAAAAAGAAGGTATAGATCTGTCTAATGTATCCAATATTCTAAGCGGAGCTGGAAGTAATGCTCCGAGAGTTTTTCTAGAATTGTACAATATGTGGTTCGACAAGGAAGGAAAGAAAACAAAATACATAACAGATCTTGAACAACAGGGAATGGATATATCTGATGTATCTCGTATTCTGAAAGGAGCTGGAAATAATGGCCCAAAAGCTTTCTTAGACTTCTATGAATCTTACTTTGAGAATAAATGAGGCAGAATATTTATAAACTATTTAAACGATAATAAGTTAACACCATTGATTTAATGAGTGGGGACACTTAAGATGCTTATGCACAATGTTGAATAGATTGTGATTTTTGGCTTCACAGTTCCTGAACAGCTTTGTGAACTATTTCCAAAATTTCATTTGTGGTTTATCAGGTGCTCTATATGAGCCATGGGGTAAGAACCCAACACTATGAATGAGCTACCTAAAAGTGAACTGGTAAAAACTTACTTGTGTTGCTGAGTTTGTTGTGAAATTTAAAATTTATGGGAATCAATATGGAGCAAATGCATCATACCGAAAACAGTTGTGTTCTTCCATTTGTTAAAGATTTCAAACTTTTGTAAATAAGCACCATATTAATACAAGGTGATTCAAACTCGGAGGAAAAAATACCAGGGGTTGTAGACCACCCAGAAACAATTCAGAATCACCCTATTATTAGGGGTTTAACCAAAACAAATCTGATGGGCTAGACTGCAGACAAAAATTGACAGGAGCAGTAAAAAGTAAGTTATTGTGTGCAAACTGTTTGGGGTAGAAACCAAATTCCAGTGTCAATTATTCCCTTTTAAATTATTTATAAAAACTGCAAAGTTTTTATCTCGAAGAGCTTGTCTTCAAAACGCGACAATAATAGCTTCTTTTTACTGTCATATTTTTTATTGTTTTACTTTGAAGATGAGGCTTTTAGGATAAAAACTTAAAAATAGTTTTTATAGATAAGTTAAAACAAGATAATTGGTGCTGGAATTTTGTTCCTACCCCCAACCGTTTGCCAACAACAACCTACTTTTTACTGCATCTGGCATCTTTAGTCCACTCAGGATTGCTTCGGGGACCCCGTAGGGTGATTTTGAATTGTCTTTGGGTTGTCTACACTCTTTAGCTGTTTTGCCTATGAGTTTTAAACACCCTGTAAATAATTGTAAGATATTTTTGTAAAAGTTTTATATCATTTAACATCTGAGGCTTGATATGAAGTTAAAGTACCTGAAGTTTTATACCTTAAGGGTATGCGAAAACTCTTAAGGTTAATGCTAAACAAAAATTTCATATTGTAAAGAATTGTGATTTTTTTTTTCATTTATAAAGATTTTAACTTTTGTAAATACCATACTGTTAATAGATTATTGTAAAACCATTTAATTTTTTTCATTATGCATAACTTTTTAAAATTAACTTCTATGGCTGGATTTGTTATAGTGTTAAGTTTTGTGAAAACTTTAAATTAGTATTGTATGAATATATAATATTGAAAGGAATTTTTCCATTTGTTAAAGTTTTCAAACTTTTTTACAAATGCTATACTGTACATACATATGTGATTTTTCATTACCAATCAAACAGCAATCGTTCTAGGAAACACCATCATTACTGAAAAAATATCTCCAAAAAATTATCAAAGTTTTTTTTTTCAGAGTGTCTGTTTTTAAGTTAAAAATATATATTCAACCAAGACGGTTTTAATGCTATTTCTAATTTAATTAATACTATGCAATATGCATATTTGATGTTAATTCTATTAGAAAAAATTTAATTGTACCATGAAATATTTTAAACAGCTTGTAAAAAAATTTTTTTTGTTAATTTCTATTTCAAGAACAAGCATTTTTATTGCATTCAAGCTTTGTTTTAAAGTTTTTGTGCAACAAGTTTTATATGTATTAAACTTGTCATCCATTGATGAGTCATTTGGAAATTCTTTTCCCCATTTTGAATATAAAAGTTGAAAATTTCATGGTTTTTTAAATTTTCTGATGTGACATAAATACAAATATTTAATGCATCGAAATCTTCAATGTGTTAAACCTTCAATAATTTTTTAACAATCAATATACCTGTGATCATTTCCATGAATAAATTTGTTTGAAAATTAATTATTTACCCTCCAATTAATATATTTTGTTAAAAAAATTTTCAAAATTTAATTCCTTTATCTCACAAGTATACCTCTTTAAATTTTAGAGTAAATGATATATTTTTGATAATGTTTTTTTATTTGATATATTAAACCTGCGAAGGTTAAATTAGAGGTGCTTTTTCTATGAAAATGCAATAAACAATTTTTTTTTCCAGATTGCGTTTTTATTTAGGATGTTGATTTATTTTTTCCTAATTTTACTGGTACAACTCCGTTAGAGTTCCCGCTAAATATCGCCCTGTTCTTTTAGACAACAAAAAGTAGAAATATTCATAAATAATTTCAAACTACCAAATAAATATGTTTAATTAGATCAATAACTATTCAGTTTATTAATAAAAGTCAGAAAAATTTGTTGATATCTGAATATAGGGCGTCCAAAAGAACCGGGCGATATTTAGCGGGAACTACCACGGGAACGGAGATTGAACCATTTTACTTTTTATAAAAAGATACTATATTTGTAATTAATATAAACAATAATTTGGGTTCCACTTCCTGACCCTCTAGCCCAGGCAACGAAAAGGTATAGAGGGAAATTCTTGGAGCACAATTTTTGACTTCGGAACTTTGTTTGGACTAGTTAGGAGGTGAACATATCAAAAGTCCCCGCCTGTAGCCCTTACGCTGAAGTGAGGAGGGGTGTTCGAAAGTCTCATTTTTCAGTTTTTGGCTAATTACTCTTACAAAATGCATCCCCACGAAAACGTTTCAATTCGCTTTTTTAAAGTAGATAAAATTATCAACAATTTAAGACCCTTCCCAGGTTTATACGTCCAATTGATCCCGAGTTACATCTCTTCAAAAATGGGAAATTTTTTCTAAAAATTCGAAAATTTGAGTAAAAAATGTATTTAAAGCAATTTATTGGCTATATTACCGATCTAAAAGGGAATTAAAGGCTATTACCTCATAATGTACTTATTTAGCTTTAATTTAAGCCCTGAATCAAGTATGTGAGATCAATATTTCTCACGTTATCTTAAAAGAACAAAAATTTGGAAAATGGGATTATCCCAGTATAGTCCAGTCAAATAGTATTTATTTTGAGAAATATTTGGGGTAGAAGATATTTTTCTCTATCCGTATGTTTTTTTGGGGTGCTGAATCCGAATCTGAGGTTTGCCAACAAAATTTCGGGACGGAACATTGTGAAAATTCGAAAAAATGGCAAAAATTCGCCCCTTTTTTTCGTTTTTTGCCCCTAGAACATTACCTTTGCACTTCTGAGCTAAACAATCAATACAAAAAATAAAGAACACAAACCAAGCTACAAAAAAGTCTATTACAACTTTTCTCTCAGGCGCGTAGTTTCGCTGATAGAGCACTTTGAAAAAGGGGTTATTTTCGTTCGATTGGTAGAAAAGGTCACTAGTATCGCCAAAACGCCGAATTTTTGGAACATAATACTTTTAAAACTGCTTTAATAATATTCTTCATCAAATCGACCATCTAAAAACTCTAATGATGATTAACTAAATGCATTTTCGTTGCGAGATTTCTCTTACGAACGAAAGTTCCATAGGAGATTATAGTATTTCGATAACTACATATGTTGCTTCTTCGAGATTACATACAAAAGTGTTCTTTTGACTATTTTATAAGTTTTTGGGGGTGCTGAATCCGAATCTGACGTTTGCCAACAAAATTTCGTGACGGAACTTTGTGAAAATTCCAAAAAATGGCAATTTTTGGGGGCAATGGGGCGAATTTTTACCATTTTTTGGAATTTTCACAAAGTTGCGTCACGAAATTTTGTTGGCAAACTTCAGATTCGGATTCAGCACCCCCAAAAACTTATAAAATAGTCAAAAGAACACTTTTGTATGTAATCTCGAAGAAGCAACATGTATGTAGTTATCGAAATACTATAATCTCCTATGGAACTTTCGTTCGTAAGAGAAATCTCACAACGAAAATGCATTTAGTTAATCATCATTAGAGTTTTTAGATGGTCGATTTGATGAAGAATATTATTAAAGCAGTTTTTAAAGTATTATGTTCCAAAAATTCGGCGTTTTGGCGATACTAGTAACATTTTCTACCAATCGAACGAAAATAACCCCTTTTTCAACGTGCTCTATCAGCGAAACTACGCGCCTGAGAGAAAAGTTGTAATAGACTTTTTTGTAGCTTGGTTTGTGTTCTTTATTTTTTGTATGGATTGTTTAACTCAGAAGTGCAAAGGTAATGTTCTAGGGGCAAAAAACGAAAAAAAGGGGCGAATTTTTGCCATTTTTTCGAATTTTCACAATGTTCCGTCCCGAAATTTTGTTGGCAAACCTCAGATTCGGATTCAGCACCCCAAAAAAACATACGGATAGAGAAAAATATCTTCTACCCCAAATATTTCTCAAAATAAATACTATTTGACTGGACTATACTGGGATAATCCCATTTTCCCAATTTTTGTTCTTTTAAGATAACGTGAGAACTATTGATCTCACATACTTGATTCAGGGCTTAAATTAAAGCTAAATAAGTGCATTATGAGGTAATAGCCTTTAATTCCCTTTTAGATGGGTAATATAGCCAATAAATTGCTTTAAATACATTTTTTACTCAAATTTTCGAATTTTTAGAAAAAATTTCCCATTTTTGAAGAGATGTAACTCGGGATCAATTGGACGTATAAACCTGGGAAGGGTCTTAAATTGTTGATAATTTTATCTACTTTAAAAAAGCGAATTGAAACGTTTTCGTGGGGATGCATTTTGTAAGAGTAATTAGCCAAAAACTGAAAAAGGAGACTTTCGAACACCCCTCCTCACTTCGGCGTAAGGGCTACGGGCGGGGACTTTTGATATGTTCACCTCCTAACTAGTCCAAACAAAGTTCCGAAGTCAAAAATTGTGCTCCAAGAATTTCCCTCTATACCTTTTTTTGAGCATTCGTTGCCTGGACTACTCTCAAAAAACCTTTAAAATGAAACGACTTTCCCTGATCTCCAAGCATGGCATTTGCAGCTTGCTTTTACGCAACGGGATTTTTATGGGAATTTTCTTCCCGATTATGGCGGCTTTACACCACGCGATTTGCTGCAAAAGCGACAGCCGCGGTTCGAAAGAACCAATTGGAAGCCTCAAAAACTGTCGCTATTGCAGCAAATCGCGTGGTGTAAAGCCGCCATTAGTCTCGTTCCGCCAGTTTTCAAGACGTTCATAGAGGACGCTGCTGACGCTCTTCTCTCTAGTCTATTAAGTAGGTTGTTCTGTGAAATGGCGTTGTCTATATCTGGCCAAGGTTAGTATCTGGCGATCTGGCAACTCTCAAGAGGTATTTTGGTTTCAGTTCAGCTCAAGTCAGAGTAGAGTGAATGGTATGGTATGCCATGCTGCTGATTTCGATTGATATTGGACGTACGTTTAAAAAGCCCTATTTTTGACAAACTCGAAGGTGTTTCTCATTGCCTAAGAGGGATCTGGGAAACCAGCTTTTTAAGCCTTCGTGGATTGGATAACGTTAGACTTAGATTGAACTCGCTTGGCGTTGCTAGCTTTGTGAAATCGTTGAACTGTTTTGTTGGAATTTTTCCGCTTTGGAAATCGCATATTATACCCGTTGCATTGCGTTATGGAAGAAACACGTAAAGACGGAAATGGACCCCTCCGGACGGAATCTCCCTTCCGCGTCTATTGGAGAATAGCGAATTTCAGCCACTGGTCAAGGGACCTCCACGGAGATTCTTTCTCGACCTCCGTTGATTTTGACCATAGACAGATCAACTTCAAAGTGTACCCGAAGAGTAGTGCCGGCGGCTACATGGAGATACACTTCCCCGAGGAGCTCAGTCCCTATGAACGTCAACTGAGGGTCAAGGGTCCCAAAATGCATGACATCTGCTCGTGCCGGAAAGCAGGGGGCCAACCAGGAGTCTTCTACGGCCCCCGATTCGAGGAATTCAGAGAGGTCCTCAGGACGACCAGGGACATTTTCGTTCTCATCTTCTCGGCAGAAATTCCGTGTGAGTACCGAAGAGATACCCAGTACCCAACCACTCGGTTGCAACGTGTTTCCCCCACTACCAAATCGCATGGTGATGATGATCCACGTCGAAATCCCGTCATTATACCAGTACACTTTAAACTGTGTTCTGTCAGGAAGGAACGTCATTTCGACAGGCAGCTGATTTCCAGTCTGGAGAGTCTCTCCATAGGCGAGGAACAGAACCAACCTTTGGAAAAAGTAGAAGAAAAGCCCTCGACGAAGAAACTCGCCGATTCCATGTGGGCGAGATGCCGAAGAATCCGTCTGAGGAAACAGGCACCTGTACAGCTGCTTACTGCCTCCCCCACTGGACTTCCTACACTTGACAAACTCGTTCCCAGTCTGGAGAGTCTGTCGATTAGCCGAGAACTACCCTCGGCGAATAACCGACCGGCAGAAGAAACACCCTTGTCTCCTGTGGATTTTCCGTGCAAGAACGCAAACCTCATGCTGGAGAATGGCGCCCAGGGGAGTTTCAGTGGGTTCCTAGATCCCTTAGCGCGAAGCCTTCACCAGGTCACGCAGGTGATATCGGAACTTTCTTCCGTGGATGTTTTCAGTGAAAGTGAGAGTAGAAAGCTTTTAAGATCCGCAATCGAGGAAAGCCGACGTCAGATGGAGAGGAAGTATTCCAGATATTGCCCATATTGACATCTCTGGAACTCGTGATAGAATGGCCTGCAATACTGGTCTTAGCTGGTACTGCAGACATGGTGTCCAGAGTCTGCTACCAAACAAACAATAGCTCCATTGGTCATATTTTATCACCCTTCACCTGAAAGTTGCTCTTTGAAGGAGGCGAGTTACAGTTTTGTTAACTTCCGTGCGAGAACATCAGGACGTGGAATGCGTTCTACATCTTAAAAAAAAGTACCTTCTGCAATTCCCATTTTGCTCTGAAGTTATTATCATACCTGCCAACTTTTACGGATTGTCTGTAAAATTTACGGATTTCTGTCTAGTTTTACGGTAGTACGGATGGATCAGAAAATTTTACGGATTTTGCATTTCTTTCCACTTAAATCCATGAAAATGCAAAACGTTCGCAACCTAAATGATTTTCTCTGATTAATATCTTTTTACTTCAAAACCATCTCCTAATCCCTGCTCTTACGATTTTAACAATTTTGATTCTTTTATTGAGTGAAATTTAAATGTTTTTGCAAATCTTTTTCGGATTCGTCCTCGAGTCTTGGCGCGCGCTCACCCGGTAAGTTTGCTTCCCCCGTGTTCCGATCGCAATGCAGAAAAAACAACTTTACCGAGATCGGACGTGTGGTTCATCATCGCGTCTTCCTCAGTTAGCATTGAGGCTTGTTAACGCGGAAAAGTTTCTCCTCGCTTTCTAATCGTAGCAAATCAAGCTTATTTAAATTCATCTTTATCACATGTTGATGGAAATTTAGAAAAAATTTTATAAAAATAATCAACATTTGATTTGGAATTGATTCCAAACAGAAATTTAAATAAAATAGTTTGGGAAAAAGGGTACAAGATATTCATGTAACCAAATTGGTTTGTAGTATGAATTTTTTGAATGGGAAATAAGTCAGTTTTTTATCAGATAAATACTATGCAATGCAATTGAAGTAAGCTAATTATAAGCTTGTAAAAATTTAACTTAACATACTTATAAATTTAAGCAAAGAAATTTCACAGGGTGGCGACAGATCAGGGAAATCAGGGAGATCAGGGAAAAGTCAGGGAATTTCATTCATCTGGAAAAATCAGGGAAAAGTCAGGGAAATTCAGAAAAAAGTTAAAAAATCAGGGAAGATTTTAGTAATTCACGCCGCAAATACGCGCGATCCGCGATCGCATCCTTCACTCATTTCAGTGGCTGGGAAAGTCTGGAATTCCTATAAAAATCTGGAATTTCAATGAAAAATTCCGGATTTCTGCCGGAAATTCGTATGCTTCCGGACGTTTGCCTGTAAAGTTGGCATTTTTACGGCGTGAACGCGGGCGGAAAAAACAACTTCACGGTAGGTTCGCGATCGCGTTTTTCAAACTTCGCGTCAATATCCTTGGCTTTAAATGCTTGTTTTTGGAGATTGGTAGTTCAAATGTGATGAATATTTAGTTGGCAAATTAAGAGGTTTTTTAGAGGAATTTCCTGTTGTTTGCAAGAAGGCAAATAGAAATTTGTAGTTTGAACTTTAGAGTTTTAATATCAAAGAATTACAAGGTGTATTGATAATAGGATATATGAATATTTTAAAGTATCAGAAAGGAAATCTTACAAAATCTTCCATATGGGTAATTTTTTGGGGTTGAAATTAAACTTTTTGGACTTAAGTTTTTTTTATTCCTTTCAGATTGTTTTAGTTTTTCATTTTCTGCAATTTATACTTTTTGAGTCAATGCATTAGAATAACTATTTATCATTATTTATAGTTTTGTTAAAAGTATAAGATAGTTTTTAATTTTTTGAAATTAAATCTGTCTAACAGTGGCGTATATAAGGGGGGCCTTGCCTCCCCCCCCCCCGAAATTCAAACTAGGTGTACCAAACAAGTTAAAATCCTGCTTAGTTCATCCAAATCCTACCTAAAAATGTGTGTCCAAAATTCGAACTAAATTTTTCTGGGGAGGGCCCCCAGATCTCCTTTAGTACTTGAAACTCTGTTACTCATAACTTTTTTAATATTAAGTTCATAAAAATTCAAATCCTATATAAAAATGTATATCTAAAATTTGGGCTAAGAGATGTACCAAAACTAGTTAAAAACCTGTTTTTTTTTAGTCAAATTTCCAAAAATTTTGAGGGAGGACCCCCAGACCCCCCCTTTGGTACTTGTAATTATGCTCCTCACAACTTTTATATTAAGTTTTTTAGGGCCTAAATAATCACCTAAAAATGTATTAAAAAGCTACATTGGACCTATTAAGTATGTTTGGGAGGGGCTGAGGAGTATTTATGGGCCCCTCCTGAAATAAATTCCTGTATATGCCACTGCTGTCTAAATAGGTTCATTTATTTCAAAATTACATGAAAATATTTTGTTAATATACTATAGCGTAATTACATTTTTAATCAAACCCTTTTGTGTAGCTAGGAACTTATATGAAAATTTTCTTTTATTAAACTATTTAATAGATATAGTTGTACGAAATGAAACACACATGTTCCTTAAAAAAAATTATTGCAAACAATATCGGTCAGCCTTGAAATTTTCATCTGGTAGACTGGAAAAGTCCTTGAAAATCCTTGTTGGGTTTTTTTTTCCTTAAAAATTGTATGAACCCTGATATTATAAGCATTAAATACATAGAATAATTGAAAATAATACATTATATTTCCACCTTGTATGTAGCTGAAGATTTGAATAAAAAGAATATTCATATTTAATCAATATGTCTTTTTATTAAAATTTTAAAATATTCTATGTATTATTTCTACATAAGAAATATTATATTATATCATTGTAATTAATATTTTAATATGCTTATTACGTTCAAGGATTTCTTAGTTTATATAACTTCTAGTTTACAAATTACAGTTTATTAATATTTATCGTTAAAAAATTTTTGATGTAGGTATATCAGGGAAATTTTAAAATTATAGTCAGGGAAATCAGGGAAAAGTCAGGGAAATTTTTTCCACAGATTCTGTAGCCACCCTGTTTCACAATTTTCTTCAATTATGTGAAAATTTAAAATACTTAAAAATAATGCACCAATCTGTAATCTGTACCTTTTTTTGTTTGAAACAATTCAAATTGTAGTTTTGTAACGTTATGCAAAAAGTTTTACTGATGCAAGTTTTCAAAAGTTGGCAGGTATGTTATTATATATTTTCGCAAATTTTTTTAGTAGATGCAGAAATAGACATTTTGTTCATTTACTTTAAAATTATTTCTTTAAGTTGTGTCATTAATTGATGAGGGCTGATTATCTCTGTTACGTACGGGACATGTGATTAGAAGTAAACAGTTACCAGGAATTGTGAACTAAACTGTAATAATACAAATGTTTATTTTATGAATTTACTAGCTCTATAACATTCAAACTTGTGTTTAATTATAGAAATTATAACAATTATTGATTATTACGTATTTTAATTGCTATTATGTTAATTAGGATTTTCCATACATAGCTCCATTTTTAAAAAAGGTAAGCATCCAAAACCCAGAACATAAATTACTTCATCTATTGGTAAAAGGAAAAATGTACTCGGCTATTAATTGAACTTGGTGCTTTTTCAAGCTTGGTCAAAATACTTTTTTTTAGGATTCTATC
This sequence comes from Tetragnatha montana, assembly GCA_963680715.1. Lineage (NCBI taxonomy): Eukaryota > Metazoa > Arthropoda > Arachnida > Araneae > Tetragnathidae > Tetragnatha > Tetragnatha montana. Next base: position 6,650,035 of record OY796678.1, on the reverse strand, counting down.
CTTTTCTGGGATGTGTGGCCAGGAAAACTTGTTTTTGTTAAGTGTTTCATAAAGGATAGATAGATATTTTCATCTGTGTCCTCCAAAACTCATGGCCACCAGTCTTCATCGTACATGACCGCTACCCAATCAGATTTTTCCAGTAACTCGGTACATGCAGCTGAGGTAGTCTCTTTATCTTGTGCAGGGTATAAAATCGGTAAAAATATAGTTCTAATTGAGCTGCCCAGGATGAAAGTGGTGTAAGTCCAAAAATGACAAAAGTTGAGTTAAGAGTGGATTTGGATTGAGTTTTAGGTCCTTTATTTAGTGTAGTTGTTTGCTAAAGAAAAAGTTGATTTGTTGGCCCGTGAGAGCGACTCAAAAAATGACTACTTACCGAAACAGCCGTTATCGTCAGGATGAAAGTGGCATAAGTCCACTGCTCCGCTTCGTGCAGTGAATTTGTTTTGATAAGAGAAACCCCAAGGACATTCGCACAACTGCAAAGGCGGGGCCCGTGCGATTATGAAAAAGCGTCTTACTGGAGAAAAATTATTTTTTGTTAACTTTCATTACAAATTTATGGATGACCCCTTTTTGTAAGAAAATATCCGAAAATAAAATCCTCACGGGAAGATTGAGCGGGAAAGCTTTAATCCTTTAATCGTCATGGCTAATACAGACGCACCTTTGCAGTCAATATCTTGTATGTTTTATTCTACTATTCTATATAAATTACAGTATGCTAGTAACTTTAGGTATTGAGGAACTTAGGATTGATAAATGTATTAATTTATTGATAATTATTAATTGATAACCCATTATAATTCAAACAGTGTATGCCATAAATAAAAATTTAACATTTTTTATAATTTAGTTTTTTAAGTTAGAAATTACTGGTTTTAAAAAGAAATGTAAAAAACAAATGTAATTTCATTTAAAATTCCATTTCCTAACTCAAAATCAATCAATTTGATATATTGCTCTCAACTATCTATCATAGAAAATTATACAGACTTTATAAACGGCCGCCATCTTGGACGCCAGTTAAAAATCACCCAAATACCAAGTTTTAATGAAATTGATAACCCATTATAATTAAATCAGTGTCGTACTTTTCATCAAATGTCATAAATAAAACTTAGTAAAATGTTTTAAGTTATTTTTTAAAATTTAAAATTTATGGTTAAGTTTTTTTTATCTCTCTATATTAAAAAAAAGTAACAGTCGCCGCCGCCGCTGCCGCTGCCGCTGTTTCAGAAAATCTTCACTTTGACAATTTTGAATTGTCACTATGCAAAAACTATGGAACGGAAATTATTGAAATTTTGACCATTTGTAGAGAAATGCATGAGGGTCCTTTTCGTTCCAATAACTAATTAATGAGATAATTAGTTCTGGAATTATTTAATGTCAAAGTCGAAAATTATTTTTTTCTGCTGCGAGTTCGCCCCCAGCAAAATCTATTCACAGCAGAAATATGATTTTTTGCAGCCGCATTCTCTTAGATGTGAAGTTTTGCACCTCTTCGCCCTTTTTTCGAATTTCGAATTAGTTTTGGAGTAATTAAGTTTTAAAGTTTCGAAATTTTTGACGGGTTTTCGGTTTTTTCGTTATAAAAGAAAAACTAATCACAGTAGAACTATGATATTTTAAACACACATACAATTATTATTTATAAAAATATTGGCGTTTTGTTTTTCAAAAAAATCTAATTAGTTTTAGAGTTATTAAGATTCAAAGTTTTAATTTTTTCTTCTCTTTCTGTTGCCGTTCACTAGAGAAACAGGCGAGTTTTATGATGAGTCTAATTTCTTTTATTTTCAACAATGTTTTTTCTACAAAATGGTTGATGATTATTAGTAGACTTGCTGGATATTTCTTAACATTTCGATTAAATTATTGATAAGCTAAAAAAGGAATGTATTTCAGCAACATTTTTGTTGTTAATTTAGGGGAATGATACGAATTAAATTATTTATAAGCAAGAGAGAGGTATTTTCGCTATTACAAGAGGCTTAATTAAGTCGAGAAGAGTGTTAGGCTGGATTGTTGAGATGAACAAGCGAGCTCTGCTCGCTAAGATCGAGAAGCGATCTGAAAAGAACTGCGAAGCAGTTACGGGGGTTGGTGAGCGATAGCGAGCAGGGGGCAGGCCCCCTAGTTGTTGTAAAATATAATTTAATTTTATTGAAATGTCCATTTCCTAACTCTAAATCAATCAATTTGATTTATTGCTCAACTATCCATCATAAAAACTGAAAAAATTATAAACGGCGGCCATCTTGGACGCCATCTTGAAAATCACCCTAATAACAAGTTAAAATTAATTTAATAACCTAGTATATAATTCAAACAGTGGCGTACTTTATATCAAAAGTCAAAAATAAAAATTAGTAAAATATTTTAAATTAATTTTTTAATTAAAATTTTTTAAAATTAATGGTTAAAAAAGCGTTTGTTATTGTAAAAAATAATTTCATTTCAATTAAATTTCCATTTCCTTACTCAAAATCAATCGATTTGATATATTGCTCAACTTTCTATCATAAAAACTGCAAAACTTTATAATCGGCGGCCATCTTGGACGCCATCTTAAAAATCACATCGGTAACAAGTTTTTTAAAAAAATGAAAACCTATTTTAATTTAAACCTCAGCTTTAGTTAAAGCAAATAGAAAAAATAAACTATAGGCATATCAAGCGAAGAAAGTTTCACGGTCGCCATTTTGAATATGACCCCCCAAAATGGGTCATAAAAAATTTTCCACCAAAATATTCGTAATCTAAGCATCAAAATCTGTGGAACAGAACCTTAAAATCTAACCTTGAACTAACCAGTCGCTCGGAAAACTATATTTACTACATCCCAATACCCATCTTCCTTCCCGAAACCCATCAATCTGTTAGGATGAAAGTGGTGTAAGTCCATTAAAGCTAATTTAAAGCACTTTCACTTAAAATTTGATAAAAGTTGATCCGCAGCAAAAATTGTGTCTCTGCCTAAAGACAAATCCACCCCACAGAGTAAAAATATAAGCAATCCTGAATTTTTAGCACATGTTTTCAGAAAACTTTCAATTACACAAAACGAAGTTCAGTGGACTTACACCACTTTCATCCTAACCAGCTCAATTAATAATAGGTTAACTCAATATTCAAACTTTAAAGAATTTGCAATTGTAAAATAATCTATTAATAAGCTTTATTAACATTCAAACTTATGTTTAATAATAGAAATTATAACAATTAATGATTTTTTTAAAGTATTTTAATTGCTCTATGTTAATTAGGATTTTCCACACATAGCTCCATTTTTAAAGAAGGTAAGCATCCAAAAATGAAAAACATCTTTTATGAAAGTCCCAGAACATCTATTACTTCATCTATTGGTAAGAAAAAATGTCCTTGATTATTGATTGGACTTGGTGCTTATTCGAGCATGGTCAAAATACTTTTTTTTTTAGGATTCTATCCTTTTTTGGGATGTGTGGCCAGGAAAACTTTTTTTTGTTAAGTGTTTCATAAAGGATAGATAGATATTTTCATCTGTGTCCTCCAAAACTCCTGGACACCAATCTTCATCATACATGACCGCTACCCAATCAGATTTTTTTGGTAACTCGGTACATGCAGCTGGGGTAATCTCTTTATCAAAATTAAACTAATCAATGGGCACAATTTTTGCATTTAGAACTCAAACTTTGAAATTAAATTTTAAAAAAGCATAATAAGCATCGCAATTAAGAAAAATAGTGTACACATTTCTCCCGTGGATATCTATCAAATAAAAAATAAAATAAATATGCTGGAATTGCCCATTACTCTAACTAAAAGTTTAACATTGAATAATAGTAGATGAACTGTATTGAAAACCAAGAATAAGATATATAACAGTAGAAAAATTATTTTACAATTGCAAATTCCTTAAATTTTGAATATTGAGTCAGCCTATTATTATTTATGTATATAGAACTGTTTTTATTTTAGTCTTAAATCTTCTAAAACTTTTAATTTACCCTTTGACTTGATATGAAGTAAAATATTGAATTAGTGAGATTTGCAAAAACCGGCTAATCCTAAAGAACCTGAATTTTTTTTTGTACTATTAGTTTGGCATGCTGCCTTTTTTACTCGATAGAACTTGTGTGCCAGGTAATAGGGGTTAAAATTTTACTATACCTTTAGAGGATGACTCTTTTTAAGTATTTTGAAAATTTTTAATCTTTTTCTTTAGTTTTGGGAAGGTATTGCAGTTTTCTTAATTATATAATTGAGTAAAATGGTGCTGTTGTTGTTGTTACTTATTCTCCCTGATCTAGATAGACTAGAGCAGGTCCAAAAGATTCCACACCCTCAAAAAGTCCATGACCTGGACTGGATTCTCTTTTAAATCAGCCTTATCCAGCCCCAAGCAAGCAAGAAGATGACTAGGGGAGGCCGGGGCTGAGCTGCATTTACTACATGTCAAAAAAGTCTTACGCCCCTGGTCATAGGCGAGAGATTTAATATGACCACTAATTAGTCTAGTAAGGGCGGTTTGCGTTGCTCTATCTCCAGCTATTACCAGGGCAGCTCCTGATGGTGCTACTATTCCTTTGTAAAAAAGGACCAACTGATGTTCTTATTTAAAGTTGCTCAGTTTTTTGTTAAACTTTTGTAAATATTTTTCTATTTTTTTTATACTATCAGTTCCTACATTTTGGTGTGTAACCAAAAAAAACACTTCTGTGACTTTCTAGATCAATTCAGTACTATTACCATTTTATCATAAAGGATGACATTGCTATGAGTTATTTAAACCGTCCATAAAATCATTTTGGTGCATTTAATATAAACATTATTATTGTTTTAATACGAGTAATGTTCTCTTTTAGTACACAACAATAAAAGAATAATGTTTAAAAAAGTACTTTGTGATGTATCCTTCTTTTTCAGGTTTTAGCTGACCCTTATTTCAAAGTGTACAGTTGAAATGATTAATGAATGAAACATGTAAAGTTTGTCTTTTATCGCTAAGCAGTTAGTGTAACCAGATTTGGATCATATACAGGGGCGTCATTTCAGTTTTTGGTTGGGGGGGGGCAAAGATTTTTTTTTAAGTGGGGCTGAGCCAAGCCGTAATCAGACTTGTTTCTTTGGGGGGGGGGTGACACAACATCATGAGCTCTAAGTAAAAATGGGGGGTCTGGGGGTCACCCCCAGAAAAATTTTGAAATTTTGCCTCATTTTTACAACATTTTAGTAACATCCGAAGAGAACAGCCCCTTGTAAACCATATAATTTTCTAGAGAAAAAAGTTACAAATAAACGTCAAAGTTTCAAGGGGAGCCGGAGGTCCCCCTTCAGAAATGTTTTTGAAAATTTACCTTCCAACTAGTGTTTTATCTCCTTTGCAACCTCATTGGGGAGCGCCCAGAGGGAACCGCTTGTTTTAAGCGGCAGAATTTTCAAGGGAAATATACTGTTTTTCATATATAGTATTTAAAAAATTTTAAAGGGGGGGTCTGGGGGTTCTCCCCCAGAAAATTTTTTGAAATTTGCCTCTTAAAGTAGTGTTTCAGCTCATTTTGAGGCCCTTTGGGTTACATCCAAAAAGAACAGTTCCTTGTAAAGCATAGAATTTTCTAAAGAAAAAGGTTATAAATAAACGTCAAATTTTCAAGGGGGGGTGGAAGTTAAATAAATAGTTAAAATTTTTGAAAATTCCCCTTTAAACCAGACTCTTAGGGGCTTCAAACTCTTTGGTTCCCAAAGGAAACTGCTTCTTGTAAGCGGCAGAATTTTCAAGGGAGACACATTGTATAACAGACATCAAAGGTCAGGAGGGGATTGGGGATTCTCCCCAGAAAATTTTTAAATTTAACCCTCAAAAGTAGTGTTTTAACTCCTTTTGGGACTTTTTGAGTTAAAATCTGATGCTCCTTGTGGAAGTTACAAAATTTTCAAGGGACTCTCAGCAATTTTTCCCTTAAAAGTGGACACCTTGGGGGGGGGCAATTGCCCCCCCTAAATGACGCCCATGATCATATAGATCAGAAGTTCTCAAACTGTGGGTCGCGACACGTTTTTGAATTTACAAATTTCCTTAGGAAATGATGATGTAATTGCAATTTATCCCAGATTACCAAAAAAAACGAGTTAAAACCCTGTTTTTAAGAGTCAAATTTCAAAAAATTCTCTGGTGGAGGACCCTCGGACCGCCTTTTTGATTGTGGACCTCATTGTTGCTCCCACAATCAAACAATTTCATACCTTACGTTGAAGTATTTCTTTTTAAATTATTAATAAATTAATATACCTAATACTTGCTTACATGTAGTTTATTATACATAGTAACAAAATATTTGATGACCAAATCCCACACGAGCGGAGTAGGGGTATGGGAAAATTAACTGAAGATGAGGTGGGTCGCGTTAGAGTTTGTTTATAAAAAGTGGGTCGTGATGCTGGAAAGTTTGAGAACCCCTGATATAGATTATAGAAGCACACACTGAACGCAGAGAGTTTTAGAATTTTGCAGATTTTTTTTTTAATTTTTGTTAAGTTAATTGATTTTTTCTTATTACAGTATTTAAGGTGAACAATGTAGCTGTCATTATGCTTCAAGTCAAAATTCGAACGACTGGGGGGTGCTTAATTAGTTTGCATAAAGTATTTGAAGAAATTTTTGTGCGCAGAAATTTTTTTGTTTTATCCAACTAATAGCCTGACAGGCCAGCCCATTCACTCTCTCATAGGCATAATGAGGGGGGGGTTATTGGGGATGTAACCCCCCCATTGCATCCTCAGTTTCTAAAACATGAAAAACTGAGAATTCCCTTTACAAACTTTCCCCCTGGTCAGAGTAACACCCCCTATGAATCAACTCTAGTTACGCCACTGGCACTCTAGGGTTTGGGGAGGTGTAGAGAGAGTGAGCCAAACTGGTCACTTCTCGCTAATAACTACCCCACCTCTCTTCACTCTTCTTTGAAGAAGATGCTTAAGTAGCCAAGCTAGCTACTCAAATTTCCTGCACCCCCTACTCGAACTTGGATTTCCCTGTTCCCAACTGCCTATCGAAGGAAGACAGACTTTATCTTTTCACTAATTGAAACAGGGATAGTAAGAACTATATAAAAAATTAATCAGTTAGTAGGTAATGTGTGGATGATCTTTACCTAATCTCATTTTTATTGACAAATACTTTTTAAAGAATGAGAGTTTATCTATAAAAATAGGCTTGAACACTTTTTAAAACCAGTCAAGTACAAAAGCTTCTGTATTTTTTGCAAGAAGAAAAGTAAGAAAATATTTACTGAATGCCTTCATGGAAATGTAATTTTTGTAGGTTTTTTCAAATTTGGATTTTTCCAAGGTTTAGTAGAGAATGGGGTTTTTTTTCCAAATTTATGTGGACTGTTAAAAAATTGAGTTTTCTTCGAAGCTCTGTGGTCGTTCAAAAATTAGTTCGGCTTTTTCAAAGCTCTGCTGGTAAATTTTCAAAATTTTTCTTTTCAAAAGATCACCCCTAGAACTTGAAGTACACATAGTGAAATTTTGGAATTAAGTGCTCCTTGTAAGTGATTCAAAACTTAACGAAAAATGTACTTATTGGGGGTACCTTAGACTTAGAAATTATGTATGGGTCAACTCCTGACACAAAAGTCTGGTTACGGTTCTGCATAGTGGATGTAATAATTTCTTTTAGATTGGTTATAATGTTGTAAATCTATCAAAAAACTTTACCTTCGTTTTATGTGATATTTTCTTGAAATTAAATTAAAACCATCCTTTAAAATTAAATAAAGACTAATTTTTAACTGAAGCTTCTTGAGTTCTTTGATAGATGGCAGCACCACTTTTTCAATGGCACCACAGAAAACAGAAACTGAAATTCGCGTTTACTCTGTTTAATTTTAAACAAAACTCCATTTATTTATTTATTTATTTCACCATACAGACTTACAGTCCATTTACATGGGAAAGGAGAGAAAAAAAAACACAAATACCGAAAATCAGACAATAAAATACAGAAAAACACTCACAAAACACATATTCTAAAATACAAGGAAAAGCATTTGAACATCAAAATGCAAATCAATTATTTAAAAAATCACTCTTTAATTTACTAAAATTGTCAAAAAATATGTCACTGTGATCTGGTAGACTATTAATTAAAATTATTAATTATTATAAGTTATTGAGTGGCAACGTCTAAAACTTGTTTATGTTTATTTGGAAAATGTAAATAAAGATGCCATGCAAAACGAAGGCGGGCATTTAAATCACGCCTTTCTCTTGATTTAATAATTCTTTATAATTTTTCTTACATTTTTGGGGGGAAAATGGATAAAATCATCAAGGTTGACGATCAGGTGCTTTTTAGTGCATAGCATTACTCAAATTTTAAATGTTTTTAAATATATTATTAGGATAATAAAATTGTCGTATTTCTTCTAACTGATGATTCAAATAAGTTCAACTTTGAAATGAAGGGACAAATTAAGTAGTGTAATGTGTATGAACAAGAAGGGTTACATTTTTATTACTGGTTGTTGAGGGTAGCAGTTTTAAGATATTTTTCACTGGTATCCAAAAAGCATCTCTTCTTTTTTATTGGTTTTAATGTTTTCCTTACATTAAAGATCCTAGATTCCATGCTTTTCAAACAAAATACTTTAGCAGAGCCTTGATCCACCTTGTCTTTTTTATAGATAATCTAAACTGGAAGTTGACCCCAAGCAATTTCTCTGTATGTTCCATAACATTAGAGATAAATCGTATTTCCAGTTTGAACTATATCATTGCTGTTCAAAACAGCTTGGTGATATGTAAATGAATGGAAACTGGAATTGGACCAATAATTTTTTACTCAAATAGTTTTGTTCTTGGTAGAAATAAATCAAAATGTATGTAAACTGATTTGACATGAAAACTCTAAATTATAGATACCAAGTTTGAAGAAAATTTTCAAGAGAGGAAAAACTGAAATCATCAATAAATATGTTAAGAAAATTCATCGTTTACAAAATCAAAAGTAAGTAGGTGGAATTCATTTTAGCTTCAAAAATTTTGAAGTTTGTGAAATCTGTAAGAGCAGGATTTATTTTGAAAAGTAAATAAAAAATATAACGAATTAAATTATCATTATGATAAAGGAATCAGGACTTTTATTACTGGTTGTTGAGGGTAGCAGTTTTAAGATATTTTTCACTGGTATCCAAAAAGCATTTCTTCTTTTTAATTGGTTTTAATGTTTTCCTTACATTAAAGATCCTAGATTCCATGCTTTTCAAACAAAATACTTTAGCAGAGCCTTGATCCACCTTGTCTTTTTCATTGATAATCTAAACTGGAAGTTGACCAAAGACCCAAAGCAGTTTCTCTGTATGTTCCATAACATTAGAGACAGTGGCGGATCTAGAACATGAGCAAGGGGGGGGGTAACTTAATCTGATTGAGGATGATAATGAAGTAAAAAGCCGTGCTTTTTACAATATTCATTAATGTCTTAAATATTGAGGTCAGTGTTGATTGTAAATGACTAGTATTGTTAAATATAACTAATTAATTAGTACTTAAATTAGTTAATCATTAAATACATCAAAATAATAAGGGTGTGTCAACCGGGAGGTGTTTTTTTATGATGATTTGAGTCAAATATTTTTTTTCCAAGAAAATAGATCAAATGTGAATTTTCGTGCACTTAATTTCAATGTTTAGGGAATAATACATCCATCCCGAGGCATAAGGGGGGTTTGGGGGAACCTCCCCCAAGAAATTTTTTGAAAATTTGACCCTAAAAAGTTGTGTTTTGACTCATTTTTGGTCATTTGGGACTCTTTGAGTGTCACACGAAAAAGATGATTTCTTGTACTCGTTTTCAAATGAAAAAACTGTAATATATAAGAATTTCATGGGGGTGGTTTGAACCCCCTAACCCCGTCTCTATTTTAACAGAGTAAATGTTTTGTAAGAGACTTAGCGCATTAGACCCTTTTAAAAAGTGAATCTTATAAAAACCAGGGAGTTAAAGATCTTGCAGAGGGGCTAAAGCTCATAACCTTTAAGATGTGAAACAAATCTATAAAAATGTAAGGGGCTAAGTATTTTGGAGGTTATGTTTTGTAAGGCTTAGAAATCTGGCATTGGCTAGAAAGGCATTGGAATCTACAAGTTCTGAATCGCATTTATATTAAAGTGCTGAAAGCTAAAGATCTTGGAGCGGGCTAACGTTTTTAGGCTAAAGCTCATTAAATTGCGAACTAAATACTATAAAACATCGCAAGGAGGCTAATTCTTTATGGGGGCTAAAACTCATTGGCCCCTTTGAATTGTGAATTGAATCTACAAAAACTCAGGGCTAAAAGCCTTGTAGGAGCTAAAGATCATGGAAGGATAAAGCTCATTAAATAGTGAACCAAATATATTTAAAAACGCAAGAGGGCTAAAAGCTTTGTAAAGGCTATTAAAGAGCATGGAGGGGGCCAATTTTTCATAGGGGTAAAGATAGGGAAATTTGTGTAACAAACATAAAAACGCAAGGAGGCTAATGCTTTTAGGGGCTAAGCTCATTGGATAGACCCTTTAAATTACGAATCAAACCTTCAAACATGCAGGAGGCTAATACCTCTAGAAATTTTTAAATAGTGAATGGAGTTTATAAAAATGCAGGGGGCTAAAGATCTTGGAAGGGGCTTAATGCTTTGTAGACCCTTTGAATTGTGAAAAAGGCTACAAAAAACTGAAAAAAAGTTTAAAATTTTGAAAATTTAAACAAAATTTTCTAAAAACTTAATTTTTTTTTCGAAAAAGTTCAATTTTATGTAGTGTAAACTTAAGTCCCAAGGGGGGGGCTATAGCCCCTATAGCCCCCCCCCATAGATCCGCCACTGATCAGAGATAAATCGTATTTCCAGTTTGAACTATATATACTGTCAGAAGTCTTCGGGGTCTTTGTAACATCACGTAGTTGATCTTGTCAAATAGTTAAACAAGTAACTCAAATCTACAAACAAAGCAACAACTTTGTTGCCTTAGTGGAATAGCCGCTTATGGATATGACTATTTTTCACATATAGTTAATATTTTAGCTATAAGAGTAATGTAATACATAATAATATTTATAAAATATATTTTCCATAAAAATATACATACTCTGAAATTTAAAAATTACCTTTTCTGCTTTTATATTTACAACCGACCGCTTAATGTAAACACAGTTAATGTTATAAAAATTGACTGGTCCGGTTCTGTTATATATTTAACTCAGTGCAAAATGTAGCAATTTATAAGATCAACACATTGTTTACTGTTATCAAAATTTGTCCAAATCTCTACACTGTCCTTTTACTAGTTTCAAAGGTCAATTTTAATGAACATAATACAAAGTGTGTCATTTTTCTATTAGTCTCGCATGTTTTACTCTTGCCTACTTTTCTTTAAAATTTTGATGCTGCAAAATTCACTCTAAAAAATGTTAGGTGCTTTTTAATAAGGACTCTGAGCACTTAGTTACTTACAGTTTGTTGCTTGTGAAGGCTTATTTACTTATAGTTTGAATATTATTTGTGTTCAGAATAAATTTCTCATCCATACTAATCCACTTTTTCTTTAAACTCAATGAGTATCACCTGATACCATTGGGTCAAAGTTACCGGAACATAATAAAAAATTCTTTACTCAAACCACTAAGTGAAACAAAATAATGATATTAAAATTTAGTTTATTATACTTGTCTCAGATATTTTTAGGTTTTTCTTTTTTTGCAATGTGTAATTTTTTTTTACCAGTGATAATTATTTACAGTTTTATTTAAAGTATATGGGTATAAGGGTGAGGTATTAATTTTTTGAAATTAAATTTGTCTTATTCATTTATTAAAAATTGAGGAAAATGTTTTGTAAATACTATAGCCTAATTAAACTTGTATTCAAAACCCTTTTTTGTAACTTGCAACTAGTATGAAAATTTACTTTTACTAAACAGTTTTATAGATAAATTGTAAGGAAATAACACACATTTTCTTAAAACTATGGTTGCAAAAAATGTAGTCATCCTTGAATTTTTCATCTGATTGCATGGAAAAGTCCTTTAAAATCCTTGAATTTGTTTTCTTCAAACCCTGTATAATAATGTAATGCAAACCATGAAACTTTATCTCATTTATTAAAAAAATGTTTTGTGATAAGCTGGACAAGCCTCACCTTCTTCTAACTGAAAAGTAACGAAGGATTGTTATGTTTCAGGGGGGATCCACTAAAAGTTGCCAAATGCAAGCAAAAAGCTGAAAGGTTACAAGAAGAAGTTGGTGTTTTAAAGGTTTGTATTAGGGATTGTCGTTTTAGGGCATTTTGGTCATCCCGGGATTTCGGGATAAAATTCGACATCATCCCGGGTTCCCGGGAAATCCCGAAAATTTAATTAATGCCAGAATTTCAAGGAAAATTTTTTTTTTTTTGGCTGTAAAATCAAAACTTGCATAAAGACTAAATTAGAAAAAAAAATATGGGGAGAAATTATTAATTTTTAATGCTACAATTTTTCAGTTCTAGGCTTTAAAATTTCTTAAATGATATTAAAATATTTTTTTGCAATTTTATATTCACTCATTATAATAGTACACACATATATCCCATAAAACCTTATGAAATGACACGAACTTAAATTTGTTTTAAAAATACTCTAGTTAAAAGTGTACTTACCCTAAAAATGCTTTTGAATTCCCTTATAGATATGTAGATAGCAGAGGAAACCCTATGAATGTTTGTTTTTTAAATGTCGGAGCAAACCACTCGTAGAACCTCCTTTACACTTAATTATCAAAGAACACTTTTTGCATTTTGCTTCAGAGTTTGGTCTTTTTATGAAGTGTTCCATGCAAATGTACTAGCCTTTTCTGCCATAATACAAAATCAGAATATTCTCAGCCCGATCTTCAAAACGTGTAATCTCTTTAAAAGCTGACGACTTATTGAGATCACGAGTACTGTGTTCATTCGGAAATAAGGTTCAAACTATCCTCATAAATAATTATTCATCACATAAATAAATATTATGAGTTTCTAACATATATGCTAGAATTAAGATCAATGCTTTGTGGTTGAAAATGGCCTCGTGCTGGGAGTTATTACGATTTGTATCTCTTATCACTAACATACTAAAGAATGAAAAAAGTTGATGAGTAACTAAGTTTCACCATTTATGTCAACATGCGAGCAGTGTATGTATTATACAAATCGGCGAGTTCCTTGTTTATTGCTTTTTAGCTGTAAAGTTCTAAGGAGTGGGAGATAATTTAATTCAGCAGTGATTGACTTAAACTTAAACCACCTCATTTCCACTAATTTATAAGTATTTTCCAAGGAAAGGAAATAATTGTTCATGCAATCGGGAACGATTTCCAAGCGTTTGTAGCAGCGTTAAAGAAATTTAAAATTTTGAGGGAATCCCGGGACGGACTGTGAAATCCCGGGACGTGTCCCGGCCTTAAAATTCTACGGGATCCCGGGAAACAATCCCTAGTTTGTATGGTGTTATTGGGATTTCTGTTAGTGTAGAAATTATGCCTATGTTTCTTTATGCTCAAATGTCTTGGAAAGGAGATCCACTTTGTTAATAATACATTTTCTGACGATCCCAGATCGCTTCAGACTAGATTTTCATTTTGTCAAAACTTAGTTTCTTCTAAAAAGTTCAGAGTTAACCTGGAAAAAAGTCATACCAGTTTACAAAAAATGGTAAAGTAGTAACAAAAAAACCCAAATTATTAACAAAATGTAATAATCTGAAAATTGTAAGGAAATACAATATAGAAAACTTCCTCAAAAACAAATTAGATACTTGGGATAATTTGAATATGTTTTGTTTAAACTTTTTTTCTTACATCACAAGATCAATTCTAAATGTGTTTGTAAGCTTGGCATTTTTATTAATTTCTGATTATTAAGAATTAAATTTCTGATTGATAATGCAACTGTTGTGAACCCTTTATAATAGATTTTAACTTTAAATATCTTTTAAATGGTTTTCATAAAATGTGTTTATTCTGGTTATTTACTATTATTGTTTTTATATAGAAAATAAAACCTCGTGCTGTGTGTAAAATGGCCTTGGCAGAAGATAAAGATTGGAAGAATGTTCTCTCTCAGGTAAAAGTTATTTATTGAACCTAATGCATGTCTTTTTAATGCATAACTAAAAATTAACAGACCAACTGCACTAAAAGGGTTTAGTAAAAATATTTCAAATAAATAATCAGGAAGTTGTTGGACCAACTACTATAAAAGTTTAAATTAAATTATCTGATGAAAGTGCCGTTTACATGAGCCAATTACCCGGGTTAATGGCGGCTTTAACTCCTCTTTTCGACCCGGCATTCCCTACAAAGGGAAAAAGATAGAAAAAGCCGGGTTGAATTCAATCCTAGTCAATTGCCGGGTTGTTACCCTCCTTTCCCATCATACCTTTCGAGTCCCATCCCACACTACCTTGCGTGTTGTGTAGTCCGCCATTTATTTGTTTGTGTGTGCTCTGTTGATAGTTTTGATATAATTTATAATTGACATCAATAATGTAGAAAGTAGCAAATGCAGTTAGAAATGTGAAGATAAAACGTTAAGTTTAATAAACATCCATTTAATTTTTAAGACAAGCACAACTTACAAACATGAAAAACGGAAATCAAAACAATAAACATTGATGGAATTGAAACAATGTTGCCAACACAATTTTGTATAATTGTATAAGTGTTACTAGTAAATAAACAAAATATTCAACAAATAATACAAGATTACTTTCATACATCTTTGCAGGACTTCGGTAAGCAAATCTGTTGTCATCCGTTGATTTTTTGCATATATCGCCAACGCTCTTCTAAAAATCATTCTGATGCTCGCTTTCAAAAACAAAAATGAGATATTTGTTAACAAACTTGGAAACCATGGAAAGAGGCAGATCACTTTCTTAACTAGTGACCTGGGAAAAAGCCGGGTTAAAAGCCCATGTAAACGCCTTCAAATTTCATGACCCGGGTAAAGTTGGAAATCCCCTTCAACCCACTTTTAACCCGGGTAGCAACCCGGGTAATATTTTCCCCATATAAACGGCACTGAAAATTTTTAATAGAGCATTCGCACATGACGTCACTTGGAGGACAAAAACAATGTTGCTAAGGCTGTTGTTAGGGGCTGGAAATAGAAGCATCCAATAGAAGCATTCGCACATGACATCACTGGAGGATAAAAACAAGGTTGCTAAGGCCGTTGTTAGGTAAAGTCATGTGATTGTAAATGCTCTATGGTTGATACTTAATTTACTAGTAACAAGAATTAAATTTAATTTTAAGAATACTTTAGGATGGCAACATTTATTGCTATTATTCAGTAGAATATACTTTTTCAAATTGAAAAATGATTGTTCTGTTTGCTCCTGTGTATGAATTGTTGATAGATTTTACCCAACTGAATTCTTTCTTGGAGAATAAACATGATCAGACATTAATATCAGCAGTACAGTTCTTAAGCAGTAATCATTTTTACTGTAATAAGAGTTATCAAATACGTGGTACTTACCTCAATAAGTTGTTGGTTGTATCACGGCTTACTAGATACTTATACAGGCTAGCCGAGTACGGAAATCATTGCAAATCCAGATGGCATTATTGGACAAACTGGCAAAGCATATCCACAGTGTTGAAGGCGGTGGGTGATATAGGTAGGTCTTGTAGCGCTCCAAGCGGGAAAAGTTGTCAAATGGTTTTCATTGTTTAAAACTCGGCTAGCCTGTATAAGTATCTTGTAAGCCGTGGTTGTATAATCAATATTGTTGTTGGTCAATAAGTTGTCTAGTAATTATCTTAGTAAAGGTGAAGTTAAATTCATATAGTTTAATAATAGTGTATGGCCAGCTCCCAGAAGAAAGGCACTAAGTCACTTTTTGAAAATAATTTGAAAGCAGTAGAAGATTGCCAATGAACAAATTCCCAAACTATCATCAAGCTAAGAAGCAATTAGTTTGTTGTGAAATTGCATGGCACTAAAAGAAAGATGTCTGATGTCGCCAAATTTGGTGTGACCTCGTAGAGAGTAGAGCCAGAAATGACTTAGTTCAATTCTCCTTTGAGCTGACAATATCATGATTGAAGTTCAACCAAACCTAGTAGCAAGAAATTATTGAATAAAAAGCAATTTTGTGTTTCAGGAGGGTGTGTCTCTGGAAGACAGATGTCATGCCTTGTTGGTCAACCACAGCTCAGTTCAAGCTGCCTTGGAGAAGCTTCGTTCTAAAAGCAGATGCCCCGCCCTCTCGAATAATCCATCCACTGAGAGGAGTGCTTCGAAAGCTAAGAAAAAAAGAAAGAAAGATCAGAAGGAAAAACAAAAAGATTTGAGGCTAAGTAAAACAGCTGGAAGGACAAAGTGCTTAAAAGACATTGACTCCGAAAGTTCTGAAAAAGAAAATCACAAATTATGCAGGAAAAGCTTCTTATCTTCAAATGTCTTGAGTGAACCCCCTTTAAAGAAACCACACATCACTTATGAAGAAGGTAAGAAAGTGGAATCACTGTGTGAAACCAAGCCATCGAAACGAAAGAAAATTTACAAGAAAGATGACTTGTCTAGAGAAGAAAAGGCTGAAAAGAAACGTCTGAAGAAGGGAAAGCCACCCAGAATAAAAAAGAATACGGCACTTGTAAAGGAAGAGCCACTGGCGGAAGAAATTCCTGAAAAGCAAGGTGAGGAAGAAAATGCCGATTTTCCATCCACTGAAAGATGCGTTGTGAAAGCTGAGAAAAGAAAGAAAAAAGGAAAATCATCTAAAAAAGAAGAAACAGATTTGATGCCCAGCAAAGTACCTGGAACGACAGATTGCTTAAAGGGTCAAGCAGACGACTCTGGAGGTTCTGGAAAGGAAAATTGTGGCTCTTGCTGGAAACGTTCCATTTCCTTTTATAGTGGGACTGAACCAAAAAGATCACACGTCATTCATAAAGATTCCAAATTGGATGATAACCTGGAATTACCGTGCCAGACTGAGCCAAAGTCAAGGAAAAGGAAAGTACCCAAAGCTGATAATCAACTAAGACAAGATCAGACCGAAGAAAAAAAGACTAAAAAGCTGTGTTTAGGGAAAGAAGGACTACCAGAACTGCAAGATTCATCAAGTGACAAACCACGTGAGTTGACTGCTTCACCAGAGAGACTGTGCATCAATGACAAAGAGTCTGAAACAAGTGAAAACCAGGAATCACAGTCTCTAACCAAGCCATCAAAAAGAAAAGAATCCTCCAAGAAAGATGACCAGTTAGAAGAAAAAAAGACTAAAAAACAATGTTTCGAGGAGAAACTTCCCAGAAAAAAGAGAAAGTCATTTTCCAAGGAAAATCAGCTGGTAGATGAAGGGATTGAATTGCAAGATTCATCGCATAATGAACTAATGGAAATTAAGCAGGTTTTTGAAGATGATGATGACAAGGAAAATAATTCTGAAAGTCTCGGCGGAAAAAATCGTAAAACAAGCAGGAAGCGAAAACCTTCTGTTTCTGATCAGAGCGATACCATTGCAAAGAAACTTTGCAAAGATTCAGAGATGCAAGATGCAATATCAAAAGAACCTAAGCAGAAGAAATTTCACGATACATATCAAACAAAACCGTATAACCCTGATCAGGTGATTGGACTCATGTATCAGTTGGACTTGTCTGTGCTTTGCTCAATGAGGAAGTCCTTAAACAAAGATAGGTACCCTTCACTGACTTTGTCATTTGGAGATCCTGAAATCAGCAAATTTAGTGACATTGTTATCCGTGATCAAGAAAAATCTGTATGCGTGTGTGTGGAGAGTGTAGATAGTTTCATCCCTTGTAATATCGGATATTCCAGATTGTTCAATAAATTGAGACCAAGCTGTTCGCTCAACAGTTATTTTGACAGTTTTCTTAAACATGTTATCTCTAAATCAGATGCCTTATATTCAGTGGAACATCTTATAATATATACGAATGCAGGTTTAGAGCTGACAGAAGAGAAGGAATTTAAACGAGGACTCTTGCAGAACTTTTATCCTTTCCGTTTCAAATCACTTAACGTGGAAGACCATGATATTATAAAAACCTTTCTTTGTACAAAAAATACTCTTCATAAATTTTATCAGTTTTCACAGGATGAAACAATGAGGAAAGAATTGTTAAAACAAATAAAGATCTCGCCTACCATGCAGAAAAATGTAGAAAAAAGTTTTCCTCCAGGGTTTGAAAGAGAAATTAAAAAAGCTTTTTTGGATAAGTTGGTGTTTGCAGTTGATCAGCCAAATAGAGAAGAGCTTAACTGCATCATTAAAACTGAAATGAAACCAAAATGTGAACCTGGTTCTAAACATATGAAGTTACGGAAAAAGATTTTAAGTAAATTGGAAAAGCATGGGCGGAATGTATCTGGAATCATATATGAATTCAATTTATTTGTTCTATTTTTGTATGATATGTTCTTGCAGAAAAATATGCTTTCAGTAAAAATTGATGGTGGAAGCAGCGACGCATCTTTTGGCATTACAGTAGATTATAAAGGAAGAACTAGTTATATAAAGGCACACTGTGTTGATGGTGATATTGGTTATGGTAACTTGTTTCCTTCTAAACAAATGAAAAGTGCAATTTCTATGGATAAACTTTTCACACTCTTTGTTGATAAATTAGGAGAGGGTTTAAGGTATTTTATCATCTATACTAATAGAGATTTAGAACTAACTGAAGAAATGGAGTTTAAAGAAAGCAAATGTAGAGGTTTTATTCCCTTTCAGTTTGATAATGTCGATATTCAAAAAAAGAAGTATAAAGTTTTAAGAAATTGTTCATGTATACAGGTGTCAGGCTTGTATCAGTTTTCAAAAGAGGAAAAGACGAGACAAAAACTTTTAAGTCTTTTGAAGCTTCCACCTACTTTAGAGGAATCAAATGGACTCAATAATAAGGAAATTAAAGAGCAATTTTTAGATAAGTTGATATTTGTGGTCAATCAGCCTGATTGGAAGAAACTAAACGGTTTAGTTATTGAGAAACTTGATTATCAGTCAGATGTTCCATGTAACTCGGAGGAACTTTTTGAAGTTGCATTGCGATGGTTGGAATCTTATGAAACTAGTCCTATAAGAAAAGGTTTAATTGAGAAGTTTTTGGAAGACATCAGAAATAACATTTTGAGTCATCGAGACATTCAATTTGCAGACATGGCCGAGATATATAGGTTTGCTAAAGGTGTTGTTGGTCGAGAAGGGACGTTTTGGTTTCGTAAGTTTTTACGGTTTTTGTTGAAAGGAGAAGGAAGACGGTGTCTTGGAGTTCTTAAGAAAGAAGGAATAAAATTATCTATTGTGTCCACTCTTTTGCAACAATCGGGAAGTATGGCTTGCACAGGTTTTATTGACTTCTACAACTGTTTGTTTGACAAAGAAGGAAATAAAACTCATCGCATGAAAAATCTAGAGGGAGCAGGTTTAAATATTTGTACTTTATCAAGCATATTGAGTGGAGCCAGATATGATGCTGCTGTAGCTTTCACAGATTTGTATGATTTATTGTTTGATTTTGATGGAAAAAAGACAAAATACTTGAACAACCTACTAGAAAATGCAATAGATGTGCTGTGTATGTGTAGTTTTTTACGGGGAACAGGAGCCACAGCTGCAAAATCTTTTGAGGATTTGTATAACCTTTGGATAGACAGTAAAGGAAAGAAGAAGCAATGGCTTGAAACTCTAGAAAAAGAGGAAGTAAGTCTCTCAAATATTTCGAGTATTTTAAATGGAGCCGGCAATTATGCTTCTAAAGCTTTCAAAGATTTATATTTTGTGTGGTTCGATGAGAAAGGTAACAAAAAAGAATGTTTAAACGTGATTAAGAAAGAAGGAATAAGCGTGTCTATGGCGTCGCTTTTGAATAGATCAGGACGTAATGCTGCCGAAGCATTTACAGATTTGTATAAACTTTGGTTCGATGAAAATGGAAATAAAAAACAATGCTTGAAAACTCTCGAAAGGGAGGGAATAACACTATCCAATATAAGCAGCGTCTTGAACTCACCAGGATTTCATGCGGCAGAAGCTTTCGAACACTTTTATTGTCTTCTGTTTGATGAACACGGAAAAAAAACACTATATTTGAAAGCCTTGCAGAAGGAAGAAATTAAATTTTCTAACGTATCCAGTATGTTAAGCGGTGCAGGAATCAAAGTTCGGAAAGCATTTAAAGATTTATGGGATTTGTGGTTCGATGAGGAAGGGAATAAAAAACCATGTTTGAAATTTCTAGGAGTAAATGGAATCAATGTATCTGATGTGGCCAGTATTCTACATGGAGCAGGATCTAGTGCTGCTAAAGCATTCAAAGGTTTATATGATTTGTGGTTCGATGAGGAAGGGAATAAAAAACAACGTTTGAAAATTTTGGAAAAGAAAGGAGTAAAACTAACTAATTTAGCTAGTTTTATGGTTGGAGCCAGATCAAATGCTTCTGAAGCTTTTAATAGTTTATATAACCTTTGGTTTAAAGAAAAAGGAAGAAGAACACGATACCTAAAAACTCTGGAAAAAGAAGGAATAAATTTAGATTGCGTCTCTTGTATTCTTCGGGGATCAGGAACTTCCGTTTCTAAAGCTTTTAAAGAATTGTATGATGTATGGTTCGATATGCATGGTAATAAAAAGTTCTGTTTAAGAACTATCGAAAAAGAAGGGATAAGGCTTTCCAGTATATCTGGTATCTTAAAGGGTGCAGGCTCTAAGGCTGCAAAAACCTTCCAAGACTTCTACGATCTTTGGTTCTCTGATGATGGAAGTAAAACAAACTATTTAAAAACTCTAGAAGGAAAGGGAGTAAGGCTCTCTAATGTTTCCAGTATTTTATGTGGAGCAGGGCATAAGGCTCCGAAAGCTTTCAAAGATTTATATAACCTATGGTTCGACAAAAAAGGAAGAAGAACACAATACTTAAAAAATCTCAAGAAAGAAGGTATGAATCTGTCCCACGTATCCAGTATTCTAAACGGAGCTGGAAGTAGTGCTCCCAAAGCTTTCAAAGAACTGTACCACCTATGGTTTGATTGTCATGGAAGCGAAACACTATGCTTAAAAACCCTTGCAGCCAATGGAGTGAATCTATCTAATCTGTGTTGTATTCTAAGTGCGGCCGGAAGTAAAGCTTCGAAAGCTTTTAAAGAGTTGTACTCTCTTTGTTTCGATGAGCGAGGGAGTAAGACTAAATACGTGACAGATCTTGAAGAAGAAGGAATGGATGTTTCTGACGTGTTTAGTATGCTGAAAGGAGCCGGGAGCGGTGCCGCGAAAGCTTTCAAAGACTTCCACGAATCTTACTTTGACGAGAAAAAATGAAACAGGGTTTTAAAAACTGTAAAAAGAGATGTGTGCAATCAATTTAATCAAAAATGTGGTCAACACACATGATGGCCTGCCACCTTGTTCAATTGAGCCTGTTTGTTATATACAGAGACATATATTTTAAATTTCAGTTAGTAGTTCAGTTCATGTAGTTAAATTATTAGTTGTATTTTAAAATTTCAATAGTTCATTTGGAACACAAAATTGTTTTTTGTTTATGTAGTAATTAAATTTATCTAAGTAAATGCATCTTAATAAAACATCAAATTGATTGTTGGGTTGCCACATGCAACAATTGGCACACTATCGCTCTTTTCGAGGAGAAATGTATGCAACAATATTTTATAGACTAGTAGCCATGAAACCAGTCTCAACTCCAATTCTAGTTGTATTACTTTGTTTTCAATTTCATATCCAAATAGATGGCTAACAAATCTTGGTTTGTGTATGCCAATAATGTCACACCCAGTAAAAGAGTGAAATATTTAATTTTTTTTAAAATTTATTTAGCAGAATTTAAGAAGGAAAGTAACCTAATAAACCTTTAATATGCTACCTGTAAACAGTTAACTCTTCTTTAGGTATTTTTCAACACAATTTTTAACATCCCGTAATGTTAATGTGATTGCAAATGCTCCAATAGAAGAATTCCACGGCTAGTCATTTTCTGTAACTGTTAACCTCTGTAGGGCAAAAAACTGTAACATCTTCTGTTGCTAAGGCCGTTGTTAGGTCCGAGTCATGTGATTGAAAATGCTCTATGGGAGAATGAAACTAGCAACAACTTGGTAGTTCTGTCTAAATGACAACCCAACACTAAAAGCCACTTAAAAGTGAACTGGTAAACTTATTTGTGTATCTGAATCTGTTGTGATATTTAGTTAATTCTTTCTGGTCCTAGCTGCAAATTTTCTATAGGTAATCTCAATGGTAACCTCAGGCAGCTTAGGAATGAAAGGGTTAAGTATAATTTCTGGGAATTAATTACTGAATTAATGTATGATATTGATATCAGTTGTGTTTTCCCATTTATTAAAGATTTTAAACTTTTGTGTATAGATAATTGTAAAAATATCTTTTTTGTTACTGAAATAATTTTAAAGGTTATGAAATTAACCTTATGTTATGAAAAAAGTTAAGTTTGGGAAAACTCTTAAAATTAATATACCAATCAAAATTTTAAATTGGAAAATAATTGTGTTATTCCAATTGTAAAGTTTTTAAACTTTTGTAAATATACTGTAAATAGATAATATTTTGATTTTTTTCATTACACTATATTTTTTTAAAACTATTTTTTATGGATTTGATTTGTTACAGTGTTAAATTTTGAGTGAAAACTTGAAATTAGTGTTTCTATAAGAATATATAATATTGAAATGAATTGTTTTCCATTTCTTAAAGCTTTCAAACTTTTGCACAAATACTTCTGTAAGTAGGTGATTGTAAAATTACTGTAAATAATATTCCATTGCCAAAAATATAATTATTTTACTGGAAAACACCATAAGTTTGAGAGAAAATGCTGTATCAAAAATTTTTCAGAGTGCCTTATTTTTAAGTTAAAAATCTATTCAGAAACCAAGGAGGTTTTTAATGTTACTTGTAGAAAAAAAGTTAATTGTGACTTGAAATCATAACTTCACAGATTAATTAATTAGTTTTTAAACATTAACTTTTTTTTTATAATTTCTATTTTATGAACAAGCATTTTCTTTTATTTCATTGAAGCTTTGTTGTAAAATCTTTGCTTAACAAATTTTACTTGTCTTTTTACTTTTCTTGCTTGTACACTTATAAAACTTGTCTTTCATTGATGACCTACTTTCAGCTTTCCAAAATGTTATCCATTCTAATTATGGGAGTCAAAAATGTTATAATTTCTCATTTGTTTTTCTTAGATATGCTTGTTGCAAAAATTACACCGCCTTGAGAAGGCAGTTATAAATATTATATAAATACAATTACATATTCAATTCATCAAAATCATAATAAGATAATCAATAACAGCTGTTTAAAAATCAATAATGAACCTGTGATAATTTTCATGAATAAGGGTAATTATTTTTATCCAAATACTAGTTATTTATATTTTAAAATCTGAAATTATTATTTAATGTTTTCTTTTTCTCACAAGTATACCCCTTTAAATCACAAGAATATATATTTTTGGTAATTTTTCCTATTTGTTGTATACCTGTGAAGGTTAGGAGGAGAGAGAGAGGTGTATTTTCTATGAAAATGGCAATAAACCAGGGTTGGCTTGATTGGACCCAATTGGGTTGGACCCAATGGGTTTTTTCAAAAAAACCCATCTGAAAAAACCCTCATTTTGGACCCATTTTTGGGTTTTTTCAAGAAAAATCCAAGATTTTGGCAGTTTTAATATTGAAGGAAAACTTTAACGAAACAACATACCCAGAGCTGCAGTTGAGTGAGTTTTTCCAAAATTTTAACCATGTTTCAAAAATTATGGGTATTTTTTTTCATTATTGAATGGGTTTTTTCAAAGTTAAGGATATTTTTTCATTTTGGTGGGTTTTTTCAAAATTTAGATCAGGTTTCAATAATTAAGGGGATAATCTTTAAATTTTAGAGGATTTTTTAAAAATATTAATAAAGTTGTTTCATAATTCAGTTGGGTTCTTTAAAGTTTAAACTAGTTTCATAAATTAAGGTGGATTTTAAAAATATTAGTGGGTTTTTTCAAAGTTAAATAGTTTCTTTCATGATTGGATATTTTTTTTCATAGTTTAGAACGTTTTCTTTTAATTAAGTGCGTTTAAAAATTAAATAGGTTTTTCCCAAAATGAAGAAACGGTTTTATAGGATGAAATCCAAATTGTTTGATTATAAAGTAAATTTTGTTGAGGTTTCCCGAACATCAATGACACTGCGAGTAGTAACAGTAACCCTTTTACTCTCATGTTATCAAAATAAAATTATTTTCATTACTGAGAGAAAATATTCTGTTACAACCACACCTGCTGAATTGAATGTGAGCTAAGGGTAGAGCGAGTGGAGCACTTCTCAAGTTTCTCTCAATGTTGATAGCATTAGAAAAAAATAATAATAAATACATATAGGTGTTCTTGTGAGTCTTTGGAACACCTGCTTACAGCAAGTAACACACATATTATTAAAATACAATTTTAATGGTCGTTAATGAATATCTGTTTGGCGAGGACTCTAATTTCGTTGCCTTGTACCTACTGTATATTCCTCAAATCAAAGACAGGTTATTGGATGCCAGCGAACTGCATAAATAAAAGTATTTTAGAACGGAAATGCCTTTGTGGCAAGTACGAGCCACTGGGAGATACCGATCCGAAGGTCATACGACTCAAAAGTATACTCCGGAGTTATAACAAGTCGCCACACCTTAATTAACCAACAAATTTCAGTTTGGGCCATCTGGACTGACAGCTGCAGAATGTTTCCATAAGCTTTACCGAACATGAAACCTTTCTTTCAGTCTTTGCAAAAATATTAACGGCTTTTGGCGTCGTTCTTTCCCATTTGAAATGGGAACTGTCAACTGTGAAGACTTTCCATACTCTTTTTTACTCACAATGATAGATGGTGTTTAGATTTATCAAATAAATACCCGTTAACTAATTTTTATAGCTATGTAATGATTAATGTTCTGAATAAAATTGAATTATTTTCTAACGTACAGTCAGAACACGAAAGGAAAATAAAAACTGTAAAATAGAGGAATTAAATCAAGGGTTACCGATATAAGGTTTATTAACCTCCATTTTCAAAAAAAAAACCCCTCCTTGCAGCTAAAAATTAACATAACTAAGTTAAAAAGAATATTTGTCCCATAAAGCTACCGATATCAAAACTTAAATATTAAAAATAAATGTAATGTTAAAAATGTAATTATCTCTTAATTACTTCAAGTCAGTAAAATTGAATTTATAACTCAAATTAGTATCTTAAAACTTGTATACAAGTTTTAATTTTTTTTTGCTATTTTGGAGGCTATTTTTTGGCGGGAACCGACTGTCTTGTGGCGCTTTTAAGCCTGCACGTCTGATTTAGACGCCTGAAGAGCTCCGTATCTCTTTGGAGAAAAGCTTAAATATAAATTAATATAATTAGTAATTTATATTTTCGGAAGTAATTTGGAAAGGGCTTTCGACTGACTCATTAAGAGGTAGTGGGTGGTGTAAAAATTGCGCGATCCAGAAAATCCAATGTTTGTTTTTCCAAGACTTTTTTAAAGATTTCTCCCGAACTATAACCGTCGTATCGCTTAATGCAAACTATATCCGTAAACTACTCGTCCATATTTATTAGAAAAACATGAGTTTTCTGAACCGGAAAATAATTTATTTTGGGCGGGAAAAATAAATTTCAAACGCCCCCCTCCAAAATTAATGTCATTTTGTAACGCACCTATAGGAGGCAAACACAGTGAAAAATTACGAAAGTGATATCAAAACTTTGGTAGAAATAAAAGAAATTCCCTTTCTTCTTTGTCTGCACAACTTAGCCAAAAAGCAGAGTTGTTCTCAATATGAACCAGTAGGCTTCTTTTGTGTTTATAAATTCCTGGAAGACGTTAGAATCACCATGGCTACCGGAATTTCAGTAAAAAGCTTACTCTATTGGTCAAATACAATATAAAAATTTCAGAAAAAATTTACCTGAATAATTAATATCAGTTAACATGCTTTTATTAGACTTGTGTTTTTGACTCGATATCCAAACTTTTTTTCCACAACTCGAATAACTCACTTAATATGCATGAATTGGCACGGAAATTCTCTAGGATGTATATTTTTAAGTCCTCTTTAAGAATATGTCACCGAAAAAATTATTTAATTTAGGTAAAGGGGTCTAAAATGAAAAATACGGACATGTTACGCACGGCTATAGACCCCTTAATTATTCTTCAACCGTCTTCAAATTCCATATTCTATAATATGAAAAGACATACTTTAAGGAAAAGGTCGTTGACCCGGTGAAAATCGTTTAAAGCTAACCTTTATGCTATACCTTTATTCTTAAAGCTACCCAATGCGCAATACGGTATTCGAGACTAAAATTTTTATAGGGTTTTGGTGACTCTAGTTTCCTATCAGAATGCAACGTCGAAATATTTTAAAAAATTGTTGCAAAATTGGCCTTAAATTTAACATTAGCACTAAAATTTAGCCAGTTCAAATCGATTACTCAGATGAACTTAAGTTTTCTGGAAATATTTTTACTATGGAGCTGTTCAAATATTACGTATGCTCCCCCGTTGTCAGCAAAAATAAGCAAACTGCAAACCCCCCTCTCTTAATGGACTCTAACCGTCTGACGTCACACGGAACCAACACGTGACCTACTGAGCTTGCGATTGGTTACCACAGATACTACACTAGTAGATCTACTAGTGTAGTATCTGTGGTAACCAATCGCAAGCTCAGTTGTAGGTCACGTGTTGGTTCCGTGAAGTCTCGAACCAGATAGGCGGTTAGAGTCCATTACATAAGAAACCTGCCCGACCCTCCCTCTTTGTTCTTTTTTGTACGAAATCTTTATTAATGCTTAGATTTCTGTAATTCATTGTTCTCCATGAACACAAACCTATCGTTAAAACTTTCCTAGTGAAAAATGCTTTAATTTCTTTCCCTAGTTCAGTTGTCCTTTGTGAAATTTATTTTTGGTTGAATTTTGAAATTATTTATCCAAGAAACATGAGATTTTCAAAAATGCAGTCTACCAGAAAAAAAGAGTTATAATTTGGCTTTTCTATTATTGAAAATTGAAATAAAAGCGGGAAAACATCTGCTGTTTCTCTTATTTCTTTCTTTCCAATCTATTAAAAGTTTGTGATTGGTCTGAGTCATAGAGGGTGTGGTGACCATGTGACCAGGTTCTTGGAAGTAGGGAAAGGAAGAAGGATATCAGATGCCTCAAGTGCCTCAAGGGCAGATGAGGTTCGCTCTTTTTTTTAAATTTTGATATGATTTGCAATCATTCAAGTTCATAGTCAAAGTAACAATATATCAATGCTATATGTTTCTTAAACTACGATGATCCAGATATGATCAGGTAGGGTGATATTTATAATTTATATTACACTATTATCATCCAGTTAAATTGAATAGTATGTAATTAAATTTAAAAATTATAAATCTTAATTTTACTATTTATACTCTTTTTATTAACATATGTAAAGAACATAAATCAAGATTAATTGAGAAACTTTAATAACAGTAAAATGTTGGGAAAATGTTACATCATAAGAAAAATTTGAGAAAAAATTACTCCTAAGCTTATTGTTACATTTGATCTCATAGCATTGGTAAATGAACACTTTAAGATAAAAATAAAAACATTATTTTTTTAGAAAACTGACGAACTTTGAAAAAACCCACTTAACTATGGAAAAACTGACACTATTTAGACAGAAAACATTTAACATAGAAAGAAATCACTAACATTTGAAAAAACCCACTTACTATAAAGAAGAAAACCACTTAATTTTGAAAAAACCCACACTTTTTCTGAAAAAACCCAGTTTTATATGGGTTTTTTCAGGGTTTTTTTGAAAAAACCCAACCCACTTGGGTTTTTTCAAAAAAACCCGGGTTTTTGCCAACCCTGCAATAAACTGTTATAATTTTTTTCACACTGCCTTATTATTTAGAGTGTTATAAATTTTAACTGGTTTCATTTTAAAAATATTTTCCTTATAGCAGCTCTGAAAATTTCTCGGAAGTATGACATTTTAACAGTTCTGGCGTTTATAATGTTGAGTGGAAGAGAATCTCAATTTCATCAAGTAAGGTACTTTTTATCAGTAAACTAAAGCATATAGGTATCTACTAACCAAGGATGAGATTTTTCAGAATTTGGAAGGATTTTCCTACTTTTTGAGCATTTCAACTTTTTTTTTACTTATTTGAAAAATTAACTTATAAACTGAAATTTTTGACAGAGAATTGCATTTTTCTCAATTCAAGTTGGTCTTTTTGACCTATTAGAGCCCTTTAATATGGAATTTTTTTCATAGGGCATAATACGACAGCTTGAAGTTTTTATTTGGTTTGCAGCCTGGAATAATTTAGTTTCAGATTTTCGTTATCAATTTTGAAGATTCTAAAAGTAAATTTTAGTTTTTTTTTCTTCCTTTATGTAATGTGAAAAACTTCTTGAGACATAACATTTTTTTCCTGTGATTTCAATAGAAATATGCACAAATGTAATTTAATATGTCTTTATACTTTAGGGATCATTCAATGAGTCATTTTTTTCCCCTACTTAAATTATGCTTTCTAATGGTCAGTTTTTATTTCTTTCATGTTATTACTACATAGTGGAATTTTTAATTTTAAAGCTTAAGAATATATTGTCAAAAATAATATTACTAACCACTTTTTATAATTAGTTTTTCTGCTTTATTCTTAATTTAGACCTAAACCTAAATAATGTATCAATACTGTTAAACTGAAACATATTGAAAGTGAGTTGGAAAAAATAAAGCCCTGGATGAAGACGTTACTTAAGTAGCGACATACTTTGATCTTGCCGCTTTTGATTTTGATTGGACGTTTAACAGTCACGCATGTAAACAGCCGCCATTGTGGTAATATGGTATTTAAACCCAGAGCCAGTGCGATAGATTTTCATACTAATACACCTTGTGAGGCAAGTTTAAAATAATTTAATTATATTTATCCTAATAAAGTTTTACGGAATTATATTTTTAATGATGCTCAAGTTATGTATTGCATTTATCATGCTCACTTGTTAAATTAATCAACCCGTATTGATTTTGTAAAGTTATCAGGTCATTATAAAAAAACAACACAGTTTTCATTAATCGTTTTTGATTAATTTTTTAACATACACATGTAGCAGATTTGATATGCATGTCGTGGCCTCAAAAAACTAATTCAAAATATCTTTAAAAATACAAATTTAACAATAATATCCATCCAGTATCTTAAAATCAAAGCTATAAACAATGCTTAAAATCGCTTTCCCTAATAAAGTTAAAGTTATAAAACAGCCTGAGTAATAATTATTATTTCTTTCAAAATAACCAACTTCTCATAGAGGTTGAAAAAGAAACAATTTTTTTTCAACTAATTGCAACTCCTTTCCCTCATAGCGGACTTTATGAGAGAATAGCGCATTTCACCACAATGGCGGACGATTGAACTCATGTTGCTACTTAAGTAACGTCTTCGTCAAGGGCTTTAGGAAAAAAGAGGTCTGACTATCAAATAATAAATAAATTGACTAGAGGTTTTCCACTGTTTAAAATTT
Source organism: Tetragnatha montana (assembly GCA_963680715.1). Classification (NCBI taxonomy): domain Eukaryota; kingdom Metazoa; phylum Arthropoda; class Arachnida; order Araneae; family Tetragnathidae; genus Tetragnatha; species Tetragnatha montana. The sequence goes on along the minus strand of OY796678.1, from coordinate 6,620,401 downwards.
CATTTAAACATGAAACAAGGGTTTTGTGCTTTTAGAAAGTAAAAACCAATTAAGTATATATGAAAACATTGGCATATAATTGCAGTATGACCTATTTGAAATGAAGGTAATAAATCTAAAATCTATGAGGCATAAAAATACAGACTAGCAAGAAAGATCAAGTTAAAATTATAAGGCACAAATAATTTTACTTCCTTCTTTTTATGAAGTACTCACTTATATACTACTTAGTATTTAAATAGTACTACTTTAAAACATGTGATCTGAGTGACAAGAGATACATTTAGATGGATTATATTTTATTAAATTATCACCTGGTTACCAAAGTTTTTACAAACAAAAAAAAAAATTTTTTTTTTCCAAAATTTTAGTTCTATGCTGAAAATTTAAAATATTCATAATTTCTCTAAACAAGTTATTAGTTTAAAATGGTTTCTCTTAAATAAATTAATAACTCAGCTGTGTTCTTTCTGATGTTATTATACATATAGGAAAAATATTAAAACATTTGCATTTATAGAATATATTTAGATGAAACACATTTGAAAATTAACTTAGTGTTGGGAAAAGTATAAATTCAAACTTTGTAAATCCTCTGTGATGAATTGGAAAGTAAGGAAATCGTCACTCGAGGTACCAGGAGTCGATCCAGGTTTTATTTTTTGGGGCCCAATTTTGTGAAAAATTGAAGTCAAATTATATTTTAACTTTTCAAATTATCGTAAAAAAAAACATTTTTTATTTGAAACAAACAAGATTTTGTGAATATTTAAAGATGATTTAAATCTTAAGAAAGGTTTGTTTTTATGAACTTGAATTTTGTGAAGGGGCCTTTTTTAAGAATTTAATTTTTGTGAAGGGGCCTATTTTAAGAATTTAATTTTTGTGAAAGGGCCTATTTTAAGAATTTAATTTTTGTGAAGGGGCCTATTTTAAGAATTTAATTTTTGTGAAGGGGCCTATTTTAAGAATTTAATTTTCGTGAAGGGGTAGCAAAAGGGCCGCAATTTTCGACTGGATCGACCCCTGGGGGTACATCATTTTTCCAACAAACTTTTCCTCAGCAAAATAAGTCACAGTTTTGACGGCCAGTAAAGGTTGGCTCGTCATAAAGCTCTTCCACTCTTCGGATGCCAAAACTTCATTGTATAATTATTCAACATAAAGTTATGAGCTACTGAGGTAAGATTACGATCCTGGTGTTTGTCTGCAAGCGACAAAATGTTGCACACGTTCGCTGTGGAGATATTGTCACACAAGATACCGGCACATTCACTCTTGAGGGAGGGGACGTGGTACTTGTCTGCGGCGTAATATTTTATAAATTCCTTGATGTTTCCTTTAATAATACAAACGACTTTTATTCGATAACTCCAAACTGTTATTTACAATTTATTGCGTTGGGCACTATTTATAATACTCAAAAGACTTGATAGTGATCGACCTTGTTAGGATGACACGGCGGGTTTCGATCGCTCCATATAAATAATTAGATTGTTTCAATGAATTTAATACTTTTGGGCGGTATCGTTCATTATGGGAAGGGATTAATTTATAGGTTTAGGGACATGTTTAATCAGTGATTTGAAAGGGGTTGTAATTTCGCTGTGTCCCGCTCTCAGCGACGTTTTCTCGATCGCTTCCTACAGAATTCAACCTAACCATCGATTGTTTTCATGATTACATCAGAACTTATGGGATCCCGGATGGTTTACTGAAAGGAAAGTATTTGGTCGTGTCGATCATGATGAAGGATGATCGACACAACCCCGGCTTACTTGACGAAGTAAGGGTGGCTCCCGAGGGTAGTTTCAAAACACCACTTAGGGTGACGTCTAGGACCATGGGTTTCTATGCAATTCTGAATCCTTATGATGCACCCTACCTCCCCTAGAAGTTTGTCCCTTGATAATGACACACCCTGTAAAAGTCTGCAGAAGACATCAACCTGTCGTATACTGTGCCATCTGACCAGTGGTTAACCAGACAAAGGAGGTTTTCACCTTTCATTCGGATGGTCCTCTTTTTGGGGAGGAGGGCTATTGATTAGTAGATTTAGACTGCATTTCTTAAAACTCATATGATAGAATTGTGATCATTTTGTATCATTGATTTTAATTACACATATTCTCCGGCTTGTTATCAATTTGAAAGATCGCATTGGAGTCACAATTGTGGGCGATTTGGTTTCATGGAACCAAAGCACACATTGAGCTTTTTCTTGATTTGTAGTCATTTTTCGTTTTCTTCTAAATCACTATTCTAATAATAAACTCTATTGCGCAAATAAAAGTACTGAAACTGACCTAGCCAATGCCACAAAAATTACATAAAAAGTAGTGAAACTGAATTAAATGATAGGTGAAAACAACCCCTTTCAAATCACTGATTAAACATGTCCCTAAACCTATAATTAATCCCTTCCCATAATGAACTATACCGCCCAAAAGTATAAATTCATTGAAACAATCTAATTATTTATATGGAGCGATCGAAACCCGCCGAAAATGTCGCTGTGCAACTTTTTTCGTATTTTCGTACGAATAACCACTACGTTATAATAATGCCCAACGCAATAAATTGTAAATAACAGTTTGAAGTTATCGAATAAAAGTCGCTTGTATTATTAAAGGAAACATAAAGGAATTTATAAAATATTTAACTCAAATTACAAGAAATTATTTAAAAAGTTTTTCTCTAAACTAGAATCATTCATAAGGCAAGATTTGCAATCCCCAAAATTCAATGAAAACCATGGGCGTAGCCAGGGTTAGGCAGGGGGGGGGCAGCTGCCCCCCCCTAAAATTATCTTAACTCTTCAGAAATTTTCCCCCAAAATAATTTTTTCTGTAAAATTGAAAAACATTTTTAAATTTTTTTTTATCTGAAAAATTTTTTTAAAGCTGAAACCCTTCAATTTTTTTTAAAGAATATGTGCCAAAAAAACGAGCTTATATGTGAGATTTGGCGGAAGAATTCAAGCAGAATTCATTTCATTCAGCATTTTTAGTTCCCCTAACGACCGGGCCAGTCAAAATATTCGACAAATTCAAAGATAGGAGATAAGATACAACCCCAGTAGACCACCTCCCGCAGAGTGGAAATCTATTGAACGGCTAGAAATGGGAAGAGTTGACAAACAACCCAAGATAAGATAAGGGTAAAGTAAACTCGTTACTGGTCACACCTGTTGTTCACGTACAGGAGCCAGCGGGGGGTGAACGCTACCTCTTTCCTATGTTGTCCTCTACTGTCCTAATTGGAGAAGAAATAGGGTAGGGGCAAGGGCGGATCCAGACCAGATTTTCGGCGATTCGTTATACCTTCGGAAACAGCCGACCTCACTCGCGCTAGTTCGTTTAACTTCGGAATTGACTCCCGGGAGAGTAACAAATTCTCCATAGGGAGTCAAAAGGTATGAAGGAGTCAGAGTTCAGCACCTATGCTCTATCTCAGGGGTTCCCAACCTTTTTGCACCTGCGTACCACTTGACTTTTTGAGAAATTTTGGCGTACCACCAGACCTAAATATTTTAATAAACGTATAATATTTACTTTAGAAGATCGACCTTTCTTGTGTGATACCTGTGGGTTCAGTACAAAATACCAACTAAAAGTGTTCAAAGGCTTTTTGAATTAAATTCCTGAGAAAACTTCATATTTAATGGTTAGATATTTGTTTATTTATAACACGCTTATAATAAAGAAGAAATAAAAAGATGAAAATGTTATTAATTTACAGTTTTATTTATTATACCCATAGGTCTAAAAACATACAAATGAAAAATTAGTACAAACTCAGCAAAAAATTAATCATCATACAAAATATACTTTTATAGTCTTGAGTGCGAGATTTGTTCTTGTTTGCCTGAGATTAAAATATCAACATTAGGAGTAATGGAACTTATCTTCACTCTTAAGTCCTCTTCAACACTTATTCTGCTTCTATGTTCATTTTTTATGTACAAGAGTTCAGAAAATCCACTCTCACACAAGTAACTCGTAACAAAAGGCATCAAAAATAGCAGAGCTTGCCGAAGATCAAAGGGTACTCGGTTTTAGATCCGATCCAGAAGTTAATTAAAGATTTCTCTTTAAAATAATCTTTCATTTTTCTTAAAAGATCGACATACATTATCGATTACATATATCGCTTTGACTCACGCGTACCACCTGAAACGTTCCCGCGTACCACCAGTGGTACGCGTACCACCGGTTGGGAACCCCTGCTCTATCTAATTTAGCTCCGTTTTAAACAGCTAACGCAAAACATCTGCTTCCTTCACAACAAGCAAAATTCACCGTCAAAAATTTCACTTCATAAGCTGATTTTTTTTTTAAATTTAAAAAGTCTGAAATTTTCAAGATAATTCAAAAAAAAAGTCTGAAAATCCTCCAAAAGTCTGAAAAATTTCACGCCTGATAAAAGAACGAACTCTGATCAAGTTACCGAAAAATACAACCCACGCTTCTATTACTTATTAAACTTCTTGCGTAAATAAAACATCCCCAAACTCATCCAGAATCTAATTAAAAAACCGCGATCCACTAGCTACGTTTCTGACAGCCATCTGCTTTCCCTTTCTCAACGAGCGAAAAAACGGCATCGATTAAAAAAGATCCCATCTCTCACAATATAACCCTACCGTCAGAACTAAGCAGAAAGCTCAACAAATGCTCAAACGCAGCCAACGCGGTGCCAGAACTGGCGAAAATCGCCTTTCCGGCGCCTCGCGTTTTCCCCTCTTGCCTAGAACAAACACACGCTTCGATGAAAACGGCAGCGCCAAGACGAAACCGCCAAGCTTTTTTCAGCGACATCTCTCGCTAAAATGACGATTTCTCCCCTAAATATCGGTTTAAATTAATCGGGAATGGCTTAAATCGATTTAGAAGGGTTTTTTCTACGTGGTGTAATGGTTTTTTTCCTGGAATTTTCTCGATAACGGGTCGAAAATCGACCTTAAAGTCGTTCCTACCGAAATCCAGGACTTCCGAAATCGACGGCTGCTTTCCGAAATCTGAGCTCTCTGATTCGCCGATCGCCTTAAAGTTACGCCCCGAAAAAAAGGCGGAGTCAAGCGCTTCTGAAGAGGATTGGTGGAGAGTTCGGCGAATGAAGCTATGAGGTTGAGCTCGCATATAATAATGAATAATTTTTGTGGTTGATTTTTCCTGCCGTTTTTTTATGCTGATTATGATTTTTAACAGCTAGAGTTAGCGTTTTGGGAGAATGTTATGAACTAAAAAGAGGGGTTTATTAAACTTATCAGGGGGGTCAATTCAGTTTTTGGTTGGGAGGGGCGTAACTAGACTTTAGTTTCGGGAGGGGTTTTGAACAAACAATATTTTCTTTTTAGCGTCAAGTTTTAGATGACTGGTCTTTTTTATTTTAATTTTGTGGTGAACTTAATTTCAAAATTTTATAAATAAATAAATTCTATCAAACATATTAAAAAATCCCTTTACATGATAGGGTACAATAAATACACAGAATTTAAAGATAAATATCAACTGATGGAAAATCCTTTTTAAGTTTAAAAAAATTGTCATGGAAAATATCACTATGATCCGGTAAGCTATTTACTATTTTAATAAATTGGATAATGGATTGATTTTTTAAATATTGTTTTGAATAAAATGTTTAAATAATATAATTTTTTTCTTAAATTATCTTAAAAAATAGTAAAAAAAAAAATAATAAATCTTTGTCATAAAAATGTGATATTTTGATTTAGCTTATTTTGAGATATTACCTTTTTGGATTAAGAACACGGCTCATTGTAAGCGGCAGTATTTTCAAGGAACCCCAGTATGTTAAAGTTAACAGCACATTTTTGAGAGAGTTGAAATTTTGATAAAATTCATAGGAACACAATGGACAATTCCCGCATTTTATTATTTATTATTTAATAAAGGTGGTTGAAAACGTAATTTTGTGGCAAACATTTTTTGATTCAGATGTTTACTAATTATTCTTTTATTTAATTTAAAAGTTCATCTTTAAAAAAGGGGCGAGAAAACAGCTGCTAAGTCATAAATAGTTGTGTGGCGTCAGTTGGTACATAAAATGCTGATTTTTGAAATTAGAACAATTTGTTTTACTAGAAAAATGGCTTTATTTCTATTTTTAAATATACGGAAATTCCATTGAAATTAACGTACAGAAAATGTTGTTTCTTGTAACGGAGAGATGGCGCAATTCAAGGCATTTTAATTTCACTCAAAAGCGGAGAAATTTTGATGCTGCCATCTATCGGGTGACTTACAAACTAATACTGCTAAAGTCATTTATTAAATTTCAGATTTATTATAAAGGTTGTGGTTGATTTTTTTAATCTACTAGATATTATTCCAAAATTTTAAATTAAGTTTGGATTATTTTTTCAATCAATTAATATATTATTAATAAATTAAGTAACGTTTATTACGAATTTTTCCACCCTATTTCTCTGATGTAAAAGCGACATTTAGAACTCCGGATTTTTGGGGTCATTTTTTTTTCTCGGCACCTGATTAAAAAATCCCCGGATTTAACGAAAAAGCCAAATTATGGATATTTTAATGTTCAATCATGAACTATCGCACCAAAAAAAAAAAATTAAATTAATATTTAACTTTTTAAATTATTTCTTTAAAGTTAAATATTTCAACACCAATTTTACCCGACAATTTTATTACAATATTCAGAATTATTTTAGCTACAATGTAGATTGTATTTGTTTAAAAAAAAAATTGCGTTACGCATCAGTACATCAATTTGCCACTTCGGGAGTCGATTTTTAATATTTAAAAATTAATCAATTCCACAATATTTTTATCTGTGAATTTTGATAAATTTCATAAGAACACAATAAATTGAAATTAACGCACAGGAAATGTTGTTTTTTATATCGGAGAGATGGCGCTACCATACAGGGCAATTTTACTTTCACCCAAAAGCGGAAAAGTTTTGAAGCTGCCATCTATCGGGTGGTTGGAAAACTAATACTGCTACAATCAATTACTATTAAATTTCAGATTTAGTATTAAGGTTGTGGTTTTTGAAAACTATTTTTTTTAATGACTCCAAAATTTTTAATTAATTATTAGGGATTTTTTTTTTCAATCATTCATTACTTAATATATTATTCATAAATTAAGTAATGGTTTTTACGAATTTTTCACCCTTATTTTTCTGATGTAAAAGCAACATTTTCGCATTAAGGTTTATGAAAACAATTTTTTTAAAGACTCCAAAATTTTAAATTAATTAAAATTAATAAGGGATTATTTTTGCAATCATTTATTACAGGGTGTCCCAAGAAAGACTGACACATTTTAAAATTTAATAATTCAAACACTAAAAAAGATAAAAATACGTGGTTTCTTGCATCCTACCCTGAAAAAAAAAAGAATTTTATGACACAAATTTTCGTAAATCGTTGTTCCCAAATCCCCTGACAGGGAATAGTAAAGGATAGGATACGACTTCCCTATGAGATAATGGAAAATAGTGCTGCCATCTATCGGGGGATTATGTCGTAAAATTCTATGTTCTTTAGAGTAAATTGCAAGAAACCATGTATTTTTACCTTTTTTGAGTTATTGATTTTTAAAATGTAGTGTCAGTCTTTCTTCCCTGTATTGAACATATTATTCATAAATTAAATAACGGCTTTTACAAATTTTTCACCCTAATTATTTGATGTAAAAAAGACATTTTAGCTCCTAGATTAGATTCATGCTGCCATCTATCGGGCGTTTAGAAAACTAATACTGCAACAATCATTTATTTACGTTTCGGATTTATTATTAAGCTTGTGGTTTTTTTTATGAAAGAAATTTTTTTTTTTATCGACTAGATATTATTTCAAAATTTAAAATTAATTACGGAATATTTTTTCATCCATTTATTATATTATTAATAAATTAAGTAATGTTTTTACGAATTTTTCACCCTATTTGTCTGATGTAAAAGCAACGTTTTCGCATTAAGGTTTATGAAAACAATTTTTTTAAAGACTCCAAAATTTTAAATTAATTAAAATTAATAAGGGATTATTTTTGCAATCATTTATTACAGGGTGTCCCAAGAAAGACTGACACATTTTAAAATTTAATAATTCAAACACTAAAAAAGATAAAAATACGTGGTTTCTTGCTAAAATCTCTATTGGATGTGACGTCACGGCACGCCAAATCAAGTGTGTTTACTGTGCTTCGAATGGTATTCTCGCTTCGTTCTTGAGAAAGTGCTATTATAATTCAATTTTATTCAAAATTTTTTAACATTTTTGAAATGCCTTTTCTACCTGGATTTTTAAAAGGATCATCGGACAATTTGCCGAAGATAGATACAGTTTGCATGTTCTCTTTCTTGGGTAATAACCCTGATTTCATGAGTGCGGAAATGAGAGACGTGAAAGCCATGAGGTACATATTCATTTTCACTTCTACTATTTTTCCATTAATGAACAATAACTTATCAATCGTTTTTAAAGGCATAAAATTAATCGCTCAATTATGTGAATTGTCTAAAAAATTATTTAAGAATATAAGACAAACATCATCACATAAAAAAAATGGTTTTAAATCTAACTTTTGTGAAAAGGAAATGGAAAAAATAAACTGTTTAATTGTGTTTTTACTCATATCTTAGAATTTATGGAATTTTTATTAATTATGTATCCACTATTAATGTTTTTTTAAAGGTATACAGCTTTTAATAATAATGATTTTTAGACAGATAAGCATACATCTATACAATGTACCGTTATTGTATCCTCCAGTTTTAGGTCTCTAACAATACTCCACTAATTACTATTACTTTAGGATCTAATAATAATATTAAAAATTAGATCTCTATGGTTCTCAGTCATAATTTGAGCTGAGTTTTAAACTGAGTATTTTAACTGAGTTTTTCGAGATTGTCCCTTTAATTTGGGCTAGAGATTAGAGAACAGTGTTAGGTTATTTGGCAAGTATTTTGATATTATAGGAGGCAAAAATAAAAAATAAGACAAAAACTGAATAAGAAACATTTATATACGTAATTTTCTATGCCTTTAAAAAAACAGACTAAAATGTATAAAAATATCACATTTACTCCCTCCGTGAAAGCGTGTATATATTCACACGTAAAAAAAAATTTAAATTACTAATACAAATTTTTAAAAAATAATTTAACCATAGTATTTACATGCTTATTAAAACTTGAAAATTTAATAAAACAAACTTATCTCATGTTTCAACAATTTAAAACTGAAATATTAATGAAAATCGGTTCACTACTAATACTGGTAGATTGACAGAAATTCTTACTTGGCGGTCGGATGTTGGCGACTAATTTAAGGCTTTGTATATGAATTTTTTATTTTTTGACGGTCTGTCATGGCTATGCTTAGTGAGCAAATTAAATGAAACTCGGTTTTGAGGGTTAAATTAGTATGATCTTTCATAAAATTGAATAAAAATTGGGGTCTCCCATGAAAAAAGTTGCACTTTTTATTGCGTTGCGCCAGAAGACGACCTCTGAGAGAAAAATAGTCAATTAGTTTTTTCAAGCATACACTGAATCCTGAAAAATGACACCAACAGCATCTTTCTAACCCCACCCGTTCGCCCGCAAAGTCTACTGTGTAACGTTTTTTTTTTCCTCAGCTGTACGTAAAAAAAAGCTTGTCTGGAGTTTTGACGCTTGTGCTTTTGCATTTAGGTACTAAACAGTACTTATAGGATGAATAGGAATCATTCATTGTTTCAATTAATAACGAGAGACAGCAAACAAAGCGGAGGGAAATACACTGGTAGAAACGTGTAGTAAACAAGCGCAAACAAGCTTAGCAACGCATGACGCTGCTGTTACTACGGGCCGTGACGTCACAGATCGGCCATTGGAAAAACGGGTGTTTTTCGCGCCGTAAGAAAAACGAAATTTCAAAAATTTATATCTCAGAAACTAGGCCACGGAAATACTTGATGTAAACGTCATTCTTCATGGTTTTCGATCTACTATTTGAATAAAATTAAATCTCAAAACGTGAAAATACCTCATTAACGTTATCTTGTATTGCGAAGGCTGCGAGGGGAACCTAGAGTCCGTCTGTCAAGATAACGTTTTATTTATTGCTCTCGCTTCTGCTTTTTGGTGTGGCTGACGCCTTTCCTATGTTGTACTCTACTGTCCTAATTGGAGAAGAAATAGGGGTGAGGGGGAAATGCTCTTCCCAAACCACAAAATCCAATTATACGTACACCCCTGCCTTTGACAATGGATTGGGGTGTGAAAGGGTATCATAAATCTTCGGCACTCAACGACTCAAACAAGCAAGGGGGCAAGTGTTTACACAAAACAGAGGGGTCTTTTGTGAACCCAGCCATTATTATTTCGAAGCTTAGGCTGACCTTTCAACGAATAGAAAGAAAGCCGTGTGGTCATTGGCTATTCCTGCAGAAAATACCCTTCAGTCTAAGATATGTGATTTAGTTTTCCAGCATTGAACTTAAAAAGAATATACATATTTCAGTCCTCCATATTGATATCTAGACGTATTATGTAAAGCCTTAATCCAGCACCATCACCAGCAATTAAAGTAAGTTGAATTTAGTATTGCATCTTAGTTTTGGGGGATAAAGTATTTGTTTTAAAATATCTAATAAGAGAATTTTGTCTTTAAGAGTGAAAAAAAAGCTAAATAATATTTGAGAAAGCAGGACGGTTTTACTTTTACATTTTAAGGTTATTGTTAAATGTTATATCTTATATCATGGTTATTCAAGTAACTGCAACAACTTGAACAGTTGATACAAAGTTGCTCGGACTATTTTCAGACTAACTGTAACTTTGTGTTCTTCTTTATTCTCTTCTAAATTATTATGTAATTAAAGCAGTTGCGTATTTTCCTAAAGCTTGATGTTTTTTTTAATGTCCAAACATACGAAAGTTTCACCCGGTAACATAAAATAAAATAGATAAAATTTATTGAATTAAACTCAACTCGATTAGATTCTACAAATTATACTTTTAGTCATTAGCCACATAAATTTCCTAGAAAAGTATGTGGCTTACAACTTACAAGAGGTGGTTCTGTTCTGGCCAAAGAGTCTAAAAATGAGCTAAAACACTACTTTAAGGTGCAAATTTTAAAAAGTTTTCTGGGGGAGGACCCCCAGACCCCCCCCCATTTTTCTTGTTAGAGCACACATTAATTACACTATTATTTACGTTAAGTGTGCAAAGTGCAAAAGTTCAAACCCTTCGTATAATTACTCTAAAATTTAACGTGTAAAAGTACTCCCCATAGGGGTACCTGAGACCATGTCATGGGGCAAAGGTCTCGTCCTTGCCTTGCCCCCCCCCCTAACATGAAACCTGGCTACGCCCATGATGAAAACCCTCCCCGTGTACTGGAAACTAAGGTTGGATTTCAAAGTACTTTATTATCATTCGATTCTAAGATCGATTCTATCCCTGAATTTGATTTCCCCACGATGAACGAAATAGGGACTTTGAATGAACTTTTCCCTAAAAACAGTGCTTCCATCTATGTATTGACTCGAGAACTACGATTTTTCAAAACTTTGTTTACAAAAACTCCCAAACATTTCAAGTAAGTTGGTGAAGACGGCGGATTTTTATCTCTTTTTGTTTTTTTGTTATTGATTTTTAAAAACAGGTCAGGACTTTATGCTCACCCTGTATATTGGTGACAAACTTGACATTTAATTAATTATAATAAGTTCCTTTTATTTATAACAAAGAGACAAAACTTGCATAAAATAATGCATTGTGTATAGTAACTTTTATTCCTACAAATTTTCATTTTAACGAATGTTTTTAAAACAATACTTACTCTAAAGCCATCTTATTAACGAGAGGCAAAGTCACAACCGTGCAGTCTGGCATCATGACCCACAAATTGCATTATAAAAGAATGATTGATAAACTTATTTCATTGAAAACAAACTTTACTTTTTAAAAAAATTATAAATGTCATGAAAAATCCTCCCCCAGGACCATCCCCGTAAATCCCCTCGTGGAGCAATCGAACCAATACTTTCTCATTTAACGATTTCGCCTGTATCGTACCTTGGATGTGGTATATGATATATTTTTCCGTGATCTGATACACTGATTCCGTGTTCTCGGGAATCGAGAACGGAATCCCGTGAATTATATTGGCGCCATCTATTAAAATGATTTAGAACTAAAATTTTTTTATTATTTTGAAAACATCCCCTGACCACCAACCGATGCCCAACTGAAGACCATTTTTTAATTCGGGCATTTTTCTAGATTTTATGAATTTTTGTCTACGGAAATGTCTACGGACTTTCCGTTCTTCCTGTATTTTAACCAGTGTTTCGGAATTAAAAAAAAAGAATTCGAATTAAAATAACAAAATTAAAAGAAAAATATTTTTTTGGATTAGACTTTTCCACTGAAAACCAAACCTATGATGGTCACTTAAGAGTTCCATTAACCCGTTATTATTAAATATTATTAAAAGTATATTCTGATTCTCGCATTTTTCTGATTTCTGTAAATTTAATTGATGCAAAAAAATTTCAGTTACTTTTAAGGCACTGGTTATTGCTACGAAAGTAACAGCTCAACACTACTCTAATCTCGCTATTTTTGGAAAAATTACAAGTTAATTTAAAGCATAATAACAATACTGGCAGCTAGGAATCGAACCGGGGACCATTGGGCTACTATCCGCACACTATACCACTGGGCTATCGGTGTTAATGCCAGTATTGATCACTAACATAATTTTAATGTTATTAAACACGTAATAACAAACTTCTACTACTGCGCATGCTTCAACTGTCGTAACATTAACCACTTCGTACTTTTAATACATCTTTATTTTTTAACTTTAAATTAGTGTTAGCACCGTTTAAACCTAAACCGTTAAACGTTTAATCCTAGAATTTCAATTTTTTTAAAATACTAAAATTAAATCCAACAATAAATAATTGGAACTCCTTGCAAACGATATTTAAGAGGTCAGCCGATATCTCAATAAATAAAAGTACTAAACTGATTCTTAAAAATAAATTGAGGTGCTTGCAGCAACGATTTTATAACTCCACGGAGGCTCGTTGCTGCAAGCACCTCAATTTTCATTTTCACTCTTTCCAAACCATTCATAGCTACTCAAACAAATTCCCTAGCGTCGAGCCGGTTGTGGCTCAGTGGGTTAAGCCTTGGCTCTGTGAACTGAAAGGTCCCCGGTTCGATCCTAGCTTCAAAATTCCAAATTAATTCTGGCCAAAATAAATTCCCAAATTAAAAATTGAGTAGTTCTCCCGTTAGGTGATAGATGGCAGTGTGTGTGGTGGTGATGTGAACCTGACTCCCTTGGGTCGCATGCGTGGCGAAGGGGCCCCTGGTTGAAAGGCCGGGGGACTTCTTTCTCCCCCCTTAACGTCGAGCATCCGATCCTTTTTAAGGGCGGATCAGGTTCACAGAGCGAAGGCAATTTTACCGTTTTGCGCAACCCCTCATTTGCATATTTCGGCGCATATGCGCAGGGCACTGAAGTGATGACGCAAGGGGGCGTGAGCAGTCAGTTGACACGTGCGGGCTCATTTGGAAGCCGAAGCTCGTGTTGGTAGGTCGTCGAATTTTTGCTGTCGGAGTAAGTCTTTCTATTTTGAGCTTAAGATTTCCATTTTAGTGTCTCAATTTCGGTTAACTTATTAATATTTAAGTCATTTACTGTATAGACGATGTATAATTTGTTTAAAATTATGGGTAGGAAAGATTGTTTTGTCGGTTGTCGAAAATAGTTCGTAGTAGAGTCAGGGCTTAAATTGCACCGGAGCGGAGCTCCGGTACTTCTTGGTTTTCAGTAAATATTTACTGATATTTATTCATTAATCAGTAAATATTTGTAATGCTGAAATAGTAGCGCTCCGGTACTTCTTTGGTTAGAATTTAAGCCCTGAGTAGAGTAGCGTGTTTGTTGATGCCGTATTTAACTTCCAATAGTATACTGCCGTCCTTAGCAAGAAGGGCGTATCTCGGATTTTGGCGATTTTCAGGTTTTTGCATATCTAGAATCTTTGGAGTCTTCTGCACCTTATGATACCTCATTCATGTACCTATGGGTACGAAAAGGTACACAAAAACGCTAGTGAAAAAGGGCGTATCTCTGAAATTTCTTGAAATCCTTAGGCGAAAAGTGCTTGTACTGAAAATCTTGATTTTCGGAGATGCGCCCTTCTTACTAAGGACGGCAGTATAGTAAAGTCAACAGCCAGTTCGCTTTGTTTGGTAAACAGCTTAGTTCAGATGTGTAAATCTTGAAATTGTTATTATTTTGCAATTAAGAATCGGCTATGCTTGAAGTAGCTAGCCCTTTAGTTTTGTTAAGTAGACAATAACTGGCTGTAACTAAATCAAGACCAACAAGCACTTGGTCTCTAGATAGATAGTTTAATTTAAATCTTGAAATTGTTAAACCTTATGTTACAATCAAGAGAAACGGGTATGTTTGAAGTAGCTCTTTAGTTTTTTTTCAGTAGACTCTAATTCTAGCAATAATTGGTCTAGGAGACCCCTATTAGTTTTGTTTAGAAAAAAAGTAAGATAATAAGAGTGATCGCGGTGAAGAAAAACGTTGAGCTGTTTGAATCACTACTTTTTAGAGATTTAAGTATGTAATTTACGTGAAGTTATTGAATATTGTTAAATGTAATCGTACTTATATTTCTTCAAAAATTTAAGCCTCTATAGAAACTGCGTAGTTAGTATTTTGAAACGTCTTGTTATGCTATGTTGGAATTTTTATAAAGCATTCAGGCCCTGATTATCGCCTAGGCCTGCAAGGCCCGGGCCTTGGGCCCATGATTTTAGAGGGCCGCCAAATCACCTGAAAACTATAAATTGTGTTTACATAACTATACTTAAACTTGTATTATACAATATTGTTTTTATAATAGATGCAATGTTACACAAACTTTTGATTCAATTCCGTTCACTGTTAAATATTGCCAAGCTGCTTTATAGGCGCCAATTATTCAAATACCTCCAAATTAGTTTGGTTGTAATTGATATAAAACTACGTTTTTTTATTATGTTAGTTTGAAATTTATGGCTATGTTTCTAACTTTTGGAATCTAAAATACCTTGGCAATATTAAACCTTTCTCTCTTTTAATCCGCAAGTAGAAATTTATTATCGTGATTTACACTTCTTTAGCACTAATTTTTGTCGAGTAAAGGGCCCCCTAGCATACACGGGCCTTGGGCCCAAACTTGTCATAATCGGGCCCTGAAAGCATTAATGCTGCTAGTTAAATAGTATGTTGATACAACTGTAGGATCTTATGATTAGACTATTGAAGTTGCATTTAGCAAATCAATCTAGCTCTTAATGCTAAAATTACTAGCAAGAATCTTAAAAACTTGTTTGAAATTATTTTTATTATCAATTATGGCTTTTTTTCAGGTACTTCAGTGCAACCAACATGATGGCAGATGTTCATATAGGAAACTTTGGGTTTGTAGCCTTGGTAAAAAATAAAAACTTCGGTTCTAATGTTTAGTTTAAGGTGATTCAGTACCAATGTTAAGAAGTTTTAATAGCGATTGATCACAGTTCCGATTTTTAACTTTTATTTTAGATTCACTTGAAATGCAAATTTAGATATTTTTGTATTAAGAGGTTTGAATTTTTGGAAGTACTTTAACTGTTCGAAATTGATCGCTAAGTAATCCAGTAGTTTGATTTGCCGTAAGTAGGCTAACTGGAGCTTAACATTAAAGGTTGATCACAGTTGAAATTTTATCTGATCAAAGTAAACGCCTATTAAATATTTAGAAAAGTTAGGAAAGTAATTTAAGAAAAATCATTGGTACTGGATCTCCTATTGTTTACCTAAAATTTTCAGCTTTGTCCAGGCTTGATGCATATTGTAAGTATATGTATCTCTCGGAAAGCTTGCTGGATCAGTGATCCAGTTTGGTGAGTGAAACAAACGTTTTTTTGATTGTTTTAGTTTTCATAGGTTGGGTTACGATTGGTGAGGTTTTGAGATTTTTTGTTGAACTTTAGTGATCGGGATTAGAGATGATGGGTCATAATTTGAATCATTCTCAATAAGGCTTGATCGATGGCATTTTTTGGCCAATGCCGATTGCTTGAAGATTTCCAACGGCATGTTAATAGTCGACGAGTCTTTAAATTGCCGATGGTAAAAATTGCATTGAACTACGCCCTTTGAAATCATTACTTTTTCATCAGAGAAAGATCACGGTAACTAAATATAGGGTTACGATTGGCGAGGGTTTGAGATTTTTTATTTAACTCTAGGGATCGGGGTTGGGTCGAATCAATTGAGCTGATGACTCATAATTTGAATCCCTCATTTGGCATTTTTTGGCCGATGTCGATTGTTTTTTAAGATTTCCATCAGAATGCCAATGGTCGAAAGTCTTTAAAATGGCCGATGGTAAAAATTGCATCATACTAAACCATTTGGAATTGTTACTTTTCATCAGAGAAAGATGAAAATGCATCATAGAGCCTTATGAAAGGGAAATATAAGTTTGCTTCTGATATTAAACATTTTTTAACTTCAAATATAAATAACTTTCTTTTCTACATTTGAGTATCATAAAAAATACCCCCCACAAAGGAATTTCTCCTTAAATAGATCAAATTAAAATGTATAATGTGACCCCCAAGAATAAACTGGGGTCTTAGAGGCCCGCTTAAAACTGACTTTGAATAAGCAGAATTGCGCTTATTTTCGCCTTGGCGTCAATCGCTTTTTATCGGCGAAATACCAATGTGTTTTCGGTTGAAAACATCGTGATGTGAAAAAAAAAACGATTGGTGAAGGTTTGAGGTTTTTATTGAACTCTAAGTGATCGCGGGGTTGGGAAGAATCAATTGAGATGATGGGATCGGAATTTGAAGCATTCTCAATAAGGCTCTACCAATCAGGCGCGGATCCAGCGGGGGGGGGGGCACTTTTCAGAACATCACCTTTACCTTTTGAAAAAATGTCAAAAATTTTGGGGGGTTTCTAAAAAGTATCACACAAGATCCCCTTTTGGTACCGCTGGGGTGTATGGGGGTCCTCCCCCAGAAAAAATTTTGAAATTTGACCTATAAAAGTAGGGTTTTAACTCATTTTGAGTACTTTTTGGGACTTTTGAGTGATTTTTTGGGTCCAAGGGGGGGCACTTTCCATAGTGCCACCCCCCTGGAATCGCCACTGCTACCAATAACACTTTTTTTTTGGCCGATGCCGATTGTTTGAAGGCCTTACCTGGATGAGCCCATCTTTTAAGACTGTCCCCTAAAACTTGAGTTAGAGCTCCTTTTACTACTCGCCTGTGTAGTGACGTTTTTGAGTAGTGGTCAATTTTGATTATATTCAGAGGGCCAACCTGTGGAATAATAGGGGGTGGTGGAATAGGCAAACATTAATTTCGAATAGTGTATAGATTTCGTGCTGTGTGAAAATGTAATGTAATAACTTGAGAAAAGACCCAATTGAATGAATGTGGCCACCCCTGTAAAAAGGGGTTATGCGAGTGAATGGCATGTGTGGCGCGGGTATAGTAGTACCCCACCTCCGTGGCTCCGGTCCACAGGTGCTCGCTGGGTAACGCTAAGTAGGTTCTTAGGGCAATTTAGTGGTCAAGGATAATGTCCAATAGTACCCGCCCATTAGAAATATAAAAATAAATTAGCAATCTACCCTTCTTGAGAAATAATGGTTTTGAAACAAAGTATTAAGTCCAATAAAGAGCAGTTTCGGGCATTACTGGGGTATCCCTAGCCTGTCCTGGTTAAAAGATGGTAAAGACTTTACTTGGTACTTGGTTATATCAACTACTGGGGATTTTGGCACAGCTTCGATAAGAGTCCTCCCCAGCCGCCATGTTTGCCCACAGCTCAAATGATAACATTTAAGCATGTTACTGTAAGCACTGTGGATAAACATGGCGGCTAGAGGACTCTTATCGAAGCTGTGGCGAGATTTTTTATATTCCTTGATAGGGATTAATAAATCCTGGTTTTTAGGTACCCAGGGATACCCGAAACTGCTCTACATTGGATTTTATTTTTTATTTGTGTGTTTTAAACGCTGACTTCATATTTTTTTTTGTTATTATCCACCTTTCACCTTGGCATGTGAAAATAGGGAATGTTTAAGATCCTGACCGAGGGATATGTAGAGTTCAACCCCCCAAAAATTGCTTAATATTTGTATCATAGCTTTTTCAGATGTCCAAAAATGACTACTTAGTTATAGTCAAATTAAAAAAGATAGCTCTCTGGTCCTGAACCTAGAACTAAGATAACCCCAAGTAAAAAAAATAACGATCAAGCCCTATCTTTTTAAAGTTTTAGGAAAGTGCGTTTTTAACCTATAATGTGCCTATTGATATGGATGATTTGTAAATGTATTTTTTGTCTACTCTCTCCAGCTATCAAATTGGTAGTTTATCATAGAGGAGGTACTATAGAGGCAACTATCCATTAAACTACTGTCCTCAATGGTAGAGAGTTTTATATTAAATTAGGTTTTTTTATCAGTATCAAAAAGCTAATTTCCTTTTAGGTAATACCTGTGGGAAATCAGCTCCATGGGGATGCAAAGTAACTTATTAAAAAAAACTTGTGCAAATCATTTATTAGAAACTCCTTGATCCCAGAAATGACCGAAATTATTCAACATTAAATTTAAAGTGACAAAATTACAATAAATTTTGGCTGTGATCCTAAACTTTAATATTTAAGTTGCACTTTAAATCAAGTTCTAGCTGTACTGTACAGGGGATTAAGAAATAATTTTTAACGCCCTTAAATCAGTTTTATATGCAATGTACAAGTAAATAGAGTAAAAAATAGCACCAATGAAATTTAATTTGAAATATCAAATTTTTAAATTGTATTGTAAAGTTGTGTATAAAATGGGAAAACTAGTAACTGTAAAGTACAATGGACTCTAACCCTACTAGTGTAGTATCTGTGGTAACCAATTGCAAGCTCAGTTGTAGGTCACGTGTTGGTTCCGTGAAGTCTCGAACCAGATAGGCGGTTAGAGTCCATTGCAAGCTCAGTAGGTCACGTGTTGGTTCCGTGTGACGTCAGACGGTTAGAGTCCATTGACAATCTCCATTTTGCTCTTCATACAGCTTTACTTTTTATGTTGTAAGCTATCAAGAACTAAATTCAGTTTACACCATTTTCTTAGTTTTCCCCGACTTAATTAAGCTTTTCACTTAGTTGACAACTTATGGTTTTCCCCCCTGATCGGTACTATAGTTCCATTACTTGCAGTTAAAGCTTTATATGTATAATCTTTATATAAATTGTATAATTATATTTTTTACAGGAGTGGCTAGCCTTTTGACTTTTTTGCCTACTCTCCAGCTATCAAATTGGTAGTTTATCATAGAGGAGGTACTATAGAGGCAACTATCCATTAAATTACCGTCCTCAATGGTAAAGAGTTTTGGTTAAATTAGGATTTTTATCAGTATCAAAAAGCTAATTTCCTTTTGGCATATACTTGTGGGATAGCAGCTCCATGTCAAGTAACTTAGTAAAAAAAACTTGCTTAAATAATTTGTTGGAAACTCCTTAATCCCAAAAATGAGCGAAGCTATTTCAAAATTAAATTTAAAGTGACAAAATTGCAATAAATTTTAGTTGTGATCGTAAACTTTAATATTTACGTTGCCCTTTAAATCAATTCTAGCTGTACTTTAGACTTGCAGCAAAAAAAAATAAACGCTATTAATCAGTTTTATATGCAATGTATAAGTAGAGTAAAAATAGCTGCAATCTGCAATGAAATTTAATTTCAAAATATAAATTTTTTTATATAGTAAAGTAGGGTATAAAATGGAAAAACTAGTAACTGAAAAGTAAAATCGACAATCCCGATTTTGCTCTTCATACAGCTTTACTTTTAATATTGTACGCCATCAAGAATTAATTTTAAAAATTGGTAAAAGTTTAAAAATTTTATCTTAGTTTTTTTTCCCCAACTTAAGTTAAGCTTTTCCCTTAGTAAACTTGTACAAATAATTTATTGGAAACGCCTTAATCCCAAAGATGAGCGAAATTATTCAATTTAAAGTGACAAAATTGCAATGAATTTTGGCTGTGATCACTTCCTAAATTTTAATATTTACGTTTCCCTTTAAATTAAGTATAGCTGTACTTAATGTTTAATTTTTTTTTCCTGCAAAGTTAAATTATTTATTAGTGCCCTTAATCAGTTTTATGTACAGGTAAATAGAGTAGTAAATTTATTTTCAAAGTATCCAACTTTTAAATTGTCATCCAAGTGGAAAGTAGGGTTTAAAATGGGAAAACTAGTAACTAAAGTAAAATTGACTCCTAATATTTTCTCTATACATACTACCTTTATTGTACGTTTCAAGAATTAAACTAAATGAACGATTATCTTAGTTTTTTCACTATCGGAACTAAAGTTCCAATACTGGCAGTTAAAGCTTTTATGTGTATAAGTTTTATATAAATTGTAATTATATTTACAGGAGTGCCTAGCTATGGAATTGTGGCAGCTGATCTTTGTCATTAGTTTTTTTTACCATGTGTGACTTAGAAACAATAAAGGCCAATTTATTTTGAAATGTATCACTTTATTTTCAGGGAGGGTAAGTTTGGCGACCGCAGGGTAAGTCAGTAGGTTAGGTACACGCCAACTGGTCGCCAAACGAAGACACTCGTACAACCTACTCTCTCGAAAACCAGTGGAGGGGAACCCCTATTTCTGCAGTGGAGGGGAACCCCTATTTCTGCTGTGGAGGGGAACCCCTATTTCTGCTGTGGAGGGGAACCCCTATTTCTGCTGTGGAGGGGAACCCCTATTTCTGCTGTGGAGGGGAACCCCTATTTCTGCTGTGGAGGGGAACCCCTATTTCTGCTGTGGAGGGGAACCCCTATTTCTGCTAAGTCCCAACTTGTAAACAAACAAAATGTCTGCTTACAGGCTGGGACTTGCAGTGTTGCCCTCTAGTGGTGGTTTCCAGGCTGGACTTGTGTAAGTGTTAGGACTTAGTTGGCTTCTACTAACTAGAAGTTGGACTTAGACTATACATCTAGTTAGCAGTAGCTACTAGGCCTTACAATGTTAGACTATTAAACTGACTACTACATATAGGACTTAAACCAACTCAGTAGGTAGTAAGCTTAGTATGTAGACAAACATTATAAGACTTAAGTAGCTTGTGCTAACAAGAAGTCAAGTCTAACTTCTAGTTAGTATGAGCTTTGAAGTCCTACCCTCACTAACCTTACAAGTCCAGGTTGGAAGCTAAGTAAGCCTTACTAAATAGGCAATACTTAATAAGTTACAAATAGTAACCTAAGAAGATATCCTCATTAGTAAGGTAACTTAGTCACCTATTCTAACGTAGGGCTTCTCTCCACCTCGTATATGCGCAGATGCGCGTGGACTTATAAAAGAAATCTGTAAAGAAAGTAACATGCAAGCAAATATCAGGAACTTAGTTTATTTTAAAAGGGGCAAAACTAAACGCTATATCCGAGCTTGCGCAGTTATCCATTGAATGAGGAGCTATTCTGATTTCACATTTCCTTGCTCCAGACCTCTGTTCTCGAACCCTTATCCACATGCGCAGTCCTCGGATGCGCGTGGAGATAGAATTTTTTCGGCGTCAGACAGGATCCTGGAATTGAGCATTCCAAAAATTTCGATTCACTGTAACTACCTGTAGTTATACTCTAACCATTGTCCTCCACATGCGCGTGGAGATATTTTTTTTTTTCCCGACATCCGCTATTCACATTGGTGTATATTCACCTACAGCCATATTCACAGCCATCGGCGTCAACCAGCAGCTAAAGAAAGAAAAATTAGCTTTTCGCTGATTGGTGCAATCCTTCTTTGACCACGGATTTTACACCGACGCTGACGGCTGTTAGCCTTTATTCATATTTCCTAAAGAGAACTTTGAAATCTAACACAAGCCACAGCAGGGCAGAATGTTAGCTTATTCCTCCAAGCAAAAGAGTTGCTAAAAGATATCGATAACTAACCAAATCAAACTATTATTGATATTCGATCTTAAGAACTTTGTCATCGTCGGAAATCTTAAAGTCAGTTATTTCTAAATCAGCAGACAATTGTTTAAGGCACTGGTTATTTCCACGAAAGTAACAACTAAACTCTACTCTAATCTCGCTATTTCTGAAAAAAAAAAATCAAAAGTAGCAACCTGAAGTCGAACCGGAGACCATCAGGTTACTAGACGCACACTCTACCACTAAGCCATCGGTGCTAATGCCAAAATAGATAAATGACATAATTTTAATGTTGTAAAACACGTAATAACAAACTCCTACTACTGCATATGCCTCAACCTTCGTGGAAATAACCACTTCGATCGTTTAATTTACAAGCAGTTTTTAGACGGTTGGTTGATTTGATATAAATATTACTCTAAAAAGTTTTTGTAATGCTTACCATTTAAACTTTGCTGTTGAATAGGACTTTTTCCATGAAGCCAATGTTGATCACTGAGGTATAACTTGATATAGTATAAGATGATACATGGAAATAATCAACCAAATTCTTGAAATTAATGAAGGGGAAAGTTACAGGCAACGCCAAAGGACTTTATCATTTTTAAAGTATGACGAAGTTCTGTCAAAGGCGCCATATTACGACAAATCAAAGTTACATAAATGCCAAAATTCTAATTTAAATAAAAAAATCGAATACAACTGAGCTAAAGCTGCATGTAAAACTTGTATGCATTGATGCCAAAATTCTCGCTTGGTAAAATTAAAATAGAACAGAACAAAGCGAACTAATGCTAAAGCTGCTAGTAAGCGAAAATTATATTAAATAACATTTAAAATTCTATAATAAAACAGTATCCCACTGTGTTCAAGACCCTGGATTTAGAGGCATTGACAGAGCTCATTGTTTTAACTTGTAGTTTTACGAGACGACAGTGATAAATATTCGGACGTTACCTTCAGAAGCATCAGTTGCAAATCTCAGTGTTCAGCATTGGCTTCCATGGAACTTAAAAAGCTCAGGCATACCTAAAAATATAACTAAACAAATGGATAAAGAGACTTTCTGTAAAAGATGCATTTTAAACAAAAACTCAAAACATTTCATTACAAATACTGAACAATTTTATTGAAACAACTGTAAAAGTAACCCAAATTATTTGCAGGAAAGTATCTAGATCTTGCTGATCTGTCTACCTTACACCACATGCAAAGAGTTCTATGAGGTTTCGATCACGCCTAAATTTAAGTCCAGAGGAAATGGTATGTTTTCAGAGAAGTCCATCACTTTGGATTTTCAGGGAGCAACCTGACAGGACTTGATCCAAGTACAGGTGGCATGGTGCTCCGGATGTATCCTTAAGTCCTCTTGAACCACTGGAAAGAAATCATATTGGGAATTTTTAAATCAAAGATTTTAAAAGCTACCTAAAGTTATTGGATAAAGTATAGCTTTCTAAACTAGTGTAAAACGAAGTGAATCACTTAGTTTTTGCTTTTAATTCCCTCGCAAATTACTGTTCTTCTGCAGTAAAGAATAAAATATCATAATTTTTTTCTTTTTGGATTTTCCCTGACTTTTCCTAATTTTAAAATTTCCCGAATATTCCATGTGTCCATTATTGAGTGGACATCCTGATCAATACTTGTTTGGCCTTTTTTTAAAATCAAAATTACAAACATAAATAATACGCATTTATTTTAACGTAAAAAAAAATTAGAATAGCCGAATAAAATGTTTTATCATAAAAAATTAAGCCATACTCATTTAAATGTTCGTATGAAGTAAATAATTTTTAAAAAAATCCCAATGAATATCCGAATTGTAACGAAAGTAATAACGCACTAAAGCATTAAAAATATTTTTTAAAAAAATTGTATTCTACAGGGTAAATCAATAATAATGCTAGAAGAGGTTAGAGCACACCAAGGGGGATCACATTGAACATAGGGGGTCGGTAATGCACCCCTAAAGACCCATCAGGGGTTTTTATAAGCGAGTATGGGAGGTCGCATAATGCCCAGTGGAAACTGACACTTGACCTTTTAAGATTGGATTAAAAAAGTAAAATCGTTCGATTCAAGAATTTATTACATAAATCCAAATTGAGAGCTAATATTTCAATCGTAATTTCTCAATTCTTGGCCTTAAGATAAGGCTTTTGTCTAAGGTCTTAAGATAAGATTGGCTTTTAAGATTCAGAAAGCTCCTATAGTATACACTTTAATGTTAAACTGTCCAGATTTTTTGGAGAATAATTTGTATTGAGAATTTCCTTTTTTATTTGTGTTTTAAAATATTTTTAAAAAAGTATACAAGTATGAATATATACTTCTAAGAAACCCATCCACTTCTAAGATTAAATACTTTTGATTTTAAGACTTAATATTTATCAAGCATCGGCCATCTTGTTTTGAATTAGGGAAAGATACTTATTTAATAAGTATATAGTTGTACCCCATATGGGTGATTGATTTTTAGTATGTTTGCAAAACTACAACATATTTGAAACTGGTTTAAAGAGGTTCAGTCAAGAAATTATTGAGAGTTTCTAAGAAAGAAAAGGGAGTATTTTTCACCATAACCACTGGTTCGGGAAAGGTTTGGAAACTCCAACTCTCAAGCGTCACCTCCAGCCATGGACCGGTTTCGTCCTTGTTAGGACTCATCAGCACGGCATAGGAAGGTAACGCAAGAGACCTTTGACTAGAAGCCTTCCTCCACTCTCTTGCGTTACCTTCCTATGCCGTGCTGATGAGTCCTAACAAGGACGAAACCGGTCCATGGCTGGAGGTGACGCTTGAGAGTTGGAGTTTCCAAAGTTTCTAAGAAAATTAAAAACTGAAAGCCTCAATAATAGGGAACTTTGTAGTAGAACATTAACTATGATTAATATTAAAAAAAAAAAACAGAACTGAAAAAATGTATAACAAAGGTTTTTTCCCCTAAAAGGATATTGGTGTATTTGTTAAACGTATTCTGAAAATTAGGTACAAATGTGTTTCAAAAGGATAAAGGTAAGGTAGGGTTTTTTTTTGCAACTTTAACTTTGTAATGGATTTTAAGAAATTCGATGTATTTTCAATGAAACTAAATTGTTTTTTATGTCAATTGTGTAACATAACATAGGAGTGAAAATATGAGTGTTATAAGAAAAACAATTAGAGTTTACTGTATATCAATATACAAATCAACACAGCTATACCTGTTTATAACCTCCACCCTTGCATGCCTACAACAATACTGTTCAACTCATTTTTTGAGTCCTTTTTCACAAAATCAAATATCTTCTTCAGTGCTAAAAAGAGAGAACAAAAGGCAATAATAAAAGGATTTAGTATATATCTCTAAATATTTATGTCATAACCAGTACTCTTTATTACGTATTTAAAAGAAAAGCACGAATTTTCTTAGGTGCATAAGTTAACAACCATTAGTAATTACTCAGTAATAAAACCACTGGCCACAAATTCAAATGTAAAATAACAAGCTTGAAAATTACCCTTACAAGGCAAAATATATCGAATCCCATCCTATTTCTTTCGTATGAATTATGAAAAACAAAACCCGAATATTTTAAAAGCTACCTAAAGTTACATGGATAAAGTGATAATCTAAACAACAGTAAAACGGGATGAAGCAGAACTTAGTTTTTGATTTTAGGGGCCGTTAAAGTATTACGTAAGCCCCTAAAGTATGTTTAGGGGAGTATAAAGTTTAGGGTGTTTTATAAAGGGGGGAGTTTGCTACTTGCTTATTTTTCCTGACAAGGGGGAGGGGGAGTATGAGTGATGCTTACGTAAGATGTTAAAAACACTGCATTTTCGAAAATCCCTCGTTTCTTGCATAAATAATCTCAAAATTCAACCAAAAATAAATTTCACAAAAAAAAAAAATGAACTAGGAAAGAAATATTAAGAATTTTTCACCAGGATAGTTTTAAAGAAAAGTTAAGTGTTCATAAAAAACAATGAATTCCAGAAATCTAAGCATTACTAAAGATTTTTAACGAAAAAGAACAAAGAGGGGGTAGGCAGTTTTCTTATGTAATTATGAGAGGGGGTGTTTGCTTGTTTTTGCTGGCAAGGGGGGTAAAAAAATGACCAAAAACTTGCTTACTTAATATTTGAACGGCCCCTTAATTCCTTCGCAAATTTACTGTTCTTCTGTAAGAATATATATTTTAATTATTTTTTTTATATTTTTTTCCTGACTTTTCCTAATTTTAAAATTTCCCGACTATTCCATGTTTTTCGAGTTTCCATTATCGAGTGGACATCCTGATCTATACCTGTTTTTCCTTTTTTGTTAATTAAAATTACCTATACAAATAATACGCATTTATTTTAACATAAAAATATCCCAATGAAAACCCGAATCGAAGGAAAGACTTCAATCACTGTAAAGCGGCTTCCTAGTATATAAAGTGCCCTAAAGGAAAAACAACTTATACAGGCACGAAATTGAGTTTGAAGCAATGCAGTGAAATGGACTTGCCAACATTAGTATAGTAAAACGGGTTGAATCGGAACACTTAGTTTTTGCTTTTAATGCAGCATTTGCAATCACGTGACTCGCACCTAGCAACCGCCCTAGCAACAGGTGTGTTGTCCTTCAGCAGTTAACAGTTAAAAGAAAATAACTGGTCGTGATGTCATGTGCGAATGCTTTTATTAAGGCATTTGCAATCACGTGACCCTGCTCCTAGCAACAGTAGCGTTGTCCTCCAGCAGTTAACAGTTAAAAGAAAATAACTGCTCGTGACGTCATGTGCGCATGCTCTATTCCCTCGCAAATTACTGTCATGCGGAATTCGCCCATAGAATAATATTTTAAGGATATAAGTTAAGCTATTAAAATTAGCCGTACAAAATGCAAGAAGCGTTTTATAACTAGTATAATAATTAATTAAGTGATAAACAAAAAAAAGCTGTAAGGGCGAGCGCGCACGGGCGACTTTTGTCACGGTGACAAAGACAAAATTGTTGCTTTGGCTATTGAAATACTTGAAGAGTGATTGAAGAGTGCGCGCACTAGGCGACGTGACACAGTTGGCCGATTGCCAAGAATTTCTTCATAGAGATCCATTGTTTTCTAGTGATATTTTTGATACTAGTAATCCTGGTCGCCGTGACTTTAGTCACTCGTGCGCGCCCAGCCTAATAGAATCCCATATTTAAAATTTGTTAGGGAAAATGTATTATCTGTATGATATAGTATACAAGTAAGTGTCAAGGGCGAAATGTTAGGAAGGAGGCTAAGAGGCTGCAGACCCCCTAAAGTTGTAAGCATCAAAATGAATAATCAAATTTCCTGAATTTATGAAATTTGTTTCACTCTTTTGATTTAAATACTTTTAGTTTTAAGAAAAATGGTGACTGAAAGGCTTTTCTGAACTTACTTATCAAAAACGTTATTTTTAATCAATTAAGGTGATACTTCTATGTTTTTGGGATCGAAGTGGTTATTTCTACGAAAGTTGAAGCATGCGCAGTGACAGGAGTTTTTTATTAGGTGTTTTATAACATTAAAATTACATTATTGATCACTCTCGGCATGAGCACCGATGGCCTAGTGGTAGAGTGTGCGGCCAATAACCCAATGGACCCCGGTTCGAATCCAGTCTGCTACTTCTGATTATTTTGCTTTCATTTAACTTTTAATTTTTCAGAAATAGCGAGATTAGAGTAGAGTTTAGTTGTTACTTTTGTGGAAATAACCAGTGCCTTTTGGGATATCGCCCCCTAACACAACAGAATAACACGCAATATGAGGGTGGTTTACGTATTCGCCCCTCATCAATATTGAGGCCTATTACAAAATCTGAATCAGAACAACCAAGATTTTAAGCGGTGTTCCGATTCACCCCTATCTACGAGGTAAATCGGAACACCCTTAAAATTAATAAAAAAAAAAGAAGATTAAACATTTTATGTTCTATCTGATCCCCCGATCAGCTTTATAAATTAAACCAGACCCACGAGACCATACGCTCCCAGAAAATCTAAAAACAACTGGGGATCGGAAAGCACCTCGTTAAAATATTTTGTTTTAGCTCAATATTTGAAACAGAACAAGACCGAATATTCCAATCAAAAAATTTCACAAAAGCAAGTTTTTTTATTAATTATTTTTACGATCAAAGTTGAAAAATGTTCAGATTCACCCCGTTTTACGGTACTTAAATTAACTCTCAGTAGACATTTTTGAGAAAGCAAATAATTCAGAATTTCTCAGAGCTATACAAACTGAAACAACATTTATCGTGCAATTTCTCTAACCTTAGGTCTTAAATGTTGAATTAAATGTCAATAAACTTTATGGTTGTTTAAGTTTTATGAACTTTGAATTATACATACATTATTCTCATGGGTCAAATTGATGATTTCGTCACCTTAATATCAAACACTGTTATTTCCGTTCGGCAAACCTTGCGCCATAAAACCCCACCAACCAACCAACCGTTCGGCAAACTTCGGGAATCCCGATCCTTGGCGATCAGATCGTTGTAGAACCTCATTTGATTAGTTTTGATCATTCTAGCTCGATGATGTCAGTGCTTACGAACCAATCAAATGAGTTTCTCCAACGATCCGATCGCCAAGGATCGAGATTACCGAACGGAGATAATAGTGTTTGATATTAAGGTGACGATTTATTACCCGATTAGTGGGAGAATTCCTTCTAAATATAAACTACTACACATTCAGTAATTCAAACAAAATTAAAACAAAGTTATATTTATTAAGACCCAATACTTTCATCTTGTTAGTTAAATAATCACACTTAATAGAAATGAAATTTTAAAGAAACCTTCAAAAATCACTTTTTAAAAATATTAAATACAGCAATTATTTTGTTATTGCAAGCAATTTATATTAGCTAATTAAAAATTAACAACTATCAAAACTAATCCCTGGGATATCACTGATTTTTTGTGCATAAATATATACTGGTTAAATATCAGCATCAAACAAACGACCCTTTTTTTAAGTTCAAAAACTAATTTCGTAGTTGCTTTTGATGTAGTTATCACACAAAATACATTTTGCAAAAACAATTTTATTTTATTGTAAACTACTAGAATTCTAGAATTCAATGAAACTTGCAAACTTTCACATAAAACTAGTCTTTTGGCACGTACTGTCTTTCTGTAGGTTAGGTTAAATCGATTTATACATGAAAAATTCGCCTTTTACAAATGCTTAATCGTGATCGATACCAGATTTTTTTAACTAAATTATTAAGACCACAGTGATTAACACTATTTTGTTGATCACATCACCTAGTTAATCTTAACCCCTAACAAAAATTTTTCTTCATTTTTTTAAGCACTTCAGTACATCAGAAAAAGTTTCTAAACAAAATCAACTAGGGTCGGGTGGGAAAAAATGGGTCTAGGGATTTTAACAATTTACATTTATAAAATTTAATGTTTTTTGACATGCTGATTTTTATTATGACAAGTAAAATCAGCATGCCAAAAAACATTTAATTTTATAAATATACTCTGTTAAAATCCCTATAGACCCATTTTTCCCCACCCACCCTATCAAACACTTTTATGAAATAGCAATCAAAGATGGAATCCCTGAATGACTGGTCTATAAACCATGACTGTGAGAAATTCATAAACTTTCATCATTAAACTTACAATGGAGAACATTTAAATCATGATCATATATTAACTTATCATATTTGGATTTCATGCGGAAGTGTGCTAATACAGATCAACTTCGGTTATTCAAAGCAGAAGCCCTTGAAAAAATTAGATCCAACACTGAAACCCAGCTTAACACTTAAATTTTTAAATCCAACACTTTAGTGAAACAGCAATCAAAGAAGCAATCCCTGAAGGAATAGTATAAGAATGTAATAAATCATGATTGAGCAATTCATAAACTTTCAAAATTAAACTTACAATCGAGAACTTTTAGAATCGTGATCATATTAACTTATCATATTTGGATTTCATGCGGAAGTGTGCTAGTACAGAGATCCTTTGGTAATTCGAAGCTAAAGGGACCACTGAAAAAATCGAACAATCCAGAATTTCTAATAGACGACATTAGTGTGACGTCACTTGCTTGTTTGGAAACGTTGATTCTATCCGTGATTGGTTCCGTGATTGGAGGTAAATCCGTACCAATCCGTACGGAACCAATCACGGATGGAATCTACGTTTCCAAACAAGCAAGTGACGTTTTGACTAATGTCGTCTATTGAGTCGTCTAGTTTCAAAACCAGATAAGATTGGATACAAAATTTTAACTTAAGTGATCGATCTTTAATTATAGGTTCAATTTTGTTTATAATAGCAAATCAAAATACCAGATCACTTGCCATATAATTTTGAATAGTTGAAATCATTTCAAAAATTATAACTCCAACAATACATAAAAAAATTTTAATTTACATTCCAAATGCAGCAAAATTAAACGAATTATAATTTTAATATTAAAACTGTGATCAATCGCAATAAAAATTTACTTGCACAATTGATTCTACAAAAAGGAAAAATTGTGTCTTGAAAAAAACCCATTTAATCATACTGGTACTGAATCGCCTTACACACTACAACTTCCTTTTATCATTGCGGTCTCAAAAAAAAGATCCGAGCTCCAATAACAACTACGTCATATATCAACACTGGAGAAGTACCTGAAAAAAGTTACTATACACACTCATAGGCATAACGAGGGGGGGGGGTTATTGGGGTTGTAACCCCCCCCCAATACATTGACGGTTTCTAATACATGAAAAACTGAAAAATTTTCCCTTTACAAGGAAGGCGGTTCGCAAGGAACTGTTCTTTTAGGACGTAACCCAAAGGGCCTCAAAATAAATTTAAACGCTACATTGAGAGACGAATTTTTAAAAAATTTCTGGGGCAGAACCCCCAAACCCCCTTATAAAATTTTTACGTCTGTTATACTGTTTTTTTCTCTTGAAAGTAAAGCCTCTTAGACGAAGTTTTGTAAAAAAAATTGTTTATATTATACCTATATTATGAGACATTTTTTAAAAGGGAGTAATATGTTGGAGGGGTTGACTGGTCGGAGTAACACCCCCCATGAGTCATCTCTAGTTACGCCACTGTACACACTAAAAAGATATCTGCACAGCTTCGATAAGAGTCCTCCAGCCGCCATGTTTATCCACAACAATATCTATATCTATAAAAGCGAAATACCACTGACTGACTGACTGACTCACTGGTAAGTGACAAACACTCAACACGGAATCTCCGAAACTACTGGACCCAGAGGCTTGAAATTTGACAGAAACGTTCCTCTCAGCTATGCGACGCGCACTAAGAAACGATTTTAAAATCCAACGACTCCTTCCCTGTTTTTCGGCGCTTTTTCGACTCCGTTTTTCCCATTGAAATAGCATTGTGCATAGTTGAAATGCATAAATTGCAGTAGGTTTATTTCTCTCTTGAGGTTTCGTATGGCCTCATTTAATCAAATATAATTTCAAAAATTTCATAATTTATAACAAATTAAGACGAAAAACCGTGTAAATTTCAATTTAAAAATTATAACTATTTTCAGGAAACATAAATTCAAGTAATTAATTTTAAAACAACATTTTCCTTTATTTGTAATTTTAATTTTTTCTAAAATAAATATATTTGTGCAAAAGCTAAAATAAAGGGTTTCCATAGAAACATAGCTGAAATTATTTCATTGTTTCATGGGGCATGGTTTACTAGACTTACATTCACTAAATTTTTATTGTTAAGTACTAGATAACAGTTTTTACTAAGAAGTTGGCTATCATGATAAAAGGAAAATGAGATTTATCAAGCATTTTATTATTTTGATAAAAATCTTTTTATTTTTGGA
Source organism: Tetragnatha montana (assembly GCA_963680715.1). NCBI lineage: Eukaryota > Metazoa > Arthropoda > Arachnida > Araneae > Tetragnathidae > Tetragnatha > Tetragnatha montana. Next base: position 6,588,517 of record OY796678.1, on the reverse strand, counting down.
GATGTAGGATCATGCAAATAAAAATGGATTCTTTATCATTTTTTAATATAAAATAAATTAGGTATAGTTAAATATTTTGCTTTGGCGGCGGGAGTTGTTGACTGAATTACACATAGGGATTATTTTTTGATTAAATTAATATCATTTTTGGAAAACGATAGAAACTTCATATACGGTTTGTAACATCCTGTAGGAAATTATTCCCAAGGGGCTCAAAGAGGGTTGTGATTTTTACTTCCTAAGTTTTTATCAAGGGATTTATAAAAACCGAAGCGTAATATTTGAAAAGGACATCGGGAATACTTCATAGATCATTTGTTTAAGATTTTAAACTATAAATTTCAAAAGACTGATGATTTCAATTGGATTGTTCTTTTACAGCCACAGTAAAATGCGGGACGGGATACGTTAGGGTATATTTTCAGAATAAAAAACCGGGATGAAAAAGACGACGGGATGATAAGTGATTGCTAACCAGGAAAAGAAAAACCATATAACTCAATAAACCTGGATGATTTAAATTGGATTGTTCTTTAACAGCCAAGGTAACAGCCAAAGTTAAAAGCGGGGCGGGATGAGTTAGGGTATATTTTCAAAGTAAGGAACCGGGAAGAAAAACACGACGGGGTGACGGGATGATAAGTGACTGCTAATCCAGAAAAAGAAAAGACAACTTTATAAACCTGATGATTTATTTCAATTTGATTGTTCTTTACAGCGAAGGTAACAGCTAAATTTAAATGCGGGACGGGAAGAGTAGGGTATATTTTTACAGTTAAGAACTGGGATGAAAAAGACGACGGGGACGACGGGATGATAAGTTCCAGAAAAAGAAAAGACATAACTTGAAAAACTTTTTAAAATATTTATGAATTAACTCAACCCGTGCAAGGCCGGGTAAGTCAGCTAGTGTTTAATAAGTGCAGTCATCATTTGAGCTTATGGGTAAACATGGCTGCTGGAGGACTCGTATCGAAGCTGTGCCTAAAGACGTTCGAGTCAATAACAAGTAAAGCCTCACTGTATTTACAAATGAAGCATTTCTCACCCATACCCCTTGCATTCGCTCCGGAGGGATTGTTCTTTCACAGGTGTGGGTCTACAGGAACATCTGCGACTCAAAACAAAATCTTCCCTCCCTCGAATGCTACAGCTATCGAGCTCACTGGCCGGTTGCCACCATAAAATACTCAGTATAAAAACTAAAGTGCCGAAATTGATCTACGTTCCCAATGGCTGATTGATTGATTGATCCGAAAACTGACAAAAATATTTTGTTTCGTTTTCTTGCAGATCAGAGGTTAATTTGTCTTCCCTTTAGAGAGAAGAGTTCAACCACAGCTCGTACCAAATACGTCGAGTTTACGTAACTGCAACTAGAAGTAAACGAAATTTGGCTGTATTGGTTACATGTATATTTTCCGGTCTGTGTGCTTGATCTCAAGGACCCGCTTCGTCAAGTAACAAGTAACAGACACAAGAGAATTTTGGGGCTTGGTGGCTTAGTTGGTTTATGTACTGCGAACCACGCTAGCAGTCTGCGCACTGTATCGGCCGTCCGTTCGATTCCGGCTTTTGCCCTGTGTGTACTTGCTCTCTCTCTTCCCTAGTAGCACACCTCATACCAAATATGTCAAGTTTACGTAGCTTCAACAAAAAGTAAACGAAATTTGGACGAATTCTGAACGTTTGTGTTGCTTGGGTTGTGTCAGTAAAAATTATCTTGTGTCTGCCTCACTTGACGAAGGTTTATAAGCGGATCCGATCATGCACACAGACCGGAAAATATACGTAACCAAAATCCAATCCAATCCAATCCTTGCACAGCTCATAACAAATGTCTGGTTTACGTAACTGCAACTAGAAGTAAACGAAATTCGGCTGTATTGGTTACAGTATAACCTTCGTCAAGTAAGACAGACACAACAGAACTTTAACTGACACAACCCAAGCGGCACAAACGTTCAGGATTCGTCCAATTTTCGTCATGTACGGCCAAATTTCGTTTACTTTAAGTTGCAGCTACGTAAACTTGACATATTTGGTATGAGGTGAGGTGTGCTACTAGGGAAGAGAGAGAAAGTACACCCAGGGCAAGGTCGGAATCGAACCGACACCAGGGACAGTGCGCAGACAGCTAGCGTAGAGGGCTGCACGTAATCCAACCGGGCCCCAATTTGGCCGTACATGACGAATATTGGACGAATCTTGAACGTTTGAGCTACTTAGATCTAGGAAAAGTAAGGTACACCATTCCATTATCCATTAAAAAAGGCGTGCAGTGTAATACAATTGCCTGGAATAAAATAGTACAGCAGGCCAAGGCCCATCAAGGGCTGTAGGGCAACCAAAGAAGAAGAAGCATGTTAAAAAGTGATTTAAGCGACTTTTACGGGATATTTGAATGTTTTTTATGCATAATAATGGCATTAAGCAAAAGATTAAAAGTAGTCTACGCCTCCTTTCATTCTAATGAAGCCCCCAAATTTTCTATCAACTCATCCCCACCCACCTAGAGTTCTTTAAAGTCCCCTTGCAGGTCCGTAACTAGGCTTTTGCTTCGGGTGGGGTTTTGACTCAACATTATTTCTAAGGTAACCATAATCGAGTACATTTATATATTAAGTTTAAGATGTCTTAAATTAAATTTTTTGAAAGTTTGCCTCTAAAAATAGCGTTTCAGCTACATTTTGAGGCCCTTTGGGTTCCTTCCGAAACAGCTCCTTGTAAACAACCAATTTTTCAAGGGAATGAATTATAAGAATCATTATACATTATAAGAATTTACTACAAGGGAAAGACATTGTAAAAAAGGCAACCTATTTTTGGAGGGGACTTAGAAGATCTCCCCAAGAACATTTTTTGAAATTTGATCCCCAAAAGTAGTGCTTTAACTCATTTTGAGACCTTTTGGGTTACAACCGAAGAGGATTGCTCCTTATAAATTTGCAGAATTTTCAAAGGAAATCCCAGTATAAAAATTGATGTCAAAATTTCGGGAGGGGTTTGAACCCCTAGAACCCTCCCTTGGAGATACGGCCCTGCCCCTTGGGGGTGGTACCACCCACTTTGGGAGCCACTGCTCAAATAACTTAGGATTCTCTAGTCTTGTCCTACCTACCAGTGTAGTCGCGTTTTCCGGACCCATTTCAGGAGATCAAAGGACAAGACTCAGCAGTGCTACTTTTGGTGCTGCCATCTACTGAAAGGGGTATAAAAAAGAATTGCTTTGAAGGGTTATGTTAAAGTAAATGTATCAGTGAAAGATCAACCAACCTCAAAAAAAAATTCTTCAAAAAACAGTGGTGTAGCTTTCTAAAAGAAGGCTTGACCCCTCTTGTTTCCTTTAAATGACCCTAAATAGCTTTGATATAGTATAAATTACTGTAATAAAAAATATATATTATTTTCTTTAATAAAGATTTATTTTATTCATCCAACAGGTCCTCCAGTTAAACAGCATAGGATCCCCTTATCCTTAAAAATCTAAAGCTTTCGATCTTTTAAAGAAAATTCCTGTGACCGGTTCATCTCAGAAGACGAGAACACCAAAGACTCACTCAACAGTGCCATTTGTGGTGCTGCCATCTATTGACTTAATTTAGAAACAAATACTAAAGTTTTTTTTGCTATTGTTGATAAAAATATATTAATATTTTCTTTAATACAGTGGAGTTTCTATTCAAGTTGGAAATGACCCCTGGTTATTGTGGATTTTAAATACATAACTATAAGAGATTATATAATTGTTTACATTTAATAAGTTTTAAAAGTTATTTAAATTAAGTCAAATAATATCTAAGTGAAAGTGGTAGAAAACACTCATTCTATTATAGTATATTTCCAATTCCCTTATTATTACATAGAAATAAGAAATTATAAAATAATGTCAAAACCTAAATTTCAAGGGGAATTTAATTCTTTAAAATAAAATAATGTTAGTTCGACTTATTGAAAATGATACTCGCAGTAATAGCAATTGAGACCAAAAGATGGCATTGGAACATTGCATTAAAAATTTCAAATGGCATTTTTATGAAAATTCGAAGAAACGCTTAAATTTCACTCATTTCTTTGCTTATAGAACAAAAAGTATGAGTTCCTCATGAAAATGGTACATACTAAAAATAAAAAAGCTACAAATAGTAGGCTATTAGGGGAACGTATTGTACTTCGGACCTATTTTTACTTTTTACCCCGTATTTTTTTTATCTATTGAAGGTAAACTTATAAAACAACTTTCCCTCGATACTTTAGCCTTTAATACACAACATATATTTTTTTTTTCAGAATTTTAATTGAAGTGTTTCATTATGTAATTCATGAAAGGAAAAAAAAATTGAAAATATGTCCAAGGTACAACACCGGTATTGTACCTTAGTTTCAAGGGTAGTGTAGTGTACCTTGCTATGTCAAAAAAAACTTTAGTTGCACCTCTAGACTTAATAAAATGTTTGTGACAAACTAAAGGAACAAGTGCTCATTGAATCACCCAGATGTAGTAGCTTATGGATTTAGTTGGTGAACTTTTCAGCATAAAAGTTTTAAAGCATTGTTTTTTATCACAAAATTAGATTTCCCTTAAAATTAGTGTTAGTGATGAAACTAAATCCTACCCTGCTTTTAAAATCAAAATACCAAAGTAATAAAAGTCAGTACAGTGATTTTTTAGTAACTCAAGGTAGTTAAGTGTATTTTGGATAAGTCCAAAGTATAATAATTGATCATTTACTGAAAAATTTCTAATCATCATGTTCAGTTTACCCCCAGCCCCATTTTAAGCACATACTGTTTATAGCTGAAAAAATACACTATAACATATAAAATTCACTGTAAAACAGAATCTGTGTTTTTTTTTAAACTATAACTTACACAAAAAATGGAGAAGATAAAAGAAGCTTAAAAGTAGTCAGTTAAAACGGTCATTAAAAATTGCCAGATCAACAGTTAGCTCGTTAAACTTCTGTCAATTCTGGAAAAACTGTTAACATTGTTCACTTCTGACTATACTTTTACAGGGGAAACAAGAATAGACTATGTAGTGATAAATACAGGGTGATTCAGCTAAGTGTTTCATAACTTCTAGGGGAGGTAGGGTACATCAAGACGAACAAGAATTGAGGTAGGTTACGGGGTCACAAGTGGGGTCTAAGGGGTTAAAATCACGGGTGAAAATTAGCAAAAAACCCCGCATATCTGGGCAGAAAGAGATACAATTGTTCGATTCCGGCATTTTTTACATTCAACCAATTCAATTTTTTCACGTAAAAACGAGATGGAAGTGCTTATTCTAATCAAAAACAGACCAATATAATTGAATCAGGCATGCTTTGTAGGTAAATTAAAGTTACAATTGTCCCTTGGTCAGATATTAGTTCTTTGCGCCATATAACTCCAACCAACCAAACAACCAACAAAACTCTAGTATTAAGATGTTTCTGTCGTGACACTTTCTACTGCAGTCTATCAACTTACAACTAGGCTCTCTACTTACAACGCATGCCTGTTTCATTTATTGGTCTGTTTTTGATTAGAATAAACACTTGCATCTCGTTTTTACATAAAAATTTGAATTGGTTGAATGTAAAAAATGCCGGAATCGAACAATTGTATCTCTTTCTGCCCATCAGATATGCTAGTTTTTTGCTAATTTTCACCTGTGATTTTCACCCCTTAGACCCCACTTGCGACCCCCTAACCTATATCAATTCTTGTTCGTTTTGATGTACCCTACCTCCCCTAGAAGTTATGAAACACTTATGTGAATCACCCTGTATATCAAATTTAAACCCAAATTATGTGGAATAACTATCAAATTTAACCTTAAATAGTTTATGTTTTTGTCTTATGTCCATGCAGGCGTGGATCCAGCACAGCTCCAAGGAGGGGTACTTTTCCAGACCAGCACCTTTCCCTTTTGAGAAAAATGTCAAAATGTTGAGTATTTTCTAAAAAGTATCACTCAAGATCCCCAACCATATCTGTACCGCTGGGGAGTATGGGGGTCCTCCCCCAGAAAGAATTTTGAAATTTGTCCTGTAAAAATAGGGTTCTAACTCATTTTTGAGTACATTTTTTTGGGTCCACGGGGGGCACATTCCAGAGTGAACCCCATTGGATCTGCGCCTGAGCAAACCTGGGGTCATATTCGGATATAGAAAGTCATTTTATATGAGAACTAGCCGGAATCGTGCCCTTGGCATTTTGAACACATATTTTTTTTGTCGTCCAGCGTAACAATAATTAATTAGTATTCCCAACTTCCTCCTGCAGTGCAAGGTTAATAGAATATAAGGTTGGCTCTTCACATAGACATGGAAAAAGCTCGTGACGTCTCGTTTCCGCTGCCAGTGACGTCATATGTAACGCCTCCTAACTGTTTGAACAACCAATCACTTTCAGTTTGAGCGGGATAAGGGAAAGATACAGGTGGCATGGAAACTTTAAGCTCCGCCTTAACAAGCCTGATTGGCCAGTGTAAGCTTCGGCTCGTCACTTCCGCTGCCAGTGACGTCACTGGTAGCAGTGTCAGATGGGCCCCCTCTGCCTGCAGTGCTAGATTCAGAGCAGTTTTCAGAAGAACCACTTCGCGTGCTGGATGGAGCATTCTGGACTTGAACTAAGTTTTCCTCTCCAGAATATTTGCGTTCTAACTCAATCGCTGTAAACATCCTTAAGTGAATGAGCTATATCTATTCATGGATTTGAGGTGCATCGAGTTTAAAAAAGGGGCCATTTTCAAAAATGATTTCCTACGTTAAGGGCAGGAGCAATGGCCGATCCAGGGGGGGCAACTGGACAATTTCCCCCCGTGGGCTTGGACCAAAACGAGTTAAATCCCTACTATTTGGGTCAAATTTCTAAAATTTTCTGGGGGTGGACCCCCAGACTCCCCCTTTTATTTTTATGACAATACTAGGGGGTTGCCGCTCCCTGCTCGCTATCGCTTGCCAATCGCCCACTATCACTCCCGGGGGTTGGCGAGCGATAAAATTTCTATATGCACTACTGCATCTCTGTAAGTGTTCTGAAAGGAGACATTTAACCTATAATGCAAGCTTAAGGAGGCTATAAAATAATTTCGTGAGGTACCCCCCCCCTCAAAAAAAAATTAAATTAAAGCAGGGACAGTATCGTCCTTCCCACGTCGAGTCTCTGGATCTGCCACACTGGGGGGTGTTAAGCCCAGGGCTCGACTTACAAGTTTGGGGGCCCAGGGGAAAAGACCCATTTGGGGGCCCTCGAAATTTCTTAAAATAAAACAAATTTATTTGACTTAAAATAACAAAATCAATCATCTTTAAACTAAGTGTAAACACAACCATCAGTGTTATTCCTAGGATTTTTTTAGTGGAGTAAAAATACTCCTTGACTTTTTTTAGGAGGAGTGAAATTCAATTATGAGGAGTGAAATACGAAATAGCATAAACTACATATACAGAGACAAAATTTCTATTAAAAACGCTTACTTTTTAATGGACAAATTGAAATTGAAAAAAAAAATGAGGATGCTAGTTTGGGTTTCAATCAAACAAACTCCAATAAAACTATCTAAGCATCAGAACAATAAATGAAAAGAAAATTATTATTGCTATATGAAATCACAATTAAAATGTATGATAATTAGGGTGCCGTGGCTGAAGGTTTAAGCTAAACCTTTGTGAAAAATTCAAAGAGTGGAAATACTCCTGTCTAGTTTTTTGAAGAGTAATTCCGATTTTCGAGGAGTGAAATACTCCCTCAGAGGAGTTAAAAATATCTCTGAACACTGCGTAAAAATTGTCTGTTCGAACTCTTTATAAGCTTAGTAAGTTTATTTGGTACTTACGTATTATCGCAACCAGGTTGGCGCGATTTGTAAGCGATTTCGCGATTTCGCGATTTGGCGCGATTTTGAATTTGAATAAGTTGCAGATTAATTTTTAGATTTATTTATGCGAATATTGGCCACTTAGGGTTGCCGTAAGTAGGGTCGCCAAATTTGGCGATTTATACTAATTTTGGCCTGGTTGCGATAATACGTAAGGTTTATTTTACACTTATTTCACATTTTCTTAGTTTTTTAAGCATTTTGAGGGGGGGCCTTTGAAATACGGGGCCCTGGGCAAGTGCCCCGAATCCCCTCCCATCAGAAATCAGCACTCAACTTCAGCCCCCTGAAAGTTGTGGGATGCAGTTTGCGAACAGCCCCATCAAAACGATCCGTTTTGCCTCATCGATTTGAATACAATAGGGAGCGTTAGTTTTTCTTCAAAAGATCGTTCTTTTTTTTTTCGTTTCTGTGCGATAATAATAAAGAGAGAATTGAAAAATGAGGTAAACAATGCGATGACGTGCTGTGCTGAAGCATTTTGAGTGTATTATAGGGTTTTTCATTCTTTTTCTGATGCAGAATTCAATGGAAGTTGTAAAGCGGATGACTCGGAGAAGTCGTTTTTAAAAAGAATTTTTCTGTTCCACTGAAGGGCTGACTCACAGAATAGAACTACGAGCACTTCCATAGACCGTAATGCTATTATAATTTTTAGCATGGGAATTCCCATAGACACTAACGCCCTCGACCAGCAGAACCTGAACTAAAATTTTGGTCACTATAGATCTTAGCTATGGAGGGCAGGATCTCTATACTATACAGCAGTGGTTCCCAAAGTGGGTTCCGCGGAACCCTGGGGTTCCACGAAAAAAATTAGGGGTTCCGCGTGACAAATTTTATTTCCTTAAAGAAAATAAAAGAATGGTGTTTTTTTTATATTAAGTTCATCAAAAAATGCAAATCCTAACATATATATATGTAATACATTCTTAAAAAGGTATGTCCGAAATTCAGATTAGGTGCACCAAAACAAGTTAAAACTCTTTTTATAGTCAAATTTTCAAAAACTTTCTAGGGGAGGACCCCCAGACCCCCCTGATGGTTCTTGGAACTCGCTTAATCACAACTTTTTTTAACATTAAGTTGCCTTGTTTCATTTAATATCAGATGTTAAAAAAGTCGTTGATTAAAAAATATTCAGGGTTCCGCGATCATTGGCAACAAATTGGGGGGTTCCACGAGCAAAATAGTTTGGGAACCACTGCTATACAGGGTGCATAGAAAAGTCCCTTTAACCTGAAAATACTCTCGAAAGAAGAGAGCTACAGCTATGCAAGTGAGGTAATGGTATAGTAAAGCGACTACGCCCGACGTAGTGCAAACGACCTCAGCACCCCCAGTGGTGAAATAAAAAAGTTAAAAAATTAATTAAAAAACTAAAGGAGATAGAACAAAATATTCAATTAGAATATTGTTGTCCATTTAATAAAAAACTCACTAAAAATTTCTAACTGAGAAAACAAACTGTTTCTAATTTATCTATTTCAGTTTTACTGAGGTTCCAACATTCAGCTCAGCACCATATAAAAGTATAGAGAGAAAAGTAGCTTTAAAATCATTTAATTCTGAGTACAATACCGATTTTATGGGAGAATTCCTAAAATTTTGCGCGAGAGTACCCTTATATACTTAAAAATCTCCACTAAGTAGACTTAAAAAGACTCATAAAAAAGAGTTAAGTAGACTCATTAAGAAAAAAAAATTCTTCAAAAAAATTCCCACAATCATAATACTAATACTATTTTAAAACTTTTTTGTTTTGGTATATTGGCAAAAAGTGGAAGTGGCACGCACAATTTTTGCTTCCCAAATTATAGCATGCTTCCGCAAAAGGTTGGCTACCCCTGCTCTATAGGATAAGTATGACAGTGTCGAGAGCTTAATAAAAGATAAAATTCAGTGCTTACCTGTGTCAGGTGTTCAAGAAGAGGTAAATGGCCGGATGATCTTATCAATTGAAGATAATATCAAGTTGTCAGAGTGTGGGGTGGATTTCTACTTTTACACACAGTGATCTGTAGAAGGAAAAAAAATATTTTCTCAGAACACACGTACTCCTGTCGAAGTCAGAGCTTTTCTTAAGAACCATCGGTAATTTTGAGTCAATGAGCAAAAATCTAGCGTGAATATTTGAATCAGGCAGGGCCCGACTTACAAGTTGGGGGGCCCAGGGCAAAAGACCCATTTGGTGGCCCCGCAGGGCCGTAACCAGACTTTTGTTTCGGGGGGGGGGGGGGGGGTTGACTCAAATATTTTCTGAGGTACCTCCTTACGGGTACTTTTATACGTTAAGTATTAGATGGCAACAATGGATTGAAATTTTGATGCACTAAATTTTAAAAAATGTATAAACAATATGAATTCCAAGTAAAAGGGGGTCTGGTGGTCCTCCCCCAGAAAAATTTTGGGAAATTTGCCCCTCAAAAGAGTGTATTAGCTCATTTTGAGACCCTTTAGATTACACCCAAACAGCACCACTCATTGTAAGTGGCCGAATTTTCAAGGTAAAAAGAAGGTATATTGTAATAAATGGCAAAATGTTGGGGGGGGTTTTGGGTTCCTACTCCAGAAAATTTTTTGAATTTTGTCCCTAACAGTGGCATTTTAACTCATTTTGAGACACTTTAGGTTACATCAAAAATATTCACTCCTTGTAAATCACGCAAGTTTGAAGGAAAAACCGCACTTAATAGATTTCAAAATTTTGAGGGGGTTTGGGGGTCCTCCCCCAGAAAAATTTTGGAAATTTTACCCCTAAGAGTAGGGTCTTGACTCATTTTGAGACCCTTTGGGTTTTACCTGAAGAGGATCGTTCCTTGTGAGACATAATTTTCAGGAAAAATAGCAGTATGAAAATTAACGTCAAAATTTCGGGGGGGGGGGGGGGGTTGAACCCCTAAAACCCCCCCTTGGATACGGCCCTGGGGCCCCGACATGTTTTAAAATAAAACTTAAATTTATTTGACTTAAAATAGCAAAATCAATCATCTGATGCAAACACTACGTAAAAATTGTCTGTTCGAACTCTTTATAAGCTTAGTAAGTTTATTTTACCACTTATTTCACATTTTCTTAGCTCTTTAAGCATTTGGGGGGCCCCGAATGCCCTCCCAGAAATCAGGCTCAGGATTCAGGGGATGTCCAATAATTACGTAAAGTCAAAAAGGGGGGGATGGGTCAAGCCACAGAGAAATATCCTAACAGAGGGTCCACGAGGCTGTTTTGAAATGGGTTACTGATGTGAGGGCGCCACACTAGCTTCTGGAACGTATGCCGGCAGCTTAAAACTCTCGCCAAATTAGAACTCTGCGCAAGCACAAAAAGATGTTTTCGATCTCTCATAGGCAGCCAGTGAACGATCCAGACTGAATCCAGACGCTAGTGAGTTTAGTGCGATCCCCAGTGCCAAAATTCTCCCAACCTGTAACAAATGTCATGCTTTTTCGATTTCCATTATGGCCTATGGCCGTGGACTCTCTGTTCTAGTACTCTGTGGGTCAAGCAGAATCTCACCAGGGGGGAGTCAATTAAATCTCACGTCAACTTTTAGTTTTTTCTGAGTCCAAACATGGAATCATTAGACAGTCAGTCGTGATAATAACAAGTAGTATAAGACCATAGTTTTGATTTCAACATGGATTTGTATCAAAATTTTTGCTATTATGTGTTGAGTGTCGTGTCGACAAGATGAAACAAAAGTGGCTTAGAACATATGAAGAAATTTATTTATTTAAAAGTTATTGAAAAAATATCACGTGAGATATTGAGGGGGAGGGGGGGTCCAGCAAAATCTCGCTAAATCTCACCAAGGGGGAGGGAGGGGTCCAAAATTTGGAGAAAAAAAAACCACCTCACGTTATTTATGGACGTCCCCTCACGAGTTAGAAAAAGTGTACAACAAGTGTGGGCAGTGTTATTCCGTAGGATTTTTTGGAGGAGTAAGAATACTCCTTGACTTTTTTAGGAAGAGTGAAATTCAATTATGAGGAGGGAAATGCTGAAATAGCATGAACTACATGAAAAACAGAAACACGAAAACCGCAATCAAACTATGGCTGCATGAAAACACAAAAAGTATGATGTTTAGGGTGCCGCCGTGGCCTTTGGCAATCGGCTTTTTCAGAATTCGGGCGAAAATGTCTCCGCTGAGATCAGTTGGTGTTATGAGTAGAAAAATATTATTTGTTGATTTCGGTTGGGGACGCGGTGCATTTTTTAAGCTAAATCTTTGTGAAAAATTCAAAGAGTGCAAATACTCCTGGCTAGTTTTGTAAAGAGTATTTCTGATTTTCAAGGAGTGAAGTATACTCTCTCAGAGGAATTAAAAATATCTCTGAGAGTAGGGAAGAGTGGTGAACCTTGGGAGACACTTTTTATTAAACTATTTTTCAAATTTTTTTTCATACTACTATTATATTTATTCAATCACAGCTAATATGGTATTACATACTCCTTTGCGTTTCTAATAAAAAAAATTCCGTCCAATCATCTCTTTTGGGTTCCGTTCAAAATCCCGACAGTCAGAATCCCGACAGATCAGGTTCCCGACGACGAAATCCCGACAGGGTCAGAATCCCGACAGATCAAAATCCCGACTGGGTCAAAATCCCGACAGGTCAAAATCCCGACAGGTCAGAATCCCGACTGGGTCAGAATCCCGACAGGGTCAAAATCCCGACAGGTCAAAATCCCGACAGGGTCAGAATCCCGACAAGTCAAAATCCCGACAGGGTCAGAATCCCGACAGGTCAAAATCCCGACAGGTCGAAATCCCGACAGGGTCAGAATCCCGACAGGTCAAAATCCCGACAGGGTCAGAATCCCGACAGGTCAAAATCCCGACAGGGTCAGAATCCCGACAGGTCAAAATCCCGACAGGTCGAAATCCCGACAGGGTCAGAATCCCGACATGGTCAGATTCCCGACAGGGTCAAAATCCCGACAGGTCAAAATCCCGACAGTGTAATGTCACTCTTGAGCCGTGAGAGCATGAATTATTGAATTTTTTTGAAATTTTAAATTTTTTAAAACTGATTAAAAACTGGTTTAATACTACACTCCTGCGCGTGCAAGACTTTTTTCTGGGGTTTTTTTTCAGTGCTGATTACAGATATTTCATCAAAACGGAGGTTTGAAAGATTTTAAAATTTTAAATTTTTTAAAATTGATTAAAAACTGGTTTAATACTACACTCCTGCGCGTGCAAGACTTTTTTCTGGGGTTTTTTTTTCAGTGCTGATTACAGATATTTCATCAAAACGGAGGTTTGAAAGATTTTAAAATTTTAAATTTTTTAAAATTGATTAAAAAATGGTTTAATACTACACTCCTGCGCGTGCAAGACTTTTTTCTAGGCATCAGTGCTGACTACAGATGTTTCTTCAATACTGTGGTTTGAAAGATTTTAAAATTTTAAATTTTTTAAAATTGATTAAAAATGGTTTAATACTACACTCCTGCGCGTGCAAGACTTTTTTCTGGGCCTTTTTTCAGTGTTGATTACAGATATTTCATCAAAACTGACGATTGAAGGATTTTAAAATTTTAAATTTTTTAAAATTGATTAAAAACTGGTTTAATACTACACTCCTGCGCGTGCAAGACTTTTTTCTGGGGTTTTTTTTTCAGTGCTGATTACAGATATTTCATCAAAACGGAGGTTTGAAAGATTTTAAAATTTTAAATTTTTTAAAATTGATTAAAAAATGGTTTAATACTACACTCCTGCGCGTGCAAGACTTTTTTCTAGGCATCAGTGCTGACTACAGATGTTTCTTCAATACTGTGGTTTGAAAGATTTTAAAATTTTAAATTTTTTAAAATTGATTAAAAATGGTTTAATACTACACTCCTGCGCGTGCAAGACTTTTTTCTTGGCCTTTTTTCAGTGTTGATTACAGATATTTCATCAAAACTGACGTTTGAAAGATTTTAAAATTTTAAACCAATTTTTAATCAATTTTAAAAAATTTAAAATTTTAAAATCTTTCAAACGTCAGTTTTGATGAAATATCTGTAATCAGCACTGAAAAAAACCCCAGAAAAAAGTCTTGCACGCGCAGGAGTGTAGTATTAAACCATTTTTTAATCAATTTTAAAAAATTTAAAATTTTAAAATCTTTCAAACCACAGTATTGAAGAAACATCTGTAGTCAGCACTGAAAAGCTGCCTAGAAAAGAGTCTTGCACGCGCAGGAGTGTAGTATTAAACCATTTTTTAATCAATTTTAAAAAATTTAAAATTTTAAAATCTTTCTAACCACAGTATTGAAGAAACATCTGTAGTCAGCACTGAAAAGCTGCCTAGAAAAAAGTCTTGCACGCGCAGGAGTGTAGTATTAAACCATTTTTTAATCAATTTTAAAAAATTTAAAATTTTAAAATCTTTCTAACCACAGTATTGAAGAAACATCTGTAGTCAGCACTGAAAAGCTGCCTAGAAAAAAGTCTTGCACGCGCAGGAGTGTAGTATTAAACCATTTTTTAATCAATTTTAAAAAATTTAAAATTTTAAAATCTTTCTAACCACAGTATTGAAGAAACATCTGTAGTCAGCACTGAAAAGCTGCCTAGAAAAAAGTCTTGCACGTGCAGGAGTGTAGTATTAAACCATTTTTTAATCAATTTTAAAAAATTTAAAATTTTAAAATCTTTCTAACCACAGTATTGAAGAAACATCTGTAGTCAGCACTGAAAAGCTGCCTAGAAAAAAGTCTTGCACGCGCAGGAGTGTAGTATTAAACCATTTTTTAATCAATTTTAAAAAATTTAAAATTTTAAAATCTTTCTAACCACAGTATTGAAGAAACATCTGTAGTCAGCACTGAAAAGCTGCCTAGAAAAAAGTCTTGCACGCGCAGGAGTGTAGTATTAAACCATTTTTTAATCAATTTTAAAAAATTTAAAATTTTAAAATCTTTCTAACCACAGTATTGAAGAAACATCTGTAGTCAGCACTGAAAAGCTGCCTAGAAAAAAGTCTTGCACGTGCAGGAGTGTAGTATTAAACCATTTTTTAATCAATTTTAAAAAATTTTGTATTTTAAAATCTTTCTAACCACAGTATTGAAGAAACATCTGTAGTCAGCACTGAAAAGCTGCCTAGAAAAAAGTCTTGCACGTGCAGGAGTGTAGTATTAAACCAGTTTTTAATCAATTTTAAAAAATTTAAAATTTCAAAAAAATTCAATAATTCATGCTCTCACGGCTCAAGAGTGACATTACACTGTCGGGATTTTGACCTGTCGGGATTTTGACCCTGTCGGGATTTCGACCTGTCGGGATTCTGACCCTGTCGGGATTTTGACCTGTCGGGATTCTGACCTGTCGGGATTTTGACCCTGTCGGGATTTCGACCTGTCGGGATTCTGACCCTGTCGGGATTTTGACCCTGTCGGGATTATGACCTGTCGGGATTATGACCCTGTCGGGATTTCGACCTGTCGGGATTATGACCCTGTCGGGATTTTGACCTGTCGGGATTTCGACCTGTCGGGATTATGACCCTGTCGGGATTTTGACCCTGTCGGGATTTTGAACTGTCGGGATTCTGACCCTGTCGGGATTATGAACTGTCGGGATTTCGACCGTCGGGAACCTGATCTGTCGGGATTCTGAGTGTCGGGATTTTGACCCACACCCATCTCTTTTATAGGGTATTCATAAAAACAAATTGTAAAAAAAACTTCTCGTATTATTCCACACACTTGCGTTTAATTTTCGGGAGATTGGAATATTCCACCACCTGTCGCTTTCTTTCAAGTGACAATGACCCCAAGGCTGCAAATTGACTTTTACGAGAATTGGCCTTTGTCACGGGAAGGGAGCGTAAATAGGGAAGAATTGAACAAGGACAGAGGCCTCATTGGCCAACCTTTTGAAAAAATACATCAACACCCGTTATCCCTCCTTATCCTTATTAACAATAAAAGCTACTACTATATCCCAAGAACTTGTCTTCAATGTTACTATAAATACGAAAACATTTTCACCGAAATCTTTCGGTAGTTGTAGCTTTTTCAACTGTAGCTTGAAACTGTTAAAAAGCAGGGCCGTATCCAAGGGGGGGGGGTTTTAGGGGTTCAAACCCCCCCCCCCCCCGAAATTTTGACATCAATTTTTATACTGCTATTTTTCTTGAAAATTATGTCTCACAAGGAGCGATATCCTCTTCAGGTATAACCCAAAGGGTCTCAAAATGAGTCAAAACCCTACTTTTAAGGGTAAAATTTCCAAAATTTTTCTGGGGGAGGACCCCCAAACCCCCTCGAAATTTTGAAATCTATTAAGTATACGGTTTTTCCTTCAGAATTGTGTGATTTACAAGGAGTGGTCCTCTTTAATGTAACCTAAAGTGTCTCAAAATGAGTTTAAATGCCACTTTTAGGGGAAAAGTTCAAAAAATTTTCTGGAGTAGGAACCTAAAAACCCCCTTAACATTTCGCCATTTATTACAATATACCTTCTTTTTACCTTGAAAATTCGGCCGCTTACAATGAGTGGTGCTCTATGGGTGTAATCTAAAGGGTCTCAGAAATGAGCTAAAACACTCTTTTGAGGGGCAAATTTCCAAAAATTTTCTGGGGGAGGACCCCCAGACCCCCCTTTTACTTCGAATTCATATTGTTTATACAATTTTGAAATTTAGTGCAGCAAAATTTAAATCTAGTATAAAAGTACCCGTAAGGAGGTACCTCAGAAAATATTTGAGTCAAAACCCCCCCCCGAAACAAAAGTCTGGTTACGGCCCTGTTAAAAAGTATTAGTTAACGAACGACGCAAAGCGTAATAGCCACTGAGACAATAGCTCAAAAGGGGGCCAAACGCGAAAAAGAATTTTCATCAGTTTTAAACTCTACCAAATGGCAGAAAAATGTCGGTACTTAAGGATTAGCCGATTTCAAATCTCTCCAATCGGACTTATATTGGCGAAGTTTTATTATTTACACATAAAAATATAAAAAAATAAAAGAAACTGCTAGTTTTAATATTTCTTTTAATGGTGTTTTACATTGATATTTGATTGTTTTTGGTGTTTTAGCATAAAACTCTAATAATAATTGGCTAATCACCAAAAAGTCCAACACTTGTTTACTGGAAGTATAAGTTGTGACATGGGGGAAAGAAAGGAAAGGAGGGACATCTGAAAATTGACCCAGACATAATTTGCGAATGTCCCTGTCCCATGTATCAGAGAAAACCTTTTTCGTACCTTTTTCATTCTGCATATCGTCTTTCACTAGCTTTTGTTACATTTAATCCTTTTCTTTGCGACAGGATCACGAATTTCTTTTGGTGAAGAGGGATTAAAATTATTTCTTTTTCTCTTTAGAAGGAAACGTTATTTGGGGGGACATCCATAAATTACGTGAGGTGCTTTTTCCAAAATCTGGACCCCCCTTGGTGAGATTTAGTGAGATTTTGCTGGACCTCCCCTCCCCCCCCACGTGAGATTTCCTCAGTCACTAGTTTTGTTTTATCGGCATAAAAATTACCATCCAGATTGCAAAATTTTGATACAAAAACACGTTGAAATCGAAAACATGATTCTAACTTGTAATCATCACGACTGACTGGCTATAATGATTAGCTGACCTCATGTAATTTATGGATGTCCCCTTTCAAGGATTTTTAGGGTCCACAATATGGTTTCCTGTTTTAACTTCTTAAGTCCTTATTACGACGCACCATAAGTGGGAGGGAAGAGCTTATAGATTCAGTTCAGAAAGTAAGGCGCGGGGGGGCACTCTGGAAATTGCCCCCTTTGACCCAAAAGAGAAAAGGTGTAAAAAAAGAGAAAGCATCGACGAGAGAAAGAAATGGGGAGAATAAGAAATAAATTACGCTTTGAATGACTGAAAAATTTTTCGGTCATTTAAAATATAATTTAGTGTTTTCTTCTTTCCCTGTTTTCTCTCCCTTTTACTACTTTCTTTTCCCCTGGGGAGTCCTTTCCCTCAGGTGCGTATCCACCACAGCTCCAAAGGAGGGGCACTTTTCCACACCATCACCTTTACATTTTGAGAAAAATGTCAAAATGTTGGGATATTTTCTAAAAAGTATCTCTCAAGACCCCTTGTGGTACCACTGGGAGGTATGAGGGCCCTCCCCCAGAAAAAATTTTGAAATTTGACCTGTAAACAGTGGCGTATATAGAAATTTATTTCGGGAGGGGCCCAAAATATCCTAAAAAAAATTAGCTTTTTAAAAACCAAAAGCTAGAATTTCACACCGGGGGAGAGGACCCAAAAATATTCCTATAAGCCCTCCCCCCCATGCATATTTAATAGATTCAATGAACTTTTTTAAAATTTTTTCATGTATGATTTGCATCTTGATGAAGTGGATATTGGAAAAAATTGTAAATGATTGAGTTCCAAGCACCAAAGGGGGGTCTTTATGTCCTCCCCCAGAAAATTTTTGGAAATTTGACCCTAAAAACAGGGTTTTAACTCATTTTAGTACACCTAGTCGGAATTTTTTTGGGGGGGCGCCCCCTCCCCCCCCCTTATATACGCCCTTGCCTGTAAAAGTAGGCTCATTTTAATAACCTTTTTTTTGGGGTTCAAAGGGGGGTACTGTTCAGAACAGGCGCGGATACAGCACGGCTCCAAGGGGGGGCACTTTTTCGGACCATCACCCTTTACCTTTTGAGAAAAATGTCAAAATTTTGGGGATTTTCTAAAAAGTATCACTCAAGATCCCCTTTTGGTACCCCTGGGGGTATGGGGGTCCTCACCCAGAAAACATTTTCAATTTGACCTGTAAAAGTAGGGTTTTAACTCATTTTAAGAACCTTTTATGGATTCAAAGGGGGCACTGTTCAGAGTAAAAGTCATGATCTGGAAAAGTGCCCCCCTTGGGGCACTTTCGTCATTATCGTCTTGTTAAATGCTTAATATTTGAATTCAGAGTAAAAAGTTCCGCTAGAATCAACATTTTTTGCTCTTGAACCAGAAAAAAAAAGTTAAATTTAACGAGCCCGAGAGGTAGGTTAAAAAACTGTATCACAAAACCATGGGCCCATCACCTGTTAAATCATCGGATATCCCGGGAACCCCGCTCTTTCCGAGACAGACACCCGACACCCATTCATTCGTTTCACGAGCTTTTGTTCGTTGCTTCCTCAATCATCGTATAATTCCCCGGAGCTTCCTGCCCAATTGAATAATTGCATCAGTCCGCTGGACCGACTGCTGCCAAGCGGCCGCACAGCTGCGATTCTCTACTAATTGTTGCGGCATGGATCGGTATGATGGTTTAAATGATGATTGTCGACGAGATGATTTGATGATGATGATGATACTGTTTGATGTGTGGAGGTGGGATGGTTTTTAAATCCCACGTGTCATGTCTGGATGCAGTCATATGGAGGTAATTTTAGAATTTGTTCAGATTTAACTGACCTTTTGTGGGAAGATTTGGTGCAATTCCGTTATTTGTTATCACCAAGCTGTTTTTCTGGGTTCCTGGGTTTCTGGGTTCTTGGGTTTCTGGGATTCTGGTTTCTGGGATTCTGGTTTCTGGGGTTCTGGAGCGTAACGCATGGATGCGAGATCATAAAATAATTAACTACTAAAAGACGAAATAAATTAAACTAAGAATTAACACAATCTATCTATCTATCTATATTTTTATATATTTTAATTTAATATTCTTTTTAATTGTCATTGTCAAAGGTAAAATAAGAAAAAAATTCAACTAAAGGGGAGAATTAGGAAAAGAAAGAGGATTTTTTATTTATATAAGTTTTAGTTTTTTTCTTAGGAAGGAAATAAAAGATCGATAGGTCTAAGAGCTCCAGACCCCCCCCCCATGCTGGGATTGTTTATTAAAAAGCTGTTTTTTGGCAGTAAATGACAAAAATATCTCCCGAAATTGCCAATTAACTTATTAAAATAGACTGTTATCTTGAAAATAACATTACAATTATCTTATTATCTCTTATTATTTTGTTTTACAATATTTAACCTCCAAATTTGTATAACTGCCTTCAATTATTTAATGTTTCTTTTTTGGTATTTTCTAGTTTGTGTTTTTCATGTATTCTTTTTTTTTTGTCTTTAAAGAAAAATTATATTTATTGTGTAATTACATTAGAAAATTAATCTGACACCTAAACGGGACTTAAACCCCTTGATGATACAAATGTTTTTCCTTCATAAATTACTGTAATTAATTTGTTATGTTAATAAAAAGTTATCATTATTAAAAAAAATTGGCAATATTTCTGTTATTTGACGCCTCCTCTAACAGCTTTGCGATATTGAACGGGGCATATAGAACGGAATTGAACCGAAGATTTAATTTGAAGATAGATAATTAAAAGTGCAAATACTAATTTGCCAACAATTTTTAGTTCTTTGGGATTTTGGTTTTCAAAACTGGACGTTATTGTTGGTTAAAAAAATTGGTTGGATGACGGATTGATTCATGATTGTTTTTATTGTAAAAGGCTTCAAAATTGTGACAAGACAAAAAAGGGAGGCACTCATACATGTGACTGACAACAACTTGTTACGTTCGGGAGTATTTATAATTCTCTTAGAATAATTTAAGACTATTTATTCGTCCCTGCAACGCATCATATATGGGTCCAGTTAGAGAGCCTAGGTCCAGTGAACCAACAGTTCATAGGCGCCGACTTTTATAAAATATTGGGGGGCCCCAGTACTAGACAAAAAAACCCATAAAATTAAGGAAACACAACCATGAAGTTTATGTGTCACAATTTAAAATAACCTATTTTTGTATCAGATGTATAAAATCAATTCCATTACATGCCCCTTTCAATATCGCCAAGGTGTAATATTTTTGAGGTGTATTTAATGTAAAAGTTTTGTGTAACAATGTGAGCCCGAAATAAGAAGGGGGGGGTCTAGGGGATCTCCCCCAAAAAAATTTTAGAAATTTCTTTGTTAAAAGTAGCATTTCAGTTCATTTTGAGATATCTTGGGTTACAAATGAAGAGGGTCACTCTTATTAACTAGCCACCAAATTTATATGAAAAAAAACCCCTATAGTTAATAAATATATATTCCAAATATTGGGGGTTCTCCCCAAGAAAATTTTCAAAATGCGAGTCCCTTAAAAGTCCCTTGGGTTACTCTTCCCTAAAAAACTGCTCTTGAAGGGGATTCCAAACCAGAAAGTATCCAAACATCACAAAATATTGGGGGGGGGGCTTAGCCCCCCTTCTGCCAACATTAGGGGGGCTCAAGCCCCCTCAAACCCTATGGAGTCGGCGCCTATGCAACAGTTGATTCTTTAACTTAAAACAGCAAAAATATCTGCTACAAACAACTACGAATGCATTCCTAAACCTTTTTGTACTCATTTCAGTCTCGTATTTCGCTACATGTTAAAAATTCGTTTCGAGTGATTTTGAAACAGTCGAAATGATTCACTCCTTCAATGACAATTCCCTAAATCATCATAATTTAAAGCATTGGGGTGACCGGGGTTAGTTAGCATTTGGGGATAGTTGGCATCCTGCCTTTATTTTTTTACAACAAAGGAGCCAGAGCACTAGAATTTCGATGGTAGGTAGAGTGCATAAAAATACAATACCCACCAAAATTCCAGTCTGTTTCGAAGCTTTACGAAAGAAAGACCCTTGATTAATTGTTTTGAAGAGAGGATAACGGCGGCCGCGGAATCGAACAACAAATAGAACCCCGTAATATTTTAATTTAAAAGCTATATGTGGAGGGATCAAAAAGGGTTACAGGGTTTAATTTTTAGGTTAACTAACCGCGTAGGGTCAGGTGGGGAAAAGCGGGTCTAGTGGGGTAAAATAGGTCTAGGGATTTTAACGGTTTATATTTATAAAATTTAATATTTTTGGCGCAAGTTCACAACTGCTGATGCGCCAATTTTTAGCGATAAAAGCAACCCTAAAACAATGTTAAAAGTGCCGTTAAAAACGCCAAATGTGCCGTTAAAAAGCCAAATCTCGCCAACCATCAGCAGTTGTGAACTTGCGCCAAAAACATTAAATTTTATAAATATAAACCGTTAAAATCCCTAGACCTATTTTACCCCACTAGACCCGCTTTTCCCCACCTGACCCTACGCGGTTAGTTAACCTAAAAATTAAACCCTGTAACCCTTTTTGATCCCAGTTCTAAACTTCAGTTCATCAGCAGTTCTAAACTTGCGCCAAAAAAACTGCTAAAATCCCTGGACCCATTTTTCCCCATCCTACCGTATACATAAAAAAAGCAAAAAAAATGCCAACTATAACCCTGGTCTCCCTTACTGACAAATTCAACTCTTTTTTTCAGAAGCGTCAAAAATCCACAACTTACCTTTTGCAATAAAAAAATAATAACAAAACTGCAGTCCTCTCTTCGTTTCACTTCACCTCAGGAAATTTATTATCTTTTGCAGCCGATTCGGAGGAGATAATCGCCTTTTTCTTCATTGTCCCGATAAAAACCGACGTCGAGAGACCCCGAAAATCGTCAACAGCAATCCCCGGTGACAAAAAAGAAACGGCCGTCAGAAGCGCATCAGTCGCACAGCTTGGATGCTCTCGGATATTAATTATTATTTATTGTGCTCGTGTTGTGTGTTGTTGAAAAAGTGTTGTTATTATTCCCGAGGCGAGAATGAAGAACTGTTCTTCCAAGATTCTGATTCTCATTATGTTCGGAATTTTGTGGGATTTCGGCGATTCTACTTCTGAGAAGGGTAAGTTTAATTTGATTTGATTTGATTATTTGAGGGAGTAAATATAAGTTTGATTTGATTATTTGAGAGAGTAAATGTAAATTTGATTTGATTATTTAAGAGAGTAAATGTAAGTTTAATGCAGGGGTCAATCAAGCCGAAAATTGGGGCCCTTTTGCTGCTCCTTCACAAAATTCCACCTACTAAAAAAGGCCCCTTCACAAAATTCAAATTCTTAAAAAAGGCCCCTTCGCAAGTTCATAAAAACAACCCTTTCTCAAAATTTAAATAATCTTTAATCATTATTTGCAATTAAACATTCACAAAATCTTGTTTGTTTCAAATAAAAAATATGTTTTTTTTTACGATAATTTGAAAAGTTAAAATATAATTTGACTTCAATTTTTCACAAATATATATCTTCATTTTCACAAAAAGGAGCCCCAAAAAATAAAACCTGGATCGACCCCTGTAATTTAATTTGGTTTGATTTGATTATTTATTATGGTAAATATCAATATAGATAAATGCAAACTAAGGCGTTAATGAGATTCTTGTGCAAAGGATAACATAGAATATGACAAATAAACGGGAATTTATTGCACAATTATAACGTTCATTTTTAACACTAACTGAGGGGATCCATTGATCCCCGAAACAATTTTGTCTGCCTTTTACTTACGTTAATATAATTGAGCAATAAATTCCCGTTGTTTTTGTCATTTTATGTGATGGTTAAATGCTAACCCTCCTCAAAAAACCATGCTTGATCGAAAGTATGGCTTCATAATTATACTACCCATTACTGATCATTTATTACTAAAAATGATGTTATTGGTCATTAAAAATTATGTTATTGATCAATTTTCCGAGTTGCATTTACCTTCATTTACTCTAAAATTGAATTGGCTTCAGAATTGTACTACCCATAATTGATCATTACTATAAATGATGTTATTGGTAATTAGAAATGATGTTATTGATCAATTTTTCCGAGTTGCATTTACCTTATTTTACTTTACAATTGAATACAAATCTCAGTGTTTATGTTAATAATATCCTTAAATTGCGATCCTGATCATGATGTAAAACTGGAAGAGAGTTGATCACAATTTATAAACACAGATTAGATTCAATGGCAAGATCCAAGATCAATGTAAACAACAATAAACAAACATTATAAATAATACATTTGAAAGTTTACAAATAGTTTTTTTAAAGAAAAATTACTCAATTTCACAGTATTTTGGGTCCTAACTTAATATTCCGTCGACCGTGCCGTTAAATATTCTATAACTTTGGGATCAACTCTTGAAATTTAATTGTGAATTGTATAACAAATGATTGAGGGTAATTGTACATCAGGGTCATTTTAATGTTGATTTAAAAACTGTTTTGATAATCATGAAAAATCTCAAATTTTGCATTCGATCACTATTATTAATATTTTTTCATAATCTCAAAATGTGGTATCTGATCAATCGAGTCGATCAATTCAAGATCGACTGTTTTTTCAAAGTAAGGTTTATACTATACTAGACAGCAACTCAAGTTGACCCTATGACAAACAAAGTAGTTCCCATCGCGGTGTCTGAATTTTGAGTGAAATGAAGAACGTCAATTTAAAAATATGATTATTTTGTTAAACCCATGTAATATAGTGTCATTTTATCACGATTTGTGTACCGAAACTCCTCCTAGCAACCCAACAGGCTTTGTGTTTACCCATTTTCTCCTTCCGCGTAGTGACAAACTGGGTTCAGGAAACGTTGCTGTCGAGTAGTTCCAAAAGCTTATTTTCGTTAAAAACAATCACTTTTTTCTGAAGGTCCAATCTAATAAACATAATAATAAAATAATCACGAGGTTTCCCCCAACAATACAATAAAAAAACAAACGAAGCAAAATTAAAGATAAAAGATTTAATTAGCAAAATCCATAAACATTATTTTGTGAAGTCTGTTCATTTTTCTCCTTTTTTGTTGTTGAATCCTTCGATTTTGCGAAAGCGAGGTTCATTTCCGGGGATTATAAATCTAAATAACGAGAATGATGATTGCGAAAAAATTTTTACGGTTCAGTTTGAAAAGAAGGAATTTCAAACTAGCGCTTAGTAAGGCTACACTTTGGTCTGACGTCGAAGGACAGACAGCCAATCAGAACATGGCGGGATATTTTGGGAAAATCCTTGGGGATTGCGGAGGGAACGTAGAGAAAGGAAAGGCCTGAGTGAGCGTTGATGCTGAACGATAGTGGCACTCACTGGGAAATTGAGTAAACAATTTTGTTACAAGGATTTAAAGGAAAAGGAGGGGTTTTATTAAACACTTGTACACGATTATAAAAAAGGGCTGATGACGATCCTCTCATTTAATTAAATTTTAATATAAAATTAATTAAGAGGGGAAATTTAAGTAAGAAATTCATATAAATGTTAAGTTTTTAATAAATGAAGGGATAATTTTACTTTAATATAACATTTAATTTAATTGATTCAAGTAAATTTTTTTACATGTGCAATTAGGAAAACTTTTAATTCCTAAATTAAAGTATACTTGTTATAAAACCAATCAAAAGTAGTAATTTTTATCATGTTTTTGTTTTTATAGCCAAATAAGCACAATTCTTAATGTAAAAAAACTCAAATTTAAATCATATGCTGAGAATGAAGTATTTAATCACAAAATTAATTATTCTATTTCAATACAGACATTTTTTTTCTTGCGGTTTCTGTAAACTAACAGACCCTACGAGAGTCACTTTGACCTGGGCACCTGACAGAAAACGAAAGAGAGGATTACCCAGGCAGACCTGGCACAGGATGGCCATAGCAGAGAGAAACTCCCTAGGTTGGCCCAGCTGAGGAGCTGCAGACTTAACTAGCGAGAGTGGCAGGCTGAGCTTGCAGCCTCATGCGCCACATCGGTGTGCCGAGTATCAAGTCCATATAGAAATTTTATTCAGAAAATACACAAGCCTCTTCAAATTTATTTTAATAATTATTATACCTTAACTTAATAATAATTAACCTTAAGTATAACACTACATCAAAATTTCAAATTACATTCAGCTGCATAAGCTACTTTGACAAATTTCTCATTTGACTTCCAGGATCAGAAACCAATTTTACAATATAATAGTTACAATGTAGAACTAAAGTACCCTACCCAATTCCATAGGGACATAAAACAAGTGTTGTGTTTTTGTTACTAATCTCCAGCGTCTAGCAGAGCTAGACCAGATCCATGATATTGAAAACTCAAACATGGTCCATGACAAAAAGCGGTCTAAAACAAGTGTTAATTAGAACAATTAGTGCTTTTCATGGTTAACTTAACAACCATGAATTACTTGAACCATTAACAATTAACACTTGAGAAAACAAATAGGTAAAAAGACAGTATATATTTAAAGATGCAGGGGTGATTATATTTAAGTGTAAGAGGGCTATCAAAAACTAAAAAAAGGTAAATTATAAAATATTCGAAGAATATGTCTCTCGATGTTCACAGCAACCAAAAGACGCTCTTGATTGATGCCACATTAAGTAAGTGGTCACCAAACAAGAGCACCATTTAGTTTAGAATCTTGAAAAAGGCTTTCTCCAATTTCAGCTTCAAAACCATGTTCTTTTCCTCTGCAAAGATGTGTTGCATTGAGTAGAACCAACCTAAGTAAATAAAATTTTCTTTTAAAATATTGTAAAACATAAAGCAAACTTTTTTGAGAAACGGACTATTGGTTGAATTCAGTTATTTGTACCGTCACAGTTGAATATCGCAAAGCTGTTTTTAATACCTAAGATTAGAAATGCAGGGCTTGTTTGTTTATTTAAACTCGTTTAACGCTTAAAACTAGTTATGAGAACTGAGAGTTCCAAAAGTCCTCCAGTTAAATCGGTGAGAATGGTGAAAAAGATAGGTCGTTCCTAAATTCACTCAAACCAAAAAAAGTTTGTAATAGATAAAACTGAGATGGATCTCAGTTATTTCAGTTTTAAAAGATGGCGGTGCCCGTGAAATTATCAACAACTTTGTTTATCTGCATACATGCACAAGTTTTAGATTTAAAAACGTCTTTAGAATTATAAATAAGTAGCACTTTAGGAATAATAACTCAACTATTAAATATATTTTTTGTTTTTGTCAATCGGGAAGTGTTAATTAAGAATCTTTAATCGATTAGCGCTTAAAGTTTTTTCAAACTTTTGTGGTGAAGCAAATGTAATTGTAAAATGTTTTTATTTTGATATATATGAAAACATTGATTAAGTTATTAATCAATCAATTAGTTAAGTTAATGTGCATTGCAATAAAGTACAGATTTTATGGTAAATGGGGTAAGTCAGCGGGAATCAAGTTCATTCAGCTGTTGAAAAGAAACATTAAGAGTGTAATATAGAATACTAAAGAATAAAAATATATATTTCAACTTTAAAACACATTAAACTAATTCCCAAATGATTTGTATTACTACTCCCGACTGCTGTTATTGATTACTTAAATATAATCAGTAAACTTGTACAAATAAAGTTCTCTTAGAATTCAAATAATTATCACATAAAACAAGGAGGAACCAAACATATTGCCAGCTTACAGAAGAAAAGCATCAATCCTTTTGGTGAATCTTTTGAAAGTTGAAATACAATCGGCTTGTTGATGTGAATTCATATCATAGTGTGCAAAAGAAAATGATTGAGAATCAACAAATTGAAAGTAATCAGAAGTGACTTAGTGCCTCTTTCTCATGTAAGCCGACAATATAATGTAATACTCATTTTTCTATCTGTGTGTATGTAAAGGGCAGTGTGATAAATCCAGGATTCCTTATATCATCAATGACAACTATAAAAATTTGGTGATATTTGAATATTTGGCATTCAAAACAGCTTGGTGATATTTAATATAACTTTAAATGTACATTCAAACAAGCTCTAGCAAAGGTTTTTTAACTGCGGCTGTCTTCCCTCAGGTAAGTTTAATTTAAAGTCAAATTTCAGCCACTCGATAAACAAGATACATGAAGTATATTAGTGAGTCAGAGGGCCAAAAGTCTTCAAAATAATATTCTTGCTAATTTATCTGAACAAACTTTACTTGAATAACAGTTGCAATTAAAACTAACACTAAGAAACAGTAATTGTGCAAATTGAAAATACCTCTAACGAAATTGATATTCAGAGTATATCTTCTGAAGCCATATTGAAAATACTCTTTTGATTTAAAAATTACTTAATGAACTTAAAATGTAAAGTGGATGGGGTAGATTGAAAAATAAACGGAAGTTGCAAAAAAATTTTTATATATGTATGCATTTATATTTTATATTTGTATGCTTTAGCATTATGTATGATTTGGCGACAATTAGTGGAACGCCAATTATTAGGTAATCCCCCGCAGTTAGCCACACTCATATTGTATAGAGCAGGATATTTGGAAAGTTAAGATTACAAATATAACCAGGATTACAAACCACTGAGAAAAATAAACAGTATAATAGAGGACAGCAAAAATAATTGGGCAACATTTGGTGAATACTTATAATTTAAAACAAGCTTAACCTATGTTTTTAATAGCTAATTAGCCCCCTGAAAACAAGTGCAATGCAAGATTGATAATAATCAACATTACACTATTAAAGAATTAATTAACATTCATGATTTTCTGGTGTTTTGAGGTACTTGTATAAATTGCAGTGAGGGTTTTTTACACATGAAATAGTAAACAAGCTGTAGTACCTAGTATACAACAAATTAAACTTGTTAAATATCCTATTAGCAAAGCGTTTCAATCAAGAGTAAATTATGAAAAGTACAATGAACTAATAATAAAAATACGATAATTTTTATAAACAGATAGTAAAAATAATCCAGATATTTTACATGTTACCTTTCATTCTCAATTTAGAATTCCCACGGTTCTTCTACACCAAACTATATGATTGAAATTAAACTAATTAACAAATTAACTTTTCAAGATAACCCGTACTTTTCCCCTTTTCCCTATCCAAATCCCTAAATTTCCCCTTCACAAAAAAAAATCCCTCCACATTTTCTTGCCGTGAATGCCATGTTCTGATTGGCTGTTTGTCTTTCGACGTCAGACCAAAGTGTAGCCTTACTAAGCGCTAGTGAATTTCAATAGCAGAAAAACGTGAGGTTGTTAATGAAATCTTATACCATAAATTTCATTCAGTTGCGGTTCCAGACACTCGATTTGGGAGGGGAGATTCTGTCGGTTATACGAAATAATCGGTGAAAGTAAAAAACCGGTCAGCGGACCTGGAAAAAGTTGTAACCTTCCCCCGAACCTAATCCTCAAAAATATCTTCCCCTAGCCATGGGCGCCCATATGTTTGAATTCAGGAGGGGGCCAAGAAAAATGTTTGCTAGTTAGTCGAGCCCGCTTAGGTTTCTATCTTTAAGGGGGGGTTGGTTCACAATTGTTTCTAAGGGGACCCTCACGGACCCTTACTTAATGCAAAAATTTTGTATAAAATACTGGATAGTTAAAGGTTTTGAAATTTTACTATAATTAAAAGCAGCGTTAGAAATTCATTGGGGTAAAAACCCAAACCCACTGGTCCTGCGGACCAGTGCTATGCCAATCTTACTGGTCCGCAACAAAAATCACTGGTCCGACAAATTAAAAAGGACCGATTTAAATATTATATAAATTAACTATTGCATTGAATGTAAGTACCAAATAGTAATGTTAAAAATTAATACATATTCAATAATATTTGTTCTCTTTCGCCGGGGGCTCCCCTATCCCATATCGCCACATTTCGGATTCTGTCAAAAATATGTACTTGCTTCACCAAATGCAATCATCAAACGCACTTTTTTTACCTCTAGAACTGGAGGGTGTGATATTTTTTCACCACACACACGCACTGGGCCGGCAGACCAGTGAATTTCTGATTCCACTGGTCCGAGCCGTTTCTTAGTTGTCCCGGACCAGCAAACCACCCCAATTTCGAACGCTGATTAAAAGTAGTGTTTTAACTCATTTGGGTGACTTCTAAAATTGCTTTAATTTGTCTTGCCTAGCGCATAATGTCCTGATATTGTAGGAACTATATCTGCTCGGTCTATCCATGGCGTAAGCTTTCTTGGGCGTGCTCAGCCGCACGCGCAGGAATACTGTCAGACGTGACGTAACCCCACTGATGTGAGGACGGTGGCAGACGGCCTCCCGATCCTCGATTAGGTTTCCCCTCCCTTTACTTTATATTTTAATTGTTTAATTCAATGTTAATTGTCTTGTCTGTAACTGTCCCTTTCCCGTGTGATCTCAATAAACGTTAGTCTTGTATAACCAATGCTTACTCATTGAGTATCCATCCCCATAAGTGGGGGCTTCGGCCTACCTGGTCACCCCATCCTAGTTTAATCACCCCTAGAAACACGAGTATTCCTCACGAGTTTATACTGCTTCCTTTCGATGTTATACTGCTGGTTGGAGTTCCCTAAAAGTACGGTGAGTCACCTAAATAGATTTTTGAAAATTGTATTGTGTGATACTTCCAAAAATGTCTGTCACTTTGGGTTCAATCCCTCTCATTTTAAACTCTTTAACTTATGGAAGTTCAATGTCCTTAAAGCTATTGAATACAATTGTGTTTAATACTCCCTTTGATAGGACGTCTAGAAAAAAGTTAAAAAACTTTACTTCCTTTTCGGAATCCTTAGATCTAAGCCAACATAAAAAGTATCTCGTGGACTCCCTTTCATTGCCTGATTTCATTTGTGTTGCTAACCTACTACATTTAAATCCTAAAGGCACTAATGCAGAATTATGCGAAACTATTGTAAATGCTTTATCAGATTTGAGTGCTTTTTCTAGTACATTAGATAGTTTTCATTTCTCTGACGATGACGAACCTCCCAATAACCTTGAACCAGAAAACGCAAACGGTTCGACGAAGAATGTTCTTTCTCCCAGCTCCGGCGCCGAAACCGAAAGTTCTCAAGTGGCCATAAACATGTCATTGCAGGAGAGCTCAATTCCCCAATTAGGCAAAAATGTTATGTCTGGTAACACTCAAGTGATGCCTTCTAACCCAGTTTTACATAGTGAATCACACTCGAATGCTCAATTGTACGATTCTTATTCCACTGCAGCTGACGTAACGCATAATAATTTTTCTCATCAATGGCTATTTGTGAAGGATTTATTGACTGAACAGAGGAAATTCTCTAGTTCTGATAATTATTCAGTTAGAAACTTTTTGAATGACGTGGAAAATTTTTTTGAATTGTATAATGTAACCTATCCCTTACAACAGCTTGTTGTCTGTCAAAAGCTGATATGTGGTGTTGCTAAAACTTTCATTCAGTCCCAAAAGCATATCAAAAACTTCCCCGAATTTAAAGCTTCTTTGATTTCTGAATTTGGTCTTACTTTAAACAGTCGAGATATCCATGTTGCCCTTAGTACTAGGCGTTTGAAGGACAATGAATCACTCAAAGAATATTTGATTGCCCTTCGTGAGTTAGCGAGTCGTGCTGACGTAGCTATAGACGATAGCTCTATCATTGATTATTGCATACGAGGTATAGGTGATACTCCTTCGAACAAACTTGTCCTATTTGGTTCTAAATCGATGGCTGAATTTAAGGAAAAACTTGCAATCTATGAAAAATATTTCATTAATTCACGTCGCTCATCCAATGCAACTAGTCGAAATTATTCTGAGTCCCGACGTCGAAGTGATGCTCAATCAAACCCTCAGAATTATAATTACCCCAAACAATCTCCCCAAAATTACTCCCAACAACCTTCCTACCCTAATAAAGCTGTAATATGCTTCAATTGTAATGGCAGAAATCACTTGTCTAAGGCATGTCCTGATAGGCATAAAGGAAAAAAATGCTTAAATTGCAAAGGATTCGGTCATATTTCGACCCAATGTCCCCAGGCTCCAAACAAAGAGTCAGACTCTATTCAAAACGTTGAGGAAATTAAATCACTTCTTCCCTCTTGTAAAGAAATAACTTTGGGTTCAAACACATTTGTGGGATTAATTGATACTGGTAGTCAGGTCACTCTTATGAAACATCACATTTGGAAATCCCTTGGTTCACCAGCATTGCAGTATAACAATTCCCAGCTCACTGGATTTGGTTTTGCAAAAACCCCAGTCTTAGGAACATTTGAGTTAATAATCCAAATTGATGAAATTAATTTCCCCACCACCTTTCGTGTAGTCCCTGATAGTTCCATGAATCATTCAATTATAGTGGGTTACGACGTCATTCAGCAAGCATCGATGACGGTTACTGCTGATGGCATTACTTTCCGTTCACTTCCCACGACGTCAACTGTCTTCGAAAATTCCCAGGACGTCATCTACCCGATTTTCCCAGAGGTTACTGATGTCGATGTTCAGTTTGACATATCTGCTGATGTTTCAGAAAAAACGCGTGACGACGTGCGCGAACTTCTCCGGGTGTACTCGCCCAAAAAGACGAAAACTACTGATGTTGAGATGCAGATTTCTGTCACTGAAGAAAAACCTCTTTACGCCAATCCAAGACGTCTTCCTTTTGTTGAACGAGACATTGTTGATAAGCAAGTGGACGAATGGCTCAAAAATGATGTTATTGAACCTACTTCTTCACCGTATTCCAGTCAAGTCCTTGTTGTGCGAAAGAAGAATGGAGATCCCCGCATAGTAGTGGACTATCGGAGAATAAATAGACTGATCGAAAAGGACAGGTACCCTTTACCCCTTATTGAGGACATTCTCGATAGATTACAGGACTCCAAAATCTTTACAACTCTTGATCTGAAAAATGGCTTTCATCATGTAGCGGTTGCAAAGGACAGTCGCCGTTTTACTGCATTTGTGACGCATAGAGGTCAGTTCTGCTTTAAACGTATGCCCTTCGGACTGTGCACCTCCCCTTCTGTGTTTCAAAGATTTATAAACTGTGTTCTTAAAGACTTAATTGATAAAGGCTTCGTCTTACCATATATGGACGACATCGTTATACTCGCAAATAACGAAACTGATGGTGTTCAACGATTGAAACAAGTTCTCGAAGTCGCTAGTGCTTACGGACTTGAAATAAACTTTAAGAAATGCCAATTTCTGAAGAAACGAATTGAATTTCTTGGCCATGCTGTGGAAGATGGTAAACTCTATCCTTCTGCTCTAAAAACTTCTGCTGTCATCAACTACCCTGCACCTAAGACGATGAAGGATGTCCAGAGATATCTTGGATTAACTGGCTATTTTCGGAAGTTCATACCTTCGTATTCAACTATTGCTAAGCCACTTAGTGATTTATTGAAGAAAGGTATCCCATTCCAGTTTGGTGATGTCGAAAGAACAGCATTTAACCATCTGAAGACTTTATTGTGTCAAAGCCCAGTTCTGCAAATATATCGTCCAGATGCCGAAACTCAAGTTCACACTGATGCCTCTATTGATGGTTTCGGAGCAGTCTTGATGCAGAAATCAGCCCATGACCAACGTTTCCACCCCGTACACTACATGTCAAGAAAAACGTCGGATGCTGAACGAAAGTACACCAGTTATGAATTAGAAGTCCTAGCAGTTATTGAAGCTCTGAAGAAATTCCGAATCTATCTGCTGGGAACACACTTCAAAATAATAACCGACTGTGATGCCTTTGCCAAAACTATGAAGAAAAGAGACTTGAACACCAGGATTGCTCGTTGGGCACTGTTGCTTGAAGACTTCGACTATGACATAGAGCATAGATCTGGCTCGCGGATGTCTCACGTGGATGCCTTGAGCCGGATACAAGTCCTAGCTATCTCATCTGATCCTGTAGTAGAAAAAATCAAGAGGTCCCAACAGGATGACTCAAGTCTTGCCGCTGTTAAAGAAGTTTTGAAGACTCAACCATTTGATGATTACTGCCTCAAAAACGAAATACTTTATAAGTTTCAACAAGGACGCGAACTCTTAGTCGTACCAGAACAGATGCAAGGTGAAATCATCCGAAATGCGCACGACCGTGGACATTTCGCGGTAAAGCGAACAGAAGAACACATCAAACAACAGTTCTACATTCCTAACTTACCAAAGAAGATAGAAAAATGCATTGCGAATTGTGTCACTTGCATCCTTGCCCAGAGGAAGTCTGGTAAGAGAGAAGGACTTTTACATCCCTTGCATAAGGAAGACACCCCCTTGCACACGTACCACGTTGATCACCTTGGACCTCTACCCACATCGAACAAGAATTACAAACATATTTTTGCTATCATCGACTCTTTCACTAAATTTGTCTGGTTATACCCAACCAAATCCACTACTGCTCGAGAAGTTATTGCTAAATTAGATCAGCAAAAATCCACTTTCGGCAATCCAAGTCGCATCATTACGGATCGCGGTTCTGCTTTTACTTCAGATGACTTTGTCCAATATTGCTCACAAGAAAACATCACATTATCTCATATCACCACTGGACTGCCACGAGCCAATGGACAGGTAGAACGTTTAAACCGTACCATCATCTCAGTCATATCTAAACTTTCTATAGCCGATCCAACAACATGGTTTAAATTTGTCCCCACCGTCCAACGAATCATTAATTCCACTTATCATAGAAGCATTAACACAACTCCATTTGAACTATTGATTGGCACAAAGATGAGTCAGCAATCAGATTTGAAAATCAAGCAACTTATCGACGACGAAATACAACAACAATTCACAGACAACAGAGACGTTTTACGAAATAATGCCAAGGAACAGATTCTGAAAGTACAAAAGGAAAACAGGAAAACTTATAACCTTCGCCGACGTGCAGCCCCTAAGTACAGTGTCAATGATCTCGTCGCGATTAAACGTATGTACGCTCCAGGCATGAAATTATATTCAAATTTCTTGGGTCCATACCGTATCACCCGAGTTAAACCAAATGACACTTATGACGTGAAAAAATGTGGAAATACTGATGGTCCAATTAATACTACCACTGTGGCTGAGTATATGAAGCCATGGCCCACATAATTTTTTTCACATGTTCCGGATTGTCTATGAGTGCTTTCCATCTGTTTATTCTTATATTTGATTAATCTAGAAATTTTTAGTGTATTTTATTTTTCCGGTTTGTTATGTGTCGTCTGTACATCTGTTCAATTTTTTTCAATTTTATTTACCTGTTAATCTCCTCTTTTCATTATTTCCATTTATTTGCTATTTTTATTAGTCTTATTAGCTTGAGATTTAGTTGCTTTAAAATATTTCCTTTCAAGTGTAATTTTATCTAGTTGATGTATAACTTTGCTTTCATGCGAGGACGCATGCCTTGTCGGATGGCCGATTGTAGGAACTATATCTGCTCGGTCTATCCATGGCGTAAGCTTTCTTGGGCGTGCTCAGCCGCACGCGCAGGAATACTGTCAGACGTGACGTAACCCCACTGATGTGAGGACGGTGGCAGACGGCCTCCCGATCCTCGATTAGGTTTCCCCTCCCTTTACTTTATATTTTAATTGTTTAATTCAATGTTAATTGTCTTGTCTGTAACTGTCCCTTTCCCGTGTGATCTCAATAAACGTTAGTCTTGTATAACCAATGCTTACTCATTGAGTATCCATCCCCATAATATGAACCATGCGCCAAAAAAACCCCACTAATCAACCCTTTTGGGTTGGTGCAAAATATAAATAAGAAACTAGTAAGCTAAAAGTAGTCAACAAATTAGCAACTATTTACATTTTACTTTTGAATTTGCTTAAGATCATAATAAAAGGAATAATACTCTGCTAAATTTAAAATGAAAATGTTTATTAAAAATCAATTTATTAAGGTCAAAGAAGGACGTTCTTTCCATCTTAATGTAATAAGAGTTGTGAGCAATAAAGTTCCACAAGTACGAAAGGGGGGGCCTGGGGGTCCTCCCCTAGAAAACTAGTTTAAAACTAGTTTTGGTGCACCTAGTCCGAATTTCGGAAATGCATTTTCAGGTAGGATTTGCATTTCGATGAACTTAATATAAAATAAGTTGTAAATAATATAGTTCCAAGTAACTAGTTTTAGATCACTTAAAAGTAGTATGTATTTGAATAAAGGTGCACATAATGTCAATTTTATATTTACTCCAAGTAAAAATGGGAGGGGGAGGGTCTGGGGGATACTCCAAGAAAAATTTTGAAAAATTGCCTTTAAAAGTAGTGTTTTAGCTCATTTTGAGACCCTTTGGGTAACATTCGAAGAGAACGGTTCGTTGTAAACCCCGCAATTTTCAAGGGAAAAAAATTATTAATAGATATATATAAAATTTCGAGGAGGCTGGGGGTCCTCCCACAGAATTTTTTTTTGAAATTTGTCCCTTTAAACTTGTGTTTTATTTCATTTGAAACTACTTTGGGGAACACGCAAAGGGTATACCGCTTCTTGTAAGCGCTTCAAGAAACGCGAATATGCAAACAAAAATCTCCTGTTTTTTTTGTGTAAATTTTCGACCATTGTGTTATTTTCCCACCTTTAATAAACGATGATTACGACAAAACATTCTTATCTCACTGGTGTTTACAGGAGTTAACGGCAATAATTAACTGCAGATAAACAACTAGGTAACTGGTGTTTGTTGGGTGAGCAAATAATACCGTTAGTCAACATCACGTTTACTAGGTGAAGGACAAAGCTATGTGAAAAAAATTTACTATTTCTTTAACTGTCCCGTTAAGTATCATTAAAGATATTTTGAACGCCAAATATTTAAATATCACGAAATTTTAATTGTTGTCATCACTGATATATATGTGTTATTTATTTATTTATTTTTTAAATTTAATTTAATTTAAAAGTTTGACTTTTAAAGAGGGCGCAAAAAGAGTTTGTGACGTCATTCAATCCGGAACAATGTTCTTTATGAATGAATCAAAACTATTGTCGATTTTCACTTTAAGAATAACATTGAATGAATTAATTTTTTTGAAAGTTTTGTGTCGTTTTTTGAATTTAGAACTGTATTACTGGAAAAAGGGATTTTTTTTTCTGTTTCCAAAAAAATAACGGTAATTGCCCATTGTTGTGATTCACCTCCCTTCCTTGTGAGAAAATATCATGGATTGAATAAAACCATTCTCTCTTCCCAACATGACGTCATAGGTGGACATCCTGTAAATGAACAATTCTCGATTCGAATTCCTCTGAATTTCTCTTTATTCAAACTGTCCTATCTTAGGGGACGTCCATAAGTTACGTGTGGTGTTTTTTTTCCCGAATTTTGGATACCTCCCTTGGTGAGATTGAGTGAGATTTTGCTGAACACCCCTCCTCCTCTAATTCTCTCGTGGGATTTTCTCTATAATTTTAAATAAATAAATAAATTTCTCTGATGCGTTCTAGCCAGGTTTGTTTCGTCTTATCGGCATGACAATTAACATACACGTTTCAAAAGCTTTGATAAAAATTCATGTTGCAAATCAAAAATTGGTCTTTAACTTATCAATGTGCGCTGTTTCGACCAATCTGCACATTTTTCCTAAACTTGCGCTAAAAAAGATCAAAAAATGTAAATTTTCTAAGCTAAAAGTTGACGTGTGATTTCAATTTTTCCGTTTTTATGCGGGAAAATCATGTTTTCAAAGCCATCAGGTAAGCTTGGTCCCCCAAGGTTTCTAGTGTGCCCCCCAGGGTCTACCACCTAAATCCGCCCACGCTTCCGTAATTTATGGATGTCCCCAAATGAACAATTCTGGATTAGAATTCCTGAATTTCTCTTTATATTCAAACCATCCCATCAGCGTAGGGTTGGTGACTGAGAAAGCAGGAGTTTTCTCGATATACGATGCTCTATTGCTTTATACGATCGTGACTAGGAGCAGTTTGAGTTCAAATGAACTTGCTCTCCGATATTTCGCTTTCTTTTGCGAGAGTTTTCCAGTGTTATCAAGTAGTTTTGAGGGGGTTTTTTAGTTAAATTAAGACAAATTTTAACTTAAAAAATCAAAGAAACTCACAGCAAGTTTTTGAAAGTTAACAAAATAAATTTAAAAAACTAAAGAAGATAGAGCGAAAAACTACAATAGTTGACTCCCAACAATAACCTTTAAGAATTTACTCCCAGCATTCATTATTGTGATTTTATAACAATAGGTTTCATCAATGAAAAATTTTTAGGATTGAAATTTGCTGGATGCTTTTTTTAGATTGTAAAAAGGAAATAGTATTTTATGGCGAAATTTTATGGTTGGTAGTGTATATGTTACGGACAAAACTAATGCCCTAAGTGAGGCGTTTGAGTCTATATATTCTTTTCAACTAAGCGTGTATTCAGGAAGTTTCACTCATTGTTGAAGCGCAATTAAATTTAAAAAACAAATAAAGAAAGCGCTCAAATCTCCTTTCAATAACAAACGTAACAAACTGATGCGCAGGTGGTTTTTCTCGGAGTGTTCTGTTCGTTCTGTTTCTTTACGAGTACATCACACCGTCGAAGTTGTTCGGGGGATATTTACAAATTGAATAGTCAGTTTGAAGAAGGTTATAATACATTAGTCCAGTGTTTCACAACGTGGGGCGCACGCCCCACCGGTGGGCAATATGAATTTCTAGGGGGGAAATTTGAAATTTTTTAAACGAATTGCCCCCCAGGTGAGGCATGGGCCACCAGGTTTTATTTACTTCTCAAGAAGGTTTAACGAAAAAAATAAAGAATATGGGGGGCATGGAAAATTTTGGAAGGCTTTGGTGGGGCATGGACCGAAAAAGGTTGGGAAACACTGCATAAGTAAGTAAAAAAAAACAAGTTTTGAGAAAACCGAAAAAAAATCCTGTAAAACCAATCGAATTTTTGTTGTATAAGGAAATCCAAATTTTTTACTGGAAATTCAGGACCCTATTCAGGATATAATTTTGTTTTGGCTTAGTTAGTTTACTTCAAAAATAATAAGAAAAAAAAGACAAATTACCTTTAATTTCAAATTTTAAAAAATATGCAATGACTATGGACATTCATTTCACCAAATTCGAGGGGCTATATCTGCCTATTATAAGGGGGTAGATATTATTTCTCATTTTTCACTCATGTGTGGAGCGAAGCTTTCAGAATTTGTTTGAGCACAAAAAGTCAATTTGTCATTTTTTTGGACTATTCCTTTTTAAATTGGCGATTCAAATGATGTAAAGCTTGGAGGGCAGGGAGGGGGGTTGTAAATATGTGATATTTTGTGACAGGAGGGGAGAGGTCACAAGAATTGTGTCATAACACACTACAAATAAAGAAACAACAATTTTTGGAGGGAAAAATTGTTTAAAAAGAACGTCTTTATTGAATAGCAGCTAGAAAGAGAATGTACATCAAAATGAAAGCTCAAGGACAACCTTGAACCTAGACACGTGTGGCGAGGGTCTGATTCATTCCATCGTACATCCATGCTAATACTCATATATACTCAGTGTCTCGGAGTTTTTTCAAATCTTGAGCCAGACATAGCCGCTGACTTCATAGGGTTTGGGGGGGGGGGCTCGAGCCACCCCCCAATGTACAAAGAGCAGGGACTGAGGCCCCCGCCCCAATATTTTTAAAGTAATTTTTCGTTTTTAGTATGGATTTTCTGAGTATCTGTATCTCTACGAATTCCATTTGCACCGATAGTGCACTCAAAGAAAGCACTAACAACACAAAATGTATGCGCACTAATAAATGATTAAGTACTGGTAGAAATGAAAAAAGCTCGTTCAATAATATTAAGTATTTTATCTTTGAGGCTTCTATGCAGACAAGGGCTTTCAATTCGAGTTTAAGAAGATTTTGTCGGTGGTGAAGTGTGGCACTTTGTGACATAGGGGAGGAAGGGGGTCAAAAATCCCTAAATGTGACATCATTTAAGGACAGTCCCTTATGATGCACTTTGAGCTCTTTTCATCAAAGTTGAAACAACCGTTTATGTTCCTGAACAGCTAAAATTTATCTGGGAAAGAGGAAATGGCTCGACTTTGTCTCATCATCGTATACCATATCTCGCTCCATAAAATTCATCATATGCAACTCTTTCTCTCTGCATCACTCATGTGATTAACCCAGAAACAAAACGAGGAATTAGCCTGGCACGTGTGGCAGCTTTTTTTTTGTTCGGACAACATGCGGCAACAAGTAAAGAATCAATGCTTTACTTGTGGGAATTGTTACCGTTGCATAAAATTAAAATATTTTTTTAAGACAGAAAAAAAATGCTTTTTCCTGGTATAAAAAATGGTTTTAAATTCAAAAATCGATACGAAAAGTTTCAAAAAAATTTAGGCAATTCAATATTTCAAAATAAAAATCGACAATTGTACGACAATCGACTTTGTACTTGTTTCGCATTGAATAACGTCAGATATGTTTTGGCCCTACTTTAAAGTAAAAATCAACAATGTTTTCTTCTTCTTCTTCTTGCTTATCTCTCTGATCTGAATCAGATCAGATCCATGAGGTTGTTTGCCTTAAAAATATCGAGGACAAAAGATGGTCTTCTTTTAAGATCCTCTCGCACCAAATTTACACATTCAATT
Organism: Tetragnatha montana; assembly: GCA_963680715.1. NCBI lineage: Eukaryota > Metazoa > Arthropoda > Arachnida > Araneae > Tetragnathidae > Tetragnatha > Tetragnatha montana. The sequence goes on along the minus strand of OY796678.1, from coordinate 6,548,481 downwards.
AGGTGTTGAGCGGTGGCCTCTTCAACATTGCACTTGGTGCAAATAGGGAAGGTCCTGGTACCATTTGAAAACCTGATGGTTTTTAGATGTCCGGTGTACAGGCGAGCCAAAGCAGTTTGATCACTCCTGTCACCAACAAAATGAATTAGTGCTCCAGGACCCTCACTTAAGTACCATGGATGTTCTGGTGCTTTCTTCCAGGAGTTGTTTACAGAGGCCTTGCTTCTTGAGAATATCTCGAGGTACGTTAAAGGATCCCCAGCATCCTGGATCATGGAAGAGCCCTCTTTAGCCAGTTCATCTGCAATATCGTTATATTTTAGATTAACATGAGACGGAATCCATTGCAGATGGAGGACAGCGGAGCAGGAGAGGATCCTGAGTTTCTCCATAATTCTTATTCCTCTTTGATCCCCAATTTGTTTCCAATTTTGCAGATATTGTATTGCACTTCGGCTGTCCGAAAGTATCCAGATTTCTCCAGATAAATGTCTCTTTGTGACACAATCCAGAGCTATGTCAATGGCGATCAGCTCAGAACTGAAAACGGAGCCGTGATCAGTATTCCTACGTTTAAGAAATATTTCCTCTTTGCCGAACTTAATAAAAGCCCCACTTCCAGTGCATCCTTCATCATTCTTGCTGCCGTCTGTGTAAATCAGGACAGCCTCAACAGGAATACTATTAATCACTTCTAGGGCAGCCTGTCTTAAGTATTCAGGATGATGAGCGGACTTGTTAGTTCGGGTAAATAACTCTGTGTGAAAATGTACCCCAGGCAATAGATCCAATGGGGATGCGATTGGTTTTAGAGAATTAAATTCAACAGAAAATTTCAATGCATCCAGTTTCTCAGCATAACTAAGAGGACTATTCCTTAATTAATAATATAATTAAAATCCTAAACCATTGTTTAATCTCACTCAATCTCACCAAGGGGGAGGGAGGGGTCCAAAATTTGGGAAAAACACCTCACGTAATTTATGGACGCCCCCTAACGGCTATTAAATGTCTAGAACAGTGTTTCCCAACCTTTTTCGGTCCATGCCCCACCAAAGCCTTTCTAAATTTTTCATGCCCCCCGTGTCCTTTATTTTTTTCCAAAATCCTTCTTAAAAAGTAAATAAAACCTGGTGGTCCATGCCCCACCTGTAGGGCAATTTGTTTAAAAGTTTTCAAATTGCACCCCCTAGAAATTCATATTGCGCCCCACGTTGGGAAACACTTGTCTAGAAATATTGTTTTTAATTCTTTCAACACATTTAATCAAACTTCTACTATTATTGGAAATTCACTCCGATCTCTATGCATTGATTACCATTGACTCAAATTATATTTTTCTAATTGAGTGATAAACAGTTTTAATTTAATTTAAAATAAATTGATGTTATATTAAAATTATAGTTAATAAACTCTGATGCGCCACTAATATTCAACCAATGCGCCACGTTTTGGCCACCCCTGCTGTAAAACAATATCTCGTAAGTAGTTTTGCAACAGAACTGGGCATCAACATTGATATAGTGGTCATAAATAAATGCTCTCATTATTTACATAGAATGTTGGATTCAAGGACAACTTTTATCAGGTCAAAGGCGAGCACCTTTGCTCAAATTTACCTCTAGGTTTTTATCTAAGCTTTAAGATTAGGTTTCGAAAATATTTTCGGACTAAAATTCCAAATAGTGGGAGGAAATTTAAAAAAAAAAACCTTGTATTTGTTACATGAAACGCATATTTTCGAAACTAGTAGTTTCTTAATACCTCTATTTAAATATTTTCCTTTTATTAAAAGGAACAATATTTGGAAGAGCCAATCCTGTTTTTCCCAAGTTGAAGGGGAGATAAAAATACCTGTTGAAGTACCCTCTAAAAATCACTGTTGTTTTAACTTAACGGATTTTTGACAAATCTTTTAACATCACGTCTCCATATTTATTATGTAAAATAAAATTTTATCTGTAATTCAGAGTCACTATATTTTTGTTTGTTGTTTTATTGATATTCTACAGTTATGTAACAGAAAATCTCCATTTTACGTAAAACAGAAATTTTCTATGTAACGCAGCTGCACGGCGCCATGTTTTTTTATTGAGGGGGAGGACCCCAAATTATATTTCTGAGTCCCCCGTTTATATTTAATAGATTCAATATAGTGTAGCTGTTTAATACATATTTTGGTAGGATTTGCAGCTTGATGATTTTAATATACAAGTATTGTGAAATATAGGATCTCCAAGTACACAAGAGAGGTCTAGGGGTCCTCCCCCAGAAAACTTTTGGAAATTTGACCCTATAAAAGGGGGTTTAACTCGTTTTGGTACACCTAGTCTGAATTTCGAAGAAAAGGTTTTATTCACTTAAATTCAGAAGGAAGCATACACTAGAAGGCTTACATAAAAATAATTTGTCATTTAGTATTTTTATTCTAACTTATACAATACCCAACAAAGACATGCTTGAGAAGGAATTTTCAAAGGAATTTTGTGTTAAATAGTAAAATTTATAAAAATTAAGCGTTGCCAACTTAATAAAGTAGTATAGAGTGTTTTCAGGTGACGTCACAAACGGTTATTTTCTTTTAACTGTGTACCTTCTGTAGGGCTTTTAACTGTTGCTAAGGCCGTTGTTTTGTTTACCTGTTGCTAAGGCGGTTTTTAGGTATGGGATCACGTGATTGCAAATGCTCCAATAGAAGAATTCCACGGCTAGTCATTTTCTGTAACTGTTAACCTTTGTAGGGCAAAAAACTGTAACCTTTCTGTTGCTAAGGCCGTTGTTAGGTCCGAGTCATGTGATTGAAAATGCTCTATAGAGCATTTTCAATCACATGACTCTGCCTAACAACGGCCTTAGCAACGTTGTTTTATTCCTCCAGTGACATCATGTGCGAATGCTTCTATTGGATACTTCTGTTTCCCGCTCCTAACAACAGCCTTAGCAACGTTGTTTTTGTCCTCCAAGTGACGTCATGTGCGAATGCTCTATTAATAAATGCAAAAGAAAATAAACATTTAAAAGTAAATAAAGCAATTCTTTTCATGAAGTTGGTTCAAGTTGAATTTTGATTTATCTAAAAGTTTTGAGGCAAGTTGGTCCTCAATTACCATTCCCAATACACTTCTCTGTTGATGTGAAACCGCTTGTTATTTATACGTGCGTTCTATCGTAAATCAATATACAGAAGCAGAACATGAAACAATGGACCCGAACGAGGTAGTAAGGCGTCCCATTCACCAGGAATTTTCGTGACCCAATGAGATATTTGAGGGACAGAGAGAGAGGGTGCTTCCTGAATTCTGGAATCACGTTCCAAGGGTGTTTTCAAAAACATGAATGGACTTGTGGTTCGAGTTTCTGTACAGCTCGGGGTATACACCAAAGCTGCAACCACAGACTTTTGTTTCATGGGGGGGGGGAGGGTTGACTCAACATTTTTTCTGATGTATGCACCTCCTTTCGAGAACTTTGATACCTTCAGTTTTAAATGACTTACGCAGAGGATTTTAATTTTAGTGCACTAAATTTCAAAATTGTGTTTACAATGTGAATCCCATATAAAATTGGGGGGAAGTTTTAGAAATTTCCCCTGCAAATAGTGTTTTACCTCATTTCCATACCGGTTAGATTGCACCCAAAGCGGACCACTCCGTTTAAGTGCCAGAATTTTTGCGGAAAAACAAAATAGTATAATAAACGGCTAAATTTCAAGGGGATTTTGGGGTCCTACTCCCCGAAAATTTCGGATATTCGCCTCTAAAAGTACTTGTTTTAACTCATTTTGAGACCTTTTAGGTTACATCCAAAAAAGACCACTCCTTGTAAGGTAAGTCACAACATTTTCAAGGAAAAATAGTGCATAATAGATTTCAAAATTTCGAGGGGGGTTCGAAGGTCATCCCTTAAAACATTTTTGGAATTTTTACCCTTAAAAGTAGTGTATTGGCTCATTTTTCAGTAACTTGTAAGTCGCATTGTTTTTAACCTATCAACCTTTTAATAATGGCGTATAGACTACGCTCGACTACGGACTTCACGTCCGCATCTTATAAGCCTTTTAACAAACTTCATATTTTAATATTGGTTGGAAACATACATGACTTTTAATTTAAATATATTTTTAACTATTAATCTAGTGTTTGGCGCGGAATGTCCGATAAAGGGACCTTGCGCCATAAAACCCAAAACAACCAACCAACCAACCTTGTAAGTCGCATAATTTTCAAGGGAAAAAAAAACACTATGTTAACTGATATGTGAGAAAAACATTTGAACGTGGGTTTTTTCTTTGTAAAGCTTTGAAACAGACTGAAATTTTGGTGGACCTTTGGTACATTTATATACTCTACGCACCACTGAAGTTCCATTGTTCTAGCTCTCTTGTGGCGAAAAATAAAAGCAGAAGATGCTAACTAACCCCGGTCTCCCCTATAAAAACTATAACATGGATGAAAATGATAAAAAAAAACAATTGTGAATACGGATTTATATTGTGGATTTTACGGTTTTACTCAACCATTTAAGCATCAACTAATCCAGTTTAAAGCCGTAAACTCTACGAGATAGTGCTTACAGTGTATTTTGAAATTTCTGAAATGAATGTACTGAAATATACTCCATATTTATGAAGAGAAATTATAAATACCAACTGGAATTTTAGAAAAGAAAAAAAAAGAGAAAGGGTTAAAAATTTTTAAAGAAAACTACTGTTACCTTTGTATAAAATATGCCGTAGAAGCCCATCGGATGTTATCAGGTGTGATACCGATTTTCACTCCGCAAAGATAAGTTCCGCTGTCTGCATTCCTGTATTTTATTTTTGACAGGTCAATCTTATCTCTTCGACTACCTGCAATGAGTTTTAGAGAGCAGTTTGGAGAAGGGTTATATTGGAGTTCTAGAAAAAAAGTATTTAGATTAACATATCTAAATACACTGATAATAATACACTAAATACATCTAATACAGATTCATTAAGTGATACATGAATCGTCAGTTTTAAAAGGGAAAGATTTTTATTACCCACATTAGTTTGGGATCCGATCCCCTTTTATTTAATGTACGTATATTTATCTTTGATTAAATATAAAAGGAAAATATTTGGAAAAAAGGAAAATAAAAAAGAATCCTTATGCTCTATAAAAAGAGTGAGTTGAGAAAAGAAACTTCGTTTTTTCATAAATTAAATTTTTAAAAATTTGATTTTGATTTGATTGATAATAACCCAAGGGAACCTTGTAGCTTTGGATTCCCAGTTCTAAACGTTTATAACGAGGGTTCCCAAGCTGTTAGATTGAAATTATATCTTAAAATAAGTTTTTTTAATAAAGTTCCATAAATTATGTTAAATTTTTTTTCCCACTCCTGTTCCTCCAAAAGCAACACAATTCTTCACTATGCGAGCCCTCTCTAAGTAGTGGGGCTGACCTCTATCGGCAGTACTTTGAACTATGGAACCCCTTCGGAGGTGCTGCCCTCTGTAGGGAAGACTGGATAGAAAGTAATTTCTTATTAATGTCGTTCCAATGCAGGCGCCTCAAAATCGTTTCAAACTGGCCATTTGGGGCCATTACGATGGTTCGCAAAATAGATTTTCATGAAATTTTAGGATTCTCACACTTTTGATGCTAATATCAAACTCAAATTTATATTTCAAACCTCAGTTTATTCTCACTGATAGTAACTAGTACTTTTTTGCAGCTAAATTTAACTAGAAGGAAAGGAAATGCCTCCTTTATTATTGCAACAGCAGTGTAAAACGGTTTTAAAGTTTGATGCCATTAATTGCTTACATTTTTTTTTCTCTGAATGTCTTTCTGGGCTCAATATAATAAAATAATAGCCATAAAACAATAACCGAATCACACTGTAACACATTCTGGACCCTTCTGGGACACATTCTGGGGGAGAACCCCTAGCCCCTTCGAAATTTTGACATCTGTTATACGGTGTTTTTTTTTCTTGAAAATTCGCCCGCTTACAAAAAGCGGTTCACTTTGAATGTTCCCACAAAGAGTTTCGAAATGATATAAAACACTAGTTTAAAGAGGCAAAAATCTGAAGTTTTAGCGGAAAATTCTTTGAAAATTCTGTGGGTGACAAGGGGCGGTTCTCTTCAGATATAATCCAAAGGTTCTCAAAATGAGCTGAAATACTACTTTAAGGGGCAAATTTTCAAGCATTTTCTAGGGGAGGGACTGCTTTTTATGTGATGTAAAACTTAAAGTTTAAATGTACTCGTTAGGGGGTACCTCAAAAACAACGTTGAGTCGAACCTCCCCCAAAACAAAAGTCTGGTTATGGCCTTGGCGGCTCGCATGATTTTTGTTTCCTAAAAAAGTTGAACTTCCCTGATCCATCCCTTTTAAAATTTTGCACTTTCCTGAACTTTGAATCTCAAGTACTAGAATTGGATTACAGATCAATTACAGATCTAGTTAAAACTGCCGACTGAATTTGCGTATTTTACAGTAGCTGTCATACAGTGGATCTTACTTCCGCATTTTGCTATATCAGGTGTGAAATTTCAGTGTCCTTTCGCTCTCTGCAGATAACAACGCGCATTCCTATATCCGAATTGCCTGATGATTTCAAACGGCATGTCAACATCTTATCTATCTGAGCTTCCTTGTCAAAGTTCGATGCTCGCTTTTGTGGGCGCCGAAACAAAGTTTACGACAAATTGACAATTTTATGAGACTGGTGCATGGAGAGGGATAAGGGAAACAAGCCTGTGCCATTTGAATTCGATTCAGGGTGTATTTTGAAGGGGAAAATGTATACTACAGTCATACATATTTGAAAAATTAATAGACTAATATTGATAATAATAGCGTATGTGTTGCTTGAACCATATGCTCTCTTTAGAGCCAATAGTTGTTGTTTACATGCGCTGTGACGTCACATTCAATAATATCCCGTTTTCCGATCATTAAAAAACAGTAAAAAGACTAGTTTCGAGTGCGATGTGACCGTTTTTTGATCACATGACTTTACTAGTGTTTTGGCAAATATAAAATCGAATTTTAAATTATTCAAAACATATTTTTGAACTTAAAAATCTGATATTTGAGAGTTCTAAACTATAACGTATCAAAAAAGGGTAAAATTAAGCAAATTCCTCATTACTTGTAAGAGTGAGCCTTTATGCGAGGCGCCAGGAGCACACGGGAGAAAAAAACGGCAGCTCTAGACCTACCATTTCAAATCTCTCGTTTCCGTATCGTTCCTTCTACGTGTTTTGAGTTTCTGTATACGGCATAACATAGCATCATTACAGAAAAATCCCTTCTTTGTGCGCGTATTTACAGTGAGGTCCTCCACCCTACGAAGTTTCGAGTCTTTAGCGATGGTAGATTTTGCTGTGCGTTGATGAGTGAGTGAATGAATGAAAGGTAGATGAATGGTAAAGCTCTTTTATTATTATGGACAAGATGTCTCCCCCCCAAACCCTAATCAAATGGGCAGAAAGGGGTATTCTTTGACTCATGGACGTATATAAGGGGGGAGTTTAGGGGGTCCAGACACCCCCCTTAGCCTAAAACCATACATCAGCCTAACAGGAAGGTTCCTGTCCCAAATATTCAAAAAATGTTTTTTTTTTCCCCTAAGGTAGTCATGACCAGTCTTAACTCTAAAGTTGGCGACCCCGACTGGCCTAGGGAGGTCGCGAGGGATGGGATTTTTCAAAAAATGTGTGAAAATACAACTTTTTCGAGTCAAATTTCACAAAATTTTCTGGGGGAGGACCCCCAGACCCCCCTTTTTTACTTGAAGGCATGTATTAACCACAAAAGTCTTTGATTAAGTTCAAAAAATTCACATTTGCCATACATTTTACTTGGAAAGGGAAAACTATTAGAAACATGGGGGGGCCAAGACCCTTTCGAAACAGTCTAGTAACGGCTCCCTTGGTCCTGAGGTCTTATAGGTTTTGCCCTACCCCAGTCAAAAAGTTGAACTTACGCCTATGATACTCCATTTTGTCCCTCTCGTGATAAAGGTTAACCTAAGCCTTTGTAAAAGCTGCTACGTACGTGCTTTGACTTGACTTTTAATAAGATCTAAAATGAGTTATACGAAAAAATTTTTGGTTGTTGCAGCGGACCTGGCGACGTGCTCGTTCTACTACTGGAGGGTGGACTGGCACTCTGCGGTGGAGGCGTGCGGCAAGGAGGGGAAGCGGCTGCTCTGCTACAAGGGGCGGAGGGAGATGGAAGACATCACGGAGGCCTTCCGACTCTCTTCCGACGCCGCCCTCGACCTCTGGATGGCCAGCAGGAACTGCTCCTCGGACAGGTGGGTATCACACAATTGAAAAAAAAAAATTCAGGTGACGTCACGAGGGGACATCCATAAATTACGTGAGGTGTTTTTTCTAAAATCTGGACCCCCCATGGTGAGATTTAATGAGATTTTGCTGGACCCCCCCCCCTCCCCCCACGTAAGATTTTCTCAACCACTAGTTTTGTTTTATCGGCATAAATATTACCATCCAGATTGCAAAATTTTGATGCAAATACACGTTGAAATCAAAAACATGGATCTAACTTGTAATTATCACGACTGACTGATGGCTAATGATTTGCTGTTTTGACTAATCTGAGCATTTTTTCTGAACTTGTGCTAAAAAATATTAAAGAAAAAACGTATATTTTCTAAACTAAAAGTTGACGTGAGATTTTAACAGCCATATTCATAGCCATCAGCGTCGAGGTTAACCAGCGGTTAAAGAAAGAAAAAGTAGCTTTCCGTTGACTCTGATTGGTGGAATTCTTCTTTGATCGAGGATTTAACACTGACGCTGATGGCTGTGAATATGGCTGTTACTGACTCCCCCCTCCCCCTTGGTGAGATTTTCCTGGACCCCCCCCCTTTTGACCTCACGTAATTTATGGATGCCCCCATAAGACTCGCGCGCAGGGCGTGGAAAACTTTTGGGGTTTTCGCAGGAAATCTTTTTTGAAATAGTTTATATTTTTAGATTATTTAGATTTAAATTAGATTGTTAATGCTCAAGAAGCACTATCGCAATATTTAGGTGGTACAATGTGACTGTCATTAAGCCATTTAAAGAGGATTAGGGGTGCTTAATTAATTAATTTGCAGAAAATATTTGAAGAAAATTTTATTTTATGGTGTTTATAACAATTCATGTTACACACTTAGTCACAACGGGTCACAACGTAGCCAAACTTAGTTTAATAGCATTTCCTTTCCTTTAATGTCTTAATAATCTGTAATTACTTTAATTAGCACCTTAAAATTAAATTAACACAAGAAATGTAAGTATTTTTATCAATACTTATGCAAACTATATACATCAAAAGAAGTCCAATCTGTCAGTAAAGAGACGGATATTCTTTTTTTTTAAATAAATCTAATATAATAAAAGTCAAATCTTGTGGCTGGCTGGCTGGGTGTGTTTGTCCTTTATACAAATCTACAGTTTCCTTCCGATCTGCACCAAACTTGGTATACATACGTAAAAACACCCCATTTGAAATTTAGGCGATGTTTCGAAGTTCTAGAACGACCCCTTGACCCTCTTTTGACCGTTTTTATGTTGTTAAAACGCTTATTTTTCTCCATTTTTAAACTTTTGGCCCGAAGCCAATTAAATACCGTCACTAAATCAAAAAAAATTATTTCATGATCTAACTCGTGTCGCGGCAGCCAATGAAATAATCAAAACACTTTTTTCGTTAAAAAATAAAAACTAATCATGGTAGAAGTACAATATTTTACACACATATACAATTATTTTTTACAAAAAGATGGTCGTTTCGTTTTTTAAAAAAATCGAATTAGTTTTAGAATTATTAAGATTCTAAGTTTCAATTTTTTCCCTGTTCAAACATGGCTACCGTCAACATATACTTTCATTTGTTTTGTTGGAACCGGGATGAAAAGGGCGTTAGGAACACAAAGATAAAAAAAGTTACCGGGAACACCGGGATATGAAAAATTATTACCGGGAGAACCGGAATATAAAAAAATACCGAGAGAACCAGGATATAAAAATACCGGGACCACCGGGAAATGAAAAAATACCGGGAACATCGGGATATGAAAAACTACTGGGAACATTGGGAATTTCGGTTACAGAAAATTAGACATACACTTGAGAAAACTTTAAAAAAAAATTGATTCACTCCACCCGTGCAAGGCCGGGCATTTCAGCTAGTAATATTATATAAAATTCTGATGCCAGATTAATTGAAAAGGAATTACTTAATTAGTGTTTCCAGTTTCACACGAATAATTATACTTTTATTCTTATTTTAGAACAAAACCTTTTTTTTTAATACTAGGGGGCCTGCCCCCTGCTCGCTATCGCTCACCAACCCCCGGAACTACTTCGCAGTTCTTTTTAGATCGCTTCGCGATCTCAGCGAGCAAAGCTCGCTTGTTCCATCTTACCAATCACCCCGCTGGTCGGCTTAATTAATGCTCCTTTACAACCGAAACTACTTATCACTCTTGCTGATAAATAATTTAATCCAAATCATCCCGAAAAAAAACTATTGCTGAAATATTACTTTCCTAACTTAAATTGAAAATAAAAGAAATCACACATAGTGAGCTATCGCTCACCAACCCTCTGAACTGCTTCGCAGTTCTTCTCAGATCGCTTCGCGATCTTAGCGAGCAGAGCTCGCTTGTTCATCTCAACAATCCAGCAGAAGCCTTTTCTCCGAATAATTTAATTGAAATGTTAAAAAAATATTCAGCAAGTCTACTAATAACCATCAACCACTTTGTAGAAAAAAGCATTGTTGAAAATAAAAGAAATCAGACTCATCAATAAAACACGCATAAAACTCGTCTGTTTCTCTAGTGAACGGCGAGAAAGAGAAGAAAAAATTGACACTTTGAATCTTAATAATTCTAAAACTAATTAGAATTTTTGAAAAAACAAAAAGCCAATATTTTTATAAAAATTATTTCTATGTGTCTTTAAAATATCATAGTTCTACTGTGATTAGTTTTGCTTTTATAACGAAAAAACAGAAAAATCTTCAAAATTTTCGAAACTTTAAAACTTAATTACTTCATAACTAATTCGAAATTCGAAAAAAGGGCGACGTGGTGCAAAACTGCACATCTAAGAGTATGTGTCTGCAAAAATCATATTTCTGCTGCTAATAGATTTTGCTGGGGGCGAACTCGCAGCAGAAAAAAATAATTTTCGACTTTGACATTAAATAACTCTAGAACTAATTATCTCATCTATTAGCTTTTAGAACGAAAACGATCCTCATACACTTGAATAGAAATGTTTAAAATTTCACAAATTTCCGTGGAATAGTTTTTGCGTAGTGAGAGTTCAAAGTGTTCAAAAATAAAATTTTCAAAAGCAGCGGCAGCGGCTAGCAGCGGCGGCGGCCGCGGCGGCCGCGGTCACTGTTACTTTTTTTAATATAGAGAGATTTTAATTTTTGATGTTACTTTTTTAAATGTTATTTTTTCTTACAAATTTTACAAAAAGTGTCTAATTACCTGAATAAATAAAACGAGAATAAAAAACATTCGAAATAGGAACAAAAACGGATAAACGCGCAAAAACGGGGAAACCAAAACCAAAACTAACCTGGCATTGCTTCTGTGCAACTCTACTGCGCATGTTCGAAGTCACGTCATAATTCTTTGTTGTTTATTATGTTTGTTGACTTGAGAAATGGCGGCAGTTCTGGGCAGTTTGGATTCTTTGAAACCGAAAGCGGTAAAAACTAGAGGAATTAACCAACTAATTGTTAAATTTCAATTTATTATTTCATAAAGTGTACTAATAGTGCGTTTGAAAACTAATACTTCTATTTCACTTCGAGTAAAAAAGAAAGAAAGCCTAACGTAAGGCTTAACTTTAACTTGGAATCTTCAACAAAGAATATCTTCGACTAATTTTTATAAGTGTCAGTTTACCTACAGTTTGATTAATTCCAGTAATTTTTTAATAATTTCTTAAGAACATAATCCTTATTTGTGTCAAAAATTGTTTTATCGTATGTTTTACTGTATGACCGTTAGAAGAACAATGGAACATTCTTAAGTTTTGGTTTGTGTTATCTGCCTTGATACCAGTTCACTTTCTGATACTTTAATTAGATTTTAGTTTCTTAACAACTTTTAAACACATAATATTTTGTTTCTACCAATTAATTTTGATACTAAAAACATATTCAAAACTACTGTTTATTATGCACTCCCTGAATACAAAATATTCGAAGTTCTTGCCAATATTGAAAACTACAGCTTAGTACGAGTTAAAATTAATAGGAGTGTATGTATGAAACAATCAGTTTTATCGAGTTCTCATAGTAACCAGTTCTTGAACCTTAATACTTCATTGCTAATAATAACTCTTCCAGTTTAGCTGAAGATTTCCAATTTTGAAAGAGTTTTCCAATTAGTTACAGAGTTATAAAGCCCGAAATTTGAAACACCACAATCAGACCATAACTGGAAGATATTTATTAAAAACAAAACGTAAACAATTTAGTTAATAATAAACTGAAATCTGAATCAAAAGAATTATAGTAGCTATGTTATTTATAATACTTTTTGAATACAATGGTATGATTTTTGCTTTTGCATCTTTCCAGAGCATGTATTCGTACCCAGCTAAAGTTTTTGGTTTTGAAAAAGGGTTCAATTTTGTTACCTGTTTCGTTAAATATCACCACAAGGTGTTTAAGATGAAAAATATTCAAATATCGCCGAATTTTTATTGTTCTCATTGATAGAACTGTTTATTTTAATCTATTAGTTTTAGTTTGCTATATTTCTAATATTTGGTGTCTAAAACAGCTTGGCGAATTTACAGGACAGATATAGGAAATTAAAGAAAAATTTATAGTACTTCTATGTTTTAACTCATATTTACTTTTTATATAATGTCTTTAGTTTTCTGTGGTCTGTCCAGGGCAATTTTACTACCGTTTTTAGGTACCTTCACAAATTCATCATTTGATAACACAATTTCAGTTTTAGGAAAAAAGGTATCTTCTCAAAATACAATTTTGAAAGAAAGTTCTCTGTAAGCTATATTCTCTCAATAGTTAAGTTTTAAGCCATTCTGGACTAAATTTTATTTTGTTTTTAATGTGTTAAAGAATTATGTAGCATGTTTTTATGTTGATTTTGCACTTATACATTTTCAAAAATTTGCAGATAAATTTCTAAATTTTCACAAAATAGGTACCTCTTAAAAAATCCTAGACAGATGCATGGCTTTTGAATACACATTTGAATTGTATTGTGTATAGTGGAGGTGGAGTATTCTATTTTCTCAGCTCTCATTTCCTAGCTCAGCCATTATTTTTTACCTGTAAACTGTTTATAACTAACCTGTGGTGAGTTTTTTGAAAGTTATTTACCCATGTCTTCCCTCTAGTGATGTTCTGAATTGCCTTTCAGGGAGGTTGAGTGTCTTTCCCTGCACATCGCCAAATCGGGCAGTCGCGTCTGGCATTACTTCCAAGAGGATTGCTCTGAGGCGTTTCCTTTCGTGTGCTGTGTGAAGAATTCAGGTGAGGATCGAATTTATTGCAGAAGGGAGACTTGTTGGACAGACTTAGATGAAACCAAAAAATAGTTTCTACAAATTAATAGTGCCCCGCAGTCCTTTAAATTTTGAATTTAAAAGATATTATGACAGTCACATTATTTACCTAAATATTGCAATAATGCTTCTTGAAAAAAAGAAGGGAGAAATTAATTTATTTATCAAAATTATGAATTATTTAAAAAACATTTTGTCCAAAATCTCAAAGTTTGCCGTGTTGTTGCATGGTCGATTTTTGTTGTGTTATCTGAAAGCTGCCTTGGTGGAATGGAATCTTTATGTTGGAGTTTGTTTGTTGTTGCAGAAAGTGCCTTAATTTATTGCAGTTAAACCTCTCTGATGGCACCTATCTGTAAAATATTACCAATAGGAATCGTTAATGTTTTTTTTCTACAGAATTTTTTTTTTTTTTTTTTTTTTTTTTTTTTTTTTTTTTTTTGTGTATTTATTAATAATTTTTGCTCTCTTATAGTCAATGAGTAAATGGTTATTACTATTTGTAATTCTTTACTGTAAGAAAGATCTTTACTGTTCATATTGTTTTTCATCTGTTTTGAGTACATATCTTAACTTTTTGCTCTCTTGTAAACAGCAGTGGTTATTATTAAGTTTTGTCTAGTATGTGTAAAGCAGTCTGTGCCTTGTCCCATTCGATTGTGTTATTGCAGAGCTCGTCTCCACTACATCCACAACCTCTAAAACAGAGTCCTCCTCCTCCACTGCCACTACCACTGAGAATGTGTGGTCCACAACCTCTCTTCCCACCAGCACCGCCGTGGTACCAAAGACCTGTCGGCCAGTTCGGAGACGAGGGATTTGGTGGCCGGAAACCAAGGCGGGAGATACTGCGGTCCACTCTTGCCCTGGAAACTCGACAGGTAGTATTATCTTTATCAGGGGGGGATTTTTTTACACTACCCCCTTTGGAACATTGACGGTCATACTAGGTGTAGTTATTAAATAACGAGACTGATGCTGTAAATCATATTATTTATAATTGATCTATATTTAATTATCAAGAACAAATTAACAAGAACAAATTTATTTATTGACAAAGAAAGAAGGATTTTACAGTTGAACATACATAACCTGGAGGCAGACCTGGAAAAAGTGCCCGAACCTACAAACCTGGTTCGGGGGAAGCCCTTGCCAGCTTCATAGGAGCAATGCATAAGGTTCGGGTAAATTTTATTAGGTTCGGGGGAAGGTTACAACTTTTTCCTGGTCCGCCTGGTGGAAATAATCCTGTGCAGGTATAATAGAAATACAATGAGATATAATAAACAAACATAAAATTACTGGCAAAATTAATACTTAGAATTGAAATACGAAATAATGAAAAATGTGAAAGGAAAACAAAAAAACGAATAAATATGTATTTAAAAAAAAGGTGTACTAAGCGTTGGCGAAAACGGTATGGTGTCGGGGAGTTATCAATTAATTTCAGTCAGTTTAAAAAAGTTGTTCAATATCAGTTATTATTACCTTTAATATGCATCCCTCCTCTATTTTTGATGTTGTTTGTTTTTTTGATGAGAAAGGGCTTGTAGTTGTGTAAATCATTTTCATTATCTTCGCAGCCATCTTGGAAGACACTTAAACCCCTCAATAACTCGAGCACATGACAAATATTTATCTCCTCACATGTCCTTTATTAAAAATTGATTTTTCCGGCAAAATGGAACAAAATGCTTTTATGTAAATGTAAACATACACTACAGCCAGACGAATTTATTTAAAAACATGGGGGTTGCTGCATTTAAAACAGAAGGTTTCATACTAAACAACTATGCAATGTTCATATTTTTCACATGCTTAGTTCTTCTGTAGGAGCATCAGTCTTGTTATTTAATTAATAGCCACACCTTGTATTCACCACTAACAACCTAAGGTTAACCTGGTTATTCTGGTCTGGAATTCTGCAATCAAAACTTAAAACATAAAAGCCAACCTTGTTTGAGTAATGGTTTAACCATAACACATTTGAGATGAAAGTTGCAAGTATTTCTTAACTTCTATTAACACATTAAGTATTTGCATACTTGCTCATAAGTTTGAAATATAAAACACAAATTTTTACACCCAATTTTTGGCGATATTTCTGATATAATTTAACCTACAAAACATTTTCTTGCCATCTTAAAGGAACATTTCTTGAAAATAGGGCATAAAAGCCAACCTTGTTTGAATAATTGTTTAACCATAACATATTTGAGATGAAAGTTGCAAGCATTAGCACATTAAAAAGTTGCGTATTTGAGTTTGAAACATAAATTTTTGCTCCCCATTTTAGTTACCTTATCAGAAATTAATACAATGGTTTGAATAAAGCCAGCTATTGACAGAGTTTTGAGAACAGAAAATAATAAAGGAATGATTGAATTGTTCCATTCATCCCCACACCCACTTATTTTTAAAATTCTAAACTAAGCTTGGAAAATAACCATGATTTTCGTTGATTTAAACTGTAAACTATACTAATATAAGCAGTATACATTTTCAACACAGTCAAGTTTTTAGCTATAGTTAAATTTTTTTTTAATAACTCTTATAGAAGTTAAACAAAAAAAAGTTACTTTTGGTAAGGAAAAATATGTTTATAGTAGTCCAATTTATACAAGCATGGAAGCTGATGTTAATAAACAAAATTTTTTAGGTACTACTATCTTCTGGGTGAAGTATTTAAAGTGAAGTTAAGATAGGAAAAATTCAGTTGTCCTATGCATCCCCACTTTCTCCTGTAGAAAGTGGGACCACATATTGTGTGTTTGAAAGATACTGCAAGTTTGCAAATTGTAGCTTTATTGAGTCTTTAATATAGTTTTGAATGTTACAGGTTTTCATGTAATTTTCGTAAGCTACCTTTTAAGTTATATCCATTTTTAATCCATATAGTAAACAATTTCAATTTGCCAAATTCATCTGCAAAACCATCAGGCCATCTAACTTTAAAAAAAGGCATCTTTCTGTATTTTACTGTTTATTTAGTTATCAGTGCAATTCAATAATAATTTATGTACCAGTTTTGTTGTATTGCATCCAAAGGAGTTCATGTTACAGGAACTAGGTTCTTTAATCCCCCCAGCTTAAAGGAAAATGAAAGAGTTTGTTGTGTTGTGCTTAAAGTGAAAATGTATGAATTTGATCCAATTTGTATTTGTATGCTGTATGAGAAGTTAAGTTTCAATATTAATTTTCATATAAAAAGTAAATTTAGGAAAAAGCATTGGTCTCAAGTTAATTTGTTTCATAAGAGTGAATCACCTGTATATTTTCAAAATGTTTAAATTTGTAAAAACATGAATAATTTAATTAAATCAATATTAGTTAATCAATCAAATAGCATATAAATATCTTTAACTGTATAAATTACCATGTTTTTAACTTTGAGGAAACTTCCAGATAATTTTCAAGCTTAAAAATTACTGTACTTCTATTAAAAATTGGTAAATCAAATATGTTTTTCAATAAGAATTTTTCATCAGTGGTATGTACTTAATACTTATTTTTCTACAGGAAGTGTCTACTGGTCTTGCAAAGAAATCCATGGCCATGGCCTGTGGTCTGAAAGAGGGCCCAATTTCAAAGAATGCAGATCGGATAACATAATGATCTTAAAGGATAAGGTAATATTACACTCTGGTATACTTCAAGCTAATGTGGTATGGGATCCCTGGTTTTTCTTATTGTGTTGTGTAATGCAAAGAAACAAAATGTTACAAAAAAACTAAATGATTCTGTTTTAACCCTTTCAGTTCACACTGCCCCAAATACTCCATAGGATTAAATAGAAATCTCAGGCAGCTTAGGATTGAAAGGGTTAATAATTACCATATTTATAAGTCCAAAATGTAGATTCCAATTTATGATGGTATTCAACTGCACTATCTAATTTAGTTTAAAGTTCCAAAATCTAATATCCTTATCTCCAGAAAGTTATTTTGAGCAGGGTTGCTGATTGTTTTAATTAAAAAAAAAAAAGGATTTATTTGATTTAAATTTGATTTGTTATTACAATTCTAACATATCTGTTCTTTCAAAAACTGATTAAGAAGACATAAATAATGTAATTTTTACATTGTACAATAAATTCATGTTTTTTCTATTAGGCATTATTTATGAGAATTGTGTTAAAATTGTTTGTCCCAAATCATTTGAGACTTCGTAATCACCACGGGAATTTTTTTTGAAGGAATAATTTACAGTTATTTAGTAACATTTTTATCAAATCTTCTTTGAAATGCCTGTTTACCAAGATTTAAGAACACTAAATTACAAATAAATTCAATGGTAATTTGACAAGTTAATAGAATTAATGTATGGTTTTATGTAAACATATTAAAACCAATCTTAAAGTTTTATTGATATAATTAAGTTCATATTTGAGTGGTTCATTTATTTTCTTAAAATCATGAGGATTTATACATGATCAAATATGTTTAAATATTTAAATAATCTAAATATTGATAGTTATGTCTTTAAAAAATATCTGCATGGAAAAAGGGGTTAAAATGAAATTCTGCTTAAAATCATCAATCAATTTCTAAAAAGTACCTGGGTATAAACTTTTAATAGTTTTGTGAATTATAATTAAATACATAAACCCTGTTATTTATCCATTTAATTGCCAGTGAAAAAGTGAATTTAATAAAGTTTATCCTTCAATTTGATGGCAGTTTTTATGTGGAATATCTTAAATGCAACTCTTCCTGTTTCTTATCTAATAGAGATTGCAAAATTATAAGCCAGTAATCCTGGAAAACATATTTTAGATAATATAACTGTTTAATTTTTTTTCAAATTGTGGTGATTAAAGTTTTTAATTTAAAGCAACTGATTTTTCAACCCTGATATTGAATGGTGTAAATCTTTATTTGTATTTTTAACAAATGAAATGTTTGATCCCTGTCTTTTCACCCTAAAATATTAACTAATTACTTGTTGTATTTAACTACTACAGCTAACTTTAATTAACACAATTTGAGTTACTTGAAATGTTTACTGAACCTTTTGAATAGTTATAGTTACTTACTTATTATAGTTATAATATTTACTTATAATATTATAAAACTAATCAATAGGGGCTGTCTTTAATGTCACACTTCACTTAGAGAGGAGAGGGGGGGGTTCAAGAATTGTGACATCACACATTGAAAATAATAAAAAAAAAACCTGAATAACTTTTTTTTCTGGGAAATGTAGTTTAAATGACATTATTATTAAATTCATACTAATAAAATAAGAGTTCACATTGAAATTACAAGGTGGGGTGCACTTAAACTTGAATAAAAACATTGGTCCCAGATTCTTACCAACTTCATTCTGAACTTATTATTGGTACCAGAGAGGTAATGTGACAAAGGGGGTATTCTTCTTTGGTAGCTCTACAGCCCTTGATGGGCCTTGGCCTGCTTCACCGTTCTATTCCAGGCAACTCTATTACACGCCTTTTTTTTCCAGTTGGTTATTTTCATCGTTCTAAGATCTTTAAGAACATCGTCCAACCATCTCATTTTGGGTCTCCCTCTAGGTCTATTACCCATTGGTTTCCAATTTAACATCCTTTTAACTCTATTTCTCTCATCAGATCTTTCAATGTGACCCAACCAAGCCAATCTCTGTCCTTTAATAAAACGGGTTATAGCTTCATTTTTTACCAGGATCTCCAATTCTCTGTTTGTTCTAATTTGGAATCCATTATCAATCATAATCAGACCATAAGTTTTTCTGAGAATTTTCCTTTCAAAAATTTCCAAATTATTTCACAACCATAAGTTACAACTGGTCTAAGTATTGTCTTATAACACTAATGCATTAAAGAAACAATTCATAACTTGAGTGTATGCAATGATAACGCCATACTGCATAGAACCGTTGCTCGTGTCTTTTCAGTTCAATACGTCTTCACTTGCAGAGATTCTTCTCCTGCTGGAGGACACGTTCCGGCCCTCGGAGACGGAACTCTTCGGGGAGGATCTGGCACAGGTGGTGTCCCTCATGACTGGGCTGCCCGGGAAGCTCTACACTGGGACATCCCGGCTGCCCGGCCCAGAGAGGTGGACTGCAACCCGGGATTACGTGACCCAGTCGGCGGCCATTTTCGACCGCGTGATGGAACTCAACAACTCCTGGATGGACATGGAGGATGTAAGTGCTGCACTGTAGATATTTATTTATTTATTTACATATTGTCATACACTCGCAATCAATGTTGACGTATCAAATGACATCAAAGTTTAAAAATAAAAGGGGAAAGATTGCAAATATAAGGAAAAGATTCCGTGATCTGGGGGGAAAATAACAGTGATTGCGAAATTAAAATGCAACTCCCACAAAATGTTCCATTTACAATAAGAATCACTTGTTCTGACTTGTTCCGTCCCCCTTGATATCGATTGACAACTGGGACCATCGGCGCCAGTATGTGATAACAGTGGAACTATTGTCTTCGAAAGAGTAAAATTGCCGCTTGGACCCTCTGTTAAGCTCTATACTCTGTGGGTGGTACGTTAAAAATAATGTCGAGTCAACCCCCTCTAAAGTAAAGTGTTATTATGGCCCTGTGATGTATGTAACTAGCACATAATTATATTGTGCTTACGAAAGATTATTTATTTACATATTGTCATACAGGTTTAAAAATCCATTTACATGACAAGAAACACTTAAAAACAACAAAATGTAAAGGGAATACTAAATACACAAAGTAAAAAAAAACAAATACAGATCATAAAAAAGTATCAAAGCATTTTCTAAATTTTTTAAGAGTAAAAAAAATATCATAATTATTAGGAAGATTATTAACTATTTTGATGACTTGTACAAACGTTTGGTTCTGTAGGTATTGATTGGAGTAAGTGGTTTCATGTAGTACTGTTTTATTCCAAGTGATATGATTGGGGACATGTGGAGTTAAATTCTTGTAAGATAGAGGGACAGTCAAATTTGTTATTTAAAATGTTGTAAAAAAAACTTAAAAACAGAAATTCTTCGAAATTCAAGGGTGAGATTATTTGCAACTTGCATGTAAGAGGGATCCTTAGATTTAAAATAAATGTAACGAAAAAAATTTGTTTTGGATTTTTTCTATAGTTATGTGCAATACATATATAGTATATCTATATGCTATTGCCATAATTTTTGGGTAAAAATATTGCTGCCTTTTAATGGGGTAAAGTACTTACAGTCGCCTCTTGATTATTCAAACCAATTGCTTGGTCCCTTCTGTTAAAATCAAAATGCTTAAGTAATAAAACTCCACATACAGTCACTCCAGGAAATATTCGTACACCCAACAAATTTACACTAGTATACCTCCTATTATGGCTAAATTACATGTGTAAAATCCAAACAAAAACTATCCTAACATAGTAGTTATTCATTGTAATTTACCATAAAAAGAGCAAACAAATATTAAAACAGTTAGAAAAAAATTATTTAAAAAATGAAGTGATTAGAAAGCTATTGGTATTATGAACCTCCAGAAAAAAAAATTGCATGCACATGCTTTTAAGTTAGGATTAGGAACAAAATATGCTTTTCAGCAATGCAATGATCCCACCCTTGTTATGTCTATGGCTGTACGAATATTTGTTTGGGCTTTCAAATCACTTCTTTTTTTTAAATTTTTTTTCTAACTGTTCTGATATTTTTTTGAAGATTATAATGAATAATAACATACTATGTTAGGATAATTTTTGTTTGTATTTTGTGCATGGACTTTAGAATAGGTATACTAATGCAAATTTGTGACTAGTTGCAAGTAAAGTCTGTTTATTATCAAAAATGTGATATATTACATCTTTTCTAGTGCAGTCTATTACACCAAAATATTTATGAATAATGCAATCATTTTTTCTTTAGCAAAGAAGAAATGTGATCGGGACCGAGTTGCTCTCCACAATTGATGAGCTGGGGATGCTTCTGGCAGATGCCATGACAGAGGACATAGAGGAGCAGAGCATCGTAAGGAGCAATATGGGTAAATGATATGTAAATATAAACACTTGTCATTTTTTTCTAGAATTTTATATACTAAAATACCCTCTCAAAATTTATTGTGTTGATAGGATTGTGGCTTATTCGAAGAAATAACAAGTTCTTAAATGTGATATCTTATCTGAAAACCACCTAATCTTTTTCAAGAGAACATCTTTGATGTGTTAAACATAAAGTTACTTTTTATTTTATCATTTAAGTAGAAATTTTCCACATGCAACTGATAAAGTCATTTTATAGTCACATATATCATGAATTCATTAACTATTTAAATATTCTGGAATATCTGGATAAGATATTCCAGAGTGTTAAACTTTTATCTGTTGTCAGATTTACACTGCTTGAAATGACTCTTTGTTTTTATTTCATAGAATAGGGCTGCCCTCAAAGAGTTTTTCATGGCACTCTGCCACAAAACTTAATGCTTTATCATACCACTTAAAATATAATCTACTTAGTTTTTATTTCAGAAATGTGTAAAAACTGTTTTGTAAGTTTAATTTTCAAAAAATTTTCTGAGATTCAAAAGGGATTTTGAAATGACATCAGTATAAACTCCAGTTGGGGGCAATAGTTTATGACATTGGTTATTTCCACGAAAGTAATTCAACTCAACTCTAACTAATCTTGCTACTTCTTAAAAATTACAAGTTAAATAGAAGCAAAATACTCAAAATTAGCAACCAGGAATCAAACCGAGGGCCATTAGGTTACTAACCGCACACTCTACCGCTAGGCCATTGGTGCTGATGCCAGGATTTTTCAATAACATAATTTTAATGTTATAAAACACGTAATAAAATAGTTAAACAAACTCCTATTCCTGCGCATGCTTCAACTTTCGAGGAAATAACCACTGCAATAGTTTATACTTTTTAAATTATACCTCCATTTATGATTTCATCGTTTTAGCAACTTAGTTTTGCTTAAAAAGCATTAAATATTATACATCAAAGTGAAAGAAGCTATCAAATCAGTAGGTTCAACAGTACAATTAGTATTTCATTTACAAGTGTCATTTCAGAAATGTTTATTACAGGGATGCTGTTTATGTATTTAGAATTAAGTTTTAAAAATTTACCCCTTTAGAAAAGAAACCCCCAACCTCTTCTTAGATATGAACTAATATAGCAATATCACTTTAAGCTGTAAACTTTAAAACTTCTTGCTCTTTAGTTTTCAAAACTCTGTGAATTGTTGATTATCTAAGAAAGATTTTTCTTTAACTTTTTTCATTATGTCATTATCCATTTTTCTATTGCATACTAGATTTATTTCAGAGATTTACCTTCAAATTGACTAGCATGCATTTCAAAGCTACTTCAAAATAGACTCAATTTTACGTAAATAATAATGAACACATAAAACATATGTCATGTGTTTGACAAATTATCTTATGGTAGTATTTAAACTATGATTCTTGAGACTATCAGAAGCAATTTCATTTAACAATGGAAGGATATTTATTAAGTTGATTATGTGTTTACTTTTGTAAAAGATTTCTTTCATTAAAAAAAAAGTTAATCAAAACAGTAAAGAACTTTCAATACCACATGATGAAATAGTTCAACTCAAAGCATGCAAACCTGTTTTAGAAGTATAAAACAATGAGATATTTTCATCCAATCCATATAAACATTTAATTCATGTTCACTTTACTTAAATATCTGAATTGCAATTATAATGTGTATTAAAGGTCTCTAAAACAGTTCCAAATCTGTGTTTATTGATCCCATGAACAAACATAACAAGCAATAAAAATTAATGAAAATAATTAGCTCATTTGGACACCAGCTTCCATAAGACACACATAGTCATTGTCAGACTTTGCCTGAACATATTCTACCTTGTTAAAGTGTACTGTTCAGGTTTTCTCAAAACCTTATTGTTTTTAGACTACTTAGACGTCCATAGACTTGTGTTGATCTAATCATTAAATTTAGAACATCTTGGTGGATCAGCAACAGTTAGCAGTCAGGTGTTTAGTTGTATTTCAATATTTGAGTGTGCCCAAAGCCTTTCTGAAAGTTGTGATTGTGAATCTAAATTTGCTTCAGAACAAGTAAACTCTACCAATTAGGGTGTTTTTTTTTTTAGAAAAAAAACTCACTTCAAAACTCATTTTGAGTTTAAATTATTTGAAATATCATGAGTTTTGCCAAGAATACCACTTTGAATTAGGAATACATAATGTTGAAGAGGGATTTTTTTTTCAAGGTATAAGGGGTTTTGTGGTATTGAAACTTGTGACTAGAGTAGAATGTACCAAGTTTTGGAGCCCAGGCTTTTAAAATATCTTATGTGCTCTGGCATCATCTTATAACCTCATATCTCAAATTTAGGGGGGGGGGATGTCTAACTCAGTTTATAAAGAATGTAATTCAAAGGAATTTTCTTGCATCATATTAAGTCAAGAAAGAGTATTGGATCTTTTCCAAATTCAAGGTATGAGGTTATCAGATGATCCCAACAATATCATGTGCTGTGTCTACCATGACAGGGATTGATCCAGGTTTTATTTTTTGGGGCCCATTTTTGTAAATAAGAAAATATTTTTGTGAAAAAGAAATTGTTTTGGAGAAAAACTAAGTCAATTTAAATTTTCAAATTATCGTTAAAAAAAAACATATTTTTTATTTGAAACAAGCAAGATTTTGTGTGTTTTCTTGCAAATAATCAATAAAGCTGATTTGAATTTTGTGATGGGGCCATTTTTAGGAGGTGGAATTTTGAACAAAAGGGCCTCAATTTTCGGCTGGATCGACCCCTGCATGAGATTAATGCCTGTGGTTATGTTAATTTTTTTCCTGGCAAAAAATCAATTGTCAACAAAGTAACATTTGATTTTGTCCTTTAGCTCTTCAAGTCACCAGATCCCGACCCGGACAATCCCTGGCACTTCCCCGTGGGGGCTCTCAGCTGATGCCAGGGGGGAGCATCCTTTTGGAAGAGGGGTATGACGACAGAATCAACAGCAAAGAAGGGAATGTCTCTGTGGTCTTTACACTCTACTCCGATCTGAGAAGCGTTTTGTCCTCTGACCAAAAGTAAGAAAGCTCTTACTTTTATTAGCAGGGATCTGTCTAGGTTTTTTTTAAAAAAAAAATACCTGTTTTCTGTTTTGGGAAATTTTTTCTACAAATTTGTGAGCATTTATGTTGGGATGTAAAAGAAACCAGAGGCCACAAATATGTTTAATGAATGGTAGAAAGCCAAATGTATAAGTGAAAAGCACAGCAACCACTTTTTGAAATAAAATACACATGAGACATGAATAATAATACAGAATCTACTTGGCATTGCCATCCAATATAACCAAAACTTTAAAAAACAACATTTTAACAATGAATGTATAATGATTAACCTCAACAATTTAAGAGCAAAATCACCATAAAAATTATGTACATGTTGCATTTGAGCAATTTCTAGAGTTCAGTTGTTTGTGCTTTCACATCATCATTCAATTCTTTCCGGAAAAGAGAGATTCAAAAGAGAAAGACACATCTTTATTGGGCGAACTTGGAACTAGAAGTGAACTTTCTACAGGATGGCACATCATATTAGAACTTCTACTGTTTTAATTAAGCCTTGATGAATAATGTATTTTAGGCTATCACATGGTTAGAGGAATCAGTGGCCCCACTTGAGTTTGGGTTTTATTGGGTTTAAAAAAACACTCAGATTTTTTGAGGTTTGTGGGCTGGTTTAAAACTTGGGTTTTTTTTCCTTTTATCAGTGAAACCAAAGCAGTTGACTTTTAAAAAGAATAAAGGGGAAAAACTCACTTTCTGAAAAGCAAGTTGAAATAAGGGCAAAAACCCTAATTCTGTCCTTATGCATGGGTGCTACTCTATCATAATGGGGATGGATTTCAGTCTTAAAAAAAAGTTCTGTGAACGGAATTCCATCCCGGGTTTATTACGAAACACAAAATCAGCTGACCTATTGGCAGCGATTTGTACTAAATTTCAGTTGCTCATTTTGCCCACAAATAAGCCTGGTTTACTCAGATACAGCTTTAACTTAAAATTTAAGGACCTATTTAATTGTTCATATGATATTTTATGTAAGTTTTTCTGCAATTTAAAAAAAAAAATAGTTTGACTGGGGGAAAAGGATTAAAAGATAGTTCCAAGTTCAGTCTTGTAATTTTTGAATTTACACCCATGCTTATGTGCCTCAAGTTAATCTTTTGTAAAATCATAAGGTTTAATTGCATTTTCAAAGAAGTACTTATTACTTGTTATGGTTCAACAGGAATTTAAATTTTGTTTATTTTATTGTTGAGCATTTGTGATTCACATACTTTGCTTAATATTATTTTGTTTTAATCTGAGTGTATTGATGAACTTCTCCTCAAATATTATTTTATGAAAGATTAGCGTTTTTGTAATACTTGGCCATGCTGGGTTTTTTTTAGTCAAATTTTATTCAATTTTTAAATGACCCACTTGAGGCTAAGTTTTATTGGGTTTAAAAAAAAAAATGTTTTTTGGGTTTGTTGGCTGGTTTAAAACTTAGTTTTTTTCCCCTTTATCACTGAAACCAATGCAGTTGACTTTTTAAAATAAAGGGAGAAATACCATTTTCTAAAAAGAAAGTTAAAATAAGGGAAGGGTGGCAAAAACTGATAACTAAAAGTGTTGTTCTTACTCACCTCGATTGTGACTAATGTGTATCTAACTTTGTTTTGAACTTTTGATTGTTTGTTTGATCAAGGTAATTTGATGTTGTGAGTTCTAGGTTAGTGTAGGTTAAGTTTTAGGGTTGTGTGTTGTAGAGTTAAAAGTCAGTTTAGTATCTGACTATGTCACTAACTCACTATAAGACTACGTGACTATGACTCAATTAATTCATCCTATATTACAGGCCTGTTTGTATGCCTCAAGTTCATAATTTTCCTATTTGCAGCTCGAGCTGGGACGCTGGTGAACTGAATTCTGTGGTTGTCAGCGCCATTGTGGCCCACGACAGGAAGCCCACTGAAATCAGAGGAACGGTGAAAATACTTGTGGAACACCTGACCTCTCAGCCCAACCAAACGGCTTGCGTGTTCTGGAACGTGCAGTAGTGCGTGGTTTCCTCTTTTATATACCTATGCTTTACTTTAGAGCACAACCTGTGCGTAAAAAAAATATTTTTCTCTATGTTTCCGTCAATGTAAAAGTTTGCTAAGTAAAGTGTTTCCTTAATACGGGGATGAGATTTTTCAGACTCTTGGAGGATTTTCAGACTATTTTCATATGATTTCAGCAATTTAATGTAACAGCTTAATGTTTTTTTTTTTTTTTTTTTTGGTTTGCAGCTAGGAATAATCAGTTTCAAATTTTCAACGTCATATTCAAAGATATTAATATACTTTTTTAGTTATTTCTCCCTTTTATTTAATGGAGAAAATCTTAACTTGATAAGATCCTATTTTTTCAGTGATATCATAAGAATTTTCCAGGGTTGGAAAAAAACATGTTTTTTTTTCTTTAAAAAAAAAAAAAAAAAAAAAAAAAACGTTTTTTATTTGTTTTAAACATCTTTTTTTGTTTAAAACGTTTTATTTGTTTTTTTTTACCCACCACACAGAAATTCTAAAAAAACCCCATGATTTTAAAAAATTAAATTAAGTTTTTAAAATGGAAAATGGATTAACAAAGCTACCCCTGACATCAAATGGCATCTTGAGCTTTTTAGCACCTGTTTCTTTGAGCTTGGCCGAAGTAAAATGATTGTTTTGGAAATATGATACTATGTCAACAACTTCAGCTTTAACATTAGAAATGTAAATATATTTTGCTAAAAGGTTTAAGATACGAGCTAAACATTTAAAAGTTATTATACTCATATTCATTTCAGTGCTTTACAGTTCATTGGGTATTTTGACGACATTAGCAGCATTGATCGTTTAAAATATTAAAATAAAACATAAAGAACAGGTCTATTTTAAAAAAATATGATTTTTAAACAATATTATTTGTATTTTTTATTAAATAACTTTCTAGAAAAAAATCAAACAAAACAGTTGAAAGTAAGTACTAAGTTTTATATACTATCTGTTCATTTCATAGAAAAAATAATTACTAAAAAAGTACATGTGTTTTAAACAATGTTTTTTTTTGCTTTGTTTTAAACGTGTTTAAAACAAGTGTTTTAAACAAAGTGTTTTAAACGTAACAACCCTGGAATTTTCTAATGTTAATTTAATGTAATTCCTCTTTATACTTTTGGGATCATTCAATGAGTAATACTTTCTAATGGGTGGTTTTATTTCTTTCAGATCATTACTACTAAATGGTAATTTTTTTAATTGATGGTAATTTCCCCCCACTTTCCTGAATTGTAAAATGTCCTTCTGTTTTCTAGAATGGTTAGAATTTATTATAATTATAAAAATATCAGGGAATTTTGGAAATAAGTTTCTGGCCACCCTGTATATTTTTTTAATGAAATCTATTCTTATTCTTTTCAGCAATGCCTGGGACACTTCCGGATGCCGGCTGGACTACAGCAACCTGTCGCACAGCCTGTGCGTGTGCGACCACCTGACCAACTTTGCTGTGCTCATGGACTACCGGGGGGTGCTGGACAAAGTGGACCAGACGGTCTTCAACTACATCACTCTCATTGGGTGTTCGCTGTCTGTCATCTGCCTCGCCTTCTGCGTCGTCGTTTTCTCCTGCTACAGGTATTATTGCCACACTGTTGATGTTGAAAATAGTTTTTCTTTTTGAAAAGTTTGTTACACTGTTTAATATTGTTAAAAAATAAATGTTACTGTTAAAAAATAAACTAAAGGAGATAAAAACATGCAGTTTGCTGCAAACCACTTTTTCAACCTGGAAGTCTTTTTATACAAAATTTCATAGTTCTCAGAGGTTTTTAGAAAAACTTGACCTTAAGAGAAAACAACAGTCCAAATACCTATTAATATAAAAACAGGGGGTTTAAAATCTGAGATGAAAATTATATCAAGAATTACATTGAACTTTTTTTTCGGTCAAAATGGAGTGTTTTAAAGCAATTTGACAAATTAAGCTTTAATTGGATTTTTGAATGAAAAGTGTTAAAAATCATAACTTTTTTAAACCTTTAATTTTTAAAACCTCTGAGAACTATGAAGTTTTGTGTAAAAAAATTTACCAGGCTTAAAGAGTAGTTTGCAGAAAACTGCAGGTTTTTCTCTCTTTTAGTTTATTTTTTATTAATTTTTGAAATGTGTCAGTTAATTTTGGGACACCCTGTTAATTAAACATATTGTTAAAACATACCATAGAACCATGATCATGAAGCCAATAACATAAATATATTATCTACATGACACATAGTTTCGAAAAATCTGCTAAAAGATTTAAACACTCTTAAATTAAATACTATTTACAGAACAGTTACTCAAAAACAATAGCAAGTAATTAAATGTTCCATGAAAGGGTCAACCAACATCTTAGCCAATACATGACAGACTGTTTGTCTTAAAAAATGTTTAATTTAAATTTGGTCAGTTTTACTTCTTTTATTGTGATGGTAGAGTTTTGTAACAATTATTATACAATAACCAAGATTTTAAAGTAACAGAAAAAGATAAACCCTTTTCATCCTTTACTTTGTTAATTTTTTTAAAATATTAAAAACCCCTGCATGTTGAAGTTTTTTTTATCAATGTATTTAACCCTTAAGATCTTCAAAATACTGTTGGGTTGTTTCTAATGCCACTTGGAATATTGGAATATCCAAGCTCCAACTACAAAGTTTTTTTTTTAAATAGTTAGTTCTTGTTTTCCACCCATAGTTTGTACCAAACATCTTTGAAACTCTCATTTTTAAAGTGTTCTCTTAAAAACCAGTTATTTGTTTCACTCAAATGAAATGCACTAGTAAAACTGTTCAAATAAATTTCTATTGTAAACTGTAAAACCTTAATTAACATAGCCTTAAAAATGTGTATTTCAGGTTTACTTTTGGAGGACAGAAGAACGTTACAACCAAGTGTTTAAATTTTAGAAATAGATAAAAAAAAATTGTTGATTTCGTACTTAAGTATTCACAAATTTGCTGAAAAATTTTCTCAAATAAGGTTCCTCATAAAAAAACCTAGACAGATCCCTGAAAACTCATAGGCTAGAATGATAAGGGAGTGTAGACTACCAGTATAGTAAGACAGTTCAGAATCATCCTGGAAAGAAGTGTCCCCAAAGCAATCCTGTGAGTCACTAAATCCTGGACAAAAGTTATCAAAAGCAGTGGTAAAAATGGGTAATACAATGGAAGTTGGATTACAACTTGAAGAGTAGAAAAATAAAATTCCCTTACCAATTATCATGTCTTAACTTATTTATAAAAACAGTGTCAAGTTCTTGTCCTAAAAAGAGGTAATCTTCAAAGTGCAACAGCAAGAAAGTTAATTGTCTCTTTTTGACTACAACCTCTTAAAATAAAAAAATTTACACAATTTTTATGAATAAGTTAAAACATAATTGGAACTGGAGTTTAATTTCTACCTCCAACTCTGTTTTTTATAGTTTTTCCCCCACAATAACTCATTTTACAATGCTGGTAATTTTTGTCAGTGCTCTAGCACCTTAGAATTACTTTGGGACCCTTCTTTCCAGGATGATTTTGAATTGTCTTTGAGTAATTTTTGCCCATGCTGAGTTTAGAATCACCCTGTGTTTCTTTAATCTACATTTCAGAACATTTTATGAATGTTTTATTTAAAAAAAAAATCCTTTCTTTATTGTTTATCTAGTCTAAAAAACTGTTACTTCCCAGTTAATTTCTTTCATATAATAAACCAGTGTTTCCCAACATGGGGCAATAGGATTTTCTAGGGGGGGTAATTTGAAAACTTTCCCCCATGTGTGGGCATGGACCACCAGGTTTTACTTACTTTTCAAGAAGGATTTAAAAAAAAAAAAAAAGACATGGGGAGCATGGAAAATTTAGAAAAGCTTTGGTAGGCATATGCCAAAAAAGGTTGGGAAACACTGATATAAACAGTATTCATTCTTAAACATTCAGTATTCTTGTGACATAAAGTTATAATCTGGAAAAATGTGAATAAAATAAAGTTAAGCCCTTTTCGGAGTGTCCAATATTTGATGCATAAAATGTTCTTGTTTTACAGTTACCACAGCAAGCACTCTTGGGGCTTGAGGTATGTTATTCATCGCAACCTGTGCCTCACTCTTCTCATCGCAAACTTGTTCATGATCTTTGGTTTAGACGAGACGATAAACTCAGTAAGTTCGCATTTTTTGGCTTGTAGAGTGAGAATTTTTTTTAATTGAGCTTTGCCCTTGTTTCAGTTTCTCTTTCCATTTCATTGCAAATTACCTTATATTTTTATCACTTCAAGGTAACCACAAATTTGAAAACCTTAGAAGCAATTAAATAAGATAATACAATAGTTTTTGTTTCAAATCTTGTTTATAACCTGTTAGATATCTGATATGATTTTAGATCCAAAAAATACTTCTTCCTTTTTTTCCTTTACTTAACTAAGCATTTTTGAACAATATCATTTTTGTAATTTAATTATTTTTTAAGTACTTATTTAATTCTATTAACTAATTTCTGACATTTTTATTTGATTTTAGCTTTATTTTGAGTTAAATTGGTTTTAGACAAAGTGTGTGTGTGTGTGTTTTAAGCTATGTAAAAAATTTGTCTTTCTTAAATTGTGTGAAAAGGTACTCCTTGAAGTTTTAAAAATCACTCCTTGATTTTGATTTGTCAAAATTTGTATGAACCCTGTTTGTGGCAAAAATGCCTTCAGAACAAGAAGTGCCTTTTTTTAAATCCGTTCTATATTTTGGGATTCAGGTCAAAATGTTCGTTATCTAATAGTTTTCCGGGATCGTTATCTTTTGTTTACTAAACCTAGAATTGGAAAATTTCTGGAAATTTTAATCAATTATCATTAATAAATAAATTTTATTGGAAAAAGGGCCACTGGCCCATGCACCAATCAATTATCATTAATTCAACTTTTTCAAGTGGAAATAAACCACTTTCAATATGAAAACTGTAAAAAAATGGTTATTATATGGTTAAAATTTTACTTTTAAAGTACTGGATTTTTTTTTCTGTGTAACTCTTCCGTGTTCACTAATATAATTTGCATATACATTTTTACTTTAAGTAGAAAAAAACTTGTTAAAATAGCAAATAATATTTTGATGTAGAGTTAAATTAGTTTATTACTAGGAGTTAACATTTTCCAAGGTATATTTTCATGTGGGATTGATTCCAAATGTTGATTCCAAACTTCAAATTTTCCATTTTTTTTTTTTTTCGAGTACATCAAATTGAGGAAACAAACTTCTTTGGGCGATAAATGCTAATTATATGGTTAAAACTTGATTTTTAAGTACAGTAACGGACCCTTTATCCGGCAAGCTCGAGGCCAACATCGTCGCGGATTTCGGAATTTCCCGGATTTCGGGTCCGTTCCGGAAAAAACGCCAGTAAAGATGCAGCTGCTTTAGTAAAACCAAAATTTCTGCTTCCCCCTCCCTACTATCATTTTCCATTCTCGTAAATCTAAATTTCCGATCATATGAACGGGAATTACGATTGTGTTAACATCGTCTGCGTTGTTCCGATCGTCCGTTTCAATAGTAATTCCGGCGAAGAACATGGGTCGTCACGGAACCGATCTGTCTGCGAAACAGTCGTTGAAACGAAACAAACCCTCTGCGAAACAGTAGGAGGCAAAGAGGAGATTAGAACAGAAGAGAAGCAGAAGAGCCCTTCCAAACTTTTACGACGGCCGGAGAAACGCCCCTTCGCAGAGTAGCGTGCAATTAGCGATCCCGTCCGAAGAGGGGTTTTCTATTGTTCGCTATTTGACAGCTACTCCGCGAAGGCGCGTTTCTCCGTGGAAGGGCCCGAAAGCTGCACGCCTTGGGGGTCTTTTATACCCCACAGGCAAGACAGTCACGGACACAATGGAGCCAAGTCATTCACAGAGAAGATATCACAAAAGGCGCGACGCAACCATTGTGCGTCGTAGCAGCATTTGCTCACTAAAAATTCTTTTAAAAAATTCTGAATGCGAGCCGGATTTCAGGTCCTTCCGGATTTCGGGTTTCCGGATAATAGACCGGGAGCCAGCAACATATTTTGTCAGTCATTTCCTCTCAAGCGATATTTGGTGGAAAATTTCAGGAAGTTATATCATAAAGCCTGGTGAGCGTCAGCTGGCTGTAGGGCGGTGGAATAGACGTCAGCTGGTCGTTTAACATTTGGAGCGTCTTTCTCAAAGATTCTTTGCGGCTTCAATTACGCGAGAGAAAAAGAACAAGAGGGAAACTCAGTGAAACTGTTATGTTTTTGTTTACATTTCGATTTGCTTTGTATTGAGGAGAGGTACGAAAGGGTGTGTGGTCGCTTGAGCGGCGGATATCGTTTTAAATCAAGATTTTGTAAATAATGTAAATAAATATCTGTTAATTATTATCCAGCCTTGGGTTAGGAGAAGGAACCAACAAACATGAACAAAAATTTATACTTTCAGTGATTTCCTTTCAACGTTTCCTGACTTCATGAGTCTCAAGTTGTCAACAAAAAAAAATTCCCTTCTAGAACATTATTAATTAAATATTGCCAACTTAAAATTATCTGAAAAACAAATAAATATCTAAAAAATTAATTAAAACAGTGTCCTTTCAAAAAGTTGGTTTGGTTTATAAAAAGAAATTAAAAGTTATCTTTAGGGAAATTGGTTAGTAATTAATTTTTAGAAGTAATAATTTATTGTTCTTTAAAGAAAGTTGGTCTATTTCCTAACAATGGACTCTAACCGTCTGACGTCACACGGAACCAACACGTGACCTACTGAGCTTGCAATGGACTCTAACCGCCTATCTGGTTCGAGACTTCACGGAACCAACACGTGACCTACAACTGAGCTTGCAATGGACTCTAACCGTCTGACGTCACACGGAACCAACACGTGACCTACTGAGCTTGCGATTGGTTACCACAGATACTTCACTAGTAGATCTACTAGTGTAGTATCTGTGGTAACCAATCGCAAGCTCAGTTGTAGGTCACGTGTTGGTTCCGTGAAGTCTCGAACCAGATAGGCGGTTAGAGTCCATTGGTTACCACAGATACTACACTAGTAGATCTACTAGTGTAGTATCTGTGGTAACCAATCGCAAGCTCAGTAGGTCACGTGTTGGTTCCGTGTGACATCAGACGGTTAGAGTCCATTGGTTACCACAGATCTACTAGTGTAGTATCTGATCTGGATAATAATTAACAGATATTTATTTACATTATTTACAAAATCTTGATTTAAAACGATATCCGCCGCTCATGCGACCACACACCCTTTCGTACCTCTCCTCAATACAAAGCAAATCGAAATGTAAACAAAAACATAACAGTTTCACTGAGTTTCCCTCTTGTTCTTTTTCTCTCGCGTAATTGAAGCCGCAAAGAATCTTTGAGAAAGACGCTCCAAATGTTAAACGACCAGCTGACGTCTATTCCACCGCCCTACAGCCAGCTGACGCTCACCAGGCTTTATGATATAACTTCCTGAAATTTTCCACCAAATATCGCTTGAGAGGAAATGACTGACAAAATATGTTGCTGGCTCCCGGTCTATAAAGGGTCCGTTACTGTACTAAATTACATAAGAACATGAATTAAAACACTTTTTAGTAGAAATTAATCTGTGATATAATTCTTAATACAGTACTTTTAACTAAAGTGTTCAATTTTTCTGGGGAGGGGGAACAAGAAAAAAACCCTCAGTTTTCCCCCAAAGTTTCCCGGCCATTCCCATCTACTTTTGTTTACTATAGTAACCCCTTCTCGTATCTAAGTGAATGTGTGTGTTGCAGAGCGTGTGTGCGGTGGTGGCCGGGGGGCTGCACTACTTCTTCCTGTCGGCCTTCAGCTGGATGCTGCTGGAGGGAGTACACATCTACCTGTTGCTGGTGGTGGTGTTTGCCTCCCGACGCTCGCACTGGGAGAAGTACTACCTCTTTGGCTACGGTGAGTCCTTCTTTCATCCATCTCTAAAAAAGACATTTTCTCATTTTTATCTATCTATGTGAATGTGTTAACAGTATGTGTATGTTAACTGTAACCAATATGGGAATCTGGGAATTCCGAGATGTAAAACCAGAACCAATGCGTTAACTTGTTTGTTAACTTAACTTGTGTAAATAGAATTGTAGATATTATGTGTAATCAAAAGTATTAACCTTTGAACCCTCTGAGTAAGATGCTTCCCCATCACAACATCTTCCTATCAACAGACACCACACCAGGGTGGTGGAATTATCAAGGGAATACAGGGTTCCCACGAGTCAGGGAAAACCTGGGAAAGTCGGGGAATTTTAATTTCACCTGAAAAGTCAGGGAAAGTTGCTCATTTTGTCCCAAAACCTGGAAAATCATACAAAATACCTGGAAAATAAACAATTTGTAATGTTTGTGTGTCAATTTTGGCTAGGAATTGAAAAAATAGACTATTGTGGGGTTGTTTTTTTTTGGGGGGGGGGGCTACATTATGGATGGGTATCACCACAGGTTGTCATCCCTGGGTTTAGTTTTTAAGTGTAAAGAACAATTGAGGTGTTAGCTGCATCAAGGAGTTAACTCCAAAATCAGAATCCAAATCTAAAGAAGCCACCTTGGTGTCAGCAAGCGTTAGTCACCAAGTTAGTGCTATTTAACAGTAATGTACAACTGGGATGGGGATTATGGTCACCATTTTTTACCGCAAAACAATGTATAAGATTAGAAAAGTAATGACTTTACAAGTATTAATTCTTGTGGAGTGAAAACTCATTGTTGCAGCAAACACCTCAACTGTTATTACTAAGTTTTTAAATTTTCAGAAATAGATAATATTTTTTTTTATTCTATCCAGCAAAACCTGATTTAATGTTAATTTCAAGTGGATTGTTACAATTTTAAATACACTTTTGGCAAGGCAATAGATAATTTAGTAACTATTAAACCTCTTTTACACGTGTTTGAAAAAAATTCTTGTTGATTGGAATTTTCCCACAAATTGCATTGTGCATTTAGAGAAGAAGAAATGATGAAAACTAATAAGTATAAGTCATAATCATTCCCTGGTAAAATATTTCTGTATGCTTTTGAGAAAAGGGCTAAATTTTCATGGGTTTTCATTTTCATAGCTTTTTAAGGTATATTGACAAAATACCTCATTGTTTAACCCAATCGGTACCTCGGTACCTTATTTTGAAACCCAGAGGGAATAACTGAACTCTGTAAGAAATACAGTACTACATCTATAATGTGTGATATTTAAGAAATTTCTATTCAAAAGCATTAACAAACATCTTGCCAAATCATTAAAGTGTATCTTTTTACCCCCTTGGAGGTAGCTTTGTCACATATTGAGGAGCTCACTTAAAAATCACAATATGCAGCTTGTTGAGAAGTCCTTCAAACTAAGCTTATGTAAACAAGGCCTTGAAGCTAATGGTGACTGAGCTTCTCCACCAAAAAAAAAATCTTTCAATTTTTATTACATTGACAGCTTTTGCACAATCTTATTTAATCTTTTTTATAATGTAACTTCCTTTTATTCTACACAGGTTTCCCTATGATCATAGTCACCATAACTGCCATTGTCAGACCAAACTACTACGGAACTGAGGAAGCGTAAGCATTGAACTTCATTAAATTTTTATGCCTGTTTTTTGTTATTCAGTATCTCAGGGTTTGCACAGTCCTTAATAACTTCTTAGTTTCCTGATCCATTCAAAAAGGGCCCATAAAATACTCAAATCACTCATTAGTCCTTAATTTTCAAGAATACATAGTTTTTTCCCTCAATGCCCAATTCTATTGCTCTCACGCTTGTATTCTACACAAAAGTCGTAACTCATTACCATATGAGTTACCCTGTTTTTTGGACTTTTTCGTATTCTACTCCTCCATAAGACCATGTTTCATGTAGTAAAATGTAACCCTCCAAATTTGGGTGGTAAGTCGAACTCAGTCCTATTACTCAGTTCTCGGGCATGCAGAACGAAGTGTTTGGGAACCCTTTAAGAATCTTTTTAGACTATTCCCCCTTAAAGAGGGTTCAATGATTCATTTTATATCCAAAAATGGAGTCGTTGCGATAATTATTAAAGAAATGCCAATTAGTTTTTCCAAAAAATAGGTTGACAATCATGTTCGTATTTTATTTGATAGATGGCAGCACGGTTTCGCTATTTCGTCTTTAGACTATTTAAATCTCTTTTTTTGAATATTTAACGAATTTGTACGAATTATTCCTTTTAATTTGCTACTATATGGTAACCAAGCTATTTTTAGAGACTTGTTTCGTAATTTTATTTCGCTCCGTTCGGGAACTACGAATTTTCAAAGTTGAAGATCCTTTCTAGTCTAGACTTTTTCAGCCAGGCGATTTGAAAGATTCAACATTCTTCCATCTGTCGACACATTCAATCAAAAAATGTCGCTCATAATCCTTAAAGATTTTCCGATTTGTTTTCTCTTCTGTACGTTGTTGCTAGCCATTCTTTATTTTGATTTTGAACAATTTTTAAAATGTCCGCTGCCGCGCTTGGAATAGATCTGATCTTGTTTGTTACGTCACTTGGCTGAGTAGCCAATCGCATGTGGTCGCCCAAGTTACCACCAGAGTAAGTGAAACTCAGTTGAATATAGGAAGTAGAATATCGATTTTTCACTCTGTCTGAAACTCAGTCTCACAGGGTTTCATTTACCTTGCGGTTAACTCAATTGTGTAGAATGCAAGCGTCAGTCGAAAAAAAATATTCCATAGCATTGCAAAAATCTAGAATAACCTCAAAATAACTTTTCCATCTTAATTTTATGTTAAAACTGTTGTTTCTATTAAGAATTTGTGTAGTCAATTTTTTTAGAAATAGACATTGATTAAACTTTGTTTACTTTATAGTACCTTATTTAAATTTATTTATTTTTGTGTAATGTAGATGCTGGTTGTCTACAGAGAAAGGTACCATCTGGGCTTTTATGGGACCTGTTGCATTGATTTTGGTGGTAAGTTTGATTTGAAATCCTTTTACAAATTTGAATTTGTTCTGTGATGAATTTTGTCTCATTACCATCTTACCTATCGGCTTTATCAGTCATTTTTAAAGCACAAAGACTTCTTTTCTCATGTGGGGGTATTTGTCAGGGATACAGAGAAAAAAGTTTTACAGTAAAATTGCTCAGAAGGGGTAACCTTAAAATCAGAGAGGGTTACTTTACAACTTAATGGGAACCTCCATAACAGTTGATTCCCACTCATTATGAATGCAAAATAATATTTTAAATTATAGAAGCAAAGAGTAATTTTTATTCCTAGCTGCTGTGCCAATTTTTTTTATTGTACGTTTGTGTTCTATCTATTTTTTATGTTTTTTTTTTGTGAGTGTTTGTTTTTTGAAAATTTTTTTCTTGTTTCGTTATCACTTGATATATTTTTATCATCAATATCATAATTTGTATCCTTGTACAGTCAGTGGTGATTTTTTTTGGTAATCTAAATGGGTTTTAACATCCCAGATGACTCGTTTATTTTCCTTTCAAATTTTCTCCTAACTGTCAGAAATTGAAATTAATAAATTGTTCAGAAACACCCTCTTCCTTTTGTGTTGAAAGCAGCTCTTGTGCCTACCAACTAAACTACTCAAGTACAGTAACTCAATTGGATCACTAACTTTTCAAAACACTGGTATACACACCCAACAAAGTTTTCTGTCCAATAATGGAGTTGTAAATCTCTCTCAATAATGTCACTTTGTTACCAGTCAGTCCAATCAATCAACTTTAAGATTTATAACTTTTGGGTTACTGCTTGTTTGCTGGGTTTGAGCTGCTGCTCAATAACCAATCTCCCAGAATTTGCCCTTGACATGTGTACATTATCATACAGATAATTTATTTTACATACAAAGATCTTGCAGACAAAGGACATTGAATTGGAGCTTCTTTTTTTGTTGTTTTTCACAGAAGTTATAAATTAATTGTAAAAATCTTCTTGTCCATTTTGTTTGGTTCATTTTTATACCCAATGACATAAAGATGTTACTCTATGGATGAATACACCATCACTGTAACTTGCAAGGGAATTAAGTGGCAAAAACTACTCTGCAAATGCTAACAACACATTTAAAAACAATTTTTTTTTTGTCTTCTGTTCTCAAATTAACTACAGTTTAGTTTTAGTTTGTATTGTTAGTTAAAACACTTTAGGGTTGTGAATATGTTTGAAATGAGTGTTTCTGTCCAGAAATGTGTTATAAAAATAATGCTGTAAAGTGTTGTTAAAAATTACAGAGACAGAAAATATGTTTTTGAAGTAGTGAGTTGATCTAAATTTAAAAACACAGTCAAATTCTTAACATCTATTTTACGGCAGAATTTATGAACACATTTCTGGGTAGCAATGGTTTTTCAACCAAGCAAAGTTTTCTGTCCAATAATAAGAGTGCCCCCAGACCCCCCCCCCCACTTCATTATGAAGTTTATTCAATGCCAGATTGCCAGGGATTCAATGCCAGATTTTACATTTTTTTTTTCATAAATGCTCTCAATTACACAAAAGGGTTATATTTGACTTAATGTGTGCATGAAAATTGTGTGGGAGAAATGATGTTTGGTTAAAAATTCTTTTGTCAGCATCCGTTCATACAATAAATCCTTGATGTCACAAAAAACATTTAAGATGAAATTCATCAAATTCACGAATAAAAAACATACATGAAAGATTAATCCTAATTTTACTGTTAAAAAATAGATACTCCCATGAAGTTCTGATGAAAAAAGTTAGAAACATTAAAACTTAGAACCAAGTATTTGTGAATAATTGTTCATCTTTAAATGTAGTTGTAGTATTTTAAATGACATTATTCCTCTCCAGACAGGGGTGCACTATTTTGTATGGGGAACTCTGTTAAAATTATTTGTTTTTGTTTAGTATTTCTGTTACATTCAATAAAGAACTGTTGAGCTTTATTTTTTCATTCTTGTAGAAGTTAATTGTAGCCTAACTTTTGGGGGACAATAGGCACTGCAAAAGATTAACACATTACATTTTTTTTTCAGCTTAACACTGCAGCTCTTCTGCTTGCTCAGTGGAAAGCCAGCAAAGTCTCTGGAAAAGATGACAACTCAGCCATGTTCAAGTAAGTTGAAGTCGGGCTGTACGAGGGGGGGGGTATAGTGGGATAATAACCCATAATTTTTTTTTTTTTTATTTTTTATTTTTTTGCATTATTTCACTTTAAATACGGTAGAACCTTTTTATAATAACCCCTTTGTTGCAATGACAGGTAGTTAAAGTATTGATTATTTTATCAAAGGAATAATGTTTTTAATTCATTGCAGCAACCCCAAACACACATTAGTTTCTCGTTATAGCAACCACCAGTTTATTATTTATTTAAGAGGCTAGAAAAAGGATAGGGGGAATTTCTAAAAGCCCAATTACTCCAAATGTTCTGGAATGTTTGCATTGGGTGCCTTACATTTTACATGTGGCAAAAATTTCTTATTTCAGGTTTTTCATTTCTTTGTCGATCTGATTGTTATTTTCCCAAATTCTTTCTAGTGACCCTATGTTGTTGGTTCCCTTAAGGATTCACTATATCAAGGTTCTACTGTATTTTAGAAATTAATTTCAGCACCAAAAAGGCTAAAAATGAGTAAATTCTCTATTTTGAGGGTAAAATTTTCAAAACCTTTCTTGGTGTGCCTATCTATGATAATTCACTGATATTCTAAAACAGAAGATAGTTCAATGGTTCTTGACCGTAACTTCATTTCAGAAGTGACTCATTTTGGGTGTCACTTTAATGTGACCAATATCTTTTGGTACTCATCACATACGTCTCAAAGTTATTATTAAGTTCTTCTAGATATGTGAATGACTAAAAAATAACTGTATGATAAACTCAGAGCTATATAATGATATTTATCCAACATCAAAATCAACAATTTTCAAACTAAAATGTCCCAAAATTGATTTTTGAGTACTTTGTTGACATGATGTTTATTAAGTTATGAAAAATTTATAACCTTGTAATTACAATTTAATACCTATAAAATTCCAAAATCATCAAGTTAAAATATCATATTTTATGAAACCTGATCAGATTTTTGTAACATAAAAAAGTTAGCATAGAAAGTAATTTATTTTAAAAGCAGTTTTGGTTTTTTCATCTTTGACACATTGCATTTAACAATGCTTACAAGTTTTATTTTCAAGTCTTGTTTCTATTTTATTTTAAAAGTAAATCACCACAATTTTTTTATTTATTTGTAATAATTGCTATCTTTAAAATAGTGAATGAATAAATTGTTCCTTAATTTATAATATTGCAATAAAGCTAAACTTTTACGAGTAAAAAATATTTTCTTTGAAGTTAAAGTTCTAGCATAAAGTTCTTGGCACATTGATATTTTCTGTTAATTATTAGCAAATAGTCTAGTTATTAAAAATGCTCTTAAGTAGTAATATTTTGTTTTAGACTAGTATTCACTTCTAACAAATAGTATTTTTATAGTTTAAATTTGAAAATATTGGATAAATATATAGTATAGTTATATAAATATGGATAAAGTTATATAAATATATAAACTTGATACCTATCCGATGTATTGATATTTATGTAAGTATTATGATATTGGCCAACCCTGGATTAACTAAAAGAAATGTATCTTGTTGCAGGCGATGGCTCCGTGTGACGTTCATACTGTTCCCAGTGCTGGGGATAACGTGGATCTTTGGATTCCTGTATGTGGGGAGCCATTTCGAAGTGGTTGGCTACCTGTTTGCTGTGCTCAACTCCCTCCAGGTGAGGCCACTATTCTATTTGGGGCTGTCACACTTTTTCACCACATTTTTGACCTCCCTCCCTTATGTCCAAGGGTGCCACTCTATAGTCCTGGGGACGGAATTCCATCTTTTTAAAAGTTAAAAGTAAAAAAGAAAGGAAGGAATTCCTTTCACAGAACTTCTGTGAGTGGAATTCCTTCCCGGGTTAATACAAAACATAAAATCCGCTGACCATTAGCGGCAATTTGTACTAAATTTCAGTAGTTACACTTCATGTTTTGCCGAGAAATTGGTCTGTTTTTCCACAGAGATTCAGGTTTAGCTAAAAATTTAAAGACCTATTTAATTGTTCATGTGATGTTTTATAGGTTTTTCTGCAATTGAAAAAATAATCTGCTAGACTGAAGGAAAATGATTGAAAAGATAGTTTAAAATTCAGTCTTACAATTTTTGAAGAGTGGCCTATGTCACTAACGGCCATATTCACAGCCATCGGTGTCGGTGTTAACCAGCAGCTAAAGAAAGCAAAATTAGCTTTTCGCTGTCTCTGATTGGTGGAATCCTTCTTTGACCAAGGATTTAACTCTGACGCGGATGTCTATGAATATGACTGTAAGTGTCATACATTTGTTCTAATAGGGATGCTTGTGTTTTCCAGGGTTTTTGCATCTTTGTGTGTCATTGCTTGATGGACAAAAAGGCCAGAAACATGGTGATAACTTCCATCAGGAAGGTGAGATTTTTCCCCCTTGTTCTCAACCTTTCAGACTCTGCAGCCCCCTTTTTGGGATGAATGCAAATCCAAATGTGTTTCCTGCTTTGAATTATAATGTTAACTTAAAAGAAAAATTTACAGTAGATTTAACATTTACTCGTTACCATCATGTGTAACCTAGAATGAAACATTAAGAAACCCCTCGGGAGAGATTACTCCCTTTCACTGATAACTTAAAATTTTGAAAAATACAAAATTAACACTAATTAATGAAAAAACCATTTTTAATCATCTTAAATTGGACATCAAAGATTTTTTACATTTAAAATTTCTCACTTTTTTCCTCATTTTTATCATAAAATATATTGCTGAATATTTGTTTCCTTCCAACCAGTTTTTACACCCATTTCTTAACTATAATCCTCTAAACTATTTAATTTCTAAATAAAACAATCATGAGATGATTGTGATATCTTTGACATGTCCCTAGGTAGTCAAGGACACCTGAGTGTTCCAAGGTGCCCCACTTGATGCTTTGGATTTTAAACTTAATTGCTAGCAAAATAATTAACATTAATTTATCTACAATTATTAATAATTTTTGACACTTAAAAATAGATTTTAAAAGCAATCATATTACTTTAGTGGGTTGCAATGAAATTTCTACCCCAAATCCTTCTCAGTTACATTGATCAATGCAAACAGTTAGACATGATAAGTATGGAAAAGAGTCAATGTTACTCTCATTATAAATTTATTAAACTAACCCCTTTCATAAAAGATTATCACTGAAGAGAATTCTGTTCCAACTGAGATTAAACCAAGAGACCATTTTTTTCGAAGGAAACTCTTTAAAATAAACCCCAAAGACAAATGCAAGTTTTGTAATCTAGGCAAACTAGAAACATGGAAACACGTATTTCAATACTGTCCTATGTATCGTTTTTACAGATTAAAATATCTTTCCCCCTTTATTAGGTACCTAAATAACTTCAATGGTGTTCTCACTTACAATCATAAGAAATATTTTTGTGCAATAGTAAATTTTATTAAATCAGCTCAAAGGTCAAACCAGTTCCTGTTAAAGCTCCTGGAGTTCTTATTCTTATTTTTGAAAATTGTATTCTAGTTTTTATTTATTTGGTTTCTTTTCATGTTCAATTTTGTCGGGTTTTGGTTGGATGTTTAGTATTTTGGAGTATGGGCCAGTGGGCCTTTTTTTGCCAATAAATTATTATTATTTTAGTGGGCTAGAAATTCTTTAACTGAAGCTCGGATGTCTCTCTTCCAGAAAACAGCTTCTGTCAACACAGGGAGCAGCAGTGCGCAGAAGAACAAGCCGCAGCCGAAGGGCTCCCCCAACGGCACTGCTGTCCAGGTTGCTACCACCGAGGGGAAGGGACTCTCCTTCGCGGATGTGTGCCGGCGGCACTGGCACCGGTGGCACAGGCCCTGGTCTTTCTGCTTCGATCTGCCCGTTTCCGAAAGC
Source organism: Tetragnatha montana (assembly GCA_963680715.1). Classification (NCBI taxonomy): domain Eukaryota; kingdom Metazoa; phylum Arthropoda; class Arachnida; order Araneae; family Tetragnathidae; genus Tetragnatha; species Tetragnatha montana. Next base: position 6,504,905 of record OY796678.1, on the reverse strand, counting down.
GGCAGCTTCGAAGTGCCCATAGAGCCCAAGCCCGTGCAGTGGCACAGCTTGCAGGACAAAGCAGCGTAGCTTTCAGTGCAGTGTGTTAATTATTATAGGTGATGTTCAGAGGGGTTTTTCTTTTCAGCTTCCGTTTTTTGCTCCTGAAAAAAGTGCACTCAAACCTGTTTTTGTGTGTGTGGGGGGTTTGTGGTATATGAACATTTCAATCAAATTGCACGTAATTGACGAAGCACGACTTACTAGATACTACAGGCTAGCCGTGATACGGAAATCATTAAAAATGTAGATGGCAATAGCGGACAACTGGCATGAAGGCGGGGGCGGGGCCTAAAGGCTCAAAAATGTTTTTGGTGAGAAAGTGGAACAGGAGATCTATTAAAAAAGTACGTACTGTTACCAAAATGTAATAGGTTGTCATGGTAACAAAGTTTGCCAAGATAGGCTGACAATCGCCAACAGTCACGTCATGAAAACACGCCTTTATTTTTCCTTATTTGTCAGTGTGTTATCCTATTGGTTGGTAGGTATAGGTAGGACTTGCGGCAATCCTTGTGGGAAAAGTTGTCAAATGGTTTTCAATATTCAAAACTCGGATAGCCTGTATAGTATCTAGTAAGCCATGGACGAAGTTATCAATAAAATAAATTAGTTGATTGGATCGGCCATTTAGTTTTTTCGATTTTTGATATGTATTTATTTCATCACATTACGTAAGTATTGTGTCAACCAATCACGTAACGTATGTATTGAATCACATAACTGTTATTGAATGCACAAGCATTTCCAGGTAAATAAATAAAATGTGCAATAGGTTTGGCGAGATTCCAAGTAGCTGCCAAGCCTTGTGTCTTAATTTCATTTGAAAAAACAGCTACTAGTGAAGTTATGTGCATTTTTTATGTGGTCTCTATCAACTGCACAAAAACAGGTTTGAGCGTAGTAGGAATTTTGAAATAATTTGAACTCGATAACTAATAGAAAGATTTTCCCTGTAAAGATGCCATTTGATCTTCAAAGATGTACTTATCTATCAGTAGCAAAAGTATTTCGGTATTTCTTTTTTCAGGAGCAAAACAAAAGTTTAAAGATTAGATTAAAAAAAACCTTGTGTGTCACAATATTTGGACATCTACCTTTCTTCCACCATTGTTAAAGTTATGATGTAACTCTCTTTGTCATACTGTGTCTTTGTGCTGGACTGAATGAATGAATGACTCCTTATGTGAACAGAGAATGTCATTAAGGGGACCCTCAGATGAATTTTCAAATTGTTCTGTTTTAAAAGTTGAAATATAATTCTATAGCAATCAAGTGCATTACAAGGGCGGATCCAGACCAGATTTTCAGGGGGGGGCCATGTCAGAGTCTGAGGGTATTACATTCGAAATTTTCAGAGCCTCAGAATTTTTTTTGAAGAGTGCTTGCTTTTAAGCAGCTTTTTAGGGGTTTATAGTAACTTAGAGGATATCCAGGGCCCGTGCCATTGTTTTAGAAAGTGGGGGGGATGAAACCTTTTTGTAGGGGCATAACAATACTTAAGTTTCGCGAGGTGTTTGGCTTCCAATTTTCCGAGTATAACATAAATAAAATGCGAAACTTTGTTCTAGTTAAAAAGATTTCATCAGGTAATACTAGCTCGAAAGCAAAAGGGAGGTCTGGGGGTCCTCCCCCAGAAAATTTTTGAAATTTGGCTACAAATAGTAAGTTTTTTTACTCAATTTTTGTTCATTTGGTACCCATTGGATAACACCTAAAGAGGGCAACTTTCTTGTACTCCTAAAAGGAGAGGAGAGAAATAAGTTCAAGGAGAAAACAGTAAATAAATAACTATGAGAAATTGATAGGGGGTCTGGGGGGTAACCCCCGAGAAAAATTTTGAAACTTTGCCTCCAAAAATAAAGTTTCAGCTCATTTTGAAAGCATGTAAACCACAGAATTTTCAAGGATGAAATTATAAATAGATGCCAAATTTTGAAAAGGTCTGGGGGTCCTCTCCCAGAAAATTTTTGCAAATGCGCCCTTTTAAACTATAGTATTCATCTATTTTAAAACTTCCCAAAAGAGAACAGCTTCTTTTAAGCGGAAGAATTTTCAAGGAAAAAACATTCTAAAACAGATGTCACATGTCAAAATATTAAAGGGGAGATTGGGGGTTCTCCCCCAGAAAATTTTTGAATTTTAGCATTAAGAAAGTGTTTTTTAAGCTATTTGTTAGGGTTTCTCGGGGAGGGGGGCCATGGCCCCCAGGGCCCCCCCTCTGGATCCGCCACTGGTGCATTATTCCCATAGGGTTTGTTATTCTATTTCTCAAAATTGTGGAAACTTAGTATAAGGTTATTAAGATTAGAAATTAGCTTGCCCTTTCTGCTGAAAAAAAGGATTGATCACCCTTAGCCATTTTTAAAAACATTTTGCTGTTATTTCAATGGTTAATTCATGGTTCAATGGTTAAGCTCATTAATGTTATTCCTATTTAAGAGACAGAAATATATTTGACAGTTTTAAATGGCATTGAAGAAGGTCTTAAATTTCTCAAAAAAATCCTTAGTAATTACATCCTTAAAATGTACTTAATTTTAATCTTCTAACTTGAAATGAAACCTGGATGGGATTTCACCTTAGTGATCATATCGTACATTTGGAACTCTGGCCCAACTTAACTAATCTAGCCGTTTCAGTAAATGTTCTTTTAGGCCATCGTATGTGGGAGTCGGCAAGTTAGTGAAGTTTAACACCCAATAAATTAATCTTGCACATGTTTGCCATGTTACACCAAAATTCAATTTGAGTATTTGATGATCAGTTTTATTTTTTCAACATGTAATGATCAGTGAACGCTTATATGGATTAATGTTAAAACAATCACATAACCACACAGAATAAAGATAAGATATACTAGAATTATAAATTCAGAGAGATCAGATTAATTAGTGTATCACCTAAGGGTACGCGCATAGTGCCGCCGATTTTCAGATTCTGAAAACCAGCGAAAATCGGAAACCAGAATTACCTAGCGTATTTAGTGGAGAGTGCTCATAGTGGCCGACTTTCATAATTCCGACTTTCCGATCGTCAGAATCAGATTTTTGCCGGAATTAAATTTTAATTCTGGTTTTTCAGATTCTGCAAAATTCTCAGATAACGTGGTCATTGTTTATTGCATTTCCATGGAGATTATTTTAACAACAATGCCATTCCATGAAACTTTTTATTTAAAAATTAAACACTCAAATAAAATTATTTTAAACTATATTTACCAGTTTTAAAATTTAAATTTCCTTGAAATATATTTTTAGATCATTAAATATGATTTTTAAATTGACATATATAGTTTTTCTTTTAATAATTTTTTAATTGCACTATGTTTTTTTATGTAACATTGGGGTAAGCAGATCTCCCTTTGAGCAGAAATAAAGCTATTTCAGCAAAATGTAAACAAAACGCTTTCCGAAGAAGCAGGCAAAATCTGATGCACTATGCGCACTCACCGGCGCTGACAAATTCTGAGAGCAGATTTCCGAAAATCTGAAATCGGGAATCTGATTTCGGAATCTGAAAACCTGCCGCACTATGCGCGTACCCTAAGCCAATAACAGTAATGAAAAGTGATTAGTAATGTAAAATAAACAAAAACAATGCAAAAATAGCTCATAAACTTTTTAAAGAACTAAAAGTATCAGATTGTAAAAAGTACTGCTTTAAAAGGAACAACAATAGTTTTTTAGTATTTAGAAATCATCCTCATAAGTCAGTATATAATTTTATTTGAAACTTGTGAAATTGTATTCCATTTCTTCCTTGGGCAGAAACACATTCACATCTTCCAGATGGTTTTTTCCATTTTCTAAAGAAACTTGCCAACCCTGGATCTTGCCCCTAAAAATACCTTAAAGAATATATATTTTTTATGTTATAAAACTCAAGATTTCCAGGACTCAGGAATAGAGCATTTTCAATCACATGACTCGAACCTAACAACGGCCTTAGCAACAAAGGGTTACAGTTTTTTGCTCTACGGAAGGTTAATAATTACAGAAAATGACTCCGTGGAATTCTTCTATTGAAGCATTTGCAATCACATGACCCCATACCTAAAAACCGCCTTAGCAACAGATACCTCGTTACCTAGCAACCACCTTAGCAACAGTTAAAAGCCCTACAAAAGGTTAACAGTTAAAAGAAAATAGCTGGTCGTGACGTCACCTGAAAACACTCTATAGGGTAGTTTTACTAGTCATTTTTTAAGGTGTATATGAAAATTTCTGAGTCCGGTGGAAAAGAATTTAATAATGTCCAATAGTTTTACATATCATTCATTTTTTATATTTTGCCGGATAACCTCGTATCTCGAATTGAGGGAATCTACTGTATGATGTTTGTATGGTACCAAAAGGGGATCTTGAGTGATACTTTTTAGAAACATTTTGACATTTTCCTCAAAAGGTAAAGCAAAGGTGATGATCTGGAAAAGTGTCCTCCCCTTGGAGCTGTGCCTGATTGACTGGGAGCTGGGAGTAGAGCGAGTGCAACACTTCTCAAATTTCTCTCAATTCTGATAGTATTAATAAAGAATACCATTTGTTCTTGTGAGCCTTTGGAGCACCTGCTGTTTTCTCTACTAATTCATTTAAATGCATTTCTATCAGTTTAGTGAGGAAATGAATCCCACAGTCTTATACTGTTTATTACCCAAATCAAAGATACAAGGTTATCCAATGGTGCCAGCCATTTTCTTTTGAGAATTTGTTCCATTTTTAGGTTGATTTGTATTTTATTGAGAGTATTAGTAATAGTACTTTAAATTTCACTGTAGTAGAGAAGGTATATTTTATGTTATGCCGAAAACATATTTGCATTTTTAAAAATAAATATCCCATATTGTACTATTTATTCATTTCCTGTTTTCGTTAAAATTATCTAAAAATATTATTTCAAGACATTGTAAAATGTATTGTGGGGTTGCCTAGAACTTGAAAATTGTCATAGGGTTGCATGAGAGTTAAAAAGTTGGAAAATGTACTAGTTGAATCGTGAATTTCAGGGAATCATTTGTGTTTTTATTTTTTTTTTGTGAATGAGATTTTTAGCCTTTAAAAGATTTTATTGTATTGTTGATAGTCATATAAGACCAATGTATTATGTGTAGAGTTATGAGTATTTATTTGTATTTTAATTTTGTTGTGTATAACAGTTGTGATACAAAATATATTTTTTTACTGAGAAGTAGTTAGTCCATTTCTTTTGTCACCTTAAAATTCCTTCTTTATAGGTACAATAGTATTAAGAATAAGATATTTAACACAAGTAAGTCAAAAATTTTAGAATAATTCCTTTTATCATTCTTGAAATGATATTAGATTTTCTAAAACTAATGGCACTAAAGTTAGTTTTTTTTCAACTTGATCAATCTGACAAGGAATTAAATTAATCGAAAAACAAGCATGAAAGTTATGATATACTAATGCATAAATTTCTTTAGAAAAGATTCTTCCTTCTGATACAGTTTTCTTGATTTATTTTAAGGATTTAAGCTTTGGAATCTTCAAGTTGGAGGCGCTACATGTCTAAAAATTTATAATTTCATAAGGCAACTCAACTCGGATTATGAACTTATATATTTTCATGATAGGCTTTGGCAACAAGGAACGCGTGTAATTTCAAAACAAAAACAAAGAAAGGTTTCAAATTCTACCAATGTTAATTTTTAAGTAAAACTTTATTCTCCTTTCGACAGATTGTGTCCTTTTAGATATTCTTCTATTCTTTCTGAAAATGTCTTCGTGTTCTGCGATATATTGTAGTAGCCGTGCATCTAAAAAGATCGAGGGAATTACGTTTCACAGGTTTGTTCGTGCATATTTTAACAATAAGGCAGTGTTATATGCAACATTTTATGCTATTGTATGCCTTAGAAATAAGAGTTAGGGAAGTGCCTCTTCGAAGTTAACATTGTCAAAATAGCGAAGGAATAATGTGTTAGTACCCTACTAATATGGTTATCAATATTTTGAACACTTTTGTTTCAGATTGACAGTTTCACATCATGTTGTTGTACAGATAACCAGTTAGTTTTTCTTAATTTCATACTTCAATCAACTTGGTTTTTTGGCAACTAGGGAGATAATTCATTTTCCCAGCACCCCGGAATTATACTGGTTAGTGGATTATGATGCCAAGAGTAGTGCCAAAAAAGTCGCCAGGAAGAGTTGCACCCGGTTGTAATATAGCACCGATAAAACTCGGAAATTACCAAGTATCTGTATTAATTACAAATGTAGATGCAAAACAACATTTAATACACCAAGATAACCAAATGGCAGACAATTGTTTCGGGGATAAATGGGTCCCCTTCGTCAGGTGCTAAAAATGGCGCACTAAAAATAAAATTTTTTCACCCCCATTACCATTGTGTATTAAATGTTGTATTATTATATCTACATGGTTTATCCTTTGTACTAGTATCTCTTGTCAATATCTATTAATTCTAATGCCTCTTATGAGCTGAGCACTATAAAGAGCTCAGCTGATCTGTGTTCTAGGTCAGGGTTGGAATTTCTTTAAAAAGGCTTAAGTTACAGCCATTTTAACTTGGTTTTATACTAAAACCACTCGTTTTTTAGCACTGCCAACTAAGGCAATAATTTATTTTCTAGCTGCCCAACTTATCCACACTAGGGAATTATAGTTATGCTAAAAAAGTCAACAAAAAGAGTGAATATGGTTCTAAAATAGCACCTCTAACTTTTCATCTTTAATCGGTTCATAAGCCAAAACATCTTTACTGTTGAAAAAGGTCCAATTCCGTTTTCTGTCGTTTAGTCACCAGACACAAAATTTCATAAAAAATTGCAAACCCTTCGAATAAGACACACAATTTATGTGGTAGACTGATGGTCTGGGGCAAGTAATAAGGGCACTTTTCTAAGCAACGAAGCTTTATTAACTGTTGAACATAACGTAAAAGTTAAAACAAAGTGATGAACAGGATAAAAACGTCAACAGTATAAAAACGCCGGTCTAATTAAAACTGTTGATAGGTAAAACTCCAACTCCACGTGCCGAACGATCACCAAAGCAGTAATCACGATCCCTACTTCCGAACCAGTACGGCCCTTTGCCGAATACCCAACACCTCTCGATCGGCCGTCCGCCGAATACCCCTCGATCAGCCGTCTCTCGAAAACCCGTCGATCGGCCTTCTGCCGAATTCCTCTGAGTCGTCTCCCACAAACACCGACACCGTCGCATACCTCTCTCCTTCCGACTAGTGCCGCGTTGCTCTCCAAAAACCAGTCCTGACGTATAGCTGACGTGCTACTCGAGCCGTTGCCACACGCCCTTCTAGCTTCTCACTTCCCACATTTATATTAATGAAAACCATAAAAATTGGGGTACTTGAATATTTGTCAATCAAAACAGTTTGGGGTTATTTAACAGGATTAATAACGTAATCTTCCTCCGGAACCATATAAATATTTTTTTACTTTTCTTATCTCAATTGGGGATCATATTCTGTGACTCATACTATGTTTGAACTCAAGCATAATTAATAAAATTAGCTCCTGTAAATCAGGGAAATGCTGTAAGCTTTGTTGAGGAAGTCAGGGAAATTTTTTTCTTAGTTTCTGTAGCCACCCTGTTATTAAACTGGGTAAATAAAGTGCTAAACTTATCATCAGGCACTTATTTTCAGGTACCCTCGTGATCCAAAACGCTTGGAGCAGTGGCTGGAGGCGGTGAATCGCAAAGACTGGTGTCCGAGCAAGCACAGCACGCTCTGCTCCCTTCACTTTGAGGAGGACATGTTCGAGCGAAATCCCTGCGCGATGAGGCAGTACTTGATTCCCGGCGCAGTGCCCACCATCTTTCCCGTGTTTCAGCCTGGCAAGAGAAAGGTGAGAATCACTTTGTTGTGATGTTTAAAACAGATTTCTGACTGGCGGGCCGCAACCACAGGTCTGCAATGAAAAAGCCAGGGTTGGCTAAGCTAATATATTAAGCCCGGTGGCGCAGTGGTAGCGCATAGCTCTTCCGTGCCACAGGTCCGGGGTTCGATTCCCGGCTCCCGGGCTGGGCTAGGTCCACTCAACCTTTCATCCCTTGAGTGGGTCGATAAATTGAGGACCAAGCGTGCTTGGGAACTAAACACTGGGGGTCTTGCGTTAGACTGACCACCTATCCGGGACATATGACTTGGTACGAAAAAAAAGTCCCAAAAGTACTCAAAATGAGTTAAAATCCTACTTTTACTGGTCAAATTCTCAAAATTTTTCTGGGGGAGGACCCCCATCCCCCCCAGCGGTACCAAAAGAGGATCTTAAGTGATACTTTTTAGAAAATTCCCAAAATTTTGGTATTTTTCTCTTAAGATGAAGGTGATGGTCTGATAAAGTGCCCCCTCCTTGGAGCCGTGCTGGATCAGCGCCTGTATATATCATGATATTTATAGGCTGATATATATCATGATATTTTTCCATAAACAAAATCAACTAAAACCTCCCAAAATTAATTTTTTAGAACTTAGTTTACATGTAAATTAAGTTATGAAAAAAATCAAATACGGTTTAATGACCATAAAATTGTTAAATCATGAAGTTAAAATATCTTATTTTATCAAATCTGATTAGATCTTAGCAATTTAACAAGTTAGCATAGAAAGATGTGTATTTTAAAAGTAGTTTTGATATTTTTCTTTGGTATATTGCATTTAAAAATGCCCGTAAAGGTTTTTATTTTCTTATCTCATGTTCCTCTCTCTGATTAATTAAAAAAGTTATCACAAATGTTTTTATCTATTTGGTAATGAATGCTACAATCATAAAAAATTAAAGATAAACTAATTGATTGAAACAAAATTAGAAATTAAATTGGTAGATTATAATAAAGAATAACATACTATGTTAGGATAATTTTTGTTTGGATTTTGCACATGGAATTTAGCCGTAATAAGTATACTAGTGCAAATTTGTTGGGTGTACGAATCGAATACTTCCTGGAGTGACTGTAAATGCCATCATTTTTTAGTTGATCTAGAAATATAGTAAATGCTTGTTCAACTTTTGGTTAGTGGTCACAATCAGTTGCTATTCTTTGCCCATCATTCATTATAAATATTATAAAGGCTAACATTTTCCAACCTTTTTTTTTATATTTCAGATCACCGAAAAGTCCAAAAAACAGCCCAGAGATCCTGCTAAAGTTACTATTCAAAAGGAGCAGGATCCTCGTCTCACCGAACCACTTTTCATTGGACCAGACGGAACCATCAATAAAGTCCGGCTGAAGAGAGGGCCGGCGAGACAACCCACAAATTGCGGCAAAAGCATTACGCCAATCGCCGTCGAGAAAGTCACGAAGCCAGTGCCTTGGTCAGAGCCCAAGGGAAATGCCAATGAACCTCAGGTAACCCAATTAAGTAACAACCTTAAATTAATTCACAATAACTATTATTTATAAGAGAAAAAACTTTTTAATTTGAAATGCACACGTGTATCTAGTTTTTTAATATCTCGGATCTCAGCGGCATGAATACAATTTATTTCGGGAGGGGCCCAAATATCCTTCTAAAAAAATTAATTAATTATCAGGCCAAAAGCTAGATTTTTGCACAGGGGAGGAGACTTAAAATTATCCCTAAGCCTTTCTTATGCATATGTAATATGTTTAATGTTCCTTTTTAATGCATTTTTTAGGTATGATAATAATTTTTCTGATATTGCTATGAAAATAAATGTGATTAATTGAGTTCAAATTGCAAAAAAGGGGGACTGGGGGTTCTCCCCCAGAAAATTTTTCGAAATTTGACCCTAAAAAGCAGGGTTTTAAGGTTTTAACTCTTTTTGGAACCTTTAGTCCGAATTTCGGGGGGATCTTAGATCTTTTATTTAATTGAGTACACCTCATATCCGTGACTTTTTGGTAGATGGGAAGATATCTGGGGGCCAGATGAGAGGGCCTCATGGGCCGTAGTTTGGAGACCCCTGATGTAGACTAAAAGGTCTTGAAATTAGTTAAAACACCTCTTCAAGGGACAAAATTCCGAAATTTTTCTGTGTAGTAACTCCATTCCCCCCTCAAAATTTTGCCATTTATTGTTCTAAACTGTTTTTCAGGTAACCCAAGAGTCAGAAAATCAACCGATGGAATGTCCGATCCCCCCACAAGAGCCTTGCTCGGGTGTTGAATCCATTTCTATCGGACCTCTCGGGGAAGTTCCGGCAACCCAAGCTTCGGAAGAACACCTCTGTGCTCAAGACATTGTGTCGATCGCCCTTCAGAACGCAATGGATGAAACGAGCTCCAATGGACCGGAAGTGACTCCTAGTATCGACGCGAAAAGTGTCGCAGTACGGGGAAGACCGAAAAAAGCTCCCGCGACGTCAGACGGAGCCACCGACAGCGTGATGAAAGTCAACTTAGTCTGCCCTCACTGCCAGAAGGCGTGCAAGGTTTGCCTGAGCATAAAACCGCGGCCTCTCAAACCTGACGTTCCTACCAACCTTCAAAAAGACAATAACCCAAAGGAGTCCACCAACATCAAGAACAATAAGAGTAATAGCTTTCAGACGGAAGCCCAAGTGAGGCAACTCAAAAGACAAGTGCAGCAACTCCTGCTGAAGAAAACATCGATGCGGAAGAAAGTCAAGATTCTCCAGCAAAGCGTTCGTCGCTTGAAGACGAGGAATGCGCGCTTGCAAGAGGCCGTGAAGTCTGTCATGGAAGATAAAGAAGATGATCTGGTGGTTATTGGTACCATAAACGGTACGGTATTTTCCATACTTGTTGAAAACTTCGAAATCCTAAAATGTTCTGTCCAACAAAATTATGGTATTTTTTTTCGATAAATTATAGATTGACCCCCTTCCTCCACTCTAAATGTCACACTACACCTTTGTCACTCTCCTACAGTTGGCAGACCCCCCCTTTTTATTTGTCCTGAAGTGAACCCCTACCCAGGGGCGGAATAAAGGGGGGGGCGGAGGGGGCGACCGCCCCCCCCCCCCCCCCGAGAAAAATCCCCTAAAAATAGTTTTACCATGCTAAAATTCAAAAATTTCCCGGGGGAGGACCCCCGAACCCCCCTCTTCTTTCTTTGCCTATAGAGTAGTTAGTCGTTTTCTATGATGACAAGAAAGAAGTTCTTATTCAGGAGCGTATCCGAGGGGAGGTCCGCTGGTTCGGACCCCCATTGGCATTGGGCCTTGCCAAAACCTTTTTAGACACTATTTTTGGTGTTATAATTATGATTAGTCATTCAACAGAGGACGTCTATACCCTTCAAAGTGTCTGAAAAAAACCTTTTTGCTTGTTAAACTTGTAAAAATTTCGGGGGAAATCCCCCGTACCATGCCATGTCCCAGAGGCGTATATAAGGGGGGTTAAAGGGGCCGGCCTCATCTCCAAAAGTCGGACTAAGTGGATAAAAACGAGTTAAAATGCTGTTTTTAGGGTTCAAATTTCCAAAAAATTCTGGGGGAGGACCCCCAGACTCCCCGTTTTTACTTGGATTTCAATTCTGCTAACGAATTTTTTTACGTCCAAATTTTTTTCTAATTAATGTGCCCCCTTCTCCCCTATTTTTATAGTTATTTTATAGCAGTTTTTAGTCTCGAAACAGCTTAACATTGCTAGTTTTAAAGATATTATTTGAAAAAAAATTATTTCCCAGGGAGGACCTACTGTAAATTGAATATTCCATCTAACCGCCCCCACCCACAAAATTGCATTAATCCGCCACTGCCCCTACCTTATAATTTCCTTCCTACCTTATTTCCCAACCACTATTTATAGTGGGTTTGTTTTAATGTTATTTATCCTTCTGTGCAAGTGCACTAATTTTATTTAGAAAATAGTTTCCTTTTTTTTTGTTGATTTGCAGCTATTTTTTTCTTCCTTGGGTTGTCCAATTTCTTTTCTCTTTCTATTTCAAAAATGTGTTTGAAATGCAAACGACTGCACCAATGCAATGTCAAATAAGAAATATGTTAGGTACTTTTTCCCATTAGTAGATGGTGCCACAATAATTTGAACTCTCTTAAGATTTAAAAGCGAGTATTGGAAACTAGCTTAAGTTCAGTTAAGCTAGTTTAAATCTAAGACAGTTTGTTTACACATACTTTACTCTTGCTAGATTAGTTCTCTTAAACTATTTTAGCTTTTCCTGTGTGAACCTAGTATTAGTAAGGGGTAAAAAACTCTTAGTCGTATGTTTTCTTATGTAACATTTTTTCTCTTGTAGGTGTTTTGAATGAAAATGATATCTGAGAGGGGGAAACCATTTTATTTGTAAAATGGTGAGTAATACTTTTTAGCTCTTATCATCTTTGAAGTTATTCTGGTCAAATCCACTAGTGAATTGGTCATTTTCAATTTGAGCTAATGTGTATATGTTACGGGCAATGTGATAAATCCTTTGCCCGCCTCCACTTTGGGCATTATTAATAATGCCCGATTAATCACTTTGCCCATAACATATATATAAATCTACATGATAGATATTGTTTAAAATTTTTACACTGACTAAGTTTTTCAGTTATGCTTGTCTGGCTTGGTCCAAGTTAACTTATCGGGACTCTGCTGTGCTTTCAAAAATCTGCTGATCATCTACACTATAAATGTACAGTTAAAACTCATTGTATATAGAAATTCTTGTACAAAGCTTGTAAATATGTAGTTGAAGTTTAAATAAACATATTTTTTTAATGTAATTATGAGTGAAACTAATGATATTATGCTCTTAAATTTATTAAGAAATGGGTTGGGCTCTTCCTGTTTTATATTTTGACTGTTTTACTTGATTGTTTTTGTAATTATTGAAATATAAACCAAAGTAATTTCTTTAAAAATATTCATATTTACAGGGGTCTGTTTAGAAGAAATTTGGGTCCGTTTTCGGACCCTTCACAATATATTCCATTGTGAAAACGGACCCTTCATAAATTATTTTTGCCTTTAAACAGACAATTTTTTTTTTGCAATACTTCAAATATTGAACTCTATTTTCACAAACACAGGCTCCTGGCTGAAAAAACTAATTTACGCTAACTTCAAATTCACAAAATTATTATAGATTTTCACAATTTTTACGAAAACCGGACCCTTCACAAAAAGTCTGGAATGACCACTGATTTAAGAACTATTTAATCAACTTTTTGTTTTCTACCCTATGGTCGTTGGTCGACAACATAATAATGCCAAGTTCCAAGAGAAACTAGCTATCATTTTTTTTAGAAAAACACATTTAGAAGTTCAGAGTTCATATGAACATGGAAGCTGATGTTAATAAACTCAATTTATTGAATAAATAAGGCTGACCACTATTGTCTGATTGGCACTAAAAAAACTGACAGAAAACAAAATTTTGAAAAGTGCAAAGCTAAATGATAGATAGCCACACAGATTTGCCACAAAACATTTTTTCAGCGTTTATGATTAACCATCACCCCAAAATTTAGTGGAATAATTTGTTTTGATAACAACTCCCCCAATGTTATACAACATCAAAAGTTTTTCTAGTAGGGATTCAGACTATACAGGGGTCTGTCTATGATTTTTATCTTACTACCTATTTTGTGAAAATTTGTTAAAATTTTAATAAATTTGTGAAATTTAACAATTATATCTAATGAAAAAATCAGCATTAAACATGTACGGTTTTTTTAGAACATCAAAAATTACCTAAAACTTTGTTTAAAATGTATTACTTGAAAATTAAAAAAGAAAGACAAGAAAATTTTGAAAAACCAGAAAAAATAATAAATGTTTGGAGATCACAGTCTTGGATCTGCAGTGGTTAATTTATCCTTCTGATCCGGGTTAAAAAGAGTTAAAAAATATTATATGAAGTTGGGAGTGATTTTAGAGTGATATAGGTAACTTTGAATAAAATTTCTGTGAAAAATTCAAAATTTTTTGCTTCTAAAACACTGGTGAAAAACTGATACTTCAGGCAGTGTCAAAATTTTTTTGTATTGTTCTACAATGATTTTTTTCCAATTAAAACTTGCATTACATATTAAATAATAAAAACAAAACAGTTAATTCATAATAGATGCCTTTTATTTTAAATTATAAAGAATTTACTGAACTATGTGGTTTCTATCAAAAAATTTAAGGCTGTTGGAAAATTGTCTCTGAAAACTTTTATTTTATCATAAAGTTAACAAATATTTTTCTATGAAGAGATGCTTCATAGAAGAGATGCATGTTCCAAGAACAATGTACTGAAATATCAGAATCATATCTTAATTAGAAAATTTTTAAAAAATATAATGTTGCGCGGTCTGTGGGACCCCACGTCCCTTGGTATGTTCCATTTTTTCACCTCCCCTGTTACGGGTTAAAAAAAAACTTTATTTTTTATTTATTCATAAAATTAATAATTTTAAAAATTTGGTGCATCTATATTTAGCTTTTAGTTGGTTTCTTCCATTTTTTTTTTCCAGTTTTTCCACTGTCCTCCAAGAAACTAGTTTCTTCCTGAAGAAACCCAACCCTGACCACAGAGAAATATCCTAACAGAGGGTCCACGAGGCTATTTTCAAATGCGTTACTGATGTGAGGGCGCCACACTAGATTCTGAAACGTATGCCGGCCGCTTAAATCTCTCGCCAACTTAGAACTCAGCGCATGCGCAAAAAGGTGTTTTCGATCTCCCATAGGCAGCCGGCGAACGATTCAGACTGGATCCAGACGCTAGTGAGTTTAGTGCGATCCCAGCGCCACAATTCTCCCAACCTGTAACAAGATGTCATGATTTTCGATTTCCATTATGACCTATGGCCGTGGACTCTCTGTTCTAGTACTCTGTGACCCTGACTAAATGTCTATTACTTTCATGATGTATTAATGACTGAAGCCTTTTTTTAATAATTAGTAGCTGTTCTGGTGTTTGTCTGGGGACCACAAAAAGAGCAAACTGCCTACCTGTAAACGCGATTTGAAACGAGACCTCGTGACTAGGGTTTCTTTCCCGGGAAATAGCTAAGTTTTCCTACATTTTGTAATCCCGGGAAATAATCTTATTTCCCGGGAAATGAAAAAGAGTGAAAATCAATAGGAAAATTCATTTTTTATAGTAATATTACAAGGAAATAATTTTTTTTACATCTTTTTACTTTGGATCATTGGACTTTGGAATCATTGGACTTTAAATTTATATTCAAGTTTACTGAGAAATATTAATATTTCAAATTTTATTAACTAATAGTAATATTTTATTCAAAAGTTACCTATTCAAAGTATACATTCTTTGACTTGACCAAGTATAAAATGATTGATAATGATATTAATTCATAATACTATAAATATTATAAATGCATTCCCGGAAAAAAACAATGTTATTAAATTCTCAATTTAATTAAAATTATTCCCAGGAAAGTTTTTCCAGGGAATATTTTCCAGAGAAATTATTGCCAGGCCTGGCAACAATTTCAGTGCTTGTGAAAAACTTGTATTCAGTTTTATTAGATTTTAATCCTTCCTGGAATTATGAAAAAATATTTTTTGTCTAAAACTAATTAATATAGCAATATATTACTCAAAGTGAATCCCTTTTTAAAAAAATATTTATGCACCCTAAGAATCTTAAAACAATTTTGATGATTAAAAATAATTTTAATGAAGAAGTTTGAAATTTTAATCAATTCCCGGGAAGGATCTTGTTATTCCCGGGAAGACAAAATCACCGGGAAATCAGAAACCCTACTTGTGACATTAAGTTTCTTCTATGCTCTTTGTATAGCTGGATCTGGCCTCAAATGATGAAAGGATTAACCCAGGAGCCGGTACAATTGATTTATGTATTACACAACTTTAAACATAACAACCCTAGGCAGATATAAACTCTATTATCTCAAAGGGAATATTCTCCTGATTTTACCAAATTGTATCAAAACTAGCTAAAGGTTAGGTTAAAAAGGTCTTTTGGTTTGAAACCTAGATTTGAAGAAACTTGCTATAAATATTAAATTGCTATTTGGGAAAATTTATTGGTATTAGCCTTGCCTTGCTTCAACTATACTTTAAAAAATTAATATGAACATGGACTTAAAACATAAATGTTTGTGCATTTTCTAGAGGAAAAAAAATTAATTTAAGACTTTTTGAAAATATTTCTTAAAATGAATAGAATTTACTGGAACAAATAAAACCATGTAAAATTAC
This sequence comes from Tetragnatha montana, assembly GCA_963680715.1. NCBI lineage: Eukaryota > Metazoa > Arthropoda > Arachnida > Araneae > Tetragnathidae > Tetragnatha > Tetragnatha montana. The sequence goes on along the minus strand of OY796678.1, from coordinate 6,488,738 downwards.
AGTTCAAAGAATATCCTCTAGTTAAAAAAATGACTTTTTAAAGGTAATTTATATCAAAGTTAATTTTCTTTTCAGGTATTTAACACCAACCTTAATAAATAACACTTCATGATATCAAAGAATTCAATTTATTTTCATTTATCAGTCAGAAAAAAATTCTCTTATCCAGATAAAACTCACAAATGTAACTTCAAACATTTTTCTTTCAAATTCATCTGTCAGAATTTTACATGTAGGGGGACAGAACGACCTCGGAAACTGACTTTGAGTCAGGGTTTGAATAAACCAGTTTTTTTTTCTTTCGGGTTTATTACTTATTGTAGCAGAGCTTTGCAGCTGGAAGAAATTTAAGTGTTAAGTTTTAAAATTTTTGAGTTATTAATTTAAGATTTAAGAGTAAATGTGAAACTTTCATTGGAAAAATATTTTAATTAATTAAAGTAAAAAATATATCTTAAATGCCGTAACTTTGGGTAATAACCCAAGGAATGTTATAGTATAACTTTTTTTACGTCCAAAGGTAAATGCATGTTACAATGCAAAGATGTCTGTTTCTTTAATAGGTTTTTCTGTTTATATTTTATCATTTCTAAGTGATAAACCTGGTATATTATCAATAATGCCTGAAGTGACGCAGGCAAGGTAATAAATTCAATAGCATTTATCACTTTGCCCGAAATAGTATGCAGCAGAGATATTTTTAACTCCTCAGAGAGAGTATTTCACTCCTTGAAAATCGGAATTACTCTTAAAAACTAGACAGGAGTATTTTCACTCTTTGAATTTTTCACAAAGGTTTAGCTTAAGAGGGTCCGTCAGCAGTTCGATTTGCGCCTTTTCCCACTAGATGGCACTGAAACTCACACAGTCACACGATCGAAAGTCAGCAAAGAACATAGCCGAGATTAACGAGGGAAGCCATGGGAAGCGATATGCGCCAAATACTGGCACGACTGGTTCAAAGAGAGGAGAGAGCGGTTCTAAGAAAAAGGAGACGGGGAAAGATGAGATGTCCGAGAGGAGAGCGTTGGTTGACATTGACATCCAGGGGTTTCGCAAACGGTAAACTGCTGCATTTCCATCTGGGCGCGTTTTCAAAGATGTAGATCAGGGGTTCTCAAACTTTTGAACATCGCGACCAGGGCCGTAACCAGACTTTTGTTTCGGGGGGGGTTTTGACTCAAATATTTTCTGAGGTACCTCCTTACGGGTACTTTTATATGTTAAGTTTTAGATGACAACACTGGATTGAAATTTTGATGATTTTGATGCACTACATTTCAAAATTGTATAAACAAAATGAATTCGAAGTAAAAGGGGGGTCTTGGGGTCCTTCCCCAGAAAATTTTTGGAAATTTGCCTCTCAAAAGAGTGTTTTAGCTCATTTCTGAGACCCTTTAGATTACACCCATAGAGCACCACTCATTGTAAGCGGCCGAATTTTCAAGGTAAAAAGAAGGTACATTGTAATAAATGACGAAATGTTAAGGGGGTTTTTAGGTTCCTACTCCAGAAAATTTTTTGAATTTTTCCCCTAAAAGTGGCATTTTAACTCATTTTGAGACATATTAGGTTACATTTATGAGGACCAATCCTTGTAAATCACACAAGTTTGAAGGAAAAACTGTATACTTAATAGATTTCAAAATTTCGAGGGGGTTTGGGGGTCCTCCCCCAGAAAAATTTTGGAAATTTTACCCTTAAAAGTAGGGTTTTGACTCATTTTGAGACCCTTTGGGTTATACCCGAAGAGGATATCGCTCCTTGTGAGACATAATTTTCAAGAAAAATAGCAGTATAAAAATTTATGTCAAAATTTCGGGGGGGGGGGGGTTGAACCCCTAAAACCCCCCCCTTGGATACGGCCCTGATCGCGACCCACTTTTTATGAACAGAATCTATCGCGACCCACCTCATCTTTAATTAAGGTATAATTTTTTTCAGACCAGCAACAGGGCATAGTGTGAAACTTATCTTATGATAATAATTAACTCAAAGACCTAGAACTAAAAATAAAAGTGATAGCACTGTTAATTATGTAAAAAAATTAAGCCAAGTGGATTTTAATCCAGTTTTTGGAAGGAGGCTGGGGCCAGGTTGGAAGAGAGGTCCCTATTATTTCAGGACAAGGAAGCGGTCTTTATTTTCTTAGCCACTGTACTGCATTTCAAATTTCAATAGAAAACGCTGTTTTTCGTTTCTAAGGGTACGCGCATAGTGCGGCAGGTTTTCAGATTCCGAAATCAGATTCCCGATTTCAGATTTTCGGAAATCTGCTCTCAGAATTTGTCAGCGCCGGTGAGTGCGCATATTGCATCAGATTTTGCCTGCTTCTTCGGAAAGCGTTTTGTTTACATTTTGCTGAAATAGCTTTAGTTCTGCTCAAAGGGAGATCTGCTTACCCCAATGTTACATAAAAAAAACATAATGCAAATAAAAAGTTATTAAAAGTAAAACTATATATGTCAATTTAAAAATCATATTTAATGATCTAAAAATATATTTCAACGAAATTCAAATTTTAAAACTGGTTTAAAATAATTTTATTTGAGTGTTTAATTTTTAAATAAAAAGTTTCATGGAATGGCATTGTTGTTAAAATAATCTCCATGGAAATGCGATAAACAATGACCACGTTATCTGAGAATTCTGCAGAATCTGAAAAACCAGAATTAAAATTTAATTCCGGCAAAAATCTGAATTTGACGATCGGAAAGTCGGAAATATGAAAGTCGGCCACTATGAGCACTTTCCACTAAATACGCTAGGTAATTCTGGTTTCCGATTTTCGCTGGTTTTCAGAATCTGAAAATCGGCGGCACTATGCGCGTACCCTAAGAAATATTGTTTCGAAATGAATTGAGGGGTGTCTCAAAAACTCTTTCTTATTTTTATTCAGCTGTGACAAGAAGTTGAATTTTTAGTAATCTTAAAAGTTGATGTTTTCTATTAAAAGTCAATAAAGAAAAGTTATAAAAGAATATTTAAACTATATTTTTTACTTCAAAATAAAAAGGATTTCAATTCGTATTTTCTGATAAACTGTTCATTTAAAAAATTTTCTTTTTAAAATCAATTCACAAAGATTTTAGTAACGTTTTCAAACTTCAAACGTTTTATTCTTATAATGAAGGGTGTATTCCAGGGGTCGGCAACCTGCGGCTCTTTTGGAGTAAAGTTGCGGCTCTCCAGTTCCATACGAAAATATTAATAATTTATTATCAAAACCCTTAAATATAAGTAAAAAAAATATTTTTAAATACCTAATTTTTCAATAGCTTTTATTTTCATAATCTAATAACAAATCGCTTATGTGAAAAAATTGAATCTTTTAAAATTTCTGTGGGGGGTTATGAGTCAAGGGGGTTATTTAAAAAATTAAATTGTTCTTTTTTTCCCCAAATTGGTGAGAGAGGGAAGAAGGTTATTTACATGTTGTTAAGGTACTAGTGTATTTTAAAAAAATTCAGAAGATATATAAATTTTTGACCCCTATATAAACCCTATACATCTTTTAATACTTAATATTAATTAAAGATGGGTCTTCCTCCAGAAAATAAGGGGTTCGGCGGTCCTCCCCCGAAATTTTTTAAAATTTTAGTATGCTAAAAAGTGTTCTGAAGCTATTTTTTGGGGAGTTTTCAGGGAGCTTCGCGGGCTGCACAAAATGACCCGGCGGGTCGCATGCGGCCCGCGGTCAGCCTGTTGGAAATCCCTGGGTTATAATATTCAGTTTACCTGCAAGGCCCTTTGTTTTCAATCTTTTTTATGACGGCACACATGAAGTTAGAATTACAGGCGCCCTGGACATGTAAAGTTGTATGATAAAAAATATGTTTAAAAAATTTAACGAGATGGCTAAATCAGTTTTAGTTCATCTAAACTGCATCAAAATCACCTGAAAAGTTCACTTTAAGAAAAAAATTTAAAGGTCTTTTAAGGTTATAAGCTTTTTGAGTTTGATTTCTAGTAATCCTGAAAAATTCAATTATACCCATACCGTGATGATTGATAATAATGCAACTTTAATTCTTGAATTTTTATTTTGATTAAATTCGAGTCAAAGAGGCAAAAATATAAACGTGCTGAACTTTTGCTCATCACGAGGCACAAGTTTGCTAAAAAGTTCTGTCAGAAATATCGTGATTTCCCTAAGGATATTATTCCGATCGCAATTTTTAGAGTCAAAAATTAGCGTACTATCATAGATGCATAAATTTTTTAAATTATACACTTTTGAAAGTTTTATCCTTTTATATTCGGTAAATATAAGAGTAGAAAGTCTTGAGGTATCGAAAGTCGGTGTCATAAGTTAATTTAAATTTTGAACACCTTATTCAAACCTTTATTAGTGTTTTACTTCAGACTTCCCTAGACCCAAACCAGAACTTGCTGCTATAGTTCTGGACCGTAGAAATACACTAGTTTCACTGTTTCAGAATTGAAAACAAAGGACGGATCTGTCACGTACATTTTTGTACATTTCGGTAGATATAAGATCCCCATGCAAGGAGGATTGAAGGAACCGGTTTGGGGGGTTGGGGTAAGCTCGCAACGATGCCATCTGTAAAAAACCGCATATCTGGAAGCGCCCATCTCACCGAAATTCACCTCGCTCGCTACACGCATTTTGTTCGATCGCCTGCCCGAAGCCCGAAAGACTATTTGGTCGACACAACAGGACATTTCTCCAAAAAGGAAATTTTGTCGATAAGGATAAGACGTTACAGCGAACGGGACATTTCACTGATAAAATATTAGTCGTTGAAACGCCCTGTAAGCAAAACTGGTAGCTTTTAGAATTATTTCGCTATATATAATATAATATAGTAAAATAAGCAACTATAAATCAGAAGTCTTAAGATGTTGAGAAATATGTGTTGGAGGGGCTGGGTAGTAAATGTGTGCCCCTCCCGAAATAAATTTCTATACTATATGCCACTGCGCCCATCTCACAAAAATTCACCTCGATACACACATTTTGTTTGAACGCCTGCCTCATAAAAGAAAGACTATTCGGTTGACAGGACATTTCTCCGAACAGGAAATTGGTACTACTGGAGAAGAGGTTCACGGGCCGCGTATTTGACAAGTGCACATTCATCTTGCAACAGGGGGAGGGATCTCTCATTTCAACCAATCAGAGCGCAACGGCATCAAAGTAAGACTGAAACAAGATAGTAAATAAACATGCAAGCGTGTTTTTGCTTTATTCATTGCTACGCAAACGCTTATTAATTGTAAATGTAATCCAAAACATGTCAGTGGATATAACATTAGTGATCAACGATGAACCTCATTTAAAACCATGCTTAGGTATTGTGTCATTGATTTTAATAGCGCAAATTTTTTTTACTTGAAATCAAAACTAGCTTGTGGTATATTAGTCTTTTTGAACTTACCAGATAAAAATAAATCAATAATGGACTACGTTTTCCCACTGTACTTTTAACTTAGCATACATGTAAACAAAAAAAAGACATCTTTATAATAAATAGAAATAGTGATCTTCAATAGAGCAGAATTCCCTTATTACCTAATCTTTTAAGTGTTTTTATTTAAGGCACTTAAAAATGCTCGATTGCTGTTTTAGTTCAATTGATAAAGTACTTCTGTGACTGGTAGACAATGTCCACTAGAAGATACCTATTTAAATTACACTACTATATATAAATATGTTTTATAAGTGATAAAAAAATTTTGATGAACCTAAGTTAGCTGTATTCTAAGCTAGAAATTTCTTTAATAGCGATTTTTACTGGAATTTATATCTGCTCGAATCACGCATTTAAACTCGGAAAGAGTTTTAAATTCTTTTTCTACGAATTTATAAACGTAATCAGGCGGCAATAACTCTTCTAGAGACATCGTAAAAATTTAAGAACACAACGATCAGCACTATTAAGAATCGCGAATAGACATCAGAACAGCGCGCCAAAGCGTTTGTTTTGTTTACACACTTTCAGTTGCGCTCTGATTGGTTGAAATGAGAGATCCCTCCCCCTGTTGCAAGATGAATGTGCACTTGTCATATACGCTCACGGGCCTCGTCGTCCGTCTGCGCTTACGCGCTTTGCAATTAGCAGCCCGCTCCGCGAGAACAGAAAATTTTGCCGATAGGCAGTGGTGTAACTAGAGATGACCCATGGGGGGTGTTACTCCGAACAGTCAACCCCTCCAACATATTACTCCCTTTTGAAAAGTGTCTCATAATATATATAATTTTTTTTTGCAAAACTTCCGAATGGAAAACTTCATCTAAGAGGCTTAACTTTCAAGGGAAAAACACAGTATAACAGACGTAAAAATTTTAGAGGGGGGATTTGGGGGTTCTCCTCCAAAATTTTTTAAAAATTGGTCTCTCAATGTAGTGTTGAAATTCATTTTGAGACCCTTTTGGGTTAGTTCCTAAAAGAGTTCCTTGTGAACCGCCTACCTTGTGAAGGGAAAATTTTTCAGTTTTTTATGTTTTAGAAACCGTCGATGTAATAAAATATTAGTCGGTTAAACTCCCTGTCAGCAAAACTGGTAGCTTTTCGAATTTTTCTGAAGTATAATATAGCGAAACAAGCAACTAATCAGAAGTCTTTAGATGTTGAGAAAATGTTTATTTACATTGATTTGTGAAGAAAAAGCTTCCTCCCTCTTTTTTTTTTGGCAAAAAAAGTTTTAAATATATATTTCCAATAAAATCAAGTATTCCAAAAATAACAGCTGATTTAAAAGAGAATATTTACATTATGTGAGAACTATTGGTAGAGTAAAATATTTACACAAATTTACAAATAGTAGTATAACTGAAAGCCAGTATGAAATATTCATTACATGAAGTAAAAAAGACAATAATTCAAAATTCAATTGATGGAAAAGTTTAGCAATTTCAGGGAATACAATCATATTCGAGCAAAATTACCCAGTATTTCTCTCTTTTTGTTGATGTTTATTCACATTTTGGAGATAAAACTTCAGTTTCTTTTTGCGGCAAAAAATAATTATAAATATATATTTGCAGTGAAATCAAATACTCCACAAATAACAGTCAATTTAAAAGAGGATATTTACATATTATGTGGTAGAGTAAAATATTATTTACACAAATTTAGAAATAGCAGTAAAACTGAAACCAGTAAGAAATATTCATTACATGAAGTAAAAAAGGCAATAATTCAAATTTTATGGATTTTCAGATTAGCAATTTCAGATAATACACTGACCAGTCAACCAAAATTACAAAATAATTTTCTATTTTTTGTCAAAACTCAAATGATTATGAATTTTAATGACGGACGTACAGAAAATGTTTATTCACATTGATGTTCTCTTTTTTTTTTTTTGGCAAAAGATAATCATAAATATATATATTTGCAGTCAAATCAAATACTCCACATATAACAGTTGATTCAAAAGATGGGATTTACATTATGTGGGCAGGCCCGTGCTGGGCCGCCGGGACATATCCCGGTGCGCCCTCCAGCCTGGAAATTTTGGCGCCCTCCTATTCCGAAACTGATAAGGCTTTGAGTGTTGTGACTGTAGGCTACTACTTAATAGAGGTGGGCGCCTTTAATCAAAACAGCAATACTTTTGAGAGTGTTAAGTCAAGGTATTGTGTTTTTTGCACTAGGGGAACCCTAAGCGAAAAAAAAAGTACTAATACATACCTTGATAGTGGAAAACTATAGGCGGTGTTTTCAGGGCGCCCTTTTAAGCTACGGCGAAATTTTAAAAGTTCCGCTTTAATTTTACTGCGGTGATTTTTCATGGCGATTTCGCTCTTTGTTTAATACTTCGAATTTGCGAAGGCTGGGAGGTGTCTTTTAGACGCCCTTCTTCATGCACAAACCAGAAAATGCAAGGGCACAGCACTAATTTTTGGTGGGCCTTTAGTGAAATACGTTGAAATTGAAAGTACGGGGCGTTAATTTTTTACGGTGCTGTTATTTAAACAGGTAGTTACTTGACTAAGGGCCGTCCTTAGTCATTAGAGAGAATTATCGAACGCAGGGCCATATCCAATGGGGTTTTAGGGGTTTAACCCCCTCCTTAAATTTAGACAAATATTTGAGGCCCCTAGTTTCAAAAACGGACTCTTACCAAACACAAAATTTTACAGGAGGGAGAAAAAACTGTCTTCATGACTAAAACAAGAAAAATTTGAAATTAAAATTGAAAAAAATTTGAAATTCAATCTATTTGCTGTATACAGCAAATAGATTGAATTTCAAATTTTTCTTGTTTTAGTCATTATGACAATTTTTTCTCCCTCCTGTAAAATTTTGTTTTTGGTACGAGTCCGTTTTTGAAACTAGGGGCCTCATTTATGCTGTTTTTTCCTCCGGGTGTAACCCAAAGGGTCCCAAAATGTGTCAAAACAGTACTTTTAGGAGTAAAAATTCCAACAATTTTCTGGGGGAGAACCCCCAGACCCCCCTCGAATTTTTCAAATCTATTATAAACTAATTTTCCTTGAATATTCTCTGACTTACGAGGAGTAGTCCTCGTTTGATGTAATCATCCGAAGGGGCTCGAAATGATTCAAAATTAACACTTTTGGTAGAGATATTTTAATTGTTATTCATTTTGATATTTCATTGGTTTTGGTGATTTATAAGAACACTTGACAGTTGCGTCTGGTTAATCCTAAAGTACAAGATATAGTAAATAGATATAAATGAAATAATCTATACAGGGTGTTTCAAAAGTCCGTTTCACGGCTTTTATTTGGAACCAACGTATCCTAGGGTCCTGGAAGTAAGGTATACCCCTAGGTAAGTGACCATGGAGAATCCATTGAAAGGACATACAGAACCCCTAGCGGCGAAATAAAAAAGTTAAAAAAATTAATTAAAGCGCAAAGGGGCTTACGATTTTGGGGGCTAAAGTTCATTAAGTTGTGAACCAAATATATAAACACTCAAATAGCACTTCAAATTTGTATTGAAAACTTGCAAATGTGCGAATATTTTCTTTTTTTGAGGCCTGAAAAGTACTTTTTAAATTGCTAATGTCTCCTCGAATATTGAAAATACTAAATTCATGAGTTTTTTTGGCAGCTCGTTATTTAGGATATTGCCAACAATGTTTCATTGAAATTTTTCTTTTTATCTTTAGTTTTTTTTATTAACTTTTTATTTTTCTTATTTCGGTTGAAATTCGGTGAAATTTCGGCTAAATTGAAAAAAAAAATCAAATTAGGTAATTAAAAATTGAGTTTTAAATAATTTGTGTTCCCCTTGTTTGGGTTCCATAAAAAATATCCCTTGTAAGCCACTTAATTTTGTAGGGAAACTTATTAATTACCCAGGCCAAAATATCGCAAAAAAAATATAAAGTCTATCATTGCCTCAAACTTGGTAAAACTAGGCACTCTGGGTAAAACCGCAGAAGTAAATTGAGAAATTGGGAACTTTTTGAGGAAGTGGAATAAAAATCGTCATGAGGAGTTAAAATCTCAGTAGCCATTCCTACCGTGAGAACTATCGCAGCGGCGACGGAACGCTGGAACTATCCCAATCCAATTCCCATTCAGGGAGGAGGGAACTGTAGGGTTGCTAACATTTTGCATCACCTGGCAGTTCAGATTTTGTTCGCCAAAGGTATCGCCAATATAGCGTATATTTTCGCTCCTGAATGTATGAAAATACAGCGCTGAAGACTGTTGTTGAAATAGGTAGCACCTTTCACAACCTTCTTAAATGTTCCTAAAGTCAAAATAATGTTTTTATATTCATGAATTATTTTGAAAACCAATAAAAATTAACAGAAGATGTAGGTGTCGCTAAGTGTCGCTAGGTGTCGCTACCTCCCAATGGTTCGAAATCGGTTTCGTTTTAACAGACGGGTTCACTAAGAGGTGGTTTTATAAATATTACACCAAGTTTGACACCCTTTCTCTAACTTTAATAAAAAATAAGGCACTTTTATTTGATTTTAAAAAAAGAATGAGGGTTATAGGGACTATCTATTTGTAACACTCTTGGTCAAGAAAATTAACATTGCGGGTATAGGAGCGCTTGGGGTGCCATCTATCGACAGAAAGGGGAACCGTGTAAGTGACGGACCCTCTTAAACCTTCAGCCATGGCATCCTAATTATCATTTTTTTTAATTGTGTTTTCATATCAGCAATAGTATTTTTTTTTCATTTATTGTTCTGATCCTTAGATAGTTTTATTGGAGTTAGTTTGATTGAAACCCAAAATAACATTTTTTTTTTTTTTTCAATTTCATTTTGTCCATTAAAAAGTAAGCGTTTTTAATAGAAATGTTGTCTTTGTCTCTGTATGTGTAGTTTATTCTATTTCCAAATTTCACTCCTCATAATTGAATTTCACTCCTCCTAAAAAAGTCAAGGAGTATTTTTACTCCACCAAAAAATCCTAGGAATAACACTGGTATGCAGGCATTATTAGTAATGCCCAGATTTATCACATTGTCCATTTAACATACATATGAAGTGAACAACAACTAACAAAAAAAATTTAAAAACTTCTTAAATAAAAGCCCTTTTTTAGTACAGTACTATTGTCAAGAATACATACATGATTATGATTTAATATTTTATACCAATTGAACAAGTTGAGTTGCTTGGAAAAAATTTAAAAGTTTAATTGCATTCTCAAGGGTACAAATTAATTTCAAAAGTACAGAATTTGTTCATACTAAGCTATTCCGATTATACAATAGGAAAAATTAATTTGTTAATACATAGGGGAGACCGGGGCAGGGTGGACCACTTTTGAAACATTTGACTCTTTAGGGGCAAAATAATTATTTTTTCAATTAGATAATATGCATACATATTAACCATATATTCAGGTTTATAAAACATCCACTGAAAAGTAAAAGTAATGCTTACTTTTTTTTATAAAATTTTTCAAATGAAAAGTGACAAAGTGGTCCATTGTACCCCGGTACCGGGGTACAATGGACCACAGGACGGGGCACAATGGACCATTAGGACTTTTTTTGCAATAAATGAAGTAAATACATTTTTTAATAATACAAAACATATAGTAAATGATTATCTGGTTTATTCTGATTATTTAATTTATTCTGGTTACATAATTTATTTAAACATATCCTAATTTTAACGTATGTTAAACCCAGCAAATGAAAATCCGAAGGATTTTTGTGACTGATAGCCTACTGTTCTCTTTTGGGTCTGGTAGACGCATAATGATATCTTCCAACATTAATATGATATTCATCAACATTCTCAGGGAAAAAAAACATTTTGGTTAGGTTTAAGCAACCAATCAATAATAAACACTCAATAGGACAGTAAAAATGTCATTATTCAAATATAGTAATAGTTAGTAAATAAATAAAAATATTAGTAGAATTAATTGCAGCCACATTATCTTACAAATATTCACTTTGTGATTATATTTATTTTTTAAATATGAAATGGGATTAAATTTATGACAAGACTCAGTTCAGTAAAGAAAAACAGTTCAGCACCTAACTTTCTGAAGCCCTTATATTTAAATGAAATTAAGTAAGTGTAAAAACAATGGAAAATGTTATAGAATGAATAATTAGTTATTATGCAAGTAAAAAAGTAAACTCTTAATTCCACTAATTTTGTTCACTTAAAAATGAATACATAACTAAGTGGTCCATTGTACCCCGCACCTAAGTGGTCCATTGTACCCCGCTTAGAGATTTAGCAAATATAATTCTTTAAAAATATATAAAATGTAAATGTAACCTTTTAACTTTTATTGAATATTATAGTTTAGTATCTTATCTTATGATTGGAGCTCAGCAAAGTTTTTCAAATCCAAAATTTTCAGTGAAAAAACGCAGTTAACTTTGAAGGGAAAAAGTTACTTTTGCATACCTTAAATAGACTATCAGGAATAAAATGACTAATTAGTCAAATAAAAACATGAATTCTGGATTATTTTAACTGCTTTAGGGTGGCCATCTAAATGACAAAATTTGAAACACATATACATAAAATAAATATAAAAAACAGGGGGTGGTCCACTGTGCCCCGTGGTCCATTGTACCCCGGTCTCCCCTAAGTGAAGGCTTTAAAGTGAAGCTATAAGAAGGGATTTCTCTGGACCTATTGGCTAATACAATCGTTGGCTACAAAATGAGTGAGTGTTTTCGCAAGCAAGTGAGGATCGGACTTCAAGTAATCTTGCCATTGTTTGGACCTCAAAACTTCTTTACGATGTCTCAAAATGAAGTTTTGGGCCACCGAGGTCAGTCCATCGTCCTCGTGTCTGTCTCCGAGCGACAGAATTTCGCACACATTCGAAATGGAGACATTGGCACACAAGAAGTCTGCACATTCCTTCTTGAGGGTGGGGACCTGGTATTTGTCGGCTGCGTAATACAGCTTTGGAGCACTGTCGCAGGGAACATCCTTAAAAGTTCCCGTGTACAGAAATGTCAGGAAGAGGTCCAAAGAAAGGGCGTCCAGGTCTTCTATGTCAACTGAGCTGGACGCTGCTTCCTTCATGTTGCTGGAAAGCATGGCCTTGAAGACGGGGGAACGTGCCATAAGAATGTCCTTGTTGACTGGAAACGTCGCAGTACCACAATTGAGTTGAAAGTCCGAAAGATCTCTGTCCAGGTAGAGGCACTGTAGATCTTTGATCAGGGAGAAAAAACTGTCGCCTTTTGCAAAAGTGATGTTTTCACATGAATTTTCAAGTGGGGAAGTTGATTGGAAGAAATCGTTGCAGAGACTTCTGTAACTGCCGTTTATAATCTTCAAACGCAGGCTGCAGTGACTGCCACTTTCATCCAACGCTAACAATGAATCTACAGCTTTAAAACTTAAACAGAAGGATTCCTTTAAAGTAAAAGTATGCTTTGATTTTTTGTGCATCACAGGATAGTTGCTTTTATTGTAAACACGGGCATTGCATTGAACTGAAATACTCCTCAGTGCATTGGTGGGTTTTAAATGTAATTCTTTTTTAACAGTGTTGTATAGCACATGCATTCGTGCCTCTACTATGTTGTTGTCTATTAAACCATCATGGTACATGACGGAAGCTATCGTCGCCGTATGTGATCTACTAGACAACAGATTTGGCTTGGTAATATGCAAATATTTATCCAAAACATCCAATGTCGTACTCATATGAATACGGTGCTCTCGAGGTTTTTTACACCGGAACTGAAGAATGAGGTGGTCACCATGAGTATCCTCTTTCTGCTCGATCCGAGAGACAACCTCTTCGAATTTCGGACCAACGACTCGATTGAAATTTCTGTCTACAATTTCATACCATCGTTGCGTGCTCAAGAGGGATCCATCGGGCCCCAAGAAGGACAGGTCACCTTCATCGTAAAAAAGGTAATTTGATCCGTGATAAGTCAGTATCATCTGTTCGCCATCGCCACACGTGCCTCTGGGATATAGCGATAGTCTGATTACACTGGGTATAAAGAGAGACGATTCACAACATGTGATGCTTACTCCGTGCGCCTCTTTCGTCCAACTGCTGAAATTTTCGATTCGCCATTCCAACAAGAACGGGGAACGATGGGTTTCTTCCATTTCGAAAAGACAGATCTTGAGTCAAAATGCGAGAATCAAAAAAACAAGTGATCAAGATCAGATAAGAGCAGAGCACACGGCAAAACGCACATGGAAATCACGAAATTCTTGAGCATAAACAAAATAAACCAGGGTTGCCAGATAGTTTGAAGCTAATTGCGGTTGAGACACAGAGTATCGACAATTTCTAGCCTGATACTCGCCATCTAGTAGTGATTTTTGACATCTACGCATGAAGGAATACAAATCTGGTTCATGAAATTAGAGTTTGTAAAATAACTTATGTTAGTTTATTAGTATTCCTCAAACCTTGAGTATTCCTGATTAGTATATCCTTACAAAACGTTCGATTTTTTTAAAATTAAAATTGTCTTTTCAATTTTTTCAACTTAATTTTATAAAACTTTTAGTGGCATCATTTAATGATATTCGCAATGTAAACAATAGTCTTGTTGTGAATTTTTTGTCAAATTCAAAGAAGTATTTGTAAGCAATGGATTTCGTTTATTGTAATATACCTGCTTTTTAAAATTGTCGTGTCGTGTGAAATGCCCAGCTGCTGTGTCTTCGGGTGTAGAAGCAAAACCCTCTATATACAAAGCCTGACAACTACGTCACTGTGACGTCAAAGGTGGCGGAAAATGAATTATAAAACATGGCGTCGTTTTGCATGTGACGTCAAAGGTGGCGGAAAATGTGACGTCACCCGTCCGAGTTGTGAGGCCATTATATAGAGGGTCTTGGTAGAAGCGGATATCCCAAGATACAGTCTGGAATTTCGTTCCATAGGTAAGTAAATTTTAATTACGGCTCCATGTCTACAATAGTGGTCATCATGGCTCCATGTTTAGAAGGCATATTCAGACTTTTTACTTTCGGTGTTCATTTTGTAGTTATGAAAAGTGTGAATTGGCTTTTCACTCTTAACGCCTTCACTACTTTTTCCTCTATATTTAGTTGAGGTACTGAATTTTGCCAACTGTACTTACACTTACTATACAAATTGTATAATTTAGTTAATATAAAAACTTATATCCTTTTGGTTTCTTTCTTTTGTTCTTGTTAGTTCTAAAAATAGTATATTGTAAAAATGTTTAAAATCTTAGTCTTCTTAAATTTCAATCACAGCACCTTAAAAATACATTTTCTGTTTTTAACAACACTTTCACACCACTTCTTCTTTCTTAAGAAGCGCAACAACCTGTTACAGGTCCTGGCTGCCTCGAGAGCACGCTTCCTCCATCTCAATCTGTCCATAGAGCAACTCTGCCAGTTTTTAGTCTTCAAAATTTCAATGTCATTTTCGGTGTTGTCGAGCCATCTTGTTGGTGGTCTTCCTCAGACACTGTATCCCACTGGGTTCTTAAGAGTGTATATATATTCTAGTGGGGTTGTCTTCAAGGCTTCTCCAGACATACTAGTTGGATAAAACAAAAAACTCTGCACAAAAATTCCTTCAAATATTTTCTGCAAACTAATTAAATGCCCCTAGTCTTTTGAATTTTGACTTAAAAACATATTGACAGTCCCATTGTTTACCTAAATAATGTAATAATGCTTCATAAGCAACAACAGTAAGAAAAAATCAATTTATTTATTAAAAATTTAATTTATTTGAAAATATTTTCTGCCAAATTCTAAAACTAGCTGCGCTTGGCGTGCACGTGTGCTTCTATATTATCCAAGTATGTCTCTAGACATGGCCAAGCCATCTTAGTCTATTACTTCGGATCAGGGGTGCAGAAAATGTTCCAGGGCCCAATATTTCCCCAGAACACAATTAATTTCGTTCAAAATTTCCCCCAAAAATGTTTCCAAATTTTCATCAGAATTTTTCCAAAAATGCCCCATATTTTCATTCTAGTTCATGTTAATACTTAAGTACAAAGAGGTTTTATTATGAAATAATAAAAATTATGAGTAATAACTTAATTACTGAACTTCTGCAAGGTTCAATAATTACCAAATAATCTATAAGTTTTAATTTTTATGGACTCAATACAGTCTTTTATTCTTTCTTGTATACAATTCATCTTACTTTGCTATAAAATGTTCTTTAAGTCAAAAACATCGTTGTGATTAAACAAGAACGCAATTTTTAGTGAAAATCGCTACTTCCGCTACGGATACGTAGTTTTTCCTGCATATCTGTCCAAATGAAAGGAAAAGCCAACTTTCAGGTATTCACCAAGGAAACTCGTTTTTTCGGCGTAAATCGGTAGTTTTCACCTAATTTCCGTAGAATTTGGAGGGTATAATCTTGTCCCCAGCCAAAATATTTTTTACTTATTACAACTTGGATTTGTAGAGTTTTTTTTTCTTTATAAACTTAGGGAAAAATTTCCCCAAAACTGTCTGAATTTCCCCCGAACCATGTTCGGGCGTTCGGACATATTCTGCACCCCTGCTTCGGATGACTTGTGTAATTTGAGAGTGTTTATACAACCTATATAGCTCAAAATTATATCTCGTTCGCCAGCATTCTCATTCCTGTACAGGCCCTATGATAGTTTTAATACTTTTCTTTCAAAGGTTTCCAGGGCTTGCTGGGTATCTAAATTTAATGTCCAGGTTTCGCTTGCATACAGCTGCACAGGTAGTATGAGTGTCTTGTACACCCTCAGTTTTGTTTTTCGGCTGATAAGTTTAGATCTTAATTGTTTCTTCAGCCCGAAAAAACATTTATTAGCTGATTTTATTCTGTTAGTGATTTTGTCAAGCGGGCAATTCCATGAAACATGGGACACAGAGTTGAAATCCTTTTTTAAAGGAAAAAAACCTCATTTTAACCTTTTACCTGCCGATGTTCCCAAATGGGAACATCACTTTAGGGAATTTTTTCACCACTTAATTTTTCATGCAGGAATTTGATATTTGGTAGTAAGAAACTTAAAGATATGAAGTTATTTTACATGCCAAAGTTTTTCACGTGCAATTTAATCCTTTTTGTGGAATTTATATCGAAATAACAGATTTTTGGCTCTTCCAAAAGTTGCACAAGTTTCAATTTATGATAAATTTAAATAAATTTAGTTTTAAATAATTATGCTGTGTTTAGGTAGCTTAAGTACACATCTTTTCAATTGGCTTGGCAGAATAGCTTCATATTCCAATTTTGGAGAGTAATTACCAATTCAACGTATATGTTCCCAAATGGGAACATCGGCGTTTGGGGTATAGTTTTTGAGGGGATTTTTATAACATGTAAAAATTCAAGTTATTTCTTATTTTCTTTAGTTGTTTGAACCTTTTCTGTCTCAAAGGATCTAAACAGGTTAATCATGCTGTTTTAAATTCCTAAATCTATAATTTTAATTTTTTTAACCTGATTTATGGAGGAATACATGCCAAATCTTTATAGCAAATTCCTACTTTTGTATATTTTTCTAACTCCCCGACCGATTTAATTTCAGTAATTATTGTTAAGGGTTATGCAAAAGGCATATTTGGAGTATTTCTGAGGACTTGGGTACTTATTTTGTTCAAGTGCTCTTTTTTACATAAAAATTTTAGGTATAAATTTGACGAATTTTGAAAATAATGAAAAGTGTGTATATCTAAAAACACTCTTCTAACGTAAGTTGGATGTAAGGGATATGTTGTTTAGTTTGGAATCTTCCATGAGAAACGCAGATTTAACAAATCAATGGAGATAGTTATGATTATCACTTTTGAAAGCTAATTAAATTTGAATGCAATTCATGGATTTTATGCTAGATATTCGGATACAACAGTATTTAAAACTAATTTTTCACTCAGAAAGATAACTGTTTAGCTTTGAAACGCATGGGAACATTCTTTCGTATTTTTTATACCGAAAAATTACCCATTGTGTAATAAAAATGAACGGAAAAGTGTCACGCCTGTAATAAATATGTAAATTTTTTCTTATGAAAATCTATAAAATTTTACCCAATCGTCCAACCAGGGAATTAAATATGAAGAAATAGTCCAAGATCATAAAAATGTTCAAAATTATTGAGTAGAAACCTATTTCAGTAGTTTTACTTGAATTAATTTTGAAATAAATGCCTTTTGGAAATCCCCCTAAAAACTTCACTCCAAACGCCGATGTTCCCAAATGGGAACATCCTCAAAATCATACTTAGGATTTTTTTTCTGCCAAAAAACGTCAAGATTGGTTTTAGTAATGATGAAACAAGCCATTTAAGTCAAAAATCCGAACCTTTAATTTGAAATTTGAATTGCGGCGTTTAAAAGGTTAACCCTATATATTTTAAAATATGGTTACATTTAATTGAAAAAGGTTTGGGAATATTATTACACACAGTTCTGCAAAAGTAAAAAATTATTTTTTTGTTCTATGAGAAAAATCTTCCAAAATGCATAGTTTTTCTAATTTTTTCAGCAAGAATTTAGTGAAATTCAAAGCTCTGTGTAACTTTAAGTATTAGAATATGTTTAATATTTATACTTGCATTCTAAAGAGTTTTCAATAAATAAACAGGTAACATAATTTATTTTACAGATTGTTTTATAAAAAAAATTTAGTAGAGCTTTTACAGAAGGTAGTTCAGAGATGTAACGTGAGTCACACGTTAATTGCAACTTATGTTAATTATAATCATATCAGATTTATTATATTGATGATTTTTGAAACCCTCAAATGTTCTGAATATTTTGATGTATTTATTAATTTTTATAATATTTTATAAGGGGAGAAAATTGAGCTTTTTCAACAATTCAAAAAAACGATGTCCTTTTTTGGGTAACGTGAGTCGCGCTGTTAAAAACACTGCTTGTGCTTTTTATTATCAATTTTTTCAACTGATGGAAGATTTATTTTGTTTCATAGGGCTGATTTATTTAATAATATGTTTTTTTAATGACAAAAATTAAATATTTTCATAACTTAAATAGCAATTAGAAAATCAAAATATGTGTCTGAATGTAACGTGAGTCACATGGAATTGCCCCGCCATGTCACAACACTACCTTGTGTTTTCCCTCAGGTTTCCTAGAGATGTTGAGCGCAGAAAAGCCTGGATTGAGGCTGTTGGTCGGGAAGATAGGGTGCCAACCGACAATGTCCTGATATGTTCTCTCCACTTTGAAGAACACATGTTTGACCGCACTTCTGTGAATTCAGTAAGGTTGAAAAAGTATGCGGTCCCTACTATCCTCGATATTTGCCCATCTTACTCGAAATCGGTAAGTCCAGTGGTCTGTCCACGGCAATTTTACTACCGTTTTTAGGTACCTTCACAAATTCATCATTTGATAAATAGATACTTTCACAAATTATACCTTCACAAAATACATTTTTGAAAGAAAGTTCTCTAGTAAGCCATATTCTCTCAATAGTAAAAATTTTAGCCCTTCTAGGCTAAATTTTATTTTGTTTTTAATATTTAAAAGTTATGTACATGTTTTTATGTTGATTTTGCACTTAAATTTTCACAAACTTACAGAAAATGTTTTACAAAATTTCTAAATTTTCACAAAATAGGAAGCTCTTAAAAAAACCTATGCAGACTCTTGAAGTCAGCTTTTAAACATTGCTATTGTAATATTTATGTTTATTGCCTTTTGGTAGATCTATGTTTCCTGCAATTTTTCATTGACATTACAATGGTGCCCAGTATTGCTTGGCTAAATGTTTTAGGAAGTGTGCGCGTGTGTGTTTGAAAAATTGTCGCTTTTCCATTGTGAGGGGGTGTGACAATTAGTTTTAGGAAGTTATATTTATAATCTTGAAACTTGTTTTTTACTAATTTTGATTTAAAAAAAAACTTGTTTATTTTTTACTAATTTTTTCTAGGGAAAAAATTGCAGGGAAGATGCAGAAACGGTAAATGTTGAGGAAGCAACCAGTTCATGCTCGAAAGTAGATTTAGTTTCTGAGGAACTCAGTAGGCCATCTATAGGAATATCTTTTTTGGGGAGGAATTTCCCAGTTTCACCCTCTTATGTTGTTACAAATACTAATAAAACATTACCTGCAAATTTTCATGTCTCTAGGCCTGCACACCTCAAAAGTAGTTTTCCCATGTTGATATATAGGGAAAATTTTGAAAATATCTTAATTTTTCATTGTTTTTATTTTTAATTTTTAATAAACCTGAACACTGTGAATATTGAGTCAAAACCTACTATATATCACCTTTGAGATATCATTGTCCCGAGATCCTATTAAAACATTCATTAGCACCTACTGGGAGATGTTCCCTGAGTTTTTGCCGATCATTTTTCAGTTGATCTAGAAATATAGTAATTGCTTGATCAACTTTTGGTCACAATCAGTTGCTATTCTTTGCCAAGTATTCATCAGAAATATTGTAATACTATTATAAAGACTGACATTAACTCAACCTTTTTTTAAAATTTCAGATCACCGAAAAGTCCAAAAAACAGCCCACAGATCCTGCTAAAGTTACCCTTCAGAAGGAGCAGGATTCTCATCTCACAGCACCACTCTTTATCAGACCAGACGGGTCCATCAAGAAAGTTCGGCTGAAGAGAGGGCCCGAGAGACAACCCACAAAATGTGGCAAAAGCAT
The DNA here is from genome assembly GCA_963680715.1 of Tetragnatha montana. NCBI lineage: Eukaryota > Metazoa > Arthropoda > Arachnida > Araneae > Tetragnathidae > Tetragnatha > Tetragnatha montana. The sequence continues at coordinate 6,468,690 of OY796678.1, read as the reverse complement.
TACGCCAATCGCCGTCGAGAAAGTCACAAAGCCCGTGCCTTGGTCAGAGCCCAACGGAAATGCCAATGAACCTCACGTAACCCAAGAGTCAGAAAACCAAACAAGGGAATGTCCGATCACCCCTCAAGAGCCTTGCTCGGGTGTTGGATCTGTTTCTATCAGACCTCTTGGAGAAGTTCAAGTTACCCAAGAGTCGGAAGAACATCCCAGCGCTCAAGACATTAGCCTTCAGAACGCAATGGATGAAACAAGCTCCAATGGACCAGAAGTGCCTCCTAGTAAAGACTTGAAAAGTGTCCCGGTGCGGCCAAGACCGAAAATAGCTCCCGGGACGTCAGAGGAAGCCACCAACAACGTGATGAAAGTCAACTTAGTCTGCCCTCACTGCCAGAAGGCGTGCAAGGTTTGCTTGAACATAAAATCGCTGCTCCTAAAAACCAACGTCCCACAGCGGCCGACCAACCTTCAAACCGACGATAACCCAAAGGAGCCCACCATCCTCAGGGACAATAAAAAAAGTAGTTTTCCGACGGAAGCCCAGATGAGGCTACTCAAAAGAAAATTGCAACTGCTCCAGCAGAACAAACTGTCGATGCGGAAGAAAGTCAAGGCTCTACAGGCGAGCAATCGTCGCTTGAAGACGAGGATTGCACGTTTGCAAGAACCTGTGAAGTCCGTCATGGAAGATAAAGATGATATGATGGTTATTGGTACCATAAACGGTACGTTATTATTCTATTTTTGTGGAAAACTTAATTCACTCCCAGTTGAAAACTTGGAAGTCGTGAAATGTAGTAAAAATTTGGCATGGGTGCCACTTTTCCGTCCTGAGGACGGAATTCCGTCTTTCTAAAAGTTCTGCGAACAGAATTCCATCCTGAGTATTGCGAAACGCAAAATCACCTGACCGATTGGCAGTGGTTTGTACTAAATTTCAGTTCTTACATTGCACATTTTGCCCACAAATAAGCTTGTTTTACTCAACTTAAAATTTAAGGACCTATTTAATTGAGTGCCATAAAAACACAACCAACCTATTTAATTGTTCATATGATATTTTATAAATTTATCTGCAATTTAAAAAAAAATGCTAGAAAGATGGGAATGAACAAAAGAGATAGTTCAAAGTTCAGTCTTGTAATTTTTGAAGAGTGGCACCCATGATCTGGGTTCTTATGTATTATCCTGTCAATCATCAGTTTCAGCAGCACATTAATTGGGCTTTGGTTAAATGTTTTCCTTCGTTTTCAGCAGCATGGTTGATATGCTAATATGGAAGTACCAAAATCTGTACAAACAATCATGTGGCACTTTTTCACAGGGTTTGAAAAAACTTGGGTTTTTTGGAGAGGTTTTTTTTTTTTTAAACTTTATAATTTTTGAAATATTAAGGTTCAATTCCGTTAACTGTCCTGCTTAATATCACCAAGCTGTTATGAACACCATGTATTCAAATATTGACAGGTTTTTATTGGATATAACTGAGAACATTTCAATCTGTGAGTTTGAATTATTATTTAGCAGTATTTCTAATACCCAATCTTTTGTCACTAAAACTTTGACCATGAGTATTAATATTAGCATTACCTTGTTATGAATTTTAGCAACTCTAGGCAGGCAAGTAATGATAAGGACAGGGGTCATTCATTATTCGTTATAAGGGATGTAACCAACCCATCAAAGTTAACTCGGGGTCTGTGAGACAGATGTATGACAGCAGCTAGTTTGGTAGAGTAAAATTATTTTTGTTTTATTTATAACTTTTTTTTTTCTCTTATAGGTGTTTTGAATGAAAATGATATCTGAGAAGGGGGGAAACCATTTTATTTTTAACTTGGTAAGTAATGCTTTTTAGCTATTCTATCTAGTGATTCTATGGTCTACTTTACATATCTGGTTCCAGTAAACTTTTCTGCTAATATTTCCTAAACTTGTGCTAAAAAAGATAAAAGTATACTTTCTAAACCAGAAGTTCTCAAACTGTGGGTCGCCAGTCAGTTTTTGGTGGGTCGCAAAGAGTGTTTGAATTTAAGAATTTCCTTAGGAAATTATGTTGTAATTGCAATTTATCCCAGATTAACAAAAAAACTAGTTAAAACCCTGTTTTTAAGAGTCAAATTTCAAAAATTTCTCTGGGGGAGGGACCCCAGACCCCCCTTTTGATTGTGGACCTCAATGTTGCTCCCACAATCAAACAATTTGATACGCTTAGATTCAAATATTTCTTCTTAAATTTCTAAAAAGTTAATATAATCTCTAATAATTACATGCAATTTATTATAGTAACAATATAGTTGATGACGAAATCCCACGCGCACGGAGAGCGTACTTGTAGGGGGGATGGGAAAATTAACTGAAGATGAGGTGGGTCGCGTTAAGAGTTTGTTTATAAAAAGTGGGTCGTGATGTTGGAAAGTTTGAGAACCCCTGTTCTAAACTATATAAAAGTTGATGCAAGATTTTGCTGGACCCCTTTTTTTTACCTCATGCACGTTAGGGACGTTTCCTAACTCGTCTTCACACTTTACCCAGCTTAATTGATCCAAGTCCACACCCAAGAAGCCTTGCGATAATCTTCAAATATATTTTTTTCTTCTGACACTTTACTCAGCTTAATTGATTTCAGTCCACACACAAGATATTTTTTTCTTCTGAAATTCATTGCTTTTTACAGTATCATCTTCCATCCATACCAGCTACAGCAGTACTCTAAAGAACTGTTAGGAAGCATTTTTGGAGGAAACTTCCTAAAACCCTTTATAAGATTTCTCAAAGGGATGTTTTAGCTGTTAAGTATCATTAAAATTCAATATTTTTACATCTAAACCCTTGTAAGTTTTAAAGTTACAGTAGAATCTCGATTTTCCGAGCCCTGATCATACCAGATTCCCAGGGGTGCTAATTCTCCAGGATAATCCTGTAATTTTTTTTAACAGCATGAGGCTTGGTCCAAGTTAACTTGGATAATCGGGACTCTGCTGTGCTTTCAAAAATCTGCTGATCATCTACACTTAAAATCCATTGTATATTTAGAAACTTGTATAAACAAAGCTTGTAAATATGTGGTTGAAGTTTAAATAAACATATTTTTTCAAGGAATTATGAGTGAAACTAATGATATTGAGCTCTAAAATTTATTAGGCTCTTCCAGTTACTTTTATATTTTGACTGTTTTACTCGATTGTTTTTGTATTATTAATTGGGAAATAAACCCAGTGATTTCTTTTAAAATATTCATGTTTAAGAATTATTTAATCAACTCTTTGTTTTCTATGGTCAACAGCATAATAATGTAAGTACCAAGAAAAACTTGCTTTTATTTTAGGAAAAACACATTTGGGTCAATCCATAAAGTATGTCTGCCCCGGCTGGGCGAGAATGGTAAACCCAAACGGGGAAGGCCATTCTCTTCCAGGGTTGGATAGGTATGGAGAGAGTGCCAAACTGGTTTCTTCTTGCCAAGTACTCCCTCCCTTCGAAGGAGCCGAAATATGGTGCTTAAATAGCCAAGCCAGCTACCCTGATTTCCCGCACCCCTACTCGAACTTGGATTTTCTGCATTTGGGTTTACCATTCTCGCCTAGCCGGGGCAGACAAACTTTATCAAGTGATCCAGAAAAAATAGAAATGGTCGCTCGACCATTTTATAATTGAAATAATTTTTGTGTGTTGATTGTTATGTTATTAGAGAGAACAAAAACACAAGTTTTTATCTCTAGGGGAAGGGGTAGTGTACCTCGGACCTTATTGTACTTTTTATTTATTGGAAAATAAATTAATGAAACAATTTTCCCTCTATACTTCAGCCTTTCATACACAACATATATTTTTTTCGAAATTTTAATTGAAGTATTTCAATACATAATTAATGAAAGAAAAAAAACCTGAAAATAACTGTAACTTGGACATGTAATAAAATGTTTGTGAAAAACTCAAGGAACTGTTTTTTGTCATAAAATTATAGATTTCCCTTAAAGTTAGTGTTAGTCATGAAATTAAACCCTACCTTGCTTTTAAAATCAAAATATCAATGCAATAAAAGTCAGTATAGTGATTTATTTAGTAACTCAAGGTAGAGTTAAGTGTATCTTGGATAGGCCAAGGTGCAATGCTCTCCTTAGGTTCAAGCTAAAAAAATACATTGTAACTAGGGCTAGGATTTATATGTAATTACATATTTGCTCAGGGATCTGATATTAAAGTGTGCTTTTGAATTCCATACGTTTTAAAAGATTTGGAATTGATTAAGACCATATTTATTTTACATATTTAACCTATAACTACATATTTTAATTACATATTAATCCATTTTCAAGTTTTTCAAAAATAATCACACGTTTGACCGATTTTCAAATTAAAGTAACCCATAAAATGAAATACGCATTCAAATTGTAGTTAAAATTAGTGCACCCAATGCTGAATTTAACTTTTTAAAGGTTGTGAAGCCAGGATCTAGCAAGATTCGTTTTCTTCCCAAAGACCATTTTTGTGGTCAACTGGTGGAGGATGAATTTTAATGAGCTGTTAAAGCAAAAAAGCAGGTGTTATAATCTCTCACATGGCAAATAGCGAAAAACACCCTTTCCTACTATGTGCTTGCGTAATATTTGAAGAGCCCCTTTAAAAAAATTACTTAACATTTTCTTTTTATTATTACATATTTGGTGATTTTTAATACATATTTTGCTAAAATAAACATATTATATGTACATATTTTGGATTTTTAATTACATATAAATCCTAGCCCTAATTATAACATATTAAAATCACTGTAAAATGAAATCTTTATATTTTGAACAATAGCTTACGAAAGCATAGATAGAAAATTTACTTTTGAAGGGTGAAATCAGTTTTTAGCATTTATCTTCCCCAGCTTTTCTAGAAATAATTTAGCTGAACTGGGTGCTCTGGTGGTAAAGATGGAAACTACATATTTAGTGTTGCCAGTTGCCATACACCTGAAAGTTAAGCTAAAAACAGTGTAGGACGGTTTTACGGTCTTATAACTTGACTTTGAGTTGAATACCAAGTATGAAATTTTTACAGAAGTATGATACCTTAGTGAGGCTTAACCTGTGAAAATTTCAGATTTTTAAACTTTGTTCCAACAGAGATACAGAGGGTTAAAGTTTGGATGTTTTTGAAATTCTCCAACTTTGGAGGCCTATAACTACTTAAAAGAACAAAATATCAGGGTTGCTATTCGCTATCACCTCAGGGTTTGCTATGTGGGTTGTTGTCAGCGCCCTTAATATGTGTTCTAATAAATTATACTTAAGTCAGAAATTAATTACATTAAAGCTGTTGCAGTTAATAGAGGTTTTTGTAATACCCTGATTGATCGTATATGCCTAGAACTTTTAAGAAATAATAACAATATAAAAACTAAACAAATTGTTAGTAACTTATTTGTGTTGCCCTTCTTCAATAAGATAAGTTCTCGTATTTCCAATACATCTGAAAAGGTTTCTTTTCAGTACTGTTTTCTCCCCTCATAATAAAATTTGGTTTTCCAATCTTAAGGATCTTATTGAAACGTCTAACAAATCTGTGATATTTATAAGAATTTTTTGTGACTGAATTGTCATATATTGGTCAAACAAATGAGCTTTTAAGTTTAGATTGCTAAACATGCACGGGGTCTCAATCATAAATTTAAATAAAAAAAATTTTTTGGTTGCTTTATGCATTACACAACTTTAAACATAACAACCCTGAAAAATATCAATTCTGTTTGGGGAACATACTTTAAAGAGAATATTCTCCTAATTTTCAAAGTCTATCCAAACTAGCTAAAGGTTAGGATAAAAAGGTCTTTTAGTTTAAAACCTATAGATCCAAAAACTTTCTCTAAATATTATAAGTAGTAAGTAGCAGGCCCGTGCTGGACCGCCGGGACATATCCCGGTGCGCCCTCCAGCCTGGAAATTTTGGCGCCCTCCTATTCCGAAACTGACAAGGCTTTGAGTGTTACGACTGTAAGCTACTACTTAATAGAGGTGGGCGCCTTTAATCAAAACAGCAATACCTTTGAGAGTGTTAAGTCAAGGTAGTGGTTTTTTTTGCACTAGAGGAACCCTAAGCGAAAAAAAAAGTACTAATACATACCTTGATAATGGAAAACTAGGCGGTGTTTTCAGGGCGCCCTTTTAAGCTACCGCGAAATTTTAAAAGTTCCGATTTAATTTTACTGAGGTGATTTTTCATGGCGATTTCGCTCTTTGTTTAATACTTCGAATTTGCCAAGGCGGGGCGGTGTCTTTTAGACGCCCCTCTTCATGCACAAACCAGAAAATGCAAGGGCACAGCACTAATTTTTGGTGGGCCTTTAGTGAAATACGTTGAAATTGAAAGGGCGGGGCGTTAATTTTTTACAGTGGTCGGTGCTGTTATTTAAACAGATAGTTACTTGACTAAGGGCCGTTCTTAGTCATTAGAGAGAAGTATCGAACGCAAGGCCATATCCAATGGGGTTTTAGGGGTTTAACCCCCCTAAAATATTCATGCTGTTTTTTCCTCCGGGTGTAACCCAAAGGGTCTCAAAATGTGTCAAAACAGTACTTTTAGGAGTAAAAATTCCAAAAATTTTCTGGGGGAGGACCCCCAGACCCCCCTCGAATTTTTAAAATACATTATAAACTGATTTTCCTTGAATATTCTCTGACCTACGAGGAGTAGTCCTCTTTTGATGTAATCATCCGAAGGGGCTCAAAATGATTCAAAATACTGTTTTTCACAAAAATCAAATATTAAAAATAAAAAACAATCAAATATATCTCGAATAGCAGTAGTTGCTTTAATTTTTTTCTATTGAGAAAAGCAATTTGTGAAACGTCGCCAATCTTAAAAGAAAAGTAAGTTTTTAGGTTTACAAATAATTATTTGGGCGGCGCCCTTTCATCCTTTGTCCACCGCCCTCTGAAGGTACCCAGCACGGGCCTGGTAAGTAGCAGGGTTGTTAAAAAAAAAACCATGGTGGGTGTTGTTGTTTTTTTAAACATGTTTTTTTTTCCAACCCTGGTAAGTTGTAGCCTTGCTTCCATGATTTGATTACTTCGCGAACAATGGCAGACGATTCTTTCGTCCTGCAGTTGAAATTTTCGATTCGCCGTTCCAAAAAGCCCGAGGAACGACGCGTTTCTGCCATTTCGAATAATCTTGAGTCAAAATTAAAGAATCGAGAATCAAAAAAACAAGCGATTAAGATCAGGTGAGAGCAGAGCACAAGGCGAACGCACATGGATGGAAATGACGAAATTGGTAAATATACACAAAACAAACCAGTTGCCACTTAGTTTGCACCACTTAGTATTTAAAATCGGATATAATACATTCACAGGATCACAGGCGTTATGTTTTAATATGGATATGATTAATTAAATAGAAATACGAGTTTGGGGAAACGCATGTTGAGGCGCTGCATAAACTAATGTAGTGAAGGGAGGAGCTAAAACGAGCAAACAAGCAATCCTATTGGTCGATCGGTACACTGTTGCGTTCTTCATGTGGGAATTGAAAATAAGCGTAGGGCAACAAAACAAATCTGAATGTAAACAATAGAATAGAGCGTGTTGTTTGTTTGTAGGGTTATCGGAACGGAAGTTGGTGAGATTTTTATTACAATATAAAATCCCCTTCAATTTAAGTGAAAATAACTGTGTGATTTAAAATTCAGATAATTGGAAACGATTATCAAGAATATTTCTAAAAACGAACGTTAACTTCCATCTGGGTGGCCACAGACCTGGAATTGTCTGTGAAAATTAAAAAACCTGGAATTATCAGGGGAAAATCAGGGAATTTTAGAAAATCTGCCTTGTTTCAAAAATAAATGCAACATTTTTCTGATTTTCAAATCTTTAAATGTGCATTTCATTTCTGTTCTCCTTCCTACAAAATAAAAAATTTCGAATGCATATAAATTAGTGTGGCTGCAAAGCAAATGTTCAAAAAGTGCTTGCGGTTTCCTTTCTGATAAAAGTCTGAAAATAATATAATTTATATTCCTCCTTTCTCACACTTGCCTGATTTATACAGTCATTGGTACAATTCCTTTAGAGTCCCCGCTGAATATTGCCAGTATCCAAATCGCTAAATATATCCAAATATCAACAAATTTTTCTGACTTTTATTAATAAACTGAATAGTTATTGATCCAATTAAACATTTTAATTCAGGAGTTTGAAATTATTTATAAATATTTCTACTTTTTGTTGTCTAAAAGAACCGGGCGATATTTAGTGGGGGCTGGGACTCTAACGGAATTGAACCCAGTCATTCTCCCATTTTCTAGAAGGTTAGAATTTAATCCATTTATAAAATGTCTAGCAGAGTGAAGTTAAATATCAAATAAACATAGTCAAGGTAAGAGCAGGAAACAATTTATTAAAGTCTAAAATTGGTGAACAGGAAAATCTAAATAATAATGTTGCCACACTTGGTAGTTCATAAATAATCAGTCTAACAAAGAGAATTGGGTTCGATTCCCAACATAAAATATAATATCAGGGAAAATCATACCAGATTATCAGGGAAAACCTGGAATTATCAGGGAATTTTGAAGTAAGTTTTCTGTGGCCACCCTGTCCATTCATGATCCAGGCCCATGGGTGCCACTCTTCTGTCCTGGGGACAGAATTCAGTCTTTCTAAAAGTTCTGTGAACGGAATTCCGTCCTGGAATTCTGCAAAATGCAAAATCAGCTGACCAATTGGGAGTGATTTGTGTTAAATTTCAGTATTTATATCCCACCTTATGCCCACAAATAAGCCTTGTTTTACACAGATCAGTTATAATTTAAGGACCTATTTAATTGTTCGTATGATATTTTATAAGTTTTTCTGCAATTTAAAAAACCGATTGCTGGATAAAAAAGATTCAGTCTTGTGGTTTTTGAAGAGTGGCACTCATGTCCAAGCCTGGCGATAAAATAGTGGGTTCTGGTAGCCCAGCTCTATAGAAGTTGAATTGCCTACTCACTTATAAATGGCATTAGAGAGCCATAAATGCACTGTTTCTTTGGATTTACCCAATTTTTAGAGTGGGATCCTCAAATTGATATGTATATTACTTAATACTCCTCTTTTCTGTTAGGAACAGCGCTAATATTAGAGTGGATGTCGCCCCACTAAATATTTGGACTGTCCCCTGAAATATTTTAGCGGTCCCCCCAAAAGATCAGGATTTTTGTTACAAGTAAACAATTCAACTTCTATACAAGTGGGTTGCCAGAATCTACTATTTTGGCATCAGGCCTGGTTTCTTTGGATGACTCATTTTTTTCCAATTATAGCACTTGTGTAGGGAATTTTGATAAGAATTTTGGTAAAATCCTATTTCATGGGTACACCTTGGCGCGTTTTTGGCGCAAAGTTTTTTTCGTCGCCAAATGCGAAAGGTACCAAGTTTTTTTCGCTGCGGAAAGCTAAAAACATTGTCTAAACTACTTAAACTGAATAAGGAAACAAATTAAACATATTTTAAAGTATTTATCACTTTATTGACGAATTTTGAAGACAGTAATACTACGGTACAATAATAATATGATTCCGACATCTTGTATGTCGTGCGATAAATTAAGCTAAAAACATTGTCTAAACTACTTAAACTGAATAAGGAAACAAATTAAACATATTTTTAAGTATTTATCACTTGATTGACGAATTTTGAAGATAGTATTACTAGGATACAATAATAATATAATTCCGACATCTTGTCGTTTGTCGTGCGATAAATTAAGCAATGGTTCATTTAAAATAAAATGCACTGAATAAAATTTAAAAATATTAATTACCTATTATAATCCGTGAAGTTTTACATTGAATACGCCACGCAACGAAACAAAAGCATACCACCAAACACAAATGTTGTTACTTCACTTCAGCTTCAGATCTGAATCAAAACCTATTTTTAAGATGCGCAGAGATCACAAGATTTGAAAAAAAGGGCGCATATCTAACGCGCAACATGACAGCTTATTGGTTTTCCGAGTTAATTGCGTCATCACTTTTCAATTGGCCATTTCGGAATGTTATAATACAACGCAGAACACAAGAGCGCATTCTTACGTCATTTTAGATGAATCGCGCATTGCGTTTGTCATTCAACTCGCGATTGCCAGACTTGGCAATCTATCTCCGACTACGTCATCGATCGCCAACATGTACCCATCAACTAGGATTCATCCAGAATTTTTTTAGTAGGATATAAATCTTATAGTGTAATTTTTTTTTCTTTTTCTTTACAGTATAACTTAAATGATAATCACGACATGAGTTTAAATTTTGAATGATTGAAAATACTGTATTTTTCTGCTATTCTGTGTTAAGGGAAAACTAATAAATTTTTAAATTCTCCATTAGGTATGAAAAATGATGCAAGTTGTTAAGCAAGAAAAGGCTAAAGTCATCAGAAAATATAGAGAATGAGAAAATCAGAAATGAGTGATAATTCATCCTTGACATGACTAAACATTGTAAAAGTGGTAAGATCTTTAGTTAGCAGCCAGTAGTGGTTTATCCAAGATTTAATTTTGGGGGGGCTAAGATTTTTCTTAATCAAATTGAATCTTTTTGATGCACATAATTTAAAATGTTAATAGTAATCGAGTTTCAATTAACATAAGGGGACTTCCTACTGGTTTCAGTTGGTATTATGTGGTAGGGTTTTTGAAATCGTAAAATTGAAAAATTTATCTGAATGTTTATAGTACTTTGCTTCTAGCATTACCTCTCTTCATTAACTGGGAATCTGTATTTAAAAAGAAATTCTCTGTACTGTGTAGACCTATGCAGATAAGGAATGACATATCGTCGGCTTACAGTCGAAAGGCACTAAGTCACTTTTGGAAGATATTTTGAATACGGTGGAAGCTTGGCGCATCTCTAAAATCTCGTCAAACTGAAAAGCTAGTAACTTAGCATAGATGGTTGGTTTGTTTTAAAACAGAAAGAATTCATACAGTAAAGAGCTTAAATGTTGGTTTGCGATTAATAATTTATTAAATTGAAATTATTTGATCATGTAATTGAGTTATTTTAGGGATTAAAAGATTTTATAATTTGATTTCTCAAAGATTTTATAATAATATTTTCTTTTTCATACACTATAACTAGAATGGCAACGGTAAAATGATCGCCAAATTTGGCATAACCTCGTACGGAGTATTTGAGCAAAGAGTGACTAAGTGCCTTTCGACTGTAAGCCGTCGATATGATAACTATCACAACACATACAATAAAGAAATGCTGGCATCTTTGAAATTGTTTTTGCGTTTTTGAAACCTCTAAATGAATTTCATTTTTTAATGTTGGTTAGAAGCAGAGATGACTTTTAAATCTAAATAAATTTTTAACATTCTTGTCTTGTGTTTGGTGCAGGATGTCCATTTAAGCACCTTGCGCTATCATCCTATCCAAACTGCTTGCGCTATCAGGGGTCGATCCAGCTGAAAATTGGGCCCCTTTTGCTGCCCTTTCACAAAATTCAAATTTATTAACTTTAATGATTCATTCACAAAAGAAGAAAAGAAAACATTCACAAAATTTTGTATATTATTTCAAATCAAAAGTTTGTTTCTATGCAATAATTTGACTTTAATTTTTCACAAAAAGGGGCCGCAAAAAATAAAACCTGGATCAACACCTGGCTATAAAACTCAAAGCAACCAACCTATGTAGTTAAGGTGTTTTTAAAAAGTGCTCCCAGAGTCTCTTGAAAGTTTGAAAACCACTGTGCCCTAGATCAGAACTTCTCAAACTGTGGGTCGCGACACGTTTTTGAATTCAAGAATTTCCTTAGGAAATGATGTAGTAATTGAAATTTATCCAAGATTACCAAAAAAACGAGTTAAAACCATGTTCTTTTATTGAAGTTCAAATGCGACCAATATTTTGCTGGTAAATTAAAAGATTTATTAGAGGAATTTCTTGTTGTTTGCAAGAAGGGAAATAGAAATTTATAGTTTGAACTTAAAAGAATTTTAATATCAAACAAAGAATTACAAGGTGTGTAGATAATAGGGTATATGAAAGTTTTAAGGTAAATAATATTATTTAAGCATTATTTAAATTTTTATCAGGTAGAAAGTCTTACAAAATGTTCCATATGGGTAATTTTTTGGGGGTTGAAATTAAACTTCTTAATCTTAGGCTAAAGTTTTTTATTCCTGTCAGTGTTTTACTTTTTCTTTTCCTGCAATTTATACATTTTAAGACAATGCATTGTAGAATAACTATTTATCATTATTTTCAATTTTATTGAAAGTATATGGTAGGGGTTTTTTTTTTCATTTTTTAAAATTAATTCTGTCTATATAGGTTCATTTATTTAAAAATTAAATAAAAATATTTTGTTAATATACGAGTACTATATATTAAATTTTTATTCAAACCCCTTTTTTGAAACTAGGAACTTTTATGCAGTTATTCTGAAAATCCTTTAATTTTTTTTTCTCAAAAAGTGTACAAACCCTGTTATGAGGATTTTCTAAATTGTAGAGTTTTACTGAAAGGTCGCTTTGAAGCAACTAAATAAGATGATAATACAGTGGGGTTTTTTTAAATCTTTTTTGATAATAACCTGTATTAGATATCTGATATGATTTTAGATCCTAAAAAACTTTCAAAAATACTAACTTATTACTTTTTTTTCTTTACTAAACTTTTTTGATCAATATAATTATTCTGTTAACGTTTTAAGCTGTGTAAAAAAATTTGTCTTTCTTAAATTATGTGAAAAGGTACTCCTTGAATTTTTTAAAACCCCTGCCTTGATTTTGATATGTGAAAATTTGTACGAACCCTGGATTTTGAAACATTCCAGTTTTTAGATAAGGGGTAAATGTATAAAAAATGCTTTAAAGTTTTAGTTTGACTGAACCTGGAAAATCAAAAAATTTGTCCTGGAAAACTCAGGGAATTTTTAGCTTAGAATTAAGTGGACACCCTGTAATTTTACTAAAACAAAGAACAAGCTATGAAATAAATGCGAACTACAAAAATTGAATCGCACTTATGAAAAGTAGATTTGTGAAAAATAGGTCAAGCCTACCAGTTTCCTTTATCATGAGTAACGTGTTAATTGTGTTAAAACCTGATTACAAGGATTTATTGAATTCCAAGTATGTCTGTTTTAGGAAGGAGTGTTGCTGTAAGACAGATCCCGTGTCTTGTTAGCCAATCACAGTGCAGTTCAAGCTGTTTAGGCGGTGCTTCACTCGGAAAGCTCCGCCCTCTCGAAAGAAAATGATGACTCCATCCAGTGAGAGAAGTGCTTTCAAAGCTACAAGAAAATCATCTAGACAAGAAGAAGATATGGTGCAAAGTAAAACAGCTGGAAAGACAGAGTGCTTAAAAGACCAAGATGATGACTCGGGACAATCCCCTAGTAGAAAATCTTTGAAAGATAAGAAAAGACATACAAGAAAAAAATCATTTAGAAAAGAAGATGAACAAGAAGAAGAGATGACGCAAAGTAAAATAGCTGGAAAGAATGAGTGCTTAAGAGACCAGGACGATGACTCTGGACAATCCACTAGTAGAAAATCTTTGAAAGCCAAGAAAAGAAAAATAGCCAGAAAGAAAAAGCAGGAAGACGAAAAACATTTTGATGAAGATTTGACTCCCAGCAAATCACTTGGAATGACAGATTGTTTAAAGCTGCAAGAAGATGACTCGGAAAATTGTGAGAAGGAAGATGGCAACACTCGCAGGAAGCGTTCACTTTCAGTCTCGAACAATACTGAACCAAAGAGAATACACTTTGTCAATGGAGGTTCTGAAACAGGCCACGACAACCTGGATCCTCAGTGTCAAACCAAGTCATCAAAGAAAAGGAAAATATTCGTAACTGATGATCAGCTAGGAGAAGATAAGACTAAAAAGCTGCATTTAATGAAAGAAACATTACCTAGGATAAGGAGAAAGTCATTTGTAAATGATGATCAACTGGGAGAAGTAAGGGTTGAAGGTTCGTCCCCTAGCAAGCTACAGGAAATGATGCTATTTTCAAAGGATAATGGCACACTGACAAAGGAGTCACAGTGTGAAACTAAGTTATTGAAACGAAGGAAATCTTCCATGGAAGAATATTTGTCAGGTTGCAAAGAGCTTATAGCGAAAGATTTGACCCCAAGCAAATCACTTGAAACGGCAGGGAGTTTAAGGCATCGAGATTATAATTCTGGAAAGTCTGAAGAGGAAAATCGCGAAACTCTCCTGAAAAGTCCTTTGAAAACTAGGAAAAAATGTAAAAAGAGAAAATCGACAAGAGAGGAAGATTGGATAAACAAAGGGGAGGTAAAAAAGCGATGTCTGGACCCATCTGGAGCGACTGAGTGTTTGAAGGACCAAGAAGAGGGCTCTGAAAGTTCAGAGAAGGAAAATAATGGAATGCACTCGAAACATTCAGATTCATTTGGGAGCGATACCGAATCAAAGGGACCTCTTCAAACTAAGCGAGCAAAGAGGAAGAAATCCTCCTGTACGAAAGATCAGCTCGGAAATCAATTTAAAGATCGACTGGAATGTAAAAAGCCTGAAATGCAATGTTCGGGAAAGACAAAACTGCCTAGGAAAAAGGAGGAATCGTCCACTAAGCAAAACAAGATTGTGGCAAAAGAACTGGAATCCTCACCTAGCAAACTACCCGAGTTGGTGCGATTTTGGAAAGATAAGGGCAGAAAAGATGACTCGACAAGTGCTGATGAAAGAAAGCATTCAGTTTCCGACTGGAGTGATACTGTAGCAAAACGAGATATCAATCATGAAGATTCTGAGATACAAGAAAAATGTGAACTCGTGAAATGGCCCGTTACATATCAAAACAAGCAGTACAACCCCGATCATCTGATTGGACTCCTGTATCAGTTGGACTTGTCTGTGCTTTGCTCTCTTAGGAAGTTTTTGAACAAACATTTGTATCCTTCAGTGTCACTGTTGTTTGGAGATCCTGAATTCAAAAAGTTTAGCGACATTGTTATTCGTCATGATGGAAAGTCTGTTCACGTATGCGTTGAAAGTGTGGATAGTTACGTCCCTAGTAAAATCAGTTATTATGAGCTGTTCACTACAGGAATACAAAGACGTTCCCTCTACAGTTACTTTTACAGTTTTGCGAAACATATAATCTCTAGACCAGAAGCCTTACATGCTGTTGAAAGCCTCGTAGTATACACTAATGCAGGATTGGATCTCACAGAAAAAAAGGAGTTAAAACGAGGGAAATCCAAAATTTTTTATCCTTTTCGTTTCGAAACTGTAAACATGGAGGATCATGGCATTATAAAAACTTTTCTATCCACCAGAAGGAACCTTCAAAAGCACAGATTTTTTCAGTTTTCCAAAGATGATGTGACAAGAAAAGAACTTTTTAAGCACTTAAAATTCTCTCCTTTTGAGAAGAAACGCATCGAAAAAAAATTTCCTCGAGGATTTGAAGAAGAAATAAAAGAGGCCTTTTTAGATAAGTTGGTGTTTGCAGTCGATCAGCCAAATAGAGAAAAGCTTCGCAGCATAATTAGAAGCGAAATGAAACAGAAATGTGAAATTGGTTCTAAATACAGGAAGTTGCAGAAAAAGATTTTGAGTAAATTAAGACAACATAAAAAGAATGTGTCTGGAATAATGTATGAATTCAATTTATTTGTGCTGTGTTTGAACGATTTGTTCTCGCAGAAAAATGTGCTTTCTGTTAAAATCGAAGGTGAAAGCAGGGAATCGTCTTTTGGTATTACAATAGAATATAAAGGAAGATGTAGTTATTTAACAGCTCTCTATGCGAGCGACATAAATTATGGTCACTTATTTACTCCTAAATCGGAAAACAGTGCAAGTCCCATTGATAAACTCTTTTCTTTATTTCTTGAAAAAACAGAGGAGGATTTAAGGTACTTTATCATTTATACTAACGGAGATCTAGACTTGACTGAAGATATGGAATTAATCCGAGGTCAATCCGACGATTTTTGTTCGTTGAAATTTGACGCTATTGACATTCGAAAGAAGAAATATAAAATTTTAAGGAACTGTTCATGTATACAAGGTGATAGCTTGTATCAGTTTTCAAAGGGAAAAACAAGGCAAAAGCTCTTAAGTGTTTTAAAGCCTCCAGAAAATGCAATGGGTTTCAACTGCGAGAAAGAAACTGAAATCAAAGAGAAATTTTTAGATAAGTTGATATTTGTGGTCAACCAGCCCGATTGGAAAAAACTTGAGTGTTTGGTTATTGAGAAATTAGGCGAGCAGTCTGTTGTCCCGTACAGTTGTGAAGAACTGTTTGAAGTTGCATTGCGGTGGTTAGAATCCTGCGAAAGTAGTCCGATGAGAAAGGAAGCTATTGAAAGACTTTTGGGTGATATCAAAACCAAAGTATCAAGCTTTCAAGAGATCCAAAATGTAGACTTGGCTGAACTTTATCAGTTCGCCAAAGCTATTGTTGGTACAGAGGGTTCATTCGGGTTTCGTCAGTTTTTGCGGTTTTTGTTGAAAGGAGAAGGAAGGCAGTGTATTGACGTCCTTAGGAAAGAAGGGTTCCAACTAACCAAATTGTCCACTCTTTTGCAAAAATCGGGAAATAGTGCTTGCAAAGCTTTTCTAGACTTGTACACCTGTTTGTTTGACAAGGAGGGAAACAAGACTTGCTACATGAGAGTTCTTGAAAGAGAAAAAACGTGTCTGGCTGCCTTATCAGTCATATTGCAAAACGCAAGGGCCGATGTTGCTACAGCTTTAATAGACTTGTACAATCTGTGGTTTGATCGGACTGGAAGAGAGACGGAATGTTTGAAAAAACTAAAAGAAAATGGAGTCAGTCTGATCAGCATGTCCAATATTTTAAGGGGGTCAGGGTCTGATGCTTCTAAAGCTTTTAAAAATTTGTATGACCTTTGGTTCGATGAAGACGGACAAAAAACGAAATGCTTGAAATCTCTAGAAAGAGAAGGCATAAATTTATCCAGCGTGTCTAGTCTTCTCTCCGGGGCAAAGGCAAATGCCCCCTGGGCTTTTAAAGAACTTTACGAGACTTGGTTTGAGGAGAGTGGGGACAAGAAGATGTGTTTGAGAACGTTAGAACGCGAGGGAATCGACCTCTGCAACGTGACCTCCATTTTGAACAAGGCAGGAAGTCATGCCGCAGAAGTCTTTAGGAGCTTGTATTACTTTTGGTTCGACGAGAGAGGGAACAGGAAACGGTGCTTGAAAACTCTAGAAGAAGAGGGAATAAGTTTGTGTCATGTGTCCAGTATTCTCAACGGGTCTGGAAAGAACTCGCTCAAGGCTTTCAAAGACTTGTATTACCTTTGGTTCGATGAGGTAGGGAACAAGAAACCGTGTTTACAAAATCTGGAAGATAAGGGCATTAGTCTGTCCAGCGTTACTGGTATTCTGAATAGCACGGGAGCCGGCGCACCCAAAGCTTTCAAAGATTTGTACAATCTTTGGTTCGACGAGCGAGGAAACAGAAGCACGTATCTGAAAACTCTGAAGGAAGAAGGCATCACCTTATCTAACATGTCTAGTATCTTAGGTGGGGCGGGAGCCAATGCGCCCAAGGCTTTTAAAGACTTGCACCGTCTCTGGTTCGACGAGCAAGGCGAGAAAAAACCTTGCGTCATGGCTCTAGAAAAAACGGGAATAAGGCTGTCGACTGTGTCTAATATTTTGTGTAGTGCGGGTCTTAACGCTGCTAAGGCATTCGAAGGTTTGTGTGCCTTGTGGTTCGACGAGAAGGGAAGAAAAAAACAATGTTTGGAGATTTTAGAGAAGGAAGAGATAAATTTATGCACTGTGTCCAACATTCTGAGTAGATCAGGGATTCATGCACCTCAGGCTTTCACAGATTTGTACAAACTTTGGTTCGATGAGCGAGGAGAGAAAAGTCATTATCTTGAATCTCTAGAGAAGGAGGATATGAAATTGTCCGATTTTTCTAGCATTTTGTGCGGGGCAGGAAGACACGCCCCTAAAGTTTTCAAGGATTTATTTAAGCTTTGGTTTAACGAGCTGGGAAATAAAAAACAATGCCTAGCTACTCTGAAGAAGGAACAAATAAGACTGTCCGACGTTTCCAGCATTTTGTATAGGTCGGGATCCAAAGCTGCCAAGGCTTTCAAAGACTTGTACAAGGTTTGGTTTGACGAACACGGAAACAAGAAGCGATGTTTGATAACCATTGAAAGGGAAGGTATCAGGCTCTCTGATGTGTGTCGCATCTTGAACAGAGCCGGGCATAATGCTCACAGGGCCTTTCTAGACTTGTACGATCTTTGGTTTGACAAAAAAGGGAATAGAAAAGCGTGCTTAGAAATTCTGGAAGAAAATGAGATAAGGTTACCTAGTGTGTGCAACATTATCTGTGGTGCAGGTGCCAATGCTTCAAAGGCCTTTGAATGTTTGTATGACCTATGGTTCGACAAAGACGGTCTGAAAACAAAATATTTAAAAACTTTAGAAAAGGAAAATATAGATTTCTCCAATGTGACCAGTATTCTCAGCGGAGCAGGGATGAATGCTTCCAAAGCTTTCAGAGATTTGTACGATGTTTGGTTCGACAAGGATGGGAATAAAAAGCAGTGTTTGGAAACTCTGGAAAAGGAAAAAGTAAAGCTGTCCAATATTTCTAGCGTTTTGTACAGGACGGGCTCGAATGCTTCCAAAGCTTTTACGGACCTGTATGACCTTTGGTTCGATCCCGAAGGGAATAAAAAGCAGTGTTTGGAAACTCTGGAAAAAAACGAAGTAAAACTTTCCGTTTTCACCGGCGTTTTGAAACGGGCAGGAACCAGTGCTGCGCAAGTTTTCGAAGAGTTGTACGAGCTCTGGTTCGACGGAGGAGGAAACAAAAGGCAGTGTTTGGAATTTTTGGAAGCGAGTGGAATCGATCTGAGAGAACTGTCTGGTATTTTGAGTAAAGCTGGAAGCAAAGCTCCACTGGCTTTCAAAGACTTGTATGACCTTTGGTTTGACGAGTTAGGAAACAGAACGAAATATTTGACCGTTCTAGAGGAACAGGGAATAGATATCTCTGACGTGTCTCGAATTCTAAGAGGAGCTGGAAGTAATGCCCCTAAAGCTTTCAAAGACTTCTGTGGACCTTACTTAAAGAAGAAACGAAGCATCATAACCTAAACTCTTAAAATGAGGTTGTTAAGGGGCCATCCATAAATGTCACTTTTTTTCATCATTTCTGACCCCCTCCCCTATGTCACACTTCACCATCCCCCCTCTGTCACATGTCACGCTCTGCTACCAATAAAAAGTTTAGAATAAAGTTGCTAAAATCTGGGACCAATGTTTTTTTTTTTTCAAGTCTAAGTGCACCCCACCTCTTAATTTCAAAGTGAATTCTTATACTGTTTGTTAGGGATTTTATAATAATGGAGTTTAAACCGCAATTTTCAGAAAACGTTATTTAGGGGTTTTTTGTTGATTTGACATCATTTATGGACGGTCCGTTATCAATTTAACATCAGTGCGAGGAACGCTTTTGATGTTCGCAACAACATGTTGAATAGATTGGGATTTTTGTTGTTTTCACCATGGGTGCCACTCTTCCGTCTTTTTAAAGTTCTGAGAACAGAATTCTGTCCCGGGTTTATTTCAAAACGCATTTCAATCGCACATTTTGGCCACAAATAAGCCTGTTTTACTCAGATACAGCTTAAGGTTAAAATTTAAGGACCTATTTTATAGAGCATTTTCAATCACATGACTCGACCTAACAACGGCCTTAGCAACGTTGTTTTTGCCCGCCAGTGACATCATGTGCGAATGCTTCTATTGGTTGCTTCTAGTTCCCGCCCCTAACAACAGCCTTAGCAACGTTGTTTTTGTCCTCCAAGTGACGTCATGTGCGAATGCTCTATTGTTCATATGATGTTTATATAAGTTTTTCTTCAATTTTAAAAAAAAATTACTAGATTGGGGAAAATGATTAAAAGAGGGCTGGTAAATGAACCTAAACTAAAATTCAAATTTGTGATTTTTACACATTTTGTTCATTACGGAACAAAACTCTGTGATATTTTAATTTTGTTCCCGAAGGAAATTAATAGTGTTCGGTAGTGTTCGGCAACTAGTGGTCAAAAAGTAGTTAACTACCAACTACTAACTAGTCTGGGAAAATCTAGTTGCAACTAGTAGTTAACTATTTTTTCCTGGGACTAGTTGCAACTAGTAGTTAACTATTTCCCAAAGTAGTTAACTAGTCTATTTAATTTCATAACATATTTTTTGCCCAAATTCTAATATACATCTTTCTTATCTATATCACAAAAAACTTTATGCTTCGCTCAAAACGGCGTTTTATTTCTGGTTTTGGTATTTGAGTACTCTACCATGACATTGTAGTTATAAATAGCAGTGTAATTTTTGTATATTTTGATAAAATTTTTAAATATTTTTGAAATTTAAAATTTTTTTAAAGTAGTTAAAAATTTGAAAGTAGTTTCAACTAGTAGTTATTAAAAAAAGTAGTTCAACTACTAGTTAAACTAGTTTAAACCAAAAGTAGTTAAACTACTAGTTAACTACTAGTTTAAACCAAAAGTAGTTAAACTACTAGTTAACTACTAGTTGCAACTAGTAGTTAACTACCGATCAACTAGTAGTTTAACTACTTTTAGTTTAAAGTAGTTCAACTACTTTTTTAATTAACTACTAGTTAAAACTACTTTCAAATTTTCAACTACTTCAAAAAAAATTTTATTTAAAATTTAAAATGATATTTAAAATTTTTATCAAAGGTAGAGTACTCAAATACCATAACTAGAAATAAAAACAATTTTTGCGCAAAGTATAAACGTTTTTTGTGACATAGATAAGAAAGATGTATTAGAATTTTGCCAAAAAGTAGGTTATGAAATTAAATAGGCTAGTTAACTAGTAGTTGCAACTAGTCCCAGGAAAAAATAGTTAACTACTAGTTACAATTACAATTTCCCAGACTAGTTAGTAGTTAACTATTTTTTGACCACTAGTTGCCGAACACTAGAAATTAACTATAATTTTGACATTGTTTTATTCCAGAACTAAATTAAATTGTACTCTAGAATTTTAATTTCGATCTGCAACCAAAATAATCTTACCTTGATATTTAAATTTAGTTCCAGAACAAAAAGTCAAGGATCTTCAATTAATTGATTAATTACATTTTTGAAGGATTAATTTAATCTTACTGTAAATATGAAATCTATTGTTTTATATTAAAACAACACAACTCCACTTTAATAGAAACTTGCCAACCCTGCCTCTCCCCTTAAATGTCCGACTTAATTTTTGAATGAACAGTGTCTTTTTCATAAGTTGTTCAATCAAGAATGTTATTGTTATAATAAAGAGAAAAGTTTTTATTAATTGCCTATTATTATTTTTTTTTCTTATTCAGAGAATTAGGTTCTTCTTTGGTTGCATTGAAGATGGATGCTAACTTCTGTTGAAAATGTTGACATTAAGTTATGAACAAATGAAAAGTGAAGATCTTTGGGATAAGGCTTATCTTCCTAAAGGTGATGTGATATTCATTTGGTTCTGAGAGTTGCTTTTAAACTTTTTTTCATACAAAATATTCATTAAAGGCGAATTTTTAAACAAGGTTAACACCAGGGCCAGTCTTGTTTCGAGAGGGGTTTGACTCAACATTATATCTGAGGTACCTCCTTACGAGTACTTTTATATGTACTTACGAGTACTTTTATATGTACTTACGAGTACTTTTGGATGACTTACACAATTACTTATAATTTTGGTGCACTAAATTTCTAAATTAAGTCAGTAACGTAAACCCCAAGTAAAATTGTGGGGGTCCTCCCTATAAAGATTTCCCCCTCAAAATAGTGTTTTAGCTCATTGTGAGACCAATTAGATCACACCAACAGAGTACTGCTCATTGTAAGTGGCAGAATTTCCTAGGAAAAACAGTAGTATAGTATAATAAAAAGCAAAATTTCTAGGGAGGGTTGGAGAGAAACATTTTGCATTTTGGAAATGTACCCTAAAAGTAGTGTCTCATTTTGAAACACTTTAGGTTACATCAAAGAGAACCACTCCTTGTAAATCACAAATTTTCAAGGAAAAAGACAGTATAAATATTGATGACAAAATTTTGGGGTTTGGGTTTGTCTGAACCCTCCCCCTTGGATATGGCCCTGGTCAAAACTGTATTTTTTGTAAATAGCATTTTGAATGTGATATTCAAGGTATTGTCTGTTTCTATTGAATTGTTTTGTGTGTACATACTACTTCCATACACACACATCATATTTGAAACAAAATAATTCCTAGTGAAATAATATTTATATACTGGCTTGTTCAATAAAAAATTTCATAAAAAACTTATTAGTAATTAGTAATTATTTTTAGTAAAAGTTATTTCAAGTTTTATTTTCAAAAGGATAAATTTTTTTACTCAGACATCAGGGGCCAATCCAGCCGAAAATTGGGGCCCTTTTGCTGCCCCTTCACAAAATTAAAGTTCATAAAAATGACCTTTTCACAAAATTCAAATCAGCTTGAATGATTTGCAAGGAAACATTCACAAAATCTTGTTTGTTTCAAATACAAAATATGTTTCTTATGACACTTTGAAAATTTAAAATATAATTTGACTTCAGTTTTTCACAAAAATGGGCCCCGAAAAATAAAACCTGGCTTGACCCCTGGACATGCTTAGCTTAGTTCTGCAAAGCTCAGAGACACAGGGGGAAAGTTGAAACAATGCACATATTTTTTTACCTATTTTTTAACAAATATTTGAATCATACCTACTATCTGCAGATCACATTTATTTTGGATAACTTTTATATGTGGTTAATTTTTTAAGTTCTACTACAACCTATATGATATACAAAAAAATTTACTTGGCCACAGTGTGATTAATGTAAATAATGGTTATCATTTTTGTTTTATAATGGTACATAAAGTTGAGTTTGCCACAGACCTGGAAAACCTGGAGTTATTAGGGAAATTTAAAAGTATCAGGAAAAATTAAAAATCCTTACAAAGTTTTGAAAATAAATTTCAACATTTTTCTGAGTTTCAAGTCTTTAAAAGTGCATTTCCATGCTCCTACCTATAAAATCCTTGAACTGAAACGTTTTCTGCATTTTGTGAATTTTAATCAGGGTTGTTACGTTTAAAACACTTGTTTTAAACACGTTTAAAACAAAGCAAAAAAAAACATTGTTTAAAACACATGTACTTTTTTAGTAATTTTTTCTATGAACAGATGGCATTAGTATTATATAAAACTTAGTATTTACTTTCAACTGATTTTGATTTTTATTTGATTGACTTTATTTGACTTTTTTCTAGAAAGTTATTTAATAAAAAATACAAATAAACTTGTTTGAAAATCATATTTTTTTTATAATTGACCTGTTCTTAATGTTTTATTTTAATATTTTAATCAATGCTGCTAATGTCATCAAAATATGCAATGAACTGAAAAGAATATGCATATAATAACTTATAAATGTTCAGATCGTATCTTAAACCTTTTAGCAAAATATATTGACATTTCTAATGTTAAAGCTGAAGTTGTTGACATAGTAACATATTTCCAAAACAATCATTTTACTTCGGCCAAGCCCCAAGAAACAGGTGCTAAAAAAGCTCAAGATGCCATCTGATGTCAGGGGTAGCTTTGTTAATCCATTTTCAATTTTAAAAACTTAATTTAATTTTTTTTAAATCATGGGTTTTTTTAGAATTTCTGTGTCGAGGGTAAAAAAAACAAATAAAACGTTTTAAACAAAAAAAACACGTTTAAAACAAAAAAAAACATGTTTTTTTTTTTTAAAGAAAAAAACATTTTTTTTTTTTTTTTTAAGAAAAAAAACATGTTTTTTTCCAACCCTGATTTTAATTCACTTTAGAAAGCACTCCAACATTGGAATTTACACACCTGGGATTATCAGGAAATTGTTAAATAAGTTCTCTGATTCCACACTGGAAAATCATGAAGTCATTGATAAATTAATCATAAACTGGTCATTATCACCTTTTTTTAGGTGGTCAATATTTAAATTAAAAATTAAAACATCTTAATAACTGTCATGGGTTCAATTTTTAAAATCAACCTTTAGAGTTGATTAGACTTTTTAAAAGTTTACATCATTGCTAATAGAGAACATGGAGAACATGTGATTGTACAATACAACTTGGATAATTCGACTATAATAACCAATTCAAGGTAACTTTTGCCCAAAATTTCAAAATATTTAAAACTTAAATCCATACTTAGAAAACAGTTTATATTACTGTTGAACATGTTATAAATATATTATATTAACCACTGACCTTGTCAAGTTTGTTTTCTTTAACAATTTTTATTTGTTTTTTAAAGTGAAAAACCTTTCATTTGGGCCAAAGTTGTCCCATTTTACGGTATTTCAACTTCGAATTATCCACAATATTTTAACATTGATCAGTTCAGGGGACATAAGAAAACTTCTGATTATCCATGACATTGATTTAAAGAAGTTCAAGTTACCCAAATTGCACTGTATATTAATATTTGGAGAAAAAAAAAATATTTTTTTTTTTTTTTACTTTAGGTATAGTTTTTAACTGAATCACCAGTTTGAGAAAGAGAATAAGTCCAAAAAATTACTAATAGACTTTTTGTGCTCATAAATATCACCAAGCTTTGCTCTACACATGAGTGAAAAAATAACTACCCCCTATAAGCAGATATTGCCCTTTGAATTTGCAAAATGATGTCCATTCTGAATGGACATCATTTTGTTGTCCAATGTTGAATTTAATTTGGAATTAAAGTTTATTTTTATTTCTTTTCTTATAAGTAAGCCAAAATAAAATTTGCTTTTAATTTAAAAGTGTTTTTAACTTTTTTTATCCATAGAATGTTTGACTCCATTCACATTCACTTACTCTATTGATAGTTCCTTAATGACTCAATTTCATAACAATTTTGAACTTTATTTGTCTTAGTCTTTCTAATTTTTATACTGTGAACTAAGCAGAAATATAATTTAAATGACAAATTAAATTTTTTTTACGATTTATCTTCAGTTAAAATTTTATAAGGTTGAAAAAGGGAAAAAGTCCAATTTTTTTCAAATCTTACTTATATTTGTTTTGATTACTGCTCTGTTTTCTAAAAAGGGTCCTGAATTTTCAGTAAAAATTTGGTAATTAAACCACGAAAATTACATTATTTATATAGGGTTTTCCCCCCGATTTTCTTAAAACTTGGTTTTTGGACTTATTCCCTTTTTCAAACTAATGATTCAACTGTTCTCAATCCTCTTTTATTTAATTTATCTTAAAAATCCTGCTCCTAATTTTTTTATTTTTATCAGCTGTATTAGTAGAGTTTTGAACAGTGTTGTACTTTTGATGAATGTGCAATAAACAAAACGTTTTAGAAATTTGAAGAAATTTTCTTAGTAAACCAACTCCCTGGCATTACAGCCCGTGCTGGACTATGGCCTCTCTAACAATTTTCCTCCAAAGCCCTCTGTCTCTTGCCTTTTGCTTCCAATTACAGACTTTTAGAATTTTTAAGTCTTTTTCAATCTCGTCCAACCATCTTTTAACTAGCCTTCCTCTTTTCTTTAATAATTGGCCTTTATAACCTGCTGGAAGTCATGGTAAATCCCTTAACATTCCTTTAAATTCCCAAAATTTATCAGTTTTTCTTTTTGCTTGTTGTGCCTAGTAAATGACAAGAGTTTCTATATTGCTATCTAGTACTTCTGACATTGAAATAGCAATAGGGTTTTTCCATAGGGTTTAGGGGGGCTTGAGCCACCCCCAATGTTGGCAGAAGGGGCTAAGCCCCCCCCCCCCAATATTTATTATGCTGAAAAAAATAGTTTCACAATAGCCCCTAAAGAATAGGGAAAAAACTCTTGCTAAAAAAGGAAAAGAAGTAATTCAATCAGTTTTCCTTTCAAAATGTTTCCTATTTTCCTAAAATAAATAAAAGTAAGCAAAATTCAAATATTTTAAGATTTAAATTTTTTTTGGCCGAAAAATTATATTAAAATTGAACATTATTGCCAATTCAGTAGTTTTACAACAGAGAAAGTTATATTTGATGGTTAAATCATTAGTTAATTACAATTGGTCTTAATAGTAATGCTTATAATAATCTTATACTCAGGAAAACCTTTCAATAAGTTAAAAACTTAATACTTCAAATCACCTAATTATAATTTAATTTTAAAAAAGACAATCTTTAACAAAAAAAAAAAACAGTTTTTTTTTATAAGTTAAAATTGTAATATAGGATTGTAATACATGTCTATTGGCTAAATTTTAGCCTTAAATGATAAATATCTGGCCATTTTTGCACAAAAATCTTTAAAAAAATCGTCAATTTTTTAATAAATTGATAAATTTATTTACCATTTAAAGTCTGTCTGCCCTAGCAAGGCACGAGTGGCAAACCTAAAATCCCTACCCACAGCAGAGAAAGCAGTGGCGAGTGCAGGGTATCGGGTATCTAATAGAAGTGAGATAACCATCTTTATGGCTTTTTTAGTGCACTCCCCACTGTTTTTTCTGCTGT
The DNA here is from genome assembly GCA_963680715.1 of Tetragnatha montana. Lineage (NCBI taxonomy): Eukaryota > Metazoa > Arthropoda > Arachnida > Araneae > Tetragnathidae > Tetragnatha > Tetragnatha montana. The sequence goes on along the minus strand of OY796678.1, from coordinate 6,442,155 downwards.
GGGTACTGATTTTAGGTTTGCCACTCATGCCTTGCTTGGGCAGACAGACTTTACTACACAAAAAATACAGGTTATAATTCTAACTTTGTAATACACACTAATTGAATTATTGTTTGATTCTATTTTACTAAAGATTGTCATACTATTTAATTGGCAACTCCTAACAAGTCACAGATCCCAAAAAGTACTCAAAAGGATTTGAAATACAACCCTACTTTTACAGGTCAAATTTCAAAAAGAAATTCATGGGGGAGGACCCCCATACCCCCCAGTGGAACCAAAAAGGAACTTTAGTGATACTTTTTAGAAAATCCCCAACATTGACATTTTTCTCAAAAGTTAAGGTGATGTCTGGAAAATTGCCAACCTCTGCATCCGAGCCTGATTCACCCTATTTCATAAAGAAACAACAGCACTCAGTAGTTAATGAATCATCCATTTATTTTGTAATTTGATAAACAAGCCCAGAAGAGGACACCACTGCACAGTGAAAGAAACCTCATGAATTTGAGACCTTTGCAACAACATAACCCTTGGTAGATAAATGAGTGACTGTTTTGAGAAGTAACTGGGGATTAGTCCTCATGTAGTCCCGCCACTCTTTGGATCTTAAAACTTCCGTATAATGTGTCAAAATGAAGTTTTGAGCCACCGAGGTCAGTCGGTCGTCCTCGTGAATGTCTCCGAGTGAGAGAATGTCGCACACGTTCGAAATGGAGACGTTATCACATAAGAAGTCGGCACATTCCTTCTTGAGGGAGGGGACCTGGTACTTGTCGGCTGCGTAATAGAGCTTTGGAGCACTGTCACAGGGCACGTCCTTAAAAGTTCCCGTGTAGAGAAATGTCAGGAAGAGGTCGAGCGTAGAGGGGTCCAAGTCAACAATGTCCACCGAGCCGGACGCTGCTTCCTTCATATCACTGGATAGCATGGTCTTGAAGACAGGGGAACGTGCCATGAGAATGTTCCTGTGGGCTGGAAAAGTCATCGAACCACACTTAAGTTGGAAGTCCGAAACATCTCTGTCTAGGTAGAGGCACCGTAGATCTTTGATCAGGGAGAAAAAACTATCGCCCATTACAAGAGCAGCGTTTTTTGATGCATTTTCTAGCGGGGAAGAGGGTTGGATGGTGAAATCTTTGCAGTAACTTAAATAACTGCCGTTTATAATCTTCAAACACAAGATGGCGTGACCCCCGCTTTCTAACACCGACATGAAATCCGAAACTATCGAACACATACTGAAACCAGGAGGAATAAAAGTGTGCTCTGTTTTCGTGCGCGTTGCAAGAACATTGCTTTTGTCGAAAACACTCACATAGCACTGAACCGAAATACTCCTTCCGCTATATCGCACTAGATGCAATTCTTCCTCAATTTTTAAGTATACAAAGTCCATTCGTTCCTCCTCGTTGTTTCCACGGTATGCGAAGGAAGCTATTGTCTTGCCACCTAATAAATAATCATAAGGCAACGGATTTTGAAGGGTAATTGGCAAGGATTTTTCCGAAACATCTAAAGTCGTTGTCATAAGAGCACAGTGCTCCCGAGGTTCTTTACTCCGGAATCGAAGAGTGAGGTGGTCTCCATGAATACCCTCTTTCTGCTCGATCTGAGATATGAGATCTTGGAATTTTGGCCCAAGAAATATCCTCGGGTTTTCTGCTTGATTGGGATTAGCCATACCAAATAAAATGTCATCTAGTCCTCGCGTGCACAAGAGAGATCCATCGGGACCTACGAAAAGCAGGTCATCTTCTTCATTAAAGAAGTCATTTTTTCCCACAAAACTTACCGCCATCAGTTCGCCTTTGCCGCTCTCGCCTCTGGGATACAGCTGAAATTCGGGATTGAAAGGCGATTCACTACACGTGATGCTAACTCCGTGGGCCGCTTTCATCCAACAGCTGACGTTTTCGATTCGCCATTCTAAGAAAATCCGACGCGTTTCTTCCATTTCGACAGATCTTCCTCAAAAATGCGAGCGTCAAAAAAAATAATATAAGTTGAGAGCAGAGCACATGGAACAAAGGTGACGAACTAAACAAATAATGAGAACCAGAGTTGCCAGATAGTGGCGAGCTAATATTGGTACCTACACACACAGAGTATCCATTATTTCCTGCCTCATACTGGCCGTCTAGTGGTAACTTTTGACGTCAACGCATGTGGGAATACAAATATATATGTTTGTGTAGTGTTCCTGGCTTAGATTTGGAAAATGAGCGTTAAATAAATGTGACATTTAGTTCCTCCAATGCCTACAGTAGTTCTAAATAAAATTTTTCTAACAAGAAAACGTTCGCAGCCTAAACTCTCGGTGATACTCTGTGTCTGTCTGTTATCACTATTACCTTCGAACCATCTGGCAACTCTGGTTTGTTTTGTTTAAGAATTTCGCCATTTCCATGGGTCGAAGGAATATCGGATGGGCTAGAGCCCCCTCACGTGATTCCTCCCCCCACGTGATTCCCCCTGTAGCAACGTTTTCCCTGCCAAGCTGGCCAAGCCATACGAAGTTGCATTTGCATCATATTCGATCATTATCACATCACAGTAGTTTTGAGATATTATAAGCGGATTGAAGTTTTTTATTGTTTTTATATGTGATAAAACCAAAACCATGTATTCAGCAGCGAAATCTTTTAAAGAATTTAAAGAAGCTCTGAATAATCATGAGGTGGAGACGTTTTCCAAATTTAATGTTTACACCAGCACCAAAGGATTTTTGGATGAAAAATGTGAGTAAATGAAAAGCTTTATTATTATCATTATATTTTTTCATTTAAACGCTTATTTGTCACTTAAAAACAGATATTTATGAAAAATAAGAGTTGACGATAGAATATTTTCTGATCAAGAATAAGAATTGCTATTCTTTTGAAGCTCCATTAATAATGAACACTTACATGAGTTTTTTAAATTTATAATTTTATAATTATTTTGTATTTTGTTTAAGGTAACTTAATTTAAGAAATATATTTTAAATCTTTAAAATAAAATTTCATTTCATCATGACCAATGTCCAAAATGTGATCACAATTTAAATATTTCTTATCAGGCAATGAATGATAATAAAAAATATCTTATGTAATTTTAATAATTAAAATGTGTTCCATCTAGAACTCTATCCATCCATTCTTCTAGCTAAGTAATAGAACTAGGGGGTTATGTTATATATTATTAAAACTGAATAATAGAATTCTGATAGTCTGATAAATAAAATTATACTCATTCTCTTATAAAGTTTCTTAAAGTACATATTAATTCATATAAGATTTAAATAAATATTTGGTAGTCTCATTTAGAGAATTTTCTGTCAAAACAAATTTCAATTTTTGAACTTATGAGGATATTTTTGATGCAACTTATACTATTAAATATAAATATTATATATAATTCAGGCATTAGAAAACTTACTATGCATAAATATTTTTGCCATTACTTAGATTATTAAATATTTTCTTAGTAATTTATTTAAGTTGATGTATGTTGTCTGAAGTATATTCTTTGAATTTTGTTGTTATATTTTATACTTTCAATATATAGGTCAAATATCTGCTGATATGAGGCTTCATTGGAAAGATGGACTCCCCTATTTTAATTTTGGATCAAGGGTTTATACTTGTCATCAGGGAAAAGACAAAAATATCGGCAAAAAGCAAAAGTATATTGGGGAAAGGAAAGAGAAGGTATAAAAAAGTTTCAAACGTTCCGCAATTTACTAAGCAATGAAATATTTTATAACAATATTTCTATCCAAAAATATTCTTTCATTCTGTTTTTACATATGATATTGCAAAGTTTTAATTCTTTAAATCTACTGTCTAAACCTGTAACCATGTTAAGCAAATATTTCTGCTAAAAATACTTAATATAGTATAAGGCTTACAAAAGTACCTAAAAAACTTAAGACATTTAAAATTTCACTTTCTTATTAGTTAAAAGAGTAGAAATTGGAGAGGAATTAAATTTCTTAAAAGTACTAATGTAGAGTGGACAAGAATTAAATTTGTGGTTCCATGTTTCAGTTTCTTCAAAGTTTCAGAAACTGCTAATGTCTTTAATATTTTCCTTGTTTTGATCTTTAGATGAAAAGTGATCATGCATTTGGAAAAATGTACCTCTTGACACAGACAACAAAGAAACTGGATTGTCCCGCATCTGTAAAAGTCTCCAGGGTCTATGCATTTCCTCAGTTTAAGGTAAATATTTTAAATTCTTCAATTTTGATCTGCAGTGGAAATTATAAAATATGAAAAATTATTGCTTATATCATGATTTTTAAAGAAGTAAAAAACAATGTTTTCAGATATACGTCATCTAAAAAATTTCTCATATTAAAAGCTATTTTTATTATTGGTCCAATTAGTTCATTATTTATAAAATTATTTCAAACTATGATTTTCTGATGAGCTATGTTTATAAATATAGAGTGTAAAGAGTAGATTAAGCCTTCAATAATTTTGTTAGTTAGCTGTAAAACGAGAGAAAATATTGCACTGTAATATTTGAAATTATTTTAGTATAGTAAAAACTGATATATGTTTAATTTTACAGTTAGAAAATCCAAACAAGAAAAGGAAAGAAAAAACATCTACAAACATCAAATTAAAACTACAAAATGATGAAAATTTTAAAGGAGAAGAAGCCTTTTGGTTCACATTGCCTTCAGTTGAAGAACATAAGAACCATACACAAGGAGAGATTTCTGCAATTACAGAACCCGTTGATCCTGTTCAAAAATAAAAGAACTTGTACGTGAAGGAAAAAGAAATGCATCAGTTATATCTGAACTCTTAGAAATATATGTCACCACTGATTTAAAGCAGAATGACAAGAGTAGACGACGCTTTTTCCCTGATGTTCCAACAATTCAAAATATAATTAAAGAGGGAAAAAGAGAGATTCGCCATAGCAAGATTGATATGGAGAACACAAAAAAAGTACTGCAACACATGGATAAAAACTTTGTTTTTTTTCGTCCCTGTACGAAGGAAAGTATTGAACATGAAGAATTTGGAGAAGGAGAAGAGATTGATGAAGAGGGTACATGTGAATTAAATTGGAAATCCATTCCCAATCAAAACTTTCTGTTTGTATACCAAAATAGTGACATGCGAAGACTCTATCGTCGCTATGCTGGAGAGGCAGTGTTACTTGACGCAACTTATAAAGTTTGCAAATATGCTGTACCACTTTATTTTCTTGTGGTACAGACAAACATAAACTTCCAGGTGGTGGCTGTGATTATGTCACAGTATGAGACTACAGCCTCCATCCTGGAAGGCTTAACCATTGTAAAAGAATGGAATCCTACCATTAGGCCAAATAATGCCATGGTAGACTTTGCTGCGGAGGAAATAACTGCCTTAAAAACAGCTTTTCCAGGTATAAAGGTTTTTATCTGCGGTTTCCACCGAGAGCAAGCCTGGAATAGATGGCTGTCAAAGAATCAGAATTCTTCTGTCAATAAGGACAAGGCTTTAAGTCTTTTATGGGATATAGCAAATGCTCCAAGTGAAGAGCATTTGCAAGAAGCCTTACAACATCTAAAAAGTTGGGAATGCTACGGGTCTTTAAACATTACTTTGAACACACGTGGGAGCCGGAATTACACCGATGGTGTTTGGCTTTTAAGCCTGATGGCATGTTGCTGAACACGAATAACGGAGTAGAGAGATTGAATGAGGAACTCAAATATAGGTTTCTTGATGGGTACAGGAATTGTCTCTTATCAGAAATAATAACTTTACTTATCAGTAACTTCCTTCCTCAGAGGTATGATACATACGTAAGAGGAAATTTAAAAATGTCTAAAGGGTTTATGAGATACAATACGGACATACCAACCTTTTTGCATGAGCGACCTAAGTGGCTTATAAAGCACATCCAAGAAAGGCTTGCTGATTCCTATGATGTAAACAGTATTGAAGAAGGTTCATTTAGAGTTTCTTCTAAAAGTGGGTCATACACAGTTAAATTTAATGAAGAAGATAAAAAATGTTCCTGCACTTGCATCGATTACAGAAGAAAAAGATTGCCATGTAAGCACTGTTTGATGGTCGGAATGAAATTTGACAAGTACCATATTAGTCAGATAGGTAAGTGGCTACTATCTAATCCACTGTTCTGTCTTGACGAAGATTTAATTCCAGCAAAGCAAAACGATCCAGAAGAAAATCCTGAAGTTCCAGTTTTAAATGACACTATAAAAAGTTCAGATCAGGAAAGAGTAGAGTCAGAAGAAAATTCTGAGGTAATGTATGGTGAATTAGAAAAACGAGGAAGCAAAAAAAGAAAATTAATAAATAAATGCAATTCCCACATCAGAAGTATAAGTTCAGTTTTATGGATGCTTCCAGAAAATAAATTAATGGGGTTTGAAAAGGACTTACAATGTCTGAAAGAAATAATGCAAAAGGAAGTAAATCAAGATGATTCAACAGGACTACCTTTGGAAGTGAAAGAAAATAAAAAGAACACAGATGATCCTGGTGCAAACCAGGGGCGCAGCGACGGGGGGGGACCAAGGGGACCAAACCCCCCCCAGGGACCGAGAGGTCACCTGATGTTATAAGGAATTTCCAGTATTCGTAAAAAAATTCAAAAAAATGTTCGAATCTCTTTCCCCATTTTTTAACGAATTGATTTTTTTTTATTATTTTTTAATTAATTTAAACTTTTTCAAGTTAAAAATTTGTTTGTGTCTGATGTTATTCTACTCTCCAGTGCGCATTCTAGGGATGGAGAGATAAGCACACCTAGGGGAGGGCGTGACGAAGAGGAGCAATTTCCTGTCCAGAACTGGAGAGCTCTCCACTGGAGTCTGACCTCCTGTGGTGTGTGTGTGTGTGTGCACGAGCACCTGTTTTTGTTATTTGTTTAGTGGAACTAGAGGGTCCGAATCGGAACAACTAGATTTCCTTTAACATTCTTTTTCTCAAGCGTATTTGGATATTGCAATAAATTTTTCAAGAGTTATTAACCAATTTATGTATCAAGGGCCAGACAGGACCCGATTTACAAGTTAGGGGGCTCAGGGCAAAAGACCTATTTGAGACCCTCGACATGTCTTAAAATAAAACTTAATTCATTGGACTCAAAATAACAAAATAAATCATCTTTAATACCAGTTTTAAAAAATGTGTAAATTAAAATATATTTACTTGAAACTTCAAAAACTTAATAAATTGATTTTAAATTCGTTTACTTATTTTACACACTCACATTTTCAAAGCTTTTTAGTGAGGCCCTGGGCCCTAAATGCCCTCCCAGAAATCAGGCTCAGGGCCCACAGCCTTACAAAGAACGTAGAAGAAACGAGAATGAAGTATATATAAGTGATTAAGCTCTAAATATTAATTGTTATTCAGAGATAAAGAAAGAAGTTGAGTAAGAAGAATTAGGATTTGAAATCTTAAAACTTAATGAACAGTAATTTATCTTATCGGAATTGCTTACTGTAAACTTTTTTAATAACAAGAGCAATATATAGCAAGCCTTTCTTGTGACAACTACTGGAGTTAAATTCATCAATTGTTTAATGTTTCTTTTTAGAGAAATGATCTTTCAAATTCTTTGTTTAAACCTCCTTTCGTTGTAAGGTTTTAATGCCCATAATCATCTTGTTATCTATATCTATAAAAGCGAAATACCACTGACTGACTGACTGACTGACTGACTCACTGACTCACTGGTAAGTGACAAACACTCAACACGAAATCTCCGAAACTACTGGACCCAGAGGCTTGAAATTTGACAGAGACGTTCCTCTCTGCTATGCGACGCGCACTAAGAAACGATTTTAAAATCCAACGACTCCTTCCCTGTTTTTCGGCGCTTTTTCGACTCCGTTTTTCCCATTGAAATAGCATTGTGCATTGTTGAAATGCATAAATTGCATTAGGTTTATTTCTCTCTTGAGGTTTCGTCTGGAATCATTTGTTAAAATATAATTTCAAAAATTTCATAATTTATAACAAATTAAGACGAAAAATACAGTGTAAATTTCTATTTCAAAATTATAACAATTTTCAGGAAACATATAAATTCAAATAATTAATTTTGAAACAACATTTTCCTTTATTTGTAATTTTAATTTTTTTCTAAATTAAATGTATTTATGATGGAAAGGCTAAAATAAATGGTTTCCATGGAAACAGAGCTGAAATTATTTCATTGTTTCATGGGGCATGGTTTACTAGACTTATACATTCACTAAATTTTTATTGTTAAGTACTAGGAAACCGTTTATACTAAGAAGTTGGGCTATCATGATAAAAAGAAAATGAGATTTATCAAGCATTTTATTATTTTGATAAAAATGTTTTTATTTTTGGAGATGTAGGATCATTCAAATAAAAACTGGATTCTTAATAATTTTTGAATATAGATTAAATTAGGTATAGTTAAATATTTTGCTTTAGCGGCGGGAGTTGTTGACTGAATTACACATCGGGATTATTTTTTGATTATATTAATATCATTTTTAGAAAACGATAGAAATTTCATAAAATACGGTTTGTAACATCCTGTAGGAAATTATTCCCAAGGGGCTCAAAGAGGGTTGTGATTTTTACTTCCTAAGTTTTTTAAAGTGATTTATAAAAAGGTATATAAAAGATTTATAAAAGTGATTGTTTTTTTACAGCCGTAGTTAAATGCGGGACGGGGTGAGTTAGGGTATATTTTCACAGTAAGGAACCGGGATGAAAAAGACGACGGGGGTGACGGGATGATAAGTGACTGCTAATCCAGAAAAAGAAAAGACATATAACTTGATAAACCTGAGGATTTCAATTTGATTGTTCTTTACAGCGAAGGTAGCAGCCAAATTTAAATGCGGGACGGGATGAGTTAGGGTGTATTTTCACAGTTAGGAACTCGGATGAAAAAGACGACGGGATGATAAGTGACTGCTAATCCAGAAAAAGAAAAGACATAACTTGAAAAACTTTTTAAAATATTTATGAATTAACTCAACCCGTGCAAGGCCGGGTAAGTCAGCTAGTACAATATACAAATAATATTTAAAATAATAATATAAAAAAATTATACTAATAGTGTTATAAAAGTAGAACAAATGTACACAGGCCCAAAATAGCCCAAATAACCCAAAATAGCATCCTCATTTTTTTTTTCAATTTCATTTTGTCTATTAAAAAGTAAGCATTTTTAATCGAAATTTTGTCTCTGTATATATAGTTTATGTTATTTCCGTATCTCACTCCTCATAATTGAATTTCACTCCTCCTAAAAAAGTCAATTAGTATTTTTACTCCTCCAAAAAAAAGTCCTAGGAATAACACTGCCAGTTTTCACATCAAAGAAGCCTCTTAAGTAAAAGTTCCAAGATTCACACTTGCTATAGTACTTCTGCAAGTGCTTCTATAGTACTATAGTATAGTAGTACTATATATATAGTATATAGTACTATAGTATAGTACTATAGTAGTATAGTATATAGCAAGTGCTGCTATAGTACTTCTATAGTGCGCGACAGCCCCGGGTGGGCCCTGGGCTTCTCCAAAAAATGCTCTTATAGTCATAGATAAACTAAATTGTAACAGTAGAACTGAGTTAGGTTCTAATAAATTATTACTATTTACTTAAATTTTGTACTATAATAATTAGGAGGTACTAATAAATTTATTAATTAATAGAAGTTCAGCAACAAAGAAATTTTTCGCGTTCATCTTAATAAATTCTACATAAAGCTTCTATCGTTTTTGAAAAACTAAGAAACCCAAATTATTTTTGACTGGTCCCCCCCCAGAAGGAATTTCTGGCTGCGCCACTGGTGCAAACAAAAGTCAGAAGCAGTCAGGTGCAAATAAAAATCAGCAGTATGGAAAGCTCAAAACCTTTGCTAAAAAGCGATTAGGTGGGAGAGTAGGAATGAAAGCCCATGCAATGAAAAAGGCAAGAAAAATAATTGTCACAAGTTAAAAATGGAAATTTAAACAATTGTACAAATTGACGCTGCATTATAAGATTAAAATAAATATTCCTTGCACAATTTACTTTGAAACGTTGTCACTATGCTATTTCAAAATAAATACAGTAGAACCTAAATAGTGCCACCCCTTACAAGATTAAAAAAATAGTTGTTTTAACGAATATAATTGTAATTATTACAAAAAAATTTATACTTTATTACTGATTGTCATAATGTATAGGAAACTAAAGCGAGGGGTTGTGTTATATAGGTTCTACTATATAACAAAGTCACACACTTTTATCAAGCACAAATCTGGTAAAATTATGTAAATGAATTATATGGGGTAGAAAAAAGGTTTAATTATCTTACGGAAATTATTTTCATTTCAGAACTCTTCAAAAAATTGGTAAATTAAATAATATTTGATGATAAGAGAGCAATTAAATGAAATGTACCAGATATTAATTTTTTAAACAAATTAATATAATTTTATTTAACTAATTGAAATATACTAATCAATTATAATAATTAACCCCTGAAATAAATGTCACATTTACAACTCAATTATACTGCTACTACTATTATCAGTGCTAAAATGACTTATTCTGAAAACAATTCTAAAAAACCTTGGTTTAAACAAAAAAAATCGGTTTAATAAGAAAGTTTTTTTTTAAATATTCTCTTTAAAAATAATTAAATAAATCCTTACAAATAACTCTTAATTTTCCCGCTAGATGGCTGTATTAAAATTGTATAAATTATTGTTATCATTAACAAAATAATTTTATTAAATCATTTCGAAATAAACCCAAGACACCTATATCCTGATAATTCCAGTTTTAAAAATTGTGTACAAGCTACAATCCATATTTTGAGTAACTAAAAACATAAATTAATATAGAGATTTTAAAATCTGGTAAATTTCCCCCATTTAATTTTATTTCTCTACTATCATCAAATGCTATTTAATTTAATTTACAAATATTTTCAGCCAGTTTTGTTAACGAAAATAACTTAAGTCCATTTTACGCAGCACAGCGCATGCGCCTCGTACTTCGTATGGCTTGGCAGGGAAAACGTTGCTACAGGGAGGATCACGTGAGGGGGCTCTAGCCCATCCGATATTCCTTCGACCATTTCCATGTGTGTTTGCCATTACCTGATCACCTGTTTTTTTTGACGAAGATCTGTTGATATTTGAAATGGAAGAAACGCTCCGTTCCCCGTTTTTCTTGGAATGGCGAATCGAAAATGTGAGCTGTTGGATGGGTTTCACGGAGATCACGTGTTGTGTATCGTCTCTCGCTATACCCGGTGAAATTAGACTCTCGCTATATCCCAGAGGCAGGAGGGGCGAAGGGGAACTGATGGAAATTACTTATCACGGACCACACAGGCTCTTTAGTGAAAAAGGGGACTTGTCCTTCGTGTGTCCCGATGGATTCGTCTTATGCACGCGACGAGTGAATATAGTCTCAGAGGGAAATGGAAATCCCCATCGAGTTCTGGGACCGAAATTCCAAGATTTAGTCTCTCGGATCGAGCAGAACGAGGATCGTTATGGTGACCACCTCACTCTTAAGTTCCAGTGTGTAAAACTTCGGGAGCATAGCGTTTCCATTAGAACGACTTTGAATGTTTTGCGGGATACCACTTTGCGAATCACCAAGCCAAATAGCGGATTATCTGATGATGTGACAATAGCTTCCGTCACGTACAGAGTTTCGTCACAAGAACCAGAGGAACGGATGCTTGTGATATTATTATTATACGATTGTATATATTTAAAACTAAAACAAACCTGTACTAGGTGGGGTATTTCAGTTCAATGTCATTTGAGTGTGTTTGACGAAAGCAACGATCTTGTACTAACGCAAGACAAAACAGAGTACACTTTTATTGACTTGGGTGAGTCTTGCTCAGAAGCTAATTGTTTTATAGTTTCGGACCATCTGTCCGAGTTAGAACGTGGCGGTCATTGCATCTTGCGCTTGAAGATTATAAGCGATAGTTATGGCAGTCAATGCAGCGATTTCTCGCAATCCGCTTCCCCACTAGAAAATGCATCGAAAAACGCAGCTCTCGGAAAAAGATACAGTTCTTTCATCCTGAGTGAAGATTTCAGGTGCCTCTACCAAGACAAGGAACTATCAGACTTCCAACTTAAGTGTGGTACGGCGACGTTTCCAGTCAACAAGGGCATTCTCATGGCACGTTCCCCTGTCTTCAAGGCCATGCTATCCAGTGATATGAAGGAGGCAGCGTCCGGCTCGGTAGACATTGTTGACTTGGACCCCTCTACGCTCGACCTGTTCCTGACATTTCTCTACACGGGAACTTTTAAGGACGTGCCCTGTGACAGTGCTCCAAAGCTCTATTACGCAGCCGACAAATACCAAGTGACCTCCCTCAAGATGGAATGTGCCGACTTCTTGTGTGATAACGTCTCCATTTCGAACGTGTGCGATATTCTCTCTCTCGGAGACAGACACGAGGACGACCGACTGACCTTTTGGGCCCAAAACTTCATTTTGAAACATTACAAGGAAGTTTTAAGGTCCGAAGAATGGCAGGATTACTTGAAGTCCGATCCTCACTTACTTGCCAAAACGGTCACTCTTTTATCTATCAATGGTTATATTGGTAATAATAGTTAATGAAAGCCCAAATGAGAAAGTCTGATAAGGGGAGGACAGGCAGTGCTGAAATTGGAGGAAAATATTTGGGGGGACTCACCTTTTTACAGAGTAGATGATTGATGACGGGTAAAATATGACTAATTTTTGGTACCTACTCGAATTAATAATCAAGTCATGGATTGCTTAAAATTGCATAGTTAGGGGAAAGTGAGGACTAATGGGACATTTTTAAATGCTGGAATAAAAGCACAAATGCAGCTATAATTTTTTATAACCTTAAAACTATGTAATATTTACATCTTTACAAATATCAATGGAAAGTTAAAAAAAAATTAAAAAAAAAAACATTATTCATCTTGGTGTTAAAGTCTGTCTGTCCTAGCAAGGCACGAGTGGCAAACCTAAAATCAGTACCCACAGCAGAAAAAACAGTGGCGAAAAAGCCATAAAGATGGTTATCTCACTTCTATTAGATACCCGATACCCTGCACTCGCCACTGCTTTTTCTGCACTGATTTTAGGTTTGCCACTCGTGCCTTGCTAGGACAGACAGACTTTACCATGCAGTAGCGGATCCAGGATCTGGTTTGGGGGGTAAAAATTTGTTAATCGAATTGAATCCTCTTGCTCAACCTAATGTTAAAAAAGTTGTGAATAATCGAATTCCAAGTATGAACTGGGGGTTCTCCCCCAGAAAATTTTTGGAAATTTACTCTAAAAACCGGGTTTTAACTCATTTTTTGTGCAGCAAATCGTGAGTTATAGAGATTAAAATACTTAAAGGGGGTGTGGGGGTCCTCCCCAAAAAGTTTTTAGAAATTTGCTCCTAATAATCCGAATACAAATATATTTGCGAATCAGAATAATGGGAGACTGCACGCTGAGCTGATAGACGATTCCGAACACTTATTCGAATGAGAATTTAGGTCAGAAATTTTTCTTCTTTTTGCTTTCGTATTTAAATCTTACCTTAAATTTATAATTTTTTTTTTCGCGGAAACAAATATTTTAAGGAAAGGGGATGGTAAAGATATTTCGGGGGACGGCGTCCCCTTCCAATTTCAGCACTGAGGACAGGACCTTGGAAACTGAATTCTATTTCAAATTTGGTAGGTTAGTATAGTAGTACACCAGCATGGCCAAGGGTTTGATCCTACGTGTGATAGTTATCATTTTCATTTATTTAATAAATAAAAATTACATTATATTTAATTTTATGTTTATCATTCAACTTCTACAATAAACAAATTTGGTGTTAATTATTTTTAAAAATAATGAACTATTACTTTTAAATAAATACTAATTTAACTTTATAATTTTTATTTGTTGATAATTTATATAACAAGTAAAAAAATATTTTTAAGGTTTAAATACTGATTTTGAACACTAAGTTAGTTTCCAAGGTCATGTCAGTATATCTTATTAGTGAAATTCTGACGTATGATTTTTAAATAAAAGTGTCAGAAGTTACATTAAATACGAGGAAAGATGACACTGGAATAGGTATTCTGTAAATAGTATCTGGAGAAGAGAATTGTTTACTGATAAATGAAAATTAAATAAAATTGTCAAGAACGTAAAACATTATTTAAAATTGTGTAAAAACTGAAAAGAAAATTAACTTTCATATAAATTACCTCTAAAAAGTCACTTATATAGAGGTAGTATTTCTTTGAACTGTTATTACGACATGGTTTTATTTGATCAAGTAAATTCTATAAGTAATATTTTCAAAAAGTATTAAAATTAATTTTTTTCTCTTGAATATGCAGAAACATTTATAGTCTAATTACGTGTTCATATTATTTTTTAAGTAGTTGAAAGCATAACTAATACCAAGATGTTTCAAAATAGTAATAATATTTATAGCACATTTTTGAATCTAGGTTTCAAACTAAAAAAATATTTTTAACCTAATCTTAAGCTAGTTTTTAAAGAATTTGGTAATAAAGAGGATATTCCCTATGTATCGGCTCGCCAGTTGCTGAAGGAGTAAAATAAAACGGTCTTTTTTCATCCTACATTTTCTGCACTTTATTGAAAAATGTATTAAAGTACTGTTCCTGTCAAAAGTTACATAAATTAAGTGTTTATAAGTCATGGAAAATGAAATGTCATAGTCAGGGAAAGTCATGGATTTGAAAAATTTCATTTTGGAGATACCATGTCTGTTACAGGTAGGCAGTTTGATTACACTTGTGGTCCTGTTAATTCCACAATAACTCACTATCAAATAAAGTCTTCGCAGTCTTGGGTTTCTTCCGGAAGAAACCAGTGCATGGATGCCACTCTTCCATCCCCAGGACGGAATTCAGTCTTTTTAAAATTTCAATGAACGGAATTCCGTCCTAGGTATATTACGAAACGCAAAATTAGTACTAAATTCCAATATCTACATTGCACATTTGGTTTAATTCCGTTAACGTTACTGCTAAATATTGCCATGCTTTTGAGAATGTCATACATTCAAGTATCAACATTTTTTTTATTGAAAATATTAATAGTTTTTGATCTAACTAAACATTTTAATCCAAGTCTAAAATTGTTTTAGCAATATATTACTACTTTTTTGGTATCCAAAGGAGCATAGCGCTATTTAACGGGAACATTAACGGAATTGAACCGCACATTTTTACCACAAGTAACATGGTTTACTCACATACAGCTTTATCTTCAATTAGAATTTAAGGAACTATGATTGTTCATGATATTTTATGAATTTTCATGCAATTAAAAAAATTGCTAGACTGGATGAAAATGATTAATACGATACTTAAAGTTCCGTCTTGCAAATTTTGAAAAGTGGCACCCATGAACCAGTGTAATAAACCAACTAAAAGCTAAACAGATGCTGCTAATTTTTAAATTTATTGACTTTATAAATAAAATTTTAATCATAATCTAAAAAACAAGTTAATTTAATTATTAATTAAACCAATTAATTTTGGAAAAGTTACTTTTAACATTAAATTTCAGTTTATTTTTGAAGGTGATGGTAGTTAAATGAGTTTCTGCTATTTCTGTATAAAAGTTTCCTAAAAATTCCTGATTTAAATATTATTAAAATGTTATATTAGAAAATTACATTTTGAACCACATAAAATAACTATAATTATTAATTATACTAGCATGTTGATTTTATAGAAGCTTAATATAACCTAAAATTTTATAATTTCAACTGTCTGAATTTAAAAAGGTTTCTTCTACTGGAAGAAACCCACTTAAAATACTGGTGTTGTGGTGTAATTATTAACTAACTTAGTACTAATGAATGCAATAATTATATAATATGTATACATTCTTGATGGTTCAATGAATTTTGACTACATAAAAGAAAAACATTAGGATTATATTAGATAAATCCAGATTAAATCTTTGTAAAAATATGTGTCTAAAATAGACGACATTAGTGTGACGTCACTTGCTTGTTTGGAAACGTTGATTCTATCCGTGATTGGTTCCGTGATTGGAGGTAAATCCGTACGGAACCAATCACGGATGGAATCTACGTTTCCAAACAAGCAAGTGACGTTATGACTAATGTCGTCTATAGGAATTTAAAGTAGTTGTAAATTTTTCTCTGGATCTCAATAGAAACTTCCAAAGTTATTTGGACCCCAAGTATATTAAAAAGCCATAAAATAAGTGTTCTTAACCTTTAACTAGTCACTCTGCTGTTATCACCATTTCATTTGATTATAAGGTAATTTGTTTCTGCTCAAGGATGGAGGAAACAAATACCTTATTATCAAATGAAATGGTGATAACAGCAGAGTGACTAGTTAAAGGTTAAGAACACTTTATGGCTTTTTTAATATACTTGGGGTCCAAATAACTTTGGAAGTTTCTATTGAGGTCCAGAGAAGAAAAGGTACAACTACTTTAAATTCCTGTTTCAGACACACATATATTTACAAAGATTTAATTTGCATTCATAAATTAATTTAATTTCATTGCTATTTCATAAAGAAATAGCACTCAATAGTTAATGAATCACCCATTTATATTGTAATTGATAAGCAAGGCCAGAAGAGGACACCACTGCAGAGTAGAAGATACTTTTTTTCAAAGAATTTGACAAGTTTTTATTTTTTGCAAAAAACATAGTGTTTTCAGGTGACGTCACAACCGGTTATTTCCTTTTAACTGTGCATCTTCTGTAAGGCTTTTAACTGTTGCTAAGGCCGTTGTTTATCTGTTCTAAGGCGGTTTTTAGGTATGGGATCACGTGATTGCAAATGCTCCAATAGAAGAATTCCACAGCTAGTCATTTTCTGTAACTGTTAACCTCTGTAGGGCAAAAAACTGTAACCCTTCTGTTGCTAAGGCCGTTGTTAGGTCAGAGTCATGTGATTGAAAATGCTCTATAAAACTTTTTAAAAAATATCAATATTTATTAAAAATTACACTGGGCAACAATTTTTGACAAAGTTCGTGTAAAAATTATAAAAACAGCAATTTCCTATTGATTTTGATGTGCTAATTACGAATATCACCATAAAAATTCTGGGTTGGTTCTTGTTTCAGAAATACAGAGGGGTCATGATATATTGTGATTAGTGCAGAAATATTGCAATTTTTAAAACAGCTCAGGATAAATTTATAATTTAGGCAGAATATGAGTAATATTTATTTAGAATGTCTTCAAGCATACAACACATGCAGAAAACATGTTATAATACAAATTTTTTGTCGCTGTCATACAAAATTTTATCGTTATTTTGATGGAAATTATAGCATTTTGTTTCGCATGTATACAGAAGGTTTGATAGCATAAAAATGGTCTCAGACCATGTAAACAAGTCGTATCTTTGCAAAAAAATTGTCAAAATTAAGTCAAATAATGATTTTGCTTCGAAATAGTCGTAAACTTCCTTCCATTCTCCCTAAATAGGTTGCGCGCCATGGAAGATACTTATAAACACATTCAGAAGCTCCTAAACCGTATTTAGTTCTAACCAAGCAGTTCTTAAACCGATACTTTCAACAGGAATTTTAAAAATTTGGATGTTTCTTTGAGAATGAAACAGTCGGCTATAACTCTGTATTCAATAAAACAAATCTGCGTTCAACTTTTGAAAATACAAATGTCATGAACATTGTAAACAATCTAAATACCCTTTCTACACACTTAAGATATCTTATCTTACCAGCTCAACAAATTAAATGTCATCTCTAAGCTTCATAAAAACTATTTTGGTAGCATTTGATCAATCAGAGTAAATCAAAGTTCAACTTTACAACACAAATTGGCTTTTTATCGGAGATTGAAACGGTAAATATCTTAAAAGCCAGACATCCTATAACTAGATAATTTAGGGACAAGCCCGGGGAGTATTTCTAACTGTATATAAATGAGATTTAGCATAGTAAACCAGAACAAAGTCTGATAGTCTATGCTTGCAGTTGTAACCCACTTTTGGACATATTTTAGATCTATTCTAGACGTGAGTATAATCAAAAGAGCTAACAAACCTTTCAATTATATTTTGGCAAGACTATTTCATGTTTTCATGGTTATTTCTTTAAGAATTAAAGTGATAAACATCACTTAAAAGGCAATTTAAATGAATTCTTGTGCTTCTGTCATACATAGTAAAATCTCAACTTTACGAAAAAACCGGAACCAAGATCGAATTTTTATTGCCATATTCGTGTTTAGCGGGCTGAAATTACATATAATTTGACATTTTCATCAATTTTACATTTTCACTGTTGCCCAGTGTTATTAGGCAAGTCGACTGATGACTGTCCCCAACAAACTTAGAGGGAAAAAACATGCACGCACAAAACTTTAAAATTTAATATCCTTTCTCACGACTGATAATAATAATGAAAAAAGGAATTTAGTGTAAAAATTTTCAAAACATTAAGCTTTTGTAGAATCTAATAAGATATGCATCCTATACTAAACTGCAACGTTACTTGACCCCTGGGGAAACAAAACAAACAAATGAGTGAAATGAAGATCGTCAATGTAAAAATAGGATTAGTTTGTTAAACCGATATACTATTTACAGCGTCTTTTTATCACGATTTGCGTACCGAAACTCCTCCTAGCAGCCCAACAGACTTTCTGTTTACGCAGTTTTTCCTTCCGCGTAGTGATGTTAAAGGGTCAGGAAACGTTGCACTCTATAAAAAAAAACCCTTGTCACGTCACGAGAGGCGGAGAAATAGAATCTTAATCCTCTGATACCCCTCCGAAAGTGACAGATGGAATGAACACGTCAATGACAACCACAGCTGAGACCTCCCCAAATTGTACTGCTACCCTTCTATCATTCATAATAGATATTTGCAGTGCTGCCTTCTATCATAATATGGCATTTGAAAATGGCACTGTCTATTTGGACCGTAAATATACACCTAAACTCTACTCTTGTTTCCTCGGCAACTGTTCTGATTGGAGATCACACGCCACGCCCCGGGACTGCTACGTAACCGCGAGACCTACGGCGCATGGGCAACTGCCAATTTTGCCGTCCAAATAGACACTTCCTTTGAAAATAGCGTTTGACCCTCTGTTACCCAAGCAGCACAAACGTTCAAGATTCGTCCAAATTTCGTTTACTTCTTGTGCCAGTTACGTAAACTTCCAAGAGGCACGCTTGACGTCACACTTTTTCTCGTTTTTCTGTAATAAAATATCTCAAAATTGATTAAGAAAATTTTTGGGATAAAACCCAAATATATTTTCATATTTAGGAGAAAATTTTTAATAAGTTAAAATAGAAAACTTTGAATTTTAATACATGCTGCAATCCTCCATTGAAGAGCTGAAAATTCAGTAAATGTCCAACCTGTCCTACCAGCCGGAAAAAAACGTTCAAGATTCGTTCAATTTTCGTCTTGTATGGCCAAATTTCGTTCACTTCTAGTTGCAGTTACGTAAACTTGACATATTTGGTATGAGCGGTGCTAATAGGGGTGTCTTGGAATATACATAGGGTGGTTATAAAACAACATACCTACTTTAAAATTCTCTACAGACGAAACTACTGGACAAAAAAGTCTGACATTTTAAAGTGGGCATTTTTATGGGATGGGATTTTTTTTGAAACAAAAAAAAATTAGTAAATTAATTAATTAACTTAAATATTTGCCGTTGATTTCGGACCGTCACCAGAAGTCTAGAAGGTAAATGGTTATTAAAACTATCTTATCAGACACTTTAGAAAAAAGAAATTGTTGCTATCCCTTTTGTTCAACAAAATTGCGTATTATCTTAGGGATAGTTCTAATTTTTGTCTTAAGTGTCTGATTTGATAGCTTGAATAAACGTTTACCTTTTAGACTTCTGGTGACGGTCCGAAAACTAAGGTAAAAATTTCGCTTAAGCGTTCTTCCATGATGGTGCAAATGAATTATTTTTTTTTTTCGTTTAAAAAAAAATTCCCATCCCTTCAAAATGCCTTCTTTAAAATTTCAGAACTTTTTTACCAATAGTTTTGTCCGTAGAGAATTTTAATGTAGGCATATGTTTATTTTATAACCACCTTGTAGGCCTCAATTTGTGAGATCGGAACTATCAATCAACGCCGATTATGTCAAGAGTTCTATTCCAGCCTTCGCAACTGAAATGATACGTTGGCTAGTGAATCTGCGGGCGACGGCTCTAGTTTAATTATATACATTCATGCTGCACTGCAACTCAACTCGATGGTCGAATTCAAAACAGGACTTCCGATACTCCGTTGGCATTGTTCACCTCAATCGGAGCAAATGACACTGTTGTCAGAGAACTCCAAAAGTCCGTTGGCATTTCGTAAAAGTCCAGGCTTGTGAGACGCGTGATTTAAGTTAAGAACTTTGTTAGTTCTTGCTTGTGATACGTGAATCTTAGTTGACTCTATCGTGGCATGTTATTTCTGAATGCCATCTCATGGTTGAGGACAGCCCTTCAAAATGTCTGTGGTTGACGTACTACTTTCTGCAGTGTCTGATGGAATATTCTAGATACGAGACCGCTGGAACTGACCCCCCCCCCCCCTCCCTGCTGTCTTAGAGATCAATGGACCTGGAGGACTAGTACCACCGTTACAAGTCTACAAGTTATTGAACTCAGCTTAATGTGGTGGAACGTATAGAGGCAGCCCTGCAAATGTCCATGATTGACAGAGGAGTTGGCAAGTTCTATTTTGTGGTCACAGCTGTGACGTGTTCGTCATACGATCTGTCACTTTCGGTGGGAGTTTTAGTGAATTGAGGCTCTTTTTCTCCGCCTCTCGTGACGTAGTGAAAGATGCGCGAGTTTCATGAGTATAGTGGTTGATATCACAAGGCATACCCAATGGGGTTCTTTTTCGATTTCCACCATCGACTATGGCCATAGACTCTCTGTGGTGGTACTCTATGTGTGGAAAAAGGGAGCTAAAGAAGTGACCTGTCAATGCGATGGTCGACAGCAGGCTAGTACGTAAGTACCAAATTAAGTTGTGCATTACTATACTCAGACTGCAACGTTTCCTGATAGCCCTATGACGTCACTACGCAGAAGGAAAAACTGAGTAAACAGAAAACCTGTTGGGTTGCTAGAAGGAGTTTGGTACGCAAATCGCGATAAAAAGACGCTGAATTTAACAAAATAATCATATTTTCATATTGAAGTTCTTAATTTTGCTCAAAATTCAGACACCTCGTGGGGAACTACTTGGTTTGTTTTGTTTCACCATCAGGGTCAAGTAACGTTGCAGTCTAGTATAGTGTGGTTATTGTTTTATGGCACAAAGTGCTTTTAGTCCAGGCAAATTAGACAAAAAATGGGCCGAACCCAGACATTCAATATAACAGTGTGAAAATTGGTGGAAATGTAGAGGATAGTGATCTGATTAATATCCTAAAAATCCCAAAAATTCTATCGACGGGATTATCCGCCATTTTGAAAAAACCACAGCCATCTTGGATTCCGTTTTCAAGTATAGCGACTGAACCAAGCTTTGGATTGTGTTCGTTTTTGCCCTAAAGTGTTTAATAATGAGCATTTTAATATGCAAAGTCAAAAAATTCGGAATAAAAAAAGTTAATTTAATTAGAATTAATTTTTATTTAATTAATGCTTTGCTGGGTTAAAATGTAGGTAGGAATTCATAGCAACAAGCTGAAAATTGGTGGAAATGTTGAGGATAGTATCCTGATCGATATCCCAAAATTCCCAAAAAATCCCACAAGGGGAAACCGCCATTTCGAATAAACCGCCGCCATCTTGGATTGGGTTTTTAAGCACAGCGACTGAACCGAGCGTCAGATTGTGTTTGTTTTTGTCCCAAATTGTTTAACAATATGTATTTTAAGAGCCAACGTCAAAAACTTCGAAATGAAAAAGTTAATTTAATTATAATTAATTTTTTATTTCATTAATGCTTTGCTCAATTAAAATGTAGAAAGACATTCAAAATAACAAGCTGAAAATTGGTGGAAATCTTGAGGATAGTGTCCTGATCGATATCCCAAAAGTCCCAAAAAATCCCACCAGGGGAAAATCCGCCATTTTGAAAAAACCAACGTCATCTTAGCCTCGCAGTTTAGCATATTGATAGTCCAATTTTTCTCTTTACACAACAATGAAATTTCCCCAAAACTCATTATTGTAGCCGAAAAAAACTGGAATTTTAAAGTCGAATATTTCAAAAACTATTCAAGTGATTTAAGTAAATTTGGACTTAAAATTTAGTTTATTTATTCAATAAAAACATGCCATTAATTTTATAGTCAAAAATCTCACCGTTTGGTTGCTATATTGTTTGGAGTATAGTTCGGTTTCTCCATTTGACCATTTTGTTCTTTCTATTTGATTTAGTTGCAACCAAACGGTGAGATTTTTGACTATACAATTAATGGCATGTTTTTATTGAATAAATAAACTAAATTTTAAGTCCAAATTTACTTAAATCACTTGAATAGTTTTTGAAATATTCGACTTTAAAATTCCAGTTTTTTTCGGCTACAATAATGAGTTTTGGGGAAATTTCATTGTTGTGTAAAGAGAAAAATTGGACTATCAATATGCTAAACTGCGAGGCTAAGATGACGTTGGTTTTTTCAAAATGGCGGATTTTCCCCTGGTGGGATTTTTTGGGACTTTTGGGATATCGATCAGGACACTATCCTCAAGATTTCCACCAATTTTCAGCTTGTTATTTTGAATGTCTTTCTACATTTTAATTGAGCAAAGCATTAATGAAATAAAAAATTAATTATAATTAAATTAACTTTTTCATTTCGAAGTTTTTGACGTTGGCTCTTAAAATACATATTGTTAAACAATTTGGGACAAAAACAAACACAATCTGACGCTCGGTTCAGTCGCTGTGCTTAAAAACCCAATCCAAGATGGCGGCGGTTTATTCGAAATGGCGGTTTCCCCTTGTGGGATTTTTTGGGAATTTTGGGATATCGATCAGGATACTATCCTCAACATTTCCACCAATTTTCAGCTTGTTGTTATGAATTCCTACCTACATTTTAACCCAGCAAAGCATTAATTAAATAAAAATTAATTCTAATTAAATTAACTTTTTTATTCCGAATTTTTTGACTTTGCATATTAAAATGCTCATTATTAAACACTTTAGGGCAAAAACGAACACAATCCAAAGCTTGGTTCAGTCGCTATACTTGAAAGCGGAATCCAAGATGGCTGTGGTTTTTTCAAAATGGCGGATAATCCCGTCGATAGAATTTTTGGGATTTTCAGGATATTAATCAGAACACTATCCTCTACATTTCCACCAATTTTCACACTGTTATATTGAATGTCCGGGTCAATGTCTAATTTGCCTGGACTATTTGTTACAATTTGATCAATAGTGAAATCTTTGTAATACCGGCTTTAGTGCATGGCTGCAGCATTAACAATATCTTTCATGAAGAATCCGGTCACAAAATCCGTTCAAAGCGCGATTACGTAGCAAGTACGTAATTCTGAAAGAAATTTTTCGCCGCCGTAGCTACGATCGAGTCGCGTTTATACATACGGCTATAGTTTAAAACATTCTAGAACTTCTGTCCTCGGTTCATTGAGAAGGGTACCGTAAGTTTTGTAGTACAAACGCCATCAAAATGTTTTTAAATCTACACATTCCGTATTTTAAAGATTTCCGGAATTATGGCTCCCGGTTAAAAAAGGTCCGTTACTATAGTTTTACTTGAAAACTTTTATAGAATTTAAATTTTTCCTACATTTACCTTCAAGTAAACCTAAAATATGGAGAACTTCCATTTAAAATTTCAACTATTAAAAAGGATTGCTAAAACTGGAATTTCATTAAATGAGCTGTCTGGATTGATAAATTTGTAGATTATTCAGGAAAGCTTGATTTTTGATATATTTTAATTTTTAAGTAGATTTATATAAGTACCTATATATTTAAAAATACTCGTTCTTGTCTCTTTTGAATGCATTAGAGATTTATATTTAAGAGCCTATTTATTTTCAAAGAGCAAAATTATTTGGATTTGAATCTTCGCTAATCAACTGTTTTCGAAACGCGAGTCTTTGGTTGTTCCTATTACGGTGTTGTAATTCGCTGTTTTATACTTTTAAATTTTTTTTGTCCCAGTTGAAAAATTTTACTGTGCGTATGTTCTTACGATCTTCACTTTTAATTATGCCTAAAAAAGTTAGGACTTTCATGACAAGTATCTATGATTAATTAAGATTGCAGAAACGCAAACTCGCGTATGAAAATAACAATCGCTTGCTGAATTTTCACTAAAATAGTTTGTCTCGTTATCTTGGAAAGATTATACTGTGGAACTTTTTCTATTTGAAGCCTAGTGTTTCAGATTAAATTTTAAAAACATTTTGTGGCACAGCTGGAATAAGAGTCCTTCATTTGGCGACTCGCGTTGCGGTCGCCAAGTTAGCGGTACGGAAGTTAGCGGCACGATTAGTTATAGTGCACAGTTGGCGGTATAGTTGGGGATCACGACGCGATCGCCAAATGGATGACTCTTATTCCAGCTGATCCCATTTTGTTTTGTAACAATCTTTGAAAAGGTACCTATTACATTCAACCTAAATAAATTAAAAATAATTTCACCATCCTTATCGGTGTTTAAAGTAGCTTTTATACAAACTAAATCTTGATAAAAAAACTATATGCATAGTGAAATTTAAATTATTTCATAGATGTGATATGGATTAAAATTTATAAATGATAATAAGTTGGATAACATATTGTGAGATAAGAGAACATAAAAATTGAGAATTTGATAAAAGGTCGTTTTCGGGGAAAAAAACTGGTAGGAATTTAATTTTTAAGCATTTAAATTTTGATTTATTAAATTATTTAATAAAATTTGTAAAAAATTTTTTAAATGTAATTTAAAAATAATACTTAATTATAATAATTTAAGTTATTTAAATGCAGTTTAAATGGCGAAAGGGGGAAAAACGGGGAAACGGAGAAGTTTTTTTTCGGCTATTTTTTTGGGTCCTCACTTGTAGTCCTGTTCTACCTTTGGACGCAACTAGACAACATTTACTTTTTTCTACATAGATCTCTCAAGATCCCCCATGAAATTCATTTTTGTACCCCCATGTATGATAAACAGTATAAGTGATACAATGTTCCTGAACCTAGAATCGCGAGAGCAAATTTTTTATCAGACGATGATAGGAGTATGGGGGTCTTTCTCTAGAAAATTTTAGGAATATTTCTTTGATGGAAACTAAAGGGTCTCAAAATGAGTTAAAACCACTTTTAGGAGAAAACTTCATAAGTTTTTCCATTTAAAATTCTGGCGTTTACAATTAGCGGGTCTCTTTTGGATGTAATCTAAAATAATGGTCTCAAAAGGAGCTAAAACACTATTTGAGGGACAAATTTCTAAAATTTTTCTGGGGGAGGAACGCCCAGACCCCCCACCAATTTTACTTGGGATTTATATTATTCACTCAATTTTTTAATTTAGTGCACCAAAATTAAAATCCTATGTTAAGTCATACATCGATTTGTACCGGCTTCAAGCTGTCGCTGCCAAATGATAGGTTCAAACAAAACGGCAAACGACGCAAAAACCGAAACCCATGAAGTAAGATTCCTCACCATGGCGATTGTGGCGCCATCTAGAAACGCTCTGTTGAAACTTTCCTTGTTTCGCGTTCGGTTTGTAGTAGTTGAAACGAAATAAAATATGCGATTTTAGATTTCTTCTTCATAAGTTCCCGATTTCGGAAGTGCCTAAAAGCATGTTATGGTTCTCTCCCAATTTAAGGACAAAAGGTTCCATTTTAATGTGTCTTGGGTTCTTTTATTTCTTACGATTATAAGTTTTTATTTAGTTGTAAGTAAGAAACTTGTGCTGGCGGTTTTTAATTTTAAGATTTTAGATCTTGAAACTGTACAAGTTTTCTGCTGTTATTTCTGCTGAGAAGTAGTTCTAAAGAGGTTCTACTGTAACTGTAGTTTCATCTACCGTCCCGTGATTTAGTTCTGAAATCTTCCTTCGCGGTTCTATTATTTATGTTGATTGTTCATGCTGCCATCTAGCAAAAGCTAGAAGAAGCTTTTACTCAAAACTGAAGGAATTATGTTTTCGTACAACTTTTAAATATTATGGGTGTTCAGTGTTATTCCTAGGATTTTTTTTGGAGGAGTAAAAATACTCCTTGGATTTTTTAAGAGGAGTGAAATTCAATCATGGGGAATG
This sequence comes from Tetragnatha montana, assembly GCA_963680715.1. NCBI lineage: Eukaryota > Metazoa > Arthropoda > Arachnida > Araneae > Tetragnathidae > Tetragnatha > Tetragnatha montana. The sequence goes on along the minus strand of OY796678.1, from coordinate 6,415,917 downwards.
AAATATGGAAATAGCATAAACTGCATATACAGAGACCTAACTACTTTGACTACTAGAGACTTAACTACCTTGTTAGTGACGTCATAGGGTCAGGAAACGTTGCAGTTTGCATACGGAAATAGCATAAACTACATATACAGAGACAAAATTTCTATTAAAAACGCTTACTTTTTAATGGACAAATTGAAAAGAAAAAAATGAGAATGCTATTTTGGGTTTCAATCAAGCAAACTCCATTAAAACTCTAAGCATCAGAAAAATAAATAAAAAAAATTACTATTGCTATATGAAAACCCAATTAAAAAGTATGATAATTAGGATGCCGTGGCTGAAGGTTTTGAAAAATTCAAAGAGTGAAAATACTCCTGTCTAGTTTTTCAAAGAGTAATTTCGATTTTCAAGGAGTGAAATACTCTCTCAGAGGAGTTAAAAATATCTCTGTGGGTGTTAAAAAAAGAAACGGGCTAATATCAATAGAGAAAATAAGATTAAATAATATAGAGATTAATTAAATTAACTAGAGATGTATTAAACCAGAGATTTCTCGGATTTCAGAAAAATTAAGCTGTCAAAATAATAATGGACGAATGCTCGGGTTTTAATTTAAATAAACATAGTTCAGTTTTAATTTTATTTAATTCACACACACACAGATCATATAAGTACTCATACTCATTATTTATAATTTATGCAAAGTATATTCAGCAACCCTAAGGCAGGCCAACATTTATGATATCTACAAAAATCATCATAAGTAATTTTGATTTGTGAGTGGTGTTCCCTTACAATGGAGAATTGCAGCATCTCTTAAAATTCAAAGTTTTCAATTTTAACTTATTGAAAATTCTCTCCTGAATCCGAAAATACGCTTGTCTTTTACGAGAAAAATTTTGTAAGTTAATTATATAAGATATTTCATTACAGAAAAGCTGACGTCAAAAGTGCCTCTCGGAAATGAGGGAAACACAGTTTCCGTGGAAACAAGAGGTTGTAAAAACAAAACAAAAACTAGAGCTCAATGTATTTCAAAGCGGAATGATTGTAAACAGGGCACGCATGACGTCACAAGCTGTTTCAGCTCAGACCGAAACGAAGCTCTTTTTAATTAAAAATAACTTAAAAATTAGCGCTTTGAAAGGTATATTAATGTTTTGTGGAGGTTTTAAGCGATTCTGAATACATTAAGATTTTCAAAAAAATTGACTGCAATTGTCCATTATTATAACAATTTAGTTCATACTTTTTACCACTAGACTAGAGGCTACGGCTAGGATCTCATAGCTAGAACCCTCAATGGCGGTCATTTTCACTGTTAGGCTTTTCGTAACGAAATTTATTTTTGGAGCTAGAAATTGCATGAAATTCTTGTAGATACCATTAAGAACATTAATTATTTGATATTTAATTTTTTTTTTACTTTTAATATTACTTTTTGGTGGTGAATTACTCAAAGCTAAATAAATGCTTTTAAATTAAAAACGAACTTGTTTTGGCTTAGTTTACAGCACAAATAATAAGAAAAATAAACAAATTAACTTAAATTTTCAAATTAAAAAGTACTATGAATGGACATGTTTGGCCATATTCAAGGAGCTATACATTTGCCTAGTTATTTTTCTACTTTCCACTCATATGTAGAGCGAACCTTCGAGATTTGTTTGAGCACGAAAAGTCAATTTACCATTTTTTGGACTTATTTCTTTTTCAAATTGTCGATTTAATTATTTTGCCAAAAAGTTTTGGATGTATCTGCTCTAAATGTTAGATGCAAGTGCAGTGGTGTAGCTAGAAAAGATTTGGCAGGGATTAGGGTGTTTCAAAAAAAATTTTTTTTTTGAATTTCCCAGATGCCCCCCCTCAAGTTGTTACAAATACTAAAACATTAATACCTGCAAATTTTCAGGTCTCTAGGACGTTTTTTGACCCCCGCGCCCTTCAAAAGTAGGTTTCCCATGTTAAAGTATAGGGAAAATATTGAAAATATCGTCATTTTTGGTTCTTTTCAATTTTACGAGCCTGAACGCGGTCAATATCGAATTAAAACCTATACATCATCTTTGGGACATCATTGCCTCAAGATCCTATTGGAAAAATATAATCCATGGCACCTACTGGGGGATAGTTACACGGGGGTGAAAAGCGAGCATTCACCGAAAAACGAGGATGCTTGCGGGCGCTAGCGGCGGGAGCTAACTAATGGGTTTTTACTAATAGAAACAGAATAGAACGAGGTACCTTAGGAAAAATGTTCAATAAACACTTAAATAGGCTTTTATCCAGGTCCCTCCGCAAACGCCGGCGAGCATAACCAGCACCCGCGGCAAGCATCCTCTGTTTCGGTGAAAGCTCGCTTTTCACCCCCGTGTAACTACCCCCCAGTAGGTGCCATGGAATGTTTTTCCGATAGGATCTTGAGGCAATGATGTCCCAAAGATGATGTATAGGTTTTAATTCGATATTGATTGCGTTCAGGCTCGTAAAATTGAAAAGAACCAAAAATGACGATATTTTCAATATTTTCCCTATACTTTAACATGGGAAACCTACTTTTGAAGGGCGCGTGGGTCAAAAATCGTCCTAGAGACCTGAAAATTTGCAGGTAATAATGTTTTAGTATTTGTAACAACTTGAGGGGGGGGGGGCATCTGGGAAATTCGAAAAAAAAATTTTACCATAGACTTTCGAAACACCCTAGGCAGGGATAGGTGGTAAATTTGGTCAATTTATATTGTCAAAAAAGGAAAATTTGATATTCGAGGGAAGATATATCCCCAAATCTCCCCTGGCTATGCCGCTGCATTTGCATTGATTTTTAACGGGATAAACAAAGGACTAGTACTTAAAACCTGAAAATCAAGGATACATTCTCAAGTTTCTTTAAAAATATTTTCTTTTATTGTCCTGTACCAAAATCTTTACATTACCCATATTTAAGTAACAATAATATAATGTCAATGTCACAGGCAATGTGATAGCGTTTCCAATGTGTGCCGAGCGTTATTAATAATATCCGGTTTAGCACTTTGCTCATATTATTAATACTATACTCGACAGTAACGTTTCCTGAACCTATGACGTCACCACGCGGAAGCAGAAATGGCGTAAACAGAAAGCCTGTTGGGTTGCTAGGAGGAGTTTCGCTACGCAAATCGCGTGATAAAATGACGCTATATATACATGGGTTTAAGAAAATAATCATATTTTAAAATTGAAGTTCTTATTTTCACTCAAAATTCAGGCACCACGCTGGGAACTACTTTGTTAGTGACGCCATAGGGTCAGGAAACATTGCTCTGTCGAATATAAATGCATCAGAATGATTTTATAGATAATTTAAATAACACATAACAATTTTATTATTTATTTATGAAAAAGTATGGTAACATTTCACTTATTTGATGTTTATTTGATTCACTTGTTGATGCGCAAATGTTTTCTGGGTTTCCGTGGTTACACACATAAATGTAGGAAAAAGGAACTCTGATCTTCTTAAAATTAATAATTAAACAATAACTGAGCAACTTTTCACAAGAGTTGGTCCCTTTTTTTTGTTCTATTGTAGTTTCACCCACCGTCCCGTGATCAGTTCTGTTCTATTTAATCGTTCTCCGCGGTTCCATTATTTTCGTTGGTGCTGCCATCTGGCAAAGACTAAAAGAAGCTTTTTTATCACGAAAACTGAAGAAATTATATTTTTGTACAACTTTAAAATATTATGGGGGTTGTAGTCCAGAGAACGGGGCCGTCATTCCGCGTCTCGCCAACTACGATTTTCGGGATAAAGCGATGGATATGGCGTTCGGAAGTGTCGTCCGAGTCTCTCACTTCGCGGATTAAAGCAACCCCCGGCCAGACTCTCTTCCCCCGTCGACCCCTTTTCGCTGGGTGGGGTGATCATCGGACGGGTTGGGACATGTTGAGGGTGGTGTCGTCACCTCGGGCGGGGACCTATAGGATGCCCCGAAGGGTAATTAAAAGTTCAGTGCCCTGGGAATCTTGGGGTTCTTTGTTCCTTGGGAAAAAGAAAGGAGAGCGTCCTTTTTTGCGCGTCATCACGCCATTTCTTTCTTCGCTGCAGACCAGTAAGGATGTGAAAGAAAAGCTGCGGAATTTTAATTTTTATAACATACTCAGGAGTTGATTAAACAATCGTAACATTTTTTTGTTGTTAGATAGATGATTATCTGTGAAAATTGTGAATGTATTTCGTAATGGAATTTTTTTCTTTCCTGATTCAATGGTAGTTCTTCAAATCGGTATGTTAGCTTTTCATTCCTTTCTTTTGTTTCCCATTGTTCGAATTTCGCGTTGTTTGTGATTTAACCCAAATCGGATGTTTTATAAAAAAGCGAATTTTATTGAAAATTACTGTTTTGCCTTTTCTGTGTTTCGCGTGTTTGTGATTCAACCCAAAACGCTGAATGTAATAGTAAGTATGTGCGTGGCGGCTTTAGCCGCCACCGTCAAAAAACGCGAATTTTATAAAAAAAGCGAATTTTATTGAAAATTACTGTTTTGCCTTTTCTGTGTTTCGCGTGTTTGTGATTCAACCAAAAACGGTGAATGTAATAATAAGTATGCGCGTGGCGGCTTTAGCCGCCACCGTCAAAAAACGCGAATTTTATGAAAAAAAGCGAATTTTATTGAAAATTACTGTTTTGCCTTTTCTGTGTTTCGCGTGTTTATGATTAAACCAAAAACGGTGAATGTAATAATAAGTATGCGCGTGGCGGCTTTAGCCGCCACCGTCAAAAAACGCGAATTTTATAAAAAAAAAAGCAAATTTTATTGAAAATTACTGTTTTGCCTTTTCTGTGTTTCGCGTGTTTGTGATTCAACCCAAAACGCTGAATGTAATAATAAGTATGTGCGTGGCGGCTTTAGCCGCCACCGTCAAAAAACGCGAATTTTATAAAAAAAGCGAATTTTATTGAAAATTACTGTTTTGCCTTTTCTGTGTTTCGCGTGTTTGTGATTCAACCCAAAACGCTGAATGTAATAATAAGTATGTGCGTGGCGGCTTTAGCCGCCACCGTCAAAAAACGCGAATTTTATAAAAAAAGCGAATTTTATTGAAAATTACTGTTTTGCCTTTTCTGTGTTTCGCGTGTTTGTGATTCAACCAAAAACGGTGAATGTAATAATAAGTATGCGCGTGGCGGCTTTAGCCGCCACCGTCAAAAAACGCGAATTTCATTACGCGTTGAATTTATTACGCGTACTTTTTTCTTAAAGTTAGCGGTTGAAATCCGATCAAAAAGATAATAAGTGCTAGTATTCATGTTAAAAGTGATTATTTTTGCGTTTTTGAAATGCTTGTTTTGTAATGATTTTCGTACTTTTTCCTTGAAGTTGCGGTTTAAAGTTGCGGTCAAAAAGCCGCCATTTTGATTGGATGGTCGTTTTTTCAAACCCGTGTTTTGGCGTCATTTTGGCGAGATTTTTTTGGCGCCAAAAAAAGACGGCCCCGTACACTGGAGAAAATAGTTTCTTTGATGCATAAATGAAATTCTAATACTTATTAGAACATGTATCAAGAACTTTATGTGTGTATTGCACATAAAAGTTCTTGATACATTGATATTTTCTCATAATTATTAGCAAATATGCTCTGGATAATTAAAATTTTACAGTGGTTTATCCAGGGAAATCTTACTACCTTTTTACAGTACTCTCACGAATTCAATTTTAGGAAAAGTGGTACCTTCACAAAATACCTTTTTAAAAGAAAGTTATCTAATAGGCTATATTCTCTAATATTCAAATCAAATATATTATGTTATCTTTATATTAAATTTTTAGCCATTCTTAACTAAATTTTCTTTAGTTTTTGATGTTGAAAATTATGTACATGTTTTTTTTTGTTGATTTGCACTTAAATTGTTACAAAATTTCTAAATTTTCACAAAATAGGAACCTCTTAAAAAAGCTGGACAGATTACTGTTTAATTAAATATGCTTTTAAGTAGTAATACTTTGGTTTGGACTAGCATTTCACCTCTAAGTAAAAGTATTTTTTAAAAGTTTAAATTAAAAAAAAAAAGAAAAATATCATAAATTTGATGTACATATAAATTTTTAATTTTTTTTTAATTTTCACAAAATAGGAACGTCTTAGAAAAATTACATAAAATATTTTTCATATTACATAAAATTCTTCTTTTTTTAGTTTAAATTTAAAATAAAAGACAAAAATTTGATGTACACATAAAAAAATATCAAATACTTTAATATTTATGGAAATATCATGATATTTACCCCAACTCTGTAAAACACACTGGCGCTGAAAGTTAAACGAAACTGTGACTCTTCCTCTTTAAATATGCAAAACTACTTGGTGGGTAATAAAATAATACATGCCGCAGGGACCAATACAGGTATATTTTGGTACCGTTTATCGGCACCTTCACAAAAATTCTTCTGAAAAATCGACATCTTCACAATAACATGGCCGAAAATCAGCGGTTCCACAATAATTTCTTCTATAAAAAAATCTATGTTTACTAAAATTAATTCGTTTAAAAATATATTGTAAAGCTGCGTTAAGTATTTAAATTGCTATAAAACTGAAGAAAAAAATTAATTTAATGTTGCTTTCTTTAATTTTATAGTTATCATTAAAAATAGTTACAAAATCTTCAAAAATTAAAATGCCATGTAAATTTTTCACAAAAAAGGGGGGTTAAGTTTAAAATTCTGGATTGGTCTCTGCCAAGTCAGCAGTGCCAAGTTACTTATCTCATCAGTATTAGAAATGTCAATATGGAGAATATCTGGGATCCTTACTTGGGTCATCCGAACTTTCTCCTCTCGACTTGATCATCCGTCTCTCCAGGACCTTGTTCATGAACATAAAACAGGTCTCGCTGGCTTTTCTAAACACCCTCTCGTCCCCTCGCATTTTGCTGACCACCAGAATGCGGCGAACGTACCACATGGGGCTGTCGGTGCGCCGAAAGCGCATGATTTCGTTCATCGTTTCTTTTGATTTTATTCGGTCACTCATCGAAACGACAGGTGGTTGTGTTATAGGGCACTCTGGAATCATTCTGGAATCAATATCCTCCAGAGCTCTGGGAATCAAATGATTGAATGCATGATGCATTTCTAAGGGCGAGGGATAAACGGGAATGTAGGAGTAGTGCGACGATACAGTAGCCAGAACATCTAATGCACTATCCGGAACATCTGATGCAGTATTGTTGGCATCCTGCAGCGATCCAGTAGCACCCTCCGGAACATCTAATACACCATCCGGCACATCTGATGCAGCACTGTCGGCATGGTGCGACGATCCTGTAGCAACCTCCGGAACATCTATTGCACCATCCGGAACATTTAATGCAGGATTGCCGGCGTCTTGCGACGATCCTTTAGCACCATCCGGAACATCTTTTGCACCATCCAGGACATCTAATGCAGGATTGTCGGCACCGTGCGAAGATCCAGTAGCACCATTCGGAACTTCTAATGCACCAACCGGAACATCTAATGCAGGATTATCGGCATCGTGCGACGATCCAGTAGCACCACCCGGAACATCTATTGCAGGAATGTCGGCATCGTGCGACGATCCAGTAGCACCATCCGGAACATCTAATAATGCAGGATTGTTGACATCGTGAGACGATCCAGTAGCACCATCCTTAACGTCTAATGTAGGATTGTCGGCTTCATGCGAAGATCCAGTAGCACCATCCGGAACGTCTAATGCAGAGTAACGTCTAATCCTAATGCAAGCTTTCGTAAACACGAAGCGGAGTGTCAACCGACCGTTTTTGCTGCCGATTAGCCGCTCCCTAACCCGTTCGTACGGGGGACCGAGGAGAACTCGCTCGGCCCCTTGCCCGCTCAACATCCCCTCGGATCGGCAGGAGCCGAGGACCGACTCCCCGGGGCCGACGAACGTCAGATCGACGTCGCAAGAGGGGACGTTCGCGTAGCGGACTTCCATGCAACCGTCGGGGCCTTTCGGCCGCAGTCGGATCTCTCTGAATTTTCCACCGAAATAGACGGAAGAGGTGAGGACGTCTCCGTGTTTATCGCCCCTCCACTTGTGGAAGGAATCGTGGATCCACTGGAAGAAAATGGGGATGATGTCCCGATTACTTTCGAACGAAATAGCAGGCGAAGGAGATGGTTGTCGTTCCATATGGCCTCGAAATTATAGTCCAAAACGCCGATATGCAACACTACAGGGAAAATTGAATGGGCAATTTCAAGACAAGTTTTCAGAACAAATGAGAAGAGGAGAATGGCTAGTTCATATCAACGCCCTGTAGAGGGCGCTGTTCCTATCCGTCCGGATCCGTATGGGAACGACGTCAGAAGAGGTGTGGCCAAGAAGGTTCCTAAAGGGCTGCCATCTGTATTCGAAATTTGGAACTTACAGGTTGCTGAAGGCCTTGTTCTTACTTCTGTTAACAAACTCACCTTCAAATTAAACCTCAAAATTTGTTATATTCTTATTTTAAAAACAATATTTATACTTTTTCAATGCACTTTTTTTATGGGATCACACCCATCTTTCAATGGTGAAAATAAGCATTTTAAAACCATAATATTCTGCTGTTGGATTTAGGATCTTCTCTTTTACAGAATAGCATATTTTAACCCCTTAAAGTGATTAGTTGATGTGCTCTTGAGTTCATTTAAAAACCCCAATTATTTTTACTCTGTCATCAGCGTAAAAAAATTAAATTTCAATTTTCGAAGTCAAAATATAACTGCTTATTTATAAAAAATAAATAATATTAAAAAAATAATAATATTTCTGAAATAAATAATAATATTAAAAAAATATTTCTGAAATAAAAATATTAATAATATTTCTGAAGAATAATAACGAAAGAAGTTGCCCAAAAATTATTTCTTACTCAAATTACTAAAATTAATTTCATCCGCATTTTACTTTCAATTAGTTGTTGCCTAATTATTTTATTCGATTAATTACACAGGTCAGCAACAAAAAAAAATCTGTTTAATTATTTTAATCAAATTCACATGTATTTTGGGGTGCTAGTAACGGAAAAAATGTTGAAAAAAAAATCCTAGACGTCAGGAATTTTCCATAAATTGCGAACTAAATTTGAAATTTTCCCATTTTTCGCAGTTTTGGTAAATTCCCAATTCAGCTACATAATAATTTTTATGAAAATTAAATAATAATAAATTAATATATGGTTATTTTAATTTATGTTGAGATATTGATTTATCTACATATAGTTATCAAAATTCTCAGGAAACGATGCTCTAGGGCAAAATGAAACTAATTTTCAGACTCAAAGTACCAAAAAACATCTTAAAACGACTTTAATAAAACATTTGAATAAACGATTAATTTTTTTATGTATATTCTCATTTTTTTTTGTGAAATATGGTCCTGTTTACTTAATTTGTTAAAAAATGCTGTCGTCTTAAAATTAAAGAGGTCATTTTCAGATTCCAGCACACTAATTAACATCAAAAAATCATTTTGAGGTAAAGTTTGAGTTCAAAAATAATTATTCTAAATATGTTTTCTTTTTCTTGAAAATTGCCTTAGTTTAAGTACTGAGGTCAGTATTAGATTTAGCAAGCATTAAAAATGATTTTATGGAAAAATTTGTGTTGGAAATGTAGTAAAAGTTTTGAGATTTTTTCGCAATAAAACATTAAAAGCGAAATCGTCCTAGGGGAAAAAAACTTGGGACATTTTCTGATTCAGCACACTTGGTGCCTTGCTTTACATTGTTGATTCAAGATCTGGCCAACAGATGGCAGACCATTAGAAGCCTTCTGATTGGTAGTGTCCAAGTGCGCGGAGCTCAACGCTGTTTCGTGCTGCCATCTACTTTCATTTCCCCCCCTCAGAACCTGACTGTTTTCGCAACGAAACCCAGGTTGCCCTTTATCATAACCTTTTATCTACAGTGTTAAAATAATTTTAGAATGTTTCTTCATTGAAAAATATATTAAAAATAATATTGTAGGTCAGATAGGAAAAATTCAACTTTTTGAAAACTTAAAAAAAAAAATCATTAGTTATAAAATTAAGTTTCAGACACACACTGTCTGCTATATAAAGATCAGATCAGGAAGAAGCAGGGTTGATAAAAATCAGAAGTATTTTACTTATTTAAATATTTAAAAAAAATATTTAAAATTAAATAAATTATTTCATTAAAAATATTATATTTTATTTTTTTAAATTGAAATATATATTTTTATTTTATATTTTTAAATTATATTTTTAAAAAATGAATGAATAGTTGGGTCATTCCAGGGGAAATCGACCAAGTTGGTTGGGTTGGGTCCTCCGATATTTTTCAAATTTTCACCAAAAATTGATCCAGTAATCTTATCGACAAATCTGAAATATTTAGGCCGAAAAAATTTTTTTCGCGGAGATATGGGGTTTTGTAGTTTCGTGAATTTTTCAAAACGGCGGCCATCTTGGATTGGCCCGCGCGTCTAAAAAGGGCTGTAGCTAACCTTCCACAAATCACAATCACATAATTTTGGTGTCATTTCAAATCTAATTAATCACAGAAAGTGGATGTAAGGAGAAAATGACCTAAAAGTTAGATTTTAGTAGTTTTATTAGCTCTCAAAGTCAAAATTTCACTTTTTAAAAGGGCAAACTTTGAAAAAAAATTAAAAAATGATAACCCCTTTTAAAAATTTTTATTTTTAGCTCAAATGTCTATTAGGATGTTAACTTCATTTTGAAAAATTTTGGGAGATGTAATTTTTGTCTTTATGAAGAAAATGATTTTTTTATATCTGTATGTAATATACTTCGAAATTAGGAGGATTTCACAGAAAACAATGACTTCAAATCCACACCTAACCAACATTTTTACATGTTTTTGGTGCCATTTCATAGCCAATGGGTTGAACGAGGTGGAAAAGTGTGAAAAAAACCTTTAAATTAACTTTTATTGCTTTAATTAGCTTTTAAACTTTAGATTTCACTTTTTCAATAGCTAAACTTTGAAAAAATATTTAAAAATGAGAACCCCATTAAAAACTTTCGAATTTGAGCTGAAATGCCGATCAAGATGTTAACTTTATTGCAAAAAAATTTCCAAGAGGTAAATTCAGTCTCTTAGAAAACGAAGTTTTTATTGGGTGCCTGATTTTATGGTAATAACAAAAGGTTTACAGCAGACGGTCGTTATAAATCGACTTCAAACGATCATTAAAACTTATCTGGTTGTATTTTACTTCCTATAAATAGTAATGCAACATTTTAAATTAAAATAACTAACACTAAAAGCCCCTTAAATATCGAATGAAATTTGCCGGTAACGTTCAAAACCTATGCCGCTAGAATAGCGGAAGGAGTACCGCCTGAAAAAAAAAGCCGTTATGGTGAAAATGATGATTTTTCTAAAGAAAATAGAAACAATTTAGCAAGAAACTTTAATACTTAAACCTCTGAACCAATAATTTGGCTCTATTAGCTGTATAATTTAAATTACAGGTTAATCAAACAAACCTTATCACCGTCAAATTCCTTTGACCTTGGGCGGCACCCTATCGTTATCATCGCGGCATAGATTTTGAACGTTACCGGCAAATTTCATTCGCCCCCCTCCCCCGAAATTCGGACTAGGTGTATCAAAACAAGTTAAAACCCTGTTTTTTAGGGTTAAATTACAAAAACATTTCTGGGGAGGACCCCCCAAACCCCCTTTTGTACTTGGAACTTATTAACAACTTTCTTATAAGTTCATCAAATCAAAATCCTACCTAGAAATGTATGTCCAAAGTTCGGACTAATAAGTATACAAAAAACAAGTTGAAATGGAATGGAATTTTTTTTATAAGACAATAAAAAATTTTTAGTTCAAAATTATGTTAATACTAGATGGAGCCAACATAATTCACGGGGTTTCGTGTTCATTATCAAAAATAAACCGCCATAATGTCCGGCAGAGTGACTCACAAATTGCATGGAAAAAAAAAAGGATTGATAAACTGATTACATTGAAAACATTCTATACTTCCCAAGACCCTACCCTTCGTAAATCCCCCTTTAGGTGGCTGAAATCAAACCAATACTATCACAAGAAATGATTTTGCCTATTTCCTATCTGTATGTGATTCACATTTCCGTGATCTGATACACTGATTTCGTGTTCGATTCCAGAGAAAGAATCGAACACGGAACCCCATGAATTATGTTGGTTCTATCTATTAACATAATATTGTACTAAATTGTTTTATTGTCTTATAAAAAAACCCATGACCTCTATGAATGCTGAGACTAAAGATCGTTTTTATTCAGATTCCATCACCTCCAGATTATAGAATTTTCAAAAGTGTACTGAGTTTATGCCCATCCCACCCTGTACGTAAAAACGGGTTAACATTATTTTTAGTCTATTCACTGAAAACTTTTTGCGACTTGAACTTCTTCCCGGGACTATATGTAGGAAAATATAGTAATTTAAATTTCAAAGCATTTTGGCCAGTTGAAACTACACAAGTTTGTGAATGAAAGTTTTTTCTAAATCTACTCAGTTTTTTAATACACCTTCTATTTCAATTATAGTTTTGTATTCTCACTAAATTTCTAACTTCAAATTAAAATTTTGTAAACTATTAATTTTACAGTTTTTTTTTATTCAAGCTTATTTCAACACTGGAGCATTTATTTCGACTATGATTAGATGAATTTAACTAAAGAAAAAGGATTTTTTCTCAGTTTGAATATGCAATGCAAGAATATTTTGCAGGGTGAATAAAACACTATTTATTTATTCAAGGTGATATATTTTGTGACACAACTCAAAATGCCCAATTGACTGTAGATTATGTTAGTTTATATTGGTCTCGCATAATGGAACAGTGGACAGTGGTAAAAAAACACAACTCAAAGTCGGACACGAGGACAGACCTTTCTTCATTCCTGGAAACCCCGAGGGGTACGTCAATGGAATCTCCTCTCGCCCCTCCCCTCCTATTCAAACGATATCGGCGATAAGAACTCTTTGGACAGTCCATTGCATTCACACATCACGGACCGAAACTTCTAAATATCGATACATAGGTACCGAGTGATTTCATGTATCGAACACTAGCTAAGAGGAGACGAGTTTTTCTGAGCCTGCTGAGCAGAGAGTATTTTTATTAACACCCAATTAATATTTCGTTGTTCTCAGTTGATAATTAGTTCGATCGATTTCACGGCCTTTGATTCCAATTCTGGAATCGATGTAGATAAGTATTCGATCGATAAGTCTAAGTATCGATTTTATTGTTTTGTTCTTAGTAAATAATAAGAATCGATATCCGAGAATCGATATCATGGCATTTGAGACTACTCGAGTTGTATTCCACAGTCGTTCAATCTACTATCTACAGTGCAACACCAAATGCCGGTCTAGGGAAGCACGTGGCTGTTTTTTTCTCGCGCTTATCGAACATTCATTCATAACCCCAACATGCCCAACTTCAGCGTTGTGCAGTGGACGATCGACAACTTCAGCTTCTTGAACGGCGAGATCCTCCACATGAAGCTGAGAACTACCCAAGGAATGACCAGCGGGTGGTTGAACTTGTTCTTACACTCGAAGCTCCCCAGCGGTCACCTGGCGGTTCGAATAGCGCTGGGCACCCTGACGTCGGGGGGCATCTCCGGCGACGTGTCCTTCGTGTGTCCCGACGGCTCTCTGTTCGGACCTTCTACGGAATTCGCCAGCGATATCGGAGAACGATACGAGACGTTCGTCACCGGTCCCACGTTCGAAGGGGTGGTCGACCGGCTGGTTGGAACGTTCCAGAAGGAGCCACTGACGCTGCGCGTCAGAATCCGCAGCGACCAGGAAGGTGGAAGCGTTTTCTGCGTTCACACGAAACTGGACGTGTTCCGCACCTCCCTCAAAGTGTCCCTGATGGACTCTGACGAGGATTTCCGAGAAGGATACGACATCGAGTTCGCCTTTGCCGACGGAAGGCGAAGAAAGGCCGAACTGACGGTACTTGTTTACTTAATTGTTTTAAGTTTTTTTGATCAACTCTTTCTCATTATATATTTACCCGTCTAATTTATTAGTCGTATTTTATACTCCACTGTGTAATTTTAATTCATTATTGCTTAATTTTTGCTGAATTCTTTTATTATTAACTGATTAGTAATTACTGGCCAACTAAGTAAATGGCTCATTGTTTTACTTAAGTAATTTCAACTCTTTCTCATTATATATTTACCCGTCTAATTTATTAGTCTTATTTTATACTCCACTGTGTAATTTTAATTCATTATTAGTTAAACTTGCGCTGAATTCTTTTATTATTAACTGATTTGATCAGTAATTTCTGCAAGTAAATGGCTCATTGTTTTACTTAAGTAATTTCAACTCTTTCTCATTGTATATATACCCGTCTAATATAGGTATTCGTCTTACTTTATACTCCACTGTGTAATTTTAATTCATTATTAGTTAAACTTGCGCTGAATTCTTTTATTATTAACTGATTTGTTTCCTTATGCACTCTGCCAACTAAATGAATGTCTCATTGTTTTACTTAAGTAATTTCAACTCTTTCTCATTGTATATATTTACCCGTCTAATATAGGTATTCGTCTTACTTTATACTCCACTGTGTAATTTTAATTCATTATATACAGTGGAAGCTCTTATAACGTAATTAATCCGTACCGAGTTTTTTGTCGTTATAAGAGCAAACTTCGAGTGATACACTCGAGTGTAGAATATCACTCGTTTAAAAGTAATAAACTCGTTAAACTAAACTATCAATTTTGATGCTTTTCGGGAAGGTGGACTCGATTCCCTCAAAGATATATTTTTAGTAGATTAGTTTATAAAGTTTGGAGGAAATCTAAACCTGAAAACGATCACCAACCCTCAATCGTCAAAGGCAAAGGGATGGATTATGGAAATTACAGTTACCCGTAATACGTTTTTTTAATCAACTAACTGAAACCCTTGGTTGTATATTTTACCATTATATCTAAACAGTAGGGTAGGATACTAGATCGTTGGGATTTAGAACACAGTTCGAATCTCTCAATTGATTTTTCCTCATTTTAAGCAATTATTTATTATTTTATGAATTCTTGATACTTTCAATTTAATGTTATATTACCTTATTTTTTGCTATGAAATTTATGATCAATATTTTGTTTGCTATTAAATTTTTATTTTGATATTAATTTATTGCGTAGCTTAGCTTCCTTAGAATGTTCGGATGCTTACATAAAACTAAAACGCTAATAATAATAATAATAATAATAATAAATAAGTCTCAAATCAACAAAGGCATTGGGTAGCGCAAGACAGGGCCGTATCCAAGGGGGGGGTTTTAGGGGTTCAAACCCCCCCCGAAATTTTGACATCAATTTTTATACTGCTATTTTTCTTGAAAATTATGTCTTACAAGGAGCAATCCTCTTCGGGTATAACCCAAAGGGTCTCAAAATGAGTCAAAACCCTACTTTTAAGGGTAGAATTTCCAAAATTTTTTTTGGGGGAGGACCCCCAAACCCCCTCAAAATTTTGAAATCTATTAAGTACGGTTTTTCCTTCAAACTTGTGTGATTTACAAGGAGTATTTCTCTTTGATGTAACCTAAAGTGTCGCAAAATGAGTTAAAATGCCACTTTTAGGGGCAAAATTCAAAAAATTTTCTGGAGTAGAAACCCAAAAACCCCCTCAACAGTTTGCCATTTATTACAATATACCTTCTTTTTACCTTGAAAATTCGGCCGCTTACAATGAGTGGTGCTCTTTGGGTGTAATCTAAAGGGTCTCAAAATGAGCTAAAACACTCTTTTGAGGGGCAAATTTCCCAAAATTTTTCTGGGGGAGGACCCCCAGACCCCCCTTTTACTTGAAATTCATATTGTTTATACAATTTTAAAATTTAGTGCATCAAAATTTCAATCCATTGTTGCCATCTAAAACTTAACGTATAAATAAGTACCTGTAAGGAGATACCTCAGAAAATATTGGAGTCAAAACCCCCCCCGAAACAAAAGTCTGGTTACGGCCCTGGCGCAAGATTTCGTTTTGGGATTGTAGCCGGTTACCCCGGGCGAAAGCAAGCGAGAAGAAGATGCGATGGTTACTTGGTGCTGTTTGTCATACTTTGATATTCGTTTATTGGCTAATTCATGTGTGACGCAAACATATCGATCCAGAAAAGTATTCGATAAGCTGAATCGATTCGAAGATTAGTCTTTATAAGAGCACTTTTGTGCTCTTATAGAGACTAATTTTTGGGTCTTTATAAGAGAGGATTTTTATAAGAGTAGGTCGTTATAAGAGCTTCCACTGTATTAGTTAAACTTGCGCTGAATTCTTTTATTATTAACTGATTTGTTTCCTTATGCACTCTGCCAACTATATGAATGTCTCATTGTTTTACTTAAGTAATTTCAACTCTTTCTCATTGTATATATTTACCCGTCTAATATAGGTATTCGTCTTACTTTATACTCCACTGTGTAATTTTAATTCATTATTAGTTAAACTTGCGCTGAATTCTTTTATTATTAACTGATTTGTTTCCTTATGCACTCTGCCAACTATATGAATGTCTCATTGTTTTACTTAAGTAATTTCAACTCTTTCTCATTGTATATATTTACCCGTCTAATATAGGTATTCGTCTTACTTTATACTCCACTGTGTAATTTTAATTCATTATATATTAGTTAAACTTGGGCTGAATTCTTTTATTATTAACTGATTTGTTTCCTTATGCACTCTGCCAACTATATGAATGTCTCATTGTTTTACTTAAGTAATTTCAACTCTTTCTCATTGTATATATTTACCCGTCTAATATAGGTATTCGTCTTACTTTATACTCCACTGTGTAATTTTAATTCATTATTAGTTAAACTTGCGCTGAATTCTTTTATTATTAACTGATTTGTTTCCTTATGCACTCTGCCAACTATATGAATGTCTCATTGTTTTACTTAAGTAATTTCAACTCTTTCTCATTGTATATATACCCGTCTAATATAGGTATTCGTCTTACTTTATACTCCACTGTGTAATTTTAATTCATTATTAAACTTGCTTAATTTTTGCTGAATTCTTTTATTAACTGATTTGTTTCCTTATGCAGTCTGCCAACTAAATGAATGTCTCATTGTTTTACTTAAGTAATTTCAACTCTTTCTCATTACACTGTAGAAAAAAAATCCCGTAAAATTTACAGTTTTAAACTGGCAGCTGGGTTGGTTGTGGAAAACAGTAAAAATTACGGAGTAAATCCGTGAAAACAACGGTGTTTTACCTTGTGAAACCAAAATCATGGGTTAAAATGGTAAAAAGCCGTTGTTTTTACGGATTTCATGGATTAAAATGGTAAAACGCCGTTGTTTTTATACGGATTTACTTCGTAATTTTTACGGTTTTCCGCAACTAACCCAGCTGCCAGTTTGAAACCGTAAATTTTATGGGAATTTTTTACAGTGTATATACAGGGTGTCCCAAAAAAGACTGACACATTTTAAAATTTTTTAATTCAAAAACACTAAAAAAGATAAAAATAGGCGTTTTTTGCATCCTACTCTGAAGACCCAAGAATTTTATGACACAAATTTTCGTAAATCATTGTTCCCAAATCCCCCGATAGGGTATAAAAGTATCAATCTTCCCATAGGAGATAATGTAAAATAGTGCTGCCACCTGTCGGGGAATTTTTGAACTATGATTTACGAAAACTTGTGTCATAACATTATTTGGTCTTTAGAGTAGGATGCAAAAAACCGCGTATTTTTATCTTTTTTAGTTTTTGAGTTATTGATTTTTAAAATGTAGTGTGGTCAGTCTTTTTTGGGACACCCTGTATTTACCCATCTAATTTATTAGTTCGTCGTTTATCAGGTTTCGTCGGCGGCGGGGGGGCTTACGGAATTGGCGCTGCGCCGGCCCGAAAACTGCCGGACGTTCTTGGTCCACACTCGCATCACGTCGGTTGATGGGTCCGTCGTGACCGAACGCAACAAGCACGCGTTCTCCACCGACGCCAACGAGAAATGGATCTTCTCCAAATCGACCCCCAGCACGAGCATTCTCCTGCATTTTGCCTTCTCGAACGGACGCACGACGAGCTACTCCAACTACTCGGTGAGGAAGAGGAACGTGTCCGTAGTGCCGGTGATGACACCACCCCCACCATCGAATAAGACGCCGGTGCTCGCGGAAGACTTGGGGAACCTCTATCACCTCGACAAGCACTTTGCGGACTTCGAAATCGTCAGCTGCGACGACAACGCCACGTTCCCGGTCCACAGGGCCATCCTGAGTGCCCGGTCTCCCGTCTTCAAGGCCATGCTCTCTACAGACATGACAGAGGCAGCGTCCGGCAAAGTGGACATAGAAGACCTGGACGCTCCAACACTCCACCTCTTTCTGTCCTTTCTCTACACCGGGGCCGTGGAGGACAATCTACAGAGTGACAGCGCCCTCAAGCTCTACTACGCGGCCGACAAGTACCATGTCCCCTCCCTCAAGAGGGAATGCGCCTACTTCCTCAGTGCGAACGTGTACAGTTCGAACGTTTGCGACGTGTTGTGCCTGGCGTACAGACACCGGGACTGGGAGCTACTCGCTCGGGTGTGTAAATTCCTGGTACGGAACTACGAGGAGGTTCTGGGATCGGAAGAGTGGAAAGACTTTAGTGAGAACGATCCTTCGTTGGTTCGTAAAATATTATCTAGTTTTTTGCGAACTGCAACCAGGTATTACACTGATCTGATTAAAGCGAAACTACGTATCGCTCATTACGTAAAATTTTCGTTACGTAAATAACTCATTGTTTAACTTAAGTAATTTCAACTTACTCATTATACGTAATCTTATATGTTATCTTAATATCTTACTCATTACACAACTCTTATTCCCATCGAATATATTACTCGTATTTTATACTCCACTGTGTTACTTTAATTCATTATTAGTTAAACTGGCTTAATTTTTGCTGAATTCTTTTATTTTTAACTGATTAGTAATTTCTGCAACTAAGTAAATGGCTCATTGTTTTACTTAAGTAATTTCAGCTTTTACTCATGATATATTTACCCATCTAATATATTCGTCTTATTTTATACTCCACTGTGTAATTTTAATTCATTATTGGTTAAAATTTGCTTAATTTGTGCTGAATTCTTTTATTATGAACTGATTTGATTAGTATTTACTGCCAACTAAGTAAATGGCTCGTTGTTTTACTTAGGTAATTTCAACTTTTACTCATTGTATATTTACCCGTCTAATATATTCGTCTTACTTTATACTCCACTGTTATTTTAATTCATTATTAGTTAAACTGGCTTAATTTTTGCTGAATTCTTTTATTTTTAACTGATTAGTAATTTCTGTAACTAAGTAAATGCCTCATTTGTTTTACTTAACTTAACTCATTATTTACCAAATTAATATATTACTCGTATTTTATACTCTATTGTGTAAATTTAATTCATTATTGGTTAAAACTTGCTTAATTTTAACTGAATTCTTTTATTCTTAACTTAGTAATTTCTTAGTAGTTACTAATTTTATTAGTAATTTCTGTAACTAATTAAATGACTCATTGTTTCCTTAAGTAATAATAATTGTTTACTTAAGTATAATTTTATAATTAACTCTTCATGAGTTTTGAATCACCCGGTGTACAATTTCAACTATCAGCATATATTCTTTTGCTTTGGACATCATAACTACATCGATGAATGTGAATATAAGTGGGGTTTTTTTTGTATTATTAGTGTTATTGGGTTCTACCAACCTTGTTGATTCCAAGCCTGTCGTTGTAATCATCACTTATTTGTATTGGCTTATTGTTAAACCCCTGTTTATTTTACAGTTATTTCGATTGAAATCACCTTTTAAATGCATTTCAAACAATTCTAAAATTTCCGTAGAACTGGATGTTTTTTTCTATAGGGTATTGTGAATCTTATCTATCTTATCTTATCTTAATCTATGGAACTTATCTTTATCTTTTAACTTCAGAAATTCCCAAATATTTTGTCTTGAATAAAAATGTTACGTTCTTAAACCTTGTTTTATTTAGAATTTATTTTTTGCATTTTAAAATAATAATTAGGTAAGGGTGGGGAAAAAGAGATCTAGTGGGGTAAAATAGGTCTAGGGATTTTAACAGTTTATATCAGGGTTGGAAAAAAACCTAAAAAACCAGTTTTTTTTGGTTTAAACCAGGTTTTTTTGGTTTAAACCGGGTTTTTTTTACTGAAATTCTTCCCTAACACATAAATACAAATATTTCTGATTGTTTTCATTTATGAATACATTGAATAAATAGTTCATCAATTCAGCTATTAACTAAGTGACTTAATTAATTAATTAAAATTAATTTTATTTAATTAAAAAAAGTTAAAATTATACATAACCATAAAAAACCAAGGGAGTCTGTTTAGAGCATCAAAAAACCATCTGGTTTTTATAATACATATTATATTTAAAAATCCAGTGCTTATTTGATTAAAAAAACAATTGGTTTTTATTATGCATTCAAATATCCAGTTCCTTAATGAATTAAAAAAACAAATAGTTGTTTTTTTATAAATAAAACCAAGGCATTATTCATAAAAACCAAGGCCAAGGATTCTTTTTAGAGCATTTAAAACCAACTGGTTTTTATAATGCACATTTAAAAATCCAATGGATTAAAAAAAAACAATCGGTTTTTATGATACATTCAAATATCTAGTCTAGTTCTAAATGAATTAAAAAAAAAAACAAATTGTTTTTTTATAAAAAAAAAAAACAAGGGAGTCTTTTTAGAGCATTAAAAAACCAAGTGGTTCTTTATAATGCAAATTTAAAAATCCGGTGATTAGTTGATTAAAAAAACCAATTGATTTTTATTATGCATTCAAATATCTAGTTCTTAATGAATTCAAAAAAAAACAAGTTTCAAAACCAAACCACTCCAGGTTTTTTATAAAAAAACCAGGAGTCTTTCTAAGAAAATTTCAATTGGCTAATTGTTTTCAAAAAATTGCATAGCTTTACAGCATTAATGTCAGAAGCATTCGACATATTTTGTTCAAAAGACAATATTTGAATCAATAAATGACTTTAAACCCAAAAGTTTAGCTAAAATTTTTTTGGAAAAAAACCAAAAAAACCATTTTGGTTTTTTTATGAAAAAAGTCATTTGGTTTAAACCGTGGTTTAAACCATGGTTTAAACCAAATGGTTTAAACCGTGCCAACCCTGGTTTATATTTATAAAATTTTATGTTTTTTCGCATGCTGATTTTATTTGAGTCTTAATAAAAATCAGCATGCCAAAAAACATTAAATTTTATGAATACAAACTGTTAAAATCCGTAAATCTATTTTTCCCCAACCCTACCCTACTCAAAAATATTATTTTTTGTTAAAAGCCTATATCTATCCCGATAATTCCAGATACCCCCATGAAATTTATTTTTGCACCCCCATGATTGATGAGCAGTAAAAGCAAAACAATGCTTCTGAACCTATGGGTACGCGCATAGTGCCGCCGATTTTCAGATTCTGAAAACCAGCGAAAATCGGAAACCAGATTTACCTAGCGTATTTAGTGGAGAGTGCTCATAGTTGCCGACTTTCATATTTCCGGCTTTCCGATCGTCAGAATCAGATTTTTGCCGGAATTAAATTTTAATTCTGGTTTTTTAGATTCTGCAGAATTCTCAGATAACGTGGTCATTGCTTATCGCATTTCCATGGAGATAATTTTAACAACAATGCCATTTCATGAAACTTTTTATTTAAAAATTAAACACTTAAATAAAATTATTTTAAACTATATTTACCAGTTTTAAAATTTAAATTTCGTTGAAATATATTTTTAGATCATTAAATATGATTTTTAAATTGACATATATAGTTTTTTAATAACTTTTTATTTGCATTATGTTTTTTCGTAACATTGGGATAAGCAGATCTCTTTTTGAGCAGAAATAAAGCTATTTCAGCAAAATGTAAACAAAACGCTTTCCGAAGAAGCAGGCGAAATCTGATGCACTATGCGGACTACACCGGCGCTGACAAATTCTGAGCGCAGATTTCCGATAATCGGAAATCTGAATCTGATTTCGGAATCTGAAAATCTGCCGCACTATGCGCGTACCCTTAAACGACAATTACAAGTTTCAGATTACGATCATAGGGTACGCGCATAGTGCGGCAGGTTTTCAGATTCCGAAATCAGATTCAGATTTCCGATTATCGGAAATCTGCGCTCAGAATTTGTCAGCGCCGGTGTAGTCCGCATAGTGCATCAGATGAAATTGAAATTGAAAGTTGTTAGAGGTATTTGCTTGCTCTTAAGAGCCGCTTAACCTTCTTTCTCCCTAAGCTACTCTAAACTCCTTATTCTGCTCGCTTTTTGGATCGGTCGTGTTGCACTTTTGTTCTATAAGTTCTTTAAAGAGGAGCCTATAGCTAACAAACTCTTCCTAGATTCCATCCCCTTTTTCATAACTTTTTTGAGGTCTATGTCAGCATTTAGATCAAAATCTAGTCTTCCTCTCAGTGTTTTTCTTAGGTCGGAGTATCTACTACATATCGTTATAAAGTGTTCCATTGTTTCATTGACAATGGGGCACTTTATAAGGATATGTAGTAGATACTCCGTAGATATGTAGTAGTAGTGCATCAGATTTCGGAAAGCGTTTTGTTTACATTTTGCTGAAATAGCTTTATTTCTGCTCAAAAAGAGATCTGCTTATCCCAATGTTACGAAAAAAAACATAATGCAAATAAAAAGTTATTAAAAAACTATATATGTCAATTTAATCCTGTTAAATTTGCTGCAAAAAAACCCTGTAATTTGCGTAGGGAAATCCTGTAATAAAGAATCCTGTTATTGCAAGTTTTGTAGCGGTCAAGCATCTGCTTTCGATTGTGTCGATTCACGAGAAATTCAGTGAATCTGAAATTACCGATTTAACTGTATTCTTGCAGTATGCGATCTATCAGTTTAACCCGGGAGCAGTCGCACTGGGTATCTCATACCCAGGCATTCTAACGCATTCTAAGTTGCACAGCTCTCCCCCCTTTCTTTCAAAATGTGTGGGACATTGAGTAGCTGAGTTCAAGGTCACATTCTTTAGATAGGAAGATAAGATAAGGATTTAGGAATGTGCGGTTTCCGGGAAACGAGGCTTTTTCGAAGACAACTTATAGAAGAGTACTCACAAAGCAAACAAAAAAGAATTGAAAAAAGGCCTTTGGTACATCTACAGAATACAACCTCAGAAGAAGGCAACAAAGCCAATAGATTAAAAACAGGATACAAAAGATGTGCAGATTGTGGGAATAAAAAGGACAGAAAAACAAAACACTGCTGTGAACTCTGGCAAAAATATATCAGTATGGAGCAAAGAACTCCACTTTGTAAAGAATGCTCAAATAAATGCAAGTAACTTATTTTAAATTGCACTAATGCTAGTTTATTGTTTTGTGTCTTATTTAAATACTATTATTTGTAAAACCAAGCAGGTTGTGTGTTAAAGCGCGAGAATCACTACCTGTGGGTATGAGATACCCACCCGCGAGTTCCCGCGTTCGTTTCATAGGTGCGACTGCTCCCGGGTTAATTAGCTGGATTTACAGGGTGCACAGATACACCGGCAACTGATGTTTTTTTTAATCAGTGTGTTTTTGGCCTTCTTTATTGAGAATATTTATTCAAAAACATCAGTTGTCGTTGTCTACTAAATCAAGCTGACTAAACTAGACAGCAACTTAAGTTGACTCTATGACGTCACTACAGTGGCGGATCCAGCCTGATCCTAAGGGGGGGCAACCACATTTAGGAAGGTTGGGGGTTCTTCCCCAAAAGAATTTTGAAAATTTTACCCTAAAAATAACCTATTTTAGGTCGTCCACAGAGCCGTACAACCAGACTTTTGTTTTTCGGGAAGGGTTTAGATTCCCATATTATGCCAAAGGTAGTGTTCGGCACTAGTTAACTAGAACTAGTTGCAACTAGTTGTTTAACTACTTTTGGTTTAAACTAGTTTAACTATTAGTTGAACTACTTTTTTTAATAACTACTAGTTGAAACTACCTTCAAATT
Organism: Tetragnatha montana; assembly: GCA_963680715.1. Lineage (NCBI taxonomy): Eukaryota > Metazoa > Arthropoda > Arachnida > Araneae > Tetragnathidae > Tetragnatha > Tetragnatha montana. The sequence continues at coordinate 6,391,849 of OY796678.1, read as the reverse complement.
TTCAACTTAAAAAAAATTGTTTTATTTAAAATTTCAAAAATATTTAAAATTTTTATCAAAATAGAGTGTTTTCAGGTGACGTCACAAGCGGTTATTTTCTTTTAACTGTGTACCTTTTGTAGGGCTTTTAACTGTTGCTAAGGCCGTTGTTTATCTGTTGCTAAGGCGATTTTTAGGTATGGGGTCACGTGATTGCAAATGCTCCAATAGAAGAATTCCACGGCCAGTCATTTTCTGTAACTGCTAACCTCTGTAGGGAAAAAAACTAATATTTTCTGTTGCTAAGGCCGTTGTTAGGTCCGAGTCATGTGATTGAAAATGCTCTATATACAATAAATTACACTGCTATTTATAGACCGGGAGCCAGCAACATATTTTGTCAGTCATTTCCTCTCAAGCGATATTTGGTGGAAAATTTCAGGAAGTTATATCATAAAGCCTGGTGAGCGTCAGCTGGCTGTAGGGCGGTGGAATAGACGTCAGCTGGTCGTTTAACATTTGGAGCGTCTTTCTCAAAGATTCTTTGCGGCTTCAATTACGCGAGAGAAAAAGAACAAGAGGGAAACTCCAGGGAAACTCAGTGAAACTGTTATGTTTTTGTTTACATTTCGATTTGCTTTGTATTGAGGAGAGGTACGAAAGGGTGTGTGGCGGATATCGTTTTAAATCAAGATTTTGTAAATAATGTAAATAAATATCTGTTAATTATTATCCAGCCTTGGGTTAGGAGAAGGAACCAACAAACATGAACAAAAATTTATACTTTCAGTGATTTCCTTTCAACGTTTCCTGACTTCATGAGTCTCAAGTTGTCAACAAAAAACAATTCCCTTCTAGAACATTATTAATTAAATATTGCCAACTTAAAATTATCTGAAAAACAAATAAATATCTAAAAAATTAATTAAAACAGTGTCCTTTCAAAAAGTTGGTTTGGTTTATAAAAAGAAATTAAAAGTTATCTTTAGGGAAATGGACTCTAACCGCCTATCTGGTTCGAGACTTCACGGAACCTACACGTGACCTACAACTGAGCTTGCAATTGGTTACCACAGATACTACACTAGTAGATCTACTAGTGTAGTATCTGTGGTAACCAATTGCAAGCTCAGTAGGTCACGTGTTGGTTCCGTGTGACGTCAGAAGGTTAGAGTCCATTGGTTAGTAATTAATTTTTAGAAGTAATAATTTATTGTTCTTTAAAGAAAGTTGGTCTATTTCCTAACAATGGACTCTAACCGTCTGACGTCACACGGAACCAACACGTGACCTACTGAGCTTGCAATTGGTTACCACAGATCTACTAGTGTAGTATCTGATCTGGATAATAATTAACAGATATTTATTTACATTATTTACAAAATCTTGATTTAAAACGATATCCGCCGCTCATGCGACCACACACCCTTTCGTACCTCTCCTCAATACAAAGCAAATCGAAATGTAAACAAAAACATAACAGTTTCACTGAGTTTCCCTGGAGTTTCCCTCTTGTTCTTTTTCTCTCGCGTAATTGAAGCCGCAAAGAATCTTTGAGAAAGACGCTCCAAATGTTAAACGACCAGCTGACGTCTATTCCACCGCCCTACAGCCAGCTGACGCTCACCAGGCTTTATGATATAACTTCCTGAAATTTTCCACCAAATATCGCTTGAGAGGAAATGACTGACAAAATATGTTGCTGGCTCCCGGTCTATTATAACTACAATGTCATGGTAGAGTACTCAAATACCATAACCAGAAATAAAGGCTTGTTTTGAGCGAAGCATAAAGTTTTTTGTGATATTAATAAAAAAGATGTATTAGAATTTGGGCAAAAAATAGGTTATGAAATTAAATAGACTAGTTAACTACTAGTTGCAACTAGTCCCAGGAAAAAATAGCTAACTACTAGTTGCAACTAGATTTTCCCAGACTAGTTAGTAGTTGGTAGTTAACTACTTTTTGACCACTAGTTGCCGAACACTAGCCAAAGGGGTATATAGTTAAGGGACACATTGTTGACACAACGAGGCTAAAAATGTGGAGGAACGTGTGACATAATTTAAGGACAGCCCCCTAGAGCAAAAAAATTTTCTCGCCAATGTCATGCAGGTTGACCCATGGCATTTGGGTGAATGTTTGGCTTCCTCCTTCAAAAAGAAATACAATTTTAATTATAAATAATTGATTGGTTAATCATTGATTTTTAAGAGTTTTTCAAACACTAAATTGAAACGTATTTTAGAGTAATAAGTATATTAATTAGACATGATCTACCATAAAAGTGAAATTTGAATGCATTGATAGTTAAAAAAATAAAAATGAATTTTTAACGCTTTTTTAATTTTTTTTGTATAGTTAACTAAAAATTTTAATTTAAATCCAAATTGGTGGATAAAATATATTCAAATAAATAACTTTAATTGTAGGAATAACATGGTCAAAAATTGCAATCGCAATGGCTATTAAAATAAAATATTTAAAAATTTTTTGCTCTTCAAAAAGAATTGGAATACTATTTCTAGTGGTTTTTTATTGGAATTTTTATTTCTTAAGCAATCGTTTACAACTATTACTAAATTCAAAGTTTGAAAAAAAAAACATTTGTCTTTATTAATACAGCGCTTGCCTCGTGACGCCAGGAGTGCATGTATAGAAGTGGGAAATATATTATCAAGAAGAAAAAACTTATGTAAAAGTTATTGTAACAGTAACTTAATTGGCAAAAACAAGTCTTTTTTTCTTAATTTTTTGACAACGTGACGAAACCCTAAGCCACCCCCTCCCCCTGTGACAAAGCGTGGTATTATTGATGACCCCCTCCCTCCTAGGCATGTCACGTAATATGGGTACGTTCCCTATGCTGTCGCTGCCAAATCACAAACGAAAACGGCAAACGACGCAGAAACCGAAACCCAACAAGAACGAGATTACGTCATCCGATGGTCGCGCTCTCTACAGATGCGCGATTGCAACTCGGTTGAAATCAAAACAAAAGCAGTTTTGCTGCACTTGCACTGCATTCTTTGTCTCGCGTGCTGATTATGGTTGACGATTTTAATCTTGAAGTTCAAGTTTCCTGATTTTCGCTCTGAATATCAACTTGTGACTTAAAAGTTCCGAAAGGCTACTGATCCTATTTATCGCTGATTATGGTAGAAATAAGATAGTTGAATTGATGCACGAGCGACTGTTGAAAGTTAGTTTCAGTTTCAAATTTACCGCAATTTTCAGTGTTGCGATCGCAATTTCTTCACATTTTAAATTAATGTCGGTAATATTTCAATGATTGATTCAATTAAGGAAGGCAATTCAATAGTTATTATTTTTTAATTTTTTAAAATTGATTGGGCTGTTTTTCAGTGCTGATTAGATATTTCATCAAAACAGTGGTTTGAAGGATTTTAAAATTATTTTAAATTTTTTAAAATTGTTTTAAAAATGGTTTAATTCTACACTCCTGGGGGGGGGGCACGTGAAAGACTTTTTTTCTGGGCTGTTTTTCAGTGCTGATTACAGATATTTCATCAAAACAGTGGTTTGAAGGATTTTAAAATTGTTTTAAAAATGGTTTAATTCTACACTCCTGGGGGGGGCACGTGAAAGACTTTTTTCTGGACCGTTTTTCAGTGCTGATTGATATTTCATCAAAACAGTGGTTAGAAGGATTTGGTTATGGTAAACAAAATGGTACTAAATTCAAAAATCGACATGAAAAGGTTAAAAAAAATTTAGTTAATTCAATATTTTAAAATAAAATTAGACAATCGCTTTGCCCTTGTTTAGGATTGAATGACGTCATCAGACACTATCCAATCAGACAAGAAAAAAAAATTATTACTTATAACTATCCCTAAGAAAGTACGCAATTTTGTTGAGCAAAAGGGATAATTATAATTTTTTTTTTCTGAAGTGTCTGATTTGATAGGCGGACTATCCTTCTGGTGACGGTCCGATAACGAAGGCAAAAATTTAGGTAAACTAATTAATTTCCTAATATTTTTGTTTAACAAAAAAATTCCCATCCTTCAAAACGCCCTCTTTAAAATTTCACACATTTTTTTTACCCAATAGTTTTGTCCTTAGAGAATTTTAAAGTTGGGACGTTATTTTATGACGCCCCTGTACATTTACCTAAATTTTTCCTTAGTTTTCGGACCGTTACCAGAAATCTAAAAGATAAATGTTTATTCAAGCTATCAAATCAGACACATACGAAAAAAATATTAGAAATTTCTCAAAGTACGCAATTTTGTCGAGCAAAAAGGGTATAGTTATGATTTCTCTTTTCTTAAGGGTCTGATATGATAGTTTTAATAAACATTTACCTTTTATTGACTTCTGGTGACGGCTCTAAATCCAAGGCAAAAATTTAAGTTAATTAATTAATTTACTGATATTTTTTTTTTGTTTGAAAAAAATTCACATTCCTTTAAAATGCCCTCTTTAAAATTTCAATTTTTTTTTTATCAGTAGTTTCGTCTGTAGATAGTTTTAGTCATGTTATTTCATAACCACCCTGTATAACATACAATGAATTAGTTCGTGAAAATATTTTTAAAATAGACTATCGGGTATCGAACATTCCGACTCCTTGGTTTGGCATGCGCAGAGAAAAAAAACCCGAACAGAGGTTCCAAAACGCTATTTACAAAATTCATCTCAGTCAGCACTCCAGAGTCTGTGATTGCCAGGGCTGTACGATTTTGTGGTCACAGCTGCGATTGGCTGTGACGTTTTCATTCATTCAATCTGTCAGAGAGAGGATTGAGATTCGTTTTCTCCGCCTCTCGTGACGTGACAAAAGGGAGGCGTGAATTTCTTGAGTGCGATCCCAGAGCCCCCTATATACCCAATGTTTTTTTTTGATTTCAGTTATTGCCAATGGACTCTCTGTTTTGGTACTCTGATGGCCGTTCGGAAGCAAGGGGACAGCGCAAACCTTGGGACAGCGCAACTCAAGTTTCGATTTTTTAATGAGACCACCCTTCTAAGTACCTGGTAGCCATTTCGCCACGTCTCGTCTGTTAGGATGTAGTTAGTCCCCCAAGCATTGCTGGTGGTATCGGGGAAATGTTAGTGAGTTTTATTTAAGTTGTATTCGCAGTATGTCTGCTTGGTTTTTATTATGTTAAGCTATCTCGAGTTCGTTTTACCGGTGAAACTTCAAATATTGTTGAGTTTTTTTTCAATTTAAAAAGATGTTAAGTTTATGTATATGTTACGGGCATTGTGATAAACCGGGTATTATTAATAATGGTCGCGTATTTCGGGCAAAGTGTTAAATAGTCATTGATAAAAGCCATTGGGTTGTGATCTTCTATTGGGTTGTGTTTAACATCGAAATTTGATGCTTTTTTGAGTGAAAACTATAAAAAGCTCTTCTGAAGTTAATTAAATCTATCAACAATCTAGTATTTTGAAAACATTTTAAACCAATCGTTACCCTCTTGGTTAAAAATTGATCAGAAGTACTATTGAATAGTAGTTAAACTATTTGGATTGGAAATCTTAAACCAGCTAGGTTGTTAGGGTGTGGATTCTGTTTCCTATTGAACAGCTTTATGCGATCATTAGGGTTGGCCATTTCTAGCTGTTCTTGGCAACTCTCGTCGTTTCACAAGGAATTCTCAATTTTAACATGTAGTTTAGGGAACAGCTTAAGGGCCTTATTCAGAAACTTTAACACGATCACGAAACGATCAAACTATCGGAAAATATAACAAGTAGTTATACGCTGATACCAGAAAATTCTGCTAACACTAGATTTCCATTACTTTAATAATATATTATGTTAATGTCTGAGGACTGTTTTTGGTAATTAGTAGCTGTTCTAGATTTTTTGTAACTAGTTAGCGGATCACAAAAAGTGTAAAAGCAATCGGAATACGGTTCGAATATGGGAACAATATGGCGGACGAGAGCTGCGAAATTTGAAATCTCTCTCGTTTGATGTTAGTTTGAAATCTCTCGTGTCGAGAGCTTTTTCATCGTTATCGTATCATTTTATCTTCGTGTTAAAGTTTCTGACTGCGCCCTTAGAAAGAGTCCTCCAGTCGCCATGTGTAACCTCAGCAACATGATAGTGTTGTCAGCATCATAGAGATCTAATAGAACCATTCGATCTCTAACAATAATCTACTTAATTATTATTATTTTTATTATTTTAGGTTGTATTAATGATATTAATAATTCGATCTGTGTCAGTCATAATTTGAGCTGTGGGTAAACATGGCGCTAGAGGTCTGTACCGTATGTTATACTCGACAGCAACGTTTCTTGAACCCAGTACGTCACAAATGCGGAAGGAGAAATCTGTAAACACAAACCCTGTTGGGTTGCGAGGAGGAGTTTCGGTACGCAAAGCGTGATTGTCTTCAAATACATGGGTTTAACAAAATAATCATATTTTTAAATTGACGTTCTTCATTTCACTCAAAATTCAGACAGCGCGTTGGGAACTATACTTTGTTTGTTAGTGACGTCGTAGGGTCAACTTAAGTCGTTGTCGAGTATAGCACATGTTGTCACCTTAGAATCAAAAACTACCATCTCCGTTCGGCAAACTTCGGGAACTTCATAGTTGCAGAATCTCATTTGATTGGTTCGTAAGCGCTGATGACATCATCGAGCTGATGGAAAGATTAAAACCAATCAAATGAGCTTCTCCAACGATCCGATCGCCAAGGATCGGGATTCCCGAAGTTTGCCGAACGGAGATTGTAGTTTTTGATTCTAAGGTAACGATGGTGGCTTCTTTAAGGGGCGATTTAATTTTTCGAATGTCTGTTTTATCTCACAGGTCGACACGCTTGTCAATGTGTGGAGGATTTTGCTGGTCAGTCCTGGCTGAGTTCTCAATGCTCCAAGTCGGGAATGCAAGTTGCTTAATCGGGGCTCCGGTAGATCATAATTTATTTTTAGGTGAGTATGTGTGATCCCGGTGTTTTAAGTTTTATTATACTAGACAGCAACTTAAGTTGACCCTACGACGTCACTTGACCCTGGAGAAACAAAACAAACAAAATAGTTCCCATCGCGGTGTCTGAATTTTGAGGGAAATGAAGAACGTCAGTTTAAAAGTACGATTGTTTTGTCAAACCCGTGTATATAGTGCTTTCAACTCCTCCTATCAACACAACAGGCTTCGTGTTTACCGATTTCTTCTTCCGCATTTGTGACGTACTGGGTTCAAGAAACGATGCAATCGAGTACTGTAATTAGTATAATATTGTTAGAGATCTAATAGAACGATTATATATCTCTATACTGACAGCACTTACTTAATCATGTTGTTGTCGGAGCTGTGGTTAAACATGGCGGCTAGAGGACCATTTCTAAAGCTGTTCCGAGGTCTGTACAGTAGTTTATCACATGTGGCTTCTTTTAAGCGGTGATTTAATTTTTCGGATGTCTGTTTTATCTCACAGGTCGACACACTTGCCAATGTAGGATTCTCGGTCATCCTAGGAGTCCTACTGAGCTAGTCCTCAAAAGGCTCTGTCTTCCATCGGAATAAAAGTTGTGGAATCGTCTGCGGTAGATCTTCCCCGTCGTTAGATCGGCATTGCCGGTAGTATTGGAGCTACTCGAGCTACTACTACATTTTTAGGTGAGTAATATGAGTGAATTTAGTCCCCAGTGTTTAAAGTTTTATTAGCAGTTATGTTTGTGTTATGTTGAATGTGTTTATGGGCCATCCATAAATGAAGTCACTTTTTTTCAACATTTTTAACCCCCCTCCCTCCCCTGTGTCACACTTCACCATCCCCCCCCCTTTGTCACATGTCACGGAGTGCTACCAATAATAAGTTTAGAATAAGGTTGGTAAGAATTTGGGACCCAATGTTTTTATTGAAGTTTAGGTGCACCATACCTTTTTTTTTCAAAATGAACTCTTATTTCGTTGGTATGAATCTTATAATAATGTCTTTTAAGCTACATTTTCCAGAAAAAAAATTTAGTTTTATTTTTGATTTTCAATCTGTGATGTCACAATTCTTGACCCCCCCTCCCCCCCTTGTCACAAAGTGTCACAAATTGATGAACCCTCTCCCTCCCCTCTAAGCGTGACGTCATTTATGGACGGCCCCTTATGTGTGGAGCGTTTGCCGGCTATTTTTTTTTCTAATATCTGTTTTATTTCACAGGTCCTTCCTTGATCCTCTATAGGATTCGTGGCGGAGCAAGTCATACTCCTGACCCGGGCCATGTGATTTGTCGAAAGACTTTCGAGGTAGGACGTTTTATGATAGTCTGTCTGTACCCCAAGTTGAGCTCCCGCCTATAGTTGTCTGGTTGTTGCGGTTGCTATAGGAACAATACCTGTACATTTTAAATAGGGATAAACCGTATAATGTGTTTAAACATTGCTTACTATACTCGACAGCAACGTTTCTTGAACCCAGTACGTCACAAATGCGAAAGGAGAAATCGGTAAACACAAAGCCTGTTGGGTTGCTAGGTGCAGTTTCGGTACGCAAAGCGTGATTGAAAAGCACTTTAAATACATGGGTTTGACAAAACAATCATATTTTTAAATTGACGTTCTTCATTTCACTCGAAATTCAGACACCGCGATGGGAACTACTTTGTTAGTGACGTCATAAGGGTCAACTTAAGTTGCTGTCTAGTACAGTTAATGTCAAGTGTGTACACAAACCTTTAATTGCTTGTCACCACCCGGCTAGCTGTTTATCGTAATGGATTTGTTATATTAAAAAAACTACACTTAGTAGTAATTAAAAGTAATTGTAGATTTTAATTTTTAAAAAAATTATAGCTTTATTTGTTTTGATTTATTAAAGATTGGTTATTTTGGGAAAGGGAAAGGTTACCTTGAAATATTTTTAAGCAACTGAAAATTCTGGGAAACAACCCTCTTTGAATCTGTAGAAATTTTTTTATTAAAATTTGATTACTTTCATTAATTGTTAATAGCAATCCACTTTTTATACACATATAATCTAACGCGAATTTTGTTAATTGCGTTTTTAAATAATTCTTGTTTTCGTTTAACTATATTATGTTTAGGATATTCTTATTTGAATTCGTAACTTAGTTTGTGTGTGAATGCAAAATTCTACTTGATATAGGTGAGATATTGTCTTAAAATTCGCGTTAATCTCAAACGTGTATTTAATAAGGAACTGTTCTTGAATATATGACCATTTCTTCAATATATCTGTTAATTTGCAATCCTAGATTTTCTTTTATTAAAAAAATTTAAAATCTCCCCACACAAAGTATAACATGGGGCTTACAGAAGTAAGTTACAAGCTCAAATAAAAACAGTATATAATCAGTACAAAACAACAGAATCAAAAAACACTTTCAACAAAATTAACAAATAATGTAACCAATCCTTAAAGAGGTTTTTTTTGTTGTTTTTGCCTTGGGACATATTTAAATTAAAATCCCTTTTTAATTTTCTACCCTTCGTCTGATATCTTATGGTAAACTTGGATTTCTGTTTTTAAATCTATATCTGGGTTTCATTAAATCTCTGGGGTTCCAAACTTTTGAACATCGCGACCAGAGATATTTTTAACTCCTCTGAGAGAGTATTTCACTCCTTGAAAATCGGAAATACTCTTTAAAAACTAGCCAGGAGTATTTTCACTCCTTAAATTTTTCACAAAGGTTTAGCTTAAAAAATGCACCCACCGAATTTTTGCAGTGATTCCAATCAATTAGACTTTGCAAATACCTATGAAATTTAACTTTATATAAATGGTTTGTGGCCATAATGGCGTAGCCGGAATTTTTTTTGAAAAGATTGGATGTACTTTTGGTCGTTTTAGGAGAGGAATAGATTATGTATTTTTCATTTATTGTTCTGATGCTTAACGAGTTTGATTGCGATTTTTGTGTGTCTGGATATGTAGTTTCTGTTATTTCCGTATTTCACTCCTCATAATTGAATTTCACTCCTCCTGAAATAGTCTAGGAGTATTTTTACTCATCCAAAAAAATCCTAGGAATAACTGATCGCGACCCACTTTTTATACACAGAATCTAACGCGACCCGCCTCATCTTTAGTTATAGTACGTATTTATATTTTTTTCTACTCTAGGGAGCTATCACCCCCTGCTCACTATTGCTCATCAACCCCCGCACACTGCTTACGCAGAACCTTTTGGATCGCTTCGCAATCCTTGCAAAACCCAACTCGCTCAAAAACAATGTAATGTGTTAAAAAAATGTTCATAATTTAGACTTTTGTTTCCTTCATCTTTGGCCCTGACGATTTGAATAAATAATAGAAATCAAAATAATCAAAAATAAAAGAAATGAGACTAGTATATACTTGCCTATACCTATAGTGAAGAGTCAGAAAGAGAAGACAGTCTCAATATTAATACTTTTTCCAAAACTAATTAGAATGCTTTTAAAAAACAAATAATTGTAAGTAGTATGTTTAATATATCGTAAGTAGTTATTTTTCTTTTATATAAAAAACGAAAACTCGTGAAAAATTTTGAAATTTAATTTCTCTAAAACTAATTCGGAAAATATAGGCGACGAAGTATAAAATTTCATATCTTCTAAGAGTATGTGGATGCAAAAAATCATGATTCTGCTGTGAGTAGTTTTTTTCTAGGGGCGATCACGCAGCAGAAAAATAATAACTTGTTCAAATTTTTGATATTAAATAACTCCAGAAGTAATTAAATAAAAAGTAATCGGTTTGGTCAAAATTTAAAAAAAAAACTTTTAAAACTTTTCTGATACGTTCTTAAATTTATAAAAACTTTCTTTAGTCTTTCAAGGCTCTCTTAAACGAATCCTTTAAAATTATTTTCAAAATTATGAAATACATTTGGCTCGTATTATTTGGCGTGATTAAAAATCCAATCATTCAAGAGTCCTGATTTGGGACCACTAATAGGGAAATATTTTCCTATATTTTAAAAAGTTCCTTGGCTATATCATGAGACAGCTGGTTCATTCGCATTTTTATTGAATATTTTTAGGAATACTAACTAAATAAGTTTTTAGTACATTTTTTTTCTTTTGAAATTGTATAATTTGAAAACGTAATGTATTTAGTCGAAATTCCGCAAGAGTCGTCAAAATGGCGAGAGTAAATTTCATGCAAATGTCATTTGGGTACCCATGGCATCTGCGTGAGAAAAAAAGTTGGGTTTGAAATGAATTTTAGTTTTAAAAAATGAAAATTAATTTTTCCACTATTGCTTTTGTCGTGGCTGTATTTATGTTATACAACAGCCATTTGAATGGTAAAGGCCAGGGTGAACTGGTTGTTTTTAGTATATCCAAGGAAAAGTCCGAATTCTTTAACTAAATTTTTTAAAACTCGAATCCAAAACATCAATATATTCAGATGTTTTTTCGATGAGCCAGATGTATTTCAGCCAAGCTGATTAAAAAGCCAATTATTCAAATATCACCTAATTTTTATGGTTTTCATTGATATGACTGTTTAATTTAATATATCAGTTTGTAATTTTTGGCAATATTTCTATTATTTGGCGTCTAAAAAAACTCGGCGTTATTTAGCGAGAGGTAACGGAATTGAACTTATTTCGGAATTTTGAAAGACAATCTAGCATGTTTATTGTTTAGTTTTGTGCAACACAATTACGATGAATCCATCACTTACTTTTAATATTAATCAGTAGTCTAAATTTTCATTCCAACCCTTAAACATAAAAAGCAGCTATAAATAAAGGATCATTAAATGAAATTTTTAAATTTCCACTGAACGAGAAATAATTCCATTTATCCAGTTTTGACTGTAGCAATATATTACAATCACTGGATTATTCCATGTTAAGTCTCCCTGATTAATTAGTCCATGCCCTTAGGTCAGTGCTTCTCAAACTTTCAATATTGGCGATGACCCAGTTTTCAAACATAATAAATTTTCATCGCGTCCCATTTTAAGAAGCAATACATGCAAACCAATAATGATATTGTAGCGTAAAGATATACAACTTTAATTTATAAAAAATTATTACAGTTTAAAAAATACCCTAACTCAAATTATCTAGCCAAAAATTAAAAAAAAAAACTAATCTGTTGAATACAAATAATCTAAGATGCATTTTAAGCTATGTTCAAATCCTATAAAAATAAATAAATTAATAATTAATGGTAAATAATTAATAATAGAGGGTTTTCAGGTGACGTCACGACCAGATATTTTCTATTAACTGTTAACCTTTGTAGAGCTTTTAACTGTTGCTAAGGCGGTTGCTAGGTAACGAGATATCTGTTGCTAAGGCGGTTTTAGGTATGGGATCACGTGATTGCAAATGCTCCAATAGAAGAATTCCACGGCTAGTCATTTTCTGTAACTGTTAACCTCTGTAGGGCAAAAAACTGTAACATCTTCTGTTGCTAATGCCGTTGTTAGGTCCGAGTCACGTGATTGAAAATGCTCTATAGTAAATTCAGAGAAACAACAATAAGACTAGTAAATCAATTGTTTCACTACTTCCTCGTTTTGCGTCATTTTCACCAGTCTGATAGTGTTTTTAGGTGACGCCACGACCGGTTATTTTCTTTTAACTGTTAACCTTCTGTAGGGCTTTTAAATGTTGCTAAGGCGGTTGCTAGGTGACGAGGAATCCGTTGTTATGGCGGTTGTTAGGTGTGGGGTTACGTGATTACAAATGCTCCAATGGAAGAATTCCACGACCAGTTATTTTCTGTAACTGTTAACCTTCTGTAGGGCTTTTAACTGTTGCTAAGGCCGTTGTCATGGTCCAAGTCATGTGATTGAAAATGCTCTATTCACATTACCTGACCGTATTCCCTAGTTCATAGTTTGGGGGTCAACATTATTTTGACGCTAAAGCAACAATACGACCTTAGTTCAGGGCAGATTAGGATTTTGGTTTTGGAGGTGTAGGCAAAAATAATTTTTTTAGAGTTCTATTCCATGGGTGCATAATAATGTATTGGATACACTGTAAAAAATCCCCGTAAAATTTACGGTCTGAAACTGGCAGCACGGGTCGATGAAGAACGCAACCAGCTGTGAGATTTGGTGTGTATTGCAGGACACATTGATCACGAACTCTTCGAACGCACTTGCGGCCTCGGGTACTGCCCGGGGCCTCGCCTGTCTGAGCGTTGGTTACTTGCAGAGGAAAACTTTTTTAGTTTTCCAATTGGTCGTACCGAAGTTTATACTTCGCCGACTCAAGTAAATTCTAAATTATCCGTTGTTTGAGTGATTGCTCGATGACGGGGAGGACGCATTAGATGTCTCCCGACTTTCGAGCGACCTCAAACACGTTAAGTACACATTTTAATGTGACGACCTCAGACAGACGAGACAACCCGCTGAATTTAAGCATTTAAATGAGCGGAGGAAAAGAAACCAACAAGGATTCCCTGAGTAGCGGCGAGCGAAAAGGGAAAAGTCCAGCACCGAATCCCCTTCCTTTTAATGGGAAGCGGGAAATGTGGTGTTTGGGAGTGAGCGTTCGACTCTGCAGCAAGTCTTTCCCAAAGTGGGTGCAGAGGCCCATAGCTGCTAGGTCGAATGCGATCTCCTCTTGGAGTCGGGTTGCTTGTTCAGCCCTAAGCGGGTGGTAAACTCCACCTAAGACTAAATACTGTCGTGATCAGTGGTCTGTCCATCATGGCAATTTTACTACCTTTTATAGGTACCTTCACAAATTTATCATTTGATAAATAGGTATTTTCACAAATTCAGTTTTAGGAAAAAGGTGCTTTCACAAAATGCATTTTTGAGAGAAAGTTCTCTAGTAAGCCATATTCTCTCAATTGTTAAAATTTTAGCCATTCTAGGCTAAATTTTATGTTGTTTTTAATGTTTAAAAATTATGTACATGTTTTTATGCTATTTTGTATTTTATGTAAATTTTAAAAAAATTTACAGAAAATTTTTCACAAATTAGCTCTAAATTTTCAGAAAATAGGTACTCTTAAAAAAAAATCCTAGACAGATCCCTGGTGATAGCAAACAAGTACCGTGAGGGAAAGTTGCTAAGAACTTTGAAGAGAGAGTTCAAGATTATTGCTCAGAGGGAAACGGGTGGGCACTCGAAATCCTGCGGCGGAAGGATTCAGTACGAAAACTGGTCGGTCGAGGGTGGCGTTATAAGTATAATATTGTTCAGAGATTCGAATCTATGATGCGGATTGCTTTTACACTTTTTGTGGTCCGTTAAATAGTTCCAAAAAATCTAGAACAGCTACTAATTACCAAAAGAAAAAAGTCCTCAGACATATTACGAAAGTAATGGACATCTAGTGTTATCAGAATTTTGTTTTATCAGTGTATGTAATTACTTGTAAGGTTTTGCGACAGGAGGCGTCAGGGAGAGAGAAACTTTAAGTTCGGAGCTCTCGTGTGAAATCTCCCGTTTCAATCTAGTTTCTTCTACGTTCTTGAGTTTCTGAATATGGCCCTTGAACCCTGGAAGTTGGAATTCGTAAAAGTTTGCTTAATTAAAGGGGTAAGAACAGAAAAGAAGGGATATTGGAGAATTTCTGAACTGTAAATTACCTCAAATGATCATGTTTTTAATGTTGCGGAATTGTAAAATGGAGATTTCAACACATTTTCTATATCTATACCATGAAAGTCAAATTAAACTTTTTTAACTTAAAGATAAAATCCTTTTAAAATTATTAGGTTAAATATCACGGTTCAAATAAAATCAGGTGCTTTAAAGTTGAAATCGCACAGAATTTAAGTTTGTAAATTAAAGCAAGGCACTGTCACTTATATCTAATGATAAGTAGTAAAGGTTAAAAAGAATAATTTTAGTATTACTACATAATTCCAGTGTTAAAATCAATGTTTAATGGTTATTTTCGTGTAATAATAAAAGTATTGTAACAAGACAAGTCTCACTTTTATGGTGGCTTATCATGTCTTAAGCAAAAACTTTTAAAAACTCTCATGATTTGGTTTATTTTATTGAAATGTATTTACAAAGGTTTTAGATGATTTTATATTAAAGATTTAGAAAAAAAAAATTCATGCATTCATGCGAAAGATTCAGAATTCCGATTTTAAAAATAATTTAATTTCCGATTGCTGTTGAAAAAAAAATATTTTTTTTTAAGATTTTATTATCATTGTTTTGTTGATAATTTTTTATTTGGATGGTTTTAAGGGGCTGTCCTTGAGTGACGTCACTCTGGGAGGGTCGATTTGTGACAAAAGGGGAGAGGGGGTTACGAAAATTGCGACATTATTCACCGATACAAATCAACGAAAACCTAAAATAATTTTAAAGATAAAATTTAACTTATTAGCTAAAATTACTAACTCACTAAAATTATTCTAACCTAATAAATGTTCACTTTAAAGATGGGGTACACTTCAGCTTAGATAAAATTATGGGGTCTTTAGTTTTTGACAACCTTTTGCTAGGCATTGTGGGTAGGAGGGACAAAGGGGGAAGGAAATAGGGATTAGTCCATACGTATAGTATTAGTATAGTTATTGTATATTAAGTATAGTTATTAGATATTAGTAGTTATTGTATATTAAGTATAGTTATTGTATATTAAGTATAGTTATTGTATATTAAGTATAGTTATTGTATATTAGTATAGTTAGTGTGTAGTTGAAAGTGACATATTTCGACATAAAGGGGGGCTTAAAATGTGGAGAAACATGTGACATGATTTAAGGACAGTCCCTCTAGAACAAAAACAAATTCTATCCAATGTCATGCAGGTCGACCCATGGCATTTGGGTGAGAGTTTGGCATTTATAATAGAAACAAAATTTTAATTAAAAATAATTGATTTGATAATCATTGATTTTTGCATTTTAAGTCAAAAACTAAATTTAAACTTATTTTTAGAGAAGTATTAAAAGGGATGATCTACCATAAAAGTGAAAATTGCTGGTCTTAAACTTTGAACTTGGAATTCTCAAAATTTGGACTTGGCATAATTTTCAAAATTTTTGGGACTTAGGAAAATTTTTGGCTTAATGGACTTTGAACTTTTTTGGCATCAATGGGCTTAAAATTCTAAGATAAGCTTAACTTAAATTATCAAAACTGAGTAAACCTTTCGACCTTTAGTTCAAAATTTTACCATTACTTATGGTCGAAATTCAGTTAGGCACAACTTGAACTGTCCATTTCTCGTATAATAAACTAAACATTTCAATTTAAATCCAAAAATTGGGTATTAAACTATATTCTCTAAAAATTAACTTTTTATTGTATGAATAACATGGCTAAACAATAGCATCACAAATGGCTAGAAAAATAAAAAAAATTAAATATTTTTTCTTTAAAAAAATTGGAATATTTCTAATGTTTTTTTTTTAATTATAATTTTTATTTCTTAAGCAATCTCTTTCTACATCACTAAATTTAAAGTTTGGTTGAAGTTAAATGGGTTAAAATCGCTTAAATATATTGCACTCACATGCCTATTCTGTAATCTCCTTTTAATAATTGAAGGTAATCCTTCTTGGAAAATTAATAGTGTCCCTGGATTTTTACAAATTTTACTTCGATAGTTTCTTTTAAAATATTTAGGTCAGTTCCTCATAAGTTTATTTTATTAAATTTTCGTAAAAGTAAAAGTTTAGTAAAAAAATACATTTATTCAAAATAAGAAGTTTAGTTAAATTGGGAAATAATTTGAAATTATTTATTTTGGGTCTGTGTCAGAACGAAATTGGAGTTTATATGCATGCAAAATTAGAGCACTATATGCCCTGTCATATTGCATTAACTAAGAATGTTTTTTAAGTTTTTTATTTATGAACACTATATATGTACCAGCACCCCCCTCCCAAAATGTAGATAATTTAATAAGAACAAAACTTTCCCAAATTTCTTATAGTTTTAGGTGCTATTAAGTAACATCTAACTTGAGCAGTTTAAAATCTTCTTAACTATCTGGAAGTTCCCTAAATTCTCTGAAATAAGTAGTTTCTCGGGGTGGAGGGAAAAATATTACTTAAATCTAAAAGAAACGTTTAAATGCTCTAAAACAGGTGTTTCCAACTTCCAAGTGCTCATTGGCCACAATCGTTTTCGGGGGGGAGTCTTTAATATGGAAACTATTCGGTTATTTTTATAATGTGAAGATATACTACTATATTTTTGAGGATATATAAATTTTTGGCCCTACATATTTTAATCCTAATTATTACTTAAAAGTTGGGGTCCTCTCTCCAGAAAATGTTTGGAATTGTCTTTAAATATATTGTTTTAACTCATTTTTGTTGATATTCCCTTTTGGCCTTCCTTGTAATAAAGGTTGACGTAAGCCCCATAACCCCTTGCTATGCTGAATGGAGCATTTTCAATCACATGACTCGGACCTAGCAACGCCCTTAGCAACAGGCGCATTGCCTTACGGAAGGTTAACAGTTACAGAAAATAACTGGTCGTGGAATTCTTCCATTGGAGCATTTGCAATCACGTGACCGGACACCTAACAACCGCCATAGCAACAGATACCGCCGCACCTAGCAACCGCCCTAACAACAGTCGCATTGCTCTACAATAACTGGTCGTGACGTCACTTGAACATTTTATGAATTTCAGTGTTTATTACCTCCCCCCAGAAACAGCAAACATTTAATTTTTCACCATAGGAAACGAACAAAATTGCTGCATAGCCCAAGATGTAAAAAACGGGGGTCTGAAGTCCTCCCCCGTAAGTTTTTCAAAATTATTTGGACTGCACGTAAAATTACTGGCCAACCCAAAGTACCTATATTCGTTGTACCTGTAGAGCATTTTCAATCCCATGACTCGGACCTAACAACGGCCTTAGCAACAGAATGGTTAGTTTTTTGCCCTACAGAGGTTAACAATTACAGAAAATAACTAGCCGTGGAATTCTTCGATTGGAGCATTTTCAATCACGTGATCTCTTACTTAAAAACCGCCTTAGCAACAGATAAACAACGGCCTTAGCAACAGTTAAAAGCCCTACAGAAGGTACACAGTTAAAAGAAAATAACCGGTTGTGATGTCACCTGAAAACACTCCATATTAAAAGCCTATTATTATACCTATGTTTTTTTTTAGTTTTTTTATGATTACCCAAAAGAAAGGTCATAGTTGTCATTCTTGTACGATATTCATAAGACATTTCCATATTATACAGTCTTATCTGGTTTTGAAACTACACGACTCGTATAAGTCACTTTTCCGAATTTTTTAAGTACAAAAAACTAAATATTAAAACAAATTATGCACTTACGAAACCCTTATTTTTTATTTATAAGATGGTAGGAGATGGTTACATTATCAACATCTATAATCTTTTATAGATTTAGTTGGATCACTTTTCAGCAAAAAGTTTTAAAACACTGTCACAAAATTATAGATTTTCTTCAAAATTAGTGTTAGTCATGAAACATATCTATATTTTTTGAAGCTTAAAACTTGGTTATTTGGTAGATCTGTATTTTAACAATCAGAACATTCAACCTCTTATACCATTCAATTTCTATTTTATTTTAAATTTAAAAAAAAATTGAATTTTAACATCGAAGTTAATTAAAATTTATCTTAATTTACACAATGTTTTTAAAGAATCCAATATTGTAAATTTGTTTCAAATACCAAAATCATGTCAAATCAACAACAAGGTTATCTTTTAAATAGTATGTTTTTAGTGACCTTATACTATTCTGAATTTATAAAAGTGAAAAATCAAAATTATTTTTCCCAATTTTAATTTTACTCAAGATTTGTGTTTAAATTTGAATTCAGGCGTGATGGTTCAAAGTGGTTGTTTCTCAGAAACGGTTTATTTTTTTTAAATTCAGCTTATTAGTATAAATATGGTTTCCTCGGGATTCCAGCCACTCTAGATCTGATCTTTAAATATATTGGAGGGCATTGAATTAATTTTTTGCTGCATAGTTTGATTTTAATCTATTTGCAATTGTCTTTAAAGTACCAAATGTAGCTTAATATTAAAACATTTAGGAACAGTTAATGTGTGCAAAACTTGTTTTTTTTTTGGGGGGGGGGGATATTTATATTTTTAAGAGTATTGGAGAATTTATTATGAGGAAGCTTGATGTTATTTAAAGAAAATTTTTTTCGTAACAATAATTTGAGTAATAATTATACCATGAAAAGTTTAATTTAATTTTTTTAAATTCATTTGATACATTTAAATTTTATTTTTACAAAGATAAACCTTAGTTATAATTAAATTAATGTTTGTTGAATAAAATAGATTGGAATTTAAGTACTAGCAGTATCAAAAAGTTGGGTTTTTTTTTTACAAGACACTTGTCGAATACTTGACCTTTTAATTGTGATAAAACTTCTTGCTATATATTTGTAGCTTCTAAAATCTTTAACCTCTGTTTTGTGTAAGTGTAACAGTTTTACAAGCTAATATAATTGAAGCATGCCATTTGGTGACAAGCAATTATGGAATGAAATTTCCGAACACTTATTATGTATATGTTTTAATAACAAGAGTTTTCGCACCTTTCTTAATGTATTTAAAATATGTAGCTGTTTTTTTCAAACAATTATCAGTTATGTTATCAGTTTTTGACAATATGTGAATGTCTTAAGCTTTTAGAGCCATACGCTATAAAATTTTAAAATTGTCCTCAAGTGTATAATATATCTTAATTATTTAAAAATTGATTAGTATTTTAACTTGACTCAGGCCTTTCTTTGTAATTAGATACTGAATAGTACTAAATTTCTGAAAGATTATATGCTTGAAAGTAAATTTAATTTTCTTATCACGTAGATAACACTGAAAAACTGTTATTGTATTTTGAGGTGAAAATTATTTTTTCAAAAATTAACTATATTTTCGGAATATAAAATAATGAAAAAAAAATTTTTAGGTTTCTTCACTTTTTATAGTGGTTTAAGTATTAGTTAGATAAAACTTAAAACTCCTAAAATATGTATTTATTTTTTTCTAAAAATTTATTTTCTGACTTATTTTTTTTCGAAATTTCGTACAAATAAAAAAAGTTACGATGCAATTCCTTCACACAAATGTAGTGGAGGCGCCCCATGTGCATTTGGGTGAAGGAATTCTGTTGCTTTTTTTCCCCCTAAAAATTTCGATTAAATTTATAAATAAAATTTAATTTAAAACATGATCATCACCACAATTAAAGTGAAGAAACAATTTTGCAAATTTAATAGGAAAGATTTTTTTTAACATTTTAACTTGTTGAAGTGTATGAGTAGATAGATTTGTGAAAAATTTATGAAAATAATATTTCTCTATTTTTCTTTATTTTTTTGTTAGAATTTGATTATGAATAGTTATAAATAAATACAAAAACCTCTTGAAAAAAATTGATAAAAATATAATTATTTTTATGTTAAGCTATAGAGTGTTTTCAGGTGACGTCACAACCGGTTATTTTCTTTTAACTGTGTACCTTCTGTAGGGCTTTTAACTGTTACTAAGGCCGTTGTTTATCTGTTGCTAAGGCGGAATTTAGGTATGTGATCACGTGATTGCAAATGCTCCAATAGAAGAATTCCACGGCTAGTCATTTTCTGTAACTGTTAACCTCTGTAGGGCAAAAAACTGTAACATCTTCTGTTGCTAAGGCCGTTGTTATGTCCGAGTCATGTGATTGAAAATGCTCTATTAAAATAAAAGTATTAAATGTTTTACTTTGAAAACTTAGTATCAAGTAGTAATTTATGTTTCTCATAATGACAAGTACTACATGAAGTTTTAAAAATGTATTTTATTTGTGGAGCATTGTTGTAGAAATTTAAGTTAAGGAAGATTTCAAGTTATAATTGAGTTATGTTAAAGATTGTACTATTTAAATTTATTTGTGAATGCGTATGTAGTGCATTTATTGTATATTTGGGTTGTCAATTGTCATGTTAAAAGTTTGAAGATTGTTCATGATTATTTAACGTTATTTCATTTATTAATGTTCATTTTTATGTTAAACTACTAATCTTGTTACATTATATTATACATTTTCACTATGTAACATTCAAGTGAGGACTGATTCATGACTGATTTATTCCTGTACATTGTGAAAGCAGTGCTATTACTGAGAACCTATTTAAATGTTAATTATTTTAAGAGTGGTCTAAATACTATAAGTTCAGTGTGCGATGTGATAATATTGTATTGGTGATTTTGTATGTTTTATATTTTTCTACCTTTTTTTCTTTATATATTGCAATATCTTGCAATTTTGTGTTATGTTCATCAAATGTTGAAAAAAGTATTGAATCAAAATTTAAAATCTAGATGAATAACTACTATAGGAAATGGTAAATTACTAGAAAATGATAGTAATGCTTGATTTGAGTTTTTTGTTGTAAATTAAGAAAATGAGATAAGCTTATTTATCATATTTTACCTGTTCTGAATCCCTGAGTCCAGGGATTTTTTTTTACCAAAATTAAAAGTTCCTATATATAAGTATCAAATTTGATATTAAACTGGCAGTTTCTTTAAATATTAATCTCTTAAATTTCTAAACTTTCAACCAAGATGTCCTTTTTCACAGAGCAGTAATTATGACTTTAAAAGTTTATTATTAAAAAATTAAAATTACTTTAAATAAGAGTAGTCAAAGCTACTATGAAAATGGTTTCGTTCTGTTTTAAATTATGTAATAAAAATTTGTGGTCAAATTACTCCTCCCAAATATCATTAGGGGCCCCATGGTATTTGGTTGAGAGTTTTTGGCCACTTTTTCTGGTATAAATATTTTTTATTTCTAGATGATAGTCATGATTACTGCTCACTTCAGGTGAAGAATTGAGTTTAGATTAATTTGCACTAGATTAAAAATGATGTATAATATCTTTTAGCGTTTAAATGAAATTAATACATTGAAACTTAAAACCATTTGTTAAAACTAGAGCGTTAAAAATTTA
This sequence comes from Tetragnatha montana, assembly GCA_963680715.1. Classification (NCBI taxonomy): domain Eukaryota; kingdom Metazoa; phylum Arthropoda; class Arachnida; order Araneae; family Tetragnathidae; genus Tetragnatha; species Tetragnatha montana. The sequence goes on along the minus strand of OY796678.1, from coordinate 6,370,015 downwards.
GTAAATACTAAATTAGTTTTAATGTAATAAAACTAAAAACTGCTAAAAAATTTTACAATTTTTCTAGTACCTACTAAAAATAGTGGTGTTTTAAAGAAACTTCCTAATTTTGTAATATAATGGTATGTTATATGAGACATGTAAAGTACATGTTAAAAGTAGGTTACTTCATAGTTTAAAATACTAAATGCATTATACATAAAGAAGGAAGTTGTAAAAATGCTGATTTTTTTTTGTTCGCATCATTGTTTATGTATTGAAATGTATACTTGTTTGTAAATTGTAAATTGCAACTGCTTTTTGTAAATGACACAATTTTGTTTTAATAATATTTTTTCCCCTATCCCCAGTCTGTTTCTTTCGAATTTTTGGCTTCTGTGCATATTTTTCAGGTAAAGCTACTGCCCTAGTTAAAAACATTGGAGTTGCTGTGTTTTAAAATGTTTGGCTTCTGTGCGTATTTTCAGGTGAAACTACTGCCCTAGTTGAAAGCATTCTTTAGGAGTTGCTGTTGTATTTTAAAATGTAAGTGGCAAACAGTTGCTTTGAATCGAGCAGGTAACCAAGACCTGCAACAAGTTGTTAGGCTATTAAAGAAGAATAACTTTAAAGTTTTAGCGTAGGAACTTTAGCTCAAGATATTGAAATAAAAACTAATTCATTCATAAATTTACAGGTGGTAAATATTAAATGTTCATTCTTTCAAACTGGCCTCTTTAAAACTACTGGGTTTTTTACTCAGGGGTTCATCCAGGATTTTCTGCCAGTGTCCTGTTTTAGGTATTTTGTGAAAAGTTAAAAGGAATTTTATGAACAATCAAATGGAGTTCTGCGAAAACGAAGGGCTTGTAGTACAGGCACAGCGTTCATAACTTTTAAAATGGGTACAAAATCTTTCAAATTCCATTCTAAAATGATAAACAAATTATGAATGCAATTTTCAAACCGCTTTTGATCTTTGGAATTTTGTGAAGCGTTCTTTTTAGTCTATTAGAATTTTGTGAAGGGTCCTTTTTTGTTGATTAGAATTTTGTGAAGGGCATTTGCATTTCGTGTTCAAAATCAAGGAAAGGAACTAGAAGGCACATTTGAACTTTTCGAAAGGGCCCGATCCAAACTTTAAAGAGTAACAAGTACCATTTTTATATTAAAACTTTATTGAACTTAACTTTATGAGAATGAAAGGTAAAAATTCTACTTTAAAAAGTTCCTTCATTTAATTGAAATACTACTTTGCTTCCAAAGCAGGCAAAACTCAACTATGAAACTCAAAGGGTTCCAGAGGTCACACTGCAAAAGATGGTAGTGACACAGGTATCTGTGTTTTTTTTAAGATTTTTAAAATAAAGAAATTTGGGTTGTTCTAATGTTCCACCCTCTCTTACTATTAGACTTGCATCTTAAATGTGTTTTAATTAAAGGAATTGTTAGAGGCTGTTACTTAACTGTGAACTGTTTAAACTTAAATAATAAACAAAGAGGACTAGTGATTCAGTGCAACAATGAGTACTAGTAAAACAGATTATAGAGCATTTTCAATCACATGACTCGGACCTAACAACTGCCTTAGCAACAGAAAATGTTACAGTTTTTTGCCCTACAGAGGTTAACAGTTACAGAAAATGACTGGCCGTGGAATTCTTCTATTGGAGCATTTGCAATCACGTGACCCCATACTTAAAAACTGCCTTAGCAACAGTTAAAAGCCCTACAGGAGGTAAACAGTTAAAAGAAAATAACCGGTTGTGACGTCACCTGAAAACACTCTAAAGTTTCTTTTTCTGAATTTGGCAATTATAATAAATAATGGAATCTTGTTAATGTTTTGCAGTGAAAAATGTTGTTTAAGTAATAAAAAATATTTGATTATTTAAATAAAAGTTTAATATTCTTGAATGAGGCATAGTTTCACCTTACAGATTTCGCTCCTTATATACAGCATTATATTAAGTTTGAGATATAAAGATATTTCTCTTATAAGCGGGTTCAGCTGACTCAATTCTAAAAGAATAAAAGTTTGTTAATTTGCATACACTTATAGAACTGATCTTTTTTCAGCATGAAAACCTTTTGATTCATCGAACGAACATGGAAATGGCATTTTCAGAAACCTTTCAATACTAGTTCTTACTCAAACCTTGAGTGTAATAGTTTGTATACATTAACTGTTGATACCAAATAAAATCACTAGGGAAACCGAGGGGTTATACCTCGGTTGTGTCTTGTTTATTATTAAGGATCAGCCAAAAATGATGTCACACTTGAAGGGAAGAAGGATTTCTACGCTGAATACCAGAACAGAGAGTCCATGGTCATAGGCGATAATGGAAATTGGGGGAAACATTGGGTAAAAGCCTTGTGTTAGGGACCCTGGTGGCGCTGGGATCGCATCTACTATTAATGATACACATGCATCCACTGTCTGGTCATTCTTGCGCCATGGAGAAAAATCCTCTAAGGGACCGTCCTTAAATGATTACACGCTTGGAGGGGGTCCATTAAGCAGTGAAGAGGGAGTTTTAAGAATCAAGACACCACGAGAGAAAGAGAGAGATGCAAAATTGCCGAATTTTTTGAGACACCTGAAAAAAATCTGGCAATTTTGGGGAATAAACCAGGAAATATGGGGAATTTTTAGAGAACAAATACAGCCAATACCAGAGTTTAAATAGTTATTTCTAAATCTTTCTCAAAACTTATTTTATTCAAAACTTATTAGAAATGGGAAAGGGAATATTTGTTTTTTTAGTTTAGAGATTTGATAATAGGTGGATGCCAATAACAAAGTGTTTATTTCCACGAAGGTTGAAGCATGCGTAGTAATAGGAGTTTGTTATTACGTGTTTTATAACATTAAAATTATGTTATTGATCAATCCTGGCATCAGCAGCACCGATGGCCTAGTGATAGAGTGTGTGGCTAGTAACCTAATGGGCCTCGGTTCGATTCCTGGCTGCTACTTTTGAGTATTTTGCTTTAATTTAAATTGTAATTTTTATAAAAATAGCTAGATTAGAGTAGAGTTTAGTTGTTACTTTCGTGGAAATAACCAGTGCCTTTACAAAATACTCTCGGTTTTTTTAACTATTGTAAAGAAAGAATATATAACAATATTAAAGCTAATTTTGTGTATTAAAGAAATATTATACACAAGAAATACTTAACAAAATTAACACAAATATTGTTTATAAAACTAAAAAAATAGGAAAATTACATTGTAAGTCTTGTTAAAATTAAGAAAAGGTTTGGTATAAATTTAGACGCTCTTGAGGGGCAGGGGAGGAATATTCAAAAATTAGACCTAGGATATGCCAATACATAAATTTATATTCAGAGAAGGTGTAATGCAGGGAAAAGAAAATTAATTTTGATACTTAATTTTGTAAATGTTGTTTTTCGTGCCTCTAGACTATCATAAAGGAAAACAGTTTTACAGGTACTTAAGAAAAAGGTGAAATGCAGTGAAAACACGTTTGTACCTATATAGTAATTTAAAAGGTTATAAAAAGTAAGCTTGAAATAAAATCGCAAGATAATAATTGTTGTCTTGTGTTGTTGCTTCTTACGAAATATCAAAGCTCCATCCGCAAAGCGTACAGGATTTAAAGTAAAGGGTTGTGTCTCCTGAGACAGTGAGACCCATAGATAGCAGGATCAAGCCTCGAAGTATAGATGCCGCCACCATCTATCACCCCCTCCACAATTTTGCCAAGTCTCTAAAGGGGAGGGAAAATAGTCTCCAGCGCCATGACCGACCACATACTTTTGGTCCAATAGATTTCGAGCACGTACTCTGCATACATAGTGCTGTCCTTTAAAAACAACCCACTGTTTAATTTTTTCTCCATTAAAAGCTTGATAAAAAGGATAATTAAATCGAAAAAAAAAACTGTTCTAACGGTTCATCCTCCTTAACATTTTAGTTCTTAGCACGTTTAATTGCAATTATCCCTTACAAATTGTCAGTCAATTAAGTAAGAATTTGAAAAAAACCCACTTTTTCCTAGAAGGACTCTAATTGGCGGACTGAGCTAAAACTTTAATATTTTTTTCTCATAGTAATAGAATAACATAAAAACGCGCGAAAAATGCTCTCAAGTCTTAATAACATACATTTTTTACAAAATCTGTAAATCTGAAGCACGTTTTTTGCCAAAAATCTCCATTATCTCAGCTTGTTTAAAAAATAAGTAAATAAACCGTTCTTTGACCAGTTTTTACATCCCTGACACTCTAAGAGGCATAGAAGTTCAGGGTAAATGAGATGGTAAAATTATTTTAATTATGTAATTAAAAAATCTCAATGGGTTGGTTATAGGGTACATCTTGGAGGTTTTCAAAGGACAGCACCCAGTGGGTCTCAAGTGGTGTCGGGAATCGAACCTGGGAACCTCCGATGCCTTAACCACTTAGGCTACCCACGGCCTTTCAGGTGATTTAAAACGCTATTTCAAACGCTATATCATGGTAGAGGACAGCACTTTAAATGTATGTGAATGACAGAGGGGTAGGTAGTACAAATGAGCATTCGTACATGACGTCACGGCCCTTTTAGCTGGTGGACACACACACCTGTTGTTAGGTGCAAGTCACGTGATTGAAAATGCCCAATGTGGTGGTCACAGCTGGGATTGGGTGTGACGTGTTCATTAGGGTGTCTCATTTTTTCCGACTTTGGAAATTTTATCGGGCTAAAGGCCAAAAAGTTTCCTAATTGCTCAAATAAACTTTCCTGAAATTTTGAGAATTTTGGTGCAATCCTAACTATTGCCTCAAAGCGGTTGAATTTACTAGCAACGCCTGGTAGGGAGCGCAGCGCTAGTTTTACTACACAACGCATCCTATTACACAACTAATTACTTTTGCTTCCTTTTTTTACCAATTTTCGACTGTTTAGGGTTAATATAATGTAAATAACACATACATGCCTTTAATATATCACAGGTTTTCATTGCACTAAAATGCACTTTTTGTTCATGCTCCATTATCATCTTAAAACTCGTGAGCTAAAGTACTTGTCTGTCTTGGAAAACTTTGAGCGATATTTTTTAACTGTATGTAGAAGTTTTTGCTTCTGGGCTTCAGTCTTCAAGGTTTGGAGGTATTCCTGGGTTAAGGCCACTCTTCGCTCAGCAACATTATTGACGACCGCCAAGTTGTTGAAGAAATGTCGGCACCGCTGAAATTCGTTTAAGCTTTCCCATTCAGCAGTAGACTTTGAAAGGAAACTGATTGGCAATCCAAAGCTTTGAAATAAGTTTATCAACTTTTTTTGATGTGAACTCCTCTAACCCCTTTTTGGCGAATGCTGGGGCGTCTTTTGTTTTGAGCATAATTTGTTTTGTAGGTTCAGGAGGACCCTCATCGTATTTTAGACTGATGAATCAAATCGTACTGATGAACTAAAGAGAGACATTGGTACAAATTCTTCTCCCAGGTACCAGAGGTGGCCACAGAATTTGTTTACCGCCAGTTCAGATGTTTTATTGTTTACCTTTTCAAAGGCCAGTAGCTCTTGCAAAATATTTAAATTATGAAAAGGAGCAGCGGTTGCTGAAGGCGCCGTAAACCACGCTTTCACGTACAGCAATACAACGAAGAGACAAACTTGAAGCAAACCTTCTTCTTCCCTTGAAGTAAGATGAAATAGTGTTTTGAACATAGCTATTTTCAGGTTTTGATCTTTAAAATGAATCCTGTCTCATTCTCTCAGAAAAACGACCAACTCCTACTTCCACCTCGTGTTATTATGGAATGTTTACGCTTGAGAAAAGAATAAAATATGAAACCTTTAGAAGAAATAATTTTATCTATCCTACAGTAGATGTCTAATTAAGTGTTTTCTTTCAGAGTTTGTTTTTATTACTATTTTAATGTTTTGTTTGGATCTAAAAATTTAATGGATATAATTGGAATGGGATCCCTGAAATTTCCTTGGTTTTGGTGTATTCCCTTGAAGACTAAACCTTTTTATTTGTTAAGTTTGATGTTTAAGGGGAAATGACAGTGACAGTGACAAAAAGTGACAGTTTTTCAAAGTCATTGCGTTGCGGGTAGTGTTTTTAGTGTTAGTGGTTGCTTGGCTCTCTTTAGAGATTTCGCTCCTGTTGAGGCATTAGTTAGAGTGGACAGAAATTGTTCTAATGAAGACATAACCTTTTTATTTGTTAAGTTTAATGTTTTAAGGGAAAATTCGGTCAACAGTGACAGTTTTTCAAGGTCATTGCGACGCGTTAGTGTTTTAGTGGTAGAGGTTGCTTTCTTGTCATTATAGAGATTTCGCTGTCGTTGAGGCAATAGTTAGAGTGGACAGAAATTGTTTTAATTTTGCAACTGACCTTCCAACACCAAAAGGAAACTTTTTAGCTTTTAGCCCGATCACTTTTCAAACTTTTACCAAAAAATGCACTTTTTGAGACACCCTAGCTGTTCATTCAATCTGCCATTTTCGGAGGGGTGTTGGGGATTGAGATTCCGTTTCTCCGCCACTTCGTGACGTCACAAGGAAGGCGTTAGTTTCATATGAGTAATGGATGCGATCCCAGCGCCACCAGGACCCCTATCACAAGTCATACCCAATGTTTATTTTTCCTATGACCATGGACTTTCAGTTGTGATTGTAACATAATTCGGTTTACGGACATTATTTAATGGTTTTAGTAAAAGTGGTTTTTTCCACGAAGGTTGAAGCATGCGCAGTAATAGGAGTTTGTTATTACGTGTTCTAAAACATTAAAATTGTGTTATTGATCAATCCTGGCATCAACACCGATGGCCTAGTGGTAGAGTGTGCATTTAGTAATCTAATGGTCCTCGGTTCAATTCCAGCCTGCTACTTTTGAGTATTTTGCTTTAATTTAAGAAAGTGTCTATTTGGACGGCAAAAAATGGCAGTTGGCCCATGAACCGTAGGTCTCACGGTTACGTAGCAGTCCCGGCGCTCCAATCAGAACCATTGCCGTGTAAATAAGAGTAGAGTGTAGTTGTTACTTTCGTGGATATAACCAGTTTCTTAGTAAATTGAGAAGTTATAATATTTAGCGAGAATGGTTTAACAAAAATTTTTACGAATTTAGTTCAAAATGTTAACTTGAATTTAAGTAAATTAACAACACATTATAATTTTCACTAAATACAATGGTTATACTATAGTTTTATTTCATTTTATAGTAGAATAGTTTTCTAATAATATTACACTCTTGATCTCTCAAGTTATTTTTTAAAAGTATTAATACAATTTTAGTTAAAATTAATTTATATTATACTATTAAGTAATTAAATTTTTAACAAAATTAAAAAAAACGAACAAGTTGCTGTGAAAATGAGATCAAGGCAATATATAATTATTTTAATAAATAAAGAAACTTTATAACAAATATATCTTAAACATTTTAGGTATATACAAGTACAAGTTCAGTTTAAAAAGGTTTCTTTAAAAATTTGAAGTTAGGTATTGCAGAATAATAGCTATGCGAAATACAGCTTACAAACTCAAATTAAGTAATACGCATTTTAAAAACAATTCATTGGATTTATGGAATTGGCACAGTAGGAGTTAGGGTATATAGTTCCCTATTATAAATAAGCTACTGTAACATTTAGGATTGGTCACATATCTTCCAGTGCTTGATCCCATGGACCCGCTTATATATACCTTCCTAGAATCGAACTCGACGACAGGTACAGTGCGCAGACTGCTAGCGTAGTTGTCTGCACCAACTAGGCCACCCCTAATGTAGTTAGTTGATATGAAATATAAGAAAATTCATTCAAATCAATGACCTTTCTAAATCACTATACGCTTAATGGACAAAACATACTGTAAAAATATATAAAATTGATAGGAAATAGCGATGAATACAACAAAATATAATTTAAAAAAAAATAACTAATATGAAATATGCAAATGTAATAAGTAAATAAAGGAATATTTAGGAGATTTGTAGCTGAGGGTTGAACGTTCGATTCCTAAGAAAAATCTCAAAAAAAAAGAAATTATTCCTAACCTTAAAGATGAATAAAAATATTTCTCTAAAGGCAAGCAAAGGCAGAGCACCAACAACTAAACCCAACCAACTAATTTCTAAAAGGAAAAATTCTCTATAGGGAATGTCCTCCCTAAACAAATTTACTGCCTGTCCTCAGAATTTTTTTTTTCATTTAAAATTTTTAACTTAATATACAAGTTTAAGAACTCTGAATTCGTTGGTACGAGTAGCTCAGTTGGTAGAGCGAGCAGCCTTCAGAGTCTAGCTGTTGGCACAGAGCTAATGCGAGTTCGAGCCTGATGGCTTTAGAAATATGGGAAAGAATTTTATTTTAAAAGTCGTAATATATAATCAAATGTTAAATATAGTATTTGGTGTCTAGGCTGTCGGGCCAGATGGCTCAGTTGGTTGGGGTGCTCAAACAGCTGAACCGTCTGGTCAGCGCGTTGGGATGGGCTTCAGTTCGAGCCCATCCCCCAGGTCAAAATTCCCCGGGGGGCCAGTGGTCCATCATTATTCGGCCTAAATAGCCGCGATGGGATAGTTAGAGGGTGTGAGGGTAGGAGTGGGACCACTGGCCATCGCGTTCGGGGGTGTCCGTATCTAATTGAGTCTTAAGGTTAGTCGTTAGGAGGCGGACAACCCCAGAGATTGGGTAGGGCCAAGGTCCTTCCTTCTCAACACCCGAGTGTCACTGGTCATCGTCGGGGTCGGTCGGCTGGCTCTGCCGGCATTTCTTCTCTTGGCCGGCGGAGCCCCTTGCCGGCCGGCTTCGGCGTCTCGACCAGTGGCACTCGGTGAGAGGAGGAACGACCTTAGCCAAATTTTTTAAAAAGGTCAACTTCATATTGGAAAATTAACTCCTCGGATTGACAGCCGCGGTAGCCCAGTGAGTAAATGCAAGGGCTCTGAGGAGGTTCCTGAAGCTGCCCTCGATCTGACATGGGTTCTATCCCCAGTGAGGGAATAAATCTGGGGAAATTGGAATTGGAATTAGGAAATAAACTCTGTAAGTATAAAAGTCCCCCGATGGGCCAGTTGGTAGGACCTCTGATTGTTGAGGTCTAGATGGATGGCCATAGCAAACTGAGGGTTCGAGTCCAGGTGAGATTAGAAAAATAGTATAAATAAAATGACATTCTGTAGATAGTGTACTACAAGTGTGGTAGAGGCATAAGAAATCAGACCAACTTCTGTGAAAGAAGTGTCTGAATATTTTTCTATGAGGAATCGATGGTGACCGAGAGTAATTGAAAGGAAGTCCAGAGCACACACCCTCAATGGCTCAGTTGGTAGAGGGATGAGTCTCTGTGGAGGCTCCGACAGCGGTCCTCTGGCTGACGTGGGTTCGAACCCAGGTAGAAAAGAAATATTCTTCACCATCCATCCGAGGTAAGTCAGAATGGAGTAAGTATAATTAACTCCGTAGATGTGTATCCCGATGGCCAAGTCGGTATAAGCTCCGGCTGTTCACGTCTAGATGGGTGGCAGAGGCAAACTGAAGGTTCGAGTCCGGGTGAGAGAAGAAAGTCCTCTGGTTCTCTTGGAGGAATAATATGTGAAAAAAGGATGTTACGATGTGCAAGATGGACTCCATGAGTGATTGCTAAAACCCAACCTTATCTTGAGGGGAAGAGCAGATTACTTTTTGTTTGAAAAGGTGCTAAAGTGAGAAGGAGTAAGACAAAGATATGCCTGATCACCCACCCACAGTAGCTCAGTTGGCAGAGCGCGGGCTTCTTCAGAGTCTGGGACAGTAAACCAGTTAGGTGGGTCGAGCCCGGACTTGGAGAAATATTCTTCAGCACCTAACCGAGATAATTCAAAATAGAGTAAGTATAATCACCTCAGCAGCTGTGTATCCCGATGGCCCAGTCGGTTAAGCCTCTGGTCGTTGAGGCCCACATGGGTGGCAGAGGATAGCTGCAGGTTCGAGCCCCGAAAGCAGATGTCCTGGAAGCAGAGCTGAAAGTGGATACGAAGTCCTCTTGGAAGGTGACGGAATCTTCATATGACGTCATTCCGGGGTAAGCCAGGATGGAGTAAGTGTAAATGTCTCTGGAGTCGTCAGTCCCGGTGGCCTGGTTGGCAGAGTGTATGATCGGTGAGGTCCAGTTGGGTGTCAAAGATACCTGATGCAGGTTCGAACCCAGATGTGGAAACAGTCACCATCTTGGAGGATCAGGTGTCACAGAGGTAAGTAAAGACATTAATAAGGTATAAAGTGCAATGTTCGTGTCTTCCAACAGGTGCAGTCCCTCAATGAGAAATATAAGTGGTACAGACAGATGTAGGACAGAGAGTAAGAACTGGAAGTGCAAGTATTCCCGGAGGGAAAGTCCAAGGGGAAGAGAGTTCTCTTGAGGTGACAAAGGTAACCTGAGTGAGAGGTTTTCTATCACAGGGTTATTGGAAGAGGGAAACTTCTCTTGGGAATGCAACTACCGCGAGTTCTCTTACATGTCAATCTCTTGGTACTTCTCTTATCCTTACTCTCCATCTCGAACTTCTCTTTTTCTTCCCTAACCAACTTCTCTTTTTCCCCTTCACTATCTTTTTTTCACCACTTCTCTTTTTTTTCTCGTGCCGTCTCTCTTCTTTCTCTATCTCTTCTCCCTCTAGAGCAAGAAGAGAAAGCTCTAGAGGAAGAAGAGAGACAGCAAGAGAAGTTCAAGAGAAGTTGAAGAGAAAGAAGAGAAAAATAGAAGAAAAGAAATTAAAAGGTCAAAAGAGAAGGTGGTTAGGGAAGAAAAAGAGAAGTTCCCGATGGAGGGTAAGGATAAGAGAAGTACCAAGAGATTGCCGTGTAAGAGAACTCGCGCTGGTTGCATAGCCAAGAGAAGTTTCCCTCTTCCACTCATGATTCCCTGTAGAGGACTTCTCACTCACCCTCCCTTTGTCCCCTCAAGAGAACTTTCTTCCCCATGAAGCTTCCCTTCAGGAATACTTGCATTTCCAGAGTTCTTCTCTGCCCTGATCTCTACCTGCACCTGTTGGAAGACACGAACAAGGCACGTCACTTCACACCTCATTAATGCCAATTTACTTACATCTGTGAACCTGATCCTCCAAGATGGTTCCACATCTGGGTTCGAACCCGCATCAGGTATCTTGACACCCAACTGGACCTCACCGACCAGATATTCTGCCTACCAGGCCACCGGGACTCACACTTCCAGAGGCATTTATACCTACTCCATTGTGACTGACCTCGTAATGGCGCCATATGGAAATTCCGTCACGTTCCAAGAGGACTTCTTATCCACTTTCAGTTTCTGTCTTCCGGGCTCGAACCTGCATCAGCACTCTGCCACCCATCTGGACCTCAACAATCAGAGGCTTAACCGACTGGGCCATCGGGATACACAGCTACTATGGAGATTATACTTACACTATTTTCACTTACCTTGGTTAAATGCTGAAGAATATTTCTCCTCCAAGTGGGCTCGAACCCATCACATACTTGTGTATGTCCTAGACTCTGGAGAAGCCCGCGCTTTGCCATCTGAGCCACTGAGGTTGGGTGATCCGGCTTTTCATAGTCTTACTCCTTCTCACATTAGCACCCTTTCAAACAAAAAGTCAATCTGCTCTTCTCCTCAAGATAAGCTTGGGTTTTACCAATCAGTCATGGAGTCATCATGGATCAGTCATAGAGTCCATCTTGCACATAGAAACATCCTTTTCCACACATTATTCCTCCAAGAGAGACAGAGGCCTTTCTTCTCTCACCCGGACTCGAAACAGCAGTTTACCTCTGCCACCCATCTAGACCTGAACAGCCGGAGCTTATACCGACTTGGCCATCGGGATACACGTCTACGGAGTTAATTATACTTACTCCATTGTGACTTCCATCGAAAGGATGGTGAAGAATATTTTATTTCTATCTGGGCTCGAACCCACATCATCCAGAGGACCGCTGTCGGAGCCTCCACAGAGGTAAGCACTCTACCAACTGCACCATTGAAGCTGTTCGCTCTGGACTCATATTTTTCTATGGAAGATTCCTCATAGAAAAATATTAAGACACTTCTTTCACAGAAGTTGGTCTGATTTCTTATTATTTGGGTCATTTTATTAACACTATTTTTCTAATCTCAGACCTTTCTATCATCTAGACCTCAACAATCAGAGGTCCTACCAACTGGCCCATCGGGATACACTTCTACAGAGACTTTTATACTTACTCTATTGCAATTTATCTCGGAAGACTTCAATATATAAAGATTCCACTAAATCGTCTTCCAACACGAGTCACTACCTATTTCCTAAGACATTTGCCTAAGACCTTCCGGAATTTATTAACCTCAGATTTATTCCCTCACTGGGGATAGAACCCATGTCAGATCGAGGCCAGCTTCAGGAACCTCCTCAGAGCCCGTGCCTTTAGCCACTGGGCTACCGGGGCTGTTAATCCGAGGAGTTAATTCTCCTATATGAAGCCGACTTTTTCAAAAATTTTGGCTAAGGTCTTTCCTCCTCTCACCGAGTGCCACTGGTCGAGACGCCGAAGCCGGCCGGCAAGGGGCTCCGCCGGCCAAGAGAAGAAACGCCGGCAGAGCCAACCGCCCGACCCCGACGATGACCAGTGACACTCGGGTGTTGAGAAGGAAGGACCTTGGCCTTACCCAATCTCTGGGGTTGTCCGCCTCCTAACGACTAACCTTAAGACTCAATTAGATACGGACACCCCCGAACGCGATGGCCAGTGGTCCCACTCCTACCCTCACACCCTCTAACTATCCCATCGCGGCTATTTAGGCCGAATAATGATGGACCACTGGCCCCCCCGGGAATTTTGACCTGGGGGATGGGCTCGAACTGAAGCCCATCCCAGCGCGCTGACCAGACGGTTCAGCTGTTTGAGCACCCCAACCAACTGAGCCATCTGGCCCGACAGCCTAGACACCAAATACTATATTTAACATTTAATTATTACGACTTTTAAAATAAAACTCTTTCCCATATTTCGAAAGCCATCAGGCTCGAACTCGCATTAGCTCTGTGCCAACAGCTAGACTCTGAAGGCTGCTCGCTCTACCAACTGAGCTACTCGTACCAACGAAATCAGAGTTTTTAAACTTGTATATTAAGTTAAAAATTTTAAATGAAAAAAAAAATTCTGAGGACAGGCAGTAAATTTGTTTAGGGAGGACATTCCCTATAGAGAATTTTTCCTTTTTAGAAATTAGTTGGTTGGGTTTAGTTGTTGGTGCTCTGCCTTTGCTTGCCTTTAGAGAAATATTTTTATTCATCGTTCGAATATTATATTTATATTTCGTTCAACCCTCAGCTACAAATCTCCTAAATATTCCTTTATATACTTATTACATTTGCATATTTCATATTAGTTATTTTTTTAAAATTATACTTTGTTGTATTCATCGCTAGTTCCTATCAATTTTATAAATTTTTACAGTATATTTTGTCCATTAAGCGTATAGTGATTTAGAAAGGTCATTGATTTGAATGAATTTTCTTATATTTCATATCAACTAACTACATTAGGGGTGGCCTAGTTGGTGCAGACAACTGCGCTAGCAGTCTGCGCACTGTACCTGTCGTCGAGTTCGATTCTAGGAAGGTGTATATATAAGCAGATCCATGAATACCTGGAAGATATGTGCCCAATCCTAAATGGCACAATAGGAGTTAGGGTATATAGTTCCCTATTATAAATAAGCTACTGTAACAATTCCATAAATCCAATGAATTGTTTTTAAAATGCGTATTACTTAATTTGAGTTTGAAAGCTGTATTTCGCATAGCTATTATTCTGCAATACCTAACTTCAAATTTTTAAAGAAATCTTTTTAGACTGAACTTGATGGTGCTATATACCTAAAATGTTTAAGATATATTTGTTAATAAAGGTTCTTTTTTTATTAAAATAATTATATATTGCCTTGATCTCATTTTCACAGCAACTTGTTCGTTTTATTAATTTTTTTAAAAATTTAATGATTTAAATTATAAATCAATTATTAATTTTAAATAAAATTGTATCAATACTTTTAAAAAATAATTTAGACATCACGAGCGTAATATTATTAGAAAACTATTCTACTATAAAATGAAATGAAACTAGTACAGTGGAAGCTCTTATAGCGTAATTAATCCGTACCGAGTTTTTTGTCGCTATAAGAGCAAACTTCGAGTGATACACTCGAGTGTAGAATATCACTCGTTTAAAAGCAATAAACTCGTTAAGCTAAACTATCAATTTTGATGCTTTTCGGGAAGGTGGACTCGATTCCCTCAAAATGATGTATTTTTAGTAGACTAATTTATAAAGTCTGGAGGAAATCTCAACCTGAAAACGATATCATTGGGATTTAAAACACAGTTCAAATCATCCAATTGATCTTTCCACACTTTAAACAATTATTTCTTATTTTATGAAGTCTTGATACATCCAATTTCATGTTATATTACCTTATTTTTTGCTTTTATTTTAATTTATATAAAGTTTAAGATCAATATTTTACAGAGTATAAATATTTGCTTTTTAAATTTTGATTTTGATATTAATTTATTGCATAGCTTAGCTTCCTTAGAAAGGTTTGATGCTTAGCAAAATTTATTACATCAATTTCACCTACATCTGCATGCAATTTGAAAAATTTATGTCTTAAATATAAGTCAAGAAATTGGAAATAAAGAAAGATAAATGAATACGCTAATACATTTAAAGTCTAAAATCAAGAAGGACATTAGGTAGCGAAAGGTTTCGTTTGGGATTGTAGCCGGTTACCCCGGGCGAAAGCAAGCGAGAAGAAGATGCGATCGTTACTTGGTGCTGTTTGTCATACTCTGATATTTGTTTATTGGCTAATTCTGGTGTGACGCACGCAAACCGATCCAGAAAAGTATTCGATAAGCTGAATCGATTCGAAGATTAGTCTTTATAAGAGCACAAAAGTGCTCTTATAGAGACTAATTTTTGGGTCTTTATAAGAGAGTATTTTTATAAGAGCAGGTCGCTATAAGAGCTTCCACTGTATAACCATTGTATTTTGTGAAAATTAATGTGTTGTAAATTTACTTAAATTCAAGTTAACATTTTGAACTAAATTCGTAAAAATTTTTGGTAAACTATTCTCGCTAAATATTATACTTAACTTCTCAATTTACTAAGAAACTGGTTATATCCACGAAAGTAACAACTAAACTACTCTAATCTCGCTACTTCTGAAAAATTACAAGTTAAAAGGCACTGTGTATTTGGACGGTAAATATACAACTAAACTCTACTCTTATTTACACGGCAATGGTTCTGATTGGAGCGCCGGGACTGCTACGTAACCGCGAGACCTACGGTGCATGGGCCAACTGCCATTTTTTGCCGTCCAAATAGACACTTCCTTCAATTAAAGAAAAATACTCAAATGTACACTCTACCACTAGGCCATCGGTGCTGATGACAGGATTGATCAATAACATAATTTTAATGTTTTAAAACACGTAATAACAAACTCCTTTTACTTCGCATGCTTCAACCTTCGTGGAAATAACCACTCTTACTGAACCCATTAAATAATGTCTGTAAACTGAATTATGCTACAATCACAACTATAAGTTTATGGTCATTTAGGAAAAATAAACATTGGATATGCCTTGTGATAGGGGTCCTGGTGGCGCTGGGATTTCATCCATTACTCATGAAACTCACGCCTTCCTTGTCTCGTCTCGAAGAGGCGGAGAAAAGGAATCTCAATCCTCCAATACACCTCCGAAAATGGCATATTTAATTAACACGTCACACCCAATCACAGCTGCGACCACCAAATTTTATTACCTCCCCTCTGTCAATCCCAGACATTTGAAGTGCTGCCCTCTACCATGGTATGGAGGGCTCAGAATTAAAGTGGACCAAGTCCACTTTTTATCATTTGTGAGTTGGCAACGCTATAACATGCTCCAACTATGTAAAATTTCAGTGCAATAAAGAACCAAGTCCTAGTTCTGATAATATCCGCAAAAAACGTTAATTTTAAAAACTGTTAACATTAATTTTCCTATGCAGCTTGAACTTTTAAACCTCTGTAGCTCAAAAGTAGCTAAAGTGGACTTGGTTCACTTCTATTTTGAACCCTCCATATGGTATTCGAAAATAGCGTTTTAGACCATCTGAAGGGCCGTGGGTAGCCTAAGTGTTTAAGGCATCGGAGGGTCCCGGGTTAGATTCCCGACACCACTTAAGACCCACTGAGTATAAGCAGAGTACGTGCTCGAAATCTATTGGACCAAAAGTCTGTCGTCGGTAATGGCGTAGTTTACCATGAGTCCAGGTCATCTGTGGAGACATTTTCACTCCCCTTCAGAGCCATGGCAAAATTGTGGAGGGGGGCGATAGATATCATACGAGGCTTAATTCGGTCTCCTGTCATTCATGGGTCTCTGTCTCAGGAGACACAACCCTTTACTTTAAATCCTGTACGCTTTGCTGATGGAGCTTGGATATTCCAAGAGGCGTAAAAAGCCACAACACAAGACAACAGTTATCTTGCGATTTTATTTCAAGCTTACTTTTTATAACCTTTTAAATTACTATATAGGTACAAACGTGTTTTCACTGCATTACACCTTATTCTAAAGTACCTGTAAAACTGTTTTTCCTTTATGATAGTCTAAAGGCACAAAAAACATTTACAAAGATAAGTATCAAAATTAATCTTTTCACTGCATTACACCTTCTCTGAATTTAAATTTGTATTGGAATATCCTAGGGCTATTTTTGAATATTCCTCCCCTGCCCCCTCAAAAGCGTCGTAATTTATACCAAACCTTTTCTTAATTTTAACAAGACTTACAATGTAATTTTCCTATTTTTTAGTTTTATAAACAATATTAGTGTTAATTTTGTTAAGTATTTCTTGTGTATAATATTTCTTTAATACACAAAGTTAGCTTCAATATTGCTATATATTCCTGCTTTACCATCAAACAATAGTTAAAAAAAAACCAGAGTATTTTGTAAAAATCAATTATCACAACTCTGAGAACTAAAAGAACCTTCTGGTTCCTGAATTAAATTATCTTTATTCTTCCCCCCTTCCATGAATTTTATCACACTTCTTTTCAACATTTTTGACCCCCCTCCCACCTCTGTATCACAGTGTTTCACTTCACAACACCCCTCTTTGTCGCACTCTGCTACCAATAATAAGTTTAGAATAAAGTTGGTAAGAATCTGGTAACCAATGTTCTTATTCAAGTTTAAGTGCACCCCTCCCTTTATAATTTCAAAAACTGAACTCTTATTTTGTTGGTATGAATTTTATAACAATGTCATTTAAGCTAAATTTTCCACACAAAAAATTTATCTAGTTTTTGTTGTCGATTTTCAATGTGCGATGCCTTAATTCTTAAAACCCCCTCCCCCCCCTTGTCACAGATTAATTGAACCCCCCTCCAAGCGTGACATCATTTTATGGACGACCCCCCTTAGAGGATTGATATTATTTTTCTCCGCCTCTCGTGACCAGACAATGGAGGCGTGAGTGAATATCACTAGTAGTAGATGCGATCCCAGCGTCACTAGGGTCCCTTTCACAAGGCTTACCCAACGTTTTTTTTTTTTCCAATGACACTGGTTATTTTCACGAAAGTAACAACTCAGCTCTACTCTGCTCTAAACTCGCTATTTCTGAAAAATTACAAGTTAAATTAAAGCAAATTACTCAAAAGTAGCCGCCTAGAATTGAACCGGGGCCGATTTAGGTTAGGTGCTGATTCCAGGATTGATAAATAACATACTTTTAATCAGAGATATTGCCACGAGGTTCGATTCCAGTAGGTCGGGGTCGAGTTCTAAGACTAGGTGCCGTATGGAAGACTTACAGGGGTATTTGTGGAATCAGTGTTGGCATCAGGGAAAGTTGTATATAACTCCTATATAAGTTGTGGTTGTGTTTCGTTCCGGTTGGAGATTTGTAACATTTCATGGTCTTGTAGTGTTTTTTAGATTGTTTACTAACTTTTAACTTTGCAATTATTTTAAATCTTAATAAATCCTTTTTAATGAAATACTTATTTATTGCTCTGTGACAATATTTTTAACTCCTCTGAGAGAGTATTTCACTCCTTGAAAATCGGAAATACTCTTTAAAAAACTAGCCAGGGATATTTTCACTCCTTAAATTTTTCACAAAGGTTTATCTTAAAAAATGCACCCACCGAATTTTTGCAATGATTCTAACCAATTAGACTTTGCAAATACCTATGAAATTTAACTTTATATAAATGGTTTGTGGCCATAATGGCGTAGCCGGAAATTTTTTTTGGAAATATTGGATCTACTTTTGGTCGTTTTAGGAGAGGAATAGATTATGTATTTTTCATTTATTGTTCTGATGCTTAACTACGATTGCGATTTTTGTGTGTCTGGATATGTAGTTTCTGTTATTTCCGTATTTCACTCCTCCTGAAATAGTCAAGGAGTATTTTTACTCATCCAAAAAAATCCTAGGTATAACACTGCTTTTAATGTTATAAACCTCTCAATAACAAACTGCTATTACTGCGCATGCACCAACTGTCGTGGAAATAACCACTTAGTTTTCCAATTTTTCATTATGGCCTATGGTCATGGACTCTCTGTTGTTCCAGTACTCTGTTAGATGACCCTTAAAATAATAAACTAGACACAACCGAGGGATACCCCCTCGGTTTCCATACTGATTTTTATTTGGCATCAACAGTTATTGTATAAAAACTATTACACTCAAAGTTTGAGTAAAACCTATTGAAAAGTTTCTGAAACTATCCATTTCCATGTTCGTTGGATGAATCTAGTTTTTCATGCTGAAAAAAGACCAGTTCTATAAGTGTATGCAAATAAACGAACGTTTCTTATAGTATTGAATCAGTTTAACCCGCTTATAGGAAAATCTCCTTATATCTCAAACTTAATATAATGCTGTATATAAGGAGCGGAATCTGTAAGGTGAAGCTATGCCTCATTCAAGAATATTAAACTTTTATTTAAATAATTAAATATTTTTTATTACTTAAAGCAGCGTTAGAAATTGGGGAAAAAAAACCCCACTGGTCCTGCGGACCAGTCCTTTGCCAATCTTACTGGTCCACAACAAAAATCACTGGTCCGACAAATTAAAAAGGACCGGTTTAAATATATAAAGTATAACTATTGCACTGAATGTGAGTACCAAATAGTAATGTTGATCAATACATATTGATATCTTTTCTTTTTCGCCGGGGGCTCCCCTATCCCATATCACCACATTTCATGTTCTGTCAAAAAAATATAGTACTTGCTTCACCAAATGCAATCAAACGAACTTAAAATACCGCTATCACTGAAAAAATCGTCTAATTGATTTTACACGTGCTTGAGACATCACTGGTCCGGCGTAAAGCCCTGGATGAAGACGTTACTTAAGTAGCGACATACTTTGATCTTGCTGATCTTGCCGCTTTTGATTTTGATTGGACGTTTAACAGTCACGCATGTAAACAGCCGCCATTGTGGTGAAATGGGATTTAAGCCCAGAGCCAGTGCGATAGATTTTCATACTAATACACCTTGTGAGGTAAGTTTAAAATATTTTAATTACATTTATCCTAATCAAGTTTTACGGAATTATATTAGTAATG
The DNA here is from genome assembly GCA_963680715.1 of Tetragnatha montana. Taxonomy (NCBI): domain Eukaryota; kingdom Metazoa; phylum Arthropoda; class Arachnida; order Araneae; family Tetragnathidae; genus Tetragnatha; species Tetragnatha montana. The sequence goes on along the minus strand of OY796678.1, from coordinate 6,350,405 downwards.
ATGCGCAAGTTATGTATTGCATTTATCATGCTCACTTGTTAAATTAATCAACCTGTATTGATTTTGTAAAGTGATCAGGTCATTATAAAAAAACAACACAGTTTTCATTAATCATTTTTGATTAAATTTTTCACATACATATGTAGCAGATTTGATATGCATGTCGTGGCCTCAAAAAACTAATTCAAAATATCTTTAAAAATACAAATTTAACAATAATATCCATCCAGTATCTTAAAATCAAAGCTATAAACAATGCTTAAAATCGTTTTCCCTAATAAAGTTAAAGTTATAAAACAGCCTGAGTAATAACTATTATTTCTTTCAAAATAACCAACTTCTCGCAGAGGTTGGAAAAGAAACAATTTTTTTTTTCAACTATTGCAACTCCTTTCCCTCATAGCGGACTTTATGAGAGAAAAGCGCATTTCACCACAATGGCGGACGATTGAACTCATGTCGCTACTTAAGTAACGTCTTCATCCAGGGCTTTAGTCCGGCGGACCGGTGATTCTCTGATTCCAATGGTCCGAGCCGTTATTTAGTTGTCCCGGACCAGCAAAACACCCCAATTTCGAACGCTGCGCTGCTTAAAGTAAGCAACATTTTTCACAGCAAAATATTAACAAGTTCCATTTATCATAATTGCCAAATTCAGAAAAAGTTACTTAAATTAATCTTACTACTACTCATTGTTTCACTGAATCACTAGTCCACTTTGTTTATTATTTAAGTTTAAACAGTTCACAGTAGTTAAGTCACAGCCACAATAGAGCATTTTCAATCACATGACTAGGACGAATAAAAACGTTGCTAAGGCCGTTGTTAGGTCCAAGTGACGTCATGTGCGAATGCTTCTATTTCCTGCCCCTAACAGCCCTATAGCAACGTTGGTTATTCATCCAAGTGACGTCATGTGCGAATGCTCTATGCCTTTAATTTAAACACATAAGATGCAACTCTAATAGTAGGGGAGAGGGAGGGCACATTTGAACAATCCACATTTCTTTGTTAAATTAATTTTAAAAATCATAGATACCTGTATCATTACATCTTTTGTCTGGATTTTCAGAGCAGTGAGCCTTCTGGAACTCCTAAAGTTTCAAAATTGCCTGCTTTAGATTTCAAATTAATTAATTTCAATTAAATGAAGGATGTTTTCAAAGTAGAATTTTTACCTTTCATTCATAAAGTTAAGTCCAATAAAGTTTTAATACAAAAATGGTACTTGTTACTCTTTAAAGTTTGGATCGGGCCCTTTCGAAAAGTTCAAATGTGCCTTCTAGTTCCTTTCCTTGATTTTGAACGCGAAATGCAAATGCCCTTCACAAAATTCTAATCAACAAAAAAGGACCCTTCACAAAATTCTAATCAACAAAAAAGGACCCTTCACAAAATTCTAAGAGACTAAAAAGGACGCTTCACAAAATTCTAACAGACTAAAAAGAACGCTTCACGAAAGCGGTTTGAAAATTGCATTCTTAATTTGTTTCTATCATTTTAGAATGGAATTTGAAAGATTTTGTACCCATTTTAAAAGTTATGAACGCTGTGTTTGTACTACATGCCCTTCGTTTTCACAAAACTCCATTTGATTTTTCATAAAATTCCTTCTAACTTCTCACAAAATACCTAAAACAGGACACTGGCAGAAAATACTGGATGAACCCCTGAGTAAAAAATCCAGTAGTTTTAAAGAGGCCAGTTTGAAAGAATGAACCTTTAATAATATTTAACACCTGTAAATTTATGAATGAATTAGTTTTTATTTCGATATCTTGAAAGTTCCTACGCTAAAACTTTAAAGTTATTCTTCTTTAATAGCCTAACAACTTGTTGCAGGTCTTGGTTACCTACCTGCTCGATTCAAAGCAACTGTTTGCCACTTACATTTTAAAATACAATAGCAACTCCTAAAGAATGCTTTCAACTAGGGCAGTAGTTTCACCTGAAAATACGCACAGAAGCTAAACATTTTAAAACACAGCAACTCCAATGTTTTTAACTAGGGCAGAAGCTTTACCTGAAAAAAATGCACAGAAGCCAAAAATTCGAAAGAAACAGACTGGGGATAGGGGAAAAAATATTATTGAAACAAAATTGTGTCATTTACAAAAGCAGTTGCAATTTACAATTTACAAACAAGCATACATTTCAATACATAAACAATGATGCGAACAAAAAAAAAATCAGCATTTTTACAACTTCCTTCTTTATGTATAATGCATTTAGTATTTTAAACTATGAAGTAACCTACTTTTAACATGTACTTTATATGTCTCATATAACTTACCATTATATTACAAAATTAGGAAGTTTCTTTAAAACACCACTATTTTTAGTAGGTACTAGAAAAATTATAAAATTTCTTAGCAGTTTTTAGTTTTATTATATTAAAACTAAATTAGTATTTACAAAATGTTTAAAACTCTCTAGTTTTAACAAAAGGTTTTAAGTTTCAATGTATTAATTTCATTTAAACGCTAAAAGATATTACATCATTTTTAATCTAGTGCCAATTAATCTAAACTCAATTCTTCACCTGAAGTGAGCAGTAATCATGACTATCATCTAGAAACAAAAAATATTTATATCAGAAAAAGTGGCCAAAAACTCTCAACCAAATACCATGGGGCCCCTAATGATATTTGGGAGGAGTAATTTCACCACAAATTTTTATTACATAATTTAGAACAGAACGAAACCATTTTCATAGTAGCTTTGACTACTCTTATTTAAAGTAATTTTAACTTTTTAATAATAAACTTTTAAAGTCATAATTACTGCTCTGTGAAAAAGGACATCTTGGTTGAAAGTTTAGAAATTTAAGAGATTAATATTTAAAGAAACTGCCAGTTTAATATCAAATTTGATACTTATATATAGGAACTTTTAATTTTGGTAAAAAACAATTCCCCGGACTTAGGGATTCAGAACAGGTAAAATATGATAAATAAGCTTATCTTATTTTCTTAATTTACAACAAAAAACTCAAATCAAGCATTACTATCATTTTCTAGTAATTTACCATTTCCTAGTAGTTATTCATCTAGATTTTAAATTAGGATTCAATACTTTTTTCAACATTTGATGAACATAACACAAAATTGCAAGATATTGCAATATATAAAGAAAAAAAAGGTAGAAAAATATAAAACATACAAAATCACTAATGCAATATTATCACATCGCACACTGAACTTAGTATTTAGACCACTCTTAAAATAATTAACATCTAAATAGGTTCTCAGTAAACTGCACTGCTTTCACAATATACAGGAATAAATCAGTCATGAATCAGTCCTCACTTGAATGTTACATAGTGAAAATGTATAATATAATGTAACAAGATTAGTTTATAATAAAAATGAACATGAATAAATGAAATAACGTTAAATAATCATGAACAATCTTCAAACTTTTAACATGACAATTGACAACCCAAATATACAATAAATGCACTATATACGCATTTAATACAAATAAATTAAAATAGTACACTCTTTAACATAACTCAATTATAACTTAAAATCTTCCTTAACTTAAATTCCTACAACAATGTTCCACAAATAAGATACATTTTTAAAACTTCATGTAGTACTTGTCATTATGAGAAACATAAATTACTACTTGATACTAAGTTTTCAAATTTTTTTGTTCAATTTTAATAATAATAATGATTTATTTCAATTTGGACAGTACATATGGGAAAATTTGAAAAGAACAAAACATATGAGTCATCTGGGGGTTAAAACCCATTTAGATGACCAAAAAAGTTTTTTCTGATATTGATGATAAAATTGACAAGGGGATAACAAAACAAGAAAACAAAAACACATACACACAAAAAAAAACAATAATAATAACATACAAAACGTACAAGATTTTTTTTTTGAAATTGAAAAGAAAAATTGGCCCAACAGCTAGGCGTAAAAATTACTCTCTTTGCTTCTTTAATTTAAAAAAAGAAAAAGTCATCTCAATCTTCAATTTCAAGAAGAAAATTAAATAATAAGTTCTTGAATTTTTGCTTAAGTGGAATGTTTTGTAAATCAAAAGGTAAGGAATTGAATAATTTAGGAGCTAGATAATAAAAAAAAGTAAATTAATAAAAAAAAGTAAATTTTTCAAAGTAAAACATTAAATACTTTTATTTTAATACGGTTATTTATATCCATTAAGGAAGGGGAAAAATTGCAAACTAAAAAACTAGTTAATTCACATATCCACAATACTTAAATTTGACTCAAGGCCTCCCAATCATTTTATAAATGAAAGCTATATAGCTTAACATAAAAATAATTTTATTTTTATCAATTGTTTTCAAGAGGTTTTGTATTTATTTATAACTATTCATAAACAAAATTCTAACAAAAAAAATAAAGAAAAATAGAGAAATATTATTTTCATAAATTTTTCACGAATCTACTCATACACTTCAACAAGTTAAAATATTAAAAAAAAAATTTCTTTCCTATTAAATTTACAAAATTGTTTCTTCACTTTCATTGTGGTGATGATCATGTTTTAAATTAAATTTTATTTATAAATTTAATCGAAATTTTTAGGGGGAAAAAAGCAACAGAATTCCTTCATTCAAATGCACATGGGGCGCCTCCACTACATTTGTGTGAAGGAATTGCATCGCAACTTTTTTTATTTGTACGAAATTTCGAAAAAAATTAAGTCAGAAAATAAATTTTTAGAAAAAATTAATTTTCAAATTAATACATATTTTAGGAGCTTTAAGTTTTATCTAACTAATACTTAAACCACTATAAAAAGTGAAGAAACCTAAAAAATTTTTTTCATTATTTCATATTATCTTTGAATCAAATTCCGAAAATATAGTTAATTTTTGAAAAAATAATTTTCACCTCAAAATACAATAACAGTTTTTCAGTTTTATCTACGTGATAAGAAAATTAAATTTACTTTCAAGCATATAATCTTTCAGAAATTTAGTACTATTCAGTATCTAATTACAAAGAAAGGCCTGAGTCAAGTTAAAATACTAATCAAGTTTTAAATAATTACGATAAGAATATTATACACTTGAGGACAATTTTAAAATTTTATAGCGTATGGCTCTAAAAGCTTAAAACATTCACATATTGTCAAAAACTGATAACATAACTGATAATTGTTTAAAAAAACAGCTACATATATTAATACAATAAGAAAGGCGCGAAAACTCTTGTTATTAAAACATATACATAATAAGTGTTCGGAAATTTCATTCCGTAATTGCTTGTCACCAAATGGCATGCTTCAATTATATTAGTTTGTAAAACTGTTACACTTGCACAAAACAGAGGTTAAAGATTTTAGAAACTACAAATATGTAGCAAGAAGTTTTATCACAATTAAAAGGTCAGGTATTCGACAAGTGTCTTATACTACTAGTACTATATTCCAAGCTATTTTATTCAACAAACATTAATTTAATTATAACTAAGGTTCATTTTGGCAAAAATAAAATTTAAACGTATCAAATTAATTAAAAAAAATAAATTAAACTTTTCATGGTATACTTATCAGCTTATCACTCAAGTTATTCGTACGAAAAAAAGTTTCTTTAAATAACAGCAAGCTTCCTAAAAATAAAAATATCCCCCACCAAAACAAGTTTTGCACACATCAAATGTTCCTAAATGTATTAGTTTTAAGCAACATTTGGTACTTTAAAGACTTAATTGCAAATCAGTTAAAATTAAACTATGCAGCAAAAAATTAATTCAAAGCACTCCAATATTTAAAGATTAGATCTAGTGACTGGAATTCCATGGAAACCATATTTATAACTCCTAAGCAGAATTTAAAAAAATAAACTGTTTCTGAGAAAGAACCCCTTTGAACCCATCATGCTTGAATTCAAACTTAAACACAAATCTTGAGTATTTGAAATTAAATTGGGGAAAAATAATTTTGATTTTTCACTTTTATAAATTCAGAATAGTATAAGGTCACTATAAACTCACTATTTAAAGGATAACCTTGAAATTGATTTGACAGTTTTAAAATGATTTTGGTATTTAAAGCTAATTTACAATATTGGAAATGAAATGTGAACAATGTTTATTTGATTCTTTAAAAACATTGTGTAAATTAAGAGCAATTTTAACTAACTTCGATGTTAAAATTTATTTTTTTTAATTTAAAATACAGATCTAGCAAATAGCCAAGTTTTAAGCTTCAAAAAATATAGATATAATGTTTCATGACTAACTAATTTTGAAGGAAATCTATAATTTTGACAGTGTTTTAAAACTTTTTGCTGAAAAGTGCTCCAACTAAATCTATTAAAAGCTTATAGATGTTGATAATGTAACCATCTCCTACCATCTTAAATAAAAAAATAAGGGTTTTGTAAGTGCATAATTTGTTGGAATATTTAGTTTTTTTGTTCTTGGGAAAAATTAAGAAAGTGACTTATACGAGTCGACTAGTTTCAAAACCAGATAAGACTGTATAATATGGAAATGTTTTATGAATATCGTACAAGTATGTCAACTGTGATCTTTCTTTTGGGTAATCATAAAAAAACTCAAAAAGAACGAATATAGGTACTTTGTGTCTGCCAGTAATTTTACGTGCGGTACAAATAATTTTCGAAAACTGACGGGGGAGGACTTCCAAACCCCACTTTTTTACATCTTGGGCTATGCAGTAATTTTGTTCGTTTCTTATATATGGAGAAAAATTAAATGTTTGTTGTTTCTGGGGAGAGGTAATAAACCCTGAAACTCATAGAATGTTTTCAGGTGACGTCACGACCAGTTATTGTAGGGCAATGCGACTGTTGTTAGGGCGGTTGCTAGGTGACGAGGTATCTGTTGTTTTGGCAGTTGTTAGGTGTGGGGTCACGTGATTGCAAATGCTCCAATGGAAGAATTCCACGACCAGTCATTTTCTGTAACTGTTAACCTTCCGTAAGGCAATGCGCCTGTTGCTAAGGGCGTTGCTAGGTCCGAGTCTTGTGATTGAAAATGCTCCATTCAGCATAGCAAGGGGTTATGGGGCTTAAGTCAACCCTTATTACAAGGAAGGCCAAAAACCAAAAATGAGCTAAAACAATATTTTTAAAGACATTTCCAAACATTTTCTGGAGAGAGGACCCCAACTTTTAAGTAGTAATTAGTCTTAAAATAGTATGTAGGGCCAAAAATTTATATGTCCACAAAAATATAGTAGTATATCTTCACATTATAAAAATAACTGAATAGTTTTCATATTAAAGACTCCCCCCCCCCGAAAACGATTGTGGCCAATGAGCACTTGGAAGTTGGAAACACCTGTATTAGAGCATTTAAACGTTTAGATTTAAATATTATTTTTCCCTCCACCTCGAGAAACTACTAATTTCAGAGAATTTAGGGAACTTATTCCAGGAAGTTAAGAAGATTTTAAACTGCTCAAGTTAGCTGTTACTTAATAGCACCTAAAACTATAACAAATTTGGGAAAGTTTTGTTCTTATTAAATTATCTACATTTTTTTGGGGGTGAGCTGGTACATAAATAGTGTTCATAATACTAAATTCGGATTTAAATTAAAATTGAAATGTTTAGTTAACTATATGAGAAATTAAAAAAAAAGGTAAAATTCCTTCTTATTTTTTAACTATAAGGAGATATTGAAGTTTCACTTTTATGGTAGATCATGCCTTTTAATACTTCTCAAAAAACTAAGTTTAAATTTTGGTTTTTGACTTAAAATGCAAAAATCAATTATTGTCAAAGCAAATATTTGTAATTAAAATTTCGTTTTCGTTAATTTAATTTCGTCAATTTTTGAAAATTATTCGAAGCCTAAATTTTTAGAATTCAAAGTTTAAGACCAGCAAGTTTCATTTTTATGGTAGATCATGCATTTTAATACTTCTCTTAAAGTTTAAATTTAGTTTTTGACTTAAAATGCAAAAATCAATTTTTAATCTAAGTTTTGTTTCTATTATTAATTTTTAATATAAAATAAAAGCCAAACTTTCACCCAAATGTCATGGGTCAACCCTGCATGACGTCGGTTAGAATTTTTATTTGTTCTAGAGGGTCTGTCCTTAAATCATGTCACATGTTTCTCCACATTTAAGCCCCCTTTATGTCAAAATAAGTCACTTTTAACTATACACTAACTATACTAATATACAATAACTATACTTCATAATAACTATACTTAATATACAATAACTATACTAATACTATACGTATACACTAATCCCTCTTTCCTTCCCCCTTTGTCCCTCCTACCCACAATGCCTAGCAAAAGGTTGTTAAAAACTAAAGACCCCACAATTTTATCTAAGCTGAAGTGTACCCCACCTTTAAAGTGAACGTTCATTAGGTTAGAATAATTTTAGTGAGTTAGTAATTTTAGTTAATAAGTTAAATTTTATCTTTAAAATTATTTTAGATTTTCGGTGATTTGTATCTGTGAATAATACCGCAATTTTCGTAACCCCCTCACCCCCTTGTCGCAAATCGACCCTCTCCTCTATTACAGTAACGTCACTCAAGGACAGCCCCTTAAAACAAACCGAATAAAAAAAAATTATTAACAGAAGTGAAAATAGAATCGATAAAACTATAGGTTTGCAACGGCAATCGGAAATTAAATTATTTTTAAAATCGGAATTTTTACTTTAAACAATTCTTTCATTGTTGACAATTTTTGACATTTTGCATGAAAAAAACTTGTCTATAAATCTTTAAAATCATCTAAAACTTTTGTAAATACATTTCAATAAAATAAACCAAATAATGAGAGTTTTTAAAAGTTTTTGCTTAAGTTACGATAAACCACCATAAAAGTGAGACTTGTCTTTATTACATTACTTTTATTATTACACGAAAATAACCATTAAAGTTTTATTTTAACACTGGAATTATGTAGTAAATACTAAATTTTTTCTTTTCAACCTTTACTACTTATCATTAGATATAAGTGGCAATGCCGTGCTTTAATTTACAAATTTTAATTCTGTGCGATTCTAACTTTAAAAACGCCTGAAAAGCCTTATTTTAATTAAACCGTGATATTTAAGATAGTAATTTAAATATGATTTTATCTTTAAGTTTAAAAAGTTTAATTTAACTTTTACAGTGAAAAATGTGTTTCATGTATGAAAAATATGTGAAATCTCCATTTTACAATTCCGAAACACTTACAAACATGATCATTTGAGGTAATTTACCTTTCAGAAATTCTCCAATAACCCTTCTTTTCTGTTCTACCCCTTAATTAAGCAAACTTTTCCGAATTCCGACTTCCAGGGTTCAAGGGCCATATTCAGAAACTCAAACACGTAGAAGAAACTAGAAACTACGGAAACTGGAAATTTCCCACGGGAGCTCCGCACTTAACGTTTCTCTCTCCCTGACGCCTCCTGTCGCAAAGCCTTACAACTTACAAGTAATTATACACTGATAAAACAAAATTCTGCTAACACTAGATGTCCATTACTTTCGTAATATGTCTGAGGACTTTTTTGGTAATTAGTAGCTGTTCTATATTTTTTTGAACTATTTAACGGACCACAAAAAGAGTAAAAGCAATCCGCATAGATTCGAATCTCTGAACAATATTATACTTATAATAACGCCACCCTCGACCGACCAGTTTTCGCACTGAATCCTTCCGCCACAGGATTTCGAGTGCCCACCCGTTTCCCTCTGAGCAATAATCTTGAACTCTCTTCTAAGTTCTTAGCAACTTTCCCTCACGGTACTCGTTTGCTACCACCAGGGATCTGTCTAGGATTTTTTTAAGAGTACCTATTTTGTGAAACTTTAGAGCTAATTTGTGAAAATTTTTAAAAATTTACATAAAATACAAAATAGCATAAAAACATGTACATAATTTTTAAACATTAAAAACAAAATAAAATTTAGCCTAGAATGGCTAAAATTTTAACAATTGAGAGAATATGGCTTACTAGAGAACTTTCTCTCAAAAATGCATTTTGTGAAGGCACCTTTTTCCTAAAACTTCATTTGTGAAAGTACCTATTTATCAAATGATGAATTTGTGAAGGTACCTATAAACGGTAGTAAAATTGCCATGATGGACAGACCACTGATCACGGCAGTATTTAGTCTTAGGTGGAGTTTACCACCCGCTTAGGGCTATTAACCCGACTCCGAGAGGAGATCGCATTCGACCTAGCAGCTATGGGCGTCGCACCCACTTTGGGAAAGAACTTGCTGCACAGAGTCGAACGCTCACTCCCTAACACCACATTTCCCGCTTCCAAGGAAGGGGATTCGGTGCTGGACTTTTCCCTTTTCGCTCACCGCTACTCGGGGAAACCCTGTTGGTTTCTTTTCCTCCGCTCATTTAAATGCTTATAAATTCAGCGGGTTGTCTCGTCTGTCTGAGGTCGACACATTAAAATGTGTACTTAACGTGTTTGAGGTCGCTCGAAAGTCGAGAGACATCTAATGCGTCCTCCCCGTCATCGAGCAATCACTCAAACAACGGATAATTTAGAATTTACTTGAGTCGGCGAAGTATAAACTTCGGTACGACCAATTGGAAAACTAAAAAAGTTTTCCTCTGCAAGTAACCGACGCTCAGACAGGCGAGGCCCCGGGCAGTACCCGAGGCCGCAAGTGCGTTCGAAAAGTTCGTGATCAATGTGTCCTTCAATTCACACCAAATCTCACAGCTGGTTGCGTTCTTCATCGACCCGTGCTGCCAGTATCAGACCGTAAATTTTACGGGGATTTTTTACAGTGTATCTAATACATTATTATGCACCCATGGAATAGAACTCTAAAAAAATTATTTTTGCCTACACCTCCAAAACCAAAATCTTAATTTACCCTGAACTAAGGTCGTATTGTTGCTTTAGCGTCAAAATAATGTTGACCCCAAACTATGAACTAGTGAATACGGTCAGGTAATGTAAATAGAGCATTTTGAATCACATGACTTGGACCATGACAACGGCCTTAGCAACAGTTAAAAGCTCTACAGAAGGTTAACAGTTACAGAAAATAACCGTGGAATTCTTCTATTGGAGCATTTGTAATCACGTAACCCCACACCTAACAACCGCCATAACAACAGATTCCTCGTCACCTAGCAACCGCCTTAGCAACAGTTAAAAGCCCTACAGAAGGTTAACAGTTAAAAGAAAGTAACCGGTCGTGGCGTCACCTAAAAACACTATCAGACTGGTGAAAATGACGCACAATTTGAAACAATTGATTTACTAGTCTTATTGTTGTTTCTTTGAATTTACTATTATTAATTATTTACCACTTATTATTAATTTATTTATTTTTATAGGATTGGAACATAGCTTAAAATGCATTTTATATTATTTGTATTCAACAGATTAGTTTTTTTTTAAATTTTTTGTTTAGATAATTTGAGTTAGGGTATTTTTTAAACTGTAATAATTTTTCATAAATTAAAGTTGTATATCTTTACGTTACAATATCATTATTGGTTTGCATGTATTGCTTCTTAAAATGGGACGCGATGAAAATTTATTATGTTTGAAAACTGGGTCATCGCCAATATTGAAAGTTTGAGAAGCACTGACCTAAGGGCATGGACTAATTAATCAGGGAGACTTAACATGGAATAATCCAGTGATTGTAGTATATTGCTACAGTCAAAACTGGATAAGTGGAATTATTTCTCATTCAGGGGAAATTTAAAAATTTCATTTAATTATCCTTTATTTATAGCGGCGTTTTATGTTTAAGGGTTGGAATGAAAATTAATATTAAAAGTAAATAATGAATTCATCGTAATTATATTGTACAAAACTAAACATGCTAGATTTTCTTTCAAAATTCGTAAAAAGTTCAATTCCGTTACCTCCCGCTAAATAACACCGAGTTTTTTTAGATGCCAAATAATAGAAATATTGCCAAAAGTTAAAAACTGATATATTAAATTAAACAGTTATATCAATGAAAACCATAAAAATTAGGTGATATTTGAATAATTGGCTTTTTAATCAGCTTGGCTGAAATACATCTGGCTCATCGAAAAAACATCTGAATATATTGATATTTTGGTTTCAAGTTTTAAATAATTTAGTTAAATAGTTTTAACTTTTCCTTAGACCTACTAAAAACAACCGGTTCACCCTGGCTTTTGCCATTCAAATAGCTGTTGTATAACATAAATACAGCCACGACAACAAAAGCAATAATGGCAAAATTAATTTTCATTTCTTAAACTAAAATTCATTTCAAACCCAACTTTTTTTTTCACGCAGATGCCATGGGTACCCAAATGACATTTGCATGAAATTTACTCACGCCATTTTGACGACTCTTGCGGAATTTCGACTAAATACATTAAATTTTCAAATGATACAATTTCAAAATAAAAAAAAAATTGTACTAAAAACTTATTTAGTATAAGTATTCCTAAAAATATTGAATAAAAATGCGAATGAACCAGCTGTCTCATGATATAGCCAAGGAACTTTTTAAAATATAGGAAAATATTTCCCTATTAGTGGTCCCAAATCAGGACTCTTAAATGATTGGATTTTTAATCACGCCAAACAATACGAGCCAAATGTATTTCATAATTTTGAAAATAATTTTAAAGGATTCGTTTAAGAGAGCCTTGAAAGATTTAAGAAAGCTTTTATAAATTTAAGAACGTATCAGAGAATTTTTAAAAAGCTTTTTTTTAATTTTGACAAAACCGATTACTTTTTATTTAATTACTTCTGGAGTTATTTATTATCAAAAACTTGATCGAATTTTCTTTTCTGTTGCGTGATCGCACCTAGAAAAGAACTACTCACAGCAGAATCATGATTTTTTGCATCCACATACTCTTAGAAAGATATGAAATTCTGTTCTTCGTCGCCCATATTTTTCGAATTAGTTTTGGAGAAATTAAATTTCAAATTTTTGACGTGTTTTCGTTGTTTTGAATTCCAATTTTTTTCTTAAGGTCTCTGCACCCTAGTATTTTACAGATCACATGCGAATCTTTTTGCAAAAATACCCAAGTTTTATTGACGATACTCACATGACGCTCATTCATTGACGCTCCTAGACTCATTTTTGAACTTTTAAGATAGGATTTAAGGTCCCATCCTCTGATCCCAGAGATGAGCAATCATCTTTGCCCTAGATCGAGGGTTTAACTTTTGCCCCCTTATGTCACAAATTGAATACTTCCGCGAGCGAGATGTCATTTATGGATAGGCTTACCATACGTCCTGGTTTACACAGGACAGTCCTGTGTTTCGGAGGCTGTCCTGGGTTTTCGTAATTTTAAGACTGGATAAAATTTTTTGTGAAATTTTCGAACTACATTTTTTTAACTACTTCTACGGCTTCACTTTACTCATATTTAGACTGCTGAAAGGGGCAGACTCTCTATTTGTACTGTCAAAGACCTTTTAAATGTGAAAATTAACTCTGAACTTAATTAATGTGAATTTTATGATTTAATTAAATCTAACAAAGAATTTTTGAAAAAAGTGATGACAAGTGAAAAGTACAAATAATTAAATAAAGTATATGTTATTTCAGTTTAAATGATTAATTTTTTTTAGTTTGGGTGTTTATTTAGTTTTTAATCTTTGATGGACCGATAGGTTGACAAAGTGTCCTGGGTTGAGCTCAAGAAAATATGGTAATCCTATTTATGGATGGGGTTCACATTAGCATTTTAAAACATTTTCAGATACTATTTGCATGTTTAAGAACTTAATGTAAAAAGTAGTAAATAATATTGTTATAAACACAAAATGGGGGGGGGGTTTGGGGATCCTCCCCCAGTAAGTCGCTCTGGCAAGATGTCAGTTTCATTTAAAATCGTCAAGGCCAAAGATGAGGGAAAAAAGTCCCTAAATTATGAATATTGTTTTTTTGAGCGAGTTTGGTTTTGAGAGGATTGCGAAGCGATCCAAAAGGTTCTACGTAAGCAGTGTGCGGGGGTTCGTGAGCAATAGTGAGCAGGGGCGGTAGCTCCCTAGTGTCTAAAAAATTAGATACTTTAACTAAAGCTGACGTGGTTCGCGTTAGGTTCTGTGTATAAAAAGTGGGTCCCGATGTTCAAAAATTTGGAACCCCTGAGATTTAATGAAACCCAGATATAGATTTAAAAACAGTAATCCAAGTTTACCATACGATATCAGACGAAGGGTAGAAAATTAAAAAGGTATTTTATGAAATTTTTGAAATACACCTTAGTAATTTAAATATGTCCCAAGGCAAAAAACAACAACAAAAAAAAATCTTTAAATCTAGGATTGGTTACATTATTTGTTAATTTTGTTGAAAGTGTTTTTTGATTCTGTTGTTTTGTAATGATTACTGTTTTTATTTGAGCTTGTAACTTCCTTCTGTAAGCCCCATGTTATACTTTGTGTGTGGAGAGATTTTAAATTTCTTTAATAAAAAAAATCTAGGATTGCAAATTAACAGATATATTGAAGAAATGGTCATATATTCAAGAACAGTTCCTTCTTAAATACACGTTTGAGATTAACGCGAATTTTAAGACAATATCTCACCTATATCAAGTAGAATTTTGCATTCACACACAAACTAAGTTACGAATTCAAATAAGAATATCCTAAACATAATATAGTTAAACGAAAACAAGAATTATTTAAAAACGCAATTAACAAAATTCGCGTTAGATTATATGTGTATAAAAAGTGGATTGCTATTAACAATTAATGAAAGTTATCAAATTTTAATAAAAAAATTTCTACAGATTCAAAGAGGGTTGTTTCCCAGAATTTTCAGTTGCTTAAAAATATTTCAAGGTAACCTTTCCCAAAATACCCAATCTTTAAAAAATCAAAACAAATAAAGCTATAATTTTTTTAAATTAAAATCTACAATTACTTTTAATTACTACTAAGTGGTAGTCTTTTTTAATATAACAAATCCATTACGATAAACAGCTAGCCGGGTGGTGACAAGCAATTAAAGGTGTGTGTACATACTTGACATTAACTATACTAGACAGCAACTTAAGTTGACCCTTATGACGTCACTAACAAAGTAGTTCCCATCGCGGTGTCAGAATTTTGAGTGAAATGAAGAACGTCAATTTAAAAATATGATTGTTTTGTCAAACCCATGTATTTAAAGTGCTTTTCAATCACGCTTTGCGTACCGAAACTCCACCTTAGCTACCCAACAGGCTTTGTGTTTCCCGATTTCTCCTTCCGCATTTGTGACGTACTGGGTTCAAGAAACGTTGCTGTCGAGTATAGTAAGCAATGTTTAAACACATTATACGGTTTATCCCTATTTAAAATGTACAGGTCTTGCTCCTATAGCAACCGCCAAGACAACTATAGGCGGGAGCTCAACTTGGGGTACAGACAGACTATCATAAAACGTCCTACCTCGAAAGTCTTTCGACAAATCACATGGCCCGGGTCAGGAGTATGACTTGCTCCGCCACGAATCCTATAGAGGATCAAGGAAAGACCTGTGAAATAAAACAGACATTAGGAAAAAAAAATTAGCCGGAAAACGCTTCACACATAAACACATTCAACATAACACAAACATCATAACCAGGGGTCTGTCTAGGTGTTTTTAAGAGGTACCTATTTTGTGAAAATTTAGTGCTAATTTGAAAAAATTTAGAAACTTTGTTAAATTTTTCAGTAAATTTGTGAAAATTTAGGTGCAAAATTATAGCATAAAAACATGTAATTTTTAAAACATCAAAAGCAAAATAAAATTTAGTCTAGAATCAATCAATCAATTTATTAACAAACACAAAAACAAATTACAAAATTTAAAGAAGAATCACAATAGCTTACACATAATTAAAAAAAGAAAAAAGACAATTGTAAATACATCCCAAAGGAGCCACAGCTCGTCCATGAGTTCAGATTTCCAGGTTTTATGAGTTTTTAACTTAAAACAAAACAAAAGAAAAAAAATATATTTATATATACATATACAGGGTGTCTCAAAAGGTCGAGTACAAACTTGGAGGGATGATAGTACTCATCAAGACGAACAAGAATTGGTATAGAAAGGGGGGTCGCAAATGAGTTTTAAGGGGTGAAACCCCGGGGTGAAAATCAGCAATAAAACTTGCATATTTGTGCAGGAAGAGACACAATTGTTCGATTCCGTGATTTTTTACATCAAAATAATAAAACTCGTATTGCAAAAAGTAAATTTGACTGTAACTTTTTCAAGAAGTTTTCTTTTCGTAGCGAAAGATTTATTTCGATCAGTCTTCTTTTTTAATGCATGTTGAACCAAAATTGGCTACTTATTAGCCATTTGGCGCAATTTTTTTTCCATTCTTATTTTATCGTTAAAATAGTGGTAATGAAACTCTAAGATTTTCCAGTTTTATTTTTACAGTAGTTTTAAGCTACGTTGTAATATTTAATTATGAGTTTTAATTTTTAAATATTTTTAAGCTAAAAATCTCAGAAAAGTTGAAATTTCAATGTGAAATTGATATTTTAGTTTATCGAATTGAATAGAACATACCCTTCATAATAATTCACAGACCCTTTCATAAATACATGAGTACTCATTTTATTAGGTTTACCCGAAAAAATAATACTAATCTCGAAAACTTTTTCAATGCTTAAAAGCAATAATTAATTATTTAATATTATTAAAAGGATAATTAAAATAATAAATTTAATCCTTCTTCCTTCCTCCTCGGCTCTACAGTCCATGTAGGACCTTGGCCTCTCTAATAAATTTAATCAAGAAATATAATTATTTGTAAATTTTGGATGAATACCTATAAACAAAGCCTACAAACATCTAGAAAATATTTTAATTTTGTAAGCAGTTTCTAAAATAATTAAAATAATAATGATAGTATTTAAAATGTGCAAACATCGGAATTATTTTTATTCACGGCAAAATGTAGAAACTAAGGGTCTTTTCCACACTTGAATCATGAAGAATTCGAAAGATGATTTTTACCATTAGACGATATTTAGCAAACTTAATGAATCCAAACTAATTTATTAAATTATTAAATGAAGTCAAATTGCGTGGTCAATAAAAACCGAAAACCTTATCTTCTGTAGTATTCAATGTCTTGCTTTGATTTAAAAAGGGAAATTTTTGAACCAGATGAATTTAGCTAAAAAAAAATAATGTAATTTACAATAGAAAAATAGAATTTTTTTTATGGATGCTTTTCTTTTAACGTTTTTTTTAAAGAAATGTCACAGACTCAACTACAGGGTGTTTCACAAAGAACTTCCCTGGTTTTAAAAATTAATAACAAATAGACAAAACATGATAAAAATACGCCGTCTACTGCAATGTACTTTTTAGATCTTTCGATTCAGAAATCGTTTCTTCCGTAAATTTTATTTCCCTATACTGTATGACAAGGATTTCAAGGACTCCTTTTCCTTCGTTTCACAAAATCTTGGGCTGCCATCTATTAATTTTTTTTATCTACCGATTTTAAAGAAATTGTGTTAAGAAATTCTTTGGTCTAAGAAGTAGTACATTGCAGCAGACGGCGTGGCGTATTTTTGTCTATTCGTTAGTTTTTAAAACCAGGGAGCTCTTTGTGAAACACCCTGTAACAAAATGTAATGAAGACTTAAATTTTGTATGAAACATTTTTTTTATAAAAAAAAAAAGAGTTTAAAAATATAAGCATTTTAAACAGTTTTATTCTTTAATGTTCTTTAGATGCCACAATATAACCGATATTCTTTCTCATGACTAAATTATGAAAAATTCAAGATCGACAAATACACGGTCAAAAATGGGTTCGAGCTCGGCCAATTTTGAATCCCTGTGTCGTGGAGGGTAGAATATGGAGAGATGGGGCCATAATTGGTTATCTCTCCTGGGAAAGAATGGCATAGGGCCTTCGAGGACACACCAACTGTTTTACCCCAGGAGCTTCGTTATACTTTAAGACCCTAGGAGGGGACAGTAAAGCCTATCGTCAGTACACAGACAAAGTCATTTTAAAATTAATTAACAGAGTGGTGACTTAAATAACCCTAGTTTCTTGTAAAATTAATTATTTTTCAGTGAGGTTTCACCTCCCTCCCCAAGGGGCAATCTACCACTTTTAAAATAATTTTCTTTTGTTTATTATCGCTATGAAACCTTTCAGTACCACGACAGCTAGCTCGATAGCAATTATCACACGTTGCTTATTAGAGCTAGTTATGATTGCTCCATCCAGGGCTTTAATAAACCTTTGGGTGTGACGCTGCCGGCAATTTCTTAGCCAAGAAGGGATAGCTTTTCACACCGGCTAAGAATGTACGGACGTTCTTAAGTTTCAAAGTTGTGCATTAATGGCCACAAGCAAGGAAAGCTTATGGCCATTTGTTACTTGTGACCATGATCCACATGTGATCGATATTTTGGATCCATGAATCACTTTATTAAAAGTGGCCATCAAATCTATACCCTAGATTAGATCATAATATTGAACTAATTAATTAATTTTGTAGGCTTTAAAGCAAAATCATTTTACTGTCCACAAAGTTACTTTTAATCAACTATCTAATTGATTTCGAAGATGTTCATTTGAATTGGCTGACCAATATGTTTGAGTCTAGAGTTGAAATCATTTATAAAAGTAACTAAATTAGTTAAATTTGAAGTATCTTAAATTTTTGAATCACAAAAATGTTAAAAGCTATTCATCTAGATTGCATAGCTGCGAATCTGATGGAGAAAAAAATAGGAGTACTTTCACGGACTACATATGAAAGCCCACCCATCTATTTTTCGGTCACGATTTAAAACTTAAGCTACTTTTTTATTTAATATTTGAACTACAAAGCACAAATAATTCAGATAAAAAAAACCTATGAAGAAACAAAAACAACATCCCTCTTAAAATTAAAGCTTTTTCTGGAAAAAATAATTTTAAGAAAGAAAATGTAATACTGAAACCTTATTAAAAAATTAAGAATAAGAAAACGAAAATAAAAGACTGATTTTAAGAAATGATGCATTGAGAGACCTTAAAAAAATTTGGTATAGTTCTGGTTGGATTTTTGCTATTTGTAATTCTTTGTTTGATATTAAAACTCTTAAATTAGTTTTATTCAAATGATAGATTTCTCTCTTTTTCTATTACTTTCGTAATTTTCCAGCTAGTAGTGAACAATTTCTTCAAAAACAAGCTTTTAAAACTAATGACATCAACACGAAGGAAGAAAAACGCGATCGCGACCGTCAAGTTGTTTTTTCAGTCCACCATAGCAATGCAAAAAGCCAACTTTACAGGCAAAAGTACGGAAACATAAATGAAAATTCGTTATCTTTCATTGAAATTCCGGACTGTAATACGATTTCAATACTTTCACATAATCAGTAGACACCTTGGAATAACTAGTTTGGAATAAATAGTTTTTTTTACGATTGCAAAAAGAGTATTTTTAAAAAATCGGAAAATCGGAGTTTTTAGGAAAAATTCGGATCATCGAAGAAGAAACTAAAAATAGGAGTAACTCCAATAAAATCGGAGTACTTGGCAGGTATGAGATAGCACAACTTGATCTTATTTCTAAGTTTGCCCTCTACGATTCTCTTTAAAAAACAATAATACCTAATGCATAGAAATTTGAGTTACCTACCTTAAGAATCACAAAATAGTATTTGGCGATCACGGATTGGCGAAATTTTTTTTCCTGTCGAATGCAATAGTTTTACTGGTGGGAAAACTCGCTTAGTAGAAGAAGTTATAATATTTGAAGTTGTTTCACAAAATAACTACGGGAATCGAACGATTGTGTCTCTTCCTGCACAAATATGCAAGTTTTTTTGCTGATTTTCACCCCGGGGTTTCACCCCTTAAAACTCATTTGCGACCCCCCTTTCTATACCAATTCTTGTTCGTCTTGATGAGTACTATCATCCCTCCAAGTTTGTACTCGACCTTTTGAGACACCCTGTATATATATATATATACACACATATACAAAAGCAAGATAAAAAAAAGAAAAGGGGGGACTTGGCTGGCTAAGGAGTTTGTTTAGTAAAAGTATTTGTTAAATCGAGTTTTATGTTAAACATTGCTAAACATTGCAATGGCTAAACATTTAACTATATTAGGAGAATATAGCTTACTAGAAAATTTTTTTAAAATGTATTTTGTGAAAGTACCTTTTTTTTCTTAAAATTGAATTTTAAGTACCTATTTATCAAATGGTGAATTTGTGAAGGTACCGTAAAACGGTAGTAAAATTGCCCTGGACAGACTACTGATAACTGCTAATTAAACTTAAAACACCGGGACTAAATTAACACACACTCACCTAAAAATAAATGATCGAGTAGCCCCAAATGCTGTTCTACGACGGGGAAGACCTAACGCTGCCGATTCAACAACTTGCATTCCCGACGGAATACTTGGAGCATAGAGAAGACTCAGCTCCGGGAATCCTTCAATGATGACAAGTTTGTCGACCTGTGAGATAAAACAGATAATTAAATCGCCTCTTATAGAAGCCACATCAGAACAATTTTATTCTAGATTCTAAGGTCTCAAACCTTAGAATCCCAAAGTACTATACTCGACAGCAACGCGTTTCTTGAACTCAGTACGTCACAAATGCGGAAGGAGAAATCGGTAAACACTAAGCCTGTTGGGTTGATAGGAGGAGTTTCGGTACGCAAATCGTGATTGAAAAGCACTATATAAACATAAGTTTAACAAAATAACCACAGTTTTAAATTGAAGTTCTTCATTTCACTTAAAATTCACACACCGCGATGGGAAACTAGTTTGTTTTGTTTCTCCAGGGTCAAGTGACGTCGTAGGGTCAACTTAAGTTGCTGTCTACTCGTAGTAGAATAAAACTTAAAACACCGGGACTAAATTCACACACACTCACCTAAAAATAAATTATGATCTACCGGTGCCGATTGCGACACAACTTGCATTCTCGACTTGGAGCATTGAGAACTCAGCCAGGATTGACCAGCAATCCTCCACACATTGACTAGTGTGTCGACCTGTGAGATAAAACAGACATTCGAAAAATTAAATCGTCCCTTAAAAGAAGCCACATCGTTACCTTAGAATCAAAAACTACCATCTCCGTTCGGCAAACTTCGGGAATCCCGATCCTTGGCGATCGGATCGTCGTAGAAGCTCGTTTGATTGGTTTTAATCTTTCCATCAGCTCGATGATGTCATCAGCGCTTACGAACCAATCAAATGAGCTTCTCCAACGATCCGATCGCCAAGGATCGGGATTCCCGAAGTTTGCCGAACGGAGATAGTAGTTTTTGATTCTAAGGTGACAACATGTGCTATACTAGGCAGCGACTTAAGTTGACCTTACGACGTCACTAACAAACAAACAAAGTAGTTCCCAACGCGGTGTCTGAATTTTGAGTGAAATGAAGATCGTCTATTTAAAAATATGATTATTTTGTTAAACCCATGTATGTATGGTGCTTTTCAATCACGATTTGCGTACCGAAACTCCTCCTAGCAACCCAACAGGGTTTGTGTTTACAGATTTCTCCTTCCGCATTTGTGACGTACTGGGTTCAAGAAACGTTGCTGTCGAGTATAAACTACGGTACAGACCTCTAGCGCCATGTTTACCCACAGCTCAAATTATGACTGACACAGATCTAAATATTAATATCATTAATACAACCTAAAATAATAATAATTAAGTAGATTATTGTTAGAGATCGAATAGTTCTATTAGATCTCTATGATGATGACTATCATGTTGCTGTGGGTAAACATGGCGGCTGGAGGACTCTTTCTAAAGCTGTTTCCTAAACTAATACATCTTAAAATTGAGAATTCCTTATGAAACGATGAGTTGCTAAGAACAGCCAGAAATGGCCAACCCTAACGATCGCATAAAGCTGTTTAGGAAACAGAATACTCTAACCCAGCGATTCTTAAATTGTGGTCCGCGGACACTCAGGGGTCCGCAGCGCCTTCCTTGGGGGTCCGCGAGTAATTTTGCGGAACACTCAAGTTACCTTTGATTCCAAAGATTTTTAAAATGAGATAAAAGTTTAAGAAAATATTAAGTTTAATAAAAGATTAAGTTTAAAGGGGCAATTAAATTTCAAAACTTTTTCTTGGGGAGGACCCCCGACCCCCTCTAAATTTTGACTACTACTTATACTATTTTTTTCTTGAAAATTCTGCGGTTTACAAGAAGCTGTTTTTTGGGTGTAACTAAAAATGTCTCAAAATTAACTAAAACAAAATACACCTTTATGAGGCAAATTCTCAAAGTTTTTATGGGGGAGACACCCAGACCTCCTATTATTACTTGAACTAATTGTAAAATTTTAGCATAAATATGGAATATTAAGGGTTATAAGGAATAACATTGAGTCAACCATCTGATACAAGTCTGGTTACTGATCTGGGTGTTCAAAATCTTGGGGGGCCGCGATGTCTGGCTGCTACATAAAGGGGGCCGCGGTGATCAAAAGTTTAAGAACCACTGCTCTAACCTAACGCCCGTAGCTGATTTGAGATTTCCACAATCAAAATAATTTAACTACTATTCAATACTTCCTGATCGATTTTTAACCAAGAGGGTAACGATTGGTTTAAAATACGGTGTTGAAAGATTTAATTAACTTCAGAAGAACTTTATATAGTTTTCACTCAAAAAACATCAAATTTCGATATTAAACAAAACCCAATCGAACAACCCAATGGCATTTATCAATGACTATTTAACACTTTGCCTGAAATGCGCGGCAATTATTAATCCCCGGTTTATCAAATTGTCCGTAACATACACATAAACCAACATCTGTAATTTTGTTTGGAAACAATACTTAAATTTTCAACAGTAAAAACTTGAGATAGCTCAATAACATAATAACAACCAAGCAGACATAACTGCTAAATACAACTTAAAACTCACCTATAAAAATACAATTTCCGAGACTCCCAATACCACCTGCAATGCTTGATGGGAACAATCCTCACAGCCGAGACGTGACGAAATGGCTACCAGGTACTTAGAAGGATGGGCTCATTAAAAAATCGAAACTTGAGTTGCGCTGTCCCCTTCCTTCCGAACGGCCACAGTGTACAGAGTCCGAGAGGCGATAACTGAAATCGAAAAAAAAAAACCATTGGGTATAGGGGCCTCTGGGATCGCACTCATGGATCATGAATGAAAACTCACTGGATCATGAATGAAAACGTCACAGCCAATCGCAGCTGTGACCACAAAATCGTACAGCCCTGTCAATCACAGACGTTTGGGGGGCTGCCCTCTACCTTGAGTTGAATTTTGATAATAGCGTTTCGGAACCTCAGTTCGGGTTTTTTCACTGCGCATGCCAAACCAAGGAGTCAGAATGTTCAATTCCCGATAGTGTATGTCTACGCATTTCTTTTAAAAATATTTTCACGAAATAATATATTTTATGTTATACAGGGTGGTTACGAAATAACAAGCCTACTTTAAAACTATCTACAGACGAAACTACTGATAAAAAAAAATCTGAAATTTTAAAGAGGGCATTTTAAAGGGATGGGAATTTTTTTGAAACAAAAAAATAGTAAATTAATTAACTTAAATTTTTGCCTTGGATTTAGGGCCGTCACCAGAAGTATAGAAGGTAAATGTTTATTAAAACTATCATATCAGACATTTAAGAAAAAAGAAATTGTAACTATACCCTTTTTACTCGACAAAATTGCGTACTTTGAGAAATTTCTAATATTTTTTTCGTATGTGTCTGATTTGATAGCTTGAATAAACATTTATCTTTTAGATTTCTGGTAAGGCTGAGCGCGCACGAGTGACTAAAGTCGTACAACGACCAGTATCACTAGTATCAAAAATATCACTAGAAAACAATGGATCTCTATGAAGAAATTCTTGGCAATCGGCCAAGTGTCACGTCGCCTAGTGCGCGCACTCTAACTTGTTTCAATAGCCATGGCGACAATTTTGTCTTTGTCACCGTGACAAAAGTCACACTTGCGCGCTCAGCCTAACGGTCCGAAAACTAAGGAAAAATTTAGGTAAATGTACAGGGGGGTCATAACATAACGTCTCTACTTTAAAATTCTCTAAGGACAAAACTATTGGTAAAAAAATTGGTAAAATTTTAAAGAGGGCGTTTCGAAGGATAGGAATTTTTTCTAAACAAAAATATTAATAAATTAATTAGTTTACCTAAATTTTTGTCTTCGTTATCGGACCGTCACCAGAAGGATAGTCCGACTATCAAATCAGACATTTCAGAAACAAAATTATAATTATCCCTTTTGCTCAACAAAATTGCGTACTTTCTTAAGGATAGTTATAATTTTTTTTTCTTAACTGTCTGATTTGATAGTGTCTGACGTCACTCAATCCTCTAAACAAGTGCAAAGCGATTGTCGATTTTTATTTTAAAATATTGAATTAACTAAATCTTTTTGAAACTTTTCATGTCGATTTTTGAATTTAGTACCATTTTGTTTTCTGGAAAAGTGAATTTTTTTTCTGTTTTCAAAAAATGGGGAAATCGCTCATTATTATTAAATCGTATAACCGAACAAAAAACATAGGTTATAACAAAATCAGACACAAACCGTCCTTTTTTTACAACCGGATATACACCGATGTTTTTCTCCGGTTGTAAGTGAGGGTAGTAAATTAAAATTTTTCAGTCAGAATTTAATTAGTTTTTTTCCGCCGGTTATTGAATTTAAAAAAAAAAAAAGAAAAAAATAATAGCTTAAAACCGAAAATCGGGACATCAGTTAAATATCCGCGTGTCAGGAAAACTGTTTCAGCTTCGCATGGAGGAGCACCACCATTTTACGGTGGTGCTGCCATCTAGAGAAATACGGGGAAAAACTTTGGTTTAATCTTTCTGTCATCGTATTGAGGATTAAAAGCCTTAAACAAATTTATAAGTATTACCATGGCTTACTAGATACTTATAGTAGGGGAGCCCATGATGCTAAATGTGGATTTACTCGAGCGCGTCAGATAATCATAGGGGAGATACCTTGCATGCTTTTGCGTAACTCCATCAAATATAAGCTCTCTATGTTGGTGGATAAGTTTAGAACAGCCCGTCAAAATTTGACAGAAAACTAGTTACATTGACATACTCGAGCGCGTCAGATTGGCTACCAAGACAGTTTACAACTAGTTGAGCCTAGTATCCTGGCTACTAGTCTATAAACATCTTGTTTCGTACATTTTTCTCAAAAAGAGCGATAGCGTCTTACCGGTCTTGGCTTTACTTTGCAACCCTCCCGCTCCCTTATCCACCACTCAAATCGGCAGATTTTAGAAAATGTACACTTTTTAGCTGGTAACGAACCTACCTTATCATTATCTGACGCGCTCGAGTATGTCCATTTAACTAATTTTTTTTTTTACAAATCTGACGGGCTGTTCTAAACTTACCCACCAACATAGAGAGCTTATATTTGGTGGAGTTACTCAAAAGCATGCAAGGTATCCCCCCTATGATTATCTGACGCGCTCGAGGCTCGAGTTACTACCCAAAAACACTCTGGGCTCCCCTACTATTATACAGGCTAGCCGAGTACGGAAATCATTGCAAATCCAGATGGCATTATTGGACAAACCGGCAAACCATATTCACAGTGTTGAAGGCGGTGGGTGATATAGGTAGGTCTTGTAGCGCTTCAAGCGGGAAAAGTTGTCAAATGGTTTTCATTGTTTAAAACTCGACTAGCCTGGCCTGTATAAGTATCTAGTAAGCCGTGGTATTACCAACTAAGATACGAATTTTTAGTTTCAGTTTATATTAATCTAACAGAAATACCCGTTGATTTTGAAATAATAGTTTCACCTATCACCTGACTTCCTATGATAGTTCCTCTAGAGGCGGTGCCATTTATTAGCGGTGGTGCTGCTATCTAGCAAAGGCTAGAAAATGCTTAAACTAAAAAACTGAAGATACTACTTATTTTTTTTTAATATTATGGGTATAAAATTAATAACAAAAATTTATTTAACTAAATCTTCACGCTATTTTAAAGATTTTGCTTTTCAATTTTTAAAAGTAGACGCTGTCAACATTTAGTTTAATAGCGATCATACCAAGCAACTTGAAGATATTAATTTCTTATTCATTATTTAACTATTTCCCAAAATAGTTAACTAGTCTATTTAATTTCATAACCTACTTTTTGGCAAAATTCTAATAGGGCAATTCCACGGAAAGTAGGACATGACAGTTGAAAAATTTTTTTCATAGTACATAGGTGTATGATACATCATTTTAAAGGGGAAAGTCCAAAGAAAAGTGTTCTGTAAGAATAAGTTATACAAATGAATTATTTTTCTTAAAAAATAAGCAACAAATTAGCCCTTTTCTGGCTGCAGAGATGCGTGAATTTTGTACATTATTCCTAGCTCTAATTTACTTAGGAGTTGAATTTATTTTGTGAATATTTTATTTATTACTGTAATTATAAGTATTCTTTTAACATAAAATGTAAAAAAAATAATCATTATATTTATTTTTATTATTAAAGGGGGTCAGTAAAATTTGCATTTTGAATGTAACAAGAGTAACCAAAAACATACTAAAGTTTATCCTAAGACAAAAATATTTTTTAAAATTCAAAATTACCTATATAGATTATCTCCTCAGATGTTGTTAAATAATCCCTAGCAGTAAGAAAATGTTACATACAAAATATCTGCTACAATTTCAATTTGAATTTTGTAACAAGAGTAACCGTTATTTAGTTGTAACAAGAGTAACTGTGAGTTTTGAACTTTTTATAACCTCATTCACCCTTTTAAGGTATTATTTTCAGTTCCTGCAAATAACTTTAAATTTCAATGCAACAACTCCAATCTAAAATTCGGTTTCGATATCCAAAAAAAAAATTATATTGCCGATTTAAAATAAAAGATATATTATTAAAATCAACATCTCCGCCAGACCTTGTAACAGCTCAGGGAGACTTTTCTTTTAAAAAAGAAATAAAATAGAGATATGTGCATTGAAAAAATGGCCATGTAACCTAAGATAGTCCCTAGCAATATAATAGGATACGGTACTTACGTATTAACACCACCGCAATTTAAATTTTTTTTTAATTAATTAAAATTAATTAATACCACATAATAGGTAATGGTAATTTTTGCTACAACTCATAAAATAAAACACTTTATTTAAAATCAAAACAATTTATTTTAAAACAAAGTAGTCAATCGGAACTTCTGCTGCAGTACCTAGGACATTATCTTTAAAAAAAAACTGGTTTTCCAACCGTGGTAAATACTAGGAATCATTATAGAATTGATTATATTGAATAATTATGCCTTTTTACATTTATTTGTTACCTTACTTTAATATGGAGCTTAATATCTAGTCAAGAATTAGATAAGTAACAAGAGTAACCATTTTCTTGTAACAAGAGTAACCAAGATATTAATTAAATAAAAAAAAGCATTTAAATTTAAAACTTTTTTGACTGCTTTTATTAAAAAAGTATACATTCCTCTCTTGAAATAGCCTAAAAATTAGTTGTGTTATGTGGTTTAGATAAAATATTTACTTTTGTACAGTAGAAAAAAACTCATGTCCTTTTTATGTAACAAGAGTAACCGAACTTCAAAGGTACCTATCTATAAAACTAACAATAATTATCATGATTTTTTTACATAAATATAAAATCTAGACCTTCTCCTTTAGTATTTAAAAAAAAATTGGGTATTTTTATAAAATTCCCCTTCAAAGATGCTATTATGTGTAAAAACACCCTTATCTATGTAACAAGAGTAACCGTGGAATTGCCCAATACATCTTTCTTATCTTTGTCACAAAAAACGTTTATACTTCGCGCAAAAATTGTCTTTATTTCTGGTTATGGTATTTGAGTACTCTACCTTTGATAAAAATTTTAAATGCCTTTTTAAATTTTAAATAAAACTTTTTTTGAAGTAGTAGTTGAAAATTTGAAAGTAGTTTTAACTAGTAGTTAATTAAAAAAGTAGTTAAACTATTAGTTGAACTACTTTAAACTAAAAGTAGTTGAACTACTTAGTTGATCGTTAGTTAACTACTAGTTACAACTAGTTCTAGTTAACTAGTGCCGAACACTATAAATAAATATTAAATTAAATATTTTTATAAGTTTATATTTCTTACTAATTTTTCACATCAGATTCAGAGTTTTTCCAGGTATTTCTAGTTTTTCCCAGTGGGATGGGAAAAACTAGTTTTGAACGGGAAATACCCAACCCTGGATTAAATAAGGAATAGTACCTAGAACCTGAAAATCAAGGATACATTCTAAAGCTTTTTGAAAAACACATAATTTTTATTGTTCTGTACGAATATCTGTACATTACCCGTATTTAAATAATAATGTCAACATAAACGCATCAAAATGATTTTATGGACGATACATATGTGTATATAAAAAATTATGATAATAAAAAATGTAGGAACTTTGGCAATTTTTAATTTTTATAAGTGCATTAGTTGGTCCCTTCTTTGAAAGGGTGAGTAGCACTACATAACATTTGAAAAAAAATTGCAATAATTCCTCAAGGCTAAAGAAAAAAAAATTAATTGTAAAATCATCGAAAAAGATGATCTTAAGGTAAAAAATCTCAACTTCCATTAACAAGCATTATAAATCACATAAGAAAGAACACATAAGATATAAATATATAATATAAAAAATTTATAGCAAAAGATAAAGATAAATAAATAAAGCAAAAAACTTTCAACATCAAAGTTAGGTAAGGGTTGAGTTATGAATTGATAGAAAAAATTCGGGACAAAAACATGCAGTGTTTTTTTGGGAGGTTATTAATTACTACAGCTTAGTTTTGCAGCTGGAAGGAATTTTAAGTGTCAAGTTTTAATTTTTTGAGATTTTAAAGTCAAAATTTTTTTCGGTTCTTACATATTATCCCGGAGACCGTGCTGCTTAATCTGAAAGCATTATCATAGCACATTGACTGTTCTACAGCTGTGCCGCTGAATTTGACGGTCAATGAACGGTCGACGGGATAGTACCCAAGTACCACTGTTTCAAATTATCACACAAATATTTTTAACAAATTTGATTTAGGTCTACCCCGACGAAAAGTGTGATACAGTAACGGACCCTTTATCCGGCAAGCTCGGGGCCGACATTGTCGCGGATTTCGGGTCCGGTCCGTAAAAAACACCAGTAAAGACGCAGTAAAGCCAAAATACCCGCTTCCCAGTCCCTACTATCATTTTCAATTCTCGTAAATCTAAATTTCCGATCATATGAACGGGAATTAAAATTGTGTTAACATCGTCTGCGTTGTTCTGATCGTCCGTTTTAATAGTAGAGGATCCAGCAAAAAAATTCTGGCGAAGCACGTGGGTCGTCGCGGAACCGATAGCGAAGCAGCAGGAGGCGAAGAGAAGATTAGAACAGAAGAGAAGGGCCCTTCCAAACTTTTACGACGGCCGGAGAAACGCCCCTTTGCGGATAGCGGACAACTCCGCGAAGGCGCGTTTCTCCGACTTTCGTAAAAGTTTGGAAGGGCCCGAAAGCTGCACGCCTTGGGGGTCTTTTATACCCCACAGGCTAAAACAGTCATGGTGGCAAGGTAGGGACAACGGAGCCAACTCATTCACAGAGACGATGTCACAGAGACGATGTCACAAAAGGCGCGACGCAACCATTGCGCGTCGTAGCAGCATTTGCTCATTAAAAATTCTTTTAAATTTTTTTTGAATGCGAGCCGGATTTCGGGTTTCCGGATAAAGGGTCCGTTACTGTACAATGTTTCTTACAACACAGATAAATGCATTATTGCAGTGCGTCGATACAGGGGATAGTCACAAATGTCAATACTTAAAATCGGCCGTTTGTTCGTTTAAATACAGGACACAGTCATCCACCAAATAATCAAGGCGATACCAGGGGCTAATTCAGGTAAATTTTGGTACCTTCACAAAAAAAATCTTCTAAAAAATTGACATCTTCGCAATTATATTGCCTAAAATCGGCGGCTTCACAATACTTTCTACTAAAAAACCCCCTAATGTTTCCTAAAACTAATTTGTTTAAAAATATATTGTAAAGCTGCATAAAGTATTCAATAAATTGCTATAAAATGGAAGAAAAAAAGTAATTTAATACAGCTCTCATTAATTTTAGAGTTCCCATTAAAAATAGCTATAAAAATTTTCACATAAATAAAAAAAATTTACTATTTTTCACAAAAATGGGGGTCATGTTTAAAATCCTGGATACTTTGGAAGTTAAAACCTCCGAATCACACACACACAAAAACTAATCGTGAACAAACTACCCGAGTTCACTTTACATCATCTACAAAACACAGTGGCACTGAAAGTAGTATATTCCTCAAAGGGTAACTTCTCGGCGGGAGGTAAAAAGAGTAAAAAAAACTTGACCTCGGGAGCTGTCATTTTTCGATTGACAAGCCCCAAGTCTGCGGAATGATCACATCGGCAGGAGAAGTTTCAATACGGGGAATATCTGCCATCCATCCAATGAGAGAGTGGGGCCCTCATCATCTCATTGGTCATCATCATCTCATCGATCTCTCCAAATGACCTCGTGTTACTTTCGCAAATAATGCACACGGGATCAACTAGTTCGTCTGTCAAGGGGGTTTCTTCGGTCTGTCGGTCACTCGACGGGGCTTGTTGGGGCGGTTCTCTGGCTTCTGGGCCGATGGAGAGACCCTCCAAACCTGGAATCAGCCGATCGGGATTTGGACGTCTACTGTCGACAGAGAGACGGTGCCCTGGGGGTGTGCGCGTAGTTGGTAGCCTCCGTATCATATCTGTTAGTCGTAAAACATCAAGACCGCTGACCCGTATTACAGGAATAGAACGGCGATTCTCATTATCGCTCGCTCCCAGGGGATTCGCACGTTCATTTGACAAAGGTGGGTCCTGCGGCCTGGCACATCGTCTCAGGGAGAGACCAACACGCTGATTGGATGGGGGACGTCTATCGACGAGGCACCACCGGGCTCGACTGGAATTTGCCCCCAGGGAATTCGCTGGTTCGTTTGACAAAGGTGGGTCCTGCAGCTCGGCATTTTGGCTCAGGGACACATTTGGCACAATTATGACACGCTCTCTCCCAAACTTGAAGTGGAGACGCAAACGGTCCTCTGTCTTGGCGAGCTGATCCACCACAAATTCTAACTTGGGCCCGCGGAGCTCTTGCCAAGTGTCCCTTGGCCTCCCTTCTGATTGTGTCCGGCAGAGGACAGTGTTGTTGTGGTCGTCGAGAAAGGTCAGTTCGACGTCGCTGGGAGAGAGGGCGTTATTGTAACGGACTTCCACGAGCCCGTCTGTGCCCCTCGCGATCAGAAAGAAGAAATTTGATCTTCCATCAACCGAGAACGAAAAGTAGTTGGCGATATCAAGGACACGCAATGTAGAGAACTTAGAGAAGTTCGCGACGGAATGTGAAAATTCCCTAGGCGAGGGAGATGGTGAACTGTTCGTATCCATGGCGGAAATAAAATCACGCAACTACCCAGAAAAACAAAACGATTTGACCTCAATTTCACAGCAATTTCGATTGATTGAGCAACTCGCGGTCGCGATAGCGTCTACAAACAAAACAAATCATCCAACTTTCGAGAGTTGCCATATACTAATATACAGATAACTCCCAGGTTAAGGTCACAGATGTGCCTCACGACCAGTGAAAAATCTACAGAGCGTCAGTAGCGCCCTCTAAAATCATTCTTTAAACTAACACTGGGAAGGTTGAAAAAAAATGCCTATCTAAACCTTTTTTGAACCTTATTTTAAATACTCTTAATAAAATGAGATTATAATTATGTGGTTAAAAATTATTTCGTAATTCCTTTTAGTTTTGGGGTACTAAACAGCAGACACATAATAAAAAAGCTATTGATAAAAAAAACCGCAATTTCTGTCCAAATTAATTTTAAAAATGATTAACAATAAGAACCCACGATTATACGTCAGCTAACAGACAAATTGTCGTTAAGAGCGGATAAACTGTAGAGCAACACATTGCATATTTATGAAGGTGTTTAATATTTTATAATCTTAAAGATATTTTTCGAATATTTAACAGACAAAAGAATATTTTAAAACTTTTTTCTTCTTTTAAAAAAATAAAATTTAAAAAACCTATAAACTATTGTATGTAAACTATTACTATATTTTTTTCTTTTACCATTTCAACTGAAGACTTAGAAATAAGAGGAATTCAAATATTCTTATCCCGATTCCCTACGTCTACAAAATATTGTTTTCAATTCATTTGTGAATATTCCCTTTAAGCCTTCCTTGTAATAAAGGTTGACCTTCGCCCTATCATCAGAAATTGCATGACTGAACTATTTAGTTAATTATTTTACCAAATCTGGGGTTTTTTTAAATACAATTTGACAGAACTTTTACTAACATATTGCCGGGTCTGTCATAGAATTATTAAAACAACTCAGTATCAGCGCAATTCAGCAAAAAATACGGTTTGGGTTTAGGAAAGCTTTCAAACCGACTGAAATATTACAAATTTCATCGAAACTGAATCTAACTCTGCAAGAATAAGTTACGATTTTAGCTTTCGTTGGCAAAATATACAAGGTTAGTGACGAAGCTCAGTACAAATTGCTGCCAATCAGTTTGCGATTTAGCTAATACTGGGATGGAATAGACGACATTAGTGTGACGTCACTTGCTTGTTTGGAAACGTTGATTCTATCCGTGATTGGAAGTAAATCCGTACGGAACCAATCACGGATGGAATCAACGTTTCCAAACAAGCAAGTGACGTAATGACTAATGTCGTCTATTCTGTTCACAGAAATTGAAGATTGAATTTAATCCTTTACACTGAAGAGCGGTATCCCTTGCTAGTACACCCAGGGTCACTGGCGGATCCAGGAGGGGGGCTAGGAGGCTTGAGCCCCCCCCCCCAAAATGAAAAAATTTTACACTATATAATATGGAATTTTATGCACCAAAATGAGTTAAAACCATGTTATTTCAAGGTCGAATTTTCAAAAATTTTCTGGGGGAGGACCCCCAGACCCCCTTGGTACTTGTAACTCTATTATTACAATTCTACTCTATATATTAAGTTTGTCAAAACGCAAATATTCTGCCATAACATCTATGTCCGAAATTCGTATGAGGTGTACCAAAACAAGTTGAAAAAGTGGGGTTTTTTTACTTAAATTTCCAAAAATTTCTGGGGGAGAACTCCCAGACCCACCTTTTAGTGGTTGGAGCAGGATAATTCACTACCTTTTCCATATTAAGATAATCAAGAAGATACAATTGGATTATAAAAATTCTTAGCCCCCCCCCCAAAACCAAATCCTGGATCCGCCACTGCCCAGGGTGAATTTTTAGGCTATACTACCCCCCAAAAACTCAAGCTTTTCATCATCATAGAAATAACCAACACCACTGCAAAACCCAAGAAGTAAAGAAATTTTGATGTTTGATAAAAATAAAATAAGGGCTGAATTTAGTTTTACTATTAAATCATATTTGGTAATTTTCCAAGTTTCGTAGGCCTTAAGTCGAAAACTCATTATCTGAAATTTTTTACCCGTTTGTCATATCAAGAGTACACTGTATTTTAATTGAAAACAAAATGGTAAAGTTTTCTTCTACAGGTACGGTGAACATTTGGAATACCTTTTCACCTAGTCCGTGATCACTTGCAGAGTCTGGATGTTTCAGCAACCCTTAAGATATCTATGTTTGCGGATTTGAAAGAGTCGCCGAGTGGATTTGGCGACTTTCAATGATCGCTGTACCCAAAAACTAAAAGCATTACAAATTCTCATAGAGGTAAGAACCAAAAGGAATTGCACTGTATCTGTTCCAAATGTTGGATGGCCAGAAATTTTTTTGGAGGGTATGGAGTAAATATGGATCGTCTAGTTTCAAAACCAGATAGAACAATTTTCTTCAATTTATGTTATGTTCCTATTGTTAAAATACAGGTCTACCAAATAGCCAAATTTTAAGCTTAAAAAAAAGTAGATCTAATGTACACTAATTTTGAGGGAAATCTATAATTTTGAGACAAAAAACAGTGTTTTAAAACTTTTCAAGCTGAAAAGTGTTCCAACTAAACTAAATCTATAAGCTTATAGATGTTGGTAATACTACCAATCTGAAATAAAAAATAAGGGTTTTGCAAATGCATAATTTGATTGAATATTTAGTTTTTTGTTATTCCTGAAAAATTAGGAAAAAGTGATTTATATGTGGTTTTGAAACCAGACAACTCATTTTGTCTATTCCTTAAGGACAAAAAAGAAAAACTTGACTTTTAAGGAAAGTTATATCCTACAAACCACCTGGCTGCCACTGAGTATCAACACTTATTTTTTTAAAGTATAAAAAAGGAATAATAGTACCTAAAAATCAAGGATGCATCATAAAGTTTTTTGAAAAATACTTTTTTTTTATTGTTCTGTACATTACCCGTATTTAAACAATGTTAACATTAAATGCATCCGTGGAAATATGAGTTTATCTAAATGAAGGAACTCTGGTCTAAAATATTTACATGAAACTGAGCAACTTTTACAAGTGCATTAGTTGGTCCCTTCTTTGAAAAGAACAGCACGACATGAACATTTTGAAAAAATTGTAATAATTCCTCAAAGCTAAAGAAAAAAATTTAAATTTTAAAATAATCGGAAAAGGTATAAATTCTCAACTTCCATTAACAAGCTTTACAAAACACATTTATATATAAGCTCTTGCAGAAAAATAAACTAGTGAGATGCCAAACTTGGATGCAACAAAAAACTTTCAACATCCAGGGGTCGATCCAGGTTTTATTTTTTGGGGCATATTTTTGTGAAAAAGAAATTGTTTTTGTGAAAAATTAAAGTCAAATTATATTTTAACTTTTCAAATATTTTTTATTTGAAACAAACAAGATTTTGTGAATATTTTCTTGCAAATAATGATCAAAAATGATTTGAATTTTGAGGAAGGGTTGTTTTATGAACTTTTAATTTTGTGAAGGGCCTTTTTTGTGAATCATTCACAAAAAAGGAGACAAAAAAGGACCATTCAGAATGGTCAAAAGGGTCCCAATTTTCGGCTGGATCGACCCCTGACATCAAACTTGATTTTTTCTTGGGGGTATTAATTATTACTAGTGTTTGGCAAATAGTGGTAGTTAACTACCAACTAGTCTGGGAAATTGTAGTTGCAACTAGTAGTTAACTATTTCCCAAAGTAGTTAACTAGTTTATTTAATTTCATTACCTACTTTTTGGCAAAATTCTAATACATCTTTCTTATCTATGTCACAAAAAAGTTTATACTTCGCGCAAAAATGGTCTTTATTTCTGGTTATGGTATTTGAGTACTCTACCTTTTATAAAAATTTTAAATATATCTTTTTAAATTTTAAATGAAACATTTTTTGAAGTAGTTTTAACTAGTAGTTCATTAAAATAGCAGGGGTGCAGAAAATGTTCCAGGGCCCAATATTTCCCCAGAACACTACACTTTGTCCAAAATTTCCCCAAAAAATGTCTCCATATTTTCATTAAAATGTACCCAAAAAAGTCCTTCATTCCAGTTTATGTTGCTACTGAAGTACAATGAGTTTATAAAATACAGTTTTCTTAATTACTGAACTTCTGTGAGGTTCAATAATTACCAAATAATCCAGAAGTTTTAATTTTTATGGACTTTATATCTTCTTATAGTATAAAGTATATATAGTAATAGTATATAGTAAAAATATACTTCACCTTAGCTCAAAAATATCTTAAAATATTAATTATAAACTCCCAATTTTGAGCTACAGTAAAACTCTTCTGTCTTTAACTTAACTTTTTAAGTCAGAAACATTGATGTGATTAAACAAGAACGCAATTTTTAGTGAGAATCACCGATCCTATTACAATTACGTTGTTTTTCTTGCATAATAATCAAAACACAAGGAAAAGCCAACTTTCAGGTATTTACCAAGGAATCTTGTTTTTTTGGCATAGTTCCGTAGTTTTCCGCTGTACATCCGTAATTCCGTAGTTTTCACCTAATTTCCGTAGAATTGGGAGGGTATGATATTGTCACCAGCCAAAATATTTGTTTCTAATAACAATTTGGATTTGTAGAGTTTTTTTCTTTATAAACTTGGGCAAAAATTTCCCCAGAACTGCCTGAATTTCCCCCGAACCATGTTCGGGCGTTCGGACATATTCTGCACCCCTGTAAAATAGTAGTTAAACTAATAGTTGAACTATTTTAAACTAAAAGTAGTTAAACTACTAGTTGATCGGTAGTTAACTACTAGTTGCAACTAGTTCTAGTTAACTAGTGCCGAACACTAATTATTACAGTTTAGTTATGCAGCTGGAAGGAATTTAAGTGTCAAGTTTTAATTCGGATGAGATTTTAGAGTACTACTTTCCTTGCAAAACCTTTAGATTAATTAACAAAAAAATTTAGAACAGATTTGATGTGGGTCAACCACAGCGAAAGTGTGACAAACGGCAAGAAGTAGAGATCAGCCAAATGAGAGAGCAGTAGCCATGGAGGACCAATATAATCTGTTCCAAAAAAATTTTTTTACCTTTAATGCTGCAACTTTGAGTGGCAAGAAGGAAATAGCTTTAGAAAGTCTTCCAGCTGCCGTATTTCCCCGAACTCAAATAATGAAGACACTTAAAAAGCATTTCGCTGTGGTTACACAAAACAGCTGGAGGCATGGGCGGATTTATGGGGGGTCATTGGGGGCAATGACCCCTTACTTCTAGAATAATTTCCTTTTTTGTAAGGGAAAATCATGTTTCCAAAGTCATCAGACTGCTTGGACCCCACCAAATAAATCCACCCATGGCTGGAGGACTTTCTAAAGCTGTTCCGAAAACATTAACTATCTTTTTAACAACAAAGATAAATGCATATATATATGCTTTTTATCTATGCAATACAGCAGTGTCCACAGTTTCTATTTCAGAAGGGAACCAAATAATTAAAAATCGGTCGTTCCTTTAAACGCCGGAAACATTTATCCGATAAATAACCAAGGTATTGACAGATACAAGACAGATTTTGGTGACCAATATCCTCTCAAGCGGAAATTAGTGGGACGCTTTAGAGTAGTATCAAAAAGCCTCATGAACGTCAGCTGCTGTTCCATGGGTGGGTTGAGTGGTGGTAGCCCCAAAAGGATTGAACATTGGAGCTTCCTCCTCGAAGAATAACATTTGGCAGAATATAATAAAATTTTCAGTCATTTCTTCCTGGATAAATTTTTGTTAAATTACTACTGTTAACCCAGCAATAGAGCAGGGCAATACTGCCTAAGCTCTCTTATCCTTGGAATGGGGAATTCGGACTGAGGGAACGCCTATTATGTTATGTTACAGTTAACCCAGTATCTCGAAGAAAAAAACTAGTCAGCTGGCTGTTGGATTATTTATACGTCAGCTAGTCACTTAAGAACATTGAAGCTTCCTCCTCAGAGAAAGAACTGTGAAGAACCGCCTAAATTTTTGTCACGTGCAGAGATGGCGGCAGGAAATTATCTCGGTTCTTCGAGGAGGAAGCTCCTAGATGTTCTTAACAGGGTTCCCACTCAATTTCAGTTAAATTAAATTCCTCGACTTTTCCCAGGTGAATTTTGAAGATTTTTCGGTGAAAAAAAAAACAGCAATTCACGGCATTTTTCGGATATTTCTTGCTTTTTTAACATTTTTATTTTCAATAAATTGTCTATTTTATCACTTTCTAGGGCCAAAATTGAAAGGCAAACATCAAAAATTGTTAATTTTCCAGGTTTTTGGCCAAAATGAGCAATTTTCCCTGACTTTTAAGGTGAAATTAAAATTCCTTGACTTTTCCAGGTAGTATTCCCTGATCAGTGAGAACCCTGTCTTAAGTGACCACCTGACGTATAATCCACCATCCTACAGCCAGCTGATGGGTTTTTTTCTCTTGGAGATATTGGGTTAACTATTATAATGTCTCAAAAATTTAGCCGGGAGAAAATGACTTCGAAACTTTTCTGTCACTGGCTCCCGTACTACTGTCCCAGACCTGCGGAGTGATCACATCAGCAGAAGTCAATATGGGGTATGCCTGGGATTTCTGCGTCGATGTTGCTGCGGTTCTTTGACTTCTGGGCCTAAGGAGAGACCCTCCAAACCGGGAATAAGCTGATCAAGCCTCCTGCGGTGGTTTAAACGTGCTTTACATTTAGCAATGGCCCGACAAAGAGAATCCATTTTCTCCTGGGAACATTCCTGATCTTCTGAGTTGTACGGGTCGTGTCCATCCATGTAAACCACTAACTGGAGTAGCAACTTGTCCTTTGTCTTCTTGAGGTGTCCCACCACTTCTTCTAAGGGGGGTCCGAGGAGGATTTGCGAATCGCAGCCTTCTTTTTGCGTCCGGCTGAGTACAAAGTTCTCGCGGGCGGCGATAAAGGTCAGTTCGACTCCGCACCGAGAGAAGGCGTTCCTGTACGCGAATTGCACGCGGCCGTCTTCGCCACTCGGGGTCAAGGTGAAGGGAAAGGGCTGTCCGTCGAAGTCGAACGAAAGGGGGATGTTGGCGTCCTCGCGACACCTGGTGAATTTCGGGATCAAGAGCGAAATTTCCTTTTTTTTCACACGACGCGAGGAAGATGGCGAACTGTTCGAATCCATGATGGCGAAAAACTACGAATACGAAACGCAACTGCAGAAAACTAAATGATCGTGACCTAAATTTCACAACAATGTAGCAACATGCGAATTAGCGTCTACAAACAAAACAAAGCACCTTTCGATTGTTGCCACATACTGATAACGTAAAATTCCAAGTTATGGTTCCAGTTAGCGGGTAAAGATCAGGATCAGATCTACCACCCGACCAGTGAAAAAAAAAATCTAAAGAGCGTTACTAGCGCCCTCTAAAAACTTTCTTTTTTTAATCTTTACTAAAAATTTACACGGGAAAGGTGGAAAATGCCTATCTAAACATTTTGGAACCACATTTGAAATACTCTAAGAAATATGAGATTATAACTATGTGGTTAAAAATTATTTTCTAATTCGTTTCAGTTGTAGGATACTAAACAATGCACATAAAAGGATGCTATCGATAAAAGAAACGTAATTTCTGTCCAAATTAATTTTATATCATGTGTTAAACATTACGAACTCACGTTTATACGTCAACTAGCACCAAAATTGTTGTTAGTTAAGAGCAAAAAACTGTATAGAAACGCAATATATTTTTTTAAGGTGTTTAATATATTTTAATCCTAAAGAAAATCTTTTTCGAATATTTAACAGACAAAAGAATGTTTTAAAACTTTTTTCTTCTTTTAAAAAAAGTAAAAGAATGTAGTACTAGACTAGTTTTTACAACA
Source organism: Tetragnatha montana (assembly GCA_963680715.1). Classification (NCBI taxonomy): domain Eukaryota; kingdom Metazoa; phylum Arthropoda; class Arachnida; order Araneae; family Tetragnathidae; genus Tetragnatha; species Tetragnatha montana. Next base: position 6,311,112 of record OY796678.1, on the reverse strand, counting down.
ATCAGTCCAACTAAGCCTATTTTTATTCTTTATTATATTCTTACATTAGAAACGGACGGGAAAAGACGGGATTAGAAATTAGACGGAAAAGTGATCCTCCATAAATGAATCATCAAAACTTAGTGTTTGGACTTATTCCCTTTTTCAATTTGATGATGATAATGATTCAATTGATATCCCGCTTGGAGGGGCTTTGTGACAAGAGGGGGTTACAAGAATTGTGACATCCCACACTATAACTTTTTATACAAGCCAAAAAAAAAAAAAATTTACTTTTCCAAATTAATTTTGAAGTTTTCTTGGTAAAAAAACCTACCTATTCTACTTATTCACTGCCATTTTTTTTGACATTTCTTGCTTTTTAACATATTTTTTAAGGCATAAATAGGACACTAATAATAAAATTGATACATTTCCAGTTGTTCCGAATCTCTTTTCCAGATTTTGACAAAAACTAGCAATTTCCCCCGAGTTTTCCATCACTTTTTGTCAAATTTAAACTTCAGTTCTTGATATTCCCGTGAAAACCCTGCAAATGTGGAAAAATGGGTTCAATTCCGTTAATGGTCCCGCTAAATACCGCCAAGCTCTTTTGGATATCAAAAATTAGAAATATTGCTAAATAATTTCAAACTCATAGATTAAAATGTTTAGTTATGTCAATAACCAGGGGTCTGACTAGGTGTTTTAAAAAGGTACCTATTTTGTGAAAATTTAGAAATTTTGTTAAAATTTTTCTGTAAATTTAGGAGCAAAATCAGCATAAAAACAAGTATGTAATTTTTAAAACATTAAAAACAAAAGAAAATTTAGTCCAGAATGGCTATAAACTTAACTATTAGGAGAATATTAAAAAAATTATTTTGTGAAAGTACCTTTTTTCTTAAAATTGAATTTTTTATGAAAGTAGTACCTATTTGTCAAATGGTGGATTTGTGAAGGTACCGTAAAACGGTAGTAAAATTGCCCTGGACAGACCACTGATAACTATTCATTTTATCAATAATTTTTTTTCGATATTTGAATATATGGGGTTCAAAAGAGCTTCTTAAACCCAAACTTTCGCCCACTGCTCTTTCATGGGAGCTATAAAACTAGAGCTATCAAAAATGCACATTTATTCGTAACAATTTTTACAAGTTTTGATTGGTTAGTACAATAAAAATTCGGCTTTGGCAGGGCTCTCAACACAAAATGTCCGATGTTATGAGAAGGGTGAGGTGGTGTGTCATCGCTTGCTCGGCGGACTTGTCCACTTGTCTTCCGGTGGGGGGTGCTTCGCAGCGCCCCCTTCTGGCCGGCACGAGAAGCTTCCGCTCTGGCTGGGTGTGGGACCCCCTCCTTCAAGGTTAGAAGAGACAGGAAGGTTAGAGAAGAGTCATTACAAGAACAGTCAGTTTTATTAAAAGAGTTTTTTATTATTGGCAGTTACATAAGTTAAGGAGTGGGTTATGAAGCAGGGCCATATCCAAGGGGGAGTTTAGGGGTTCAAACCTCTCCCGAAATTTTGACATCAATTTTTATAGTTTTCCCCCTTAAAAATTGTGTCTTTACAAACAACCCAAAAGGTCTAAAAATGAGTTAAAACCCTACTTTTAAGGAAATTCCAAAAAATTTCTGGGGGAGGAGCACTTTACTCCCCTAGAAATTTTGAAATCTACTACACGGAGTATTCCACATTTGTGTGACCTAAAGGGTCTCAAAATGAGTTTAAAACACTACTTTTAGGGGAAAATTTCCAAAATTTTTCTGGAGTAGGACCCAAAATTTTACCCCCCTTGAAATTTTACCGTTTATTATACTACTATACTGTTTTTTTTTAAACGTTCTTAACATTATGCTCTTTGATTGCAATCCAAAGGGTCTCAATCAGTTAAAACACTATTTTTAGGGGTGAGTTTCCAAAATTTTTCTGGGGGAGGACCCACCAGACTCCATAATTTTACTTAGGATTAACATAGTACACATTCTTTTGAAATTTAGTGCAACAAAATTTAAGTAAGTAAGTCATCACTTATTGTATGAAAGTACTCCTAAGGAATTAATTTGAAGTCAAAACCCCATCCGAAACAAAAGTCTGGTAATGGCCCTGTTATGAAGTATAGGGGTTATAAAATAAGTTACCCCATTTGAATTAATGTTGTTCTATACTAGACTGCAAAGTTTCTTAACCAAAACATGGGAGGAAAAACTGAGTAAATAGAAAGCATGTTGGGTTGTTGTGAGGAGTTCTGTGATAAAAAGAGATGCTATATGTATATACAGTTGACTCCGCTCAATGTTTTCACCTTTCACTGTGATCACTGATTCACCAAGAGTAGAATGATAACAATATCAGATTTATGAGAATAATTAAACAATTTGAAACTTAAAAGTTTCAAACAATGTAAGTAACTTAAGTACTTAGTTGTTTTTGTTGTTTTGACTTATGTCTGGGGACTCTGAAAATTAATTACATTGCAGAAACTAAAATTTGTGCCATTATTCCCATAAAATCAAATTATCCACAATTTTCGGACACGAGTGCATTTTTGTCTCCAGAAAAAAGTTGAAGCCCATCTTACCCACCTATTCAAGCATTTTACCCACCTCTTTTGAGCTTACTTACTTATAAAAAGCCAAACTTAATGTTACATTTTTTTTTTTTGGTAAATTGAGTTTAGTATTTTTAAGGCAGTTACATTAATCACGGCTGTTTTCCTTTCTAAAAACATACAAAGAGTGATTGATGCAAGGTTTGCATTCTTTTAGTACGTACTAGAGCCAAATGGCCTTTTAAATGCCTTCTTAGGGTATTTTTCGAAAGGGATTTTAATTCCCGATACAATTAATAGAAAGAGTGTTCTATCAAATAACTTAATTTGACACTCATTCATAGTTAAGTCCAGGATGCCTCATATGAGGGATTATGTTAGATATTACATCAATGGAGTACATAAAATTAAGGAATAAGTGCTAATAAAACCTTTTACATATACCTTAACCAGACTTGCCAACCTCTGAAAGTCAAAAATCAGGAGATTTTCCATAGAAATCAGGAGAAATCAGGAAATTTGACCATAAAAACAGGGTTTTAACTTGTTTTGAACACCTAGTCAGATTTTTTTTAGGGGGGGGGGAAGTCTCCTGGCTTCCTCTTTATATATCTGACTAAAATCAACAAAAATGCGATCTGAGAGGTTTCACACTAAATAGGCTCCTCTGACAACGAAAAAGTTTTTTCTGCATCGCAATTACAACGAGAAGCCAACTTCAACTAGGCGCCCGAACTTTCGCGAAAAATCGCTATTTTTCGACGTTTTCCGGAGAATGTGATCTCGAACACCGGACTTGTAGGCTTCTGACAACTCTAAAGTTGTTTTTTCTAAATCGCAATAGCAACACAAGAAGCCGCCTTCCAACTTGGCGCCCGCAGCGACCGAGAAAGCAGTCGCAGGAGGAACGGGACACTCTGCACGCAAAACGAAACTTGCACGAAAATCGCGATTTTTCCGACTTTTTCCACGAACTAGTCATTTTTCTTGGAAAAAATCCGGAAAGTAAGGATTATTTAACAAAGGCATTATGTGAAAAAAATTCAAATCAGTTCGCAGACCGCAGGTTGTGCATCACAAATTGAGCGGAATATAAAATTTCAAAAAATCGGAATTCCGATAATTAATACCTTTAAAATTAGCGGATTTCCGCTAATTAGCGGAAAAATCACATGCCTGAAATACTACATAATTTCAAAAGAAACTATTTACGGTTGGTTTTGGGCAGAATTTCGAAAAAAACAGGAATTCCGAAAAAAAGCGGGAGAAAACCGAGAAAGCGGGAGATTTTCGGGGAAAATCCGGAGGGCGGGAGGAGAGAGCGAAAATCCGGAGTCTCCCGCCAAAATCCGGAGAGTTGGCAAGTATGCTTAACACTATACTAGACAGCAACTTAAGTTGATCATACGACGTCACTAACAAACAAAGTAGTTTCCATCGCGGTGTCTGAATTTTGACTGAAATGAAGAACGCCAATATGATTATTTTGTTAAACCCGTGTATATATAGTGGTTTTCAATCATGCGATTTGAGTACCGAAACTCCTCCTATCAACCCAACAGGCTTCGTGTTTACCGATTTCTCCTTCCGCATTTGTGACGTACTGGGTTCAGAAATGTTGCTGTCGAATATAGAACATTTCATAGAGAAAATCTCACCTTGCTTATAAGATCCAGCCGTATACACGGGTCTAGTAGGGCACCTTTTGATCGTAGCAAACAGCCCATCTGAAGCCTGGAAAATAACAATTATTTTAGAGATAGATTTGAAACAGCTTTATAGTCATAGTTTAGCATAAAGAAACTATTGCCTGAACTAACTGTTTATAGACATCTTAAAAAAACATTGCAGCAAACATTGTGTCTAGTATTTGAAGAATATGTTATATTATCAATTTGTACGATTAAAAAAGTACTCTCAAAAATTATAATTGAATAATTAATTGTAATTGGCAGTTTTTTCTAGGCCTCTCATTGGCCCTTTTCTGATATGTGATCCTGAAAGACTAGTTTCAAAAGCAAGGATTCTGAAAATGTTTTGAATGTGAATTTTAAAATGCATCTCATGGTGATTGGGCTTTACTGTGCAGACTTGGATAAAACAAAAACTTTCCACTCCCAATATTTCCTACAAATGAGTTGTCTAGTTTCATACCAGATAAGTCACTTTTTCCTAATTTTTCAGGAACAAAAAACTAAATATTCAATCAAATTATGCACTTACAAAACCCTTATTTTTTTTATTTAAGATGGTAGGAGATGGTTACATTATTAACATCTATAAGGATTTAGTTGAAGCACTTTTCAGCATAAAAGTTTTAAAACACAATTTTTTGTCACAGATTTCCCTCAAAATGAGTGTTAGTCATGAAGCATTAGATCTATATTTTTGTTGAAGCTTAAAACTGCGCTATTTACTAGATCTGTATTTTAACAATCAGAACATAACATAAACTGAAAAAAATTGATCTATCTGGTTTTAAAACTGGAAGACTCAAATTAATTAAGTGTCCCCCAGTCCTTTAAATTTTGACTTAAGAAATTATGACACCTAAATGTCGTGATAATGCTTGTGTCAAAAAAGTAGGAGGAAATCCACTTTGTTTATCAAAAATATCAAATTATTTCAAAAGATTTTTTTTTTTTTTTGCAAAATCCTAAAGTTTTCAGCACTTAGTGTGCACCAATTTTGTAACTGTAAAGGATTGAAAGGATAGTAAAGCAGTATTTGAGTAAAGCAGTCAGGTTTGAAGAAAGAAGAATGGCTCACCTGTCTGGTCGAATCTATGCATGTGTAGGGATCTGCATAGTCTCCCTTATTGTTGCCAACTGGGAAAGAAAAACACCCAACATCAGTATAGATACACTTTTATACAACAGTATGCTACAGGGATGAGATAGACAAAAAAAAGTATGCAAGAACGACATTACGTTTGAAAATAATAATAAATCAGAAAAGCTAATAGTAAGTAATGATCAATGTTAATTATTAAAGCAAATTCTTGCACTTAAAAAGAACTGAAACAAATAAAAACTACCCTTCAGAAATCATGATGTAACTATAGAAAATAATAACTAAGTGAAAAAAAAAAAACGAAGTGAAGACCAATTTACAAATTCTATCAAAATCACTGACAAAACATAGATTGTTGAGTGGCTTGTGTACTACAGATTTTTTTTTTCACTACATATAGACAGAAAAACTAAAAATGTACATTTAGAATCTTGAAATATGATGGCAAAAATCAGAAACTAGATTAAATTCCCCATTGCCTTCTTTTTCATTTCAGGTAGCAAACCAAAGCTGATAAAAATAATTTAGCTGCCCCAATTATGAAAATTTACCATGGAAAAGAGTCAAGAATTGAATTCACACAAAATGAGAAAGATGTAATTTTTAGTTGAAAATTCCAGTTCATAAGCTGATTTTTTTACATTAAAAATCGGAAATTTTTGTTGAAAAATTAAAAAAAAAAAGTCTGATAAATCTCAAAAAAAATTTAGGCTCTGGGATGGGAAATAAAACAGGGTGGCTACAGAAATTGAGGGGGAAAAAATCTGTTTTTTTCCCGGACTTAATTACAGCATTTCCCTGATTAACGGGAACCAATTTTACTAATTTTCTGGCCATCCCTTTACTTAGAACCTTTATGCAGAGGCAAGATACATTTTAAAAAATCTCCACTTGCTATTTAAAATGGAGAAAAATAAAATATTTAAATTAATAAAATGTAATTTTAACCTTGAGTGGTGTTCAAGTCCAAACATAGAATTTGTCACAAAATATGTTCCTGATTGAGATTAGAAAAAAAAAAATTCATATATGGTTTTGGAGGAAAAAAAAAGTGGTAGCACAAAATGCTCTAATCAGGAAATACCCCTCATTTTCAAATATTTTAAGAATTTCCCCAATTTTTTTGGATCAATAAAATTCCCTGATTTTCCCCTGAAATCCCATATTTTCAGGTTCTGATTTCTTTAAGGACCTGGACCATTTTTCAAGGACTTTCAAGGACCTAAATTTAGCGAAAAAAAATTCAAGGACTTTTAAGGACTGTGGGAACCCTGTATGAATTCCAAGATTTTATTTTGTAGGAAGGAGAATGGAAATGCACATTTAAAGATTGGAAAATAAAAAAATGTTGAATTTATATTTGAAGCTAGGCAGATTTTCAAAATTTCCCTGACAATTCCAGGCTTTTAAAGTTTTTCAGGTCTGTGGCTACCCTGAACCATGCTCTCAGCTTTTGTACAGTATACTAAACAAATTTCTGATAAAATTACCATTAGTACAATAAGTCTTACAGACAAAGATATATACCAATGCCCGTTGCTATTAAAAAAATTTAATGGCTTTAAGCTTTTAATCTGCCAATCCACAGAACAACGGGGATCCCAAATTGGAATACAGTATTCCAGAGGTTACAGTATACCATATATTTCTGCATTATCAGCAGAGAACATTCATATCAATTTTTTTTACTTAGCCCCTAAATTATTTAACAATTTACCTTTTGATTGATTTCCAGGTTATTCTAAATTTATATACATTTAAAGGCTTATTACTTAAGATTTCTAATTGGAATAGATGTTTTGGGTGTTTTTTTCTCAATTTAGTAGAAGCAAATGTTTATTTTTGATATAGCTGTGCCATTTTCTTTCCTTGGATTTAAAGAAAATACCATACTACTTGTATTTTGTTGTTCTTGTACATTTGTTTTGTATTTATTTAAAATTGTAATTTTTTTGTAATGATAGGTTTGATAATTTGTTATACATGGGTTTTGATTTAAAGGTTAAATTTGGAAAGAGAAACCCTACTGTCAGCTTTTATACTGTATGTATTGCATGCTATAAAAATTCTGGTTCAATTCCGTGACCTGTTCCACTAAATACCACCATGCTTTTTTTAAACACCAAAATTTAGAAATATGGCTAAATAATTTCGAATTCAAAGATTAAAATGTCCAGTTATGTCAATAACAACCTTAAAAATTTGTTTATGTTTGAATATATGCCATTGAATACAGCTTGGCGATATTAAGCGAGACAGAATTGAACCAAAATTGATTTTTTTATAAAAACTTTACGCTTTGGGATGGAGAAAATAAAATTACCTGCTGGACATGAATAGTGAGAAGGGTTCGATGGCTTAATTATAATTTGCTTGTTGATATCCTTCATCATCATAGCATCCTTCCGGTTTTCATAGTCTGAAAGAAAGGGGGGAAAAGGTCAGGAAACAATATCCAACTATAAGAGGAATTTTCAACCATTATATGTGTAGAAGAAACACTTTAAGAAATAACTCCTTGTTATTTAATATTAAAAAAGTATATTTAAATTAATTCAACTTAATTTTAACCTTGAATGATGCTTGAGTTTAAACAATAGCATGCATCATAGAATTAAATAGATTAGAAAAGTAAAAAATATTCATACATGGTTTTTGAGGAAGAATAATGATAGTAGCACAAAATGCTCTCATCAGAAAATTTCCCTGACTTTTCCAGATTAATAAAGTTCCTTAACTTTTCAGGTTCTGTAGCCACCCTGTGTAAGTTCTTTGAGGGTAAGGAATAGGGCAAACTAAGAAATTATTGAGAACTTTTAAGGACCGTACAAACCCTGTATTAGTATGTGTAATACCACGGCTTACTAGATACTATACAGGCTAGCTGAGTTTTGAACAATGAAAACCATTTGACAACTTTTCCCACAAGCCCTACCTATATCACCCACCGCCTTCAACACTGTGGATATGCTTTGCCAGTATTGCCATCTGGATTTTTAATCATTTCCGTACTCGGCTAGCCTGTATAAGTATCTAGTAAGCCGTGGTAATACACTACCTAATTGGCTGTCCCTGTCTTCCTCTGTCAATAACCCCCCCCCAAAAAAAAACAACAACATTTGAGGCTGGTTTTTTTTTTAAAACCCCACCTGAGTTTATTTGGGTCTGTGGGTGGGTTGAAAACCATGACTTAATGGGGCCTTACTTTTAAAGGTAGTGTCAATACCTGTGTAGAAATCACAGGCGTGTTGTGATGGTAGTAAACAAGGTGGGTTAAAAGGATCAATAGTTTATTGCTATTCTATCAGTATTTGATTATATGCTCGAATTAAGTCTAACTTTGAAAAGACGGTTTTACCATCCAATTCTAGGTCAAAATCCGGAATACATTTCATGGGATATACCTGTCTGGTTCTGTAATAGCATTAGGTTTATGATAATTGCCACAGGTGCAAACTAAGGAGTTATCAGCAGGGATGAGATTGGCAAAAAAGCAAAAAGTCTGAAAACTGCGCAAAGGACATTTAATCTCTTAAATTGGGAATAAATCGGAAAAACTTACACTTTAAAATTAAAATTTTTAATGTGTTTTAAGCTGTTATATTAAAGTGGCTTAAATAGGAAAATTTATCACATAAAAGAGCCTCATAAGTCAAGAACATGAACTTAAAAAAATGAAATTCCTATCAAAAATTTCAGTTCATAAGCTGATTCTTTTTAAAGTAAAAAGTCTGAAATTTTCAAGATAATTTCAAAAAAGTCTGAAAAATCCCATGTATCAGGAGTGTGTGAACCCTGTTTATGAACTGGCTACTTAACTGAACTAACAGCAATAGATATAAGAACAGTTTAAAAAGTTAAAGGAAAAGAGAAATACTCCACCTAATTGGCCATCCCTGTCTTCCGAGTGTTTCCTTAGACAAACGATCACAACAAAGATGACGATGACCAGCACCAGAGAAGACACAACGACAGGAATGACGAGAGTCACATTCTTGTAAAAGGGGAGGTCTGTCTCCCGCTTTCCAAAGGCCGGGGAAGACGTTGGACCTAGTAGGGAGAAAGGGGATAAGTCCAAATGCTCTTTCTCCGAATTTAAAGCACTTCATAACGCTCGATGGTTCAACCCTTTCAGTACTAAAACACCGGAGATTGCCATTGAATACTGTAGAAACTTTGGGGGCAGTGAAGACTGAAAGGGTTAAAGCAGTTATTTGATTGTGCTGCAATAAAAACTACAACAGTAAGTCCTAGAAAGAACAGAGGTACTACAATATCAAGGACCCTATTCTTAAGATCAGGTGTCTGTCTAGGTTTTTTTTTAAAGGTACCTATTTTGTGAAAATTTAAGTGCAAAATCAACATAAAAACATGTACAAATATTTAAGCATTAAAAACAAAAGAAAATTTAGTCCGGAATGACTTATAATTTAACTATTAAGTAAGAGAATATAGCTTACTAAAGAACTTTCCTTTAAAAATGCATTTTGTGTAGGTACCTTTTTAAAACTGTATTTGTGAATGTACCTATTTATCAAATGTTGAATTTGTGAAGGTACCAAAAAACGGTAGTAAATTTGACCTGGACAGACCACTGAAGGTGTTCAGAAATCTCACCAAGGCTCCTCTTGGAAACACCTTGACCCTTTCAGTCCTACATATACCCTGTCCTAGATTATGTGCAGAACACAGCGACAATTTTGGGCAGTCTAGGACTTAAAAGAGTTAACCAATAGTGTGAATTGATGGCACCTACAGAAATTACTCGAATATTATATTCGTTATCCATCCTGTTAAAGAGCACCAAACTGTTTTGGATGCCAAATATATTCAAATTTAGCCATATTTTTGTAGTTGCCATTTCTTTTTCAAAAAGTTGGTTTGCTCTTTTTAGCAATAAAATTCTAAGCTTTGGTGTCCACAAAACAGTTTGGAATTAATAAACAAGACAGTTAATGGAAAAACACCATCACAAAAAAGAGGCCATGGCCTTAAAAAAACCAAAAGACACACCATTTTCATGTCATCAGTACGATTATCATTGAGAAAAACATCACGCCCTGTCTGCTTCTCTTAAGGCCAACTTACACTTTCTTTGAAGCACTTACAGAATATATTGTTCTAAACCAGAAAGTAAAAAAGAAATACCCTTAAAAGAAGCAGAAGACATGACGGCACGACCGTATTCTGGAAATGCTTATGGAGTACACAATAAATACTATCACTAAATGAACACACACATACATGAACCATTTACTGCGGAGCAAGAGCATATAATACAGCTGTTGGAACAAACCTTCATTAGGAATTTACTAACAACCAATAATACTACATATTGCTCACCAAGGGCCCACAGCCTTTAAAGGAAAATATAATTAATTAAATTAATTAACTATAATTCACCCTTAAATCTATACTAATTCATTTATGATCAGAATTTCATTTAATTGATTAAATGTGAGTATTTAAAAAAATAATATGAGAACACATTTAAGACATAATTTTCTAATGTTTTGGTTTAAAAAAAATCATTTTAAATAGTTTGTATTTATAAAGGTCATAACTTAAATTCATTGCAAAGAAATTCTGACATTAACTAATGGTTTGCATGAATATACCAATACTAAGTTATTTAAGTTAACTTATCATTAAGTTAATCTTTTATGATTATTTGAAGTTAAAGACTTCTGAATCTAAAGAAAAACAGATGATCATACAAGGTGTACAAAATCAACTCCTTTTGATCGCCTTTCTAAAAAAAGACCTAGATTAGTTTTCCTAAATCAAAGCTTAAGAGATTTTAAAAAGTAACTAACTTTTGATAACCTTTCTAAACAGTTAGTTAGTAATTAGTTTTCCACAAAAAAATCTTAAGAGATTCTAAAAAGTAACTAATAGATACAGTGAATAAGGAGGAAATAACCATTTGAACTGTAAATTAGACTAAAATTAACAATTCTTATTGAAAGATAAAGAGCAACGGATGATTTTATAGTAAGACCTCAACATACTTTAGTATGACAAAATTAACATCACGAGAACAGTACAAGACAAAACAGAATGAGGTACCACAACCTCTCATAAAACTACACTGAAGATCTTATAAACTATATTTATTTGGAAAAAAGCACATTAAACTTCATAAAACTGCACTAAACCACACATAATCTAATATTAAACTGCATTGAACAGTTTTAAACTACATTAATCTGGAATAAAGCCCTTTTAACTTCATTAAACTTTACTAAACCACATTAAACTTTAGTAAACCACAATATTAAACTGCACTAAACCACACAAAACCAACTCCGCCTCCAAAAAATACCTAGTGAGGGCAAAGTCCGAAACAGGTACTCTCCCTGCGTGAGGCCCGCCTCGCTATGGGCTGTAACCATGACGACGTACTCCCTCTCGGGGGCCAGGTGGCGCAGTACGTAAGTGGGCGGGGCCAGACGGTCGGTCAGGGCAGTCCATTGGCTGAGGTGCTTGGGGCGGAACTGCACAGTGAAGTGGCTGATTGGACAGCCACCAGTCTGCCACGCCCCCAGATTCAAGGTCGCAGAGGTCACATTTGGGTGGAGGAAGGCAGACTCGTGGGGAGACATCGGGGCTGGAAAAAAGAATTGAATTTGAGCACTTATGTACACTAAGCTACATCAAAACTTGCTGACAATAACAACTTTTGTTACCAAGGAACTTCCGAAGTTTACATGATATGTTTTGATTGGAGTAATGATTCCTTTAAGAGTATAAGGATGATATGCTAAGTATTTTAATTACAAAAACCTAAATATATCAGGGGGGATATGATATAAATATATCATATTTAGGGTCTTTTAAGAAGCGACTTTACTTCACAATCTATCTAAGAGTTTAAAACTAAAAGTAAAAATTCAGTAACCATTTAATAAACAATATACCGAATTAAAACAAAGGTTTGATGTCTACGTATAGCATTATTACAAAATCTTATGAAGACAGTTAAGAAGAAGCAATCTTAATCAAAAGTTAAGATTAAGAATAGGCCTCTTTATGGGTCTTTAACAAGAACATACATTGGGGCTGGAAAAAATAGTCCATATCAGGGACATTATGCGCCAGGCAAGACACATTAAAACTATTATAGAAGTCACCCAAATGAGTTGAAACACTACTTTGTTTTAAGAGTATAATTCCAAACTTTCTGGGAGGACCCTTAGGCAGGGGTCATTCCAGACTTTTTGTGAAGGGTCCGGTTTTCGTAAAAATTTACTCATTATTTTGTGAATTTGAAGTTAGCGTTCAATTATTTTTTTCAGCCAGGAGCCTGTTTTTGTGAAAATAGGGTCAAATATTTGAAGTATTATGAAAAAAAAAGGGTCAATAAAGGCAAAAATACTTTGTGAAGGGTCCGAAAACGGACCCAAATTTCTTCTAAACAGACCCCTGCCTTAGGCCACTTCTTTTTTGCTTGAAATCCAGTGTTTTATACAATTTTTGCATTAAGTAATATGTGAGGGGCCCCTTAGAAATCATTATGAACTACCCCCTTAAAAAAAGAAACTTAAGTCTAGTTATGGGCTTGACTGGCTAAATTGCAAAGATTTTTCTTGGCCCCCTACTGACTTCAAACAAATGTAAAACAATTGATACCATAGCTCACTAAATTTACTTCTCCTTTATACTAATCAGGATTCATACTCTATCCTCACAGAGCGAAATTCAGGAGTCTCTAAGGAGTTTTCAGGAGTAAATCTACACTCATTGGATTTGAATCGCAGGAGTAATTCAAATCCAATAGAATTTTATGGAATTAAAAAAACAATTCTATAATAAAACTTCGTTTTGCTCTTGGACAGATGTTTTTCGGGTGTTAGAGGGAACATTCAGATGAAAAACCCGATTTTCAGGAGTTATATGGGCTCTTGGGGAAAAAAAAAACAAATTTCAGGAGTTTTTCAAGAGGCGTATGAACCCTGACTAATGAAGAACTTCCAAGTTGTGCCAAAACCCCCCCCAGCAATGTCTGTTTTTCAATACCATACCTGCCCCCAGGGTGCGTGCCACCACTTGTTCGCTGGGCTCTCCAGTGCCCAGGCTGTTGGAGGCTGTCATGTAGAGATGGTACCGTGTGCCGCAACGGAGCCCCTCCAGAACGTACCGCTCCTGCCCACTCGTTAGCCGCCGTTGCTCCCATTCACCCCCATCAGGCTTGTAGTGCAGGGAGTACTCTGGGGTGCAAAGGAAATGACATCAATTTACATTAACAATATAGTAGAATTATTATTGAGAAATCGCATTCTTAGAATTAAAGGGATTGGTGGATGAAGGTGCGATGTTACATTTTTTGAAAATACAATCTAATTCAATGGATGACAGATACAGGTAAGTAAATAAAACTTGGCACATTAAAAAATACACGTCATTAGACTAATTTCATACGCTCACTCAACGACAAAACCAGAAAACTATATAAAGCTGCAACAATAAAACTTTGAACCTTAAATTAGGGTTTTGTTACATAACCCCTTCATCTTCCAAGCCCTTTAATTATTATCGAAATTCTGTAGTTAGAATACTTAGGGGTAGATGGCGCTAGGTGCATGTAAGAAGATGATGTATGTTTGAAGACGAAAAAGAGAGTGCACGTTGTAGCGAGAGGTAGAAGTGTAAAAATAAATTTGTATGTTATGTTTCAAACTAGTTTGATTTCATTGAACTCTCCAAAGCATGAAGCTACCTCAAGATTTAGTAGGTAGACAAAAGTGAAGTTTACAGAATTCTAATTGAAAAATGCTTGTAGAATTATAATTAAAGAAAGATTTTTTATTGGAATTATAATTAAAGAAATATTACTTACAGAATTCTAAATGAGAAATGATGTAAACAAATGAAATTTGTTAAATTCTTATTATTAAGAAATGATATTTGCAGAACTAATTGAGAAATGATATTAGTAGAATTCTAATGAAGAAATTGTATTTATAGAGTTTCTAATTGAACTGGATGTTTGTAGAATTCTAATTAAAGTAATGTTACTTACAGAAGATAAATGAGTAATGATAAAATTCCTTTAAAGGAAAGGATATGAATTCAAAGGATAGTGAATGAAGACACCAAATAAACAAGTGTGGATCAGGAATAAAAATTACCAATAGCAGAATCCTTACTGAGAAATTATGTTTGTAGAATTCTAATTAAAGGAAGAATTTTTACTGATATATAAATAAAGAAATGTTACTTACAAAATTCTAATTAAGAAAAGATGTTCTGGATAATTCAAGAAATGTTACTCAAAGAATTCTAACACAGAAATATTATGATTATTTATAAAGTTAAGATTTTTAAATTTTTTCTCTTATGGTCTAAATTTCAGCTGAGAATATAATTTATGATACCAAATCAAGCACAGATGTAAATTTTTTAAAATAGAAACTTTTAAAATTGAAAGTAAAGAGCATGAATTTAAATTAACAATAGCAGAATTCTAATTGAGAATAGATTTTTGTGGAATTCTAATTAAAGAAATGATACTTACACTACACACAAAACGAACCATATTAAGAAAGTCCGATTACCTGTGATAGCAGACTTGTCCTTGGCGTCTTTTTCCCATTTGAACTCTACCGAAGAGTAGGTTGTTGAAATAACCTGAACTATCGGGGATGTTGGAGGGGCTAAAAGTAGGGGAGAAATTTAGTGAAAATCCCTTTTGATGGAATTCGTAAGGCACATCATAATCATCATTAGGAAACCACGAAACCAACAATGCGGGTGCAGTACACTATACACAGAAACCATAAGCACTATTCAGAATACGATCGTGCCGTTGCAACAGTACTAACACAGTATGTGAAGACAGATCTAGACATTCAAAGAAGGACAACACGTTATGCAGTGAGAATATTTGGATTGGGAGGAACATATATGTGCCAGAGCAGCAAAAGGAGAATGTTTTCATTTGATTCAACCAGTAACAGAAATTAATTTCTAACCAATTTGGGGTTGGTTCTCAAACAATTTTTTAAACAAAATTCAGACTTTTCCAGGTTTCTAGATTAATTTTATGTAAATCCAGATCAAAACAATTTTCACAATTTTAAGAATAATTTATCAATGCCCTTTAATACTTTTTTTCAAATATGAAAATCAGACTGCTCCAAAGAAGTTCAGCTCCAAAGAAAATAAGGCACTAATTACTTCTGAGGTCATTTCTTCAGATACATTTTGTTACAGATGTAATTTGAGTACACTACCATCTTAATTAAATTGTTCAATTAAAAAAACTGTTTGGAATTTGGGATTATTCCCCAGAAGAATTTGCGAAACCATGATTTATTTACTACAAAAAAAAAATAAAATAAACTGTTAACATTTCAGCACTCCTCCTAAATCATAAGGTTTGAAACCAATGAATTAACTATTGTCTTAAGAGTACTTGAATAACTTTATATTGAAAAGGATGTCTGAGGAAATGTTTGGAAACCTCAAGCTCCCAGAAAATGTTTGGCAATTCAACCATTAAAAATAAGCTCCAAATATTCTTTGGTGTTCTAGAATACATATTAACAATCTTCAAAATAATTTGGCTGTCTAAAAAATAACCTCACACGGTCTGCCAGTTGCCGACCCTAGCTCTAGAAATACTAACCATATCAGTTAATGTTTTAAACCAAAAAATTCCTCAAGCATTTCACGACACATGCCTTAAATTTCAAATCTTTTCATTGAATAGTTTTTATGCAATAGAAGCTTAAGTGAAAAATTTTATTAACAGTGTAGTAGTTGTAACTCGAAAAAAAAAAATGGAGATTCAATAGAAAATCCTAACAATGATTTAAGAAACCTGGAAAAGTCCTAAAATTCCTCTACACCCCAAATATACACCAAAACCCATAAATTCCCGAGCGCTCTGGCACACTGTGTTCCTCCTTTCTCTCCTCGGGCCCTACCTGTCTCCAGGGTCTTGCCCATTATCTCAGGGGAGGCGGGGCCAGCACCTGCCGCATTGTAGGCCCGCACGGCAATGTCATACTCCGTGAAGGGCTGCAGACCCGTAATGTAGGTGGCCTGCTGTTCGCTGGGAGCCCGCTCAACCTGCTTGAATGTGAAGGCATCCTCCACCCCAGAGACACGGTAGCCGACGTAATAGCCACGGATCAGTCCATTGCGGGCCTCTTCTGGCGGGGGCTGCAAAGAGAAATGACTTGGGTGAACATAATGCAATGCACAGTATAAATGGATTTATTCTGTGCAAACGTTGTAACCCATTATCATGTGGGTTTACCCGAGTTCTTGGACTTTTGCGTATTCTCATCCTCCCAAAAAAACAGTAACCAGACTTTTGTTAGGTTGACTCAACATCATTTCTAAGGTACAATTATATGATTAGAGTGAGATATTTGGCACAATTCTTTTTTCCTTAATCATATGAATTCACCAAATGGGCAATAACTCACCAAATGTATCGGCTGAATAATATAGTAGGGCAATTCCACAGGTTGTTGGTAAACATAAACATGGTAACTGACTGACATTTATGCAGCACAAATGCCAGTCAGTTACCAGTTAAATCAGTTAAACCAGTCAGTCAGTTAATTTTTTTTAAAAACTAAAAATATTTGTGATATTTTAATTAGGCCATTTGATTTAGCTAACAAGAAAGCAATAAACTGGGCGGAAAATATTTTTAAAAGTATTTTTGTGTGTGGGAAGTAAATTACAAAATACTTATGGTTTTCCTTCAAAAATTTCAGTCAGTTAGTTACCCATGGAATTGCCCCTTAACCCTCCACTATATATACTCATGTTTTATGTTCCTTATGTGTGATGTGATTTAGCTGTGTCTTGCCCAATCAAAGAAGTCTTAAGCTCTATAGAGTCCCCAATATGCTTTTTGCCACCAGAGATTTTTTTTCTTCCAATGCACATTGCTCGGCCCTACAATTAGTTTCAAACCATTGAAGTAATATTTGAACTATGTTGAATTTATGAATGTAAAATTTTACAATGTTGGGGTAATGAAAGACAGAAGGCTCTGGGGGTCACCCCTATAAAAATAACAAATAGAAAAATAATACTACTACATAAATGCTCAGTCAAAGCTTAAAGCAGTCAATCTGGTCCACTAATGGCCGACATTCCAGCTTTTATGCTGGGAGGTAGGGTTTCACAAAGTGAACAGTTTCTCTAAACCACAGATTTTTCAAGGAAAATATAAAAATAATACTACATAAATGCTTAGTCAATACTTAAAATTGTTGACTAGGTCCCTAATATGGTTGGATTTAGAAAGATTTATAACTACAGTAAACTGCTTTATAATAATGTCAAACCCAGCAAAGTTCCTACAAAAAGTTTTGATCAGTAATTTTTTATGCCATGACTGCTTCATGAATATAAAAAAAAATTAAATTAGAACTTCCCTATTTATAAATTCAATCAATTTCAAAACAAACAGAAATGATACGAAAGCAGGCAATAGTATAGTAGGATATATAGTATACATAAAAGTATGCTAGGTTGTAAAACTATTAAAAGTGAGAAAAACAAGCGGACCTGGAAAAAGTGCCCGAACCTACAAACCTGGTTCGGGGGAAGCCCCTGCCAGCTCCATAGGAGCAATACATTAGGTTCGTGTAAATTTTATTACGTTCGGGGGAAGGTTACAGCTTTTTCCAGGTCCGAAAACAAGAGTCCCAAAAATGGTTTACCTTCCACATGACCTTCATTGATTGAGCCCCTGTAGAATGGACGTGGACTTCTGTCGGACTGCCAGAAGGAGCTGAAATAACCCACAAGAATGTAACTTGCTTTCCCACATAATAGTCATAATGATAAGTACAAATAAATATTACTGCAGGAATTGTAAACCAATATTGGTTTGTTTGTTATCAGTCCCGTTAAATATCCCCAAGCTGATTTGGGAACAAACTATTAGGAATATTGCCATTTTATGTATATTGTTGCAATCAATACAACAGAATATTTTGATAAGTTAGTACAGGTAATTTTCAGCAATAATTCTGTTATTTGTCACACAAAACAGCTTGGAGGCATTATTTATTGATGCAGTTAATAATGGAATTGCAGCCTAAACTCAGAGCAGCCCTCATGGCCTCTGTTCATTTTTATGACGAAGGGACAAGTAGAGATTGCTGGCATCAACAAAACTTTTTTAATTCAATCACTATTCCACAAAAATCAACTCAGTTCAGTTTTTAAATGTTTACAAACAAACAGAACATCAATCAGAACAGAAACAATAGGATTGATTCAGAAACAGTCACCAAAAACATCAAGCAACCAATTCTACCCAACCCTTTTTTTTTCTGTTTTATCCTCTTAATCAGCTGATTGGTGATGAATTCTGAATGAAATTTGCAGCTGCCATAACAAAAAAAAAACATGTTTGGCACTGCTATAACATATCAAAAGTGTGACATTATTTCCATGATAAAATAATCAGTACTTAACTGCTGGTCATTGTAACAAAGGGGTTGTTATAAAAGAGGTTCTACTTGCAGTAGAAATAAAAACACCCCGAATGATTTAAGTCCTTATTAATAAACAAAACTGCCCCCAAAGTTTACATGTCCTCAAGAGTACCGAATAAAGTTAAATATAAGTGATTTTGACCTGTCGATTTTGATAAATTTAGAGGATTAATAACACTAATAAGAAGATTAATAACAATAGAGGATCACATTAAGCAGTCAACTAAAAATCAGGAGTGCTACTGACTTCAGCTTACAATCTCGGAAATCTTACAATAATGGACCTTTTATCCTGAATCCCAAATTCTGGAATGCACCAAAATTTTGAACCTTACAGATTTTAAAAAAATCTTGTTTTGAAGGTATTTTTTCCACAAAACTTTCTACCTACTACTACAGTGCTTCCAATGAACCGATAATACAGAATGGTGTACAGCCGTAAACTCGACGTAAATGCAACTAGATAGTAGCTATGGTGTTTGCAACGAAACATTTCTTTCAGAATGGTGTAGCCACTAAGTATAACGCTTAGAACCAATGGTGGGATTGGATTCAACATAAAAGATGTTGATAATTAGGATGTTTCAAAATTTTTTTTTTGAATTTCCCAGATGCCCCCCCCTCAAGTTGTTACAAATACTAAAACATTATTACCTGCAAATTTTCAGGGCTCTAGGACGATTTTTGACCCCCACACCCTTCAAAAGTAGGTTTCCCATGTTAAAGTATAGGGGAAATATTGAAAATATCGTCATTTTTGGTTCTTTTCAATTTTACGAGCCTGAACGCAGTCAATATCGAATTAAAACCTATACATCATCTTTGGGACATCATTGCCTCAAGATCCTATCGGAAAAATATTCCATGACACCTACTGGGGGATAGTTACACGGGGGTGAAAAGCGAGCATTCACCGAAAAACGAGGATGCTTGCGGGCGCTAGCGGCGGGAGCTAACTAATGGGTTTTTACTAATAGAAACAGAATAAGACGAGGAACCTTAGGAAAAATGTTCAATAAACACTTACAGCCATATTCACAGCCATCAGCGTCAGTGTTAAATCCTCGATCAAAGAAGAATTCCACCAATCAGAGTCAACGGAAAGCTACTTTTTCTTTCTTTAACCGCTGGTTAACCTCGACGCTGATGGCTATGAATATGGCTGTTAAATAGGCTTTTATCCAGGTCCCTCTGCAAACGCCGGCGAGCATAACCAGCACCCGCGGCAAGCATCCTCTGTTTCGGTGAAAGCTCGCTTTTCACCCCCGTGTAACTACCCCCCAGTAGGTGCCATGGAATATTTTTCCGATAGGATCTTGAGGCAATGATGTCCCAAAGATGATGTATAGGTTTTAATTCGATATTGACTGCGTTCAGGCTTGTAAAATTGAAAAGAACCAAAAATGACGATATTTTCCCTATACTTTAACATGGGAAACCTACTTTTGAAGGGCGCGGGGGTCAAAAATTGTCCTAGAGACCTGAAAATGTGCAGGTAATTATGTTTTAGTATTTGTAACAACTTGAGGGGGGGGGGGGCATCTGGGAAATTCGAAAAAAAAAATTTTACCATAGACTTTCGAAACACCCTATTGATAATGCTGCAGCTTTGACATTAGTTCTTAATTGGACCAAATTTTGTGCTTTCTTATTGAGCTTTAGATTTACAAAAATTTCAATTAAAACCTGGAATTCCAGGATTCATGCTGTTGAAAAAACAGGATTTCCAGGGCTGTAGTACCCCTGGTAAATATAACCAGGGGTCTTTTCAGACTTTTTGTGAAGGGTTTGGTTTTTGTTAAACTTTGTGAAAATCTGGGATTGACGACATTAACTGTGATCACATTAAACAGAGTCAACACTAAATGGAACGAAAAAAAAAAAACCTTACCCTCTTCCTCAGTCATGGTCTCCAGAATCTCACTGGGCTGCGACTTTCCCAGAGCGTTTTCAGCGACAACCCGAACATAGTAGGTGGTGACAGGCGTAAGTCCCCTAAGCGTTGCCACCATATCACCCCCAGAGACAATGAGCTGGGAGGTGAGCCCATTCCACTCTGTGTCTGCAAAGAGAATGAGAGCACCTTTAAAAAATGTGAAAATGACATTTTGGGTGATTTTTAGCACCAATGGGTACTTTTCTGTTCTGATGAGGGACTAGAGCAGGATTTCCAATTTACAAGTATACTCGAGGGTCACCAGACTTGGATAATATAGCAGCTAACACACTCGACAAGTGCGGAAAGTTTTAGGATTTCGCAGAAAATCCTTTTAAATCTTTTTCTTTTTTTTAGCAACTCACAAAAATTGGAAATCTGTGAACTCATGGATGAGCTGTGGCTCTTTTGGGATGTATTTGCAATTTTTTTTTTTATTTTCTTTGAATTCTGTGTAAACTTTTGTGAATCTGTTTTAAATTTTGTAAAATTTTTATTTTTGTTAATAAAATTGATTGATTGATTGAAAAAAAATAAGTTTTTGATAAATAAGTTGATTTTTTCTTACTGTTGTACATTAAGAAGGATTATCACCAAACCTAGGTAAATAATGTAACAGTAAATGTGCTTTAAATTAATACTTAAAGGACTTGAGGATCTTATTTAATATGCAGAAAATATTTAAAAAAATTTAGTGTGCAGAATGTCTTTTGTTTTATCCAAGTCTGAGGGCCACTATTGAAACCACAAGTTTAATGCCATGTTTAGTTCCTTTTGCATCCCTGATATATTTTTCAGGAGGGGGAGTCTTTAATATGGAACTTTTCTGGCAAGGGAGAAGAACCGGACCAGGAAAAAGTTGTAACCTTCCCCCGAACCTAATAAAATTTACCCGAACCTTATGCATTGCTCCTATGGAGCTGGCAAGGGCTTCCCCCGAACCAGGTTCGGGCACTTTTTCCAGGTCTGAGAACAACAAAGGTTATTTACATGAAGTGAAGGTACTACAACTACTATATTTTAGAGGATACCTGGCTCTACCTCTTTTCATAATGAACGTTACATAAAAGTGGGGGGTCCTCCTCCACAAAATTTTTGTAAATTTCCCTAAAAAATATGTGTTTTACTTCATTTTTACATAGTGCCCCCTTGAGATAATGTTGACCTAAGTCCTAACCCCATGTAACACCAAGGGGAATTTCAGGGGGACTACTACCTACACCCTAATTTCAAACTTTCATGTTTTACCATAGAAAACAACCAAAACTCACCCTTAACCTAAGATATTTTTTTAAAAAATAATGATAAAAATTTATTTCAATTTCTGACAGTACATTTGGAAAATATTTGAAAGAGGAAAACATATGAGTCATCTGGGGTGTTCAAACCCATATAAATGACCAAAAAACATTTACACTGCTGATATTAATGATAAAAACATACAAAGTGATAACGAAACAAGAAAAAAAAATAATAAAACACCCCCCCAAAAAAAATAACATACAAAATAGATAGAGCATAAACAAACAATGAGAAAAAAAATTGAAATTGAAAAGAAAAATTGGCACAGCAGCTAGGCATAAAAATTACTATTTGCTTCTTTAATTTAAAAAATATTCTAAACCATCGGATTAAATAATAAGTTCTTAAATTTTAGCTTAAGTGGAATATTGTGTAAATCAAGAGGTAAGGAATTGAATAACATTTGAATAATTGAATTTTGATCGCAAGTCTCCCTATTCTTGTTTAAAATTCCTTTTAATCCTAAAATCCCCCCTTTCCTGAGTGGAGTGGGAGATAAAACCTTGAGAAACAAAGGGGTAAATCAGGAGAGTTGGCTTACCAGAGTGTGTCTGGTACTGCACGATGCTTCCAGTGATATGGCTGTTTCCGTTGTCCACCACCTCCCATTGTAGGCTGACAGAGCGGCTTGTGACATTTGTGACAGTCACATTTGAGGGAGGGTCAGGGATGCCTACAACAGGGAAAAATGAGAGAATGCACAAAAAACGTAGCACAAATTAGACATTCCTAGGTTAGTAAAACAAGACTAATGGCCATATTCACCAGTAACTTGACCGGTGGTTAACCAGGATTCAAACCTCTGATTTGTAGTTAAAGAAGTAGTTCTCTACCAATCAAAAGTTTGAATCCTGGTTAACCACTGGTTAAGTTAACAGTGAATATGGCTGTAAGTTGCCCCTTCATATAAAGAGCCATTCATAAAATAAATGTCACACTTGGGGAAGTTCATTAATCTGACACTTTTGTGACCACATTGAAAATTAACAACAAAACTAAATAACAATTCTTTTCTTGAAAATTTAGCTTAAATGACATTATGGTGCACCGTAGACTTTTCCACTGGATGTAATAAAACACTTATCTCCAGGAAGAAACCTGGGTTTATGGCGCCGGTGACTTTGTATGGTCAATTACCGGGCGCGAGTGCGAGGGGAGATACAAAGAGATTGAGGTAGACGGGGGAGATAAACTGCTGGTGGTCCGGTCGCAAATTGTTTTATTACATCCAGCGGAAAAGTTTACAGTCCCCTATTATAAAATTCATACTCTACTAACTAAATACGAGTTCCTTTTGAAATTATAAGGCGGGGTGCACTTAAACTAGAATAAAAACATTTATCCTAGAGCTGTACAAGTTTTTAGTGTTATTATTTAATCTATGAGTAGTATTCAAATCAACAGGATGAATATTGAATAGAAAGGAATTGAAACTAAGATTTGAATAACAAGTCAGAAAAATCATAATTTCTCAACAGTGAATATCTTTTTGTATTGTAAAGCCCTATTAATGCACCAGCAAATGTGTTCAGTGTTTCCACTTTTTCAGCAGAACCAAATGTGAGAAACATTATTTGAATTTGATATATATATATTAAGGACTTTCTATTAACACATAAAATACAATATAGTACCAACTAACACAAAATAAGAAGGGCTACAAGCATCTAATTTCTATCATTTTTTATGACTTCATAATTGAAACTGCATTAATATCAAGACATTACTACAACACCAAGCCTAACAGTTTCGGTTCGGGCATTAGCATTACAATCGAATACAAAAACTGAAGATATTAACTTACTCAACACTCGTGTTATAAAGGAAAATAGGAACCCAGAGCATTAAATAATAGGGTTTTAATCCTTAAACAGACGAAAAACCACCTCAAGCTTTCGACCATATCGCAAAATGCCATACTAGGCCTCACTTCACAACAAAAGTTTTATCTAATTGAATTAGCGATATATTTACACACCGTAGGTTTCAGCGAGGTTATCGGTTGAAAAATATATTCGGAACAAAAATTGGGAAACATTGAAGTGGTACAAATCCAAAAAAACATGCCGACTTTCGGTTTTACTAGACTACGGAACGGACCAAACACAAATCAAAGAACAAGATCGAAGAAAGTTTGTTTTGAACTTGGTTTGGCCAGAGTGTTGCCAGAGGGCGCGCCTATCGGATGATGATGACGTAACTGTTTCACGTAACTGATGTTCAGGTTTCGGTTTTTGCGTCGTTTCCCGTTTCGTTTCAGCCTGTGATTTGGCAGGAATAGCGTCATCGAGATATTACAAGCCAATTTAATGGATTAAATTTCCCGAGTAAAATTTTTATCCTTCGGGTCTCATCGGCATAATGATTTTGAATTTATTTTTTAGCTAAGTTTGAAAATGAATTATGATTTTGAATTTATTTTTTAACTAAATTTGAAAATTCTTTTTAAATATTTTTTTGGTGATTAACCGTGCACAAGGGGCATGCTTAACGCATTGTATGCTAAATCGCCAAAAATAATCAAAGATCGCAATGAAACACCGTTAAAATATATAAAAAAAATAGCGCTCAGCGTTTCTTTTAATTTTTGTCATATTTTTATGATAAAACGTTGCTAATATAGTCCAATTGGAGACATTTGCGCCAAGCTAATAAAGAAGTACCATTTTTTTTAATTTTATGGTCGCCAAAGTAGGTTGCAAAAGCAACTGGATTTTTTTCCTTCCCTCTCCTGTTGTAACTTTATATACATTTTAACCCGAAGTTAAACATATCTCAAATCTCCCTTAATTTTCGTTCCTTTATATTTAATTAAACGATTAAATCTAGAAGCAAATGGTGATGATGTGCAAGTACTGAGTTTCATAGCTATTTGATAAACTTGGGTATGAAGAGCACATTTCTCAGCAAGAATAAGTTTTAGGTTGCGGTAAGGCAATCCAAAGAGAACCCCCAGATGTTACGAAATACCTCCTCGTCCACTTTTGCATTTGGTTCTTAACAGAAAATGACGTCATTATTGCCTCCTTGGGATTCGTCATTTGGTTTATCACGGCATATTTTCGGATGTCTTCTTAATTTTTGAATACGTATATATTTTCAATAAAATAGTAAATATTTTTTCCCGAGAAAAATAAGAAGCAGACATTAAAAATTAATAATTTTCCAGGTTTTAGGCAAAAATAAGCTATTTTCCATGACTATTCCTTAATTTTTAAATTCCTTAATAAGTTAAATGTTAAATTAAAACTCCCCGACTTATCAAGGTATTCCATGGAAACTCTGATAGTATCACCACATTACTTTGTTTTAGGGAAAATAACTAAAATAGTATTATTTATAATGCTGAAAAAATTATTGCAAAAACTAAATTTTAAAACTTCTGTTCACAGAAAGACACAGAAGAAAGATGGAAGAGTTGCACCACGGCTTACTAGATACTTATACAGGCTAGACGAGTACGGAAATCATCGCAAATCCAGATGGCATTATTGGACAAACTGGCAAAGCATATTCAGTGTTGAAGGCGGTGGGTGATATAGGTAGGATCCAAGTGGGAAAAGTTGCCAAATGGTTTTCATTGTTTAAAACTCGGCTAGCCTGTATAAGTATCTAGTAAGCCGTGGCTGCAGCCATGAGAATACTTCATATGAAGAGTAAAAATTGGTTTTCTCGATAAACGGGTATTTGGTTATATTAAGAGAACACTGTAAGCAAAACAGAAGGGCTTTTGAAGTGTAAAATAAAATTCCAGTACCTTTTCAAGGCGCAAAAAAATTCAACTAAAAAAACCTAATCTTCACGTTTCATGAATTTTTTTTTACATTGCAAAATTTTTAGAATTTACCAAAAATTTACAGATTGTGTAAAGTATTTATTATTACTTCCAGGGATGAATGAGATTGGCAAAAAAGCAAAGTCTGAAAACTGCACAAAACGACTTTTGATCTTTTAAATTGAGAATAAATGAGAAAAATTAATAAATAATAACTAGTTGTTAACATTAATTTCAACAATAATTTCTTACACTTTGAAATAAAAAGTTTTAATGTGTTAATCTGTTATATTAAATTGGCTTAAATATGAAAATTTACCATATAAAAGCTTCAAAAGTCAAGATCAACTTGAATTTAGAAAAATGAAATTCACAGTCAAACATTTCAGTTCATAAGTTGATTTTTTTAAAAGTAAAAAGTTTGAAATTTTCATTTTAATTTAAAAAAAGTTGGAAAATCCTCAAAAAGTTTGAAAAATCTTATCCACGGATATTCACAGAAATATATTTTTAGAGGATAAGACCTGGGAATTTAAAAAGTTAATTTTTTTGGGACACCTCAATATGCATCTGGCATTTATTATATTTTAAGCTTTATGTTGTAGTATGCACTTATGAGATGTCCATGATACAGCATGTAACAAAATAAAGGTGATATAATTATGGGATAAAAAAATTCTCATTTTATTGTTCTGTATAACTTTTCATAGTATGTCAAAGAAGCTATGTATATCCCGCTTATATAGAGGAACAAATTTCTCACTATTAGCTTCTAAATATGTTATTGCTCATATGACAATCCCGATTATATACAGGAACACATTTCTGACTTAATTTTTCTCCATCAGTTTCTAAATATGTCAAAGTAGCTGTGACAATCCTGGTTAAATAGCAAAACATATCACAAAAGAAATAGTTTTTAGCTTCTGTGTACTTATATGCTTCAAATCAAAGTTAAAAAACTCCAGTGTACATAAATTTAACCCATATTGACGGCTTATTATAGAACGAAGCCACTAAGTCACTTTTGGTGAATTTTTAAAGAGTGATAAAATGACGCTAACTAAAAAAATCCCAAAATCGAAAATGGGATCGGTTGGCGAGATTGCATAACACTTAAGAATGTGATCATGTGAGGCCAAATTTTGTCTCATCATACATAGAAGTAAGTCACAGAAGTGACTTAGTGCCTTTTTCCAGTTAGCCAAAAATATGTTTTAAAAAGGCTGAAAAATAGGGTAGGCAAAATTGGAACAGATTTGATGCAGGTCCTCTACGGCAAAAATGGCAATAGTCGCCAAGAACTGGAGACAGGATATGTAACAATTGAAGGGTTTGGTAGATGAAAGGGCTATGTTACCGGGCCTGGAAAAAGTGCCCGAACCTACGAACCCGGTTCGGGGGAAGCCCCTGTCAGCTCCATAGGAGCAATACATTAGGTTCGGGGGAAGGTTAAAACTTTTTCCAGGTCCGTATGTTACATTTTTTGAAAATACAATCTAATTCAATGGATGACAGATACTTACTAGGTAAGTAAATAAAACTTGGTACATTAAAAAATAGATGTCATTAGACTAATTTCATAAAGCTCACTCAACGACAAAACCAGAAAACGAAAAAAAGCTGTAACAATAAAACTTTGAACTTAAATTAGGGTTTTGTTACATAACCCCTTCATCTCCAAAGCCCTTCAATTGTCTGAGCAGACTATTGTTACAACTTAATTTTTCTTACTCCATGGGTTTTAAAAACTGCTTTGCTATTATGTTATAAGGTAGTACAACGTGTACACTATACTTTGGAGATTTTTAACCTATTGAAATTGAATAATCATTTATGATAGATAACTTGATTATTAAGGCTTCCTAGAGCGAATAAAACTAAAACATCCTTTCGCAGCAATAAGAGTAATAGTCTTCACAAGTAAATGAGGATCGGCCAACATGTACCTCTGCCACTCTTCAGATTTGGAAACTTCGCCGAAATGCTTCATAATGAAGTTTTGGGCGGAAGTCGTCAACTGTTCATCCTCGTGTTTGTCCGCAAGCGACAAAACCTCGCACACATTCCCAACCGAAATGTTGCCACTCAGGAACTTGGCACATTCCGTCTTCAGGGTGGGGACCTGGTACTTGCTGGCAGCGTAATAGAGCTTGAAGGCACTCTCTTCCTCCAGACTATCTATTGTCCCGGTGTAGAGGAAGGTGAGGAATTGTTCACAGGTGGTGGCATCGAGATCTTCGATGTCCACCGAGCCAGCGGAAGCCTCTCTCATGTCGTTCGAGAGCATGCTGTTGAACACGGGGGATCTTGCACTCAGAATGGCTCTGTGGGCCGCAAATGTAGAACTCCCGCAGCGGAGTTCAAAGTCCGCGAACTGTTTGTTCCGGAACAGACACACCAGTTCCTTTCCCAGAACCGAGGGGTTTTCGTTAGCGTCGAGAGAAGCAGGGAGGTTTGAGGGTGAACGTCTGTCACTCGGGACAAACCTAGCCTTTTCGCGGACCACGCTTTTCACGGAACTCTTAATTTCACCGGAAATGAACTGGAAACGCAGATCTACCCTGCTGCCTTCATCCGACAATTGTTCGACAACTAGATCGTCATTGAAGACCATGAAGTCCAATTTACCGAAATACGAGACCCTGTCGAAGAGGTGCCAACTGCTATCCCACCAGGTGAGGGTGTTTGCCCGGTCGAACAGTTTCAAAGAGCTCTTCATCAGAATGTTGTGAAACGCCCAATTCGTGACGGGCCTCATTCGAAACTCCAGCACCAAAACAATCCACAAATGATGAATCAACTTTTCTAAATGCACTACTTCCTCCACTGTGGTGCCATCCTCGCGAGGGCGATTGTAAGTCACGGCCAATAGCAGTTCGGGCTCATCGAGCTGATAGTCTCCTATCAGTTCCGATGCGGTATATTGCAAGAAAATATCTGAAACCACTTCGAAAGTGGTGCACATGCACGCCAAAACGAGCTCCTCACCGGGCACTACAAACTGGAACCGAAGGACAATGTGGTCTCCGTGGACATCTCGGAGCCTCTCGGCGACTTCTAAAAGACTAGGCACTGGAACGACGATCGGGCCCTCCACTCCCTTGATCGGTTCGGTGCGGACCAGCGATTGGTCGGCGCCGAAAAAAGACACCTCGCCTTCGCTGGGACGATTTTTACCGAAGGAACAGGACACCTTCATTCCAGGAGAGCCGCCCAACGAGGCTTTGAAGTCTGGCAGGGAAGCGCAATGTGGGCTATCGATAACACGAGGGTGGATTGCACTCTCCCAGCAAGTGTAGTTTTCGATGCGCCACTCAATCTTTACCGTGAAAGGGTCGCCAAATTCCATATTGATTCGATTAATTAAACTATTATCCTGTCCCCACGTGCCATGCAACCGACACTATCGTTCAAATTCCATCCAATTCGAAATAGAACAAAACAATGCCGCGCGGGCGAATTCGAATCAAAACAAAACTTCTAACATCAACAAAACAGCGAGTTGCCATCGGACGAATACAAATAGTCGCGAGAGGAGATCTCTAAGTCACAGATGAAACGAACACGTGAAAGGCGGAGATTTTGTATTGCGTGGCGCTACCTTCAGCAAAACTTTTAAGCTAGGCAGGTAATATTTTCATTTTTTTAAAAATTGGTAAAATAACAATTCACTATATCTACATAAAAATTCACAACATAGTAGTGGTGTATTTTTAACTTTATGGTTTGATAGTACTATCGGGAAATTTAATTGAAAAAATTAGTCTTCAACTAGAAATCTTGGACAATAAAATCTTACAAGTGTAGAGCTAAAAAATTAAATTTCATGTCATCTAATGGGTCCAAGAAAAAGGGTCTTAAAAATTATGTTTTGAAATGAGTTTTACTCTTGAATTGAAAATAAATCAAACATTTTTTAAAACTGCCATTGAGTTTTCCGATTACACTGTAAAAAACCGATATTTTAATGCATTGGCGCTTAACATTTATAAGTTTTTATTCATAGTCAACTCTTGGTTGTATGAACCCCAGTTTTTAAGCATAAGGGTTCATACAGAATTTTTAAAATAAAAATCAAGGAGTATTTCAGGAGTTTCCCCAAAACTTTCAAGGAGTCTGAAAATTTAAAATATGAAAAAATACTCCTTTACTAAGTCCAAGAGTAAATTTAATAACACAGTGGCAAGATAGGAAAACTAAAGGGATATTAAGACCAATAAGAAAAACATGATTCTGATTTAAAACAATGTGTAAAGCAAGTGCTTAAATATCTGCAGTTTTGTATTTTAAATTCATTACAATAGCTGATTGTACAAAGTAGAGATGTGAGTCGAGAATATTCTCTGGAGAATATTCTCCAGGGGCGGGAATTTTGAGAATAATCGAGAATATTCTATTTTTTGATTGATAAATGGAAAGAAATGTAAAAATGTTTGATGATATGAAATGGACATATAGTATTAATGTTAGAAACCTAAAAATAACAAATTCAATGAAACTTATTATTTAAAAGTCACCCTAAAATTCAGAGAATATTCTCTGAACTGTAATAATTTCATTATTTCGCAAGATATTTTTTTTAAATAAGTAAATTTTATTTAATGCAAAATAATATATTTTTCAAAACATGAGAAGTAACAAAATAATTTCCAGAAAAGCATTTTTTAAAAACATAATTTTTTCATAAACGATATTTAACAGTTGATAAAATCTTAAGTTAATAGAATGTAACTGGCTTACACTGCTTTACCTATCAAACATGTTGTCTTATCAATTAAGTAGCGATTTTAAAATACTTTCAATTTAATTGGCCTTTCTTTTATTTATGATGACTTCTCATTGTAAAACCTTTAATATTTTTCTAATTTGAAGTTAATATATACCTTATAATTGTTTTTCCAAAAAAAATTATTTTAGTAGCTTCTAGAAGAATATTCTCGAAAATTCTCTTCTTGGAGAATATTCTCCAAAAGATTATTACCGAGAATTTTACATCTCTAGTACAAAGTTTTGGATCAGGACATTTTGAGGCGAATCTTATTTTATAACTTCAGAAATTTGTTTTATAATTGAAGTTTATAAAAAAAAATTCAAAGAGTAAGACTCACAAAATCAAGGAGTTTCCATGGTGCTTAAAAAATGTAAATTGTTATTTCTCATTTTCAAGACCCCTATAACATAACTTCAACGAGTTCAACTGGGTCACATGGCATATTTCTGACTGTGTATATTTAGTTAGTGTTCGGCACTAGTTAACTAGAACTAGTTGCAACTAGTAGTTAACTACTGATCAACTAGTAGTTAACTAGTAGTTTAACTACTTTTGGTTTAAACTAGTTTAACTATTAGTTGAACTACTTTTTTTAACAACTACTAGTTGAAACTACTTTCAAATTTTCAACTACTTTAAAAAAATTTTGTTTAAAATTTCAAAAATATTTAAAATTTTTATCAAAATATACAAAAAATTACACTGCTATTTATAACTACAATGTCATGGTAGAGTACTTAAATACCATAACCAGAAATAAAGGCTCGTTTTGAGCGAAGCATAAAGTTTTTTGTGATACATATAAGAAAGATTATTAGAATTTGGGCAAAAAATAGGTTATGAAATTAAATAGACTAGTTAACTAGTAGTTAACTACTTTGGGAAATAGTTAACTACTAGTTGCAAATAGTCCCAGGAAAAAATAGTTAACTACTAGTTGCAACTAGATTTTCCCAGACTAGTTAGTAGTTGGTAGTTAACTACTTTTTGACCACTAGTTGCCGAACACTATATTTAGTGCCAGTGGCGTCCCTAGTACATCAAGCAGTGTCGGCGAAACTGGTTTGCGAGGCCCTAATACCAGATTTAAAATGAATTATTGTAAAATAATTGACATTTTTTGTAATAAATAGTATTAATAGCTTAATTAATTAACAACTTAATTAATTTTCCTTAAGATTAATAAAAATTTTAATTAATTTAATTATAAAATCTAGTACTTTAGGATAAACAGCGAGCTAATGGCAATTTTACTCACAAATCTCGTAAAATTAAACTAGTATTAATTTACAGAAATAAATATTTTAACTGATTATTGCTTTTTTTACTTTTTATTCATTTCTAAATTAATATAAATAGCTTAGTCCAGGTAATCTGTGACTTAACTGGTAAAAAATTACTTTTGGTTTTTCAAATTACTTTGGAGAACAACCCCTTGTCAACCCCATAATGTTCAAGGGAAAAAAACATTTATAAAATAGACGTCTTAATTTCTAAGGGGGATGGGGGTCCTTCCCTAGAATTTTTTTGAAATTTTCCCCCTTAAACTAGTGTTTTTAAATCATTTTGGGAAACACCCGAAGAGGGCCGCTTCTTGTAAGCGGCAAAATTTTCAAGGTAAAAGTTTTTGAAGGGGGCCTGGGGGTTCTCCCCCAGGAAATGTTTTGAAATTTGCCCCTAAAAAGTATTGGTTTTACTCCTTTCGAGACCCTTTGGGATAATTTACCCGAAGAGGATTTCTCCTTATAAGTTGCAGAATTTTCAAGGGATAAACAATATAAAAATTGATGTCAAAATTATGGCCCTAAATTGGGAAACCATGATACCCTCAAAAAACTATTACTTATTCTTCTTCACTATGAATTATCTAAATTTCATTTTGAAAAATGATAGTCACTATCAATAATTATTAAAACACTGTTAACAGACGCCGAAGTTTTGGAGGGGGGTCTGGGGGCTCTCCCCCAGTAAAATTTTTGAAATTTGACCCTAAATTTAATCTCTTTGAACTATTGGCCATGTATTTTTTAGCTACTGCATTTTAGGGGTATAATTACTCATTACTCCTTAAACCTATCCATTTTCTCCAAATTTTCATATTTTAGAAACTTTAACCTTCCTCTCGGATATAATTTAAAGACCAAAGTAATGGTTTTTGACCCTAGTTTAAAAGTTAGATTTTTGAAGAAAGCGAGGGTATATTTTGTTTAAGAGCTCATTTAAAAAATGTTTAGGGAAAATTTTCTGGAGCGTGCTGCGCATCCACACAAAAATTATGGGGGGTGCTCGAATACCCCGCTGTAAGTACCCCTGTATAATGTACTAAAAGAGGCTTCAAGCTTGGACTCTAAAAAGGCCTCGCGCTTGAGCTCCAAAATAAACTTTGCACCTGGGCTCCACAAAAGGCCTCGCGCATGGGTTCCAGAAACATGAAGACATGAAAAAACGTAATTGAACAGACATTATATCTTTGTAGTTAAACATGGAATCAAATAGTTAAAATTCTTGCGAGGCCCTGAAAGTGCGAGGCCGTCGGCGGGGGCCGACGTCGCCGACGCCTAGTTACGCCTCTGTTTAGTGCAAATAAATATGATTTACCTTCAATTAAGGAATATACACCAGATTTGCTTGGGGTCAACTTACCAGTTTAACTCATCTATACAAGTTTCACAAATAAAGAATTATGGAATTTTATTGCTAAACTGTTGAAAAAGAGCATGCTGTTGAGGTTTAATACAACATAAGGCACTGGTTATTTCCACGAAAGTAACAAACTGTACTCTAATCTCGCTATTTCAGAAAAACTACAAGTTAACTAAAGGAAATACTAAAAAGTAGCACCCTGGAATTGAACCGGGGACCATAAGGTTACTAGATGCACACTCTACCACTAGGCCATTGGTGCTGATGCCAGGATTGATAAATAACATAATTTTAATGTTTTAAAACCTGTAATAACAAATTCCTATTACTGCGCATGCTTCAACTTTCGTGAAAATATAACCACTTTGATAACATAATAGCTAATATAAAACAAAAAATAAATTAAAAAAACATTTTTATTTTATAAAAAATTTTATTTTTCTTTGGCTCTAACTTTCTTTGAGGCAGCAACTATGCATATACTATATGCATAATACAACACAAACATTTTCATGAATAAAACTTATCTTTGGTATTGCAAGAGGAAATAGTTTCGATAAAAACTCTTAATTACAATAACAATTTAAAAAATTGGGTACTTGCGTCTCATCAACCATTTCAGATTCAGCAAAATAATTAGGTAGCTTGCTTTGACTATACGTTTTCTGATTCTTGATTGACAAGTTATTATGGAAATAGTACCGAAAATTGTAATGCTTTTCCAAACCATTCTAGATTAAGAAAAAGTAACCAGTTATGGCTTAGTAATTTAACATGTTCGCTGCCAGTCTTGCTTTAAGGGGACTCAGTACAAAAAACATTTTTTCTCATTTATCAGTATTTTACTATTTTTTTGGTGTTAAATTATGTGTTTACTTCATACTAATTCGCACAAAAAGCAAATTCAAAAATTAATTTAAAAAACTTCAAAAAAAAAACCCCTTGAAACTACCCTAAATTAAAAATATTACTCCTCCCTTAATATACATATTTTCATTTGACTTGATTTTTTTCTTAAGATAAATCAAACATATTGTTACTTGTACACATGGAAATTTGAATACCTATAAATCATTAAAAAATAAAAAAGTTTCTGAAATTAGGCAAGAACTGCACAGTAGCGCTGCCTTCCATTTTTGTTGGCTGGCAGCGAACATTTTAAGCAAGTTTATCTTTTTAACGGCTTCAGTACCAAAAAGACTTAACAGATAAAAATATGAACAGAACATCTATTTTTAAAAAGTGTGAAGGTAAGGAAAAAAAAAGGTTGGTAAAATTTTTCATTCAAATTTCAAAATGAAACACCAGTCATCACAATCATTCTTTCAGTCGTTAAAAACACATGAAAACTTTATTTTTAAATTCAAAGAAGCAAGAGACCAAAGTGGTCTTTTTCTATTTCTAGGTTATCTGGATGAATTTTCTAGGTTAAATAAGGGATTATTAGGTCATTCCATGACAAATCAGCACTCATTCACATGCCATTCTTTGAGGAAATAAAATTTTTAAAAATTTATACCTTTAAAAGTATTTGACCGAAGCAGCTGAAATTTGATATTTTTTCATAACTATAACTTGCTGCATACCAAAAATCAAGAAATCTGAGATAAAATCCTAAAATTGTCAAGAACAAACTGTGTTGATTTGACATGGAATGACCCAATTGGAAATCAGCCTGTGGCAAACACATCTAATTGAAGCTATAAAATTTCTGATTCTCCTTTCCTAAAAAGATGCTTCATATGGAACGCATATTTAAATTCAAGATACTATTCTGTTACATGTCCAGATGAAATTTGACAAAGTATTTTGGGTGCCAAATATCAGGTTAAATTTCCAGTGGCGTAGCCAGAAAAAAATTTCGGAGGGGGATATTGATATTTCGGGGGGGGGGGGGGGGATATTAATATTTTGGGGTGGGGGATATGAAGTATTTTAGTGGTTTTCTATGGTCAAAAAAAGAAAATTTCCAAGTTTCGGGGGGGGGGGGATATATCCCCAAATCCCCCCCTCTGGCTACGCGCCTGTAAATTTCAATAACTGTTCCGTTAAATATCGCCAAGCAGGCACCAAATATCTGTTTTAGGGGCCAAATATTTATAACTGTCATTCATATATCTACGTATTTGAATCTGTTATCAATTTTATGAATCAAATTTTTGGTGTCATAAACAACTTGGGAATATTTAACGAGACAGTTAACGGAATTGATGAGCTGTATATTTTCATCAGGAAGGATAACTAAAAGCATAAACTGCATGGGTGCCACTCTTCAAAAATTTCAAGACCGAACCATCTAGTTAGTTATTTTACCTAGTTCAGACTTCAGTGTGTGTTTTTTTTTAAAAGAAAAGTGAATAATTGAATTTTCAAAAAACATGGTTTGTTAGACGCGGTATTGCCGCAATTCCAAATAAAAATACAGTATTGGGCATTGATTAGTTATGAAAGCTCTCTACTTGACCAAAAATATCTAAAAGTCTGTAAGAATAAGTTACTTCTGAAAACAATTTTCAAACCATTATTGATCTTTAGACTTTTGTGAAGAGTCCAATTTTGGGAATTGAGATTTTGTATGAGAATTTTGTGAAGGATCCTAAAATGGACCCATTTTTCTTCTAGATGAACCCTTGAAGTATAAAGTGCTGAAATTCAGTTTACATTGCTCCTGATTTTACTAAACTAGGACAGAATTCCTTCCTCAGGACTGAAGAGTGACACCCATGTAAGGGGACGTCCATAAATTACTTGAGGTCAAAAATGGGGGGAGAGGGTCCAGCAATATCTCATCAAGGGGTGTCAATTAAAATCTCAAGTGAACTTTTAACTTTAGAAAATTTACGCTTTTCTGTTATCTTTTTAGCACAAGATTGCAAAAAACAGCGAATCATTAGCCAATTAGTCGTGATAACTTCAAGTTAAAAGACCAATTTTTGATTTTGACAAGTAGTTATTTGCATCAAAAATGAATTAACTATGCTATGAACACACCAACGAAATTAATTTCTTTAAAATATTGGAGAAAATCTCACGTGAGAATTAGAGAGGGAGGGAGGGGTCCAAAAGTTTGGAAAAAAACCCCACCTCACGTAATTTATGGACGCTCGCTATAAGGTACATCCAAGCTCTCAATCCGAAACCTGCCGAACTCAACACTTTCACCCATTCCATCCAATGACGAAATCACTCTCCTCTTTTTAGTGTCCGGCTTCTTGAATATGCGCTCCATCATTCGGTACTCGTGAGCTCTGCAGGTCTTTTCCAGAAATTCTGTGAAACTGTGAGTGAGGAGATTGCACTTCCCGGAATGTTCCATCGTGAATATGTGGCCCTGGCCCAAGAGAGACGAATTCGTGTAAAAGTACTTGTGCCCATTGACTTCCTCGTGAACCACCTGAGCTATCAGCCAACAGTACTTAATGTCGGCTTTCCTAATTTTACTTTTTTTCCTCAAGCGTTCCTCGAAGGCACGTTGCACGGACACCAGGTAATCGATTTGGTCCGTTTCGCCTCTCACAAAAGGCCCGACCAGGCTGAACCCATCGGCGCAGATGGTTCCGAACTTGGTGATAAACTCCACGTACTCCTCGAGTAAGAAATTCACGCCAATAGGTTTGTTCAACTCTCTGAGGACGCGCTCTAACGCGTCTACGGTTACGGTAGGGCGCCTCCCAAAACAGCATCTCGCGAACTGGTAAGAAGCGAAAAAGTCTTCGGGAGTAATGCCGACACAAAGGTTACCGCAGACTTCCATACGAAGAAGAAATCCATCAGTCGTACTGTTATCAATCCCTTGTTGTTGCGGTTTTGACGATGATGCACAAGCGGCTTGATTAGGCTCATCATCGTTCATTTTTAATTTCTTCGGGGAAGGTGGGACCAAGTAGGAAGAGTCTTTCCATTCCCAAGAATCTTTCACCACCGTAAGCAGGCAGTCGTGGCGTTCCTCGCCGGGCGCCCTGAAGCGCATGCGCACGGTGATGTGGTCCCCGTAGAGGGCCTCGTGCTTCCGGACGTGGGCGACGAGGCTTTCGAATTCCGGGCCGAAAAAGAGCTGGTAGAAATCGTCTTCGCTGTTCCCTTCCCATTCCTGGGTG
Source organism: Tetragnatha montana (assembly GCA_963680715.1). Classification (NCBI taxonomy): domain Eukaryota; kingdom Metazoa; phylum Arthropoda; class Arachnida; order Araneae; family Tetragnathidae; genus Tetragnatha; species Tetragnatha montana. The sequence goes on along the minus strand of OY796678.1, from coordinate 6,273,783 downwards.
TGGATGAGGGAGCCGTCGTTGCCGAAAAAAGACAGTTCTGTGTCGTAGAGGCCGAGATCGCCGTACAAGCGGCACTCCATGTCCGAGCAGCGGCCTTGGGGGTAGACCACGACGCTGATGTCGGGCACCCCGGCGGTGCGGGAACTGACGATGGGTTTGCTCGCGTCCTCCACGTGGGTCCACGAAGCGAAGTTTTCGATTCGCCACTCGACGGTGACCGTGAAGGGATTTTTTTCCATGATAGCAGATTTCCTTCCACGCGGACTTGTTGAAACACACCGCGCGCTCACATTCAACAGCATAAAATGTAAACAAAGTCAAAGTTGCCAGAGGCAGAAAGGCGAGTTGAGAGGTAATCGTCATATCACAGAGAAAGGCAGACCGGTGAGTAGGCGGAGCTTATCTACAAAGCTCAGCTAGCGACCCCAACAAGCAAAACCAAACTAATCGATTTTTTATTAATTTATAAATCGAAATCATTAAGCATTTTTTTGTTGACGAAACTTGCAATATTCGATTTCGAAAGTAAACATTGATTTTGTGTAGATCTATTAAATCATATCCTTTTCGGTTTTTCGAACATTAATAATAAATAATTTTAACAGCGTTTCTTCTCAAATTAATCACTTTAAGATCTCATTTCTTCTCTAGTTGCTATTTTTTTCTCTATTCTCCCAGATACCCCGATGAAACTTATTTTTGCACCCCCCTGTTTAATAAACATTTTAAGCAAAACAATATGTTTCTGAATCTGATTGCGATCGGAACCTTGTAAAAAGTGTGCCGTGACAGGGTTTCGGGGGTCCCAGAAAATTGTAGGGACTTGACCCTCAATAACTTTCGATCAGAACATGAACAAAATTTGATTTGATGGACGAAAAAGTTTGAACAATCAGAGAAAACCGACCCCCAGGTAAAAAAAAGGAAAAGAAAAAAGGGTAAAAAAGTACACTTTTTAAAGGACAGAACATTTTTGACCTTTCAGCATCATCTACTAAAAACTAAAAGATAAAAGGCGTAAAAAAAAGATTTTTTCCTCTTTTTTACGCCTTTTATCTTTTTTTCCTTCTCCCCCCCTTTTTTTACCCCAAGGAGGGGACACTTTCCGGAAAGCCCCCCTTGGATCCACGCCTGGGCGGGGGACATTTTAGTGCTGTTTTTACAATATTGGCTAATCGCTAATTAATATTATAGAGAGGTATTTTAACATCAGGAGAACGGGGAAAATCGGTGCCTTCAAAAAGTAGTCGTTGTACTATAGGGGTGGTCGCTCAGAGAGGGTTTACTTAATCGCTTCTTCAAAGGTGAAAGGTAACATGAATGGCCTACCTTGAACGAGCAGCTTGATGACGGCCTCGTCGGCGCCGATGTCACTGTGGGCGGCGCACGTGAACACCCCGGAGTCGTCACGATGCGGCTCAGCGATGTGTAGTTCAGACAGGGTCTGCAGCCGTGCCGACGACTCGAGCACAGAGTACCTAGTGACGACAGAGCAACGTCATCAATAATCACCGTAATATATAGGGCACGGACGTAGCTATAGCTTTTATAAGGGGGGGGGGTCAAGAAACTTTTTAAGGGGGGAAAACTTTTTCTTTATAGTTTAGCTAAAACAGGGTTTTCCAACTTGCGGGCCGCATGCGGCCCGCCGGTTCATTTTGTGCGGCCCGCGAAGCTCCCTGAAACCCCCCTAAAAAGTAGCTTTCGAAGACTTTTAGCATACTAAAATTTAAACATTTTTGAGGAGGATCCCCGAACCCCCCTATTTACCCCTATTACATTATGAAGTAGTTTTGCTTTGGTCGGTCGTTTTCTATGGAGAAAAATTAAAAGTTTGAGGTTTCGAAAGGTATACTTTGAAAGTATACCTATACTTTATAAGTATAAGTATACTTTGAAATTCCCAGGTTAACCTTTATCACAAGGAGGGACAAAATGGAGTATATCATAGGCGTATAAGTTCAACTTTTCGTCTGGGGGGGGGCAAAACCTATAAGACCTCAGGACCAAGGGAGCCGTTACTAGACTGTTTCGAAGGGGCTCTGGCCCCTCAAATGTTTCAAATAGTTTTCCCTTTTCGAGTAAAATGTAGGGTAAATGTGAATTTTTGTGACCTTTATCACAAATTTTTGTGAAATTTGACTCATTTTTTGGATATTTGGGACAAGAACCTTTCTGTTTGGCTGACAGGTTTAGGCTAAGGGGGGTGTCTGGACCCCCTAACCCCCCCCTTATATACGTCCATGATACAGGGTGTTTCAGAATTTCAAGGAGGGGTACTTTACCCTTTAATACTAAGATTGGATTAAAACCAGCAAAAGCGTTCGAATTCTGGCATTTAAGAGCTAAAATTTCAGTACGTACATGCTTACCCAGATCTATCGGTTTTTTATAAGAAATGTTTTAATCAAACGATTTTGCTGGTTTCAATCTAATCTCAAACGGTTACGTGTCAATTTCCACTGGGGATTATACAATAGGCCGGGTCGAAAAAGACGAAAGTCAAAACATTTTCAAGGAAAAACAGTACATAAAATCAGGGCCGGATTAACCATGTCGGGGACACTAGGCAGTGCATGTCTCGGGGCCCCTTTTCCCCCTGAAATATTTTTCCCCGCCACAACGAACTTTTACTGATAATCACTACGATGTAGATACGAAATAGAGACGTTTATTTTCATTTGTTTCAATGTTTTGCAATAAACGCTAGTTAAACCAGATCAAGAAAAATTGAAACAAATGAAAATATTTTTTTTATTAAATTATTTAGTTTGAATATAACTTAAGGAAAAGTTTGTAACAAGTGCAAACGTGCAAAAAATATGCAGATATCATTATTTAAAAATAATGCACCAACCCCAGCCAGAAAAGTCTGCATAAAATCTGCAATAAAAGGCCTAAAATGAGAAAACTGCCTCAAAATACTTTAAAGTTATTCGGCACATTGTTCCGCAGTTTTTTTCAGAAATTTTTAAGAATTTACACCGATTCTGCAGACAGACTGTAGATTTATTCTGCAGACTAAAATTTAAGGCAAAAGGTTTCAATTCCCTTCAGTTTTTGAGGTTATTCTGTAGTTTTCCTTCATTTTTCTGTGCAGATTTCTTGCAGACTTTTTATAAACTTAAAAGAAATTATTAACTTATTACCCTTTACTCTATGAGGGGTAGTAAGAAACAAGGCATTTTGCCAAATTTATAGTCATGAAAACAAATATAAATACTCAGTCAGTTAAAAGTTAAGCAAACAAAAATACAAGTTCAAAGTTTCACACAACTCAATATTTTTATTTATAACAATTAAAAAAATATGAGACGTTACAAATAAAATTCTTCTCTGTTTTCATTTGGTGAGACAAGGCTAAACTGGATCTGTTAACTGTGATACAACACAGTTAACCGATCCAGTTTAGCCTTGGGTGAGATTAATTGATTTATTTTATTCACAATACTTGAAATTAAAATGAGCTATTTTAATGAATTATTTTACAAAAATGCATATTACATTTTAAGTGAGGAGTAAATTAGCTTCTTATACCTTACAGTTGTCTGTGAAAAGGAGGAAACAAGTAATTTTAAACTTAGCTTGATAAAACAATAAAAACCAGGAAACAGAATAATATGGAAAAAATAGGAAAAGTAAAATCCTAGGGATAAAAACAAATGTAACTTTTCCCCCTATGTTTAAATTCTGTAAATTTTATTACATTTAAATGCTTCTAGCTTTTTTGGAAGCAAAATCTTTCAAAACCTCTTCAAAACTAATGCGTTCTAATAGTCCAGTCAAATAGTATTTATTTTGGGAAAGTTTTGGGGTAGTAGATATTTTTCGCTATCTGGATATTTTTTGGGGTGCTGAATCCGAATCTGAGGTTTGCGAACAAAATTTCGTGACGGAACATTGTGAAAATTCGAAAAAATGACGAAAATTAGCCCCTTTTTTTCGTTTTCTGCCCCTAGAACATTACCTTTGCGCTTCTGAGCTAAACAGTCAATACAAAAAATAAAGAACACTAACCAAGCTACAAAAAAGTATATTGAAACTTTTCTCTCAGACGCATAGTTTCGCCGATGGAGCACGTTGAAAAAGGGTCTATTTTCGTTCGATTGGTAGGAAATCCAAAAAATGTCACTAGTATCGCCAAAAAGCCGCATTTTTTGGAACATAATACTTTAAAAACTGCTCTAATAATATTCTTCATCAAATCAACCATCTAAAATCTCCAATGATGATTAACTAAATGCATTTTCGTTGCGAGATTCCTCTTACTTGCGAAAGTTCTACAGGAGATTATAGTATTTCGATAACTATGTTGCTTCATCGAGATTACATACAAAAGGTTTCTTTTGACTGTTTTATATGTTTTTGTAGGTGCTGAATCCGAATTTGAGGTTTGCGAACAAAATTTCGTGACGGAAGATTGTGGAAATTCGAAAAAATGGCAAAAATTTGCCCCTTTTTTTCGTTTTCTGCCCCTAGAACGTAACCTTTGCATTTCTGAGAAAAACAGGCAATACAAAAATAAAGAACACAAACCAAGCCACAAAAACGGCAATTGAAACTTTGCTCTCAGATGAAGGGTTTATACGCTAGAGAACGCTTATAATTGGGAAGTTTTTGTTCGATTGGCGGGAAAATCCAAAAAATGTCACTCGTATTACTGAAAAGTGGCCTGTTATGAAACAGGATACTATTAGAACCACTTTAATAATATGCTAAGTACATGCAATTAATTTCTTCATACTTCAATGATAATTAATTAAATGCTCGATTAATTAATGTTGAGCTATTTTACACCAATTTCAATAAATCCAGTAAAAAGTTTTATCTGATGAAACTTTTTAGAAAAACATCTACTTAAAAATGGAAAATTATTTCCAAGTGATTAAATTACTTACATCCATGCACTTTTCTTAATTTCAAGGGTCCTTTAAACTATTCAGAACATTTTTTTTTTAGTAGTGTTGTGTTATAACTCAATTAGGGGTGTTATAATACTAATATATTTCTCCTAGAAATGATAGCTTCATATAGTCTGCACTTTCGTTACATAAATTGGTACGTGGAGTACAATTAGTTATTCCAAAAGTTACATAACATTCACTTTATGTACCTATTTTCATTATTTATATTACACATCATTTGGATAAAGTCCTTAACATTGAGCATATTGCAAAAATATCCATTTCTTGATATGGCTCGTATTTTATAAAGACTTTTGCCTCTCACCGAAGTAAAATAGCACAACATTAATTAATTTTTCATTTAATTAATTATCATTGGAGTATGAAGAAATTAATTGCATGTACTTAGCATATTATTAAAGTTGTTCTAATAGTATCCTGTTTCATAACAGGCCACTTTTCAGAATACGAGTGACATTTTTTGGATTTTCCCGCCAATCGAACAAAAACTTCCCAATTATAAGCGTTCTCTAGCGTATAAACCCTTCATCTGAGAGCAAAGTTTCAATTGCCGTTTTTGTGGCTTGGTTTGTGTTCTTTATTTTTGTATTGCCTGTTTTTCTCAGAAATGCAAAGGTTACGTTCTAGGGGCAGAAAACGAAAAAAAGGGGCGAATTTTTGCCATTTTTTCGAATTTTCACAATCTTCCGTCACGAAATTTTGTTCGCAAACCTCAAATTCGGATTCAGCACCTACAAAAACATATAAAACAGCATAGGCGCCGACTTTTATAAAATATTGGGGGGGCCAGTACCAGACCAAAAAACAAAATTAAGGAAACACAACCATGAAGTTAAAACCACAAATTAAAATAGCCTAATTTTGTATCATATGTATAAAATCAATTCCTTTACATGTCCCTTTCAATATCGTCAAGGTGTGCATTTAATGTAAAAGTTTTGTGTAACAACGTGAGCCCGAAATAAGAAGGGGGCCTGGGGGATGTCCCCCAGAAAAATTTTAGAAATTTCTCTGTTAAAAGTAGCATTTCAGCTCATTTTGAGATATCTTGGGTTACAAATGAAGAGGGTCACTCCTAACAAGCCACCAAATTTTTATGAAAAAAAAACTACAGATAATAAATATATATCCAAATTTTGGGGGTTCTCCCCAAGAAAATTTTCAAAATTTGACCCTTAAAAGAAATTTTTAACTCATTTTGAGACCTTTTGGATTACTCTTTCCCAAAAAACTGCTCTTGAAGGGGATTCTTCGAAATTTTGAAGGGGATTCCAAACCACAAAATATCCAAACATCACAAAATATTGGGGGGGGGGCTCAAGCCCCCTCAAACCCTATGGTGTCGGCGCTTATGTCAGTTATAGACCGTATTTTCGATTATTGAGAAGCGAGCATCATAAACGCCCCAACAACGCGTTGTGGCACAAATTAAAACAGCCAACACTTAAGTTTACTAAAATGTCAAAATTCTACTATTTTCCTTTGAAATTTAAAATTCAATCCGTTTAAACGATGTAAGAATTCTACTTTTTATTTTCGTCCATTTCTTTAAAATCGAAAATAAAAATTCCGGATTTCCCTCTTTAAGTTACAAACTTTCTTTGAAAAACCTTTAAGGGTGAAGAGTTTTGAAAACCACAAAAAATATCAAACCGAAAGAAACCAATAAAAAAATCCATAGATTAACATTTTGCCTTGACAACAATGTACAAAAAGGAAATTTTAAAAAGGAGGGGAGAAAATAGTGCAACTTTTTTAAATAGTATTTTTTACATGAAATCTTATTACGTTTGTAAGTAAAAAGTATTTTTAATTAAAAAAGCACTTTTGAACCGAAATGTAAAATGGGAGAGCTTAAAAGTCACATGTCATGCAAATAAATATCGCTAATTTTATTAGCAGTATAAGTCCAAAAACCTTAATTGGATCTGATATTACTGCGATCTAAAATAATACTGTATTAAGCTGTGAAGATATAATTAAATGTGCCATGTCAATTTTTAATACATACACGTTTAATCCAAATGAACACCAATTACATAAAAAACCGCTCTGTGTGTCCGATTTCTATTATATTTAGTACTTATTTCTATATAAAGGAAACTTAAACATTTTAAATTATAATACCTAGAAAAAAAATAAGACAGAAATTTCTTAAAACTTAAAGAAAAAAAAGCTAAATAAAGTCATATAATACCAGCAAAGAAAGCAAACGCACACTACAAAAATCATAAAGATAATATGGATTAATTTTATATATATATTCAACTCTTTCAATTTTTAATCAATATTTTGAGACTTAAAATCTAAATTAAAAGAAACTTTTGAATTTCTTTATTGATTTTTTTATCTTATAAGATTCACAACAAAAGATATAAATAGAAATAATATTCTATGTCAGTTTAAAAATGTACGTAAGATAATACGTTTATTACAAAGCAAGCAATAATATCAAAGTATGTGTGTTTTTGAAAATAATCATACACGAACTTATTAAAACTAAAAATAAAGCAGTGGACATCCCCGAATTTCAAAAGGACAAGAGCTTATTTTGTTCACTTTGAAAAAGGCACAAGTCATATTGTCTATTTTTTACCGTAATTTTATGCTATTTTTATTCTTTCAAGCCTACTATCTCGCAACCGGTACATATTTTCATTCTTATATGAGCATATTCTAGAACTACATAAAATAATTCAATAAAAAATAGAGCAATATTTTTTAATTTAATTAAACGGAAAACATTAAATACATATCTCGAAACAATAAAACGAGGACTTATAGTACTTTCAAAATCAACGGTATATATTTGCTCCCTTCACTTTTTCAAATGAAAAGGTATAAATCATTCTTACCTTTTTGAGAAACTTAAAAACTATTAATGCAATTCAGCAATAGTGCACTATGATAGGAGAAACAGTGACGTTCAATAGCACAACTAAAGTTCAACTAGCTGACCTCTACAAAAATGCAAATTTGTCATCCCCTTCTCAGTCACGTGGGGTGTGGTGTCGAATAGGACGCCAATAACGAAAAAAGGAACAATTAAGGGTTCACAAAACGATATGAGACTGCAATACTTTAAAAACGTTTGCTTTCATTTTACCGACAAGGGGTCGTTTTTTGACGTTTTAATGCATCACCCTCCTCCCACTTCCGCAATCGTACCCTGGCCGGAGGAACTTCTGATAAGAAACAAAAGAAGGCCCACTCCCTCCTGGAGCCAAACCCCAAGCCAGGGGTCTGCGCGCTAATGACTGATGGCTTCCTGGAAATCGGAACACTTTGAGCACCGGACACTTTGGCAGTCAAGTGATAAATGGGATGAAGAATTGAACCTCCTGGTCGAGGCTTGAGGTCGTCGTTTCCGAAGAAAATCAGAGAGGATGTTGTAATTAAAAATATTAGGAGCGAATTAAAAATATTGGGGGGGCCTGGCCCCCCTACTTTCAACATTGGGGGGGCTCAAGCCCCCTCAAACCCTATGGAGTCGGCGCCTATGTAAAACAGTCAAAAGAAACCTTTTGTATGTAATCTCGATGAAGCAACATAGTTATCGAAATACTATAATCTCCTGTAGAACTTTCGCAAGTAAGAGGAATCTCGCAACGAAAATGCATTTAGCGAATCATCATTGGAGATTTTAGATGGTTGATTTGATGAAGAATATTATTAGAGCAGTTTTTAAAGTATTATGTTCCAAAAAATGCGAATTTTTGGCGATACTAGTGACATTTTTTGGATTTCCAACCAATCGAATGAAAATATACCCTTTTTCAACGTGCTCCATCGGCGAAACTATGCGTCTGAGAGAAAAGTTTCAATGGACTTTTTTGTAGCTTGGTTAGTGTTCTTTATTTTTTGTATTGACTGTTTGGCTCAGACGCTCAAAGGTAATGTTCTAGGGGCAGAAAACGAAAAAAGGGGCTAATTTTTGCCATTTTTTCGAATTTTCACAATGTTCCGTCACGAAATTTTGTTCGCAAACCTCAGATTCGGATTCAACACCCCAAAAAACATACAGATAGCGAAAAATATCTACTACCCCAAAACTTTCCCAAAATGGTCTGATTTGAGCACAATTTGACTGGACTATAATACATCATATTCTATTGACATTATAGAAAATGAATTTAATCTATTTTGAGCCATCGATGAACGAAGACAGTTTTTGATGAGTTTTAATTTTGAAAAGTTTCTTTCACCGGAGGCGTTCGTAATCATCAGGCATCTGTAGATCTGCAAGGCAGTCATTACATTTGGGAATGTAGGTAGCACCATATTATTTACAATAAGTTGGTTTAACTCTTTAGCGGTTAAAAATTTTCTATTTTCTTTGTTATCATCCTCAAATTGCTTTACGAAATATTTAAAATGTAACATTCCCTCAATGAATTCCGGCTCGATATCTTCTGAATAATGTTGCCTATACTTTGAACAAGCCTCTTTAATTTCTTCGTTGGACATGGATGAGAAGTTAGTAAGAAACCCAAATAGAGAGTTAATTTCCCGGTAGGCTTCCAAACGTCGTGACAATTCGGTGGAAAGCAAAGCATGTCAAGAACAGGCAAATATGTTTCAATTCTTAACTTATTCTTTCCAGTGTGAAACACGTCATCGGCGGATCCCTCATCGTGTTGCCTTTTTCTTTTTCTAATACGCTGATTTTCATAACTGCAATTTGTTTTTTCTTACGTCTTTTTCTCATAATGGTCAAATAAATCTCTCTGGGATGTTAAAAAATCCACCAATGATTTTAACAGATCCACTGCCGTTCCAAGTTCGATAGTATTTTTCTACGATATACACATGAAACAAACATACTTTTAATGAGTCGAATTTGTGACTTACCCTTTACTTCTCGAGTATTAGTATAAAAAAGACACGAATACGAATGTACGACCAACAGCACGTTCATACAATATATACTTCCAAAGGACACTCTTTACTTTGTGAATTCTTTTGAAGTACGCCTATTAACAAGTGTCCATTGGTCTAGACATGCAGGTCACGTGTACATTTTCAACCTCTTTCTGTCCAAGGACAGAACAGACCCTTATCTGAAACTCGACCCCTTAATTGGAAACAGTTCCCAAAATAAACAAAACATTCCCGATGAATAGGGGGCCCCCCGGTGAAAATGTCCGAACGATTTATGACCGCGGTATTTCGACCCTTTTCCTCGGATATCTGGAAGTGTGGGTATAGTAGCGCACATACATCAACACTGACAGGTGAACCCCTTTCTGATTAGGCTCGCTTGAATGGTCCCTACTTAGAGGGGCCCGTTTCTGATTAAACCGAGGCCCACATACTGATCTTCATGTTAAATTTCCACTTAAAGAAAAATTTAAAAAATCTGAGACCAGTGGGCCCCTGGCTGACGCGGGGCCCCTAGGCAGTTGCCTACTCTGCCTATTGGATAATCCGGCCCTGCATAAAATAGACTATACCATAAGAGTCTATAGAATAGACTTTAAAATTTTGAGGGGGGCTCGGGGGTCCTCCCCCATAAAAATTTCTGAATTTTTACCCTTAAAAGTAGGGTTCTCTGACCCATTTTAAGACCCTTAAGGTTACACTCGAAGAAAACCGCTCCTCGTAAGTCACCTAAATTTCAAGGAAAAAAAAAACAGTATAAAAACTGATGTCAAAATTTCGGGAGGGGTTTGAACCCCTAAACTCCCCCCTTGGATACGGTCTTGCTAAGAATACTTAATAATCTTAATATATAAAATGAAGAAATCCGTCTGCTGTTTTGATAAAGCATATGATTGGCCGAAAAATCCGTTGTTCAATAAAAAAAGAAACCTTGCGGAAGCGACTGAATATAAGGATAAAATAAAAAAAGAAACAAGCTGATATTATTGAGAGAAGGAGTGATTCATTTTGAAACACATTCTTGATAACGCTCTTCAGAACAAAAAAAAAAACCATAAAAATGTCAATCTTTGAATTAATGAGCTAAGAGCAGGCACTGAGCTGTGCCTTTAAATCACTCTGGCTTTTTATACATTTACTGACTTTTGTTTAATTCTTCGATTATATTCATTTAACTGTTTGCAGCGGGCCTCTTAGTGTTGCAGTCTAGGTACTCTACTAAATCTGTTGCACCTTAAGTTTAAATATTTTTTTTAACAAATATGACTTCCCAACTATTTCAAAGTGTATGAGATTCTGTCCAAGGAACTTAGTACGGGGGCAGCCCATCAATAATGTCTGAGCAACGCTATATAAAGTTTTACTGCGCCCGGCAACGCCGGGTCTAGCGCTGAAAGCGCTAGTAAATTATAAATATTCTATCATCCAGTGACTGACCTCGGAATCTTATCAGGGTCCAGAGGGGCCTTGTTCTTGGTCCACTTGATTTTGATTGGCAGATCACCGACGGCGCTGCACGAGATGGTGACGTCACTGCCTTCAGTCACTGTTTTGCTCTGAAAGGGTTCGTTGAAGCGAGGGGGCACTGAAAACAATCAACCAATCAAACAGGAGCAATCATTTGAATCAGTGGTTCTCAAATCAGAGAAGTCTGCGAACCACTAAGTTTAAAATTGGAACCTTCACAGACCACCCTGTACTATAGCTTAAAATCCTTTACCCTCACAAAATTGCATGATGAAAGTTTCTATTATCTAATTAAGATTGTGAATTTATATCAGCTCTGAATTATAATTATATTTTAAGAAAATTTTAATTATATATCTCACAAGAGTTAAGAATTTTTTTCATGACATAATTAAATCTTCGGGACCTACAGAAATGCAGCTGAGTTTTTCAGAGCTCTTTTTTGCACTTTAAATAGTACGGAAAAGTATATTGTTATTAATTAAATGATGTCTGTTATCCTTTTAAATCACTCAGCCGAAAGCTGTGTGCGTGCGTCACGGATATAATTCCATCTTTTCTCGCTCAAATTTGTATTCATTGGATTTTTTTTTGTGCTTTGACGATCCCCGTCACGGACCACTTCCAAGAGTCTCACGGACCACAGTTTGGGAACCACAGATTTAAATCGTCAAAATATTAATTGTTCTTGGCTTCACTGCATACTAACAGCTATCAAGGAAAAACCAGTTTTACAGGTAAATTTGTACAGCAGGGAAAAATATCTCCGATCGAGGATCAATTGAATTAATTAAAGGTTAAAGTGGTATTTGGCGAGGATGACCCAATTAAAGCAAATTATGAATTTAATTTCTAATTACTAGCGTTATCCGGTTTGCCGGGGAACCCGAACCAAATGCAAAAGTTGAACAAGCAATGGATAAGACTCAATGCAGCTTGTTTGATGCTGCCATCTGGCCGAGACTGACGTTACTAAAACGAAGTAAGCCAAAATAACTCGGATAAAATATTCTGAAAAGTTGTCGGGTAGCAAATTCGTGAATCGTAAGACAAAATATAAATATTTTTTTCATTTTATCCTTAAAAAACTCGATTTCGAAGAGGACAATAAAATAAGGTATGGTTATTTTTTAAATTTTCCTAAAATTATTTAAAATACATAATAAATCAAAAGGGACTTTAAATACTTACTTATAATCTGCTTTTCAATTATGATTACAATTACTTTCCAAAATAAAAAAAAAATAATTAAAAATTAAATACCTCAAGTCTTTCATTAAAAACTTAAAATAAGCTACTAAAACTTGGATCCTATCAATGAGTTGTGGGGATTTTGAACGGATCCCCATAAGAAAAAAGAGTAGAGTACACCACTGACCTCTGACCCTGAGCGCGACGATCTTGGAGAGTCCTGCCCCGACGCCGTTGGAGGCTTGGCACAGGTAGGAGCCGGAGTCCTGCTCCTCCACTTCCGACAGCACGAGAGTCCCGTTGTTGTAGCGATGGGCGCGAGGGCTCGAGTGCACGTACGTGAAGTCGCCAGTCACCGTGCTTTCTGCAACGACAAAAATAGTTCAACATTGGAGATAAGTGAATCGCCAGTTTGAAAAAGAGAACAAGAAATTGACTTTTTAGTGCGTAAAAAGTATCCAAGATTCGCTCTACACATGAGTGTAAAGAGGGGAAAAATAACTACCCCCTATCGGCAGATATAGTCGCTTGAATTCGGAGGGAAATCTCAATCCATTTAATGTAGGTATTTTCTTATTTATATTGAAATTTAAGTTAACTTGTATTTCTTTAATTATCATTTGTGCTGCAAAGTTAAAATAAAATTTATTTTAATTTAAAAGTTGGCACTGTCTATTTGCCCGGCAGATATACTCTCTAACTCTAGTCCTGTTTACCCGGCACTTGCCCTATAACAGTTCTGATTGGAGCGCAGGGACCTCGAGACCTACGGCGCATGCGCCAACTAGTGCCAACTGCCGGTTTAACCGTCCAAATAGACAATTCGTTAAAGGCATTTTCACCTTTTTTTTATCCAGTGAATATATGACTCCATTGATATTCACTTACTCCATTGATAGTGCCTTAATGATTCAGTCTCAAAATAATTTTTAATATTATTTGTCTGTCTTTCTATTTTTCACTTTTGTGCAGTAAACTAAGCAGATGTATAGTTTAATTGTCGAATTAATTAAGTGGTTTTTAAGATTTTTTGTCAGTTGAAGTTTTATAAGGTTGAAAAAGGGCAAATTTTTCATCTGTAAAATATTTTTGAATAAACTGATATTTTTTTCGATGCTTATTCTATACTCTAAGGTCTAAGGGTCCTGAATTTCCAGTACAAATTTGGTGGTCATACAACGAAAATTTCATTACTTATACAGGTTCCCCCCCCCCCCGATTTTCTCAAAACTTCATTTTTGGACTTTCCCCTTTTCAAACCGAAGATTAAATTATTTGAGCGTATCTAAAATCTTTGAAGGAATATAAAAATATTGATACCAAAAAATTTTTCATTTGAACGAACTAGTATTCAAAAGATCCTTAACATCAATTAGTTCACAACAATTAGTTTTTGATCAAGGTTGATAAAAAAAAACTATAACCGCTTAATCTCAATATCGTTCAACGACCATTCCATAGAGCATTTTCGATTACAGGACTCGGACCTAACAACGGCCTTAGCAGCAGACGCTTTGCCCTACAGAAGGTTAACAGTTACAGAAAATAACTGGTCGTGGAATTCTTCTATTGGAGCATTTGCAATCACGTGACCTCACACCTAACAACCGCCATAACAACAGATACCTCGTCACCTAGCAACCGCCTTAGCAACAGACGCATTGCCCTACAATAACTGGTCGTGACGTCACCCCTGAAAACACTATTGATATAACCACAAGCCGAATCTCTCAGTTTATCTGGCAACTCCCCTTCATTAGCACTACTTCCTTGGAGCCGTAAAATATTCCCCAAAACGTGCCCGATCAGCCCCCCCCTCTTATTCGATAATGCGATGACGTATTTTGGCACCGTGCCCCGCCACGAGGATAATGCTACAGCACAAAGCAAAAAGCCGAGATCAAATTTTGCGAAGGCGGACCAATCATCCGGAAGGGGCATAGGGCGAAATAAGAACTAGAGGGAGCATCGGACGTCTTTCCCCATTTGAGCAATCCTATCAAAGAACAAAATACCCGAGTAGAATTTTTTCAGGAAATTAATAGTCAAGTATAGTAACTACACATTTTCTAAAAAAAATATTTAGAAAATGTAGATATTTTGGAATTACTTCACTTTCAAAAATTGAAAAATCCTCATTTTTAAAGTTCAACTTTTAGGCTGATTTTCAATATTTCGGATACAGTTCTCCTTAAATTTGTACTGTACATAAGGAAGGCTGTATCTTTATGAGACAAAAAAGCTTACTGCATGAATTTAGGTTATACCAGTTAGGAGTAACGCAAGTTAACATAAACCTTTACAAACGCAAAAATCACCATTTTTTGTAGAACACCGATGGCTGCCATAAAAATTTAAATAAAGTTAAAAATTAAAACTTGTGTTTTGAACTCTCTAATAATATAGGAATAAACACACAAAAAATAATTCGATTATAAAATGGTCGAGCGACCACCTTTGGATCACTTGACATGGATTAATTCCAGGAAATTTGACCTTTAAAAAGAAGGTTAAACTAGTTTTTAGTGTCTAAGAATACATATTAGAGATTTTCAAATATTTTGGCGGTTCAAGAAATAACTTCACGGATAACCAACGGATTCAGACCGCGGTCCGCCAGTTGCCAACCCTTGGACTAGGCCTTTTTCTTTTCTAAGGTCTATTTTACTCTATAACTACGTAATCAGTGCTTCGGATTGGCAAGATATAAGTAGTAGAGCCCCCTCTAGTGTAATGGAGAATTAAGAAAAACTATTGGTCCCTTTTTAGGATAATTTTCCTAGCGATTATGTAGTCACGCAGGGGCTGCGACTCTTGTGCGCCCTATATACCCACTATCTCTACGACGGAATATTTCTCCGAAGCGATGCTTGACTTGCTCCCACGATTTAGCCGAAGGCGATCTCACAACTTTATAAGTTGTTTCAGAACCAACTTTTTAAAGGAGTCAGTGCTCTTTCTTTTTTGAAAATGTTGCCAGATTTTGATCGCTTCCCTCCGCCCTGCAAGAAAGGAGTAGAGGATATTTTTGTTCTTCCAACCAAGGGTGTTTTGAATTATAATGTTTATTTTCGACTTGGAGACTGTTTTCATAGATTAGATTTTTGTATTCATCGTCTTACGCAGTCACTGATTCAGAAACGCCTTTCCCCCCGCTTTAAGCCTTTAGAATGTGCAATTTCAGCATTTTTATTTTATTATTCTATTCAATAGAGATATCCCTGATAGGAATTAATTTAATTTCAATATTTCACTTTCAAAAAGGGAGCGAAACATTGCTTTTAAACAATTGTTTAGGATTCATGAGATTGTTGATTTTTTCTTTAAAGTAGAGCCAAAACAGATCTGACGTCATTCAGTCCAAAACAAGTAAACAGCTATTGTCGATTTTTATTTTAAAATATTAAAATAACTTTTTTTTTTTTAACTTTTCGTGTCGATTTTTGAATTTAGAACCATTTTTTTGCTGGAAAAATATTATTATTTCCTTTTTCAAAAAATACTGGAATTACCCATTGCGTCGTAAAACTACGTAGGTTCACTTCTTTCTTTTCAGAAGGCATCTTAATAAAAATATTACCTTAAAATATTTTTTCGGAACAGCTTTAGAGTTAGTCCGCTTTCCGCCATGTTTAACCACAGCTCCGAAAACAACATGATTAAGTGTTGTCAGTAAAGAGATTTAATCGTACTATTAAATCTCTTACTAGTGGTTAAGGCATCGGCTTCGGGATCGGAGGGTCCCGGGTTCGATTCCCGACATCGCTGAAGACCCACCGAGTATAAGTGGAGTACGTGCTCGTTAAATCTGTGGGTCCGAAAGTCCTGTGGTCCGTCATGGCGCAGTTTACCACGGGTCCAGGTGTCTGGAGACTATTTCCCTCCCCTTCAGAGCATGGCAAAATTGTGGAGGTGGTGATAGATGGTGGCGACATCTATCATCCGAGGCTTAAGTCGGACTCCTGCCATTTCATGGGCCTCACTTTCTCAGGAGCCGCACCCCCTTTGCCTTAAATCCTGTACGCTTTGCGGATGGAGCTTGGATATTCCAAGTGGCATAAGAAACAACAACAACACTAATTACTATTATTTTAGGATCTAATAATAATAATATTAACAATTGGATCTCAATAGTTGTCGGTCATAAATTGAGTTGTGGTTAAACATGGCGGAAAGCGGACTTATTCTAAAGCTGTACCATTTTTTCCTAACAAAAACCTAAACTGAAAAGTAGTAGATATATTTGAGTTAGAAAATGCATTTTAGGATAATAATAATTAGCTATGACAGTAACTTATACAACCTTAATAGCCCCAAATTTTGAATTAAAGGTATTTTTAGCTGTAGTCAATCGCTACATTACTAAACATGGTTTTTCTCAAAGTGAACCTTTCAATATAATAACTAACACTGGTGTGGTAAACAAGGTTTCGAGTCCAAGATCCTTTTAGTGTGTATCAAATTCAACTTTTTACACTAATTTCATATCTGCAATCAGGATTTTTCTACCACCCAGTTTTCGCGCAGTTAATTTAATTTTTTAAAGTAGTACAAGTTTATAGAGCATTTTCAATCACATGACTCGGACCTAACAACGGCCTTAGCAACAGAAAATTGTACAGTTTTTTGCCCTACAGAGGTTAACAGTTACAGAAAATGACTGGCCGGGGAATTCTTCTATTGGAGCATTTGCAATCACGTGATCCCATACCTAAAAACCACCTTAGCAACAGATAAACAACGGCCTTAGCAACATATAAAAGCCCTACAGAAGGTACATAGTTAAAAGAAAATAACCGGTTGTGACGTCACCTGAAAACACTCTATACAGTCGACTCCGCTTAAAGTGATCACCTTTGTCCAAGAGTAGAACGATAACAATATCCGAGCGATAACAATAAGCGATTTGATACTAGAAAGTTTCAAACAATGTTACTCGAGTGTTAGCTTTAAAACCACATCTATGTAGTCCTAATTGAAGTATTTAAAACTATTCTCTAGTTTGTGTTTTGCTAATTATACATTCTTAAAGAAAAATATGAGAGTAGACCATATAATAAATTAATGGATCATTTTGTATGTTTATGTAGTAAAACTGGCCATCCAACGGGGGAAAAAAGGAGGATTTTAGGGGATTTCACCAATGTTTGAACGATATATTGATCACATAAAACGATACATTTTGCGTTAAGTTAAATAAGAGTAATCGGGATCATACTAAGCGGACTCGACAGTAACATTGTTTTGCTTTCTATACCAATCACTTGGGTAAATTTCCGTTAAAATCAAGGATTAATATCCTCTGAAGAAAAACAGGGTTAAAATTAGCCTTTCTTCTCACTAACTTCAAACCGTTTCATCAATCCATATCAAACATTTCAACACCCTCGGAATTTAAAGAGGAATATCCTCCTTCCTAGGCTTTATCCAGTGCCTCTGTTTAAAACGGGAATTACATTTTTCGAATAATTTGATAAGGAAATTCCTGAGAAAGCAGTATTAGGGAATATTTAAAAAGAGAAAAAAAGAAAGCGGAGCAGAGAAAAACAGATTACGCGCATTCCCGAAATTCTTTTCCAGAGAGGCGAGAAATCGAATTAGTGAAATTGGGAGGAAAAGATAAAAATTATCATTTCTGATCGGTGAATATTATCTTTCGCCGCAGTAAAATTCGATTCTTTCGAAACGTTCTAATAATTGAAAAGACGGGGTTTCTTCGAGTGCGTGCAAGGGCGTAGTGTTGTAATAATAGCGTTGTTGCCTTAATTGGAAGGTGAGGTTTAAGCACCCTTTAATTTTTAGAGCAAGTTTTTTTTTATCTGTAAGTTTGAGTAATCTATGGAAAGTACGAGTGTTATAAGGAGAAAGACGAATTTAGTAAAGCAAATTTGCTTTACCTTTGCCTTTGCTTAAATTGCAACCTTTCTATAACATTTGAAGAGGGTTGTATAGCAAATCATGCTTTGGGCCAACCCAATACCAATGAAATGAGAAGGTTAGCCATAAGGTTACATGCTATCTGGGAAATTATTTATATTAAAAGTGTAAGAATTCAATTAAAGAACTCCTATACTAGACTGCAAGGTTTCTTGACCCTATGACGTCACTACGTGTAAGGAAAAACTGAGAAAACACAAAGCCTGTTGGGTTGCTAGAAGGAGTTTCAGTATGAAAATCGTTATAAAAAGACTATATACGTGGGTTTATATAACAAAATAATCATATTTCTTAAATTGAAGTTCACTCAAAATTCTGACACCGCGCTGGGAACTACTTCCTTTTTTGTTTCTCCAGGGCCGTTGCAGTCTAGCATAACGTATAAAGAAGGGTATTACAAAATAAATATAAACGGTGTTGGAGCAAAATGATCGAACAGGATAAAAGTGCGCAATATCAGAATATCTGTGAAATAATCTGTAGCATTCGAGGATATTCTTGAATAAATATAACCTAAATACCCTCATACCATTCGAATAAATAACGGGTGAATATTCCTGTATGAGGTTTGTACTTCTATCTCTAAAAACATTTTTCAAAGTCCAAAAATTATAAAAAATCATCTTTTTCTTAAAGCTTACTTTTGTCTAAATTTTTAACAACCCATTTTTCTAGACCCGAAAAGTGAAAACAATCTCCTCGAATATTAACCATATCGTCAAGAAAATTTTTTCTGTGCTTTTTTGTACACATTTCAAAATTTAATATCTTTTAAATTCAAAGTTTTTCTTATAATTTCACCGCTAGGAGTACTGCAAGCCGTTTCAATGTATTCGGGATAGTCTTATAATTACTTTTACAACTATACAAAGGAGTGAAACGGGCTTTCGAAACACCCTGTACACAGAGTGAGGTTAAAAATGAAAAAGAACTGCGCCGATAAAAAAAAGCACCCTACTTCCTCTTTCTGCAATCAATAAAACACCTCTCGAAAATCAAGATTTTTTTTTTGTAGAAGCATCTAACTGAATTACGGCAGATTAAATCAAACACTTTTTTGAGAAGCACTTCTTCCATCGAACTGTTCAGAATAATAGTAATCTGAGTCCAAAACTACGAAATTCGAGAAGAGATAACAGTCCAAGACTGTCTATACAGTGGAAGCTCTTATAGCAACCTGCTCTTATAAAAATACTCTCTTATTAAGACCCAAAAATTAGTCTCTATAAGAGCACTTTTGTGCTCTTATAAAGACCAATCTTCGAATCGATTCAGCTTATCGAATATTTTTCTGGATCGGTTTGTGTGCGTCACACCAGAATTAGCCAATAAACAAATATCAGAGTATGACAAACAGCACCAAGTAACGATCGCATCTTCTTCTCGCTTGCTTTCGCCCGGTGCGGTGTAACCGGCTACAATCCCAAACGAAACCTTTCGCTACCTAATGTCCTTGTTGATTTTAGACTTTAAATTTATTAGCGTATTCATTTATCTTTCTTTATTTCCAATTTTTTTACTTGTATTTAAGACATAAATTTTTCAAATTGCTTGCAGATGCAGGTGAAATTGATGTAATAAATTTTGTTAAACATCAGACCTTTCTAAGGAAGCTAAGCTATGCAATAAATTAATATCAAAATCAAAATTTAAAAAGCAAATATTTATACTCTGTAAAATATTGATCTTAAACTTTATATAAATTAAAATAAAAACAAAAAATAAGGTAATATAACATGAAATTGGAAGTATAAAGACTTCATAAAATAAGAAATAATTGTTTAAAGTGAGGAAAGATCAATTGGATAATTCGAACTGTGTTCTAAATCCCAATGATATCGTTTTCAGGTTGAGATATCCTCCAGACTTTATAAATTAGTCTACTAAAAATACATCATTGAGGGAATCGAGTCCCGAAAAGCATCAAAATTGATAGTTTAGCTTAACGAGTTTATTGCTTTTAAACGAGTGATATTCTACACTCGAGTGTATCACTCGAAGTTTGCTCTTATAGCGACAAAAAACTCGGTATACGGATTAATTACGCTATAAGAGCTTCCACTGTACAAGGGAATTTAGTCGGAAAAACGTAGTTCTGAAAATTTTATACTTTGAAGTACCCTTCTAGGGAAGTAAGATTCTGCCGGTCAGCCTGTGCAAAGCGGTTGCGTTATAGAATGGCAGCTAATTAAAAATCGGAATTTTCGGCCTACTTTCATAAATTGTGAAATAGAAACAAAACTGTTAATTTTTGAATAAAAAAATTATTTTATATGTTATGTTACGGAATAAATAGTCAACATTTTAAGCCCAAATTTGTTCATGTGGCTCAATTAGTTTCTGAGATACCTAATTTCAAAGTTCTTGAATTTTTCTGCTTTTTCTCTTTACCCAACAATGAATTTCCCCAAAACGCATTGATGTAGCCGTAAAAAAAAATAGAAATTTTAAAGTCGAATATTTCAAAAACTATTCAAGCGATTTAAGTAAACATGGGCTTAAAATGTAGGTTATTTATTCATTAAAAACATGCAGTTACGTGTATGGTCAACAATATCACCGTTTGCTTGATGCTATACACTGTAAAAAAAATCTCGTAAAATTTACGGTTTTAAACTGGAAGCTGGGTTGGTTGAGGAAAACCGTAAAAATTACAAAGTAAATCCGTAAAAACAACGGCGTTTTACCATTTTAATCCCCGTTTTCGGTTTTACAAGGTAAAACACCGTTGTTTTCACTGATTTACTTAGCAATTTTTACGGTTTTCCACAACCAACCCAGCTGCCAGTTTAAAACCGTAAATTTTACGGGATTTTTTTTACAGTGTAGTGTTTGGAGTACCCTTTGGTTTCTCAATTTGACCGTTTTGTTCAATTTATTTGATTAATTTAGTTTAAACTAAGTTCGGTGACTTATACCACTGTAATTCTGAGCAGCCCGTTTTTTTACTAAAAAAAACGCCTCATCGCATTAGAGAGAAAAATCGCGTATTAAAACTGAAAGAAGCAATTTATTCAATCTAATAAATCCCTCCAACAGAGAAAAGGCAATACAAACGCATATATCTGCAGCCTTTTTCTCCAAATCCCGGATTGCCTTTGAATCTCTTGTGAGCAGGCAGTTTTTCTTCAAGATTGAGCAAAGTATTTTTTTCCTTTCTTTCTAAACCACCTTTTTTTAAGCAGTTCCGATTGTACCGGAATTAGCCCGAGTTTAGTGTTATTCATTAGGACTGAACTGTGGTAAAAAAAACCCTCACCTTTGTTAGCGCCGAGTTTTGTTAAATTTTAACGAAGGGCCTTCGTCGGATTCGGGTTTAATTTGGAGGACTGGCGTAATCAAGAAACCGAGTCAAATTAACTTGAAGGGCTTGATTAATGAAATCAAGAAAGAAAAAAAAAAGTTTTTTTTTTTTTTTACTTTAACGCTGCTATACTATACTCGACAGCGACGTTTCTTGTTGAACCCAGTACGTCACAAATGCGAAAGGAGAAATCGGTAAACACAAAGCCTGTTGGGTTGCTAGGTGGAGTTTCGGTACGCAAATCGTGATTGAAAAGCACTTTAAATACATGGGTTTAACAAAATAATCATATTTTTAAATTGACGTTCTTCATTTCACTCAAAATTCACACACCGCGATGGGAACTACTTTGTTTGTTAGTGACGTCGTAGGGTCAACTTAAGTTGTTGTCTAGTATAATAACCCAACAGGCTTTGTGTTTACTCATTTTCTCCTTCCACGTAGTGACGTACTGGGTTCAGGAAATGTTGGCTGTCGAGTAGTCTTTCTTTCAAATTGCACACGTTACCGGCAAGTTTGAAATCTAATGAAAATGAACTTTCTATAGCAGTGTTTCTCAACCTCCTGTCCTATCAAGTAGTTCTACAATGAGAATCACTGTTCTATAGAATTTATACACAATTTATAAAAGAATAAAATGGGAAGCAATTCAAAATATTAATAAATCTTCAAACTAATTTTAGCTAGTAGTAGGGGAGCCCATGATGCTAAATGTGGATTTACTCCAGCGCGTCAGATAATCATAGGGGAGATACCTTGCATGCTTTTGAGTAACTCCACCAAATATAAGCTCTCTATGTTGGTGGGTTTGTTTAGAACAGCCCGTCCAAATTTGAAAGAAAACTACTTACATGGACATACTCGAGCGCGTCAGATTGGCTACCAAGACAGTTTACAACTAGTTGAGTCTTGTTTCCTGGCTACTAGTCTATAAACATTTTGTTTCGTACATTTTTCTCAAAAAGAGCGATAGCGTCTTACCGGTCTTGGCTTTACTTTGCATAGAGACCCTATATATAGAGAGACTGGACAATGAACTTTTCGCCTCCATTTTAGTTACAAAATGCATGAATCTCCATAGACTGTAATGCTAATTCATCCGCCTATAACTCTTTTTATTGCACAAAAATCAAAGCAAAAACTATATAAAAAATTTAAACAATTCATTCCGAACACGAATTGATGTTCTTTATTTTGTTAATAATTATTTTTATCTTAGAAAATACATTTTAAAAAATCAAAGTGATTGTTTGGTTGCCACAGGTAACATTTGGCACGCTATCGCTCTTTTCGAGGAGAAATGTATGAAACAAAATTTTATTTTTATGGACTAGTAGCCAGGAAACTAGTCTCAATTCAAATTCTATTACTTTGTTTTCAATTTCGTATCTAAATAGATGGTTAACTAGTCTTGGTAGCCAACGGCGAATGCCAATAAAGTCGCCAACCAGTTAAACAATTAAATATTTAGTTTTTTGAATTTATTTGGCATTATTTATGAATGAAAGTAAACAAATAAATTTTTAATAACTTATTTGTTTACATTTTAGCTCTTCTTTCGGTATTTTTCAAAACTTTTAACAGCATTTTCCACGATTTTCAACATTTCGTAATGTTAAAGTATAGGAAAGTTGTAACTAAAATGGCGGAAATACCGATAATACCGGTGAGCCGTTGTCCAGTCTCTCTATATATAGGGTCTCTAACTTTGCAACCCTCCCGCTCCCTTACCCACCGCTCAAATCGGCAGATTTTAGAAAATGTACACTTTTTAGCTGGTAACTAACCTACCTTATCGTTATCTGACGCGCTCGAGTATGTCCATTTAACTAATTTTTTTTTACAAATCTGACGGGCTGTTCTAAACTTACCCACCAACATAGAGAGCTTATATTTGGTGGAGTTAAGCCGCTACTCCATGTTGCGTATTTCACGCGTTTTCGGCGCGCGCGCGAGCTCGCGATGGGGGGAGGAAATCCGAAAAATCCCTACCGGTTTGGCGCGCGAACACCTGCAACGCCCGCCGCTGCGGGGCGCCACGCTATTTCTCCTTCTAAACCAATAGCAGGCTCTATCCGAGGCGTATGACGCACCGAGCCCACACGAGGGTGCCTGTCGGATTTTTTTCTACTGAGCGTAGGGTCACGTGATCGAACGCGCCGAAAAAGAACCAATCAAGTTGGAGAATTCAGTAAACATTCTCCTTACCAAACGAAGGCCTCTCCGATGTCTGGAAGAGAGCTGAAATTTACTATCAAATTGTTTGAAATAAATCAAGTGAGTGAATATTTTCTTTATATTTCTACTTTTTATGATATACTTAACATGGGAACTGATTGAATCCGTATCTTTGAAAGCGTTTATTTCTGTTTCCATGCTATAGCTCGTAGAGTTGGAGCAGTCTGCCAGTGTCGTCGAAAACTATTTTTTGTATCCTTGCTTAAATAAAACTTCCAAAAGTTAAACTTACATCTTCGTAAGATTACAAAAGTCATTAGTTATTTTTTTAATGTTTGTAGTTATTGTGATATGTTTAACTCTTGTTTTTGAATCGATGATCGATGCATACTACTTTGTTGATGCTGTTTGTTTCGTAGATATTTATGGGTTTCTCTTTTTAGGCCTTGATTCTGATGGATTAATTCTTTACTACGAGGAGAAAAAGGCTTTTAGTATGGGGATTATCTGAGAACTTCTGCCGATTTGTGTAGTACCCAGTTTTAAATCTGACCAGCTAATCTTTCCAGGCATGCAGGTATGCTCTTATTTAAACTGCTATTTGTGTTTCTTAAAACCTTCAAACTAATGTAAACAATTAAACTGTGTGTACCTAATACCAAGTTTGAAAAACAAATCCATGTACTTAAGGATTAGCTGAGTGCAAGTGCTAATAATTGGATACTGCCAAAAATAATAAAAATACCTGAACTAGCAGTAGTTCTTTCAATTACTTTGTAATGTTATGAAGAATTTGCCAAACGCTGACATTGAAGACAAGAGATTAGTGAAATTTGTACCCAGCTTATCCTTAAGTACCCCAAAACACTTATATTGCATACATTTTTAATAACTCATATTTATACTATTGTTTTTAAAATAAGAGAAGGTATTTGATTTTTTTTAAATGTTCATTTTCATTTAATAGTCACCTGTCTTCCCTTAGTGTTTTTCAATAGATTCAGTGTATTTATTTATCTCGAGTTCAATACTATGTGGTACATTTTGATTAAGGGAGCAAATATCTTGCTAATTGTATTTCATTGGTTATGGTTTATAAATTATTCTGGTACTTGATATTAGCTTTTTGACTGTGTCGCTGTAAATATTATCTAAGCGCATTCTGTGCTTGCTACAGCTATGAGCGCAGAATCTAATGGTTGCAGAACGGTCAACAAGCTAATACATAAATACCATTACTATCAACATAACAAAAAAAATTTTAAATCATTACTGTTAGTTGACGTATTTTTAAATGTTTTGGACAATTTATCAGAAAACTCTTGGCTTGTACCAGGCATATATAAAGGTGGACATAAATAAGAGTCGAGCAGTGAAGGTGAACAAATGCAAGCGGGTTTTCCATGTGCTCGGCTATGTTTGTGGGCCTTTGTGTCGATGATAGATTCCTTGAAACATTTCGGGAAGCAACATTTCCATGTGTTTCACACCACAGAAGCCAAACCAGTTTACAGCCGTTCATGGCTGTTTGCTTTCCCTGCTCAGCTCTAATTTATGTCCACCTTCTAAGTACCTCTGTTTATATGGTACAAAATCCTGTGTTGATCTTTTGACTTCGCATCCCTACAGAGGGAAGAAAGGCAGATTTATTTCACTTCTAGTAGATAAGCATGTCTATGGAGATCAATAACCATTGCTCATGATCATGGGTGCCACTCTTCCATCCCCAGGACGGAATTCCGTCTTTTTTAAATTGTTATGAACGGAATTCCGTCCCAGATATATTATGAAACGCAAAATTAGTATTAAATTCCAATACCTACGGTTCAATTTGGTTAACGTTCCTGCTAAATATTGCCATGTTTTTGAGAATGCCATACATTCAAATATCAACATTTTTTTTATTGAAAATATGAATAGTTTTTGTCTGAGCATTTTTATTTGCTGAATTTACTAACATTTTAATTTTAATCTGAGCCTTTAATTTTTTTTATAGCAATATATTACTACCTTTTTGGTATCCAAAAGAGTTTAGCGGTATTTAGCGGAAACATAACGGAATTAAATTGCACATTTTGACCCCAAGTAACATGGTTTTACTCACATACAGCTTTGTCTTGATTAAGAATTTATGGAACTGTGATTGTGCATGATATTTTATGAATTTTCATGCAATTAAAAAAAAAATTGCTAGACTGGATGAAAATGATTAATACGATACTTTAAAGTTCCGTCTTGCAAATTTTGGAAAGTGGCACCCATGCTCATGATGCTTTTCGAAAATTCCTTTATTACTTATTTTAACCAAGACTGCTTGTCATACTCTTAACACCAGTAGTAAAGCGTGAGTTGCAAGCAGCTGAAGCTGATTGCAATCTAGCTAAGTTCAATTCCATCGCAAGATTAGTTTTCAAAGTTTTAATCTCAATTTGGCAATTTTATGTTAGTAGGTGAATCGGTTCAAATTAGGATGAGTTATGAACTGCTTCTTCCCCACTGATGTAAACTTCATACTAAATTTTGTAAATAAATAGCATTTCATTATAAATGGATAGATCTCTTAATGGCAAATATAACCCCTGATATTTCTTTGTAGTTTCCTAGTGGCAGAGTTTGTCTTTTTCCATGGAGAAATATAATTGTCATTCCCAGCTGGCTGTTTACATCTGAATTTGACTTAAAAAAGCATGTATGAAATATTTTGTTTAACTTCATTTTAATTGATAATTAATAATAATGATATTTTTTCCAAGATTTTATTGTTATTATGTATAAATTTTCATGATCATTAACTTTATTGATAGTTGAGATATTTGATTGTTTTGGACAAATTATCAGAACATTTTGAGCTTCTGCCAGACATATCAAAAAGTATTTCTATGTAGTATCAAATCAAAACAAATTCTGCCCAGGCCTAGTGGCCTATAAGGCGGTGCCCATCTCCGTTTCCTTTTGGGCCTGGGGTGCTAATTACTTAGCTTGTGTCCAGGCCGAGTGGCTAGACCGACGCTGGACCCCCAGTTGATTCCCCAAGCGAGCTTGGTGCTCGTTTCATTGACCCCGGAAAGATGAAGGGCTGAGTTGACCCATGACCAGCTACCCAAGCAGAAGCCGCAAGGCATCGAACCTGGGTCAGTAATGCTCGTAGCCAGGCACGCTGACCACTACACCACCGCGCCCACTATGTAGTATGGTTACTACAAAATCTTGTGTCAAATTATGGTTGAAGCTAGTACTTTTTCACTTTTCCTACAGGGGAAAGAAAGGCTGGTTGAATTTGCGTGTTGTGGAGAATCATGTCTATATGTGTATGGTACAAAACATCCCTTAACCATGATGCCTTTCAAAAATCCCTTTCTCACGTCTACGCATGGGTGCCACTCTTCCATCCCCAGGACGGAATTCCGTCTTTTTTAAATTGTTATGAACGGAATTCCGTCCCAGATATATTATGAAACGCAAAATTAGTACTAAATTCCAATACCTACGGTTCAATTTGGTTAACGTTCCTGCTAAATACTGCCATGTTTTTGAGAATGCCATACATTCAAATATCAACATTTTTTTTATTGAAAATATGAATAGTTTTTGTCTGAGCATTTTTATTTGCTGAATTTATTAACATTTTAATTTTAATCTGAGCCTAAAATTTTTTTAGCAATATATTACTACCTTTTTGGTATCCAAAAGAGTATAGCGGTATTTAGCGGGAACATAACGGAATTAAATCGCACATTTTGACCCCAAGTAACATGGTTTTACTCACATACAGCTTTGTCTTGATTAAGAATTTATGGAACTGTGATTGTGCATGATATTTTATGAATTTTCATGCAATTAAAAAAAAATTGCTAGACTGGATGAAAATGATTAATACGATACTTTAAAGTTCCGTCTTGCAAATTTTGGAAAGTGGCACCCATGCGTCTACGTCTTTAACCCAAGTTGTTTGCTTTGCAATAATTGCTGCTATATTAAGTCTTAGATGTCCCTATTTAAGTACACACAAACTTTATCTTTTAAAATAAATAGCATTTCATTATACACAGAAGGATCTCTTTAAAGAAAACTTAACTTCTGATTTTCCCTTGTAGTTTTCTGGTGGAAAGTTTCTTCCAATTACTATGATGGAGAAATTTATCGTGGATGATATCTCAGCTAACTGCTTCCATCTGAGTTTGGCTTAAAAAAGCAGGTATGAAATATTTGGTTGTGATTGTTTAGATATTTTAATCTGACTAAAATCTTATTTTTATTATGCATTAGGTTATGCAAGATCACTTGCTCAATGTATTTTTAGACCCTAGTAATTAAAAAAAATGACTATGAAATAATCTGTGTATTGATAGCAGTTTCTGAAATTGTTATAACATTTTTGTGGGGACTGGTTTCTTACATCAAACCAAAGGTCTGTGGCCTATCAAATTAAGGGCCTATGTTATTACAATTTTAAAATATGTTTTAAAATCAAGGGGGATACTTTAGGAGGGAGTACCTCGGTCATTGGGCCTTCAAACTCTGGTATAATAAGCATTAGTGGGTAAGGCCATGAGCAGAGTTGTTACAGAACATTTGACTGAAAGTCACGGTCAGCTAAGTAGTTAGCATGATGCTAAGTGCTAACCCCCTCTTGTTTTTCCCAAGTGACCTTGGTACTCATTTTTATTGACTCTGGAGGGAAGGACTCAGTCCTCCATGCCCGTGGACTGGGATTTGAACCCCGTACTTGTGGTGCTACGCCACCAGGCGTTATTATTTAGTTAATAGTCTGTTTTAAAAATACACTTGATTTTCGAAATAATTTAACGATTTAATTTTTTTTTGCCTCTAGTGTTATGTGATACTTTATTTGCTAGTATTTAAATATCTTTCAGTAAAAGGTATCCCCTTTAAATAAAGTAATAGAGATTACTCAAAAGTGATATTAAAATAAATGTTAAGTACATGGTTAAGTTTCTGAATTTTTTTATTTCAGAGACTGACCAGTGAACAATATTGCTGATTGGAAAATAATCAATGAAAAGACATATTGTATGCTCGTCAAAATTGACTGTGTTGTATATCATTTTAAAAGAATTTTATTAAATAAAATATTGACTTTCTTAAGTTTCTGTTTGAATGAGATTAAAAACTGATCAGTTAAAAAAAGTTTTACATGTTTTTAAAAATTGCAATAAAGGAGTGTTTTTAATGATTTTTATCCTTATAAAATGAGGGAGACTGGCTCAGGGTAACCAAAGGTAAGTTGTATTTACTTTACTGTATGTATAGAATTATGTAGCAAGATTAGCAAGTCATCATTTATAAAAAAAAATACTCATGTTTGTGAAATAATATAACATGTATGTTAATAGTGAAGTTAACAAAGAGTGAAAATATTAATATACAATCTAAAATAATGAACATAAAAAAACAATTTAATATTTTTTGACTTGTAAATATGTGGATGTAAATAAAGTGGTAACTTTTAAATTTTTACAAAATGAATTTTACTTAATGTAAAAATTTAGTTAACAAATTTGTCCTTACTAATACTAATTTTGGAGATGGTATATGATTGAAAATAGGATTGCTGATTATAATAAAAATCTTATTCATTTGATTCAAATCATATTTTTATTAAAATTCTAATAACAGTTTTGTTCTTTCAAAATCTGGTTAAGACAATATATAGTTTTTACATTATATAACAAATGTGTCTTTTTCAATCACTCTTAGCTATTTTAGTCATTATTTATGACAGTCAATTTTAGTACCTATGGTAAATTTCCTTAATCAACATCATAATTGGTTTGAAAGAATAATGGTAAATTATTTACTAACATTTTTATCAGTCTTTTTTAAATGCATATTTTCCAGGATTACTAACACTAATTAAATTTTTAAAAATAGAGTTTTAATAAACTAGTTTAATATCATGCAAAATGAAAAAAAAAGTATTAAAATCCATACTTTTGGTTATGTTAATTTTCTGTTAATTTAATATTTGAGGAATTTATGTTCTAAAAATTAATGATAAAATTAATTTAAGTTAATTATCAATGGTTATATCTTGGAGAGAATTTGCATTGAAAATGGTTTAGTAATTAAGTTGAATTGGTTAAGTAAAAAATCTACTTTGAATAAAATCATCAGTGGATTTTTAAAATATAAGGTACACATTTTATTAGCTTCATTGCATATAATAAAATATTTCAAACCCTGTAATTTTTTCTGTTCCTTATCTAATAGAGTTTAAAAAGATATAAACCAATAATGCTTAATAGCAATTTAATATTTAAAGAAATATAATTAATTTAAATAGATTTTCATTTAAAAATTCAAGTGATTAAAATCCCCCATTTAAAACAAGCAACCATTTTTGAAACTGGGAAAATTATAAAGAAATTTGGTTTGAAAGAAAGTGCTACGAATATTAGCTGAGAGAAAATCACGAACAGCGATATATGAATGCGCGCGCCGATCGAGAATTGACGCTCCAACAGCGCTATCTAGCGGCGAAACAACCGACCTCTGCGCGTCAAACCAAGGCGCGAACGTCCGAGGTTGCCGGTTTGTGCCGCTAGGTTGTGCTGTAGTAGATTAGGGAAAAAATCGCTGACGCGCCCCGAACGCACGCGCGCCAAACGCGTGGAATACGCAACATGGAACAGCACCTTTACTCAAAAGCATGCAAGGTATCCCCCTTATGATTATCTGACGCGCTCGAGTTACTACCCAAAAACACTCTGGGCTCCCCTACTATTATAAAGCTAGCGTAGCGCTTCATGTTAAAGTTGTGTTTTCTGCTTTAAATCTACTATGCAGGAAAAGACTCTTCTACAGGCAAACTTTAGAAAGAGGTGTACTGCAGTGAAAAGAAGATGCATTTGGATACTATCTTTGTAAATGTTGTTTTTTGTGCCTATAGACTATTATAAAGGAAAAACAGTTTTACAGGTACTTTAGAATAAGATGTAGTGCAGTGAAAACACGTTAAAATATTGTCCTTAGTAGTCGACTTTACTTAATATGATCACCTTTTTCCAAGATCAAAATGATAACAACATCTGGTTGATAATAATAAGCGATTTGATGCTAGAAAGTTTCAAACAGTGTAACTCGAGTGTTTGCTTTAAAATCACAACTATGTAGTCCTAATTGAAGTATTTAAAACGATTACTTAGTATGTATTTTGTAACTTTTACATTCTTTAAGAAAAATATAAGAGCGGATCAAATAACACTACTAAATTAATGACCAATTTTGTATGTTTATGTATTGAAATTGAACTTCAAACGGGAAAAAAGGAGGTTTGTAGGGGATTTGTGCCAAATTTTGATAACATTAAATTACATAATGATCACATAAAACGATACATTTTGCGTTAATTTAAATAGGAGTGGTCGGGACCAATCAATTTCGATAACATTATCCTGTTGATAACTTTAACCGTGATCATATATTAAGCGGATTCGACTGTACCTGTACCATGGTTCCCACTCTTTGAAAACATTGAAAATCAAGGACTTTCAAGGACCTCAACAACATTTTTCAAGGACCTTTTTTCGCAGACATTTAAAAATTATAATCTCTCTAGAGCAATTGGAGTTGTTTTTAAAATGCCTACTGACTCCAACTTAATTTTATACCTAGTTTGTTCACTTGATGTGGAACCGATGTAGAGGGCGTTACTATCACAGTTTTATGGTTTCAAACATTGCCGTTAAATGCGGAAAGGAAATTTAGATAAATCAGGGAAAGGCGGCTGGAGTGGATTCAAAATTCAAGGACCTTTTGCATTTTTCAAGGACTTTCAAGGACCTAATTTTAGCAGAAAAAAAATTCAAGGACTTTTAAGGACTTTCAAGGACCATGGGAACCCTGTGTACATAGTGATTTAACAGGTAAAAAACGTAAGCTTGAAATAAAATCGCAAGATAACTAATTCTATGAATGTTTGAAGTAATAAGAAGAATCCAATACAGTGGAAGCTCTTATAGCGTAATTAATCCGTACCGAGTTTTTTGTCGTTATAAGAGCAAACTTCGAGTGATACACTCGAGTGTAGAATATCACTCGTTTAAAAGCAATAAACTCGTTAAGCTAAACTATCAATTTTGATGCTTTTCGGGAAGGTGGACTCGATTCCCTCAAAGATATATTTTTAGTAGATTAGTTTATAAAGTTTGGAGGAAATCTAAACCTGAAAACGATCACCAACGCTCAATCGTCAAAGGCAAAGGGATGGATTATGGAATTGCAGTTACCCGTGATACGTTTTTTTAATTAAAAAACTGAAACCCTTGGTTGTATATTTTACCATTATATCCAAACAGTAGGATACTGGATCGTTGGGATTTAGAACACAATTCGAATCACCCAATTGATTTTTCCTCATTTTAAGCAATTATTTATTATTTTATGAATTCTTGATACTTTCAATTTAATGTTATATTACTTTATTTTTTGCTATGAAATTTAAGATCAATATTTTACAAAGTATAAATATTTGTGTTTGCTATTAAATTTTTATTTTGATATTAATTTATTGCGTAGCTTAGCTTCCTTAGAATGCTTACATAAAACTAAAACGCTCTAATAAATTTAAAGTCTCAAATCAACAAGGGCATTGGGTAGCGCAAGGTTTCGTTTTGGGATTGTAGCCGGTTACCCCGGGCGAAAGCAAGCGAGAAGAAGATGCGATGGTTACTTGGTGTTGTTTGTCATACTCTGATATTCGTTTATTGGCTAATTCATGTGTGACGCACACAAACCGATCCAGAAAAGTATTCGATAAGCTGAATCGATTCGAAGATTAGTCTTTATAAGAGCACTTTTGTGCTCTTATAGAGACTAATTTTTGGGTCTTTATAAGAGAGAATTTTTATAAGAGCAGGTCGTTATAAGAGCTTCCACTGTATTTAGTAGTAGTTTTTTGAAAAACGGCGCAGAAAAGGGTTTAAAATTAATTTTTTTAGAAAAAAATATATTTAGAATAAACATAAACTACCTAACTATAGAATTTAATATAAAAAAGCCTTTAAATATTTTTAATTAGGATAAATACACTAGTTGTTTTCCTTTAAGAAAATTTTCTTCATTTTGAACGCGTTATGCGCTAATATTTTTCTTCAGTAGCACAACGATTTAAGTTATATAAAAACAGTAACATGTTTCTCAATTTCACGCTACACCGGAAAAAACCCGTTTTTGAACCGTTGGAAACAGTTTGAAAAATATATGACAAACTTGCATTTTAAAATAACTATTTGTTTGGCTTGAAAAGGTAAAAAAATATCATAACCAATTTTACTTCGACAGTACAAATAGTAAAGAAAATTCCATCGGAAAAATAAATATCCTCTAAACAGTTTCTTTATTATGAATCATACGGATCATTAAAAACGAATTCTTTTCAAATGAATTTTCCAGTTATTTAAACAAGGTGTAAAAGGACACATTAAATAATAAAAAATCGTTAAAAGGAATTTTTTTCATTCAAAACTTTCAGTTTCGTTTCTTTGGAAGCAGTCGAGGGAAAAAAATCGCGTCAATTAACATTCATTTAATTCTTCTAATGAAAGAATATTAAACAGTACTCGGAAAAAAGTATGTCCGAAAACGTACACCGAAAGAACATTTAAACAGTTCGCTCAAAAAAAAAATATACTTGAATATAAGGGAGAAATTACCTTTAAATTCAACAACGGTAAAAATTCTACATTTTTTTTTTCTTAACGCAAGTTTAAGTTCGGACTTTTTTTTATTTTTCTCAAAAGAATCTGAATTCTGCTAGGTAATTCGTTTTCAATATTTTAGAGAAGTAAAATCACTGAATAGAGTTTAGAGCGAAGAATTTTATCTGAATGTTATAAGGAAGGAAAAAGGAACGATAAAAGAACGATTTTATTCTAGAACGTTTTTAGATTCTCGCTTCTGAGCATAATTAACTTCCTTAAAGAGAGTTCCAGAACAGTCGGCGTTCGCTTCGAAAGTGGGACAAGTTGTTCGAATCGGGGAAATCCAAGAAACGATTTAAATGGCGCAAATATTGACGTTTTAAATTCCTATTTTAGTGATATAAGGTCATCCGGAAAGTTCTGGTGCTTTTTGCAAAGTTTCGTGTTTGAAATTAATTTTTGAAAAACTGGTAAAAAGGTGGAAATTTTTAACAAAGGGGATTTTCATCTAGGTATATTTATTTATGAATCTAGGTACGAATTTAGTATTGGATATTATCTCTTTTCAAAATGGTGGCTTTAAAAAAACATCGCAAGTGGCGTTTCGTAGATGGCGATTTACCTAAATTTTTGCCTTGGATTTCGGACCGTCACCAGAAGTATAAAAGGTAAATGTTTATCAAACTATCAAATCACACTCTTAAGAAAAGGAAATTTAGGGGCCTGGGTGACTTAGTTGGTTTAAGGGCTGCCAACCACGCTAGCAGTCTGCGCATTGTATCAGCCGTCGGTTCGATTCCGGCCTTTGCCCTGGGTGTACTTTCCCTCTCTGCGTCAGTAAAAATTCTGTTGTGTCTGTCTTTCTTGACGAAGGTTTATAAGCGGATCCTTGAGATCAAACACACAGACCGGAAAATATATGTAACCAATCCAAAATCTACAAGGAAATTTATAATTATCTTTAAGAAAGTATGAAATTTTGTTGAGAAATGGATAGTTATATAATTTCGTTTTTCTAAAGTATCTAATTTGATAAACATTTAGCTAATACAAATTTCAGTTATTTTTACCAATAGTTTCGTCTGTAGAGATTTTTAAAGTATAGTCGTTATTTTATGACCACCCTGTGTGTATATTTTTCTTCACTACAGATGCCCGTATATCAATTTGACGTATTATAATTTTAAGGATACTATTGAAAAACAGTATATGAATCGACAGCATCAAAAACTGGACTTCAAAAACGAGCTAAGGGCCAAAAAGTAAATTAACCGTAATGCATCATTTTAAATTTGATTCTCCATAGAAATCCACATAATAAGTCATCTTTCAGGCCGTTTTTTACCTACTAATCATGGTCGTGGCACTTAGCTGGATTTACAGGGTGTTGGTGATGGCACTTAGATTGGGTTTTCGGGTCTAACTCATTTTTTTTTAGTTTTGGCAGTTTTTGCTTTTTGAAGTCCAGTCTTCATTTCGAAAACGACATCGTTTTCACATACTTGTCTTACGTGTAAAATAAACCTATACATTAAATAGGCTATTAGCAAAACATCTGTTTATTGTCATCTCTAGAAGTTACAAGCAATAAGCAATTTATTAAAATCTCCAGAACACAGGTAAACATAGTAGAAGTTGTTTTTTAGAGTTAATTTATTTATAATGAGTTACTAGTTATATTAAATTTATTTACAATGAGTTACTAGTATATGCAATATCTCACATGCCCTTTTTTTTTTTTTTAAAAAGAAAATTTAGTATCCATATCTTGCAGGTTTTATGATGGTTCTTTTTGGTCTTTCTGAGAGTAGTGTTTTTTCCTTACTACCATCTTCAGGTGCATTATCATTATCATTGGGACCTGCATCATCATTATCATTTGGACCCGCAGTCTCTTCAGTTGTCTCACTACTGGGACTATCGGTCGTCTCTTCAACTTCCCTTTCCGAGCCACTTGTATCATACAGATCTTCCACTGTTGAAGCTGGGATGGTATGGTCTTCCTCCTGGGAATTATCCGGTTTAATATGAAATCTATTTCTTCGAAAATAATTCCCTTCTGGCGTTTTTATCAAATATGATCTAGGCTGTGGTCCAACAGATACAATGGTTCCCTGCTTCCACGGATTGTTGCTTTTATGCCTAAACCATACTTTTGCAAAGTTAGGGAGCTCTTGGAGGGTATTCCCTTGTCGGTTGGCATACTTGTTTTGGGTTACTTGTCTTTTCTTCAAAGACTTCTGGGCCTCTGTTATGTCGAATTTAGGTTTTAGGCGATCTTGATGGGTAGGCAAAAAGGATCGTAAACGCCTTCCCATTAACAACTCAGCCGGAGAAGGGAGATCTTTTGCCGGTTGTATTCGGTAATCGATAAGGACTTCATAAATATCTCTACCTTACTTGTCTTATGTGTAGATTCACATACTTGTCTTATGTGTAAAATAAACCTATACATTAAATAGGCTATTAGCAAAACATCTCTGTTAATGTTAGGCCAATAAAAATATTCTCTTGCCTTAACTTTAGTAGATACAACACCTTTATGAGATATATGCAATTTTTTCAAAATATCTTCTCTAGCAGTCGTTGGAACAACAAGTCGTTGTCCTCGACAAATTATACCCTCTTTCGTCTTGTATAATTCTTCTTGGCAATGCCAATAAGCTTGTGCAGC
The DNA here is from genome assembly GCA_963680715.1 of Tetragnatha montana. Taxonomy (NCBI): domain Eukaryota; kingdom Metazoa; phylum Arthropoda; class Arachnida; order Araneae; family Tetragnathidae; genus Tetragnatha; species Tetragnatha montana. Next base: position 6,237,564 of record OY796678.1, on the reverse strand, counting down.
CACTTTAGTCTTGGATTTTTCTGGCCATCCATTTTCTATGTGATGTATGACATCTTTCAATTCTTCATCATTAGCTGATAGTTCTGCTAATTCAATCCACTTGGTCCTTGAAGCTTGTGTCACAAGGTTGATACTGGCATATGTCTCGTAGCATTCTTTTTCTTTCTCATCAAAAATTTCTGTTGCTGACTGCGCTCTTGACAAGGCATCTGCAATGATGAGTTGCTTTCCAGGTACATATACAAATTTTATCTCATATTTGTTCAACCTAAGCAGCAAGCGTTGAAGTCGTGGTGAGATAGCATCATATGGTTTTTTACTAAGACCTAAAAGTGGTTTGTGATCAGTTTCAACCACAACAGTTCTTCCATACGTGTAGTAATTGTAATGTTCCAATCCATAGACTACTGCCAAGAGTTCTTTTTCAATCTGAGCATACCGTTGTTGGGCATCAGTTAAAGTTGCTGATCCATAAGCAACAGGTTTTCCTTCTTGAAGAAGTGTTGCTCCCAATCCATTTTTACTGGCATCAACGGACACAGTCAAGGGTTTCTTTTCATCAAAATATTGTAGACATGGAGCTTTAGTAATTGTTTCCTTAATGTGTTCAAAATCTCGTTGAATATTGCTGTCCCACAACCACGTAACTTCTTTCTTCAAAAGTTGACGAATAGAATGTGTCAAATTAGATAAATGTGGTGTGAACTTAGCGAGATATGTAACCATGCCTAGGAATCTCTGCAGATCTTCTTTATTTTGTGGTACGGCAAACTCATTTATTGCGCTGATCTTGTTAGGATCAGGCTTAATACCTTTATCAGACAACACATGCCCTAAATACTTAACTGATGATAACGAAAGTTGAGTTTTATCTTTATTAAATTTTAAATTGGCTTTTCTTGCAATTTCGAGTGTTCTACGCAGCAATTTGCAGGGTTCTTCAATCGAAGATGAACCCAAAGCTATATCATCAAAATAGGGATTTATCTGTGATTCATTCTCAAAAATTTCATCCATGGCTCTTTGGAATTCCTCCGGAGCATTATTTAATCCAAAAGGCAGGACAAGAAATCTGTATCTTCCCCATGGAGAAGTAAAAGTTGTCAAATATGAAGATTCTTTAGCCAAAGGCAACTGCCAGAAACCATTTTTTGCATCCAAAATTGTGAAAATTTTGGAACCCTTCATTTTGGATATGAGGGAATCTGCTGTGGGTATTTGGTAACGAGGTCTCTGAATGGCTTCGTTTAAAGGTCTGGGGTCTAAACAGATCCTTAATTTATTAGGCTTGTTAATTACAACCATATTACTGACCCATTCTGTTGGTTCGTTTACCTTGGTTATTATACCATTTTCGACCATCCTTGCTAGCTCTTCCTTGACTTTATCATGCAAAGCAAGGGGAATTTTTCGCGGAGCCGCGACATGAGGGTTAGAATTTGGTTTCAGTTTTATGTGCACGGTTTTGTTTATGCGACCAGTACCAGAAAACACATCTGAAAACTCATTTAAAACTTTTTGGGGTGAATCAACCAAGTTTATATTCTTATTGATTGATATATTCTTATTGATAGAATTCAATCTTTGTACCAAACCCAAACTTTTACAGGCATTAAGACCTAATATAGGACAGGAATCAAGAGTCGTGACTAAAAACTTAAATTCAATTTCAGTTTTACCAGTTTGGCATTTTAAATAACACTCACCTAAGACAGGGACAATGTTATCACTGAAATCCATAACTCTTGTATAACTTTTTCTCACAATTGGCTTTACTTCCCATTTCAGTAGTTCCTTCTTCGGAATAATATTAACTTGTGATCCGGTATCTAATTTAAATACTACTTCATGATTGTTCACATGCACTTTCTGGAGCCAAACAGATTCCCATGTCTCCGAACTCAGCTCATCAAGTGATTTCAATTCACCAATGTAAATGATATCTGAATCTTTTTCTTCAATCACATTGACTTTTCTAGAGCTATGACCTCGATGTTTCACTTTTGTTTTACAAACTACTGCCCAGTGGTTGCTGTTCCCACACTTATTACATCTTGATCCATATGCCGGACATTTTCTTGCCTCATGAGAAGTTCCACAATTTCTGCAAGTTCTCTTTAGATCCCTATTGAAATTTCCTTGAGAAAACTGGTTAGGTCTAGACAAATTCTTTGTCTTCGCAATAGAATTCACTGTTTTGTTTTCATTCATTTCTATGACTTGTGCTCTACTATGTTCTGCCGCTTTACATTCACTAATTACATCAGAGATGGTTTTTTCTTTTCTAGAAGTTTCTCGAACTAAGCGTTCTTGCAAAGGTTTATCTATAAGTCCATGTATGATTTTATCTCGGAGCATTCTATCCTGCGATGTTCCGTAGTTACAATCAACAATAGCACTTCTAAGTCGGGAATAAAATTCTGAAAATGTTTCACCCTTTTCTTGCTTGATTTCCAAGAATTTAAAAGATGCAAAGACTTCATTTTGGTAATCCAAGAAATAAATATCAAATGCTTTGATTATTTGTTCCAAGCTTACCTCCTCTTTTCCATCTTCTGGTTTCAAGTCAAACGATCGTAAGTTCTTCTTTAGTTCCTCTCCACAAACGTGACGGAATAATGCAGTTTTAGTTTTTTCGTCTTCCTCTGTATATTTAATAGCTTCCATAAAATCCTCGAAGTCTTGCTTCCAGTATCTCCAGGCCTCTGACGGGTTAGCTGTTGAGCTAAAAGGTGACACTATAGGTAAATTTGTAGCCATTTTATGCAGTTTAAACAAAAGGAAGAATTGCGTTCACTCTGACACCATTTCACATACTTGTCTTACGTGTAAAATAAACCTATACATTAAATAGGCTATTAGCAAAACATCTGTTTATTGTCATCTCTAGAAGTTACAAGCAATAAGCAATTTATTAAAATCTCCAGAACACAGGTAAACATAGTAGAAGTTGTTTTTTAGAGTTAATTTATTTATAATGAGTTACTAGTTATATTAAATTTATTTACAATGAGTTACTAGTATATGCAATATCTCACAATCGTGAAAAAACAAAACGCCAGACTTGCGTTTCTCAGAAACGCGTCCTTTTCAAAAACCAACGCGTCACCTGCCTTTTCGTCGCTTTCAAAAAGGGATAAATCTCCCTCGACAAACGTTCCAAATCAACTGCTTCGCCGAAAAAAAAATCTCTTTCATTGAGACCGATAGCCAATTAGGAGCCAGAAAAACTCTGCTGCCAGATCCTCCCGGCCTATTATATTATTGTTGTCCTTTTTTCCGTTCTCTCAAAGAGCCTCGGAAAGACGCCACCGGCGGCGTTTTAAACACCAGAAAGCGCGGGTTTCTTTTTTTTATCGTCCTCCGAAATATCAACAATGGAAAGAGAGAGGAAATGCCAACCTTTTTAAAAGGATAGGCGCGTGCGATTTCGTTGAAGCCGCTTATTTGAAAAGTGGGTTGAGTTCGTAAAAACGGGTACTAGTAGGTAGTGTTCGGCACTAGTTAACTAGAACTAGTTGCAACTACTAGTTAACTACTGATCAACTAGTAGTTAACTAGTAGTTTAACTACTTTTAGTTTAAAGTAGTTCAACTATTAGTTTAACTACTTTTTTAACTAACTACTAGTTAAAACTACTTTCAAATTTTCAACTACTTCAAAAAAAATTTTATTTAAAATTTAAAGAGATATTTAAAATTTTTATCAAAGGCAGAGTACTCAATATAGGGTGGGTCATTTTCCTATGGCGAAAATTTTTTTTTACAAATTCTATCGGGCACAGCAAGAAAAAGGTGCCAAATGGTCTGAAACTAACATGTGTAAAATATTATTCCATTATGATAACTCTTTTTGCCTCCGGATTGGCTTTAAATGGAACAAAATGATGTAATTTTTTCATTTTTTTCTAAATTTTAGAAATTTAATTTTTTTTGTGTTTAGAGCTTACAAATATGGGTCTTTAAAACCAATTTGAATCATATTAGTAAAATTAAAGCATTATTAATACAAAAACAACTTATCAAAAAGGCAATATAATAGGAGCATATTAACAAAACAAGCATAGAATAGGAGGCTTTTTTGCCAACAAACAATGGATGGACTGTCAGTGTCACTGGTACAGATTTTAAATATTGGTAGATCAGATATATTCTCTCTCAAGTCTTGTCATTGTAAAACGATGCTTTTTAATTTTAAAAGTAGAAAGTAAAAATAGTATATTTTTCTTAAAATATAGGATTTCAAAATTCAGCGGACTGTTTTTTTGCACTGGTTGATCAATTTTGATAGTGTGCGAAGTAAATTTTTCTTTAAAATACTGGATAAAGTTTAGTTTAAAATTTTAAAGTTTAAAAATATCGAGTTGCAGTAATCAATAAAGAGTGAATTTTGACTGCAATCAACTAAGTTGGACCACATGAGAACTTTCTTCCTAATAATCGATTTTTCAGAAGCAGATTCTATTGAAGGATACACAATTCTACTAGGTTTTGTTGGCACTATTCTGTTTAAATATAATTTTTGTTTTTGCTTAGGCTTTGATGAAAAAATGTGTAATTGGCTGACATACACTTTTAAACATGATTGGAACTAATATTAGGACTGTCACAGATAAAAACTTCTATATAAATAAATTTTGCTCACTCTATAATTTGTATACGGATCGTTTGGATATTTTTTCTATGACTTTTTCAGTTTTCAAGCAAACCTGCATGTCCTTAATCTTCTAATTTTTCTAATGTTTTTTTTTCTTGAGGGTCTATATGCATTTGTTTATTGTGTTCTTTTGTTGTCTGGCTTTTGATGGTTGTTGGGTGTTCTTGTGATTTTTTTTCTATACTGGCAAATGTAATTGGACCGAAAGCTCTGCTTTTGTCTAAATAAATAAATAGGGAAGGAAAATAGAGATTTTATATTATGTTTCTAAACTTTTGCCTAAACTCCTTTTAAGTGTCTTGGGATCCAAATGTGACCACATAAATATGTGAAACAAGTGTCGGATGGATAGTTCGTTCATAGGCAATAAGCAAATATCAGTAATGTCTCTTCACATTAATGATTTACCTAATTTTTTTCCTATAGCAATGGCTTGAAACCCAGGGCCATGATTTTTGGAGGTATCATTTACCCAAAATAGTTCCTTACGAGTATATTGTTTAAATATAGCAAATTTAGCTGGTTAAAACAACCACAGGTATGTTTTGAAAATTACTGTAGCTAATTTCAAAATTCTGATGATAATACGGAGCTTTAAGCTGAAAACGGGGATCTACCGCTCTCCTTATGAAAATATTTCAAAATTTGACTCTTAAAACAGAGTTTTAATTTATTTTTTGACAATAGGGATTCGTTTGGGGACACTTGTGGTGGACTGCCCTTTATATGTCAATGAAATTTCAAGGAAATCCCAATTTAAACTATTATAGAAATTTTAACTAGGAACGTATATGCCATAATAGATACCACCCTTCTGACACATAAATTTTTATGTGGTTTATTAAATTAAATGTTTTTACTATCCTATTCAACCGCAAATGAAGACTTCGCGCCTTTTTTTAATTCTAGCAAGCAATCCTTGATTGCCTGTTCTATTCATTGAGATATTTCAAAATATGTTGTGATACAACTGAAGTATTTTACCTCTGATTTCATTTTTAAGTATTTTATACCCTTCAATGATGATTTTTATACCATTCTAAACATTTACATTCGTGAAGGATTCGTGCAATCAAGGTAAAACCTCGATTTTCATTTATCCATTTTTACACGGAATTACTACATTGCTGGAAACTTTGAAGTCAATCCGGAGGCAAAAAGAGTTATTATAATGGAATAAAATTTTACACATGTTAGTTTGAAACCATTTGGCACCTTTTTGTTGCTGTGCCTCTGGGAAAATGTGAAAAAAATTTTTTTGACCCACCCTAGTACTCAAATACCATAACCAGAAATAAAGACCATTTTTGCACTAAGTATAAACTTTTTTTGTGATATACGTAGATTAGAAAGATGTATTAGAATTTTGCCAAAAAGTAAGTTATGAAATTAAATAGACTAGTTAACTAGTATTTAACTACTTTGGGAAATATTTAACTACTAGTTGCAACTAGTCCCAGGAAAAAATAGTTAACTACTAGTTACAACTACAATTTCCCAGACTAGTTAGTAGTTGGTAGTTAACTATTTTTTGCCCACTAGTTGCCGAACACTACTAGTAGGTACTAAAATTTATGCAATGGTATGCGGGGATACAATTTAAAGAGATATTTTCTGAAGAAAATGGTGTTGTTTTACTATTCTTGGAGAGTAGAAATACATAAATTTCACAATATTTAAAGAGTTCATACAACGAGAGTTAAGTACTAGTAGGTACCGCATAAATAAAACTACGTAGATACTGCACAGATAGAGATCACATTGTTACGTACTACTTAGAGATGATGCGAAATAATATTTTTGGAAAAACACGGCATATTCAATACTATACCAGACTTCAAAGTTACTTGACCCTGGAGAAACAAAGCAAAGAAAGTAGTTCCCAGCGCGGTGTCTGAATTTTGAGTTAACTTCAATTTAGAAACATGATTAGTTTATTAAACTCACGTGTATTATAGCGTCTTTTTACAAGACCCTCTATATAATGGCCTCACAACTCGGACGGGTGACGTCACACTTTCCGCCACCTTTGACGTCACATGCAAAACGACGCCATGTTTTATATTTTTTGACTTCTTAACACTGAACAAGGAATATTCGTGTTTTTGTTATTAACATTAATGTATCGATGTAAAAACATACGCCGTGATATTAATTTTTAATGGCTATCGCTATTCAAACCAGAGTTTAATAAGTAGAAATCTGAAATAAGCATAAAGTATCAAAAATGTCTTAGAATAGAATAGAATAGAATAGATCTGTCTTTTAATTTAACAAAATTGATGGAACAACAAACAAAAACGTGATGCCATCTGAGAGAAATGTAAAAATACAAATCAGAAGAATTAACTAGAACTTAGTGCTACTAGTGCATTTCCCGCAACAATAAATATAATGCTTGATTCTCATCAGTTTAATCTTATAATAAATTAAAGAATTTAGTGTAATTAAATAAATTGTTTACTGTTGGAAGAATTCGAAAATTCAATTATTTGTTTTAATTTTTAATAGATTTTACTTTTCATTTTACTAGTGATTTTTTTTTTTAATTTCCTAGATAAACTTAATGTTGTGAGAAAATCTTACGGTCGAAGGAATATCGGATGAGCTAGAGCCCCCTCACGTGATTCTCCCTGTAGCAACGTTTTCCCTGCCAAGCCATACGAAGTACGAGGCGCATGCGCTGTGCTGCGTAAAATGGACTTAAGTTATTTTCGTTAGCAAAACTGGCTGAAAATATTTGTAAATTAAATTAAATAGCATTTGATGATAGTAGAGAAATAAAATTAAATGAAATTTACCAGATTTTAAAATCTCTATATTAATTTATGTTTTTAGTTACTCAAAATATGGATTATAGCTTGTACACAATTTTTAAAACTGGAATTATCAGGATATAAGTGTCTGAATGAGTATAATTTTATTTATCAGACTATCAGAATTTTATTATTCAGTTTTAATATGTGCCCCCCCAGTTCTATTACCTAGCTAGAAGAATGGATGGATAGAGTTCTAGATGGAACACATTTTAATTATTAAAATTATACAAGATATTTTTTATTATCATTCATTGCCTGATAAAAAATATTTAAATTGTGATCACATTTTGGACATTGGTCGAGATAAAATGAACTTTTACTTTTAAGATTTAAAATCTATTTCTTAAATTAAGTTAAATTAAAAAAAATATAAAATAATTATAAAATTATAAATTTAAAAAAATCATGTAAGTGTTCATTATTAATGGAGCTTCAAAAGAATATCAATTCTTATTCTTGATCAGAAAATACATTAAATTTGGAAAATGTCTCCACCTCATGATTTTTCAGAACTTCTTTGAATTCTTTAAAAGATTTGGCTGCTGAATACATGGTTTTATCACATATAAAAACGAAAAAAACTTCCTTGGGGGAAAAAACCAAATTAATCGGTTTATAATATCTCAAAACTACTGTGATGTGATAATGATCGAAGATTATGCAAATGCAACTTCGTATGGCTTGGCCAGCTTGGCAGGGAAAACATTGCTACAGGGAGAATCACGTGAGGGGGCTCTAGCTCATCCGATATTCCTTCGACCAAAACTTACATGACATGCATTCATTATTTGCAAACTGAACTAAAAGCCATGTTAGTCCTAAGGCTAAAAAACTGAATGAAAATACAAAAAAGCTGTACAAAAGGGACAAAATTTTGATTCTAAACGAAAGATTTTGAGTTTCCAGAACAGTATTATCAGCCTTGAAGGCATACATAACGCGAGGAGTTAAGAAAGTAAGTTTTTATGCTCCATAGACTTAACATAATAATAATAAGTTCAGGGCGAACCGACCCGTCGCCCTGGAAGGCGACATGCGGTGGACGTTTCTATAACCGTCCTGCCCTCAAGAGGTCTCGTAGGCGCCGGAGGTACCGGTGCTGAGGTTCCATGCTCCTGGTGCTAATTTCTATCTTGCTTATTTTGGGTACCAGGGTGTTGGGGTCTTAGTGTCGTGCAGACCCATCCGCCGACCGCAAGAGTCGCAGGCAGCGCATGCACCCTTTAACCTTCCTTTTCTTTTTCCCATGTGCCACTTTTTTACATATTTTCTCTCGGTTACATTCTGTTTGCGGCTATTCTAGCTGGTCAACCATCCTTTGTTGTTCCTTTCGTAGTATCTCTATTATGATAGTTCTGTCCTTCGGATGGTAGATAGCTTCCTGGAGCGTGTTGGTCAGATTGCAGAATTTCTTTCTTTCAGCCGTGTAGTCCGGACATGCGTATATCAAATGGTGGAAAGATTTCTCTGTCCCGCAGGTGCTGCAGCTGGGGTCTTTGTGATGAAACCGCTGTTGATACTCTTTATCAACCCTCTTTATCTCTGGCCGTGGACCCCGTGGCCAGTCAGGATCTGATTCAGGTAGTGATTCGCATGTAAGCGTTTTAGCTTGACCTTTGGCAGAAGAACATGAGTGGCTCTGCCGGTTGTTTCCTCGTCCCACTCGTCCTGCCAAAGTCCGAGCGTATCGTTTCTGATGGCTCTTTTGATGAGCGTTATAGGGTATTTCGTCGTTATGTGGACGTCTGAGGCTTCAGTACCCCTATAGAGGGTTTTGCTTTTTATCGCAATTTGCGTACCGAAACTCCTCCAAGCAACCCAACAGGCTTTCTTTTTACGCAGTTTTTCCTTTCACGTAGTGACGTCATAGGGTCAAGAAACATTGCAGACTAATATAGTTGGCATTCGTAGAGAATCTCTGTAAAATTGAAATAAGATAAAATAAACCACCACATATCAATTCCTTTTAACTTCGATAGGGATTCACTGCTACCCGACCCGAGGTTAACCAGCAGCTAAAGAAAGAAATGAGCTTTTTGCTCCGACTCTCATTGGTGGAATCCTTCTTTAAACGCAGTTAAGGTAGCAGTTAATAATAAGGCCATTAGATTAAAAGACTTGACCGACCAGTGTTTGTGATACAACAGCCAAAATATGCTAATACGGTAAAAGCAATGGTTCTAAAAAAGAGTACCTGTGTAAATCATCTTCTTCCAGAGTATGTTGGGGGCCGGAAAGCCGACGGCGGCGCAGTCCATCCACACTGTGTTCCCCAGCACCACCGAGACATTGCGGGGCTCCACCGTCCACTGGGGAGGCACTGGAAAGGAATGCACGTGTAAGTACAATATGCTTACCATATTTTCTTGGGTCCAACCCAGGACATATTCTTGAAATTGCCCCATATCGATTCATCAAAGATTAAAAACTAAGTACTAAACTAAGTACTAAGTTTCGAAAATATAGTGTTTTTTGCATAAATAATTTCAAAATTGAACCAAAAATAAATTTACAAAAAGGGACTAGGAAAACATTTTTTTAAGCCTTTTTCACAAGGAAAGTTTTAACGATAGGTTAAATGTTCATGGAGAACAATGAATTTCAGAAATCTAAGCATAACTAAAGATTTCGTACAAAAAAGAACAAAGGGGGGTCGGGCAGTTTTCTTACGTAATTATGATGGGGGGGTTGCGGTTTGCTTATTTTTGCTGCCAATGGGGGAGGGGGGTTCAAAAATGACCAAAGCTTATGTAATATTTGAACGGACCCAAGGTAACTTTTTTCGTGTTTTAACCACTAAAAAGAACAGAACAAAACTCACCGTTGACGATGAGCTGCATGGTGAGGTTCGCAGAGGCCGCCATATTGGACGCAACGCACGTGTAGTGCCCCCTGTCCCCCGATGCCACCCTCTTGAAGGTTAATATTGAGGAATCATCAAACGTCTGCACCGCCCCCCCGGTGGTCACCAAGGGGAGTCCGTTCTTGAGCCAGTGGAAGCGGAGGGGCGGGTCTCCTTTCGACACGACGCACATCAGTTTGGTACGAGACTTTTCGTCCACTGTGACACTCTCCCTGAAGAAGTGGGATTCGATCACGGGCGCCACTGAAAGAGAAGGAGATTGTCAATATCTTTGTGTAGAGAGAAATAAAAGTATGGCACTGTCTATTTGCCCGGCAGATATACTCTCTAACTCTAGTCCTGTTTACCCGGCACTTGCCCGTCAATGGTTCTGATTGGAGCGCCGGGACCGCGAGACCTACGGCGCATGCGCCAACCAGTGCCAACTGCCGGTTTTACCGTCCAAATAGACACTTCGTAAAAGTATAGGGTGTTTCAGAACTTCTAGGAAGGGTACGGCACACCTCAGGGGCGTATATAAGGGGAGGCCGAGGGGGCCCGAAATTCCGACTATACTCGACAGCAACGTTTCTTGAACCCAGTACGTCACAAATGCGGAAGGAGAAATCGGTAAACACATAGCCTGTTGGGTTGTTAAGAGGAGTTTCGGTAGCACTATCTGTGCATGGGTTTAACAAAATAATCATATTTTTAAATTGACGTTTTACTCAAAATTCAGACACCGCGATGGGAACTACTTTGTTTGTTAGTGACGTCGTAGGGTCAACTTAAGTTGCTGTCTTGTATAGGTGGACTTAAGTGTACAAAAATGAGTTAAAAAACTGGTTTCAGGGTCAAATTTCCAAAAAAAAAATTCTGGGGGAGGACCCCAAGACCCCCCTTTTGAGCTTGGAACTCTATTATTTACAATATTTTCAATATTCACTTCATCCAATAATATGAAATCATACCAATAAATATATGAAAAAACTACATTAAATTTATTAAATATGCACGGGGGAGGGCTTAGGAATAGTTTTGGGTCCTCTCGCCCGATGCGAAATTCTAGCCATATCTGCTTTTTAAAAGCTAAATTTTTTTGAGGATATTTTGGGCCCCTACCAAAATGAATTTCTATCTACCCCACTGGCACACCTAGACGACTCAGAACCACATAGGAAAGGGGGGATCAGAAATGAACCCCTAACGATCTAGGGGTTTGTATAAGCGAGCATGGGTGGGTTGTATAATCCCTAGTGGAAATTGACACGTCATGCTAACCCAGACCTATCGGTTTTATGTAATAAACGTCTTAATCGAACTATTCTTTTCGAACGATAAAAAAAATTATCAAAGGAACTTGCAAATTTACGAACATTTTATTTTACATGCCCGGTTATAAAAATCTTTAGATCATCAGGGGTGCATTTCCAAACCCCTTACCAATGTGATTCCGAGTCGTCTAGAATCTAGATGCGCACAACCTCTCCTACACAAGTTTTGAAACATGTATCTGACACACCCTGTATATAAGAACATAAACTACTTTTACCCTTAGAAAAAATATACTTTAGTTCATGATGCAATCCAGACACTACTTTTTCTTTTTCTCACTAAAAAAAAAAGAACGGCATTTTCGTAAGAATTATTTACGCGAGATCCCACATTATCCAAAACGCGATTTCCAATACACTCAGTCTTCTTAAGTAAGAATATTTCCGGAAATAAATCACGAAAAGGAAAAAAAAACTCCAAACGGAGAAAAGAAATCCATTACTACCGATCTAAGAAAAAGAAAAAAAAACAAGAGAAAAACGAAACACTTTTATTTATATTTTAACCTTTCATTCGGAGAAAAAAGGTGTTAACAGTCCGAACACAAAAAAAAACCCCGAATTCATAATAAGGAAAAAAAAAAATAAATCACTCAACAAAAAGAAAGGGAAGAAGATGAATAACTGAATGATGAATTTTTTCTTAAAAGGGAAGAAAAATAAATAATATCCGCATTCGTATAAAAAAGCACAAATGGATTTTCCAAATCTCTCAGTGAAAGCAGTCTTGACACTTTTCCGATCCGTATGGCCGCCTTTAAATGGCGCACTCTCGGGGAGAAAAAGTGGCCGAATTTCTCCCGGTTCTCCAGGGGCCGTTCAAAAATAACGAACATCGCAAATTTTAGGGTTTTTATGATGTCCCATCCTTGTCACGAGTTGTCTCTCATTCTGGTGTCACATTTTTTTTCACAATTATTTACACTGAAAACGCTCTTAAGATCACTTTCTACATAGTCTACAAATTAGTTCCCATCGCGGTGTCTGAATTTTGAGTGAAATGAAGAACGTCAGTTTAAAAATATGATTATTTTGTTAAACCCATGTATATATATATAGTGCTTTTCAATCACAATTTGTGTACCGAAACTCCTCCTAGCAACCCAACAGGCTTTGTGTTTCCCCATTTTCTTCTTCCGCGTTTGTGACGTACTGGGTTCAAGAAACGTTGCTGTCGAGTACAGAACACTTAGTGCTGCGATATTGTTTTCGATTAAAAAGTGTCGCTATACAGAAATGTGTTCTATTTAATTCTAAAAGTAGTGCTGTAAAATAATTCTTAAAATAATGTTTAGAATCTGAATGCGTTCTTAAATTAAAATCGAAACACTACAAGAACACATGTTCTGACAATAGTACAATTCTATTTAGCAACACTCTAACAGCTAAATTTAAGTTGATTTTAGGAATAGCGTGTTTTAAATATATGTTTGAAAATTGTTGCTATACAGAAACGTGCTCTAAAAAATAGTGCTGTAAAAGTGTTCTTAAAATAGTATTGAAATCTGAATACGTTCTTAAATTTAGAAAAATTTTGGCTAGCATGCCCACAGGACTACTGGCATCGTGTAAATTGGGCCTAAAAAGGGGTCTGCCAGAGTAAACAAAAAAAAAAAAAAATCACTACCTCAATATCAAACATTACTCTCTCCGTTCGGCTAACTTAAGAAATCTCGATCCTTGGTTATCGGATCGTTGGAGAAGCTCATTTGATATGTTTGGATCTTTCCAGCTCGATGATGTCAGCACTTACGAACCAATCAAATGAGCTTCTACAACGATCCGATCGCCAAGGATCGAGATTCCCGAACGGAGATACTAGTGTTTGATATTAAGATTAAGATATTAAGATGACGAAATTATGTTTAATTTTTTCAATCAAACTTTTCGATCAATTTCAGTTGCAAGCTACAAGATATTCTTAATGTCTTTTGTAACCATCCCTTATACTATTTGTCTTTTTAAGCAAAAATAAGAAAATAGTAAACCCCCTTACGTGATATTTGAACGGCCCCTAATTCCCTCACTTTCCCAGAAATCCACCGGAATCGGCCCTAACTCCGTGTTTCCCGGAGAAAGCCGAGTTGAAAAATGGACCTGTTTCCGAAAACAATATGAAGCCATTTTTAGAGTGGACTACTTTTTCTCAGAAGGATTAAATGGCAGATATCGAGGCAGGTTGACAAATCCGCTTTTTCTGTTGACGATGACACATCTTCTACTTTTGTTTAAGCCGTCATTCGCTGAGCTCTTTATCAACTTAAACATTTGAGGCGGTATTTACAAAGACCTTAAACTCAGTTTTATGTGACGTCATCAAATGAGTGAATAAAATCTTCAAACTCACGGTCTCCTAACGTCTTGATTTTCCTTTTTTTATTGAAAAGAATATTGACTTTTTAAAGGGTAATATCACCATCCACAAAAAAATGTTCGTCCGAGGTTTTCACAAGACAAGCAGATTTTCATCAAAGCAAGAGCATAGAGAATGGTAGTGGCCCAAATGCATACAAATTTCGATGGATTTGTTTTTTTTTCAATAACTTAAGAAACAGGTGACATTTTGGAACTGTTCGCGAGTCACCTGGAAGGTTCTCGAAAAGGAATTATGCACGGATATAAAAGGGAACTACCGGTTAATGTGAAATTAAGTAACAGCGATAGCTAATTGAAAAACGATTCAATAAAAGGAATTTGGACAAAGGAAAAAGTTATACAACACATCAAAAATATTTACAAAATTGATAGAAAACAATATCATGCGATGCCAACCGCCAGAACACAAAAATATATATAGTGCTGTCCTTTAAAAACAACCCACTGTTTCATATTTTCTTCATTAAAAGCTTAATAAAAAGGATAATTAAATCGAACAAAAAACTGTACTAGCGGCTCATCCTCCCTAATATTTTAGTGCTAAGCATTTTTAATTCCAACTATCCATTACAAATTGGCAGCCAATTAAGTAAGAATTTGAAAAAAAACCCACTTTTTCCTAGAAGGACTCTAATTGGCGGACTGAGCTAAAACTTTAATATTTTATTCTCATAGTACTGGGATAACATAAAAACGCGCGAAAAATGCTCTAAAGTCTTTATAACATACATTTTTACAAAATCTGTAAATCTGAAGCGCATTTTTTGTCAAAAATCTAGACTTTCTCAGCTTGTTTAAAAAATAAGTAAATAAACCGTTCTTTGACCAGTTTTTACACCCCTGACACTCTAAAGGGCATAGGAAGACAGGGTATATGAGATGGTAAAATTATTTTAATTATTTAATTAAAAAATCTCAATGGGTTGTTTTTAGGGTACAATTTGGAGTGGGTTGTTTTTAAAGGACAGCACTATACTACAACAATAAGTAGTTGTTACGACAGTATTCAACAGTGGTTGCGTCGCCAATGAGATTGTGGGTCTGAGAAAGAATGAGAGACCCTGTCAAAATCTTTGCAATCGGTCTCTACTTGTAGCCACGACTGCGTGGACTGAGCTGCCCACGTGGAGATTCAGATAGCAACTTTAAAAACGAAATGTTAGTCAGAGAAATCCAAGGTCCACATACGTGGACAAAGTATCCCCCACTCCCCAATAAACTAATCCTTACGGTACTACAGACAGTATCACAAATCTATTATAATATACAGGGGCCGCAGCCGATTTTTTGGAAAAAAAGTAGGAAAAATAGGAGAGCAAAAGAAAAAATAGGAGAATAATAGGATTATTTTTCTAAAGAAATAGGAGAAAAAAGGATTATTTTCCTAAAAAATAGGAGAAAAAGGAAAATTTTTCTAAAAAAAAAATAGGAGAAAAAGGATTATTTTTCTAATAATAGAACTATAATACAGTAACGGACCCCTCATCCGGCAAGCTTGGGGCCGACATTATCCCGAATTCGCGAATTTTGAAACAATTCCGGAAAAAAAAGCCAAAAAAGCCCGCATCTGTCTACTAATACAACTGCCTTTGTATCATAACGAAATTGCGTGCACACATTTGCGGTACGATCACCATTCCTGTTCTCGAAAAGTTAGGAGAAATAATAAACAATCCCTGACAAATATTCGCAAACGGTTTGAATTCCCAGTTGTAAGTCAAAAGGTTTTGCTTGGGACGGATAGTACCGACTCGACATCAATCCGAAAAAACGAAGAAAGTCCATTGCAGGGTTAAAAAAAAAAGGAATAAAAGGAGGAAAAGTTGAAATAAAGGAGGTTGACCGTAAAAATAGGAAAAAAGGAGCTAATGTGAAAATAATAGGAAAAATAGGAAAAAAAGGAGCTCTGCGGTCCCTGAATATAGTATCACAATCTAACCCGATTACACGTACTAATACATTGATGTCCACACTTGCGTGGACTATGTACTCACCGACAACGGAGACGTGCGTGGATTGGGTTGCAGTGTCGCCGTCTTCGTCCCTGACGACGCAGCGGTACTCCCCTTCGTCCGCCGTCCTTTCCACGCTCTGGATGGTCAGGCTGCCCCCTCCGCCGATCTTCTGACGGTGGTTCAGCGGAAGCAGAGAGTCGCCTGCAAACAAACAAACGATAAGTACAAGAGCGGTAAAAGATACATCCGTAAAGTATAACTACTAGGTCAATGGTTCCTAGGGTGCTTCAAAAAATTTTTTTTTTGAATTTCCCAGATGCCCCCCCCCTCAAGTTGTTACAAATACTAAAACATTATTACCTGCAAATTTTCAGGTCTCTAGGACGATTTTTGACCCCCGCGCCCTTCAAAAGTAGGTTTCCCATGTTAAAGTATAGGGAAAATATTGAAAATATCGTCATTTTTGGTTCTTTTCAATTTTACGAGCCTGAACGCGGTCAATATCGAATTAAAACCTATACATCATCTTTGGGACATCATTGCCTCAAGATCCTATCGGGAAAATATTCCATGGCACCTACTGGGGGATAGTTACACGGGGGTGAAAAGCGAGCATTCACCGAAAAACGAGGATGCTTGCGGGCGCTAGCGGCGGGAGCTAACTAATGGGTTTTTACGAATAGAAACAGAATAGAACGAGGTACCTTAGGAAAAATGTTCAATAAACACTTAAATAGGCTTTTATCCAGGTCCCTCCGCAAACGCCGGCGAGCATAACCAGCACCCGCGGCAAGCATCCTCTGTCTCGGTGAAAGCTCGCTTTTCACCCCCGTGTAACTACCCCCCAGTAGGGGCCATGGAATGTTTTTCCGATAGGATCTTGAGGCAATGATGTCCCAAAGATGATGTATAGGTTTTAATTCGATATTGACTGCGTTCATGCTCGTAAAATTGAAAAGAACCAAAAATGACGATATTTTCAATATTTTCCCTTAACATGGGAAACCTACTTTTGAAGGGCGCGGGGGTCAAAAATCGTCCTAGAGACCTGAAAATTTGCAGGTAATTATGTTTTAGTATTTGTAAATACTTGAGGAGGGGGGCATCTGGGAAATTCGAAAAAAAAATTTTACCATAGATTTTCGAAACACCCTAATGGTTCCCAAAGTGGGAAACATTTAGGTGTTCCGCGTGACAAATTTTATCTCCTTAAAGAAAATAAGAATGGTGGTTTTTTTATATCAAGTTCATCAAAAAATGCAAATCCTACCAAAAATATATGTATTAAATTCTTAAAAATGTAAGTTCGAAATTCGGATTAGCTATACCAAAACAAGTTAAAACCCTCTTTTTACAGTCAAATTTCCAAAATTTTATGGGTGAGGACCTTCAGACCCCCCTGATGGTTTTTGGAACTCGCTTAAATACAACTTTTATAACACAGTAAGTTGGCTTCTTTCATTTAATATCAAATATTAAATTTTGAAAAGTCGTTGATTAAAAAATATTCAGGGGTTCGAGATCATTGGCAACAAATTGGGGGGGGGGGTTCCACGAGGAAAATAATTTGGGAACCACTGTTAAGGTAGTATAAAAAATAACTATACCAACAGGCTTCGAGTCAATAATTCAAGCAAAAAAAAATACAATCTTCTTTACTGGATACCATAACAAAATCATAACATTGTATACAAATTTACACAGATGAGTTCACTTCTCTTTGAACATAAAATTAAATTAAATTAAATTAAATCAAATCCTCAAATCAGTTCTGTACCAGCAGGGCTTATTACAGTAGAAAAGCAGTAAAAAAATCTTAAAAATCATCATTTTTAACGCCAAATGCTAAAATGAACTGGCCGCGTTTTCTATGAATCAGTTCAAATCGGCCAATCAAAAAGGTTCATCAAATGCTCGCCAAGTCACCAAGTGGTACTAACCAAATGGATTCGGCAACTTAGAACCCAATTTTCAATATTAATTTACTCCTTTCCTAATGAAATTCCGCAGCTAATTTTTTCACAGTAAGTGTTTTGAGTCCTCTTCTTATGTCTGTAAAATTTTCGCAAGTCAATTTGTCATTTTTAGGACTTATTCCCTTTCCCAAACTGACGATTCAATTAAAAACTCTATAAAAAAAAAGAAACCCCAACCGATGCTTATTTCAGATTTCTTAAACATAGGACTTGCACCACTTTTATATTGAACATCTCGACTATCCCTTACGAGGGATGTAAAAAAAGAAAAAAGTTTTTATTTTCCTTACGGTCCCAACCAGAAAACCAACCCCTCGATGTTCTTTGTTTCTGTATACGACGAAACTTTTGACTTAGTTGTTGAGGGGTGCGCGCGTGGAATTAACCTTCCAGAAGAAGATTACAATCCCTCTTGCAGCATATAGCCCACGTTTTTGAGCAATTCCCCCCCCTTCTCTTACTAGATTGTCTTTTTAGAAAAGTAGGTCTCCCCTTTCTTTGTAGGTAAGCAAACACAATAAATAAAATATTCTTTTCCGTTGAACTATTCTCTACCTGGATTTTGCATGTTCCGAAGAAGGGAATCGTAAGGGGACTATTTGTAGAGAGTGTTCGGTATGACGACCAAGCATGCTAACATTAGTGAGTGGCAGAGATGTCATCAACAAAGGGAGTCTCATGCTCATGGACACTGTCCAATCCATTGGTCTTCCCTAGAGACCTAGAATATAGAGACTGGACAATGACGCACCGTGAGAATCTATCTTTTCTCCCTTTTATTTACAACTGTCCTATACTTTATTTTTATTTAACATTACGCGATGTTAAAAATCGTGGAGATAGCCGTTCCAAGTTTTGAAAAACACTTAAAGAAGAGCTAAAATGCTTTCTACGGAGGATATTCAAAGTTTTCTTGCTTACTTTTGTGAAACAAATTTAAAAAACTATCCTCGTTTCCTGAACCCAGTTCGTCACACCACGGAAGGAGAAAATGGGTAAACACAAAGCCTGTTGGGTTGCTGTAGGAGGAGTTTCGGTACGCAAATAGTGAGAAAAAAGACCCTAACTTATTAGTGTTATATGAACTACTCTTATAATTTTCCGAAAAAAAAAGTTAAGTTGCAAAACACATACTATGAAATCGTTTTAAATACATTAAATAGTTCTGCACTAAGATGATAGTGCAAATATAATTTAGATGTAATTTTACTACAGTTACACCTGTTAGCCGCTTGTAAGTATAGTAGTCTTCAAGTTACTACGGACCCCACAGTCACTACAGCAGTTACGTATATCCAAAGCGCTCTCTATCCCTCTAATGACTCTACGGACGGACGAAATTCTTTCCTTTCATGTTTACGGGACCCATTCTGCAGAAGTAATTTTCCATCTGCATCTTTTTCTGCGCCCCCCTCTGAATCTAAGGAAAGCGTTCTGTTACTCTTCTGCTGGAGGGAAGGAGGCATACATTGTCCTCTTAAAGTGTTCTTTTTTTTTCTTCTGCTTTCCATCCATGAATATTTTTTTCGCCTGATGAACATTTTTTCCCGGTTCGCTCGAATCGATAGCGCAAGAAAAGTGTTTCGCCTCTTGTTTCTGCTTCTTTTCACTGCGACAGTCAACTTGGTTAAGAGACGTTCTTAAAAGAGTAGATAGGCACTTTATACAGGGTGTATCGATAATAATACTAATGGAACAAACCTTCATACTATACTCGACGGCAACGTTTCTTGAACCCAGTAAGTCACAAATGCGGAAGGAGAAATCGGTAAACACAAAGTCTGTTGTGTTGCTAGGAGGAGTTTCGGTACGCAAATCGTGATGAAAAGACTACACTGGTCTACAAAACAAAACTTTTTTTTTGGTGGCTGGAATATTAAAGCTGATTTTGTATATATTTGACCTCCTGATTAAGAATATGGCATCCATTTTTGCTCATCAGCTCTAGTTTTTGATATATTTCACTATAAAGTTTTTAAGACTTTTGCTCTACCTTTTATACAATATGGTGTTATAAAGATGTCTTAAAATATAAAAAACCAAACTCTCTAAGGCTTTTTCTATTCCTTAGGGTCCCAATAGATAGTGTATACAGTATCATCCCCCTGAGTTAGTTCTAAGGGGTACCTATAGGGCCCTAAAGTTGAAAAAAAGTGGAAAAAATTGTCTTTTTTTCAGAATTTTTTAAAAAATATTTTTGAGTTTTCAAATGTGATAAAACTGGGTAATATATGTTATTTAGAACTTATTTAGACAGAATAAAATAATTTTTACTTTTTAAGTACACCGGAAAAGACCAATTTTCTAATTTTTAGGCGAGAAGTAGGGTCATTTCGCTCAAAAACGCTTAATACCAATAATGATGGTTGAAACGAATAAATTCCGAATTTTTCAGACGTAAGTCCTCAAAAAAGATGTCCTTTGAAGTAAAACTGAAATTTCATTTGATAAAGATCAGTAAAGCAATAGAAGCTGCTCCCGAGCTTTCATGCCCTACAATTTGAAAAAAATTGGAAAAAAATTATTTTAAAAAAAAAAGCATTTTTTAATTTGCTAATTGGATAAAATTGACTAATATGTGTTTTAGAAGTTATTCAGGTAGATTAATTGGAGCGACATCCCTGAAACTTTCCCATTTGGCATAGTTTAATCCGTAGAGATAGTAGAGTAGACTTGTCTGAAGCGAGCCAAACTTCGCACGCTCTGCTCTTTCTGGAGAGGCGATATTTACGTTCAATAAACTAACTCACTGATCTTTATCATATGAAATTTTTAGTTTTACATCAAAGGACATCTTTTTTGAGAACTTACTTCTGAAAAATTCGAAAATTATTCGTTTCAACCACCATTATTGGTATTGAGCGTTTTTGAGCGAAATGACCCTACTTCTCTCCTTAAAATTAGAAAATAGGTCTTTTCCGGTGCACTTAAAAAGTAAAAATTATTTTATCCTGTCTAAATAAGTTCTAAATAACATATATTACCCAGTTTTAACACATGTGAAAACTCAAAAATATTTTTTAAAAAATTCTGAAAAAAAGACAATTTTTTCCACTTTTTTTCAACTTTAGGGCCCTATAGGTACCCCTTAAAACTAACTCAGGGGAATAAAACTGTATACACTATCTATTGGGACCCTATGGAATAGGAAAAGCCTTAGAGAGTTTGGTTTTTTATATTTTAAGACATCTTTATATCGCCATATTGTATAAAAGGTAGAGCAAAAGTCTTAAAAACTTAATTGTGAAATATATCAAAAACTAGAGCTGATGAGCAAAAATGGATGCCATATTCGTAATCAGGAGGTCAAATATATACAAAATCAGCTTTAATATTCCAGCCACCAAAATGAGTGTTGACCAGTGGACTATATATACATGGGTTTAACAAACTAATCATAATTTAAATTGACGTTCTTCATTTCACTCAAAATTCAGACACCACGATGGAAACTACTTTGTTAGTGATACTAGTTAATACTTTTTTTTATCTATAAACCATAAGCTTGTGCCGTAAAATGTTTCATTAAATATCGCATTTTTAATTCACGAACAAATCTTCAATATCAGGGTCAAACCCAACGTCTTCCTGATTCTTCTTTAGGGGGCGTCCATAAATTACATGAGGTGTTTTTTTTCCAAATTTTGGATCCCCCTCCCACTTGGTGAGATTTAGTGAGATTTTGCTGGACCCCCTCCCCCCACATGAGATTTTCTCAACCACTAGTTTTTTTTGATCCTACAATCAAACACAATTTTCTCCTACAATTTTGATACAAAAACACGTTGAAATCGAAAACACGGTTCTAACTTGTAATTATCACGACTGACTGGCTAATGATTTGCTGTTTTGACTAATCTGAGCATTTTTTTCTAAGCTTGTGCTAAAAAATATTAAAGAAAAAACGCATATTTTCTTAACTAAAAGTTGACTTGAGATTTTAATTGACTCCCCCCTCCCCCCTGGTGAGGTTTGGTGAGATTTTCCTGGACCCCCTCCCCCTTTTGACCTCACGTAATTTACGGATGTCCCCTTAATTAAATGCTTCAGTCTGATACAACACTGGGAGTTGACATTTTTCTTCAGTTTTGCAAGATGAAAGTTATTTTGGGGAGCTATGGACAAATATTCCATAATTATATGCCACCACAAGTCCACAAGAAATATCAAATGGGATGCGAGAGTATTTTAAACAAGATCAGAAGACATAACTTCAAATATTAACATAAAGACCAAAATCATCAATTACAACAACAGAAAATTTAACACCCCCCCCCCCATTTTTTATTTTATAAACCAGAAGCTTAGGCCGTAAAATGTTTCATTAAATATCGCATTTTTAATTCACGAACAAATCTTCAATATCAGGGTCAAACCTAGTGTTCGGCACTAGTTAACTAGAACTAGTTGCAACTAGTAGTTAACTAGTAGTTTAACTACTTATAGTTTAAAATAGTTCAACTATTAGTTTAACTACTTTTTTAATTAACTACTAGTTAAAACTACTTTCAAATTTTCAACTACTTGAAAAAAAATTTTATTTAAAATTTAAAAAGATATTTAAAATTTTTATCAAAGCTAGAGTATTCCAATACCATATAACCAGAAATAAAGACCATTTTTACGCGAAGTATAAACGTTTTTTGTGATATAGATAAGAAAGATGTATTAGAATTTTGCCAAAACGTAGGTTATAACATTAAATAGACTAGTTAACTAGTAGTTAACTACTTTGGGAAATAGTTAACTACTAGTTGCAACTAGTTCCAGGAAAAAATAGATAGCTACTAATTACAACTACAATTTCTCAGACTAGTTAGTAGTTGGTAGTTAACTATTTTTTGACCACTAGTTGCCGAACACTAGTCAAACCCAACGTCTTCCTGATTCTTCTTTATTCCTCTCGATAAAAAAAAACCAACCCAAAACAACTTTCACTCCCAACCTGTCTTCCGCGAACGACATTGACCTACACCTGTCGGTAAAGAAAAACATCCGCATAAAAAAAAACCCTGAAGGCCCACTCTCACCTTCCAAAACATCCTCCATGCCTACTAACACACAAACCACTGACCCACTTGGGTCCCTCACTGACCCCGAAAACCAGTTCCCTTCCAGGAACCCGGAAAGCAAGTCCCCATCCAGGAAGCCTTCGGACCCCCGATGCGGAAAGTGGACTCGCCGATCAGGAAGCGAAGGCCAACCGGGAAGTCGAGCTCTTCCGAGTCTTCCCGACCTTCAGGAAGCGATCTTCGCTTTCGCTCGGCCTTGAGGAAGCGGCGCTTCCTAGTTCGGTAGCCTCGCTGGAAGTTCGTTGAACTGTAGGTGTGTTGTTGGTGTTTTCGGTCGCAGGTTTTTGACTTTCGGATGAATGCTCTTTCAGGGTCAAGGTTGGATGAATGCCGAGGGGTGTTGGGCTGCACATGATTTTCTCTGTTAGGGAACGTACCCATACTACGTGACCTATTTTTTACTATTTTTGACCCCCCCCTTGGTGACCACCCGTAGTATATGCCAAGACACCGCCTCCCCCTCTAGTTTTCACGTAGTAGTTCATAAAAATGGTTTTCAATCAGTTTTAGCAAACAGAAAGTTAAAAAAAATTAATTTGGCTTAATTAATACAGATTTTGCCTCGTGACGCCAAAGGTGAGTGCACAAAAGTTGAAAATTTATTATCAAGAAGAAAAAACTTATGTAAAAGTTACTGTAACAGTAACTAAATTTACAAAAACAAGTATGTTTTTCTTTATTTTTTGACTACGTGACGAAACCCTAAGCCCCCCCCCCTCCCCCTGTGACCAAGCGTGGTATTTTGAAGACCCCCCTCCCCCCTAAACAGGTCCCGTAGTATGGGTACTTTCCCTTATGTGAGAGTAATTTAGCAAAAAATTCCCTTTTGTTTTTGAAGGATTTGATATTTCTGAACTCCATGCATGGTTTAAAACCGTGGAACACCAATAAATTTTTTTAAAACTTTTTTATAAGTTTATTGAACAAAAATTTGTGTCAAAATTTCCAAAATGTCAAATTATCCTCAATTCTTGGACATGAGAGTATTTAACTTGTAATTTTTCAGAAGTAGCGAGATAAGTTAGAGTTGAGGTGTTACTTTCGTGGAAATTAACCAGTGTCTTTACATTATCCTTTTTACAGAGAGTTCTGAAACACCCTGTATGGACGGACGTACAGGGTGTTTCAAAAGTCCGTTTCACGGCTTTTATTTGGAACCAACGTCTCCTAGGGTACTGGAAGTAAGGTCTATCCCTAGGTAAGTGACCCTGGAGAATCCATTGAGAAGACTTTCAGCGCCCCTAGCGGCGAAATAAAAAAGTTAAGAAACTAAAGGAGGTAGAGCAAACATCTCAGTGAGAGTATTGTTGCCACTGTTATAAGTAACTCACTGAAAAAAATATCATGAAAATATCGTGAATATTCTCGGAGATATTAGCATGTGAAAATAGCAATTTTTCAGGCATCAAAAAAAAAAAAAAAAAAAAAAAAAACTTAAAAAATTTGCAAGTTTTTCAGAGTTATTATGCAGTTTTGTATCTTTTTAGTTAAATGAAGAAAAATTTCAATCAAAAATACTTGCAACAAAAAAAAGTTTTTCTTTTTAGATGCCTGAAAAAGTGCTTATTTCACATGCTATTATCTCGGCGAATATTCACGATATTTTCATGAATTTTTTTTTTCAGTGAGTTACTTATAACAGTGGCAACAATACTTCACTGAGATGTTTGCTCTGTCTCCTTTAGTTTCTTAACTTTTTTATTTCGCCGCTAGGGGCGCTGAAAGTCTTCTCAATGGATTCTCCAGGGTCACTTATCTAGGGGTAAACCTTACTTCCAGGACCCTAGGAGACGTAGGTTCCAAATAAAAGCCGTGAAACGGACTTTTGAAACACCCTGTATTATCCTTTTTACAGAGAGTTCTGAAACATCCTGTACTATATGGACATAAAAATGTATACTACAGCGGTGTTGCACTCTCTTCCTTTCATGTGACTTTTTTTGCTGCTCCAACAACTTGATCGCAGGAGCTAGTATAACAAACAATAACCAAAGCATCCCTTTGTTATTCGTCCTCCCAAAGTAAACAGTGTGAAATCAATCCCCTCATCCGAGTATAGGAGACAAAAAGGAAGTTTTAATTAAAGCCGATAGGGGAAAAAGATAAAAGTCTTTTGTTTCTTATCGGCGATGCGGACGGATAATGAACGAAGTTAGTATCTTAGCACTTTCTCCTCTGCAAAATCTCCTCTGGTCTGCGTGGAGTGAGGAAGGCGATAGAGGGAACAACATATCGATTGTACACTGTACAGGGTGTTTCAATTTGAGTGTCCATAATCTAACTTTTTATATATTTCCCCCATACACATACTCCCAATTGCAAAGTTATATTTTAAGAGGTGAAAATTAAGTGGGACTAGTTTCAACTCCATGGGGGTCTAAATGATATGAGCTGCCCAGGATGAAAGTGGTATAAGTCCAAAAATGACAAAAGTTGAGTTAAGAGTGGATTTGGATAGAGTTTTAGGTCCTTTATTTAGTGTAGTTGTTTGCGAAGGAAAAAGTTGATTAGTTGGCCCGTGAGAGCGACTCAAAAAATGACTACTAACGCGAATGGCCGTTTTCGTCAGGATGAAAGTGGAATAAGTCCACTACTCCGCTTCGTTCAGTGAATTTGTTTTGATAAGAGAAACCCCAAGGACACTCGCACAACTGCAAAGGCGGGGCCCGTGCGATTATGAAAAAGCGTCTTACTGGAGAAAATTTTATTTTTGTTAACTTTAATTACAAATTTATGGATGACCCCTTTTTGTAAATAAATATCCGAAAATAAAATCCGCGCTTTATTAGATTAGGCGGGAAAGCTTTAATCCTTTAATCGTCATGGCTAATACAGACGCAACTTTGCAGTCAATATCTTGTATGTATTTTAACAACCATTCTATATAAATTACAGTTTGCTAGTAACTTAGGGTATTGATATTGGTTTTGGAATAAAACTTAGTAAAATGTTTTAAGTTTATTTTTTAAAATTAAAATTTTAAAAATAAAAATTAATGGTTATTTTTTTTATTGTTGTAAAATATAATTTAATTTTATTGAAATTTTCATTTCCTAACTTTAAATCAATCAATTTGATTTATTGCTCAACTATCTATCATAAAAACTGCAAAAGTTTATAAACGGCGGCCATCTTGGACGCCATCTTGAAAATCACCCTAATAACAAGTTAAAATAAATTTAATAACCTAGTATAATTCAAACAGTGGCGTACTTTATATCAAATGTCATAAATAAAAATTAGTAAAATATTTTAAATTTATTTTTTCAATTAAAAATTTTTAAAATTAATGGTTAAAAAAGCGTTTTTTGTCTCGGAGGATGGGATATCTCTCGGAGGATGGGACCTTAAATCTCGTCTTATAAGTTCAAATGTGAGTCAAGATACTACATCTTAAGGTCTAATTTAAAAATTTTCTGAGGGAGGACCCCCGGACCCCCTTTCTTCCCTAGGGCGTCATATTTTTTTGCAGGAAGGTTCGCATTTGATCTGTAAAATACTCGGGTGGAGAGGCCTTAGAAAAAAAATGGTAGTCAAAACCCTTCCCGAAAAACAAAAGTCTGGTTGTACGGCCCTGTAGGTGAAGACAACCTAAAATCGGTTGGTCAAATTTTCAAAATTCTTCTGGGGAAGAACCCCCAACCTTCTTAAAATATGGTCCCCCCATAGGCCCAGGCTGGATCCGCCACTCCCCATTGGGCACGCAGGGTTAGCGCCCTATGCTCCCCCTATTCCCACTCCGTCTCTCTCTTTCCCCTGTGACGGGAATTTATTAAGACGGCGGTAGTTATTTTTCATCCCCCGTAATCCACTTAAGAAGCGAAGGGTGAAGAAAGAGCGTTTTAATCTCTGATCGAGCCCCCAGGGGGCGCTAATAAAATCACGGCTTTAAAAACGTCTTCTGCTGACATTGTTGATGAGAGGAAGTAATCGCCTTAAGCAGGGACTGATGAGCACCTGGGAGGAAGTTTCAGTCATTTTTTGTTGTTCTATTCTGATGTCATAGCAGGTACACCCCGAAGGGCTGGTCCAGATCATATTTTCGGGGGAGGGGGATATCGGAGTCGGAGGGTCCGTAATACATTCCCATGGGTGGAAAACCAGAAATTGACTTCTGTAGCAGCTTAAGAGAAGTTTTGTAGCAAGGCTAATTACACTTTTGTATCACATTTTGGTGTTCTTGTATCAGGAAATGTGCCTTTTTTGTAGCCCTTTTTGGTGGTTTTGTATCAAGAAACATGCATTTTTGCAATAGCACTTTTAATAGCATAATAAAGACCTAAAGTTCGAAAAATTTTAAGCGTCATGATAAAAAAGAAACTTTAGTAGGCCAAAAGATCGTTCTCTGAGCTCAAAAAATTAAAATATTCATTAAAAAATAAAAATTTCCATGCTTGTTCTGAATCTGAAATTTACTTGAATCCCTCACAAAGGGAATTAGGAACCAAAGTAACAAAACGTTTCTCAGAAAATTGATAGAAACGTTATTTTGAACTACTAATGTCTATGAACTACAGAAAAAATTGGGGAAAACTGCTAAAAACAGTCAAATTTTCAGGATTTAACAAAAAAAAGCCAGAAAAAAGCCAAACCAAAATTTCGAAGCCAAACGAGTTTGAAAAAAGCCAAATTTCTCGAATTCGGCCTTAAAAAAGCCAAATTGGCAACCCTGGCTTGTTAAGACAGAAGAATGAGAATGAGACTAGGTTTTATTGTTTTCCGCACCAGTGGGACCTTCCCTGTGGACTGGATTTTCAGGGCGATTTTCGCTGGATTTGGACTGGATTTTCGCGTTTTCGGCACAATTTGTAGCAGAAAGGGAAATTTTGATGATTTTGTAGCAATTTGTAGCAGAAAGGGAAATTTTGATGATTTTGTAGCAGCTTGTAGCAGTGAATCGATTTTGTAGCAGCTTGTAGCAGAATTTCCACTAATGCATTCCAAATTTTCAGGGCCTTCAGAAAATTTTTGAATTTTAGCTAATAATCTGACAGAAGTACACAGATGCGCCTTGTTACTAATACTGAGTTCAATGTTTATTGTTGGTAAGGGATATCACAACAATTTTCTCTTACATTTTAAGGCCCCTCCACTGGCCCACGTCACAAATTTGAAATTTAGAGAATATATTTAAGTTGAAAGTCTTTATAATACTGAGTCCCAAAAAAACCCGGGGAAGTCTTTGAGATACCCCCAGAAAAAGGGCTGTAACTAATTTTTTTTTTCGTTATTTAGAACCTTTTAAGTGACACACGAGAGTATTACTTTGTACGCCGCAGAAAATTGCCTATCAGTATTCAGTAGGCTTACCATACGTCCTGGTTTACCCAGGACAGTCCTAGGTTTCGGAGGCTGTCCTGGGAAATGTTCTGGGTCCCAAAATGTGTGTGTCCTGGGTTTTCGTAATTTTAAGACTGGACAAAATTTTTTGTGAAATTTTCGATAAAAATTTTCGAACTGCATTTTTTTACCTACTTTTACGACTTCACTTTACTCATATTTAGACTGCTGAAAGGGACAGACTCTCTATTTGTACAGTCAAACACCTTTTAAATGTGAAAATTAACTCTGAACTTAATTGTTGTGAATTTTATGATTTAATTAAATCTATCAAAGAATTTTTGAAAAAAAAAGTGATGTCAAGTGAAAAGTAGAAATGATTAAATAAAGTATGTTATTTCAGTTTAAATGTTTAATTTTTTCTTAAGTTTGGGTGTTAACTTAGTTTTTAATCTTTGATGGACCGATAGGTCGACAAAGTGTCCTGGGTTGAGCTCAAGAAAATATGGTAAGCCTACCTATCAGATACAAAAACAGTTTATTAACAGTCATCAAAACTTCAAGGGGGTTACCTCCCCTTTGGAGATGGCCCCGCCAAAAAACAGACGATTGGAGGGGGTGGAAAGAGATCTCAAAACGATTGGAGTAACATGACAGGCGGGATAAGGTGAGGTGGGGAAGGCTTGGTGAGACAGCCTTGGGCTGCAGCACAGAGAAAAAGCCGTAGGGTACGGTCAGCCAGAAAATCAGTATGGTATCTGTTCAAAAAATCTGCAGTATCTGGTTATCGGACAATAGGAAAACCGCAATCAACCCCCTTCAATGGTCCCTCCAACAAAAGACAGCCCTCGGGGAGGAGCGAGAAGTCACTATCGGGTGTCTGCTAATTGACTGGGGGGAGTGACTTCGGACTCCTTCGCTATTGTTGGAGGGGTCATGAATGGGGAGATAGGACAGATTTTTTGAAGAGATACCATGCTGGTTTTCTGGCTGACCGTGCCCTAACAGTGGTTCCAAAACGCAATTTTCAAATGCCATCGTATGATAGAGGGCAGTCCTACAAACGTCTGTGATTGATGGAAGGGTTAGTAGGCAGTACAATTTGGTAGTCGCAGCAGCTGTGATTGGCTGTGACGTGTTCATTCAATCTGTCACTCTCGAAGGGGTATTAGATGATTCGACGATTGGGATTCTATTTCTCCGCCTCTCGTGACGTGACAAGGGAGGAGTGTGTTTGATGCGATCCCAGCGCCCCTATCACAAGGCATTCCCCACGTTTTCCCCCATTTCTGTTGTGGACTACGGCTTTGAACTCTCTGTTCTGGTACTCTGTGGCTTGCAGCTGGCTGATGGGTACGGTCACCCTGTTTTTCAGGTTGGTGTCAGTGGAAAAAATCTGCTGCTTCTTGGAATCGGACAAAGGAGAAGTCAGTTGGTGGTCTGTTAATTAAGTGACTTCTCTCTCCTCCCTTTGGTTGGAGGGGGCCATTGAATGGGGTTGTTTGTTGTTTCTCCTTTGTCCGATTCCGAGAAACGGCAGATGCTCTGTACTGATACCGACCTGAATCCGTCACTGACACTACCCTAAGGGTACGGTCAGCTAGAAAATCAGCATCATGGTATCTCTTCAAAAAATCTGCCCTATCTCCCCCATTCATGACCCCTCCAACAATAGCGAAGGAGTCCGAAGTCCCCCAGTCAATTAGCAGACACCCGATAGTGACTTCTCGCTCCTCCCCGAGGGCTGTCTTTTGTTGGAGGGACCATTGAAGGGGGTTGATTGCGGTTTTCCTATTGTCCGATAACCAGATACTGCAGATTTTTTGAACAGATACCATGCTGAATTTCTGGCCGACCGTACCCTAAGGCTCCAGCCACACTCAGCTCAAAGCAATAAAAAAAACGATAAAGATGGTTATCTAAGTCAGGGTATCTAAGTGAAGTGAGATAACCATCTTTATCGGTTTTTTATTGCTTTGTGCTGAGTGTGGCTGGAGCTTAAACAGTAAATAGAATGTATCTCCCCACGATAAAAAAGAAACTGTACTCACCTTTCAGCCACCTGATTCCCTTAATGGGATGTCCACCATAAGGACACCTGATGACCAACTCCTCCCCAGAAACGGCCGTCACGTTGCTCATCCTCCGCACGAAAGGCGGTCCGAACACGTTCAGACGTGCCGCGTGGAACACGGAGCCCACGTCGTTGGTCGCGTGGCACTGGTACTCCCCGCCGTCCTCCACGCGGGCCTGGCTCACGTTCAAGGAGGAGACCACGTGACCGGGTGGGCGTTCCCTGCTGGTGGGGGGAGGGGCCACGGGGGCGTCGTCCAGCGTCCACGTCACTCTGGGGGCGGGGTTTCCGGTGGCGACGCACTCGAGGGATGCTGCGGAGCCGGCGGCCACTGTTGTTTCTGGGAACACCGAGAGGAACGTTGGTGCCACGTCTGTGAGGAAGAGAGAGACAAAGGGTTCACTCTTGGGACGTTACATGGAAATAACATAAGCAAGGTAAATAATGGTATTAAAATGATCAGGGGTGCCTTCAACTCCAAATCCCAGAAAATTATTAGTGTAACGAACCTTTTATCCGGAATCCCAAATTCCGGAACGTATAGGCCCACCGTAAAGTTTTCCACTCGCTGTAATAAAACACTTATCTCCAGTCGCGGTCACACTTATCTCCCCCAATCTCTTTGTATTTCCCCTCGCACTCGCGCCCGAGGAGGGGTCGGTAATTGACCACACTAAGAAACCGGCGCCATAAACTGAGGTTTCTTCCTGGAGATAAGTGTTTTATTACAGCCAGTGGAAAATTCTACGGCGACCCTTTAGGGCTGTATTCAGAAACTTTAACACTAAGATGAAACGATACGATAACGATGAAAAAGCTCTCGACACGAGAGATTTCAAACGATCATCACAAGAGAGATTTCAAACTTCGCAGCTCTCGTTCGCCATCGTATTCCGATCGCTCTTACACTTTTTGTTGTCCATTAAATAATTCAAAAAAAAAAAAAAAAATCGAGAACAGCTACTAATTACCAAAACAAGTCCTCAGACATTAATATATTACGAAAGTAATGGACATGTTGTGTTTGTACAAAGGACAGAAACGTTGATGCAACGTCTGAGGAAGAGAGAGATAGACAAAAGGGTTAGGGCCGCATTCAGAAACTTTAAAACGAAGAAGAAACTATAACGAAACGGCAAGTAGAGATCTGCCATTTCCGAATTGATCGTTTTCAATCGGAATACGGTTCGAATCTGGGAACAATATGGCGGATGAGCACTATACTCGACAGCCCAACGTTTCCTGAACATAGTACGTCACTACGCGGAAGGAAAAAATGGGTAAACACAAAGCCTGTTGGGTAGTTAGGAGGAGTTTTTGTATACGCAAATCGTGATGAAAAAGCACTACTATACATACTAGGGTGTATCGAAAAAAACTTTTTTTTGATTTTGATAAAGTCTTAGCAAAAAAAAGTTGTCTAATAAGGTAGCAGAGAGTACCTGTGAATTTTTTCAGAATTTTCGGAAGCACACAAAAGCACACAAAAAAACCGTAATATAGATATTTAAGCTGTTATTAAAGTTTTTTCGGGTAGCATACTTCATTACTTCATATAGGGTCGTATGCTACCCGAAAAAACTTGAATAACAGCTTAAATATCTATATTACGTTTTTTTGTGTGCTCAAATTTCGTTGAAAATCGCGTATTTCCAAGAGCCCACAATCAACGAAATATAGATATTTAGGCTATTATTCAAGTTTTGTCGGATAGCCTAGATCATATAGGGTCCATAACTCGAGTGAAGACATTCGTCGTGTGATTAGGGTAGAAATGAGGGGCGAAAAACCGATTTTCGGCCTTTTTGGCTTGCGCGCACATAGGATTAACATGGGAACCTTCGGAGGCTTTGCGGCACTCCTAGATATGATCCGAAAATTCTGAAAAAATTCACAGGTACTCTCTGCCACCTTAGACAACTTTTTTTTGCTAAGACTTTATCAAAATCAAAAAAAAGTTTTTTTCGGTACACCCTAATACATACACATGGGTTTAACAAAATAATCCTCTTTTTAAATTGAAGTCCTTCATTTCACTCAAACTTCTGACACCACGATGGGAACTACTTTGTTTGTTAGTGACGTCATAGGGTCAACTAACGTTGCTGTCTAGTATAGTAACGATTAGAAGTTGTACTATAAATATTATTTTTGTTGTTTTTCACAACAACAATTTTCCCACTTTTTCAACTTCTATCAGACTATAAGGCAATAAATAAATCAGATTGACTTTACCTCCCGCGAACCATTCACATTCCGAACGACTTCTGCAGTCGGACGTAGTGTGGATGCACCTTAAGACGTCTGCTAATATCGGAACTTTGATATTGCACAATGAGGTTCCATTCCACATCATGGCAGTATCCATAACTGATTTACCCCCTTTATACACATCAGTATAGCGACGACACTACTTATCTGCGTCACCAAGCAGAGGGAATCGCCGTATCGCGCGCGTGCACGTTACGACCTAATCGCGGCAGTTGATGTATACGAGGGTCTTATCGTGAGCTCTACTTGTCAATAGCAGGAGGTCTCTGGAATATTGGATTAGCGGCCGGAATTAATTGGGCGAAGGGGAAACCGATTGCGCTCTTGCATGTTAGTTGGTCGATATAACCCAAAAGGCCCAACTAAGCACACAGGGAATTAGAGAGAGAGTATACATAGTGCAATAATGGGTACTTTTGGATTCAGTCAGAATTCTGCGTTATACTCGACAGCAATGTTTCCTGACCCTATGACGTCACTACGCGGAAGCAGAAACTGCGTAAACAGAAAGCCTGTTGGGTTGCTAGGAGTAGAGTTTCGGTACGCAAATTGTGATTGAAAAGAACTATACAGGGTGTTTCAGATAAATGTTTCATAACTTCTAGGGGAGGTAGGGTATATCAAGACGAACAAGAATCGGTATAGAAAGAGGGCCCGCAAGTGGGGTCTAAGGGGTAAAAATCACGGGTGAAAATTAGCAAATAACCTCGCATATCTGAGCAGAAAGCGATACAATTGTTCGATTCCGGTATTTTTTACATTCAACCAATTCAAATTTTTCATGTAAAAACGAGATGCAAGTGTTTATTCTAATCAAAAACAGACCAATAATTGAAACAGGCATGTGTTGGAAGTTGATAGACTGCAATAGAGAGTGTCACAACAAAAACATCTTAATACTAGAGTTTTGTTGGTTGTTTGGTTGGTTAGAGTTATATGGCGCAAAGAATAAAGTCTGAACAAGGGACAATTGTAACTTTAATCGACCAACAACGCATGCCTCATTCAATTATTGGTGTGTTTTTGATTAGAATAAACACTTGGATCTCGTTTTTACATGAAAAACTTGAATTGGTTGAATGTAAAAAATTCCGGAATCGAACAATTGTATCGCTTTCTACCCAGGTATGCGAGGTTTTTTGCTAATTTTCACCCGTGATTTTCACCCCTTAGACCCCACTTGCTATACCGATTCTTGTTCGTCTTGATGTACCCTACCTCCCCTAGAAGTTATGAAACATGTATCTGAAACACCCTGTATATACGTGGGTTTGACAAAATAATCCTATTTTTAAATCGACGTTCACTCGAAATTCAGACACCGCGATGGGAACTGATTGTTTGTTATTGACGTCATAGGGTCAACTTAACCCGGGAAAGACTAGCGGTACCATATGGTACCGGCAGACAGCACTTCGCAAAAACGGCTTTTTTCGATGAAAATACTTTAATTTTTTTGTTTTGAAGGTAGATGTCACCACCTCATAGATCAAACTTTGTTAAACAGCAGTCAAACAACTAATTATTTTTCTGCATTCTTGTTTAATGGCTTAATGAAAATCGTGTTTTCAAGACAGGGGAAAACATGGCCCGTCGGAAAAACTAAGTCCAATTTATTCATACTTAAAATTTGTAGATTGATTAATTGAAAGTGAATTATTATTTATATTTGCATTATGCAATTATAGCCCAAATTTGGAAAAGATTGTATTATTTTAAGGTAGAAAATTTTGGTTAAGAAATCTTGCGGTACCATATGGTACCGCTAGGCTTCTACGTTAACTTTTTGCAGGTTAATTCTTGTTTATGTGTTTCATATTTTATTCTCTTTCTATGAGCAAAGTATGGCTATTGAAAAGGTTTTTATTTAGTTTTTCGAAGAAAAGTCACATAAATTTGATGCACAGCCAATTTTTTTTACTTGTAATTTAATTTTTGTAAATTGTAACAGCATTAGAATATAAAAATAATTAATTTAAGTATGTATTCTAATGCTTATTTAATGCTTTTTAAATATTAATCTTAATTATTTAGTAATTTTATTTATTGTAATTAATTTTTTTAATTATTTAATTTAAAATATTTTTTAAGTATTTTAATAGAAATTTGTCTTTAAAAGAGGCCCTTCAGACGCTTTTTACGCTTTAAAACCAATTAACTTTTAATTTAAAACTATTAAATTATGCTTTCATACTAGAAATCAATTGAATTTGTAGTGTATTTCCCATAAATTTAATTTTTGAGTCCATTAATTTTAAATTTTATAAGAAAAATACCAACATGTAAGTGATTGAGTAGAATATCTACATACACAATGGTAGTATTTCATGAAAATCATCAATATAATGTTCATAGCTTTTGACTACACTATAGATGCAATAGATAAACTATGTTTTATGGAATTTGTTAGCCATAAAACTTATTTTCTAAGAAAATATCTAATTGAAGCACCCAGAATGAGGGAAAAATTGACGAAAATCTCAATTTCTCGTCATATCAGCTTTCTTCATGACATAAAATGTTTATCAATAACCCTTTGATTATTATGTACAAAATTTATTTCTAGAAATGAATTTGATAATAGAATTTCAAGGGCAAAACAGAACTACTAATTGGTATAACGTCGTTTGAGTGAACGTCAATTTAGAAATCGGATTAGTTTTTTAAACCCACGCATATATAGATAGTGCTTTTACATCACGATTTGCATATCCTCCTAGCAACCCAACCGGCTTTCTGTTTACCGATTTCTCCTTCCGCATTTGCGACGTATTGGGTTCAAGAAACGTTGCTGTCGAATATAGCTGGATTTATGGTATAGATAATGGCGACACCGCAACTGATGTCCTTTGAATCAAATATTCTTAATTATGAAGTCCGAAAACACGAGGATTCAAAAAAACATCAGTTGCGGTGTCGCCATTATCTACCATAAATCCAGCTAACTAAACTGGTAGATCGCATACTGCAAAAAATATCGCAAATTATTTTTCTTGTTGATTTTAACCCTTTCAGACCTATCCACCCCAAATTTCCCATTGGATTCAAAGGTATTTTCGGGCGGCTTCATAGGATCGGAAGGGTTGTCAAACCCACAAAAACTGAAGTCGGAATAGCGGAACGAAAACAATCTCACAAGGAAACGTTCTCCAGGGTGAACTCACAGAATTGGACGAAAATTTTACAGGGGTTAGTATATGACTCAAAACACCTTCTGTAAAAAAAATTAGCTTCTAAATTACAGTAGAAAAGCTGTAAAAAATTACTAAAAATTATCATATTTAACGCCAAATGTAACCCTACTAGGCGAGAATGCTTCCTTTGGCTCTGTGCCAAATGCTAGAATAAACTGGCCGCGTTTTCTCTGAAGTAGTTTAAATGAGCGAATAAAAAAAAAGGTTCATCAAATGCAAAAAAGGATCAAAAATGAATTAAAGGAGGAAAATTAAATTAAAGGAAAGGAAATTAATTAAAAAACTGATGTTTTAATGGATATTCTGAAGTACTTTTAACAAAATATCTCAATTTCACGTTAAATACAAATTTAATGATTCCATCTGATAGAAAATTCGCCAAGTCGCCAAGTGGTGTTAACTGAATGTGGTTGGCATCTCAGAACCCAATTTTCAAAGTTAATTTACTCCTTTCCTAATGAAATTTAGCAGCTAATTTTTTCACAGTAAGTTTTTTTAGCCATCTTCTTATGCCTGTAAAATTTTCATCCAATTCTGTGAGTTCACCCTGAGAACGTTTCCTTGTCAGAACAATACACACATTCTGTTTGCTTACCGTACATTTATAAGCAATCGAATAACACTTAAAATATTGTCACAGAAATACAATAATACTAAATTAGCTAAAATCAAAATTTCACATACTTAATTTCTCTTCACACGAGTTCCAATTCAGAGCAAACAATACCAGCGATTACAAACACCGCTCAAAAACGAAATAGACTAGATCTCAATCAAACTTTCGCACAGACAATTTCACTCGTTCTAATTTAATTAAAAGCTTATTCTAAGTTCGACAAACCCACCTCCGACAGCAGAAGTCACGGAATTCTTCCTGCCTAATTGGCGACATGTCGGCATCCCCCCCCCCCAATCAAGAACAATCGAACCGAATCGCTGCTGTTCCCACTAATAAAATCCCTCCGCATTTAAATGGCAATAAAAGGGGAATTCTCCCCAGAGCGATTTATTTCACAAAAGGAAAAGCACTTTAACTTTAACTTCGTGTGTGTCTCCAGAACTTTTCGGTGCTAATAAAATCGCTCGTTCGAATTTGTTCTGGAACGAAGAGGGGGTAGAGAGGGTTGAGCGACCGTCGAAGCTGACCCAGGGTGCCCACACTCAAGGTTAGTAGAGAGAAGGTTGGCTCATCCGTGACGTCACTGCTTGGAAAGGGGATGCTCTGCCAATTACAGCTGTGATTCACAGCTGTACGAGCATTGCCATTGGCAGATCACCCCCTTTCCAAGCAGTGACGTCACGGATGAGCCAACCTTCTCTCTACTAACCTTGGCCCACACTTTTACGGCTGTATTCACCACTAACCTATAAGGGGCCGTCCATAAATGACGTCACGCTCAGAGGGGGGAGAGGGGGTTAATCAATTTGTGACAAGGGGGAGGGGGGGGGTTTCAAAAATTGTGACATCACATCCTCCAAAACTGAAAATCAACCAAAAATAACAAAACCAGAATTTTTTCCTAAGATTTCTATCCAAAAAAAATTAATTTTTGATCGATTGAAAGCGTGACATGTGACATAGGGGGGAGGGGGTATGGGGAAGTGTGACAGTTTGTGACATAGGGGGGGGTCAAAAATGGGCAAAAAAAGTGTGACATCATTTATGGACGGCCCCTAACCTGAGGTTAACCTAGAATCAAAACCTCATATAAAACTATACTAGACAGCAACTTAAGTTGACCCTATGACGTCACTAACAAACAAAGTAGTTCCCATCGCGGTGTCTGAATTTTGAGTGAAATCAAGAACGTCCATTTAAAAATATGATTATTTTGTTGAACTCATGTATATATTGTGCTTTTCAATCACTATTTGCGTACCGAAACTCCTCGTAGCAACCCAAAAGGCTTTGTGTTTACTGATTTCTCCTTCCGCGTAGTGACGTACTGGGTTCAAGAAACGTTGCTGTCGAGTACAGACTTCAACGTTTCTTGAACCCAGTACGTCACTACGCGGAAGGAAAACCTGTGTAAACAGAAAGCCTGATGTTGGGTTGCCAGGAAGAGTTTCGGTACGCAAATCGTGATTAAAAAACACTAATACGTGGGTTAAACCACGGCTTACTAGATACTTATACAGGCTAGCCGAGTTTTAAACAATGAAAACCATTTGACAACTTTTCCCGCTACAAGACCTACCTATATCACCCACCGCCTTCATCACTGTGGATATGTTTTGCCATTTTGTCCAGTATTGCCATCTGGATTTTTAATGATTTCCGTGCTCGGCTAGCCTGTATAAGTATCTAGTAAGCCGTGGTTAAACCAACTAACCATATTTTAAATTGACGTTCACTCAAAATTCAGAAACCGCGCTGAAAACTACCTTCTTTGTTTTGTTTCTCCAGGGTCAAGTAACGTTGCAGTCATAGTATAACGTAGAATTCGCGCTCATGTTGACTGCTAACTACCACAATCAAAATTAAAGATTACTAATTAAAGATTAATAATTATGATTACTTTCAATCATATTACTAATCTGATTACAAAAGTAATTGATTACGCTCATCGCTGCTTGACACTACCCTAACACGAAAGAAGTTAGAGAGATGTTCACCCTATTGCCTCCTCCCTCTACGATTCCAGTAAAGAGAGGGGGGGAAGGGGGGGTTGACGTTTAAGCCAAGATTTAATTTGCACGAAATCGAAGGCGGCAAGTAATGGCTTTTCTAATGGAGGGGGGGGCTTCTTTTGTTCTGCGGGGAATCGAACGTTATTGGATTGATGCGCGTGTGTGTTCGGGTATTGTCGAGAGGAATAAGGGAAATATGTTCGGATGTCATTGTGGAAGGGGTTGAAATGAGCGTATAGTTTATAAAAGGATTTGGTATTTATTGGTATTGGTTACACATATTTTTGATCTCAAGGATCCGCTTAAAAAGCTTTTTAAAAGGTGCAATTGCTCCTTTAGGTGCAGCTGATGTGTTAAAGGTGCAGCTGTGCAATTGCTCGTTTTGTATGCTTTGGGGTGTTTGAGGGGTCAATCAAAAATCCCTTAAGGTAGTTTAAAGTGGAAGGATTTGCTTATTCTACCTTCCCCCAACTATACTCGACAGCAACGTTTCCTGAACCCAGTACGCCACTACGTGAAAGGAGAAAATGAGTAAACACAGAGCCTGTTGGGTTGCTAGGAGGAGTTTCGGTACGCAAATCGTGATTGAAAAGACGCTATATATACATGGGTCTAACAAATTAATCATATTTTTATATTGACATTCTTCATTTCACTCAAAACTCAGACACCGCGATGGGATCTACTTTGTTAGTGACGTCATAGGGTCAACTAACGTTGCTGTCTCGTATAATTGTAACGTTTCAGTGGATTCCCCATTGTTATGTCCCACTATTTGAATCAAAGGTAGAACTAAATTTATCACATTTTCCATCACAGATTCGTTACAGTTCCATCACAGATCACAGTTCGTTTAGGAGATGTGATTGTGGAGGTCTTGAAATGAGCGTAGTTTATAAAAGGTAACGGCTGTGCAATGAAGTATTTGCATAAGTGAGGGATTCGCTTAATTTTACACTTTTTTTTTTGATACGTTATAGTTTAAAACTCTCAAATATCAGATTTTTAAGTTCAAAAATATGTTTTAAATAATTTAAAATCCAATTTTTTTTTTTTGCCAAAACACTAGTTAAGTCACGTGATCAAAAAACGGGATTTGACGTCACAGCGCCCTCGAAACTAGTGTTTTTACTGTTTTTAAATGATCGGAAAACGGGATACTATTGGATGTGACATCACAGCGCATAACAACAACAGTGTTTTTGTTTTCGCGCCAAAACGCAAAAGAAATTTCAAAAATTTATAACTCAAAAACTAGGCCACGAAAATACTTCATTTAAACGTCATTCTTTATGGTTTCTTTTATCTACTATTTTAATAAAATGTAATTTTATTTTTTAAAAAATTTAGCCGGATGCTTGTAGCAAGAAGTAAGAAGTAAGTTAATAAAGTTTAATCTCAAAACGTGAAAATACCTCATTGCTCGTTTTGTGTGTTTGAGGGGCCATTCAAAAATTATCTAACATAAGTTAGTTTAAATGGACGGATTTTGTAATTCTACCTTCCCCCAGCTGTCCCCCCAGCTTCCCCCAGCCAACGTTTCAGTGGATTCCCCATTGTTGTTAGGCATTCTATAGAATGCCGGATTTCAAACTTTGACGGTAAAAGAAATACAAAACTACCATACAATCAAAGGTTACATTTCCCTCAAAAGCCGACCCCTCATGCTGCGAAATTAGTAATCAGAACACATCTGATTGATTCAATACCCATCGCGAGCGTTGCTCGGATAACAGTTCATCACTCAGGCCAATCACAGTTTACCCCTTTCAGTCACCCGAATGTGTCTATCTCTAGAGTTACAGAGGCATTACATTACACTAGACCCTTTATGTACGTATTTTCGCCATTTTAGTTACAATTTCCCCAATTTTAACATTACGAGATGTTAAAAAAATCGAATTAATTGCTGTTACAAGTTTTGAAAAATACACAAAGAACAAAAATGTTAACAGATACGTTATTTTAATGTTTATTAATTTACTTTCCCTCATAAATTCTGCAAAATAAATTATAATAAACCCTAAATATTTTATTGCTTTAACTGTTGGCAACATTATTGACATCCGCTACTGGCGACCAAGATTTGTTGATGTAATCAATGTATGAGGAGCCTAGAATAAGCCAAGGAGTACAAGTGCAGATTTTTTAATATTGGAGTTAAGTGCACTAAGTAGTTGTTATGCTACTTAGTGCACTTAATTCCAATGCTCTAAAAAACTGCACTTGTACCCCTTGGCTTCTAGGCTCTTCATATGTCGTGCGCTACCTGGGTAGTAAGTCCTCTATGTACACGTACAGGCTCTTAAGTTTTACCCACCTAATTGATAGTAAATTTAACGTTATATGTCCCATAATACTTAAGGCGTAATCCAAAGCCATATAATATCATATGGGTCTTACATATAGATTCAGAACCCAAATGTGTCTGTAGTTTAGGCATTACATTACACTAAGTCCGGATTGCACTATCTGGGGGACAAATTCCGTTACTACTTACTATATAGAAACCTCCGAAACTCATGACTTTATGTTTCAACAAGTTCCTTACGTGGAGTACATAAAATTTACTCTACTTACATATTTTTTTTCGATAATTGTGACGTCATATATTCCTTTAAAAATTTAGTCATTATTAGGCTCAAAGCTAGGTTTTTGCACTGGAGGAGAGTACACAAAATTATTCCTCCCAGTTTAGGGAACGTACGTACCCACGTGACCTGTTTGGGGAGGGAGGGGGTCTTCAAAATACCACGCTTGGTCACAGGGTGGAGGGGGGGGGGGCTTAGGGTTTCGTCACGTAGTCCAAAAATAAAGAAAAAAAAGACTTGTTTTTGTAAATTAAGTTACTGTTACAATAACTTTTTCATAAGTTTTTTCTTCTTGATAATATATTTTCCACATGTATGCACGCATTCTTGGCGTCACGAGGCAAGCGCTGTATTAATAAAGACAAATTAAGCCAAATTTACTTTTTTTAACTTTCTGTTTGCTAAAAATGATTGAAAACCGTATTTATGAACTACTACGTGAAAACTAGAGGGGGAGGGGTGGTCTTGACTTATACTACAGGTGGTCATGAAGGGGGGGGGAGGGGGTCCAAAAATAGTAAAAAATAAGTCACGTAGTATGGGTATGTTCCCTAACCATTGCTCACTCCACCAGTATCTCTCCTATGTGGATGGTACTCTATGACGTCAGACCAAGTCCTTTATAAGCCTTTCTCAGATGGATAGTAAATTTAACGTTATACTATGTCCCCAAAATACTTAAGGGCTAATCCAAAGCACATATGGGTCATTAGACTCACACACAGATTCCCGTTATTAGGGGGCATTTCCCTTGGTTGGGCGGTGTTTAAGTTAATGGAAGGTTTGGGCGTTTTAAAAGATTGGATTTCGATCATCTCATGGAAAATGAAATGGAAGACGGGGGAAAAAGTTTTCTCCAGCGCGTTTTACACATATATCAAAGTTCCGGGAGTTGTTTGAGATATCGATCCACGATGTGAATAAGTAAAAATCTCTTTCGGAGGAGCACAGATTGTTTCTTGGTTAATCTGCTTGTGGGTGCGTGTTTGAGGTACAGCGGTGGTCGTGATCGAATGGAAATGTTCGAGTGAGAGGTTTAGAGATTCAGGGGTTTTTAGAGAGGAGGAAATATAGGAGAGGGGTTGATGGGTCAGTAAAAGCTAAGATATACTCAAATCTTCAAAAATTAAGGTATTAGCGCAATTTTTTTAACACGGCTTTTTAGAAAAGAAGATAAAAGTTAGGGAAAAAGATAATGGGGCAGGACACGTTTTGAATCGCTCGATGTCGAAAATATCCTTATCAAAAGAGTAATATTCAGTCTATACTCGACAGCAACGTTCCCTGACCCTATGACGTCACTACGTGGAAGTAGAAACTGCGTAAACAGAAAGCCTGTTGGGTTGCTAGGAGGAGATTCGGTACGCAAATCGTGATGAAAATCGTGATGGGTTTAACAAAATAATCATATTTCCAAATTGACCTTCCTCATTTCACTCAAAATTCAAACACCACGCTGGGAACTACTTTATTTGTTAGTGACGTCACGGCTTACTAGATACTTATACAGGCTAGCCGAGTACGGAAATCATTGCAAATCCAGATGGCAATACTGGACAAACTGGCAAAGCATATCCACAGTGTTGAAGGCGGTGGGTGATATAGGTAGGTCTTGTGGCGATCCAAGCGGGAAAAGTTGTCAAATGGTTTTCATTGTTGAAAACTCGGCTAGCCTGTCTAAGTATCTAGTAAGCAGTGGTGACGTCATAGGGCCAGGAAACGTTGCAGTCTTGTATAATAATAAAGTAAACTTCAACAATAAAAATAAATAAATGAGATCCAGGCGATTGTTTCACAACAATGCTCTGGAGCTACACTGTTGTAACAATGTATTTGAATGATTTTATCATTTTCCACCTTCGCTTCTCAGAATCGGCGGGATTTAGCCGTTAGCTTGACATGAAAAGGGGGATATGTTAAGCTAACGACTAAAATGTACTATGGATGCACTTGGATAAAGAAGGGAATCCAAGGTAAGTTGTTAGTTAAAATGGAAATTTGAAAATTTCTTTTAAGTTTTAAAGTTTAACACTTTGACTGCCATGTGAGTTGTATTTAACACTCACATCTTTTTGTTTTGTCCAAGAAATTTCGTGAGTCCTTTCAAATTTCCTTCGAATTTGTTCTGTGTGAGTTGTCTATACTTCCCAAGTACCATGTTATTCTAATGTAGGCACATTTTGCATGGCCTTAGAGACAAAAAAACTGAACTTGGCTTTTTCTTCAAAAGGTAACTTTTAGTATGTTTTGAAACTCCAAAATACTCGTGCCCAAAAGTCATAGAAATTTTTTTCTCAAAATTTCCACAATTTTGAAAAGTTAAACTCATTTTAAAAGCAAATAAAAAATGTGGTCAC
The DNA here is from genome assembly GCA_963680715.1 of Tetragnatha montana. Taxonomy (NCBI): domain Eukaryota; kingdom Metazoa; phylum Arthropoda; class Arachnida; order Araneae; family Tetragnathidae; genus Tetragnatha; species Tetragnatha montana. The sequence continues at coordinate 6,194,136 of OY796678.1, read as the reverse complement.
AGGCACAAAATTTTTTTTCATACTGTGGCAGTCAACGTGGTAAAAGTAGAGATTTGTCAGGTTAACATCATAAACCATCCAAACTTATGACAGCTGTTTACCCTCGGTTTTTGAAATTTTCCTCTTTTGACCACACCAAATAGCTTAAACTCTACTCTATACCCACTACAAAATTGTTTAAGTACAGTAAATAAAATAAATATCAGTACCATGTCTTCGTAATATAGACGTATATAGTAATGCACGACAAATATACTCGCGACAAATGGTGTTGAAGGATGGGGCCGTTTCGACGACGCGCCGTTGATAAGTTGACCTCTCAAAATGTCCGCTCCAAAGTCATCCGTCTCCGAGATCACCATGGAAACGGTGCGCTTATACGTCATAATGTCAGGGTAGTTAATAGTAGGACTAGTCCAGATATTGGAACTGTTAGTAAAACGGGTATTATTGGAGTTGGTGCATGGAGCTTAGCTTTTAGAACAGGGTTTCGCACACTTTACGTACAATAAGCGACTCCCTTAAAGAATTTTATCTTTGTCATCGACATACAACACTATACTAGACAGCAACTTAAGTTGACCCTATGACGTCACTAACAAACAAAGTAGTTCTCATCGCGATGTCTGAATTTTGAGTGAACGTCAATTTGAACACATGATTATTTTGTTAAACCCATGAATACAACTATATGTATAGTGCTTTTTTATCACGATTTGTGTACCGAAACTCTTCCTAGCAACCCAACAAGCTTTGTGTTTACCGATTTCTCTTTCCGCATTTGTGACGTTCTGGGTTCAAGAAACGTTGCTGTAGATGTAGGTAGAGTATAGCCAGAGGGATTTGGGGATGTAATACCTCCCGAAAGTCAGAATTTTTACTTTTTTGACCACCCTTATCTCTATCTAAATTCCCTTTCTAAATATACCCCTCCGAAATTTTTTTCCTAGCAACGCCCTAATCCAGCACTATTATCCCTTGCTTCTGTAAGGATGAAAATAATGCAAGTTATTTTAGAGCATGTTACGGGCTTTTTCATTTTCAATCGTCGCCATCTAGACAAGTCAGGATAAATCTAGAGTTTGAAAACATAATTTAAAATATGCAACTCTGTTACCAACCATTTTTAGTGTAATAACACACCATCAACAATCAAAACATTTCATACTGTTGAAGTTGTTCTATTATGGGAATTTATTGCTAAAAATTTAGTGGTGAATGACAGCCACGAGCTTTATTTAGAATCAGAATCTTCATTTGAATAAGATTTGGAGGTGCCATTATCCAAAATATATTGACCATTCCCTGAAATATTTGGACCTTTTTAAAGGATAAAATTCTAAAAATTATCTGGGGAGTACCCCCCAGTGTAAAACTAATAATTTACAAGCACTTTAGACAAAATAGAAAAATTAGAACAAGAATGAAGAATAAGAAAAAAATTTAAAATTAATAAGTACTTTTCTTCTCCGAGCATCGATAGCAATTTTCTAAATTATTTACCCCACGTGAAATTATTTTTCGACCCTTCTAAACCTACTACCACCTGTATTTGTGCTCGCCCTTTTCCGCCAGTCCAAAAGTCAGAATTGTTACTTTTATGACCATAGAAATATATTAAACTTACCCCTACCTCCCTTTTTTTTATAAATTCCCTTGCTAAAATTCCCCTCAGAAATTTTTCCGCCTGAATTGTAAGGATGAAAATAATGCAAGTTATGGTCTTTTTCATTTTCAATCGCCTGTATCTATTACAAGTTAGGATTAAACAGAATCTAGACTTAAGAGTTTTGGTAAAAAATGGAATATGCTTTTTCGAACTATATGCTACTGGTTGAAGCATAAAAATTTGGATTTGAATATTTTGAAAACTATTATTACTATTAGTATTTTTTGCGCACCAAAAATAGTTAGGCCTTTATTAAGAGTCAAATTTCCGGAAATTTTCTCGGGGTTCCCCCAGATCCTCTGTTCAATGTAGAGCTATTAATATCTTAATATGCACTTTAGACAAAACAATAAGAATAAGAGAGAAATTAACAATAAGAAATCTAAAAATGAGAATTTAAAAGTATTAAGTACTTTTTTTCTTTGGAGCTCAATAAAAATTATTTGAACCCCCCACGTGAAATTAATTACCGACCCCTCTAAACCTATACTACCACCTGTATTTGTGCGCGCCCTTCCGTGAAATAGCTACAACTACAAGCGACAGCGAGACAAATGCGCAGAGCAGCGCAATTCAAAGATCTATTGTGCGCGGAGCTCGGCAAAGTGTTGAAGCTCCATTCATTGTTGGTGGATTGTACGAGTTAAATGGGGCCTGAAGCGGACGTTCGGAATTAAGCGTTCTACGGGGATTACAAAGGTGTTAACACGGGCGAGGGTTTTCAATGCAACCGCTATATAATACCTATTATAAAGCCATTATGTTGCTTGGGCGAATACGAATTGCCTTATTAATTTTGTTCTATGGGGGAATCGCTTTTAGTTAGTCAATGGGGATATTTAGAATTAAACATAATGTTTGAATTACACAAGGGTGAGGATTTTATTATAGGCAGACAATTAGAAGTTGCAAAGTCAATCAGTATCACTTGGATAATACATAAGAGAGTGTTAGTTGTCTAAGTTTTAAAAATTTAAAAACGTTAAGTATAAATTATAAAATTTGAGTTAAGGATGAGTTAATAATAAGAACTTTCTTTGTTGGTCGTGGTCTTTAGACTTTAACTCCATACTTTTCGCCCCTTGCTTCATGGGGCATCCTCAGTGGTAAAAACATCACTAACTACTTATAAATACAACAAATTAAATACATAAAAAACCTATATTATTTATTTTACCTATATAATTTGGTTAAATTAACAATGGATCCTTAAAACCTGTCTTTTTTTCAGGGTTTGGTTGGATTTTTCGAGGTTTTAGCTGCAGAGAGCAATTTACAATGATTTTGTGGCCTAAATAAAATTCAAACCCTAATTGCAATGTATTTGGAAGCCAAAATATTCATGAAAACTAAAAAAGAATACTATACTAGACAGAAACGTTAGTTGACCCTATGACGTCACTAACAAAGTAGTTCCCATCGCGGAATCACTTTTGAAGCGCATCAATTTTGAGTGAAATGAAGAACGTCAATTGAAAAATGATTATTTTGTTAAACCCATGTATGTATACAGGGTGATTCTGCTAAGTGTTTCATAACTTCTAGGGGAGGTAGGGTACATCAAGACGAACAAGAATTGAGGTAGGTTACGGGGTCGCAAGTGGGGTCTAAGGGGTTAAAATCACGGGTGAAAATTAGCAAAAAACCTCGCCTATCTGGGCAGAAAGAGATACAATTGTTCGATTCCGATATTTTTTACATTCAACCAATTCAAAATTTTCACGTAAAAACGAGATGCAAGTGTTTATTCTAATCAAAAACATACCAATAATTGAATGAGGCATGCGTTGTACGTAGATTAAAGTTACAATTGTCCCTTGGTCAGATTTTAGTTCTTTGCGCCATATAACTCCAACCAACCAAACAACCAACAAAACTCTAGTATTAAGATGCTTTTGTCGTGACACATTCTACTACAGTCTATCAACTTGCAACGCATGCCTGTTTATTTATTGGTCTGTTTTTGATTAGAATAAACACTTGCATCTCGTTTTTACATGAAAAATTTGAATTGGTTGAATGTAAAAAATATCGGAATCGAACAATTGTATCTCTTTCTGCCCAGATGTGCGAGTTTTTTTGCTAATTTTCACCCTTGATTTTAACCCCTTAGACCCCACTTGCGACCCCCTAACCTATACCGATTCTTGTTCGTCTTGATGTACCCTACCTCCCCTAGAAGTTATGAAACACTTATCTGAATCACCCTGTATAGTATAGTGCTTTTCAATCACGATTTCCGTACCGAAACTCCTCCTAGCAACCCAACAGGCTTTGTGCTTACCGATTTCTCCTTCCGCGTACTGTGTTCAGGAAACGTTGCTGTCGAGTATAGTATTAAGTTCTAAGCTTATGGAATTAAAGTCCAAGAGCCACAACCATCAATCCCGGAAACTGGAGTAATAAATAGCAACTGTTCAAGTCGTGGAAGCTTCCTTTATTTTGCCATACTAATTCCTAAATATGCCAACTAATCCCAGCTACTTTTAAGACAAGAATGAAAAGGAGTAAATCAACTTCTCCTTTTAAACCCCCTTCCTTTAAAATTCTCAAACAAAAACTACCTCTACACAACCCTTTTATCCTTCCTAAGAAGTAACCGAAACCAATCTAGTACGTAAGACCAAAAGAGAAATTCCTTTTTCTGATCAAATCCCCAAATCCCCGGGATTACCTCACCCTACTTCCTTCCGAAATTATTCATCCCGGGGTAAATTAATGCCAGGGAAGTAATCTTTTGCCCTTTCTACCACACGATCCTTCCTTTACTTTTCTCTCAAATTGGAAATAGTAGTACTAGTAACGGGCCATTTTGATTCGCTGGTGGAGGAGAATCGATACTGGATTTGAATCGAATGAAAATAATCGATTGCGTTATTTAAAAGAAAAAAAAAATGTTCGGTATTTTACAGAGTTAAATATTAAAGTGTACGATGCGGAGTTACCAATTGTAGAGATTACTCTAATTCTTTTTACTCTAACGTTTGGACAGACATGAAATATTTACGCGTTCATTAAAATATTCAAACATTTTTATTTACTTAAAATTACCCAAAAATTTTCACTCCAGAACATTAACCATTTCTTTTTAAAAATACAGAAATTATTCTATTTTGATAGAATACAGAAATTATTCAATAGAGCTTTTTCAGGTGACGTCACGACCAGCTATTTGCTTTTAACTGTTAACCTTTTGTAGGGCTTTTAACTGTTGCTAAGGTGGTTGCTAGGTAACGCGGTATCTGTTGCTAAGGTGGTTTTTAGGTATGGGGTCACTTGATTGCAAATAGAAGAATTCCACGGCTAGTCATTTTCTGTAACTGTTAACCTCTGTAGGACAAAAAACTGTAACATCTTCTGTTGCTAAGGCCGTTGTTAGGTCCGAGTCATGTGATTGAAAATGCTCTATTATCTGTTCACTAGTACTGATTGTTGCACATGGTTTACTAGCGCTCTATTTCACCATTCACTAGTCCTTTCTAATAATTTTATTAAATCTTTCGTAGATATAAAATCTTTAATTAATCTGAAATAAAATTAATCAAGATTCATTCAGTTAGTATTAAATTTTGCTAAAGTTAATTTAATTATTGTAATATCTACTATATTTATCTTAAATCTTATATAAATCCTCAAAATAGTTACAAAAAATTAATTTCCATCTAAAATAAAAATTGAAAAGAATAAAAACATTGAATTTTTCTCGTTACAGATGAAAGAAGGAATCGATTCAAGAAAATCGGATTGAAAACTGAAGAATCGATTCCCCACAAACGAATCATGAAAAGAAATAAGTTTTCTCAAATGAGCAAAACCGCCTCTGATTGGCTAAAGGTTAATCATTTTCTGCAGTAAGTAATCAAGGGGATTCAGTCCGAAGAAATAAAATCGTTTGGGTTCGAGGATATTGTTGTTATTACCATCCAATGGCATTAAAGAGAAATGATTTTGTGAAGTCAGAGAAATAAATTAGTTCGGAAAATAAGTGGAATTAGAAATGGAGATTATGTAAGACTTATTGAGGGTTCTCGAATGAAGAATCTAAGTTTAATTTAAGTGGGAAAAAAGGAAAAGTTTTCTTTAAATGAAATACTAGATATTTCGTTCTTCAGGGACTTTGGTAATGGAGTAAAAAATTTTGAATAGTTTTTAATATCTCATTTTTCATAAAGCATAAATGGAATTTTCATATAAATTGACTTCACGAGTAAATTATTTTAGACTAAGTAAAACGGGAGAAGACTATACTAGACAGCAACTTAAGTTGACATTATGATGTCACAAAGCGGAAAGAAAAACTGCGTAAACAGAAAGTCTGTGGGGTTTCTAGGAGTAGTTTCGGTACGCAAATCGTAATAAAAAGACTATATACCTATACATGGGTTTAACAAACTAATCATATTTCTAAATTGAAGTTGACTCAAAATTCAGACACCGCACTGGGAACCATACTTTGTTTTGTTTCTCCAGGGTCAAGTAACGTTGCAATCTAGTATAGGTATTCAACATACAAAAGACTATTTTCTATACATAAACTTAACTGCGAAGTCTATATTCCAATAAAAAAGTATAAGCTCTAATATTCAAACCATTTAAGTCTTTATCTAGTAATCAGTGATATAGAGCATTTTCAATCCGACCTAACAACGGCCTTAGCAACAGACGCTTTGCCCTGCAGAAGGTTAACAGTTACAGAAAATAACTGGTCGAGGAATTCTTCTATTGGAGCATTTGCAATCACGTGACCCCACAACTAACAACCGCCATAGCAACAGATACCCCGTCACCTAGCAAATGCCTTAGTAACAGACGCATTGCCCTACAATAACTGGTCGTGACGTCACCTGAAAACACTATTTCTAACTAAAGAAGTGAAAATAAAACAATTTCAAAAATATTTTTCACGTTTAAAATTTTTTTTACGATGATACTGCACAGAAAAAGACCAAACCAGTAATATTTCACCTGTTCCAACTCTAATTTTTTCCGCGTCTATTACAAAAGCGATATAAACCTCCCAGACATAATTATTAATTGTTTGAAAGCTATAGATTACACAGTAATACATTTTGCCGTGTCTATTTTTTTTTTAATAAAAAAGGATACAACTCCCAGACAAAGTTATTAACTACAGGAAAAATCTAGATTACACGCAGCAATTTATTCCATCCTACAGATAACAGAATTTATTAATTTAACAGTAACGACAGCCAGTCTTCTATGTCCCGTTTCAGAAAAAATAACTATTAATTAATTCGCTAGAAACATGGGATATAAGAAAAACAAAAACCCATTTAATGTATTTCGGATTTATGAATCAATCAAAAACAATTCGTAACAGATTCAAACAGAGAGTTTTAATTGGGTTTCTGAAAGTGAATCAAGTCTGAATCGCTTTATATATTGATCGCATAGTAAAAATAGTGTTTTATAGTGCTCCTAAAAGCTTTACTCGTTTGATCGCTATTGAAGCTGTTATTCAATTCAATATGAAGAGAAAAGTTGCGATAGATGAAAATCCATTTATAGCGATTTTAATAAAAACGCACAAATTGCATTAGCAGATCGTGATACTCAAATTTGAGCACTTATTTTGATAAAAAATAATGGCAACACATAATTTCAAAGAGGAGATTGTATATCGATAAACTTTAATTGCTTAAGTTATTGCGTTAAATTCAAAGCGGGAGTTTTTTTTAGTTTTGTAAAACGAACTAATTTACTAAGACGGGAAAGGTTTAAATAAAATGACTGCAGAATAGAACTTAATTGTTTTCGAAAGCAGAGTAATTTAATTTGAAGGAGCGTTTCTCTGAATGATAAAAACAGGAACTAGTACACAGAATAAACAGACGAAAATACAAATTTGAAGTTTTCTTAAATGGATAGAGTAATCTTTAATTGTGAAAAGAGTTTATGTATTTTTAAGTGTAAAATATATGTTATTTAATGGATGTACAAATATACTATTCAAGCATCAATTATGCTATTTATTAAATGGATAAGCTTAAATGATAAATCTATAAAGTATAATAGTATAGAGTATACTCCGAGAAGTAATATCTGTAAAGAAATCTAACGATTTTATAGTATCAGATTAATTATAATTCTGGGCTAACAACTTAAAAGAAGTTTTCCAATCTCATCACACGCATTCATATTTTTATTTTTGGTTTTATTAATCAGGGGTGCAACTGATTTCAACTCAAAACAGAAAACGTTAATTTATATTTGAGCTCTGTCTTTTGCCAGTTAACTTTATTATTTATCTTGAAAATGTATATTTAAGTATTTTTGTTGCAGATTTCTAATTTAGCGTATAAATTGTGTTTTATTGTATTTACTATTTTTTTCTTTTGGTTTTTGCATGTATGTATTTAATATGCTCAATGTTTTAACTTGGAAGGGCCTTTGGCCCCTTAGATAATATATGTGTATAATATATGTGTTATATTTTTATATATAATATATTCTGTTATATTATTAAAATATATGTGTATATATTTTTTTCTTCTGTATTTTATTTTGTGTATTGTTGTTAATAAATTATTAAAAAATTAAAAAAAAAACTATTAGTCACGAAACTTTTATCCGGAATGCCAAATCCCGGGAATGTTCCAAAATCCGGAACCACTTACAGATTTTAAAAATGTCTTGTTCTGAAGGTGTTTTTCCCACATAACTCACTGCGCACCCAATATAAAAACGGTCGGGAATGTTTTAACTACAGCCATATAGTCCAGTAAATCTACTGAAAAAAAGGGTCAAACCGGTAAAAAATTGATACATTTAGTTTTTCAACGGTTTTCACTTGGGAATGAGCTCAATAATAACATACTAAAAATCGGACAAAATCGGATCGCGGGAAGTTTAATTTTTTTTAAATTTTTAAAAAATGGCCGAAAAAAAATCGATTAATAGTAATCGAATAACACTGTCTGCTTTACTGAAAACGACCCATCCACGGATCCTGTCACTTCCAACAAGGATCAGGTGGCAGTGCTCACTAAAGATTCGGGGAGCCAGACTTCCGACATGCCACACGATTCAGTGCTAGTGTTATCCAACGAACTCATGTGCCTCTACCAGGACCAGGACTTTTCCGACTTCCAACTCAAATGTGGAGATGTTTCGTTCCCGGTCCACAAGAGCATCCTGAGTGCCCGGTCCCCAGTCTTCAAGAACATGCTTTCCACTGACATGGCTGAGGCAGCGTCCGGCTGCATGGAGATTGAAGACATGAACGCCCCCACCCTTGGCCTCTTATTGACCCATCTTTACACCGGGAGGGCTGTGGAGGATTTGGAATGTGACAGAGCCCTCAAGCTCTATTACGCGGCAGACAAGTACCAGGTCCCCTCCCTCAAGAAGGAATCCGCTCACTTCCTCGGTGCCAGCCTCTCTGTGTCGAACGTGTGCGAGATGTTGTCGCTTGCCAACAAACACCAGGACGATGAGCTCACTGCTGCTTCGCTCAACTTCATCCTGGATAACTTTAACGAGGTTTTGAAATCCAAAGAATGGGACACTCTTAGGAGGAGTGAGCCTTCGCTTGCATTGGACATAGTGACACAGTTTGCTGTGGAGGATCGTTTCGTTATAAAGCGCCATCCTCAGTAAGGCTTTAGGGGACTAGAGTATCCACGAGGGGCAGATGACAGACCCACTAGGCGTACATTGTGTGGTACCACAAAATCCCCAGATGTAGGGTGCAAAGTTTTAAAAGGGATAAAAATAAGTTTAAATTTCCAAAAATTTTACATTTACGCTATTGCATATCTCTAAGTGTTTCTAAAAGGACTATCTATAATGTAAGCTGAGGTGGGCCAAAAAAAGTAATTTTTTGAGATCACCCCCTAAAATATGAAGCAAGGACAGAATCGCCCATCCCAAATCGAGTTTTTGGATCCATCCCTGCTTTTGGACCCGTTCAGATATATTATGTAAGCAAGTTTTGAGTGATTTTTAACTCCCCCTTTTTATTCGAAGTAAGGAACCCCCTTTCCTTTCATTACAAAAGCAAGTGCCGTTTTTTTACACAACTTTCAATCGCGATATTTAATTTTATAAATTTAGAAATTTTCTTACTTAGCCATTTCTTAATTGTGAAGTTAATTTTGAGATGGAAATTTTTAGGTTATTTTTGCTGTAAGAGAATTCTGAAAGTTCAGTGCTTTTAATGTCTTACGTAAGAATAACCCCCTCCCCCATATCAACAAAAATAAGCAAACCCCTTCAGATGCTTGCGTAAAATTATACGGACCCTTTTTCACTGTAATTCAATGTTTCTAGATTTTCTGTGTTTACAGCGATTTTAAAAGCAATCAGTATCTTTGTATTAATTGAACATTTGATTTCATATTCCAATGAAATAATCATTGTTTAACTCTTATTAATATATTTCTTCATTTTATTCTTGAAGTAAGGTATTACTTTTAAAATAAAATTGGTTTTGGGCTGAAAGTTTTATAAAATTTTTTCTTTATTATTACATTGTATTTATACCTATTTCTTTGTTTAATTTTTTATATCTTTACTTTATTTCAATTTTTGATAACTTGTCAGTGCATAGCTTGATAAATTTAAAAAAAATTATGATTGATTTTTTTTCTAACATCTTGTGAAGTTAACTTAGAACTATCCATGATTAATTGAAAAATTTGACGCATAATTTTATAATATTTTAATTTACTATACACCATTTTTAAAACCAATGTAAGTATTTGCCTTAAATAAAGTGTTATTGTTTAATAGATTATTTTTTAGAGATTATATATAAGTAAGATTTTGACTTTTTTAAATTATGGGTTATTTAATTATTTACTCTAATTGATTTGAAGTGGAATGAGCAAATTTAACACCTGAAATTAAAAAATTTTGCTTAAAACTGTTTTATTAAAAAAAGATTCCACACGAGCATATTGTTTATTTTTAAAGGAAAGAAAGCTTTCAAACTAAATAAATTCATCTTGAGTTGTCTATTTGTATTCATTTGTGCCAAAGCCATTTGCCATTGCATAAAAAAAGTATTCAGAAGGTACTGAATAACTAACTCACCCCTCCCAACTCAGAAATTTCTATGCAATAGTTATTTCCCACTCCTCTGCCCATATTTTTGTAAATTTTAATATATAAAAAAATAAAGATAGTACTTCATTAATTCTGTTTATCTTCAAAGTAGAAAGGCAAAGGTATTCTTTACTGTTGAAGTGGAAGTTCTGTTATCACACAATGTAGTAGTACTTTTACCTTATCATGAAACTACAGAAAGAGTTCTTATCCCACTTTCGATATCAACAGCTTGGATAAAAACTTTTAAGAGACTTGCAGAAAGAGTTTAAATAACGTTTTTAAAACACGTTTGAATTTTTAATAAATATTCTTATTTAATTCAGACTTCTACAAATACAAAAACGCTCTTAGATATTCAGTGAATAAATTAAACCACAATGTAAAAAAATGCTGTTTTAACGGATATTCAACAATACTTTAAGCAGCACAAAATATGGATGTAATTTATATTCGTTGATGTTTTCCATGCTCTAGTTAGAAAATTTTTTTTCGATTATTACAATAAACTGTTCCTGATAAATTGATAATGTTTTATAGACTATTTGAAAAAATTAATTTAATACTATATATGACTTTTAAAAAATTTAAGCTTTAAGGAAAGAAATAAAATTTTTAAATATGATATTAATGTATTTCAATGAACGTTTTTCAGGTAGCTAATTTTTTCAAATTATATTATCTCACCCAGTCCTCTGTCTTTATGTAGATTGAATATTTTTCTTCTTTCGAGCATTTATGATTTCTTAAAATGTTTTTTAAACATTTAAAATGCACTTATAATATTTTTTTGAAAAAAAAACCCCTTGTAGTTTAGTCATACACTAAATTTTCCATTGTATTTTGACGAAAATTTCCCGCATGCTTAGAAAACGTGCCGTGAAATTTCTCGTGTATTCTTTCAAAAAAAGAATTTATATTTTAAAAGATAACCTTTTAGGCTAAAAGAGCAAGTCCTAATTTGAACCATGTGTTACGTGTGTGTGTGTTATTCCTACATTCTATATTTTACTCATTATCCAGTCTGAAGGGATTCCAGTCTGAGGGGATTTCAGACTGGAGTTGCGCTGTTGTACAAAAAGCGACGAAGACGCAAATTAATAGGCAGAAAGTCATTCAAGATTTCGAGCTTCTCTGGCCTTATGTGTCTAGATGGCCATGGTCTAGGGCGGTTTCCTGATACATTTTAACCATTGTTTTAGTAGAGTTTTTATGACATTTTATCATCTTATCTTTTATACACGAGCTGTCACCTTCGCACGAGTCTCTCTATCAGCCGATACGTGACGTCAGGAGGGAATTCGCCCCTTCCTCGCGCTTTGCCAGCAGATACAACAGACGGGGGGCGGTTACTCCAACACATACAGTTGTTTCTCCTCACTCGTTTCGCTCGCATTTTAAAAAAAGAAACAGTTCGACATGGAGACGGAAAGAGACTACATTGTCGAATGGAAAATCGAAGACTTGAGCCACTGGTGTCCGGAAGTACACGGGGATTGCATCAAGAGTCCCTTGTTCTTCGTCGGATATTGCGCCCACATGGAGCTCTATCCGAAGGGTGTGAGTGGACAAGAAGAACATATGGTGGTGCGATTCTGTGACGTCAAAAGCCCCTTTTCCGGTGACCTCTCTTTCTACAGTTCTGACGGATTCTTGCTCTGCACTCAACCGGCGAATGAACCGGTGGATAAAGGAGGTTCCAAACCACTGGAATTTCCTCCCGGACCCGAATTCGAAGACGTGCTCTCCCGAATCCGGGAGACCGGCGGGGACTACATCACCGTGAGATGTCGGTACGAGGATTGGGATTACCACGAACAAGACATATGCACGGCCGTAAACGTTTTTGAAATATCGTTGAAAATAAACCCGAGCTGGATCGAAGAGATGGACACAGACGAAGCGATAGAGGTTCTCTTAATGCAACTGTCCCCCAGTGAGAAGTTTGCTAGAATGCGCTTAAAAACCTGTTCAAAGAACAACACAGTACAATTTACGATCCAACCACCGACCGATAGCACCGAACACCCTTTCGCCGTTGAGATACGCATGGGTTTGACGGGAAGCGATGACACCGTTAAGAAACAACACATCTTTCGCGACAACAGTCCTTGGACATTCCCTGATTCACTGGAGAAGAAGGAATTAGTCGGGAAAGGAATTTCCCTCTTTTTGCGTTTGAAGACCAGAGACTTTATTGAAAATCCCTTTTATGTGAGTTGTGATTACGATTGCGTCAGCATTGAGTCCAATAAAACAATCTGCTTTTCTGAAGAAGACCCATCCATGAATCCCGACACTACTTCGAACAAGGATTCGGTGGCAGTGCTCACTAAAGATTCGGGGAGCCAAATTTCCGATTTGCCAGACTATTCAGAACTATATTAGACAGCATCGTTAGTTGACCCTATGACGTCACTAACAAACAAAGTAGTTCCCATCGCGGTGTCTGAATTTTGAGTAAAATGAAGAACGTCAATTTAAAAATATGATTATTTTCTTAAACCCATGTATAAATTCTTATTTCTTAATTTGTGGATTTAAATTTTAAGTTATTATAGCTTAAGAGGGATAATAAAAAAATGTTCGAAAATTTGGATAAAAACTGGAATTTTGGGATGTTAAAAAAACTAGATTTCTTGGGTATCCTTAAAAGTAGCACCTCTGATAACATGAAAAAAACAAGAGGCGATAGCAACTAGGATGAGCGATATTCGCTCGAGTCTCGCTATCTGCCGATTTGTAACGTCAGGAGGGAATTTGCCCCTTCCTCGCGCTCGCTTTGAAAGATACCGATGGGGGAGGTTTTTCCTTCATTTGTTTCTCCGGACTCGGCAGTTGCTTTTCGCTCGCATTTCCAAAGGAGCTGTTCGAAATGGAGAAGGAAAAAATTCGGCGTATTGTTGAATGGAAAATCGAGAACTTGAGACACTGGTGTGAGGAAGTGCACGGTAAGTGGATCCAGAGTTCCGAGTTCTTGATCTCTGTCAGTAACGAACTTGGGTTCTACGCCAACATGGAACTATATCCCAAGGGTATCAGCGGTCGAGACGAACGTCTAGTGGTTCGCTTCTGTCATGTATGTGTTTACTTTTCTGGTGAACTCTCTTTCTACTGTTCTGACGGATCCCTGCTCTGTAAGCAACCGGTGAATGTATTAACAAGGTACGAACCAATAGAACTTCCTCCCGGACCCAAGTTCGAAGACGTGCTCTCACGAATCCGGGAGAGCGAGGACTTCATCACCCTGAGATTACGGATAAAGAGTTCGTTCTGTGAACCACTAAAACGCATGTGTACAACTATAAACGCTTTTAAAATATCATTGAAAATAAACCCAAGCTGGTTGGAAGAGACAGACACAGATGAAACAAAAGAGGTTTTCTTAATTCAACTGTCCCCGATTGACAACTTTGCAAGAATGAACCTAAAAACCTGTACTGAGAACAACACAGTACAATTTATGATCATGCCAATAACTGCTAATACCGAATACCCTTTCGCTGTGGAGATGACTGTGACTGTGACGGGAAGCGACGACACCGTTGACAATTGTGTAAAGAAAGAACACGTATTTCGCGACGACAGTCCTTGGACATATCCTGATTCATTGGAGAAGAAAGAATTGGTTGGGAAAGGAATTTCCCTCTTTTTCTGTTTGAAGACCAGAGACTTCATTGAAAGTCCCTTTTACATGAATTGTGCTTACAGTTGTTTCAGCATTCAGCCAAACAACACTTTCCGCCTTACTGATCCTTACACTTCCAGCAAAACTGAGGATTCGGTGTCAGTGCTCACTAAAGATTTGATGGGCCTCTACCAGGCCCACAAGTTTTCTGACCTCGAACTCAAATGTGACAATGTTTCGTTTCCAGTCCACCGGAACATCCTGAGTGCCCGGTCCCCTGTCTTTGAGCGCCTGCTCTCAAATGACATGACAGAGGCAGCGTCCGGCAAAGTGGACATCACAGACTTGGACCCCTCTACCCTAGGCCTCTTCTTGACCTACCTCTACACCGGAGCCGTGGAGGACTTTGAGTGTGACAGCGCCCTCAAGCTCTACTACGCGGCCGACAAGTACCAGGTCCCCTCCCTCAAGGAGGAATGCACAGACTTCCTGAGTGACAACGTGTCCATTTCGAACGTGTGCGACATTATGTCGCTTGCCGACAAACACCAGGACGAGGAACTAACAGCCGTGTCACACGACTTCATCTTGTATAATTACAACGCTGTTTTGAAATCCAAAGAATGGGACACTCTTAAGAGGAGTGAGCCTTCGCTTGCATTGGACACATTGACACAGTTTGCTGTGGATGATCGTGTTGGTAGAAAACACCGTCCTCAGTAAATGTTTGGAGTATCCCTCAACATGACAGACCCCCTGGGCGTACATTGCGGGGTACCACAAAATCCCCAGATGTAGGGGGCAAAATTTAAAACATTCCTGCTGGGTCGTGTCCATGAAATTGGAACTATGGGAATAAAAATAAGTTTAATTCCTATTTTATAGGTTTAAACTTAAAAAAAAAAACCTTTGTGGACCCCCAGACCCCTTTTGTGCATCCCCCTCTCTGAAAAAAAAATTTCCAAATACGTTATTGTTTTTTGTTAATGTTTCTAAAAGGATATATTTAGTCTATAATGCAAGCTTGAGTTTCTGGATTCCCCACCGCTTTTGCGTAAGTAAGTTTTTGGTGTTTTTTACGGCATTATTCACATCCCTCATATAACCCTAAGCCGGCCGGTTTAGGTCAGCTTTCGTATTCATATCCTCTGGTTAACGTCGTTTTAGGAGCTAAGCCAACAGATTTTAAGCCGCCCGATCCTGCGCTGGCTTAGCTTTGGTTAACCTTACGGAGCATGCGCAGTAGTTGTTTTTCTTGGCGAAATTAGTTTTGTTTACAAAATGGCCGACTACAGCGATAATCACAATTTGCTCTTTGCAATCTTTACAAATAAAAAAACGTTTGTGTGAATCTAATTAGTATCCGGAATCTTACAGTAATTGTGTTTTTATTTTAATTCATCATTATTGTTTGTTTTGAAAGCTCTAAGTTTATATTTTCAGGCAAGTGAATTGCAATTTTGCTGAGCGAAAATTTTGCATTAGATTTTAAGCTGCATTTAAAGTTATAGTATAAATAGTTTTAATAAACCTGTTTCCAATAGATTGTTAACATGGAGGTAATTACAACTCCTACACATCTTTGTTAATTATTATTTTAATCATCAAATAGATTTATAAGAATTCTAACAGAACACGCTTTTCCATTGCTAAATGTCTTATATCAGAATGTTCAAAGAACAAAAAAAGTATAGGTTTTTTTGTTTAATTTATTTCACAAATTTAATACAAGAATACTAAACAAAAACAAGAGATAAAATATGAATCTCCAAGTGGAAAGACTAGCCCTTCAAGGCGATAGAGAATCTATACTTAAATAACATTGCAAAATATTTAAGAAATAATAACACAAGACCAAGGCAAGAAAACAATTACTTAACAAATATAAATTAATGAAAATGGCAGAAAGCTGGTAACAGTAACAAAATAAATATGCTTCATTAGAGTGAAAAATATAGATCCAGGTCATCGATGTTTATAAGTTAAAAATAAATTTCTTTTGAAAACTGAATATTTGTTACTACTGATTCGACTTAAATGTAAGGTATTATATAAATTTGGAGCTAAATAATAGAAATGTTTACAAAATAAATTGCTATTGATGCTGTGTTATATGACCTTTCTCTAATTTTAAACAGAGATTTCTTAAGATTAGGGTAAAGCAGAATACGAAAAAAAAAAGCGTTTTAATGGAGAGGCAATAAATTAAGAGATCTAAAATTATATGGATAAAACTGCTGATTTAGAATTTTGAATTGAAATTATTGGTTGTGAATTGGATCTATATTCACCACTCTGAATAGTGGCACCATAATTTTTTAAGGAATAAAACCAGGAAAAATATAAGGTTTTTAAAAATGATGAATCTATTTTACATTTAGGTGGTAGAATTTAAGTAAAAAATCCTTAATTTTCCTTCAATTCAAAGATGTGAGTGGTCCATTTAAGGTTGGAATCTATATAAAGTCCAAGATATTTCTAACTCACAGCAGATTGGAAAATATGACAATAAAAGTTTTATTTATTTATACAAGATAAGGTGTGATATTTTAATTCAAAATTTAAAGCAGAATGTCTTAAGCTGAAATGAATGTAGGGTAGGGTGGTCCTCATTTTCTGAAGTTTTGAAAATTATTGCTCTCGCCCTCTAAATTTGTTCCATTATATCTAAAAATAATTCTTGTAAAATTTTATCACTTTCAAATAATAGTATTTATTGGTGGTCTTGAGTTAAAGAAGTTGAAATTTGAAAAATATGGGGGAAAATTACCAATTTTCAGAATTAAAAAAAAAATAATAAGATTTATATTGTGATAAAACTGCTTCAAATGTGTTATTTAGGACTTTTTTAGATGGCTTATAATTATTTATGTGTATTAACTACTCTATAGCCCCCATCTTTCCTACATTTTTCAAACTTTAACTTCCTTGAGCTAACAATATTATAAATATCATTTGAAAGTGATAAAACTTCACCAGAATTATTTTTAGATATACCTAATAGAACACAATTAGAGGGTGAAAGCAAATAGTAATTTCAAAACATCAAAAATAAGGACAACCCTAATGTAGTAGAAATGAAGGTCGGGTGAAATTTGGTAAGAATTAGCTTCAATTATATTTGCAATTCTTTAAATTGAAGTTAATAAACCAAATGTATCTTTATTATTGAAATTATATCTTTTTTTAGCTTCGTGTTCTTTTGTGGTTCTGGTAGCATATAATATAGCTCAAAAGGAATAAATCAAGTTTTATAATGAATCTTAAGCATCTAATAAACAGGGAAATTATTTTTAAGTTCAAACTTTGACTGGGCTAATTATTTATCTGCTTAGTATAAACAGCTGTAGTGTGAGTTTGCCTGGTCTTTTAATATTAAATGGGCAGCTGTTAGCAGATGTAAAAAAATATTTTGATGAAAAAAGAATCTACCTGGATTAACAGCTGTATTCAGACAAAAATTGTCACTTTTTAGAGTACCCCCAATACTTGAAGAATTTATTAGAAGAAGAATAAATTTCATTCAATTTAAAAACCTGGAGAAACCTTTTTTAGAAATTTTCAGACCATCTTTAAAATAAAGGAAATAAAACACATGGTAACAATAAAAGGCAAAATACAGAAACATTAATAAATAACCTCATCATTTTTTGTAAGCACACTTTTCTTAAATAATTTTTAGAAGACTATGAGAAATACTGAATTAGCAAGTATATTTGTTATTTCAAAGATTTTTCTTTTGTTATTTATCAAGTTTTATGCAAAAAAGATGTTTTGGCCAGGAATTTCGCGATTCCTGTTTGTTGGATTGGATATTGGATTGGTAACATTATATTTTCCGGTCTGTGTGCTTGATTTCCCGCCTGAATGAAGCGTGGTGAAAGCCGAAAATAATATCATGTGACAGTCAACAACCAATGAAGACGCTTCGTTTAAGGGCGCCAAAGGCAAACACTAGTTTGCAGATATCTCGCCAGATCAGGAACGGCTTATGAGCTGGCTAAAAAACCAGGCGATGTGAATAAGGAATAAGCCTAAGCCAGCCGGTCTAGGTTAAAGCTCAAACTTAAACCGGCCGGCTTAGGCTAGGGATGTGAATAATGCCGTTAACCACCCTCCCTTGTCATTCAAAAGAAGGTAATCCCCTTTCCTTTAATTACGATAACAACTGCTCAGCCTGCTCCGTTGTACACAGCCTTCAATAAAGATCTTAATTTTTATAAATTCATTTTAATAAGAATTCTATTTTAGCTTGAAACAAAAATTGTACAGAGTGTTTTTAGGTGACGTCACAACCGGTTATTTTCTTTTAACTGTGTACCTTCTGTAGGGCTTTTAACTGTTGCTAAGGCCGTTGTTTATCTGTTGCGGTTTGTAGGTATGGGATCACGTGATTGCAAATGCTTCAATAGAAGAATTCCACGGCTAGTTCATTTTTTGTAACTGTTAACCTCTGTAGGGCAAAAAAATGTAACCTTTCTGTTGCTAAGGCCGTTGTAAGGTCCGAGTCATGTGATTGAAAATGCTCTATATAAAATTGTTTGATATTAAATTTTAAGTTATTTTAGCTTTAAGATAATTCTGAAAGGGCAGTGTTTTAATGCCTTACGTAAGAATAACCCCATCCCCCATATCAACAAAAATACCCCCCTTTAGCTGCTTGCGTAGTATTTAAACGGACCCTTTTTCACTGTAATTCAATGTTTCTAGATTTTCTGGGTTTTCAGCGATTTCAAAAGCGATCAGTATCTTTTTATTAATTGAATAATTGAACATTTGATTTCATATTTCAATGAGATAATCATTGCGAATGGTGCATGAACTTAGCTTTAGGGCTATAAACTCTGGTTTACATTATTTGCATATATTACATCACTATAATTTATTTGTTTAATTTTTGATATTTTTACTATATATTTCAATTTTTGATGACAACTTGTCAGTGTATAGTTTTAAAATATTTTTTATGATTTAGGGTCACTTGGGGTAAGTGGGACCCCTTTTTGGAACAGTACATTTTTGAAGGTTCATAAAAATTTTTTGAAGAGGTTCAATTTGAACTTGATGACATACTCTATTTAAGACACTATTAATAAACAAAAATTTATAATTAGGTTCTAAAATAATGTTCTACATTTTTCTTAACTGGTCTTTTTGTAAAAAATAAGACGGGGGTCCCACTTACCCCATAGGAAGGGGTAAGTGGGTCACCCCCTTTTTATTTTGATTGAAAGCAAGCAAAACTTAAGAGGGAGTAAGTGGGTCTTACTTGATAAAGTATAGAAGTTTTAGGTACAAAATATTTTATTCTAACTTAATCCATGTACGAGATATCTACTCACATTTAAATTAATAGGGTTGGTTGGGGTAAGTGGGACCCCTTTTTGGAACACTACAATTACAGAATGTTTTCTTCAGGTTCGAATGGTTCGGGAGACTTATAAAGAAACCCTCGAAACTATTCCCCCACCCCACTGTGTGTTTTAATTAATTTCTCGGCAACGTGAATAAAAAAAACCCCAACTTAATAGTTTTTTTTTACTTACCACAGCTTATATTAAAACGCAAAATTAATATAAAATTTCAATAAATTACTTATAAATGTTTCAATAAACATTAAAATGGCGAGTCTAGGGTGTCCCACTTACCCCATAATGAGGGGACCCACTTACCCCTACTTTGCTTAAATTACGGGGCAAGTGGGACCCCCTCTTAAAAATTTTTAAATAAGAGATTTTGTGAAAATTAAAATTGCAGTATGTATTTTAAGTCAAACCTGGCACAACAGTTGAAAAAACATTAAAATATAGTGAAAACTTTCCTGGAAACACTTCTTTGAAAAATGCATCTTGAACTCTCCAAAAAAAAAATTATGGAAATTTTTTTACAATAGTTCTATAATCTTAAAAAGAAATGACACAAAACTCTAATATATGCAAAACCCATCAGTGTGACAAAATGTAACATGATCAATGTGAATATATGTGAAATGTCCTTTACATAGTTTAGTTTGAGGGGGGTGACCCACTTACCCCAGGGACCCACTTACCCCAAGTGACCCTATATGTAACCCTTTTAATTTTTATCAGATGCAGTCAATATATTTTTTACGTATGATGATTTATTTTAAAGCTATTCATGATTATTAGAAAATTTAATGCTTAATTTTATGAAATGTTGATTTACAATACACCATTTTCAATATCAATGTTGGTATTTGCCTTAAGAAAATAATAAAAGTGTTATTGTTAAATAAATGATTTTTTAGAGATACGTATCATAATTAAGATTTTAAGGAAGATTTTAATTGTTTCTTAAAAATGATGGGTTAATTATCATTTACTCTAATTAATTTGAAGTACTGGAATGAAAAATTTTAGCACCTGAAATTAGAAAATTTTGCTTTAAAACTAATTTAAAAAGGATTCTACACAAGCATCTTATTTATTTTTAAAGGAAAGAAAGTTTTAAAACAAAATATATTAATCTTGAGTTGACTCTACTTGTTTTCATATGTGCCATTGCATAAAAAAACTCTTATAAAAGTATTCAGAAGGTACTATAAAGCAAATGTTATTTTTCATCAATTGTTTTTTTGGAAAAAAAGTGAAAATATTAATATAATTTTAGTCATGGTAATTTAAAAGTAGTATAAAAAAGAGAATCTCTCATTTTTAAAAAAAGTTTTTGTGAAGGGTTTCCAGAGGGAAAACTTTTTAATTACTCAACCGAATGACACATTTCTGGTATCCAAATGTCCGGATTATTTCGAGGGTTTGCAGTAAACCGATGTTTTTTTTTTTAAATTCTCAAATTTAAATATATATCCATTTTTTTTCAGATTACGGATAAGGTCGCAGTTACAAAGCAACTACTATCAAACAACTTATTATACATCCAATTAGAACAACCAATTTACGCCATATTTTATAATGAAACAAGCTTTTTTCACGTTTTAAATATGTATTTTAAATTATGTACTTTCCAGATTAAATATCATTCAAAGACTGACAAAACTATTCTAGAAACTTACATATGCTATTTCATACTGAAATTTCACACATTTTGTCGGAAAATTATAATTTTTAGTCTGATAATCGAAATTAATTTTAAACATTGAGTGCCATGTTGGTTTTGTCTCTTTATTTTCAACAGCTTAAAAGATATTGTTTAACAAGTCTGGGTTGCAACAAAAATATAAATAAATTATAAACACTAGATATACTAACAAGTTACTAGGTACCATATTGAATTTAAATGATTCATTGATGTACATTTTTTTCAGACTGTTGATTAACACTAGTTATTAATAAGCATGCTGGATATTTTTTAAGGAAGACATTGCGATTAAATTATTGATACAAGTTAGAGTAAATAAATATTTAAACATTTAAAAGAGAGTTATTCATGGACTGTTTGACTTAATTTCATCATAAAATTCACATCAAGTAAATTCTGAATTCATACAGACATAAGAAAAAGTAAAAAAAAAATCGCAATTTCAAACATCTTAGTCAAAATTTTTTTCAATGTGTAAGAAGGGGTTGCTGAAACGGCTCAAAAGAATTTTATAGTTTCACAGGAAGGAAACATTCTGTCGTTCGTAAAAAGACCATATACAAGAAGAAGGAAATATTACATATGGGTAACTTTTAGGGTTAATGATTCTAGGTATTTCCAAATTTCTTAGCGTTGCAAAATATGTTTTAAAAATCCACTTTAAGAGAATGCCAATTTTTTTCCCCGGGGAGCACTCTATTACTTTTCTAAATTCCCACAACTCAGACAGGAATGAAAAAAATATTTCATAATTGTTGTAAGCACCCAATAGTCAGTCCGCGAATATTTTTTTTTCTTACCTTTTTTATATTTTAGGGTAAATGGGAAAATTTTAAGTGGCACGCATGATTTTTGTGTTCCCAAATAGTGGCACATCCTCCCAAAAAGGTTGGCCATCCCTGGTCTATGTATTTTACAGATAACGGAAAAGTAAAGAAATCATTCCAACCACCCGATATCTTGAGTTTAGCCGTGCCTTGCTCCATGTCGTCAGTCATATCATACAATCATGACTAGTTTTTTCAGTCCCAAAAAATCAAGGGGGTTACATGAGCGAGTACCTATATAGGTCGTTGGACCTTCAAACTCCAGTATGAGGCCATGAGCAGAGCTGTTACAGAACATGTGACTGAAAGTCTCAGTCAGCTAAGGCAAAGCCCCTTGTTTCCCAAAGTTAACTTGGTCCTCATTTCATCGACCCCGGATGCATGAAAAGGCTGCGTCTGCCTTGCCCAACCCTGAGCCTGAGGGGTTGCAGAGAGATGCACTACCACTGTGCATTACAAAATCATACAATATTAGACTTTACCCCCACTGATGAATAAGGTCTTACGGCCCATATGTTAATGATTCGCAGCGCACACGAACTTTCCTTCTTACAACGCGTTATGCGGAAATCTGCAGGACAGACAGGCACGGATCCAAGGGAGAGGCACTCTGTACAGTGTGTACAGTTCTGGACGTGCCAAAAAAAAATACTCAAAATGAGTTAAAACCCTACTTTTACAGGTCAAATTTCAATATTTTTTCTGGGGGAAAGGATCCCCATACCCCCCCAGTGGTACCAAAAGGGGATCTTGAGTGATACTTTTTAGAAAATCCCCACCATTTTGGCTTTTTTCTCAAAAGGTAAAGGTGATCAGTGATCACCTTTACTTTTTGAGACCATGAATGGTTTGAAAATGTGCTCCCCCTCCTTGCAACCGTGCTGGATCCGCACTCTGAGGACAGATAACGGAAAAGTACCACCCACCTGATATCTTGAGCTCGGAAAAAGGCTCCTGTCGCCCACTTTTACAAGTAATTATACACTGATAATACAAATGCCGCTAACACTACATGTCTATTACTTTCGTAATATATTAATGTCTGAGGACTTGTTTTGGTAATTAGTAGCTGTTCTAGATTTTTTGGAACTATTTAACGGACCACAAAAAGTGTAAAAGCAATCAGAATACGGTTCGAATCTCGGAACAATATGGCGGACGAGAGCTGCGAAGCTGCAAAGCTCTCTCGTTTGATGATCGTTCGTGATCATTACGATAGATCGTTCTCGTATCATGTTAAAGTTTCTGAATACGGCCCTTAACGTATAGTATACTACATACAGTTAACGTAAAATTAGCACCCACCTGAAATCTTGAGCTCGGCCGTCCCTTGCGCAGAGTCCGCGTCGTTGGCGACAAAGCACTGGTACATCCCTCGATCCTCTCTTCTGACAGAGGTGATGTGCAGGACGTCTCGGGACAGCAGCCTGACGCGGGCCGACGGCACCAGGGGGCGCTGGTCCTTGCGCCACGTGACCGTGTGCAGGGGGTGGCCGCTGGCGTTGCAGTTGAACGTGGCCTCCTGGCCGATGTTCAGCACTTGGTGAGCGGGACGAAGGTGAACCGAGAGTGGCGCTGTGAACACACAGAAATGAGGGTTGTTGTATGTGTATAGTATGTAAAATGGGGGCATGCACTGTTACTTTGGTATCAAAGAACAAGTTCAATAAACAGTCACCTTGATATCAAACACTACTATGTACTATCTCCGCTAACCAGCGGTAATGGTTGAAATCACAGAGAAATATCCTAACAGAGGGTCCACGAGGCTATTTTCAAATGCGTTACTGATGTGAGGGCGCCACACTAGAGTCTGGAACGTATGCCGGCCGCTTAAATCTCTCGCCAAATTAGAACTCAGCGCATGCGCAAAAAGGTGTTTTCGATCTCCCATAGGCAGCCGGCGAACGATTCAGACTGGATCCAGACGCTAGTGAGTTTAGTGCGATCCCAGCGCCACAATTCTCCCAACCTGTAACAAGATGTCATGATTTTCGATTTCCATTATGGCCTATGGCCGTGGACTCTGTTCTAGTACTCTGTGGTTGAAATACTCTTTTTTCATTCTTACCTTTTGGAAATTAAATCTGTCCTGGGAATGCACAGTTCATTCCAGCAGATAGTGGAGGATTAATCAATGGTCCCATTTTATCCATTATAGTCGGCTAGACTAGTTCTTGCCCTCCGCTCCTTGCGTTACCTTCCTATGCCGTGCTGATGAGTCCTAACAAGGACGAAACCGGTCCATGGCTGGAGGTGACGCTTGAGAGTTGGAGTTTCCAAATATTGTCCGCTGACCAGCGGTAATGGTTGAAATACTCCTGATACTCCTTTTCACTACACCGTTTTCTCCGTTCGGCAAACTTTGGGAATCCCGATCCTTATAGACCGGGAAATTTCAGGGAGTTGTATCATCAAGCCTGGTGAGCGTTAGCTGCTTGTCCGTGGGTGGGTTGAGCGGTGGGAGCCCCCCAAACACTCCCCCCCCACAAAAAAAAATTAAAATTTTCAGTCTATATGTGAGTCTATCTATGAAACTAGCGATAACTTGAAGGATTGTGGAAACCCAACCGCTTCATTCATTGATAAGAATCTTTGAGGAAGACGCTCCAAATGTTAAAACGACCAGCTGACGTCTATTCCACCGCCCTACAGCCAGCTGACGAATTTTTTTATTCTAGATGTTGGGTCTACTATGATGTATCAAAGTTTTAGCCTGGAGGAAATGACTGAAAATTTTAATTTTTTTTTTGTGTGGGGGGGAGTGTTTGGGGGGCTCCCACGGACAAGCAGCTGACGCTCACCAGGCTTTATGATACAACTCCCTGAAATTTTCCACCAAATATCGCTTGAGAGGAAATGACTGACAAAATATGTTGCTGGCTCCCGGTCTACTACCTTGTACAGAAATTTGAAAATAGCCTTAGTGGGCTCTGTTAGGATATTTCTCTGTGGCCATGCCGCCAGTACTGAAATAAAGAAAAATAAACTCACCTGTGACGAGTAGCGCTGTCTCTATGCGCCGCTCTCCGATGCTGTTGCGGACGATACACTGATACTTCCCAGCATCCTCCAGCTTCACCTTTTTCAAGTTCAGCGTCCCTTGGCTCACCCACAGCGACCCCGTTTCCTCCCTCACCGCCTTCAGGGCACCACCGCCGCTCCCCTCCTTCATCCACCTGTTGAGAAGAAGAAAAGAAATCAATTTACACTCTTCAATGTCAAATACAAGGGGAATATAATTAAGTGAAACTTGTAACAAACATTTATAAATCAAATAGCAGGGCAGTCCAGAGTGTTTTTGGGGATTTACTCGAGCGCGGCAAATGAACATAGGGGGGATACCCTCGCACGCTTTTGAGTAACTCCACCAAACATAAGCCTTCTATGTAGAGGGTTTTGTCTAGAACAGCCCGTCAGATTTGTAAAAAAAACTAGTTACATTGGTTTAAAGAAGCGCGTCAGATGAAGGTAAGGTAGGTTAATTACCGGCTGAAAAGTGCACATTTTCTTAATCTGACGATTTGAGCGTGACGCAAGGGAGTGGGAGGGGGTCCCATGTAACTTCATAACTTTAATAACATGTAACTTTTTATTTACATTTTCGAACAAATGTAAACGTTTTCCCCACCACTAAAACACTACCATTATGTAACGTTTTATCTTTCTTATCTAAATTATAAGATCTCATTGTCCCGACGACGCTCGAGTAAATCCACATTTAGCATCGATCATAGCTCCCCTACTAAAGGGTATTCTTCCAGTATCTACCCAGTTTAGTTAGCTGGATTTAGGGTAAAGGGTGACACCGCAAATGATGTTTTTTTAATAAAATATTCTTAATTATGAAGACCAAAAACACGTGGATAAAAAAAAACATTAGTTGCTGGTGTCCCCCCCCATTTACCCTATACTTGATTGCAACGTCTTGAACCCAGTACGTCACAAATGCGGAAGGAGAAATCGGTAAACACGAAGCCTGTTGGGTTGCTAGGAGGAGTTTCGGTACGCAAATCGTGATTGAAAAGCACTTACAAATACAAAATACATGGGTTTAACAAAATAATCACATTTTAAAATTGACGTTCTTCATTTCTCTCAAAATTCAGACACCGCGATGGAAACTACTTTGTTTGATACTGACGTCGTAGGGTCAACTTAAGTTGCTGTCTAGTATAGAATGGTTTTTGGGGTAAAAAATACCCCAAAAAATCTCTTAAACAGGCACTGTCGCGCACAGAATAAATCCAACCAAGGCTGAAATGACTTGCCTCACTTTCCCTCCCAAACAAGTCACGTGAACCAGACGTAACCCCAGACAGTCCCCGCGCAACCCCTCTATTTGGAATGAAAACAGCTGACAGGGCTCGTTTGACTGCGACTTCTTCTACTTTGACACCTCTGATAAACACGTGGGCATTTCAGACGACTCTGGGGGAGGTTTTCGGAACAAACTTCGACGCAGCAAATGACAGACTAATAAAATTTTACGCCTTCGCCAGTCAAAACTCGCGAGGCGGTTTTCTCGTCCTCTTTGTCGTAAAATGTCGTGTTTTCCTGTCTAGCACATTTAAATGTCATCTGTAGTAGTACAATAAGCGAATTGACGTTTGAAGCCTTGTTATGTTGTGTTGCAGTTTTATTTCCTGTTTCTTGACTTGTAATTCTTGCTGAGCTGTGTTTCTGGTTATTTATTATTGATAAAATTTTATGTAGGAGATGTATAATAGCTAT
The DNA here is from genome assembly GCA_963680715.1 of Tetragnatha montana. Lineage (NCBI taxonomy): Eukaryota > Metazoa > Arthropoda > Arachnida > Araneae > Tetragnathidae > Tetragnatha > Tetragnatha montana. The sequence goes on along the minus strand of OY796678.1, from coordinate 6,167,150 downwards.
ACATAGAAAATAACCTCCCATTATGGTTTAAAAAGTTTAATTTTGCTTTTAGGTTTAAGAGAGTTTTTAAGCGAAATTTCTTCCTAATCTTTGTTTTAATTTAGCGATATTACATGGTATTGTCTGTGAAACTTTATTTGATGAATTCCTGTTTTTCATATGCATTTTATAGATTTGAACAACTTTAAAATAACAAAAAGTATAAATTCCTTTTAAGTAAAATTCTTACTTAAATTCTATATTTGATTTTTTTTTTAAATCCTTGTACTTTAAACGCTCAGTTTCTCTTAGAATAATTTGAAAGTGTTCTTAAATTTGGATCAAAACACTTTAAGAACACATTTTTAAGAACCATAAGAACACATTTTTAAGAACCATAAGAACACATTTTTAAGAACCATAAGAACACATTTTTAAGAACCATAAGAACACATTTTTAAGAACCATAAGAACACATTTTTAAGAACTTTTTTTTTACACATCTTTATCAACACTTTCACAACACTATCTCACACAACGCAATCGCAACACAATCATAACACTTTTGAGTAACAAGTGTTAATTATTCTGTTTACTTTTGTTGTTTTTTTTGTTTATTTTTAGTAACACTTTCACAAACGCTTTCGATTAAAATTCTTCATTATTATTCCGTAATTGCAAAAGTATTTCACACACATTTTCTAAGCATAAAATATCAAAAACGATCTGCCCCGTTCTCACTTAGCTCTTAAAATCCCTACTTTACGATAATTCTGGATTCACGTAATTATGAAGCGCGATTTTCGTAAAAAAGTCTGGACATCCCCCTGAATATTTTCGAACATTATTTCATACACAACAGCAGCTTATTTTTAATAAGCACCGAGAACGAATTAAAACAATCCCCTGCAAAACAATAATCTCAGACACTACTACTTATTCATGAAAAGAAAAATCTTGAGATCACATCCACTCACTTTAAAAATAATAATAATAATAACAATAACAACAAAATCACATCGCTCGAGGATCTAAATAAATTTTGCACTCACTCACTCAATACCCAATCCATGTTATCTAGAGTTTCTCTTTGGCAATTAGGCAACGGCACTAAAGAAGCAATCAAACGATTTTTATAGTGCATTTTTTTTCAACTGTATGTCGTATAATAATAACAGCAACAAACTGGAGTGAGCTGTAATTGGGAGTTGAGTTGCTCCGGGCTGCTGCTCGGAAAAACTTGCGAGAGGGGATAATGATCTTCCTTCTCCTCGTGAAAATATTTAATACGCTTTAAGGGGGCGAATCGCATAGAGTCGGAAGAAATAGAGAGTGCGTTTACCAGATTACGTCAATTGTAATCAGGGTGTCAACTTCACTTAAACGTCATTCACGTTGTTTCCCTTTCGATGTTAATCAGTGTTATTCCTATACTCGACAGCAACGTTTCTTGAACCCAGTACGTCACAAATGCGGAAGGAGAAATCGGTAAACACGAAGCCTGTTGGGTTGATAGGAGGAGTTTCGGTACGCAAATCGTGATTGAAAAGCACTATATGCATGGGTTTAACAAAATAATCATATTTTTAAATTGACGTTCTTCATTTCACTCAAAATTCAGACACCGCGATGGGAACTACGTTGTTTGATAGTGACGTCGTAGGGTCAACTTAAGTTGCTGTCGAGTATATGATTTTTTTTAGGAGTAAAAATACTCCTTGACTTTTTTAGTAGGAGTGAAATTGAATTATGTGGAGTGAAATACGGAAATAGCATGAACTACATATACAGCGAATACCTAAGCATCAGAACAATAAATGGAAAAAAATTACTATGGCTGTATGAAAACACAATTAAAAAGTATGATAATTAGGGTTCAGTGACGTTTGGCAATTGGCTTAGGCCAGAAGTGGGGCTAAAATGCCTCCGCTGAGATAAGTTGGTGTTTAGAGTAGAAAATATTATTTGTTGATTTCGGTGGAGCCACGCGGTGCATTTTTAAAGCTAAACCTTTGTGGAAAAATTCAAAGAGTGAAAATACTCCTGGCTAGTTATTTAAAAAAAGTATAGGGTGTATTTAGGTGACGTCACAACCGGTTATTTTCTTTTAACTGTGTATCTTCTGTAGGGCTTTTAACTGTTGCTAAAGCCGTTGTTTATCTGTTGCTAAGGCGGTTTTTAGGTATGGGGTCACGTGATTGCAAATGCTCCCATAGAAGAATTCCACGGCCAGTCATTTTCTGTAACTGTTAACCTCTGTAGGGCAAAAAACTGTAACAATTCTGTTGCTAAGGCCGTTGTTAGGTCCGAGTCATGTCATTGAAAATGCTCTATTAGTTTTTTATTTTCCACTTTTGTGCTGTGAACAAAGCAGAAGTATAATTTACCTGTCAATTTAAGTGGTTTTAAGATTTTTGAACTTTTAACATCAAATGTCTGAATTCTTTGTTTTCACTACCAAAAACATTAAAAAAAACTTTTCTAAGTTGGGATTATTCTAACAGCTCATTTTTTTTCTAAAAACAAAATCCATACTATTTTTTCTATCTATGGGAACTCCCATGTTATTGATAACTCTTTGCCACTATCACTAATGCCCACGCATGGCTGCAGCCGATGTTCTTCCTATCTCATTCTCCCTCTACGCGAGATCTCCTCCTAACAGGCTTCGATAAAAACGGTTTCGAAATATTAATTAGAGCGGAGGGTTTAAAACAGTCTGAAGTGGCGATTCCGGCGTGAAATACTGTCCAATGAAGTGCTTTAGTTTTCTGGAAAGGGCCCTCCCTGCTAAGAAGTTCGCAATTAAGATTTTTTTTCTCCCTTCTCGATCGTGAAATATTTATTTATTTATGTACCTGTGAGCATGCCCTCGTATATATTTTTAACCTTAACACTTCGATGTTCGGTCGAAAACTAATTCTCTCGTCGTTGAAGTTTGGTCATGAATAAAGTATATACTGTTGAATCGTTTTTTTTTTAATGTTTTTGCGAAAACGTTTTACTTAAATGTATATAGGTTATTGTTTTAAAAGTCCGTTTAACGGCTTTTATTTGGAACCACCGTCTCCTAGGGTCATGGTAGTAAGGTCTACCCATAGAGTAAGTGAATCTGCTGAATCCTTTAAGGTGGCGAAATGAGAAATTAAAAAAAATTGTTAAAGAATTAATGGTGATAGAACGAGAACTTAACTTCAGTGAGAAAATTGCAATGGACAATTTGCACCTGTTAGGAAAAAGCCCAATTATGTACTATATCGATAGATTGTCTTCTCAAATGTTGGAAAACATCAATTTTTACTCATTTTATGTTTTAAATATTTTTTTTATACAAGTTTAAAATTACCCAAAAATCACGTGACCCCAAAACGCTATTTGACGGCACTGGGCCCGATGCAAAAGTTCATCGCTAGTTCATAGGAGCTTTGGTATCGCACAAGTTTTGACAAGTGATCAAGGTAAGTGGGAATGATTGGTTTAAGAAGTTAAAAAATTTTCTATGGAGAAAAATGCTTCAAAAAATGCTTTTTCAAAGCGACGATCGATGCAGTGACGTCACGGGTCTGGTGTAGGAAAAATAGCTTTTTTGAATAGAAGTAAATAGTGCGCCATTTAAACACTTTTATTGTATCTGTTCAGGCCTAAAAATTTAAAAAAAGAAGATGCTTTCCGTCATAATTTGAATTCTTCTACATGATAAAACCAAAATTGCACAATTGTGTAAGTAATTGATAATATAATACTTCGCATACAATATTTTAATGAGTACTACTTAATCTAGGTTGAAAAAATAGTAATACTAGATTTTCTTTAACCTAAAGAAGAGCAATAATCTTTACTTCTTGATTTCCCTTCATGATCATTACATGCTATTGTCAGATGCAGAGGATGTTTTCGTACATAAGCCTCGGTATTTCCATACAATTAATATTACATTCCAGAGCACTTGAGATATTAATACCGAAATATAATGCGAACGGGCGTTCCATGATCCCTGAAGATTATGTTTAAGAGAGATTGGAGAACTCTTCTCATTTGAATAATTAAGGATGAGTTGTTGAACTAACAGTTATTTAAACAACATTCGTCGTGATTACTGGAAGATCAATATTTCTTTGTTAAGTATTCCAATAATCAAGAATTTTTTTATGAAAAGAATAAATTCAATAAAATATACATTTTTTGTAAAACTCATTAATTTTAAAATCGTATTATCAAATAATGGATAGACAGTAGTATATTCCTTTGTTTTACTAAGAAAAAAATTATAGGTAATCATTAAAACACAATTGTTTACGCTGTAAATTTTTTTTGTCATTTTAATAATAATTTCTACCAGATAAAAAGTCTAAAAACTTACAAAACTCGCTAATAACAATTAGAAAAAGTTACTAAGTTAACTTGTCAGTCAAGTTTTCCTTTGAGGTTTACTAACATACTCTTTGATATAATTTGGCTGCAATTAAGTGACACAATAGATTCTCCCACAAGCAACCAAAAAAGCTACGAAATAAAGCGACTTTTATCCAGCTGTGTCATCACAAGACAATATACCGAACTGTCACATTAAACGACAAAAACGCAAACAAAGCAGAAATTCCGCCCCATTTCCGCCACCCTAATCGTTAATTCGTCTTTCCGCGTGACCGAATATACCTCCCACATAATTAATGTTTAAGATTCGTCTACTTTTTGTCATGTATGTCCAAATTTCGTTTACTTCTAGTTGCAGTTACGTAAACTTTACGTATTTGGTATGAGCTATGCTACTAGGCCTGAAAATAAAGGAAAATGGTAAAATATGTACGACACATTTACGGAAATTTCCATTTGAAATTTTAAGAAATATGGAAAAGCACAAACTTTAGTTTTTAACTTTATCTCTTTGTTTTTTATAATGGATTTTTAAACTTCATTGCAATCCTATAAACGCGAAAAAATTTAAAAACACACCTATACTCGACAGCAACGTTTCTTGAACCCAGTACGTCACAAATGTGGAAGGAAAAAGCGGTAAACACAAAGCCTGTTGGGTTACTGGGAGGAGTTTCGGTACGCAAATCGTGATTGAAAAGCACTATATATGCATGGGTTTCACAAAATAATCATATTTTTAAATTGACGTTCTTCATTTCACTCAAAATTCAGACACCGCGATGGGAACTACTTTGTTTATTAGTGACGTCGTAGGGTCAACTTAAGTTGCTGTCTAGTATAGTATCATTATTACCTATGTTATAAAAAGTCACTCCAAATGATAGGCCACGAAGTTTCATTGACCACTACGAGTCAGTTAATCAGATGTTGGAATAAATAGCCATTTCGGATATTAAAACCGTTTTAACAATTTTTTTTTCAATTACATAATATCCAATAGGGAGTCTTTTCTAAACAGGTAGCTAACATACTCGTTGATATAATTTGGCTGCAATTAAGGGACACAATAGATTTTCCCACAAGCATCAAACGGCAAAAAAGCTACACAGTAAAGCGACTTTTATCCAGCTGTGTCACCACACATTACTGAACTGTCACATTAAGCGACAAAAACGCCACCACCACAGATATTCCTCCATTTCCTCTCCCCTAATCGTTAATTCGTCTCTCACTGTGACCGAAAATATACCTGTTCCACCCCCATGATAATAATAGAGTGAAATATTAACGGGGTATATCTCTGACAATCCTCATTAATAAAAGTGCCAGAATAATGAGGTAGGTTCCGCCGAGTGACAGTCCCTCTTTGTGGATGTATTCGAAAGTTCTTTTTTTTTTTGAGGAGATATAGCTTCGTTTTAATTAATTCTGGATGGTGGTTTTCTCTTTCTCCTTTATTCTGTTGAGTAAGAGAAGCTCTTTATGGTTATACACGTTTGTTGTGAGACTAGTGTTTCGCTTAAGTAAGTTTTACCTAAGCTGGGTTGGGAAAATATCTTTTTCTCCGGAATAATTCTGTTTAATTAAGCTGGGTTTTTCTTTGCCATTCGTGATAACTATCGGACAAGTTTGTATCTGTTAGGAATCTATTTAGTACAGAAATTTATATAGAGATTATTTTTTTTGTTAATTAATTTTATTTGTGTTTTAAATTGTTTTGTATCATGTTTTGAGATTTGAACTGTGTTGCCTATCACAACAATCCAATGACTAATGTTACCCAGCCAAAAAAATTCTACAAAATTGCCTTAAAAAAGTGAAGGGAATTGAAACACTTTGTCTACTTTGTACACTACACTACACTACAGAAAATTTGTAGTTTTCTTCAAGACTGCTGAAATGCCTATAGAATGGTTGAGAAATTTCTGCAGAAAAAACTATAGACTTACATGCTGAAAGGCTTCAAAGTCCTATAGAGCATTCGCACATGACGTCACTTGGAGGACAAAAACAACGTTGCTAAGGCCGTTGTTAGGCCGAGTAATGTGATTGAAAATGCTCTATTGCTACAAAATAACTGCAGACTTCTTTAAGAAAACGGCACTTAAGACGTTTTTTTGAAGTAATTTTGCAGATTTTTTTGGCTGGGTATGATGATGTAATAATGTACTGTACAATAGTAGTACTTAATTGTAGACCAGGGGCTATCGACCAGTGGATCATGTCCCCTTTGGAGGACATGGGAAACAACAAAGAAGCCTACTGTAACTACTGAGCTATATAACATAGAGTGCGAATTTCCCATGTTTAAACCCCATGAAAACGGTGCCGTCGAGTAGGGTTACAAATCTGCTGAAAAGGGCCAAAACATTAATGCTAAAACAAAATAAGCGTGTTTTGAAAAAGGTCCCTTAAAAAACTCGGATATTTATTTAACTCTGTTGTATTTTTTCATCGTTTTTCAAAAGAAATTTTGTAAATAACTATGCTAAAAACTCTTTAAACTGCAAAACATAAGAATAAGAGTAAGATGCTTATAATTTGAATTTTTGAACAAATTATGCTTTGATTTTACATTTAAACCAGGAAATAGAAAGGTTCAGGCAAAGAAAAATTCAATTGAAGGGAAAAGATATTAAATCAGTTTTAAAGATTTAAAACATCGCTACTACAGACAGAACTGATTTATTTGAGCTATTACTGAAAGTATATTTGCTGGCGGCAAGTGATTTCCCCTAAGGTTGCATTATATTATGGTCGTTTAGAAAAGCATTTTAAAAGATTACGGGTTAGAAAGTATTAATAAATTATATTAGGAAAAGCCAAGCAACTAAACTATCCCCAAATGTCTCAGTTTTCGAAATATTTAATGATCACATATTTATACGCATAATATTTGCGTTACTCCGTGTATTGATATACCTAAGGGACCATTCACCAATTACTTCACTATTAGTTTTAGGGAAGATCCTGTACCTGTATGTGAAACCACGGCTTACTAGATACTATGCAGGCTGGTCGAGTTTTAAATAATGAAAATCATTTGACAACTTTTCCCGCTAGGATCGCCACAAGTCTTACCTACATCACTCAACCAATAGGATAATGAGGATAACACACTGACAAATAAGGAAAAATAAAGGCGTGCTTTAATGACGTAAACTGCTGATTGTTGGCCATTAGTGGCTGAGTTGAATTTTTGAGCCATTAAGCCCCGCCTTCAACTCTGTGGATTTGCTTTGCCAGTTGTCGCCATCTGGATTTTTAATGATTTCCGTATCTCGGCTAGCCTGTATAGTATCTAGTAAGCCGTGGTGAAACACTCAAAGGTGTTGAAACTGGTAGAAACCTATATTGAATCGCATACAAATATTACTATTACAATATTGATTTCCCCCAATTTCTACAAAAACGAAATTTTGAAAACATAATTTTGCATTCTGCATGAATTGCTGAATTTTTGAAAATAGTGTTCTTAGAGGATTTTTGAGCAATAAAAAGAGTTTGAAGCGGAAGGAATTAGCATTACAGTCTATGGCAATCCATATGCAGATTGTAACTAAAATGTCGGCGAATCGTTCATTGGCCAGTCTCTTTATATAAAGGGTCTCTATACTCGACAGCAACGTTTCCTGACCCTATGACGTCACTACACGGAAGCAGAAACTGCGTAAGCAGAAAGCCTGTAGGGTTGCTAGGAGTTTCGGTACGCAAATCGTGATAAAAAGACGCTATGTACTACACATGGGATTTGACAAACTAATCATATTTCTAAAATGAAGTTCTTAATTTCACTCAAAATTCAGACACCGCTCTGGGAACTACTTTGTTTGATAGTGACGTCATAGGGAAACGTTGCAGTCGAGTATAGCTCGTAACAAACAAATTGAATTCAAATGATTATTTCAATTGTTTCGAAGAAGAAGGGCTAAAAACAGTGTTTTAATTCAAGTTCATTGTTGGTAGAAATCGTGCATACAACAATGAAACCAGCGATTTAATTGTTGAAGGGTTGTTGATTGTTATGCAGTTGCTTAACAATATATTATTCATTTGGATTCTAAGAGTGGTGTTCTTAAAAGATTTCATAGATTGTTCTTCATATGGGAAAAATTGGATTTTGTGGTTTATTGCTTTGGTCATCAGTCAAGGTTAGTATTTTTGACCAGGAGCAAGAGGTGGTCAAAAATAGTAACCGTGAATAACGTTGGTGAAAATGTCTCAGCATTTTGGGAGAAAGGTATGGAAAGGTAAAATTTTATAATCACTTATTGATAACTTTTTGGAGGTTCCATTCCGTTATTTGTCTCTCTAACGTTTATTTAAAGTTCTTAAATTTAAGTTTTTTCTTAAGGGTCTCTAGGATAGGGGGGTTTAACCCCCTTTGAAATTGTATGACAAAATTTGAGAATTTTCCCTAATAGTAAATTGAAATGCATAAAAACACGCAACAAACAACAAATATAAGAGAAATAAAATGCTTATAACAAAAAAAGACGGCATTAATTTTTAAACGGTTCAAAATTAAGTAAAATACGTTTTGAAAGAACGATGATTTTTGCGTTAATTATTTTATAGTCATTCAACAGTTTAAAAAGCACAACTTAGTACGTATATCATTACTATTATATTTAAAAATCCAAAAAGTAAATATTTTAAATTTCCAAATGGATTCAAAAAAACTTCTCCTTCGAGCTAATGAGTTTAATTATTTATTATCAGCTTTTTAACTAAGCTGCTAATTCATTTTGCTGCTATCGCGGAATCGATTTTTTGTATGTGAAAATAAACAAATGCATTCTAAATTAATGCTTTCAAGTAATAATCGAGAAGGAAGTAATTTATTGCAGCCCTTAATTTAAGAGTTAATAAAAAATAAAGCTACAGAGAGTAAACTCTAATTAATAATGTATACCTATATTAAAGCGTAATTTTTCTATTAACACCATTTCGAGCTTTTTAGGTACTTTGTATAATAGGTTTTATTAGAATTATCTACTTTTGTTGAAAAAAAAATTAGAAAAGATATTTGATACTAAATTTAAATTTAAAGATAAATTATTTCAGAGTTTTCGTGCTATTACCAGTTTTTTTTACAAAATAAACATTTCTACATTACATGACTACATTAATAATTATTTACAATGTTAAGCGTTTTTCTAGTTTCTACCATCATGATTTCATTTTTAACACAAACATAAAAACAACAGAAGTTAAAGTTATTTCTTTTAAGTGTTTTTAAATCACTAGTTTAATCTTTTAATTTTTAACACTAGTCCTGTTCCATTGAAAGGAATTAATTAGGAATCAGTTAAGGAATTAATTAAGAGATCAACATTATGATAGTTGATGAAATAACAATATATTATTTGAATATTTTGTATATTATTGAACAACTGAATATAAAAAATTGAGAATTCAGTTTAATAGAGTGTTTTCAGGTGACGACGCAACCGGTTATTTTCTTTTAACTGTGTACCTTCTGTAGGGCTTTTATCTGTTGCTAAGGAAGTTATTAGGTATGGGATCACATGATTGCAAATGGTCCAATAGAAGAATTCCACGGCTAGTCATTTTTTGTAACTGTTAACCTCTGTAGGGCAAAAAACTGTAACATTTCTGTTGCTAAGGCCGTTGTTAGGTCCGAGTCATGTGATTGAAAATGCTCTATATCCCTAATAACAAGAATATAAATTATTTCTTAATAAGTTTTGCAATTTTGTAAGTAAGGCAATTTTGATTGAGTAACGTTTCCTGACCCTATGACATCACTACGCGGAAGTAGAAAATGGGTAAACACAAAGCCTGTTGGGTTGCTAGGAGGAGTTTTGATACGAAAATCGTGATAAAAAGACGCTACATGTACAAAACATGGGTTTAACAAAGTAATCACTTTAATCACACTTTTAAATTGAAGTTTTTCATTTCACTCAAAATTCAGACACCGCGATGGGAACTACTTTATTTGTTAGTGACGTCATAGGGTCAACTACCGTTGCTGTCTAGTACAGTAATCACACAATAGTAACAAAGATCACTATGTTCAGATAATGTGTCAACAAATGAAAAAAAAATCGGAATTTCTTTTAAAGTTGGTGGTACATTTCTATTCAAAAGTTAATTCTTCAGGTCGAGAGAGACTGTCCTCAAACATTCCCTCTTTAAGAAAATTAAATCCATTATACGTCCTCCTCAAAGCACTTCTGAGCACCATTTAATATCCATAATTCATCCCTCGTAAAACTTAAATGAAATTTAACGCCCTAATTACGGAGCAGCAACATCTAAACTCCGCCAAGCCAAGAAACCATTCCGCTAACCCTCCCCGTTGAGAACACTCCCAGGGAACATTTTTCTCTCGACAAGACCTTTTTAGCATTCATTCTTTTTCCTCTTAGGCGACACAAAAAGTCAACAAAGCCCTCTTTTTTTTATTCTTCTAGAATATTTTTTTCGCTTCCTTAGAGATTAATGAGTTTTTACGCATACACGTCCTCTTGGAGCTTGAGTGAATTCGGAATTGATGTTGGCTTTTTCACTGTTCTGCTAAACGAGGAAAGCAGCTGCGAGCGGTTCTTTTTTTTCATGGTTGTTGATTGTTCGTTTTTGAGATCTACAGGTTTTATATCCCCTGGTGCATTTATTATAATACGGGGATTAGATTTAGCGAGGGGTACTGAATAGGGCTTGTTTGCAGATTTTTTTCTATTTTGGATAAATAGTGTGTTGGAATTTATCTGTAAATATGTCCGAACACTTCCGTTAATTTAATTGAAATGAATCACCGCTTGTTTTGTTGTAGTTTTTCAAGTTGTGGGGTTTAAATGTTTATTGTGCTTCAGTTTTAAACAATAGTTAAAATATTGGTTAAAAGGTAAGAAGTTGTAAATTAAATGTTGTGATCATAAATTACAATGATTCAATGTTACTTACAGAATAATTTTCAGTTCAGAGTAAAATGTTTGTAGTTTTCTTTAAGAACAAACCAATAGATTATTCGTAAGAGATATAAAAAAAGAAACACAAGTTAACGTATGTTTGCTAAAACTTGTAAATAAATTTATATGAGGTTTAATTATTTACAGATAATTTTTTATGCAACGAACTTTCTTTGTGTCTAAGGATTGCTCTAAATCAGTGGTTCCCGACTCCAAAAAAAGTATCATCTAACCCTTAAACTTCCCAGAATCTATTTACACTCTCAAAGTTAGAGGTTAATTTACGGAAAAACCTTAAAACAAGGTTAGAAATTGAGGTTACGGGTTTTGAAAAGGTTTTTCCATAATTTTTACTGCAACCTTGTCATAAAACCCCCTAATATAGGATTGCGGAAAGGGGTTTTTCAGAAAACCTTGTTTTGGGAAACCCAAGGAATGTAAAGAGAAGGTTAATCTAAGGTTACATGTTATCTGGGATCTCTTAACCCTGTATTATCTTATTGCTCTTGAGATCCCTGTTCTTTTTCTTAGCATCATTTTGTACTCTTTATCCTCTCTTTGCTTGTCATAGAGGTCAGATATATGACAGAGAAGGATCATAGAAAGATAATACAGTAAATAACAGTGTAGGAAAACAGTAAGTAAAAATGAGGAAGACGCAAATAGAAAAAAGACGAACATATAGAGAAAGAACAAGCCAGAAATTCAAAAGTAAACAGAAAAGGAGAGCAACCGAGACATTCTCTCGAACACCACACCGTTCCACCCTCCGAACCAAACCACTTTCCTCTTCGATACTCCACGCAACTCAAAACCACCGAAAAAGGAAGAATAAAAAAAAGTTCTTCCAATCTCCTCACCTGTCCTAATGCAAAGCAAATCAAAACATCACTTATCCACTAACTAAAAAAAAAGTGGCGAGCGGGACTGAAAATGTTGCATTAATTACAGATTAATTAGAGGTTTAATTATTTACAGATAATTTTTTTAAGCAACGAACTTTTGTTTCGTCTGAGGATTGCTGTAAAACAGAGGTTCCGGACTCCAAAAAAGTGTCCATCTTTCCCTTTTTACTTCCCAGAATCTATTTACACACTCAAGGTTCGAGGCTACCTTACGGAAAAACCTTAAAACAAGGTTAAAAACTGAGGTGACTGGTTTTAAAAATGTTTTTCTAGGGTTTTTTTCTATAATATTTTTCTGCAAACCCTAATAGTAGTACTTCAGAAATGTTTTTCAGCAAACCTTGTTTTGGAAAACCCAATGACAATGGAAAGAAAAGGATGACTGTGAGGTTACATGCTATCTAGTATCTCTTAACCCTCTAGTATCTTATTGCTTTTGAAATCTCTTTTCTTTTCAGCATCATTCTGTGTGTGTGCTCTTTACCATCTCTTTACTTGTCATAGAGGTCATATATATGACAGAGAAAGATAATATGGAAGACAGTATGCAAAAATGAGAGAAAGATGCAAATAGAAAATAGACGGACCGATAAAGAAAAATATAGTACTAATTCGAAAGGAAATGAGAAGGTGAGCAACCAAGACACTTTCTCGAACATCCCACCGTCCCATCCTCCGAACCAAACCACTTTCCTCTTCAGCACTCCGCTCAACTCAAAACCACTGAAAAAGGAAAAATAAAAATAAAAAATATTATCCTTCTCCAATTTCCTCACCTGTCCTAATGCAACGCAAATCAAAACATCACTTATCCACTAACTAAAAAATAAAAAAATAAAAGTGGCGAGCGGGGCAGAAAGTGTTGCATAAACTTCGCAACATCTGCGGAGGGTTTTAATTATCATAAATTTGCACTCTGAATACCCCACAAGTTCCAAAGGAGGAGAACACCCCCTAAAAGAATATTAAACGTCGTCGGTTTCTTTTGAAGCTGCCTCCTCGCCTAATGGCTGACGTTATTTTTGATGAGTCGGTGCGGTAACCGTAGAGTTAATATGTATAGAGGGCGCTTTGGAATATTTTTCCCATAATTGCGACCGTGGCACTTATAATATTTTACACCTTTATACTATACTAGACAGCAACTTAAGTAGACCCTATGACGTCACTAACAAACAAAGTAGTTCTCATCGCGGTGTTTGAATTTTGAGTGATCGTCAATTTAAAAATATGGTTAGTTTGGTAAGCCCATGTGTATATAGTGCTTTTCAATCACGATTTGAGTACCGAAACTACCCCTAGCAACCCAACAGGCTTTCTGTTAACCGATGTCTCCTTCCGCGTTTGTGACGTTCTGGGTTCAAGAAACGTTGCTGTAGAGTATAGTTAGGTCGCACCTTGTTCCTAAAACTGTTAAACACCGGAAAAATCTACAAAATTTAGCATGGAGCTTAGTATCGCCAAGCTGTATGAAATTGCAAAGATAAGAAATACCGCCAAAAATTAACGATTAAAATCTATCAATATTATACAGTTAACTCGCTTAATGTGATCACGTTTAACGTTGTCAATAGGATAATTTTATCAAAATTGACCAGTCCCGATTACTCCTATTTAATTTAATGTAAAACGCATCGTTTAATGTTATCAAAATTAATCCATATTCCCTTAAAAATACTCCATTTTCGAGTTTCTTTCGAAAATAGCGTTTTACGAGCAAGTATCTGCCCTTGCATCTGGCACTTTGTTTTCTGAAAGTCAGTATGAGTCAAGTTGGACCGTTGCACCTTTAATGTTCTTTGCTTTAATCGTAAGAAAAATAAAACATTCGATGCTCAGTCTCAGGCTCAACGGTCTCGGTACACTTTTAAAGAGAATGGTTACCTGGCAGATATTTCGGTTTTGATGTGTCCCTTTGTTTATTCGAATGCAAATTAATTTTAGTGGTTTAATGATGCTAACAAATGCTTCTATCTTTTACCACCCACCAAGTTGGCCACGCAGGGTCACCATGCCTAAGCCATCTCCCTATCTCACGGTAGCTCTACGGCCTTTGAAAAGGACGAATATCAAAGAGAGAGTCAGGTGTAGAGAGAGGGGAGTAATTAAAGATGATTTATTCCAGGGGCTGCACTGTTGTGAGTTATTAAGGGGACAGGTTTGTGTGTGGCAAAAGCGACGTCTTTGTTGTCCACATTCATATCTGCGCAACAATGGAGCTGAATCATCTCTCCAAAAAGATTTGTGATTCTAATGATGATAATAATATTGTCAAAGATGGCACATTTTACATAAGCCAAATATCCAAAGTATAAAGTCTCGAAGAACTCAACAGTTAATAATAAGGATACTATATCTAGAGAATTCAGTTAAAATGTTGGTCTTACTTTTGTATTTTGCATCATAGAGTTGACTGAATTAACCTAAACTCTACCAGTAAATATCGCTACCTCAGAGCTACAGTGGGACATCTTCCACGCTACATCAGAGCAACAGTGGTACATCTTCCATGTCCACACACTGGAAGATATCCCACTGTTGCTCTGAGGTAGCGTGGAAGATGTCCCACTGTAGCTCTGAGGTAGCGATATGGTTCTTGTACAATGAACGTTTTTCTAAACTAAGCATTCGTCATACACAAGTATTTAACCTTTCACTTTTAACCTTTTCACTCCTAGGACGTCCGATATTGGGGGTGACTAGGACTGATGGGGTTAAATGAATGTTGCAAGATAAACTATATTTTTCGTCTGTATTATTTTATTTATACAAAAGATCTTCTTAAAAAGGAAGTTAACAAAAGTAAAGAAATTTCAAAATTATAAGCACAATGTAGTTAAAGAAAACTTATTTTTATCATAGTTTTACTAACAACCCCTCCAGACTAACCATATGTAAGAAATTACATTAGCTATAACTTAGTTAATGCTTTAGCTTTTTTAATTAGCTAAAGCATATTAAAAAAAGCTATAGCTATTTTTATAATTAGCCTTTTTTGGTTATCTATATTATTAAATCTCTTATTATTTTGTTTTCATCATTACAATAATTAATCCCCAAATTTGAAACTGCCTTCAATTTATTTAATGTTTTTTGTGTCTTTTTTTTAGTGTTTTTTTTTTGGTTAAATTATATATAATGTGTAACTAAATTGGAAAATTAATCTTTCACCTAGAAGGGACTTGGTCCCCTTGGTGAGGAATATGTTTTTCCTACTTAAATTTCTGTAATTAATTTGCTATGTTAATAAAGTTTGCTATATATACATAAAATATTAAAATATAATGTAGTATCAAGTCTTACAGATAATAACCTCCAAAAGTAACCTTATGAACAGTCTACATTTTCCGATAAATTAAAATGACCATTTAACTCAAATGACATACAAAAAACCAGATATATTGCATACAAACAAACAAATAAGGTTTAAAATCTTCATCAGATTCAAACATTCTGAACAGTTCCCATCAGCATCAAATTCAATACCCTCAAACACAAAAAACCCCACTGCTCCATTGCCAATCACAAATCGAACAAAATCACTCAAACCCCCCAGTCGACGATAAAACGCGTTGTAATGCCCGTTTACTACTGCTTTGACCCAAAGCTTCCCTCGGTATATCGACTCAATCACGTTCATTAAGTTCTGATTTATTGTAATTGCGGCCATAAATTTCCGACGTTTCACTAATACGCAATGCACCATGGGTATATACTTAGATACAATTACCTGTCGTCATCGGGAGATTTTGGTTATTGCTCGGCGATAAAAATATTGTTATTGAGAGTGGTTTTGGCAACGGTGAATTCGATATACACGACACTTTGTGGAAGAGAAGTAGAAGTATTATTTTCAGAAATAGAATAATAATGATCAGAAATATTTCAATGAATTTACTGTTTCCAGTTTTGGAAGAAACTATCTTGAAAAAAATCTTATTTTTGTATAGCAGTGCAACTTTGGATAACTCAAATTTTGATAACCTTCAACTTCATATCAAATGTATTTCCCTTTTAAATTCGAAGTTTTGAACAATTAGAACCTTTTTAGCAGTTTCTTCAGGTTTGAATGATTTAATTTGCACTAATTTGTTACATTTACATTATTTTTGTACGTTTAAGAATGTAAGTAAGAGTAAAAAATAACTACAAAATATTATTTAAAAACAGTATGAGTTAACGTTATTATTCAAATCCTTTCTCTTTTATAAAACACGAGCTGATTTTTCAAAGTATCTTTAACAAATAAACGACTCAAAAAGGTTATTCTTTTTAAATATTTTCTATTCCAGTTATCGCAGTCAATTAAGTTTTACAGATTCTGAAAATTAGAATGAAGAATTAGAAATATTGGAGTTTGTTTCACTGTATACTAACTGCTATCACAGTAAATTTAGTTTTAGAGAACTTGGGTGAAACAAACTAATGTTTGCTTTTCCGCACAGTAAGCGCTATAGCAGTGAATGGAGTTTTACAGGCGTAGTATTGTTAAGAGAGCATAGCAGTGAAACATGTTTAATGTAACCCCACATTGTGTTTTGTTAGGGGCCGTTCAAATAAACGTAAGCATATTTTTGGTCATTTTTGACCCCCTCCCCTCTTGTCAGCAAAGATAAGCAAACCGCAAACCCCCTCCATAAGTACGCAAGAAAACTGCCAGAATCCCCTTTGGTTATTTTTTGTACAAAATGTTTAGCAGTACTTAGATTCCAGAAATAATTCATTATGGTCCATGAACACTTAAGTTATCGTTAAAATTTTTCTTGTGAAGTCAAAAAGTTTCCTAGTTAAATTTTTTGTGTAAAATTTATTTGACTTGATTATTGGAAATCATTATATGAAATATTATACGAAAATGCAGAGTTAGTAACATCTTACGTAAGCATCACTCATACTCCCCTTGCCAGGAAAAATAAGCCAAGAGAAACCCCCTCCCCCTTAGGTGCTTACGTAATATTTGAACGGCCCCATCCTAGTGTCTTAATTTCAAACTTTAATTTCAAACAATGAAATTTAATTTATTTTTTAGGTATTTTACATTAGCAAAATTTATCATATCAGATATCTGGTTTCTGACTGGTTCATACTAAAAAGGGGAGACCAATGAGAAATCTCTAATTTAAATATCTTCCAGGATATCATAAAACGTTCTTTCATTTAGTTATCTCAATATATCGTCCTTTTTAGAAACAAAATTCGATTGCAAAATTGTCAACAGATTTGTTTTTCATGTTCTAAACAATACTACAAAAAGGATATAAAATACCAATCTTTAAGATATTGCTTGCATGAGCAAAAATTTGATAAACAGTTTCAAAGATGAATCAATAATAGTTTTTTTGTGACCTAATTCTCTAAAAGATGTCAGGAATCTTATCACTGCAATCGATAGTTTTTCTACTAACTATTTAGCCTTGGCAACATCAAAAACAAATTTATTCTTATCTATAGTCGATAACAAGATCTAAACAAAAGAAATTATTTCCCGAAAAATTAATAAACCTTTCATTAAATTTCCATACTAATACTCGAAACATTGAGACTTTTTAATTTCATCAAAACGCACTACTATTTTGCATTTCTCTCTGCATCAAAGTTACTTCCACTACTAAAAAGTCTTCCAAAGAAGAAGAAAAATAATAATTCTTACATCAACCGATTTTAACTTAATTAATATGGAAATTATCATATTAAAATAATAAGAAACGTTCGATTTGTTTCTGGGATTATCCAATTACAGATGGCTGATGATGCCACTCAGAATAAAAAGAAACTTTAAATTTAAATAAAAAAAAATATCCGATCTATAAAGCAACGTTCTTTAATCTGAGCAGGAGTAATTATTTTAAACGTTAACGACACTTTTGCAACTCCGGATAATTTAACGAAATTCTTAGAAAAATTACGTGATCTTTAAAAGTGTTCTTTTTTTTAATTTCGAAGAAGAAGGAAAAAAAGAGTAGTTTTCACGTGCGATTTTTAAGGAAGATCAAATTTCTTTTTTCAGTTATTTCAAGAGGTGAGAGTTGCTTTTAGAGGAGAAGATTTTAAATTAAAACGTTCCTTCTGTTAATTTGTTTCGGCAGTGTTTAACGGGAGGTTCTAAATAGAATGCGATATGTTGAGAGTAACAGTGATTTAAGTCACGAAATTTGGGATAATCATGGATTGGAGTTTATTTTTAGATACATTGTATCCTGTAGTAGATGTCCAAGTAACTCAACAGTTAAAAATTTAACCTAATAGATCTAACAATCTGTTTTACCTTGATGTTTTCTACTATCCTGAGTATTCCTCTATCAGCTCTCATCAAAAGGTACAGATTAAAAAATCCCATTTAGACAATGGGCGAATCCCGCATTTTTAGAAAATAATGTTTTTGTTCTTAAGTAGTTTTAACAAACATATTGCTATACTAGACAGCAACGTTTCCTGAACCCAGTACGCGGAAGGAGAAAATGGGTAAACACAAAGCCTGATGGGTTGCAAGGAGGAGTTATAAAAAAAAATCACTATTTATACATGGGTTTAACAAAATAATCATATTTTTAAATTGGCGTTCTTCATTTCACTCAAAATTCAGACACCGCGATGGGGAAAAACTATGTTTGTACAAAAAAAAGAAATTTCTAATAGAAGACCAAACGAAATATTTCAAATCCCCCGTTTTAAAAAAGAAATTTTCCGTAAACATTTTTATTATCTAGCTCCTAAATTATTTAATTCCTTACCCTTTGATTTACAAAACATTCCACTTAAGCAAAAATTCAAGAACTTATTATTTAATTGTCTACTTGAAATTGAAGATTTAGATGACTTTTTCTTTTTTTTAAATTAAAGAAGCAAAGAGAGTAATTTTTACGCCTAGCTGCTGTGCCAATTTTTCTTTTCAATTAAAAAAAATCTTGTACGTTTTGTATGTTATTATTATTATTGTTTTTTTGTGTGTATGTGTGTGTTTTTTTCTTGTTTTGTTATCCCCTTGTCAATTTTATCATCAATATCAGAAAACACTTTTTTGGTCATCTAAATGGGTTTTAACCCCCAGATGACTCATATGTTTTGTTCTTTTCAAATTTTCCCATATGTACTGTCCAAATTGAAATAAATAAATTATTATTATTATTATAAGTGTCGTCATAGGGTAAATTAACGCTGCTGTCTAGCATAGTTATCTTCATTTGGGGCAGTTTTAAACTATAATTAGATTAATCAGGTTCTGAATATTGGTCTTATGTCGGTCTAAAATGCAATGGAAAACTCAATAAACCTTCACACAAGGAGAAATGAAAAATGAGATAGGAAGTTTGTCTAACTTAGAATTTTTCATTTCGCTTTTCATGAAATTAAATTACTAATATAATTAAAAGTAAAAGAACATTTGATCTACTCTGAGTTTGGTCTTTAAAGCTTTATTCATAGAACTTGTTCAAAACTTTGCGATTAACTCAATCAATCAATTCAATCAGATGAACAAGATTAAAGTGTTCAATATTGTCAGAAACTCAGTCCAGAGTATTTGCCAAAATGAAATTTTTAAAATCCATGACTTTCCCTGACTGTGGCAATTCATTTTCCATTACTTACACTTAATTTACGTAATTTTTGACATGAACACTTCAATACATGTTTTTCCAATAACGTCCAGAAAATTTGGGATGAAAAAAGACCGTTTTTTACTCTTTTCAGTAACCGACAACAGGCCGATACAGGCAAGTATGCGGCGGTGAGGCGATCACCGAGTAAAATCATATTTTATTCTACTCATTTTCGAGTAATGATTTAAATTACTAAATTTATATTTTAATCATTTGAAATCCATGACTTTCCATGACCAAAATTAAAAAATTACTCCAATTCATGATTTTTCAAATGCGCGGAAACCCTGTCAGTCCTCATAAATAATGAATGCTACATTTGAAACAATTTCCCATATGAAATCAACTCAAAATCTTTAAAACATCTATTTTTCATAAATAATGAAAAATATTTAATCTTACATATAAACATCCGTTGACCAGTGTTATAAGTCTAGAAGAGCGAACCTGAAATCGTCTTTCTCACAGGCGCCATTACAGAATATACCTTCTTTCACACTAACTCAGTGGACTCGTACCACTTTAATTCTAAGCAGATCATTTGCTCTTCTGAAGCTAAAAAGGGCGATTCTAAGAACAAGTGGTAATTACAAAAGTAACGCGTTAGAAGACTTGAACGGGAAAAAAACCCTCACGTTTTCTTTAACTTTTGCTAAAAATTACTTTCTGAGCAATCTTTAAATAAGAGACTAACGCAATGTTTACGTTTTGATGTTGCCAGGTTTAATAAGAGAAACCTTTAAAAAAAAGAGAGAAGCGATCATTTTACTGAAATGAATAAAGTTTTAAGTTGGTTCGGATTCTGGAAGGTTTTTTTATTTAAGAAGGAAAAATACACTGAGATTTTTATTCAAGACTATTTCGCTTTTAAGTTATAAGACACTGTTTGAATTACGCATTTGTTTTGGATTAATGTTTTTAAAAGCTCGCATTTTTGATCTCGAAAAGCCAGTTTTGAAAAATTACATGAAAAGTAGTTATATTCGAAAGGTTTTGAAACTGAATACTAAGAGATGCAATGCAAAGAAAAACTGTTAGATAAACTAAACGATTCTTACATAAAAGAAAGATTTAAAAATAACAAATTTTAGTAGCGCGTAAATTTTTAAAACCAAGTATTGTTTCAAATAACAAAGCAATGTGATATTTCAACACTTTTTAACATAATAACTAAGCTGTTTTACCTTTTATCTTTTAAAATATAATGGATTAATGTTTGATTTTTAAAAGATCTTTAACTAATCTATTCACACACTCGTGTTATTATGTTACGGGCAATGTGATAAATCCGGGCATTATTAATAATGCCCGATGTGAGGCGGGCAATGTGATAAATTAAATGGCATTTATGAATGAAATTTGTCACTTTGCCTGCCTCTAATTCGGCATTATTAATAATGCCCGATTAATCACTTTGCCCGTAACATATGTTCTAAATAAACGTGTTTGTTATACAAACTGGCTAGTTTCTATAAAACTTACAATCCAAAAAATACCTTCTACTTCATATAAAATAATGAGGAAGATATTATAGTACACTGGTATTAAAAATATTTAAAAATTGCACATTTGTTTGATTTTCTCCATATCTACTGGACCCTATAAACTACTACTCTATAAACCCACTTTTTCCGCCTGATTCTAGAAGAGCTTCATGACTTTTAACTCTGACGATTGTTACTCATGCGCATGCGTTTGTATAACATTATTGGTTGGTTAATTAATAGGTATTATATCAACCTATTTCTATCAAATTTCCTCGAAATATAACCAGTAGTTTTGGAGAAAATCAAACAAATGTGTGATTTCTCTTGATTTTGAACATCAGCGTACACATCAACTGAATAGTAAAATAAACTAAATAATTTAAAAAAAGTAAAACAATCTACTTATTAAAACATTGAAGGAACTAATAATGGTACAATTCCGTTAGAGTCCCCGCTAAATATCGCCAATATCCAAATCGCTAAATATATCCAAATATCAACAAATTTTTCTGACTTTTGTTAATAAACTGAATAAATTCTGAATAACTGAATGAATATTGCCAAATTTCCGTTAGATTTGGATATTGGCGATATTTAGCGGGGACTCTAACGGAATTGAACCCTAATTATTAAAAGGTTAAATAAATTAGGCTATTATGTTTAAGCTAAGTTAATTATTTTTACACCCTAACGAATGAAATATTCTTACACAACGAAAGGTATTTTATAGACACCAATACTGGTAACATCAATATAGATTGCCCAGAGCAACGGCCTAACAAGAAATATAGTACGTCAGGGGTTTTGAAATGAGATATTTGCAGTCTATACACTACATCCCACGTGTTATATGCAAGTTAAATAATCGACACAGAGTCAGGTCGCTCGGTGATATTGCTATATGATCCATTCTTGGTATAGTAAAGAAAAGATGGCAATATAAGGGAGTCAATCAATTCGACAGAAAACTTTTTTGCAGAAAATGTGTAGCTGAGGAGGTAAAAAAAAAGAATTTCTCAGAACCCAACAAAGGGTTGAAAGAATCAGTTCTCTGCTCAAATTTCATGTTTTGCGCGCTCTTCTAGGAATATGTAGTAAAGGTTACGAGGGATCCGCTGTAACAAACAAGATGAAATACCGCGATTTTTTTTAAAGCTCATTTCGAGGTCTCGTTACAATACACGTTAATACACAATAGAGCATTTTCAGGTGACGTCACAACCGGTTATTTTCTTTTAACTGTGTACGTTCTGTAGGGCTTTTAACTGTTGCTAAGGCCGTTGTTTAGCTGTTGCTAAGGCGGTTTTTAAGTATGCATGCTCCAATGGAAGAATTCCACGGCCAGTTCATTTTCTGTAACTGTTAACCTCTGTAGGGCAAAAAACTGTAACATTTCTGTTGCTAAGGCCGTTGTTAGGTCCGAGTCATGTGATTGAAAATGCTCTATAGTACGTTATAACATCGTTTTACTACAACTTATAATTGTGACTAGTTAGTCACTGCGTGAATTAAATCATTGTTAAATAATGTCTGTTATTTACTAGACTTACATTGTTACATGTTTGTTGTTGTTGTTGCAAATCTCCTTTGTTTAGCAACGCTAAACCAGGTCCATGAATTCCATCACTCTCAAAAAGTCTTAAACTAAAATTGGATCCGTCAACATATCCAGCCTGGACAGTCCCAGGCAATCCAGAATATGGTCAGGAGTGGCCTGATGGTCGGCACACTTCACACAGGCTGGAAAAATAGAGGCTGGCCTCTATTCTCCATCTATGATTATGTCACATTAGGGTGGTTACAAAAAATCAACTTTCGAAATTCTTAGGTCTCACCCCCCTAAAATGTGCCAATAGACTAAAAAATGAGATTGGCCAAGTTTTAGCTCAATCCGATTATATTAACACCCGCCTCATTGAGGTCAAAGTTCAGAAAAATAGCGATTTTCAGCAAAAAATCGTAGTTTTTCCTCTATAAAATCAAAACTATTCGTCTCACAAACCTGGTTTTGGTTTCATTTTATAGGAAATTTCATTATCTAAAGTTCGATACCATAAACTTATTGATAGAACTGAAAAAAGTGGTATTTGATTGTTTTCAGGTAAGGTTATTGTAGATATCTAAAAAAGTGAAATTTCGGGATAAGTCTAAAAACGTCACAATTAACTTATAACAATCCCACCCCAGATTTTCTTTTTGTATTTCTTATTTTTTACATTGATACCTTTTATTTAAAGGTAAAATAAAATCCTAAAAATACTCAAAAAATAGTGGTTATAAGAAGAGAAATTGAAGTTACAAAAATAGCGATCAAATGTAATTTAATAACTATACTATTTACAAACATCTCTTAAAAATTACAATTTACAATCACAAAACTAAGGTGGTAACGGCTTAGAAAGAGTTGCTTTATAAGAGTCGGGGAAAATATGCCTACACTCAGCTACACATTGCAGTAGAAATTGCCACATCTTTTTTCAGACAGAAATTAAAGTCTTGAATTAATTTCACTCCCCTCTCTGCTGTGACATTTACAACTCTTAAAAAGCTGACTACTTTCTTACCTTTCAAATAAATAATCTTGGTTTTTATACTATTCTTCATTATCAGTGTTTAAAAATCTGTATTTATACCAAATCGCTTGAAAAAATTAATAGTTTTAGGAGAAAAACAAAATAATAAACTTTAATTTCCATTAAATCAACTTCCTGTAGATTCAGTTTTGCTCTAATACCTCTTACTTCAAAATCTTCATTATTGTTTTCCGTAGTTTCTCCTAAAAACCATGTTTATTTTCTCATTTGTATTCACTTCATCATTGAAGAAAGAAAACGCCACTTTCTCCGAATTTAAATACCGTAAATGGTTTATTAATTTCGTCATAACCTTATTATTCATTAACTTAAAGTGATAACACTTAACTTTAACTTTCATTACCTTAAAGTGATGTCTTTTGGATGAAGGTCCAAAAGACATGGATCAATTTAAGTTAACTGATTTAGAGAAAAAAGGAATTGAAGAAATTTGTTTATTTTTTAAAGCATGGTTCAATGCCCCAAACCTACTATATGGCTCCTAACCAAGATTTACAACTGTTGAAATCTTTGGTTCAGTATAAGAAAATTGATAAAGAAGTTACGATAAGGTTATGACGAAATTAATAAACCATTTATGGTATTTAAATTCGAAGCAAGTGGCATTTTCTTTCTTTGACGACACCGTGAAGAAAAATTTTAAAATAAATATGGTTTCCAGACTTCAGTCCGAGGAAATTATATAAAATGACGATGATGATGATGATTTTGAAGAAAGACATATTAAGACAAAACTCAATCCACTACAAGTTAATTTGTTGGATATTGACATTGATCATTTTGTTTCTCCTAAAACTCTTAATTTTTTAAGCGATTTAATATTAATCCAGATTTTTTAAACACTGATCCTGAAGAATGGTGTGAAAACCAAGATTACTTAAGAGGTAATAAAAGTAGTCAGCTGTTTAAGAGTTGTAAATGACACACCAGAGAGGGGAGTAAAAATAATTCAAGACTTTAATTCCTGTCTGACAAAATATAAGGATCAACGGCAGTTTCTACTGCAATGTGTAATTGAGTGTATGTAGGAATATTTTCCCAGACTCTTCTAAAAGCAACCATATTTAAAAGCTGTTACCACCTTAATTTTGTGATTGTAAACTAGAATTATTTTATAATATTTGTATCAATTATGTAGAAAAATTACTAAAATACCTTTGAACACTGTTTTTGTAACTTTAATTCCTCTTATTTTCTCTCTTCTTTACTACAGTTTTTTATTTTAAATTTCATGAATATTGTTACCTTGTTATACATTGTTATTTACCCTTAAATTAAAAGTTGATAAAGTTAAATAAAATAGTGTAACGTATTTAAGACTTGACTTAACTACCTAAAGATGTCATATACACTTTCTTTCAGTTTACAGTTCAGAAAAAGTTTAATTTAAACGAGAATTCACTATAGAGGGGTTCATGGGAGGATTTAAGGGGTGGGAGCACACTGAAACCTTGGGGGAAGATGTCCCTGATGGCTTTTGAATCATGGTTATTTGGTTAACCCTTATGAAATGGAATTTTCTCAAAAAGTTGGAGAGGGGCATTGCCCCCCTATGACCCCCATAAATCCACCTAAAGGTTCATCTGTACTATTTATACTATGTATTCATACATTTAAACTATCTTCAATAAAATTGATGCACATATTACATATTTTAAAGATTTCGGTCTTTAAGCAGTTTTGTAAGCATCGACCACAACCTTGTCTGAAAAATGTCAAATACCACTTTATTACAGTTCTATCACTTAGTGCATGGTATCAAACTTTATATAATAAAATTCCCTGTAAAATGAGACCAAAACCAGGTTTGTGAGACGAATAGTTTTGATTTTATAGAGGAAAACTACGATTTTTTGCTGAAAATCGCTATTTTTCTGAACTTTGACCTCAATGAGGCGAGTGTTAATATTATCGGATTGAGCTAAAACTTGGCCAATCTCATTTTTTAGTCTATTGGCGCATTTTAGGGGGGTGAGACCTAAAAAAAGTCGAAAAAATTTTTTCCCCATGTTACTTGTGACCACCCTAATGTCACATGTTTGTTATTTTATTTTTCATTGTTGTGTGTTTGCTTGTTGTTTTATTTTGAAGTGTTGTTTGTTTGTTGTTTTATTTTGCAGCGTTTCAAATTGTTACTGTTGAAATTATTGTTAATAGATATAAGTTTTTCTTTCTTTACACGGATATAAAGAACACACATAAAAGAAGAAAAAAATTTGTGTCCTTTTTAACACTTTTTTCCGGAATCAAGAGTGTTAGTTAAAATAGTTAACCAGCCCCGAGAACCCCCCTTTGCATCAGTTAAGTATTCTAAATTCAAGAGGCAGCAGCCCGAGTGTCTTGAGAGATCATTAACAAGCAGCCATTACCATAATTATCGGAGCTGGCAGATTTAATGATGTAAATATATCGGGACTTGATTTCCCCTGATGCGCAAGTGCCAAAGGTTAAGAGGTTGGAGGGATGATTAACTTTTAATGAAATAATAACGAGATTAAATTAATTCGGTTAAAAGGAGTGGATACGTGGCCATGAATATTCTGTTTGAGAGATGTTACAGGTGAAGGCGTCTTAAGGAATGAGCATCTTAAGCCTAAATGAATAAATGAGTTAAATATTTAGTGGGATTTTCAAATATTTTACTTTTTTCTTAAGTTTTAAAACTGTAGGTCAGAAAATACCAAAATACGAAGATACAGAAGACTGTCTCTAAGATGGAACCCGTT
This sequence comes from Tetragnatha montana, assembly GCA_963680715.1. Classification (NCBI taxonomy): domain Eukaryota; kingdom Metazoa; phylum Arthropoda; class Arachnida; order Araneae; family Tetragnathidae; genus Tetragnatha; species Tetragnatha montana. The sequence goes on along the minus strand of OY796678.1, from coordinate 6,140,546 downwards.
TAATTGCATATCGACGTAGATTAGATTATTAGATCATAGATAAACACAATTTATGTGGTCGGATTTTGCAAGCAAAAAAAAAGTAATTTGCAGAATGTATGAAATACATCTGTGAATTTAAAACATTCCATTTAAAAGAACTCAAAGAATGTTAATTAATTGTCAAAAAGTAATTATAAATATCAAAGTATATTTGTATAAATAAAAACTTATAATTAACAGAAATTAATTAAAAAAATTCTAAAAAATGAATTTTAACGCATTTAATAGATCAGATATATGACTTTTTATATGCATTGTTAGATGGTGCATGCTTCTTACAAAATTTATTTACTTCAAAATCTATGCATAAAAAAAACTTTAAAACAATTAAAAACATTTAATAATATTTCAAACATGTAATGAGAGCTAAATTTTACCTAGTACAGTGGAAGCTCTTATAGCGTAATTAATCCGTACCGAGTTTTTTGTCGCTATAAGAACAAACTTCGAGTGATACACTCGAGTGTAGAATATCACTCGTTTAAAAGCAATAAACTCGTTAAGCTAAACTATCAATTTTGATGCTTTTCAGGAAGGTGGACTCGATTCCCTCAATGATGTATTTTTAGTGGACTAATTTTATAAAGTCTGGAGGAAATCTCAACCTGAAAACGATATCATTGGGATTTAGAACACAGTTCGAATCATCTAATTGATCTTTCCTCCCTTTAAACAATTATTTCTTATTTTATGAAGTCTTGATACTTCCAATTTCATGTTATATTACCTTATTTTTTGCTTTTATTTTAATTTATATGAAGTTTAAGATCAATATTTTACAGAGTATAAATATTTGCTTTTTAAATTTTGATTTTGATATTAATTTATTGCATAGCTTAGCTTCCTTAGAAAGGTCCGATGCTTAACAAAATTTATTACATTAATTTCACCTGCATCTGCATGCAATTTGAAAAATTAATGTCTTAAATATAAGTCAAAAAATTGGAAATAAAGAAAGATAAATGAATACGGTAATAAATTTAAAGTCTAAAATCAACAAGGACATTAGGTAGCGAAAGGTTTCGTTTGGGATTGTAGCCGGTTACCCCGGGCGAAAGCAAGCGAGAAGAAGATGCGATCGTTACTTGGTGCTGTTTGTCATACTCTGATATTTGTTTATTGGCTAATTCTGGTGTGACGCACACAAACCGATCCAGAAAAGTATTCGATAAGCTGAATCGATTCGAAGATTAGTCTTTATAAGAGCACAAAAGTGCTCTTATAGAGACTAATTTTTGGGTCTTTATAAGAGAGTATTTTTATAAGAGCAGGTCGCTATAAGAGCTTCCACTGTAATTGTTCTTACAATTATTGATATTGTACTCCGTTTAGTTTAGTGTTATTGTAATCACCAATCAGCAATTTCAAAAAAGTAAATAATACAAATAAAAAGAGTAATTACACCGCTTTAGATTAAAAATGATTAACATCATATAATTAAATTCAATTACAGTCATCTTCTTAAGTTTGTCAATATTTGACCCCTTTAAAATTGCATTTTTTACCGGCTTTGATGTTTTTATTTCTCAACAGGTAAAAAAATATTCATCGACAAAAAATTCTAATTACCGAATTCGATATTTTATATATTCAAACACTCTCAACAAGAACCGAATAATTTAAGCATCCAAGTTTATATTTTTAAAAATATTAAAAGAACCCAAGCATCCCCCACGTTTCTTTCCCTAATCAGATAAAGTAAACAGAATATTCATGTTAATCAAAATAAACACCGGACAAGTAGAACGGATACTCCACATTTTGTTCTAGAACGAACGCAATGCATTATGCATACCCCGGTTTCTTCTGTGTCTTTCATCGATGCCACCTTCGGCTCGCTAACTTTTTAAAATAATTTGATGGATAAAATCGGATAAATGAAAAAAAAAATATCCCCAAAGGGGAATAACAAGGCTTTTTGAAAAAGTTGGTTGTTTGAGTATCTTTTTTTTCTCCGTAGATTGGTGCTCGAATCCGTGCTAAAAATTTTAATTCCGTTGAAAGTTTTTGAATACGTAATGAGGTAAACCACCGTGTTTGAAATAAGTGCAAACAGTTTTTATGTGGGATTCGTGGTTCTGCGGTGGGATTTTGTTTTTGTTTAATTTTGCAAATAGTACCCGAATCAGACGGATTTTTTCCCGCAAAGGGGGAATTTTAACCTGCACTTTAAAGGCAGGTAAATTAGTTGGCGGTAAAAATTAAAAGAAAGTAAATTAAAAAAAAATGGGAATTAAATCTTAGTGGTTGGAACAAACTTTTTAAGCCTAAAATAATGTTCTTTGAGTGTTAACTTTTTAATATGAAAAGTATGTTAGTTTTTCTTAGTTGTTTTGCGTTTTAATCATTTATATTTAGTAAAAAAATTTTTAATATAGTTTTTGAACTTACATCAATATTTTATAATTTTTAAAATAGTTTAATTTTGCAAATAGTATCCAAATCAGAGGACTAGATTTTCTTTCAATGGGGGTAATTTTAACATGCACTTTAAAGACAGGTAAATTAGTTGGTGGTAAAAATTAAAAGAAAGTATATTTTAAAAAAAGTGGGAATTAAATTTTAGTGGTTAGAGCAAACTTATAAGCCTCAAATAATGTTCTTTGGGGGTTAACTTTTTAATACGAAAAGTATGTTAGTTTTTCTTAGTTGTTTTGCGTTTTAATCATTTATATTTAGTAAAAAAAATGTTTAATATAGTTTTTGAACTTAAATCAATATTTTATAATTTTTTAAATAGTTTAATTTTGCAATAGTATCCGATGAATCAGAAGGAATTTTTTTCGCAAAGGGTAGATATAATTTTAACCAGCACTCTAAAGGCAGGTAAATTAGTTGGCGGAAAAAATTAAAAAAAAGTGTATTAAAAAAAAGTGGGAGTTAAAGCTTAGTGGTTAGAATAAACTTAAAAGCCTAAAATAATGTTCTTTGAGTGGTAACTTTTTAATATGAAAAGTATGATGTTAGTTTTTTTTATAGCTGTTTTGCGTTTTAATCATTTCTCTTTAGTAAAAAATTGTTTAATATAGTTTTTGAATTTTTTAAATGTACAATAAAAATAATAATTAGGAGCAAAAAATTTTTTACCGGCACGATTATATTTAAATTTAAAGATTAAATATTTTACAATGGATAACTGAAAGCGTAAAGTTAATCCTCAAAAATGATTATATAAATATTTTTTGTGATATTAATCTTTAAACCTCTTTTTTATGATCAACAGCATTGTAAACTTTATTATATTCGTTTTATATATTGCAGGGAATAGCTACAATAAAATTATTACCAAATTCTTTGTATTGTAAATTTCAAGATTAAAATGTTATTTATGATACTTTTCCATAAATGTTTAATTTATAAACTGAAGTTTTTATTTGATTACCCGGCAAAATAACTATCTCAAACCCACAATTTTTTTTCCATTTAAGTAGATTAAATTCTTAAAAATAATTATTTATACAAGCATTCAATTCGAAACAAATAAATGTTTCCTCAAAAATGATTAGTAAAATATGCATCTTAAAACCTATACAAATCAATTAAATCAAAGGTAATGATTTGAATTACAAAAACAATTTAATAATAGCAAAAATACTTTACTTAGAAAGTATAATCTTATTATATAGAGCATTTTCAATCACATGACTCGGACCTAACAACGGCCTTAGCAACCGAATTGTTACAGTTTTTTGCCCTACAGAGGTTAACAGTTACAGAAAATGACTGGCCGTGGAATTCTTCTATTGGAGCATTTGCAATCACGTGACCCCATACCTAAAAACCGTCTTAGCAACAGTTAAAAGCCCTACAGAAGATACACAGTTAAAAGAAAATAACCGGTTGTGACGTCACCTGAAAATACTCTATTATCGTTATTATTAAAATATTATTTATTAAATATCGTTTGTCATAACAGTATAAGTATGAAGGGTATTTCATTTAAAGTGTGGTTAAACAGAGTAAATAATAGCTATCTAACAACTTGGTACCCCTTTTACAATGAAGTAAATCATTACAACCACCAAAAATAATAAAAAAGAAAGAAAATATATTTAAAAAAAGAATAACGATTAGCGTAACAAAATGACCAGAAAAATCCTTTTACCATAATCACACCCTTGCACTTCAAATCCTTAATGAAATAAAACTATCACCATTCTTCACATTCAAGGAAAAACACAAAAGAATATTAAAAAAAATCCCCCACAAATTAAAAGTCCCGATTCGTCTTCATTCCGCACAGTTCAACAATCACATCAACAGTAACTAACTGCCCCCGACACGCCATGTCCGAATTAAGTCCTCAAAATCGCGTGGAACACCCTCTATTACGGAGAATCTTCTCCCCTCCCCCCTTCCATAAGCCAGAGAGGGGGGGGGTGTTGCCAGATCCGGAAAGACAATTAGGAGCCAGTCACTAAGTGTTTCGGCCGTAGAAGCACGTTTTGAGGCGGTTGGTCCGCAAAATGGCCACTAGTCCCAGAGTTAAGAGGCTCTTTAAGGAAGTTGGTTACCGACTAAAGTGTTTGAGGTTTGCGCTGGTGTGGCTGTTAAATGAGTTTGGAGGTTTGTTAATATGTTGTGTTTTAACTGTACTAGACAACAACTTAAGTTGACCCTATGACGTCACTAACAAACAAAGTAGTTCCCATCGCGGTGTCTTAGTTTTGAGTGAAATGAAGAACGTCAAGTTGAAAATATGATGTTTTTATTAAATCCATGTGTATATATAGTGTATTTTTTTTTATCACGATTTGCGTACCGAAACTCCTGCTAGCAACCCAACAGGCTTTGTGTTTACCCATTTTCTCCTTCCGCGTAGTGACGTAAGTATGCAAGGAGAGAATCTCAAATTTCAAAATTGATCAAAGTTTTTTCTTTTTTAATTTGGCTTTTAAAGATTTATAAATTAAAAAAAAAAAAAGGTTTCAGTACAGCTAATAGAATTTCGATGTTATTAAAATTCCTGTAGAATATCTAGAGTCGAAAAAAAACTCTTTAAAAAGTGTAAAAATGATATTTTACGTTAAAAGAATTTAGTATATTTGAATCAAACTAATAAAAGTGGTATTAAAATTATTAAAGTCCTTTTATCAGAACGAAGTAGGAAAAAAAAATGTCACAGTTAAAGTTAATGTTTGAAAATAACTGAATAAAGTAAAATATTTTTAGAGAACAAAGCTAGTTCACATTTGGTTTATCATTCTTTGCATCGGAAATAATATGTAGCTATTTTCCATTAAAAAGAATCAAATTAATTTTGGTTTTGTTGCAGAGACATAAATATCGAATTAACTTCCCAAATTAAATTCAAATCTAAGTTAATATTTAAAAGAAAATTAAACGCATACAGCTTTCCTCAAGAATAAAGAAAACTATTTCGATGGGAAAAAAATTTTACTTAGCAAAATGCTTCATAGCAGAAACTCTAATTTGAATCAGAAATATTTTTAATTAATCCTTTGAACGAAGATGGATAAAATTCTCCATAGTTGTACCGGTACATTTACTCAAGAAATCATATGTAGATTCTCAGAGATATCATTAGATTTTTCATTTCTCCATACGCTTATTTAAAATTTAAATAGTGATATTCCAGTTAAATAAAAGGTAAAGTCTAATCCTAACATAATGAAGTATTGAGAGTATTTGAGTTTAAAGTTTTTTCTAATTAAAATTTTTCGATATGGTGATTTAAATATTCTATCGTACATGATTTTGAAAGTAGAGGTACTATGGCGTAGTTCATTTTAACACATCGCATCGCATCTTCGCCATGATGGAACTTTGGAAAAAAAAGGGAACTATTGTTACTTTTGATCATCTAGCTAGACAAAGTAATTTCTCATTTTATCGAGGCAAAGGGGGGTGCGACTCCTGAGAAAGTAAGGCCTATAAATGGCAGTAGTCCGACATAAGCCTAGAAAATATCTAGATCCTTCCACCATCTACCAAAACCTCCAATTTAGCCATGTCTCTGAAGGGGAGGGAAATAGTCTACAGACGACCCATGGTAAATTGCGTTATGACCGACTACAGGACTTTAAGATCCACATATTTTAACGAGCACGTACTCACGTAATTGCCTTTTACTATTGCCCCAACTGGATCTTATATTGAAGCCCTTTTAATAACTCTTTTTAATTTTAAGTCAAGTCATAAACATAAACAATTTAAAGGGGGTTCAGGGGTTCTCCGCTAAATTTTTTTTTTTGAAAATTTGACCCATAAAAGCGGGTTTTAACACATTTCTGAAATAAAAGTGAAAAGCAAATTACCTTCTATTACTTTGATTAAGCATTACAATTTTGTGGCCGAGTGCCATAAAAATCTCTTCGAGGGCCGCGGGTTGGACCACACTGGTCTACTCCATTCAACCAAAAATAACTTGACAAAACCATGGCCATCCAGCCACACAAGGCCAGAGAAGCTCGAAATCTTGAGTGACGTTCTACCCACTATTTCGCGTCATCATCGCTTTTTTGGACAACAGCGTAACTCCAGTATACGCAAGATTTCAGACTGGAGTTGCGCTGTTGTATAAAAAAGCGACGATAACGCGAAATAGTGGGTAGAACGTCACTCAAGATTTCGAGCTTCTCTGGCCTTATGAGTCTAGAACGCCATGACAAAACTCGCTGATTTCGAAAACGCAATAACAAAACGTCCCTCTCCACCCGTTATTAAACATTTTATTCACCCGGAAAAATCATCATCGTCATCCAGAGAAAATCATCATCTTACATTCAAAGAAAACGGCTCCTCCACACAACTCATTACAGTAGATAAAGCGCGCGAGGAGTTTCACTAGTGAATGCAAACCAGCGTTTTGAAAAGGATGAATGCGAAATAATAATAATAACAAGAAGCGATGTTTATTGCTCTGGCAGAGAGAATTTCATTAATAATAATTCTAAATGCTGAGACTTTTCTTTTTTACTTTTAGGAAAGTGGGTTTAATGCGGAATGAATAGAAGTGAATTCATTAGTGGAATTATTTTCATTTACGAGTTTGTTTGAGTTGGCCGGATGAATTTCAATTAGATATTGAAGGATATGGTTGGTTGTAAAACTTTTGATATTAAAAGGGGTGAATTTAGGGTTATTAAATTGGAAATAGGTTTTTTTTTAAACTTTTGGCTTAAGATGAATGGTTTTAATTATTTAAATCAGTCGGATTGCTTCTGGCTTTTAACGATGCCTTTTAAGGTGGAAAAGCTTGATTTAAATAAGCCTGTATGAATAAGAAATTTTAGTAATGTAAATTACTTGTCATCACGCTAAAATATTTTATTTCAGTGCTGAAGTACAAGGATATTTTTACATAATCATCCAGTACGCTAATTTATGTTTGTTAAATAAAAAATATAACTATAATTATTAGAAACTCAATAAATCATGTGATTCAAAAGTTTAACCCGGGAGGACGCGCGCTACTTTCTGTTACACGGGAACGCGCGCGGGGTCTATCAGACCCCGCAAACCGTTTTCCGTTATAATCGTCCAGTTTATGCAAAAATTTTATCACGGAAAGTTTAAACATATAATTTAATCATTCAAAGTGCATAATAACTCATTTTTAAGTTGACTGATTTTTATTGAGACATAATATTAGACTATTTCACATTTCATACCGAATCCCTATGATATTACATATTTTTCATAAGAAATGTGAAAAAATTGTGTAACAATTTAATTTAGTGGTGTTTACCTTAAATTTCTCTTTTAGAGCAAGAAAAAATATAGATACTAGGTACTTTTGGACATCTCTTTGGTTATAACTCGCGCTAATCCTCACAGTTTTGGAAGCATTTCAATAAAAACAACAACCTAACTCGGAAAATAACATACCTACTTTATTTAAACTTCATGAGGTGATAGGTTGAAACCTTTTAGGCAGCTACACGGAGTTTCATACATTTTCATTAAAAATTAAGAGTTTTTATGAAGGTTTATTTAAGCGTCGGGGTCTATTAGACCCCACGCGCGTCCCCGCGGGTTAATTTTTGCTGTGCAAAACTTATTTTCCTAATTGTATTTAACAGTTCAACAATTGATAATGATGAAAGACATAGCTGGAAAAAAAGGTTTCTGAATGGACATCTAAAACCTTCAGAAAACCAAAAGTGTGGAAAAAAGGACCGTTCAAAAATTACGTAAGCATGTTTTTGGGGATTTTCGACCCTCGGAGTCTCCCCCTTTGTTCTTTTTTTTGAAACATAATTTATTTTTGTTGAATTTAGAAATTATTTTTGCAAGAAACAAGGAATTTTCGAAAATACAGTGTTTTTAACATTTTACGTAAACATCACTCATACCCCCTTGTCAGGAAAATTAAACAAAGAGCAACCCCCCTTAGGTGCTTACTAATGTTCGGCACTAGTTAACTAGAACTAGTTACAACTAGTAGTTAACTACTGATCAACTAGTAGTTAACTAGTAGTTTAACTACTTTTGGTTTAAACTAGTTCAACTATTAGTTGAACTACTTTTTTTAATAACTACTAGTTGAAACTACTTTCAAAATTTCAACTACTTTCAAAAAAAATTTTTATTAAAATTTTTATCAAAATATAGAACAAATTGTACTGTAGCAAATTTAATTAAGATGGTAGAGTACTCAAAATACCATAACCAGAATTAAAGGCCCTTTTTTGTGCGTTTTTTGTGATATAGATAAGAAAGATGTATTAGAATTTGGGCAAAAAATAGGTTATGAAATTAAATAGACTAGATAACTAGTAGTTAACTACTTTGGGAAACAGTTAACTACTAGTTGTAACTAGTCCCAGGAAAAAATAGTTAACTACTAGTTGCAACTAGATTTTCCCAGACTAGTTAGTAGTTGGTAGTTAACTATTTTTTGACCACTAGTTGCCGAACACTAGTGCTTACGTAATATTTGAACGGCCCCAAACTAGAGGGCAAAACATTCCTAAATACGCATTAAACAAGTAAAAAATAAGTGGAAATTCCACATAAAACATTTTAGCTTATAAAACTACATTTAACCTTTACGAAAATATATTTTAATACATTTTGGGTATTGAATCACTTAATAGTTAAAATTATCTATTCTGAAAATAATGGTTTAACTTTAAAATAGAATCAGCTTTGAAAAGAGAAGCAAATTTTCCAAAAAAATAAATTAAAATTAGTTTTCTAAACTAATTTGTTTAACAAGTTATATCTCCGAATAACCAAACATTAACTCAATATCCACTTGTTTTTCAGATAATTCAAAATCACTAAAAGAAACTAATGCAATATCTAAAAAGAGGATTAACAAATACTTTTTTATAAGTTCAATAGTTATAATTATTCCAATTCCGTTGTTTCAAACGAATATTCCTCGGGGCTTCATGCGAAACCTAATCTCATAAAGATAGCGTAGATGATTTACTAAGTAGAGAGCTCATCGAATTTCTTTCCACATTCAAGAAACCGTAGTTACAACTCATGCCAAACCACAGAGATCCCGGAATAGTGGACATTACATGACCGATACGTTATTATGATAATGCTATTGCATGGAAGTCTTGTCGACCCTCAAAGTGCTATGTTTTTACGGGATGATCCAATGCAGTATAGAGCATTCTCAATCACATGACTCGGACCTAACAACGGCCTTAGCAACAGAAGTGTTACAGTTTTTTGCCCTACAGAGGTTAACAGTTACAGAAAATGACTAGCTGTGGAATTCTTCTATTGGATCATTTGCAATCACGTGATCCCATACCTTAAAACCTCCTTAGCATCAGATAAACAACGGCCTTAGCAACAGTTAAAAGCCCTACGGAAGGTACACAGTTAAAAGAAAATAACCGGTTGTGACGTCACCTGAAAACACTCTATTGCATTTAGATAAGGGTCTTTTGTGCATAAAAATGTACTTAAACCTTGTGATGCTTTTAGAGGTATGCTAGAATTCAAACATTGGAAATCAACAAGTTTACACAGATGTACAAACGCCAATATTATAAAAATTATGGTTCAATTCCGTTAGAGTCCCCGCTAAATATCGCCAATATCCAAATAGCTAAAAATATCCAAATATCAACAAATTTTTCTGACTTTTATTAATAAACTGAATAGTTATTGATCTAGTTAAACATTTTAATTCAGGAGTTTGAAATTATTTATGAATATTTCTACTTTTTATACTACTTAGAACCGGGCGATATTTAGCGGGGACTCTAACGGAATTGAACCAAAATTATAATATCAAAATGAGAGTTTACATTGAAATCAAAACCAATCTAGTGCAAGACATATTGTTGTTAGGAGATCATAATATAAGGTATAAGGGGTTTGAGTATTCCCTTTTGACTACCCCCTCTAAAAATTTTCCTTCTAGCCTCCCATTGATTATGCTACGAATTTCTAACTGTCACTCCGGATGACAGCCTCCAGTCACTCTATCTACAAACCATCTCTACGGCAAAGAGAGAAGCCTATTTTTCCGAACGCGTTTTTAAATTGGAAAACATGTTGCTCTCTCAGTAGTAATGCGATTAACTGGAGAACGTTCTTTTTTTTTTGTTCTAGAAACAATTATCGGAATGGGTTATTCACTTCTCTTACCCTTTTATACCCCAAAGAGCAGCGGGAAAAAAAAGGAGTGAGATATCATTTTCCCCAATATGATCCTCTTATTAGATTAAGATTTCGGAAGATACCTTCTGATCAAAGTTTTCCACGTATGAATTTCCCAAAGGACAGAGTTGTAAATCCAATTTAAATAATTATTACAACTGGGCTTTCTTTCTGCAAATGTGATTATCGAATTGTCTGATACTGACTAATATAGAAGAGTTTAAAAAGTTAAACAGAATTTGTTGAAAATTCTTTACAAGGGCTCAAAATATGTTTAAGGTTTATATGAGAGGAAAAGTAATTATTCAGTTTGCCTTTTGACTTATTTTCTCTGAAGTTGTTTATTGCAATGATGGTTATTGGAAATGTAAGTTAGTTTTAAGTTTTATAAAGGAATCAATTTTTTTACGTTGTTGCTTATCCTCCAGTTTCTGGCGAAGTCAGACAAGTCCGTTGTTTTTACTAAGTAAAACTAATTAGTTTTTGTACGCTTGTTGTAATTGAAAAGTTTAAGTGATAATGTCAATGAGAACCTCTTGAGGATAATAAACACAAGATTTACCTTAATGTTCAAAAACATTAAAAGTTTATGGTATATTCTTATAAAGTTTATATTATTATTTTTTATTATTATTATATTTTATTATTATTTTTTCATCTTGTAATTGCAACATTTTTGATCTTCGTAAATATAATAGTTTTATATGAATACAGTAAATAAGCTCAACATGTCAACATGGGGAAAGGGAGAAAATTGTTTTTTTTTTCCCAAAGATCAAAATTATATTTATAGTTTGTATTACAAGATCCTAATGCATTCACATCCAAACAGGTTCAAGATATGGATATTAACTATGCTGAAATGTTATTTTCTTTTAATGTCTTCACAACATTAAGAAAAAGAAGGAAACAGTGTTATTCCTAGGATTTTTTTTGGAGAAGTAAAAATACTCCTTGACTTTTTTAGGAGGAGTGAAATTGAATTATGAGGAGTGAAATACGGAAATAGAATGAACTACATATACAGAGCCACGAAAACCGCAATCAAACTCCCTAAGCATCAGAACAATTAATGAAGAAAAATTACAATGGCTGTATGAAAACAAAATTAAAAAACATGATAATTAGGGTGCAGTGGCTTTTGCCAATTGGCTTTGGCCAGAAGTCGGGCGAAAATGTCTCAGTTGGTGGTTTGAGTAAAAAAAAATATTATTTGTTGATCTCGGTGTATTTTTTAAGCTAAATCTTCGTGAAAAATTGAATGAGTGAAAATACTCCTGGCTAGTTTTTTAAAGAGTATTTCCGATTTTCAAGGAGTGAAATACTCTCTCAGAGCAGTTAAAAATATATCTGGAAGGAAGAGTTTATAAATCTCAGATTTACCGCACATTTGCGATTCAACCTCCAATACTATGAAAGAGATATTTTTATAACCAAAACTAAACCATTCACTTACAAAGTCGCATTTCAGCATAAAGACTAAAAAAACCCATAACACCCCCCAAAAAATAAAGATTACATTACACGTCTTACTGAGTAAAATGCGCATAAAGCTAACGAATTCACCGTACATTTGCGGTATATCCCCTCCTTAACTATACTCTAAACAGAGAGTCTTGGGGAAAAACCTCCACAGATCGTTAGCCTCAAAGCATCACTTAAGGACATTTAAAAGCAGTTTTATCGAGCGCATATAAACCGGCATACCACCATACTACTGACAGCATTTCTAAACAGACCACTTATACGAGAACGATCATATTAAAATTCAGATTACCCCCTTTTAGAAAGACCATTCTTTCTCCCCCGGACTACTGTCAGCCCGTAAATCTAAGGGTGAGAGGTAGAGTGGCGCAAGTGTGTTTTGCGTGCGGTTTTACGTCTGTTTGTTCGATTCGCGATGGTAATCTGGTATTTACTTTTGTCTGTATCGCTAAAGTTGATTTTTGGCCTAGTTAGGCTGTTAGGTACAATATGTGAGGACTCGTAAAGATCAGGGTTCCCACTCAATTTCAGAAATAAAATTCCCTGACTTTTCCAGGCTATTTACGGCATTTTTCAGATATTTCTTGCTCTTATGAACATATATTTTCAATAAATGGTATATTTTTTCCACTTTCTAAAGCCAAAATTGACACCAAACATTAAACATTGTGTATTTTCCAGGTATTCTGTATGATTTTCCAGGTTTTTGGCCGAAATGAGCAATTTTCCCTGACTATCCCCTGACTTTTTAGGTGAAATTAAAATTCCCTGACTTTTCCAGGTTTTTCAGGTATTCCCTGACTAGTGGGAACCGTGAAAGATGCCGTGCTTAGAAGGAAACGTTCCAAGGCTAAACTCAGAGAAATAAGACGAAAATTTTACAAGGGTTAGTAGATGACTCAAAACACACACTGTGAAAAAATTAGCTGTTAATTTACAGTAGAAAAGCTAAAAATTAACAAAAATAATCATTTTTAACGCAAAATGCAACCCGACTAGGCGAAAAATGCAGAGAAAACGCCAAATGCTTTAAATGAACTGTCCGCGTTTTCTCTGAATTCGGTTTAAATCGGCCAATCAAAAAAGGTTCATCAAATGCACGCCAAGTCACCAAGTGGTGCAAACTGACAGGTTTAGTAGTTCAGAACCCAATTTTCAACATGAATTTACTCCTCCTAGTAGACTGTACTTAAACACAAAAAGCGCAGTTATTTGACACCAAAAAAAAAGCTAACGGATTTTTCCAGTGCAAATACTTTTGGAAAATGTTTAAGAACGTGGAAGAAATTACAGATTACATTCATCCGAGCTCTCTCAAACTCAAATAAAAACTCTATTGAATTAATTAAAACTCGAACTAAAATTCAAAGAAACTCAAGCTATAATCAAAGAGTCGAATTTAATATTCTGAGAGTTAGTTACATAAAAAGCATTCGTATCTAAACAATGTTCACCAAACCGACTTGAACCATTCTTCCCCACAAACAGCGTCCCCAACAGTTGAGGATCGTATGCATCTCGCCGTTTAAGGGGGCTGCACGCGATATCACGAGATTACAGTCATCCTTATGCTCAAACGATTTCTTTGCCGTTAAATAAATTACTCAATAAATCGAATATTCCGCGGTTGTTAGGGCCTTGTTTATGCCCTTGTTTGATGCCGTGTTACGGCGGCATTTACATATACGCGCGGTTGAAATTACAACATTGCTTTAACGCGAGAAAAAAGGAAACGAGAGGATGGTTATGGATGGGTTGTGTGTGTGGCAATTGCGGTTATTGACAGTAGTGGTTCACAATGAGGTATTTGCATAAGTGAGGGATTTGCTTAATTTTTTACCCTTTTTTATACTTTATAGTTTAAAACTATCAAATATCAGATTTATAAGTTCAAAAATATGTTTGAAATAATTTAAATTCAATTTTATTTTTGCCAAAAACACTAGCAAAGTCACGTGATCAAAAAACGGGATTTGACGTCACAGCGCCCTCAAAACTAGTGTTTTTACTGTTTATCAATGATAGGAAAATGGAATTCTATTGGATGTGACGTCACAGCGCATGTAAGCAACAGTGTTTCTGTTTTCGCGGCAAAACGCAAAACGAAATTTCAAACATTTATATCTCAGAAACTAGGCTACGAAAATACTTCATTTAAACGTCATTCTTCATGGTTTTTTATCTACTATTTTGATAATATTTAATAAAGCGTGATAATAGTACCTCATTGCGGTTGTTGACAGTAATGGTTCAGAGTTATAAAACGTCTTTATTTTAAAAATTCCTATAAATCAGTTATACCTACTAATCTATAAAAAGTATTTTATTTAAACCGGTGCTTTAATAGCTTTTATTGGTCGGTGAAAATATTTCCTAAGCTATATAGCATACAATTAAGGAGGGGTAAAATGAATACTTACACAATTTAATTACTTTAACACAATACATTTTTAAAAAATTTAAGAACAGTTAAATTATAGTTGATAGTTAAAAATAAATTGTTAAAGCTGCTTATATTTTAAAAAAGGCATAGTCCCACTTTTAAAAAGTAAAACCATTTAATATGAATAACATACATTTGCATTCTAACAACTTTTATGAAAACCGTAAAAACAAATGCCTCTTAGCATGTTTAACAACTCAAATTCCTACAATTAGCTTGAGAGACGTTTTTAATTAAAAAAACGAATATTCTTTTTCGAGTTCCATTTTTACTGTAGTTCATCACAGGACACTATAAAGAATATAACCACAACTGTTAAGAACAAAATTGTCAGACTGAACACTGCAAAAAAAGTCACCCTCAACGAATAAAAACTAAAATGCACTCACACAGGTTTAAAATATTTAATCAGGAACGTCACTTACATTAACTTAAAATATTCATAAATTTTTGAAAACTGATAAATCAAATTATAACCGATTTAAAGATTCCAAAACAGAATTACTTTTAAAAATAAATTAAACAAGATAACAAATATAAAGGACAGTTAAATGTAATTAAATAAAGAAAACCTCCAAGACAAAGTAAAATACAATTTAAACCTAAAAATTAAAACCAGATACAGCAGCAAAGGGCAAAAGACAAGCAATTCAACTCAACTGAAAACCAGCTATCATGGAACAACATTGCTATTCTAATAACTTTCATGAAAACTGTAGAAGCAAATGCACTTTAACATTTTAAACAACTCAAAGTCCTACCATTAGCAGGAATTTAATTAAATATTTTTTTTTTCAGTTCCCTTTCACAGACATAAAAGAATACATATTACCACAACTGCTAAAGATCAAAATTGTTAGACAAAACACTGCAAGAAAAAAGTCTCCCCCAAGGTACGAAAAAACCAAACTCGACAAGATTGATTCATTTCGAAAACTTCGCACGCCATCTTTTATAATACAATGGGAAAAGGAAAACACGCAGTTACATGAAAGTCAAATGCGGTTAAAGATATGCAGATGTAATATCTCTCTCTTCTCCGAGAAAAACACAGAAGGAGTTGCCAATTTTGCTTTTGGAAATATTTATGGAAAACATTGAATAAGGAAGAAAAAAACACTAGCGAAACTTCTTTTGCTCGCGTCTGTTTCATCCGGGCGAGCATTTTTCAAAAAGTTGGCAAGCGGCGAAAAAACCGTACGAAATATCGCTGTATTTTTCCACCTTCCTTTGTGTTTTTAATATTTAATACTGTTTTTTGAAAGTAAATAAATAATAATATTGTTGACTGGAGATGTATATAGAATCCCGCCGAGACAGGAACGTGGTTTTTTTTTTTAATATTTCATCTGCCAGGGGTATATGAGCCGCTCAGGATGAAAGTGATGCAAGTCCAAAAACACAAAATTTGAGAAAATTGTATGGATTTGGATTTCTTCAATGTTTCTTTACCTAGTGTGGTAATCCACTTAGTCAAAAGCTCAGTGATTCGCCAGTAAGAGGAACAATATACAGCCGCCCAGTGTTATTATACCTAGGATTTTTTTGGGGGGAGTAAAACTACTCCTTGACTTTTTTAGGAGGAGTGAAATACGGAAATAGCATAAACTACATATACAGAGACACGAAAACCACAATTAAATGAAAAAAAAATACTATGGCTGTGTGAAAACACAATTAAAAAGTATGATAATTAGTGTGCCGTGGCTGAAACCAAAAAGGGCTTCACAAATAGAGACAGAACAGTGTTTTGGCCACTTGCCTCCTATTTTGGGTACTCCGATGACGAAAATTCACTCAAAAACGAAGATACGACTTACTTCTCACTTAATTACGTTTATTATCTAAGCTAACTATTAATATTTACATATTTTAACAGTTCATTTCATTTTATATCCTATCCTACACTCCTCGAAGCGACTCTGAAGGGCAACGAATGCAATCATGTATTTTTAAATCTAAACCTTTGTGAAAATTCAAAGAGTGAAAATACTCCTGTCCTGTCTAGTTTTTTAAAGAGTATTTCCGATTTTCAAGGAGTGAAATACGCTCTCAGGAGTTAAAAATATCTCTGCACGCGCCGTTATAGAAAACCTTCGAATAGTCAAAACTACGTTCAGTGGACTTACACCACTTTCATTCTACTTTAGTGGACTTACACCATTTCATTTGATACGAAGTAAGACCTTGTTATACGTGAATTTTTAAAGGGCCTTTTTTGCGGTTCTAATTATCATACATTTTTTGTTTAGTTAAGGCGTACACAGTTTAATAATGAGGAATATAATTATTTTAGAAGCTATGGTTGCTCCCTCATGTGTCAAATTACGCATAACCTCGGGCTAAAAGTAAAAATATTGTGTGAGTTTTAACTCTTTTGAGGGTGTTATAAGGATTTTAATGCAATATGAAAACACCTCTTATGAATATACATGGTGGTAAAGTATAAAACTCTATAAAAAGTTCAGATCAGTGGTGTTAACATACTTGATTTTTATAACAAAGTGAGCAGTTAAGCATAATCTCTAAGTATGAATTAGTAGTTAAGAAGAAGGTATAATGATTTTTGTAAAGGTTTCAGTCTGCTCCAAGGCAGACTTATATATTTCAGAGAAAAAGGTCTTAGTTTAAGGAATTAAAAAGTTTTTTTAAACGTAAAAAAATGAAAAACTACCAAGAAAATGACTAATTAAACATCATTAAATAGTAAATGAACTCATTATGAACGGATTATGGCAGTTATTAAAATTTATACATTTTTCTTGATTATTACATACTGAGAACTTCTAGATTTTTTTTTAACTACAGCTTTATTTCTGCTTATGTTTCCTTCTAATGCTCTTTCCTTTTTGTTTTCCTCAGATAAACAGGATTCACTTCAATTTCTCGAGTTTTTACAATTGAGAGCTTTGGGGACAAGAACTAAGAACCACTTTCAAACTCAAAAGTTTATTCACAGTTAAATTTCCCACAATTTAGCGTTACACTTCCAATCATTGTTGCCTTAAAATGAATGCAAATCTTTGCCTGTTGCCAGATATGGGTTCTTAAAATGAAAGTCTGGCAAAAAAAAAACAATTTTTCTAATTTTTTCTACTACATTTTTCTCTATCTTTGTTTATTTTCAACTGTATCAACTTATAACTTCACAGCTTTAATTTTCCCCTTTACATTTATCATAATCTTGATTTCTTCACTTTTACATACTCTTTCTTTTTTTTGAACATTCCCAGTTCCATTTATTTAGGACAAAGCACTTTTAGATCCCTAAATGTATTCAATCCATAAAAAAGTACACTAAATAGTACGATCATACGAAGCGGCTATGGAATCATTGCTTCTGTAAGTTCAAGTAATTTAAGAAAATTACTTGAACCTACAGAAGCAATGATTCCATAGCTGTTTTCATTTGTCTCCCTAGCGGCGGGTTTATAATTTATGTTAGAGGTACCGTTTCAACGCCATTTGTGTTTTTAGACATCAGGGAGCACATAGCGAGAATAAAAAAGGGGGGTTAGATTGGGAATTTTCAAAAAAAAAAATTCACTTTAACCGTAACTGATAAAGTTTAACTGCCCCACCCCATACCATTCTCGTCCCCATCCCTCAAAACGTCTTCTACCAAAATTTCATTCAATTCCGATGAACGGTTTGGCTTCTAGAGGCCCTTAAATCGGATTACTTAATTTTATGGTCACCTTGTATTACTCAATTAATTAAGCATCGATTATTACGAAAATATCGATCCAATCCCATCAATATCGATACACAAACTTTCCATCAATCAATCAACACAACATTCCACCACCACCATCTCTCCCATCTTACAACACCGTCAACCGACACCAACCTTTCTGAAAAGCAACCACCCCTCTTCAATACGGCTAAGTGCAATTAATAACACCCTCACCTCAGCCACCAGCGAAAACTCTCCGTCCCCCATTAACTTCCGACCCCCCCAAAGAAAAAGAACGAAACAACAACACGTGCTGCACCCCTTCATCCGTCAGAGCGAGAGAGGGGCTATTAATCCATTTTTTGAGGCGTCGGCCATTTTTCTTTGGGCACACGTGACTAATGCATACTTTATTAAGCGCCCCCTGTCCTTACTTAAAAGCATCCCCCCGCCATTCATCTTCGTTGCGCCTCTGTACCTGGGATGGCGGTTTTGAGGGGTAAAAAGGCGTAAGTCGCGATGGGATTTTTAAAATGACTGAATTGGATTTATGAAATTAAGGTATCAGATGTATCCGCTTATATTGCAATTTTAAAAGCAAAGTAACTATACTCGACAGCAACGTTTCTTGAACCCAGTACGTCACAGATGCGGAAGGAGAAATCGGTCAACACGAAGCCTGTTGGGTTGCTAGGAGGGAGGAGTTTCGGTACGCAAATCGTGATTGAAAAGTACTATAAATACATAAGTTTAACAAACTAATCATATTTTTATATTGACGTTCTTCATTTCACTCGAAATTCAAACACCGCGATGGGAACTACTTTGTTTATTAGTGACGTAGTAAGCTCAATTTAAGTTGCTGTCTGGTATATACTCGAGAACAACATTTCATGACCCTATGACGTCACTAACCAACAAAGTAGTTCCCTCCGCGGTGTCTGAATTTTGAGTGAAATGAAGAACGTCAAATTAAAAATATGATTAGTTTGTTAAACCGATGTATTTATAGTGCTTTTCAATCACGATTTGCGTACCGTAACTCCTCCCTCTTAGCAACCCATCAGGTTTTCTGGTTCCGCAGCTTCTGCTTTCGCGTAGTGACGTTACAGGGTCAGGAAACGTTGCTTTCAAGTATAATTTTATTTTCGGGGGTAAGTATTTTCGGTTTTGAATCTTCAAAAATAAGAAAGGCTTTTCAAATAATGCTGTCCAGGGGATTTATGGGGCAGAAAACATAAATCTGGCGCAATGTGGCGATCTATCGAGAAAATTGAAAGTGTCATTCCACCCGGACTATTTATGGCCTTATTTTCTCTTCCCTATTTGTTGTTCTTTATTCCCCCCCCCCCTTCGGTATGAAATTCTTCGAAATATTTACGATCCTTTTTTTCAAGGGAATTTACGGTATTGTTAATTTATAGCTGGTTTTTATTAACGATTCGCAGTTTACATAGTGTTGTCATTGAATCGTCAACAAATAAATGATTTAATATTTTTTTACTGACGTGTTTTTTACCCTTACAAGAAGAGTATTGAAGTTGTATACCAGTAAAGTTTGAAAAAAATAAGAAAGTAAAAATTTCTATGAAAAAAAATGTGATTACAAAAGAAGAAAAGAAAAAGATTAAAGTTTTACTTTCAAAATTAAATATAATGTGGATGCAATCCATAAAAGTTAATATGCCATTAAATATACCCAATTACCTTTAACCATGACATTTATTTATTAAAATCAATACATAACGCATCTTAACTTAATAACAAAACGTATTTTATAAGTTGAATCATAATGTAATCTATCTCCCATCAAAAGGAAAAAAATTGCCATTAAATGAATAACCTTTCTTAAAAAAAGAAACCATAAAAATTTTAATGTAACCAACTGGTTTTATCTCCATTTAATCGTCGTCTTTTTTAAAGTTCTTCACGCATAAAAAAAGATTAATTAAAATGATAATAAAGCCCTTTTCATAACACAATTTGTACAAAAAAAAGTCCATTGTTGTAACTTTAAAATTAAAAAAAAAAGGAGAAATCTTTTAAGTGCACTTTAAACAATCCATTGATCAAAATAAATGAGCCGCGGTTAAAGTTAACAACACACGGAATTCTTGCGACACCACGCCATTTTCCCTAGAAGCTCTAAAACTTTCTTTTTTTTTCTAGCTCTTACGCGAACTTGCCTTTCTTCTGTAAGAGTTTTTAGACTTTCGGGTAATAATACTTTTATGTTATAGAGCGCCAGTCTCTGCTGGAGCCATATTTTATTATCTGAGCACTTTTAATGCTTCATTTTCGATGTCGTAAAAAAATCCGCCTGATGTTGCGTGATTTACAGCGCATCATATTTGGCAAATAATAATAATATGAGTATATGAGGTTGATATAGTGCGGTGTGTGCTTTTATTAATCGTGTTTCCTCCTTAATCGTGTTTGAATATTAACGAAATTACTTTTGAAAGCCCGATGTTCGTGGAATTTTATGTTGTTCAATAAAAAAAAGGGTTCTTATATTTTATACATAGGTTACGCAATTGTGAGTTGAGTTACTACGGTCAAAATAATTTATGTAAGCGCTATACTAGATGTGTTTCACAAGTTACGTAAAACATTTGTTTTTAAATTTTTCTAAAACTATCCTATATATTATATAACTATATTTTATGTAAAACTATTATTACCCATAATGAAAAATGTAGTTAGGGGCAGTTCAAATATTACGTAAGCATTTTTTGGTCATTTTTGACTCCCCCTCCCCCTTGTCAGCAAACATGACCAAACCGCAACCCCCTCTCATAATTACGTAAGAAAACTGCCCGACCTCCCCCCCATTTGCTCTTTTTTTGTACAAAATATTTAGTAATTGTTAGATTTCTGAATTTCATTGCTCTCCATGAAGACTTAACCTATCGTTGAAACTTTCCTAGTGAAAAATGCTTGAAATTTTTCCTAGAGCAATTTTTTTGTAAAATTTAGTTTTGGTTGAATTTTGAAATTATTCCTGCAAGAAACCAGATATTTTCAAAAATGCAGTTTTTGTAACATCTTAAGTTAGCAATTCAGCGGGTTCAATTGTTGAATGTTTCGATAAAACTCCTTTACTAGACGCATAGTTAGAGAAAACTAATAGTAGTTATTTTTTTAAACAAACTTATTTTCCTACAAGCAACATCAACTAAATCACAGCCGCTACAAATATTCAAATCAGAACAAACTAAAAAATCGACAAACAATCCATCATCAAAACCCAAGAAATATTCACACGCATACGCTACAACAACAACAACATAAAAACACTCATCCGATATATCGATTTGGTGCAGATCGATACAGTGATGAATGAAATCGAATACTTATACTACTACACCCATAACACTCGATCCAGTTTTTGTAAACACAGCAAATCCGGCA
Source organism: Tetragnatha montana (assembly GCA_963680715.1). Classification (NCBI taxonomy): domain Eukaryota; kingdom Metazoa; phylum Arthropoda; class Arachnida; order Araneae; family Tetragnathidae; genus Tetragnatha; species Tetragnatha montana. Next base: position 6,118,890 of record OY796678.1, on the reverse strand, counting down.
CGGCCATCAGGCGGAAAGCAGAGTCCCCAATCACTCACACTCCGAACTACAATCCGAGTAATAGAGAGCAAGCTCATCGCTTCTTTTATTATGTGAGAGAAATAAAAATAAAGAGCATTCGCAATAGCGGTAGGGTCGGAAGGCATAGTGTGCGCAATCAACCTATTTTCTTCCTATAGAAGCAGTATTAGTCTATTGGTTTTTATATTGGGGGAATCATTGATTGAATTTTTAATTGTTGGACAACAATGGCAAAACAGATTACAGATGAATCTTTCAGATTGAAATTTTAATTGTTTAACCATAACAATGGCAAAACATAAATTAATTACAAATGCATCTTTCAAATTGAAATTTCTAATTGTTTAACCAACAATGGCAAAAAATATATTACAAATGTGAATCTTTAAGATTGCTTTTTTAATTGTTGAACAAACAATTATTAAAATATGGATGTTTTCAATCGATTCATTGACATTAAATTTAAAATTGTTGAAACAATAATGAGAAATTTATAATTTGCAAGGGGATTTCTTTGTTATCTAACTTTTAATTGTTGCTGTATTCAACAATGACAAAATGTGAATTATTGTCTGTCTATCACAAGATTAGCTCTGGACTAGTTGCCTGATTATGGCGGTGTGCAATCATTTTTAGCAAACAGAAAGTTAAAAAAAGTTAATTTGGCTTAATTTGTCTGTATTAACACAGCGCTTGCCTCGTGACGCCAAGAGTGCGTGCATACAAGTGCAAAATATATTATCAAGAAGAAAAAACTTTGACAAAAGTTATTGTAACAGTAACTTAATTTACAATAACAAGTCTTCTTTCTTTACTTTTTGACTAGTACGTGACGAAACCCTAAGCCCCCCCTCCCCCCAGTGACCAAGCGTGGTATTTTGAAGACCCCCCTCCTCCCTAAACTGGTCACGAAGTAGGGGTACGTTCCCTAATATAATTAAGATATCTATCCATCTGTCTGACTATGGAATTTCTCGTTTGTTGTAACGTCTTAAAGTAGTCACACACTCAAATTCCACTCTCCACGCAGGGTCACCCGCAATACGCTCCCCTATACATAAATACCTATCACCCCTTCTTGATTTATGTTTCCTCCGAGTATCGGAAAGATGCTCGCGCGCGTATATAAAACGCAACAAGGATTCAGCATTATGGTAATGGAGCTACAGGTTCCGATTGCGCTCATTCGATTTGAATAGAAAGAGCACCCCCTAACGATTGTTTTATTTATGAATGCGCTCTTCGGGGAGGGAGCTCCTGTCTAAGTTGTTCTCCTATTATGGGCCCTTGTAAGAGCAAACCAAGTGTGTAGAGGTGGTAGAGGACGTCAGTGTCAAAGTAAGTGGTCTATAAGGGTTCACCCCCCCCCCTTGAAATTTGGATGATTACTAATGTATTGGTTATTCTTGAAAGTTCTGTGTGCAATAACGGGTAAGGGGCCATTCATTAATTACGTAAGGATGATTTTGGCAATTTTTTACCCCCCCTACCCCCATGTAAGGGTACATAAGATTTTTCAAACCCCTCCCCCCTATTCTTACGTAAGATTCCATTTTGTTTTTCAAAATAACAAAATGTTAGAAAAGGATCAGTTACACTAATACTGTCAGTTTGACGTAAATAAAAGATTTTTATTTTTCAACAGATAAGTAATATTCTAAATCTGTAATCAAATTAAATTTAATTAGAATAACTGTAATTTGTTTACATTAACTTGGAAAATCTACGTAAGAATGGGTTTGATGGGTGGGGGGGGTAATGTAGAGATTTTTCCAACCCCCCCCCTCGGGACCCTTACGTAATTAATGAATGGCCCCTAACAGACCACTTCAGGTGTTAAGACTGAAATTATGCTTTTAAGGGGTTAATGAAAAAAGGTTTGGAGGAGGACCCCCTAGAGCAGTATTTTTCAACCTTTTTCGGTTCGTGCCCCACCAAAGCCTTTCAAAATTTCCCATGCCCCCCATGTTCTTTATTTTTTTTAAAATCCTTCTTGAAAAGTGAATAAAACCTGGTGGATGCCCCATGCCCAACCTGGGGACAATTTGGTTGAAATATTTCAAATTGCCCCCCTAGAAATTCATATTGCGCCCCACGTTGGGAAACACTGCCCTATATAGACCCCTCTTTTGGGTAAACTAAGTTTAACTCGCAAAATTTTAAAATTTGATATTCCAAAACACAGGTCATACTTTTTATATGTCATGAAAAATACACATTTAAACTCTTATGCGTGAGGATTTAAGGTAAAACAGACCTAAAACTGTTACGGCAATGGTATAGGTTAATCTAAGTAAGTGTTGGTAATTTAAAGTAAAGATTTTATTATTATCATTAAAAAGTGACGATTTCAAAAATTCAAAAACACACATTCCAGAAAAACCACACTTGCTGGTAAACTTCTACTTTTAGTTACGAAAGGATGTATTGCTAAATCGAATAAAAAATCTATGAAAATGTCAAAAACAGATAGTATATTTTCTTCCTAATACATGTTAATTTTTAACAACTGCTCGCTCTCGAAATTTTTACTTGATGGAAATGAAATTATTGTGAATGAAGATTAGAAAACCGTCAGAAAATAAACACATTCCAAGAAATAATATCGCTCAAAAAGCAAATTTATATCAAATAACTGCATTTCCCCCTTTTGGTGTATATTTCCTACTTAGCGAAATGAGATTTACACACTAACAAAGAGCATTTTTAATGAGCAAGAATGAATTTATAATAAAAACCAAAACAAACATCGCTAATATTTGATTTTCGCTATTTATAAACTCGTTATTTCCGAGTTTTAGGAGAAAGTCAAACCTTTGAATACTCCTAATCAAGAGGATTATACTCGGAAGCTTTCATCATTTTTAGGGTCCGTTCAAATATTACGTAAGAATGTTTTTGGTCATATTGACCCCCCTCCCCCATTATCAGCAAAGACAAGCAACCCCCCCCCTCATAATTACGTAAGAAAACTGCTCGAAACCCTATTGTTCTGTTTATGTATAAAATGTTTAAGATTCCAGATATTCATTGTCTATGAATACTTAACCTATTGTTAAAATTTTCCTAGGAGGAGTATCGGTACGCAAATCGCGATAAAAAGACACTATATATACATGGGTTTAACAAAACAATCATATTTTTAAATTGACGTTCTTCATTCCAATAAAAATTCAGATACCGCGAGGGGAACTACTTTGTTTGAGGGTGAAGTCATAGGGTTAACTAACATTGTTGTCTAGCATAGTTCATTTTTTGTATTTTTGGTTGAATTTTGAAATTATTTTTACAAGAAAAAAGAGATTTTCAAAAATGCAGCGTTTGAAACATCTTACGTAAGCTAAGCATCACTCATACTCCCTCCCCCTTGTCAGGAAAAATAAGCAAAGAGCAAAGGTAGTGTCTATTTGGACGGCAAAAACGGCAGTTGGCCCATGCGCAGTAGGTCTGGCGGTTACGTAGCAGTCCCGGCGCTCCAATCAGAACCGTTGCATGTAAATAAGAGCATAGGCGTAACGAGGGGGGGTTATTGGGGTTGTAACCCATTGTATCGACAGTTTTTAAAACATGAAAAACTGAAAAAATTTCCCTTCACAAGGAAGGCGGTTCACAAGGAACTGTTCTTTTAGGAACTAACCGAAAAGGGCCTCAAAATGAATTTTTACACTACATTGAGAGACGAATTTTTAAAAAATTTCTGGAGGAGAACCAAAAACCCCCCTCTAAAAGTTTTACGTCTGTTATACTGTGTTTTTCCCTTGAAAGTTAAGCCTCTTAGATGAAGTTTTCCCTTCGGAAGGTTTGCAAAAAAAATTGTGTATATTATACCTATATTATGAGACACTTTTCAAAAGGGAGTAATATGTTGGAGGGGTTGACTGGTCGGAGTAACACCCCCCATTGGTTATCTCTAGTTACGCCACTGAATAAGAGGAGAAGAATTTAGTTGTATATTTACCGTCCAAATAGACAGTGCCAAGAGCAAACTCCCTCCCCCCCTCGGTGCTTACGTAATATGAGAACGGCCCCTTGTACTCAGAAAACTCTTTGAAAACGCATGATTTAATTTCGACAAACAGCAGCGATGAGAAAGCGTTTTCAAAAGAGAGAATGTCAATAGCGATTTTGAACGCTGTTTATTTGCGCCGGCTGACTCGGCGCTGTTGATTAAAATTAATTGTTTTCCACGGGAAAATAAAGTTTTGCGGAAAGCAAACAGGTTTTGGAAATTAATGAATCAAACAGATGATTATTTTATGATGATGACACTACTAGAGTAAATTATATAGACGAAAGGGAAAGCGTATAACTATATTTGTAGGGGGAAAATGTTTCTAAACACTTTCTTTAAGTTATGTCAACTGTTTGCGTAATTAGTTGAATTTTATTTCGCACTCCAGTAGAAAAAAGCGTGTTGAAGCAAACATGAAATATCAAAGAGTGATATTTATTTATATTGTTTATCTTCAAATAACATTCAATGAAATTTTCATTACTTATTTATAGGCGATACGTATAATGAAAGTTAGTCTGATAAAGCAAATATAAAAGATCAGGAAGTTTTATATTTATTTACTTTGTTTAGCATAAAATGCAGGGTAGGGTCTTCTAGAAAGGGTAGGGTGACGACTCAGAATCGCATAGGAATGGGGATTGATAGGAAATGCACCCCTAACTAAATAGGGGGTTTAATAAGCGGGAATGGGAGGTTGCATAATCCCCAAGGGAAATTGATTCTTAGGGCAATTCCACGGGTAACTGACTGACATTTTTTATGAATCACAAGAGTCAGTCAGTTACCATGTTGTTTAAAAAATAAATAAAAATATTTTTGAAAATTGCAATTAAAACACTGGCAGAAATGGTTTCAGCAATTAGAACACAGCTAAATATAAAATGTAGTATTATTGAATGACTTATAATGCAGAGAGATGCCATTTTAGAGTAAATAAAGGATCTTTAAAGTAAACTTTGGAGAAAAACATAAAAAATCCTTATTTTTCAAAATTCACATCAAAAGTAAACAAATAAACGATGTGCATCCTAGAGTTTTCCATCATACTGCCTGTCCTCCAAGCCTGTGACGTCAAGTGCGAATGCTCTATTAGATTTAGCTAACAAGAAAGCAATAAATTGTACAGAAAATATTTTTTAAAATTTATTTTTGGAAAGTAAATTACAAAATACTGATGGATTTCCTTCAAAAATGTCAGTCAGTTACCCGTGGAATTGTCCCTTAACTTTTTGAAATTGGATTAAAACCAGCAAAATCGTTCGATTTCGTCATTTATTACATAAAATAATTACTTAAGGGCTGAAATTTCAGTGAATGTTTTAACCAGATCAATCGTTTAGGTATAAAATATTACTTAATGTCAACATAATTTTCAGAGTTTGAAAACGTTTGTTATGCGCCACATAAATACAAGGTCAAAAATGTATTTTGTGAAGGTACCTTTTTTTCCCAAAACTGAATTTGTGAAAGTACCTATTTATCAAATGATGAATTTGTGAAGATACCTATAAAAGGTAGTAAAATTGCCATGGACAGACTACTGTAATTGCCTATGGGTTACTGAGGTCAGCGATAGCGAGCAAGGGGCAAATCCCCCAATCATGGCACATAAACCGCCTATTAATTTTACACAACACTGATACAATTCTCCGCTAATAAAATAGCCCCAAAACAGTTTTAAAGCCCGAACGAACCCTTTTATGCACGTCTAGAGCCATTTTTCAGCCCATAGGGCTTTCGATTCGATTCAGGAAACATCGCCCTTGTAAATCTGCCCATATTACCAGGGGGTGAATCTCTATTTTTTTCGTCTCCGAAGATTCATGCACTGAAGAACGTTTTATTGAAGTCGTAACAAAGTCCAAAGGCTGTTTTATTTCCTATAAATAGGGATAAACATCCTGCACCCCCACTAAACGGCTCGATAAGCGTAGAGGGGTTAGGAATAGAAAGTGTATTGGCATGGCGACCCTATGTGGCAACATGGTTGGGGGTAAAAATGAAATTTGTAAGTTGCTACTGACTTCCACTCCAAAATCTCGAACAACCTCTTACTTAGTTACGAACTTTTTATTCGGAATCCCTATTCAAAATTTTGGGAATTACGTATACTATGATTTTACCCGAAGATCCGTAAAGTATACAGATTAAAAAAAAATTCTTGTCTTCACAACAAAACACACAACTCAAAAAGGCATTTCTCCCACAAAACTTAGGGCGCAGACAGAACGGTCAGGAATGTTTTAACTACAGTCGTATATGCAATTAAAATGTTTATAAAACATAATGTTTTCAGGTGACGTCACGACCAGCTGTTTTCTTATAACTGTTAACCTTTTGCAGGGTTTTTAACTGCTGCTAAGGCGGTTGCCAGGTGACGAGGTATCTGTTGTCACGTGATTGCAAATGCTCCAATAGAAGAATTCCACGACCAATTATTTTCTGTAACTGTTAACCTTTTGTAGGGCTTTTAACTGTTGCTAAGGCCGTTGTTAAGTCCGAGTCATGTGATTGAAAATGCTCTATTTTAATAAAATTTAATCTCAAAACGTGAAAATACCTCATTCAGTAGTCCAGCTCGCAACAACTCTTTGGAATCTTATTTCTGTATGGTGGTGTTTGAATAAAATAAATAAATAAATAAACTATGTATATTTCTTGAAGTACCCTCAAACACGAATGATTTTCAAGTTTTGATACTCTTACACCACCAAAACAGAGAGTTCTGTTCCAATGTTCCGTCTATCTCAACGATAACTCTATTGTTCGATACGACCTGCCTGTAGAGCAAGCGAGCAGTTTCCCCCCCCCCCTCCTCTTTATAAAAGGGCATTATTGTTATTATTTTCTTCCCTGTGAAATAAAGGGTATGGTGGGGGCATCTATTTTTAAGTGGGTCCCCCGCCTTTTCTTTCCGGCGGCGAAGATCTATTACCTTAGGAGAACATGCACGAGGGAAAATGTATTTTTGAAAGCTTCGAAATTAATATTTATATTAGAGGAGAAGAGGCACACTAGAGGAGAGGCTGTATTTTTTGAGTAAGATTTTTTTTTTTATTCGAGACTCGTTTTTTGTGAGGAGGTATATCACTTGTTTAAGTTAAACTCGGTGGTTTCGTATTACTAATTCAAACTCATAACATAAATATCTTCAGAGGAGTTAGGGATATTCGTTTATAAAGATGATACTTGGATAAAATACTTGGGTAGAATGAAAATAAATCCAAAATAATCTATCCTTGTTTTCTTACTATTTGTTTTTGCTATCGTGCGTTTGTGTTCCATCTATTTTGTATGTTATTATTATTGTTTTTTTTGCGTGAGTGTTTTATTAATTTGTTTCTTGTTTCGTTATCACTTTGTATGTTTGTATCGTAAATATCAGTGTAATTTTTTTTTGGTCATCTTAATGGGTTTTAACACCCCAGATGATTCATATGTTTTCCTGTTTCAAATTTTTTCCAAATGTACCGTCAGAAATTGAAATAAATTATTATTAATAATAAATCTCATTGATTTTTAGGTTTTTTTTTTAAAGTAAGATATGCAGTTAATTTTTTTATTTTATCATACGGATTTACTAACAGTTAATTTAGTAAAAAAATCAAACAGATGCCTTTTAAAAATGGTGAAGATGATACGATCCTTAAAATAAAAACAGTAAAAAATGAGGGATTTGCATAAGTGAGGGATTTGCTTAATTTTACAATTTTTTGATACGTTATAGTTTAAAACTATCAAATGTCAGATTTTTAGGTTCAAAAATATGTTTTATATTATTTAAAATTCAATTTTATTTTTCCAAAACACTACTAAAGTCACGTGATCAAAAAACGGGATTTGACGTCACAGCGCACTAAAACAACAGTGTTTTTGTTCTCGCGCCAAAACACAAAACGAAATTTCAAAAATTTATATCTCAGAAACTAGGCTACGAAAATACTTCATTTAAACGTCATTCTTCATGTTTTTTTTATCTACTATTTTAATAAAATTCAATCTCACAACGTGAAAATACCTCATTAAAAGCCCGATTAAAAACACTAAGAAAACTTTGGTAACTTCCTTCATATTAAGAACAAATCATCGACAGGAAAGCCAAAGCAACATAACCACTTCTCAAAGTAAGCTAACGATGTATTATTCAGTACACAAAATACTTCGATATACTAAGTCCATCGTCTTAAATAATTCCACGCCTTAAACGGGAAATTACGTGAGCTCACCCCCATCGAAAGTATTAAATATCCACAAACGATCCCATCCTAATGAACAACAACATTCTCTAAAATCTCACACACAGAGAAATTTCTCAGGAAGGCTCCCCAAGGAGCAGAAGAGAGGGAAAAACTTTTTTCTCTCTTGATAGTGCGAAAAGAGGATGAGGTTTTAGTAAATTAAACCGTCTCTCTGCATATATAAATTCTGATGTACACAAGAGAAGTAAGGGTTGGTGTAGTTTATTATTAAGCCTCACTTCTTTGCATGTGTATAATTAGCAGCCCGAGGCTCTTCACTTATTTGGAGCTGTTTATCGCACAGGCGAAGAGGGAGGAATGGTTAGGTTGCACGTCGAGAGTGGCCTTGCATAGTCAGCCAAGAAAGTGGCCAAAAGGGAAGCGATATAAAGTTAAATAAAGATGTGTGAAGATTATCACTACATTTTAGTGTGCCATGAGAAAGCTAAAATAATATTATCGGGGTGCAGAAAATAGTTTTTTTTGCCAATGGGCGGGTACTGGATGTATCATCCTTGACCACTGAATTGCCCTAAGTACCTACTTAGTGTTACCCAGCGGGCACCTGTAGACCGGAGCCATGGAGGTGAGGTACTGCTACCCGCGCCACACTCACATATTCGCTCTCACAACCCATTTCTACAGGGGGGGGGCGCATTCATTCATCACACACAAGCACAGAAACTAACATCCATTCCGAACGGGTATTAGAACCCCAGACGTACAGCTTCTCAGTCAGATGCTGTAACCACTAGGCCAGTACGTCGGCTGTAGAAAATGTTTCACAGCCTAATATTTCCCCAGAAAAAATTTGTTTTGTCCAAAATTTCTTCAAATATGTTCCCGTGTTTTAAATCAAGTTTAAGCTACTAAAAAGAACAAATTCCATTACCAAGAACCCTTCTCAAGACCATTTTTCTTACACAAAATGGGGGAGCCCAAAATTTTCCTCTTTTACAACGATGTGATTAAACAAGAAAGGGGTTTTTAGTAAAAAAAAAAAACAACTATCCTGCCACGAATACGTTGTTTTCCCTGCATATCAATCAAAACGCAACGAAAATTTTCACCTTTAAAAGTAAGGTTTTGGCCCATTTCGAGACCATTTAGGTTACACCAAAAGGGGACCGATCCTTGTAAGTCCCATAATTGTCAAGGAAAAAAACAGTAAAAAATTGTTACAATTCAGGGGGAGGTGAGAACTCCTAAACCCCCTTGGATACGGCCTTATCTGACTGTACTCTCTGGGAATAGAACTACTAATTCAAAAGAGAAAAATTCACGTTTAAGAAACTGTTCAGTAAAAAATACTGTTTTGGATAAAAACGTAATATCATCGTCACTGTTACTTCCTACAGAAAACACTAGAAACTCTCCTTCTCCTTGCACCCTATCTATTCTCACTCTACGGTCTTCTAAAGAAGGTAAAATCTCGAATAATGTTGCCACAAGGTTCGCTTTAATTATTCGCGATAAGCGAATTTTAACGCGCGCGCCTCCAAATTGATTCGCTTCGGCACTTCCCAGCATCCATTGTTGCTGTTTATCACCATCGTTGCCATCGGCTACGAACCAAATAAAAAGAAAGGAGTATTCACAGAGCGGCTTCCTCTATCAATGTATTTGTTTTTGTAAACTGGCATCTTCAGTAATTGCAATGGCTTTTCCCGATTAAGAAATAAAAAAAAGACTTATAATAATAAACCCCTTTATGATGATTTTTAATTAGGAAGCTGTTGTTGTAAAATTCCCGTAATATAAAAATATATTCCTCCTCAAAAGAAATCGGGTTTGTGATAGCACTAGAAAGTGATTAACACTTTGCCTGAGGCGAGGGTAAGAACCGTCGTAAATTTTAATTTATTTCGAACGAGAAACAAGGCAAGTTGTTCAACAATGCCTTCTTTGCGCTGGGCTTATTATTACCTTAAGTTATTTAAATCTAGTTGGGTAAACTGTTTACGGATTGTTCGCTTATCCAAACAATGGGGGGGAGGTTGATAAATTTATCGGAAAGGTGTTAGTATAGAACCATTGTTTTGTGATGAGTTCTTTTTTTTGTTGTAAAATGCCCCGTTGTGTTTTAAACTTTTAGGTATTAAATATTTTGTATTAATACGCGCGTAAACATCGCAATTGATGTTTTTAATGAATGAGTGATGGTAAGAAAATATAAACACCCGTAAAGAGGTAAAACGCTATAAAATGTTGATTACTAGCTTAGTGAAGCTGTTTACTTTAACACGATTAAAAAGTCGTTATAATTACGCTTGAGAAATTTAAACACCTGGTTGGATATATCAATATTTAAATCTTAAGAAAAAGTTGGCATATTGATACACAATTTATTTACCAGAGCTATTCAAAAAGGGAATAATTTTTTCAGGAATGTTTAGTTAGAACCAAAACATTTAATCTTCTTATGCAATTATTATTCATTTTAACTTCGATAGCATTTATTAGTGTGTATACTATTTTGTATATTTACACAATAGTCTTACATATACTTTTTTAGGCTCCTTTAAGAGCTTGGATAAAAAGAATATTTGCAGGGGTTAAAGACACAGGTAACATCAACAGGACACGTCAAAGTAATGTTAATTAGTTTATTGCTTTTCCTAACGAGTTTGCAATAGTTCGTTTAAACTTGGATAACTATAATTTTTGACGTGATTTTCTTTTCAAAAATACTGTCACAATAACAAACCTATATAAATTTTCCATGGTTTATTTACCTACGATAATATATTTTATCTACTTTTTATTAAATAAGCAAAACTATTTCACACTATATCAGGGTTCCCACTCAATTTCAGAAATAAAATTACCTGACTTTTCCAGGTCATTTTTGAAAATTCAGATATGTGTCTTGTTTTTTTTAACATATATTTTCAATTAATATGGTTTATTTTTTCACTTCCTAGAAACAAAATTGACACACAAACACTAAAACTTGTACATTTTCCAGGTACTCTGTATGACTTTCCAGGTTTTGGTCCAAAATGAGCAATTTTCCCTGACTTTTTAGATAAAATTTAAATTCCCTGACTTTTCCAGGTTTTTCAGGTATTCCCTGACCAGTGGGAACCCTGCTATATTGATACGTTATCCATGTACCAAAAGTATTAAAACACTGCGAAATATACACCAGAAACAACCCAAAATGCTAAAAAAACCTACACTAAATTTTCAAAACAAACGAATACTCAATCCGTTATTCAAAGAACAGTTTACCTACTCACTTCAAAATACACCATCTAACTCCACCTACCTACAGTAAGCGGCTCTCCAGAAAGGAAATACCGAAAATTCGGCTAAATCTCATTTCACCCTAAATCGCTCCCCGTCGCTTCTCTCGGAGGTGGCAATCAACATAAATCAAACGATCCAATCAGCCCTGCCCCAATCGAACTGTCGCGCTCTGCTGAAAAAGCACCCACTTCCCACATCTGACCCCCCCAGAGTGCGTTGCGGTGTTTGGAACGAGTTCCACAGTGCTCCATCAAGTGATGGGAATTGCGCGATCAGTCGATACAGAAATGTGGCATTTTTACCACAAGTCTTATGTGCATTAACTATACGAAAAGAGGACCTACTTTTCTAAGAGTAGTATTTAAGCTTACATCATCGTGATAAAATAGAGCATTTACAATCACACGACTTGGACCTAGCAACGGCCTTAGCAACAGACGCTTTGACCTACAGCAGTTAACAATTAAAAGAAAATAACTGGTCGTTGAATCATAGCTGCCAACCTGATGGAGGAAAAAATAGGAGAACTTTCACGGACTACACATGGAAGCAAAACCACCTATTTTTCAGTCACGATATATTTAACTCATCTTACTTTTAAGAACATTAGTTTTATTCAAATGATAGATTTCCCTCTTTGTTTTCTTTTACTATTTTAATTTGCTAGCTATTAGTGAACACTTTCTCCAAAAACAAGCTTTTAAAGCTAAAGACATCAACGCGAAGAAAGAAAAACGCGATCGCGACTGTCAAGTTGTTTTTTCAGCCTGCCATAGAAGTACGAAAAGCCAACTTTACAGGCAAAAGTCCAGAAGCGTAACTGAAAATTCGCAATCTTTCATTGAAATTTCGGACTGTAATACAATTTTAGACTTTCACATAATCAGTAGACACCTTGAAGTAACTTTTAAGGCTTTTGGAAATAAAAATTGTATTTTACGATTGCAACGAAAGTATTTTTAAAAAATCGGAGTTTTAAAGGAAAAATCGGATTATCGGAGAAGAAACCTAAAATAGGAGTAACTCCGATAAAATCGGAGTACTTGGCAGCTATGGTTGAATGCTTCTATTGGAGCATTTGCAATCACGTAACCCCACACCTAGCAACTGCGTTAGGAACAGATACCGCCGCACCTAGAAACCGCCCTAGCAACAGACGCGTTGACCTACAGCAGTTAGTATTTAAAAAGAAAATAACTGGTCGTGACGCCACCTGAAAACACTCTATATGCATTTCGTTACGAAAAGATCTACTTTTCTAAGTCATCGTGATAAAATGACTTAAATGAAGAAGTAACGCGATAAAAATAACACAACGCGTTCACGCACTCGAAAAAGCTAAAATAAATATCTGACACAGGTGGTTACCTTCCCACACTTACAGGTTTTCCAGAGGTATTTACATGATACATTACAGGTAATGTTGGGAATTGCGCGATCACTCGACTTCATAAAATGTGGTACTTTTACCACCACATGTCTTACAATATGCATTGCGTTACGAAAAGATAATCTACTTTTTTTAAAGTATTTAAGCTTACATCATCGTGATAAAATGCCTTAAATACAGAAGTAACGCAATAAAAGTTGATACGTCTGGACACGGCTTACTAGATATTGTACAGGCTAGCCGAGTTTTGAACAATGAAAACCATTTGACAACTTTTTCCGCTTGGAATGCCACAAGTCCTACCTATACCGACCAACAAATAGGATAACACACTGACAACTAAGGAAAAGTAAAGGCGTGTTTTCATGACGTAAACTTCTGATTGTTGGCCATTGGTGGCTGAGTTGAATTTTTTATCCATTAAGCCCCGCCTTCAACTCTGTGGATTTGCTTTGCCAGTTTGCTATTGCAGTCTACATTTTTAATGATTTCCGTATATCGGCTAGCCTGTATCTCTATCGGCTAGCCTGTATCTCTATCGGCTAGCCTGTCTAGTAAGCCGTGATCTGGAAATCCTGGAAAAAAAGGGCTAAATTTAAATGTTCTCAAGACAGCTCCGATGTAAATCTACGTCTCAAACACGGCTTTAGGATGAATTTCGATTACCGAAAAGTGTTTCGGGAAGATCGTATTCTCCTAATGAAAGTTCTGGAACCACTGTTCTAGATCCACACACTTTATACACAACAGCTAATTCCTCATTATAAAAACACTCAATAGAGCACGGGTGCTTCGTTTTTAAACTCAAAACCTCGGAAACTTATTAGAGCAGCGAACCTTTTATCCGGAATCCCAAATTCCGGAACGAATTTTTTTTCCTGTTCCGAAGGTATTTTACTCACAAAACTTACGACGCACCCGATGAGACAGAACGGCTGGTCTTACAATATTATAATTATTAGCCGTTCTAAGCAAAAGTGCGCACAACTTGACACTTCACTGTCTTTCCCCCTTGACAAGTTTTTTAATTTGTGAGAATGCATCTCACTACTTTCCAGCCTCTCGAAGGGTTGTCACAATTTTGAACAAAGCCATTAACTATCAGAATTGAAAGCAAACTAAATTTGCTACGTAAAATTAAAATTCCTATTGATTTAAGTAGAAAATATTATTTAAACAACTATAGAATAGTTTTAAACACATTGTGCTGTCTAATTTCAATTTAAATAAGAACACTATAACCAGAACATGCGAGTCGCACAACTGCAGCTGAAATGCCTGTGTATTTTTCTTTGCTGAAAGCTGGATCTTGTTTTTCTTGCCTTGTTTTTGTAGGCCTTATTGTTGCTCTGTTTCTGAAAGACATTTATTTAAAAGTCTTTCATTTCGTGTAATTATAAAGGTCAATTTTGAAAAAATCCGAGTGTATGTCTCCATAAATTTTTAATTGAATCCTTTTTGCCTAAAAGATATACCCATTTCGGATTCTAACGCAGTTCAACGCTACAGCCGATAATAGAGGCTTTTTTGGGTGTAGCCAATATTTAATCTAAGAAGGAGGGTCTACCGCATAGAATGAATAATTCCACCAAATACACTTTTGGCGAGATATTTTCTCAAAGTATATCTGTGTGAAATCTCCTATATGTGCACTTTTGCTTAGAACGGCAGTATAGTAATCACACTCAGTGAAAAGAGAAGAAAGAGACGCACCTGTAAGTCGGAGGTGGATTTCCTTGGGCCACGCAGGGTAGTTGAGCCGCTGAGCCCTCTTCAGCTCGCACCTGCGACTGATGAAAGGTCACTCGGGGCAGGGTGGACGAGTGAGATTCTGCAATAAAAGAGAACCTCGATTTAGGACACTTCGCGAGGAAACGAGATACTTATACTTATATGAGATAGCATTTTATTGTCGTTAATCTTCGAACTATTGGAGGGATAAACAGTTAAAAAAAGCAAGAGCAATGGAAGGAAAACTTCAAAGATGCCTTGTTCGATTAATTTCAGAGAAAAATAAATATTTAACTGTTTATGGTATCCATTGAAGTAGCGATATAATGTCAATACACTATAAAATAAGTTAGCTATCTAATAAGTCTATCTGGAGATGTGGTTTTACAGAATAAAATTAAAGAAAAGGATAAAATCTTACTCTATTTTCCATCTCTTATCAAAAATACGCGCGAGAAGGCTTATTTTCTTTGAAACTCGCGTCTCTGAATATAATTTCAAAGAAAAGTAAGCCTTCTCGCAAGAAAATGGAAACGTCACTGTAATGATAACTTTCCACAAAAGTGTTTAAAACTTATAAGCAGTAGTAAATTAAACAATAGAGAAATTCCTGACGTTTATAAGCAACCAACAATGAGCACAAGGATTTATTATTCATTATTAATTTAAGAATTCATTGTTAAAAATCATTTTGTTTGTATGTTTAAATTTCACTTTTAAGTTGCCATTGTTTTACTTATTGTTGTTTTTATAATTCAGGTATTTAATTGTTGCATTATTTTATTTGTTAATGCTGATTTAAAACATTGAACATTTCGTAGAGGAAATTTACAGCAGAGACTTTTCCGTTTTTATAAGTGGGTAAAACTTATTTTTCTTTGAAATGATACGGAGGAAATTCCAAAGAAAAAAAAGTATTTAGAGACGATATGGGCCGGACGGCAGTTTACATTAAAAGATGGTAAAATGGTAAGTTGGATTAAAGTAATGTTAAAATTCTTTTGTAATGATATATAATTGGAAATAGTTTTTATGAACCGGTAAAACCAAAATTATTGGTCATTAAGATTTTTTTAAAACATCCTTTATCTTTTTTTATATAAAAACTGGGCTAGTTAAGTTTAAATTTATGTGCATTAGACATAAAATAGGCAAGATCTAGGGACAGCAAACAAGTGAGCAATGAAATTAGGTGTTGAACAAGAAAATCCAACATTTCAAAATAAATGTCTGATATCTATTAAAAAAAATCCTTAACTATTATCGTTTATTGCGTAGTTAAAATAAAATTTTAAACAAGTTATTTTTCCTAAATAAACCTATATCATTATCAACCAAAAATTTGACCAACAAGAATTCAAAAGTACATAAATTCCCTTCTAGTTACAATTATGAAGACTGAAGTGTAACGGGTATAATAAAAAATCACGTTATTAGCAATTACAAAATAGTTTAAAGGCCGGAATTTCCTTAAAAATTACATAGAAAAACAAGAAATTAGAATTCAAAGCTAACTTCACAAGAAGAGTACGAGACATTATTTAAAATCATGCTTATAACATTTACAAAAGTTCTAGTGACACTAAAATACATGGTTTTCTTTAAAATATGAAATAAACAGCAAGAAAATAGAGTTCACGGATAATTTTAACCTTTTAATCCAACGTTACAAAGTAGTTGACTTACATCCACACCAACACAAAACAAATCCCCCCACACATCTTTACTTACAGGGGGTGTTTTAATTAAACAACCCCCTTAAAACTACCCCCATCAACCTCGTTTCAAAACTTTCCCTACCTCCAAAACAAATAATTACTCCGGTCGCCCATCAAACACGAACAACTCAAAACTGCCTTTTCGAACTCAAAATTACAACCCCTCTGCCGCCAGAGAAAGAAAAACATTCCACAAAGTCGGCAAGACTCCCTAATGAACCACCACTAAATACGCGTTGCCATCCAACAAAAGATAATAAACTCGATAATATCCGAAAGAGATGGAACCGGGATAGTGTTACTTTCCCTAAAAGTTGGCCCCTTTGCATCATTCATTGGGGAAAGTTGGCCTAACGAGCTTTTCCTGTGGTCACTGTAATGCGAGATCCCGTTTAGGCTAAATCATTTAGCTCCTTGAAGAAATCCGGGAGAATTAATTAGCGAAAGGGGGAAGGGGGGAAGGGTTCTCCTGGAATATTCGAGGAGGGTGATTATTAGTTAATCAATCTTCCGAGAGTGGCGCTGTTGTACTACTGGCTGGTGGGCTGAATTTTAATTAATTTCGCTAGTTTGTGGAGAAAAGTTTTTTCTGGGGAGTTGGTATATTTATGACGCTTTATGAATGAAAAAGTGATCTTTCAGAAGTTTCGGTCGAGTTTAAAAAGTTTTTGATCGTATCGGAGTTGGGTAAGTTATGACTTTTTAGGAAAGTCGGCGAAGTGTGAGTTTTATCACTATGTCAGCGGATTTATCTTTTAGGTGAATTTATAAACAAAATGATGATTATGTCTAACAAATTTATTAACTTTTGCAATTTTAGATTAGAGGGTATGAGAATTTTTTTTATTGTCTGTTTCAAAGAATATTGAAGCATATCAAACGTAACAAAAAGGTTTATAGCAAAAATTGTTTTCTAATATGCATAATCAATAAGTTTTTATAGACCCTAACTTTCATTTTTCCTTCATAACATCCAACTGTCAGATGAAAGGTCTAAAAATAACAGAAATAATGGCCCATCTCAATTTTTTGTTCTAATGCCACTTACATTGCGAGCACCCTATTAATACCAGTTAGTTGTCAAATAATTTCCTTCAAACTCATAAAATCCCACTTCAGCGTCAACTATACGAGTTCTGATGAATGCAATACAAACACTCGAACTCACATTATTATCAGAAATAACTCTAACAAACACAAAAGATGATACATCATTAGAGCCGACAGAAGCACCCCATTCAGAATCGCATAGAATTCAAATCAATCCAACACACAAAACAATGAACTTCCACTATTAATTGATAGTTCAAATGAACACTTTTTTCAATGCATATTACGAAAGTGAATCAGTGTATAAAAAATAAGCCTTAAATAAATTTTGTCTACATAATTCCAAAGAAAAGTAGTATAACTTATTATTATTTATTCGGTAATAATTATTAATTCACATTTTTACCTAGACAACCGTCAGACGAAAGGTCTATAAATAACAGAAATAATGGTCCATCTCAATTTTTTTTTATTCCAATGCCACTTACATTGCGAGCAAACTCATATGAAATCCCACTTCAGAGCCAAATACACGAGTTCTAATGAATGCAAAGCAAACACTCGAACTCACATTATCAGAAATAACTCGAACAAGAACAAACACACAAGAGGATACATCATTAGCTGACAGAAGCATCAGAATTGCATAGAATTCGAATCAATCCAACACACAAAACAACGAAATTCCACTATTAATTGCTCGCCATCAATCCCAATGAACACTTTTTCAAAATACAATTCCTCTCTCTTCTATTTTTATCCCAATCTTGTTCATTCTATAGTGGCCATATAATTATAAATAGTTGGGGAACACGCACGGAAACAAACATTGGAGAGGGGCGGGGGGTTAATTACCCCCGGAGTAGAGTAACAACCATTTGTTATAACGAATCATCCTTGGTTATTCGGGATTCCACTCCACCCTGCCGACACCTCGATGAATCTGCTCGAAATTTCACCCTTTATATAGAAAAGGCCGTTGAATAAGAACGTTCTCGTGTTAAGGGGTGGGTTAGAGGTAAATCGGTTCAAGTCAGTGACAGTATTGCGGCATGTTCGTACTGAAGTTAGAAGAGTAAAATTAAGTGATCATTTTTTTTTTCTTTCTACGTAAATAAAAATATAAATTTTTCTCCTATTCTTCCACTGTTTTTGATCTGATTTTAATTCTAGATATGCCATTTACCCATGGACGAGCAGTTGCTCCTTTGGGATAGACAAATATGATCAATGTTTATTATTATTTTTTTCTCTGTATTCTTTATTTTTATTGACCATGTGGTTTACCTGTATTCTTATGTGTCTTGTTGTAATAAATTTGAATTTGAATAAAAAAAATCACGCTTTCTGTTTCTGTTTCAAAAGTACTTTTTAAGGACTTTATAATATTTTTTTTGAGAATTGTTTATTTTGCTTTTAGGGAAAGTTAGAACAAAAGACCCATTTGAGGGCCTCTGACATTGACCTCCCGACATACCTTAAACTTAAATTTATTTGTCTCAAACGACAAAATTAATTAACTTTAATCCAAAGGTAAACAATGCTCAGGATTATTTATTTAAAAGCTTTATAAGGTTAATATATTTATTTTAAATTCATTAGTTGATAAATTTATTTTGTACTCTCACATTTTCTTAGCTTGTTAAGCGTTTTGGAGGCCCTTTGAAATGGGCAAGTGCCCCAAATTCCCTCCCAGAAATAAGGCTCTGTTCAACCGAATCTGGAGCCAAAAAGAAATTTTGCTAAAATCGGCTGATGAAATAAAAAAGGGGGAAAAAATATGGAACCCTCCTAAATACTTAAGGGGCCATTCATTAATTACGTAAGGATGATTTTGGCATTTTTTTTTGACCCCCCTACCCCCCTGTAAGGGTAAGTAAGATTTTTTAAACCCCTCCCCCCTATTCTTACGTACGATTCCATTTCGTTTTTCAAAATAATAAAATGTTAGAAAAGGATCAGTTACACTAAAACTCTCAGTTTGACGTAATTTGAGCATTTTTAAGTTTTTCTGTATGTAATTTTTAAGTAAATTGATTAGAATAATTGGAATTTGCTTACATTCACTTGGAAAATCTTACGTAAGAATGGGTTTGACCACCCCCACCCCCCAAGTAAGGGTATTTAAAGATTTTTCCAAACCCCCCTCCCCCTTGAGACCCTTACGTAATTAATGAATGGCCCCTTATTTTAAACAGCGAATTTTAATTTTTGTGAACTACCCCACTTCCCCAGTGGGGAAAAACCCACTGGTCCTGCGGACCATCAGTGCTTTTCCAATCTTACTGGTCCGCAACAAAAATCACTGGTCCGACAAATTAAAAAGGACCGGTTTAAACATTATTATAAAGTAAACTATTGCACTGAATGTAAGTGCACCAAATAGTAATGTTAAAAACTACTACACATTAAATTCAAAAATGTTTTTCTTTTTCGCCGGGGACACCCCTATCCCATATCGCCTCATTTCGGGTTCTGTCAAAAATATGTGTAGTGCTAGGGTGTTTCAAAAATTTTTTTTTTGAATTTCCCAGATGCACCCCCTCAATTTGTTACAAATACTAAAACATTATTACCTGCAAATTTTCAGGTCTCTAGGACGTTTTTTGACCCCCGCGCCCTTCAAAAGTAGGTTTCCCATGTTAAAGTATAGGGAAAATATTGAAAATATCGTCATTTTTGGTTCTTTTCAATTTTACGAGCCTGAACGCGGTCAATATCGAATTAAAACCTATACATCATCTTTGGGACATCATTGCCTCAAGATCCTATCGGAAAAATATTCCATGGCACCTACTGGGGGATAGTTACACGGGGGTGAAAAGCGAGCATTCACCGAAAAACGAGGATGCTTGTGGGCGCTAGCGGCGGGAGCTAACTAATGGGTTTTTACTAATAGAAACAGAATACAACGAGGTACCTTAGGAAAAATGTTCAATAAACACTTAAATAGGCTTTTATCCAGGTCCCTCCGCAAACGCCGGCGAGCATAACCAGCACCCGCGGCAAGCATCCTCTGTTTCGGTGAAAGCTCGCTTTTCACCCCCGTGTAACTACCCCCCAGTAGGTGCCATGGAATATTTTTCCGATAGGATCTTGAGGCAATGATGTCCCAAAGATGATGTATAGGTTTTAATTCGATATTGATTGCTTTCAGGCTCGTAAAATTGAAAAGAACCAAAAATGACGATATTTTCAATATTTTCCCTATACTTTAACATGGGAAACCTACTTTTGAAGGGCGCGGGGGTCAAAAATCGTCCTAGAGACCTGAAAATTTGCAGGTAATAATGTTTTAGTATTTGTAACAACTTGAGGGGGGGGGGCATCTGGGAAATTCGAAAAAAAAATTTTTACCATAGACTTTCGAAACACCCTAGTGTAGTGCTGTCCTTTAAAAACAACCCACTGTTTCATATTTTCTTCATTAAAAGCTTAATAAAAAGGATAATTAAATCGAACAAAAAACTGTACTAGCGGCTCATCCTCCCTAACATTTTAGTGCTAAGCATTTTTAATTCCAACTATCCATTACAAATTGGCAGCCAGTAAGAATTTGAAAAAAAACCCACTTTTTCCTAGAAGGACTCTAATTGGCCGACTGAGCTAAAACTTTAATATTTTACTCTCATAGTAATGGGATAACATAAAAACGCGCGAAAAATGCTCTAAAGTCTTTATAACATACATTTTTACAAAATCTGTAAATCTGAAGCACATTTTTTGTCAAAAATCTACATTTTCTCAGCTTGTTTAAAAAATAAGTAAATAAACCGTCCATTGACCAGTTTTTACACCCCTGACACTCTAAAGGGCATAGAAGGACAGGGTACATGAGATGGTAAAATTATTTTAATTATTTAATTAAAAAATCTCAATGGGTTGTTTTTAGGGTACAATTTGGAGTGGGTTGTTTTTAAAGGACAGCACTATACTTGCTTCACCAAATGCAATCCTCAAACGCACTTTTTAACAGCTAGAACTGGAGGCTGTGATATTTTTTCACCATACACACAGTGGTCCGGCGGAACAGTGAATTTCTGATTCCACTGGTCCGAGCCGTTTTTTAGTTGTCCCGGACCAGCAAAATACCCCAATTTCGAACGCTGGTTTTAACATTACGCCAGAAATTCACCATCCCCCGACACACCCGGATCTGTGGCCTGATAAAGTAGACTTGGTCCACTCTTCCCCTCAACAGAGCGTGAATTTTAATGAATGCGGTGTTTCGTATTCGGGAGGGATTGATTCGAATTTGAAGGGGTGATTGATGGGGCGGATGGGTGATTACAGGGGGAAGGTATAATGAGGGAGGGCTTTGTGAAAGAGGTATGGGATTGTTTTTCGCATTTGGTAGAATGTTTCAAATTGCAGCTATACTAGACAGCAACATTAGTCGACCCTACGACGTCACTAACAAACAAAGTAGTTTCCATCGCGGTGTCTGAATTTTGAGTGAAATGAAGAACGTTAATTTAAAAATATGATTATTTTGTTAAACCCACGTAGATATAGCGTATTTTCAATAGTGTTCGGCACTAGTTAACTAGAACTAGTTGCAACTAGTAGTTAACTACCGATCAACTAGTAGTTTAACTACTTTTAGCTTAAAGTATTTCAACTACTTTTTTAATCAACTACTAGTTAAAACTACTTTCAAATTTTCAACTACTTGAAAAAAAATTTTTATTTAAAATTTAAAAAGATATTTAAAATTTTTATCAAAGGTAGAGTATTCTAATACCATAACCAGAAATAAAGACCATTTTTGCGCGAAGTATAAAGTTTTTTGTGACAGATAAGAAATGGAGGGCTCAGAATAAAAGTGGACCAAGTCCACTTTTGGTCATTTTTGAGTTGGCAACGCTATAACATGCTCCAACTATGTAAAATTTCAGTGCAATAAAGAACCAAGTCCTAGTTTTGATAATATCTGCAAAAAACGTTAATTTTAAAAACTGTTAACATTAATTTTCCAATGTGCTTGAACTTTAAACCCCTGTAGCTCAAAAGTAGCTAAAGTGGACTTGGTTCACTTCTATTCTGAACCCTCCAAACATGTATTAGAATTTTGCCAAAAACTAGGTTCTGAAATTAAATAGACTAGTTAACTAGTAGTAAACTACTTTAGGAAATAGTTAACTACTAGTTGCAACTAGTCCCAGGAAAAATAGTTAGCTACTAGTTACAACTAGTAGATCTACTAGTGTAGTATCTGTGGTAACCAATTGCAAGCTCAGTAGGTCACGTGTTGGTTCCGTGTGACGTCAGACGTTAGAGTCCATTTCCCAAACTAGTTAGTAGTTGATAGTTAACTATTTTTCGACCACTAGTTGCCGAACACTAATTTTCAATCACGATTTGCGTACAGAAGCTCCTCCTAGCAACCCACCATGATTTGTATTTACTCATTTTCTCCTTCCGCGTAGTGACGTACTGGGTTCAGGAAACGTTGCTGTCGAGTATAGTAACAAAGTTTGGGAGATGTTAAGGTGGTTTGATAAAAGAGCATTTTCAATCACATGACTCGGACCTAACAACGGCCTTAGCAACAGAAGATGTTACAGTTTTTTGCCCTACAGAGGTTAACAGTTACAGAAAATGACTAGCCGGGGAATTCATCTATTGGAGCATTTGCATTCACGTGATCCCATACCTAAAAACCGCATTAGCAACAGATAAAAGCCCTACCAGTGGCGGCTCGTCCATAGGAGCACAGGAGCACGTGAACACCCACAGAAAAAGTAAAACAAAAATCGAATATAAAGATAAATAAATATCAATGGAAATAAAATATTCTAAATTTCTTTTTTATACTCAGAATTATGTTTCTCTCCCCCCCCCTTCTCTATTGAATAAGAAAAATTTACTACCGGAAACGCGAAAGAAATCGAAAAAAGAATGAACTCTTATTTTTCTTTTCTTTTTCGCACGTGTGAGCGTAAAAAATTTGAGATTCCGAAGAAACCCCGACTGCTTGCCGGGGGAATTTTCAACTTACGGCCTCGCAATTTGGATTCCCGCTAGCACAGATTTTGTGTGCCGAGGCTTGCGTTTTTGAAGCTCAGCTTGGTTTTTTTGTGGTCTGGATTGTTTCGGCTAATTAGAAAATGAGAAAAGCACTTTTTGAAAAGACAATTATAATCTTCATGTCAACTAATTTTTAATAATTAATAATTATAAAAGGTGTTTGTTAGGTATAATGTTATGGATACATATTATGACTTTCCCCTCAATGGTATTATAAAAAATGAAATGAATATATTCATAAGTGTTTGTTTATTTCCATTAAATGCATATTTTTTCAAAATAATAAGCGCATGCAGTGAAGAATTTAGGCATTTAAAACTACTCTCCTAAGAGAGATAATTTTTTTTATGCATTGGCAAAACATCCTTCTCTTTCTAGATCTTGGGTGAATTTTAAATTTTATAAAATGGGTGTGAACCCCCAGTTTATCAACTCACGAGCCGCCACTGAGCCCTACAGTAGATTAACAGTTAAAAGAAAATAACCGGTTGTGACGTCACCTGAAAACACTCTATATATAGGGTTTATCAGAGCTGCCAAATCAGGGAATGAAAATTCCGGATAGTTTTGCCTAAAAAGATATTATACTCGAAAAAAAAATTAAGTAGGGAATTTGGAAGGGAACTTCAGGTTAAATGGGGATTTTACAAAATAAGCAAACTAAAAATAAATTATATCGATTGGGATAAAAAGTAGAAAATCCGTGAGCTATATATTAATGTTGTACAAAAAGTAAAGGAAAAGGTAATGAATTTCATTTGTTGTATGACCAATATAATATGGACAACTAAACTGAAAAAGCCAGAGAATCTCTGCTTCTTACTTATGGTTATAGGGCTTTTCAAAAGGTCAGTCCAACCATTGAAAACAAATTGCAACCAATAGAGCATTTTCAATCACATGACTCTGCCTAACAACGGCCTTAGCAACGTTGTTTTATTCCTCCAGTGACATCATGTGCGAATGCTGCTATTGGATACTCCTATGTCCCGCCCCTAACAACAGCCTTAGCAACGTTGATTTTGTCCTCCAAGTGACGTCATGTGCGAATGCTCTATTCAAATCAGTTGCAGTTGAAATTGCATTGTTGGACCCATCACACAAAAAATTAATAAATAGTAGAATGAATGCCTAATATTACGGTTATATGAAAATTTCTGTAAATTTAATATCCCTAGAATTCAAAAACCAACACAGGTAAATAAAAGGTATAAATATTAAAGAGATGTTTAAAAATAAATGAGAGGAAAAACAAATGTTTAAAGAATATCAGTACTCAAGAATACTGAATTGAACCACACAAAATTATTTCTGACGAATTATATTCCTTAACTAAAACCCCCAAAAAATGTATGATTAAAAAAAGTTTTGATCTTTTTTTTTAATTTTAAAAAGGAAATCAATGTTTACAGAACTTAAATAATCCAAAAGACAAAATAAAAGCTTTTACACAAATCGATTGACAACCCAGACTATTAAGATCCACCTACTACAAGATCAACATAAACTATTTAACTTCATTTGTATATAAACAAAATCCTTTATTTGCGTATTATACCGTCGCCCGTTCAGTGACCATTAAATTCAGCGGCACAGCTATAGAACTATATAGAGATATTAGAATTTCGGATTTAGTGGCACGATCGATGGGATAATACGCGAGAACGCGAAATACTTTATTAAAGAAAATTAATGCGTATGAAAATACCTCTACCGAATTTACGCATGAAAAATTTTCACAATCGATGTTATATAACACGAAAGTAAAATAAAAACTAGATAGTTTCAATAAAACAGCGATGTGCACCTTTTTTTAACGAATGCATTAATATTAATTCAAGAAGGTAAGTAAGAAATAACCCAGTAATGATCGAAATTGTTCTCAGTAGAAAACGCAAATATGTATAAAAATATTTTCGTTCTGCAATTTACATTCATTTTCTAAAAAATCTCGCATAAAAAACTGTACAAAAAAAACATTGGTCAATCAAAATGCAACAAAAACAACTTAAACAGTAAAACAAAAATCTCTACAGTCTAAATACACTGAAAAACACAACTTCAGATTTTAAGATTAATTCAATCTAAGAATTAAGGTAATTCAAGAATCATCGCCATTGAAAATTTTACCTATAGTACAACGAATGAAGAATGAGTGAACTTACGTTGAACTTTAATTTAAATACAACATACATCCGTAGAATCGTTCATCTTCACAAGTCAAAAAGTCTTTAAGTATCATTTTGTAGACCAAATGTTTCACGAAGAAGCTTTTCGAAGCTTTTTTTTATTCACACAACACGATGTAAACATTCGCCATGAATAAACTCAATATATAAAACGACTTTCCGGGAGTTGAGATGAAAAGCAGCAAACCGAGAAAATAAAAATGAATTTCCAACGCTTGAAATTAGTTTTTAATTCGGAATAAAACTAGTTACGATCGGAATTTTGGTCACGTGAAGCGAAAATTATTCTTTATTTTGCATTTATTAATTTTAATTAGACTTTTAAAATGTTTTTAATTGAATTAATTTTAATTTTTACGAGAAATAAACGGAAAAATATATTCTATTAGAATGAAAGTAATTTTAATTAAATTTGTTTTTGGCTCGGATTATTTTCAATTCGTCCAATCAAAAAAACAGAATGTGAAAGGAAATTATTTCGTACTTGATATCGTTTCATTTTCAAAAGAAATAAATTTAGCGAAGGACAATTTTTAATCAACAAAAATGAATCTAATATTTTCATCTACACAGGGAGGTCATAAAATAATAAACCTACTTCAAAATTTTCTACAGACAAAACTATTGCTCAAAATAACCTGAAATTTTTAAGTGGTCATTTAGAAGGGATGGGAATTTTTTTAAACAAAATAAAAATTAGTAAATTAAGTAATTTACTTAAAATTTTGCCTTGGATTTGGGACCGTCACCAGAAGTCTAGAAGCTAAAAGTTTATTCATACTATCATATCGTCGGCTTACAGTCGAAAGGCACTAAGTCACTTGTGGAAGATAGTATTTTGAAAGCGGTGGAATGTCGCCAACGAACGAGCGGAGTCTTGGCGCATCTCTAAAATCTCGTCAAATTGGATAAAAATTGGACCACTTCCTAAACCGTGGGGTGAGTTTTAGAACGTGCAGTTTAATCTTTTAGTCAAAGAATGGAATGGAATGGTAGTTAGAAAAATGATGATCGGGGAAAGAATTTTCAAAGATCATGAAAGTTTTTTTAACATAGAAGGGTCTCTAGGAGTAAAATTGGGACCAAAGGGAAGGGTGGATGATCAAACCTCCTATTCATCATCATTTTTTCTAAATACCATTACACTAAGGAAACTCCATTCTTTGGCAAAAAGATTAATATTGCACGTTTTATAATAGTAGTAAGGATACTACTGTACCTCATGCAATAATTTTTTTTTCATTCGATTATGTTTTGTTTCGTGAAACGGGCTTTGGGAAAACCGCCTTTTGTAACGCTCTCGCACTACATTAGGTCCTAGCTCTTTAACGGTGCATCTGCGCCCCCCATGATTTTTCGAAATATGCTTGTCTAGGTCCCCTCTACCCCCTGCTAAGTTTGTCCACGTACTTACCAATCACCCTGTATAATAGTGAGCACACACCCGATTGAAAACAACGCAGAGCACGAACCGGGGAAATTCGCTGAACGAACGGCTTTCACAGCCCACATTGATCTACTTCAAGGTTAGGATCTACTTCCTTCGTTATTCCCTCTATGGTTATTCTCCTTTACGAAATTTTTGATTGCCGTGTTATCGGCCAAGGCCGATGTCTAGCACGTGGCTGATTCTCTCGTGACGTCGGAAGGGAATTTTCCCTTTTTCTGGCTCTGTCTTTCGCTTGCTTGCTGTGAAATAACTTCTATTGCAGTCGGTTCTATTCTATTACAGTTGCTAACTGTTTGGAGGATAGTTGTACTCGTTATGGAGAAAGGAACATTTCAAGTCTTTGAATGGAAAATCGAGAATTTCAGCTGCTGGAATGAGGAAGTACACGTTAGATACATTGCTAGTTCGCAATTATCTCTAGATTATATTCAACAAATAGAAATATATCCGAGAAGTCAGCAGAAGGGAGATATAGCGTTGTGTTTTTACAATGTAAAAGTGCCATCTTCAGGGGGAAACCTGACTTTCCTCGATTCGGATGGATCCCTTCTTTGCACCAAACGAACCCACACTCCAGGATGGGACAACATGATTTACACCGGGCTCAATTTCGAAGCTGTTGCGGCCAAAGTCAAGAACAAAGGGGACCAAATCACCCTGCGGCTCTGTTTTTTGAGTGAAAAAAGCCACGCGGTCGCTGTGAGTACAATTTTGGATTTCACGAACTTGTCCTTGAAAATAGATCCGAAATCCATTGAGAGCTTGGAATCGGATGATCCTAAAAATCTTTCTATCATCCGTTACTCTAAGAAAAATGTCTTGGACGAATTGCTTTTCAAAGCGGTACGTAAAGGGGAAACTGTAGAATTCGTATTGGAATTATTGACTAAAACTGTAAACGCAATTTTAGTTGAGAGTCAATGGACTTTACAAAGCGGTGAAAAAACTTTTGTCAGAAACGAAGAAAACAAGTTCATATTTCGCAAATGCGAAGAGTGGAAATTCTCAAATTCATTGATGAGCGAATTGGTGGAAAATGGTATCACTATGCACTTGAGTTTAAAAATTATCAACAGTGAGAAAATTGAAAAAAAATTAAACGCTCCCTCAGAAATTTGCACAGTTCCGAAAAGCACTATTTCCACCTTCGATCAAAAATATTTCAAGATATATGATTCTGCAACGTCAAGAAAAACTGAAGATTCTGTGACAGCTCTCACTAAAGACTTGATGGGTCTCTTCCAGGACCAGGACTTTTGCGACTTCCAACTCAAGTGTGACAATATCACGTTCCCTGTCCACAGAGCCATCCTGGGTGCCCGGTCCCCAGTCTTCAAAACCATGCTCTCCACTGACATGAGAGAGACAGTGACCAATGAAGTGGACGTAGGGGACCTTGACCCCTCAACCCTAGCCCTCTTCTTGACCTACCTCTACACGGGGGCTGTGGATGACCTTCAGTATGAAAGAGCCCTCAAGCTCTACTACGCGGCCGACAAGTACCAGGTCCCCTCCCTCATGAGGGAATGCAGTGATTTCTTGTGTTCCAACGTGTCCATTTCGAACGTGTGCGACATCTTGTCCTTTGCCGACAGACACGAGGATGGCGAGCTAAATACGGTGTGCTTTAATTTTGTTGTTAATAATTACAGCGAAGTTTTGGAGTCGGAGGAGTGGATAAGGTTTATGGAAGATGAACCTAAGCTGGCTTTAAAAACCTTGACTCAGTTCGGTCAGAAAAGGCATGTGGGTAAAATACAGTAAGCTTTGAAACATAATGTCTTGGAAATTCCGAGTATGGTGTTGTGAGATTAGTAATTTGTTTATAAACAATCAATTAATCTTAAGTTGTAATATTTCTCCATTATTTTATCCCAGCTTCTACAAACCATTATGGTTTATACCAAAGTAAAATTATTATTCATGTAATGAAACTAATAAGTATGTGAAATAATTGTAGTGTTTATCCCATTTTTTAATAAGAGTAACTAATTATCTTCATTAATGTTGAATTTTAAATATCCTCTTAGAAATTTATTTAAAGTTCAATTACCATAACTTTATTCCATAGTAATTTTTATGGGTTTAAAAATGTGCTTAAAAGTAATATCAATTTTACTTAGTTTTCAGTGTATGCATTAATATAATATTTATAACCTGTTGATTACATTTAATAGTCTTATAAAAATATTTTTGAAAGGTTTAAAGTTAAAAAAAAGTTGAAAGCTATGTACTCTTAATAAACAAGTACTGTCTTATATTTTTCCTACTTTTTTAAAGGTATTATATGATGTGTAAACATTCTCTGTGAAGGTGCAGTCAGTATTAAGGATGAATATTTTTTTATTTTTTGTGATTTGATTTGGGAATATCAATTTGAATAGCTTATTGATTTGAGTTTTACAAAGTAACATAATAATTCTTAAACTAAAATAATCATGAAAATAATATAAAATAGATTTTTCATTCTGTTTATGTGTATTTAGTATTAACCTTATTTGTGGTGAAATTTGAACTAAATATTAAATGTCATTTTATAAATACTTTGTTATTATTAATACTCTTATTCTACAGAGAGAGTACAGTTTAAAACACCTAAAGAGTTTAATTAATACAGTATTATTAAATATTGAAATATCTCCTTAATTTGTGTGTAACCTTGTTTGTTGTAAAATTTGATATAACGTGCAATAAATATCATTTTTCAAAAACTTTGTTATTTTTAAGTTGTTTAATCGATGGAGAAAGTGGGCAATTTAAGACCCAAGAGATTTTTGAATGAATAATATTTCTTTTTTAAAAAATAATAATTATACTAAAGCAAAAAGCCTAGATGTTTCATATCTCTGTCAAATATTGAAATCTCTCCTCAGTTTTATCCTCAGCTCAAAGTTATTTACAACAATAAAAGATTGTTGATCACTTCGGAGGCATTCAAATATAACGTAAGCAAGTTTTTGGTCAATTTTGATACCCTCTCCCCCCTGTCAGCAAAAAAAAAAAATAAACTGCTACCCCCCCTCTCATAACTACGTAAGAAAACTGCCCAATCAACCTTTGTTTTTTTTTTTTTTGTACAAAATCTTGGGTAATGCTTAGATTTCTGAAATTCATTGTTCATGAACATTTTACCTATCGTTGTGAAAAATGCATAACAATTTTTTTTCCTGCTTCATTTTTTTTTTGTGAAATTTATTTTGGGTTCAATTTTGAAATTATTTATGCAAGAAACAAGATATTTTCGAAAATGCAGTGTTTGTAACATCTTACGTAAGCATCACTCATACTCCCCCTCCCCCCTTGCCAGGAAAAATAAGCAAATAGTAAACCACCTCCCCCCTTAGGTGCTCTCTACGCCCCCCCCCCCCCCGAAACTTAAGTCTGTTAAGGCCCAGCGACAGCAACGTTAATTGACCCTATGACGTCGCTAACAAACAAAGTAATTCCCATCGCGGTGTCTGAATTTTAAGTGAAATGAAGAACGTCGATTTAAAAATATGATTATTTCGTTAACCCCATGTATACGTTACGGGCAATTTGATAAATCCGGACATTACTATTAATAATGCTCGAAGTGGAGGCGGACAAAGTGATAAATTTCATTGATAAATGCCATCGAATTTATCGCATTGCCCACCTCACATCGGGCATTATTGTTAATAATGCCCGTATTTATCACATTGCCCGTAACATATATGTAGCGTCTTTTTATCACGATTTGCGTCCAAAACACCTTCTAACAACCCAACCGGCATTGTGTTTATACCCATTTTCTGCGTCCGCATAGTGACGTACTGATGGGTTCATGAAATGTAGCTGTTTTGTGTACAAAGAGCGCGCACACCATTGAAAACAACGCAGAGAGCAAAAAAACCGGGGAAACACGCTCAACGATGTGCTCCATCATCGGTCTTCTCCGTTACATAGCCGTTATCAGGCTATGTATCAGGTCATAGGCCTAGAACACGTGCCCGATTCTCTCTCGTGACGTCGTCGTTCCCTTTCATCGCGCCAAGGCCAAAAAAGAATCCAAGGCTGTCTCGCCTTCACTTCTAACGCAGACGTTCCGTGGAAGGTTGTGGTGAAAATTTTCATTTTCTTGTGTGTTTGTGTGAGCCGCATTTCTTTTGATTTGCTGGGAAATCTTCTCCATCGCTAAAGGAAATTTGTTCACCTTCTTGTGTGTGTGAGCCGCATTTCTTTTGATTTGCTGTGAAATCACTTCTATCGCTAAAAGGAAATTTGTTCACCTTCTTGTGTGTGTGAGCCGCATTTCTTTTGATTTGCTGGGGAATCACTTCTATCGCTAAAAGAAAAGTTGTTCACTTTCTTGTGTGTGTGTGAGCCGCATTTCTTTTGACTTGCTGTGAAAACTCTTCTATGGTGAACTCGTTATGGAGAGAGACAAATTCCAAGTCTTCGAGTGGCAAATCGAGAACTTCAGCACCTGGAACGCTGGGGTACACGGTGATTACATTGCCAGTCCGCTGATTACGCTAGATTACGTTTTCCAAATGCATCTGCATCCGAGGTGGGGTCCGGACGAACAGATGATGTTGGATTTGGCCCTTACAGTTGTCGTGCCACCTTCAGATGACAATAACCTGTCGTTCATCGCTTCGGATGGATGCCTTCTTTGCACCAAACGTGCTCCCTCTAAAAATTGGATTCACCCCGGAACACTACAGATTTACTCGGGGCTCAAATTCGAAGAGGTTGCGGCGAAAATCAAGAACAACGGGGACCGACTCACCCTGCGGCTCAGTTTTTCGAGTGAGGAAAGCGACGCGGAAGCTAAGCGTACAATTTTAGATGGAGTGAACGTAGTATCCGTGCCTATTGATCTGGAACCCATTGAAAGCCCGGATACTGAAAACCGGATCATACCGGATTCGGATACCGGCGGCTCTGTGACGGCAAAACGTTTGAAGTACCTGTGTGTGGGTGTGGGTGTTTGCTATTTCTTGAGTTTGGTGTGGGGACGTCGATAAATTACGTGAGGTGTTTTTCCAAAATTTGGACCTCCCTTTGGTGAGATTTTCTCAACCACTAGTTTTGTTTTATTGGCATAAAAATTACCATCCAGATTATTGCAAAATTCTGATACAAGAACACGTTGAAATCGAAAACATGGTTCTAACTTGTAATTATCACGACTGACTGGCTAATGATTTGCTGTTTTGACTAATCTGAGCATTTTTTTCTAAACTTGTGCTAAAAAATATTAAAGAAGAAACGTATATGTTCTCAACTAAAAGTTGACGTGAGATTTTAATTGACTCCCCCCCCTCCCCCTGGTGAGATTTTCCTGGACCCCCCCTCTTTTGACCTCACGTAATTTATGGATGTCCCCTTAAGAGTTAGCCTGGGTGATGAAGCTCATGGACTCCACAACTGTGGAAAAACTAGTGTTCGGCAACTAGTGGTCAAAAAATAGTTAACTACTAACTAGTCTGGGAAATTGTAGTTGTAACCAGTAGTTAACTATTTTTTCCTGGGGCTAGTTGCAACTAGTAGTTAACTATATTTCCCAAAGTAGTTAACTACTAGTTAATTATTCTATTTAATGTCATAACATACTTTTTGGCAAAATTCTAATACATTTTTCTTATTTGTATCACAAAAAACATTCATACTTCGCGCAAAAATGGTCTTTATTTATGGTTATGATATTTGAAGTACTCAACCTTTGATAAAAATTTTAAATAGAGCATTCGCACATGACGTCACTTGGACGAATAAACAACGTTGCTAGGGCTGTTGTTAGGGGCGGGAAATAGA
This sequence comes from Tetragnatha montana, assembly GCA_963680715.1. Classification (NCBI taxonomy): domain Eukaryota; kingdom Metazoa; phylum Arthropoda; class Arachnida; order Araneae; family Tetragnathidae; genus Tetragnatha; species Tetragnatha montana. The sequence goes on along the minus strand of OY796678.1, from coordinate 6,086,025 downwards.
AGCATCCAATAGAAGCATTCGCACATGACGTCATTTGGACGAATAACAACGTTGCTAAGGTTAGGTCCGAGTCATGTGATTGAAAATGCTCTATATCGTTTTAAATTTTAAATAAAATTTTTTTTCAAGTAGTTGAAAATTTCAAAGTAGTTTTAACTAGTAGTTAATTAAAAAAGTAGTTAAACTAATATAAATAGTTGAACTACTTTAAACTAAAAGTAGTTAAACTACTAGTTAACTACTAGTTGATCGGTAGTTAACTACTAGTTGCAACTAGTTCTAGTTAACTAGTGCCGAACACTAGGAAAAACTGAACCTGAAAACTGAACTGGAGGAAAAACTGAACCACTTCTCCATCTCGTTCCTGTCAACATATTTACACTCTAAAGTTGAGACTTACAATGAGAATGAAAAGGGGGCGATAGGTGTAAGTCTACTTCCAGAAAGGGGCGATGTGCCACAAAAGGTTGGGAACCACTGGCGTAGAACTTGGTTCTTAATTTTAGTAAGTATTGATGTATTTTTTTATTTATTTACTTATTTCTTATTTTAAAATTGTTAAGTATCACCGTGTACTCCCTACCTTTTATTTTGAGTAATGGAGTGTATCTTTTTCTGAATTTGAGAATTGCTGAGTACTTCTTATTTTTTAAGTTTCACCATCTCTCTGTCTTAATAGTTCTTAGTTGAGAGAGTATTACAGTGTATTTCCCATTTCTTATTTTGAGAATTTATTAACGTATTTCATTAGATTTCAATGTCTTAATATAATTTTAATTGAATTCAACAAAGTATGTTACTACTTCATCAGCATACAACGCTACTACGAGTAATAACTACTACATATCAGCTAGTAAATACTAAAATAATTACGATAAACAATTAAAAATATTTGTTCAAAATATTTTCCATATCTTAATGTATCTGATTTGTTGTAAAATTTGAACTAACCCTGCAATAAATATCATTGTTCAATAATTTTTATGTTGTGATTTTGGTTAGTTATCCTACAGAAAATTTTCACAAATTAAAACCCAAAAGAATTTTTTATTATGTAAAGGTATTAATATATTTATGAAAGCTTTCATCGTTTAAACATTATTCAGTTACCAAATAACTGCAAAAAACCCCACACATATATAGACCTTTTTGTTTTTTTATAGTAGATGTTTTATATTTCTCAGTCATAGTTTTGAAATCTCATCTCTGTCCCTTGTCTTCAGTCCAATTTTGAATTGTTGGTTTGAAAAAAAAAATTGAATAAGTCCAAAAAAAAATGAAGATTAACTTTTTGTGCTCAGAAAAATCGACAAGCTTCTCTCTAAGTATGAGTGAAAAGAGGGAAAAAATAACAACCCCCTATAGTCAGATTTTCTATTTTCCACTCTTTTTCTGTGGATTAAGCAGGAATATAATTTAATTGTCAATTTAAGTGTTTTTTTAAGATTTTTCAACTTTAAACATCTATTTCTTTCAATTGTACACTTATTTAAAAAATATTTTCGATGATTTTTCTGTGTTTTAAATAGGGTTATGAATATCCAGTAAAATGTAGTGGTTATACAATAAAAATCCCGTTACAAATATAGATTTTTTTTTCAATTTTCTTAAAACTTGGTTTATGGACTTTTCCTATTTTAAATTGACTATTAATATTAATATACTCTAAACATGGTTGAGAATAAAGTTATTTTTCTATACATCTCTGAATTGAAAGCCAAGTAATTTGAAGTATAAAAATATCTTTAGCATGTCTTTGTTTTTAGAGTAAGGTTAGCAGTTATCCTTCAATTATAAATTCCATTATACATTAAATTACACTTAAATTAACATTTTTAACCAAACTTTAAATAACGTTAATAACGTTTTAAATAAACGTTAAGATAACAATATTGTAGTTTACATAATTTAAAAGCTTGTTTAATTGTCTTACAAATGGTATCAATGTTTTTGTTGGGCAATGATTTGTTACTGATGTATGAGGAAATTACAAAAGCATGTTATCCGAAATTTCAGATTTTTTGCAACTTTGAAACCCCCATAAATCCAAAACGGGAAGTGATAAAACAGTTTTACTCGGTCATCCCATTTGTAAGGCATATTCAACATGTGTACCAAATTTGAAAAAAAAAAATCGAAGGACCCAAGGGAAAAACTTTCCGAAAAAGTGGTTCACGTGGAATGAGAATGAGCATGGAGGAAGAGGAAATGAGCCTTTATAGAACGGCATGCATATTCATTCGCAGCCGCTTTCTTCGTTTTTCTCCTCTCTTTGATTTATCAGCAGCGGTTTAGCATATGTGCTCGATTCTCTCGTGACGTCAGAAGGAAATTTTCCCGTGCTCTCGCTCTGTGGCTGTTGTCTGGCGTCTGGCTTAAGCTGTGAAATCACTTCTTTCTATTGCAGTCGCGCGTTTTATTTGGCAAGTTGTTAGTGAAGTCGTGATGGCGAGTGAAGCATTCCAAGTCTGTGAGTGGCGAATCGAGAACTTCAGCTGCTGGAACGCTGCGGTACACGGTACATACATTATGAGTCCGAAATTCGATCTAGAATATATTTCACAATTAGCACTGTATCCAAGAAGTCAGCAGAAGGGAGATATTATAGCGGTGTATTCTTACAATGGAATAGCCGTGCCACCTTCAGGTGGCAACATGTCATTCATTGATTTGGATAGAACCCTTCTTTGCACCAAACGAACCCACACTGCAAATTGGAACAACAATATTTTCTCCGGGCTCAAATTCGAAGAGGTTGCGGCCAAAATCAAGAACAAAGGGGACCAACTCACCGTGCGGGTCTGTTTTTTGAGTAAGAAAGACCATTCTGTCGCTGTGAGTACAACTTTGGATATCTTGAACTTATCTTTAAATATAGATCCGAAATCCATTGAAAGCATGCAATCGGATGACTCTAAAAACATTTCTATCATAAGCTACTCTAAGAAAAATGTGTTGGATGAATTGCTTTTTAAAGCTGTTCGTAAGGATGAAACTGTAGAATTAATATTGGAATTATTAACTAAAACTGCTAAAGCAGTTTCAGTTGAAAGTCATTGGAGTTTACAAAGCAGTGACAAAACTTTTGTGAGAAATGAAGAGAACAAGTTCTTATTTCGCGACTGCATCCCGTGGAAGTTCTCAACTTCGTTGATGGGCGAATTGGTGCAAAATGGCATCACCATGCTCTTGAGTTTGAAAATTATCAACGGTGATTTAATTGAGAACTTATTAAACGCTCCCTCAGAAACAGTTCCGCAAAAAACCGTCAGGTTCTTTCATCAAAATTCTTTAAAGACTGGCAATTCTGCGACAGCGCTCACTAAAGACCTGATGTGCCTCTACCAGGACCAGGACTATTCCGACATCCAACTCGAGTGTGACGATGTCTCGTTCCCGGTCCACAGGAACATACTCAGTGCCCGGTCCCCAGTCTTCAAAACCATGTTCTGTACAGACATGAAGGAGGCAGCGTCCGGCAAAGTGGACATTACAGACTTGGACCCCTCTACCCTAGGTCTTTTCTTGATGTACCTCTACACCGAAACAGTTGACGACTTACAGTACGACAGAGCTCTCAAGCTCTACTACGCGGCAGACAAGTATCAGGTGCCCTCCCTCAAGAGGGAATGTGCAGAATTCCTGAGTGGCAACGTCTCCATTTCGAACGTGTGCGACATATTGTCATTTGCCGACAAGCACAAGGATGATGAGCTAACTTCTGTGACTTATAATTTTATTGTGAATAATTACAGTGAAGTTTTGGAGTCGGAAGAATGGATGAAGTTCATGGAAGATGAACCTTTGCTGGCTGTGAAAACGGTGACTCAGTTCGCTCAGAAAAAGCATGTGGGAAAATTACAGTAAACTTTAAAAATAATTTCTTGCAGATTCCACTGGATTAGGTATTGTGAGATAAGAAAGTTATTTGTTTATTAACAATCAATTAATCAATTAAAATATTTACCCATTACTTTATTGTATCTTCTGAAAATCAATGTGGTTATATGAAAGTAAAGTTATTTGCATGTATTTAAACTTATTATTAAGTGAAATAATTCTAGTGTCTATCCTATTTCTGGTTAAAGCTATTAATCAACTTCATTAGCGCAAAATTTTAAATATCTCCTAAGAAATATTATTTAAAATTCAATTATTCTTTAAAACATTTTTTGCTCCATATCAGTGATTTTTTTTAGTGCTTTTTAAATTTGCTTTAAAGCAATTCCACTTTTAATAACTAATTTTTAGTTTTTGCATAAATATAATATATATAAGCTGCCTGATTACATTCAGTACAATGTCCTATAAAATATTTTTGAAAGTGTTTATGTATAAAAAGTTGCCTAATAATTTTCGTACTTTTTTTAAAGGTATTATGTAGAGATGTGAGTCGAGAATATTCTCCGGAGAATATTCTCGGAGAACGAGAATATTCTGAGAATATTCTCCAGGGGGTGAGAATTTTGAGAATAATCGAGAATATTCTATTTTTTGATTGATAAATGGAAATAAATGTAAAAATGTTTGATAATATGAAATGAACATGTAGTATTAGTGTTAGAAACCTGAAAATAATAACAAATTCAATTAAATGTACCATTTAAAAGTCACCCTACAGTTCAGAGAATATTCTCTGAACTGTATTTTTCATTATTTCGCAAGATTTTTTTAAATAAGTAAATTTTATTTAACATAAATTAAAATATTTTTCAAAATATTAGAAGCAAGTTTTACTGGGAGAAAATACTCATACAATTAAAAGAGGAGTCTAAATTATTTTTATATAGTTGTTAAAAGCAAAGGTAAAATACCAATACCAATAGTTGTTAAACTGAAGGACCTTTAAAACCTGACTTTGGCTAAAATTTTGATAGAATTTTGAAAAATAAGGAGAATAATCTTAAAAGAAGGGAATATCACATTAGAATTATCTGTTGAGAAAAAGATTTGAAATAATTTTATAATATTTATTTTACAGAGAATAATTTATCGTGAGAATATTCTCAAAGAACTCTAAATTACTGAGTATTATCAGATGCAGTTTAATTTACTTTCTACTTAAAAATTATTTATGAATGAATAGTTTGTCTAAACTTTTTATTTGCATAATTTTAATTCAGATTCATTAATATTTTCCTTTATGAGAATATTTTCAAAGTTACAATTAAATTTATATCTTACTTGTGTTCCTGAAATAATTAAATCTTCAAATTTTCATTCACTATAAGTACCTATAATTTTACTGCATCTCATCATTTTTTCTTCATGAGAATATTCTCATTAAGATTCCACAAAATAATTTTCAGATAAGCATTTCTTAAATGCAAAATTTATTTCGAAAATGCTATTTAACAGTTGGAAAATCTTAAGTTAATGGACCATAACGGGTTTACACTGCTTTACCTAACATTGTCTTATCAATTAAGTAGTGATTTTAAAATATTTTTTAAATTTAATTTGGCTTTCATTTATTTATGATGACTTCTCATTGTAAAACCTTTAATATTCTTCTAATTTGAAGTTAATATATACCTCATAATTTAAAAAAAAACCCTTTTAGCTTCTAGGAGAATATTCTCGAAAATTCTCCTCTTGGAGAATATTCTCCAAAAGATTATTACCGAGAATTTTACATCTCTAGTATTATGTGTAAAAATTATCTGTGAAGGTGCAGTATAAAGGATGAATAAGTGTTTAATTTTTGTGTATTTGATTTCAGAATCAATTTGAATAGCTTATTTATTGAGTTTTTAAAAGTATAACATAATAATTCTAAAACTACACTAATTATGGAAATAATATAAAAAAGATTTTTCATTCTGTTTATGTCTATTATGTAATAACATGGTTTGTTGTAAAATTTGAACTTACATGCAATAAATATTCTTTTTCAAAAACTTTGTTATTTTTAAGTAGTTTAAGCTACAGAGTGGACAATTTAAGACCCAAAAGATATTTTCAATGTTTAATATTTATGATTTTTTTAAAGCCATCATACTGAAGTAAAATGCCTAAATGTGTCTTCATAGATGTTTTATATTTTATATATTTGTCAAATATTGAAATCTCTTCTTAGTTTTATCCTCAGCACAAAGTTAGTTACTAGTACTGTGGTGCCTCACCAACTCATAGAGGGCGCCACCAGGACATACCTAGAGGGCGCCACCATGACACTCTGCTTATCCACTCCAGCTGCCGTGCGCTTTCCCCGGAGGAGATTGGAGAAGGAGACGGGACTAGCCAGACGAGCGAGACGCGCTTGTCTTACGACGTGTAACTCAACCAATGTACCCACTCTTGTAAATAGTCTACTCTAATATATATCTTTATCACCCAACTTCGTGTCTTATTTTGAACCTCCCACAAAACTGGTGGCAGAAGAGGGATCGAAGTTTCAACGCCTCGAATAACGCGAAATCAAGACGGCCATCATCCAAGACGAGACGACATCACCGGAGACGAAAAGCCATCTCCCACGACGAATTTTTAACGACGACTATTCATCCCGACGACTACGGAAAGAGTCTGTATAGAGCTTGCAACACGACGTCTTGCACTGACCTCACCTAAGCGATCTTCAAAACGGTGAGTTAAAAAATTTCCTTATTGTTGATTATCGATGAGCTTTGGAGAAAAATGAAGAAGCTCAACGATATTATACCACATGCATTGTTGAAGGAAAAAACATCCAAGATTAAACTATTACATAGATTCGTATTCGGTACAGAAGGTGATAGGAAAAACCGAGAGAGACTCAGAAATTTTGAAGGTTATCTTTTGGACCAAGCTTTTGATTTCGAAAGCAAATTTCAAAAAGTAAAGAACGAATTTTCGTTAAACGACCTGATAGTCATATGCAATGTCTTAAATATTAATTTTGATGGTTCCATCGATGAAGTTATCAAAAGAATTTTGGATAATCTAAAGGATTTAAATGAGCTCGAAAAAATTAATCTAGATCCAGAAACTGATGTCGAAGATGTTGAAGATTCCACAATGCATAACAATACCCCATTTGTGAATTATGATGATTCTGAAAGTAATATAAAAGAATTTAAAAGTGGTGATATACCTGATCATCTTAAAGTTGTTGAAAAGGTGCCTAATATGTTAATGAATAACAGCATGAGTATTTGTATAAATTTTAACGACATTGAAAGTTTAGTTCCTAATTTTTCTGGTCAAGCTAATGAAAATATTCGGAATTGGTTAGATAATTTCGAAAGTGTTTCCCATATGTTTAAATTACATGAGGTGCATAAGTTTATATTTGCTAGAAGATGTCTGAAAGGAAATGCTTTATTATTAATTAGAAGTGAAAAAGGACTGAATTCGTATGATAAATTGCGGGAAGTGCTTTTAACTGAATTTTCTTGTGAGTGCAATTCTGCGCAGTTACACGAAATGCTTTCGAGCCGAAAAATTAAAGAGGGAGAATCCATCCGAGAATACTATCTGGTAATGAAAGAACTATGTAGCAGAGGCAACGTAGACGATAAAGCAATAATGCATTACATAATAAACGGAATTAACGACTCACCCAATAACAAATCTATTCTGTTTGGATGCCAATCCCTATCAGAGTTCAAAAACAAATTAAAGATTTATGAAGAAATTAAATTAAGTACTCATACCCAAACTAAAACAAAATATTTCAAGACGCCTGAGAAAAGTAATCCTAATATTTCCTTTCCTGATAGAACAGAGAGAACTCAAACCACCTCTTCGAATACACGCTGTTATAACTGTGGTATCCCTGGTCACAAGTCAGTAGATTGTAAAAACAAAAACAAAGGGAAAAGATGTTTTAAGTGTAATCAATTCGGAAACCATATTGCCAAAGACTGTGACGTAGTAGTTAAGAAGTCCCCTAAAACTGAACATTCCTCAAACCTTTCTGATGTGGAAAATAAACCTATCACAGATAAAAAAATAGTTGAAACCGTGCTGATACAGAATAAAGAAATGAAGCTCCTATTAGACACTGGTTCAGATTTAACTATGATTAGTTACGACGCCTACCTGAAAATTGGTTACCCAAAATTAAATTTTAACAGCTTGTCTGTGTCGGGAATTTCTGGTGAAGGTGTAACTCCCCTTGGTTTCTTTCACACTAAATTACAATTTAAAGACTTTTTTGTGGAAACTGAAGTTTATGTATTTAGAAAATTATGCTATGAAGGAGTAATTGGGATGGACGTAATTAGTAAATTAAACATCTCAATCAGTAGCAAAGGAATAGAGATTTTAGGCTTAAGAAAAAGTTTTCAAGTTGGCTATGCCGTAGTTGAAACCGAAACCACATCCGCTCAAGACTCTCAGGAATGCAAAATAAATGAAGCGCGTGAAGAAAAACAAAACAAAACTCGCGATGAAAAAGCAGAAATCACACCTGCCATTGAGACTAGCTGTCTCCGGCCGCCCGAAGAAGAAGAAAATAATTTTTTGTTTTGTTTGGCGAATGCAACCCAAAACGAAATCGATCTCACACACATAAAAGTAAGAAAACACCAAGACGAACTTTTATCGCTTCTTCAGAAATATATGCCTAACAAAAATAAAACAGTTGATGTAAAAATGAGCATCCGCCTTTCAAGTGATATACCGATTAGTTCCAATCCTAGGCGTTTGCCTCTAGTAGAGAAAAAAATTGTCGACGAACAAGTAATCCAATGGTTAGAGCAAGGAATTATTCGTAAAAGTGTTTCCGAATACAGTTCCCCAGTTGTGCTAGTAAAGAAAAAAGACGGCTCTGCAAGGTTATGTATTGACTATCGTCGCCTAAACAGAATAACATTTCGAGAACATTTCCCCCTTCCATTAATTGACGACATTCTGGATAGTTTGCAAGATGCTAAAGTTTTTACCACATTGGATTTAAAGAATGGTTTCTTCCATGTGGACGTCGAGGAAAGTAGTAAAAAGTACACAGCTTTTGTAACTCACTCAGGACAGTATGAATTCAATAAAATGAGCTTTGGATTGGCTAATAGCCCCAGCGTCTTTCAACGTTACGTTCATCACATTTTTAGTGACCTTTTAAAAGAAAACATCGTAAAGATTTACATGGATGATTTGATCATTCCGTCAGAAGATGTAGATCTGGGAATAGAAAACCTAAAACGTGTTTTGCAAGTCGCTTCCGACCACGGGTTAGAACTTAATATTAAGAAGTGTCAGTTCCTCCAAACAAAGATAGAATTTTTGGGACACGTCATTGAAAACGGGAAACTATCCCCATCCCCATCAAAAGTAAAAGCTGTTTTGAACTACCCTGAACTGAAAAGCACTAAAGATGTACAGAGGTTTCTTGGTCTAACAGGCTATTTTAGGAAGTTTATTCCAGCCTATTCTGCTATTGCGAAGCCCCTCAGCGACCTACTTCGTAAAGATGCCCCTTTCCAATTCTCTCCTTACCAGAAGGCTGCGTTCGAGAAACTTAAACAGGTGCTATCTAGTAACCCTGTTCTTGGCCTATTCTGCCAGAAAGCCCCAACAGAAATACACACAGACGCTAGCATAGATGGTGTAGGTGCTTGTTTAATGCAGAAATCCATGATAGACAACCAACTACATCCGGTTTACTACATGAGTAGGAAAACGTCCGAAACAGAACGCAAACTAACAAGTTACGAACTAGAAGTTATGGCTGTAGTTGAAGCCCTGAAAAAATTCAGACCATACGTGTTAGGTATCGCCATTGTAATCATCACAGACTGTAATGTTTTCAAACAAACGATGACTAAAAGAGACCTTTCAGCGAAAATCGCTCGGTGGGCCCTTATGTTAGAAGATTACGATTATACCATCGAACATCGTCAAGGTACGAAAATGCGGCATGTAGATGCATTAAGTAGGAACCCAGTTTGCATGCTAATACAGGATAGTCTATTACTACAGATAGGTAACTCCCAAAACACAGATGAAAAATCCCGAGTAATTAAAGAACTAATTAAAAGCGGTAAACCATGCGACGATTACATAATGAAGGGTGACCTCCTCTACAAGACGGTTAAAAGTAATGACGTAATAGTTATCCCAGAAGAAATGCAGATGTCCCTTATAAGAAGTGCCCATGAGAAAGGACATACAGGGGTTAAAAACACAGAAAAGCACATCGAGGATTACTATTTCATTCCCAAGCTTAGAGAAAAAATAGAAAAGGTCATTTCAAATTGCGTACACTGTATTCTTGTGAACCACAAACGTGGAAAGAAAGAAGGTTTCCTTCATCCCCTCCAAAAAGAAGACGCGCCTCTTAACACTTATCACATAGATTTTCTAGGACCCTTAGAGAGTACCAACAAAAACTACAAATATACTAACGAGCTACAGCAAACTATTAATTCAACGTATCAAAGAAGTATCGATGCTACCCCATTCGAACTACTCGTCGGAACTAAAATGAAAACAAAGACGTTAAACTTAAAAGACGCCCTTGAAGCCGAATTTCGAGAAATATTCAACCAAGATCGGGAAAAATTACGCAAAGATGCTAAAAGACAAATAATAAAAGTACAAGATCAAAATCGAAAAACCTATAATCTAAGAAGAAAACAACCGAAAACCTACAAGTTAAACGACATTGTCGCTATCAAAAGAACACAGCAAGGACCTCACCTAAAGCTTAAACCAAAATATCTCGGACCTTACAAAATAACGAAAATTAAACCCAATCAATGGCACGTATGACGTTCAGAAAGTCGGGTTTACTGAAGGACCTCTTAATACAACAACTTGTTCTGAATATATTAAACCTTGGAATTGTCCTCTTTAGAGCCGGAGCTGCTGCTTTTTCGTTCTCTTTTCAGAACTGCAGTCCTCCTGTCTGATGTCTGTCTTCCTTTTCCTGTCGTATCCTGTGAACTCTTCCTGTATCTACCCGTGATCCTGAGGGCAGAATCCATGTCAGGAACGGCCGAAGTTGTGGTGCCTCACCAACTCATAGAGGGCGCCACCAGGACATACCTAGAGGGCGCCACCATGACACTCTGCTTATCCACTCCAGCTGCCGTGCGCTTTCCCCGGAGGAGATTGGAGAAGGAGACGGGACTAGCCAGACGAGCGAGACGCGCTTGTCTTACGACGTGTAACTCAACCAATGTACCCACTCTTGTAAATAGTCTACTCTAATATATATCTTTATCACCCAACTTCGTGTCTTATTTTGAACCTCCCACAGTACTTTAAAAAATTGTTGATCACTTATTTATTAATTGAGAAAAAATAGTTCAATATTTGGTTGTTCTAACTGTATTAATTACTTAGTTGAAAGCTTAATAATTTGGCAAATGCTTTTCTTCAACATGTCTTTATTAGTTTTTAGAGGATGGTTAATAGTGTCTTTGAATTATACGTTCAATAGCGTTTAATTACTATCTAAAATTGTAGAAAATCTCCTAATTTGATTAAATGTGATGGTTAATGTTAAAAATTTTTGTTTAAAAACGAAATTATAAAGAAGATTTTTATGTTCAGTGAAAGATTTTTTTTCTTAGAAATCAGATATATAGGTTTGAATTGGTGATGCTCCTTTCCGGATTTTTAATTAAAGGTAAGTGGAGTTATAAAAAAATAAAGTGTATTTCTAGCTATCAATTTCAATTTTTAAAGGTTAATTAATGTTGGTGTAACTAGGGACTTTGACATGCAAAAAGGGCCAAATCTCTAAGTACAAAAACACAATGCTGAATAAATGTAAAACATAATCCCTCTCCTGTATTCCTTTAAATATTTCTCAAACCAAATAATTTGTAAATAACAGTTAGAGGTACTTTAAGGATTAAGTCAAGCGTCGAGCAACTGTGGGTGCACGAGCCTTGCACGGGTGGAGTGTATTATAGATTTAAAAGTGGACGTGAGATTTTAATTGGTTCCCCCCCTGGTGATATTTTGCTAGACCCCCTTTTTTACTTCACGTAATTTATGGACGTCCCCTTATATCTTCTTTCGAAATAGTGTATCTTTTTTTCTTTCTCTTAATTCATTTAATTTGTTCTATTATAATTCAATCTAAGTGAAAACAAATCAGTTGAAATTATAACAGTTATTAGAAGCCCCAAAATGTCTAATTATACACGGAGGTTTATTTATTTTTTTTATTTTTTAAATTTGACCTGTAATTATTTGTTGTAAGGTAAACCATGGTGTCGCCACATTTACTACATAAGCTTATCCCCGCACTTCACTCTGGCTGGTTGGTGCGTTCGGTAACAATAGAAACCAAAATGATATGATTAGACAATTCAATGATAAGAGTATTGTTTCCGTTGTGTTAGAGGTTACGATTTTCCGTCTTATCATCCGATGGTGGGAAAAGGGTGAAGTCCAATCTTTCTCGTGCCACCCACTTCTGACTGTGGGAAATCGTTTCAAATCCGTCAATCGCAACGAATTGTATCAAACAACTGAGCTAAGACCTGTGTGAGATTGTTATGGCGCAAGAAACAACCGATATCTATGAATGGAGAATCGAGAACTTCAGCTCCTGGTGCAATGCTGTGCACGGTAAAATCATTCGGAGCCCAACTTTCTTTTTCACACATTTTGAGAAAGCAGAACTGTTCCCGAGAGGCGTGAGTGGTTGTAACGATCACATGGAGGTTCACCTCTCTAGTATTAAAAGTGACTTCACCGGTACCTTGTCCTTCATTGGTTCGGATGGATCCTTGATATGCAAGCAACAGGTGAAAAGAAAAGGCGAAAATGTTCTTAGACTTCCGCCTGGGTCCAAATTCGAAGAGGTGGTAGACAAACTCAGAAAGGTTAAACAGGAGGACCAACTCACCTTACGGTTCAGCATTCAGGGCGGTGAAGATTACAAGCAGTGCATGTGTACCGTTATAGGTGTGTTGAAAATATCTTTGAAAATAGTACCGAAATTCCTCGCAAGCATAAAGTCGGATGAATCAGCAGGAATTTCATTCATTCCTTACTCTTCAAAAAAAGATCACGAAGGAATGTTTCTAAAAGCAACTCGTAAGAATGAAAGAATACATCTCATTTTGCAACATAAAAAAAAGAAAGCAAAAGCCGTTTTGGTCGAGAGCTGTACGCAGCTGCTGAGCAGTGACGACGCCCTCTTAAGATGTGAAGAGAATAAGCACGTATTCAATGAAGAGGAAGCATGGAGATTCTCAGATTCATTGAAAATCTATGGAGTGGAGGTAAAAAGCAACACTCTATACTTGCAATTTAAAATTACTAATGGCCATTTCATTAACAGCAACAATCACTTACTTTATCATAAAGAAGTAACTATAGTGCCAAATAGTGCGACTTGCTTAATTGAGCAAAAATCCTCTCAGAGTCCTGTTTCTTCAAATCAGTGCGAGGATTCATCGACTGTACTTAAAAATGACTTAATGTGCCTTTACCAGGACCAGGACTTTACCGACTTCCAACTCAAGTGTGACAGTGTTTCCTTCCCTGTCCACAAAGCAATCCTGAGTGCCCGGTCCCCCGTGTTAAAGACCATGTTCTCCACTGACATGGTTGAAGCAGCGTCCGATTGTATGGAGATAGGAGACCTGGACCCATCTACCCTAGCCCTCTTCCTGACCTTCCTCTACACCGGTGCCGTGGAGGACCTGCAGTGTGACAGAGCTCTCAAGCTCTACTACGCGGCCGACAAGTACCAGGTCCCCTCCCTCAAGAGGGAATGCAGTGATTTCTTGTGTTCCAACGTGTCCATTTCGAATGTTTGCGACATCCTGTCCCTCGCGGACAGACACCAAAACAAAGAACTCATAACAATCTCACATAGTTTCATTTTGCATAATTACAATGATGTTTTGAGATCGAAAGATTGGGAAAGGTTTATGGAAAGAGATCCTTTGCTTGCTTTGAAAACTGTGACTCAATTCGCTGCCAAAGATTGTGTTAGAAAACACGATCCTTAGTAAGGCTTTTCTCATCTAACAATCAAGTTCATTAATTATATAGTTTTCAATTATATTTCCCAACTCTCAGTTATGTAAAAGAAGTGTAATAAAGAATGAAATCGTTCCTTTTTACAAATGAAAAACGACTTAAAACCAGATATTTACTGCCTGGACACGGCTTACTAGATACTTATACAGGCTAGCCGAGTTTTAAACAATGAAAACCATTTGACAACTTTTACCGCTTGGAGCGCTACAAGACCTACCTATATCACCCACCGCCTTCAACACTGTGGATATGCTTTGCCAGTTGGTCCAGTATTGCCATCTGGATTTGCAATGATTTCCGTACTCGGCTAGCCTGTATAAGTATCTAGTAAGCCGTGGCCTGGAGATCCGCCTCAAAGATGTCAAGTTGCTCAGTGACGCCTTATGGCGGCTTTACACCACCGAGGTTTGCGGGACGCGATTTGCGGCGAAAACGGGAACCGCAGAAACTCAGCGACCGCTCGAAAGAGGGCGCTAGAATCGATTTACCACACTAGCGGCTGCCGCGCGGGAACCAAAACTGTCGCGGCGGCATTAGCGGCAGCCGCTAGTGTCGTAAATCGATTCTAGCGCCCTCTTTCGAGCGGTCGCTGAGTTTCTGCGGTTCCCGTTTTCGCCGCAAATCGCAAATCGCGTCCCGCAAACCTCGGTGGTGTAAAGCCGCCATTAGAGACGGTGAGCCGAATCGCGACTAAAAACAAGTGTTTCGCTGAACTTTGAGGCCCCAACTGACCCCCTTCCACCGCCCCTCCCAGCTAGCTGACGGTTATTTTTGTAATCAGGAAAGTCAGTACCATCTCCAACAAGTTCCATCAATGGTGAGATGACTTTTTTTTTCACTTTTTTTTTTGCAACTTTGACCCAACCCACCGCTACCAGACCAGCTGACGCGCGATTCCGTAATCAGCACCACTATCGCGTCATATCAAAATCGTGTATGCCCAGATGACTTTTTAAAATTTAACTCCAGCTCCCGTACTATTATTCTCCTTCACAAGGTATTTGATTGTCGAGTTATCAGATAATAAGGCCGCTGATAAGCACGTGCCCGATTCTATCGTGACGTCTCCCTTTCTCGCGTTGTCTGGCTTCTTTCAAAATCACTTATATCCTAGTCTATAGTTGTTGGTGAAGTCGTTATGGAGAGAGAAACATTACAAGTCTGCGAGTGGAGAATCGAGAACTTCAGCTTATGGAACACTGAGGTACACGGTGATTACATTAAAAGTCCACAATTCGTTCTAGAATGTGTTTACCAAATGAAACTGTATCCGAGATGGGGTCAGGACGAACAGATGATGGTGAATATTTATGATTCCAAAAAATTCCAGTTTCCACTTCCGGTTGGCAACCTGTCGTTCATCGGTTCAGATGGATACCTCCTTTGCACAAAACGAGTTCAATATAGTAACATCAGATCTGATGGATGGGACTACGTGATTTACTCGGGGCTCAAATTCGAAGAGGTTGCGGCCAAAGTCAAGAACAAAGGGGACCGACTAACCCTGCGTCTCTGTTTTCTGAGTGAGGAATGGCAAGCGGAGGCTGTAAGTACAACTTTGGATGTATTGAACTTATCCTTGAAAATAGATCCGAAATGGATTGAAAACTTGAAATGGGATGATTCTAAAAACATTTCTATCATACATTACTCTAAGAGAAATTTCTTGGATGAATTGCTTTTGAAAGCAGACCGGAATGACGGAACCATACAATTCGTATTGGAGTTATGTACTAAAACTGTAAAGGCAATTTCAGTTGAAAGTAAGTTTAGTTTACAAAGAAGTGACAAAACTCAACTAAGAAACGAAGAAAAGAAGTTCCTTTTTCGCAAATGCGAACCGTGGACTTTCTCAAAATCATCGATGGACGAATTGATGGAAAATGGCATCACCATGCTCTTGAGTTTGAAAATTCTCAACGGTGACATAATTGAGAAAAAATTAAAAGCTCCTAAAGAAATCAGTGTAGTTCCGAAAAAAACCGTCTGCTTCTTGGATAACTCTCTAGGGAATAATAATTCCGATACCGGTAATTATGTGATGGCGTTCACAAAATATTTTATGTGCGTGTGTGTGGGTGTGTTTGTTTCCTATTTCTTAAATTTAGTATTGCAGCGAAGAATTTAGTTCTTAATTTTTCATTAATTTTCTTTATTTGCCGAGTATTTCCTTTTTTATAAAAATTAATTATCACTTCCTACCTTTTATTTTGGGTATTAGAGAGTATTTTTTCTAAAACTGAGTACTTCTTATTTTTTAAGTTAAGTTTAAGTGTTAAGTTCAAGCTCTCTGGCTTAATAGTTCTTGATTAAGAGTATTACAGTGTATTTCTTATTTTGAGAATTTATCACCATATTTCATTAGATTTCAATGTCTATATATTTTGATTTTAATTTTAACACAGTGTGATATAAAAACTAAATTATGATAACCAATTAATAATATTAGTTCAATATATTCCCATGTGTTAATGTGTATTTCGTAATTATACGTTATTTGATGTAAAATTTGAACTAAAGCCCTGCAATAAATATCTTTATTCAATAATTTTACGTTGTGATTTTAGTTTGTTACATACAACAGAAAGTATGTACAACTTAAGACTCAATATAATTTTTTAATCTGTACTATTAATGTTTTTATGAAATATATTTTATCATTCAAATTTTAAAAAAAATCAAAAATTTGTAGACCTTTGGTTTTCATAGATATTTTATATTTATTAATCAAATTATTAAAATCTCACCCCTCTCAAGTTAATTTTACCATTGATTAAAAGTAGATAATTAAAAAAAATAATAAAAAAGTATTTGTTATTGATACTGTAAAAAAATTGGAATCTTAGTAATTTGAAATAAAAAAGTTTTGCTTAAAATGTCTATGAGTTTTAAAGTTTGGTTAGTAATTGCCCTTCAATTATAATATTAATCATATTAGGTTACATTTGAAACGGTTTGATTGCAGAAAACCCCCCATAATATGATTCTGCAAGATGTTTTATGTCAAAAAGTTTTGTTTAGAAACAAAATTGTAGGTTTGAAATCAGATCGGTATATTGAAGATACTCCTATTCGGATTTTCTAGTTAAAGGTAAGTCGAGTCACGAACATAAAAAAGTTATTATAAGTGTGATTAATTTACTTTCTTAACATTAATTGTTGTTGCTGTAACTGGGGACGTAGACCATTATTCTAGGAATCAATTTTGATGAATTGCTATGGGTTATTTAGTTTCTAAATAGTGACTTTTACTAAATAGAACGCTCTTAGAAACAGCATTAAAATAATTAAATGTATGATTAAAAAAACAACCTAATTTCTTTTTCAAAAAAAAAAATCTAATTTTATTTTCTGGTTTTGTGTTTGTAAAACTGGTCAACTTAATTTAATTTGGTTAAAATATAAGCTACATATTTTGAAATGTTTTAGTATAAAGAGAAATTAATGATAGTGTTCAGTAGAACTACATAATAGTAGTTAAGCAACACAGTTATAGTTTCAGTTTCGATTGTTAAAGTAATGAAACTTACGTAGACAAATTTAGAATGATTGTGTAGGTGTAGTCTAAGTTTACAGGACTTAGTTTTGAGTAATTGAAGGGGGTTTTTTTTTGCAACGGAAACTGTGTTGAGAATCAATATACGAGCAGTTATATTTTAGCGTTTGTTTAATAAAATTTTAATAAAAGCATTATAATTATTTATAAATAAGTTATATCCTAGAACTTGATAAATTGATCACCAAAAATCTAGCAGTTAATTTCCAAGCAGCTTATCGATTTTCTCCAAACAATTATTAAACATTTATTTTTTGTTGCCAAGACCATTAAATAAAATAAATTTATCTACTAGTTAAGTATATTGTTGTGATTCTCTAGTAACTCTTTAATTATAGAGTGTTTTCAGGTGACGTCACAACCGGTTATTTTCTTTTAAGTGTGTACCTTCTGTAGGGCTTTTAACTGTTGCTAAGGCCGTTGTTTATCTGTTGCTAAGGCGGTTTTTAGGTATGGGATCACGTGATTGCAAATTCTCCAATAGAAGAATTCCACGGCTAGTAATTTCTGTAACTGTTAACCTCTGTACGGCAAAAAACTGTAACATCTTCTGTTGTTAAGGTCGTTGTTAGGTCCAAGTCATGTGATTGAAAATGCTCTATTGTTAAACAACCATTCACTAGTGACTCCACTAATCTACGATGGAATTAAAGTGCACCAAAAAGTAAAGGTATACAAATAGGCAACTAAAACGGTAAATAAATAATCCAGAAAGTTACCAAATCTAATTACTATCAAAAGTAATATATTTTTGAACTCAGATTTCAGTCATTCTTCTAAAGCACCTCAGATAATTGAACCACAAATATGGAAATGCCACCACCACAAAAGTTGGTAATTAAAAACATCAAAACCATAAATAAAAAAACAAGCAATTATCAGCACAATAATCGATCACAAACACACAAGGGGGAAAAAACGCAAAACTGACTGAAACTCAACAAAAACCGTTACTTTTTCGAATGAAAAACGACTTAAAAACGAGGTTTTTTCCTCCCCTGGAGATACTCCGCTTTCATTCTATAAAATTGGAATATTAGAGAGAAATAAATGTTCATTTAGAATTCCCTTTTATTGAATACCGATCGAACGAAAGGGAAAAAATCCCGTTAAAAAACGGTTTTTTAACGTCATTAATGTTTCCATTATAAGGAGGTTGAATGAAAGGGAAGGTTCACGATTTCTCCAGCGAGAAAGTTTTATTGGTTATAAAGAACGAGATGTAGGAATTTATTAGGGGACGTCCATAAATTACGTGAAGTGTTTTTCCAAAATTTTGGACCCCTCCCTCCTACTTGGTGAGATTTTGCTAGACCAATTCCCTCCCCCAAAATTCTCACGAGAGATTTTCTCGCAATCACTTTTAAACAAATTAATTTATTTAATATGTTCTATTTAAGTCTAATCGGCATTGCACTTAACATACATATTGCAAAAGTTATGATACAAATGCATGTTGGAGTCAAAAATATGGTCTTAACTTATCAAGACTGGACTGGCTAAAAATTCGTTGCCTTGACTTATCTGCACATTTTTTTCTAAACTTGTGCTAAAAAATATTAAAGAAAAAAAAACTGTATTTTCTAAACTAAAAGTTGACGTGAGATTCCCCCTAGTGAGATTTTTTTTTATTATTGAAACAAATTTAAAATCTCCCCATGCTCCAAAAAGTATAACATGGCGCTTGCTAGACCTTTTTTACCTTATATAATTTATGGACGTCCCCTTATTTCTTCTTTCGAAAATGTGGGTTTTTTTTCTTTCTCTTAATTCATTGGATAACGTATTCCCTTTGGCAGCCTTCGTGCTTTTACTTTTCAAGAAATTTCGCGGGAAATTTTTCAATTATTTCCCTTCAATTTTGGTAACATAGTTGCAGTTTATTATTATTATTTGAGTATTTCGATTAAAATAACTTTAATAAAGATATAATAGAATGTAACTCTTCTTTTGATTATCAAAATTTATTACATATTAATTTCAGTACTCATCACTGAAATGCAAAATAAGGACTGAAATAAACTAATTTGCAGATTTAAAACACCCATTTTTTCGTAATAACAAGCAAGTCTGTTTTACAAATTAATTTGGGGTGTTTTTTTTGGGAGGTAGGAGACTCGACATTATTTATAAGTCCCTCCCCTTTTCTCTTCCATTTTACGTTCTATGAAGTGTTTTATAACGCTCACAAGTAGAATTAGAATCTTAGTGCACTTAATGATTAAATTTTTTTTTATAATATTGAATACACTTAATTTTCGCTTTGATCCACAAAAATTATTCCTAAGCCCCCTCTATGCACATATATTAAGTTAAAATATAGGCTTTATAGAACACTTTTTGTTTTTTAAACAGAGTTCAAAGTACAAAAAGGGGGTCTAAAACAAGTTTCAATTCGTTTTTCGTTTAACTAAATTTCAGGGTTTGAAGGGTTCTCCATCTCCTTTATAAACGTTCCTGGAATTCTAATAGGGGTGGGAGTCTAAGGGGACCTCCGCAATTTTTTTTTTAAATATTTGACACTTAAGAGTATAATTCTAGCTCTTTTTGATACACTTTGTTTGACACCCAAATAAAAAAGAAATCACCCTGGCTATACGAATAAATATAGAAAAACTTAAAAAAAAATAGCTATAGTAGAGCCCCGATTATCCGCGAGCGGTTGATCCGCGGTGCGGATTATCCGCGAGTGCCACGAAAAAAAATTTAGTGATTTAGATGTATTTTTAGTGATTTAAGTGTATTTTAGTGATTTAGGTGTAGATTTAGTTGTATTTTTAGTGATTTAGAAGTGGAGGAAAGGTTTCTGCTGCACTCTACATATTTTAAAAGTTTTACACATCATGTTTTTTGGGCAATAAAGCATAGTTTTTATGCTTAAATATTTTTTTTCGTGATTTAACCTCATTTTAGCCTATTTTTGGGTTAGCCGCGATTTTCGCTATCCGCTGTACCCTTGCCACCCAATTCCGCGGATAATCGGGGCTCTACTGTACTTAATTTCAGGGGGGGGGAGATAAGAGATAAATTTCGATAGCTAAAAAACTCAACTCCAATTAAATTTTCACAAAGCAAAGACATAAAAATATTTAATCAGCAATCATCGCTCCAAATCAATAAAACTCTTATTTCGAACCAATTTAACGCACAGCCACCCCTTAAACTCCCATCCATCGTAAAATCGGTATTTACGACTGTTTGTTCTAACTGTAACCGAGCGGGGCATTTATCAGAGACCTACTACTGTGCCCTTTACGACTGCTACTGAAAAAGACTTCTATACTTCTACTGCTGCCCCGCGGAGTTAATTTAAATATCGAGTTTAGCTGTATTTCATCCTGCGGCTATTAACCTTGTTTTATGAGCTGGAAAAAACGGAGGGCGCTACATCACTCTTGAAGGTCCTATTAACTCGGGGTGGTTTTCGGGGGTTGCATTCGAGGGGTTGAGGAGGAGAGTGACCTAAGTCAGAGTGTAAGAAAAACGAGGTGAGAAGGGTTTAGGGCAAAGGTTCCCTAACTTTTTGGGACCACCACCCCTTTTTCGAGAAAAAAAATTCAACCGCCCCCTTACAAATTTCCCCCGCTTATATTTTAAAAGAACTTTATATCAACGTTGTAATAAAGATACTCAAATTTATAACAAATCGAAGATTTTGTAAAGATAGTATATGAACAAATTCAGAAGTTAAGTTTTCTACGCTCCTTAAAATTTAATTTAAAATAATTGGAAACAAATTTGACTCTACCTTTTTTAAAAATTTGATTCTAAAATGATTCTATACCTAATTCTGAATATACTGAAACCCTTTGTGTGATACCCAGGGCGTACCCCCTATGCTACGCCCAAAGAAAATTTGGTATCCCCCAGAAAATTTCTTTTTTCATCTTAAATTAGTGATCCACAGGTAAAGGGGGGTCCAAGGGTCCTCCCCCGGGAAATTTTTGAATTTTAGCATGTCAAAAAGGATTTAAAGCTACTTTTACGGGATTTTTTAACGTTTTTATGTATTAAAAATATAATTTATACATTAAAAAGCAATCATTTAAAAGTAATCAGCGCCCACTTTTACTCTGAATACTCCAAGTTACCCAAAACTGAGTCCGGTTGACTTAGGACGTTGTCGTTCACAGTATCTTGTTTATTTAGTGGGCTGGCGGTTTAATGATTGGGCTTTATGGAAAAAGAGTGAGTTATAGGATAAGGTGGGGTAATTAGTGTGCATAGTTGTGCAAAGATATAAATCACTAGGGTTGTAAGTTAGGAATGTTGTTTTACGAAAGAAGATAATGTTGTTAGGATAGCTGGCTGGAAGGTGAAACGGGTTCTTGAGGAGAAAAGTACTCTGTGTTTGAAAAAAAAATTATTCCATTTAGTATTATGTTTCTTTGTAAGCAGATATATTTTTAACTCCTCTGAGAGGGTATTTCACTCCTTGAAAATCGGAATTACTCCTTAAAAAATTAAACAGGAGTATTTTCACCCTTTGAATTTTTCACAAAGGTTTAGTAGCTTAAACCTTCAGCCACGGCATCCTAATTATCGTACTTTTTAATTATGTTTTCATACAGCCATAGAGTTAATTTTTTTCATTTATTGATCTAATAAATAATTCTAAAAAATTGTTCTAGTAAGT
The DNA here is from genome assembly GCA_963680715.1 of Tetragnatha montana. NCBI lineage: Eukaryota > Metazoa > Arthropoda > Arachnida > Araneae > Tetragnathidae > Tetragnatha > Tetragnatha montana. Next base: position 6,063,898 of record OY796678.1, on the reverse strand, counting down.
TTGATTGATTGAAACCCAAAATAGCATTCTCAATTTTGTTTTTCAATTTCATTTTGTCCATTAAAAAGTAAGCATTTTTAATAGAAATTTTGTCTCTGTATATGTAGTTTATGCTATTTCCGTATTTCACGCCTCCTAAAAAAACACAAGGAGTATTTTTACTCCTCCAAAAAAATCCTAAGAATAACACTGTCTGTAAGTCTGTATGGTTCAGTTTAGTTTAGTCTAGGTTACATAGGAAATGTATTTCGACCTACTTGATGAAGCTAAACTCTTAAGTTCATGGAAAAACATAGAAATAAAATAAAAACTTTTTATTCCTGGAAGCTCGGAATAAAAGATCAAGGAAGAAAGAAATAATATTAAAAAACAACTTAAATAAATAGTAATAATAGAATTAAAGATTTTTTTTCTAACTGAAATATTATTAGAATTGTGTTGAAAAGTAAAAAAATATAGTGTTACTGGATTTTTTAAAGTAAAAAATGCTAAATTATAATCGAAATATGTTAATAAATGTTTTATTAAAAGAAGAGTAGGGTAATATACTTTCAGGTAAAAATATCCATAGATACTTTTGAAGATTATAAATATGTGTTGGTAATTCCATGAAATTATTCCATCAAGGAATTCGATGTTTTAAAATGCATTTTTCAAGATTTTTTAAAACAGTTTTCTCTGATATTTAGGATGGGCAATAAAAAGAGTTTGAAGCGGATATATTATTAGCTTTACATCCATGCAGATTGTAATTAAAATGGCGGCGAATCGTTCATTTTCCTGTATATAAAGGACCAAAAGCCCTCTTTTTCGTCTTTTCTTTTTGGATTAAATTCCTTTTCTGTAACTCCAGATAGATCAGGGATCTCCGCATGTAAAAGGTCTCTATATCCACCCAGACAAGCTAACCATATTTATCTTACCTTTCCATCTTACAACAAAGTCTTAATTCACGGCTAATTTTATTCACAGACAAAAAAAAGGACAAGACTTCTTCAAAGCCGCTTTACACAAAACCTTTACTTATAGGTAGAATTTATATACTGTTCCCCCCCCCTTTTAACATGAATCGAGTAGCTGAATCCACCCCTAAACTTATTTCTCTCATCTCTCCGTCCCATAAGATCCACTTCTGAAGTCTTAATACTCGGCTAATTTTATTCAGAAACGAAAATAAAGTCATAAGACTCTTTACACAAAACCTTTTTACAGCAACACAAAGAAAAGCCCAACTTCTTTCAAAAACCGTTAAAATTATGCGTTTTTCTTCCGCACATAACCAAAGCGCTTTTTGATCTCTCCTAACCGACGGTTTTATGCACGTAATGATTAGATTCACCAAATCGAATATTAAATTCGAGAACCTTTTAGGTGGAGAGGGGGAAAAAACACCTCCAGACACATAAATAATCTGGGAGCAGTCCATAAAATCCCTCTCTTTCTTAAAGATTCTTCCCCGTAATTCCCCAAAAAGTCCTTACAAAGCTTTTTTTGCAGCCTTAAAACAACTACTCTCGATTAGTGCTCTGGATTAGAAATTCAAGTACCGATGGAAGAAATAACTCTTTTTACGAGAAGGGGCTTTTTTTGAGGGGTAAAGTGGATTATGTCAAATACCCATCTACTATTAATAGTTAAAGAGGGGATCGATTCTTGTTGGTATCGATTTATAAGTATAAGATTAAGTAATGTTAGTTTAATCACGGCTTACTAGATACTTATACAGGCTAGCCGAGTACGGAAATCAATGCAAATCCAGATGGCAATACTGGACCAACTGGCAAAGCATATCCACAGTGTTGAAGGCGGTGGGTGATATATAAGTAGGTCTTGTAGCGCTCCAAGCGGGAAAAGTTGTCAAATGGTTTTCATTGTTTAAAACTCGGCTAGCCTGTATAAGTATCTAGTAAGCCGTGGTTTAATATACAGGGTGTTTCAACAAAGAAAAAACTCTGCACAGCCAGATTCTGGACTCTGGAGTACATAAGAAATGTTCAAACGTGAACATGGTTATTTGGATATTTATGCGAGACCATGATGTCAGAAATAACATCTGCGCATGCACGCGTGCACCGTGGAATGAAATGACTAAGCTTCGTCTAATATGACGTCACTTTTTTTTTCTTCTAAAAAACGCGTTGTAGAGATATAGTTCTTTGGACAATTTTTACGTACTTTTTATTATTCTTATATATGTACTTCATGTGAGGCATCTTATGGTGCAGAGTTCGGTTTGGCAATACTTACTGAAAAACCCTCCCGAAGCAAAAGTCAGGTTGCGGCCCCGAGCGCTACTGTACATGTACACAGGGCGGCTTTAGGCCGATTTTACCAATTGAACCAAATTAGGCCCTTTGGTTTAAATTTAAGTGGGACAAATCGTCTGATGTACTTCTAGATCAGGGTGAATTGATAATTCTAATCAACCCACTCATGAAATTCTCAAAAACGTACTACTTCTCTCTCCAAAGAGGGTACCATGTGAAAAATAATATATAAATAATTATAAATATAAATATAATTAAGTGAATAAAGCATGTGATTTGTTTTCCTAAAGGCGCATGTTGAAAGGCGAAAGGTCCCCCCCCCGCATGAAATTAAGTCTGGTAACGGCCCTGCTACTGTTAAGTCACTTTCACTTCCAAATCCTCTCTTCTCCACATCACAGAAGTGCCCATCCTACACAGTTGATTTAGCATCCGGGATTTTCAACACCCGTCCACCCACACCAATCTATCTATCCACTAATTCCACTCAGATTAAGGAGCGGTTAAGAAGGGGGGTGGAATCGAGAGTACTGTTCTTTTTCTTTCTTCCACGAAGGATTGATTTCCGTTGAGTGGAACTGTCTGAAGAGGTTCCTTTTTTTTTCCTTACACCAGCGAAAGGGGGGGGGGTGTAAGTGTAAGTGGATGTTTTGCCTAATGACTTAAGCCCTGATTTGAAGTAAAACGGGACTTTGAAACGCTCTTAAAGTGTTGGGATTAGGTTTTTTTTTTCAGAACGGGGAGGTGTGTTTTCCCTTTTGTGTAAAGATAGGGGGATTTGTAGGGATAAAAAACGTCGTTAAGAGATTTAATGTGTAGTTAAGGGGATGATGATTTTGCCAAGGGGTAAGAAGACCCCCTATTAACATAATTTTCTTTTTCGATTTCTTTCTCGTGGATGTTATCCATTGGGCGTGACCTTTTTTTAATTGGAAAAGAAGTTATCGGAAATTAATGATAATGTATTGATTAAAGTTCTTAATTCAGTGAAATAGCAATAAAAAGTCGAAAAGGTATCAGTTGTTAAGACTTAATCCCCCACCTGGAGAGTTCCTGAATCTTTAAATGATAATTTACGGATAATTTTAATTTTTTTTTAGTTTTTATCATAAGCAAATTCTAACACGTAAAAGATGTAAAAGGAAACCGAAATTCTTAAGTTAACAGAAATGGCAACATAACTTGCTAATTAAAAACTTAGTTATTTTTATTTAAAAAAGTTGAGAAACTTTAAAAATGTTCCAGTTTTTTATAACCTTATATTCAGAACATAGGATATATTATATTAAATTTACTGATGCTTAAAAAATTGACTAAAATTACCAAATTTTGTCAGTAATATTTCAAACATCGTTTAATACTGATTACCCAATATTGACTGACTTTTAAAATAATCACTCCATAATAAAAGAACAACAGTTATGAATGTATATTATCTGATGTTCCCTTAAGGAAAATAATTTCATCTCTCCATATAGATGGCCAACAATTACGGAATTGAAAATAAGTTCTGATGTTCCCTTAAAAGGATAAAATCCGTTCTTCTCTTAAGAAACTATTTGAAACTTAGGCATGATGGCTGCTACAAACTTACTGAATATCCCACTCGAAAAAGATATTATTCTTACAACACCTAATTTCCCTAAACGCGCCCCAAATATATTCTCTAATCCAAATCGTTCCTATCTTGACCCAATTCCAGAAGAATTTCGGACATTCAGAGATGGCAGCGCACCCCATAATTAAGGCCACAGCGAACGGTTAAAACTCAAACCAATCCGTCACAAAAGACAAACTTCAATTCCAATTCCGAAAGTCCCTCCACCCCCCTCATTCAAATCAGACCCAATTACCCAAAGTCCAGAGACCCCCCCCCACCTGCCATTAAAAGATCAAGTTGTCCGTTCCTCCCCCCCAGGGGGAGCGACAGGCAGTTCGAATATCGAAAATGTGACACTGCCCAACTTCTCAAAATCGGGAATTGCATTAGATGGGCAGGGGAAGGTAAGTGTATAGGGAGAGCGTAGGGTGGGTGACCAGGCGTGGCTAAATATGTGGAGAAAAAGGGAGTAAAATAAAGAAAGATGGGAAGTATGAGAAAAATAGGAAAGCAGGAAAAAGAAGGAGACGAAGAGTTAAAAAGATAAATGATATGATGAAATAGATTCGTAAAATTAAGAATAATTTGATTTTTTTGGGGAATAATTAATATTCATTATTAATTTTTAAAAATATGGTGAAAAAATGACACAGACCAGAAGTTTGTTCACATTCTTATAATTTTTTGTAAAAACCAACAGTTATTTATCTAAACTTATAATTAGTAAAGTCTAAATCAAAAGAAATATATGATTGTGCCCGACTATAGTGTCACCAATCATTTCCGTTGGTGGTAACTTTGCAGTTATATTCTGTTCATCAACAGTGAACATTCCAGTTCCTATGGTATGAAAACTTCCCTTTTTCCCATCCCAAATCATAGTGTCCCATCCTGCCCCAAAACTTTTAAAAATAGGTTCTTACAAAAAAGCTTAAATCAACTCTTTAAGCTTAAATCAACTCTGTTTATTCATAAAGAATATATTATAGTGTTAACTAAACAGAATGAGATTGAAAATTTACTTTAAAAGTTTGAGTAGTTATTTTCGACTTGAAAAAACAATATTTTTCATTCATAGGTGCTTGCAGTTAAAATTATAAACAGCAACAAGTATGACTCAATGATACCTCAAACTGTTAGAAGACTCATAAAGTAAAAATAATTTATTTTTTTTTAAACTAGGGGGCCTGCCCCCTGCTCGCTATCGCTCACCAACCCCCGTAACTGCTTCGCAGTTCTTTTCAGATCGCTTCGCGATCTTAGCGAGCAGAGCTCGCTTGTTCATCTCAACAATCCAGCCTAACACTCTTCTCGACTTAATTAAGCCTCTTGTAATACCGAAAATACCTCTCTCTTGCTTATAAATAATTTAATTCGTATCATTCCCCTAAATTAACAACAAAAATGTTGCTGAAATGCATTCCTTTTTTAGCTTATAAATAATTTAATCGAAATGTTAAGAAATATCCAGCAAGTCTACTAATAATCATCAACCATTTTATAGAAAAAACATTGTTGAAAATAAAAGAAATTAGACTCATCATAAAACTCGCCTGTTTCTCTAGTGAACGGCAACAGAAAGAGAAGAAAAAATTAAAACTTTGAATCTTAATAACTCTAAAACTAATTAGAATTTTTTGAAAAACAAAACGCCAATATTTTTATAAAAAATAATTGTATGTGTGTTTAAAATATCATAGTTCTACTGTGATTAGTTTTTCTTTTATAACGAAAAAACCGAAAACCCATCAAAAATTTCGAAACTTTAAAACTTAATTACTCCAAAACTAATTCGAAATTCGAAAAAAGGGCGACGAGGTGCAAAACTTCACATCTAAGAGAATGCGGCTGCAAAAAATCATATTTCTGCTGCGAATAGATTTTGCTGGGGGCGAACTCGCAGCAGAAAAAAATAATTTTCGACTTTGACATTAAATAATTCCAGAACTAATTATCTCATTAATTAGCTATTGGAACGAAAAGGACCCTCATACATTTGTCTACAAATGGTAAAAATTTCAATAATTTCCGTTCCATAGTTTTTCAAAGTGACAATTCAAAATTGTCAAAGTGAAGATTTTCTGAAACAGCGGCGGCGGCAGCGGCAGCGGCGGCGGCGGCGACTGTTACTTTTTTTTAATATAGAGAGATTATTGAAGGTGTCCCACCCTGTCCCATGTCCCATTCTACCCCACTCTCCCCTAAAGAATTTGTAATTTAATTTAAATTAAAATATTATCGTGATATTTTCTATAGACCAGGGTTGGAAAAAAATATGTTTTTTTTTCTAAAAAAAAAACAAACAAAAAACGTGTTTTTTTGTTTTAAACATGTTTTTTTTTGTTTAAAACGTATTATTTGTTTTTTTTTTACACTCGACACAAATTCTAAAAAAAAAAACCATGATTTAAAAAAAATAAATTAAGTTAAAATTGAAAATGGATTAACAAAGCTACCCCTGACATCAGATGGCATCTTGAGCTTTTTAGCACCTATTTCTTGGAGCTTGGCCGAAGTAAAATGATTGTTTTGGAAATATGTTACTATGTCAACAACTTCAGCTTTAACATTAGAAATGTCAATATATATTTCTAAAAGGTTTAAGATACGAGCTGAACATTTATAAGTTATTATATGCATATTCATTTCAGTCCTTTTTTAGTTCATTGCATATTTTGACGACATTAGCAGCATTGATCGTTTAAAATATTAAAATAAAACAAAGAAAAGGTCAGTTATAAAAAAATATGATTTTCAAACAACTTTATTTGTATTTTTTATTAAATAACTTTCTAGAAAAAAGTCAAATAAAGTCAATCAAATAAAAATCAAAATCAGTTTTATATATTAATGCCATCTGTTCATAGAAAAAGAATTACTAAAAAAGTACATGTGTTTTAGACAATGTTTTTTTTTTGCTTTGTTTTAAACGTGTTTAAAACAAGTGTTTTAAACGTAACAACCCTGCTATAGACAGATTCAACTGACACTCTATGACCTTCTGCCTCCACGCAAAGGAGGGGTGGAAGGTAGGCGATGGGCTGACGGCCTTAAGATTAGCCCGGGGCCGCGACGTCCGGAATAATCCATTCAAAATAATCCGACATTACTGGAGATTAAAAGAGAGTACAAACAGTGTGACAGCACCGACAAAGGGGATCTCGAGGCGGCTAGATTTACATTTTAATAGAAATTATTTTGCGGTGTTAGTTTTGGAGATTATTATTTCAAAATTCGGGACAGTGTGTCGATGAAATGTATTCATTTTTGAAGGGAGTTTTTTTTTCTTTCTTCTTTTGATTCAAGTAATTCCGAAATCGCTCGTAAAGGATATTTTGTTCGATAGTATGTTGCGAAGAGTGTGTTTTGATATCTTGGTTTGAAAGAGTGGGAGGCTTAGAAGAACATTGGCCTAAGTATTAAATAAAAGAGTTTTAGTTTATTTTTATGTTTTAAAAGTTCAATCAATAATTTGCCTGTTACATTGTAAAAAAAATCCCGTAAAATTTACGGTTTTAAACTGGCAGCTGGGTTGGTTGAGGAAAACCGTAAAAATTACGTAAATCCGTAGAAACAACGGTGTTTTACCTCGCAAAACCAAAATCATGGGTTAAAATGGTAAAACGCCGTTGTTTTAACGGATTAACTTCGTAATTTTTACGGTTTTCCACAACCAACCCAGCTGCCAGTTTAAAACCGTAAATTTTACGGGAATTTTTTACAATGTAGAGCAGGTACAAAAATGCCTTCTACAATAAACAAACAGGCTCCGTTACAGCTCAAATTACTTAAAAGTCATTTCGATGGACTAAAGTCTTCGGACTAAATCATCCTTAGCAGTTCTTTTGCTTACTTTAGATAATTTATAATAAAGAGCTAGATTTGTATTTTAACGTTCAGTTTTTAATGGGTGATGCCTTTTGCACCCCTAAGTACTACATTTAATTTTATAATTTCAAAGAGTGTATTTTGATGTCACTGAAGAGGGGTTTATTTAAAGCGCTCAGAGTAAAAATTGCTTAAGTCCGAAATTGTGATATTTGAGGTAACGGTGGTTTTATTATTTTTTTTTAAGATTATTTATTTTTATAGCGTAAAAAGTTTCTTTAAAAATGTCTTCCCTTTAGCACGAACACATACTCTGTTCTCTTAATTTTTCGAAACTTCGTTTGGAGTACTTAGGCCATTAAACTTTTTAGCAGATCATTAATTTATTTTAGTTAATTTGCAGCAAAGAGATTGATTCTTATTTTTATGTTAAATTGTAGTACCCCCGATTTTTACAATCGATTGTTAGAAGTAAACTATAATCAGGTAGATTACTCTATGGATAAGTAGTTTTTTTTTTTTAATTAAATACATAAAATATTTTTCTAATCGAATAATAATTTTTAACCGAATTAATCGAATAATAATTTATTAGAAATTACATTTTTAAGTAATACTAATATTGAATATTTTCTTTTTATAAATTGTATAAAATATCGCCCGATAAATTTTATTTGGTAGTTAGTATCAATATGTATTTTATTATTGCTATGTTTTAAATGACTGATATGATTTAATGAGTTTAATTTGATAAATTAATTTCAAGGAGTCGATTTGGGTTCTTTAACGTTTAGGGTTTTTTTTTCTTATACTTAATAATAAGTAGTAGTAATCTCATATACTGTCAGTGCATACAAAAATAATTTTAATCTTACCAATCTTATAAACAAAAACATCAAAACGGTTTTTTCCACGAATATCACTATGCAGAAAAATTAACTAAAATAAATTCAATCAAACTTGATAACAAACGAAACTAGCAATAATAACTCACTCTTTTCTGCTATTTGTAGACTCCAGTTACTAAATATAATTATTTTCTGGACGCCAAGAAACTAATTCCCTCAGAATTATATCAAAAAGATTCATTCTCGAAAAGATTACTTAAGAAAGTTATCAGGAATTACGTCTCTCCCAAAAACAGTTCCCCCTTCATTAGTTACAGGATTAGGGAACTAAAAATAAACTGTTCCGAAAATATAAGTCTCAAAATAATAACACATTCTTAGAAACTCCTCAACACACGGGATATAATGGGGAGGTTGGAACCTAAACCCCTCTGATTCATTCCGGAGCTTTGTTGATGTATCAAAATAGTATATCCTCTCGCGGTAATTCTATATCCGTCCAATTAACTTCGATTCTAGGAAATTCTGGGAGTTTTGGAAGGGTGCTTTCGATCCATAAGGTAAATGTTTAGTTAAGGGGGTCGTTTGAGAATTGTGAGAATTTCAGTTTAGTTTTATGAGTACAATTCTGTTATCTGTCCTGCGTTAAATATCGACAAAATATTTTGAGCACCAAATATTCAGGTATCACTATATTTTGATTAAATTCCGTTAACTGTCCCGACCAAACTGCTTTAGTTGCCAAAAATATGGAATATCACCAAAAATTGAAAATCAACCGAATAAAATATATATACAATTTTATAAGTACTGACAACCATTAAAATTTGGCAATATTTCGGATATTTTACAGTTAATACACATTGACACAATTGACATTGTAAAAAGTTTATGGGTATACACTACCTACCAATAAGTATTTGGACACCTATGCAAATGACTATATCTGCGGTCCTGAGATATGTCACGCCCTCCACCGGTATATATCTTGCAGGGAACAATATCGGCATTTGTCTCATACAAGATGCCACGTAGTTCAGAGCTCTGATTTCGAGAAAGGTATAATCGTCGGGTATCACAAAAATGGCCTATCCTTGAGGGACATATCTAGCGAGCTGAATTACCCAAAATCAATAGTGGCCTATTTGATTAAGAAGTGGAAGGTGAGCAGTGATTGTGGGAATGTGCCCCGAGTCAGCAGACCAACGAAGCTGGGAGATAGAGACCGATGGATGCTGTCCAGAGAAATTCGGAAGAATCGCACCCATCCGATGGCCCACATACTCCAGGAGTTTCAGCAGGCATCCGGGAGTGTTGAATACCATCCATAAGGAAGCACATCTGCTTGGTTTTCACGGTCGTGCTGCTGCCCATAAGCCTTTGATAACAAAGTCCAACCGCGCAGCTCCATTAATGTGGTGCAAAGCACATCAAAATTGGACCGTAGATCAGTGGAAAGGGGTTCTTTTGAGTGACGAATCAAGGTTCACCCTCTACCCTCGGATGGCAGGGTCTGGGTCTGGCGCATGCCTGGAGAACGTCTCCTACTTAAATGCATTGTGCCAACAGTCAAGTTTGGTGGAGGTGGAATTATGCTCTGGGGGTGTTTCTCCTGGTATGGATTGGGACCCTTGGTCCCCATTCATGGTAATCTCAACGCCGATGCCTACTGCACTATTTTGGATGAAAATGTGCTTCCTACGTTGAGGCAGTTTTGCGGGGTGGACCCCTGTTACTTCCAGGACGACAATGCCAGCTGCCATGTTGCGAGGGTCACCAAGGCTTGGTATGGTGCCAATGGGGTTAATCGAATGGACTGGCCTGCCCAGAGCCCAGACCTCAACCCTATCGAGAACCTCTGGGATGAGTTGGATCGTTGAATTAGGGGGTGCACTACCCGTCCAAAATCGGTGAAGGAACTTACATGTCTTCTCCAAGCCGAGTGGAAGAAAATACCACTAGCTGTCACACAAGAACTTGTGGAAAGTATGCCCCGGAGGGTTCGTGCTGTAATTGCCTCTCGTGGAGGCTCTACCAACTATTGATTATAAATAAAGCTTGTTTTTCTTTTTTATCACAGGTGTCCAAATACTTATTGGTAGATAGTGTATTTACGTTATTTGTTCCGTTACGTTTCGAAAAAATATTTTGATCGCAATATATTCAAAAATATCGCCAAATTTTTATTGATGTCATTAATACAACTGTATATTTTAATCGGTTGGGTTGAAATTTTAGTGTTATAAAATGTAGCACGCAAAACAACTTTTCACACAATTTTATAACAATAGCGAAACAACTTGGTGAATTGTGGACCAGTTTATTACTAGAATTGGGTTCAATTCCGTTACCGTTCCCGCTAAATATAGCCCGGTTCTTTTGGTTCCGGTTTGGCCCGGTTCTTAAATCAACAAATTTTTCTGACTTTTATTAATAAACGGAATAGTTATTGATCTAATTAAACATTTTAATTCAGGAGTTTGAAATTATTTATGAATATTTCTACTTTTTATACTACTATAGAACCGGACGATATTTAGCGGGAACTCTAACGGAGTTGTACTTAGAATTGTTTATTTAGATTTTAGAATTTTTGAACTGTTGAGAGCTTCGGGGATGATTGGTATTAAAGTAGTAATGTGTAATAAAGTAGTAATAAATCCAAAACTTGCTTTCGTCTGTTTTTTAAATTTTATGTTTGTTTTTCATTGAAAAATAGATCAACACAATTATTTATCAAACAACAATAAAGATTTAATCTAGTATTTTCCCAACACTGAACTGAACATCAAACACTACAAACCAACCTTCCCAAAAAGGTCGAATGCTAAGACTAAAAAAAAAATTTAAACACAATAAAGATGCAACAATAGACAAACAACCAATTTATCATGACTAAACAAACCATTTTTCATCACTTCCTATTTTAAAACTCCATAAACCTCGCCAACATTTTCAACGAGTTAAAAAAAAATCATCTTCGTTACACAAAATGCGATCACATCTAACTTCAAAAGCAACTTACTCTATACAGCCCTTTGAAAAGCCACCCCTCCCGATCAAAATATTAATTCAATACAGGTAAGCGCCATCCTTAAGTAGAACCCTGGGAAACAGCAGATTAGGCGAATTTTAATACCTTTTCGAAACCCAATTCAGGCAGCTAAGCTTATTTGGGAAGAATTTCTCTTCTCTACTTAAGGAGGAGAATAAGATTTTGGAGGGGGGAAGTTAACCCCTGGGGTGGAATATCCCTGAAAGTTTGATTAAGAGGATGCGTTGCCAACAATGAGATGAAGTTAGTGATGCAACAGGGGATGGAGGGAGGGGCCTCGTTTCTTAGAGCGACAGGTGGCTTAAGTCTCGATTTTAAAGTACCCACGTGACTTCATTTAATTCGGAAGAAGAAGCATTTATAAGGAAGAGACTTTAAGAATTTTCCTCATAATTGTGTGTGGTAATGAAGTATGTAATTAATTCAATAAATGAGGAGCCTAGAAGTCAAGGGGTACAAGTGCAGTTTTTTTAGTATTGGAGTTAAGTGCACTAACTATAGTCTGTTCATTTAGAACTGGCGCCTGAGACGAAGTGTATTAGAAGCAGTTACTGTTGTAATTATCATCGAAAGCATTTTCTTCTGCAATGACAAGGCAGCCGAAACAGAAGCAGTTAAAATACTGTAAAAAAATCGGTCACTGAAGTTGTGTGATGACCGTTATGAAGCATTATTGAGCGTTTTTGATCCTATTTCAGGCGCCAATTCTACTAAAGTTGCTGTGGAGTCAAATATTGTTGTGGTAAAGGGATACAAGTGAATAACTTTATGGTGAAAAAGAGTTTTTCATATGTATAAAAAAATTACTTATAAATTTTTAAATGAAAGTTTAACTTTAACCTTGTTTTTCTCATTATCAATGTGTAGTGGCTCACTTGGCTTCTAGGCTCCTCAAATGTGTTTTCGGTTTGATTGTATTTTCCCCGTTCTTTGTTTTAACATATTCTGCTGGGAGCATATTCTGCTTAGTTTTGTACCGAATAGGGTGAACCTCATTGCATTATACTTAGAATTATTCCATTCATCAGATGATAAAGAACATAATAACTTGTCGCCAATTATAAATTTTTAATACCTCAGTGAGTTTTGAAGATATCGAGGTAGAATTTTGCGTGTCTTATTCAGGAAATGATAAAGAAAATTTGGATGACTGGAAATTTTTAACTACAGGGGCCGTATAAAAAAATTATTTTCTTAAGTAGACCGACCCCCCAAGGACTTGAAACTAGCCCAATCTAATTTTTCACCTCTTAAAATGAAAATTTGCAATTGGAAGTATGTGTGTCTAGAGGAAATATTTTAGAAAAAATTGTCTATTGTTACACTCTATTTGAAACATATTGTATCACAAAACGTAAATCATATTTAAAAATTAGAAATGTATTTTCATTCTTCCTATTGGTATTCAAAACTTTTTTAATACGTTTAATTCATTCAATAGAGCATTTTCAATCACATGACTCTGCCTAACAACGGCCTTAGCAACGTTGTTTTATTCCTCCAGTGACATCATGTGCGAATGCTGCTATTGGATACTTCTATGTCCCACCCCTAACAACAGCCTTAGCAACGTTGATTTTGTCCTCCAAGTGACGTCATGTGCGAATGCTCTATGATAAATAGGGTCGGGTGGGGAAAAATGGGTCTAGTGGGGTAAAATAGGTCTAGGGATTTTAACAATTTATATTTATAAAATTTAATGGTTTTTGGCATGATGATGTTGTTGTTGTTACTCATGCCCCTGGTATAGGAAAGCTTACACCAGGTCCAAAAGACCCCTTTGCATTATAGCTGATTTTACTTGAGTCTCAATAAAAATCAGCATGCCAAAAAAACATTAAATTTTATAAACATAAACTGTTAAAATCTCTAGACCTATTTAACCCTACTATACTCGACAGCAACGTTTCTTGAACCCAGTACGTCACAAATGCGGAAGGAGAAATCGGTAAACACGAGCCCTTTTGGGTTGCTAGGAGGAGTTTTGGTACGCAAATCGTGATTGAAAAGCATTATATACATGGGTTTAAAAAAATAATAATATTTTTAAATTGACGATCTTCATTTCACTCAAAATTCAGACACCTCGATTGGAACTACTTTGTTTGTGAGTGACGTCATAGGGTCAACTTAAGTTGCTGTCTAGTATAGACCCATTTTCCCCCATCCGACCCTAAGCTTTTAACTTAAAATTGTATGTTCTACAATAAATTACTTATATTTTCTTCATTTTCAGCGTTAACTGGAATTTCCCATTCGAGCCAATTTAGACTACTGTACCAGAAAACGATGACGTATTTATTGCATCGCATTCAGAAAAATCCTCCACATCGACTTACGCCACTCCACCTCCAAAACCTCCACGACGACATCGAATCAACAACCGACTTAGGAAACCCCCCAGAGAACAACGAAAGAGCAGTTTTCTTCAATTACGTCATCATCGCATTTAAAAATGTCGCTCCTCCCCTCTAGAGAGATTCGAATACGAAAGACGATCCCCAGGTGTTGCGGAAGGGGAAAATATTCGATTTACGAATCGTCCTCAGTTCGTAATTAGATGATTAAGAAGAAAAATTCGCGCGGAATGAGGTTTGTGCGATGAGGGAATCGCCGGGGCACGACACGCGAATATTTGAGCGGTATTTAAAGAGTCGGTTGATGACAATGCTGGGAATTGGGTGTTTTAGTTTTCGAAGTTAAAGCTTTATTAGGGAAATTTAGAAGTCATTAGCATGTGTAGGATGTGTACCTTGGGGTTACCTGGGAACATAAGATGATGTAATGTGATTCTTTACCTTGACTTACTAAATGATGTAACAAAATATTAAATTAATTAATAATTAAAATAGTGAAATCAAAATTACTTAAATTTAGGTACCAGATATTAACTAATTCAAGTCATTTCAACATATACCCAGCCAAAAAAATCTGCAAAATTACTTCAAAAAAACGTCGTAAGTGCAGTTTTCTTAAAGAAGTCTGCAGTTATTATGTAGCAATAGGGCTTTGAAACCATTCAGCATGTAAGTCTGCAGTTTTTCTATAGAAATTTTGCAACCATTCTAAAGACATTTCAGCAGTTTTGGAAGAAACTGAAGTGTTTCAATTCCCTTGCTAATTTCCTAAATTGAAGTTGCTTAAGTTAAAAAAAAAACTAAATTTGAATATTTTTTTCAGATGTTACAAGTTAGAATCCCACAAAAGTATAAATATTCCATTTCAGTACAATAAGAAAGTAATAACAAAATAATACACACAGCCATTCAAATAAAAGTACAAACACCAAAGCGGTCTATGCATGGTTCCCACTCTTTGAAAACATTGAAAATCAAGGACTTTTCAAGGACCTCAACAAAATTTTTCAAGGATCTTTTTTCGCAGACACTTAAAAATTATAATCTTTCTAGAGCAATTGGAGTTGTTTTTAAGATGCCTACTGACTCCAACTTAATTTTCTAGCTAGTTTGTTCACTTGCGGAACCGATGTAGAGGGCGTTACTATCATAGTTTTACGGTTTCAAACATTGCTGTCAAATGCGGAAAGGAAATTTAGATAAATCAGCGAAAGGCGGCTGGAGTGGATTCAAAATTCAAGGACCTTTTGCATTTTTCAAGGACTTTCCAGGACCTAATTTTAACAGAAAAAAATTCAAAGACTTTTAAGTACTTTCAAGGACAGTGGGAACCCTGTATAGGTAAATGAGCTGCTCAGGATAAAAGTGGTATATAAGTCCAAAAATACAGAAAAGCATGGATTTGGATTTCTTCTATGTTCCTTTACCTAGTGTGGTAATCGTTTAAGTCAAAAGCTCAATGATTGGCCCATAAGATGCTACCTCAAAAGTGTCGTATCCATAGGAACAACACAGGGGCCGTTAGAGAAAACCTTCGATTACTCAAAACTACATTCAGTGGACTTATACCACTTCTATTCTAACCAGCTCAAATGTTATCCCAGCCCTCAAGGTTTCCTCACCAACTCCTCTGATAAAGTAGTTACGTCAAAAACTTCCCCATTCCATTCCCTAAACAACAACAACAATAAATGAAAACAAATTCGCACAACACCATCCCGGAGGTAATTTCCAAAAATAAAAAAAATCGCAACATTCGCAATATTTAAACAACCTTCCAAAGAGAAAAAAAAATCACCATATCTCTCAAGAAAAGAACTTACGCAGGTGTGAACAAAAACAACAAAAAAAACCTACATTACGTTCGGAGAATAATCCCTCCCACACTTTCTCTTCCTCTGTCAAAAACGGAAATCCTTTTGTGATGAAACACACGGTCGCAGTTAGAGATCTCTCGCGGGAAATTGTAAAACCGTGTCTCTCATTGTCTCGCCCCAACCAAACAATGGCGCATTTTTGCTCTTTCTTTATTGCGATAAAGGATTTTGACGAATATGCCGCTATTGTGTTGTTTTATATTTCCAGATCTGCTGCTTATCGCATTATTTGAGGGGTAGGAGAGTGGGGGTCTTCGATCAAAATGGTCCCTTTCTAGGGGGCCGTTACCATAGTGCCACTCATGGGGTGGTTCTGATTTCATGTCTGTATAGGAAGTGTAGACCAGAAGTTCTCAAACTGTGTGCCGCGAGCGGTGGAGCACACTGCAAAAAATAATCGTAAAAAACATAAGCTCTGGCAGCAAAAGTTGCCAGAGCTTTCCTTTCCACGGAGTTTCTCTGTTGACTGAACTTTTTCTGTATGCTAACGATTGTTTCGCAACTTAAGGGAACTTATCCATTGGAAATATTCTATTTTTTTTAACTACATATTGGCCCTCTACAGACTGGGTGTCTCATTTACTTCCTAACTTAGGAAATTTTAGAGGGTTATATCCCTAAATATTTTCGCAGAAAAAGTCGTTCATACAGAACAAGTTCAGTCGACAGAGAAATTCCGTGGAAAGGAAAGCTCTGACAACTTTTGCTGCCAGAGCTTTTCTGTTTTTTTTTACGATTATTTTTTGCAGTGCACCAATTATCAAAAAACGTTGTCAAATATTGCGAAAATTTTAAATATGTAACGAATATACTTAATGGTTTATAGGGGTGGAAACATTGAATTCAATCCCCCCTACTTTTTTATCCTATTTTTCATGTTCTTCCGTTTTTCATTCTATTCAAAATTAGTGCTAGGAGAGGCGAAATATCTTTTAAAAACTTAAACAAAAAAAAAGGGATTAAAAGCACTTCTTTTCACAGAAAATTATGTCCCCATCAGGTCTGGGGAAAGGGAAATGTACAAGTACCTAATATAAAATTCAAATTTTCTACCACTTTTTGAAAAATCGCTAAGTAGTCCAGTCAAATTGTGCTCAAATAAGGTCATTTTGGGAAAAACTTGGGGTAGAAGATATTTTTCGCTATCTGCATGTTTTTAGGGGTGCTGAATCCGAATCTGAGGTTTGCCAACAAAATTTCGTAACGGAACTTTGAGAAAATTCGAAAAAATGGCAAGAATTCGCCCCTTTTCTTCGTTTTCTGCCCCTAGAACGTAACCTTTGCACTTCTGAGAAAAACAGGCAATACAAAAATAAAGAACACAAACCAAGCAACTCAAAGCTTAAAGTGCAAGCGAATTTTCTCAAAGTTCCGTTACGAAATTTTGTTGGCAAACGTCAGATTCGGATTCAGCACCCCGAAAAACATATAAAACAGTCAAAAGAACACTTTTGTATGTAATCTCGAAGATGCAACATAGTTATCGAAATATTATAATCTCCTATCGAACTTTCGTTCGTAAGAGAAATCTCGCAACGAAAATGCACTTTGTTAATCATCATTAGAGTTTTTAGATGGTTGATTTGATGAAGAATATTATTAAAGTAGTTTTTAAAGTATTATGTTCCAAAAAATGCGGCTTTTTGGCGATACTAGTGACATTTTTTGGATTTCCTACCAATCGAACGAAAATAGCCCCTTTTTCAACGTGCTCTATCGGCGAAACTGCGCGTCTGAGAGAAAAGTTGTAATTAACTTTTTTGTAGCTTGGTTAGTGTTCTTTATTTTTTGTATTGACTGTTTAGCTCAGAAGCGCAAAGGTAATGTTCTAGGGGCAGAAAACGAAAAAAAGGGGCGAATTTTTGCCATTTTTTCGAATTTTCACAATGTTCCGTCACGAAATTTTGTTGGCAAACCTCAGATTCGGATTGAGCACCCCTAAAAACATACAGATAGCGAAAAATATCTTCTACCCCAAGTTTTTCCCAAAATAAATACTATTTGACTGGACTATAAGTAGCAATCATACTAGAGAGAACGCATAATAACAACAGAAAACACTAATTTTTATATTTTTAAATCATATCAATAATAATGCGTGCTGCATGACATACTATAGTCTCAATTAAAAGTTGAAGTGAATATTTTTCTTTGCAACAACATAAACTAAGCCACTCAAACATTAGTCCTCTAGTTCATTAGTTCATGAGGAGCTATGTTTCATTCATGTTAGCCTCTGCCCCTGACTGCGAAACATGCAAACAAAAAGAAACAAATGATCACATCATCGTAGAATTAAAAAATATGGTAAGCAAAGAACCATTCTCTACAATAGACTGGGAAAAAGAATCAAGAAACTATTCAGATATCCTTAGTCTAGTAAAGGAAATAAATTCATTAAAGCACATTATCTTCGATCAATCTTAAAAGAAATCATCTCTACAAATAATTAATTCCAAAAAGTAAAAATAAATAAACTCCCATAGATTCAAAAAGACAATAGAAACAAATTTTGTGGAAAGAGAACGCACGAGCGGCTCCTAGGGAGCAACCAGATGCCTCTACAACCCCAACTTGAACTTGAACTATGTTTCACGTTTTTTTTTTTTTTAAATTTAATAACAACCCTGTAAATTCCATCGACGCATTTTACATTCGGCCCCTCACCTGAAGGTGTGAGTTGAGAAAAGAAGATGGAGAAGAGATGAAAGGGGATGAATGACAGAGATAAGCAGTCGGTTGCTTTGTTTGCGGATCTTTTTAAGTATCATTCGAAGCGGGATTGAGGCTTCCTTTATTTATTATTTTTCTGCGTAAAGTGTATTTGGAGAGACATTTTGATTTTTTTTTAGGTTTGTTAAGGGATTGATGTATTTTAAGATTTGGGGATATCTTTTGAATGAATTCCCTTTTATTTAACCCTTTCACTACAGATGTTCTTTTTTTCGGAAGAAAATAAAGATTATACTAGACTGCACCTTAAGTTGACCCTACGACGTCACTAATAAACAAAGTAGTTCCCATCGTGGTGTCTGAATTTTGAGTGAAATAAAGAACGTCAATTTAAAAATATGATTATCTTGTTAAACTCATGTATTTATAGTGCTTTTCAATCACGATTTGCTTACCGAAACTCCTCCTATCAACACAACAGGCTTCGTGTTTACCGATTTCTCCTTCCGCATTTGTGACGTACTGGGTTCAAGAAACGTTGCAATCAAGTATAGGTTCTTTAGTGTATTATCAACATTCGTGTGTATGTTTCAGTGTGAAAAAATGCAATTTTGTTGAATAAAAGTAAATAAAAGTGACTTGGAAGTGACAATAAAGAATAAAAGTGACTTGGGCACTTATTTAATCACAACAAAGATATTTCTTAAGTCCTTAATTAATGTATATCTAGTATAAAATAAGACTGCTAAATTGAAAGAAAATTCAAAAATAAGCAAATAATAAACTGATCGCGAACAAGAATATCAATCATAAAAATGTGTGCAAAAAAAACTAATTAAAAAACTAAATCAAATGGAAAATTAAATCTAACTAAGACATGTATAAAAACTCTCTCAAGTAAAAAATCGGTTCAATTCCGTTAAATTTTGACAAAATATTAAAATATCGCCAAATTTTTACGGTTTTCATTCATATAACTTTAGATTTTAACCCAATAGTAAGCAATTTTTGGCGATAATCGGGACGAATAACGGAACTGAACCAAAAAAAAAATTTAAATAGTCTACTTATAAAATGAGCAAAAAATATAACAGGAATATTATTAAGAAACTTAAAAATCAAACCTCGTGTAGGAGCTAACCTTCTCATATCCAATTCTACTTCCTCAATTTCAATTACAAGCAGTTAAAAATCATCACTAATTACACTCTGTCCCCCCATAACAATACTTCCCACGTAACTTCCACCCTCAAAATAACAAACCTTCCAACAACCTTCCTTTAGCGTGATTTACACACCTGAATACATTCTTACAGAAGCTGCAATTGTTCAAAACACAGACTCAAATCAAAAGGGACTAACAAACCCAGAATAAAACAAAGACGCCCCTCAAACAAGCTTCCAGTCACCTCATACGATAAATATGTATGCATTTTTAAGAGAGAAAATGAGATTTTCCAGCTTCTTTCCAACTAATATCGTTTGTTACTAGTACTTCAGTTCAAAAGTTTCTCTCTCAACCAACTTTCCTCAAAAGCGCGTATAATTTGAAATTCAAATGAGAAGTTGAGGCAATGCAAGAAACTGAGGGTCTCTTTTCTTCTACGGTGCGCTCGTGCTATTGTGTAATTCGATTACTGCCCTTCTGGGGGTGGTGTACAATTCGATTATGGGGGACCATTGCGAGAGGGAAAATTGAATAATGGTGTGCAGTTATGACAGTGTGGAAAGTCCGGATTTAGAAAGAATTTAGCAGACGACTTTCACCCCTCTTAGAGAGTTATTTATCGGATTTCATAGGGAAAATATAATTTTGCGTCCTTATGGGAACGTTTAAAACAGGAGAGTAAAGCCAGTGGTTCAGAGCGCTTCAACCTTCTGGTCAGAGATACCAATTCTTTTGGTACGTAAGTTAAATGTTAAGCCCCTAAAAATGTGCAAACTTTATACAATATCAAGCTGGCATATGGTAAAGTTCACCATATGTCCTTTATGTTAATATCTATACATGGTGTATCAATAATAATGGGATAAACATCTTTCTAGGAGGGGTAGGGTAAACCTACCTAGACGACTCAAAATCTCATAGGTATGGGGGATCGGAAATGTTGCCTTATAACGACATAGGGGTTTTTATAAGCGGGCATGGAAGGTTGTACGTTATGGCCAATGTGATAAACTCAGGCATTATTAATAATGCCCGTGCATTTCGGGCAAAGGGATAAATACTCATTGATAAGTGCCATTGAATTTATCACATCGCCCGCCTCACTTCGGGCATTATTAATAATGCCCGTCCCATTTATCACTTTGCCCGTAACATTTATACATCGGTGGTAAGTAAGCTTATATTTCACGAAATGTCTCATTGCCTTCATTTCTAACAAACGAAATAGAGGTGTTCTAATATTTGGCAAAATAAATATAGTAACCATCAAAGAGTACCGTTGAATTTACCCCAATGTACGTTATACTATAATCAAACTCAAATACGATATGAAATTTTTGAAATGCTTATAAACATTTATATCTGTAAGGTAGTTGATATACACTAAAAACAAAAACATATACTTTTATCAATTCCTACCCAAGATAATATCACACTGTTATCCCTTATCACAATAAGATAAAAAAAGCATAACCCATTTACACATTATACGACACAGAGCTGTAGACAAATGTACTCTGGGTTAACGTAATAGTATATAGATAAAAAATTATTATCTTCACTCTATTCTTAGATAGTGAAAGTATTATTTTATCGTCTTTTCCGAAAAGCACAAGGATAAAAAACGTTCTATCTAGAATCTTATCTCTTGGGGATTCGCGGAGTTTTCTTATCAGAAGAATATTGAAATATGGAAGATGATAATATTTCACTGTAGGAGGAAAGAAAATATTTTGGTTTATAATACTTTAGCGGCAAAAAAAAAACTTTGATGTTCTTGGGAAAAATTCCACTCTTTTTATTTGTTGATGTCAAAGTTTCTCTCCTATTTTTAGAAAATATTTGATGAGGCGTGTTTTACGTTGTAAACAACCTGTTGACGTTGGGGAAAAAAACTGGAGTTTCAAAGTTTAGTTGTTCGTTATTATAGAGATTACGGACTGACAACAAATAATAATGAGGGGAATAAGCCATGTTGAAAAGGTGAAAGTTTAGAGGAAACGTGATGTGGGATATTTATTTTGAGGTTTTGACATGTTTGACGGTTAGAAGTTAAAGAAAGATGTAGAAAAAGTGAGGTAATCTTGGAGATAAAATAATTTTAGATTAGTACTGATTGCAAAAAACAAAAAGTAAAACTTAAAATGATTTTATATTATTTTATTGGGTTGATAGGTTTAATCCAATAGGTCAACCCAATGATAGGGTTTCATAGGTGAGTTTTATGTTTTTTATATTAATAAATTTGTTGTAAGGATAATTGATGAATTGTGTCTTTGTGGTATTGTTTTTTTCCATGCTGCCGCCGCCACCACACCACAGCAGATTATCAAAGTGGTGGCTTATCCATAATATACGGACAGTTCAAGTGTATCTATGATGGGAAAACGGCTTTGTATAGTTCTTTATGGAAATAAAATATTTATTTATTTATTGGAAAAATTAAAATTCTTAAATAATTAATTAATTTAAATAATTAATTAATAATTAAAAATTAAATTAGTCTAAAAAAAATCTTAAATGATTTTAAAGGGTAGGTACTGTACTAACACAGAGGAGTCAGAATTAATAATATGGTCAACATCGCATAGTTGTTTTCGAACCTATTAATTTTTTTGATAAATAGAATTCGAACCTTATAGTGCAAAGGAACTTTAATGTAAATACCCTCTATACTGATTTAAAATCGATTTACTTAGACAAATTGCTTAAATACCACTCTTATAAAACTGTGATAAAATGCATTTGTTTGAGAATAAAGAACACAAAGAGTTCACTAGCCACCCTTACAACACAAATGTCACAGTGACCGCGACCTCCCAAATGATCATATTTGTAACAGTGTGACTTAAATGCGACTTCACAGAGAGATCACATTGTACAGTACTTTCTTGAGTATACTCTGCGACGTCACAGTGACTCCTCGATGTGATCTGCCACCACCGTGATGACGATACTATGTCACATCACTTTGCCAAGCATCTTTTTTATGACAATAGAGTGATCACTTTGCCCCAAACTGCCACAAGTTATCCCAAACATTGATCACCAATTCCCGACATGTGAGTATCACAGCTAAATCGAAGTGACATTACGATTACATCTGTGAATCCAATGTGGTTGTCATGAAATTGATAACATTTCTAACACATTGTTGTTACAGCATATTTGTTATCCTGCAACCACGGCTTACTAGATACTATAATACAGGATAGCCGAGTTTTAAGTAATGAAAACCATTTGACAACTTTTCCGTCACAAGTCCTAGCTATACCGACCAACCGATAGGATAACACACTGACAAATAAGGAAAAATAAAGGCGTGTTTTCATGACGTAAACTTCTGATTGTTGGCCATTAGTGGCTGAGTTCAATTTCTGAGCCATTAAGCCTAGCCTTCAACTCTGTGGATTTGCTTTGTCAGCTATTGCTATTTGGATTTTTAATGATTTCCGTATCTCGGCTAGCCTGTATAGCCGTGCTGCAACCTACTCTAGTAAACCGTGCTGCACCATCAGAAAAATAATTCACCCAGACGATGGAAAACTATACCAAAACGAGACTATCTAATTACATCACAAAAACTAAATGGATCCTGTACTGGTGTTCGTGCGTTTATCGAAAGTACACGATTAAAACAATATTCAAAAATCAAAGAAATCAATTATAAAATCTCACCTTTCGCCGAGTATCGATCTTCATACAGATAATATTAAGTAAGCACTCACCTGTAAAGAAAGAGGAACAATATTAATACTTCCAAAAATTGATTATCACAAATCAGAAACTAATCAAACGCCACATTTTTCAAAAATGAGTAATTGAGTACATTATACACTATCATATTATTCAGTGGCGTATATAAGGGGGGGCGAGGGGGCCCTGCCCCCCCCCGAAATTCGGACTAGGTGTACCAAAACAAGTTAAAACCCTGTATTTTGAGGTCAAATTTCAAAAAATTTTCTGGGGGAGGGCCCCCAAACCCCTTTTTGTACTTGGAATTTTCTTATTAAAAACTTTATTATAATAAATTCACCAAAATCCAAATCTACCAAAAAATATATGTCCAAAATTCGGACAAGGTGTACCAAAAACAAGATAAAACTCTGTTTTTAGGGGTAAAGCTCCAAAAATTTTCTGGGGAAAGATCCCCATTTGTACTTGGAACTCTATTTTAATAGCTTTTTAAATATTAAGTTCATAAAAATGTACATCCAAAATTCGGTGTACCAATCAAAACTAGTTAAAAACCTGTTTTTTTAGTCAAACTTCCAAAACTTTTCTGGGGGAGGACCCCCAGACCCCCCTTGGGTACTTGTACTTTTTATTTCTAACAACTTTTACTGTATTAAGTTTTTAGGACCTAAATTGTCATCTAAAATGCTACATTGGACTTATTAAATATGTGGGGGAGAGGCTGGGGAGTAATTTTGGGCCCCTCCCGAAATAAATTCCTATATACTCCACTGATATTATTAGTATGAGCAATATTCCAAAACCCTTAAAAATTGAGAGAGTAAACTGCAGATGCGTGACACATTTTTCAACGCTAAGTAAACACAATAAAGAACAATTCAATAAAATGTTCTTTTAACCAAGTGTGTGTACTACTTTAAAAAATAATAAACACCTTCATAAAAGTTAACCTGTTAAACAGGTTTTTTCCTCGTTTTACTCGAAATTGTTCGACTGGTTTCTCTAATAAACGAGTCAGTTTATCCATAACTTATTAACAAATATACAATTTTAAGATTTGGCAACAAGATTTTCGTCAAGTGGACGATCCACCCACTTCGTTGGTGGACTTACTTCATTACAACAATTCAAAAAGAACCCTATAGTTTATTGAATACACACAACTCGATCGTTTCCCTAAATAAACAGTCGTAATGAACTCACTTCAGTTCACCAAAATCTCCAATCAGCCGAAAACAACACAACACAACCCTTAAATCGATTCTCCATTCGGCGGAAAAACCACGGAAAACAATCTCTTAATCAATCCAATTTTAATTAAATCCGTTTAATACAACTATATCCCCCCCTCTTTTATTTTGGAACGAAAATTGAGGGTACTTAATTAGACATTCCAAGATGGATGCAGCAGCAGCGTCTTCATTTGAGGGCACTTTCTGAGAGCAGTGGGTCCCTCCTGATTAAAATGGAGAAATCAATCATACGAGTTTTTCCTCCTGCAATCGTAGGGATGGGGTTGCGATAGAGTGAGCGAGAGACGATATCCCTGCGTGGATGATAGTGGGAAATTCGAATACGTTCGTTACATGGGTGTCACAAATACAAAGTAAAAAATATTTCAATATTTTGATCTTATTTATCCCTCCCATATTCTTCATCCTCTCAGCATCTTGATGCCCCTCATCCTCCCCTCTCATAATCATTATCCTATTCATCTCTCTAATTAATCCCTATATCTTATTATCATCCTGTGACCCTATTCATCCCTCTCTGCCTATATTCCCTCGTCCTCTTAATCCACCTCATTCCCTCTATCCTTTCATCCACTTCTCATCCTTTCATTTCCTCATCATCCTGAACCTTTTTAAATATCTCATAATCATGATCCTATCCATACCTCCCATCTTCTTCATCCCTCGATCTCATTCATCCCTCTCATTCTCTCTATCCTTTTCTTCATCCCTCTCATTCCTTGACCCTCTCATGTTTATCCTTTTCATACCCCTCATCACCTTGATTCTTATCCATACATCTCATCGTTTTCATCCTCTTCATCATATTCATCCATTAATCTCATTCATTCCTCCCATTTTCTCGATTTCTTTCTACATCTCTCTCATTTTTTAATTCTCTCATGTTTATCCTTTTTATACCTCTCAACCCATTGGTCATATCTATATATCTCATCCTCTCCATCCCTTGATTCATCCTACTCCTTTCTTCATCATATTCATCCCTTGATCTTATCGCCTCCCAATCCTATCCATCTCATCTTTTTTCATCTACATGAAGATATTCATAAATAACCAACACCATAACTAAAAGAATATTGCGTACCTAAATGTATCTACTGAAAAGTGGAATGTATCAACCCCCAAAAGTACCAATACTTCTTACAACGAATATCGACACGATCCTTTCAAGAGAAAAATGAAGTTCGACGCGCTCCCTAGTTTATTCCTGACTCCATCCCAGTAATGGGATTGAATCCCTGATTAGATTGACTCGAAACTTGAATGCTCCGCTTTCAGTTATTATTGGGGGGGGAAGTGACGTTTTTACTTAAGAGGGTTTCCGAATATTTTTATGGGGGAGGGTGTAACACGATTTCTTAATAACCAAGATTGGGCTTTTTAAAAATTCTGGAACTTCAATCATGATAGAATCTTAGATTTAATTCCGATCATTTCTTGGAATTTAGGTCGTTCTGTTTAATGGCCTTGTTTACTGATTTCAATTGGGAAAAAACTGAATTAAAACACTTCAGAATAAATAAATTTTTTATGATTAATTTTATTGTTTTATTTTATGAGTTGTGTTTTCTTTCTAATAAGTAAAAGTTAACATAATTAATTTTTGAAATTTTATTAACAGAACTAAAGGCACTAATTAGTTTTTTCTAAAAAATAAAGCAAAGAATATGGGACCTTAAGTTAACAAATTTACACATCATAGAAAGTGGTTGTGTACTTATATAATTATGCCTATTTAATTTCTATGTTATTACGAATTCAACAATTTCGTCTGAAGCAATAAAACAATTATCTACACTCGTAAAAATTTATTTAGCTTCCAAAACCAACTAATTTTTCTTAATAATAAGTATTAATAATAATAAGTAAGTTAATAATTCCAAAACTAATTCGAATTTTAAAACAATGGAACGCCATTTTTTTTTCAAAAATAAGCGTTTGTGTGTTTAAAATACCATAGCTCTACCGTGATTAATTTTTTCTTTTATAACGAAAAAACCGAAAAAGCGGCAAAACGTTGAAACTTTGAAATTGAAGTTCTCTATAACTAAATACGATATTGGGTAAAAGAGCGAAGAGGTGCGAAACTTCATATCAAAGAGTATGTGGCTGAAAAAAATAATGATTTTGCTGGGGAAGAAAATAACTTTCGACCTCGACAATAAATAACTCCAGAACTAATTATCTCATCTATAATCTTTTGGAACAAAAATGATCCTCATACATGTTTCTATACCCAAATGTTCCAAAATATTTTCAAAATCAGCGGCGACAGCGGCCACTATTACTATTTCTAATATTAAGAGATAAGAGATTTCACCAGAACTGTTGCGGACATATTTTGCAATTGTGCTATAGGTAACTCTTTGTAGCTATCCGAAATCGAATTTCGTACCTTTGCCTTTTTATCATCGCTCCACGATAATATACAATACTCAGCTGTCCTATCCCATTGTTCGCGAACGATTAAGAGTTATCAATTATATCGGAAACCATGGAACCCGTTTTTATCGGCATTTGGATGAAAGTAGGCGGTTTTCGTCTCCTCGGCGACGCAGTTGGTTTCACTCTTGATGCTGTTAGAAGACTGTTGAGAAATGGAGGAAACTACGGACGATTTCATTGGAGTTGTCGTGATTTGGACAATTGACAACTTCAGCTGCTGGAACGGAGACATCCACCACCCAGCGATGACGACAGAGGCGTCCTTCATGACTAGAGTGGTTGGAATCAAATTCGAACTGTACCCCAGAGGTCCTAGTGGCCGCGGGGAGAAACTGATGGTGCGCCTGCGTGATACCATAGGACCCTCAAATTTGAAAGGTATTAGTGGTGACGTGTCTTTCATCGGTTCCAACGGGTCCCTCCTCTGCACGCGAAAAATCAATGAGAAGAAGAGCAGAAGAAGTTATATACAACTTCCCCCTGGACCCAAGTTCAGAGATGTTGTCGAACACATCAGGCAGAACGAGAACAAGGACCAACTGACTCTGCGGATCCGCTTGAGAGCTCCAAAAGAAGTATCAGAGGAATTGTATCAGTACTATATGAATTCTATGGTAGAGGCTTTTGAAACGTCTGCGAAAATACACTTAGAACTATTAAAAGAGCTATTAGAAGAAAACTCCAAAGCAATGCATGCAATGGAAATGGAATATCCTTTGAATGACGGAAGAAACGTAGTGGTGGGTTTAGGTATTATGGATTCTGTGACAGCAGCTGATTCCATAGAAATGAACCTTGAGGTCCTATCACTAACGGGGGAAACTTTCAAGAATAAATTCGCCGTCCGCACTCTGGTGTCTTTGCTGAATAGCGACGGTTCCGTGCTGAGAAGGGAAGAGAACGAGCACGTGTTTCGAGGTAACGATGTATGGGTACTATCGAATTCTATAACGAAGGATGAGGTCTCCCAAAAAGGTTATTTTGTAGTTATAGATTTTAAATTCATTCCCGGCAGCAGCCACAAATTTGTTTCTGGTAAAATTTCTACACCCAGGAAATCATTTGAAATCATACCGACAAAAACCTTCAGACCTCCAGAAGCGAGTGCTATAAAAGAACCAGCTTCCATAAATCATCAGGTGACATCCATCAAACAGTCTGATAATTCAGCAGATGTTCTTAAGTCAGACTTGATGTGCCTCTTCCAGGACCAGGACTTTTCCGACTTCCATCTCAAGTGTGACAATGTCACGTTCCCGGTCCACAAGGTCTTCCTAAGCGCTCGGTCCCCAATCTTCAAAACCATGCTCTCTGCCGATATGAAAGAGGTAGCGTCCAGCTGTATGGACATTGTGGACCTTGACCCTCCAAACCTAAGCCTCTTCTTGACCTACCTGTACACCGGGGCCGTGGAGGACCTCCAGTGTGACAGAGCCCTCAAGCTCTACTACGCGGACGACAAGTACCAGGTCCCCTCCCTCAAGAAGGAATGCAGTGATTTCTTGTGTTCCAACGTGTCAATTTTGAACGTGTGCGACATTTTGTCCCTCGCGGACAAACATAAGGATGACGAATTGACGTCGGCGTCCCACACTTTCATCCTAAAGAATTACAACGAAGTTTTGGCTTCTGAACAATGGGAAAGTTTCATGGAGTGTGAACCTTTACTGGCTGTGAAAACTCTCACTGATTTAGCTAAGAACAAAAAAAGTTAGAGGGTTCGTTCCCCTTATTGCGGTCAGCTTTTGAGAGTTTAATATTTATATAAGGGGCCATTCATTAATTACGTAAGGATGATTTTGGCAATTTTTGACCCCCCCCCACCCCCATGTAAGGGTACGTAAGATTTTTCAAACCCCTCCCCCCCCTTTATTCTTATGTAAGATTCCATTTCGTTTTTCAAAATAATAAAATGTTAGAAAAGGATCAGTTGCACTAAAACTTTCAGTTTGATTTTTCAACAGATAAGTAATTCTTGCTGTCAACTACATATTTTTAAGTTTTTCTGGGGTTATTCAATAATAATTTGATTAGAATACATAATTGGAATTTGTTTAAATCAACTTGGAAAATCTTACGTAAGATTTGGGGGTAAGTTGGGGGTGGGGGCCACCCCCCAAGTAAGGGTATGCAGAGATTTTTCCTTCCCCCCTCCCCCTCTGGACTCTTACGTAATTAATGAATGGCCCCTAACTAATAATATATACAATTTTAAACTATATTTTTATACGATTATTTTATACGATTTTATTATTTTTATACGATTTCATTTTAATTTCAAGCTTTTGTTATGAATATCAGTATGAAAATATACGAATATGATGTGTAAATCTCATGAGATTTTTCCCGCATATTTTCGTAATTATCTTTATTTATCAATATTTTTATTTTATTTTAAAATTTTAATTATTAATTTTTTAAGTACCTATATTTCAGACGTATATTAAACCTATCATTTTAATTTAAAGATTTTGTTACGACTATCAGTATGAAAATATACGTTTATGACATGTAAACCACATGTAATTTTTCCCGCATATTTTCATAATTAATTTCAATTTAGTTTATTAACTTTTAAGTATGTTATATTGTTGTCATTTAATCTATGAAACATTATTTTCTTTACATATACGTAAATGCGGGATTTAATACAAAAACTTTTAATTGAGTATTTAACGTACTTTAGTAAACATGATTTATTTTAAATGCAGTGTTTTATATTTTAAAATCTTAATTTTTGTTCCTCAAAATTTCAAACATGCAATTTTGTGTTTTATTATGTAACTTCAATATTAGTTTGAAAGTTTTAGGTTAATTTTTAGTGAT
This sequence comes from Tetragnatha montana, assembly GCA_963680715.1. NCBI lineage: Eukaryota > Metazoa > Arthropoda > Arachnida > Araneae > Tetragnathidae > Tetragnatha > Tetragnatha montana. The sequence continues at coordinate 6,034,005 of OY796678.1, read as the reverse complement.
AACATTAATGTTCTGTGCTTTATAGTATTTTAAAAACTTAATTTTTGTTTCTCAAAATTTAAATGTACCAAATTTTCACTTGATTTTTTTCCCTCAGCAATAAAAAAAGTTTTGAACAGAATTAAACTCCCTTTAAGATCTTCCATCACATCTACTGTTGTTTAAACAGGAGTTCTACTATCCCAGGACGAAATTCAAAGTATTCAACTACAACTATATAAAGTGAACATCGCAAACAGAAAGGAAAAGCAATTTCTTCTGCAGAAAGCGCACACAGTTTCTTCACAAACACACACGCCCCCGTCTCGAAATATATCTTATCACCCCTTCCAATCCTCTCTCTACAAAAGCTATTATCGAAATACAAAAAAGCTTTCTTTCTTTTTTTTTTCATTCATTCTCTGTTCACATAAAAGAACAACACAACAGACCAAAAAAAAAAAAATAAGATAGAGTCCAAAAGCATATTTTCGCAAATAAATCGCATTTCCTATATGAAAAGGAGGGCTTTTCAACGGCTTCCGAAAAGTATTAGATTTTCATCCCTTTTTCTCAGCAGTCCAAACGGAGAAGAAAAAATAAGCATTCTTTTGTATGAGAAGAAACAGGTATGAACCTGGAGCCATACAAGGTCACCCCCTTTTTTACACGCTAGATTTCTTTCTCTGAAGACACTTGAAGATTTTATATATCACTTGTGTGTGTTCTATATAAAGTGAATTCTTTTCTCTGCCAGCCCCTTTCTTTTCCCAAACAAGATTTACTCCCGATTCCTAAAGAGTTGCTGTAGCGACAATAGCGGTGGTTAAATGTTGCGGTTTCGGAAGGATTAAGGTATGGTATGGTAAGAGTTTAATGGCACAAAAACCCCATTTTCGGAAGGATTAATTCAGACGTATACGAAAACATTTACTAGTAAAATCCTAGTTTTGAGCATTTTCAATCACATGACTCGGACCTAACAACGGCCATAGCAACAGAAGGTTGTTACAGTTTTTTGCCCTACAGAGGTTAACAGTTACAAAAATGACTACCCGTGAAATTCTTCTATTGGAGCATTTGCAATCACGTGACCCCATACCTAAAAACCGCCTTAGAGCAACATATAAACAACGGCCTTAGATACAGTTAAAAGCCCTACAGAAGGTACACAGTTAAAAGAAAATAACCGGTTGTGACGTCACCTGAAAACACTATAGCCAAATCAAATACAGACTTAAATCATACAAATAAAAACACTAAATTCAAAATACATAAGAAACCAACACAGAACATCATGGAGGTACTAAGAGGGGATTGGAGGACCCTCATTAACCCTATACCCTTACTCGAAACTCGATAATTTTTATTTAGAATTTATTATTTATTTAGAATTAGAGAATAGTAGTATGCCATAGAAAGTATACCATATCCGCCTAACACATTCCTATATCTCCCTCCGAAACTTTTTTTTGACCCTCCCAATCCATAACATGACCGCAACTTCCACCAACCGCAACTGGCAACCATGCGCCCAATCCGAAAGAATTCTCACGGAAGAAGCAGAAAAACCAAAACCAGTCTCGTTCGTCAGCGGAGAACATTTTCTGAACGCTTAGTTTTCCCTACCAAACGCGCACACACACACACTTTGAATATTCTTCTTTCTCGTCCACTTTACGTCGAGAATACGTCGCTTTTGTTTCAGGGGTTTTTTCATATCCCAAAGGATTAGCAGAGATGATGCCTTGAAGAAGAAGAGAGTGTATTTTGTGAATGTGAGGCCCACTTTTTCCAAGCGACTTTGAGATCGGACTAGTGAACTGATGATGTGTTTTTTCGTTGATGGATAAGCGTGCAATGGAGTTTTGAAGAGTGTTTTTGTTCTAGTGAGTGGATAATAATACGCACTTGTTCGTCGATGGATATTTTCCCGCCTTTTTCAGTTCCTATTTGAAAATTTCTTGATATATATATATATATACAGGGTGTTTCTAAAGTCCTTTTTTCGGGTTTTATTTGGAACCAACGTCTCCTAGGGTCCTGGAAGTAAGGTCTACTCCTAGGTAAGTAACCCTGGAGAATCCATTGAGAGGACTTACAGCGCCCCTAGCGGCTAAATAAAAAAGTTAAAAAAATTATTCAAGGAACTAAAGGAGATAGAGCAAACACCTCAGTGAGAGTATTGTTGCCACTGTTATAAGTAACTCACTGAAAAAAATTTCATGAAAATAACGTGAATATTCGCAGAGATATTAGCATGTGAAAATAGCACTTTTTCACGCATCAAAAATGGAAAAGTTCGCAAGTTTGCAAGTTTTTCAGAGTTATTATGTAGTTTTGTATCTTTTTAGTTAAATAAAGTAAAATTTTAATAAAAAAAACTTGCAAATTTTTGAAGTTTTTCTTTTTTGATGACTGAAAAAGTGCTATTTTGTGCACTATCTCTGAAAGTGCTAATATCTCTGCGAATATTCACGTTATTTTCATGAAATTTTTTTCAGTGAGTTACTTATAACAGTGGCAACAATACTCTCACTGAGGTGTTTGCTCAATCTCCTTTAATTTTTTAATTAATTTTTAAAACTTTTTATTTCGCCGCTAGGGGCGTTGTAAGTCCTTTCAATGGATTCTCCAGGGTCACTTACCTAGGGGTCGATCTTACTTACAGGACCCTAGGAGACGTTGGTTCCAAATAAAACCCGAAAAAGGGACTTTTGAAACACCCTGTATATATTTTTTTTGATAGAATTGTGACTCACGCTACAGGGAAGGGCAGTGTGAGTCACAACTCAGATTTTGCCAAGAACAGAAAATCAATCAGAAAATAAATGAACTTTTGTATGGTTGTATTAATCAGGGCACTTTATAGGTTTTTTAAGAGGTACCTTTTGTGAAATTTAAGGGCTAATTTGTGAAAAATTTAAGTGCAAAATCAACATAAAAACAAGTACAAATTTTTTAAACTTTAAAAACAAAATAGAATTTTGTATAGAATGGCTAAAACTGTAACTATTGATAGAATGTAGCTTACTAGAGAATTTTCTTTCAAAAATGTATTTTGTGAAGGCACCTCTTTTCCTAAAACTGAATTTGTGAAAGTACCTATTTATCAAATGGTGAATTTGTGAAGGTACCGAAAAACGGTAGAAAAATTTGGGTGGAAAGACCACTGATTATATAAACAACAACCATAAGCAAAAGGAAATCCACAAGTAGATCTAATTTCATTGAATAATAATCCTTTAGTTGTGAATTTAAGATTCAAATTTAGTTCTCAGGACTCTCTTAGTTAGGACTCTCACATGGAATTACCCTTTGGTAGTAACTTTATAAAAAAATTATAATTAAAAAAAAATATCGAATCATTAAAAAGAAACTTCCAACAATGACTTATTTATCCACTAGAGTGGAAATAAAATACATAAATCTGTAAACGTCACAGTTTTAAATCGAATGTACGGATTACGCAACTAAATAGCTTATTATAAGAGCAATTATTTCTTACTTAGCATTAAAAAAGCGATTGTTGCTTTGAAGACAAAAACTACTCAACCTAACTCGAAGCAAAAAGCAGTAATACAATTATCCAATTTAAGAAGCCAGCTTTAATCTCTCAAAGACAAATATTCGTTTTGAAGATTTGTTGACACATTTTTATCGCAACACTCCTTCAAAATAATATGAATATCTCTTCAAAAATCTCCAGGTAAATTCTAGAGAAGTTAGTTCTTTTTTAAAAAAAAAACTGCAGATTCTTATAAACTCATTCTTTAATTCCGGGGAATATCTCCGCGTTTTGTCGAAAAAGAGAAAAAAGGGGAACACTCATGCCGTATTTCGTTCTAACTAATTACAATTCGAAAGAGGTTTTCGATTTTTTACCCTACCCCTCCAAAAAGAATAATACGATTAATTTCATAAGCGGCTGTTCATAAGAGACGAAAAAAGTAATTGAAAGAGATGAAAAAGGACGGAAAATCTCCCAGATTCAAAAATTATTCTTTTCTTCGCAAAACGACGAATACACCTTTTCTCTTCCGCACAAAAGAAAAAGAATAAAAAAAAAATCCCCGTTTTTCCTTTGCCACCACCACTTTGCACAATTTATTTACGCTTTCCGAAAGCATTACTCAATTAAGCAATTTTTTCCCGCCTTTTTACCGTTGCCACTAATCGCGTCATTGTTTCGGGAATTTTCTGCAATTAAAGCGCTTTTGTGCTCCGGTGAAGGGGTTTTGCTGTTCTTTCCGAATGACTTTTTTTTTCTACTCGGAGCTTTTTATACCAGACGATTTGTTTGTCTTTGCACATTGTGTGTTTTTGGCTATTTGGTCCCAGCTTGGCTTGTTGCTGTTTTTCGTTGTAGCAATAACATCGATGCTAGTAAGAATGAAAGTGGTATAAGTCCACTGAACAGGATTTTGTGTAATGGAAGGTTTTTGGTGTTTTTTCTATTGAGAAGGAATTCGCTACTTATTTTCATAAAAAATAAATGGATTCTTAATTTACTTAAAATGTATTGTGCAAAAACTTATCAATATTGATCTAACTTGGATATAATTTTAGATGTCAGTTGACATAAACTCTACGTTTACAATTATATGCATTAAAATTGAATACAGTTAGTTTCTAATCATTTCCAAAGATTAGGTCGTACACTTTCAAAATTTAAATAGGATGATCAATACCAACAGTTAAAAACAATGATATATTTATCCATCTTTCAACGTGATTGAAGTATTTTTGACGTTTGGTAAAAAGGTTAAAAAAAGGCTGTAAAAAAGAACCTGTTATTCTTCTTTTACAGCCTTTTAACGTCATAAACTTCAATTACAATCAAATAAAACATTTTTTAGAGCATAAAAATCTAAAACGACAAAAATAATCCCATAGGTGCTTAATTAAAGCCATGTGTATGATACACTACAATGATTACCAAACCTTTTAAAGCCATTCATAACCTTGTATTCCGAAAATGAACCATCTCGGTTTCAAAAGAGACATAAACCTTCCAAATCTCTTCTGAATTAAGACATGTATTCATGGTAACTCTCAGAATCCGTAATTTATTATGACATAACAATCCATTTCTCCCCACACAAACATCTTCGTTTTGCCCGTGAGGTTATTGTTTGAATAGGGAGCGCTTTGGAAACTAGTTCCTAGTAAGGAGTATTAGTAGAAGGAGTATTTTATAGAGCATTTTCAATCACATGACTCGGACCTAACAACGGCCTTAGCAACAGAAGGGTTACAGTTTTTTGCCCTACAGAGGTTAACAGTTACAGAAAATGACTAGCCGGGGAATTCTTCTATTGGAGCATTTGCAATCACGTGACCCCACACCTAACAATCGCCACAACAACAGATACCTCGTCACTTAGCAACCGCCTTAGCAAAAAAATTAGTGTAAAATTAATTTTTCTGGGATAAAAAAAAGAAAGAAAAGGGAATGAATAAAAGAAAGAAAGATTCGAGAATGATTTCTTTTCAGTAAAAAATTTTTTGCAACTTTCTGGGATATTAAAGTGGATGTGTGAAAGGAAGAAAGAGGAAGAAAATGAAAATAAGAGACAAAGAATGATTACACATCGTTTTTCTTTCATTCAGGAAATTTTAAAACAATTTTTATGAGAGAGGAAGTGAATGAATGAGCAAAAGAAAAATAAAAGATAAAATGAATGGAAGATAAAAAAAGAAAGAATGAAAGAAAAAAGGAGAAATAGACATGGTGAGAGAAGAGGGGGGAAGAGAAATTACAGAGAAAAAATTGAGAAAGAAAAGCAAAGTGGTTTTCAAAAATTTCAACACGACATAAAAATATTTAAAGTAAAGAAAAACAAAGGAAAACTGGTAAAAGCAGAAGCACAGCTCTTGCAAAAACCAATTAGACAATAACCAACCAACAAAGTGAGATATATTTTAAAATCCAGCCCTCCCTAAGAGAATTCCTATGTCACAGTTTGCCACCCCCACGATGTGGCATGCAGGGGATAGCAAAATGTCCTCCCTTTTCCATAATACCCTTACAAAAGAGAGACGGCGGCCTTGCATATCGTCATCATCTCCGTTATTAAAGTTTTCTCATTAAAATCCCCCGGCAGGGGGAGATTTCGTAAATAATTCGATCTAACGAGATAAACAGGAGCTGATCATCTCAACTCGGCAAGATGGAGGAGTGTTATTACTATTTCTAATTCATGAATGAGAGGAAATGTCTTTGTTAAGGAATGGGGTGGGTTGAAATGTTCTGAATGTGGCGTCACGGTTGTGGTTTTGTATCTTAATGCCTGCAGCTATGTTCGTATTTAGAATGATGAATCAAATGGATTCATATAATACAGAGAAAGGTTGACGATACATCTTATTTAAGATACATGCAAAGTTATCCATTAAGTAAGTTATATAATTTAGATTTACTGTATAGAAATTTTAATGAAAGATCATAACGCTTTTGTTATTAAAGAAGGGCTTTTTATAATTAAGTATACATATTTAAGAAATATTAGATAAACAATATATTATAAATAGTTTAAAAGTGTTTTTAGACAAAGATACTGAATAGAATGAATCAGTATTAGTATCATCAATAATGCAAATGGAACACATGTTAACACTGTTGTTGTTGTGCGCTGTCACATCACATTTAATAGAATCCCGTTTTCCGATCATTGAAAAACAGTAAAACACTACTTTCGAGGGATGCTCCACACTCTTAGACCGCAAGATATTGGCGTGCGAGAGAGCTCATGGGAAGATGACCTCGGTCTCTTTGTTGAATTCACCTTTTGGTGTTTTCAGTTCTTTGTTATCTGTATGTATTCCCTGCCATTGGAAATAAAAAAAACTATTTTCGAAGGCGCTGTGACGTCAAATCCCGTTTTTTGATCACGTGACTTTACTAGTGCTTTGGCAAAAATAAAATTGATATATTTAAAACATATTTTTGAACTTAAAAAAAATCTGATATTTGAGAGTTTTAAACTATAACGTATCAAAAAAAGTGTAAAATTAAGCAAATCCCTCACCTATGCAAATACCTCATTGCAGCATTAATTCCGAAATAGGTATCAAATCACATCCAGACGCAATACCTATTAATTCAACGCAATACCCATACGAGAAGTAATCTCTACCCCAAAATCTCTTTATTCCTTCGAATATTCTAAAGAGAGCAATCACAGCCCTCGATTCTTGACGCGTCTCCGATAAATCTCGGGAGAAACTTGTCGAACAATTCCGCGGAGGAGCCAAAGTTCCAAAAATTCCAAACGGCCCCTTCCATTAATAACGCACCCTACACACCCCTGACCGATGGAGAGACATGGCAAACGATTAATTAGCACCTTCTCTCTCTGACCGCAGGGAAGCGGCGTAAGGTTAGAATGCATAGGAGGCGCATGGGCAGGTGAACCAACAAGGTGGGTGGAAAAGAGAAACCCGTAAGCATATTTACAAGGTACAATTTCCACTTAAGAGGTCTATTTTTACGTTTGGATGCTTTTCATTGGGCACTTGTTAGTTCCACGAAAGAAACAACTCAACTCTAACTAATCTCGCTACTTCTGAAAAATTACAAGTGAAATCAAAGCAAAATACTGAGAAATAGCAGCCTGGAATCGAACCGGGGACCATTAGGTTACTGCACGCACACTCTACCACTAGACTAGGCTATCGGTGCTGAATCATTTTGTTCAATAACAATTTTAAGTGCCGTTTACATGGGAAAAATATTACCCGGGTAGCTACCCGGGTAAAAAGTGGGTTGAAGGGAATTTCCAACTCTACCCGGGTTACGAAATTTGAAGGCGTTTACATGAGACCCGGCTTTTTCTCGGTCACGTGGTAAGAAAAGTGATCTGCCTGTTTCCATGGTTTCCAAGTTTGTTAACAAATATCTCATTTTTGTTTTTGAAAGAGAGCATCAGAATGAATTTTAAAAGAGCGTTGGCGATATATGCAAAAAATCAACGGATGATAGCAGATTTGCTTACCGAAGACCTGCGAAGATGTATGAAAGCAATCTTGTATTATTTGTTGAATATTTTGTTTATTTACTAGTAACACTTATACAATTATACAAAATTGTGTTGGCAACATTGTTTCAATTCCATCAATGTTTATTGTTTTGATTTCCGTTTTTCATCATGTTTGTAAGTTGTGCTTGTCTTAAAAAATAAATGGATGTTTATTAAACTTAAAAACAAAACAAAAGTAACAAAAGTATTAAAATATTTTAATGAAAGATTTAAATTACATTTAAAAAGTGCTCTTACTCTTACTTTTCCATTAGCCGAAAAAATCAGTTCAATCAGACGTCGAAAAAGAAAGCTGTGCCTCAAAAGTGAAGGCCTCGGCACACTAAATCTGTGCGTACGGGAATCTAAAATGCGAGGACGTAAGCTCAATATTCTACCGGCGAACAGTCGAGGTTTCTTCGGAATCTCATATTTTTTACGCTCACACGTGCGAAAAAGGAAAGAAAAATAAGAGTTCATTCTCTTTTTTTTTTTTTTTTTCGATTTCTTTCGCGTTTCCGGTAGTAAGTTTTTCTTATTGACTAGGAGATGGGGTGGGGGTGGGGAGAAATAGAAATATAATTCTAAGTATAAAAAAGAAATTGAGAATATATTTCCATTGATATTTATTTATCTTTATATTCGATTTTTTTCTACATTTTCTGTGGGTGTTCACGTGCTCCTGTGCTCCTATGGACGAGCCGCCACTGAGCGCTGCATACATACTCTTACCTGACTTTACCCTAAACATAAAGAGTTAACGTCTATAGTCTGTTCATTTAGAATTGGCGCGTGAAACAGGATCAGAAACGCTCAATAATGCTTCATAACCTATGTTCATAACGGTCATCCCACAACTTCAGTGACCGATTTTTTTAAAGTATTTTAACTACTTCTGTTTCGGCTGCCTTGTCATTGCAGAAGAAAATGCTTTCGATGATAATTACAATAGTAACTGCTTCTAATACATTTCGTCTCCGGTGCCAGTTCTAAATGAACAGACTATAATCCAGTGGTTTCCCAAAGTGGTGGGGGGCGCAATATGAATTTCTAGGGGGGGGTGGCAATTTGAAAACTTTTAACCCAATGAGGTATTTGCATAAGTGAGTTTAAGTTCAAAAATATGTTTTAAATAATTTAAAATTCAATTTTATTTTTGCCAAAGCACTAGTAAAGTCACGTGATCAAAAAACGGGATTTGACGTCACAGCGCACTCGAAACTAGTAGTGTTTTACTGTTTTTCACTGATCGGAAAACGGGATAATATTGGATGTGACGTCACAGCGCTTGTAAACAACAGTGTTTCTGTTTTTTTCGTGCCAAAACGCAAAACGAAATTTCAAAAATGTATATCTCAGAAACTAGGAAACTCAGAAACTTCATTTAAACGTGATTCTTCATGGTTTTTTATCTACTATTTTAATAAAATGTATTCTCAAAACTTGGAAATACCTCATTGCCCCCCGGGAGGGGCATGGGCGACCAGGTTTTATTTACTTTTCAAGAAGCATTTTCAAAAAAAAAAAAATAATAAATAAAGGGGGACATAGGGGGCATGGAAAATATAGAAATGCTTTGGTGGGGCAAAGGTTGGAAAAAAAAACACTGGTCTAATCTGTACTCTCCTTATACCAGTTGTTTCTGCCAGAGAATCTGGAGATTTTTCCATTCCTACTCCAACTTTGAGGCGGACACGCTCTCTCTCGAAAACAGATGGGGACGCTCTATCTCCCCCGAAAACAGCATATGCATTCGGTATTCCCCGGAAAGAAGTAAACTTAATAAATGATACACGATAAATTCCGTTATGGATGGGGAGGGGGATTTATTCTCTTCCCAGTGAAGTACAGAGCGGGCCGGCCTCCATGCCTGAGAGAGGCAATATCCGCAGAGAGCGTATCGGTATGTAAACCCTGCAGTGAAAGTAGGTGCAGAATCTGCAACAATTAATGATTAATTTAATTCATTTAAATTATTTATTTATTCGGAACGTGCTACTCTTCAAAAAGAACTGGACAGAAAGGACTTTTCATTTTTTTTTTTCTAAATTCACTAACTAATATTATGATTCTTTTGTTTTGATTCAATTAGTTTTATTAACCTTATTTCTAATTCTATATTCAACTAAGATTTATTTAGTTTAATTTCACTCTTATAATATTCAAGTCTAAAACATTCAAGTTTTTATTAATAATTATACTGGACTATTCATATACCATATTCTGAGTCAGCCATTCAGTTTGCTTTGTACAAGCTTTGTGATTTAATTTCCAGTGACTGTTTAAATTTGGACTGTTTGATTAAGCAAAAGAACAAGCCAGGCTATTTTGTACCTTTGATGTATAGAGCATTTTCAATCACATGACTCGGACCTAACAACGGCCTTAGCAACAGAAGATGTTACAGTTTTTCGCCCTACAGAGGTTAACAGTTACAGAAAATGACTAGCCGTGGAATTCTTCTATTGGAGCATTTGCAATCACGTGATCCCATACCTAAAAACCGCCTTAGCAACAGATAAACAACGGCCTTAGCAACAGTTAAAAGCCCTACAGAAGGTACACAGTTAAAAGAAAATAACCGGTTGTGACGTCACCTGAAAACACTCTATAGATTTATAGAACTAGCCTTATGTGTTATTTATTTCATTCATTTTTAGTACGGTTATGACTTTTTCCAGGTGTAAAAGCCAATGGTGGCAAAAGATGAGTTTTTCTCGATAGGATATCGGTTGGAAAGTACTCAAACAGAAAAATTTTAAATGATGGCTAGTGACAAAGGAAATGCATGGAAAGATTGAAAGTAGAATAAACATTCTAAAAGAATTCTGGCTATTTCTTTAATAATAAAAGACGGCCTAGATATCAATAATTACAGCCATTATTCCTGTAAAATCTGGGTTTGAGTCATAATAATAGCATTACCCTTAATAGCAAACCATATTGTTGTGGGCTTTTGAACTAAAGAATAACAAAAGAAACCCAACAATAAAAGAAGGCGATTGTTGCACAACAATGCTATGAAGCATTACTGTTTATGACACTGTTGCAATAATTCATTTAATGATTTTAATCACTTCCAAGAAAGAAAGAAGGGATATTTTTTCCCCCTGGATTCAGTCGTTAGCTTGACACAAGTGAGGGGATGTGCCAAGCTAACGACTGAAATATATGTTGGATCGAACTGTAGTGATGAAAGGAGGTAAGTAACTTTGAAAGATTTTTTTTATTTACATGTACTGTCTGTTAGGGCTATAATTTGTTAACTTATTATGAAAATCTATCCAATAGGACTTCATTGGCAACGTTTTACATAAAAAACACTGAGAGACGTTTTTTAAAAAAATTAAATCAACACTTCTAGATGACTTGTTTCAATTGTTTTTTATTTAGATACTTGATTATTTTTGGAGATTAAGAAAATTAGCATTCGCGGCCACAGAGAAAAAGCCGAACAGAGGAGCCATTTGGAGATTACCAGCAACCTATACAGGGTTCCCACTCAATTTCAGAAATAAAATTCCTGACCTTGCCAGGTCAATTCCCTGACTTTTCCAGGCTATTTACGGCATTTTTCAGATATTTCTTGCTCTTTGAACATATATTTTCAATAAATGGTCTATTTTTTCCACTTTCTAGGGCCAAAATTGACACCCAAAGAATAAAATTGTTCATTTTCCAGAATTTGGGCCAAAAGGAGCTATTTTCCCTGACTTTTTAGGTGAAACCAAAATTCCCTGACTATTTCAGGTATTCCCTGACCAGTGGGAACCCGCAACAATGTCACATAACCGCAATCCTATAAGGATCAGACCTTAAGAGATGATGGTTACTACGATCTCTACAGCGGTAACAGCTGCTCTATGTTCTCTCTATACACAATTCTCTCTCTCTGTGCGTTGTCGAGGTAAACACTCGGACAAGACGAGACCGCCGTTCTGGACCGTTGCCAACGCCGAGCGCATAAAAAACGAGCCGTTCAAGAAAAAAAAAACGTCGTTCTTCTCTCATAATTTAGTGGAGGAGATGTTTCGAACGCTGTAAATCGGCTGAGCCGGATAAGGGGAGAGTAATAAATAGCGACGCCACCCCTCCAATGCAAAATAAATAAATAAATATCGTCTGAGTGTCTTTCGAGAAATAAGCGACCGGGAGTGAAATTTCAGGAATATTAATGGGACAGCGTGAAGTATCTGTTTGTGTATTAAATGTGGCGTTTGTTGTGTTTTATGGAGTAAATCATTCGTGTGACAGGTTTTCGTTTTTGTTTTGCTGTGTGTGAAGTAGATAAGGACCGTTAAGTTCGATTTCTTTTGGTTGTGTTTGTTTTATTCCATTCAGGGTCTCTCTCAAGGGAGCATCAGTGAGTAGGTGGTGTAGGTGTCGACTACCTAGGGTGACCTGACCAGACGTCCCACTTTTTGCCTCTCTGTCGCGCGGACCAAATGTCCCGTTTCTCTGACTAAGTTCCATGAAACGAGAAAAATGTAAAGAAAAACCTAGATGTTTTCAAATTTTAGGGGGTAATCTTTCAAAAGTTCTTAATTGGTAGAGTGAATTGTTACTCATTTATTAGTCGTTATTTAAAAATTTAAAAACAATTGATTTAATTACGTGTCATGTTACAGTAGTAGTATTATTACAATAGTCTTAGTTTTATTGGTGATTTGTTATGAGCAGTTTTTACTACAATATTATCAATATTCAATAATCAACTGTTGCTTTTTTTAAGAAGAATTCGAAAGCATGAATGTAAAAATATGACATTTTAGTGCTTTGATCAAATACAATGAGTTTATTTGGACTATGGGCGAGGGCGAGCTAAATACCTCCGATTTGTTTCCCCAGGTATCGCACAGAGCCAATTCTCCTCTTTAGCTCCCTAAACTGCGCCGAAATCCCTCCTCTCGCACCTACAATTACCCCTCTCGATCCAATTTCCCCCCTCTTGTCACCAACAGGCGGTCGTCCCAGTAATTGCGGATGCGCAATTTCGGGGCTGCGGAGAAATTCGCCGGCACTAGCCGGATTGTGTAATAGAGGGGGGCATTCCTGACCTTTTAGGGACCAGGGTGTAGTAATGGGTTTGATCTGGAATGGGGGTTTAGAACCCAGGTTGGGGGAATTGGTGTGCATTCTAAACCCACTTAAGGGCGTGCAAGAGAGGAATCAGAACCTTATCCTATTAAAAAAAATTTAATTTAGTGTGATTATATATGGGTAACCGTAATTTTTCCGTTAATATGGTTACCAAAATATACGGACCCATACCAGGGTGGCCACAGAAAACTTATTTCAAAATTCCCTGATAATTCCAGGTTTTCACTGATAATCTAGCCCTGAGGTTTTATAAAATGTAGTAAATTCTAATCTTCTTGAAATTTGGAGAATGTCTGTATAAAAGCACGAGAAAGAAGGAATAAAAATGAGATTATTTCCAGACTTATCACAAAGGAACCCTCGGAAGCCTTTTTTTGAACATTTGTTTAGCAATCACACTAATTCATATAGTAAATTGGAGATTTTATTTTGTAGGAAGGAGAACGGAAATGCACATTTAAAGATTTGAAAATTAGAAAATATGTTGAATTTATTTTTGAAACTAGGGGCACAGATTTTCAAAATTTCCCTGATTATTATCAGATTTTCTGAAATTCCCTGATTTCCCCCTGACAATTCCAGGTTTTTAAGGTTTTTCGGATCTATGGCTACCCTGCATACACAGTAATATGGGCAATTTGGTTCTTCTTAAGAGTATAATCTGTACTTGGGGTCTTACATTGTGTGTGTAATGTTAAATCTTTTTTGATAGCATCTGACTCAGTTCTTAAAGTAAAAGCCCGAAAGCTCATCCCGAGGCTCATCAGGAGCAAAAGAAATAGTAATTTTTCATTAATTATATTCAAGTCCAACTGGCAACTAAAAAAAATTTAACCTGTCAAAATCCGCATCTTGGGTCGAGCCTACCCCATATACCCCTCCCTAATACCCCATTTACATCAGAAGCACAATAATATATAGTATTTAGATAGGTGTAGACATTATTTATTATTGTAGACATTATTAATGTAGCGAGAGATGGCAACACAAGCCACAACGCTTTGGTTGCCATGGTAACATGTAAAAAAAGACATTCACTTAAAAAAGAAATCGAATTCGTGCTTACATTTTGTTTATCAAAAATAAAGTTACTGTTTCATATAAAACCTCACCTTTTTGAAGTTTATATAGGTTTACTATAGAGCATTTTCAATCACATGACTCGGACCTAACAACGGCCTTAGCAACAGAAGATGTTACAGTTTTTTGCCCTACAGAGGTTCTTCTATTGGAGCATTTGCAATCACGTGATCCCATACCTAAAAACCGCCTTAGCAACAGATAAACAACGGCCTTAGATACAGTTAAAAGCCCTACAGAAGGTACACAGTTAAAAGAAAATAACCGGTTGTGACGTCACCTGAAAACACTCTATACATGCTACAATCATAATTAAATTTAAAAAATTAATTAATTAAACTTAAATTTAGAAAGTTTCCAATACAAAAAGTGCAACGAAATGAACAAAAAATTAAACGCACACATCAAAAACTACATAAAAAAATTTCCAGACAGTCTGAGCATCCAACGAGAGAAAATACAAGAAAGACTTATATTTTGAAGGATCCATTTCCGTAAGTATATCATGATTTGAAAGGAAGGGGATCTTTCCAGGACACAAGTAATCCTTTCAAGAAAATGGCTGCTTAGAAAGGTAGGTATGTTTTTGACATATTTAGACCGAAATAGCTGTCAGACGCAAAAAAAAAAAAAAAAACTTTTGACACACGCACAAAAACTTAAAGCTGACGTTGAACTCTGACAGACGTCTATATGGGGCCCTAATCTTCCATCTACCTAAATTTCAATGAATAAGAGAATATTCCTTTCAGTTTAATTCAAAAGGTAGTTTTTATGAAACCCCATTATTGGTATTATGTGAATGAAAGCTGAAATCATGATTCCGATGTGTACGTTGAAAGGGTATAGCTTAATGGGAAAGCTTTTAAAATATTTAGTAAAACCTTTCGTTAGACAAGTTCCAAAAAGTTATGGAGGACATGCGAAAGATTCTGTTTCAGTGAAATTCCGAGTGATTTAATGGAATTTTTAAGTTTTTCGGGCTAGATTAAGAGTAATTGATTCTATTGTTCTACTTGAACCCAATTTGTTTTATTAATTCGTTTTATTATGGTACTGATGCATTACTTTATGAATCAAAGGGAAAATTTCAAACTACTTTCTAGATTTGGCTAAAAGTGGCCCAATTAAAAATTACTTTTACTTAAAAACTTCCCTATCATTTTAAAAATGCTTATACCTGTACCTTTTCTTGCATGTGTTGCTGAAACAATACAATACAGTATGAAATGAATTAGCTAAATATTCTTCAAACTCTAAATAAATATTTTCACCTACATAAATTCAAACATGCTTCAAAAATATTTTCGTTTATTCCTTCATGATGTGATATTTCAAATTAATTTTTCGTAAATTATTTCAATCTCTAACTGAGCTATTTTAAAAATTCAGAAAGTGGAGAAAATTTTAAGTATATATCTACAGTAGAAATGGTTAAGAAATAGTTAAACTTAGTTTCAATTACTTAATAATGCATCTAAATATAGCTAATTAAACTATTTGTAGAAATAAAGCAATAAAAATTTAAACAATGTAAAAGAATTAAATAATGAATAGCTCAAGAAAATCATTTATGAACTAAAATATTTGTATTCTTCAAAACAACGCATAAGGTTAGATAGTGGATTCAAAAAAAACATTTTTATATTTTGAACTGGCGCAGCTAATAAATTGGGAAAAAAAGGAGAATTAAAGAAATTCATAATCGCTTGTCTTTCCTCAAAATACTCGAAAAGTTTTTACGCAGCACTGAATCATGAGAAATAAACAATGCGTGCTCAGGAAGACCTTTCAAAAACTCTTCCCATCGCCATGTTTTCACCCGAGTAAAAAGAAACAGTCTTCACACCTAAATTACCGCAACAACAAACTGCCACTTTTGGTAGCTTACGAACCAACAGTTTGTGATCCCCCCATAAAAAAAATACATCGTTGAGTTCGAGCATTGAGACGCCCCCCCCCAACTCGAAAAAAAAATCCCTGAAATTTACGCATCCGTGAACATTGAGCAAGATTTTTCTCGTTTAGTACTACTTTCCGTAGAGTCAAAAGACACTAGAGAGAAAACTTTAGCATAAAGAAATTGCTAGTGTCAGATTTTTAATGGAAGTACTGGATGTTTTAATTTATGTTTGAATTGATTATGAATTGAATTGTCAGTTTGAAAAGGGGGATAAGTTCAAAAACCAAGTTTTGGGGAAAAAAACTATACAAGTAATGGAATTTTCATTGAATACCCATCAAATTTGTTTTGGATATTTAGAACCCTATTTATAAGACAGACCAGCCATCGAAATAAAATAAGCATATTCAAAAATATTGTACAGTTACAAAAAGTTGATAAGAGACAAGAAAAGAGACGGCTCGCTCGATGTCAAAACAACTGAGCTAAAATTTAATATACATTCATTTTTTACTAATAAGAACAGGATAGAAGGGGGCATCTTAGGAAAAATGTTCAATAAAACACTCAAGTGGCCTTTATCCAGCTCCCCCTGCAAGCCCAAACGAGCCGTCTCTTTTCTCGTGGAGAGTGCGCTTTTAACCTAGGGGAACATCCCCCAGTAAGTGTCATTGAATGTTTTCCTTTAAGATCTTGGGACAATGCTATCCCAAAGGTGATATATACATAAGTTTTAAATCAATTTTGACAGCTTTCAGGCTTATTAAATTAAAAACAAAAAAGGAGACATTTTCAATATTTTCCTAATACTTTAACAAGGAAAAACTACTTTTGAGGGTCGCAAGGGTCAAAAATTGGCCTAGAGATAGGCCAATAGATAGGCCTAGAGATAGCCCCCCCCCCATAGACATAGGGGGTACCTAGTAAATTCCAAAAAAAAAATCCCATTGACTTTTAAAATGGCCTCTACTCTACTGTAACATTAAACGTCTCGTCTGTGCATTGTTGCAAGTAAATGTTTGGCCTCTGTAAGGTCAAGCATCATGCTCCCTCTATGTGTATCTTTCCTCTACGGCATTTTCCAGCCAAGTTCACACGTTAGCTGGTATTTAAACCAGTCATTGTGAGCTAGTTGAGTGTCTTCTAACTGGCTTCACAGTTGGCCGGAGCCATTTTTCCTTCGCCCATTTCTTTCTTTTTTTTTTTTTTTTTGAAAATATGGAACCTTTTTAAAGTTAATTATTTATGGTATTAATTTCTGCTCGTTCATTTTGAGAAATGAAGTGAACTGAAAGAGTTTGGAAGTTGCGTTGGAATACGCTTAAATAATAATAAACGCGAAACTATTTTTTCTTGTGGATATTATAGTTCATTAAAGTTTGAGGATGCGTTAAGTTCGTTATTTTTGTCATCGACATTGATTGTATTTGTTAAATTTATGTGTTAATTTTTAAATTACTTTTCATGCTTTGAAATTATGAGTTCGTAATTTGTTTTAGAAGTAATCAAAGATTCTATTCTAGTTTTAACTAAGCCAAAACGTCGAAAGATTTATTTTATTTGGTCGTGAAAGTTATCCTCAAAGTAATAAAACCTTTGAAAATGTTATTTTAACTTTTGCAGGTGTTTTAAACAAATGTTTGGTAGTTTAGGATTAGGCGCAAGAGACAAGTGTTCTGATAAATCGATAAAAATAAGCAAGTATCAAAATAAATATAAGTATTATCTGAAAAAACATATACGCTAAGTGATAGAAGGTTCAATTCTACTTAAACTTAATTTTTCCCTATAAACGCAATATCGACGGAATTTCAGAAACAATATTGATGGTAGGATAAGAGAACTTGGATAAGATAATTCCAAAAACTCACAGCAGAGGGCAAACACTTATAACTAAATTGTTCTCATAAAAACCTCACCCATCTCCTTTTACCTAAAGGCTCTCTACTTTTACCTTCTGATATAAATTAATTCCGTTAGATTTCCCGCTAAATATCGCCCGGTTCTATAGTAGTATACAAAGTAGAAAAAATCCTAAATAATTTCAAACTCCTGAACTAAAATGTTTAATTAGATCAATAACTATTCAATTTATTAATAAAAGTCAGAAAAATTTGTTGATACTTGTATATAATGTGTCCAAAAGAACCGGGCGATATTTAGCGGGAACTCTAACGGAATTGAACCTAAATTATCACCAAAAATTCCACTTTTCCCTCATGAAATATGGCTAAAACTAAAAAGAGGCTTAGGATATTTATTTAGAATTATCTTATCAAAGGATAAAGCATTCAGAAAATATAAAGTTATTAACAAACAACAAACATCAAAAACTCAACTTTTCCTTTATAAGCCCTTTCCTTTTACCTTCAACACTTATCTCCAAAAATTTCCCTTTTCCTAATGAAATATTGCTAAAACTAAAAAGAGGCTTAGGATATTTAAAATTATCTTAGAATTATTAAAGGATGAAGCATTCAGAAAATATAACGTTTTTAACAAACACAAAGCAGACATTAAACTCTCAACTTTTCCTTCACCTCTCTTTCCTTTTACCTTCACAAATACCACTCATCTCCAAAAAATTTCCCTTTTCTCTAACTAAGAAAACACATCTTAAAGTCAAGAGAGGGCAGGCACTAAATGGAATGAAAGAGGCGTTTACATTTTTTGGTGACATTCCAAAGAAAGGAGGAGAAGGGGTGGAAGAAAAAAGTGGGTGCTCAGGACCCCTTAACGAAGGAGGAAATGGCGGTCGTTGGTGTAATAAGGAAACGGGCGTCTTTACAGCCGATGCTGAAGGGTAATTCTGATACCGGAACGGCCCGGGAAATGAGAGGCAGTTGCGGTCATTAACGATAATAGCGGTCAGAGGAGGATTTTTGGAGGGATTCAGGAATTTATCAAAGTAATGGAAACACGTACTCGCACAAGACTACTTAGAAATCATTTACAGTCACTTTTTTTGCAAATCTATAAACATTCTTAACATTTTGTGTCTGAGGTGTAGCTAAGATGGGGCATTAGGAGGGGATACATCCCCCTCTTAAAACTCAGAAATTATCTTCTTTTACCACTAGAAAGCGACTAAAACTATTCCATATCAACCCCATATACAAACAACTCATAAAAATATGTATTTTTCCTACTAACATGCCCGTTTTTTTCTTAAAGGTACTAGATTAGGGATGTAATTTCTAGGGTTTGGACCAGTATTTCTCAATTTTTTTTTTATGTCATTGTCCCTAGGTCTTTCTGAAATTTCTATGCCCCCAGATGGAACGTAATTAGACTTAAGTTCCTCTGAGGAAGCCCCCCTAACTATTTTACACATTAATTCCATACACAGAGTAGGAATTGCAGCTATTTCGGAAAATAAGGGGTTGAATTTGAAACTTGCCGCATTAAATTTTTAAATTTAGTTGATAAAACCAAGTCACACGTCATAAAAAGAAAAGTCTATTACTACTATTTCGTGTCAAGATTTCGAGCTTCTATGGCCTTAAGAGTCTAGGTGGCCATAGTTAAAGCCAGTGGGGGTAGTATTGAGATAACTTTAGTATACGAGATGCATTTGCAAATTCTGCGAGTGCGAAGGGATGAGAAACCCAAGAGAAAATTTTTAATTAATTTAAAGAGTCAAATTTTTATTAGATTTTCTAATTGACCCTCTTTGCAACCAAATATCCCGGGATCTCACGTTGAGAAATTAATCTGGACATACCCAACTAGTTAACAACGTTGAACTTTTATGATTACTCAAACCCCGAACCTCCCAAAGCACACAGCCTTAGAAAAAAAACCGCAACATCCAAACAACGACCTCAACTGCCACAGACCGCAACTCCCACATCCCTCCTGACGTCTTTAGGCCGCATCGCCATTTCCCCTAACCGAGGAAGAAGACAGCCACCCCTTAATTAAGTTATAACCCCATTCCCTAGCACACCGCCTTCATTTGTTTGCAAGGGGGAGCACTAAACAGCCACGGGGGGGGGGGGGAGAGATTCATCCGCAGATTTTTGGAAGGGGGAAATTGCAGTGGCTGTTGACTTTTCGGACGTGATATGCGATGCAATGCCCCTTATTCGGATGGGGCGCATCTGGAAGATGGAATTTTTAACCGCCTTGGTTAAACATGGGGTGGATTCTTAATGGGAATACAGATGGACACTAAGGTATCAAGGGTCTGAAAGATAGGTGAGGCTAGAACACTAACTTATAAGTCAATATAGAAATATAGGATGTTTCAAAAGTCCGTTTCACGGCTTTTATTTGTAACTAACGTTTCTTCTTGAGGTCTTGGAAGTAAGGTGTACCCCTAGGTAAGTGGCCATCCGTTGAGACGGCTTACAGCGTCTCTAGCGGTGAAATACGAAAGTTAAAAAAAGTAATTAAAAAACTAAAGGAGGTTGAACTAAAACTTCCATGATTTTTAAATTTTTTTTAAGTATCGTGTGAAACGCACAGAAAAAAAAATTTCACGAGAAAAAATTTTCCAGATCAAAAGACTACCCCTGAATAATGTACAGGGTGTTTCAAAAGTTGGTTTCACAGCTTTTATTTGGAACCAATGTCTCCTAGGGTTATGGAAGTAAGGTGTACACTAAGGTAAGTGACCATGCTGAATCCATTAGAATGGCTTACAGAATACCTAGCAGCAAAATAAGCAGGTTTAAAAAATAAAGAAGATAGAATACAAATATTACTAAGAAAAGTGTTGGCAGTATCATAAAAAAAGTGCAGAAAACTTTTCAAGAAAATAACCTAAATATTGGAGGAGATATTAGCAAGTTGACCTCACTTTTCGGACCTCAAAAAATTCGCAATTTTGCATATTCAACGCAAAAAAAAAAAAAAAAACATATTATTTATGAAATTTTTCTCTGTTAGTCTTAGGTTTGTTATTATTTCACCCTTACCTAAGAAAAACACAACAACGTTAAATACTAATTAATCAAAGTTAGCATACGGTTCAGAGATGTCTAAACACTAGAAACTGCAGCTGCAAATAAAACTGGAACAGCTCAACTCCAGCACGTTAAAGAATATTAATTGCTCGAATCGACTCCACCAAGAAAACTCACCCGAATGAAGAGTCGGACCAACTTAATGAAAAGTAATAAATCGATAGATTCGGGGAAGAAAAATTCCCCCACTCAAAACCACCTAAAATTAATACCACCAGAAAACTTAATAATTCCGGAACTAATAATATCATTCATCAAAAAGTATATCCCTGTTCCCTACACTGGAAATTACTCATCCGAAAGAGTTTTAAATGGATTGCATTTATAAAACATAATTAGCCCGCTGTCTGTGGCATCAGCCTTTTCAAAAGCGAAATCTTTCACTAGTTTAATAATATCTGGAGGAAGTTGGTTCATAATTGAGTTTTTGAAATTGCATTTTTAGAGGCTTCGTATCAAATGAAGGGATAGAAAATGTTTAGATGCTTGTCAAGTTTTTTTTTATGAAAGGTTTTAAATTAAGGCCGTGTTGTTGTTGTTGTTTTTATTCAGAGTTTCTAATAATAATACCTTTGGAGTAATTATATGGAAGTAATATTCCTCTGTGGGTTTTTTTTTTGTTTGGCTGATTTTGAAATGAAATATAGTTTGATAGGTGCAGTATCAGTAATCAAACATGATTAATGTTCGGAAATATGTTCGCTAGGAGGTCTAGTTATTTAAAATAAATCGTTTTGACACGTTCAAAAGCTTGTTTCGGTACTAATTTGCTCCATATTTTTCGAGAACTGATATTAGCAGAGTAAATTAAAATTTTGTTTTCGTTTTAAGGGGGTTTATTGAACCAAATAATTTTTACTTAATTAGAATTGTATTTGAAATTACAAATATCACAACTTTGCCATCTTTTTTGATTCCCATATACTTAAAGCATTTAAATTTTTATTCGTTCCGAAATACAACAAATTGATTCTTTCATTTCATACTACTCTTGTATCTTATAACCTTCATAGTACAGGTTGATTCATACTGAAAAAAACCTAACAATTATAATTAGATCGATATAAAACTGTGCTGTGGAATAACTAAGACGTTCCTTTGATAACCAACATTTAATCTATTTCAATTTAACAATCATTTTGAAAATTTTCCTATAAAACCATTTAGGAATTCTGTGTTTTGAATAAATAATAACTGGATAAATATGGTTGTTTAAGGTTAAGGTGTCTAGTGTACGATTCGTATTGTATAATTTTTTTTGTAACTTTATAATAAATATTTTTTTAACAAATTCAATTACAAATTACACTTATCACAAAAGTATACTATAATATTTTATACCAATTTACAAATAATAAAACATTTTTCCAATTTGAATTTTAAGGATTTTTTTAAAATTTCTACACAAGTTCAAAACCTTGGGTTAAGTTAAAATACCCCTTTTAAATTTTTACTACCATGTCTACAAGAATGAATGAAAAAAAATGGTATTACTTGAAGGATAATCTTAGGTAGAATCAACCGAATATTTATTTCTTAAGCCTTTTTTTCCGTCTACATAAAATGATTCGAAATGTGACCGTTAGAAATTTTCATACACGTTGTTATTATTTCTAGGGGAGGGGGAATCGAACTCAAATGGGGCAGAAATTTCCCCATTTGGAGATCATCATTTCATGTTGGTCATTTCAGAGATAACAAATACAGAATGTGAAAGAAGTAAAACTGTTTATTTTTTTCGAATCCGTATTTTCTGTTTTTACAGAATCTTTACGAATCATAACTTTATATCTGTACCTCAACAACACAAGAGAAAATCTGGAATATTCCCAGAAAAGCTGAGATCAAAATTACCTCACTAAAAATGGCAACAGCGATATGGCTCATACTCTCAAATCCCTTCAAAAACAAATTCCATTAAAAAGAAAAAAAAATTCCATTTCGTTATTCCACCAACCCCCTCCCCCTGGTAATCTCCCGACTAAAATACCCGGATCTGATCATTAAACCGGATAAAAATATCTCTCGAAATGAACTTGAATATAATAAAAATAATAAAAAAAGTGGAATATCTTCAATAACCAGACCTCGCGGAACACCAACTTCCACGAAAAGTCGTAGTAATAACGCTTGAAAAAGCTTCGGCCGGGAAAACAACTTGCAGGGGCAAAAGTTGCGTTAAGCAACCCCAGATTATCATCATGCAGATTCTGTTAAGGGGGGGTCTGCACCCATTTCGGTGGAACATTTTCGCTTCTTTCTCTCTCGAATTCCTGAAGTGGTTTCGGCATTAGAGGGGGGAAGGGAGCAGTTTTTGTCGCAATATTAGCGTTTGAAGCACTTTGAGACGCTTCGGATCGTTAAAAGTTCTTTTTTTTTCTGCTTCTGGTGGGGTGTATCTTCTTGTTATCGTTTGATCTCGGCTTCTTTCTCGGGGTTGGAGAACCCCCTCAGTGTGAGGGATGTTGAATTTCGATGGGGGAGGGAATAGAATTTCGGGAATTGGGAATCGTCATGGTGAAGTGGGTTTTTATAAGGATGTCATATTTGCTTTGATAGAAGATACATTGTTTTTCATACGTCTTAAATTAGGATGGAATAAGTTAGGAATATACTTAGTTATGGAATAGGGGCTTTTATCTTTTGATTAAGTCCTAAAGAGATGCGACTTTTGTTGTTGAGACGCATATTTAGTCTCATAAAAGAAATTTTGAGTTATTTTACTTGTTCATCAACTTCAATAGTAAAACAAATTATGAACCAAAAGTCAACTGAGCTATTTTAAAAGACTTTAACGCGGTACTTAGATAGCTAATAATAGTAGTTCATATATTATTGCCTAAAAATTACGGATAATTTAATCTTTTAGAAAGCAAGTGTTAGTTTCCCCATAAAAGCAAGGGGATACGGAGGGCTTAAGTTTCAGCAAGGATAACAGAACAAGGGGCCATGGGTATAAACTAAATAAGACACATGTCAATCGGGATTTAAGGAAGTACTACTACTTCAATAGGGTAATTGACATATATGGAACGCGTTGCCAGAAAATATAGTTTATTCAAAGGGAGTGTATGAGTTTAAGAGGGAATTGGATAGGCTGTGGGAATTGGGGAATTCATAAGCATAGAACCAGCCTTGTTGGGCTTTGAGCCTGTAGCTGGTCGTCAGTTTTTGTATTTGTATTAGAGTAGGCGTACTAGAATTAAGCAAGTTTTGTTTTGGCCTTCGTAATATCCCGGCTTTCATTTTATTCATGTTACAACTTCCTGTTAAATTAATTCATTTCCTTGCTCAAAGTTCAGCTTCCTTTTTTGCGTGCTTCATTTTTTTTTGTCCATTTTGAGGAAAACAGCAGCGTTGGAAATTTGGTTACAATATTATTTCAACTGTTTTAAGAAAATAATGAGTTCAAAAACCAGTCAACTGCATAAATTTTTAAAAAACATAGTTAAATTAGTATTTCTTCAAGTTCCAAGCCCTTTGAAATCCAGACAAAAAAATCTTGGATTCTCCCTACTTGGCTTAATTTATTAAATTAACAATATCGAATGTAAATTCATTAATCAAGTATGATTGCCCCATCTTATTTCGTAAATCACTTCACGAATCAATATCAGATTCATTTAAAATCCAAATCGCATTATTGCCATCATCATCAACATCAGAGCACAGTAATTTGCACTCCTGCATGCTCTGAGGGTCTGGAGTATTATAATAATTAATTCAATTCGAAAACATAACGAGTTCAAAACTGATGAAAACGTGTTGCAACACAGTTTTAACGCTCAATTATTTATTACCAGTCCTAGCGGTTGTTGAAAGTCGGTCCTTTCAACAACGCATCATGCATATTTGAAAAGGGCCCATCAAACCCAATTACGGTAATCGGCAGAGATGGAAGTGGGTCTAAATGTCGACAGCTCGCCTCCCATCGATTGGTCCGTCACCTCCCCAATTAATCCAATCAGAGCCCTCGCCTTCCTTCACAGCCAATTAAAAACGCCGTTAAATATTCAAAAAGGCGGCGGGCGCGGGTGTAAGAGGAGAAAGGCTAGGGGGAACGTCGGAGGTGAACTTGCATGGTGTATGTAGATAGTGGCAGGAGGCAAAATGGTACCGTTTTAAGGCCAGTACAGTTTTATTAATCTTACATTTTTTTTTTAGTCGCGTAGTCTTTTTAGGTAAAAATATACCTCTTAGAGCCAAACTAAACAATTTCAAAGTAGAAAGAGGACTAAAAGTCTGTAAATAAAAGAATGAATAGAGTTTTCATGGAGGGCGATGAAAAAAATTTATACTGAAGATATTTTTATTATTTTTTCTATAGAAGATATAATATTTGCAATAATTTATAACCAGTAATAGTAATAAATACTAGCGCGCTGGTAGTAATAAATATTTAAAACAACCTATTTCCAAAGGAGATTTTTAGGCTTGTTTTGAAGAGATATTAATTCAATTTGATTCGAATTACGAAAGGAATCATTGATTTTATTTAATTTATTTACAGTTTAGGTTAGTTTGCACGAAATACTTCCATAAAGTAAAAACAACATGATTTTCACAAAATGTATCTGAAATCCGATTGTTTCATTCATCCATTGAATTTTATTTGAATTCTAGTGAAAAACCGAAGAATTTCATTTTCTAGATTCTTTAAATTATCAATGTTCTAAAAACATTAACTGGATCCGTAGGGCTTGGAAGCAATGTCAAGCAACTCCCAAACAAAAATATACTATTAGTTATTTGCATAAATCTACAGGTTTGCTATTTTTGGTGACATTTCTCTTTTTTGGCATCCAAAACAACTTTGTGAGTTTTTCAGAGGGTAGATTACGAAAAAGTACGACTTTATCAATGACACTATCTTCAAATGGTCCAAAGTGGTCCGACGCGCAACCTATCGCCTTCCGACCCTACACCCTGCAATGCTTATCGTCAATGAGGTGTTAATTACTGCCAAAATAATTGAGATAATGCCCCCCCCCCTCCCCCGTGATTGGGTTATTCCGGGTCGGAGTAATTTGGGAGTAATTATTTGGCGCGTGCAGAGAGAGGGGGATTAATATTTCATTATTGTAGGGGAGCATTATTGCGCCAACTTTTTACAACGGCATTGTTGAGGTTTTGCCTAATTGGATTAGTCGCCATCATTACGTATGGGAGAAGTGGATTATTATTGCAGATTTTTAATGATTAATTTTCGAAGATTTATAAAAGGCGAGAAAATCCCTTTTAATGTGCTCTCGTTTATGTAAAGCACGGTTTGTTATGTGGTTTAACTTAATTTTTGAATCAGGGATTCGAATTAGGAAGGTTATAATTATTGCATTGGTTGGAGCTGTTCTTTTCAGGGATGTGTCTTCCGAATTATTGATCATCGGGGTGTTGAAATAAGCAGATGTTCGGTGAAGAAGGTGGTTTTGGTTTCCAATGATGGGGTTTCATATTTTCGAGAGGTGTAATGTGCTTATGGATAAATTTTGTTTTATTCTTGAAAATTTTGGGGTATCTTTTAGCTTAGCATGTCCCAAGGTGCCCCACACCTGAGTGTCCCATGGTGCCCCACTTGACGATTTGAATATTAAACTTAATTACTCTTTTAGGTTTAGCAAAAACTTTTCTTTTTCTTTTCTAAAATATTAAGGAACACGTATTTTAATCTCAACAAAATTATAATGACGTAAATAAACTTCTTTTATTAAAAAAAATCTTTTGAAACTAGAAGTGATTGTAACTTTACATCACGAAAAACAAGAAAACTGATGTAAATAATGATCAAGACGCACCAGACATTCCAAAACACGTTGATGAGTAGATTTTAGGATCATTCATAAGTACCTATAAGCACGAGCTCATAACTATAAAATTGCGTCTGAAAAGTGGAGTGTCCCAAGGTAGGCCATGGTCCAAGGTGCCCCCCTCTCCCCTATAGTTATCAAAGGATAAATCCAACAAAAAACTATGCTACTTAAAACAATTAGTTAGGACGTTTTTAATTACCTTTTCCAGAAGTATTTGTCAAATCAATACAAAATGTTGTAGAAGTTGTCATCCAAAATCTAAACTATCATGAAAACCATCATCAATATCTCCAAAACTCACTGAGATATATAGTGCTGTCCTTTAAAAACAACCCACTCCAAATTGTACCCTAAAAACAACCCATTGAGATTTTTTAATTAAATAATTAAAATAATTATACCATCTCACATACCCTGTCTTTCGATACCCTTTAGAGTGTCAGGGGTGTAAAAACTGGTCAAAGAACGGTTTATTTACTTATTTTTTAAACAAGCTGAGATAATGTAGATTTTGGGCAAAAAATGTGCTTCAGATTTACAGATTTTGTAAAAATGCATGTTACAAAGACTTTAGAGCATTTTTCGCGCGTTTTTATGTTATCCCTTTACTATGAGAATAAAATATTAAAGTTTTAGCTCAGTCGGCCCATTAGAGTCCTTCTAGGAAAAAGTGGGTTTTTTTCAAATTCTTACTTAATTGGCTGCCAATTTGTAATAGATAGTTGGAATTAAAAATGCTTAGCACTAAAATGTTAGGGAAGATGAGCCGCTAGTACAGTTTTTTGTTCGATTTAATTATCCTTTTTATTAAGCTTTTAATGAAGAAAATATGAAACAGTGGGTTGTTTTTAAAGGACAGCACTATACGTGTTTAAATTTTTAACTTTAATTCTACTTATATTTGTGGATGAACCCAAGTTTGCACTCAAACAGGGTGTTATAAAGGGGTGTAGGTCACCAAGATACAATACTTTCCCTTATAAGTATAGAGGGTCTTGGTATTGCACGAGTAAACCACACATTCTAAAGTATTCAAAGGATGAAAGGATGCGTAAACACAAAATATAGCAGTCAGCACATCAAAATGCATGAGCATCAATTCACCCGTTACAGCACAGCACTAATTTTTAACCAAAACTTGCCAAAATGCGATTGTACTTAATCCAACCAAGCTTAATAATTTAACTATGAATACTAGCACAACTAACATCTTCCATATATTACCTACTTAATCTCTCATTACGCTAATATAAGTTCAATTTAAATAACGCAAGGCAAACAACATGCATATTCATATCATACAAATTTTCCCTCGATCATAGTAGTAGTTGCATAATTAAACACTAGGCGGCATTATAATTGAAAATCAGGCTCCTGGAGGGGTCAGTCTGTATGTGTTGTAATCCAATTAAATATTTATGACGAAACAAGGCCTTTCGTTCTTTTTCCTAATTAGAAGCGAATTAATGAACGGCGCCTGGTTTTATTGCTTTTTAAGTACTTAATAATGTAGTTAAGTAGGGGAATTAGAGAGATGCAGTTTCTTTTTTTTTTATTTAGACTTGCTTTGAGATAAATTTTAACGATTCGCCCGTTTTTATATGAAGCTAATTTCCTGTTTAAAACACGTCACCTGTAAAATAAACTGAGTTTCTAAAGCGCATACTATTGTATTGAAAGGAATTTATTGAGTTAATGCAGAACAGTTCTTTTATTTGTACAATATTTTTATTCTGTATCACCCTTTAAATATAATGAAAGGTTTTTTTTTTTTTCTACTCTTACGTATTAATTTTAACAAAAAAAAATCAAACCAAAGAAATTTGCGAACTTTTGTATACAAACACAAATTAAGTCGACCAACTACAGGCAAGCGCCTAACAAGGTTGGTCCGATCCATTTAACTCAAACCACCCGATTCCCAGTATCTGTCTATTTTATTCTTGAATTCGTTTATCCCACTTGAGTTGATTATCGTTTCAGGTAACCCATTCCATCTATCCACTACCCTGTTTAAAAAAATACTTCCTACGATCCCGATTAAAATTTGCTTTGTTCAATTTAAATCTGTGACCCCTCGTTCCTGTCTGTGCGTTTGACCCGTTTTAAATCTGTGACCCGTATTGAAATCTAGCTGTGTCCCCTTGTTGTCCCCATTTTGAAAAGTTGAATTGAATCCCCCTCTATTCCTTCTTTCCTCTAGAGTGAACATATTTAATATATTATTATGTTATTAATATTATATACACAATACAGAAACGAATATTTAACCGGTTTAAATCCTTTTCCGTTTATTTTAACTCAAAGCCAATACAAAAGAATATTTTATTTTACAGTTTCCATTTTAAAAGTCCGTAAAAATCTATTAGAAGTGTCGAGTTAGCCCAGAGTTCCAACAACAATTGTGTATAATGTGTGTATGCATATTTTATAATGCACATTCTTTTTCATTGTTTTAAAGTCTATAATTATGTGTTAATTTTATATAATTTTTTTTTTGTTTCTTTGTAAACGGGCACGAGACCATTACAATAAAG
This sequence comes from Tetragnatha montana, assembly GCA_963680715.1. Classification (NCBI taxonomy): domain Eukaryota; kingdom Metazoa; phylum Arthropoda; class Arachnida; order Araneae; family Tetragnathidae; genus Tetragnatha; species Tetragnatha montana. The sequence continues at coordinate 6,004,608 of OY796678.1, read as the reverse complement.
TCTTGTCTATGTCTATGTTATGGGCAAAGTGATTAATCGGGCATTATTAATAATGCCCGAAGTGGAGGCGGGCAAAGTGATAAATTTCATTCATAAATTCCACTGAATTTATCACATTGCCCGTAACATCTATATTATTAATATATTATTATTTATTATATATAGTTATTAAGCTAAAATTACAGCTACATTTCAAAAAAAAAAAAAAAACTTGAGTGGATCTACAACAAATAATAGAAAAAAATCTACTTCAAAAAATGTGTCAGTGTTTCATAACGCTCACACAATAACAATCTATCCAAACAGCGTCATCCAAACCAGAATTAAAATTCAATTAACAAGCCCAGAGAAGAGGACAAAGGGGTGGGGGGTGACAAGAAAGTGCGACACGCCCCTTTTGTGGAAGGGTTCATTAATCATCTCGCCCATCACCTGACATTGACTACCTGTCTCTCTCCCCCCCTTTTAATTATAGGAGGCTCTTTTAAAGCCTCTCCCTTTTAAAAGGAGTGATCTCTTTTGAAGTGAAGAGGGGGTGTAATTTGCGAAGAATTGGCAGTTGGTTGAGCACGTAATTGTGGCCATTCGTGTTAACTGATTGAGTATTGGTATACTAGACAGCAACGTTAGTTGACCCTATGATGTCACTAACAAACAAAACCTATCCTATTACTTGAAAATCCATAATAATGCCAGCGAACCGTTTATTAGAAAAGTTGTTTTTTCTGCCTTTTGCCTACTATCAAGGAGAAATCGTTTTACAGGCGTAATAGACTGAGATGCAATGCAGTGAAAAAACAATCGGTTGATTTATTTCGTTGGAGCCTTTCTAAGGTTTTATTGGTTTAAATTTCAAATTATTTTTTACTTATAATTTTGAAGAATTAAAAAGGTTCTTCTTTACCTTAATTTCACCCAAATTAATAATTAAGTCATACCTCAAATGAGTTTTATTCTTGAATTTTTCCATATAGTTTTTATTATTAGTATTTTGTAAAAAGAAAAATTAGAATTACATAAGAATTTGATTTAGTGAATTCAAATACGGCTTCAGTTTTTGGCTTTTTTATTATGAATTTTTGAAAGTTGGTACAAAATTATGACCCGTCCTGTAGTACTCGATACATAAATATCGATACAAAAAAGAATGGATTCATAAACCATCGCTTGTCAAAAACCAGTGTACAGTGGAAGCTCTTATAGCGTAATTAATCCGTACCGAGTTTTTTGTCGCTATAAGAGCAAACTTCGAGTGATACACTCGAGTGTAGAATATCACTCGTTTAAAAGCAATAAACTCGTTAAGCTAAACTATCAATTTTGATGCTTTTCGGGAAGGTGGACTCTATTCCCTCATTGATGTATTTTTAGTAGACTAATTTATAAAGTCTGGAGGAAATCTCAACCTGAAAACGATATCATTGGGATTTAGAACACAGTTTGAATCATCCAATTGATCTTTCCTCACTTTAAACAATTATTTCTTATTTTATGTCTTGTATGTATGTATTTTAAGTCTTGATACTTCCAATTTCATGTTATATTACCTTATTTTTGCTTTTATTTTAATTTATATAAAGTTTAAGATCAATATTTTACAGAGTATAAATATTTGTTTTAAATTTTGATTTTGATATTAATTTATTGCATAGCTTAGCTTCCTTAGAAAGGTCTGATGCTTAACAAAATTTATTACATCAATTTCACCTGCATCTGCATGCAATTTGAAAAATTTATGTCTTAAATATAAGTCAAAAAATTGGAAATAAAGAAATATAAATGAATACGCTAATAAATTTAAAGTCTAAAATCAACAAGGACATTAGGTAGCGAAAGGTTTCGTTTGGGATTGTAGCCGGTTACCCCGGGCGAAAGCAAGCGAGAAGATGCGATCGTTACTTGGTGCTGTTTGTCACACTCTGATATTTGTTTATTGGCTAATTCTGGTGTGACGCACACAAACCGATCCAGAAAAGTATTCGATAAGCTGAATCGATTCGAAGATTAGTCTTTATAAGAAGAGCACAAAAGTGCTCTTATAGAGACTAATTTTTGGGTCTTTATAAGAGAGGATTTTTATAAGAGCAGGTCGTTATAAGAGCTTCCACTGTAGTAGTAAAAAGACACGAAAAAAGATCGATTCTGGAAAGATAAATGAACCAAAAGCGTAAAAATACTTTATAGTTGTCTTGAGTGTAATTTGTACGGAATCGAAAGCTTCTTGGCTAAAATTTCACCAAAATCAATATTAAATCATGGCGCAAAACGAATTTTAATCTTCAATTTCTCATACAGTTTTTTGTTTTTGCATAGGAACTCTACCTTCTAAGTTGTTTTGCATACACTTTTTTAAAGCAGGATAGTCAGATATCGATACTGAATAACGAATTTATTTGAACCATTTTAATGTTACTTTCGAATCATTTTTCTGCAAGAAAAAAATCCCCCTTAATTGTCTTTGCACGAGTTTTCTTTCTTCTTCACTAATATATTTTCAAAGAATTTGCGAAGTTTGTGCCAAATTATGCCCAACTCACTTAAGCAATCCATACATAAATATCGATACCAAATTAGAACCGATTCATAACCCATCACTATAGTAAAAACACACGAAAAAAATATCGATACCTTTACTTATTACTGTAATACTTATTATTTCTTAGCATTTGCGTAAACATACTGTATTACTTAAAGGAATCTCTACGAAAAAAAAAAAGAATCGATTCATAACCCTGTCTACTCTAATAAAAAGCCACGAAAAAAAAATGATCGATTCCGGAAGATAAATGAGGCAAGAACGTAAAAATAAAAATACTACGTATTTATGTACAATTACTGTATTACTTACAGCACTCGATACTAAAAGATATCGGTACCCAAAAGGATCGATTCATATGCCATCACTAGTCAAAACCCAGTCTACTCTACTAAAAAGACACGAAAGAAAAAAATGATCGATTCCGGAAGATAAATGAGCCAAAAACGTAAAAATACTACATATTTACGTACAATTACTGTATTACTTACAGCACTCGATACTAAATGATATCGGTACCCAAAAGGATCGATTCATATGCCATCACTAGTCAAAACCCAGACTACTCTACTAAAAAGACCACCAAAGAAAAAAATGATCGATTCAGGAAGATAAATGAGCTACGAGCGGAAAAATACTTGATAGTCGGCTTACACAGAGTATTGAAGGATCATTAATCAATCTCTACTTCTGACTTCACACTCTCCCTTTTACACCCTCTCTCTTTGGAGCAAAAACCTCACTTCCCTGTAAAGAAGAGGGTGCAAAGAGGACACGATTTCCTTACTCACAGGGGCTCAATAGGGTGTTAGAGATGTCAGAGGGAATATTTTCGACTTTTTAAGACGATGTCATTAAGTGATCTGATAGTAATTAAGAAAGGGTTTATGCAATTATGTCGAAGATGGTTCGTGGAAAGATGTGTTGAAGCATGTTGATTTTTTTATGTTGTTAAATTAATCAAATTGGGTTAAATGAAGTTCTTCTCGTTTCAAGTATAGTCGAAGATTTGATTATTTATTTTAAATAAAATAAAATTGCTTCTAAGAATATTCTGAAACATCGTATTTTTTTTTTAGTAATAAGAATAGTGTTTTAATAGGCATATTTTTAGATTGAGAATAAAATCCACCGTGCAAGACTGTGAAGAAGATTTTAATGACAACGGTTTTAATTTGCCCGTAAAATATTAAAATTGTACAATGTTTCGGGGATACTTTGATCCCCTTCGTCAGCAAGAATATAGATAGATATTTATAGAGTATTTTTCACATGGAGATGTTAGTTACATTTGAGGGATATGTGAGCAGGTTTGTTATATAAAAATTACCCTATTCGATCCTGTTAAAGGTTGAGGTTACAGGCGCTATATTTAAGCAGCTACAGTAGCTGCTACTGCTACAGGACATTCGTTTTCCATTTTTCTTTCGTTAACTACTACTGCCAAATTTAGACGATTCTCATTGGTCAGCCCGTAGCAGTGTAGATGCAATTTTTTTTACCAATCGAGAGCCTACAAATGCTGGTAATTTTTAGCAGCTATTTTTTAACACGTTAAGCAACTATAGAAATTTTTTCCTGTAGAAGCTATTCGGTTTTTGCCCATCTCTACAAGGTCTGCTGTGTACCACGATATCAGACGTTTTGTGATACGAGACGCTATTGCCCCATCACGGCTTACTAGACACTATACAGGCTAGCCGAATTTCGAATAATGAAAACCATTTGACAACTTTCCCCGCTAGGATCGCCACATATCGGGTCTATACCGCCCAACCAATAGGATAACACTATGACAAATAAGGAAAAATAAAGGACGTGTTTTCATGACGTAACTGCTGACTGATTGTCATCCTATCTTGGTAAACTTTGTTACCATGACAACCTAATTAGGTAACAGTAAGTACTCTTTTTAGTAGATCTCCTGTTCCACTTTCTCGCCAAAGACATTTTTGAGCCATTAGACCCCGCCTTCAACTCTGTGGATTTGCTTTGCCAGTTGTCAGCTATTGCCATCTACATTCATAATGATTTCTGTATCTCGGATAGCCTGTATAGTATCTCTAGACTGCAACTTAACTTGACCCTACGACGTCACTAATAAACAAAGTAGTTCCCATCGCGGTGTCTGAATTTTGAGTGAAATAAAGAACGTCAATTTAAAAATATGATTATTTTGTTAAACCCATGCATATATAGTGCTTTTCAATCACGATTTTCGTACGGAAACTCCTCCTATCAACCCAACAGGCTTCTTGTTTACCGATTTCTCCTTCCGCATTTGACGTACTGGGTTCAAGAAACGTTGCAACTTATGACTTATTTAGGGGGGTCCACGGAGGACCAAGCACTGCGACCTGAGGTCTATTGTACTATCCCCTGGAAGTAAATCCCTGCTCCTAATTAAAAGAGACCAGTGGCCGAAGCGAAATTCAGCAATGACCTTACAGGAACGTCCTGGAGCTCCCAAGGCTTAAGCAAATGGCTCCCTAGGTGCTCAAATCTGTGAGCAGAGAAATTCTCGCATTCACACAGAATATGGATAACAGTTTCTTCACTGTCCCTGCATCCCCTACATAATGGATCGTTTAGAACGTTCATGATTGTGAGATGCCTCCGTAGAGTACTATGTCCAGTTAATAAACCTACGGCTCTGCGAATGCCATTACGATTGAGCTTAAAAAGCTCCTTTTGCAACCAAGTATAGTAAGCCGTGGTATCACGTTATCAGACATTTTGTCATACGAGACGCAGATGCTATTGCCACATGCTCAAGGCAGAGTGGTTTGAAACTTTAAACCCGAGCACGTAATATCAAAAGAAAACATTTCACTGTAGAGAAAAGGCACCCACCTGTGACGACGATCTTTCCCGAGCTGACGCTGGTGACCATCTCCCCGGTCAGCCGATGTCTCGTCTGGCATCTGTAGCTCCAGAGGGAGTCCTTTTCCTGAGCCTCGTGTATCAGCAGTTCGCCGCTCCTAAGCACCGTATACGAGCGGGCTGCAGAGAAAAAAAACTATCATCAGACTCTCGTTACAGTAAGATTATTAGGGTAGGGTAAAACGGATATTGGGATTTTTAAAAGTTTATATTCATAAAATTTAAGGTTTGGTTTTTTGGCGTGCTGATATTTCTTGAGGTTCAATAAAAAAAAATGAAATTTATACAGTAATCCACAAAAGAAATAATTCACAAAACATTTTCTACCTTGGCCCAAATATACAAAAGAATATAACCAGTAAAACCGGCGCAAGTTTATACTTGCGTATGCGCCAAGTTTTTAGCGTTAAAGATCACTATTATGGTAACCCTAACTCATGTTAAGTGAATGATTTGGTTTCTAAATGTGCCGCTAAACAGCCAAAACTCGCCAAGCATACGCAACTCTAAACTTGCGCCAAAATAATTAAAATCTTACTTATTTACAACTACTATTATTGAGCAGACTTTTTGAATTGACTGAAATAATTTGCTAATTCCCCCGACACTGCACCGTTTCGCCAACGCTTAGTATACCTTTTTTTTTTATTTATTCGCTTCTTTTACATTTTCTTTTTCTTTTTTTTCATCTACTTTCATTTCTTTGTATTATATTGTAATTATTTCTTCTATTTTTAATGTATATTATTCATTGTGATAGTAATATATAGGATCATTTCCTCCAGGTTATATGTTCAGTTTGTTAATTATTATTCTTTATGTCAATAAATAAATTTGTTTGTTTGTTGCTAACCTGCAGAAAATTATACTTGGGAGAGCACATAACTAAAATAGCATTTATTTAGAATGATTGTAAACAAACTAAAAACACTCTTCAACTAAAAAAACTCATTTGTATTATAATATCCTGGCCCTAAATTTATTAATTATCACCTTTCTTTCGTTATAGAGCATTCGCACATGACGTCACATGGAGGATAAAAACAACGTTGCTAAGGCTGTTGTTAGGGGCGGGATATAGAAGCATCCAATAGAAGCATTCGCACATGACATCACTGGAGGATAAAAACAACGTTGCAAAGGCCGTTGTTAGGTAAAGTCATGTGATTGAAAATGCTCTTTTGTAAATAGTCTAAATTGCTAATAACATATTAACTTCTTCCTTTCACGTGTGTTGGTTACTTGTGGAAATAGGAACTTGGCAAATTTTGGTACAATAACAGTTTGGTTTAAACAGTTTTTAGGAAATCAAAGTAAAAAAAAATCGAGATACTGCACATCCTTCACAACAAAATAATCTACCGCTCATCATATACCAACCAGCATAAAAGCTACCGAACCAATCATCTCGTCTTCACCAAAACAATTAATAATAACAACCGAAACACTACAACACAAACACGATCAAACGGCAGCGCCAATATTTACACGGCGAAGAATCCCATTTCGTACTTTCTTTTGTAAGTACTTTCCCAGAGGTTTAATTAGGGAACAATTTGCGGTTCCCCTCTTTTTAACGATAATCTGTGTCAACTGCACTTAAATTAGTTCGAAAACTCTCTAAGTGACGATCGAAATCGTTTTGGGGGCAGAGGTAATTAATTAATTTTATTGTGCGTCGCAGAAGAATTAATCGGCACCCGTTGACAAAGTGCAATTATTTTTGGGATTTTAATTCTGGGATTCGACTAATTGAAATGCCACTGGGAGCTGATTTATGATTTCTGTTGAGGACGTTTTAAAACGTTCGTTTTGAAAGTTGGTGTTGTGTTATGCTAGCTGACTAAAGGATTTTTAAAACGATAGTTCTCAGTGAACTATCGTCCATTAATGTTATCAATTTTCAAACTGAACACAAATGTTTAACCTTTTTCTTTCAATTTAAAAAAAAATTCACGATAAACTAACTAAATAAATACTAATTTATTTATAATTAACTTATATATAATTTATAATTTATTTATTTTATTATTTACATGTAATGGGGTATTTTCACGTTTTGAGATTAAATTTTATTAAAATAGTAGATAAAAACCATGAAGAACGACGTTTAAATGAAGTATTTTAGTAGCCTATAGTTTCTGAGATAGGATAAATTTTTAAAATTTCGTTTTGTGTTTTGACGCAAAAACAGAAACACTGATTGTTGTTGTGCGCTGTGACGTCACATCCAATACAATCCCGTTTTCCGATCATTGAAAAACAGTAAGAACACTAGTTTCGAGTGCGCTGTGACGTCAAATCCTGTTTTTTGATTACGTGACTTTACTAGTGTTCTGGCAAAAATAAAATTGAATTTTAAATTATCTAAAACATATTTTTGAACTTAAAAATCTGGTATTTGAGAGTTTTAAACTATAACGTATCAAAAAAGTGTAAAATTAAGCAAATCCATCACTTATGCAAATATAGTACCTCATTATAACATTAGTGCACCATAGTTTTGAGATCCCTACAATAAACTACAAAATACCAAAGTTAAATCAACGCTACTGAAAGGGATTACGAAGAATTTTAAGTCCGAAGGCAATAAAATCTTGAATCAGCAATCAAAACGACTTTCACCAGTAAACAAATATAATAAACACGAGGCAAAGATTTCATGGATAAGACTCTACTAACACCTCTCCCATAGTTATCTGCAACGATATTCGAATGGTGTACTCAGAACAAAAGTGGCTCAAGTCTCAAATTCTAAAAACGTGAGTCACGTATGGATCGGGGTATCTCTTTAGATTTTTTGTTTGTGTTGCCTAAGAAATAGAACACATTGCAAGGGGGCCTAGAACCCCCAAAATTCGGACTAGTTCTAAAACAAGTTAAAACTCTGGGTTTTGGTCAAATTTTAAAAAAAATTCTGGAAGAGAACCCCCAGATCCCCCTTTGGTATTTGGAACTCTATTATTAAAATTTTTTATACTAAGTTAATCAAAATGCAAATCCTACTTAAAAAGCTATAATGCAAAATTTGGATTAGTGTACAAAGCAAGCTTTGATACTTACGTATTATCCCGTCGACCGTTCAGCGGCCGTCTAATTCAGCGGCACAGTTATAGTAAAGTCAATGGTATTTGATAACGTTTTCAGACTAAGCGTCACGGTCGACAGGATAATACGTAAGAACCCAAGTTTTTTTTTTTCAGGATATTTCATTTTTTTAAGTAAAGGATGTTTTCAACGTAATCAGTTTATCAATACAGTATAGGAACATCACACAGGTAGCACAGAAAACCCTCAATTATTCCAAACAAAGGACACAGCACTTACACCACTTCCGTTCCAAAACCCCCTTCAAATACACATACAAAGTTTCGCCATAATAATAATAATTCTATTCGCTCATGCCCGAAAGTGTCTAATCCCAGGACTTTCTTCCGTTCCATCTCTCGACAGAGAAGAGACAATTATTATTCGGAGCGGAGCGGGATTATTCGAGAACTTAATCTTCTCCTTCTCTTCCACTCCCCCCCCCCCTTTCGCTCGATAGAAGGTGTCTCAGATTTTCTCCGGGATTATTGATTGGCGTCATCTCTAATATGCGGAATAATATTCTGGCGATGAATGAATGGGAAACTGTTGCTTATTTGTTCTTAAGTAAGGAGTATATTACCTGGTTGCGTTTTGTTGGCACAGTCTTTTCGTCTTGTGAAATATCGATTTTGTCACAAATCGATCTTTCGAAGTATTTAATACAGAGGAGATCGTTTGATCATCTTATGCTATACTAGACTGCAACGTTTCCTGACCGTATGACGTCACAAACAAACAAAGTACTAGTTCCCAGCGCGGTGTCTGAATTTTGAGTGAAATGAAGAACACCAATGGACTCTAACCGCCTATCTGGTTCGAGACTATAAAAGTCACGTGACGGTGGTAAAAAAAACTCTCACTATCAAATCATATCTCACAATGGACTCTAACCGCCTATCTGGTTCGAGACTTCACGGAACCAACACGTGACCTACAACTGAGCTTGCAATTGGTTACCACAGATACTACACTAGTAGATCTACTAGTGTAGTATCTGTGGTAACCAATCGCAAGCTCAGTAGGTCACGTGTTGGTTCCGTGTGACGTCAGACGGTTAGAGTCCATTGCAAGCTCAGTAGGTCACGTGTCGGTTCTCTGTGACGTCAGACGGTTAGTCCATTTAAAACTATGATTAGTTTGTTATACCCATGAAAATATAGCGTCTTTTTATCACGATTTTTGTGTACCGAAACTCCTCCTAGAAACCCAACAGACTTTCTGTTCACGCAGTTTTTCCTTCCGCGTAGTGACGTCATAGAGTCAGGAAACATTGCTGTTGAGTAGAGTAGTATCTAATATCAATTTAGAAATCAAATGAACTATATATATACCAATGAAGGCCATAGTGAAACAAAGCGAAAAAAACCCTTTAAAATCACTTTAAGTTCATCAGAAAAATGCTTATTTTAATCTCAATTAAATATCAGAAGTAAAAAAAAACACTTTTAAAAAAGGGGTTAAAAAGGAAATCAAGTCATAAGAAAATCGGGTTTTTTTCCTCCAAAATCCATAAAATAAAAACTCCCATTCAGAAAATACAGAGTATAATAAAAAGTAAAACTCCATAATCAAATATACATAAAAAAGAGAAATTAATGAATCTAATTATTAGTAATTAACCCCACGGTCGAGTTGAGTTGTATTGAGCGAATCGGTTTTCTTTTCAGCCCCAAAAGAAGAAGAAGAAAGTTCGATGACGGAACTCTGTTTGCCCCCCTCTAATGGGAAAGACGTTGGAACGACGAAAAAGACCTTTTAACGTCCTAAAGACTTAATTAGTTGTGATGGCGAAATGAATACAGTGGGAATACATGAGGGAATTGCGCAGAGGTGGCGCTTCGGACGAATCTGGTCCCATAAAAGTGGCCATCATATGAGTAGAGATGGTCAGCCAGGGTCCTTTGTAAGGATTTTTTTTTTGCCACCCCCTATGCCCTATGTCAGTGTTCCCCCACCTTTTTACCACCACGGACCGGTCAACGTTTGATAATTTTACCGCGGCCCGCTGGGGGGTGGCGTTTATTTTGGTTTCGTTTTCGATGTATTGGGATTTCTCAGAAGTTTAAAATACGCGAATTTTCACTTCTTTACAAAAAGAAGATTCGGACAAAGCGCGTTGATATTACACCTCATTTCTTTATATTTTTTTTTCCGTTTCGAAGAAAAATATACTGTTTTATGGATTTTCTTTTTATTAACTTACAGTTGTAACAAAAAAACTCGAAACTGTCATCATTACTTCCGGGTTGAACAAGTTCGCGACAAAAAAGAACATAAAAATTTATGGATTTCTAATGAAGCGTTTTTATTCAGTTTTCTTGGAAAAATAAGATGGTTCTCGTGGTATCTGCATGATTTATGTCACTATACCTTCGGGCCCCTTTTCTAAATAAATAAAATTTAATGAAACACAGATGTTTTTAATTTGGAGTATAAACCTAGGAATTTAAATTCATTTTCAATGGATATCAATGGTCGGGCCGCGGCCCGGTACTATTTGATCCACGGACCGGCACCGGTCCGCGGACCGGGGGTTGGAGACCACTGCCCTATGTGATCCCATTGTAATAAAATAAATTGTTATAAAATAAGTTACCTTGTTTGAACCCTCGTCGTAACGCTGGTTCTAAAAAATGAAATTCGGAATTTACGTAACATGGGGACCACTCACTAAGAAAAAGCTAAACGGAGAATTGCTTATTAGGCAATTCCCGCATTTTTATTTTATTTTTTTTATTCGATAGGGATATTCAGGAGAGGAATATACTTGCTATTTTTTTCAGTTGCGATGCTTATATTTACTTTTTAATTTAATTTCAAAGCTTAACTTTTAAAAAGGGCGCTAAAACAGCGTATGACGTCATTCAATCCGAAAGACATTAGTTTTAAACAATAGAGCATTTTCAATCACATGACTCTGACCTAACAACGGCCTTAGCAACGTTGTTTATTCGCCAAGTGACGTCATGTGCGAATGCTTCTATTGGGTGCTTCTATTTCCCGCCCCTAACAACAGCCTTAGCAACGTTGTTTATTCGCCAATTGACGTCATGTGCGAATGCTCTATGGTTTAGGATTCAAAGGGATTTTCGATTTTTATTTTAAAACACTGAATTAACTAATTTTTTTTTCAACTTTTCGTGCAGATTGTTCAATTTAGAACCATTTTTTTACTGGAAAAAGCCATTTTTTCTGTTTTCAAAAATGCGAGAATTCTCCCCCCCCCATATTGCCCCCCTCGAAATAAAAGTATAATTTTGGCCCTGACTTTAAAACGTACACTCAGGGTTGCCTCGCAAAAGCGCTCTCTAAGTTTAATACCTCCACGATACAACGATCAGCTAGTTAGGCTATCGGACCTCTCCAAGATCCTTCAAACAATAGACGTCATTGTTCAAAGACAAATAGACAGACTGTGTGAATGGATGGTTAGTTGGCTTCTCTGCGATACACCTTGTTGACAAAAGGGATAACGGCATCTTTGTTTGCTAATTACTTGGTCGAGAGTGGGGGGGGGGCCTTATCACTGAAATCGAGCATATTTTTGCCTTCTTCTTTGACCTTTTCAAGAAGGCTTTGACGAAATCTGCCTCGATGGCGAGCTTTTGAGTCAGTGTCTACCTTGCTAATGTGGTATAAGATTGTATCATTTTTGCTGTTTGTAGGGAATTTAATTTGACGAGTTAATTGGGAACTGATGTGTATGTTAATGAGATAATTAACTGCTTTTTTCTTAGAAGAAATGGTTGTTTTGAATTTTTAACTAGAGGCTATTTCCCTATGCTATTTCCCTAAAAAAAACCAGCCGCTTACAAGAAAAACAGTCCTTTTCGGGATACATATAAAGGGTCACAAAATGAGCTAAAACACTAATTTTAGGGTAAAAGTTCCAAATATTATTTGGGGGACGACCCTCAGACCCCTTTTTTGTACTTCGAACTTTATTATTCAGAATGTTTTTTATTTAGTTCATCAAGATGCGAATCCTACCTAAAAATAAATTAAAAAGGCACATTAAACCTATAAATATATGCATAGGAGGCTTAAGGAATACTTTTTGGTCCTCTCTAACGGTGTAAAAATCTAGCTTTTGGCCTTTCTTTAGAGGGTATTTGGGCTCCTCCAGAAATAAATTTCTGTAGCTTTTGACATCCTAACTAGCCGGAATACAAATAGTTTCCAATAGAAAACAGTGTTGTTAGTTGTTATAAAAAGTGCCTAAAATGAATGAAACGAGTAACCCATACATAAGGCTAGTTCTTAAAAAATATATATTCTAAATAGAATGTTTTCATAAGGGTACAAAATAGCATGGCTAGCTCTATCACTTAATCAAACCGTCCAAATTTAAATAGTCTTACTTTTCTTCACGCCAATCACTGGTGGAAATTACCATCACAAAGCTTGCATTATCTTGCTATTCAAACTGAATGGCTGACTCAGAATATGGTATATGAATAATCCAAAAGAATTAATAACGACTTGAATGTTATAGACTTGAACATTATGAGGGTAAAATTAAACTAAATAAATCTTAGTTGAATATAGAATTAGGAATAAGTTGAATACATTCGAATAAAAATAAAAGAATTGAATCAAAACAAAATAATCATAATATTATTTTGTGAATTTAGAATAATATTTAAAAGTCCTTTCATTTCAGTTCTTTTTGAAGAGTAGCACGTTCTGAATAAATAAATAATATAAATTAATTAAATTAATCGAAATGAATTAAATGTCACAGATTCTGCAGTGCGAGTTTCTTGCTATTTATTCAGTAAATTTTTTCTGTAATATTTGATCTATATTTCGATGAGTACAAGAAAAAAATCTGAATTCAATTCGTTAAAATAAGTGAGCGTCGATGTTTTGAAATTATAGTACGAAAACACAATATGTTGAACTCTACCGAACGTGCTCTTGTTTTGCACTCGCCCTCTGGTGGTAGATTTTGACAACTTGGCATACGGGTCAAGGCTCCCTCTCCCTCAGTGCCCTTTCCCTGTGTTAAAAAAAAGTGCCGGTTCCTTGCTATTTATGCATTAAATTTTTACTTCGGGCGGTTCAAATGATATAATTCGGCAATATTTCAACGAGTAAAAGAGAAAAGTCCAAATTAAATTAATTTAAATAAGTGAACATTGAAATTTCAGAATGAATACGAAATTCCATGTTAACATTTCGCGAAGCGTTGTCAAGTGTAGTTTCAACGAGTGTTTCTCAGCCGTCATGGACGAAGAGGAGAATTTCGGTGGGCAATTTCAATTCATTTCGGTCAATTCATTAAAATAAGTGAGCGTTTATGTTTGGAAATTAGAACGAAAACACTCTACCGAACGTGCTCTTGTTTAGTGCTTGTAACTGCCTGCACAGCGCCACCTGTCGTACTTTGAATTTGACTGCCATTTCCCGATGCTGCATCTGGCCACACGCGAGCAGCGGACGTGACGTCAGGAGCGTGTTTTCGTTTGTGTTGTGACCTGATTGTGACGCGGGAAGATAAACAACAACTACACAAACACAACGGCTCGTTTTCTCGCACTCGCGCTGCATCTGATCACAGTTTTCTCTCGCCAAGCGTTTTCAAGTCGAAAAGTGTCAACTAAGATCATTTTCCAATCATCATGGACGAAGAGGAGATGAAATTCGGCGTGGTGGAATGGACGATCGAGAACTTCTCCTGCTTCCGCAAAGAGCTTCACGGCGACGGCATCGAATCCCCCCTCTTCAACTTCACCTCGCGGTTGCGGCTCACCCCCCAAGGGGACCACACGGAGGTCCAGATCGTACGGAGCAACGGCTCGAAAAAGCAGCGAACCACCCCTGGGATTCTCACCATCTTTGGTGCTGACGGACACATCATTCACACCCAACACATTGACGACAACCAAGAAGACCTCAACGACCCCCCACCCACTTTCGAAGGGGTGTGTGCCCTCATCCGAGAGGGCCCCTTGACCCTCAGCTACAAGTTCCAGAGCAAAAAGAGCTTCTTAGAGAAAATGTGCACCGTTCTGGAAGCGATCGACACTGGTTTCTTCAGCTTTGAAGTGGAAGTGGCCAAGGGAAGCCAGAGGATCGCGGAAGTGGACTACCAGGGCCAGACGAAGCCGACACGGATGCACTTGAGTGCCGTGAAGAAGGGGAACAGGACGGAACTCAATCTGGAGCCGTCCAACTTCAAAAGGTACCAATGTTGGCCGATGTATCATGATATATACACTCGTGCAGGTTTTGTTTCGGGAGGGGTTTTGACTCAACATAAATTCTGAGGTACCTCCTTACGAGTACTTTCATGGGTCAAGTTGTAGATGAATTAACAATAATATTTTAATTTTAGTGCGCAAAATTTTTAAATAATATTCACAATATTAATCCCAAGTATAATTGGGGTCTGAATCTCATTTTGAGACCCTTTGTATTGCATTTAAGAGCACCGCTCATTGTAAATGGCAGAATTTTCAGGGAAAAACAGCACAGAGTAGTATAGTAAATGGCAAAATTTCGAATGGGGTTTTGGGGTCCTACTCCAGAAAAGGTTTGGAAATTTGCATTTAAAAGTAGTGTTTTAAACTCATTTTGAGACTTAAGGTTTAACCACTCCTTGCATGCAAGTCACAAAATTTTCAAGGAAAAACAGTACATATAGATTTTAAAATTTCTAGAGGGTATAGGGGTCCTCCCACAGACAAATTTTGGAATTTTTAGCTTTAAAAGTAGGGTTTTAACTCATTTTTAGACTATTATTTAGTAGTATTATAGTATTAATTAAAATACTTTGTTTAGATTAGTATTCACTTGAAATTAACAGTTATTTTTCTAGTTTAAATCTGAAAATGTCCGATATATATGTTACGGGAAAAGTGATAAATCGGGAATTATTAATAATGCCCGAAGTGGAGGCGGGTAATGTGATAAATTGTAGGCATTTATCAATAAAATGTATCACTTTTCCCGCCTCCGCTTCTGGCATTATTAATAATGCCCAATTAATCACTTTGCCCGTAACCAAAAACTTGATATATTTCCGGTATAATATATAAAAAATATCTGATATTTATATAAAGTATAGTGTGATATTTGCCAACCTAGATTTGTAGTATTAATATTATATTTTCCAACCCTCTAAGGTACTGCATGGTGCAAAGCTTCGTAAACTTGAGGGAGGAGGGGTGCAAGGAGAAAGAACACCTGTTTCGGGATGAGACCCCCTGGGTGATCGCAGATCACGAGGAGATGGGGGAGGAGAAAAGCATCCCCGTGAGTCTACGGCTGAAAATCGTCACCGGTACGATCGCCAAGAAGTACTTCCGGCGCCTGAACGACTACAAAGAAACCGACGCCACGGATACCAGTGCCGACAACAGTCTCCTCAACTCCACCTCGGATTCGGCGACTGAACCGGCGGAGAAGGATTCCCACCACGACGTGCTCCTACGGTGCGGAACCGTGACGTTCGCCACGTACCGGAATGTGCTGAGCGCCTGGTCGCCGGTGTTCGAGCGGCTGCTCAACAGCGACATGCAAGAGGCGTCGTCGGGCACCGTCGACATACCGGATTTGGATCCGCCGACCCTCGCCAGGTTCCTGGCGTTCCTGCACACCGCCACGGTGGATGATATTGACGCCGGGAGCGCGATCAAGCTGTTCTACGCGGGGGACAAATACATCATCCCAACGCTCAAAAAAGAGTGCAGCGACTATCTGGTCAAGAACGTTGCCACCACGAACGTGTGTGACGTATTGTCGCTGGGGACCAAGCACTCAGACGTGGAACTGGTGGGCGTGGCGCAGAGCTTCATTCTGAACAATTTCAATGAAGTTCTGGCCTCGAAGGAGTGGCGTGCGTTCAAGGCAAGCGAACCTCTCCTGGCTGTGGACACAATTACAAGCTTTGCCGAGAGGAATTGCTTAGGAAAAATAAATCCTGCGTGAGTACGGCACAAATTGTCTACTTTGGTTTGTACTGCATGGAACCAAGAGTGCCCTTTGGGCATGGGCGTATATAAGGGGGGGGTTAGGGGGTCCAGACCCCCCCCTTAGCCCAAACCTTATGTCAGCCAAACAGAAAGGTTCCTGTCCCAAATATCCAAAAAAATGCGTGAATATACAACTTTACGGACCAAATATCTCAAAGTTTTCTGGGGGAGGACCCCCAGACCCCCCGTTTTTGCTTGAGAGCATGTACTATCCGCAAAAATTCACATTTGGCCTACATTTGACTCGAAAAGGGAAAACTGTTCAACATTTGGGGGGCCAGAACCCCTTCGAAACAGTCTTAGTAACGGCTCCCTAGGTCCTGAGGTCTTATAGGTAATAGGTTTTGCCCCTTCAGTCAAAAAGTTGAACTTACGCATACTCCATTTTGTCCCTCCTCATGATAAAAGTTAACTTGAGCCTTTATGACCCCTTGCTACACTCAGGGGGAATTTTAAGGTATACAACCTCCCTTTCGAAACCTCAAACTTTTACATTTTCTCCATAGAAAAGGACCGACTAAAGCTACTCCTTAATGTAATATGGGGTTTTCAGGGGTACTCCCTCAAAAATGTTTAAATTTTAGTATGCTAAAAAGTCTGCTAAAGCTACTTTTTAGGGGGGTTTCAGGGAGCTTTGTGGGCCGCACAAAATGACCCGGCGGGCCGCATGCGGCCCGCCAGTTGGAAAACCCTGTTTTAGCTACACTTTCAGTGTCCCCTGAATGAAGTTTCTTGGACCCCTCCCTTGTAAAAGCTATAGCTACGTCCGTGCCTCTGGGTATTAAAAATAATTGGTACTTGCGTATTAATGCCACCGCAGCTATTTTGAAAGTGTTTGATTTTAAATAAAAACAAAAACACTAAAATAAAACTATTTAAAATTTTATCTGTAAAATAAATATTTATCGAAATAACACTTTATCTGTAAAATAAAATGCTTTATTTAAAATTAAAACACTTTCAAAATAGCTGCGGTGACATTAATATGTAAGTATAAGTACCGATTATTTTTAATAAGCATATTTTTTAATATCTTTTACGATGAAAAACAATCAAACAATTGTAATGATGTTATGTATCGGAAATGCGCTTATAGACACCATACATCTCAACTCTTCATTGTATTGCTATATATTCAGCTGCGTGCTGCTTGTTTATTAACAACACTACACAGTTAAAACATAACAAGCAGCACGCAGCTGAATATATTGCAATACAATGAAGAGTCAGGGCCGCCGAGAGCCAAGTCGGGCCCCGGGTACAAGGTTGAATAGCGGGCCCCTAGAGATGTGAGTCGAGAATATTCTCCGGAGAATATTCTCGGAGAACGAGAATATTCTGAGAATATTCTCCAGGAGCGAGAATTTTGAGAATAATCGAGAATATTCTATTTTTTGATTGATAAATGGAAATAAATGTAAAATTTTTTGATAATATGAAATGGTCATGTAGTATTAGTGTTAGAAACCTGAAAATAATAACAAATTCAATGAAACTTACCATTTAAAAGTCACCCTACAGTTCAGAGAATATTCTCTGAACTGTAATTTCATTATTTCGCAAAAATTTTTTTAAATAAGTTAATTTTATTTAATAGAATATAAAATATTTTTTAAAATATTAGAAGCAAGTTTTACTGGGAGAAAATACTCATACAATTAAAAGAGGAGTCTAAATTATTTTTATATAGTTGTTAAGAGCAAATGTAATAATACCAATAGTTGTCAAACTGAAGGACCTTTTGAACCTGACATTTAGTTAATTTTGATAGAACTTTGTAAAATTAGGAGACGAGAATATTCTTAAAAGAAGGAATATCACATTAATTATCTGTAATATTATATGTAATAATTAAGTACTTTACCTATCAAACATGCTGTCTTATCAATTAAGTAGTGATTTTAAAATATTTTTCAATTTAATTTGGCTTTCTTTTATTTATGATAACTTCTCATTGTAAACCCTTTAATATTCTTCTAATTTGAAGTTGATATATCCCTTATAATTTTGTTTAAAAAAAAAAAAAATATTTTTAGTATTTAGTAGCTTCTAGGAGAATATTCTCGAAAATTCTCCTCTTGGAGAATATTCTCGAGAATATTCCCGAGAATATTCTCCAAAAGATTATTACCGAGAATTTTACATCTCTACGGGCCCCCAATGATATATTCTCATTTCGAGGTAGGGGGCGAAATTTCCTGAAGTACCTCCACACATGCATTCATACGCTTAATGTAATTTTTAGAATATTTCTAGGCAAGATCTGAATTTCACTCAACTTAAAGGTATCGTTTTCTTGATAATACGATGAGTAACAAGTAATAAAGGGGGTCTTCCCCCAGAAAATTTTTGAAAATATGCCCCAGAAAACTGGGAATTTTCTCATTTTTGGACCTTTATGTGAACAAATTTATTTCCAAACTATTCAAAATGATATCCGTCTAAGTACTCAATATGAAAAGCTTTGGGTACCAGGCCCCCTATCGACCCGGGGGTATCGTACCCCCTCGCCCCCCCCCCCCTCTCTCGTCAGGCCTGTGAAGAGTTGAGGTGTATGGTGTCTATAAGCGCATTTCCGCTACAGTTACACCCTTTTTTTGATTAAAAAAAAAAAACTTTTTTTAAACATGAAACTACTATATCAGGGGTTTCCAAACTTTTTTTTACTCGAGACTCTTCTACTGACTAAATATTTTTGCATAGAACCTGTCTTATGAAATATCAGGGGGTCTGTCTATTTTTTAAGAGCCATCTATTTTGTGAAAAATTATAAATCTAGAGTGAAAAGTGTATTTTGTGTACAATTTTACTTAAAACTGAACTTGAGATAGTTACTATTTAATCAAATGGTAAATTTGTGAAGTTATCTACAGCAAAAAGGTGGTAAAATTGCCATGGTGGACAGACTACTGAAAATAAACTGTAAAGAAGTGAAATTTTAAATTTTTGATTATTTATTAAATTTTTCAAGTGCATCATTTATAAATAATATTTCCATTTTTAACTAACTCAATGGGCGACACGAGTAAAAAAATTTTTTTACATACAAATGCTCCTTTGTCTTTTGTTATTAAACACTTGTTGCATTAGAAATGCCAAATCAATCAAGAATGTGTACTGATCCGATTAAGAAAAATTGTGGTTCAAAATTTTAGGATTAGTCGGAGGTGCAAATCTTGCCAATCGGACTTTATTAATTACACAAAACAAAAATCAAGATACTTTTAGTTAGAAGTTATTTTATTTGGGTTTTTTTCCAATTGATCTGAGTTCTTACAAGGAAACGTTCTCAGGGTGAACTCACAGAATTGGACGAAAATTTTACAGGGGTTAGTATATGACTCAAAACACCTTCTGTAAAAAAATTAGCTGCTAATTTACAGTAGAAAAGCTGTAAAAAATTATTTAAAATTATCATATTTAACGCCAAATGTAACCCTACTAGGCGTGGATGCTTCCTTTGGCTCTGTGCCAAAAGCTAGAATAAACTGGCCGCGTTTTCCCTGAAGAAAAATGAGCGAATGAAAAAAAAAATTCATCAAATGCAAAAAAGGATTAAAAAAGAATTAAAGGAGGAATATTAAATTAAAGGAAAGGAAATTAATTAAAAAACTGTTGTTTTAATGGATATTCTAAAGTACTTTTAACAAAATATCTCAATTTCACGTTAAATGCAAATTTAATCATCCCATCTGATAGAAAATTCTGGCATCTCAGAACCCAATTTTAAAAGTTAATTTACTCCTTTCCTAATGAAATTTAGCAGCTAATTTTTTCACAGTAAGTTTTTTTAGCCATCTTCTTATGCCTGTAAAATTTTCATCCTATTCTGCGAGTTCACCCTGAGAACGTTTCCTTGTGAGTTCTTAGCTTGCACCTGGCCAATCCTAGAGTAAGTCAAGTTATAGTAACCCTAAGCAAACTATAATTTAATGCTAATAGAGTTGCAGGGGTCGATCCAGGTTATAATTTTTGGGGTTCATTTTTTGTTAAAAAGAAAATATTTTTGTGAAAAATAAGTTGTTTTTGTGAAAAATTGAAGTCAAATTATATTTTGACTTTTCAAATTATCGTAAAAAAAAACATTTTATTTGAAACAAACAAGATTTTGTGAATGTTTTCTTGCAAATAATGATTAAAGATTATTTGAATTTTGAGAAAGGGTTGTTTTTATGAACTTGAATTTTGTGAAGGGGCCTTTTTTAGTAGGTGGAATTTTGTGAAGGGGCAGCAAAAGGGCCCCAATTTTCAGCTGGATCGACCCCTGAGTTGACACCACTTTTTATGTGATCAACAATTGGCAGTTAATAAACAAGCACCAAACAAAGAAGCTAGAGTGTTCATTTGTTGACATTCAAATAATTTATCTCTAACCTTATTTAGAGTATTTCAATCAATTTTATAGTATATTTTTAGAATAGCCGACTATTTTGGAAGATATACGCTAAAATCTGATTTCCCCCTTTAAAAGTAAGTTTTCTATCTTTGCTTTCGTAAGCTATTGTTCAAAATATAAAGATTTGATTTTACATTGAATTTAATATGTTATATGTTATAATATATGGTATGTTTAATATGTTATAATTGTTTTAGTTATTATTAAGTGTGCTTTAAATGAAGCTAGGCATAAAATCAACAGCATGGTTGTACATTTTTCAGCAGATGATCAAGTATTGTACCTAGGACCTATCCAAAGTACTCTTAACTACCTTGAGTTACTTGAAAAATCACAATACTGACTTTTATTGCATTGGTATTTTGATTTTAAAAGCAGGGTAGGATTTAATTTCATGACTGACACTAACTTTAAGGGGAATCTATAATTTTGTGACAAAAAAAAACAGTGTTTTAAAACTTTTACGCTAAAAAGTGCTCCAACTATGTTAATTCAATTTTGTGTTTTTCTAATGTAACATATTGTGTGCAAATAAATAAATTATTATTACTAAATCTCTCAGCTTAATACATCTGGGTGGTTCAATGAGCACTTGTTCCTTGAGTTTTTCCACAAACATTTTATTCAGTTTAGAGGTCAAACATTCAGAAAAGTGCCCCCCCTTAGACGCATAAAATCACATACGTACGAAAAAAGTACTCAAAATGAGTTAAAACCGTACTCTTACAGGTCACATTTCCAGAAAATTTTCTTGGGGAGGACCCTCATACCCAGGTATGAGGGTCCCCCCAGCAGTACCAAAAGGGCATCTTGAGTGATACTTTTTAGAAAATTCCCAAAATTTTGACATTTTTCTCAAAGATAAAGGTGATGGTCTGAAAAAGTGCCCCCCCCCCTTGGAGCCATGCTGGATCCGCGCCTGGGTACAACTAATGTTTTTTTGATATAGGTCCAAGGTACAATACCGGTGTTGTACCTTGGACCTATTTTCAGTTTTTTCTTTCATTAATTACGTACTGAAATACTTGAATTAAAATTCTGAAAAAAAAAAATATATGTTGTGTATGAAAGGCTAAAGTATCAAGGGAAAATTGTTTCATTAATTTATTTTCAATTTCAGCGCTAGACCCGGTGTTGCCCGGGCGCAGTAAAACTTTATATAAATACCTATAGCACGCACTATCCCGGCGTTGCTCAGACATTATGTGACGGGCTGCGCCCGTACTAAGTTCCGTGGACAGAATCTCATACACTTTGAAATAGTTGGGAAGTCATATTTGTTAAAAATATTTAAACTTAAGGTGCAACAGATTTAGTTGAGTACCCAGACTGCAACACTAAGAGGCCCGCTGCATTACCATACCATCCATAAAAATGGATTCAAACAGTTAAATGAATATAACCGAAGAATTAAACAAAAGTCAGTAAATGTATAAAAAGCCAGAGTGATTTAAAGGCACAGCTCAGTGCCTGCTCTTACCTCATTAATTCAAAGATTGACATTTTTATGGGGGTTTTTTATTCTGAAGAGCGTTATCAAGAATGTGTTTCAAAATGAATCACTTCTTCTCTCAATAATATATCAGCTTGTTTCTTTTTTTATTGTATCCTTATATTCAGTCGCTTCCGCAAGGTTTCTTTTTTTAATGAACAACGGATTTTTCGGCCAATCATATGCTTTATCAAAACAGCAGACTGCAACAGACGGATTCTTCATTTTATATATTAAGATAACCAAAAATTTACAGAGTAAAAACAAAAAGTAAGAAAAGGTCCAAGGTACACTACCTTCCCCTACATTAAGTTAAATACGAGTTATTAGGACCTATCAATTTTGATACCATCAGCTGTAAATACTGTTAAGTGAAGTTGACTGTAAATATAGAGATGACAATGACTGATAGGGGGCTGTCCTATAAATAATGCCACTTTTTCCCCAACATTTTTGACTACCTTACTCCCCTCTGTGTCATAAAGTGTCAAACGTCACCATATTCCTTTTTCCATGTGTCACACTTGGTTACCAACAATATGTCGAGATCAAGGTTCGAAAAACTTCGGACCCTACATTATTATTCTGGCTGTGAAGTGTCTTTTATAAGTGTGTTTTTTATTTGGTTAACCAACTAAGCTGAAGCAAAATTTGTTTTAAAAGTGTTTTTACTTTTACCTTTTTTTATTCATTGAATTTTGGACACTGTTGATATTCATTAAACTGCCTTCAAAGTTTCAATACTTTTGAATTTTTATTTGTCTTAGTCTTCCTATTTCAGACTTTGAGGCTGTTAAAATTAATTTAATTTATTTAATTTTCAATTTAAAGTGGTTTCAAAAAAAATTTCCAGCTGAAATTTTACAATTTTGAAAAAGAGAATAAGTCCATCAAAGTTTTTCAACTATACAATATTTTTGAATACATAATACTTTTTTTAGATGATTGTTCCTTGTTATTCTAAATACTGTCCTGACTTTCCAGTAAAAATTTGGTGGTTACATACTACAATGAAAATTCTATTCAGTTTTTATTCTCTTTTTCAAACTGATGATTCAAATACTTTGCAGGATTGTTATTATTATTTTATAAGCAGAATTAAAATGGAAATACTACTCCAAAATTAAAGGCATTCAAATATTACGTAACCATGTTTTTGGTAATTTTTGCCCCCCTCCCCCTTGTCAGCAAAGAGAAGCAAACCGCAACACCCCCTCTCATAATTACTTAAGAAAACTGACCAGACCACCCCTTTGTTCTCTTTTGCACCAAATGTTTAGCAGTGTATGTGACAATGTATTTTTTCTTGTAAAATTTTTAATTGGTTGAATTAGTTTTTTTGCTATCGTATAGTACTATATTTTAAAATTTTATATAGAGCTTAAATCTGTTTTTTTTTAATATTTTGTCTTTTGAACAGTGTAAAAAAAGTAAAATAACTATTAAAAATGGAAAATGTAACGCGTAATTATCAGAGCTTTCCACCTCAATCATCCTCAAGATATTTATGTTAATTTTAATGAGAAAAAAAAAAGAACTTTTCGCTGCTAGACATTATTGCAGCCAGTGGCGTATAGGAATTTATTTCGGGAGGGGCCCAAAATTACTCCCCGGTCCCTACCCCCCATATTTAATAGGTCCAATCCAATGTAGCTTTATAGGTGATAATTTAGGTCCCAAAATTTTAATGTAGGAAAAGTTGTTATTAATAAATATACAAGTACCAAAGGGGGGTCTGGGGGTCCTCCCCCAGAAAATTTTTGGAAGTTTGACTTAAAAAAACAAGTTTTTAACTAGTTTTGGTACACTAAGACCGAATTTTGGATGTAAATTTTTATGAACTTAATATTTAAAAAGCTATTATATAAAATAGAGTTCCAAGTACAAAAGGGGATCTAAGGGTCCTTCCCCTGAAAAGTTTTTGAAATTTGACCCTAAAATACAGGGTTTTAACTTGTTTTGGTATACCTAGTCCGAATTTCGGGGGAGGGGGGCCAGGGCCCCCTCGCCCCCCCCTTATATACGCCACTGATTGCAGCTATTTTAACATTAGTAGGCTTGATTTTTATTCCTGAAAATAGTATACTTGAAAATTTTCCAGTTATTTTTCCCAAGGAATGAGAAAAACGTGTGTGTTTCCATAAAAAATAAATCTCATCGCGCGATAGGACCTTTTTGGCCCTACCTTTTTTAATGCCGTAAAATGGGGTAACTTGGCCCATTTGAAATGGTTTTTGGCATCAAAAAACTAAATGTTTGTTTCCTGTACAAACATTAGCTCACAGATAAATATCCTAACAGAGGGTCCACAAGGCTATTATCAAATTCTGTACAGATGTAAGGGCAGCACGAGAAACTCAATGATTGACATATAGGTGGGCAGTACATTTTGGTGGTCACAAAGGTGACGTGTTCATTCAATCTGTCCTTTCGGAGGGCTATTGGAGGATCAAATTTTTTCTCCGCCTCTCTTGACGTGTCGCGTCGCGATCCGAGCGCCAAAATTCCCCCAACCTATACAATATTCCATGCTTTTTCAATTTCCGCCTATGGCTGTGGACGACTCTCTGTTCTATTACTCTGTGCACTAGCTCTTTTATATCTGGCAACCAATTCTCTCGTGACGTCATGGAGGCTTTACACCCCCGAGGTTTGCGATTTGCGTTTTGCGGCGAAAACGGGAACCGCAGAAACTCAGCGACCGCTCGAAGGAGGGCGCTAGAATCGATTTACGACACTAGCGGCTGCCGCTAATGCCGCCGCGACAGTTTTGGTTCCCGCGCATTTTCGAAAGTGAAGTGCGAAAGTGAAGACATAATATATTAATTATAAGAAAAAAAGACAAAATGTTCAAACGTGATCAAAACCAAAACCAACAACGGTGCACAATGGTCAACAAAGCACGAAAATGCGCGGGAACCAAAACTGTCGCGGCGGCATTAGCGGCAGCCGCTGCGGTAGTTTCTGCGGTTCCCGTTTTCGCTGCAAATCGCAAAACGCAAATCGCAAACCTCGGTGGTGTAAAGCCGCCATCAGAAAGTGCGATTTGTGAAATTTTATCGCAACTCAACTCAACCACGCTGCTCGTTTGTTTGTTTGTTATCTTATCTCCGCCACGCTCGCTGTGTCGCTGTTGATTGCTTGTAAGACTAGAACATGGCGCAAGAAAAAATTAAATTGATCGAATGGAAAATCGAGAACTTCAGCTGCTGGTGTGAGGCTGTGCACGGGACGTGCATCGAGAGTCCGAAATTCTTTTTCACTCATTTTCATAAGGTGGAACTGTACCCCAGAGGCGGCAGTGGTCACGACGATCACATGAATGTGCGCTTCTGTGATGTCGAAAGGAATTTTACCGGTGAGTTGTGCTACATAGCTTTCGATGGATCTTTGATCTGTACGCAAGAGGTGAAAATTACGCAAATCGGAGAAAGGGTACCTTTACTTTCACGTGGGCCTAAATTCGAAGAAGTTTTGGCCGAAATCAGAGGCAGCACGGCTGAACACAAGGACCGAATCACCTTGCGGTTTAGCATTCAGAATGATAATGAGTTCGGGCAGACCATGTGTACAATTCTACATGTTTTCAAAGTATGCATTGAAATAGATCCAAATATGATTCAACGATGTGCTCTACTTTGTTTCATCCCATACTATTCAAGTAAAGGTTTGGAAGGATTTTACGTACAAATATCTCCCGAGGGTGAAAAAGTACTTCTCGTTATGGAACCAAAGTATAAGAGAGAAGACGCTGAGGTTATGGTCGAGAGTTGCACATACATGCTAAGTGATGACTGCACGGCAGTTATGTGCGACGAGAATAGGCATGTGTGCATCGACGATGAAGTGTGGACACTTTCAGAATCCCTGACAAAGAAGGAATTGGATGAAAAAGGATGCACCATACTCTTGCGTTTGAAAATTATTAACGGTCTCCAAATTGAAGATCATAACCACTTAATTTACCATAACGAGGTAACGAGCATAGTACCTAACCACTTCCGCTTTCCTGAGCTAAAACTGGCCAAAAGTCCCTCGAATCAGTCCAAAAATTCACCGACGGTGCTTGAAAAAGATTTCATGTCCCTTTACCAGGAGCGGGACTTTTCGGACTTTCAACTCAAGTGCGATGGCGTCACGTTCCCGGTCCACAAGAACATCCTGAGTGCCCGGTCTCCCGTCTTCAAGACCATGCTTTCCAGCGACATGAAGGAATCAGCGTCGGGCACAGTGGATATAGTTGACCTTGACCCCTCTACCCTCGGCCCCTTCTTGACCTACCTCTACACCGGGGCTGTGGAGGACCTGCAGTGTGACAGTGCCTTCAACCTCTATTACGCGGCAGACAAGTACCAGGTCCCCTCCCTCAAGAGGGAATGCGCCGATTTCTTGCGTGCCAACGTGTCAATTTCGAACGTGTGCCACATTCTGTCGCTTGCGAACCGACACAGTGACGACTATCTCACTGCCGTGTCGCACAATTTCATCTTGAATAACTACAGCGATGTGTTGGGGTCAGAAGAATGGGCTAGTTTCATGAAAAGTGAACCTATGCTGGCTGTGGAAACGTTAACTCACTTTGCTCAAGAAAAGTATGTGGGGAAAACAGGGTTGGGAAAAAAACAGGTTTATTATAAAGAAACTGAAAAAGAATGGGGTTTTTTTACTAAACCATATTTTTTCAGTTTAGGTTTGGTTTTTCAAAAATTAATATATTTTGTACCAAATGTAATGCAGAAATGGTTGATTTCGTAAAGTTCTTGTTTATTTCAACTATTTTAAAATATATTTAAATGTATTATTTCTAATTTTCTTATTAGTTTTATACTTAACTTTCATTAATTTCTTGCTAGAAATTAAAAGTTAAACATTTTATATTTCGCGCTACTTAATTTTTAAAAGTGTTAGCATATTAAAAGTTCCTAAACAACATCATTATTAAATTCAGTAATAGAATTACTGTTGTGTACAGTACATAAGCTATTGTGTGCAAAAACTGTAAATGAATTGTAAATTCAATATAAATGCTCAGTAATCTAATGTAAATTGTTTTATTTTAAAATTAACTTGCTTAATTTTTTTAAGTTTGGCTAAATAGCCTTACTTAAAGATTTGTTGGTGTAAATTAATGCAATTTTATTACAGAATTTCTTATTCTTTGTTTGTAAACTACCTAAAACTAATTTTGTTTTTAATTTTAGTTTAATCATTTTTACCTAACCAGTGAATGGTCGATCCATTGATATTCAATTCAATAAATTGTCTTAATGACTCAGTTTCATAATATTTATCGATTTCATTTGTCTTTCTATTTTTGACTTTTGTGCTGTGAACTAAGGGGACATCCATAAATTACGTGAGGTGTTTTTTCCAAAATCTAGACCCCCCCCTCCCCCTTGGTGAGATTTTGCTGGATCCCCCCCCAAGTGAGATTTTCTCAACCACTAGTTTTGTTTTATCGGCATAAAAATTTCCATCCAGATTGCAAAATTTTGATACAAAACATCTTGAAATCGAAAACATGGTTCTAACTTGTAATTATCATGACTGACTGGCTAATGATTTGCTGTTCTGACTAATCTGAGTATTTTTTCTAAACTTGTGCTTAAAAAAATTAAAGAAAAAACGAATATTTTCTAAACTAAAAGTTGACGTGAGATTTTAATTGACTCCCCCCTGGTGAGATTTTCCTGGGCCCCCCTTTTTACCTCACGTAATTTATGGATGTCCCCTAAGCAGAAATATAATTTAATTGTGGATTAAGGTGGTTTCTAAGATTTTTTTCTGAAATTTCGTAAGTTTGAAAAAGGGATTAAGTCTATCAAATTTTTTCAATTGTACAATATTTTTGATGATTGTTTTGTATTCTAAATAGGGTCCTGAATTTCCAGTAAAAATTTGGTGGCTAAAAATGATTCATATTTGTTTTTCTTTTTTCTCAAAAATTAAATTTTGGACCTCGACCTGTTCCCTTTTTTAAACCGACTACTTCACAGGTTTATTTTTTTTAATAAGTCGGATAAAATGGAAATGCAAAAACTAAGGTTTTAAAAATAGATTATAAAATTAAGTTTTAAACTACAAACCCAATTAGTAATTAAAATATCGTCTGCTGAATGTAACAAAATTATAAAGTGCTTTTATTTTTTTTAAAAGTATTGTTAGCCTAAAACTTAGGCTTTTATAAGTACATTTAACTCTGCTTATTGTGATCTACTACTGTGTGTGTTTAATACATTCTAATTTTAAAACTTTATAGTAGAGATGTAAAATTCTCGGTAATAATCTTTTGGAGAATTTTCGAGAATATTCTTCTAGAAGCTACTAAAATAATTTTTTTTTGGCAAAACAATTATAAGGTATATATTAACTTCAAATTAGAAAAATATTAAAGGTTTTACAATGAGAAGTCATCATGAATAAAAGAAAGCCAAATTAAATTGAAAGTATTTTAAAATCACTACTTAATTGATAAGACAACATGTTTGATAGGTAAAGCAGTGTAAGCCAGTTACATTCTATTAACTTAAGATTTTTTGAAAAAATTATGTTTTTAAAAAATGCTTTTCTGGAAATTATTTTGTGGAATCTTAATGAGAATATTCTCATGAAGATAAAATGATGAGATGCACTTAAAAGTATACATATAGTGAATAAAAATTTGAAGATTTAATTATTTTAGGAACACAAGATAAGGTATAAATTTAATTGTAACTTTGAAAATATTCTCATAAAGGAAAATATTAATGAATCTGAATCAAAATTATGCAAACAAAAAGTTTAGACAAACTATTCATTCAATCATAAATAATTTTTAAGTAGAAAGTAAATTAAACTGCATCTGATAATATTCAGTAATTTAGAGTTCTTTGAGAATATTCTCACGATAAATTTTCCTAATTTTACAAAGTTCTATCAAAATTTTAGCTAAATGTCAGGTTTTAAAGGTCCTTCAGTTTGACAACTATTGGTATTTAACCTTTGCTTATAACAACTTTATGAAAAGAATTTAGACTCCCTCTTTTAATTGTATGAGTATTTTCTCCCAGTAAAACTTACTTCTAATATTTTAAAAAATATTTTATTTTGCATTAAATAAAATTCACTTATTTAAAAAAAATCTTGCGAAATAATGAATTTATTACAGTTCAGAGAATATTCTCTGAACTTTAGGGTGACTTTTAAATAATAAGTTTCATTGAATTTGTTATTATTTTTAGGTTTCTAACACTAATACTATATGACCATTTCATATCATCAAACATTTTTAAATTTCTTTCCATTTATCAATCAAAAAATAGAATATTCTCGATTATTCTCAAAATTCCCGCCCCTGGAGAATATTCTCGACTCACATCTCTAGTTTTGAATCTGATATTGGTATCATTCTACTCTTGGACAAAAGTGATCACATTAACATACTTGCCAACTATTACGGAATGTCCGTAATTGTTTCGGAAATTCGGTTTGTACTACGGAATTACGGATGAAGCTTAATTTTTACGCAATTCCGAAAATTTTCGAAGAAAAAATAACTTTTACGCTTTCTTCCGGACATTTGCCTGTAAAGTTGGCTTTTTGACGGCGTGGACGCGGGCTGAAAAAACAACTTGGCAGACGGTTCGCGATCGCGTTTTTCTTACTTTGGGTCAATATCCTAGGCTTTAAATGCTTGTTTGGGAGAAAGTGTTCACTTTTTGCAGTTCAAATGTGTCCAATATTTAGCTGGCAAATTAAAAAAAAATATTAGAGGAATTTCTTGTTGTTCGCAAGAAGGCAAATAGAAATTTATGGTTTGAACTTGAGGGTTCAAACAAAGAATTACAAGGTGTGCAGATAATAGGGTGTATGAAAAGTTTAAGGTAAATAATATTATTTAAGCATTATTTAAATTTTTATAATAAATATAAATTATAAGTGGACCTTGATACCCAATCAACACCGAGGCACCATTACCTCTTATATTCAAAATATATTAAAAGTCATACATGTAATTTAAATCAGCGTTCGAAATTACGGTATTTTGCTGGTCCGGGACAACTAAAAAACAGTTCGGACCAGTGGAATCAGAAAATCACTGGTCCGCCGGACCAGTGTGTGTGTGGTGAAAAAATATCCCACCCTCCAGTTCTAGCAGTGGATAGGGGAGCCCCCGGCGAAAAAGAAAAACATTATTGAATTTGAATGTGTACTAATTTTTAACATAACTATTTGGTGCACTTACATTCAGTGCAATAGTTACTTTATAATAATGTTCAAACCAGTCCTTTTTAATTTGTCGGACCAGCAGGGCTTAAATTGCACCGGAGCGCACCGGAGCGGAGCTCCGGTACTTCTTGGGTTTCAGTAAATTTTTACATTTTAACCGGAACGCACCGGAGCGCATAAAATCGCGTTCCGAACCCTTTTCGGAAAGACCAAAATGTACCCCTCGATGTTTTTCGATTACCGAAAATTACAAACGCCTTTCACCTCACTACCCCCGGTCAACAACGACGAACGACCTTGTTTTCCTCACCCTCAAATGGAAGGACACCCCCTTCGGTGACTAATAACGGGACAAGAGATAAGAAGCCCTCCTGAATGGAGAAGTCTCCCTTCTCTGTAAAATTTCGCTTGTTAACCAGATGTGTCCAGCAGTCCATTCTTCTGCAAACATTGAAAGTAGTCTTTAAGATAACAGTGGGGTCACAATAATAGGTTGAAAGGGGATGGGGCAGGTAGGGGGGATTTTAATTTGGTCAGTGAGGCATGCCTTGAAAGATTTACGAGTTTTGGTTGTGTTTGTGTCCACCTGGGTGTGGGTGTGTTCTCAAAGGGAGCGTTGCTGTAATAACAAACATTTCATCTTGAAACTGTAGATTCTGTGAGGGTTCTTGACCAGAGAATTCCAGAAATTTTTGTGTGCTTTGGGGGGGGGGAGGGAGCCTGTCCGAAGGAGTGATTCGTAACGCATCTTCTTGAGCTCTTCATTTCATCAGCTATTGGTTCATATCATAGTGCACGGTGAATCTCCATAACAGCTCTGTTTTGCCTGAAATTTTCTTCGACAGATACGATACGACATTGAATTAAAATAAAGTTAAAGAGAATTTACTCTTTCTGCTTTCTGGTAAGTTCCAATTTGTTTTACGTATTTAATTGTAATCAATGAATTTTAAGAAACTAATTTGATTTTTCTAAGTGAAATTTTTCTGTTCTGTAATACCTTTTAGAGGTTAATTGTGAGTTGAACTTAAGCTAATATTGGGACCTTTTCCTCCAGAAATACTTTGTTTTTCTTTCGCTTCTTATTTTCTTATATCATTCCCCATTCCCTCTTATTTAAGTGAAAGAAGGTTATAAAAAAGGAGTAAATTATACATGAAAACACTGTTTATCAGATCTATGCTTTAATCATGAATTTTTGAAAATTTTCCGAATGAACTAAATGCTTATTATCGGTACTATTTAAATGCGTTCCGACGTTTTAAAAATATTTAGAAACATGCACTAGACCCTCGATTAACCCGGATTAGATTATCCAGGGTTATCCCTCATCGCAAAAAAGGACTGTAATTCTGGAGAGAGAATATGGGAAGACAATTCATATGTAATTGTCCCAAAAAGTTGTGTAGTAATTATTTCAATATTTTTACGAAATTATTTTCAATTTCTTTTTCAAATTTTCATGAAGTTGATTATTCGAATTACATTATTTGCTACTTAAGGAAGGGGTATTTCTGTCCATCTGGGTTACTTGAAAATTTACTGTGCATTTATAAGGTAATACATAAAAGGAATTTTTTTTTAAAAGCGCACTCTCAATCACTTCTTTGGGAAAATAATAAATGTACGCGCTATACCATATATTCCCTAAATGCCTATACCTATATCATGAACTTCGTTATTCCTATAACCTTCACATCTCAAAATAAGTATTATTCCCTGGATATATTATTCTTAAAGAAATTTTTGTGTCGAAGACTTTTGGTAAAAAGCCGAAGTAAATCGATATATTTTTAAAACAAATACGAATTTTTTCAGATATTTTTTTTTTGGTCGTTGTATTAAAAATGAAAAAAAAAAGATTAATAGGAATTCTTTTAAAATTTTCTTTAGAACTTTAAAAAGGAGTTAAAACACTACTTTTGAGGGTCAAATTTGAAAATTTTCTGGGGGAGAACCCCAAAACTCCCTCCAGACCTTTGATATAATGTTTCTCCCTTGAAAATTCTGCCACTTACAAGAAGCGGTTCCCTTTGGGAACCAAAGAGCATGAAACCCCAAAGAGTTTGAAGAGGAGGTAAAACACTGGTTTAAACCGGAATTTTCAAATATTTTTACTGGAGGATCTCCGCCCCCCTTTAAAAATTTGATGTTTATTTATAACTTTTTTTTTTACCTAGAAAATTCAATGCTTTACGAGTAACTGTTATTTTTTGATGTAACCCAAATGGTCTCAAAATGAGCTGAAACATTACTTCAAGAGGCAAATTTCAAAAAAATTTTCTGGGGGAGAACCCCCAGACCCCCCTTTAAAATATTTACATATATATGTTATACAGAGTACCTTTTCTTTGGATGTACCTTAAATGTTGTAAAAAGAGGCTAAATTTCTAAATTTTTCTGGGGGTGAGCCCCAGCCCCACTTAAAACACATCCTTGCCCCCTACGACCAAAAACTGAAATGACGCTCCTGTTAAGCGGAATATTGAAATAGTAGCGCTCCGGTACTTCTTTGGTTAGAATTTAAGCCCTGCGGACCAGTGATTTTCGTTGCGGACCAGTAAGATTGGAAAAGCACTGGTCCGCAGGACCAGTGGGTTTGGGTTTTTACCCCAATTTCTAACGCTGATTTAAATTATTGACACCTTGGTAACTATTCAGTCAAGAAAACCTTTCAATGTAGAGAAAATAATTTTAATATAGGCAATACAACTATTAAATGATTTGGTATAATTGTTTCCTCATAATATTGTCCTCGCTGCATGGAAATTTTGTTTAGATGGTTTACTTTTTTGTCTTTATAGTAAAATCATTTACTTTGCTTTCACAAATGAATAAAAATAGAGTCAATTTAATTATGCTGTAGTTTAATTGTCTATTCTGTAAGTTGCCTTTTGTATGAATTTGTGCTTTGCACGTTCATTTTATTGAGATATTCAATTGGGTTTTCTCTTTTTTGCCTTTTTGCCAATCACATCCCTGAAATTAAAGCATTTGTTTATTTTCAACTTAATTACAAATTTCTTTGATTCATGAATTTTTTTGATACTCTAATTTCACATTTAGTATACTTTTTTACCCCTTTTATATAACTTCGAATCATTTTTTCAAATTGTACTTTTGAGGAATGATTCGCGAAAAATATTACTGATGACAGTTTTCAAAAGTTGGCAAGTATGCATTAAGCAGAGTCGACTGTATTTAAAATTTTTTTCAAAATTTTATAGCTAAAATCTGGGGGGGGGGTTGACTTATCAAAAGTGTAAAATAAGAAAATATTATAAATGAGTAATATGACATAATATTATCAGGTTTCTACATTAAATTATATTTAAGTTTATTTTAACGAGAAGAAAACAACTTTTCACAGACAGACATCACAGCCATTTTAACACTAGTGTAGGATTAATTTTTATTCCTGAAAAAAGAAGGTACTTGAAAATTTTTCAGTTATTTTTTTTCCTACTTGAAAAATAAAAAACAATCAGTAAATTTTCAGAAAATTAACAAAATTTATTTACTGAAATTTAAAAATTTCGCCACACTTACAGGATAAAAGAAAATTACAACTTCAATCTGAGTATCATTTGTAGAATAACATAAAAATTGAACTTAGTATCTCTCTATTCTAAAAAAAGTTTTTGGTGAACGGTTTCCAGCGAAACACTTTTTAGTTACTGATCCGAATGATACATATATGGTATCAAAATGTCCAGATTCATTCAAAGATGTGCAGTGCATAAAGCTTTTGGATTTTAAAAAAAAAATTCTCAATTTTAAACTATTTCAATTTTTTTAGATTATGGATAAGGTTGCAGTTACAAAGCAAGTGCTGCCAAACAACTTACAGGGTTCCCACTGTCCTTGAAAGTCCTTGAATTTTTTTCTGTTAAAATTAGGTCCTTGAAAAATGCAAAAGGTCCTTGAATTTTGAATCCACTCCAGCCGCCTTTCGCTGATTTATCTAAATTTCCTTTCCGCATTTGACAGCAATGTTTGAAACCGTAAAACTATGGTAGTAACGCCCCCTACATCGGTTCCGCAAGTGAACAAACTAGGTAGAAAATTAAGTTGGAGTCAGTAGGCATTTTAAAAACAACTCCAGTTGCTCTAGAAAGATTATAATTTTTAAGTGTCTGCAAAAAAAGGTCCTTGAAAAATTTTGTTGAGGTCAGGGCCGTATCCAAGGGGGGGGTTTTAGGGGTTCAAACCCCCCCCCCCCCGAAATTTTGACATCAATTTTTATACTGCTATTTTTCTTGAAAATTATGTCTCACAAGGAGCGCCTCTTCAGGAATAACCCAAAGGGTCTCAAAATGAGTTAAAACCCTACTTTTAAGGGTAAAATTTCCAAAATTTTTCTGGGGGAGGACCCCTTAACCCCCTCGAAATTTTGAAATCTATTAAGTATACGGTTTTTCCTTCAAACTTGTGTGATTTACAAGGAGTGGTCCTCTTTAATGTAACCTAAAGTGCCTCAAAATGTGTTAAAATGCACTTTTAGGGGAAAAATTCAAAAAATTTCTGGAGTAGGAACCTAAAAACCCCCTTAACATTTCGCCATTTATTACAATATACCTTCTTTTTACCTTGAAAATTCGGCCGCTTCTAATGAGTGGTGCTCTATGGGTGTAATCTAAAGGGTCTCAGAAATGAGCTAAAACTAGTGATGGGCAAAATCAACACTTTTAGGTATCGAATACTTTGGTATCGAGTACTTTTAGGTATCGAGTATTTTCAGGTATCGAGTACTTTTTTTTTGTTCTTTTGAAATTAAGTACAAATATGGATTAAAAGATTCAATAATTCTCAATGGATGCGCATGAACCACCCTTGTGCTAGAGGCAGTAGTATAAAAAACCCTTAAAATTAATGAACAGGGAATATAAAATACAGAAAAAAAATACTCAAGGCTAATTTAAAAAAACAACAACCACAAATCGACGCTCTAAGCCCCCACCGCAAGAGCAGAAGGTCGACCCAGACCCTAGCAGAACCCGAATCCCACCCACTCAAAGGCCAGGAAACATCGTCCCTGAATAGTTGAGGCCTAGAAGAAATATCGGTCCAAAATCTTATCGATCAGTTAGTTCTTTAAAAGGGTATTAAAAACATCTTCATATTCTGTGGAATAAGAAAAAAATTGTGAGAAATATTATGGTCACCACTTTTTTAACTTACTTTAATATTTATAAAATATTTTTAAATATGATTTTTCTAGCTAAATACATTTCGCTTGAATAAACTTATTTTGTACTGTAAATTTAGTGGTGAGTAACAATGATTTAAGTAAATGGGAACTTTTTTGAAGTAGATGTGTTATGAAGGTTTCTTTTCTCTAAATTCTGTAAAAGTAAAACAAACTTGAAAATTAAATTGTAAAAATGAGGAACACAGATAGGTGGTTTTTAAATTTAAACCCTGTCCAAATGATGTATACCAAATTTTACACGAATCGTACCAGTTGTGAAGGGAAAAATGTCTAATTGGTTTTGTGCCCTTAGAAACCCTTAACTTCGACTTTTTAAATTAGATATCGTATCTACTAAACTTCCTTCTATGGCAATTCTTTTAGATTATAGAGAACTTCAAATTCTTAAAATAATCATAGCTAAAAGAGTTTATTCAATGCTTATGTTATAAAAATAAAATTGGCAACCTAATTACAAAAGCATCAAAATATTTATATTAAAATTCACATACTCACCACTAAATAGTTATTAAATAAAGACGATATTTTAAAATCGAAAAATTTATTAATCTACTCTTATAGTTTAAGCTTAATTAACTAACAGGTTCTCAGATGAATAATTAATAGTCTAATTGTAATCACTTTACTAGTAACTGTATTATTACTATTAAGTAGTTTATTTTAATTAATGCATTATAATTAAGACCATTAAAACTAATGTATTTACAAAACGTAAGTAAAATATTGGTGATTTTTCAAACCAACCTTCCCCAATATGAAAATGCTGTATTCCATTTTCAAATAATCAACGTTAAACGGGGGCATTCTTCCAATAATTTAGGGTTTAATGGTTAATCATAGCCATCTGGGACAGCTTACTCCTCTCAAATTTCCAACACTATGTAGAAGTACGTGATACCTTAGATTAAATTCCAAAAGTACTCTAACCGGAAAAATATCCGTAGAAAGTTTCAATACTAAAAGTATTTATCGCTAGAAGGATCGTTACATGAAGTATCGGTATCGAGAAAAGTATCGCTAGAAAGTTCGATACCAAAAGTATCGGTATCGAAAAAAGTATCGCAAGAAGGATCGATACGAAAAGCATCGGTATCGAAAAAAGTATCGCAAAAAGGTTCGATACCAAAAGTATCGCAAAAAGGTTCGATACCAAAAGTATCGTAAAAAGGTTCGATACCACATGGGCGATACCCCTCAAGAGTCGATACCTTGGGTGAAGTGGGACATCAATGCGGAGAAAGAGTCGAGAGGAGCAAAGTGCGAGTGTCTTTCGGCGCGATTCGGCAGGAGAAAAAACACAAGGCCGTCAAATCTCGCTCCCAGAAGATTTACGGCTCGGGTTGATTGATTGAGAGGGGGGGTGGAGTTCGTTTCCCTTGGAATACGAATCCGGATTTTACGCTGCAAAATAAGAACAGGTTGCGTTAAATCAACAGTAATGTTTTAAAGATAATTTCATTGAAACATTTGCAATGGAGTATCGATGCTTTTATTTAGGTATCGAATACACCCGATACTTTTAGGTATCGAGTACTTAAGTATTTGGTATCGATACCTGCCCATCACTAGCTAAAACACTCTTTTGAGGGGCAAATTTCCAAAAATTTTCTGGGGGAGGACCCCCAGACCCCCCCCCCCTTTTACTTCGAATTCATATTGTTTATACAATTTTGAAATTTAGTGCAGCAAAATTTCAATCCAGTATAAAAGTACCCGTAAGGAGGTACCTCAGAAAATATTTGAGTCAAAACCCCCCCCGAAACAAAAGTCTGGTTACGGCCCTGGTTGAGGTCCTTGAAAGTCCTTGATTTTCAATGTTTTCAAAGAGTGGGAACCATGACTTATTACTTATTATGCAACCAATTGAGGTGTTTGCTGCAATAACGGGTTAACCCAAATTTCAGAAAAATGAACGAATCTTGGCAAGATTGTTGCCAAAGTGGCGCGTAGTTGCCAATGTGGTGCTGTTTCACACTATAAATTATGAATATGATATGAATAAACTATGATATGAATTTTAAAAAATATGAATATTAAAACACTAGGTATTCAATCAAGTTACTAGGCGGTACAATATTGTATTCAAAAGATAGAGCATTTTCAATCACATGACTTGGCCTAACAACGGCCTTAGCAACGTTGTTTTTTTCCTCCAGTGACATCATTTGCAAATGCTCCTATTGGATGGTTCTAGTTCCCGCCCCTAACAACAGCCTTAGCAACGTTGTTTTTGTCCTCCAAGTGACGTCATGTGCGAATGCTCTATTCATTGATGTTTTTTTTCTCAGAAAGTTGATTAATAATACTAGTTATTAATAGACGTGCTGGATTTTTTTAAGAAAAACATTTTGATTAAATTATTGATAAGTTAGAGTAAATAAATAGTCAAACTTTTCAGAGTGTTATTCAAACTATACAATATTTTTGAATATATACAGTGGAAGCTCTTATAGCGTAATTAATCCGTACCGAGTCTTTTGTCGCTATAAGAGCAAACTTCGAGTGATACACTCGAATGTAGAATATCACTCGTTTAAAAGCAATAAATTCGTTAAGCTAAACTATCAATTTTGATGCTTTTCGGGAAGGTGGACTCGATTCCCTCAATGATGTATTTTAAGTAGACTAATTTATAAAGTCTGGAGGAAATCTCAACTTGAAAACGATATCATTGGGATTTAGAACATAGTTCGAATCATCCAATTGATCTTTCCTCACTTTATTCTTATCCAAATTTTATTATTCCAAAACTTTATTATTATTCCTTCCAAACAATTATTTCTTATTTTATGAAGTCTTGATACTTCCAATTTCATGTTATATTACCTTATTTTTTGCTTTTATTTTAATTTATATAAAGTTTAAGATCAATATTTTACAGAGAATAAATATTTGCTTTTTAAATTTTGAGTTTGATATTAATTTATTGCATAGCTTAGCTTCCTTAGAAAGGTCTGATGCTTAACAAAATTTATTACATCAATTTCACCTGCATCTGCATGCAATTTGAAACATTTATGTCTTAAATGTAAGTCAAAAAATTGGAAATAAAGAAAGATAAATGAATACGCTAATAAATTTAAAGTCTAAAATCAACAAGCACATTAGGTAGCGAAAGGTTTCGTTTGGGATTGTAGCCGGTTACCCCGGGCGAAAGCAAGCGAGAAGAAGATGCGATCGTTACTTGGTGCTGTTTGTCATACTCTGATATTTGTTTATTGGCTAATTCTGGTGTGACGCACACAAACCGATCCAGAAAAGTGTTCGATAAGCTGAATCGATTCGAAGATTAGTCTTTATAAGAGCACAAAAGTGCTCTTATAGAGACTAATTTTTGGGTCTTTATAAGAGAGTATTTTTATAAGAGCAGGTCGCTATAAGAGCTTCCACTGAAGTACTTTTTTTAGATGATTGTTCCTTGTTATTCTAAATACTGTCCTGACTTTCCAGTAAAAATTTGGTGGTTATACTACAATGAAAATTCTATTCAGTTTTTATTCTCTTTTTCAAACTGATGATTCAAATACTTTGCAGGATTGTTATTATTTTATAAGCAGAATTATTTAGGGGCCGTTCAAATATTACGTAAGCATGTTTTTGGTCATTTTTGACCCCCTCCCCCTTGTCAGCAAAGAGAAGCGAACTGCACCCCCCACTCATAATTACATAACAAAATGTTTAGCAGTGTATTTTTTTTGTAAAATTTTTAATTGGTTGAATTTTGAAATTATTTATGCAAGGACCATGAGATATTCGAAAATGGGATGTTTGTAACATCTTACGTAAGCATCACTCATATCCCCCCACCCCCTTGTCTGGAAAAATATGCAAAGAGCAAACCCCCTTCTCCCCTTAGGTGCTTACGTAATATTTGAATGGCCCCTTAGATACAAAATTTTAATTTTACAATTTCTTTAAAATTTAAAACAAAAAGTACATAATAAACTACAAACCCAATTAGAAGTTAAAATATCAACTGCTGAATGAGTAAAAATTTATTAAGTGCTTTAATTTTTTAAAAAAAGTATTTACTATATCATATAACTTTTTTTGCTATTATATACTATATTTGAAAATTTTATATAGAGCTTAAATCTGGTTTTTTTATAAAAATATTTTGACTTTTGAACAGTACAAAAAAGTAAAACTTTAAAAATGGAAAATGTAACTCATAATTATCAGAGCTTTCCACCTCAATCATCCTCAAGATATTTATATTAATTGTAATGAGATAAAAAAGAACTTTTCGATGATAGACATTATTGCAGCTTTTTTAACATAAGGCTTGAATTTTATTCCTGAAAATAGTACTTGAAAATTATCCAGTTATTTTTCCCAATGGTTGAAAAAATATTTTTTTTTATGAAAAATAAATCTTATCGCGCGATGGTAACGATCGGGTTCCCATTTCATTCCTCTACTCGCCCATTTGCCTTGATATTCTTTGAGGAAGACGCTTCAAATGTCCAAGCGAGCAGCTGACGTCTATACCACGTGATTTGCGACAGCGATAGCTGAATTCCGACAGCGCAGATTCAAAAGAACTAATAGGAAGCCTCAAAAACTGTCGCTAAGTTTCTGCGGTTGTCGCAATTGCAGCAGTCGCAAATCGCGTGGTGTAAATCCACCATACGCGTTTTTATTTTCTAGATCTAAATATTGGGTTAATTATAATGTAACAAATTTATAGCCTAGAGAAGATAATTGAAAACTATTTTTTTTTGCCGAACATTATTCTTCGAGGAGGAAGCTCCATGTTCAAACGTTTGGTCACCGAAATTATTGTTTGTGTGCCCCGGCTAGGCACGAGTGGCAAACCTAAAGGCAGTACCCACAGCAGAAAAAGCAGTGGCGAAGTGAGATAACCATCTTTATGGCTTTTTTAGTGCACTCGCCACTGCTTTTTCTGCTGTGGGTACTGCCTTTAGGTTTGCCACTCGGGCCTATACCTACTCTATGCTCGTGCCCACAGAGTACTAGAACAGTGTCCACGGCCATAGGCCATAATGGAAATCGAAAATCATGACATCTTGTTACAGGTTGGGAGAATTGTGGCGCTGGGATCGCACTAAACTCACTAGCGTCTGGATCCAGTCTGAATCGTTCGCCGGCTGCCTATGGGAGATCGAAAACACCTTTTTGCACACGCGCTGAGTTCTAATTTGGCGAGAAATTTAAGCGGCCGGCATACGTTCCAGAATCTAGTGTGGCGCCCTTACATCAGTAACGCATTTGAAAATAGCCTCGTGGACCCTCTGTTAGGATATTTCTCTGTGCTCGTGCCTAGCCGGGGATGACAAACTTTATCACTGCCTCCCGTACCGCCGTACCACAGAGAAATATCCTAACAGAGGGTCCACGAGGCTATTTTCAAATGTGTTACTGATGTGAGGGCGCCACACTAGCTTTTGGAACGTATGCCGGCAGCTTAAAACTCGTCAAATTAGAACTCTGCGCATGCGCAGAAAGGTGTTTTCTATCTCCCATAGGCAGCCGGCGAAAAATCCAGACGCTAGTGAGTTTAGTGCGATCCCAGCGCCACAATTCTCCCAACCTGTAACAAGATGTCATGCTTTTTTGACGCACGCCGCACGAGTCGTTTCTAACTGGGGAGTGACCAGGATGGAATGTGGTCCCCCCCCTAAATGAAAAAAATTAACTCAATTTAATTAACTTAAAAATTAACTAACTTCAATTCGAATTACCGGAAACCTTTTAGAGTAACGAACCTTTTATCTGGAATGCTCCAAAATCCGGAACTTTTACAGATTTTTTTTTCTTTTTAAATTCTTGTTCCGAAGGTATTTTCCCCATTTTGTTGATTTCAAAAATGTTGATAAAACCCGCAATTCGTGCTGTTAAAACAACCGGATTTCCGGCGCAACCCCGGAAGAGTATCCCCATGTTATCCACCTGGAGCCGCCATCTACGCAAGTCCCGCCCAGTGATCGTTCTGTGCTATCCTATTCTGTGTCTGTACCAACATAGCTTTCAACGATCTGGCAACCGAATCTCGTGACGTCATACGGTGCGATTTGTGGAATTTTCCACACTTTTCGTTCGTTTGTTTGTTTGTGTTTGGCATGGAAGTAGGAAGATAGGGAAGTGCCGTAATAAGTTTTTCCCGTGCCAATGATCGCAACGTTTTTGGACATGGCGATGGCGAGCCATCAAGTGATCGAATGGAAAATCGAGAACTTCAGCTGCTGGTGCGAGGCTGTGCACGGGAAGAACATCGAGAGTCCGCTACTTTATAGTCCTCATTTCAAGTGGGGCTTCAACCGAATGCAACTATTCCCTAGAGGCGGCAGTGGTCAAGAGGATCGCATGGAGTTACGCTTCTGCGATAGCCTCGAAAACGATTTTACATTTGAGTTGACCATCATCGGTTGCGATGGATCTTTGATCAGCAAGCAACAGCCGAGAGCTACAGGAAGAAGTGAACAAGTTCCTGGAATTACACCTGGGGGGCCTAAATTCGAAGCGGTGTTGGCCCAAATCAAGGCTCAACACAAGGACCAAATCACGTTGCGGTTACGCATTCAGAGTGATACAGATTACGAGCAGAGCATGTGTACAACTTTAGATGTTATCAAAATATCCTTGAAAGTAGATCCAAAATTGATTAAAAACGCCGAAACAAATGAACGTGGAATTTCTTTCATCCCATACACTTCAAAAAATGCTACGGAAGGAATTTTAGTAAGAGTTTTTCTTCAGGGTGGAGGAATACGGCTCATTATGGCATCATGTAATAAAAGAGACAACAGTGCTGTTTTAGTTGAGAGTTGGACAGGCATGCTAAGCAATGACGGAACCGTATTTCCATGTGAAGAGAATAGACACATATTCATCGATGAAGAAGAATGGACATTTTCAGAATCCGTGACAGTGAAAGAATTGAAGAAAATTGGAACCGTAGGAATACTCTTGCATTTGAAAATTATTAATGGTCTTGTTATTCAAAGTAACAATTACTTAAATTACATTAAAGAAGTAAGCGTAGTACCTTACAACAGTTGTACCTGGAGTCCCTCGAATCAGTCTGAGGATTCGTCGACAGTGCTTAGAAAAGATTTCACGTGCCTATACCAGGACCGGGACTTTTCGGATTTCCAGTTGAACTGTGACAGTGTCTCGTTTCCGGTCCACAGAGCCATCCTGAGCTCCCGGTCCCCTGTCTTCAAGACCATGCTCTTCACTGATATGAAGGGGGCAGCATTGGGCAAAGCGGACATCGTAGACATGGCCTCCAACACCTTAGGTCTCTTCCTGACTTATGTGTACACTGGGGCTGTAGAGGACCTTCAGTGGGAGAGCGCCCTTAAGCTCTATTACGCAGCAGA
Source organism: Tetragnatha montana (assembly GCA_963680715.1). Classification (NCBI taxonomy): domain Eukaryota; kingdom Metazoa; phylum Arthropoda; class Arachnida; order Araneae; family Tetragnathidae; genus Tetragnatha; species Tetragnatha montana. Next base: position 5,961,466 of record OY796678.1, on the reverse strand, counting down.
CAAGTACAAGGTCCCCTCCCTCAAGAGGGAATGTGTGAAGTTCTTGTGTGACAATGTCTCCATTTCAAATGTTTGCAACATTTTGTCGCTTGCAAACAAACACAATGATGACCATCTCACTGCTGCGTCGCGCAATTTTATGATGACCAACTATAACGATTTGTTGAAATCAAACGAATGGAAGAAATTTATGGAGAGTGAACCTTTACTTGCTGTGAAAACGATTACTCAGTTTACCAGTAGACATTCTGTGTCTTTTACGCCATTTCCTTACAACTAGGAAAATGGTAAAAATCGAAATAGTTTTACTTCCATGTTCAAGTCTTCCTGTATGTGTGTATTAGTGTGTGTCACAACTCTGATTTTGCCTATCACAGAAAATCTATTGTAAAATAGAGGAAATTCAGTAGCTGTATGATGTAATAAACCAACCATCAACAAAGGAAAACAATGATAGAATTTAATACAATAATAATCCTTCAGTTATGATTTAAAATTTCAAATTTTTCTCATTTGGGCATGGAATTACCTACTACTATGAATGTAAAGAGTGAAATTTTGTGATACTAGTAATACTTAGTTACATTAGATAACTATTTCCTTTTTATTTGTAATATTATTCTTTCTTATTTTGATCCATGTTAGCCAAGATGCTTGTTTATTCTTAAGAGTAGTATGTCAGTTTAGATCCATTTCAAAAATTAATATACACCGTCACGAAAGGTAATGTGACAAACTAAGAAGGAATTTAATTTAATTTTCAATTTTTTAAGTGGTTTCAAAGATTTTTTTCACCTGAAATTCCATATACCTAATTTCCTTTTTTTTGTAAAATATTATTCTTTCTTGTTTTGATTCATGTTAGCCAAGATACTTGACTACGACTTCAGGTTCATTTCAAAAATTAATATTCAAGGTTACCAAATGTAATGCATATTATATTGTTAAAATATGTGTTTATTTCAGTATTTTCTAAAACATTTGAACACATAGAGGAAATCATTTCCCTTTTAATTTTAAGATATTTTTAATAGTTTTTTCCCTTTAAGCACTGCAGACCAGTGGTGAGATATCCCACTCTCCATCCTAGACATGTTTTTGGCTGCAAAACTAAAATTATTAGTCAATTAGCAAATACTATAATCAAGAAAATAACTTAATAAATAAGGTATATTTTAAAACTTGATTGTTTATTTACTTTGTTTTGTTCGGCACAGCTTCGATAAGAGTCCTCAAGCCACCCTGTTTATCCACAGCAAAATGCTTAAGGGTTGTTATCATCTGAGCGTATGGATAAACATGGCAGCTGGAGGACTCTTATCGAAGCTGTGCTGTTTATGCTTTGTTTTAAAATTAGTCATAGGTTTAATTAATTATTACTTTTAAGTGCAATAGCTTTTAAAAAAAATTGAAACCTGTCCTTTACATTTTGGTTGAGAATAGGCAAAGTAGTGGTCTACTACAGGACCAGTGAGTTTTTTTCTACCAATTTCTAACTCTGCCTTTAAGATAAATTTGAACAACTTGAAATGTTCCCCTAAAAGTAGCCTTTCAATTTGGTGAAATCTATGTTCATTCATTGTATTTTTTATTTAATTTAAAAAAATTAACCTTAATTAATCTCTTTTTATTTGTGCTTTATACTAAGGTAGTACTTAGTATAAAGGACAGAGGACAAAGTGGGGGAACAGCTGGGGCAAGTGGTGTATATAGAAATTTAGGTACTTGCATATTATCGCAACCAGGTTGGCGCGATTTTGAATTTGAATAAGTTGCAGATTTATTTATGCGAATTTTGGCCATTTCAGGATGGGCCCAAAGAATTCTCTAAAAAATCAGGCCCCCAGCTAGATTTCTGCACTGGGGGAGAGGACCCCAAATTATGTCACCCCTCACTCATGCATACTAGGTATTTAAAGGTTCCTGTCCTTTCTTCATTATTTCTAGGTAGGATTTGTAACTTGATGATTAAAATGAAAAAAAGTTTGAATAATAGAGTTTGCAGTACTAAAAGGGGAGTCTGATTTCCAAAAATTTGACTCTAAAAAAGGGGGTTAAACTCAGCTTGGTACACTGATAGCCATATTCATAGCCATCAACGTCGGTGTTAACTAGCAGCTAGAGAAAGAAAAATTAGCTTTTCGCTGACTCTGATTGGTGGAATCCTTCTTTGACCAAGGATTTAACACCGACGCTGATGGCTGTGAATATGGCTGTAAGTGTGAATTTCATTCATTTAAGCATAGCCATCTTGAGCGAGCAGGCCCGGACAGCTACAAGGATGACTCATTCTCAGAGTATTTTGCTGCCGTGTGATAGGTGCATTGACTGGTGTGAGGAGCAGGGGGAAAAAAGAACCGCTTGCTTATTAGATTTTTGCCACCTCTGACAAAGAAACGTTCTCAGGGTGAACTCACAGAATTGGATGAAAATTTTACAGGCATAAGAAGATGGCTAAAAAAACTTTCTGTGAAAAAATAAGCTGCTAAATTTTATTAGGAAAGGAGTAAATTAACTTTGAAAATTGGGTTCTGAGATGCCAACCACATTCAGTTAACACCACTTGGCGAATTTTCTATCAGATGGGCTGATTAAATTTGTATTTAACGTGAAATTGAGATATTTTGTTAAAAGTACTTCAGAATATCCATTAAAACAACAGTTTTTTAATTAATTTTCTTTCCTTTAATTTAATTTTCCTCCTTTGATTCATTGTTAATCCTTTTTTGCATTTGATGAACCTTTTTTTTTTATTCACTCATTTAAACTACTTCAGAGAAAATGCGGCCAGTTTATTCTAGCATTTGGCACAGAGCCAAAGGAAGCATCCTCACCTAGTAGGGTTACATTTGGCATTAAATATGATAATTTTTTACAGCTTTTCTACTGTAATTTAGCAGCTAATTTTTTTACAGAAGGTGTTTTGAGTGATATACTAACCCCTGTAAAATTTTCGTCCAATTCTGTGAGTTCACCCTAGAGAACGTTTCCTTGTGAGAAGACGAAAAATACTCCGACAATGAGTCACCCTTCCCCAACTCTTTGAGAAAATTCCTTTTTGAATGGGAAAATAGTGTTTCCTACTACTACTAGTAGTAGTAATACTACTACTAGTAGTAGGAAAACTAGTTGCGCTCGGCGTGCACGTGTGCTTCTATATTATCCAAGTATGCAAGGGTGACATTATATTTTGGACACACCCTGAAAAGGTTCGAAGCCCAACTAGGTAACCTACTCACTTTGCCGCCTCCACTTCAGGCATTATTAATAATGCCCGTTTAATCACTTTGCCCATAACATATATACTAAGACTAAGTTCAATTTTTATGTTATTCTAGAAATGATACCAAGATTGAAGCTGTAATTTTTTTTATCCTGTAAGTGTGATGAAATTTTTAAATTTCAATAAATAAATTTTATTAATTTTCTGATTATTTTTCATTTTTCAAGTAGGAAAAAAAATAACTGAAAAATTTTCAAGTATCTACTTTTCCAGGAATAAAAATCAATCCTACACTAGTGTTAAAATGGCTGCAATGTCTATCTGAAAAGTTGTTTACTTCTCATTAAAATAAACTTAAATATAATTTAGGGTTGAAACCTGATAATTATGTTACATTACTTATTTATAATATTTTCTTTTTTACATTTTTCATAAGTCAAAATATCTAAAAACAGATTTTAGTTATAAATTTTAAATCAAGTCGCCTCTGCGTAATATGATCACTTTTGTCCAAGAGTAGAATGATAGCAATATCGGATTCGAAACTAAAAGGTTTTAAAATTAGAATGTATTAAAATTGGCCTTCAAACGAGTAAAAAGGTTTTTAGGGGATTTCGCCAGATTTTGATAACGTTAAGCATTAGACTACTGATCACATAAAACGATACATTTTGCATTAAGTTAAAGGGCTATTCCATGAAACATGGGACACAGAGTTGAAATCCTTTTTTAAAGGAAAAAACCTCATTTTAACCCTATATATTTTAAAATATGGTTACATTTAATTGAAAAAGGTTTGGGAATGTTATTACACACAGTTCTGCAACATTAAAAAATTATTTTTTGTTCTATGAGAAAAAATCTTCCAAAATGCATGGTTTTTCTAATTTTTTCAGCAAGAATTTAGTGAAATTCAGAGCTCTGTGTAACTTTAAATATTATAATATGTTTAATATTTATACTTGCATTCTAAAGAGTTTTCAATAAATAAACAGGTAACATAATTTATTTTACAGATTGTTTAATAAAAAAATTTAGTAGAGCTTTTACAGAAGGTAGTTCAGAGATGTAACGTGAGTCACACGTTTAATTGCAACTTATGTTAATTATAATCTTATTAGATTTGTTATATTGATGATATTTGAAAGCCTTAAATGTTCTGAATATTTTGATGTATTTATTAATTTTTATAAGGGGAGAAAATTGAGCTTTTTCAACAATTAAAAAAAAATGGGTAACGTGAGTCACGCTGTTAAAATCACTGCTGTGCTTTTTATTATCAATTTTTTTAACTGATGGAAGATTTATTTTGTTTTATAGTGCTGATTTATTTAATAATATGTCTTTTTAATGACAAAAATTAAATATTTTCATTACCTTAATCACAATTAGAAAATCAAAATATGTGTCTGATCTGAATGTAACGTGAGTCACATGGAATTGCCCTAAACAGGAGTGATCGGGAACAGTCAATTTTGATTACATTAACCCTGATCACAATAAGCAGAGTCAACTGTACTTATAAAAGCTTTAGGCTAACAATACTTTAAAAAAATTAAAGCACTTAATAAAGTTGTTCCACAGTCGATAATTTTTCTAATTGGGTTTGTAGTTTAAAACTTTATTTAATAATATATTTTTAACACCTTAATTTTTGAATCTCCATTTTAATTCTGCTTATTAAATAAAAAATAATCCTGCGAAGCGAAGTTGTCAGTTTAAAAAAAAGGGAACAGAGAAAATTTATTATTTTTGAGAAAAATAAAAATGAAACATTTTTAACCACCAAATTTTTACTGGAAATTTAGGACTCTATTTAGAAAACAAAACAATTATCAAAAATATTGTACAGTTGAAAAAATTTGATTGACTTATTCCCCTTTTCAAACTCATAAAATTTCAGAAAAAAATCTTAGAAACCACTTAAAATCTAAATTATATTTCTGCTTAGTTCACAGCACAAAAGTAAAAAATAGAAAGACAAATGAAATCAATAGATATTATGAAATTAGTCATTAGACAATTTATTTAATATCAATAGATCTACCATTCAATGGTTAAAAATAATTAAATTACAATTAAAACAAAATTTGTTTTATTTTTAATGTTATTATTGAGGTTACTGGAAAGTCAACAAGAAGGCTAGTTGTTATATATTCAGCTTTTAATTTAACCAGAAATTATTGATATGTAGTAACTATAAAAAGTAAGTTAAAAATAACTAAACAACATTTCAAGTTGTTCAAATTTATCTTAAAGGCAGTTAGAAATTGGTGGAAAAAAACTCACTGGTCCTATAGTAGACCACTACTTTGCCAATTCTCAACCAAAATATAAAGGACAGGTTTCAATTTTTTTAAAAGTAACTATTGTCACTTAAAAGTAATAATTAATTAAACCTTTGATTAATTTTAAAAAACTAGACAACAAAGAACAAATGGCACAGCTTCGATAAGAGTCCTCCAGCCGCCATGTTTATCCATATGCTCAGATGATAACACTTTAGCATTTTGCTATGGATAAAAAGGGTGGCTTGAGGACTCTTATCGAAGCTGTGCCGAACAAAACAAAGTAAATAAACAAATAAGTTTTAAAATATACCATATTTATTAGGTAGTTTTCTTGATTAAAAATGTAGTATTGCACTATTGACATAAAACTAGCAAATTAGTTTTGTAGCGAAAAACACGGCTAGGAATGGAGAGTGGGATATTTTCTCACCACTGGTCTGCAGTGCTTAAAGGTACAGAAAAAACTATTAAAAATATCTTAAAATTAAAAGGGAAACAATTTCCTCATTGTGTTTAAACTTCAAATGTTTTAGAAATACCTAAATAAACACTTATTTCAATAAGCATTACATTTGGTAACCTTGAATATTAATTTTTGAAATGATAATGAACCTAAAGTCAAGCATCTTGGCTAACATGAATCAAAACAAGAAAGAATAATGTTACAAATAAAAAGGAAATTATAAGAAATTTCAGCTGAAAAAAAATCTTTGAAACCACTTAAAAAATTGAAAATTAAATTATATTCCTTCTTTGTTCACATTACATTTCGTAATTTTTGAAATGGATCAAAAGTGCCATACTCTTAAGAATGAACAAGCATCTTGGCTAACATGGATCAAAACAAGAAAGAATAATATTACAAATAAAAAGGAAATAGTTATCTACTGAATCTAAATATTACTATCACAGAATAGATTAAATTACATCTTTGTTTTTCTTTTTGTTGATGGTTGGTTTACACATATATCAGGGGTCGATCCAGCCGAAATTTGAGGCCCTTTTGCTGGCCCTTCGCAAAAATTAAATTCTTACAATAGGCCCCTTCACAAAATTCAAGTGCAAAAACAACCCCTTTCTTAAAATTTAAATCATCTTTAATCATTATTTGCAAGAAAACATTCACAAAATCTTATTTGTTTCAAATAAAAAATGTTTTTTTTACGATAATTTGAAAAGTTAAAATGTAATTTGACTTCAATTTTTCACACAAACAATTTCTTTTTCACAAAAATGGGCCCCAAAAAATAAAACCTGGATCGACCCCTGTATATACAAGCTACCAAATTTCATCTATTTTCCGATAGAAATCTGTGTAAGTGTTTCCACAGCCAGTAAAGGTTCACTCTTCATGAAATCCTTCCACTCTTTCGATACCAAAAAGTCGCTGTAGAAGCTTATCATAAAATTGTGCGACGCAGCAGTGAGATGGTCATCGCTGTGTCGGTTCGCAAGCGACAAAATGTCACAAAAATTTGTAATGGAGACGTTGTCACACAAGAACTTGGAACAATCCCTCTTGAGGGAGGGTACCTGGTACTTGTCGGCCGCGTAGTAGAGCTTGAGGGCACTCTCCTCCTGAAGGTCCTCTACAGCCCCAGTGTACAGATAGGTCAAAAAGAGGCCAAGGGTGTTGGAGTCCATGTCTTCGATGTTCACTTTGCCCAATGCTGCCTCCTTCATATCAGTGGAGAGCATAGTCTTAAAGACGGGGGACCGGGAGCTCAGGATGGCTTTGTGGACCGGAAACGAGACATCATCACACTTGAGTTGGAGGTCGGTAAAGTCCCGGTCCTCGTAGAGGGACATGATATCTTTCTTAAGCACTGTCGACGAATCCTCAGAGTGATCCGAGTTAAGCACTGTCAATGATTCCTCAGACTGATTTGCGGGACTCTTGTTAGGTACTATGCTTACTTCATTGTAGTACTTTAAGTAATTGTGACTTTGAATAACAACGCCATCAATAATTTTAATACACAAGAGTAGTTCTCTGGTTCCATTTTCCTCCAATTCTTTCATTATCAGGGGTTTTGAAAATGTCCATTGTTCGTGATTGATGCATGTGTGCCTTTTCTCATCATATTTAACTGGGGCACCGTCACTGCTTAGCAAGTATGTGCAACTCTCCACGAAAACAGCTTTTACAGGCTTATAAGCTAGTTTCATAATAAGCTGTAATGTTTCACCCTGAAGAGATGTGTCTAGGTTAATTCCATCGAAATCTTTATTTGAAAGGATTGGGATGTAAAAACGATACTTAACTTTTGCAGGGTGTCTAGTGATTATCAATCTCAAAATTCCCTGACTTTTCCCTGACCAATAACTAAATTTCCCTGACTAATAACGCGCTTTAGTATACGCTCCAAAAATACTTTCAAATGTTTGTTAAAAACATAAAACATAGCATAACTAAAATATTACAAAAAAAATTATCAAATATTCATACATTTTTAAATTGTAAATCAATCAATTGATCATTGAAACTGTATGATCAATGAAAATTCCTTAGCCCTATCATCATTTTTCTAAATACCATTAAGGAAATTCATTCTTTGGCTAAAAGATTAATAGTGCACTTTTTAAAACTCATCCCACGGTTTAGCAAGTGGTCCAATTTCTATCAAATTTATGGTGTAAATAGTACGGATACTGCTGTATCTGATGTAATAATTTTTTTCATTCTATTACGTTTTGTTTCGTTAAATTGGCCTTGGGAAAATCGCCTTTTGTAACGCCCTCGCACTACATTAGGTCCTAGCTCTTTAACGGTGCATCTGCGCCCCCTCTAGTTTTTCAAAATATGCTTGTCTAGGTCCCCTCTACCCCCATGCGAAGTTTGTCCACGTAATTTCGAATCACCCTGTATTTTAATGTAATTTTTAAATAAATGAATCTATTAATTTTTAAAAAAAATAAAAAAAAACTACTTTATACTTTCAATAAAATTGAAAATAATGATCAATAGTTATTCTAATGCATTGTTTCAAAATATATAAATTGCATGAAATGAAAAAGCAAAACACTCTGACAGGAATAAAATATAAAAAACTTAAGTCTAAGAAGTTTAATTTCAACCCCCAATAATTACCCATACGGAAGATTTTGTAAGACTTTCTACCTGATAAAAATTTAAAAAATGCTTAAATAATATTATTTACCTTAAAACTTTCATATTCCTTACCCTATTATCTACACACCGTGTAATTCTTTGTTTGATATTAAAACTCTTAAGTTCAAACTATAAATTTATATTTCCCATCTTGCAAACAACAAGAAATTCCTCTAATAAACCTTTTAATTTGCCAGCAAAAATATTGGTCACATTTGAACTACAATTAAAGAACACTTTCTCCAAAAACAAGCATTTAAAGCCAAAGATATTGACGCGAAGTAAAAAAACGCGATCGCGAACCGACCGCCAAGTTGTTTTTTCCGCCCGCGTCTACGCCGCCAAAAAGCCAACTTTACATGCAAACATCCGGAAGCATATTTATTTTTCCCGGGAATTTCTATTTTTGAAAACTAAAACGGCTGCGGATTCAAACCATTATTATAGGAGAGATAAATTTATAAAATAAATGTTCATGATCAAAATCAAGAAGTTTTTAAGGTCCATATGAACCCAGTGACTAAAATCAAGAAAAACCCAATTCTGAGAGATTTTACTAGACTTATTAAGCTGCTCAGTCGCGGGAAAAAAAAAACGGAATTTTTGTGAAAAATCGCTATTTTTCGACTTCCGGAACACCGGATTTGTCCGTTGTTTCTGACCACAGTGAAGTTCTTTCTACATCGCAATAAGAATGCGAGAAGAGAAGCCAACTTACGGCCGCGGCGTCCAAGAAAGCATCGCGGGAGGAACGGAACACTCCGTGAGCAAAACGATACATTCACGAGATGTCGCGATTTTCCGACTTTTTCCGTGATAAATAGTGATCTTTCTCGGAAATAATCTGAGAAGTAAAAAAGTAGGGATATCTGAAAAAATTTAAATTAGTTCGCGGGGCGCAAAATGGATGAAAAAGCGGAAGAGTAGAGCTAAAGCGGAAAATCACGATTCCGCGAAATAAACTGGGGAGTACGGGGGTTCTCCCCCGAGATATTCACGAATTTTAATATGCTAAAAAGTGTTCTGAAGCTACTTTTGGGAAGTTTTCAGGGTGCATCGCGGGCCGCACAAAATAATCCGGCGGGCGTGGCTTTCGTTTCGATTTTGGCGTAGTTCGGCGCAATTTCGGCTCAAAACTGCATTTTGGAACAGGATTCCATAATTGGCGTAGTTCGGCAATGCACTTGCATTCCTGTTCTAAGGAAAAACCTAAAATACGCAAAGATGCTTTGGTTCAAAAAAATTCCCGGTCAGTGAACAAATTCCCTGACTTTTCCCTGATTTTTCCAGAAACACAAAATTCCCTGACTTTTCCCGGTATTCCCGGTTTTCCCGGTCACTCGCCACCCTGTTTTGGATCTACTGTCAAGTTTACCTTCCAAACATCCAGAGTCGTACACATGCTCTGATCTCTTTCCAGTTTACTCAGAATGCGTATCCGCAAGGTGATTTGGTCCTTGTGTTCAGCCGTGCTGCCTCTGATTTTGGCCAACACCTCTTCGAATTTAGGCCCAAGTGCAAGAAAAGGGACCCTCGCTCCTTTTTGCGAGATTTTCACCTGTTGCGTACAGATCGAAGATCCATCGAAACTTATGAAGGACAAATCGCCGGAAAAATTCTTTTCCACGTTACAGAAGAACACCGACATGTGAGAGTGCTGACCACTGCCGCCTCTCGGGTACAGTTCCACCTTATTGAAATGAGTGAAATAGAATCTCGGACTCCCGATGCATTTACCGTGCACGGCCTCGCACCAGTAGCTGAAGTTCTCGATTTTCCATAGGCGACGCTAGAGGTTTGATACGCCCTCTAGGGGATGCGTTTGAAAGCTCGGCGATCAAGTATAGTCTTGAGAATATTCCTATTGTTTTGTATGTGACTGTTAAGTTTCATTTAATAAATAGCGATGAATAAAGGAAAATTTTTTAACAACACAAATTGTTGTGTGCCCGAATGCCATTCAAGGGCTTCAAGAGATGTTCAGCTGAGTTTTCATCGGTTTCCGCATAAAAACAAAAATTTATGTATACAAAATTTTGATAATGATTATAAAAGTGTGAATGTACGCCAAGAATGGATAAGACTTTTTAGATTAGGCAAGATAATTTCTAAGTACTATGGTTGTATGGTTCCAAACACTTTGGAAAAGTTTAATTTCTTTAAATTTTTAAAAAATTGCCGAAAAAAATTTCAATAAATCAATTAATAATTAATAGTAATCGAGACTTTTGATACACACATGTTTATAGGCTATTTTTCAGTGCTGAATACGAATATTCCATTTAAAATTTAAAAAATTTAAAATATCAATTTTTAAAAATTATTTGAAAAAATAAAACATTGCTCAAATCAAAACCACAAAATAACTGTAAAAGAAGTATTTCAAATGGTTTTCTCTCAGAAATTAATTAAATAATAACATACTAAAATTGGAAGAAAATCGGAAAATCAAATGGGTTTTTTTTTTCAAATTTTCAAATTTTTTTTGTTCTCAAAAATCGACCTTTTTAAAAAAATTAGTTAAAAACGTTTGAAGCATTTTAGTCCAGTAAATCTACTGTAAAAAGGGTCGAACCTGAAAAAAATTGCAACATAGTTTTTCAACGGTTTTCATTTGGAAATTACCTCCAATAATAACATACTAAAAATCGGACAAAATTGGTCCGCGGGAAGTTTAATTTTTTTTAAGTTTTTAAAAAATAGCCGAAAAAATTTCAAAAAATCAATTTGTAGTAATCGAGACTTATGATACACACACAGACATGTTTATAGGCTATTTTTCAGTGCTGAATACGAATATTCCATTTAAAATTTAAAAAAGTTTAAAATTTAAAATTTTTAAAAATTATTTGAAAAATTGGATATTCGAAAAAAAAACCCCAAAAAAATCGCTCAAAACCACAAAATAACTGCAAAAGAAGTAATTCAAACGGTTTTCCCTTAGAAATGACTTAAATAATGACAAACTAAAATTAGAAGAAAATCAGACAATAAAAAGTTTAATTTGTTTAAAACTTTCAATTTTTTAGCCTCAAAAATCAACATGCCAAGGTAATTTTTCCATGGATATTGTAGTTAAAGTTATATAACAAAAAAAAAAACACAATTGATGATTAAATCATTAGTTAATTCATTAATTTATTAAAATGAACATTAAAAATATAAATAAATTAAAAATTTAAATTATTCAAAATAGATTTGATTGAATGATTTTACCTTTATTTTTAATGTTCATTTTAATAAATTAATTAATTAACTAATGATTTAATCATCAATTGGGGATCTTTATGTTATAACCACAGTATCCATTGGATACTGTGGACTACTTTTCCATCGGATACTGTGGTTATAACATAAAGATCCCCAATTGATGATTAAATCATTAGTTAATTAATTAATTTATTAAAATGAACATTAAAAATAAAGGTAAAATCATTCAATCAAATCTATTTTGAATAATTTAAATTTTTAATTTATTTATATTTTTAATGTTCATTTTAATAAATTAATGAACTAACTAATGATTTAATCATCAATTGTGTTTTTTTTGTTATATAACTTTAACTACAATATCCATGAAAAAATTACCTAGGCAAATGCCGCAAAGGTTTTTAACAGGACTTTTAAAAAAGGTCAATTTTTGAGGCCAAAAAAATTTGAAAAAAAAAAAAAAAAAAAAAAATCAATTAATTTAGTAAGTAAAATAAATTAATTTACTGTCCGATTTTCTTCCAATTTTAGTATGTCATTATTTAGGTCATGTCTAAGGTAAAACCGTTGCAGATACTTATTATCCAATTTTTGTCAAATAATTTTTAAAAATTCATATTTTAAATTTTTTTTTAAATTTAAAGTGGAATATTTGTATTCAGCACTGAAAAATAGCATATAAACATGCATCATAAGTCTCGATTGCTATTAATTGATTTTTTGAAATTATTTTTGGTCATTTTTTAAAAATAAAAAAAAATTAAACTTCCCGTGGACCTATTTTGTCCGAATTTTAGTATGTTATTATTGAGGTCATTCCCAAGTAAAAACCGTTCGGAAACCACAGGAATTTAAACAAATGTGTAGGTAAGTGAAAAACTCTAGTCCAAAAGGCGTCATATCGGTCACAACACTTTAAAATTTTATTTAAAAAAATTGAAAGTTGTTAAAGTTTTATTTTTGCTCAAATATTAAAGAATATGCATAGAAGAACATAATAAAAATACTTTTTAAGGATTTATTGGTTAATATATCTCCCAAAATTTACTACGAAAGTCGTCGTTCACCCAGAGAATAATGATATCAGCTGGTTTGCTTTACTTGATATAGCATAATGTAAACAAGATTCGTAGCGCCACCTAGCGAGTGCTTGCGCCGCCAATTCGAACAGTTGAGTTAGAGATGCTTTTTTCGCCATGTTCCCTTCTACCTATTTCAATCAACAGCGTACCGGATACCAACAAAAACAAACGAGCAGCGCGCTTTAAAATTTGACAAATCGCACCTTCTGACGTTCGTTCGAGAAAATTGGTTGCCAGAACCGCGACTCAAAGTCCGCGCGCAAACGATATATAGATGGCGCTTTATTAGCGCTTGTAAACGACACACAAAGCAGCGTGAAGTAGAGTTTTTAACATGGAGTTTCGTGCTCATTTCGAAACTTCAATGATTACTTATTTAAATGAATTTAATTTGGGTTTTACTCATCGAAATATTCTGGCTGGAATCGCGAATAGCGCAAGGCATTCTGGTAAAGAGGATTGAAAGTAAGCGGCCGGACGGACATGTTTCTGTTTGAGGTGAAGAGAGTTTTCTGTCTCTAAATTACAAGATTTAGAAGGGAAGCAATATTTAAGTTAACAAATAATTTTTGAAGACCATAGACAGAAAAAATAAATAGAATCGGGCAGAAAAATTTAACACAATTAGGATAGAGTAGTAATGAATAAGTAAAACTTTTTAAGAAGTTTCTGTATTTTTTCACATTTTGTTCAAGTTTGCAGATTAATATTTCCTTATACATTTAGGTATTCTCTAAAAAAATCTAAATTTGAATAAGTATCACTCATATACCAATTCTCGGGGTTAAACAATTAATTTTTTATAGTAAGAAAACTTGACTACTTTTGATACATGTAAAAGCAATTTGTGATTTAACCGGAAAAATAACATTTGGCTTCTCAACGGATTTTACTTGGGAATGAGAATGACCTTAATAATAACATACAAAAAATCAGACAAAAATGTCCAACATTCACTGGGATAAAAAATGTAAAACACTTTTAAAGCAAATTTTGGTTTGGCTTAGTTTAAAGCACTAAGAATAAAAAAGAAAGATGAACTAACATAAAAAGGAATTGAAAGGGAAATGTTTACTTATAGTGATTTTTTCTCTCTTCCCACTCATGCATAGAGCAAAGTTTGGATATTTTTTTAGCACAAAAAGTCAATTTGCCTTTTTTTTTTTTTTTTGACTATTCCTTCAAACTGACAGTTCAATTACAGTTTGTATTTCATTTCAACATTGGACATCTTTGTTATTGAAAAAATGTTCTAAGCAAGCAAAAGGATTTTATTTTATAAATTTGATTTTAGAATAAATTTTTTTGCTATCTTTTTAATTTGAAAAACTGAAATGCACCTGAATTGATTTTTAATGTTGTAATTGAGGTTATTTACAAAGGAAAACTGTTGAAAAACTTCATGTTGTGATTTAATTCAGGTTTAGTGACGTTCTGAGTTCTGAGGAATAAAAGTGGAAAGTCGACTAGAAGACCACTAGTTAGCTTTATAAGTAAAGTATATAATACAGGGATGAGATTGGCAAAAAGTCTGAAAATTAACTTTTAAATTGAGAACGAATAAAAAAAACTAATAATTAGTTATAACATTAATTTCAACAATAAATTCTTACACTTTAAAACTAAAAATTTTAATGTGCAAAACAGTTACATTAAATTGCTATAAATATGAAAATTAATCATATAAAAGAGCCTCATAAGGCAAGATCAAATTGAATTTAGAATAATAAAATTCCCAGTCAAAAATTTCATTTCATAAGCTAATTTTTTAAAAAGTAAAATGTCTGGAATTTTCATGATAAATTCAAAAAAGTCTGAAAAATCTCATCCCCGATATCATTATTCGATGATATAAAAAACTTACATTATAAATGTACTTGTTAGCGAGTAGTACCTTAGAAAAAACGTTGAGTCAACCCCTCAAAACAAAAATCTGGTTTTGGCCTTGGTAGACTTCATTTTACTTAGACATGGTTCCCACTCTTTGAAAAATTTGAAAATCAAGGACTTTTCAAGGACCTCAACAACATTTTTCAAGTACCTTTTTTCGCAGACATTTAAAAATTATAATCTTTCTAGAGCAATTGGAGTTGTTTTTAAAATGCCTACTGACTCCAACTTAATTTTCTACCTAGTTTGTTCACTTGGGGAACCGATGTAGAGGGCGTTACTATCATAGTTTTATGGTTTCAAACATTGCCGTTAAATGTGGAAAGGAAATTTAGATAAATCAGCGAAAGGCGGCTGGAGTGGATTAAAATTCAAGGACCTTTTGCATTTTTCTAGGACTTTTAAGGACCTAATTTTAGCAGAAAAAAATTCAAGGACCGTGGGAACCCTGTTAGACTTTTAACTTCATTTATAGTTCACCAAAAATGCAGGCTTATCTACACGAAAGTAATTCTATCGCTTAGGGCCAGTTTCTTGGGATTTACCAAAGGATATCTAAATAAGATAACATTTAATTGAACAAAGATGTTTATTAGAAGCTTTTGATATGTATATGTTACGGGCAAAGTGATTAATCGGGCATTATTAATAATGCCTGGAGTAGAGGCGGGCAAAGTGATAAATTTCATAGATAAATGCAGTTGAATTTGACACATTGCCCGCCTCCATTTTGGGCATTATCATACTTGTATAATATACACGAACGCTATAGACATAGAATTTTAACTTCATTTATAGTTCACAAAAAACCGTGGCTTATCTACACAAAAGTAATGCTATTATTAGAGAAAAAAAAAAGAAACTAAGATAAAGATAATGTAATCCAAAGAAACAGGGCCTGGCACCAAAAATAGTGAATTCCCGCAACCAAGTTCTATAGAAGTTGAATTGCGTACTCGCCAATAAACGACATTGGCAAAACCAAATTTTGCCCAGGCCCGGTTTCTTTGGATTCACATCAAAAGATATTCAAATAAGATAACATAGTAATTTAATAATGACATTTATTAGAGAAATTTTTAATACATGTTTACACTTTTAAAAATCAAGTTGCGTTATGTTGAAATACAAAAAGTTCAGCTTTTAATTAGATAGAATTCAATGAAATGTAACTCAAAAAGTAAATTAGAAATTCAATATTAAAAAAATCTTAATAACATGGATCAAAACAAGAAAGAATATTATAAATAAAAAAAGGAAATAGTTACCTAATGTAACTAAGTATTACACATAATTTTAACCAAAAATTTCACTCTTTACCTTTGTATTTATAGTAGGGTAATTCCATGCATGTGTCCCACCACAAATGAGCTAAATTTAATGTTTAACAACTGGGGAGCTACCGCTCCCTTTTCGCTATCGTTTACCAATGATTTTCCCGAAACAAAAGCAAAATTAATAAAGAATCAAAAATAATATTACATCTAAAATATTTGCTTAATCTTTATTTTATCATACACATTAAAAATAAATTTTTAAAGTTGATACTAGGTAATTTTAGTTGTAGTTCGTTTAAGGATTATCTTAACAATATCAAAGTACTACATTCAAAGAAAGGAATTAGGCAATGTTATAAAATATAGAAGAAAAAAGTATTTAGATTTTTACCATTTTGTTGGTTCTAAGGTAATGGTGTAAAAGACACAGAATTCCTTTCAGAAAGCTGAGTAACCGTTTTCACGGCCAGTAAAGGTTCACTCTCTATGAAATTCTTCCATTCGTTTGATTTCAACAAATCGTTATAGTTGGTCAACATAAAATTTTGCGACACAGTCATGAGACGGTCATCACTGTGTTGGTTTGCAAGCGACAAAATGTCGCACACGTTCGAAATTGAAACAATTGAACTGAAGAAGTCTGCGCAATCCTTTTTGAGGGAGGGGACCTGGTACTTGTCTGCCGCATAGTACAGCATCAGGGCACTCTCCCACTGGAGTTGCCCCACGGCCCCGGTGTACAGGTAGGTCAGGAATAGTCCTAGGGTGTCGGGGTCAAGGTCAACTATATCCACTGTGCCCGACGCTGCTTCTTTCATGTTGCTGGAAAGCATGGCCTTGAAGACGGGGGATCGGGTACTCAGGATGTTCCTGTGAACCGGGAACGAGACATCCCCACACCGGAGTTCCAGGTCAGAAAAGTCCCGGTCCTTGTAAAGGCACATCAAGTCTTCAGTGAGCACATCCACTGCATTTTCTTGATTGTTAGAGGCCCTCTCATGGCCATTTCGCACAAGCTTGACTCTTGTGGTACACAAGCACAATTTCCGTAGAGTGTGGCTCACTTTGCCGGAAATCACTCTCAGATGCAAAATTACGCAGCTCAACTTTTCAGACATGTCTTTCTCCGACAGGGAATCCGACACTTTCCACCACTCGCATCCATGAAACACATGCTCGTTTTTTTCGTGCCCCACAAGAGATCCTTCCTTGCTGATGAAGCTCAAACGAGTTTTCAACGAAAACGTAACTTCTTCAACAAGATGTAAAAACAATTGGAATTTTCCATCAACACGGCCAGAGTGTAAATAAAGTGAAATATCTTGGTTGTCGTGGGTATATTCGATAAACGATTGCTCATCATCAAGTTCTTCATGGCCATTAATTTCTAAGGTTAAGTCGTAAGCATGTAAAACCGAACACGCATAGTATTCCTTGTGCCTAAAACTCCGTACCTGGAACCGCAGATTTAGGTGATCAGACTCGTTTTCTTTGATTTTGGCGACCACCTGCTCAAACTTGGGTCCGTCTTTGTAAAGTTCGAGATCACTTCCGCTGCTTATCAAATCCACGTGTAGCACGCAAAGCGTCGATCCGTCCGAGCCGATGAAAGATAATACACCAGAAATGTCCTTGAATTGGTTGCTAATCGATAATCGAACGGCCACGTGTTCGTCTTGTCCGCTAGTACCTTTAGGATACAGTGCCATGTTGAGGTCAAACACCGAAAAAAGCATCTCGTCAGCGTCGATGCTTTTGCCGTGAACGTCCGCATTCCAGCAACTGAAGTTCTCGATTTTCCAACACACACTTTCGCCTTCCATGATATCGACACAGCAACCGCTTAGCTCACGAATGAAGAACCCAATGCAAAACAACCAAAACAGCGATGCGACGACGATAAAATTTCACAAAACAACAAAAACCTTTTGTCACGTCACGAGAGAATTGGTTGCCAGATCGTTGAAAGCTATGTTAGAAGGACACAGAATAAGAATAGCACAGAACGATCACTGCGCGGGACTTGGGCACGTGGCGGCCCCAGGTGGATGACACGATACTTAAAAATTAAGTGCATTGCTGTAGCATGAACGACCGCTCAGTGTGAACGGCTTCCTTTAAGAAGAATCCATTCCCACTATCAGTTCCTAGTGCAATTACATAGTAGCGGGGATGACAGTGGCAAAAAAGCAAGAAGTTTGAAAACTGCGCGAACGATATTTGATCTCTTAAATTAAGAATAAATATACTAATAGTAATTAACATTAATTTCAACAATAAATTTTTACATTTTAAAACTAAAAGCTTAATGTGTTAAGTTTAAGCTGTTAGTGTTCGGCACTAGTTAACTAGAACTAGTTGCAACTAGTAGTTAACTACCGATCAACTAGTAGTATAACTACTTTTAGTTTAAAGTAGTTCAACTATTAGTTTAACTACTTTTTTTAATTAATTACTAGTTAAAACTACTTTCAAATTTTCAACTACTTCAAAAAAATTTTAATAAAAAATTTAAAAAGATATTTTTAAGATTTTTATCAAAGGTAGAGTACTCAAATACCATAACCAGAAATAAAGACCATTTTTGCTCGAAGTATAAAGTTTTTTTGTGATATAGATAAGAAAGATGTATTAGAATTTTGCCAAAAAGTAGGTTATGAAATTAAATAGACTAGTTAACAAGTAGTTAGCTACTTTGGGAAATAGTTAACTACTAGTTGCAACTAGTTCCGGAAAAAATTGTTAACTACTAGTGTTACAACTACAATTTCTCAGACTAGTTAATAGTTGGTAGTTAACTATTTTTTTACCACTAGTTGCCGAACACTATCAGCTGTTATATTAAATTAATTGGCTTAAATATGAAAATTTACCATATAAACGAGAACATCAACTTGAATTTAAGAAAAATGAAATTCCCAGTGAAAAATTTTAGTTCATAACATGATTTTTTTAAAAGTAAAAAGGCGGAAATTTAATTGATAATTTCAAAAAAGTATGAAAATCCTACCAAAGGCTGAAAAATCTCTTCCAGTAAACTAAGTCAACATATAATTTGTTCTCAATTTAAAAGTTTTTTTTTTATGCAGGGAATGTTTGATTCCATTCATAATCACTTACTCTATTGATACTGCATTAATGACTCAGTTTTATAATACTTTTGAAATATATTTGTCTTAGGTCTTTCTATTTCTCACTTGTATAGTGAACTCAGCAGAAATGTAATTTTTTAAATGTCAATTTAAGTAGTTTTTAAAACTTTTCTCCCGCTGAAAAAGGGAAAAAGTGCATCAACTTTTTTCAACTGTAAAATATTTGTGAAAGTACTTATAGTCCACAGGCCCCCGTTGAAAATTTTTATTGATTAATAACAGGCTGAATCTTCGTTGGTCGCTTGGTTTCGTCGAGACGCCCACATTACTCAGCTAAAAATCTCGAAAGCGGGTAGCTAATTTACTGCGCATGGGTGAAAGATGTCGATTGGGTGGTTGTAAAATATTTATTAATAACGTTTTCTTTTTTAGTTAAATCTTAAGATAATGTGATAAATATCTCGAAAAAATGAGTGTCCTACAAAACTGGGGGTATGAACGGAGAGTCCCCCACTGCCAACATGTCCGAATAACGAGTTAAAAATATTTATTAATAACGATCTGATTTTTTTACACCGGCTTGGTAAATATTTGTTTAATTAAATGGCCACCTTGTCCTACAAATTAAGGGGTAGGTTTTCGCAGTCCTACACTCGGAAAATGTCAATTCCACGACGATTTTTTATTCATTAATAACAACCTGATTTTGGTTTTTTTCTTTAAGGAATAACGTGTGAAACACGATTTTACAACTGTCCTACTCAAAATGTGGTATATATTGATGAAAATTAACTGTTTCTTAAAAACTCCTTCGACCGGCTTGTCGCAGTTTGGAGTTGGTTGCGAATACTATTTTTAAACGGTAATTGATCTTTGTACTAGTCCCGCTCACGAGGCAAATGATAAATTTTTCACATTTAATCATTGTTAACATGAATTAAATTCAATAATTTATTTATTTATCAATAAGCAATCAATTTTGTTCGAAACGACATCAGAATTAATTTTACAGAATCATTGAACTGAACTGAGTCGAATAAAATGATAAAAAATTTAAAAAAAAAGTGGTTATGGAAAGAATCTGAAGAACTTTAAAATATCCGGATCTTACCACCATTTCTATGACTGCTTTTTGTGCACACTATTAAGTAAAAATACAAAATTTCGCAAAAAGAGAGAAGAGAGTAAAAATTTTTCACAGGCAATTTTACTCTCATGTAAGAATTATTTGAGGGCAAGAAAGGAATGCAATCATAAATATAAAGATGTTGTACTCCCCGATAATTCCTTTAGTTCCTAAAGAAAATAATCTAAATCAGGTTGTTGTTATTAATAAAAAATATCGTCTTTGAATTGATATTTGAATAACGTTTGGAACACGATTTTCTTACTCAAAAAGTGGTGTATATTTGAGGCGAGCTTAGCTTACTCACCACTATAAGAGTCAGATTTATTCAGATGGGTACAATACAAATTACTTTTTAAAAACTCCTTCGACCAAATAATCGCAGTTTGTTGCAATTACTATTTTTAAACTTTATTTCATTACTGAAGCTTTGAACTACTATAGTCTCGCCCACATGACAAAGAGGAAATGGCCAATAATATTTCTATTTATATATTTTTCCCTTTTTTATTCGACAATCCATAGTTACTCCTTGTTGCTGTAAGCACTTCAATGATTATAAAAATCATATTTCAATCAATTCTTGTCGGACTAGCGGTGGATACCCTTATTTTTGTCGGCCACTGTTATTTTCGGGAAGAGGATACACTAAACTATCATGTAGTATCTTTGTCCTACAGTTATTAATGAATAAAAAATCGTCGTGGAATTGACATTTTCCGAGTGTAGGACTGCGAAAACCTACCCCTTAATTTGTAGGACAATGTGGCCATTTAATTAAACAAATATTTACCAAGCCGGTGTAAAAAAATCAGATCGTTATTAATAAATATTTTTAACTCGTTATTCGGACATGTTGGCAGTGGGGGACTCTCCGTTCATACCCCCAGTTTTGTAGGACACTCATTTTTTCGAGATATTTATTACATTATCTTAAGATTTAACTAAAAAAGAAAATGTTATTAATAAATATTTTACAACCACCCAATCGACATGTTTCACCCATGCGCAGTAAATTAGCTACCCGCTTTCGAGATTTTTAGCTGAGTAATGTGGGCGTCTCGACGAAACCAAGCGACCAACGAAGATTCCAGTACTTCGATATTGTATTTAATAATGATGTAAGAAAGATAATTTTTGGATATTATGTTTTTTCTTCAATACCCCCGGAGGGTGAATGGCTTATAACCTTTCCTCTGAGGATATACTTTGGTAACCATTAAGAATAATTAACCCACTTTCCCATTCTCTTCGATCGAAATGTATCAAACTTAACCACTGCTCCGTATGATCATTAGTCATGTCCAGTGCTGAAATTGGACAAAAATATTTGGGGGGACCCACCTTTTTACACAATAGATGATTGATGGAGGGTAAAATATGACTAATTTTTGGTACCTACTCGAATTGATAATCAAATTATATAGATTAAATAAAATTGCATAGTTAGGGGAAAAGGGGGCCTAATGGGACATTTTTTAAATGCTAGAATAAAAGCACAAATGCAGTTATTATAATTTTTATAACCTTAAAACTATGTAACATTTAATTCTTTACAAATATTGATGGAAAGTAAACAACAAAAAAAAAAAAACATTATTCAACTTTGTGTTCCCATGAAGTGGCGGATCCAGGATATGGTTTGTGGGGGCAAAAAATGTGCTAATCGAATTGAATCATCTTGCTCAACCTAATGTTAAAAAAAAAAATTGTGAATAATCGAGTTCCAAGTACGAAAAGGGGGGTCTGGGGGTTCTCCCCCAGAAAATTTTTGGAACTTAGACTCTTTAAACAGGGTTTTAACTCATTTTTTGTACAGCAAATCGTGAGTAATAGAAATTAAAAACTTGAAGGGGGTCTGGGGTCCTCCCCAAAGTTTTCGGAAATTTTACCCTAAAAATCCGAAGACGAATATATTTGCATATCGGAATACGGGGAGACTGCTGGCACGCTGATTGGCGGATCCGAACACTCATTCAAATGGGAATTTAGGCAGAAGAAATAAATTTGCTTTCGTATTTAAATCTACCCTAAAATTTATATTTTTTTTTTCGTGGAAAGAAATATTTTAGGGGACGGTAAAAATATTTCGGGGGACGGTCCAATCATTTGGGGGGACGGCGTCCCCCCGCGCCCCCCTCCAATTTCAGCACTGGTCATGTCATTTTTCAAAAGCCTGAAGACAAACCTGTCTGGTATGGACATTATAGAAGGATTTCACCAATTTGCATAGGGCTATAAGCTGTATAAATATAGACTTCCTCTAGCAGTAGTATTTATTTCTTGGATAGGAAATTTTTAAGGAATTTTAATGATACTTTTTTTGCGTGAGGTACTTATGGTTTCTGGAGTTAACGATTTTTACTTAAGGGATGAAAGTTTTGGCAATTTGAATAGCAGCGGTGATTTTACAAAGGAAGGGGTTGCCTCCATTTTTAAGGTTCGGCGAAATATAGACCATGTAGATGCAGTATCTATTAGTTTGGTTAATATATTTTTAATGTCTATCTATAAGGCAACAATCCTGATGGTAAAACATAATATAGTTCGACCTTGACGCCATATGCTTGGCGACTGTTATGTAAACGGGTTATTTTACTCAATTTCGGGGGGAGGGTGATAGTAATTAATAAACACCGAAAAAAAACACTTGTTAAACCTACAATTATTTTTATCCAATAATTTTCTATAAAAAATGCTTTTGATGGTTAATTTTAAAATGTCAAAAGTGCCCCAGAAAAATCCTTCTTAGCTGGCTTCTAAAACTGCATTTAACAATTTAATATGCATTGCTATCTCAAAAATAAAACAGTTATAACACTATGCGACAAAAAACTGCGACATGGAATACCTCCATAAAATGGGCCAGTTACTATCGAACCAAAGAATTTCTACATGGGAAAGACTTATAATATACGAAAAATGTTATTTGTAAATTTTCAAAGCATGAATATAATTTCTTGAGCACGCGAGTGCCAGCGCGATTCAGAGAGTCTTCCGAACCCTTCCGCGGGTGCTTCGGGGGCGATAACTCCTCAACCGCTATTCCTAAAAATCATTGCTGCATGTCAGTATTAAATTTGGGTCCTTGGGGAACGGTTAGGACCCTTTAAAAATGAATTACTTCAAAAATAAGTGAAATAAAGGGGGTATAAAAAATCCTACTATTTTTAGCGATTTTTTTTTTTGTGTTTTTAGGGGGTTAATTACCCCTTAAACCTATCCATTTGTTACAAATTTTCATATTTTATTAATTTGAACCTTTCTTGTCTCCTGGGGAGCAATTTGAAGACTAAATCAATGCTTTTTGACCCTGAAAATCGAGTTCAAAGTTATAACGTCGTCGAAAAACGTAAAAAGTAGGAGGGGCTGTTCCCCGAAAATCTGAGGCTGATGGAGAAAAACGGGGGTCGGTTTCGGATTCATGGGGTCATTTTACGTAAGAATCTGCTTTCAAAGTTTCTGTGGCATTTTGAGACATTTTTTTTTGTCGCATAGTGTAATTTTATTCAACATATTTAATATAATATTTTTAATAGTCTAATACTTTATTAATAGGTTACATTATGTTAACTTATGACTTTTCCCACAAAATTATGATCCACTTTTTATAATATTTTTCCCAACTCTTTGATCTCTAGAAAACCCTCTCGAGTACCACGTGACCGTCTGAATCGATAGATGCGTCTTCCCCTAAAGTAATCCCCATTTCCCCATAAATCCCCACTTAATAGCTTGTTCAATTTTTAATCCGGTTGTGGAGGTTAATTAAAAAGAATCAGAGGAAAGAGCATAAATTTCTTCAGACTCTGTGTGTTAATATCGATTAAACGGACTTTTGGGGAAGTTGGTTCGGATTTTTTTTATTATTACTGTAGTGAAATAAAGACATTAGAGTCAATTTGTTTCGAGGGTTAATTGTACAGAGTGTTATTGATATCTTATGGGGATGTTGGATGTCTAGGTTTAGATTTAAGAGGGTGCTCGGGAAGAATTTCGGTTTGGTTTTTCGCAGGCCAGTAATCAGACTTCTGTTTCGTTTCGGGGTTGACTCATCATTATTTCTGAGGTATACCTCCAACTCCATTCGAGTTCGTTTATACCAGGGTTGGCAAATATCTTTATACAGGGTGTCCCGTAAATGATGTGTCACACTTCTAGGGGGGATAGTAGACACCTAGACGAGTCAGAATCACATAGGACTTAGGGGTCCCAGACCCAATCCCAGGGAGTTAAAAATGGAGCGACACCCCAAAACAATTATTGAAAAATTCAATTTGTAGAAGAACTGCTATTGGTAAAAATGTAATTATGGTCTCAAATTTTGCGGTTTATTATTATCTTCAAAATTATCTTGACAGTTTTCAATTTAAAATTTTTTTTATTACGAAAAAAGTTAAAAAACAGCAAAAAAATGTGAAAAATATGCCAAAACTTTATTTTGTTTTCCGAAATCCTTTCTTTCGATTTGATAATCTGAAAGAGCATAATTAATTAACCTTAAGTCCAAAGTTTCACGTAAATAGCATCAGTATTAAACGCTTGAGAGCCTGTTAAAGTTAGTTTTATGGGAGCAAAAACGGCTTCGGAAAACGAACGTTTAGGGACAATCTACAAGTTACGGATAGATGTCTGCCAACTTTCATTCCTCGCCCGATTTGGCGAGACAGGAGATGAGTATGAAAATATCTGAAATGCGCCAATTGAACAATTTGGCGGGATGAAAATTTTAAAAGCGTAAATGTTGATTCTTAATTCTTATTATTTTTAGAAAACAAGAGATTAATTAATTTAATTAAAAAAATTTTGAACATAAAGAACAAACATGATTTTACTACTGATTTTTAGGAACTATCGATCTTAAAAATCAATAGTATGAATTGTTAGAAATTATCTGATAGTATCGATAGTTTTTTATTCAATCGATAGTTGTGTTAGTTTTACAAATGTATCAATCATGCAAACAGCATTACTACTTATTGCGTTTAATGAGAAAAACTGTACATTTGATAACTTAGGTAAAAAAAACAGAAGAATCTATTATTTACAAACATGGTTCGTAAAATATCTTTTGTACATAGTGGGGATACGTCAGTCGGTGGATCCTCAATCGCTAGGTTCCTGATTTCGGGTTGCGATACAAGGGTGGTTCCTATTAATTAAAGAATGATATAATAAGCAAGTGGGTATGCAGGGTCTCCCCTCAACTTCCGATATAAGAAATTTGCAAAATAAAAGAATGCAGGTTATTGAAAGTTATGACAAACCTAAGATATTGCTTATCGGACGGTGAGTGGATAGCCCCCATACACTTTGCTTATTCCCATTGACATTTCTCGATTAATAGAAAACAATCTTGTATCGCAATTCGAAATCACGAACCCAGCGATCGAGGATCCGCCTACTGACCTATCCTAAAGCAGGGGTATAATGAAAAATAACGACAAAAACTGTTTACAAAAAGTGTTCAAAGTTGGCATGGTGGTTCACTTTTTTATGGGATGGGAATTATTTTGAAAAAAATTAGTAAATTAATTAATTTACTTAAATTTTTGCCTTCGATTTCAGACCGTCACAGAAGTCTAGAAGATAAATGTTTATTGAACTTAACAAAACAGAGACTTAAGAAAAAATAAGTTGTAACTATCCCTTTTGCTAAACAAACATTGCTTATTTTCTTAGGTATAGTAACAATTTTTTCTTGAGTGTCTGATTTGATAGCTTGAATACATTTACCTTTTAGACTTCTAGTGACGATCCGAAAACTAAGGCCACACATCGCCAAGGAAGTTTGAACTATCTGTAGAAGCGTAGGTTGGCGAGGAATCTCGTATCGCAAATAATGTTGGGAAATTTGGCGAGCATCTATCCGTAACTTGTAGATTGTCCCTGAACGTTCGTTTTCCGAAGCCGTTTTTGCTCCCATAAAACTAACTTTAACAGGCTCTCAAGCGTTTAATACTGATGCTATTTACGTGAAACTTTGGACTTAAGGTTAATTAATTATGCTCTTTCAGATTATCAAATCGAAAGAAAGGATTTCGGAAAACAAAATAAAGTTTTGGCATATTTTTCACATTTTTTTGCTGTTTTTTAACTTTTTTCGTAATAAAAAAAATTTTAAATTGAAAACTGTCAAAGTAATTTTGAGGATCATATTAAACCATAAAATTTGAGACCATAATTACATTTTTACCAATAGTAGTTCTTCTACAAATTGAATTTTTCAATACTTGTTTTGGGGTGTCGCTCCATTTTTAACTCCCAGGGATTGGGTCTGGGACCCCAAATCCTATGTGATTCTAACTCGTCTAGGTGTCTACTATCCCCCCTAGAAGTGTGACACATCATTTACGGGACACCCTGTATAAATATACAAATATCAGATATTTTTCATATAGTATATCGGATATATATCAAGTTTTTGATATCCCATAAATGTTGGGTCACACTTCTAGGGAGGGAAAACCCAAGGTTTATAGAACATAAGGTTGGCTCTTCACATAGACATGGAAAAAGCTCGTGACGTCTCGTTTCCGCTGCCAGTGACGTCATTTGTAACGCCTCCTAACTGTTTGAACAACCAATCACTTTCAGTTTGAGCGGGATAAGGGAAAGATACTGGTGGCATGGAAACTTTACGCTCCGCCTTAACAAGCCTGATTGGCCAGCGTAAGCTTTGGCTCGTCACTTCCGCTGCCAGTGACGTCACTGGTAGCAGTGTCAGATGGGCCCCCTCTTCCCCTTAGGGAAACCTATTTCTGAAATGGGACCAATTGCCATAAAAAATTATTTTTCAAGCGAGTTGATTATTTTATTTATCACTTTTTCTGCTGAGGAAGACGAAGCGGCTTTAGAAAGGAAGCAAATATGCTGCGTAAGTGGCTCCCCCAAACGTTGCGATCATTGGCACGGGAAAAACTTATTACGGCACTTCCCTATCTTCCTACTTCCATGCTAAACACAAACAAACAAACGAACGAAAAGCGTGGAAAATTTCACAAATCGCACCGTATGACGTCACGAGATTCGGTTGCCAGATCGTTGAAAGCTATGTTGGTACAGACACAGAATAGGATAGCACAGAACGATCACTGGGCGGGACTTGCGTAGATGGCGGCCCCAGGTGGATAACATGGAACTAAGCTACTAAGCATGGGACGGCGGCAGCAGACGGCCGTACACGGTACGTTTTCGGAATTCGAACGGAGTTGCTGCTCTTCCGGGGTTGGGCCGGAAATCCCGGTTGTTTTAACAGCACGAATTCCGGGTTTTATCAAAATTTTTGAGCTCAACAAAATGGGGAAAATACAAGGTTTGTAGAGAGAGAAGGTTGGCTTATCCGTGACGTCACCCAATGGGAAGAGGGGTCTCTGCCAATGGCAATGCTCGTACAGCTGTACGAGCATTGCCATTGGCAGAGACCCCTCTTCCCATTGGGTGACGTCACGGATGAGCCAACCTTCTCTCTCTACAAACCTTGGGGAAAATACCTTCGGAACAAGAATTTAAAAAGAAAAAAAAATCTGTAAAAGTTCCGGATTTTGTAGCATTCCAGATAAAAGGTTCGTTATTCAAAAAAGTTTCAGGGAATTCGAATTGAAGTTAGTAACACCCCTGCCGGAAGTGAGGAGCTAATTGCTTTCTTTTTTTTTTTGGGGGGGGGGACCACATTCCATCCCGGTCACTCCCCAGTTTGAAACAACGACTCGCGCGTTTTTTGCGATTCTTGAAGACGGCCATTTTTTGTCTTTCATTTGACTTTTTGTGCTCTAAGTTAAATTTTCTTTCTTTTCTTATTATTTGTGCTGTAAACTACGTCAAAATATAATTTGCTCTCAATTTAAAAGTTTTTTTTTTATCCTGGGAATCTCCTCCATTCATATTCACTTACTCCATTGATACTGGCTTAATGAGTCAGTTTTATAATACTTATGTATTTCTTGTCTCAGTCTTTCTCACTTGTGCAGTGAACTCAGCAGAAATGTAATTTAAATGTCAATTTAAGTGGTTTTTAAGACTTTACTCCCAAGGTTAGTAGAGAGAAGGTTGGCTCATCCGTGACGTCACTGCTTGGAAAGGGGATGCTCTGCCAATAGACGACATTAGTCAAAACGTCACTTGCTTGTTTGGAAACGTAGATTCCATCCGTGATTGGTTCCGTACGGATTGGTACGGATTTACCTCCAATCACGGAACCAATCACGGATAGAATCAACGTTTCCAAACAAGCAAGTGACGTCACACTAATGTCGTCTATTACAGCTGTGATTCACAGCTGTACGAGCATTGCCATTGGCAGAGCACCCCCTTTCCATGCAGTGACGTCACGGATGAGCCAACCTTCTCTCTACTAACCTTGCTTTACTCCCCCTGAAATTTCATTAAGTTGAAAAAAGGAATAAGTCCATCAACTTTTTTCAACTGTAAAATATTTGTGAATCTACTTATAATTGCTTTCTAAATAGGGTCCTGAATTTCTAGGAAAAATTTGGTGGTTATACCTCGAAAAAATTCCATTACTTATACAGTTTTTTTTTCTCGATTTTCTGAAAACTTGGTTTTTGAACTTTATCCCTTCTTCAGACTGACAATTCAACTATACAGGATTTATTTATTTTTAGCCTTCTAGAAAAAAATTAAGTCATCCAAATAAAAAGTTAGATCATCTATCTCCTTCTAAAAATATCTTCAAGATTTATATTGTGATAAAACTGGTTCAAATGTTTTATTTAAGACATATTTAGATGGCTTATATTTTTTATGTATGTATTAACTACTCTATAGACCCTATAAATTATAAGTAAAAAGTACTATTTGGAGACGTCCACTCACCAAAGGTTATAATGCACTACGGGTGGACGAAATAAATTAAATTCCGAATTTCTTCAAAGGAACTCACTCGAGTGATGCCATTTGGTGTTAAATTGATATTTCAAATGATATAATCCAGTGAAATAACAATAATGAGGCCTTTGACTAAACTGAGTGCTTTACTACAAAAATACTCATTTCTAACTGATCAAACCCAAAATTTGTCTTAAAAAACGGAATTGTTATACTTGTTTCAATCAAAAACTTTGAAATACCTTTGAAACTTTTCTAGGTTTCATTTTTTATATGCAGAACTTAATTTTAAACCGTACAGATAAAAACTTTCAGGCATTATTCCTCCACCAGAAGAAAAAAATCTAATTTATTTTTTTAAAGTTATAAAAATTGAATAATATGTGAATTTTTGTTAAAATTTTGAAGGAAGAAGTTTTTAATTAAACTTTCTTTCTAATATATGTTAAAAAGAGGGAATTTTCACAAATGTAAAAAAGAAAATTGATTTTCACTTCTGGTATAGGAATAATCCATGTCATTTCCGATCTGCACAGTTTAAAATTAAGTTCTACACATAAAAAAATGAAACCTATAAAAGTTTCAAAGGTAATTCAAAGTTTTTTTATCTAAAAAGGTACAACAATTCCTTTTTTTAAGACAAATTTTGGGTTTGATTAGTTAGAAATGAGTATTTTTGTAGTAAATCCCTTTTTACATTAAAAGTTCAGTGAAAGGCCTCATTATTGTTATTTCCCCCTGGCATTTATAATTTAAAATATCAATTTAACACCAAATGGCATCATTTGAGGGAGTTCCTTCGAAGAAATTCAGAATTTAATTCCTTTCGTCCATCCGTTGTGCATTATAAGCTTTGGTGAGTGGACGTCTCCAAATAGTACTTTTTACTCATAATTTATAGGGTCTATAGAGTAGTTAATATGCATAAAAATATATGCCATCTAAATAACACATTTGAACCAGTTTTATCACAATATAAATCTTGAAATATATTTTTTTTAAATTCTGAAAATTGGTCATTTTTTCCACGTTTTTCAAACTTTAACTTCCTTGAGCTACCAGTAAATATCATTTGAAATTGATAAAATTTTACCAGAATTAGTTTTAGATATAATGGAACAAATTTAGGGGTGAGACCAATAAATTTCAAACTTCAGAAAATAAGGACCACCCTAGTCAACCCCCCAAAAAACAAAAGTCTGGTTTTGGCCTTGGTAGACATAGAATTACCAAAAACTGTGGCTTATCTACACAAAAGTAATGCTATTATTAGAGAAAAAAAGAAACTAAGATAAAGATAGTGTAATTCAAAGAAACAGGGCCTGGGACTAAAAATAGTGAATTCTGGCAACCAAGTCCTATAGAAGTTGAATTGCTTACTCGCCAATAAACAGCATTGGCAAAACAAAATTTTGCCCAGGCCCGAGTACTTTGGATTCACATCAAAAGATATCCAAATAAGAACATTTAATTTAATAATGATGTTTATTAAAGAAACTTTTATTACGAGTTTACACTTTTAAAAATCAAGTTGCGTTATCGTTATGTTGAAATACAAAACGTTCAGCTTTTAATTAGAAAAATAATATTAAACAAAATTTCAAGTATAGTTAAAGTTACAGAAAAATATTAAGAATACCTTAAAAGGGAAACAATTTCCACATTATGTTTAAACTTCGAATTACTCAGTGATAGCAAAGAGTTCATAGAGGTTGTTTCATAACCTCAAGGGGAGGTAGGGTATTGGTACGGGGTCGCAAGTGGGGTTTAAGGGGTGAAAATCACAAGGTAACATTAGCAATAAAACCTCGCATAACTGGGCAGAAAGAGATACAATGGTTTTGCTAAAGTTACCCTGTGATTTTCACCCCTTAAACCCCACTTGCGACCCCCTAACCTACCCCTACCTCCCCTTGAGGTTATGAAACAACCTCTAGAAGTAAAATCTACCATGCATTGGTACTAAGGTGGTAAAAGCCACAGAAAGTTGTGTAAATGTTCACTCTCCATAAAATTCTTAATAACATGATGGATCAAAACAAGAAAGAATATTACAAATAAAAAAAGGATATAGTTACCTAATGTAACTAAGTATTACACATAAATTTACCAAAAATTTCACTCTTTACCTTCGTATTTATAGTAGGGTAATTCCATGCGTGTCCCACCACAAATAAGCTAAATGTGAAACTTAAAACCACAACTGAAGGATTATCTATTGATTAAATTACATCTATCTTTGGTTTTCCTTTTGTTGATGGTAGGTTTACACATATACAAGGTACCAAATTTCATTTATTTTAGGATAGAAATCTGTGTTAGAGTTTCCACAGCCAGTAGAGGTTCACTCTTCATGAAATCCTTCCATTCTTTTGATATCAACAAGTCACTATAGTTGACCAACATAAAATTTTGCGACACAGTCATGAGACGGTCATCACTGTGTCGGTTTGCAAGCGACAAAATGTCGCACACGTTCGAAATTGAAACAATTGAACTGAAGAAGTCTGCGCAATCCTTCTTGAGGGAGGGGACCTGGTACTTGTCTGCCGCATAGTACAGCATCAGGGCACTCTCCCACTGGAGTTGCCCCACGGCCCCGGTGTACAGGTAGGTCAGGAATAGTCCTAGGGTGTCGGGGTCAAGGTCAACTATATCCACTGTGCCCGACGCTGCTTCTTTCATGTTGCTGGAAAGCATGGCCTTGAAGACGGGGGATCGGGTACCCAGGATGTTCCTGTGAACCGGGAACGAGACATCCCCACACCGGAATTCCAGGTCAGAAAACTCCCGGTCCTTGTAAAGGCACATCAAGTCTTCAGTGAGCACATCCACTGCATTTTCTTGATTGTTAGAGGCCCTCTCATGGCCATTTTGCACAAGCTTGACTCTTGTGGTACACAAGCACAATTTCCGTAGAGTGTGGCTTACTTTGCCGGAAATCACTCTCAGATGCAAAATTACGCAGCTCAACTTTTCAGACATGTCTTTCTCCGACAGGGAATCCGACACTTTCCACGACTCGCATCCATGAAACACATGCTCGTTTTTTTCGTGCCCCACAAGAGATCCTTCCTTGCTGATGAAGCTCAAACGAGTTTTCAACGAAAACGTAACTTCTTCAACAAGATGTAAAAACAATTGGATTTTTCCATCAACACGGCCAGAGTGTAAATAAAGTGAAATATCTTGGTTGTCGTGGGTATATTCGATAAACGATTGCTCATCATCAAGTTCTTCATGGCCATTAATTTCTAAGGTTAAGTCGTAAGCATGTAAAACCGAACACGCATAGTATTCCTTGTGCCTAAAACTCTGTACCTGGAACCGCAGATTTAGGTGATCAGACTCGTTTTCTTTGATTTTGGCGACCACCTGCTCAAACTTGGGTCCGTCTTTGTAAAGTTCGAGATCACGTCCGCTGCTTATCAAATCCACGTGTAGCACGCAAAGCGTCGATCCGTCCGAGCCGATGAAAGATAATACACCAGAAATGTCCTTGAATTGGTTGCTAATCGATAATCGAACGGCCACGTGTTCGTCTTGTCCGCTAGTACCTTTAGGATACAGTGCCATGTTGAGGTCAAACACCGAAAAAAGCATCTCGTCAGCGTCGATGCTTTTGCCGTGAACGTCCGCATTCCAGCAACTGAAGTTCTCGATTTTCCAACACACACTTTCGCCTTCCATGATATCGTCACAGCAACCGCTTAGCTCACGAATGAAGAACCCAATGCAAAACAACCAAAACAGCGATGCGACGACGATAAAATTTCACAAAACAACAAACCTTTTGTGACGTCACGAGAGAATCGGTTGCCAGATCGTTGAAAGCTATGTTAGAAGGACACAGGATAAGAATAGCACAGAACGATCACTGCGCGGGACTTGGGCACGTGGCGGCCCCAGGTGGATGACACGATACTTAAAAATTAAGTGCATTGCTGTAGCATGAACGACCGCTCAGTGTGAACGGCTTCCTTTAAGAAGAATCCATTCCCACTATCAGTTCCTAGTGCAATTACATAGTAGCGGGGATGACAGTGGCAAAAAAGCAAGAAGTTTGAAAACTGCGCGAACGATATTTGATCTCTTAAATTAAGAATAAATATACTAATAGTAATTAACATTAATTTCAACAATAAATTTTTACATTTTAAAACTAAAAGCTTAATGTGTTAAGTTTAAGCTGTTAGTGTTCGGCACTAGTTAACTAGAACTAGTTGCAACTAGTAGTTAACTACCGATCAACTACTAGTATAACTACTTTTAGTTTAAAGTAGTTCAACTATTAGTTTAACTACTTTTTTTAATTAATTACTAGTTAAAACTACTTTCAAATTTTCAACTACTTCAAAAAAATTTTAATAAAAAATTTAAAAAGATATTTTTAAGATTTTTATCAAAGGTAGAGTACTCAAATACCATAACCAGAAATAAAGACCATTTTTGCTCGAAGTATAAAGTTTTTTTGTGATATAGATAAGAAAGATGTATTAGAATTTTGCCAAAAAGTAGGTTATGAAATTAAATAGACTAGTTAACAAGTAGTTAGCTACTTTTGGAAATAGTTAACTACTAGTTGCAACTAGTCCCGGAAAAAATTGTTAACTACTAGTGTTACAACTACAATTTCTCAGACTAGTTAATAGTTGGTAGTTAACTATTTTTTGACCACTAGTTGCCGAACACTATCAGCTGTTATATTAAATTAATTGGCTTAAATATGAAAATTTACCATATAAACGAGAACATCAACTTGAATTTAAGAAAAATGAAATTCCCAGTGAAAAATTTTAGTTCATAACATGATTTTTTTTAAAAGTAAAAAGGCGGAAATTTAATTGATAATTTCAAAAAAGTATGAAAATCCTACCAAAGACTGAAAAATCTCTTCCAGTAAACTAAGTCAACATATAATTTGTTCTCAATTTAAAAGTTTTTTTTTTTATGCAGGGAATGTTTGATTCCATTCATAATCACTTACTCTATTGATATTGCATTAATGACTCAGTTTTATAATACTTTTGAAATATATTTGTCTTAGGTCTTTCTATTTCTCACTTGTATAGTGAACTCAGCAGAAATGTAATTTTTTAAATGTCAATTTAAGTAGTTTTTAAAACTTTTCTCCCGCTGAAAAAGGGAAAAAGTGCATCAACTTTTTTCAACTGTAAAATATTTGTGAAAGTACTTATATTTGTTTCGATGATTAATTTCTAAATAGAATCCTGATTTTTCAGTAATAATTTGGTGGTTATACCTCGAAAATTCCATCACTAATACAGTTTTTTTTCTCGATTTCCTGAAAACTTTGTTTATGGACTTCGTCCCTTTTTTTAAACTGACGATTCAATCATACAGGATTTTTTTATTTCTCGCCTTCCAGAAAAAAAATTTAAGAGTTATCAAAATAAAAAGTTTGGTCAGTTTCTAAATTCGGTAGGATTGAATAAATACCTTCTATTTAAATAATCCTATTTAATACTCACTAAATCTTAAAAATACAAGTTAATTAATACAGTGCATGTAATTCAATAATTAATAAAGAAAAAACAGATAATTAATTAGTTTACTTAAATTTTTCCCTTATATTTTGGACCGTCACCAGAAGTCTATAGAAGATAAATGTTTTTTCAAACTGTCATGTCAGACACTTAAGAAAAATAAATTATGACTACCCCTTTGCTCAAAATAAATTGTGAACTTTCTTAGGAATAGTTATAATTTCTTTTAAGTGTCTGATTTGATAATTTGAATAAACATTTACCTTTTAGACTTCTGGTGACGGTCCGAAAACTAAGGCAAAAAATTTCATTAAAACGCCATCTATGAAGAAGCAAATGAACTAACTACTTTTTCGTTTAAAAAAATTCTCCTTCTTTCAATTTGTTTTTTTGCCAATAGTATTGTCTGTAGATACTTCAAGTTCTTAAAATCTTGAGTCTTATTGAAGTCAAATGCTTTATATGACTTTTCATAGTTGCCCCTGTACCTTTCCCCTTCTTGGCCCTTTTTTTTTTTTAGCTCAGGGGCCACTATTTCAGATTCCTCAAAATTTTTAAACTTTTTCGTTCATCAAGCACTTGTTCTGATCAAAAATAAGTTATTAAGGGTCAAAATAGGGGTCTGTTGGGATTTCGAACCAGACCCCTATTTTTTACCGCAAAACGAAGTATAAGATAAGTATAGTATAATAAGTTCCATAAAAAAAAATTCCATATCCTTTACTTCAAAAGCACGCAAACCAGAGATATTTTTAACTTCTCTGAGAGAGTACATATTTCACTCCTTGAAAATCGGAAATACTCTTTAAAAAACTAGCCTGGAGTATTTCCACTCTTTGAATTTTTCACAAAGGTTTATCTTAAAAAATGCACCGCGTGGCCCCACCGAAACCAACGAATAATATTTTTCTACTCAAAACACCAACTGATCTCAGCGGAGACATTTTCGCCCGACTTCTGGCCAAAGCCAAATGCCAAAGAGCCACGGCACCCTAATTATCATACTTTTTAATTGTGTTTTCATACAGCCATAGTACTTTTTTTATTCTTTGTTCTGATGCTTTGAGAATTTGATTGCGGTTTTCGTGTTTCTGTATATGTAGTTCATGCTCTTTCTGTATTTCACTCCTCATAATTCAATTTCACTCCTCCTAAAAAAGTCAGGGAGTATTTTTACTCCTCCAAAAAAATCCTAGGAGTACGTAACACTGACGCAAACAGTACTTCGATATTGTATTTAATAATGATGTAAGAAAGATAATTTTTGGATATTATGTTTTTTCTTCAATACCCCCGGAGGGTGAATGGCTTATAACCTTTCCTCTGAGGATATACTTTGGTAACCATTAAGAATAATTAACCCACTTTCCCATTCTCTTCGATCGAAATGTATCAAACTTAACCACTGCTCCGTATGATCATTAGTCATGTCATTTTTCAAAAGCCTAAAGACAAACCTGTCTGGTATGGAGATTATAGAAGGATTACACCAATTTGCATAGGGCTATAAGCTGTATAAATATAGACTTCCTCTAGCAGTAGTATTTATTTCTTGGATAGGAAATTTTTAAGGAATTTTAATGACACTTTTTTTGCGTGAGGTACTTATGGTTTCTGGAGTTAACGATTTTTACTTAAGGGATGAAAGTTTTGGCAATTTGAATAGCAGCGGTGATTTTACAAAGGAAGGGGTTGCCTCCATTTTTAAGGTTCGGCGAAATATAGACCATGTAGATGCAGTATCTATTAGTTTGGTTAATATATTTTTAATGTCTATCTATAAGGCAACAATCCTGATGGTAAAACATAATATAGTTCGACCTTGACGCCATATGCTTGGCGACTGTTATGTAAACGGGTTATTTTACTCAATTTCGGGGGGGGGTGATAGTAATTAATAAACACCGAAAAAAAACACTTGTTAAACCTACAATTATTTTTATCCAATAATTTTCTATAAAAAATGCTTTTGATGGTTAATTTTAAAATGTCAAAAGTGCCCCAGAAAAATCCTTCTTAGCTGGCTTCTAAAACTGCATTTAACAATTTAATATGCATTGCTATCTCAAAAATAAAACAGTTATAACACTATGCGACAAAAAAATGCGACATGGAATACCTCCATAAAATCGGCCAGTTACTATCGAACCAAAGAATTTCTACATGGGAAAGACTTATAATATACGAAAAATGTAATTTGTAAAATTTTTAAAGCATGAATATAATTTCTTGAACACGCGAGTGCCAGCGCGATTCAGAGAGTCTTCCGAACCCTTCCGCGGGTGCTTCGGGGGCGATAACTCCTCAACCGCTATTCCTAAAAATCATTGCTGCATGTCATTATTAAATTTGGGTCCTTGGGGAACGGTTAGGACCCTTTAAAAATGAATTACTTCAAAAATAAGTGAAAAAAGGGGGTATAAAAAATCCTACTATTTTTAGCGATTTTTTTTTGTGTTTTTAGGGGGTTAATTACCCCTTAAACCTATCCATTTGTTACAAATTTTCATATTTTATTAATTTGAACCTTTCTTGTCTCCTGGGGAGCAATTTGAAGACTAAATCAATGCTTTTTGACCCTGAAAATCGAGTTCAAAGTTATAACGTCGTCGAAAAACGTAAAAAGTAAAAAGGGAGGGGCTGTTATCCGAAAATCTGAGGCTGATGGAGAAAAACGGGGGTCGGATTCGGATTCAGGGGGTCATTTTAGGTAAGAATCTGCTTTCTAAGTTTCTGTGGCATTTTGACCCATTTTTTTTGTCGCATAGTGTAATTTTATTCAACATATTTAATATAATATTTTTAATAATCTATTACTTCTTTAATAGGGGTTAAATAGGGGCTTCTTTAATAGGGGAACAAAATTATGATCCTCTTTTTATAAAACTTTTCCCAACTCTTTGATCTCTAGAAAACCCTCTCGAGTACCACGTGACCGTCTGAATCGATGGATGCGTCTTCCCCTAAAGTATTCCCCATCTCCCCATAAATCCCCACTAAATAGCTAGTTCAATTTTTAATCCGGTTGTGTGAGGTTAATTAAAAAGAATCAGAGGAAAGAGCATAACGATATTAGCACACTCTTGTGTGTTAATATCGATTAAACGGACTTTTGGGGGAAGTTGGTTCGGATTATTTTTTTTTATTATTACTACAGTGAAATAAAGACATTAGAGTCAATTTGTTTCGAGAGTTAATTGTACAGTGTTATTGATATCTTATGGGGATGTTAGATGTCTAGGTTGAGATTTAAGAGGGTGCTCGGGAAGCATTTCGGTTTGATTTTTCGCAGGCCCGTAAGTGGACGTCCACAAATTACGTGAGTTGTTTTTTTTCCAAATTCTGGACCCCCCTCCCCTTCTAATTCTCACGTGAGATTTTCCCCTCTTCCCCATAATTTTAAAGAAATTAATTTCGTTGGTATGTTCTAGCCATGTTTGTTTCGTCTTATTCTCACTCAAATATCAACATGTTGACATCAAAAATTGTTCTTAACTTGAAATTATCATGATAAGTATCTAATGATTCGCTGTTTTGCGCATTTTTCCTTAACTTGTGCTAAAAAAATAAACCCCATTCATCAACCAGAAATGCGCAGTTCCAATTTAACTATTTATGCCAATTAAATTAAGTTCAGACATGCCACTTAATTACAATTTTACAAGTAAGTAACTTCGAAATGACATTTATAAACACATTAAAACCACTTCTGACACAATTTAGCTTAATTTTAGAAAATCAACTTATTTATTAAAACGAAAATAAATTAGCGTGGCTTAATAAACACAATGACAAACATTTCCAAAAAAAAAAAAAATAAAGAACAATATTAATTAATCATCACAGCATGCTCTCCAAAAATTTAATTCTCCATTTTTTTTAAAACTTTTCTCTTCATTCTCTCAAGAGCCATTATTGAGTTAATTAATTTTAAATTATGAATGAATTACAGCAAAAAAAACAATGAGATACAGTCAGGTTCTTAACAATGAAACAAACATAACAATGACAATTCATTTACTCTTAAGGTAATTATTTTTTTGACTAGTTGCTTATGTTAGATAACGGCTGGTACTATATACGGACTTGGGGCGAAAAAAAAAAGAATACAAAAGGTACTAAAGAACAATAAATAAACCAATTTACGTTGGTTATTGCGCCGTTTATAAAGCAATTTTAATGATAGCCCTTTTAAGTAAATTTTTTTTGGCAACAATTAATTAAACACAACAATCGCTTTTTCACCCATTGTTAACTCAAGTCGTTAATTTCAACAGTGAGGCAAGTAAGTAAAAAGAGTGCGTTATTCAATTGAAATATATTAACTCAAGAAATCATTTTCAAAAAAGGGAATTCTATTGGTTTTTAACTTCAAATCCAAACATTTTAGAAAGAAAGTGATGTAAGTCACCCCTACTTAGGTTTGATGTTTTTTTTTAACGGCGGTGCCTGCAATTTTCTGATAAGTAGCGATTCTTATAAGAGGGCTACTTTTAATTGAGCTGGTTTAGAATGAAAGTGGTATAAGTCCACTGAACGTAGTTTTGAGTAATCGAAGGTTTTCTCTAACGGCGCCTGTGTTATTTTTATGGAGACTGCATTTTTTTGGCAGCTCTTACAGGCCAATCATTGAATTTTTGACTTAGGCGATTGCCACACTAGGTAAAGGATCATAAAAGGAATCCAAATCCATGCTTTTCTCAAGTTTTGAATTTTTGGACTTACACCACTTTCATCCTGAGCAGCTCAATTGTCAATTATTGTACTTGGAAAACTAACACGCTAAGTGGCGAAGTGAAAAAAAAAATTCAAATCCACACTTGACTAAAAAAAAAGTAATGCTTTTGGACTTACGCCGATTTACTCCTAAAACGCCGTATCTCGCATGTTTATAGGAACAAAGCGTTTGATAGTAATTAGGGCGAATGAATAGGAAGCGGAGTAATCGATGAAATAGTTTTTTTTTTTAGTCCAACTTGGTCCACTTTGGAAGCGAATGTCGCAGCTAAATGTCGACAAATAACGACTTTTTGCTAGTTTATTAATTAACCTTAAAGAGTAATTTGCAACGACTTCGGAGGTATTTCACACTGGATGATTATAAAGTCGCTGTTTTTTTTTGTTCCTGTTATCAATGTCGAACAAAAACCCAGTTGTTTGTTGAATTAATGAAACAATGGAAAAGACGGTATTGTTTGACTGTTGGAAAGACTTCACTTTACTACAGTAGAACCTTTGTATAACGACCTGTAGTTAAAGTACCGATTACGCTATACAAGAATACTGTTATTTTTAAGGCACTGGTTACTTCCACGAAAGTGACAACTAATAAACTCTACT
This sequence comes from Tetragnatha montana, assembly GCA_963680715.1. Taxonomy (NCBI): domain Eukaryota; kingdom Metazoa; phylum Arthropoda; class Arachnida; order Araneae; family Tetragnathidae; genus Tetragnatha; species Tetragnatha montana. The sequence goes on along the minus strand of OY796678.1, from coordinate 5,921,469 downwards.
TTAATCTAGCTATTTTTGAAAAAATACAAGTTAACTTAAAGCAAAATACTCCAAAGTAGCAGCCACGAATCGGAACCGGGGATCATTAGGTTACTAGACGCACACTCTACCACTAGGCCACCGGCGCTGATGCCAGGATTGATAAATAACATAATTTTAATGTTTTAAAACAAGTAAACAAGCTCAGATTACTGCGCATGCTTCAACATCGTAACATTAACCACTTCGAATAAAAAACCCACCGGTTATGGTTTTTAACCGTAACGGGTAGAAACTCCAGGAGACAGATTACCTCGACGACTTTCAATTCTGATGCGCTTTTTCCCCGTTAAGCCTAACTCTCCCCCAGCTGAGTTTACCGATAGCTCTCTTTTGTTTCCCCAGAAAGTTCCGAAATAATGCTCCAAAAAGGGCGTCTCTAGGGGGGAGGGCCATTCGAATCTCCCCGCTGTTCGAATTTCTCATTTTTCTTTTTCTGGGAGAGTTTCCTCCAGAGAGCGTGGTGAAAGGAAGGAAACAGAGGTAGCATAGAGGCCCAAAGGTAGGAAAATGTGAACATGGGTGCTATTATTTAATATTAACCAAATATATCCGGAATCCGCAATGCTCCAAAATCCGGAACTTTTAGAGATATAAAAAATTTCTTGTTCTGAAGGTATAGTTCCCACAAAACTTACGTCACGTCCGATGAACCGAGGACTTCGGTCGGTCCCTCCGGGGTGGGAGGGAACGGTCGGAAATGTTTTAACTACATCCGTATGTAAACGAAAAATATCACTAAGTTACGAAACCGACATTTCGGTCCATGCATACAACACACATACCTATACCTACATAAGATACGCATACATAAAAGATAAAAGTAAGGAAAAGTTAAGTGCCTTTTTGAATGAAACTGAAACCTCTATTAAATCGTCAGTTTAAATCATCATAAATTAGGAATAAGTCTAAATAATTGATTTCTGGTGTTCAAGAAAATCTCCAAGCTCCACTCTAGATATCAGTGGGAAGAGAGAGAAAAAAAATAACTTCCCCCTATATATAGGCAAATATTGCCCCTTGAATTTGGAGATATCGATGTCAATTCATTGTGTTTTTTTTTATTTAATTTGAAATTTAAGCTAATTAGTCTTTTTTTTCCATATTATTTGTGCTTTAAACTAAGCCAAACCAAAATATGTTTTTAATTTAAAAGTTTTTTTAAACTTTTTTATGAAGTTTTTTATGACTCCATTGATATTCATTAAATTGCCTTAATGACTCCGTTTTGTAATACTTTTTAATTGTACTAGTATTTGTCTTTTTGTTTTGAATTAAGCAGAAGTATAATTTAATTGTCGATTTAAGTGTTTTTTTTTTTTAAATTGTTTTCAGCTGAAATTTCATAAGTTTGAAAAAGGGAATAAGACTATCAACGTTTTTGCAACTGTACAATATTTTTAAACATACTTATATTTTTTCGACGATTGTTCTGTATTCTAAATAGGGTCCTAAACTTACATTAAAAATTTGCTGCTTATACATTGAAAATTACAATACGTATACAATTTTTTTTATTTTCTCAAAACTTTTTTTTTGGACTGACTCCCTTTTTACAGTTGATACACTAGAGTGCCGTTCACATGAGCCACTCTACCTGGGTAAAAGGTTAGAAAAAGCGGTTCTACCCAGTTTTATCACACCGCTTCCCCTACGCCAGGGAAAAAGTGCGGAAGTAACCGTGCGAAACTTCACCCTAGGCTATAGGGTAGGGGAATAAAGTACTCCGACCAGAGTTTGTTTACAAAAACAATATGGCCTCCTCTTACTACACTGCACTTCACGTTAATCATCGAAACCATATTATTACTTTAGAAATAAAATATTCTTGATCCTCAATATTCTCAAGGTGTGTTTTGTCTCGCTCAATGTTTATGTTATGATATTTTTAGTTTTAAAAGCTTTTACTGTTGCGTTCCGAAATGTTCTGATGAAATCTAATGCTTGCAATAAGTTAATAATGTTTCAGTGATCTTTTTTATGATTGTTCTTAAATTTTATTTTTTACATCATGGTCATCCTTTGAAGGCAGCTAATATATTCATTAGTATAATTTTGTATTACTTCGATGGATTAATTTATTTAATGATCAAAGTATAAACATGACTGGCCGATTCAATATTCCAAGTTTCCAATGTTGGCTTAGTTTTTTATATTTTAATCAAGGTTAGAATATTATTTAACTTCATTATGGCATTATGGTGTTAATTAAAATAAACTTTTATTCATAGTGTTTTTATTAAATGTGTTTAGAGAAAATTATTCTTATAAAATCTAGGCGAATATTCTGATTACATTTCTGATGCTTAATTTCTTTCATTTGTGTTGTCCATTTGTTTGTTTCTTTTCATTTATTAGTTTTTTGAAGCATTTGAGTTTCTTATTTTTCAATTATTTTTAGATGCTGAGTTTTTTTTATTACGTTCTTAATTGTGTGGAAAGTGGATAAAATTAGTTATATTAGTTATATTTAGTTATATTTATATATAACTGAATATTATAGTTTATTTGTTATACTATATATTATAGTTTTAGTTATATTTATTTTTAATTAGAAAGCTTTTAAAAATTGTTTAAATCTTAATAGTCTTGTTCAAATATGAATGTCTCGGTTCCCAGAAAATGGATAGAGCATCGTAAAATAGATGGTCTCACGAAGAGAAATAACCCTTCTAAACGTGTTAGAAGCCTTCATACTAGCAGAATTTTCTGAATACTATTTTATATTTACATTTTGATACAGTGCTGAACAGTGCCCCAGTGTTTACTACTTTGTAAATGCAGATGGTGCTTCTTTTTCTTGATTGCTACCTTAATCTGTAAAACAGGCTTTTATTTACCCTAGAAATGCAATAATTATGTTACTCATACTGTTAGGAAGATAGGTTAACATTCTTAGACCTAAACTCCATTGAGTTTTAAAGGTAGCTTTAGTTTTCTGAGGGATTTCATATTCAAATTTCTGAAAATGCATTTTTATCAAATTTTTTTGTGATAATCACTGGTTTCTATTAACTAAATTTTTTGAATTGCTCATGATAGACTGTTGAATCTTTTAATATATGAATTTATACATTTATATAAAAATTATATTTTATATATATTCTTAAAATATTAGTTTGTATTATGAGTCCTATTAAGAATTATGATTAATATAATTATTTTTAAATATGTCAAAAAGTGTTCCAATTAAGAATTTTTAAGCCTTTTTTTTCTCAATGCGCTGTTATAAAAAAACATTCAAATAAATAAAGCAATAGTTTGAGTACTACCTACTAAAACTAAATTGACAGTTTTGTAAGAGTTAAAAAAAACCTTTTAAAACTGAGATTTTTTAACTTTTAAAATATGGTTTGTCAAACTGCCCCACAATTTGGAATAAAAAAATGTTTATAAACATTCTTTTAAATAAAAGCTACTTTTTATGCTCTGTTTAATTGCACATTATACGTATTCAAAATAGGGTACTTTGTTGCCTTCATGCTTCATCTCATTTCTCCTAATTCATTAATAGAAATTCTTAAGCAAAAAATTTACTTAAAGCATGTTCCTAATTCAAAGAAAAAATATTCCTCCCAGGGTTTATTTCCCATAGGAAAGAGCCTCATAAGTCAGAAACATCAACTCGAATAGAGAAAAATGCAAATTTGAGTTGAAAATTTCAGCTTATAAATAAATATCTGTAAAATAATTGTTTGATAAATAAGAAAACACTAAAATTTTTGTTGAAAATTTCAGCTTATAAATAAATATCTGTAAAATAATTGTTTGATAAATAAGAAAACACTAAAATTTTTGTTGAAAATTATCCCAAAGTCAGAAAAATATCATTCCTCTGCTTCAAATTGTAAGATGATATTTAAACAACCCTCATTTTTGGGTGAAATGAATAAGAACCCACCCAGTGGGTTAGAAACTTAATTTCTTTTGAAAATACCCTATTCTCTAACAAAGTGACAGATTTTATTATGATCTATTAATACATTTTTGGTTACAAAACTATCCCTAATAAAATTCCTAAATATATTTTTTGGCAGAAAATAAAAAACCTGCCAGAAAACGGATAATAATTAACCATTTAAAAGAAGCATTTGAACAGGTAATGAAAGACTTAAAGCACAGCTGAATACAGTGAAAATTTGCTAGCCCAGAACCAACTAATTATATAGGTAGGTCAAAACCAACAAATAATTGACTTGATGAATAGGTCATTTGAAAAATTTTGAAAAAGTTTATGTTTTTCTGAAATAAGGATTTTCTATTACAGGATTACCAATTTTTCATTTCCTAGCACTATGGAAACAAATTCCTTGAATTTCTTCAAACATTAGAAATTTAAAATATACTTCTGAGGTTACAGAATTAAATCTTATTCACTTCTAGCCTTCTCTAGGATTCTCCTCTATTCTGGTCTGTTCATGGCTACAGTTCGCCAGTTCCTAAATTTTAGGACAAGGAAGTCCTTGTCATAAAAATCAGACCATCTGAGTTTGGGTCTTCCTCTAGCTTTATTTCCAAATGGCTTAGACATAAAAATTATTTTTGTGGTACATTGGTTTGGCAACTGGAACTTTTAGAATGAAAACCCTTCAAATTTTTATAGAAAAAAAAGGAACTGGATTTTTAAAATTTGAATAAATTACCTATTAATATAAGTACATATTATGAATGAAATAAAATTATTTTTAAATATCACTATTTCTATAATAAAACAATTGGTCATTTAAATACCGGTCGTTGTATCGGGAGGGTCTTTATAAAGGGGTTCTACTGTATTAGTAGTAAAAAAGAAAAAATGAGAGGGTGTCACTTAAAAATTTACTCTTTGAATTTTTCCTTCAATTTTAAAGGACCCCCATACTCATACTTTATTTTTATTAACCATATAGTTAATTAATTTAAATGCAAAAATTGTCGGGAATTTTTATCTTCTTTCTCATGTAAATCATTAAAAACAAACAAAGAAACTCCCTGATTTGATTATAAACAATAAAAAACGACGCATCAAAAAGAATCCCGTTGTCCACGTGTTACCCTCATTTCCCATAATACCTTTCGAATCTCTAAAAGATTGCTCATCACCTGACTCCTTGTCGGGGTAAAACGAGTGTGCATGTGAACGGGGCTAGTCAACAGTCACCCGGGTAGTCTTCAAAAAATCCTTTCTCCCTACTTCACTACTCTTTTAACTGGGTAAATGGGTTTGGCCATGTGAACGGCACTTAGAAATAGCGATTTCTCAACATAAGGTAAATCGGACCTGAAGTATTACAGTTTCCTCTTGACCACTATCATAGTAAGGCCACGCAGGATTCGTCAACCAATGTTCCCTCTGTCCAATTCCATCATCTCCCAGCAAAATAAGGAAAAGAGGAGGGGGGGGGGGAAGGAAACGGGCAGGGAGGGGGGGGCTGTGCTTCGAATACCCTTTTCCGTTTTGTGAAATATGAAATAAAATGTATTGCGCAGTTTCGCTTTGTCTTTTTCCGGGGCAGTGCTTTCTGAAAGGGGGGGGGTTGCTTGCGTGCTCCTGTAATTTTAGGCAAACACTACAGGACGCTCTCCTTATATTCCGGCAGAGGTTTTGCGGTCCCTCCTGTATCCGTTTATTTCGAATCGTGTTTACCCCAGTAAAAAATGTTTTGCTGCTTATTTTAGTTTCTTTCTTAGTTCCGGATAGTAACTATATTTACTTACTATAAGAGAATCGCGGTATATTTACGAAGACATTAAAGAAAATGTTTTCATCGTAGTTTAGTTGAATTCGACGTGATAAAAATAGCTATTTTTATAGTTATCGATACTTATTTACCATGATGTAAGTATATTTAAGAATCGAATAGTACTTATTTATACTACACTGCAACATTTCCTGACCCTATGACGTCACTACGCGGAAGCAGAAACTGCGTAAACAGAAAGCTTGTTGGGTTGCTACAAGAAGTTTAGGTACGCAAATCGTGATAAAAAGACGCTATTTATGCATGGGTTTAACAAATTAATCCCATTTCTCAATTGAAGTTCTCTCAAAATTCAGACACCGCGCTGTGAACTGCTTTGTTTGTTTTGTTTCTTCTGAGTCAAGTAATGTTGCAGTGTAGTATAGCAGTAATTATATCACTCGATTAAGAACACAATAAAACAAAGATCTGAAGGTTAAAAAAATAAAAATTAAAAAAGAATTACAGTGAGTTCAATTTATTAGAATTTCTAATATGTTTACTTTTTAAAACGCACTCCATAACCAAAAAATTAGAAAATTTCCTTTCCTATAAGATGAACACTTTTAATCATAAAAACCTTATATAAAGTCATAATGAATATAGAATATAAAATTTCATATCTATGTCTGCAAAAACCCTTTGAAATTCCACTTACACAGCCGTATTTTTTTTTAAAATCCTTGACGTCAAAAAAGGTAAAAAACCTTTACAAAGACAAAGGTTACAGAGCAGATTCACCAAATATGATATGACGTGTTGTGTTAAATCGATACTTGTAGGTATCGATATTCAATTGTTACAGTGGTTTATAATTTTTAAGTATCGAATACTTATCTAGCCATATTTTTTTTTACATTTACGCTACTCAATGTTACACAAACTTCTCCATAATAAACTAATATTTTTTTATATGTTTTCACAAAAGTAAAAAAAAAAAAAAACATTTTTGATCTAAAATACTTCTTATCTGGTAAGATATGATTCCAATTTGCACTCGAGCAAAACATAAAAAACCTAATAGTATAAAATTTATCAATATCAGAAGAAAAAAAATTCCATTCACCAAAGATGTTTTTTAAAAAAAAAATCTTCAAAGCAAAAAGAAACAAAACCTTTACAAAGACTCCTTAGAGGAGATTTACAAAACATGATAGGAAGAGTGTTGTGTAAAATCGATGCTTTTATGTATCGATATTCAATTATTAGATTGCTTTAGGATTTTTAAGTATCCAATCCTACCTATATACTCATACTATTTCCACCATTCAAATTAGTCAATATTACGCGAACTTAGAAATGATAAAGAAATAATTTTTATACATACGTTTTCGCAAAATAAAAAAAAAAACTACCATGTTTAAAAAAACACCTTTCTTCTCTGTTAAGAGATAATTCCAATTTGCAATCGAGAGCAAAACTTAAATCACCTGATATAAAATTTCGCATCCTTCCAAAAGAAAAAAAATTCCATTCTTCTCGTCGGGGTTGTTTTTGAACCTTCCCTGTCAGAACGAAGAAAAAAAAATAAGAATCTGCTTCACAAAGAGAGTATAACACGAAATCCTGAGACTGCAGGATTTTCGAATAAAGGACCTAAATCTCTCCTTTCAAAACTGTAAAAAAAGGAAATAAAGAATTCATTTCAGAATGTATAAAAAGGGGTGATCCGACGCGCGTGATTAATGACGTCTAAAATATGATTTCTTTTTCTTCTTGAGGGAAAGTTCCAATTTTTGAGACTAACTCAATGCTATGGATCATTTCTTGGGAGATGAAATGTCCGATGTTATATATCTCGGGTCTTTTGTTACAGTTGGTGGATGTAGTGAAAAAAGTTGAAATTTTGTTTTTGTATGAAAGTTACACGCGGTAACTAGTTTAACTTTAGTTTTTTTTCTTTCTATGTAAGTATTAGTTGGAAATTTAGGTTTATAAAAGGCTTACCATAATAACTCGAATACGCTGACAATTCCATGAAGCCAATAAAACACAGAGTAAGTTGATAGTTGAGCGATAGTTCAGTATTTGGTGTCAAAACAACTTGTCTATATTTAAACCGGGGGCAGTTAACGGAATTCTACCCAAGATCCGTTAATATTACATTGGCGTCTAGAAGGCACCTATATATTTTTCTCCCATTTGTATACACGAGGGAGTTGTTACGTCAAGTAGTCGTCCAAGGTAGCACCGTTGCAACGTACACATAGCTCGACAAGTTAGTCGTCACAAAACACTTTTCGTACATCTAGTCTGAATTTCGGTGGCTCGAGCACCCCTTTATACCCCCTGCCATTGCTCACACGACTTGCCAGTGGCTACATCAAAAGCCTATCTCTTTTGGAAGGCGAGAAGACCCATGCCATGTGTTCCAAGGCTTCTGGCAGTTATATTATTAGTTATAGTCATACCGCCAGGAGAAAAAAATTTTCATGTCTTACAATATTGTGGCTATTGATTTGGAAACTGATTTCCCCCTCTAAGGCTGGGCGCGCACGAGTGACTAAAGTCACGGCGACCAGGATTACTAGTATCAAAAATATCATTAGAAAACAATAGAGCATTTTCAATCACATGACTTTACCTAACAACGGCCTTAGCAACGTTGTTTTTATCCTCCAGTGATGTCATGTGCGAATGCTTCTATTTCCCGCCCCTAACAACAGCCTTAGCAGCGTTGTTTTTGTCTTTGTCACCGTGACAAAAGTCGCCCGTGCGCGCTCGCCCTAAATTTCAAGGGTAATTCATATAAACACCGAAAAAACGTTTTGAGCAAAATCTGCTTGGCTATCATTTGGAGTTTTGCTTTTTCTGTCAAAGTTTCTCTCCTGGTGGTACGGCTATAGAGCATTTTCAATCACATGACTCGGACTTAGCAACAGACACTTTGACCTGCAGAAGGTTAACAGTTACAGAAAACAACTGGTCGTGGAATTGTTCTATTGGAGCATTTGCAATCAATTGACCCCACACCTAACAACATTTACCTCGTCACCTAGCAACCGCCTTTGCAACAGACGCATTGCCCCACAATAACTGGTCGTGACGTCACCTGAAAACACTCTACAGAGTCATCAGAATGTCCATATGGAGGCAAGAAGACCTACAAATTACATGTCATGTGTTCCAAGTGCATAACGCTTCTGCCAGTCTTAGGCTGAGCGCGCACTAGCTTAGCGACTTTTGTCACGGTCACAAAGACAAAATTGTCGCCATGGCTATTGAAACAAGTTAGAGTGCGCGCACTAGGCGACGTGACACTTGGCCGATTGCCAAGAATTTCTTCATAGAGATCCATTGTTTTCTAGTGACATTTTTGATACTAGTGATACTGGTCGCCGTGACTTAAGTCGCTATAGTACGCGCACAGCCTTATTATAAGTTACGAGGGCCTTCCTCTGAAGGACATCTCTACAATGACCCTGATTTCGTTAGAGTAGATCTAGACCTAAACCTACAGTCCCATTGCCCTACAATCCCATTGCCCTACAATAACTGGTCGTGACGTCACCTGAAAACACTCTATACGATGGCCTTCCTCTTGAGGACATCTACAATGACCCTCTCCCGACAGCAGATTTCGTTACAGTCTACGGACTTAAGGATAAGAATAAGAATACAATGACCCTTGTCTCGTCCGCAGATTTCGTTAGAGTAGACCTAGCAACAGACGCATTGCGCTACAATAACTGGTCATGACGTCACCTGAAAACACTCTATACGATGGCCTTCCTCTTGAGGACATCTACAATGACCCTCTCCCGACAGCAGATTTCGTTACAGTCTACGGACTTAAGGATAAGGATAAGAATACAATGACCCTTGTCTCGTCCGCAGATTTCGTTAGAGTAGACCTAGCAACAGACGCATTGCGCTACAATAACTGGTCATGACGTCACCTGAAAACACTCTATACGATGGCCTTCCTCTTGAGGACATCTACAATGACCCTCTCCCGACAGCAGATTTCGTTACAGTCTACGGACTTAAGGATAAGGATAAGAATACAATGACCCTTGTCTCGTCCGCAGATTTCGTTAGAGTAGACCTAGCAACAGACGCATTGCGCTACAATAACTGGTCATGACGTCACCTGAAAACACTCTATACGATGGCCTTCCTCTTGAGGACATCTACAATGACCCTCTCCCGACAGCAGATTTCGTTACAGTCTACGGACTTAAGGATAAGGATAAGAATACAATGACCCTTGTCTCGTCCGCAGATTTCGTTAGAGTAGACCTAGCAACAGACGCATTGCGCTACAATAACTGGTCATGACGTCACCTGAAAACACTCTATACGATGGTCTTCCTCTTGAGGACATCTACAATGACCCTCTCACGAAAACAGATTTCCTTAGAGTCTACGGTCTTAAGGATAAGGATAAGAAGAAGAAGTCTTTTACCTTTGGTGTCGGTGGCCTTGAGGACGTGGTCGTCGTTGCGCACCCAGGCGTCCACCGAGACGAACTCTCTGGCGAAGGAGGGCAGGTGACACTTGAGCACCCCCGTGTTCCCCCGAACCACGAAGTCGTCGTACACCTGGGGGCTGAACCGCTGCTGCAGAACTGCAAAGAAATCACATCGAGAATTAGCAATTAATAAGACATTAGCACATAGAGCATTATCTGGTTCCCAACTCAGAGAAGGACCACTAAGTTAAAATTTGATGGAATCTTCACGAACCCCACCCCCAGTATTATAGCTTAATATACTTTACCCTCACAAGATGAAAGTTTATATTTCCTAATTAAGCGTGTATATGATGCTCTGAATCATAATTCAATTTTAAGAAAGTTTTAATTATAGCTTTTGTTATCTATATATATAATTCTCTTACGTACGTGGCTTACGAATTTGTCAGTATTTGTTTTCTCCCGTTGGCAACGGTTGGTTTGTTGTGGTTTTGTGTTTTGTTTCGTTTTGGCGAGTGTATGTACAATGTTCGTATCCAGAGGGTTCAAATCCAGGTAGTACACAATCTCAGCTAGGCTGTACCAGCGTATGGCGAGCGAGCGTAGCGAGCACAGGATTGCGAAGCAATCCTAGGGGGTTGGCGAGCGATAGCGAGCAGGGAGCGAAGCCCCCTAGTATAATTAAAACTTCGGGCTGAGTTTTTTTTCAGAGCTCTCAAATTCACTTCAAATATTTATGCTACACAAAAGAATTATTAATAATTAAGTGGTGACTATTTATCCCCACAAATTAAACAGCCGAATGTCATCGTCATGGATATAATTCCATCTCTTCTCGTTCAATTCGCTCAAATTTGTATTTATTGGAATTTTTATTCGGACCCTTCACGGACCACCGGTTGGGAAGCACTGATCTAAACATACATTAAGGCAGGCTACTTGAAAATTCCGTGACATACGAGAACTGTCCCCCTTTGGGTGTAACCATAAGTCTCAAAATGAGTTAAAATGCTACTTTGAGGAGCAAATTTCCAAAATTTTTCTGGATTAGGAACCCAAAATGAAAATATACTTTGGATATTCGCATTGTTTGCAAAATTTTGAAATTATGTGTACCACAGTTACAATCCTTTTGCATTACATGATCGAAATCTTAACGAGGGGTTAAATAACAAAAAAAATCACCTTCAAAAGAAAACCGGATATACGGTTTATCTCCAATGCTGCAGAGAAATCAATATACTTTTCTTGTTGATAAAAAAAAAACTAAAGCCATTTTCCAAGGCTTTTTAAAATAGTCAAAACTCAAGAATTTACTAGTAGTAAAAGGATATATAAACAAAACCCTGCTTTTCCTGTTACTTCAAAGTCAATAACAATGAATTGGATTTTAAATTGTTCGAAAAGGAAGAAGGACTGCGAAAGCAAGTGACAAAAGACCCACTTTTGTCGGGGAGCATTTTATTTAACGAAAAGGACTGGAGGAAAAAATAATGCTGTGTTCCATTATTGTTATCATCAACCTTCGCTGGATTTGGAATAAGATGTCCTTTTGTCAAAATAAAATTCATTCACCGTCTTTGTCGGTTTATTCGAATGCTTTTTTAAGCAGAAATGGCGGATTTTGGGATAAGTTCAAAGCCATTCTGTTGATTTCAATTCAGGAACATTTATGCACAGAAGGCCTGACAACTTTGTTTTTTTGGTGACGTCACAACTCGTGACGTCATGATTTAGGAATTATCAGCAAGAAATAGCATTATTGACTTTTGAAATTCTAATTACTGATGAAAAAATTTAATCTAGTTAGAGATTTTATTTTTAATCGAAATATTGCTAGATCATGAACTTAATTAATTGTAATATTTTTATTTCATCATGCTTGTTTAAACTAACGGTTTAGTACAATCATCGGTTCAATTCCATTAAAAACTAACTTAACTAATAGTAATAAATTAGTTAATGAATGACAACCAAAAAAATGATAAATTGGTGATATTTGAATATTTGTCATCTAAACAAATTGGGCGATATTTAATGGGACAGTTGACGGAATTGAACCTAATTATCTATCCTTATAAATTATAACCAACTTGTTTTAAAGGTAAAAGATTGGAAATATCCCAAAAATTTGCAAATCAACCAATTAAATACAATTAATACCCCCGAAACGTAGGTGAATTTTAATTACACAGAAAACAGGTACTACCAGTTGTTACAGAATAATAATAAAACAATCTATTAATGTATTAGTCAGGTTTACATTTACGAAAATATTTAAATGCATGGTATATAACAGCAAATAATTTTAATTTATCAATTTAAAATTATTTCTTTGATGTTCAAAGTTACTAAACAAACTTTACTTTGCATAAAAAATGTTATGTTCAAAAATTATTTAGGATTTCGAAATTGTTAAGTCATGTAAAATTTAGTTAGTAAAGTAGTATCAAACAATTCTCTTAGGAAACTTGATATTCCGAGTCAAGAAACATCCTGCAATGTCGCGAGCTTGCTTTGAGAGGGTTCCAACTCGAAAGACGGCCCGATCCAGTTTACCGCAGGCTTTGGCGAGCTTCCTGCTTTCGCTTGCTCTTCACCGCCAGATGCGGCACCCCAACCTGTTTGGTTACGTGGCGGTGCAATCTTGGCGGATTCATGAGCGATAAGTAGCGAATTTCGGAATCAATTTTACAGTCACACTCCGCTCCTATTTTGTGAGCTAGTTTGAGGCTATATTGAGGAATGTTCAATGCTCTTGTTTGTTAACGAAAGTAGCGCTTTAGAACCTTTTCCCGTCGAATTTTTCATGGTATTTTTTAATTAGGGGTTTTTTTAATGTTGTTTCTTACATTTTACAAGGTCAGTAAAGAAAAAATTGGTTCCGTGAAAAGAATATATTACACAAAATATTTTTGCTTAAAAATTTATGTATCTTCACAATATTTTTTTTTACTTTAAAAACAAATCCTTATTGTGGTTTTCTTTCAATTCTACTGTTAGTCATTATAAATTTTTCAAAATCGTTCTGCAAAATGGTTCTATAGAATTATATTTACTAAACCTAAACACAGATAATATATTAAATATACTCCTTTACGCATCCTAATAAAAAGAATTTCCGACCAATTATCTCTTTTAGGGAATTTGTGATGAGAAATTTTAAACACTTCTTTTACTGTCCCAAGGTGCCCCACTAGTATAGCCCTCCTTGGAGCACTTTCAATAATAGCACAAAAATTATAAATTTTATATGGAAAAACACAAAATTACACTAATTAATTCAAAACTATAATTAGTGATCTTAAATTAGACATCAAGCATATTTTACATTATTTTTTTTTACCAATTTCCTCATTTTTGTCATGTTTTTATTAGTATCTTACAAAAAAAGAACGACCTTCAATAAATATTATACTGAGATATAATTATCATATTTAAGATATATTGTAAAATAATGCAATCTGGAGCATAAATAAGGGTGTTATTTTTAAAAATCCTCAAAACAAATCTTAATGTCTCATAATTTATATATTTTTCATATTATACATGTAAAACAATCCCGTAAAATTTACGGTTTTAAACTGGCAGCTGGGTTGGTTGTGCAAAACCGTAAAAATTACAAAGTGAATCCGTAAAAACGACGGCGTTTTACCATTTTACAAGGTAAAACATCGTTGTTCTTACGGATTTACTTCGTAAATTTTTTACTGTTTTCCTTAACCCAGCTGCCAATTTAAAACCGTAAATTTTAAGGGGTTTTTTACAGTGTAAAAGTAATGAAAATTATATGTAGAAAATTTTAATCCTCTCCCATAAGTAACATTAAATTTTCAACTATTTTAACTGAGCAAGTAAGTCTGTAAGTCTATAATTATTATGCGTTGCGTCTCTAAATTTTCAGGTATTTTTAGTTTCATTAGAAAATTTTAAAATATCAAATCCCGACCAAGGCAAATATTGCGACAACATGTTCTTGAAACTAGAGAGCCTACTTGAAACCACAGGCCCCTCTCCCCCTCTACAAATAAGCGGACAAAAGAGGCCACAAATCACTCACGACAGATGCAACCTCCCACTGATAACGTTTTTGGACAGTGGACTCTTCCCACCTCCTGCCTTTCCCGCATGGCGAGGGTCGCTTCTTGTGGAAGGCTAAACAAAATCGGGAATATATTTTTTTAATGGTAACAACTCATGCAAAAAACACAATTCTCAAACATCAATTTTGCGAATGAACACCCCTTGGCGCACCCCCCTTAGCACGGTTATATGCCCCACTCCCCCCTAATACATGCAAAATAAATAGAAAACGAAAACATTATAATTTTTACGTATAAAGAATTTTGTTCAGATCTTTAACATAAAAATGGTGTATATTCTGATGAATATTGACTACTGAACAAAAACTGCAGTTTTATTTCTGCAGACCAAGTGTTTCAATTCCCTTCTAATCTAATATTCGATACCCACTAAAATGTTCGTCATTTTTTTTCTTTTCATGGATTTTGAATTCACTTGAATATTTATAGTAGTTGAAAGTATTGTTAATTTAGTGCTGACCGTTAAATATCACGTCTTTCATTACAATTTATACTCTCAGCTCAGCCACTGGCGTCGTTTACGGGAGGGGACGCGTCCTCCCAATATTTAAGACCTTTAACAGCGTCCCCCCCATACTTAAAAACAATTTTTTTAACTTCAGAAGACCACAAAATTTTCTTACAAAAATTTCAAAAACTCCAACTCTTTCAGCCTTTTATTTAATGCATTTCTTAATGTAATTCTTTGAAATGGTATTATGAAAGCAATGTAAATTTTACGTTTATGTTCATTAATTATGTGTTCCTGGCACTGGTGTCGATCCCAGGGGGGGGACGCGTCCCCCTAATTAGGAACATTCTTTAAAAACTTATTTTTAACTTATGAGGGAGACTGAAAATTTGCTGAATGTGTTTCTCCCAACTTTAATAATAAAGGATGGTGCCAGTTTACAATGGCACCTAGCATAAGAGGGGGATGGACCCGGACCCCCCCATGATTTAACACGATTTCATTTAGAATAGGTTGAGGCCAGTGGCCAGTGCTGAGAATGGGAGGAAATCACCCCAATAAAATATTTTGTTTCTAGGAACAAAAAAAAAAAAAAAGGGGTCGAGCCCCTTCATGAGTTCCAGCTACAGCACTGGTTAAAGCATAGAAAAATTGATTTTGAAATTGTCTAATCATATAACACTGAAAATGAGTTTAACCTTGTTTCTAAAGTTCAAATTTCAAAAATTTTCCGGGGAAGAAATATTATTTGTTTGTTTTATAACAAAACAAGTATTTGATATAATTAATTATAGGATATAGGTGTATTACAATTTGATTAATCAAATGATTCCATTTTCACCCTAGTTTTTCAGAAGTTTTAACTACAAATTTCTTGCAATATTTCGTTTTGTAAAACACCTTAACTTTAATTTAAAAAATAATTGTCAATGAAGGGTACATAAATTAAGGGAAGAACTAAGGTCTAAAAGGTTACTTTCGGGGCGTGGATTAAAATGTTTGAAGGGTACCTTTAGTTGTCTTTATACCACAAGAGCCTGATTTCTGGGAGGGCATTCAGGGCACACCCCCTTTCAAAGGGGTCCCCAAAATGCTTAAAAAGCTAAGAAAATGTGAAATAAGTGTAAAATAAGCTTATAAAGCTTTTGAGCAAACAATTTTTACACAGTGTTTACAGATGATTCATTTGGTTATTTAAGTCAAATAAAAAAATTTAAGTTTTATTTTAAAACATGTCGGGGGCCCCCAAATGGGTCTTTTGCCCTGGGTCCCCAAACTTTTAAGTCGGGCCCTGACCATTCGAACAGAGTTTCCCACAGGGGCGGGTCCAGGGGGGGGGCCCTGGGGGCCATGCCCCCCCCCCGAGAAACCCTAACAAATAGCTTAAAAAACACTTTCTTAATGTTAAAATTCAAAAAATTTTCTGGGGGAGAACCCCCCCTTTAATATTTTTACATCCATAGGCACCAACTTTTATAAAATATTGGGGGGGAGGGCCAGTACAAGACATTAAAAAACATAAAATTAAAAGAAACAACCATTAAGTTTACGTGCCTAATTACCTAATTTTGTATCAGATGTATAGATTAAATTTCGTTACATGTCCCTTTAAATATCGCCAAGGTGTAATATTTTGAGGTGCATTTAATGTAAAAGTTTTGTGTAATTATTGCGAGCTCGAAATAAGATGGGGGTCTGGGGGATCTCTCCCAGAAAAATTTTAGAAATTTCTCTGTTAAAAGTAGCATTTCAGCTTAATTCGAAAGTTTGGGGTCTCTCCCCAAGAAAATTTTTAAAATTTGACCCTTAAAAGAAATTTTTAACACATTCTGAGACCTTTTGTGGGTTACCCTCTCCCCAAATAACCGCTCTTGAAGGGGATTCAAACCAGAAAATATCCAAACATCACAAAATATTGGGGGGGGGGCTTAGCCCCCCTTCAGCTAACATTGGATGGGGCTCAAGCCCTCTCAAACCGGTAATACTATAGTTTTAATACGCGTATTTGCAAAAATTTTCAGGAGAGGACCCCCGGCCCTTTTCAAAATTGGGCATCTATTTATAATTTCATCCTTGAAAATTCTGTGGTTTACATGCTTTTAAAATGAGCTGAAACCTTATTTTTAGAGGCAAATTTTCAAAAATTTTCTTGGGGGCACCCCCCAGACCCCCTATTAATTTCTCATGGTTACTTATTTAATGTTTTCTCCTTGAACTTGTTTCTCTCCTCTCATTTTAGGAGTACAAGAAGTTGCCCCCTTTAGGTGTTATCCAATGGATACCAAATGTACAAAAATGAGTAGAAAAACTTCTATTTGAAGCCAAATTTCACAAAAATTTCTGGGGGAGGACCCCCAGACCCCCCCACATTTGCTTTCGAGCTAGCATTATCTGAAGAAACCTTTATAACTTAAACAAAGTTTCGCATTTTATTTATGTTATACTCGGAAAATTGGGAGCCAAACACCTCGCGAACACAAGTATTATTATGGCCTTACAAAAATGTTTCACCCCCCCCCCACTTTCTAAAACAATGGCACGGGCCCTGGATATCCTCTAAGTTACTATAAACCCCTAAAAAGCTGCTTAAAAGCAAGCACTCTTCAAAAAATTTTCTGAGGCACTGAAAATTTCGAATGTAATACCCTCCGACTTTGACATGGCCCCCCCCGAAAATCTGGTCTGGAACCGCCCTTGGTTTCCCACCACTTTATTTTAATAAGAGGTCCCATTTTTCACTCCTTCAGATTTCTTAATGAAAAGGTAAGAAAAATTAATAATTTGCATTGTATGTGTGTGAATATACAGTTGACTCCGCTTAATGTAATCACATTTGTCCAAGATCAGAACGATAACAATATCCGATTTATAATAATAACCTGTTCTATATAGAAAAGTGGCAAACAGTGTAACTCGTGTATTTGCATTACCATCACGTTTGTGTAAGTCTTGATTGGAAGCTTTAAAACGATATTCAAGTATGAATTTTGCAACTTAAACAATCTTAAAGAAATCCGAATTCGGATGACGCATTTTCAAGCAATCCACAAGTTTTCAGCAGGGTGCCCATGCCTCCCACGCCCACGTTCAGTCGCTTTCCCGCTATCGCATTCTTCGACCCTTTTCCTAGAAAAGAGACGATTGCCCCTTTAACCGAATGGGGAGGAACACCTGCTCACGTGTTTTCTTTTCCTCCTTTGTCCATTCAAGATTCATTTCCTGTGTGTGGAATCTTCTCGGGGCACAACATGCTGACCATAAACTAATCAAAGTTGATGCATGCATGGATAACTCCTTGCTTTGGCAAAACTAACCCCAAAATAAATAACTGAAAAAAGCAGTAAATTTCAAGAAACTTTGTATAATATAATTAAAATACCAACGTTTATGTATGGGTATGTTCGACGTTCCAGTAAGGTCATTGCTGAATTTCGCTTCGGCCACTGGTCTCTTTTAATTAAGGGCAGGGATTTACTTCCAGGGGATAGTACAATAGGCCTCAGGTCGCAGTGCTTGGTCCTCCGTGGACCCCCCTAAATAAGTCATAAGTCATGGGTATGTTCAGAAAATGGTGTGTGGGATTTGCATACATTATTGATGCAGTTCGTCTAATCCGTCTAAGATTTTTAATTGTTCTTTTGCAATATATGACATAATTTTGAAATTATAAATAAAGGATTAGGTAGTATATATTTTTACACATAAAATATTGGAAAATGGAAGAATCCTTGTGTGATTATCTACATACTCTTTTTAAAAATGTTATGAAAATAAAAAATTATATAACCAATAAATTTTTTTTAATGTTCACATAAGTGCGAATATAATGAAAACTATAAATACTAAATATTTCATCTGACCGCCACGAGAAAGACTCCTTTGGAAAGAGCAGTGGCGGATCTAGAACATGGGCAAGGGGGGGGCTAACTTAATCTGATTGAGGATGATAATGAAGTAACAAGCCGTGCTTTTTACAATATTCGTTAATGTCTTAAATATTGAGGGCAGTGTTGAATGTAAATGACTAGTATTTTTAAATATAACTAATTAATTAGTAAATTAAATTAGTTAATCATTAAATATATCAAAATATTAATAAGGGTGTGTCAACCGGGAGGGTTTTTTTACGATGATTTGAGTCAAATATTTTTTTTCCAAGAATATAGATCAAATGTGAATTTTCGTGTACTTAATTTCAATGTTTAGCGAATAATACATCCATCCCGAGGCATAAGGGGGGTTTGGGGGAACCTCCCCCAAGAAAATTTTTGAAAATTTGACCCTAAAAAGTTGTGTTTTGACTCATTTTTGGTCATTTGGGACCCTTTGAGTGTCACACGAAAAAGATGATTTCTTGTACTCGTTTTTAAAGGAAAAAGGAACTGTAAGATATAAGAATTTCATGGGAGTGGTTTGAACCCCCTAACCCCGTCTCTATTTTCACAGAGTAAATAGACCCTTTTAAAAGTGAATCTTATAAAAACCAGGGAGGTTACGATCTTAAAGAGGTGCTAAAGCTCATAACCTTTAAGTTGTGAAACAAATCTATAAAAATGTAAGGGGCTAAGTATTTTGGAGGTTATGCTTTGTAAGTCTTAGAAAGCTCATTGGAATCTACAAGTTCTGAATCGCATTTATATTAAAGTGCTGAAAGATAAAGATCTTGGAGGGGGCTAACGCTTTTAGGCTAAAGCTCATTAAATTGCGAACTAAATACCATAAAACATCGCAAGGAGGCTAATTCTTTATGGGGGCTAAAACTCATTGACCCCTTTAAATTGTGAATTGAATCTACACAAACTCAGGGCTAAAAGCCTTGTAGGAGCTAAAGATCATGGAAGGATTCATAAGGGTTAAAGCTCATTAAATAGTGAACCAAATATATTTAAAAACGCAAGAGGGCTAAAAGCTTTGTAAAGGCTATTGAAGAGCATTGAGGGGGCTAATGTTTCATAGGGCTAAAGCTCATTAATTTGTGTAACAGACATAAAAACGCAAGGAGGCTAATGTTTTTAGGGGCTTAAGCTCATTGGACCCTTTAAATTACGAATCAAACCTACAAACATGCAGGGGGCTAATAATTTGTAAGGGCTAAAACCTCTAGAAATCCTTAAATAGTAAATGGAGTTTATAAAAATGCAGGGGGCTAAAGATCCTGGAAGGGGCTTAATGCTTTGTAGACCCTTTGAATTGTGAAAAAGGCTACAAAAAACTGAAAAAAGTTAAAAATTTTGAAAATTTAAACAAAATTTTCTAGACTTAATTTTTTTTCTCGAAAAAGTTCAATTTTATGTAGTGTAAACTTATGTCCCAAGGGGGGGGCTATAGCCCCTATAGCCCCCCCCATAGATCCGCCACTGGGAAAGAGGGTACTACAAAGCTAAATGATAAATACACAGTTATAATATTTAGCACGATACGTTTTTTCAGCGTTTGTGTTATGTTGATTGTTACCATCACCCCCAGAATTCACTGGAATAATTAATTTCCATAACGAAACCGCCTCAATATTGTAGGACGTCAAAAGACTCGTCTAGTCAGACTACCAGTTTTTATTTAAAACATAAAGTAAACATTGTTTGCATCTTTAGACTATACCGCGCGGGCAAATCAGCTAGTATATTTATAAGATATTGAAACATCTTATTCAATAATATAATCATATTCATAAGTTTACAGCTTTCCTAAAATTTCGGTACCTTTTTTAGAAGCAATTATCAAAACTTTCCAAATTGAATTCATTCTCAACAGGGCAAATTTGAACACCCTTTGGGCACTTTTAAAGGCCTGCATAAATAATGCAAAATTAATTTTTAGAAGCTACCAAATTTATTTCACATTAAAGTTTACATTTACAACAATCAATTGAACTGAATATTTGGAACATTTATATGTTTCTTTCTTAAATTTCAGAGGTTTTTACCCTTAGAAAAATTTCAAAGAATTTAACTAAGAGATGTGTTGGGTTGTTCTAATCTCCCCCATGTACAAATGTACCCCCTTTACCCTATCTATAATATCAAAATAAAATTGCATTCTGAAAGACATTCTGAAAAAATTATTTTTTTAGCTTAAAAGAGTTGTATGTTATAAAGTAACTGTGATAAGATTGTTTTAGGTTATACAATCCCTACCTACGTTTTTTCTGTAACATTTACTTTAATATATGCTGTCCAAATAGCATATATGTTACGGGCAATGTGATAAAACGGGCATTATTAATAATGCCCGGGCAATGTGATAAATTCAATGGAATTTATCAATGAAATTTATCACTTTGCCCGCCTCCACTTCGGGCATTATTAATAATGCCCGATTAATCACTTTGCCCGTAACATATACAGTAATTAAATTTCAAGAGAGTTACAGTATTATTGCAAAATAGAGATAATTTATTAATGAAGAATAATTCTATATTCGAAGGGACCATTTATAAATTATGATAGACGTGGGACACCGTAGGCTCGAAGGGGTTAAACTTCAAGGGAATTTTTCTAGAATAAATCTTGAAAAAATTATAAAGTACGAACAGAAGTTGTCAGGTGTTTTTATCCTACTTCATTATTCAGGTTCCTCCCCCCCCCAAATTATAACATTCAGCTCTTGCAATCTTACAATTCAGACACACTCAACGCGTAATGGATCAACAAGGTGTGAAGGAATGAGAGGGCTCAGCTTTTTCTTATCAGCAGCACGCCTGAAACTGTTGCAACCCCAGTGCAACGCCAAGCCAAAGGCCAAGCTCTGACCAGTTCTCCCAAGCAACCCTGTTTTCGCCAAGTCCTCGATTTCCGCGGACGGATCAAGTAATGTCGCCAAACACACTCCGAACCAAAGCGGTGGGGACTGCTGAGTTGGAACCCTCTCAAAGCAAGCTCGCGATGTCCCAATGAAATTTAATGAATCTTAAAGCATATTTAAATAAGTTATCACACCTATAAAAAGGATGTTAGCCTTTTGAGAAAGAAAAAAAATATCACATACAAGCACAAGCTGCTGTTTCAAAGAATAAAAACTGACACTTTCGTAAAAACAGTGTTTTTAAACTATTTGATAGCTGTTAAGGATACTATTTTTTTCAACAACAACAACAGGGAATACCTTACCATTTGCACCAAGAAAAAAACTTCAAGAAGGGTAATTAAGAAAATAATTTATTTAACTTTTTAAAAAATAGGTAATTAATCAAAATTTTTTACTGCCTGGGGAAGATTTTTTGTAACTTATCGATGACCTGTTTAATGCATTCTTCAAATATTTATTATCTCTTTAAGGATTATGTTTAAAAACTATTATCATCATTGTGAAAAAAGTTATCAATGACTAAACAAACTATATTTCTTCAGAGGTTTTTGTGTACTGATTTTTCTAAATTCAATATTCTATCAGCGTTGATTTTTCTTACCGAAAATTTTAATGTATTGTATCAAATGGGAATTTTGCTTGACCAGGCAATAGTTAATTGCATTTTGTGTTATATTAAAATGATTACACCCTTTATTAAAATAATTAGAATATCCTAAAATTACAGATGATGTTTAAATAGATTAACATTCTATGTGAAATTTGATTCATTTTATAAATATTTATTTAAACTAATTACATATATAAATCGGTGTACTGGCCTAGTGGTTATATAGAATCTGGGGTTCGAATCTCCACTTGATCATGGATGTTAGTTTCTGTCCTTGTATGGGATGAATGAGTGCGGCCTTCTCTAAAAAGGGGTTGTGCGAGCGAATGTGTGCATGGCGCGTGTAGCAGCGTGGTTGATTTTTACGACATTTCATGGGTCTAAGATTAATAATCCAGATACCTACTACTATCTGCATAAACATTGCTTGCAATAATTTATACTTCTTGTTAACACATTATTATTATTATTTTGTTAATTAATTGAGACCAGTCTTACAAACGTATGATATTTAAATATAATAAATTCTATTACACGCGTATTCTACTTCAACTTCAAAGTAAATACACCATGTCCAGAAATCGACATCTATATGAAACTACAAACAATGGAATTTAGTATTAGAATATAAGTTTAACAATATTTAAACTGTTCAACAAAATTCTATTAAAAATTCACTTAAACATGTATGCTCTCTTAGTTTTGCTTGTCCATCTTCGTGTTTTTCTTTATGTGGTTTTAGTCGTTTTTTGCATTAGTATCTGTATAAAAATATTGCTTGCAATAATTGATAATTCATGTCAATAAATTATTCTTATACTTCTAGAGACCAGACTACATATATGATATTAAAAATACAATAAATACTCTCATACGTATTGTATTTAAACTTCAAAGTAAATACACCATGCCCAGAAATCGATATCTATACGAAACTACAAACAATTGAATTTAGCATTATTAGAATCTAAGTTTAACAACATTCAAACTTTGTTCAACGAAATTCACTTAACGCATTCCCCAAAAGTTAAACGTCAAAGGAGAAGAAATGCGTCGAAAAGTCTTAACTGCAGAACTTTTAAAAACCGAAAGAGACTCACTCAAGGTATTTTAATGGAAAAGGGGCATAAGTCAATGGAAAGAAGTAAAATGCTGATCAGGACCGTTTTGATTCAACAACATTTTCTTCTGAGGTACCTCCTTACGAGTACTTTAAATTTTCGATAACATAGACAGGGTTATTTAATTTTGGCGCACTAAATTTAAAAGCTATATAAACAATGTGAATTTCAAGTAAAATTATAGGTTCTGAGGGTCATCCCCCATAAAAGATTTGGAAATTTCTCCCTTTAACTCATTTTGAGACCCTTATAGTGTACACCGAAATAGCACCGCTCATTGTAAGCGGCAGAATTTTCAAGGAAAAACAAAAAGAGTAATTTAGTATAAATAAATTTCCATAATCAAATTTCACGAATCAGGAAAATGAAGTTTAAAAATGTACCCCACAGGCCCGAGTTCCCGGGTTGGGCAAGGCAGACTCAGTCTTTCTTCCCTCCGGGATGGATAAAATGAGGTCCAAGTTCGCTTGGAGAAACAATCGGCTTTGGCCTCACAAGGAAACGTTCTCAGTCTAAACTCACAAAAACGGACTAAAATTTTACAGGGGTTAGTAGATGAACACTTACTGTGAAAATATTAGAAGCGGAATTTCATTGGGTTCTGAATTGCCGAATCCATTCAGTTAGCACCACTTGGCGTGCATTTGATGAACCTTTTTGATTGGCGGATTTAAACTGCTTCAGAGAAAACGCGGCCAGTTCATTTAAGAATTTGGAGGCGGTTTCTCTGCATTTCTCTCCTAGTGGGTTTGCATTTGGCGTTAAAAATTATGATTTTGAAGAATTTTTTACAGTCCTTCTACTGTAATTCCGCAGCTAATTTTTTCACAGTACGTGTTTTGAGTCATCTACTAACCCCTGTAAAATTTTCCCCCATTTCTGTGAGTTTAGCCAGCGAACGTTTCCTTGTCAGCTGACTGTGACTTTCAGTCACACGTTCTGTAACAGCTCTGCTCACAGCGTCACAGCCTCGCCCAGTGAGTGGCTGGTTATACTGGAGAGTGAAGGCCTAGGTACTTCAAGTATCACCCTCTGACACTTACGCCACTTTCCCCCTAAATAGCTCACTTAACCTTCTCTTTCCTTAGAAGCCGTTCTTTCTCAAATAAGCGATATATTCCGAATGGGGCGCCCTAATTGAAGTTGTCGAGCGAAACAATTAATTAGTTCCCATTCTGAAGTCTCTTTTTTTCTGCTCGATTTTCGCTTTGAAGAATCCTTCGATTCGTAAATAGTTACGATGCAGATGCGTAAACAACTCTGTGAAAGGTTTGAGAATGGAATTAGATTTACCAGATGAGAACGTTTTTTTTTTTACCGAGTTTTGTTAAAAAAAAGTATGATTGTAGTTAATTAACGGCATATGAATGTTAAAGTTGGTGCCTCCATCTGTATGTTCCATGAAACAGATTCGGATAGGTTTTTTTATATGTACAGGGGGTGCTTTACTGACATCAATTCCAAATCCCGAAAACTATTACAGAAACGAATCTTTCATCCGAAGGGTACATACTTCCAAAGGTATAGTACTTCTATCTGTAAACATTTGGGATTTTGGAGCATAAGATTACGTATCACTATAGCAAAATTAATGGAAAAATTCAATCAGAAAGTTAAATGAGTTCCTCTTTAAGATTTAGGTTCTGTGGCTAGGGATAATATAACTTTTCAGGAAAAAATTTTAATCAAACTTCATTTATATAAATTGTATTTCTATGAATAGTGTTGGGAACTAGTGATCTTGGGAAATAGTTATTCAATTTAAAGTTTCACCCCGTAACTGGCAATTTATTATTGTTGCCAACTGCTAAGAAACAGTGATTGTTGTAAATAACAGTTTTAGTTTTTGTTAATAAAGATGTTGTAATACTTTCAGTCTGTACAAATTTAAAGATTAACTTTTATTTCTATGGATGGAGCGATAACTTAACTAGGGGATAGTGGCGTTCAGTCATTCTAGCGTTTTTAGCAAAACTGTTCATTATTTCATGTGTCAGAAATTTTGAATACACATTTATGCATTACTCAAAAGTCCAAAATGTAATCGTCATGCCTTAAGCGACGATATACAGGGTGTTTTAAAAGTCCCTTTCAATGCTTTTAATTTGAAAAGAACGTCTCCCCTAGGGAAGTGAGGTCTACCCCTAGGTAAGTGAACCTAGAGAATCCATTGAGATTAATTTTTAATTACTGAACAAGTACTTAGGTGTAGCTCTGAATGTGTCATGCATCGTTATAAAACCTTTAATTACTCATTATTAAATTATTATTTGGAATCACTTAGGCCATTTTTATTCTACCCATCTGATTTAATGACACAAAATGACCGAGTAACACACCTTGGAATTTATTTTGAGCTTTCATCTTCTATTATACGCTCTTTATTCATTCAAAAAATCAACGAATTAAACGATTTATCCATCAAACTCCCCAAAGATTATAACTACTACTTCTAAAAAGAACTCTTTACCATCCATTCCATCAGTCATCGGGGAAAAAAAGAACATTCTGACGGACGGATCAAATCCAGTGGTGCGGAACACCCCCCAAAACACAAAACCCCACCTACCTCCAAAATAAAACTATTAATTCTCTCCTCCTCGAGGGCAAATCCACCTTTTAAGAAAGTGCAACGAAAACACTTAAGAGACAAAAAAAAATTAAGACATCGCGCAGGAAAAAAACCAACAATGAATCATCAACTAGTCACGTCTACAGGAATTGGAATAATGAATAATGCATGGGGCAGACTCGGGTTACAAAGTAAGGGTAAACGTACCCTCCATGTCAAACGCCCATTTTTACTATTCCCTTTTAAATAAATAATAATAATAATAATATGATTTATATCGAACAGGAAAGAAATGGCGAGTTTTAAGACGGTCGCTTTTTGTTAAAGAGTATAGGGAATGGAGGTTTAAACGATTTCTTTTGTTGGCCGGTAATCGTGATGGGAAAAACGGATGGAAGTGTGGGATAAGTGGGAGAAAAGAAGAGTTTAAGTGGATTTTTCGGGAGTTATTTTTTTTTTTTAGTAGGGGGAAATAGTTAAGGATTTTCCATCGCTCTTTTCGATAGGGAATAATGGAGTTTTTGAAATAAAAATAAGTCTGGCTATTCCCACGAAAGTAACAACTAAACTCTACTCTAATCTCGCTATTTCTGAAAAATTAATAGTTAAAATTAAAGCAAAATACTTAAAAGTAGCAGCCTGGATTCGAACCGGGGACCATTTGGTTACTAGGTGCACACTCTACCACTAGGCCATCGGTGCTGATGCCAGGAAGGATAAATGTCATAATTTTAATTAAAATACGTAATAACAAACTCCTATTACTGTGCATGCTTCAACCATCGTGGAAATAACAACTTCGTTTTATTATTTCTCTAATCTTTTTATTCTCTTAACTAGTATTATTTGGTCACCTAAATGGACCAAGAGGTAGGTCCCAGGCGACTATGTGTATTGTTCTTGCGTTATATTTGTTTCTAAATAAATAAAAGAGCTCTACACATGTTCACACTCAATACTCATGAGAGAAACATCTATAAAAAATGCATTACATGAATTCTAGCCCCCCCCCATTCTAAATTTGGTATGATCTGTGCTACTAGGGGACACTGACGATTTATAACTGGATGAATAACACAAAATTACCAAAAGAAAACACACCAAAGCGAAAACAATGAGGCAGAAATTATTAAAGAAAAAGAAATTCCACAATTTTCTTCATCCAGGTCCAATTGATTCGGTCAAAAGAAACCGACCCTCCCAGAAATATTCCAGAACGCGACAAAAGAACACCGCTCGCCAATAATATCGTCTGCGCCCGAGGGCAGATGACACGCCTCTTTGTTGCCCGGGTAGATTGTGTTTGCCAATACCGGACCAGCAGGGCAAAGAAAAGGGAGGTCTCTATTTTCAGAGTCCTCTGCAGGGATTTTTCTCGCTGGCACACTTCTTCAGGAGTTAAGGGGGACGTTCACAAAACTACCAAACTATTTCCTAAACATTAGTTAAGTAAATTCTATTATGTTGCCCAATATGCGATTCGCTGGGTTCTGCACCCCTGACGACGTGGCTCAGCGATCGCGTGTATTTGTTTTTGGTTTTTCTAATTTTCTTGTCTTTCGATTTAATTTTCTGGGACAATCACAAAGTTTTTCCGAAATTTTTCAAGGTCCAAACACTCCTAAATTAATCCTAGGATGGACAAAATTAAAAAATATCACAAATAAATGTCAAAAATATGGTGAAGAAACGGCAAAAACAGAAATTTATTCCCATTCTTATTATTTTTTGTAAAAACTAATAGTTACTTATCTTAAATTATACTTAATACAAAGTCTAAATCAAAAGAAAAATATGTTTGTGCCTAGTGTTATTCCTAGGATTTTTTTGGAGGAGTGAAATTGAATTATGAGGAGTGAAATACGGAAATTGCATGAACTACAAATACAGAGACACCAAAAAAAAAACCGCAATCAAACTCCCTAAGCATCAGAACAATAAATGAAGAAAAAATACTATGGCTGTATGAAAACACAATTAAAAAGTATGATAATTAGGGTGTCGTGGCTTTTGGCAATTAGCTTTGGCCAGAGGTCGGTCGAAAATGTCTTCGCTGAGATCAGTTGGTGTTTTGTTATATATTGGTTATAAGTTGGTGTTTTGAGTAGAAAAATATTATTTGTTGATTTCGGTGGGTCATGCGGTACATTTTTTATTTTTAAGCTAAACCTTTGTGGAAAAATTCAAAGAGTGAAAATACTCCTGACTTGTTTTTTAAAGAGTATTTCTGATTTTCAAGGAGTGAAATACTCTCTCAGAGGAGTTAAAAATATCTCTGTGCCCACCAATAATTTCTGTTGGAGGTAAATTAGCAATTATACTCTGTTCCTCGATAGTGAACAGTCCATTTCCTGAGGCTGTGGGAAGCAAAAAATTTATTTTTTCCCACCCCAAGTCATAGTGTCCCCATCCTACCCCAAAATAAAACTATTCGAAAATATTTTTTTTTTACAAAAAACACACTGGCTTTTAAGCTTAACTGTTCATTCATAAAGGATATATAATTGAGTTAACAAAACACAAAAAATAATTAAGCGAACAAAAAGAGGAGATTGAAAATTTACTTTAAAAGTCTGAGTAGTTATTTACTTATTCTGACACAGTGAAACAATCTTTTTCATTCACAAACTCTTAGGTTCTTGCAGCAAAAATGATAAACAGCACCAAGTATGAAACAATGATACCTATAACTGGTGGAAGACTCATGAACTAAAAGTAATTTTATTTTTAAGAATTATTGAAGGGGTCCCATCCTACCCCACTTAATTATGTTATGTAAATAAAGCAATTATTATTATTATTATTATTAATAGAACAGCTTTTTACAAATGTCTAAGAATTTTCTCTCCAATTTGTAATGGTACTCTTTCCTTGATATATTTTTTTCTGGTTAGATCAATTGGACAGTTTTCACTACAGAGTAGATCATTATAATGCCACACTATTGAAACTGATATCAATGTCAAATTTTAAAATGTTAAAAAAAATTCCAGGGTCCCAAACTCTTTCTATGGAACCCCAAGGGGCCCTGAACCACCTATTGGAAACCACTGCTATAGCGGCCTGGCTGGTGCGTGCCAGATCCAATAGATTTTCTAAATAAATACATTAAACTTAAGAAAAGTTAAGTCCCATAATATTGTTTATACTATACCTTCAACAGAATATTACAAGAAAAAATGCAGTGAAAAAGTAAGACCAAAAATCAGTTTTAAATAAAAGAGTTAAACAATATTTGATTAAATATTTTTTTTTCAATTTCTGACTTATAACAGGTAAAACACTTGCACAATGAAAAAAACTTTTTTGTTTAATAATTTTTGTGCCCCAATATGAGTAAATATAATGAATAACCTAAGAGAATTTAACTGGGAAAAATGTATCATAAACTGTAGGTACTTGAGGGAATCATTAGAACAAGATATAAAATGTGGTTACAAAAAAAAACTACTCAAAATTTCTGCTTAAACTAAACCAATTTTTATTATTAGATATATTTCATAAACAATCATTTCAATAATATATATTTATCAAGAAGATGCAGTTTTTATTGAACTGATATATGAAAAACACATTGAACTCATAAACAATATAATAAGGCCCAAAATATTGTGTCTATGGTACCTATACTTTCAACAGTTAATTTTCTTTTAAAATAAATTGCAAAAAAAATGCAGTAAAAATAAGTTTTAAATAAAAGAGTGAGTATATCTGTAGTTTTTTAAGAACAATATTTGAATAAATATTTTTTTTCAATTTCTGACTAAGGTAAAAAAAAGTATAAATCTTGAAAAATAAAAAAACCTTTCTTACCACTTCATGTTTGTGCCACAAAATTAGAAAATATCATTAAATAACTTGAAGAATTTAATTGGAAAAAAAATCTATCATAAACTGTAGGTACTTCAGGGAATCATAAGAACAAGATATAAAATGTGGTTACAAAAAAAAACCTACACAATATTGCTTTTTAAACTAAACCAATATTTATTATTACATATCATTTAATAAAAAATCAAATTATTTCACTAAAATATATACATAGATCATAGATTAGAATATGTAGTTTTTATTTAACTCAGGGCATGAAATTTCAGCTCTAAAGGTACTAGCGGCTAGCCAGACTAAAATTTTTACTCGCCACTACTTTGGATTCATATTTTTTTTTTTATTTTAAAAAATAGTGTTTGCAGAAGCATTATGGAAAGTAAAACTTTAAAAGAATGTAAAATTAAAGTACACTGCAAAAAATAATAAAACTTACTATTTGATATCAGGTCTTAGAAGTTGTTACATACCCCCTTATAGCCATCTATGAAAAGTTTCTTTAGAGAGGGTCATACCATTAATGGAAATTCTGAGAAAATTCTGTACTGTTTCAGTCTGCGCTTTTCTGCCTTTACAATGGCAAAATTTTCACAGTCGATTTTGCTTTGATTATGGGAAGAAAACGTTTCCTTTTTAAAAGGTCCGGAAAAACCATTAATCCACTTTATGTCCACATTACTGGATGGCACTTCCTGACAAACTTTACACAATGCAAGACTATCATTATACAACAAGAGCCGCTCGATTGAGGTTCCTTGATTTGGACATTTTTTATTTTAAACTCAACATTTTTTGGGGGGAAAAGAACTTTCTCGCCAGCCTTAAATTTTTGGTCGCCAATGGCGAACTGGCGAGTGGAAATTTCGCGCCCTGATTTAACCGATATATGAAATGGACAAAAGTGGTAAATTTTAAACATTAGCAATATCGATAGCAATAAAAAATCCTTACAGAGGATTGAGTTTTCCGAGAAAACCTTTTTCACCGAAATAAGTCAGAGTTTCCGCAACCAGTATAGGATCGCTCTTCAACAAGCTTTTCCATCCTTTGGATCCCAAAACTTCATTGAAATTGTTTAATATGAAATTCCGGGACACGGGGTCCAGCTCGTCATCGTGGTGTCGGTGGGCAAGCGACAGGATGTCGCACACGTTCGAAATAGAGACGTTGTCACACAAGAACTCAGCACATTCCTTCTTGAGGGACGGAACCTGGTACTTGTCTGCCGCGTAGTAGAGCTTGAGGGTTCTGTCACACTCCAAGTCCTCCACGGCCCCGGTGTAGAGGTAGGTCAAGAAGCGGGAGAGGGTAGAGGGGTCCAGGTCCTCTATGTCCACTTCATTGGTCGCTGATTCTTTCATGTCAGTGGCGAACATGGACTTAAAGACAGGGGACCGGGCACTCAGGATAGCCTTGTGGACCGGGAATGAGACATTGTCGCACTTGAGGGTGATGTCGGAAAAGTCCTGATCCTGGAAGAGGCACATGAGTTCTTTGGACAACACTAGTAGTACTGAATCGTCTGGCATGTCGGAAGTGACGGAGGTTTGGCTTCCGGAATCTTTAGTGAGAACTGCCACCGAATCCTTGTTCGAAGTGTCAGGATCAGAAAAGCAGAGAGTGTTATTTGGCTCAATGCTGACACTGCTGTAATCACATTTAACGTAAAAGGGACTATTAATCTTCTCTCTGGTCTTCAAACAGAAAAAGAGGGAAATTCCTTTCCCGAGTACTTCGCTCTTGTCCAGGGAATCGGGGAATGTCCAAGGACTGTTGTCGCGAAAGACGTGTTCTTTCTTTGCAAAGTTGACGCCATCGCTTAAACTCATGCTCATCTCAACAACAAAAGGGTTTTTGATCTCCGTTATTGGCGTGATCGTAAAATGAATTCTATTGTTCTGAGAACAGGTTTGCATTATTTGCATTCTAGCAAGGTTGTCGTTCGGGGATAATTTAAAGTAGAAAACGTCTAATTTTTCATTTGATTTCACCTTTTCAATCCAACTTGAATTCAATTTCAATATTTTATAAACATTTATGGTTGTACACAAGCGTTCTTTATAACCATACCAATTCCTTATCCGCAATCTCACAGTGATGAAATCCTGGCTCTCTCGGATTCGGGAAAGCACCTCTTCGAACTTGGGTCCGGGAGGAAGTTTTGGTTTAGAGAACACCTTCCATACTACAGCCACCGGTTGCTTGGGGCAGAGCAGGGATCCCTCAGAGGAGTGGAAAGAGAGGTCTCCAGAAAAGTCTATTCCTAAACCACCTAAGCGCACTACGAGATGTTCCTCTCGACCACCCTTCGGGTACAGTTCCATGTTGTAGCGATGTCCCATATAGTGGAACTCGGGACTCTCAATGCACTCAGCGTGAACTTCCGCACACCAGTGGCTCAAGTTCTCGATACTCCATTCAAAAACAATAAAGCCCGTTTCCGCCCCCATAGCTCTATGCTCCATATCGAACTGTTTCCTTTTTTTTTTTATTAAAACGCGAGCGAAACGCAGCTGCAGAACCCGAAGTAAAACCGACCTCTGCCCGCCCTAAACAGACGATGAGACGGAAAGAGCTGAAAGTAAGCGGAGCGAGAGTGGAAAAGTGAATGAATCCTCCCCAAGGCCGAAAGGCGGCTTTATATGCATCCGGCAAATGCGGCAAAATCGCATGCGATTGCGAATTTCTTTCCTATTTTTTGCACTGTCGGGAAGGACCAATAGGAAGCCTTGAAATCTGCCGCGCCGAGAGAAAGCTGCCGGAATCGCCGCATTCGCATCAAGCATTCGCATCGCGAAATGAAAAATGTAAACAAAAGAAATGCGACGGGCCCGACGGGCCACAATCAAAAGTAAGTAAATTTTTATATAATTTGTTAAAATTCACATTATCTTTGTCTTTTTACTTCTATTTTTACTAGTTTTGATTTAAAGGATTTGATAAGATATGTTTGATGCTTGTTTCTGAGTTATTGTTTACTTACAGTCATAAACTTTCTATGGCAAACAAGTTTCATATTACTTTTTAGGTTAAGTTTTTTTGTCTTTAGTAGATTTAAGGAACTTCTTTTTGAAAGACAACTTGTTAATTTTAATTCCGTGTAGTGTTTGAGTGGTACCAAGAAATCAACTGCTTAATGCTTGTCTTCGAATTCTCACACACAAATATAAACACGTCTAGTTGAGTTAAAGTTTTACATGTTTTTGTGCTATTCTAATGTTAAGTAAACTTTCATTGCAGATAAAGGGAATTTACATCATTCTGAAAGTTAAGAGTGAAAGTTATCAGTGAAAGAAAATTCGAGATGTGCTGTATATGAGATGTTGACAGTGCTGCAGTAGTTGATATGGAAGTAAGTAGTTCTTATGTTTATTTTCATTCCTATACACATATAGGTATTATACAACCTCAATTCCTATTTCATGCTTGTCATAAATTTCTGACTTTCGGGGGGATATATCTCCAACCCCCCTTGGTTTCTATCCGAACACAAGGTTTTGCATTATACTTTATTAAACATTTTTGTGTCTAGTAAGATTTGAAAAACTTCTTTTCTGACTCAATTTGTTGGTTTTATTTAATTCCTTGTAGTGTTTGAGTGTAATGTTCGTCTTCAAATTCTAGAATACAAATATAAACACATAGTTGAGTTAAAACTAAGAACTGTTATACATGTTTTGTTGCTACTATGATAATACACATTGATAGTCACATTGTTAAATGAAACTGTACGATGATGATTCTTTAATTTAACTGTAAAGGGGCCCACAGACGAGCAACTTGGTCGTCAACCGGGTTGTCAATTTGAGCAAGTTTTCAACCAAGTTGGCCGTCTGTAGGGAAGTAGATGATTGAATTTCAAGTTGATGATCTGATCATCAACTTGGTGGGCGGAGCTTAATCGGAACATGTTATTAGAAAAATAAAAAAAAACTAAGCATTAAAAATTAAAATAATATAATTCTAACTCGAGAGAATAATTAAATAAAATATAATTTTGCATTTAAAGTATCAAAATATATTAATTTGTTACAATCTGATTAATTTTTTCTTCATTGTTTACATTCTGGTTGACGACCAGGTTGGCCGTCTGTGGGAAAAGCATCAACCTGGTTGACAACCGGGTTGACGACCAAGTTGCTCGTCTGTGGGCCCCTTAAGAAGAATTTATATTCATCAAAACTTCAGGGACCTTGTTAATCAAAAGTTCGTTATTTAAAAAAAATTCTGCAAGACTTCCAAGTTGTGCAACTAAATTATCCCAGTCTGCACATGTCTCGCCAATCTGACTTCATGACTTCATTCTCACTTACAAATATACACACCTAGTTGAGTTAAAGTTTTACATGTTTTTGTGCTATTCTAATGTTAAGTAAACTTTTCATTGCAGATAGCATGGAGCTGCATCATGCTTAAAGTAAATAATTATCAAGCTATGCAGCGATGTCTGTGAAAGTGCCCCATTCAATTGATTCCTGCCCTATTAGTTGAAAGATGTCTTGTCTGCACTTGGCTTTATAAAAGTGAGTAAATTTATGGTATTTTTTCACTCCTATACACACATGTATTATACAACTTAAATCAGTATTTTTCAATTAGCCCGGCACATGTCCAGACTTGGATATAAAACAATAAACATTCGACAGTCACATTGTTCACCAAAACTGTATGATGATTCTTTAATTTAACAGTAAAAAGAATTTATAAATCAAAATCTTAGGAAGCTTGTTAATCAAAAGTCCGTTGTTTAAAAAATTTCTTCATAACTCCCCATATTATCCAAGTCTGCACATGTCTCGCCAATCAGACATCATCAACAACATTTTACAAATTACAAAATTTAATATTGTTTTAAGCAACACTGTTGAGATGTTTCAATTATTTCATTTTGTCCGTTTTATTTTTTCGGTGATTTATCTTATATCCCCTTCGATAATTTTTTTTTTCTAGCCATTGGATCTTGAATTTCTCAAACTTAAAATAACCGAGAGTAGTGTTCTGTCCCACATTTTGAAAGTTTTTTGAATATTGCTCGATAGAAATGTTAGTTATTGAGATATCTATTATACCTAACTTAATGAGTCTTGATCTGTGTTGATAAGGGGACATCCATAAATTACGTGAGGTGTTTTTTCCAAATATTGGACCCCTTCCTCCCCTTTGCTGAGATTTTGCCAGACTCCTCTTCCCCACAAATTCATACATGATATTTTCTTCAACTTTTTAATGAATAAATGTCTTTGAGATATGTTCTAGCCACGTTTGTTTCGTCTTTTTAGCATGAAGCCTAGCATATACGCTGCAAAAGTTTTGATAAAAATCAATGTTGAATTAATAAAAATTATTTTCTTATATATATTTTGATTATCATGACTGACTGGCTAATGTTTTGCTGTTGTAACTAATTTGTCCAGTTTTCCTGAACATGTGCTAACAGATCAAAGAAAAAATAATTATTTTTTAAACTAAAAGTTGATGGGAGATTTTAATTTACTTCCCCCTCCCCCTTGAGATTTTGCTGGACCTCCCCTTTTTGACTTTGTGTAATTTATGGATGTCCCTTAATCAATGCATTAAATCTTAACAACTAATTTCTGCCATATTCACAGCCATCAGTGTCAGTGTTAAATAGCATCTAAAGAAAAAAAAATTAGCTTTTCGCTGTCTCTGATTAGTGGAATCCTTCGTTGACCAAGGATTTAACACCGACGGCTATTAATATGGCAGTTGGAGATGTTTCGAACACATGGTTGTTGTCAGTTGTACCTCTTGTAATTTTTTAAATTGAACACCAACCAGTTTGAGCTAAACAATTTTGTGTCACTGTGGACAGTGCCCCCCTTGGACCCAAAAAATGTACTCAAAACGAGTTAAAACCCTACTTTTACAGGTAAAATTTTAAAAAATAATCTGGGGGAGTACCCCCATACCCCCAGCGATACCAAAAGGGGATCTTGAGTAATACTACGTATTTGAAAATCCCCAACATTTTGACTTTTTTCTCAAAAGGTAAAGGTGATGGTCTGGAAAAGTGACCCCCCCCCCTTGGAGTAGTGCGGGATCAGCGCCTGGAGCTAATATATTTGAACAGGCTGGTTTCTCGAAAACTAATGAGCTTCAAATATGCACTTCATGCATTCCTTGCAATTTTTTAGGGTTACTTGATATTTTTAATTTTTATTTTTTTAGGTTCTATTGCTTAAAGGACATATTCAATCTTATCATATGGCATTTCATGATCATGCTGTGTATTGCTTGTGGAATTTGCTTCATCTACATTTATTAAAAATAAATTGTGTTAATAAACTCAATTTTATAATTTTCATATTCTGTAAATTTAAAAATGTGGAAATTCAAGGTTAATAAGAAAATGTATACTAGTTTATTCAATTAAACTTCTATGTTTACAAAAATATTTATAAATTCGTAGATTTGATGCTAGTGAAGTATGTTTTGGTGTATTTTTTATGTCATTTGTATGGTTTCATGTAATACTCATATTAGTTTCCTATGCTCTTTTGTAATATTAATTGAACAATTTATATGAATATGAAAGTTAACATTTCAATGTAATTTGATTGTATGTAATAAAAATTCTTGATTGAACTTCAGTTTTGGAAATTGTTTCCTTCTATTAACATATGCATGCATATATTTCAACAGAGAAATAATGTAATAGTAATTCAAATGCTGTAATCATTATTATTTTACCACCCTTTGAAGGCTGCACAACATTTATTCTGAATAGGTTTAATATTTTGTATAATTTTTTAAAAAGCAGATATGTGCTGGCAGAAAATTGAATTAAAAAATCCCATTATTTTTTGCATAGGTATATGATTAATCCTATATATGTTTAATCCTTTATGGTATTTTTGTACTAAATTGCTACAAAGGGTTCTTATTAAATTGGAAAAAAAAACATTTGTGTTATAAATAGCTGAAACAGTATTTTTTGTAAACATTAGCAAGGTAAGTATCTGAATCAAAAACCTTTCCTTAATTAATTGTGTAAATATCTTCCTGTATTTTTTTCATAATTAATGTTATTATCTCTGGTCTTTATATTTTAATAAAAAATGTTCTTGAAGGGAATAAACTAGCAATTAAATTAAAGAGTAAAATTAAATACTGTTCATATTATTAATTTAAAATACTTAAAGTGGAGAGCTTGGGGCTTCAACTTCCATAGCCTCCCCAAGTTAAAACAAAATAACCCTCTGGAAGAAATCATTCTAGAGTTCAGAAATTTCTACAAAAGGATGTAATGAAAAAAAATAGGAAGATTGTGAGGTTAGTTTTATAACCAAAGCTTTAAAATTCATAGACGAATTTGAGTAATTACAGTATTTGTAATGAAAAAGTAGAAACTGTTTAAAGGCAAAATAACATAAATTACTATTCTCGTCCCAGAATATGATTTTTTACCCAATGTAGAAAAATTTTATTAAAAATAATTAAGTTATTAATTTAGGAGATAAATATATGCTAAAAATTTATAAATTTCAAATTTACAGAGAATTTTTTTTTTAGTTTTCCATGAGACTATCTGATCTGAAAAAAAATATTTTATTTCCCTCAACAGCTGAAAAGTTTTAAAAATCAAAAATTCAAATGATTTTAGTAAAAAAAATTAAATTTCCATCTTATTTGGTTTTGAAAACTTAATTAATTTCGTGATGCGCTCGACAACTTGAGAGCATCAAAATTTGTGAACAACCACCTCTTTCATAGAACATTCATATTTTAATTCGTTACACATCGAATTAATTTATTCGTCGAATACAGAAACCAAAACTAGAGTAGCGGAAATCGCACCGCACGAACCTGCGACACGATCGCACTTGCCGCACGGAGCCGACGCGTACAGACACGCGTCAAAACGTTCACAGAAGTTGGCGACTCGCAGGAAAAAATCTTCCGTCGCAGTCGCAAACGCCGCACTTGCCGGATGCATATAAAGCCGCCTGAAGTCTGGCGAAAGCGTACGGGTAGAGAGACCGGTTGCCACCGAGTCTCCACGCGTCGCTAAAAAGGTACGGGTAGAGGTTGTTCGAGCCGTTCGTCAGTCAGTGAGAAGGAACAGAAGCGAGCGCGTTCTTTGGATCTTCTTTCTTTCTCCCCTTAAAAAAAATGGTTTTCTATGCCACAGCTTCCTTTCTGCGAAACAACGAATATCTTGTGACGTCGAAAGGTACAAACAGCGTTTCAAACATCCGTGTGGGTCATGCATGTATCATACCAAGTTTCGAGTCTTTAACACCCTGTAGATTTCGCTGTGCGTTGATATTATTATCATTAATATTATTATTTTTATGTTTTAGTGACCATGTCTGACGTGGAGTTCATTGCTGAAGTATCACCAACACCATCTTTAGCATCAACAGAAGTCATCATAGATGACTGTGAATGATGATGACTTTTTTATCGCGCGTGGTTTTTTTTTTACCACAAAGTAAAAGTTGCACTTACTCGCTCTCTAGATCCTAGAGATCCTAGACGAGACGAACATCTCGTGGTGCGCCTCTGTGGTGTCCATTGTGACTTTTCTGGTGACCTCTCTTTCTATTCTTCTAACGGAGTCCTGCTCTGCTCTTAATGCAAAATGGGAAATAATGACACTAGAATTTCCTCCCGGACCCAAGACGTGCTCTCCCGAATCCGGGAGAGCGAGGACTGTGAAATGTCGGATTTATAAGTCGCGTTATTTAGAACAGCGAATTTGCACAACCATAAATGTTTTTAAAATAACATTGAAAATAAATCCCAGGTTCATTGAAAAGGATAATAAATCAGATGGATCCAAAAGAAGTTTGCTACGTTACATTTTCCAGGAATTACAACCTTACAGGCATGTATTTAAGGAGCTGTTGTGCGAAAAACACAGTTTGTTTCATGATCCAACCACGGTTTTTGTATACAAAAAAGTTTCGAACAACTTTTTTATCGCGCGTGTTTTTTTAAACCACGAATTAAAACTCTACGAAGTCATTCTGGCGTTGGGATGTCAAAAGAGAGATAATGCGAGTACCCTTTCGCTGTTGAGATACGCATGAGTTTGACGAAAAGCGGCGGCACCGTTGACAGGTGTCCAAAGAAAGAACACGTCTTTCGGGACAAAAGTCCTCGGACATTTCCCGATTCACTGGAGATGAAAGATTTACTTGGAAAAGGCATTTCCTTGTTTTTGTGTTTAAAGACAAAAAACTATAGTCAGAGTCCCCATTAATTATGATCCCAGAAATGTCAGCATTGAGTCAAATAACACTCTCTGTTTTACTGAGAAAAAAACCCCCTACGGATCCTGTCACTTCTAAAAAGTCTGAGGATTCGGTGGCGGTGCTCACTAAAGATTCCGGAAGTCAAACTTCCGACATGTCAGACGATTCAGTACTACTAGTGCTATCCAAAGAACTGATGTGCCTCTACCAGGACCAGGACTTTTCTGACATCACCCTCAAGTGCGACGGTGTCTCGTTCCCGGTCCACAAGACTATCCTGAGTGCCCGGTCCCCTGTCTTTAAGACAATGTTTGCCACTGACAAGAAAGAATCAGCGACCAATGAAGTGGACCCCTCTACCCTCTCCCGCTTCTTGACCTACCTCTACACCGGGGCCTTGGAGGAATTGGATTACGACAGCGCCCTCAAGCTCTACTACGCGGCCGACAAGTACAAGTCCCTACCCTCATGAAAGAATGCGCAGACTTCTTGTGTGACAACGTATCTATCGACAACGTGTGCGACATCTTGTCCTTTGCGGACAAACACCAGGACGACAAGTTGACGTCCGTTGCCCACGAATTTATTCTGAAGAGCTTTAACGACGTTTTGAAATCGAAAGAATGGGAAAGTCTGATGAAAAATGAACCTTTCCTGGCTGCCAAAACAGTTACTCTTTTTGCGCAGAGCGATCACGTCGGGAAAATCAATTGGTAAGTACTCTGCTGTTTCTTGACATTTTAATCACGAAATATCACATTCGCCTCCAACGTATCTGCAAATGGAGAAATTTTTTACTATATGGGGGAGCTAGAGGGCAAGTCTTCTTGCTTAGTTAGCAATTACTCATTAATATTACCATGGCAACATATCTAAAAGTCTTTCCCCCAAGCTTTCCTATAGTGAAAATTCTTTGCAGTTACATCGTTCTTCCTCCTGATATATTATGAGATTATTTCTAAAATATGAATATTTTCCATAAAATTTCAAAAAAGGTGTATTATTATTTATATCCAAAGCAAAGCATATGAGCTGAACCTTTTTTTTTTGGTATTTTAAGTTACAAGTTCAAAAGGAAAAAATACTCAGAAACAGTTGAAATACTTTTTTTTTTTAAATTACTAGGTAACCAGCTTATACAAATAAAACATGTTTGAATGACGATATAAAAATGTACTTTCATTAAGTAAATTCACGTAGAACTATTCCTGTTTTGGTTACCTAAAGTATATGGTGGTTATTTTTTAAAAGCTCGTACATTATTTTTATAAGATTATCTCAACTGCAAGTACAAAATGCCTATTTATAAATATACGAATTTTATTTAGTATTTCTTATAAATATTAAATTTTCAAGATGACTTCCTTACTACAGTTTCTATTCGTTAAGTTCTAACTAACAAAAAACTGGTTAAATTAGTTCTTGAATTCTTATTAAACCCCTCGAATTAGTGTTTGAACTCATTTTGAGACCCTTTTGAAATTACCAAAAGGATGATAAAAGATCATGTAGTAAGAGGCAGAATTTTCAAGTTAATACCGATAAAATAAACCGCAAAATTTCGAGGGGGGTTTGAGAGACCCCGGAATTTTTTTTCGGAAATCTTGCCTGTAAAACAGTGTTTTGAAACAATTTTTACTAATTCTTAACTGCTTTATGTCCTACAGTACAGAAAAGCTAAGGGGCCAACCTCCCCCAAGAATCATTGTTTTGGGGGCAATTTTTCATCACTAGGGGGCATTTGGTCCCAAACATCTTACTTAAAAAATGGCCTGGTGCGTAGTGCTGTCAGTGCTGAAATTGGACAAAAATATTTGGGGGGGACTCACCTTTTTACACAATAGATGATTGATGGAGGGTAAAATATGACTAATTTTTGGTACCTACTCGAATTGATAATCAAATTATATAGATTAAATAAAATTGCATAGTTAGGGGAAAGGGGGGCCTAATGGGACATTTTTTAAATGCTAGAATAAAAGCACAAATGCAGTTATTATAATTTTTATAACCTTAAAACTATGTAACATTTAATTCTTTAAAAATATTGATGGAAAGTAAACAAACAAAAAAAAAACATTATCCAACTTTGTGTTACCATGAAGTGGCGGATCCAGGATATGGTTTGTGGGGGCAAAAATTTTGGTAATCGAATTGAATCATCTTGCTCAACCTAATGTTAAAAAAGTTGTGAATAATCGAGTTCCAAGTACGAAAAGGGGGATCTGGGGGTTCTCCCCCAGAAAATTTTTGGAAATTAGACTCTTAAAACAGGGTTTAACTCATTTTTTTACAGCAAATCGTGAGTAATAGAAATTAAAAATTTAAAGGGGGTCTGGGGTCCTCCCCAAAGTTTTCGAAAATTTAACCCTAAAAATCCAAAGACGAATATATTTGCAAATCGGAATACGGGGAGACTGCTGGCACGCTGATTGGCGAATCCGAACACTCATTCAAATGGGAATTTAGGCAGAAAAAATAAATTTACTTTCGTATTTAAATCTACCCTTACATTTATATTTTTTTCGTGGAAATAAATATTTTAGGGGACGGTAAAAATACTTCGGGGGACGGTCCAATCATTTGGGGGGACGGCGTCCCCCCGCGTCCCCCTCCAATTTCAGCACTAAGTGCGCAAAAGTGAGCGACTCCTCCAAGGCCGAAGTCGGCGTACGGGTAGAGTTTATGGGTGACGTAGTGAGAGAATCCGGTTGTTACGTAGTAGACACCGACTGACTCTATATGCGTCACAAAAGAGGTACGGGTAGTGGTCGTTGTACCTGTTTTACCTCCTGTTTACCTTATAGTTGTTCCAGTTCTCGTCAGCCTCTCTTCGCGAACGGACAGAAGTGAGTGTGCGTCCATTAGATATCATGGGAGAAAAGAGCGTTTTTCTGGAATGGAGCATAGAAAACTTCAGCTGCTGGAATATTGATACTCACGGAAATGAGATATATTGCCGACTGTTGAGCTGCGAGAGTTGCATCGCACGGCTGTATCCCAGAGGCGTCGGCGGTGATGAAGAAAACTTAGTAATGGTCCTCAGTGGATATAACCTAGATTACGATCTGTCTTTTAATGGATTAGATGGCTTTTCCGTCCGTCCCAATCCGGTTACATTTAGCATGGGCGGGAGAGCTCCAATTTTGGCAGATCTCGATGATAAACTAGTTAAAGGACCGAAATTCGAAGAGATCATCAATCAAATAAAAAGGAAGGAGGATCCTCACATGGACGTACTGAACATACGGTTCCTGGAACGAAACCGTAATTTGGAAGTCTTTCACGTACGGACGGTCATAGACGTATTCGACACATCTTTGAAAATAAACAGCGAGACTTTCAAAGACTGTCATCTCAAAACAGATTCATGGTATCTCTTTTCGACCATCGATTATCCACCAACGGATAAATTTTGCAGAAGATTCGAATTATATTTTAGTGAAACGCGTTCTGCGTCTGGAAAGGAATCCCTTAACTTTAAAGTGTATCCTTCCACGCTGGCGAACAGGAGTACTCTTGTGAAGATCTGCATTTCTACTATAAACGGCTACGGCCAAGTGAGAAAACATGAAGAAGGAGAACACTTATTTTGGACAAACGAAGATTGGATCAACGCGAAATCTGTGCCGAAAGAGGGAAAAGGATATCATGCTCTTATTCGTTTAAAAATTGTTCCAGGAACTTTCCATAATTACATGCAAACCACTGACCGTAAGTATAAAGTTGCAACTAACACCTGGGAAAATTTGTGTGCTCAAGAAAAAAGCCTCAATCCTGTGACTTCTAACCAGTCTGATAATTCAGTAGATGCCCTTACCAAGGATTTCATGTGCCTCTACCAGGACCAGGACTTTTCCGACATCACCCTCAAGTGCGACAATGTCTCGTTCCCTGTCCACAGAGCCATCCTGAGTGCCCGGTCCCCCGTCTTCAAGACAATGTTCTCTATTGACATGAAAGAGGCGGGGTCCGGCAAAGTGGAGATAGGGGACCTTGACCCCTCAACCCTCTCCCGCTTCTTGACCTACCTGTACACCGGGACCGTGGAGGATCTGCAGGGGGAGAGCGCCCTCAAGCTCTACTACGCAGCAGACAAGTATCAAGTCCCCACCCTCAGGAAAGAATGCGCAGACTTCTTGTGTGACAACGTATCTATCGACAACGTGTGCGACATCTTGTCCTTTGCGGACAAACACCAGGACGACAAGTTGACGTCCGTTGCCCACGACTTTATTTTGGAGAACTATAACGACGTTTTGAAATCGAAAGAATGGGAAAGTCTGATGAAAAATGAACCTTTCCTGGCTGCCAAAACAGTTACTCATTTTGCGCAGAGCGATCACGTCGGGAAAATCAATTGGTAAGTACTCTGCTGTTTCTTGACATTTTAAACGCAAATTATCACTTAGTATCATCTTCCCTTTTGAGGAAGAACGAATTAACTGTAAATGTTGGAATTTTTACTATATGAGGGAGATGGGAGTCAAGACTTCATGCCCATCACCAAGTGTGAAAATTTTGTTTGTGTGGCCACATTTATTTCACTTGAAACATTGTCTCAGTTCAGTTCCAAAACAAACAAAAAGTTACTTTTCGAAGAAAAATTCAGGCCAAGTTCAGTTTTTTTTTGTCTCTGAGGCCATGCAAAATGTGCCAACTACATTAGAATAACATGGTATTTGTGAAGGTTATTTTGTCATGGTTATTTTAACAACGCACCGAACGTATTCGAAGGCGTGTGAAAGGAGTTATATTTAACTCACGAAAAAAAAAAATGGGCGAGTTACATGCAACTCGTATGACACTCAAAGTGTTAATTTTAACACTAATTTAGACTAATTTAGAAATTTTTTTATATTTTTTTATTTTTTATTTTAGCTTCCCTTTTTTAAAAATTATGGTACAATTCCGTTAGAGTTCCCACTAAATATCACCATTCTTTTAGACAACATAGAATTTAGAAATATTCATGAATAATTTCAAACTCCTGAATTAAAATTTTTAATTAGATCAATAACTATTCAGTTTTTTTATAAAAGTAAGAAAAATTTGTTGATATTTGGATATAGGGCCTCCAAAAAAACCGGACGATATTAAGCGGGAACTCTAACGGAGATTGAATCAAAATTATTAGTAGTTAGATCGTTCTTCTTCCAGATATAGGTTATTATGATAATATTTTTGGGTAAAAGCTGAAATTCTGTCCATAAAATTTAAAAAAATATTTTATTGCTTTATTTCGAAGACAAAGAATAAACTAAAATCTCACCGCTTTTTTGGTATTCAAGGTTATAAGCTCAAAAGGAAAAATATAAAACCTTAACTTTATAAGGAAACATTTTTATTGCCTTATAAATTTGGATGGCTGTACAAAAAATATACATTCATTAAGAAAATTTATAAAGGACTACCCTAGTTTTGGTTATTTAAAATGTTTGGCGTTCTTTTTTAAAAGCTCGTATATTAGTTTGTGTAAGATTATCTTAATTTTTGTACTTATAGTTATACCGCAAGGACAAAATGCCTATTTATCAGATTTACTTAAAAATATCAAATTATTTATCAAGATCACTTCCTTAGTCGGAATTTTGAAATTTTAGTATGAAAATATTTTCTTTTGGTACATAGTATGCTATGATGATAAATATCTCTGTCACAAATTTTGAAGTGCCTGGTATAATATTTAAAGAAATTACAGACAGAAAAAAGTAGCATTTAAAATATTAAAAATCACTTAGGGTCACTTGGGGTAAGTGGGTCCCTGGGGTAAGTGGGTCACCCCCTCAAACTAAACTATGTAAAGGACATTTCACACTTATTCACATTGATCATGTTACATTTTGTCACACTGATGGGTTTTGCATATATTAGAGTTTTGTGTCATTTCTTTTTAAGATTATAGAACTATTGTAAAAAAATTTCCATAATTTTTTTTTGGAGAGTTCAAGATGCATTTTTCCAAGAAGTGTTTCCAGGAAAGTTTTCACTATATTTTAATGTTTTTTCAACTGTTGTGCCAGGTTTGACT
The DNA here is from genome assembly GCA_963680715.1 of Tetragnatha montana. Classification (NCBI taxonomy): domain Eukaryota; kingdom Metazoa; phylum Arthropoda; class Arachnida; order Araneae; family Tetragnathidae; genus Tetragnatha; species Tetragnatha montana. Next base: position 5,876,552 of record OY796678.1, on the reverse strand, counting down.
TAAAATACATACTGCAATTTGAATTTTCACAAAATCTCTTATTTAAAAATTTTTAAGAGGGTCCCACTTACCCCGTAATTTAAGCATAGTAGGTGTTGGAAATCGGACTAGTAGCAGCTATCTACTTGTTTATTTTTAGTTAGAAACCTTTTGGCAACCAGGAAGTGAAGCGTGATATTATTTTGTGAGCTTTTAAATTTTGAAATGAAAAATGTGTTAGATCAATAGAAAAATGGTAAAATGTAGTTCTTTGTGTAAATAGTTAATTTTTGGCCCGTAATAAAATTTATTGTGCTGTCCTCAAATTTCGCTCCTCTCAGATGTTAAGTGTTCGGTACAGCTGCCCATATTATGAATTTGAAACCACATTTGGCGCCCCCGGGTGGGCGGCCTCGTACTGAATGTTGACTCTCAGGTGAGTGAAACAGAAACCGCTTTCCATCTTGAAGATTTTTAAGCGTATTTGATTAATTATATGAAGAACTGATCAGTATTTTGTTCGGTATTTTGATTTTAAGAAGATAGTAAAGATGGAAAGTATTGAACAGAATTGATTTCCATCTTGAAGATATTTTATGTATTTTTGAATTTAAGAAGACAGTAAAGATGGAAACTATTAAACGAAATAAAACGGCACAACGAAAGGCTTTTAGTAAGGCGTATACTCAGCTAGAAAAATTATTAATTGAGGATATTATTGATGTAGAAGAAATAGAAACTTGTTTAGAATGGTTCAAACTAAAGGCAGAATCTTTAGAATTGGCTCATACAGAATATTTAAATGCTTTAACTAATGACGAAGAATACATGACTGAATTTGATGTAGTTGAGGATTACCAAGAAAAAGCTGTAAGAATAGAACTGAAATCCAAACGGATATTAAATGATGCTTCGAAAAAACAAAGAGCTGTTAAGCTGAAGACAACAGGGGAGAAAGAGGTTGAAGAATGTCCAGATATTCCTGTCACCTCTTCACCTGTTGAGACAGAGATCTTTGGAACGTCATCACTTTTGATGAAGATGGGATGTCGGAAAGATGAAGACCTGATTGAATTGAAGGAACAGGTCGAAGATGATGGAAAAGAAACCAGTGAGGTTATAAAGAATGTGACTGTTGAATCCAAGTGGTCCTCAAAAGACAAGAAACCAACCGAGTTGTGGCAAGATGAGGAGAAAGAGAGAATGGAAAAGCGGGTCGATAGATGGGATAAGAAACCACCAGAATTTGTTGATGAAGAAACCGAGGAGATCAAGACCATAGAGATGTTTGGAAGAAAGAAGGGAGATGAATCCATGCCGGTAAAAGATGGAGAAAGAAATGAAAAGGGAAAAGAAAAGATAGACGGTGAAAAAGACGAAGAGAACCATCCTATGAAGGTGTTGGTGAGAAGATTGAAGGATTCTAGAATAAAACAGACTGATGAGAAACAGAACAAGAAAGAAGTTGACCTGGACAAAACTATAGAGAAAGACTTGGAGAACTTAAAGGAGGAAGATGATTCTGTTGATAGAGCTGAAAATCTGATTAAAAAGAAGAGAGGGAAGACTCAGGAAGAAGTGATGATTTCTAAAGGTAGAGAAGAAGAGGATGAAGGTACACAAGAATGTAAAATAAGTGGAAGAGAAAAGAAAAAATTTGAGGTGAAAAGATTTGAACAAGTAAAAATTGGACGAAAATTTATCAAATGGAAAGACCACTCAATGTTTTGGATCTCCCCCCCCCAAGAAGTTTGACAAGAACATGGGGTTTGAGTTTGAATTGACATTCTCAAACTCAAAGTGGGGAGAATGTTGGAAATCGGACTAGTAGCAGCTATCTACTTGTTTATTTTTAGTTAGAAACCTTTTGGCAACCAGGAAGTGAAGCGTGATATTATTTTGTGAGCTTTTAAATTTTGAAATGAAAAATGTTTTAGATCAATAGAAAAATGGTAAAATGTAGTTCTTTGTGTAAATAGTTAATTTTTGGCCCGGAATAAAAATTTATTGTGCTGTCCTCAAATTTCGCTCCTCTCAGATGTTAAATGTTCGGTACAGCTGCCCATATTATGAATTTGAAACCACAGTAGGGGTAAGTGGGTCCCCTCAATATGGGGTAAGTGGGACACCCTAGACTCACCATTTTAATGTTTATTGAAACATTTTTAAGTAATTTATTGAAATTTTATATTAATTTTGCGTTTTAATATAAGATGTGGTAAGAAAAGTAAACTATTAAGTTGTTTTTTTTTATTCACGTTGCCGAGAAATTAATTAAAACACACAGTGGGGTGGGGGAATAGTTTCGAGGGTTTGTTTATAAGTCTCCCGAACCATTCGAACCTGAAGAAAACATTCTGTAATTGTAGTGTTCCAAAAAGGGGTCCCACTTACCCCAACCAACCCTATTAATTTAAATGTGAGTAGATATCTCGTACATGGATTAAGTTATAATAAAATATTTTGTACCTAAAACTTCTATACTTTATCAAGTAAGACCCACTTACTCCCTCTTAAGTTTTGCTCGCTTTCAATCAAAATAAAGAGGGGTGCCCACTTACCCCTTCCTATGGGGTAAGTGGGACACCCGTCTCATTTTTTACAAAAAGACCAGTTAAGAAAAATGTAGAACTATATTTTAGAACTTAATTATAAATTTTTGTTTATTAATAGTGTCTCAAATAAAATATGTCATTAAGTTCAAATTGAACCTCTTCAAAATTTTTTTATGAAACTTCAAAAATGTACTGTTCCAAAAAGGGGCCCCACTTACCCCAAGTGACCCTATATAAATTATTTTTTAAATATAATAAAGCAATAAAATGAGAAAACTTGCATGAATACAGGTGTAAGTAAGCTTAAAACAAGTTTCGTCCATGTAAACAAACTACACGATCACGAGTAGCATTTACTTACGTTCAGTACGATGTCCGGTATAGCGGACATCCATTTTAAAAAACATTTAGCGCCTTAAAAATAACTTATTGGTAATCAAATTTTATGTTTAAATAAACCTTTAACAATAGTACAGATGTAGAGCATCACCTACAACAAAATCGGTGTTATTCTAAAATATTTTAATGAAGTTAGTAGAGTTTAAAGTTGATGTCCGGTATACCGCACGCCAGGTCCGAAGGGGTTAAGAAGTACAGTTCCTATTCGTTAAATTCTAACTAGATTTGATTATTCGAAAAAATCTTGAAACTTGGTAAAAAAGTTTAGTACTATTTATGAGTTGTGTGGCCTACCACTTTTAGTTAAGATGCATTTTGGTAATTTGGATGATAAAAGTTTTGTCTAATAATTGCTAGTTGGTTGATAAAAGTGCAACATGGTTGGTTCATTTAATTTAACCAACCATTCAACCAAAATATAACTAATAAAACTTGGTAGGCCACAGCCTACATCCCTTCCTAAAGTTAACAAAAAAATTAAATTTAGAGAAAAAGAAAACCGATTTTCAAAGACAATTGAATCGTCAGTTTGAAAGAGGGAATAAGTTCAAAAACCAAGATTTGAGAAAATTGCGCAAACCCCCCCCCCTAACTGTATATGTAATGGAAATTTCGTTGTATAAACCACCATATTTGTAGTGGAAATTCAGGAACCTATTTAGAGTACAGAATAATTATCGAATAAAAAAAGTCCGGACTCTATGCCGTAAGCCGCTGATATGATATCAAGTCGCCAGACAGAGTAGCGGTAGTGGGTAACGAATTTCCTGTTTGTATAAAAACTGGAGATATTTTTGAGACCAAGGTCTTCGTCGCATGTGCAGAGTGCTATCAAACAGTGACGTCAGTTCCGAAAGACGCACCCGTATAGGGGCCGTCCATAAATGATGTCACGCTCAGAGGGGGTTAAGGGTCACCGTAAAGTTTTATTACATCCAGTGCCTGGATGTAATAAAACAATTTGCGGCCGGACCACCAGCAGTTTATTACCCCTATCTCCCTCAATCTCTTTGTATCTCCCCTCGCACTCGCCCCTGAGAGCTGTCGAAAATTGACCACATGAAGACACCGGCGCCATAAACTCAGGTTTCTTCCTGGAGATAATTGTTTTATTACATCCAGAAAGTCTACGGTGGTCCTAATTAGTTTGTGACAAGGGGGAGGGGGGGGAGGTTTCAAAAGTTGTGACATCACATCCTCCCCCTCATAACTGAAAATCAACCAAAAGTAACAAAAACAGAATTGTTTTCCTTCGATTTTTTATCCAAAAAAAATAATTTTAGTTGCTTCAAGGAGAATATTCTACAAAAAAATATTTCCGAGAATTTTACAACTCTACGTTTTTGGACAAATTGATCGATTGAAAGCGTGACATGTGACATGGGGGGGGGTCAAAAATGGGCAAAAAAAAGTGTGACATCAGGGCTTATATTCTAACCAAAGAAGTACCGGAGCGCTACTATTTCAACATTCCGCTCAATTGGGTCATCTCCGCTTAACAGGGGCGTCATTTCAGTTTTTGGTTGGAGGGGGCAAGGATGTTTTTAAGTGGGGCTGGGGGTCACCCCCAAAATTTTGAAATGCAAAAATTTTAAAGGGGGGTCTGGTGGTTCTCCCCCAGAAATTTTTTTGAAATTTGCCTCTTAAAGTAATGTTTCAGCTCATTTTGAGACCATTTGGGTAACATCCAAAAATAATAGTTACTCGTAAAGCATAGAATTTTCTAGGTAAAAAAAGTTATAAATAAACATCAAAATTTCAAGGGGGCGGAGATCCTCCAGTAAAAATTTTTGAAAATTCCCGTTTAAACCAGTGTTTTACCTCCTCTTCAAACTCTTAGGGGTTTCATGCTCTTTGGTTCTCAAAGGGAACCGCTTCTTGTAAGTGGTAGAATTTTCAAGGGAGAAACATTATATCAAAGGTCAGGAGGGATTTGGGGATTCTCCCCCAGAAAATTTTAAATTTAACCCTCAAAAGTAGTGTTTTAACTCCTTTAGGGACTTATTGAGTTAAATTCGATGCTCCTTGTGGATTTTCAAGGGACTTGCAGCAATTTTTCACTTAACAGTGGAAACCTTGGGAAGGGCACTCTTGTCTCGGAATTAGACACCGAGGGGTGTGAGTGTCCTTCCCTTTGAGGGTGGGGAAAACAAGGTCGTTTGGTCGTTGTTGACCGGTAGTCGTTGGGGGTAGTGAGGTGAAAGGCGCTTGTAATTTTCGTTAATCGGAAAACTTCGAGGGGTAAATTTTGGTCTTTCCGAAAGGGTTTGGAACGCGATTTTATGCGCTCCGGTTAAAATGTAAACATTTACTGAAAACCAAGAAGTACCGGAGCTCCGCTCCGGTGCAATTTAAGCCCTGTGTGACATCATTTATGGACGGCCCCATTCCCATAGTGCATTTCTTCTCACGTGCGCCTCTCGAACCGCTCGAGCTGTGACCATCGCGAGTATAGCGCCGCGAGTCTCGCTATCATCCGATATGAGACGTCAAGAGGGAATTTTCCCTTCCTCGCGCTTTGCCGGAGATTGCGGCTGCAGAAACGGTTTCACTCTGGGTTCGTCGGTTGTACGTTTCGCTCGCATTCTAATAAAAGAATCAGTTCGATATGGCGAAGGAAACAGGCTATGTCGTCGAATGGAGAATCGAGAACGTGAGCCACTGGTGGGAGGAAGTGCACGGTAAGGGCATCGAGAGTCCTGGGTTACACTATCATGGATATTGTTCCCACATGGAACTATACCCGAAGGGTATCAGTGGTCGAGACGAACATCTAGTGCTGCGCTTCTGTGATATCCGCGATGACTTTTATGGTGACGTCTCTTTCTACTCTTCTAATGGAGTCCTGCTCTGCTCTCAACCGGTGAATGCAGAAGAGAACGACGAAGTTACAGAGCTTCCTCCCGGTCCCAAGTTCGAAGACGTGCTCTCACGAAACCGGGAGAGCGAGGACTTCATCACTCTGAGATGGCAGATAAAGTATCGGGATTATTACGAAGAACACATGTGCACAACCGTAAACGTTTTTAAAATATCGTTGAAAATAAACCCGAGTTGGATGGAAGAGATGACATCAAATGAAACAAAAGAGGTTTTCTTCATTCAACTGTCCCCGAATGACAACTCTGCAACAATGCACTTAATAACCTGCTCTGAGAACGACACAGTACAATTTACGATGACGCCAACAACCAAGAAGGGATACCCTTTCGCCGTTGAGATGTGTATGAATTTGACGAGAAGCGATGGCACCGTTGACAGATGTGTGAAGAAAGAACACGTCTCTCGCGACGACTGTCCTTGGACATTTCTCTCACTGGAGAAAAAAGATTTAGTCGGGAAAGGAATTTCCCTGTTTTTGTGTTTGAAGACCAAAGAGAAGATTAAGGGTCCCTTTTACATGAATTGTGCTTACAGTTGTGTCAGCATTGAGCCAAATAACACTCTCTGCTTTTCTGAGAGAGACCCATCCACGCATCCTGCCACTTCCAACAAGGATTCGGTGGCAGTGCTCACTAAAGATTTCATGTGCCTCTACCAGGACCAGAACTTTTCCGACATCACCCTCAAGTGCGACGATGTCTCGATCCCGGTCCACAAGAACATCCTGAGTGCCCGGTCCCCCGTATTTAAGTCCATGCTCTCCTCTGACATGAAGGAGGCAGCGTCCGGCACAGTTGACATTGTGGACCTTGAACCCTCAACCCTAGCCCTCTTCTTGACCTACCTGTACACCGGGGCCGTGGAGGACTTGGAGAGTGACAGAGCCCTCAAGCTCTACTACGCGGCTGACAAGTACCAGGTCCCCTCCCTCAAGAGCGAATGTGCTAAGTTCTTGTGTGACAACGTCTCTATTTCGAACGTGTGTGGCATTCTGTCACTTGCCCACCAACACCAAGACGACAATCTGGCAACTGTGTCCCGAAATTTCGTACTAAATAATTTCAATGAAGTTTTGAGATCCAAAGAATGGAAAACCTTGATGAAGAACGATCCTTTACTGGTTGCGGAAACCCTGACTTATTTCGGTGAAGAAGATTTTCTTGCTAAACGCAATCCCCAGTAAGGGTTTTTGGTTGTAGTCCAGAGAACGGGGCCGTCATTCCGCGTCTCGCCAACTGCGATTTTCGGGATAAAGCGATGGATATGGCGTTCGGAAGTGTCGTCCGAGTCTCTCACTTCGCGGATTAAAGCAACCCCCGGCCAGACTCTCTTCCCCCGTCGACCCCTTTTCGCTGGGTGGGGTGATCATCGGACGGGTTGGGACATGTTGAGGGTGGTGTCGTCACCTCGGGCGGGGACCTATAGGATGCCCCGAAGGGTAATTAAAAGTTCAGTGCCCTGGGAATCTTGGGGTTCTTTGTTCCTTGGGAAAAAGAAAGGAGAGCGTCCTTTTTTGCGCGTCATCACGCCATTTCTTTCTTCGCTGCAGACCAGTAAGGATGTGAAAGAAAAGCTGCGGAATTTTAATTTTTATAACATACTCAGGAGTTGATTAAACAATCGTAACATTTTTTTGTTGTTAGATAGATGATTATCTGTGAAAATTGTGAATGTATTTCGTAATGGAATTTTTTTCTTTCCTGATTCAATGGTAGTTCTTCAAATCGGTATGTTAGCTTTTCATTCCTTTCTTTTGTTTCCCATTGTTCGAATTTCGCGTTGTTTGTGATTTAACCCAAATCGGATGTTTTATAAAAAAAGCGAATTTTATTGAAAATTACTGTTTTGCCTTTTCTGTGTTTCGCGTGTTTGTGATTCAACCCAAAACGCTGAATGTAATAATAAGTATGTGCGTGGCGGCTTTAGCCGCCACCGTCAAAAAACGCGAATTTTATAAAAAAAGCGAATTTTATTGAAAATTACTGTTTTGCCTTTTCTGTGTTTCGCGTGTTTGTGATTCAACCAAAAACGGTGAATGTAATAATAAGTATGCGCGTGGCGGCTTTAGCCGCCACCGTCAAAAAACGCGAATTTTATGAAAAAAAGCGAATTTTATTGAAAATTACTGTTTTGCCTTTTCTGTGTTTCGCGTGTTTATGATTAAACCAAAAACGGTGAATGTAATAATAAGTATGCGCGTGGCGGCTTTAGCCGCCACCGTCAAAAAACGCGAATTTTATAAAAAAAAAGCAAATTTTATTGAAAATTACTGTTTTGCCTTTTCTGTGTTTCGCGTGTTTGTGATTCAACCCAAAACGCTGAATGTAATAATAAGTATGTGCGTGGCGGCTTTAGCCGCCACCGTCAAAAAACGCGAATTTTATAAAAAAAGCGAATTTTATTGAAAATTACTGTTTTGCCTTTTCTGTGTTTCGCGTGTTTGTGATTCAACCCAAAACGCTGAATGTAATAATAAGTATGTGCGTGGCGGCTTTAGCCGCCACCGTCAAAAAACGCGAATTTTATAAAAAAAGCGAATTTTATTGAAAATTACTGTTTTGCCTTTTCTGTGTTTCGCGTGTTTGTGATTCAACCAAAAACGGTGAATGTAATAATAAGTATGCGCGTGGCGGCTTTAGCCGCCACCGTCAAAAAACGCGAATTTTATTACGCGTTGAATTTATTACGCGTACTTTTTTCTTAAAGTTAGCGGTTGAAATCCGATCAAAAAGATAATAAGTGCTAGTATTCATGTTAAAAGTGATTATTTTTGCGTTTTTGAAATGCTTGTTTTGTAATGATTTTCGTACTTTTTCCTTGAAGTTGCGGTTTAAAGTTGCGGTCAAAAAGCCGCCATTTTGATTGGATGGTCGTTTTTTCAAACCCGTGTTTTGGCTTCATTTTGGCGAGATTTTTTTGGCGCCAAAAAAAGACGGCCCCGTACACTGGAGAAATCCCGGGTTTTTCTCATTACAATTAATATCGCTAATGTTTAAAATTTACCACTTTTGTTCATTTCATTTATAAACATTTAAATAAGAACTGCATCTTCTAAACTATATATTTTACTGGAAATGATTATGTCTATTAAAATACAAATTAGTAAACAAATTATTATGATGTCTAATAATAAAAATTTGTCAGTTTAAAAATAAATATTGAGTTAAGATTTTTTAACTATACCTATATATATATTATATGTTGTTCTAATGATTATCTGAATTACCGTAAACGTGTGAATCGGAATACTTAGTTTTTGCTTTTAATTCCCATTCAATTACTGTCATGTTGAATTCGCCCATAGATTAATATTTTAAGGATATAAACTATTGAAATTAGCCAAAGAAATTACAAGAAGTGTTTTGTTACTGGTATCTTTCTATTTTAATAAAAGTTTTTGGTAAATGGAACTTTTTGACTACTGAACCAAATGACACATTTCAGGTATGAAAATATCCAGACTGATGCTATAGATGGATTTTATAAATTCTCAATTTTAAAACATTTATATTTTTTTAGATTACGAATAAGGTTGCAGTTACAAAGAAAGCCACTATCAGACAAATTATCTATACATTCATAACAATTAATTGACGCGATATTTTATGATGGAACAATTTTTTCCCCTTTTTAAAAAAATGTAATTTAAATTACTTTCTATAATAAATATATTTCAAAGACTGTTAAAAGTATTTTTAAAACTTGCAATTATGCCATTTAATACTAGAATTTAACACACATTTTGTCAAAAATTTAAAATTTTTGTTCTGATAACTGAAATTATTTGGAAGATGTGTTGTAGATTCTAAGACCATTTTTGCCAATAGTAATTTTAAGAAAATATCAATTGAATATACTTGAGTTATGCATATACAATACATGAGTGTGTGTGTGTATATTATAATTTCATATATGCTTTAAGAGAATACTTTTTAACTTTATAAAAATTGAGTTTGTAAAAAATTAATTTGATTACTATTACATTCAGACATAATATGAGAAATATCAACAGTTTACTTAAATTTATCTTTCAATTACAAAAGTGATAATTGTATCAATCATCTTATTAGAATTGATAAAATATGATTTTTTAAAAACAAGAATCCACAATATTCTATGTTCTACAACTGTAGAGTTAAAGTGTGACAGATGCTGCTCAATAATAAATCCAACTAAAAGTAAACATATTTATTGATCAGAACATTTGAGCGACCAGCGCTCTCAAGTAAAATCTAGGAAAAGCACAAATACCAGCAGCGATTCACACTTTATATCCTTCATCAGAAGAGTTGGAAGAGTTATGAAGGATATAAAGTGTGAATCGCTGCTGGTATTTGTGCTTTTCCTAGATTTTACTTGAGAGCGCTGGTCGCTCAAATGTTCTGATCAATAAATATGTTTACTTTTAGTTGGATTTATTATTGAGCAGCATCTGTCACACTTTAATCCTTCATCAGAAGAGTTGAGTTGTGACCAAGTGAGCGTTGCCACAGAGTCAACAGTAATAACGTCTGGAAGACTTACGATACGAAGATTGGAAAAGTTTTATGAAGATTGATCCTTTTTACTGGTTTCGGAAACGTTAACTCCTTTTACTGAAAAAAAATTCCTATTAAGTCTCTCCTTTATTATTTTCATGTTTTTCACTAAATTTAAGGTTTTTGGGGTCAAAATATAAATATTTATCTTCCCTTCATATTGACCAGTTCCAAACTTCAGAATTTTTTTTCACCAATAGTTATTTAATCTGTATAGACAGTACAAAATCCTGGCGATTTCCTTGGAAAAACTTGGACATTTCAATTTAATAATAGTTAAACAATGTTCATGGAAAATAACAAGAACGTTACGGTAAAAGTTTAAAACGTTCCACAAAAATAACTAGAAGTGCTATTTTTCAGGAAAATTTTCGAATATTTACCTAAACGTTTCTGTTATTTTCCAAGAACATTACCTGGAAAAAAAATACCAACCCAGCTGCCCAGTTTTTCAAAGGAAATCGTCAGGATTTTTTTAAGAGTATATAGAATTTTAAAGTATGCTCCTGTAATCAAGTAATTTCCAAGGAAATTGCCGGGATTTTTTTAAGAGTACATAGAATTTTTAAGTATGCTCCTGTAATCAAGTAACTTCCAAGGAAATTGCCGGGATTTTTTGAAGAGTATATAGAATTTTTAAGTATGCTCCTGTAATCAAATAATTTCCAAGGAAATTGCCGGGATTTTTTTAAGAGTATATAGAATTTTTAAGTAAGCTCCTGTAATCAAGTAATTTCCAAGGAAATTGCCAAAGTATGCTCCTGTAATTTTGGATACCCTGTATCACATCCAATCAGGTGGATACGATGATTGGTTCGATGCGATAGGGTTTGAACTGCTAACACAAGGGATACAGATGCGGAATTAAATTGTGTTTGATTTCATAGACGCGCATAACTGTGTAAAGCCAAGCGCTCACCGGGGATAGATATTAGGGGTCAAATTGAAGTCCTGCTCGGTGTTTGAGGGAGTTGATTACGGGTCATGTGACCAGATTTGCCGTTGAGAGAGTTTGCATACCTCTTGCTGTTCGATTGTGATTAATTTTGAAATGTAACGAACTGGATCTAAACACCCTCATAGAATATAGGCCCGAAATTCAACTTGAAGTGAACTTAGGTCCACTCCCACTAAGGAATCTGAACAGATAGGTATTTTACTTCTTATCAAGGTTCGTATGCAGCGATATTTTTGACTCCTCTGAGAGAGTATATTTCACTCCTTGAAAATCAGAAATACTCTTTAAAAAACTAGCCAGGAGTATTTTCACTCTTTGAATTTAAACAAAGGTTTAGCTTAAAAAATGCATTATTGCATTCGTTGCCCTTCTGAGTCGTTTCGAGGAGTGTAGGATAGAATGAAATGAACGGTATAAATATGTAAATATTAATAGTTAGCTTAGATAATAATCAAAATTAAGTGAGAGGTAAGTGGTAGTCATTGGTCTTCGTCTTTGATTGAATTTTAGTCGTCGGTGTCCCCAAAACACTGTTCTCTATTTGTGTACCCCCTTTTGGTTTCAGCCACTGCACCCTAATTATCAACCTTTTTAATTGTGTTTTCATACAGCCATAGTATTCTTTTTTTCATTTATTGTTCTGATGCTTAGAGAGTTTGATTGCGGTTTTCGTGTCTCTGTATGTGTAGTTTAGGCTATTTCCATATTCCACTTCTCATAATTGAATTTCACCCCTCTTAAAAAAGTCAAGGAGTATTTTTACTCCTCCAAAAAAATCCTAGGAATAACACTGTTCGTATGTATGTACAGGATGTTTCATGGCTTTTATTCGGAACCAACGTCTCCTAGAGTCCTGGAAGTAAGGGGTACCCCTAGGTAAGTGACCATAGTAATTCCACTGAGACGGCTTATAGCGACGAAATAAGAATGCTAAAAAAATCATTGATCACTTGGGAACACCTTACTGTCATGACTCTAGAATACGCTGGTTCCAAATAAAAGCCGTGAAACAGACTTTTGAAACACCCTGTATAATAACAAGTTCATAGACTAAAGAAATACTGTATAGTGACTGGTCTCAGTGACTCAAATACCATTAATTTCTACCCACTGATTATATTAAGAATTTCGAGTGGTTCCAAGAAATCTCTTAAGAAGAATGTTCGAGACTTCCCCTCCTCAAAACTTTCATTAAAAAAACTCTCTCCACAGAGCTTAATTAATCCGACTTTCAGCATACTGCTGTTGGCTGGAATAATTACCACCCCAACCCAACCATAACAATGTCGCGCACCCGAAATCGAAATTAATGATCTTCGAAAACACCCCCCCCTTTTCTAGGAGGGATTCTTCCCCCCGAAAACTATTTAAAAATCCGAAGTGTTTGTTTCCAGTAGTCCACTGATGAATTGTTGAAAGAGGGTTTTTTTTTTTGTTTTGAGCTCAACTCTTTTGAGCTCTCTCTCTCTCTCTCTCTCTCTCTCTCTCTCTAAAGTAAGATAAATCTACTTACTGTTGGTCGAACATTAAACACTCGGTTGATTTTTTGAAAATGCGTTGTATCAGTTGTTGTGTCTTCTTGGCTCTTTCTTAAGTTCGATGTTTTAAAGAGATACATCTTAAGTCTCACTCAAATGTTCCAGCACTAGACTGCAACGTTTCTTGAACCCAGTACGTCATAAATGCGGAAGGAGAAATCGGTAAACACAAAGTCTTTTGGGTTGCTAGGAGGAGTTTCGGAACGCAAATCGTAATTGAAAGCACCACATGGGTTTAACAAAATAATCATATTTTTAACATGACGTTCTTCATTTCACTCAAAATTCAGACACCGCGATGGGATCTACTTTGTTTGTTAGTGACGTCATCTGATTTGCACCAAACGTATTTGATAATTGGCCAGATGGGAACTAAATTTTAGATTTTAGACCGCTAATTCAAACTATTTAATAATTAAATATTTAATTATTTTTCATAAAAAATAATAAAATAAATATATATATATTAGCACAAGTTGATTGACGTTAGTCGTTAGTATGACTCAACGTCATACCCTATGTTTCAAATAGTTTTATAATCTTGTATTTCACTCCGTAATATAGTTATGTATTAACTTTAGTCATTCGCCTTAGGCTAACGTCGTTTTCCGACTGACAAAAAAGGAATTTTATGAGGTTCGATCAAGAAAAAAAAAAGCAATTGTCACACTTTGTCACCCGTATACTTTATGGAAGGCCATTCATTCATCCACCTAGCCCGTCCGAACCAACTTCTCTCGCAACCCTATAAAACGCCCCCCTCCCCCTTAACACCCCCTTACGTCACGTGACCCGTGACGTATGGCACCTCCGTCGGCAGTCGGTCATTTTATAATGTTTTTTGCGACGCGAAAAAGACATCTGAGAAAAATGACGTTTCTCCCGTAGACGCATAATATACATTGAGAGCGAATCGGTACGGACACCCATCAGAGTTAGTGGCAAAAAGAAATCCTCAACTTCAGTCCTATACACATACAGTGATATTGCCATGGAAAATTTTTAAAGGGGATATTCAGGGGTGCAGAAAATGTCCTAACGCAGTTCGGGGGAAATTCAGGCAACTCTGGGAGGGGGGGAAAGTTTTGCCCAAGTTAATAAAGAAACACTCTTAAAATTCAATTGTTATTAGTGGTAAGCAAATATTGCGGCAAGTGACTGCCTCATGCATTCCAACTTCAACGGAAATTAGGTGAAAACTGCGAAGTTACGGATGTAGAGTAGAAACTACGGATCTGCACCGATAATAAAAACTAGTTTCTATGATGAATACCTGATAGTTGGCTTTTTTGTGTGTTTTATTTGTTATGCAGGAATACAACGCATCCGTGAGAGAATCGGCGATTTTCGCAAAAAATCGCTGACTAATGAAAGACTTATTGTATATTTATTTTAACGACTCTATTTCTTATAGGTAGTCGACCGTATCACCCTGTATATCGTTTTAACCCTGTATATCGTCAATTGCGCGGGCAATACTGTTATCACTAGCGCTACATATGCAAGTAGTAGATGATGGCCACCGTCGACACAGAGTGAAAGCAGAGGTCCAAAATGCCCTCTCTATGTTCTCCCTATGCGTTTCCTCCCTCACACCCCCTGCTATTAATCACGTGACACAGAAACTGAAAGCGACGTCGTTACAGAGGGGGGGGGCATTGATTTAGGAATGGAACGATTCGATTCATGTACTTTCCGAAAACGCTACCGAAATCGAATTTAGCGGAAGTGATTTATGTCATTGGATTTAGGGACTTTTTTTAGGGAATATTTCGGTGGGTTGTACTGATTTTAAGAAAAAGTTTGATATATCATTGAGAAGATAGTAAAAAAATCTAGATGAGCTCCTAAAAGATGTTCGGATGTCAAATAGTCGAAAGTCTCGCATATGGTACTTGGTGTGCTTTATTTCTAAAGCTTAAAACGTAAATTGAGCGAAAAACATCATTCATTTACATCCATTTACATTCAAAATTAATTTTACATCCATTAGAGTAAGCAAAACAAGGGAGGCAATTGTACATTTCAAAAGAGTGAATGGAAAAAGAGAGCAAGGTAGGGAGAAGCTGGCAATAAACAAAGATAACAACTCATGAAGTGCTTATAGAGTGTTTTCAGGTGACGTCACAACCGGTTATTTTCTTTTAACTGTGTATCTTCTGTAGGGCTTTTAACTGTTGCTAAGGCCGTTGTTTATCTGTTGCTAAGGCGGATTTTAGGTATGAGATCACGTGATTGCAAATGCTCCAATAGAAGAATTCCACGGCTAGTCATTTTCTGTAACTGTTAACCTCTGTAGGGCAAAAAACTGTAACTCTTCTGTTGCTAAGGCCGTTGTTAGGTCCGAGTCATGTGATTGAAAATGCTCTATAGTAAAATCAGCGTTTGTTTTTAGCTTAGTTTAGTTTTTAACTTAGTTTTCAGTTCTAAAATTTCTCAACCCCTGTACTGTTTTGAAAAAGTAAACATTTATTTATGCGACTGCTCTTATGCACCAAGCAAATGAAGAACTTCGCTAGTGTTGTGTAACCTCACGGAATAAGAAAAATATCTGATCCAACTCAAGTTTTTTTTTTTTTTAGGTTTTATCGTAAACTAGCTGATATGCCCGCCGTTGCTCGGGGGAAAAAAGGCTTATCAAACTGTATGTTAAAATAAATAAGAATTAGTGTTTAGATGCAATAGAGTCAACAGTCTTCCCGCTAGGATTCTTTTTTGATGCCATACCACTTCGTTAAGATGTAAAAAAAAAACTTTAAAATACCACCTGTTTAGATTTAATGTGTGAAATCCCCATCCCCGTTTTTAAAGAGTAATTTTTCAAAATAGAAAGAAAGTCAGGGGACCTTCTGAACCCCATTATTTTTTTTGTCCTTTTCTCCCTCCGTCCATTTCTGAAATTGGTTTAAATGTATATTTGAGGCAAATTTCTCCGCCTTCGCTTCACAATAAAGATATATTATTGAACAGAAATGTCTATAGATAAAACTTATTTCCCCCTCATCCCTCTAAATTTTATAAAATACAAAACAATTAAATATACTACATACTTTTATACTTTTTTAAGATGTTAAACTAAATCTTAAAAAACCGGTTTAGAATTAGTGTTTATAACCATTTTTTAATACTGATATTTTTTTTTAAATCAGGGGGAGACCCCCTGAACCCCCCTTTGCTGATTTATCACCAACTCATTCATTGAAAGAAATTTAAAACATGAAATAAAAGTAAACATCATTTGAATCGACACTGAAAATGCCTGTGATAAAATATTGTTTAATTTGAACTTTGCTGGAAATACTTAAATTTGATTAAATAGAAAAAAGAATAAAATTTTTCAGTGGAACGGTTTTTAGTTATCATAAAAAAATTATTTAATCATTAAAAATGGTTTCTTTATCACATTTTTTAAAAATTCACCTGTTATAAAACATTTCAAAATAAATATTTCCAACAATAGAGGTTTTGCGTGTCCTGGAAAGAGCAATAACCGCAATAAATTTAACATTGAAGGCTAAGCATAAGAATTTAGAAAAGGGACAAAAAAGGCTCATTGGAATGCTTTGATTCAGAAAATTCTTTTTCGCAAACCTTCCTGGTTGTGTGAGGAACAACATGGTAAAATTTCATAACAATCACATTAATAATGTGGGTGCTAGGATCCAAAAACTAAAAACGGGAGTGAATATTCAAACCCCCGTGCACACCCTCCAAAATCGAATATCGAAAAATCCAGAAATTACTTTCTTTGAAATTCCCTCAAGAAGGTATTACCAACAGTTCACTTCGTAATATTGATTTCTCGGTACTGTTTTCTTCGAAAATGTAAAACTTGGTTTATGCTCAGCAAAAACGGGTTTTTGGAATATTCAGACCTCTTAAAATTCGAATATCCAAAATCTGAAAAATGCCTTTTTAGAAATTGTTGCTAGGTACCTTCCTGCGAAATAACAAAGATCTGGGGTCATTTGGGACGCTGCTGGGCTCAAAAACGTCGAAAACGCTCCAAACCACCCTGTGGGTCAGAAAAAAGAAATTTCGTAAAATCCCTTCTTAGTGCGCGTATACACCGTAAGGTCTTCGACCCTACCAAGTTTCGAGTCTTTAGCCCCGGTAGATTTTGCTGTGCGTTGGTAAGTGAGTGAGTGTGTGAGTGAGTGGTAAAGCTCTTTTATTATTATAGATGGTACCTATTCCCAACACAAGCGTTTTCGATTTTCCGAATTGTTTATTTTTTTCGCTAAGCTTCGCTCCGCCCTACAGTCCACTAAACCACAAAATTTAAGACTTTACTCTTACGTCATTTTCAAACTAACCATCTCTACGTTCGAAGGCGACGAAGTCCTGATGCATTCATTACACGATAGAATAACGAAAAGCAAAAATGAAACTCACAAAATTCACATCCCCACCTGAAGTAAAAAACAAAACAAAGAAAAGTCAAGCAAGCTCCGAAATGCACATCAACAGAAGAACGACCGATGTGATCCGATTTCCCCACCAGTTTTAATGAAGCCGCCACCTTAATAGAAATTCCTTCGACGGGACGGTCCTCCCAGATTCGAAGGTTTTTCATTAGTGAGTGCGGAAACCTACCCTCGTTCATCACCAAAAAGTTCCAAACGGAATAAGAAAAAAACATTGGTTTGGGGATGTCAAACAGGCGGTGGTGAATTCGTTTTTTTTTTTTTGGGGGGGGGGGGGTTGGGAATCTAGTGTTTCGTGAAAAAAGAGAATATTCTTAGAGGATATGTAGGAGATTGTATGTTCAACATAATAAAGTCGTTTTAAAAATAATTTTATGGTTAATTTGTTATTGAAAATTTTTTGCTATAAGCGTATTTTAGTTTTGTGGTGGCACTGACAATCGTGTCCGAAAATAGAGGACAAACTCAAAGTTAGACATACTGTGTAGAATGCAAATTAAGGAAGAGTGATAAAGGAAGCCATCATGAAAATTACACCCAAAAGGATATTTTCGTCGCATATTCTATACTTAAACATCAAAATATATGGAACAAAATAAAAGAAAATACAATTTTGAATGAGTTGAGCTTGTGGAAATTTTTTCACAGTGACTCCATTTAACTTCGAAACTTCAGTTTCAAAAAAAGTAAAAATAAAAATAAAAAAAAAACCAAGATAAATACGTGGAATACTCCACTCGGGCACTAAAAAAGGCGCTTAGTTAGACGTGTAACAAAAATAGCCACAACTCCAGAACAAAATTTTTCTCACAAAACGGTGAGTACTCGATACGTAGAGATTGATTGGTACTCAAAAGAAAAGCATCGAAATCACTAATATTTACCCGATTTTATTTCCCCTTTTCGATTCCTGGTGAAAACAACTATAATGAGGACTCGGTTTCTTTTAACCGAACGCATCGGATTTCTTACACTAGAAAAAAAATCCCTTTTAAAACTAAAAAAAAAAGGTCTCGAACAAATTCGAAAACAGCCCGGGGGCCGTGTGTGCGTGCATTTTCTCTCGACTGTCCGCGCGCCCAAATTGAACTGGGATTTCGAAACCCCCTCCGAAGTGGAAAAAATAACTTTTTTTCTTCTTTCGCGTGCAAAGGTAGAGAGTCGAGGTGTTTACAATCGTATCGCAAGAAAAGCCCCCAGGTTTTTCTCACAGTTACGAGCTGTTTAGAACCAAAGTGGCGTAAGTCCTGCTGACCTTAGTTTTTCGTGATTGAAGGTTTCATCTGTGTAGTTAGAATGGAAGAGCCGGGTTCCTACTCTTTCAGTAGGGGGAAATTTTAAGTGTTGCAAGTGTAATGACAAAAAAGTGTCCAATACTGAAATTTTACCAAATATTGTTTTAAACTTAAAATTTATTATTGTTTTATCAGGGCCACGTCGATGCCATATGGAAATCACACTTTTGAAAGAAATAAGGCGCCAATAGGGGCTACTAGAGATGGGCAAAAATCGAGTAGCAGTTAAAAATAGCTGCTACAGGAAAAAAAATTATGTAGTTGATAACGTGTTAAGAAATGGCTGCTAAAAATTAGCAGCATTTGTAGGCTCTCGATTGGTCAAAAAATCTCATCTATACTGCTACGCGCTGACCAATGAGAATCTTCTAAATTTAGCAGTAGCAGTTAACAAAGGAAACAGAAGGAAAACACGATCCTGTCCCTTATCAGTAGCAGCTACTGTAGCGCCCGTAACCTCAACCTCAAAGAGTGCTAATCTGCTAATTTTTAGCAGCTACTTTTAGCTGCTATTTTTCCTTAACGAACGTAACTGCTACGTTTTCAAAAAGTAGCAGATTTGCCCTCCTCTACTGCCTACATCTTCAGTGTCCAGGGATTTGTATGTGGCACCCAGCTGTGGGAGTAAGGGGTGATCCAATAGAAGCCCATTGATAGTGTTATAAAAAGTGACGAAAGTATGCGACCCCTAAATGTGATCCAATTTCGTTAAAATTTGGCAGGTGTTATTTTTTCATCACATAGACTCGGGGAAGCATCTATTCCTTATGAAAATCACACCTTTGTTTAATATGAAAAACCCTAATGCCCCTCATGGCCCCATGTTTGTTAAAAAAAAGTAATCTAGCAGAAAAATATGTAAAGTTCTAATTAATCTTTGTATTTATTATATGGATATACAAATTATTGAAATATTTCTTAACTATGTGTAACATGTGTTCAAAAAGGGGGTATAGAAGGCTTTAGTCTAGAATTTTGTTAAAATTTATATACCTTAATAACTAAGTTTTGATCATTCTAAGTGGAGAATTCTAATGGTTTAGATGATAAAATTGAAGTTTTAAAGAAAACTTGACCTTTTTAAGAGCCCTTAAAAACGAAAGTAAAATTATGGCCTTTATAGGCCCCGTGTCTGATTAGGCGTTTTTGAAAGGGTCTTATAGGCCAATAATTGGAATTTCGGTTAGTAAAACATCAACTCAAAGCAGATTATCTAAAAAGGCTGCAAAACCAATGCTTACCTCAAGTTTCATAATTCGAGACATAAGCCGCTTTCGTCCCAAGTATAAAAAAACTGGGATGGAGCAAACAAACATCGCAGTGAAAAGAAGTGAAGAGGAAAGAGGTAAGTCAATAATTGGACGCTATCGTATTTACTCTCCTTTGTTTATTTCGAGTTGAGGAGTTAGTTCTATTTTTGGAACGTTTTTAAGGGAGGGAGATCTCACTCTACATTTTGCGCTTGACGGGAACGAATATTGTTCGAGTTAGGCTTAAATCAGTAACATTTATTTCAATACGTTTACAATTTTATTTCCCCTCTATCCTCTTCCATAGCAACGTATGTCACTGATTGTTACGCTATGATCTGCGGGTTTTTTTTAATAATCCTTGTGAATTGTATTGTAGCCGTGTTGGTTTATATCTCTCTCGTCGGAAGGTGTCTTGCCTCAATTGATAAAAATTGCTTAAAATGTTTATACAGTCACTCTATAGAAAAAAAAATATCATATAGTGTTTTCAGGTGACGTCACAACCGGTTATTTTCTTTTAACTGTGTATCTACTGTAGGGCTTTTAACTGTTGCTAAGACCGTTGTTTATCTGTTGCTAAGGCGGTTTTTAGGTATGGGGTCACGTGATTGCAAATGCTCCAATAGAAGAATTCCACGGCTAGTTATTTTTGTAACTGTTAACCTCTGTAGGGCAAAAAACTGTAACAACCTTCTGTTGCTATGGCCGTTGTTAAGTCCGAGTCATGTGATTGAAAATGCTCTATTAGTTAGAAAAAAAATATTAAAAAAAATTGAAGCGATTTGAAAGCCTAAACAAATATTCGTACAGCCATAGACTTATGGGATCATTGCATTTCTGAAAAGCATATGTTGTTCCTAATCCTAAAATCCTAATTTAAAAGCACTTGTATGCAAATTTTTTTTCTTGATTTTCATAATACCAATAGCTTTCAAATCATATCATTTTTTAAATATTTTTTTTTTCTAACTGTTCGGATATTTTTTGTAGATTATAATGAAGAATAACATACTATGTTAGGATAATTTTTGTTTGGATTTTGCACGTGGAATTTAGCCGTAATAGGAGGTGTACTAGTGCAAATTTGTTTGGTGTACGAATACTTCCTAGAGGGACTGTATTTATGAAAACCTAAATAGAATTGAAATAGTTGAAATATTTGAGTTCTATAAATAAAAATACACTTAGCTATGAACGAAATTAATTACACTTGATTGCAGAAATTCCAAATGAAATAAGTTTAAAAATAATACTTTCTTCATTTCATTAATGTTATTAAGTTTTTTAAAATAGGTTTAATGGATAAATGCTGACCAGTTTAAAAAACAGGATTTAACTTAACCATCCTGACAGTGATTACTAAACAAAATATGGCTAAAATTGTTTTTTAATGTCTTTATTTCTTACAGATATACCGAGCTTGATAGAAACTACTGACACAGGAAGAAACTAACTGTACGGATGGCTGAATAGAAAAAAAAAAGAATAACCACCTGCAAACAAGCGTTTGAAATCTGGCCAACGAACGCAGGCAAAAAAAAAAACACCAACTGCTTGGAAAAATCATAGAGAAAGTATTGACAAGGCAGTGCATTGGCTGCTGCCATGCAAGACTGACACGGAATTTGGTGATATTCGGAAATCCACTTCAGGGTCTAGCAGTGTTAACTACTCTATAAGGTGCGGTTAAGATCTATTATTGGGGCATATTTTTATCAAGAAAATGTTTTAAAATGTTCAAAAATAACCTTCTTTATTTTTTATAAGTGTTTTAATAAAATATTTTTTGAAAACTGGAGTTATGTTGATTCTTAACTTGCGTATTTCTAAAATTACTAGGGTTTATTTACATTGGCAACGGGTAAATAATAATAATACTTAGATACCTTATGTTTAACTCATACCTGTAAGATTAACAGCCATATTCACAGCCATCAGCGTCAGTGTTAACCAGCAGCTGAAGAAAAAAAAAATTAGCTTTTCGCTGACTCTGATTGGTGGAATCCTTCTTTGACCAAGAATTTAACACCGACGCTGATGGCTGTGAATATGGCAGTAAGGCTTTGGAATATTAAGTTTTAAAAAAATCCCAAGTAAAATTGGGGGTCCTCCCCTAGAATGTATTCTTGACATTTGCCACTCAGAGTAGTGTTTTAACTCATTTTGAAACCTTTAGGTTACACCCAAAGAGGACCACTCATTATAAGTCAAGGAATTTTCAGTACATAAAAGGTTTAAAAATTTCGAGGGAGGTTTGGGGGTTTCCCCCAGAGAAAATTTTTCAATTTTTACCCTTAAAATTTGTGTTTTGACTCATTTGAGACCATTAGGTTTACACCCAAAGAGGAATGCTCCTTCTAAGTCAAGGAATTTTCAGTACATAATAGGTTTAAAAATTTCGAGGGACGTTGGGGGTTCCCCCAGAGAAAATTTTTCAATTTTTGCCCTCAAAAGTTTGTTTTGACTCATTTGATACTATAGAGAATTCGCACATGACGTCACACTTGACGACGTGGAGGACAAAAACAACGTTGCTAAGGCTGTTGTTAGGTCCGAGTCATGTGATTGAAAATGCTCTATTTGGAAAATACCCAAAGAGAGAACTGCTCCCGTAATTTTTAAAAGTTAATTAAAAAAAGAAAGTCCCATAATTTTTAAGGAAATAAAAACAACATAAAAATTGATATCGAAATCTGGAGAGGGGATCCCTTAAACCTCTCTTAGATACGGCCCTGTGCTTACATGCTCTATCACCTTCTTATTCCATTGGGAGAAAAAACTGTCACTGCAGGGGAAAAAATCTCCTCAGAATAAACTCTGGAGCACTTTTCCCTGAGAGAGGGACTTGATGATGCAGCAGCCATGGGAGACCCAGAAAAGAGAGATACACAAAGAGAGAAAAGAAGAAGAATTGGACGGAAGCGAAGTTTTTCTTATCCAGAAAAGAGGAACTTTTTGTGTATCTAGGCGGTTGTATTTGAATCACAGGGGGAACATAACTTTACTCATGAAATCACGGTTTTCGCATTATTAACAAATATCAACTACTACTGTGTAAAAATTTCAGTAGTACTGTATCAGTAATAGTGTCGATTTAAGTAGTACTTTTGAAACCCATACTTCACACTTTATAGTTATAATACTGGACAGCAAACCCAGTACGTCACGAATGCGGAAGGAAAAACTGCGTAAACAAAAAGTATGTTGGGTTTTTACGAGGAGTTTCGGTACGCAAATCATGATAAAAAGACGCTATTTATACATGGGTTTAACGAAATAATCATATTTTTAAATTGGCGTTCTTCGTTTCACTCAAAATTCAGACACAGCGATGGGAACTACTTTGTTAGTGACGTCATACGGTCAACTTAAGTTACTGTCTAGTATAGCAAGGAAGGTATGCAAAATAAAATATGAAACTACTTTAACGTGAACATAAATGATAAAACATTGCTATATAAAATTTACATTTTTCCACGTTTTAGGTAAATATTTATTAAATTGTAATAATATTTTTCATCTTAAGAAGTTTTAATTCTTTAACTATACTATTCGTTTAGAAGTACCTTTTTTTTTCAAATGTTATTAACTATACCATCCAACAGTCCATGCACTAATATTAAAGATAAATATTAAAGCATGTGTTATCGATTATTCATGTGCAAGTATTCTCCATTTAGAAAGCACGGGGAGGAGCATTTACTTGGATGCGATACATCACACGAATCGATTTATTTCCACCGATGAATAAATCATGTGTCAGTGATTGAAGAATATCGATCTTCTTGTTTATAAGCGGCTGTCCGTCACTTCGAGGGGAGTTGGTCCCCGATGATGATCGATTATGCCCAGGAAGAGGGACTGGTAGTAGGCTTTGGAAACAATTCCGTAATTTTTTTTTGTTCGGGAGTAACGTACTTAAAAAAATTTTTAAGGTCTTTTTTAACAACGAATAAAAGTAAAATATTGTTACAATGGACTATTACCGCCTATCTGGTTCGAGACTATGGTACAATTCCGTTAGAGTCCCCGCTAAATATCACCAAAATCCAAATGGCTAAATATATCCAAATATCAACAAAATTTTCCGACTTTTATTAATAAACTGAATAGTTATTGATATAATTAAAAATTTTAATTCAGAAGAAAGAAATTATTTATGAATATTTCTACTTTTTGTTGTCTAAAAGAACCTGGCAATATTTAGCGGGGACTCTAACGGAAATGAACCGAGACTATAAAGGTCAGGTGACGGTAGTAAACAAACTATCACTATCAAATCATATCTCACTAAAAACTCTTCTAGTGTAGTATCTGTGGTAACCAATTGCAAGCTCAGTAGGTCACGTGTTGGTTCTGTGTGACGTCAGACGGGTTGAGTCCATTGTCTGTGACCATAGACTGTGACTGGGTGGTTTGCAATATTTGGCGATATTTATGGTATTTAAAGTTGAAAACATATTGACGACACATAGGGAAATTACCAAAGATTACATAATAGTAATCATTAATATTATATAATCATTATCAGGTAATGATTATCATGATAAAAGCGATTGATTGCAATAAAAAGTATTTTAACATGCACTTTCCATACCTCATAAGAATTGTTTCTTAGCTTTTTCATCAGCACAAGTAAATTGAAAAGGAATATGGAACTTACCTGAAATAAAAATAATTAAATTATAGATCAACTATGTAACACATAAAATTAATATCAATGTTGAAAAAGTACATTTCATATACATACTGTACAGCTGAGGAAAAAAAAACGTTACAGTTATTTTTTAGGCTTGGCAATTTATCGATGATTTGGCGCTTCTTGCGTTTTTGTTTTTATTTACGCGTTTTCAAACAACACGAAAATTAGCTCAGTGCGATTTTTGACTTTGAAATTACTAATAAATTAATATAAATAAACAAAATTAAAATAATTTAATCATAATATTTATATGCTTATTAAAGCTTAAAAATTTTAAAAATAACCTTATCTCATGTTTCGACAATTTAAAACTGAAATATTAATGAAAATCGGTTCACTAGTACTGGTAGGTTGTCAGAAATCCGTGTTTGGCAGTCGGGTGTTGGCGACTAATTTCAGGCTTTTAATATGAATTTTTCAGATTTTGAAGGTCTGCCATGGGTTTGTTTAACGTCCAAATTAAATGAAACTCGGTGATGAGGGTTAAATTACTATGATCTTTCATAAAATCGAATAAAAATTGAGGGTCGCCATGAAAAAAGATGCAGTTTTTATTGCGCTGCACCAGAAGACGACCTCTGAGAGAAAAATAGTCAATTAATTTTTTCAAGCATACACTAAATCCTGAAAAATGACACCAAAAGCATCTTTCTAACCCCACCCGTTCTCCCGCAAAGTCTACTGTAACGTTTTTTTTCCTCAGCTGTACAATGTACATACAACTTTTCTAATGACAACAGCGTAAGTATTTCGATAGGAAGGATTTGATAATAAATTTTGGATATTTACATAAAAAGCTACTTAGAGAAAGTTAAGGATTTAGTATAAGATACAAGGCAAGAATTATTATTTTACTCACAAACTACTCGTAAATCACAATTCTCCTAAATTCTCCATTCAAAGCTCATGCTATTTCAAAAATCAACAAATACTTAATAACTCCATAGATATAAATACTAACGTTTACGTTACGTTACGTTAGTATATATACGTTACGTAGTTACGTTAGTATATATATCTATGAATAACTCTCCACAATAATTTCTTTTTTAAATTGCCAAACCATTATTTCTAAACTCAGTTTTTTTTTATTTGAACGTGCACGTGAACTATCTCACAATTCACTAGTCTAAGACTAGTGTTCTGGTTTTTAGTCTTCCTAGTTTATTCAATAATATCGAAAAATAATTTTTGTAGATTTCATGAGTAATCGTGAAAAAGTTTTTAAAAACCAAAAGCTTTGCTAGTCTTTGTTCCAGTCCATAGATATATATATATACTAACTGGATGGACTGCTCGTATGGCAACGCCCCGATAAAAATGCGACCAGTTGAAACTTTTGGCATCCATTTTGTTGGGCGTATGATTCCTGGAGGTCTGTGGTCCTGTGCTTCAGAAATATGGTTCACTGCTGCGTTGCATATATTTGCAAGAACAAGCAGGTTTTGAAAAATAAGAACATAAGCTTCCATCGGTAAGTACAAACTATTTTTGATGCTAATTTTAATGTTTTACATCCTTTATTTTCAATCTCGTTGTTTTGTTATTGATGGCTTGGCTTATAGGTTAGGAAAATTGTTTATCCTAATATTTATTACCTTTACAAAACCAAAAACTTGTATCAAAACGTTAACTATTATCTTAGCCATCAATATTATAAGGCAAATTATGTTATCAGTTAATAAATCGTGAAGCTTAGTATTTATAATTTATAAAACAAGTGTGATCACCATGATTGTTTATCATTTCGCTTTAAGTGTAAGGAATTGTTTGTTCATTATGAATCAAATGATATTTTTTCACTACTCAGTTCAATTAAATATATATATATAAATCTAGTTATCTTTTAAAACAATTTCAAGCCAGCTTAACATGTTTATAGTTATTAAAATTCAGTCAACATTCAAGACTTGTAATACTTGCATCACTTAATTTTTATCAACTTATTTGATCTTCCTAGAAAATAATAAATATCAAAATCTCTATAATTTGTGGAGATGTCATTGATGTGGGAGCATTTTCCAGAGTTGGATATATTAAAAGCTCAAACGTTTAAAAAATACATATTTTATTTTAAAACAATGACATTCTTAAATTTTGAAAGAGAATTCAAAACAATAATAAATAAACGTGAATAAATGACACGCGCGGAACTAGTTCAATGTGATTTATCGACGGTGAAGACGAGAAAACTCGTATATCTCCAAAATCTTAACTTTTCAGGAGAGCAAAAAAACTGTTTTTGGGTGCCTATGACCATGGCCATGACACCCTATTTACCTGGTTACGACGCCAATTTCCAAGTTTTTGATTCAAACTCCTTTCTCTCTCCCTCTCTTTCTCTCTCTCTACTTTGTAGATTGTATACATTGTATTGTGATTGTTGGGATTGTAGAGGAACCTCTACAATCGATTTTAAGGCTAAAAACTCACTTTGTCAGCGCTGCAAACACTAATATCGGTGGAGTAGTTTGTAATAGGTAGGTAGCAATAAAAAACTCAATTTCGGAAAAATTGGAGATACGAGGTTTCTCGTCTTCACCATCGTTATGTGTTGTCAAAAATTAAACTTCACCCAATGATGATTTTATTTTACTTTTACAGATTTCCTTTCAAAAGACCTGAGGTAGTAAGAGAATGGGTGAAGGCCATCCATAGAAAGGATTTTGAACCAACTAAATTTTTTTTTAAATTGTAATTTTAGGGGACATCCATAAATTACGTGAGGTGTTTTTTCCAAATTCTGGACCCCTCCCTCCCCCTTCGTGAGATTTAGTGAGATTTTGCTAGACCCCCCCCTCTCCCTCACGTGAGATTTTCTCAATCACTTTTAAACAAATAAATTTCTTTGAAAGGCCTTTTTTCAGTCTTAATAGATATTTCACTTTCAAAAGTTAAGATACAAATAAGAGTGTTTAAATCAAAAACATGCTCTTAACTCCGCTGTTTTGACTATTCTGCTCCTTTTTTCTGAAGCTGTGTTAAAAAATATAAAAGAAAAATATTATAGAAATATTAAAGAAAAGAAATTATATTTTCATAACTAAAAGTTGACGTGAAATTTTAATTGACTCCCCCCTCCCCCAGGTGAGATTTGGTAAGCTTTTGCTAGACCCCTCCTCCCCCTTTTTGACCTCACGTAATTTATGGATGTCTCCTTAAGATTAAAAATATCTGTTCTTATAACAGCACAATTGATGCTGAAAAATTAGTTGTGGTAAAATGTGATTTTTTCTGATATAATAAAGATATTGTATTTAATCCTATTCCTTTCTTCATTGTACTATTTCCAAAAAAAAACACTTTGTTCTACATTTAGGTGTATTTTTTAGTACATCTGTTAATACATTTTAAGCTTTTAAATATCTCACCCTAAATATTTGAAGTTGTACTAAAAAGTTGAAGAAAACAACCTAATTTTGCTCATGATTTTTGAAAGAATTGAAGATTATCATTCCTGCTAATTATTTATTTAAAACAACATTCTCAAGATGCAATTTTCAGCATAAAATCATAAATATCTCCAAAAAAAATAAGTAAAAACAAACTTCAATAATGTTTCGATTCAACCGTCAATCTAAAAACGCCACTGAAAAACGTGTGTTGAGATTTTAATTAATATTTAAAAGGAAAGGGAGCTAATAAAATAACTAGTGCACTATCTTAATTAAAAACTACATTGCCCTAAATAATCCATTTTTGAGTTTTAATTCTTCAAAACCCCTAATATAAAATTTTTAATCGCAAAACAACATGAAGCTCTATGGAGATCTGCGAAATTTCATACGCCCAACGATCTGGCAACAGCGGTGGCAACGGCTGCATTTTTTTACTGTTGAACAGTCTATCCAGTTACGTTAGTATATATATCTATGTTCCAGTCAGCAGGGAAAAACACCATGAACGCGTAGTTTCCCTGCATTACTTTGATGCACCTGTAAAACTATTTTTCCTTGATAATAGGCAAGTGGCGGAAAAAACAACTTTACGATGGCTCGTTTTACAATGAGACGGATGATATTGGAAGTCACAGTTTTATGATGTGGGAAAATGGGGATAGATTTTTTATCTTCTTAATTTAAACACAGTGTTAATTCCTTAGGTAACAAATATTTAATATAATTAAGTATTAAGTAATTATCGTAATATTAAGTACATAAGCTAAATATTCGCATAATATTTTTCAGACATAAAGACAATAAAAAGATATTGATTAAACTTTTGAAATTAATTAAACTACTTTTATTTACACATGAAAACTTGATTAATCAATGTCATATTTACATCAACGAACAAAATAAACAAGCTATTTTGCGAACTTATATGAACAGTTAAACAATTTTATTTTTCTCAATTCTATTTACCATTCAGGATTAGCTATTTGACCTACAAAAACTTTCAATAACAAGAAATAGAAAAATATTTCTTGAACATATAAACTTCCCCCAGACCACAGACGTTAGATTTTTAACTTTTAAACGCGTATAAGCCGTGGCTCATCTTCCCGAAATTACGATGTCCCATCTGGTGATGCCAAAATCTAATATAAAAATAACAGAAGAAATTACGCTTTTTAAAAAAATTATATACCTATCAAAGAAATATCACCTCCTCAAGAAAAAAAATAATTCTTATAAAGATCCCAGTTTTGTAAAAACCTAACCTCTTTCGATAGGAGATAAATCCATCCAAAGCGACGTCCTAAAGGCTTTTCGGACATACATCACCGGAGTAAAAAGCTATATAGCGGGGGTCAAAAACCATCGAACTTCTTAGGACATCAATACTAACTACAAAGAAAGTATATCAAGACCGGGGTTTTTGATTTATCTGCCTTTTTTCTTCGCCTTCTTCCCACCCCTTAATGTTGCCGGACAAGAAAACAACAAAAAGAAAAAGAAGGCAATGAAAAGATTTTTCCACTGTGTAAAAGAATTCTTCACGGAATTCAAGTGCCAGCCGGAAAGCCAACCAACCAACCAGAGAAAAAAAACTTAGACCAGTATCGATTTTCTTTCAGTCGATATCCCGAGAGGAAGAAAAAGAATCGATACCCCTTTTTTGAACTCGATTCTTTATTCGATTACGATCTGCAGTAACGGGTTAGGAATTATTTGGTATTTGCTCTAAATTTTGCATCGAACGAAAAAGGAGGGTGGTTCGATTCCAATTTTAGTTTTTTTTT
This sequence comes from Tetragnatha montana, assembly GCA_963680715.1. Lineage (NCBI taxonomy): Eukaryota > Metazoa > Arthropoda > Arachnida > Araneae > Tetragnathidae > Tetragnatha > Tetragnatha montana. Next base: position 5,846,840 of record OY796678.1, on the reverse strand, counting down.
AAAGAAGAACAACGAAATTGGACTCGCCAGACAGTGGACAAAGGAAGGTCTCATTTTGTTGTTTTGGGGGTTCTTCAGCTATTAGGGTTGTATCGGGTTTTAAAAGAATCGAATTATGGGGGAACGAGATAAGATGGTAAACAGATTATATCAAGTTAGAATGGTATAAACTCTGATGGGGGGATACTGTAAAACCAATACCTTTCCCGTTACTAGTTTTAAAAGTTTATAGGATAAGGGAGAAGATAGAACCTTGCATTGGTTTTTTAAGGAATTTTATTCTTTTTGTATCAGTTCTTGGTATGTGCTAATCGAAAAGCTAGTAATTAAATAAAAACATTTCTGAAACGTTCTTTAAATTCTGAATAAATTTTACGCACAATTATATTTATTGACAAAATTAGAACATTTACCGCTCATAACTTTTCTCATATCTAAATAAATTTTAAAACCATGGTAATTTTTTTCATAAAATTGAATTGGATTAAAAAATAATGTTTTTTTATAAACTTCAATTTCCTTCCATAATAACATAAATTTTTCTGGGAATAATTACTAAGATTTTAACATCAACTAAGCAAACACTTCCAAAACTAAGGGTTTTTTTTTCGAAATTTTTACACATTTTACAATAATTTTGAGTTTATTTCGCGTTCTAAAACCAACAAGCACTAAAGAGATTTTATGAAAAATACCATTAAAGGTATAATATATAATTAAAACAATATAACAAATGATATGTGATAAAATTCTGACAAATCATTAGTTGTATTATAAAGAGTAAAACCATTAGGTCATAAACATAGCGCTTAAATAAAACCATATAGCCAAAAATAAAATTATAACTTTAGATTTTAAAAATTAGCGAAATAACTAAATGTGATGGTTTTACTTGCATCATATTTTTATTAATTAGTATTTCGCGTAATAAAAAAATCAGAAAATGCATTATAAATGTTTACAATAAAGGACTATAGGTATTTCTATATCTATTAACAAATCACTAGACTTCTTCTGAAAATAATACCAAATTCAATTAAATTTGTAGAAAAAGTAGGTTTTATTTTACGAGTACTTCGAATTCTAATTAATACAACTGTACATTGAAACATCATTACCAAACCACACTTAAAGAAACTATTCTGGAGTAAATAAATTGAAGTAGAAAACGCCTACATTGCAGTTAGTCGAAGAAGAACCTCAACAAAAACAGAGAAATATTCGCCCGCAACTAAACGCATTAATCAAAAACCTTAATATACTCCCAAAAACAAAACAGCACCAACTTATTCCAAAAAGCATCATCACGGAACGAACCAACTCCCCCAAAAGGGACCCGGCTCCTCATCGCAACTAAAAGGTGGTATTTACTTTATGCATAATTCATACATTAAGGGGGCTATAGAAAAAAAAACACGGGGCAAAATGTATCTTTAAATTAACAAACCCCTCTCTAAAAAAACTTTAAAATGATTCTAAAACCATCCTCAAAGTAATGAAGACGTTTCCAAATTTTTTTTTTCAGGAGTAACTGAATTATAAGCGCGTTTATGTAGAAAAAAAAAAGAGTTTTTGGCTCTCTGTTAATAAGAACATCTCCAAAATTAGGCGTCTTTCCCCGTGTTAAATTAATAATAAAACTTTTGCAGGTTTTTTTTCTCCATCTCATTGATCCGGTTTGTGCCTAGAGGGCTGAATTATGTAAATAACAGATTCCGCTAATGAACTCAAAAGCAGAGATGAATCAGAGGTATGGAGGCGTAGATAAACTGTAAACAGAGAGACGAACATATGCTACTCCATTGAAGAAACCGTGGCAGGTATCTGTGTTCACTTAAGGCGGGTTCTAACATTCAGCAAAAATTGAATCGTCAGTTTGAATGAGGGATTATGTCCAAAAACCAAATTTTACAAAAATCGAAACAAGTATATGCAGTGTTATCCCTAAGATTTTTTTGGAGGAGTAAAAATACTCCTCGACTTATTTAGGAGGAGTGAAATTCAATCATGAGGAGTGAAATACGGAAATTGCACAAACTACATATACAGAGACACGAAAACCATAATCAAACTCCCTAAGCATCAGAACAATAAGTGAAAAAATCATAATCTATTCCTCTCCTAAAACGACCAAAACTAGATCCAATCTTTCCAAATTTTTTCCGGCTACGCCATTATGGCCACAAACCATTTATATGAAGTTAATTTCATAGGTATTTTCAAAGTCTAATTGATTGGAATCACTACGAAAAAAAATTCGGTGGGGCATAGTGCAATTTTTAAGCTGAAAAATTCAAAGAGTGAAAACACTCCTGGCTAGTTTTTTAAAGAGTATTTCCTAATTTTCAAGGAGTGAAATACTCCCTCAGAGGAGTTAAAAATATCTCTGAGTATATGTAATGTAATGGAATTTTCATTGTAAAACCACCAGATTTTCACTGGAAATTCAGGACCCTGTTTGGAATACAGAACAATCATCGAAAAAAATATAAGTGTATTCACACAAAAATGTTATACAGTTTAAAAAATATATTTTTCCTTATTCACTTTATCAACACTATAAAATTTAAATACAAACTTAAATTGACAATTAAAATATATTTCTGCTTAGTTCACAGTACAAAAGTACAAAATAGAGAGACTTAGACAAATAAAATTAAAAAGCATTGTGAAACTGAGTCATTAAGGCAGTTTAATGAATATAAATAGAGTCCAACATTCACCGAATTAAAAAAAGGTAAAAACACTTTTAAAACAAATTTTGTTTTGGCTTAGATCACAGCACAAAGAATAAGATAAAAAAAATATAAATTAACTTAAATTTAAAATGAAATAAATTGATACCATGAATGGACATCGATTTCGCCGAATTCAAGGCGCTATATCTGCCTATAGGGGATACTTATTTTTTCTCTCTTTACTCTCATGTCTAGAGCGAATATTGGAGATTTTTTTTAGCACAAGAAGTCGATTTTCCCTTTTTCTTTTTACTTATTCCCTTTATCAAACTTACGATTTATTTGAACAATTCCAGAATCCACCTTCTTATAGGACTTCCCATGCTAAAGATCTTCACCTTGCCACAAACCATGTTGACATGCAAGGTTAGCATGCCTTAGCGCACTCTATGAGTAACCTCTCTCTACGCGTGGATGTGAGAAGAAAGTTCCTTTAATTTAAAGAGGGTGGATGGGGAACAAAAAAAACGCTTGAGTAATCAGAAAATGGAATTATGGGATATATAATATCAAGGCGTCACCTTCCGTTTTGTTTTTAGAGCGGCGGAAGGAGAGGGAAAAGCTGTGTTTTGATTGGTTAATTTGTAAAAACGGGCTTCTTTGACGTAATTGCTGATTGTGAGGAAGGAATCTGATTGGTTGATTAAAAGTTATCGTTTTTATGGTTCGTTTGAGTCTGTATTTTGGTAAGTTAATAAGGACGAGTCCGTTTCGATTTGAAGGGTTTAATGAAAGAAATCGATTTGAAGTAGGAAAAAATGTCGAACTCTTTCGTTAATTTTCAAGATTCCGTGAGATTTTGTTCCTCTATCCTAGGGGCACAGGGAAAACTGCAGTGCAGGGTAGTACCCAAGGGGGGCTTAGGGGTTCAACCCTCCACCCTCCGATACTTTGATGTCAATTTTTTTAGTGGTCTTCCCTTGAAAATTATGGGAATTACAAGGAGCTGTATTCTCCGGGTGTAACCCAAAGGGTCTCAAAATGGATTATAAGGATAAAAATTAAAGAATATTTTCCTGGGGGAGGACCCTCAGACCCCCAAATTTTGAAATCTATAATGTATTCTTTATTCTTGAAAACTTTGCGACTTGCGAGGAATGGTACTCTTCGGGGGTAACCCCTAAAGCAGGTATATGGGCAACCTTTTCGAATCCGCGGGCCGGACTCAAAGATTATAATGTCGTGGAGGGCCAAAGAGTAGATAATAGGTATTATTCTTTAAGTAAAAAAATGAGGCCTTTTATTATATATATTTATGAAGTTTAATTCTAAAGTTAAAAATTAATCTGGACTTGTACAATATCTAGATTACATAAAATAATTATAATGAAGTTACATTAATCTGGACCAGGCGCGGATCCAGCACGGCTCCAATGGGGGGGGGGCACTTCTTCAGACCATCATCTTTATCTTTTGAAAAAAATGTCAAAATTTTGGAAATTTTACCTGTAAAAGTAGGTTTTTAACTCACTTTGAGTACTTTTTGGGACTTTTTTTTCGTTCTTATGAATGATTTTTGGGTCCAAGGGGGGGCACTTTCCAGAGTGCCACCCCCTGTATCCTCCACTGATCTGGACTAGAATAATATTACATACAATAATTATAAAGTTAGTTACATTAATCTACAATAGATTAATATTTTGATTAGAAACAAAAATTATGTTAAAGTTACAAAAATCTGGACTAGAATAATATGTGATTTTTGAGTACAATTTTTAAAATGTTCCGTGGGCCGGACTAAATGACATGGCGGGCCGGAGGTTGCCCACCGTTGCCCTAAAGTGTAAAAAAAAAAGAGCTAAAACAACACTTTTAGGGGCACATTTCCAAAATGTTTCTGGAGTAGGACCCCAAAAAAAACCCTCGAAATTTTGCCGTTTATTATAATGTGTTTCCTTGAAAATTCAGACGCTTATAATGAGCGGTGCTCTATTTGTACAATCCAAAGTTTCTCAAAATGAGGTGAAACGCTATTCTGAGGGGATAATTGCCAAACTTTTTTTAGGGGAGGACCCCCAGACCCCCAATATTACTTATGATTCACGTTTTTTTTTACGCAATTTTGAAAGTTAGTGCCCCAAAATAAAATCCTATGTGTAAGTCATCTGAAAAGAATAAAAGTAGTACTCGTAAGGAGTTAACTCAGAAAAAATGTTACGTCAACCCCCCCCCCCCGAAACAAAATTCAAGTTACAATTCTGTTTATCAGCCTATAGGATTGTCAGGGGTGGAAAACCAAAAATTCATTTTTGGAGCAGCTTTAGAGCAGTTTTGGATCAAGTCTAATCAATTTTTGGCCCAGTTTTGGAGCACGGCTAATCAATTTTGGAGCAGTTTTGGAGTACCTATTAGTGTTTTCGTATCAGGGTATGATTTGCATTTTTGCAGCACCTTTTGGTGATTTCGTATCAAGCATTTTTGTAGCATTACACTTTCATGTTAATTCCCAGAGCAAAACGAAACTTTCGCGAAAGTCACGATTTTCCCACAATAACTCGTGATTTTTCTTGGAAATAGTCTGGAAGGTAAAAAATAGTAGGGATTATCTGGAAAAATAATAATTAGTTCGCGGTCCGCAGGTTGTGCATCCCTATTTTAGATGATGAAGGCTCATATTTTGTAGAGAAAAAGCGGAAAATCGCAAATCCGCGGATGGTATTCATGATGGCTGAAGATTGGCTCTTTCCCTGTTGGTAGGATTTTCAAAATTTGAATCAAATTGAATGGAAAATCATATTTTTGGAGCAGTTTGGCTCAAAAATGTGAATTTTGCTGGTTTTGGAGCAGATTGGAGCAAGGCATCCATTTTGGAGCAGTTTGGCACAGTTGGAGCAGAGTTTCCACCCCTGGATTGTCCCTATTGTGGGTTAATTGACCACTATTGACCTAGGCAAGCCCTTCTATAATAATAAAATCGGTGGCTGTAAAACTCTTAACGTGGCCGAATTCGAAATCGCGCGTGCGATAAAGGACACAGACACCGTATCCGAATCCGGGGACTTTTCAAGTTCACACACGTATTTCCGTCCCAAATCGATGTGGGACGGAAGAAAAACAATAAAAATGGAAGGGAATGAAAGTTTTATTCGAAAGAGAAGGGAAGAGACAACCGGGAGAACTTTGTTCTTTTTTCCAGGGATTTTTCCCGGAATGGAGTGAGAAAGGGGTCCATTATAGAACTTTTTTTCTTTGAAAGTGTGCGCCGGTGTCTTTAAATGCCCTCTCTTTTTATCGTTTGCTGGGGTCGAAGAAGAAGAAGAAAAGTGTTTAACCACCTTGTAATTAATCTTAATGCCCTTTGTTAACAATGTAAGAAATGTGTAGAATCATTCGTTATGTTAAAGCGGTTCGCGGGAATTTTTTTCGAGACATTTTGCGTCTCTTTGTTTAAACTTAAAAGTAGAATATAAATAATCGCGAGTTAACTGGTTTTATTCTTTTTTTAAGGAAAAGGGACACTTAGGAATCGGAATAGAATGTTAAAGCAGTTTTCGAGAGTTTTTTTTTAGACATTGCGTATATAAATACTCACGAGTTTACTAGTTTTATTCTTTTCAAGGGACACTTTGGGAATTAGAACAAGTTTCGCTGATTTTAAATTAAAACTAATTATTTTGTGAGTAGCCAGCCACCTTGTATTAAATAATTTTTGATTGAATCAATAAGTCAGAATTCTACCAAACAGAAGAAAATAAATAAATGCCGAGGGATCATTGTACTTATTTTTAGTACTATTTAGACAAAACCATCAAGAAATGCGTTTTTTATTGCTATTAAAATATTACACGACCTTTATATATTACGAATTTAAGTATGATGTATCAGTTAATAGATTTTAAAATTAAAATTTATAAAATTTAGCACAAAAGAATATGCACCTAATAAAATATACAAAATAGAATATTTCATTTTGCCTATCAAAAGATTGTCTATTGTTAGGTAGTATAAGAGTTAAGGGTAGTATGAAGTAAAACAAATTTCCAAAAAGCAATGGTTTATCGAAATGGTTATTTCCACGAAAGTTGAAGAATGCGCAGTAATAGGAGTTTGTTGTATAACATTAAAATTATGTTATTGAATATTCCTGGCATCAGCACCGATGGCCTAGTGGTAAAGTGTGCGTTTAGTAACCGAATGGTCCCCTGTTCGATTCCAGGCTGCTATTTTTGAGTATTTTGCTTTTATTTAACTTGTAATTTTTCAGAAATAGCGAGATTAGAGTAGAGTTAAATTGTTACTTTCGTGGTAATAACCAGTGCCATGGTTTATTCAGTAAAGAATTAGAAGGTGAAAAATGGAATTTCGAGAAATTGCAATTAATTACACAGGTCTGCAACGAAAAAGCTGTTTGAGTAATTTCATCGATTTCCTATGTATTTTGGTGTGCTGATTACGGGAAAAATAATGAAAAAAATCCTGCACGTCAGGATTTTTCATCATATTTACTTTCAATTTTGGCCTATTTTCCCCAATTTTAGGTGTTTTTTTTATCCGAGAGTTTTCAACGAAATTTTTAGTTAAAGCTATTTTTATATCGTTCATATCAAGGCCTTTAAGATGCATATTTCCATAAGTCCCTAACGGTCAAAGAAATCCCCAGAAATCCAAGTGTGCGGGATTCTTTTCTTCGCTAGATTTTCATGAACAAATGATGAATTATATTTTAAAAAGCTGCTAAAGAAAACTACAGGAGTTGTTTTTATCATGAAAATATGCAATAAAAATAAATTTCTGTGAGAAATTTTCATTTATATTGAAATTGTATTTTCTTACATCTTTAGCTCAATTGTGAAAAAACGCAACGTCCTAAAAATAAGAGGTGGTCATTTTTGGATTTAGCACACTAAAATCATAAGGAAAATCATTTCTATAAGAAATTTGAATAAAAAAAATTATTTTTAAAAATTTAATTTAACTTTTATTGAGAAATTGCCCTTTTTACCTTATTTGTAAGCAAACATGATCTTTCAGGACAAAACAAAGGTCATTTTTGGATTCAGCGCACCAAAATACATAGGACAATAGGTTTTAAGGAATATTCTGAATAGACGACATTAGTCATTACGTCACTTGCTATGACTCTCACCCTATGACATAAAAATAACCTGAAAAATGTCACAGGCTTCCTTGTTCTTTACGAACTCTTACTACCGCTTCGAAAATTACACAGAGACGTTTTATCTGAGATAAATGGAATTTTCTGAAAGAGAGGGACCGACACGTTCTCCTCGAGCGTATATGTATAATATTACCAGGGAAGAAGAGGACACCATGTTTAATTCATGAGAGACAGCCGCTTACGTTTTTAGTTTTCAACATAGGGATTTTTCCCATCAGGTTATATTGAAAGGGGATTTTTTTCCCTCTGGAAGAAGATTTTGCGAGGGATTACCTGGATCTTCCGGAATTTGAATGTGTTTTTCCGAGAAAGTTGATGTATCACTTGTGTTTTTTTTTTTTTAATTTTAGGGAGATTTGAATACATCCTTCTTCGTACAGTAATTTACATTTCGTGTACATAACACCTTACTGTTCAATATAAAATGCGTTGCGCAATGGTTTTCTTTGTACCGTATAGTGCCATTATGCAGCAAACATGTAACAAGAAAGACATCAGTTTTAGGGGGGGGGGTGTTTTTTAAAGTCTAATTTCATGTGGGGCCCGATTTAGAAAATTTTCTATTGTAGGCACGCCATACAAGAAGGGCCCCTATGTTATATAAGTTCATTATTAAAAAAATTGGTTCATTTCCTTTCACTGTCCCATCGCTAAAGTGTTTTAGACTAAAATTATTCAAATACAGCCAAATGTTTGTAGCTTTTTTTTTATAACTGAATATTTTAATTGATTAATTTGATATTTTTGGCTAAATTTCAAATATTTGGCGTTTAAAACAGCTTGGAGAAATTTAGCGTGACAGATAACGAAGAATTGAAGCAAAAGTTCAGTTTATCAAGTTTAGTTCATCATAAAAAAGTTAACCATCTAGTTTGGAATTTTACGTTTAAATAATTATTAAAAATTAATTTTTTACAAGACATTAGTTTTAATGCGTAATTTTTAAAGACTAATTCTACGCACACTTAATGGATTTTACCACTAGCAGACTGACCAGTGGTGTTAAGCGTTTAAGTTGATCCCAATTACACATTTCTAAGGACTTGTAAAAGACAATAGGTAAACTAATTCGACATGAATTTAACTTCTGACAAAAATAAAAATATTACTACCTTTCATTTTGTATTACTTTAACATAAATATCACTATTTATTTACAGTCCATTTTTTTTTCTTTTAATTTAAAAAAATATCCGTACAATTTCACGAAAAGTAGTTTTTAAATACAGTTTAAGTTTTAAACTTATAGTATTTTACACGAATTTGAAAAGTTAACTTTATAGACTTAGCATGACAGAAACTCAATTTCCGAACACTATAGATTTTTTACAGTTCGACAATGATCGTAATACACGACTGGTTTGAAACCTACGCTTTCTGTAAATTAGTTTCACTTTTCAGTTATAAACTTCGCAACGAGAAAGCTATAACAAGCCGGCATAAAAATTTAAAATCCAGTCTTTGATAATCATCAAAAAGATCTTGGAACAAAAAAAAAATACCCTAGTGTGATCGATAACTAATTTGCTGCAAACTTGGAGAAAGTAATTTAAATAATTCAAACTTCAATATTCGAGCGCGGCATAGTACAATGATTCTTTGACCTTTACGTACATTGAACAGTCTTATAATAATTAGATTTCACAAATGAAATTGCGCTGTAGTAAATTAGTCTGGGAGGCGAGAGAAAGTTTAAAAACTTTTTTTTTTCGAATATATTACTTTGAACATTATCGTATCGTTTAAATGCTTATCAGTCTTTTCTGGGAAAGTTGGTTTAAGTATAAAAATGTTTGAAAAATTAATCGATGTTACTTGTTTAAGAGATACAACACAAAAACTTAAAAACGGGAGATGCAGTAATTAATCATAATATGGATCAGGGATTTCCAACTACCTACTAGCGGCCGGGGAAGCTCCCTAAAAACTCACCGAAAGTAGCTGTAACAGGCTAAAACTCAAAAACTTTTTCGGGGCAGAGAACCCCCAACCCCACCCCCATTTACCTCTTAGGTTATGAAGTCTTTTTTTACCCATTTCTGTATCTTCCTCGGTAACGTTTCCTTCTTTTATTAGTAAGCTAAGGAAGTGTCTATTTGGACGGCAAAAACGGCAGTTGGTGCATGCGCCGTAGGTCTCGCGTTTACGTAGCAGTAGCAATCCCGGCGCTCCAATCAGAACCGTTGCCGGGCACTTGCCGGGTAAAAAAGAGTAGAGTTTAGTTGCATATTTGCCGGCCAAATAGACAGTGCCGTAAGTTAAAGGCCTGGCTCTTCTTAAATAACGAAGTGGAGATATTTTTTTAACTGACAGACTTTGCATTTTTTCATTTAGACATTCTTCCGTTTATTTTGTATCTCTCGATTCCAGCCCGAAGCTCTCCCTCTGGTGGTAGTTTTCGACAACATGGCATATAGGTCAAGGCTCAATTTCCCATAGGAAACAGTGTTAAAAAAAGTGCCGGTTTCTTGTTTACTGAGCATTTTCAATCATATGACTCGGACTTAACAACGGCCTTAGCAACAGAAAAGGTTACAGTTTTTTGCCCTACAGAGGTTAAGGCTGGGCGCGCACGAGTGACTAAAGTCATGGCGACCAGGATTACTAGTATCAAAAATATCATTAGAAAACAATAAAGCATTTTCAATTACATGACTTTACCTAACAACGGCCTTAGCAACGTTGTTTTTATCCTCCAGTGATGTCATGTGCGAATGCTGCTATTGGATACTTCTATGTCCCGCCCCTAACAACAGCCTTAGCAACGTTGTTTTTGTCTTTGTCACCGTGACAAAAGTCGCCCGTGCGCGCTCGCCCTAACAGTTACAGAAAATGACTAGCCGTGGAATTCTATTGGAGCATTTGCAATCACGTGATCCCATACCTAAAAACCGCCTTAGCAACAGATAAACAACGGCCTTAGCAACAGTTAAAAGCCCTACAGAAGGTCCACAGTTAAAAGAAAATAACTGGTTGTGACGTCACCTGAAAACACTCTATTTATGCATTAAATTTTTACTTCGGGCGGTTTTAATGATATACTTCGGGAATATGTTTCGATGAGTAAAAGAGAAGAATTCAAATTAAATTCATTTAAATTAAATATGAGTACGATGCTATGTGTCCACGTGCTAAACATTGTGGTTAGTATGCACAGCGCCATCTATAGGTATATTACTCTGCTTACTTGCGCCAAGGTCGCGTCTTCACTCTTCACTGCCTGTGACGTCATAAGAGAATTCCCCTTTCCTTTCCTCTCGGCCACTCTCGGCCTCTCGCTCAGCTGACTCAGCTCCACCAGCTCTTTCATTTCAAGTTTCAAAACAAAGAGGAACGGTTGAATTTGAAAAGCGGAGTGAATTGTTATTTCGATATGGAGACCTACATCTGCTGGGAATGGAGGATCGAGAACTTCAGCTGCTGGAGAGAAGAATTGCACGGTAAGTGCATCGAACAGAAGGAATTGAAATGCAAAATGTACCCGAAAGGACACAGTGGCCTAGACGAACGCATGGTGGTTTGCGTTCACAACAACATTGGTTCCGACTGTTGTGTTGAATTGCATTTCATCGGTCCCGATGAAACCCTCATCAACAAGCTAGAAGTTGGTCCATTACAAAAATTAAACGCAAAATACGAAATTCATAATGGACCCAGATTCGAAGAAGTGGCCGCCCAAATTCGAAAGATGGAGGATGAGTACGGGGATAGACTGACCATTCAGCTCCGCCTGTTCGATCATTTTGAAGAGCTGCATATATCTACAGTGATAGAAGTTATTGACACTACATTCGAAATGGATACTGCAAAACTGAGAAGCGATCTCATTTCGTGCATCTATTATTCTGACCAGGACCCATTGTTTTTAAACACTCTACATTCTGCCATGGCTGATGGAAACGAGAAACTCAAATTTAGTTTGTATCCTTGGAAGCAAAGCACTTTTTCTGTTCTTACGCGCATGAGCTTGATAAACAGCGACGGTTCTCTGGTGAGGTATGCGAAAAACGAGCATTTTTTTTATGAAGATTTAGATCAATGGGTATTTTCAGATTCACTAACCAAACGAGAACTGACCGAAAGAGGGATAACTTATCTTCTCTTGCGGGTCAAGATCATAACTGGCAATATAAGAACGAATCGCCCTCGAGTGCGCTGTTACTCCGAAGCAGTCAAAACTGTAACGAATGATATCGTTTGCTTTGAAGAAAAGTCTCTGGAGGCTGCCTCCCTCACGCCTTCTAAGACTCCTGTGGATATGCTCTCAGAAGAGCTGATGTGCCTTTACCAGGACCAGGACTTTTCTGACTTCACACTCAAGTGCGACCATATCTCGTTCCCTGTCCACAGGAACATTCTCTGTGCCCGGTCTCCCGTCTTCAAGACCATGCTCTCTACAGACATGGTAGAGGCAGCATCCGGCACAGTGGACATAGTGGACCTAGACCCCTCTACGCTCGGCCTCTTCTTGACCTTCCTCTACACTGGAGGGGTGGAGGACCTGCAGTGTGACAAAGCCCTCAAGCTCTATTACGCGGCAGACAAGTACCAGGTTCCCTCCCTGAAATCAGAATGCGCAGACTTCCTGAGTGCCAACGTCTCCATTTCGAATGTGTGCGACATTCTGTCCCTTGCGTACCGACACAGTGATGACCGTCTCACTGCTGTGTCGCACAATTTTATGTTAACCAACTATAACGAAATAGTGAGATCGAAAGAATGGAAGGATTTCATGAAGAGTGAACCTTTACTGGCTGTGGAAACACTAACTCAGTTTTCTGAAAGGAATTTTGTGTCTTTTACACCATTATTACCTTAGAACCAACAAAATGGTAAAAATTCTAAATACTTTTACTTCTCTATTATTATAACATTGCCTAATTCCTTTCTTGATTGTTAAGATAATCCTTATACGAACTGCAATTAAAATTACCTAAAAAATCAACTTTAAAAATTCATGTTATTTTTCATAAAATAAAGATTAAATTGATCTTAAAATACATGTTACATTTTTTATGATTCTTTATCAATTGGTTTGTTATTAATTTTATTTTGTGAAAATCCTTAAATTATCATTATCAAATTTAAGAACCAGTGGTCTGTCCAGGGCTGTTTTACGGTACCTTCACAAAAAAATTCAATTTTAAGAAAAAAATGTACTTTCACAAAATACATTTTTTTAAAGTTCTCTAGTAAGCTATATTCTAATAGTTCAATTTTTAGCTATTCTAGACTAAATTTTCTTTTGTTTTTAATGTTTTTAAAAATTAAATACATGTTTTTATGTTGATTTTGCACCTAAATTTACAGAAAAATTTTAACACAATTTCTAAAATTTCACAAATTGGCCCTAAATTTTCACAAAATAGGTACCTCTTAAAAGCACCTAGACAGACCCCTGAGAACAATATAGTAAAAATATATCGCTCACCTCTTTCAACAAAGTCAAATCTCAAAAATCAGTGATTTTTAGTGATGACTGTTTTCAGGATCATCATCATATCTTATGATGCCATGTAAATAAAATGTTCAATCAGATGCATTATCTATTTTCAATACAACTTTAAAATTACTCTCTTAGAAGGTTTTTTCAGATATGACATTGTTGAATAGAGCGAGAGATACATCATCAAATATGTTTTTATGATTAGTAGTGTTCAGCACTAGTTAACTAGAACTAGTTGCAACTAGTAGTTTAACTACTTTTAGTTTAAAGTAGTTCAACTATTAGTTTAACTACTTTTTTAATCAACTACTATTTAAAACTACTTGAAAAAATTTTTATTTAAAATTTAAAAAGATATTTAAAATTTTTATCAAAGCTAGAGTATTCCAATACCATATAACCAGAAATAAAGCCCATATTTACGCGAAGTATAAACGTTTCTTGTGATATATAGATAAGAAAGATGTATTAAGAATTTTGCCAAAAAGTAGGTTATGAAATTAAATAGACTAGTTAACTAGTAGTTAACTACTTTGGGAAATAGTTAACTACTAGTTGCAACTATTCCCAGGAAAAAATAGTTAACTACTAGTTACAACTACAATTTCCCAGACTAGTTAGTAGTTGGTAGTTAACTATTTTTTGACCACTAGTTGCCGAACACTAATGATTAGAGGAAAGAATATTTTATTCTTGCTATTAAGAGTGATTTTAGGATATCTGTGTTTAAATTATATGAATTCTTCCAAGCTCAAAAAATTTAACAAAACAAATTTTTATGAGTGATAGTTTTTAAAGTTGATTTTTACATCACACACAACTTATATTATATGCTACAATGGTAAAAAAGTTACAAAATTGATTGTTCTTTAGAAGAGAACGAAAGCGCATGTGACAGATGAAACTGTGATACTAGGGCACTTCTAAAAGTTTTTCGTAATCTGGTAGAAACTGGGATGAGCTGATTCGCAGCAGTGAAGCTAACTGGTGGTCTTATAAAGAACATCTTGTCCTATGTGTAATTGTAGTGGTTCTTCAAAACCATGCCGCGGGCCGGATTGACTCGTCCGAAGGGCTGCCCTTGCCTGCCGTACTTTGCCCATGACTGATCTAATAACTTTGACAGAGAGTTTAAAGTATTTTTATTTTCTTATTATGATTTAATAAATCTGGATAGAAACTAGTGCCTTTACCCTACACAGGGTTGAAAAATATTATAATATTTATATAATTATCAAAATATCGGATATTTTTATACATATGTAACAGGCAATGTGATAAATAGGGCATTATTAATATTGCCCGGGCAATGTGATAAATCCAGTGGAAGTTATCAATGAAATTTATCACTTTACCCGCCCCCCACTTCGGGCATTATTAATAGCGCCAGATTAATCACTTTGCCGTAATATATATAGGGGATATATTCGCATTTAAACTAGAAAAATTTGGTTTCTAAATACTAGCCTAAACAAAGTATTTCTACTTAGAGTATTTTAATTAAATATTAATTATCCAAAGAGCATAATTCCTAATAATTATGAGAAAATATATCAATGTTTTAAGATAATCAATAGTTTATTTATTTTTAATTTTTTTAGAGGATGATGGTAGTATCCATTACAAAATAGATAGAAATATTTGTGATAATTCTCTTTTAAAATAATGGATAAACATAATGAGATTTGAAAATAAAAACCTGTAAGCATTCTTGAATGCAAAGTGGAAAAGAAAAAAAAAATGCTTTTAAAATAACTTCCTATGCTAACTTGTTTATGTCGATAAGTCTTAATCAGATTTAATGAAATATGATAAATTTTACTTCATGATTTTACAATTTTATTGTTATAAATTGCATTGATTTTTGCATAAAGTTAATTAACATGCTCATAAAGTACTCTAAAAAAGGAATTTTGGCTTGAAAGCTTTTAGCTTGAAAAGTGTTGATTTTGTTATTGGATAAATATTATGTTACACAGGGTGTTTCATAAGGCTGTGTCACAGCTTTTTTTAAGACCCCATTTGTACAAAATGCTGTGGCCATCCAGCTTCACCGGATCATATTCTTGGATGCGTCGGACTTTCCAAAGAGGAATTAACATCTGACCCTCTCATGGTCATTGACTTTTTGGCGGTCAACAACTTGATGGAGTTGATCTGACAAATGTCAGATATTTTTAGAGGATAAGCAAGAACAACAGCTTTTTTTTTTAGAACCAATGTCTCCTAGGGTCATGGAAGTAAGGTACCCCCCAGGTAAGTGACGCTGGAGAATCCATTGAGATGACGTAGAGCGCCCCTATAAAATAAAAAAGCGAAATAAAGTAGTTTAAAAAATAAATTTAAAAAACTGGAGGAGATAGAGCAAAAACCTCAGTGAGAGTATTGTTGCCAAAGTTATTAAAAACTCACTGAAAAAATATCATGAATATTCATAGGGATGTAGCATGAGAAAGAAGCACTTTTCAGGCCTCAAAAATGGAAAAACTTCGCAAATGTGCAAGGTTTTTATTTTATTAAATTTTGTCTTTATCTAACGAAAAAAAAAACCCACAAAACTACATAATAAAAGTGAAAAACTCTTGCAAATAATACTTCTCCCTTCTTTCGAAGTAAAATTCTGTCGGTCAGCCTGTGCGAAACTTTTGATATATATCCGATATTTTCAGATTTAAAGTAGAAAAATACTGTTCTTTAGAAGTAAATACTAGTCTGAACCAAAATATTACTACTAAGGAATATTTTTAATTAAATCTTAATTACCCAGAGTATAATTGCTGATAATTACAAGAAAATATCAATGAAACAAGAATTATATGCATGTATTAATTCCATTTCTTCTAAGAAAATATTTTTAATTATGAAATTTTAAGTAATGAAATAAATAATTAATATAAATTGGAACAATTTATTCATTCATGATTTGAAGGATACTATAAGTTTATTTAAATTAACTTCCATTTTTTAAATGATGATTCTAGCAATCATTACAAAACAGATAAAACACTATGGTAATTTTCTTTTAAAATAAAAGGATAGAAATAATAAGATTTGAATATACAAACTTGTTAATGCAATGTGCCTAAGAAAAAAAAATCAAAACTGGTTTTAAAATACATTACTTCCTACGCTAACTTGTATAGTATTTTGCTAGATCTGATCAGGTTTCATAAAATAAGATAGTTTAACTTAATGGTTTTAAAATTGTTTAGGTATTTTATTATAATTACAATGTTAAAATTTTTTCACAACTTAATTTACCTGTTAACAAAGTACTCAAAAATTAATTTTGGGAGATTTTAGCTTGAAAATTGTTGATTTTGTTATAGACTGATATATATCATGATATTTATCCAATAAATATCATGAGGTATATCGGCCAACCCTGCAACAAAGAGAGATAAAATTAAGATAAAAGTAGTAATGAAAGAACATTTATCTTCTCCTAAAAACAGTGATGTATATAGAAATTTAGTTCCAAATTTTTAGTAATAATTTTGCCCAAAGCTAGAATTCTGCATCGAGAGATAGGACCCAAAATTATTCCTATTAATGATCCCATGCATTTTTAATAGGTTCGGTTCTATGTATATTCTACAAAAACCTTAGGTTGGATTTTCATCTTGATTAACTTAATATTAAAAAAATAATAGAGTTCAAAATACAAACGGGGGTCTGGTTGTCCTTATCCAAAAAACTTTTGGATAATTGACCCTAAAAAACAGGGTTTTACCTTGTTTTATACACCTAACATACAAGAATTTGGTTGGGTAGAATATTTTAGGTATCCTAATTTTATTCTTAGTCATTGAATATAATTAACTGATATTGACCGTGAAATGTTCGTTGAATGCAAGAAATGTTTTGATAGCTAATACAGGTGAATCAGTATGGGTCAAATTTCTTTTGAATGGTTTTATTTGTACTTATATTTGTTGTGTATATTTTTGTCCCAATGATAACTATACACATTTTAACAAGTTTTATGATCTTATTGACAAAAATTTTTCAAGTGTTCAAAATTTGATTGTTGTTGGGGATTTTAATCTCCCTTCTATTAATTGGAAAGACATGGACGAAATTGGTAACTCAAGTTTAGTGCATGATTTTCTTTGTTTTCTCCACTTGCATAAGCTTAAACAGTACAATAACATTGAAAACCACATGGGTAGAATTCTTGATTTGGCTTTAATTAAATTTCAAAACCTTGATGTAGCTATCACTCACCCTGTGCAATCTTTGATTCCCGAAGATAATTATCACCCTGCTTTACAGATAAATATAAATAAAAATACTTGTTATAAGGGCAAAACAAAACCTAAGTCTGAGCTTAATAATATTCCCACCAATATTACTCATAGGGCCTATAATTATAAAAAAGCAAACTTTAACTTGCTTTATCACCTTTTTATGCTGGTCGATTGGAATTTCTTGAATGAATATACCTGTATAAATTCTGCTGTGAAAATGTTTTATAATGTTATCTATTCTATTATGGATCAATGTATGCCAAAAACTAGTTTAGTTAAAAAGAAATACCCATCATGGTTTACAAAGAATATTATTAGTAATATTAAACTTAAAAATATTCTCTTAAAAAAACTGAAAAATTCTGGTAATCAGACTGACCTGGAACTTTATAAATCAGTACGTAAAAAGATTAAAATTGAAATTCGAAACGCTCGTAAATCTTATATTGAATCCGTTGAAGATTCTTTAAAGTCACAACCTGCTTCCTTTTGGTCCTATTATAGAAACATTAATCGTTCCAAAGAAAATAATATAATGTATAGTGGGGGTATTGAATTAACCAGTGAAACTGAAGTTGCTCAAGCTTTTAAAACCTATTTTTCTAGTGTTTACTCAACAAGCTATTATAACCAAGAACAACATGGTCATTCGGATCTTTGTGCAGACTCAATTGATTTAGTTAACATCAAATCTATTTCACATGTTGAAGTTGAAAATGCCATAAATGGTTTGAGGGGTTCATGTTCTGTGGGTCTGGATTATATTCCTTCTTTTGTTATTAAGGCCAATATAAATAGTTTTATTTACCCACTGCTTATTTTATTCAATCTATCTTTAAAATCTATGATATTTCCTGATATGTGGAAAACTTCAAAAATTATACCTGTCTACAAAAAAGGTGAAAGGTCTGATATAAAAAATTATAGACCTATTGCAATTATATCTGGTTTTGCTAAAATTTTTGAATCCATAATTTGTCATAAAATAACTGTTCAGACTTCTCAAATTATATCAGCTGCCCAGCATGGTTTTATCAAAAAAAGATCAACCGCTAGTAACCTAATGTGTTTGAATATTGATATATCAAATGCCTTAAAATTAAATAAACAATTAGATGTCATTTATACTGATTTCGCTAAGGCTTTTGATTCTATTAATTTTGAGATTTTATTATTTAAGTTAGTTAAAATTGGTTTTAGTAAAAGTTTAATAAATTTTTTACGTACTTATATCACTCAGAGGTCTCTTTATGTTAAATATAATTACGCTTTTTCTGATTGCTTTTTTGGTACTTCAGGGGTACCTCAAGGATCTGTCCTAGGGCCCCTTTTTATTTTATTTGTAAATGACCTTTCTGATATTTTTGGGTCTTGTTTATTATTTGCTGATGATCTAAAAATATACCGTTGTATCTCTACTGAACATGATTGTGAAATTTTACAGATTGAACTTGAAAATTTGTATGAATGGTGTACCAAAAATAGGCTTTATCTAAATATTGACAAGTGCTTTATTGTTTCCTTTACTAGAAAACTAAATCCTCTCATTAGAAATTATAGTATTGATAATAAGCCTCTCATTCGGAAAAATAGCATCAAAGATCTGGGTATTATTTATGATAGTGATTTCAGTTTTAATTTACATATCCTTCAAATATCCAAAAACGCTCACAAAAGATTGGGTTTGCTCAAAAGAACTACTATGCAATTTTATAATGTGTCTGTACTTATTTGTCTATTTAATACTTTAATTCGTTCTATGCTTGAATACAATTGTGTCATTTGGAATCCTTCTACGAATAATCTCAAGTATGCTATTGAAAAAATTCAAAACAGATTTCTACGCTATATTCATTACAAATCAAATAATACTGAATATCCATCAAACGCTTTTGCCAGGCAGAATTTTAATTTATGCTCTTTAGAATGCAATAGAACAATATCCCTTTTTAAATTTTTTTATAACCTATTTAATAACAAAATTGATTGTCCTGTTTTACTTCAAGAATTTAATTTTCATGTTCCCATATACAACTCACGTACTAAATTTGTATTTAAAGCTCCTCTATTTACGAAAAATTACTTAAAACATCAACCCATGGTAGAGTTCATAAATTTTTTAAATACTTTACCAGATTGTGATTTATTTTTTCATAAATTCTCTTTTTTTAAATCCATTATTATTTCTAAATATGCTTAGTTCTATTTAAATGTTTGTCTTTTTATGTTGTATGTATTGTTGTATGTATTGTGTATATTGTCCTTTATACTGTATTATATTGTCCTTTGTACTGTCATTTAATTGGATATTTTCTGTTTGACAGTTAAATAAATAAATAAAATAAATAAATAAAAAATATCATAAGATGCGGTTTAAGCAATTACACAATACACTAAAATAACCAGTCGTAACAAAACGAATGTATTTTTAAATAATGTAAAAAAAATAAAGATAAATTTTTCAGAGCAAAGTAACTTTCTCAATTGAGCTAACAATCTCCCAATTTTACCCCCCTTTCTAACAAAACAGTACTAGTGAAAGAGCCTCATCCCAAGAAATTAGAATATCCAGAATGGCAACGATACGGCACAACCTGATTACCTACACCTCTGCCGAAAGTCGATCGATTTTTCCGATGACAAAAACAATTCAAATCTGGAGCTTGTTGCAAAAAAAAGTCCAAGACCTTCGAAACTTGATTGCCAACGCATTCGGTCATGGAAGGAAAAGTCACGTTCTCATACCTCCTAATTATATTTCTATACCTCCCCCCTCCCTTCTTAAAAGAGAAGGTTGGTAGCAATAAAACGCCACGGCACACCGAGAAAATAAAAATAATGCAAAGAAGAAAAAAAAGGTATATAACAATAATAAACCAACCTTCCGGGGAAAAGAGAAACATATCTTTTTTTTTTCTCTCTGGAGCTGAAGAAAAGACATTTTGCCTCCGAGATTACGGGACATATTCACAGAGTGAGAATAGACTAGACAGAGATTGAAGCCTGTTTTTTTTTTTTTTTTTATTTTGGAGAGGTCAAAAAATATCATGTTACTCTCAGATCACCTGTATCCCGGAGACTGGAATTACTTATTTTTTGGCGTTTGCGATTTTTGCCTGTTTTCAATTCAAAGTCGAAGACATGGGCGGATTTAGGAGTTAGATCCTGGCAGGGCCGCCGAGAGCCAAGTCGGGCCCCGGGGACAAGGTTGAGAAGCGAGCCCCCAATGATATATTCTCATTTCGAGGTAGGGGGCGAAATTTTCTGAAGTACCTCCACCCATGCATCCATAGGCTTAATGTAATTTTTAGAATATTTCTAGGGAAAATCTGAATTTCACTCAACTTAAAAGTATCGTTTTCTTGATAATACGATGAGGAACAAGTAAGAAAGGGGGTCTTCCCCCAGAAAATTTTTGAAAATATGCCCTAGAAAACTGGGAATTTACTCATTTTTGGACCTTTATGTGAACAAATTAATTTCCAAAATATTCAAAATGATATCCGTCTTAGTACTCAATATGAAAATCTTTGGGTACCGGGCCCCCTACCGGCCCGGGGGAATCGTACCCCCTCGCCCCCCCTCTCTCGTCAGGCCTAGATCCTGGGGGTGGCGCGGACCTAAACCATGACCATAACTAAACTTTTGTTTCGGGAGGGGTTTTGACTCAACATTATTTCTAAGGTAACAGGTAACCTCAATCGAGTACATTTATGTGTTAAGTTTAAGATCCCTTAAATTACAAATTTTGTAATGTGAACCCTCCCTGGCTACGCCCATTAAGGTGTTTCGAAAGTCTATGGTAATTTTTTTTTTTTGGAATTTCCCAGATGCCCCCCCCTCAAGTAGTTACAAATACTAAAACATTATTACCTGCAAATTTTCAGGTCTCTAGGACGATTTTTGACCCCCGCGCCCTTCAAAAGTAGGTTTCCCATGTTAAAGTATAGGGAAAATATTGAAAATATCGCCATTTTTGGTTCTTTTCAATTGTACGAGCCTGAACGCAGTCAATATCGAATTAAAACCTATACATCATCTTTGGGACATCATTGCCTCAAGATCCTATCGGAAAAACATTCCATGGCACCTATACTGGGGGTTAGTTACACGGGGGTGAAAAGCGAGCTTTCACCGAAAAAAGAGGATGCTTGCCGCGGTTGCTGGTTATGCTCGCCGGCGTTTGCGGAGGGACCTGGATAAAAGCCTATTTAAGTGTTTATTGAACCTTTTTCCTAAGGTACCTCGTTCTATTCTGTTTCTATTAGTCTGGACCCCCCATGAGAGGCCTTCATCCATATCCCGCCGCAAGCATCCTCGTTTTTTGGTGAAAGCTCGCTTTTCACCCCCGTGTAACTACCCCCCAGTGGGTGCCATGGAATATTTTTCCAATAGGATCTTGAGGCAATGATGTCCCAAAGATGATGTATAGGTTTTAATTCGATATTGACTGCGTTCAGGCTCGTAAAATTGAAAAGAACCAAACATGACGATATTTTCAATATTTTCCCTATACTTTAACATGGGAAACCTACTTTTGAAGGGCGCGGAGGTCAAAAATTGTCCTAGAGACCTGAAAATTTGCAGGTAATAATGTTTTAGTATTTGTAACAACTTGAGGGGGGGGGGGGCATCTGGGGAATTCCAAAAAAAATTTTTTTGAAACACCCTAACGCCCATGCACCACGCATGGGTTGCATCCGTTGTACTCCCTATCCCCACACTCTCTCGCCGCAAGCCATATCCCAGGGTAAAATAAATTCTGATCACGTTCCAAATCAAGTGTGTAACTCCCGATCCGAAGAGAGCGGGGGGGGGCATGATGACGTATATACTTTACGATCCCGGGTAGAAGGCAGGCTTGTAAATTAAATTATAACATGACTGCCGGGAGTGGATTTAGAGATTTCATTTGCAACGTGAATATCAAGTGGATTTATAGTCAGGACCACCCTTCTTCCGAAATGAAGTTATGGAAAGAAAGTTTTTGGAGTGCGGATACTCTCTTGGTTGCAATACTTTCTGTGAACAAGAGGTGCCGTTATGTGTACCGTAAAATATTGAACATTTTATAGGGACCCCGAAGACTCCCAGTATCACCAAATCTACAGTAAATCAATCTACATTTTATCATATTTTCATCGGTACAAAATAGACATTAATAGTCAATTTTAGGTGATGTCAAAATTTATTGCGTCATGATTTTTAGTTTTAGAACTTTAAAAAATTAATATTAAATTTAATGTTAATAACTATACGAAAGTTCTTTTTCTGGGTCTCTCTAGTGGTTTAATCTACACCCAAGACACTCTTTTCTGGCCCAAATACATTAGTCCGATTAAGCGAATGTTCGGGTGAAACGAAAATGAAACGAACTATTTTTTAAATGTCAGTTTTCCACTCCCATTTTCAATTTGTTACAAAAGGTTTGATATAGTATTAAAAGAGAAGTTTTAAAGACAGTCGTATTTATTTATTAAAATATCAAAAGCAGTAAAAAAAAACTTATACAGATTCAGGTACGTCCAAAAGGAAGCAAGTATTTCTTAAAATAATATTTCAAACGGATAGCAAAGGATATCCATATCAGTATAACTATGTTTTATTATATTGAGGGGTTTTGAAATACAAAATTGTTTATACATTTTATAATAGTATCATCATTCAAAAATGAAAATTTAAGTACATTAATCTTCACTTTAAGAAGGCACAAGAAGAAATTTAAGTAAATTAAAAGTAGTTTTAAAATCAAATGAAAATTGGAAAAATACAGTTTTGTTTTATAGAAACCCTACCATTTAAAGCATTGGTGTTTCAATATACGTGTTCGTCCAATAAATAAAGGTAAAAATAGCAAAACCCTAAATGACATCATCGGTTGAATAAGTACAAACTTCTACAAAAAAAAAACCCTCTGATAAAATAAAATGAGATTCATACCGACGAAGCATTACATTGTTTAAAATAAATCACTTGATTTACAAAATACACTGTTGCAGCCATATGTAAAAAAGTACAACAATGCAAACTCAACAAACTGCAAACAATTAAGATATATTCCTTCCAAATCTCCCCACACACTGCATCATTATCTTTTCCCCCCAAAGAACTTTTTTCACATTATTACTTCCGAAAACATAATTTAAATTCATCATAGAAAACCACTCATCGCGTACATTCCTTGCTGAAAACTCTCCTCAAACACAATAGAAAAGAGAGAAAATTCAACAGACTGGTTCTGCGAATAAAAAATCATTATTGTTATTATTTCCTCTTTCTCTCTCAACTACAACTCAACTCGGGTGGTGAAAAAGTGAAGCAAAAAAAAAAGGTAAGAAATAATAATGATAAAAAAATATAAAATTTCGGCGGTGGCGGAAAACGCAAAAGAAGCATTAATAACACGCTCATCTCTGGTGTAGTTAAAGAGAGAAAAGATGTATTCAATGATTTCTTTTTTGCGTGATAGCGAACTCAAATAACTCTGGCAACAACAGTGGAATAAAATAATAAACGCTTATCTGCTGTAGTAGTATCCATCAGTAACTCTTGTGCGTATAAACAGCTTGCATACGAGTTGTTGAGAGCGACACTGGCGTATGTCCCAAACAATATTTGCGACAAAAACGAATTTGGCTAGGGTCAGATGGGGTAAAATGGATCACTTTTTAGCTATTTTCACATTTTAAGTGTTATTTCATCAAAACTATTATTTTTAAATGATTTCTTTCAATTGGATATTGACATTACAATCCTGTAGAACATGTTAATCCAATTTAATTTAACATTTTTCAATTATAAGTTTGTCAAACTTAGCATTAAAAGTAATGATCCATTTTACCCCAGGTTGGGGTAAAATGGATCATTACTCTTCGATGGATCATTAATTGAAAAATGTTAAATTAAATTGGATTAAAATGTTCTACAGGATTGTAATGTCAATATCCAATTGAAAGAAATCATTTAAAAATAATAGTTTTGATGAAATAACACTTAGAATGTGAAAATAGCTAAAAAGTGATCCATTTTACCCCACCAGACCCTATAGAATCAGAATACTTCATTTAAAGAAAAAAAAAATAAAACTGCTTGACAATTCAATACATATTTCAAGGACATAAGATAAAAACATTCATTAAACTTAATATACAGAAAGACTCCTCCAAAAAGAAAAGAATGGATCAGCTCTGATCCACTTTACCCCAAGTACGAAATATTGATATAAAACAGAAAATATTTTATACTTTTCTTACCTGTTTGGATTAAAATGTCTTTCAGACTTTTTTTTGTTGAAAAATATTTCAAAAGTCTACTGCAATTTGCAACCCCCCCCCATTTAGCTGCTTACGTAATATTTGAACGGCCCCAAAGTGTCACTTAAGAAGATTCATTTGCTACAACTAAAATGTTTTTTTACCTTTCGAATGCGAGCGTGCTAAACTCAAAGATTTCACCACCACACAAAATAAGCACTGTCTATTTGCCCGGCAGATATACTCTCTAGCCGCGTTCACAACAGCCCTTCTATCGGAGGAAAGGCGGAGAAAACCGATTCTTCTTCCACCGCTCTCCCTACGCAGGGAAGAAATCACCTGACTATCAGTTGGAAATTCTCTCCTGGGCAATAGCAGTAGGAAATGTTTTAATTGGATCAACTCTCGTAGACAGCGCTCTCGCTCGCTTCCCCCAATGCATATCTACGAGCTCTCTCGCTCTGATGGTAGGACGAGTGCTCTTGTGAACGGGCTATTCAATTTCCTCACGGCTGGTTTTCGGAGATCCCTTTTCTACTACTTCTTTAGCTCTTTCTCCAGTTGAACAGGTTAGCTGTTGTGAACGCGGCTTCTAACTCTAGTCCTGTTTACCCGGCACTTGCCCGACAACGATTCTGATTGGAGCACCGGGACCGCGAGACCTACGGCGCATGCGCCAACCAGTGCCAACTGCCGGTTTTACCATCTAAATAGACACTTCGCACAAAAATAACAACAAACTATAGAAAAGAGCGCCTAAGGCGTCGTCACACCTACCTCCCCTGACGTGCACCTCTCGTCCCAAGACGCTCCCGACGCCGTTGGCGGCGACGCACTGGTAGACTGCGTCGTGGACATCCTGCCTATAGTCCTGTCGGGCGAAGGGGTGGAACAGAAGCGATCCGTCGGGGCGCGCGTGGCGCAGGTTGGGCAGGTCTCGCGCCACCGCCTCGCCGCCGCGCGCCAGGTGCCACGCGACGCGTGGCGCAGGGACGCCGTCGGCGGCGCAGCGCAGCTCGGCGCCGCTGCTGTTGCTGAACTCCACGCGCGGCGGCGGCTCCGCGCGGAGCACGGGCCCGCGGCTCTCCTTGCTGCTCCGCGAGCACCGACCTCCTGGAAAGAGAAGAAAAAGACGATTTCGTTAATTAAAGTTTTATTTAAGTAATAAAGATTAAATTATGACATTAGGGGACATCCATAAATTACGTAAGGTCAAAAGGGGGAGGGGGTCCAGGAAAATCTCACCAGGGGGGAGTCAATTAAAATCTCACGTCAACTTTTAGTTTAGAAAATATACGTTTTTTCTTTAATATTTTTTTAGCACAAGTTTAGAAAAAATGCTCAGATTAGTCACAACAGCTAATCGTTAGCCAGTCAGTCGGGATAATTACAAGTTAGAATCATGTTTTCGATTTCAATACAGTGTGTTTTTGTATCAAAATTTTGCAATCTGGATGGTAATTTTTATGCCGATAAAACAAAACTAGTGGTTGAGAAAATCTCCCGAGTGGGGAGGGGGGGGAGATCCAGCAAAATCTCACCAAGGGGAGGGAGGGGTCCAAAATTTGGAAAAAACATCTCACGTAATTTATCGACGTCCCCTTAAGATATACGTTGAACCATTGAGCAATATATGAGGAGCCTAGAAGCCAAGGGGTGCAAGTGCAGTTTTTTTTAGTATTGGAGTTAGTGCACTAAGTAGTTGTTATTATACTACTAACTACTTAGTTGGTTGTTATGCTACTTAGTGCACTTAATTCCAATTCTAAAAAAAACTACACTTGTAACCCTTGGCTTCTAGGCTCCTCATATAAACTTTGAGTGCAAACTTCTTATGTGAAAATCGTGTCATTTTTTGTGCGTTATTTGCCGTCGCGTAGGAATACAAATCTGCTCAAAGGGGCAAAACATTAATGCTAAATCAAGATAAGCGTGTATTAAAAATAGTTTCCTAAAAAAACTCTAATATTTATTTAACTCTGTTGTTTTTCGTCGTTTTTCAAAAGAAATGTTGTAAATGTATCGTTCTATAGCTTTTGCGCTCAATATCATCAAATAAATAGCATGCAAGCAATAGAGGGAACATGAACCTTTGCCCCCTTAACGTAATGACACGTTTTCATTTTGGCACGCTGAGTTTGCACACTCCAGGTTATTATATGTATAGTTCAATAGTTCTAACGGGCATGTATTCGCCATGGGCTAGCAATACCCCTCATATAACACTATATTCATAGAAGTATATTGTCAGTTTTGGAGAATAATTTTATAGTCTTTTTGTGCAATAGACGCCACTGATAATCAATCACATAACTCAAAGAACCCACAAAGTAAGTCTTAATACACGCACAAATAAATCAACACCGACGCTTACCCCACAATTATAGCACATATCTGCCCATTCTGTTCTAACGGGCATGCATTCGTCAAGCAATAATTCCCCTCATATAACAATGGCCGTTTCGCTGTAATCCTGGCTTAAGTTATGACCATTAGAGATCCGCAATTGTGAATGTGAAGGGGGAGGGGTAGGATTGAATTTGCTTAGGGGGGCGATCTCTCTCATACAGTGCACTTGAGGGGGTTCTCCCTTTAGTGGCATATATAGGACATCAAAGGGGACAGTAATGCTGTGCGGTTCGTAGTAGTAATTGGAGAAATATATTGCTTTAATTGATGGGATTTTTTAACGTGCATTACTAGATGGTATGTATACTCGACAGAAACGTTTCTTGTCAACGTACGTCACAAATGCGGAAGGAGAAAATGGGTAATCACAAAGCCTGTTGGGTTGCTAAGAAGAGTTTCGGTACGCAAATCCTGATTGAAAAGCACTATACATACATGGGTTTAACAAAATAATCATATTTTTAAATTGACGTTCATTCGAAATTCAGACACCGCGATGGGAACTACTTTGTTTGTTAGTGACGTCATAGGGTCCACTTAAGTTGATCTCTGGTATAGCTGAGCACATTTTGGAATGGAATGCACATTAAGAATTAAATTAATTCCCATATTTATCCATGTAAGTAACATGTTAGTAGTATATATTGAAAGGGTATTATCGCACGTTATCTTTACTCAGATGGAAACAAAAATAAGTTTATGTGGTGTCATGCCGGCAAGCGCGAGTATTGAATATACGGGAGAAGTCAAGACCAACAGCACGAGATACGAGAAGCAAGATGTGAGTTTGAAAAAAGGAAAAGGAGGACTATGAAGAGTTACCACACGAAATATGTTATATGTATTTTAATTTTTGTAATATTATGCTATTATGTAAATATCTTTCTTTTCCTAATTCTTGTAAATAAACTCCAAATTATTTTACAAACGGTGATATACACCTTAATTACGGAAAAACAAACCAACACATCAGCAAAAGGCTGACATGTGGAAAAAACATTTTGCATTTTGATTCTGAATTGACTTATTCTCTATCCATGAGCAAAGTTTGGACAAGTTTTTCTACAGGTTACAGATCACAAAAAATCACAGCCTAATGACCCCCGTACAGAGTTTTCCTTCCACAGCATTCTTCTGTTCATAAAAAGACCCCCTCTACTCCATTCGAACGAACCTTCCCTGGGTGATAACCTCCCCCCTCGAGGAACGACACAATCCGTAATGACAACCCTCGTGTCCATCAGACCCCCCTGCATAAAAGGACATCTATCATTGGTGAACACCCACAATATCTTTAGCTCAGGGGCGGAATACTTCAGTCAGTAATGGTGGGGGGCTTGCTTAGCTTTAACAAATTCTTTGCATCAAAAAGGGACACGTATGGGGATATGTATTTGGTTTAACCCACCCTGAAATTTTCATGAATTTTATTACTGTCTATATCCCGGAACTGCACAAAGAAAAAAGAGTAACATGAAAAACAGGAAAACGTAATCCTGGGTTGAACCCTGTGACCATGGAGAATCTATTGAGATGACTTACAGCACCCCTAGCGACGAAATAATAAGGTTTAAAAAACTAAAGGAGATAGAGCGAAACTTCAGTACGAATATTGTTGCCAATATTATGAAAAACTCCCAGGAAAAATTTCATGAAAACATCGTGATTATTAGCGGAGACTTTTTCCAACCCCATAGAATAGCATTGGCGGCAAGAGTATATTTGATCTTTCTCTTTGATCTACCGCCAATGCCACCGATGGGGGCCACTTTTTTTAAGGATAGGACCTCAATTTTTGGGTTATAGCCCCTTTTTGCAAAATGACCCGGGGATCCTGGGACGCAGCTACATACAAACCTGAAATATTAAGCCCCCTCATATTTCAATAATGTAATAGATTCTATCTAGGACAAATGAGATGTCGGGCAAACTTACCTGTCAGGCATTTCAATTGAATTAAAAGGATTTTTTTGATACTCTGCACTTAGTTTCCTTCCCCCATAATAATTGCATCAAACAAACTATTACTACGATGTAGTTACAGCTAAACTTTACCCTAAAACCACCGCAATCTGATTAACTCCTAACTTCAGAGGATAAGTTATTAATCCCACACAAAAGAAAGGGAAAAACCAAAGGCCGATCCGTCACTTCACCTACCTAATCCATAACGTATCAACTCGGGGCTATTATACGTCAAGGTATTTTTCTCCCTCAGTGACGTATCACTCCTGACAGTCCCGGGGCACCAAATCTGATAAAATATTGTTCCCGTGACGGCTTACTTCGATCGGGGCAGAGAAATAATATAGTAGAACGTCTCACGTGATCCCATTTAATAATAATAATGCAGAAGTGGCTTCGATACGTTTTCGAAAAAGAGCAGTGTTACAGATTGATGTATTTAACAACAATGCGTTGAAGTGGCTATTTTTGCAACAAAGCAATTAAAATTTTAACAATGTAAGATGTGATATTGTTTTCAACAATGAAGTTAAGATGTAACAAACGTTATTAAAACAATGGGTATTTTATTTTTTGATACTAGTATTTTTCAGACAAGTATTTAGTTTTTTTTTGTTAAGAACCGATCCATGATGAGATGCAATCTTAATTTCTATTGAAGCCTTCAGATTATGTACGGTCATTTAAAACCACTGCTCTAGATATTGAAGTTAGTTTGCTAGCTATTTCAAAATGTAAGTAAATAATTTGTGTAATTAATTGATAATATAAATATTTTAACTAAATATTGAAATCCTAGGTATAGACAATAGAAATATGGGTTCAATTCCGTTAGAGTCCCCGCTAAATATCGCCCGGTTCTTTTAGACAACAAAAAGTAGAAATATTCATAAATAATTTCAAACTTCTGAATTAAAATGTTTAATTAGATCAATAACTATTCAGTTTATTAATAAAAGTCAGAAAAATTTGTTGATATTTGGATTTATTTGGCGATTTGGATACTGGCGATATTTAGCGGGGACTCTAACGGAATTGTACCAAAATATGTTATAGATAGAGATTATTTAGTAAGTGGAGAAACTTTTTGTAACTGTAAACATATTTTTTGAGATTAAATTTAAACTAAAATTTGAGTTCAGTTTGAATCTTACCTAAACTATAAATCACAAAGAGTTATGTAATACCACATATAATAGGGATAAAGAAATATTTTATAAGGAAAAAAATACTCCTGCTGGGTTTGCCGTAGAACATGACACTTTAATTTATCATACTACAAGAGTCATTTTATAAAAAGCAAAAAAAAAAGTCCAATTACTACCACAAAAAAATGTCACCAGAGCTTATCCTCATTACATCGTAAACCGAACCTTCCCATTCCACCCAAACAAACTCACTCACCAGAACACCCTCCCCCCACTCCCACATGCCCAATCCGATTCCCCATTAAACCAACTCCCCGTAAAGAAAGACAGCTCTCCAATAGCCAATCCCCTTAAAAGCTGCTTCAGAAAGCAAACACCGCTAATAACGCCCCCCCTAATTACCTAGAGGTTTTTCTCAGGGCACTTTCTTGCCCTAATTAAAAGCCCCCTTCTCGTTGAATAAGGGGGCGAAAGGCTCTACTAATCCAATTCGCCCTGAGTGCTCGCGCTTTGAGTGGACATCGTGGACGTCATTTGATTATGTCGCAGGGTTAAGTGGTGTCGCGAATTATGGCGGTAATTATTGCGGAGATTGCATTTCTGCTGTGACGTTTTTTTTTACTCCGTTTTTGATTAAATGTATCATTAAATGTCATAATTAGAGACGTGAATAGTGTAAATACACTCTAGGAAACGAATAGAAATGTGAGAAGGTCAGTTTTTAATGGATTCAATCATATTGGGTTTTTTACTCGGAATATTCGCAGACCATTTTAGTAGAGATAGATATTCTATGAGATGTAGATATTCTAAGGAGAATGGGAGATTCCCGCCTTTTTTGAAATCAGAAGAATGTGCATTTTTCCAGTAAGGAACCTGGTTTTAAATTCAAAAATCGACACGAAAAGATTCAAAAAAAAATTAGTTAATTCAATGTTTTAAAATAAAAATAGAAAGTTTCTGTCAAGGTTATTTTACAAAAGAATATTCTTAGAGAAGAACATTGAAAGAATACTCATAAGTTGTTCGGGTTTCAACCAAGTACTGGCTTTACAAAATAATATCTGAATTTTCTTCCAAATAGAATACAAGGGAAGGATATTATTAGTAAATAACATAAAAATGATCAAAATTTGGTTGTTGATTTGGTTGGTTTAGCGGAAATATTAATCTATTCATATTCAGTAAATATTTGTTGTTAAAACTGATATTTTGGCTTAAGTTTCATTCAAAAAGACCGGTTTTTGTTATGAGTAGCAAATACAAAATGTGTGAACTAAATTTTATGCTTCGTATAAATATTTCGCAGTTTTAATACATCTGAAAGAAAAAAATACTAACTTATTGAACAATTTTTATCATGAATACCCTTACGCCTTACGCCTTTGGGAACTTTATTTTGAAGGTCAACAAGAAGTAAAGTAAAAGATATCTTAGTTAAACTTGTGACCAAATTATTCAAATTCAACTGAAAATTTAAAACATAATGCCTTATAAAGTTTTAACAATAATAATAGTTAATTACATTAAAATGTACTTACAATCTATAAATAATTCAATTGCAAAATCTTAACATCTAAATAGTAGAGGACTAATTCATATAAGGACGGCTTAATCGACAAAATCCTTGACTCATGCAAATTACGACAATCAATTCAGAAATTGCTTCGACCATTAATAGCGGTGAATATTCATGACAAATGGGGCTTCATCGCATACGAATTTATACCGACTATTTAATGATATCATCCATTCATAACTCATAAATTCGCGTCCAATAGAGTTGTGAGTTGAATGCACAGGAATTTAACGATCAAAGGTAAATAAATTGCGATGCAATGAAATAATGAAGCGTGTTACAGTTAATGACTTTTAACCGTCTGATGAATGCTTTTATAGGTTAAAAATGTAAATATTTCTTATGATTAAAAATTGACTTCATTAAAGTATGAAACACAGTACTTTAACATTAGAAAACTGATTCCACCTTTTAAAAAGTTTTACATATTAAATTCTTTTTAAAGTTGAAGGCAAATAAAAAATTGAGTACAAAAGCTTTTTACATCATTAATTAGTGAGTTTTAATAAACATAATCCCAAAATATTTATAACTATCTAATTTACTGTCCATACCCGAAGTATTGGTGTATAAAATTTTCTATTGTAGACACACCCAGCCAGGACCTTCAGGTTATTTTCATCATAAAATCTAATTTGATAACACAAATATTGGTAGTTATCTATTAGTTTGTTAACTGTTTCAAAGCTGGGACCAAGAAATACGTTAAAAAAGTTTATTTTAGATTTTGATATACAATTAAGTTAAAAAATAAAGTATTTAAAAATGAATTTCAGCAAATATGAAGGTATGTTTGTGTTATATTTTTTGATATTTTTAAAATTTTTGGGCTCACAGGCATAATTTTAAATCAGGACTTGCCCGGATACTCGTTTATTTCATTGCTTAGATGCAATACTCTACAATAAAGTATGCATCATAGATTATAATTTTTCACATTTATGTTGAAAGCTCAGAAAAAAAATATTTATATTTGTATTAAAAGTTTTTAATCACGTTTACCCATTCAAAATAACAAGTTTGAAAAAAAAAAAAAGAAAATAATCCAACTCTGCAAAAAGTTGACAACGCATTTTTCACTTGTTGATCAGAATTAATTGAAGAGAAACATAATTATCAATTCCCATTCAAACGTCTCTGGTTAGAGAAACAGTTACAAACAATCACACACAACATTTTCATTTTCTCAAACCTAGTTTTTGGGATTAATCCCCTTTATATCAATCTGAGACAATGGACTCTAACCGTCTGACGTCACACGGAACCAACACGTGACCTACTGAGCTTGCAATTGGTTACCACAGATACTACACTTGTAGATCTACTAGTGTAGTATCTGTGGTAACCAATTGCAAGCTCAGTTGTAGGTCACGTGTTGGTTCCGTGAAGTTTCGAACCAGATAGGCGGTTAGAGTCCATTCAGTTAATTAACTCAGAAACAACTTGTTAGAGACTGGACTAGTAAACCATTTAAATAATAAACAAAGTGGACTAGTGAATGGTGCAACAATGTACACTAGTGAACTAACAAATAATTAATTTAAGTTTATTTTTCTGAATTAGGCAATGTACAATTGGAGTCAATTTTTTTGAAAATCTTAATGTATTCAGAATCGCTTAAAACCTCCACAAAACCATTAATATACCTTTCAAAGCGCTAATTTTTAAGTTATTTTTAATTAAAAAGAGCTTCGTTTCGGTCTGAGCTGAAACAGCTTGTGACGTCATGCGTGCCTTGTTTACAATCATTCCGCTTTGAAATACATTGAGCTCTAGTTTTTGTTTTGTTTTGACAACCTCGTGTTTCCATGGAAACTGTGTTTCCCTCATTTCCGAGAGGCACTTTTAACGTCAGCTTTTCTGTAATGAAATATCTTATAATTAACTTACAAAATTTTTCTCGTAAAAGACAAGCGTATTTTCGGATTCAGGAGAGAATTTTCAATAAGTTAAAATTACTTTGAATTTTAAGAGATGCTGCAATTCTCCATTGTTTAAAACTAATAATAGAATTTTGTTTTTTTTATTGGAGTGAAAAAGGCTGTATAATTTTAGTAAGTAAAACATGTTTATTTGATAGAGCACGTAATATTCTCGAATGAAGTATAGTTACATCTTACAATTCGGTAAATCCACCTCGTTATTAACTCATCCCTATTAGTATATCTACTTGGCTATCTACATCACCCATCAACTCAATTTATTATACGCAATACCCCATACATATACGCTACACGCAATATCACTTCACATTGTTTAACGATCACAAACTATGACAATATAGCCCTCCCGCCTGTTTGCCAGTCTCGTCTTGACATAATTACACAGGTCTTGCGACACAGAGAAAATTTTTCGTCTGCGCCCCCCCAACGATAAATGACAGCCCCCCTTCCTTCGAAAAGGGAAGGGATTGGCCCGTCAAGATAACTATAATTTGCGTTGAGAGCAAGCCTTGTTTAGTGGGGGCGTTGCTGTCAGTTATATGCGTTTTAACTAGTACTATTAGATGGGAGAAAATGTTTTGATGGAGCTTACAGGGGAATTTAATCGGATGGGTTTAGTTGTTGTTAGCTGTCGCGTTTATTGATGTTGCGATATTTTTATTCATAAAAAAAGAGGATATTTGCGAGGTTATTAGCATAGGTATTAGAGGGGTTTTGTTAAGCAAAACTAGATGTTTGGGTGTTTTATGTTTAAATAAATTATATTTCCATATAGTACAATAGAAAATTAGTACTGGTATTAAAGCTAGTGGATGGAAAAGAGTTTGATGGAGGAATATAATAGTTTGGGGTTTAGTTGTTACTTAATTAATGTCATATTAGTTATTGCTGTCGCAATACATTATATTTCATTTTCAAAGTAAGTAGTTTTGTTATTGGCATGGCCATTAGGGGAATTACTGTCAAGAAAATGAACATGTTTTATATTAAAATTGATATTTTACTTTTTAAGCAAGGGAAAATTAGTACTAGTGAAAGAGTGGTAGTTTTATTATTTGATATTTTGATAAAAGGTAATAGACTTGTTCTAATCGTTGTTAGTATAAAAGACAAACGTAAAGTGTCGTGAAACCTTTTTTTAAAAATGAAGGTGTTTTAGAGAATAGTTCGGTTATTTAGACCGGCTTTACCGGTAACGCTACGTGGAAAAAAAAACTAATTATTAAATTAATTAAAAAAGAGTATTAATAGAAAGATACATAGAAGAGTCAAATTAAAAAAAAGATTGACAGCATCTAGAGATTTCAGACTCATAAAGAGGGTATGTGATCACAAAAGATGGAAAAAAAACTTTAAGGACATAACATCTTGAAACAAGCCAACATATAGTCCTATTCGACTCATCCCTTCAATTGTTATAGCAACACTTACATTTCTAACAATAAAAAAACACAACAATTAATTTTTATAGCAGTTGTTTTCGAAACAATGAAACCTCTAATATTAATACCACACAGCCCAGAATTTCCCACGCTTAAATTTCCATGCTTCAAAATTCCAACAATGAAAATCATTGCTACAATAATCACGACAGTAAAATTTCTAACAGTAGATTTTATATGAATTAAATGTAGTGTTAAAGTAAATCTATCAATATTGTAATGGTCTAACTTCAATTTATAAAATTCGTTTAAATGTAACATTGAGCTGTGAGACGTACCACTGCTGAAAACATACAAATTTTAATTCATGGTTAAAATTGTCCCCAACAATAGCATTTTTATTTACTTTATATTTTAAAATTAAATTAACATAAGAGTACCAGCGAAAACACTTTAAGGCCAAATAGATCGAATCAAGCTTTGTGCACCATACCTCCTTCTTCCTCTAACCCCTTCTTATTGACATTCTTTAAAGCTCAAAACTACTTTGAAAGGGTAATTTAAAATATTTTGAGTTTGTTGGGATATCATTACAAGATAAAGAATGCGAAGAATATGTTTAAAATCCCACATACATCTCCAAAAGAAAAATCGACGAAATCATAACTTACTCCCGCTTAACCCCCTAATTTATTCTTTCCTGCAAAGGGGTGAAAAGTACCTTTTGATCCCCCCACCCCGGACAAAAAAAAACCCACCTAATTTCAACATTCACACAATAAAGCGAATATCCCTTTCCTCCCTAAAGCGCTCATCCAACTTCGCGGCAAAAACCTCTATCCCTTCGCTAAACGAAAACGGATAACTCCCCTATTTGGAATGGAAACTCCAATCGGCATTTTCGCACAAATTCCGAAAACACCCCCATTCGGAAATCTCGTCCAAAACGCCAACTTCTTCAAAAAATCGAAAATGAAGAAAAAACAAACACAAAGGATTGAATCCATCCAGAAGCATATCGATGTTTACGTGATAAAATATGTACGATATATCGATTGGCCAGAAATAATAACAATAAAAACCTCGGGGAAGGTTGGTCTCTCCCGACTATATTTTTAAATCTATCGGGTCTTTGATATATTTTATCATCTTCGGATGAAACGTATAGGGATGTTTTGTTCTTTTTTTTTTTGAGGGGGGATTTGGAACGGAGCCATGCTGCAAAACTTTATTCTTTGGAGGGGTGGGGAGCGTATAGGGATGGAATGTAGGTTGAGTGCGCGGAGGCTGTAGTTCTGTTGTGCCAACATGGAAAATAGGTAAAAGATATATTTGTGGGACGTTCTATAGACGGGGCCTAGAATTTCAAAAAGCTTCAAAAGGTTAATAAAAATACACAAAATATACCAAAGGTATATTGTTTGGTTGTTTTAAGGTGAATTTTCAATGAAAATAGTTTTGCTTAAAGTAAAATAAAAGTACCTTCGAACTCGTTGAGCCATATTCGCGATTCAGTTTAATATTATAATACAACAACACTTTATTACATAATTATTAGTTAGTTGTCTCTCTTATTAGTTTTGACCTAATTATTATTTGTTCTGGAGTCTATATAACGTGGTTACTAAACAGTACCGTGACAAGAGAAAAATTTTTGAGAAGGTTATATTGGAATTTTTTACGGGGTAGGGATATGGGGTAACTGGTTGTTTTCTACGGATAAAAAAAAATTCAAAATTAGATTCCTGAATATACCCTCATTGGTTATTTCTCTGTTACAAAAATTACAGAAAATATGTCAAATAATATAGCTGAAAAAAATCATTATCAATTCTTAATTTTCTTTTGCAATGAATTTAAAATAGCGAAAAATTATAAGAAGTTTAATAAGTTATTAAGGTTTGGTATTTGTTGGAATAGAAGAAAATTAGAGAAGGACAATGAATTTATGAGTGAATTGATGTCAAACAGTGCCTCTGTGTAGCACAGAGGATGTTGCCACAATCAATATCACAATTACGGTTTAAAAGTTCATATTATTATTATAGTTGTTTTGAGTGTCATAGTAAAAAAATTAAAAAAATATCAATAAGGATTCGTGACATTGAGCTGTTAATCTTTTAGTATGATATCATGTTATAAAGTGGAATCCAGCGACTCCCATATCGTCACGTTCACTTCGAATGGACAAAAATGTTCGACGCGCGTTCTGCTCGTCACCACCCCTACGTTTCGAACAGAGGCGGGGAGGGCGGGAAAAAGAACTTTTCTTCCCTGCAGCAGCAGACAAAGGTATTTTGATTGAAACAGGAAAGATTAAAAGAGGAAAAATCTTGATCGATTTATTTTTCCTTTGCTGCACTTTTAAAACGCACTTTGGCAGCAACTTCTAAATTCGATCTTCGAGGAGGGGAAAAAAAGGGAAGAATATCCTTCTTCTCTCAGAGGGGGGGGGGCTTATTTTTCGAACGTTTATTTATCGAAGCGGAGGAGTCTTTCCCTGAAAGTTATCGGAGACGATTTTTCGGTTCGTACGTCTTTATATGCATGCTTCTTATTAACTACCTCTGTGCGCTTCTGTGAACTTGAAGCAGATGATACTATTTTTTGTTTTTGTGAATATGGAATACGGTTTTATAAGTTTTAAGGGCTTCGAAAAGAATCCGATTTCTTTTATGTGTAGTTGTGAATCCTTATCTTCAAATAATTGCTCGAGGGGCTATACACATATTATGAAATAAGTTTAGGGCAGTCGATCATAATTTTCTTCGCACCCCACCAGGGTTGCCAGTTTGGCTTTTTTAAGGCCAAATTCGAGAAATTTGGCTTTTTTTTCAAACTCGTTTGGCTTTGAAATTTTCCCCATTTTCCACAATTTTTTCTGAAGTTCATAGTCATTAGTAGTTCAAAATAACGTTTTTATTAATTTTCTTACAGACAAACGTTTTGTTACTTTGGTTCCTACTTCCCTTTGTGAGGGCTTCAAGTGAATTTCAGATTCAGAGCAAGCATGGAGAAATTATTATTTTTTAATAAATATTTTCATTTTTGGCGCATACGCAAGTCTGAACTTGCGCCAAAAATTGAAATAGACGTATTTTAAGCTATTTTTGCTTGAGAAAAAATTTGGCTTTTTTTTTTGGCCTTTTTTCGAACCCGATTTGGCTTTGAGTGGGCTCTCTCACCTGGCAACCCTGCACCCCACCCTAATGTACGCAATGCAATGAAAGTAGTATTTTTTGACGCTAAAGCTACAATAATACGACCTTAGTCCAAGGAAGATTTTAGGAGGGGGGCTATTACCTTCTGGCCTGGAAACTTTTTTGTTCTTGTGAATAGAATATGGTTTTATAAGTTTTAAGTGCATTGAAAAGAACCAGACTGTTGTGATTATTTTTTATGTGCAATTGAGAAATCTTATCTTTAAGTTAATTGCTTGAGGGATTATAGACAAATTTTCGACGATTTTTCGGTACGTACGTCTTTTTAATATACATGCTGTATGGGTGTAGTCTCCTTACTAACTACTTCTATACGCTCCTCTGAGCTGGAAGAAGATTTTTTTTGTTTTGTGAAAAGAGAATACGGTTTTATAAGTTTTAAGGGCTTTGAAAATAACCAGACTGTGTGATTATTTCTTTTCGGTGTTGTAGTTGACAATCCTTATCTTTAAATAATTGCTAGAGGGGTCTTGCACATATTATGTCATAGGTTTAGGGGGAGGAGGGGACTCCAAAGCGTTTCGATTGAGTTGCGATTAATTATGTTGTGCGAGAGAAAGTGTTGTAAGAGTGTTGCTAAAGAATGAAAATGTGTTCTAAAGGTGTTGCGATCCAAATTTAAGAACACTTTCAGAATTTAAACATATTTTACAACATTATTTTTAGAGCACAAATTCCCTGGATAGAATACATTTCCAAAACTTTTCGAACATATTCAGAAATCTATCACAACACAATAAAGTGTTATAGTGTTATTTTTACCTAAAAACACGACCGAAGCAAAGTGTTGTTATAGGAGAAAATTTTTCGGTCCCGTATGTCTTTATATACCTGCTGTATAGTCTCCTGATTAACTACCACTGTACGCTCCTTTGAGCTGGAAGCAGATACTATTTTTTTGTTTTTGTGAAGAGAATATGGTTTTATAAGTTTTAAGGGCTTTCGAAAGAACCAGACTTTGATTATTTCTTTTATGTGAAGTTGACAATCCTTATCTTCAAATAATTGCTTGAGGGACTATACACAAATTATTATGTCATAATAGGCCGTCCATAAATGGTGCCACGCTAGTTTATTGATATTTAACACTTTGTGACAAGGGGGAGAGGGAGTTAAAAATTGTGAAATCATACATTGAAAATCAGCAAAAAAATAGTACTTAATAGCTAAATAATTAATAGTAACTAAATATACAAACAATGTCTTCTGGAAAATGTAGCTCAAATGACATTACTATAAAATTTATACAAAGAGAATAAGAGTTACGACTACGTACAAAAAAAAGGTTACAATAAATAATAATAATTAGCCTGAATGAGTAATATACTAATTATAAGTGGTGAATAAAATGACAAGTAGTGAGAATTTAATTTCACAAACATTCATTATCTGTTGTTGATGAATTCCAAGCCCATTAGTGTTTGTAAATTATGACCAGGTTTTTATTTTATAAATTCCTTAATATTAAATTTCAATTCATAAATATATACTATTGTTTTGGGACTTATTTTTTTTATTCACGCACATAGTTAAAATAAGTAAAAAACAATATACTCATTTTAGAATTAATTAGACCAAAATGTCGGCTCTCTAAAGAAGGTTTTAATCTGTAATGGTGATATGTGTGTTACGAGCAAAGGGATAAATTCAATGGCTTTTATCAATGAGTATTTATCACTTTGCCCGAAATACGCGGGTATTATTAATAATGCCCGGATTTATCACACTGCCCGTAACATATATATCTTTTGTCTACAACATTTGACAACCATTGACCAAGACCAAAGGAAAAAAATCAAAATCAAAAATATATAGAATGAATTTCCCAATGAATCGTCATACCATACTTATTTTACATCATGGAATACTGGATGTCTATCAAATGCTAGGTATACCACACACACACAGGGTGTTTTAACTAAACAGCAAACACTAATAAACTGAATGAACTTTCTTAAGATTAAATGTTTAAATCGAACAAACTATCCTCACAATTTCATCCATACAAATTCTCAACGAAAACGAACAGCAATGCAAAGAATTTTTAATCACGCACGCACTACCGGTAAAATCCGCCTTGATAAGAAAGGAGAAAAAAGCTCAAATCTTTTAATTCAATACGCCCGTAGGAGGAATCCTACATGATTAATCGCCATTCAAAATTCACCAAAAGAAGGAAATAATTAAAGAAATAGTCACCGTTCCAAAAGTTCCTTAAATGTTTAATTACTCAAAACGAGGGGGAGAATATATTCCTCAGGTAGTGAAATTAATTTACAATTCAAAGTAACCCACGCGCGGTTTCCGGAATCGAATAAATCATTCTTCGGGAACTCTCAGTGGGAGTTATCGTAGGGGTAAAGTGCAGAGAGAACGCTTCGGACACCTGTTTCAATGGCAGAAATAAGCGTACCATTCAGGAAACTTTATTTCCAATGAGCGGGTACTGGATTTTTCATCCTTGACCACTGAATTGCCCTAAGGAATACCTGTGGACCGGAGCCACGGAGGTGAGGTACTTCTACACGCGCCACACATACCGTTCACTCGCACAACCCCTTTTTACAGGGGGCCACACTCATTCATCACATAAGGACAGAAACTAACATCCATGCCAAACGGGGATTCGAACCCCAGATGTACGGCTTCGCAGTCAGATACTCTAACCACTACGCCAGTACGTCGGCCACCATTCAATTTAGGAAACTAGATACACCTAAATGCACCTTCATTTTGGACCTCTATCACAAAAAACAATTTTTTTTCGATAACTGCAACCCTAACTCTACAAGGTTTCCTTCGTTGACTATACAGGGTATTTCCGTTTCACAGCTTTATTTGACACCAACGTCTCCTAGGGTCCTGGAAGTAAGGTATACCCCTAAGTAAGTGAGCATGCTGAATTGAATGAGATAACTTACAGCACCCCTAGCGGCGAGATAAGAAAGTTCAGAAATTAACTAAAAAAACTAAAAGAGATAGAGCGAATATTTAATTTAAAAATTCTCGGCAATATCAAAAAAACGCAGGAATAAAATTCATGAAAACATCTTAAATATCCCAGGAGATATTAGGAATTAAAAATAGCACTTTTTCAGGCGTCGTAAAAGAAAGAAAATTCGCAAATTTGCAAGCTTCTTTGATTTTATCTTTATTTAGCTAGAAAAACGCAAAAACTGCATAGTAAAAGTTTTATATCATTACAAATTCGCAAGTTTTTCAGTTGTATCTGATATGACATCATTCTTTGGAGAAATAAAAACTATTAATCGTAGAGTTTTAGTATTACATTTTTGCATTGAGCATTTTTTATGTACGCTACTCCATGTATCTCGTTTTTCACGGACTTGTTGTGAAACACCCTGTAAATTTTTTTTGGTCCTTTTTGATAATTATCTAGGAAAGAGCGATTTTTCTACTTCCGAACCCACACGTCTAGGAAACTAATGAATTATCAAAAAATAATTCCTTTTTACTACTTGCCTCGTTGGACATACCGAAGTTCCCTCCATTCGCGTTTTACATCCACGCGGAGGGGATGTCTTCCCTTCTGGAATCTATCTGCATTCCATCGCGTTTCAGTTTATTATTCGGATTAAATTCTAAAAGAAGCTTATATACGACGGATGTTCCATTAGCCCCCCCCCGTTCGATATGACGCCCATTAGAACAGGTGGATTCGAGTGGATTTAAAAATCACGTGGAAGAAGAAGCGGTTGCAGTCAAAACCGAGGGTAATAAAATAAATTAATGGCCGAATTGCGTCGTCTTTACGTTATAACGGGATGTCTCTCCCAAAGCCGTTTGTGCAGTATACGATGTTAGTTTTGACATGCGATAGAAGTGAGCTATGCAGAAAAAAATTATTCGTTCTTAAAGGGTTGCTGTTTACTTTAGAGGCAGAAGAGGCTGAGTCAGAGAAAGGTAATATTCCGTTCGTCTAGTATTTAGAATCTAGAATAGAGAATTTATAATCTAGAACAGATAATTTTAAAATAGAAAATTTATAATCTGGAATAGAGAATTTTAGAATAAAAAAGTGTAATATCCCCAAACCTTGCCAAACGCGCCAAGTTGGCGAACTTGTAATTGTATATAAACCTGTGTTGAATTTCATTAAACTAGTTCTTGTTCCCCAGACTCGGCTAGGTTGTTTCATGTGGCGACGGGGATGGTCGCTTGGTTTTTTCAAGAGTGTCGGATCGGTCGGATGATTTTCTGAAGTTTTGCAAAGGTCGTAAGTTTGATCCTTCTTCATTTGAAAGTGAAAATGAATCTGTCGAAGATAGCAGATTTTGATCCGGATGTCGACGACGTGGATACGTATTTATTGAGGGTGAAGCATTTCTTAAAAGCGAATAAAGTGACGGAAGAGTTGAAAGTTTCTACTTTAATCACTATTTTAGGGACCAAGGCGGTATCAACGTTGATCGACTTATTTTCTCCGGCGGAGTTAGATTCTAAAACTTATATTGAGATAATCGAAAAGTTTAAAAGTCACTATAAGCCAGAGAAGATAACGGTAGGAGAGCGGAGTAAGTTTTTTACTCGCATTCAACAACCTAACGAAACAAGTTACCTAGGATATCAAATCCATCGGGATGGTATCTCGCCAACAAACGAGTTGTTGAACGCCATCAAACAAGCGCCTGAACCTAAAAATGTGGATGAACTAAGAGCCTATCTAGGATTATTGAATTTTTACGGAAAATTCATTCCGAATATGTCTACCAAGCTACAATTATTCTATAGCTTGTTAAAAGACGTTCCTTGGATATGGTCGAAAGAACACGAAAAATTGTTCGCGAAAAGTAAAACTTGGCTAACATCGAATTCAGTCTTGGCGCATTTCGATTCTAGCAAACCCATCATAGTCACGTGTGATGCTTCTCAGTACGGGATTGCAGGAGTGTTGTCGCACGTCATGGAAAACGGTGACATCAAACCTGTCATGTTTGCGTCACGAACTCTAAACTCGTCCGAAAAGAATTATAGTCAAATCGAGCGAGAAGCACTCGCGATTATTTTTTCAGTTAAGAAATTTCATAAGTTTCTCATGGGTCACAAGTTTGTGTTGCAAACCGACCATAAACCTCTCACAGCCATATTTGGCGAAAAACGTGGCATTCCACCCATCGCCGCTGCCAGGTTGCAACGATGGGCTATAATATTGGCTGCCTATCAGTACGAAATTCATTTCGTGAAAGGAAGCAGCATTTCGCATGCCGATGCACTGTCTCGGATCCCACTGCCAGAAACCATTCCCGAGGAGGTTTCTGAATTTTCTATGTGTAATGAACTTGACAATTTTGTTTACTTTTTCTCTTCAGATGCAGTGGAAAGCGCACCACTAACAGCAAAGGAAATTGCTCTAGCGACTCAAGAGGATCCAGTTTTGAGGCAAGTTTTGCATTTCACGCTAAACGGGTGGCCGGAAGTAAGTTGTAAAAATCCTGCATTGAGGCCCTATGAGGTAAGAAAACTTGAAATTTCATTGGATGGTAATTGTTTAACATGGGGAAGTAGAGTTATTATCCCCGAAAAATATCAATCTCAAAT
This sequence comes from Tetragnatha montana, assembly GCA_963680715.1. Classification (NCBI taxonomy): domain Eukaryota; kingdom Metazoa; phylum Arthropoda; class Arachnida; order Araneae; family Tetragnathidae; genus Tetragnatha; species Tetragnatha montana. The sequence goes on along the minus strand of OY796678.1, from coordinate 5,802,829 downwards.
GTTAGAAGTTTTGCACGAAAGTCATGCAGGAATAACTCGTACAAAAATGTTAGCTAGAAATTATATGTGGTGGCCTAACCTGGATAGTGATATTGAAGGTAAAATTAAAAACTGTTTAAGCTGTCAAAGTATGTTAAACTCTAATGTCAAAGTGGAAACAAAACCTTGGCCTGAATCTAAGCGAAAGTGGCAACGCATCCATATTGACTATGCTAAAGATACTAGTAACTGTTTGTTAACTACGAGTGCAGGACATTACCTACTATGTGTGATCGATAGTTATTCTAAATGGGTTGAAGTCTTTTTAATGAACAAGACTACAGCGGAACATACTATTACTAAACTAAGGACCTTATTTTCAAGTTACGGATTACCTGAACTGGTTGTTTCGGATAACGGTCCCCAATTTGCTTGTGAAGAATTCTCTAATTTTTTGAAACGAAATGGAATTCGTCAAGCGTTAATTCCCCCCTATCATCCTGCCTCAAATGGTGCGGCCGAAAAGACCGTTCAAACGGTTAAATCTTCCCTTATGAAGCAAGTTCTGGATGATCTGAAAGACAAAAATAAACGTAGCATCCAACATAAAATTGATAACTTTTTATTGTCTTATAGAAATACGCCGCATACAGTCACCAAGAAATCGCCAGCAGAGATGTTTCTGGGCAGGAGGCTTCGCACCCGTTTATCTCTGATTCTTCCGAACATGCCAGAGAACGTAGACCTTCAGCAGCGTCGTTCTTTCGCTCCAGGAGAAAGCGTCTATGTAAGAAGTGTTCGTGGAGAAAGGATCAAGTGGTTCCCTGGAGAAATCGTCAATCGCCGTAGTGAGGTAACCTATGATGTAGAAGTCTGTGGCCAGCGAAGGTTCTGTCACGCTGATCACCTACGGAAAAATCCTTCGACAGAAGAGCCATGGATAGCACCAGCACTGTGGGATCAGCCGATTATGCAACCGGAGGCCAACCAGTCGCTTCCGAATCTTCCGCCGTCACCAGCAACGCCTGTCTCACCACCACCACCACCACAGGCCCCGCCAGATCCTCCAGAATTCTCTCAGACGTCCCCTCCTCTGAATGAACCAAACCTGGAGGAGCGTCAGGTGACATCGAATCCATCACAGATTCCCAGTCCGAAGGTTACACAGAGTCCGCTACTGATTCCGAGTCCGAGGAAAGCACCGAAGTCACCCCCGAGGACTCCTAGACGTTCAACTCGCGTCAGGCGCCCACCTGAGCGCTTGGAGTACAAGCACAAGTGAACTTTGATAAAATTATTGAAGTGTGACTTTATTTAATTTAAATTTGGTAAACTTATTTATGTTTAATTTAAAGGAGGGAAAAGTGTAATATCCCCAAACCTTGCCAAACGCGCCAAGTTGGCGAACTTGTAATTGTATATAAACCTGTGTTGAATTTCATTAAACTAGTTCTTGTTCCCCAGACTCGGCTAGGTTGTTTCAAAAAGTAAAAATCTAGATCAGAGAATTTATAATCTAGAATAGAGAATTTTAGAATAGAAAATTTATAATCTAGATTAGAGAATTTATAAACTAGAATATAGAATTTTAGTGCAGAAAATTTAGAATACTAGAATTTAGAATATGATTTTTCACAAAAAATATAATCAACATAGATAATAGTGTCTGCTAAAATTAATATTCTTCCTTAATATGTCCAAAAATTATAGTTTTGTTTTAATATCGCTTGCAACTTGCAACCATAAAGATTAAATAATCCAATAAGATGTTCAAGAGCTAATTTTAGACGAATATAATTATTTTAATGTCGTATACTAACTCAATAACTGTTTTTCAGTTTACCTATAACCTTTTTACACAAATCAATTTCACTTAATACATTTTGTTCATATAACCTTAATTTGTGGTCTAAGGTTGGGTAAATTTTAATGTTAAAAGAAACTTTAGTTTCAATTTAAATCAATTCATGTTACCAAATACCCAAATAGTATACCATCCTTTTGTCATAACAGAAGATATTATCGTGGATTATAAATATTTCCAAAATATTTCCATGGGCACTTACTTGTACAAATGTTAAATTAAATCGTGAAAAAGTACTACAAGTATATTTTTTATCATCCCTAACCACAATAAGGGAAAACATTGTTGGTATTTAATAAAACATGAGTTTTTAATCAATTGGTCAACAATAAAAATATTTATTACAATTGATTAGCGATTTATTTTTTCCAATTTGTCTGTACAACAATTAAAATTCAATTGTGAATAAATCATTAACAATCTGTGTTTTAATTGTTGTAATGGCGAATTCAAAATGCAATTGATCAAATACCTAACACAGAAATATAAACTAGTATAAAGTAAGGACCATAGACATACACCAGTCTACCTCTTACCCCCACACAAAAAGGTTTATTACTCGAAATATAAGAGCCTATTTCCACAAAAAGCAGTCTCTAATGACTGAAAAGAAAATGAAATGTAAATGGCTAGAATTACGAAAAACAAAAAGTTCATGGCAATGAGGTAAAGCCGTTTTTTCCCGCCGTCGAAAAATCACAACAAAAATGGAAGAAGCATCTGGCAAAATGCTGTCGGTCGTTTTTTAAATATTATCTCTGCCTCTTGTTGTTGTTAAAAGGCAAAAAACCTCTTTTATGGCGGTTTTTATCCCCTGAAGGCAGGCCTTTTTATGGCCGCCTTGTTTTAAAAGAGGCACGTTATTACCCATAATTCGGCTACTTTCGCCGAAATTAACTCATTATCCAGTCATTTCCAGCATCGCTGTTGGGTCATAGTAATTGCGTTTTGGCTTTTGCGACATCTCCAATCGGTTAATTTGCCACTCTTGCTTGTTATTATTTATTCGTCATAATTAAAACCTTTTATTTTTAAAAGGACAACCCACTATCATCGCATAAATTTTTTTTCTAAGAGTAAGAAAAAAAAGCTTTTTTTTTTCTCTCGACGTACTAAAAGCAAACAGTTAATCGTTGAGCGCAAATCTCCATTCCCCTACATTAACTGCGACCGGTGCTGATATTGAGTATTTCCCGAGCCATTAGGTTCTAGTAGAAAGGAATTTCGGTGGGGGGAAATCCTAGAATAACTCTCACATTATTATTAATTGTAATTGCGGACGTTAACTTAAATACCGACCGTTATTAGGATGTCTCAACCATCGTTGCAAATGATATGATTATTATTATGTTTTGTAGTAGTTACATGTTGTAATGGTTTGTTCAAGTATCATTACATTCTGCGATGCGGTATCAAGTTGTTCTAAATGCGGAATGATTGTGTAATGAACACAGCTATGCTGTACCACAATTTGAGACAAAATTAGTGCTTATGGACATAATTATTATACATTTGATAGAAGTATCTTTATAATTTGTAAGAAAGTATCATATTAACCCTCTCTAATGTATCACATTTAAATGCAATCCACTATATACGACAATTTAAGATAAGTTAAACATTTTTAATGTAAGTTTGATACTTATAGAGATAATTATGAGGATGCCTGATACACATATCATTATATTCCTCGTAATACTAATGTATTACATTACTATTACGTCTCTAATGTATTACATTTATTTTAATAAAAACGTTTTTAAAGGAGCAGAGTACATTAGAACTCAGAATACACTTAATACATACTATAAAATTTATAGGTTGAAATTAGTTTATGTTTATTGCATTGATAGCAATGGAAGTGTAATGCAGTTATCTATCAATGCATTAAAGTTAATTTACTGTTCTAGAATTAACTGTAACATAATTCCGGATTAAGTTCTTAAATTTCGTAATTTATTTTAAGTACCCTCGTATTTTCTCTAATGTATCTAGTTTTTCCCAAATGCAATTTTATAAGAAACACTATGAAGTAATTCAAGGATTATGAAAGATACACTGAAATAATTACTGCATACAAAAACGGTTTTATAGAAATTAGTTAACCCTAAACTAAAGCAAATTGAAATTAAGACAAATTTCTCAACAAAATTCTGAAATTGAGCAGACAGACAAAATTCCGTTAAACTAACTATTCCTAGAAAACATATGAATAACACAGAGAATTAGAGAGACATAATTTAGTACCGGAGAATGGTTAAAATCATGAGGATTTAGCGCAGTGGATTTCGAAACGTCCAAATTCAATTTGGATTCGTACCAAACTATTTTGTAAATCCCCATGATTAATAAGCTCCGTATGTGTTGATGGTGTAACTGGGATATTATATTTGGGAATCTCCGTTTTGAAATTATGTGTTTGCGTATTTGCTTGGAAGGAATCTGAGATTATAGGTTCTGAAGAGAAAATATTTGCGGACTCTCTATTTATATATTCGTCATTTAAGCTTATTTGATCTATTTTGAGTCAATATTTCAGAGAAAATTGAATGTTTTGATTACTATTAGCATTTTAGTCTTTTCAAACAACTAGGGAGCTAGCGCCTTCGCTCGCTGTCAAAATTTGAACTTTAATAATTCCAAAATTAATTCAGATTTTTAAGAAATCAAAACGGCACTCTTTTTGTAAAAACTAAAACTACTTTCACATACTCTTTTTAAAAAATGATAATTCTATCTGAAAATCTATACTTTTTTTTTTACAGAAAAAGAAAAATTGTCATGAAGTTCGAAACTGTAAAATCTAATTACACCAAAACTAATTCGAAAATAGGGTGACGTGGTCCAACAATAGTTTTTGCTGGGGACGAACTCGCAGCTGAAAAAAAAAATTCGACTTTGACAAAAGGAGTGTTTTCTATGAATGTTAAGTTTCAACGCGTAATAGTGGGTTTAATCAAAACGTTAAAATAATAAAGAACGTGGTAACGAGAAAGAACGCGAACGAGTGGTAAACGAAAAGAACGTGGTAACGAGTGGGAGGACCAACATTTTGCCTTTTTTAGGTAGAGAAAAATATACTTAAAAGCGCGATGGTGCCTAAAAGTGTGACACAAATAAAATGTTAATATGCCCTGTCCCTTAAAGCTTATTAAAGATATTGACCCGGATTCAGATTTCTTTTGTCCCTATGTATTTTTTTTTAATTAGGATATCAAAAATTAATTAACGTATCGAAGTTTTTATTTCCACGACAGTTGAAGCAAGCACAGTAATAGGAGTTTGTATTGATCGTGCATTACGTGTTTTATAACATTAAAATTATATTATTGATCATCCTAGGCATCAGCACCGATGGCCTAGTAATAGATAGTGTGCGTCTAGTAACCCAATGGGTTCGATTCCTGGCTACTACTTTTGTTATTATGCTTTTATTTAACTTGTAATTTTTCACAAGTAGCGAGATTAGAGTAGAGTTTAGTTGTTACTTTCGTGGAAATAACCATTGCCCTTATAGAGCATTTTCAATCACATGACTCGGACCTAACAACGGCCTTAGCAACAGAAATGTTACAGTTTTTTGCCCTACAGAGGTTAACAGTTACAAAAAATGACTAGCCGTGGAATTCTTCTATTGGAGCATTTGCAATCACGTGATCCCATACCTAAAAACCGCCTTGGGAACAGTCAAAAAACGGCCTTAGCAACAGTTAAAAGCCCTACAGAAGGTACACAGTTAAAAGAAAATAACCGGTTGTGACGTCACCTGAAAACACTATTAAAGATACTGAACCAAACATTTTTTTTGGCCCTACGTATTTTTAAAAAATTAGAATTATCAAAAATTAACATATTTCAACACATTCCTCTCTCGTATAAGTCACAAATTCAGTCTTTTTAAGTCGAAAATCGTCGTGTCCATATCGTAATTCCAAATAACTCATGGCAGAGATTCGTAATCTGCGTCCGTAAACGGATAATGAAGGGTTAAGCGAGCGTTAAGTGGGTGGAGCGAGGCTCCCTCCTGTCACAACAATGTCGCCGACGGTGTCAACCGCCCTCCCAACCGAGCGACGCTCCTTTTGTCTCGCGCTCCGGTGGACGCCTCGTTCCGAAAGGAACGCGGGAGCCATATGGAAGGACAGCGGCCCAAGTCCATAAATGCGAAACTTTTGAGAAGAGCACGCATATTTAAATGTTTATAGTAGGGTAGTTGTTTAAGTCAAAAGAGTTTTGGTCTCTCAATTTATTCTCCATATAAAAACACCCCAGATACCTTGGCAGAGGAAAACTTCCATTGAATCGGCAGTCAGTTTGAAAAAATGGAGTAAGTCCAAAAACACAAGTTTTGAGAAAATCCGAAGAGAATAAAAATTCCATTTTTCCAGAAACCAAGATTTAGGAAATAAAAAAACTGTACAAGTAATAAAATTTTCGTTCAATAGCCACCAAACCTTTACTGGAATTTCAGGACCTTATTTAGAATACATACAGGGTGTCCAGTCGTAAGGTTTATCACGGCCTTTACTCCTAAACGCCTGGAGCTATTTCCATAAACGTGGTGTCTACCCCTAGTATAAAGTCTAGGCACTTGCCAATGAAACCGCTTTTAGCTCCCCCTAGCGGTAAGTTTTGGAGTTAGCGTGCCTATCTTAAAAACTATTAGAGATACGAGAAAAATGTCAATGACAAAGTTGTAGAGCATAGTCTATTTTATACAAAAAGACACCTTTTACACAAAAATGATAAAAATAGAACCTGAAAAAAATGCGTTTATTAACACCACGTTTTCGTACACATAGCCCAACTTGTTGAAAAAAGACGCATCGTTGAAAAAGTCATTGTTGCGTTTCATGGGGTTAAATATGAAAAACGCGAAAAACACCCTGCATTATTGGGGGTTCTATTCTTGTTATTTTTGTGTACAAGGTGTCATTTTGTATAAAACAGACAATGCTCTACAACTTTGTCATTGACATTTTTCTCGTATCTCTAATAGTTTTTAAGATAGGCACGCGAACTTCAAAACTTGCAGCTAGGGGGCGTTAAAAGTGGTTTCATCGGCAAGCGCCTAGGCGTTTTACTAGGGGTAGACACCACGTTTATGGAAATAGCACCAGGCGTTCAGGAGTAAAGGCCGTGATAAGCCTTACGACTGGACACCCTGTATAACGATCATCCGGATAAAAGTATAATTATACTAAAAATTATTGTACAGTTGAAAAGAGTTGATAAAAATTCAATGACTTAAATAATTGACCACCTAAATTATATTTCTGCTTACTTCACAGCACAAGAGTAAGAAATAGAAAGACTAAAACAGAAAGACGTCAAATTGCCAACTTATTTGAAATTTTTGCTCCTATTTGGTTCAAATATACTAAAACAAACATAAGGTTTTAAGTAAATAATCAATACACAATAACCCACCTTTAAACATAAAAACCCCAAACCAAACTTCCGTTTCCACCTTAACCACCATCCTCTTCACAGTCTCGTGATCGCGTTCCATTCTTTTCCTCACACACCCCACCTTCCCATCATGCATCACGGTCGCGTGCAGACGTCCCCCAAAAGATGCAACCGTATCATTATACCGTCCCGATATTTTACCCCGGTTCTATTATACGCCCACCTCTTCATATTATGGATAAACTCTCCGGGTAAGAAGAAAAGAGGGCATTTAGGACAACTCAACACTGGGGGTAATCACTCAACGAGAGAGAGAGTTAGGGTAATGAGGGAGGTTTTTTTGAGGGGAGTTGGTGCATGTGTGTGTTGGTTCTTGAAGGGAAAAATCGTTTGAAAATGATTGTTTAGAAGAGGATCGTTCTGAACGGAGTTTAGGAATGCATGTATTGGGGAGATGTTTCAACATGCGATTGTTGGTCTCCGAGTTGGGAAATAACTACGGGTATTTTGCAGATAGTTCATTGTGAAACCGATATTTCCTTGAATTGATACATACTAGTTTTTTAGTATAATTTAGTTGCATCGAATACTTAAACATTTATCTCACACAAAAAAGTATTGCAATCGTAGGTGAAATCAGGGGTGCAGAAAGTGTTCTAAAACCCAATATTTCCCCAGAACACAATTTGGTACAAAATTTCCCCCAAAATGTCTCCTTATGTTAATCAAAATTTTTCCAAAAATGCCTCCATATTTTCATTTTAGTTTATGTTATTACTAAAGTACAAAGAGCTTTCTTAAATACTAAAGGATCAGTTACCAAATAATCACCAAGTTTTAATTTTTAAGGACCTTAATACCTTCTTTTATTCTTTCTACTCTTTTCACTTTAGCTCAAAAATGTTCTTTATAAATTATAGTCAAAAACATCGTTGTTATAAAACAAGAACGTGATTTTTATTGAAACTCGCTAATTCCGACGCGGATACGTTATTTTTCCTGCATATCAACGAAAATGCCAGGAAACGCCAACTGTCAGGTCTTCAACAAAGGAAACTCTGTTTTTTTTTCGGCGTATATCTGTAGTTTTCTGCTTTACATCCGTAATACTGAATTTTCACTTATTTCCGTAGAATTTGGAAGGTATGATATTGTCACCAGCAAAAATATTTGTTACTAATAGAAACTAAGATTTGTAGTTTTTTTTTCTTTATTAAACTTGGGCAAAAATTTCCCCACAACTTCCAGAATTTCCCCCGAACCATGTTCGGGCGTTCGAACATATTCTGCACCCCTGGGTGAAATTAGATAGTTTGTAGGTAGTTGTTGATATTTTCTCACAATTGAAGGGCTTGAGAGATGAATGAAGGGGTTATGTAACAAAACCTTAATTTAGAGTAATTCAGGTTCAAAGTTTTATTGTTGCAGTCAGTTATTCATAGGATTTTTTTGGAGGAGTAAAAATACTCCTTGACTTTTTTAGGAGGAGTGAAATTCAATTATAAGGAGTGAGATACGGAAATAGCATAAACAACATATACAGAAACACGAAAATCGCAATCAAACTCCGTAAGCATCAGAACAATAAGTGAAAAAATATAATCTATTCCTCTCCTAAAACGACCAAAAGTAGATCCAATCTTTCCAAATTTTTTCCGGCTACGCCATTATGGCCACAAACCATTTATATTAAGTCAGGTAAAACTTGTGGAAGAATACAAAATATTAATATAAAACAAACGTTTAATCCACGTTTAACAAACAAATGCTTTTAATTGTGGATTAAACGTTTGTTTTATATTAATCATCTTATATATTAAAATAATTTGGTTTTTCTTTCGGCCGGCCGCCAGGCCGCACCCCCGTTCCGATTTGGACAAACTCGGTCTTGATCGAAAGCTCTCCACCCCTAGATGAGCCAATAATATATCACGTTCCTCCAAAACATTCCATTTTTAAATTATGCGGTTTTTTCGTTTTGCCCCCATGTTAACTCTATGGGGAGGTTCCGTTCGGCCTGCCGCCAGCCCGAACCCCTGAACCGATTTTGACAAACTCTGTCTTTATCGAAAGATTTCCAACCCTAGATGAGCCAATAATATGTCACGTTCCTTCAAAGCATTCCATTTTTAAATTATAAATTTATTTCAATTTGCCCCATTGTTTTCAGTTAATATTTTTCCCAACACAGGCAAAACGTCTTTTAAAGAGCGTGAAGAAAATCTACTTTGAAATTATCAAACAGCAATTTTTTGACGTTTTACTAGATTTATCGCAACAGAACAGTGGTTAGAAAAAGCTATAATTTGATTGAAAATATTGAACAGTGTAGCGCTGACGATGCAGCTTCAAAAAAAGTAATTGTAGAAAATTTAACTGCATTGCAAGCGTGAAATAGTAACGAGCGAAGCTCGCATCAGTGCCAAAGGCGCGTAATCTAGCTGGTAGACCCGGCTTTGCCGGGTCATATCAGCTAGTTTATATTAAGTTAAATTTCATTGGTATTTGCTGAGTCTAATTGATTGGAATCACTGCAAAAAAAAAAAAAAATTTGGTGAGGGCACAGTGCATTTTTTAAGCTAAGCCTTTGTGACAAATTCCAAGAGTGCAAATATTCCTGTCTAGTTTTTTAAAGAGTATTTCCGATTTTCAAGGAGTGAAATACTCTCTCAGAGGAGTTAAAAATATCACTGGTTGCAGCTTTTTCGTTTGCTGGTTTTGTCGTTGAGTGAGCGTATGAAATTAGTCCAATGACATCTATTTTTTAATATACTAAGTAAGTTTTATTTACTTACCTAATACAATCTAATTTATTGAATTAGATGGTTTTTTCAAAAAAAAGTAACATAGCCCCTTCATCTACCAAACCCTTCAAATATCAACGTAACCTTTTAAGATTGGATTAAAACCAGCAAAATTGTTTGATTCCAGCATTTATTACATAAAACCAATTTAAGAGACGAAATTTCATTCGTGTTATCTCAGTTCTTGGGTTTAAGATATGACATATGGATATGACTTTCTTACTATCTATTAGTGGAGTAGAATTAGGGCTTGACCGTGAACAAATTACAACAAAAGCAAACTCTGCGGGAAATGGTAGGTGACATGGTCCTAATTAACATACTAAAAATATACATCCGTACTAGTGGTAGAAATATGTTTTTTTGGCCGCCATCTTGAAAAAACACCCAAAAATTTTTTTCATCAAAAAAGGTCGTGTAAGGTATCAAACTGTGGGGAATTTTGTGCTGAAAGAGAATATGATTTTTGTTTTTCTTAAAATTCATTAAAAAGTAAAATTTTTGACCAAAAACGCAAAGCAGATACAATGATAAAGGGCCCTCCCTCCATACTAAACGCATCTTAAACGTTCTAAACTTTTTTAAAAACACTACTTTGAGACAAATGGTAGTTGACATGGTCCTAATCAACATACTAGAAATATACATCCGTACTAGTGAAGTGAGGAAAATATCGTTTTTTGACCGCCATCTTGAAAAACACCTAAATACATTTTACTCCGTAAAATGTCTTGAAAAATATCAAACTGCAGGGAATTTTGTGCTGAATAAGAATATGATTTTTGTTTTTCTTTAAGTTCGATAAAAAATAACTTTTTTGACCAAAAACTGATAGCAAATTCAATGATAAATGGCCCTTCCTCCATACTATATGGACCATAAGCGCCCTTAGCTTTTCTAAAAACACTATTTTGAGGTAAATGTAGGTGACATGGTCCAATTAAACATATACATCCGTTTTAATGGGAAAAATGCGATTTTTGACCGCCATCTTGAAAAAAAAATTTACATGAAAAGTCATTCCTCAAACTGCTGGGAATTTTGTGCTGAAAGAGAATATGATACTTGAAAATAATTAATAATCCATAGCTAAAAAATCCATCCATTTATTAATTAGATTTGGACTAGGTTACAAAATTCTAGGATACTTTGATTTTTTTTTACAAATTAAATAGGAAACTACTTTCAAGTTTGATAGTTTTAAGCTTGAAAATATAACATTAAACATATATTAAAAGAATTTTAAGATTAAATTATAGGTGCTATCAACACCGTCATAGTCCAATATCATTTTCATCTTCATAAGTATTAATTAGGTCTCCTGTAATACTACAGTTCTTTCCACAACAGTTTTCGCAAACTACGGAACAAGAAAGTCCATATCGGCGGCATGTACATTTCATACTGTAACATGGGCTCATCAGCTGTAGTTTGGCATGCACATTTGATCATTTCTAAAAGCTCCTTTGGTGCTGGACTTCTATCTGTCAATATTGGCTGGAATTCTCCTTCAACTAACTGCCAACCCCATAGCGTAGGGTCAGGGCTTGGCATGAACAGATTCTTCCAAATAAAACACTGCAAATTTACTCGAAGTAAATGATAGTTTGCAGCATTTTGTGTCGGAGGCAAACATGCAATATCGAATTCTTTTTTAGCTGAAGCTATTTTTCTCATATATTCTTCATAACGAAGATTATTCAAGTCGTTGGTGTTATAATGACACAATAACTTTGCAGCCCATTTCCAGTAACTCTTCCTTATTAGTAATTTCCGTAGACCCAAATTGGGAAGCATATTCGAACAATATTTGAGAATTTATTATATTTTTTAAAGCCGAAGACTTGCTTTTTCCAAATAATGAACTGGTGGTGTCACATCCAGTTAACGCATGGACAAATGGCAAAGCTTTGCAGGCCTCTTCTCCAATATCTCCTTGCATTGCTTGAATATCGCGAACTTTATCCGATTGTAGGGCAGACTGCATTAAAATGTTTGATGACGAATGATATAGTAGTAGTAAAATTAAAACATCGGTGTCATCAGCTACAACTGTGACTTGTTTCTCCTGTGCTATAGGTTTAACGCTTCTTTAACAATCAACGTATCTGCATCTCCTTCGGCATGAATGACGGAATGGCCATTTCTTTGAAAATAATTCCCTAATAGCATATTTATGAATCTTTGTTTATTTTGAGAGTTTGAGAGGAACTTACTCTTCTTGACTATAACTGGCGAGTCTTCGTCAAAGATAACAGTGGCAGATGACTGCTTTGAGCGTAGTCTGTGCTCCATATATTTAATGTTGGATTTTCCATACCCATCTAATTGTCACTTTCCCATACTTTTTGCTGACATACGATTCGTACTGTCTCATGGCATCACCAAATGTTTTATACGATTCCCATGGTATCTGGTGAATTAAGGCACCACCATCCAGAACGTAAGAAGTATTCTGTTGGATATTAGAAGGTTGAAATCCACTTACATTCATCCTATCTAAGGTGTTGGCTAATGAAGATTTATCAGTTTTCCTCATTTGCTGAGTACTGTAGTCAAATAAGGCAGATGGAAGAGTCGATAACTCGTACCTAAAAAAATGTCTCGTTGAACGGTGTTTTCTAAGGAGATACATGCCAGCATCCTTTGGGTTAAAAGGCGTGAATCAATGTGGCGAGTCTCTCCAGCAATAACTATACATTTTTTAAGTGTCTTCAGGGTAATTGCCAAGTCTGATTTAAGACAGGTAGCTTCTTTGAAAAGTTTGCCTGTAAGTTTTTCTTGTATATTTCGCCCAATGATGTCTAAATTTTCTACATTAACCTTGTTCTCACTATCTGTTATTCCGTTAAAAATATTCCATAAACCACTTGATGAAAGAGAAAATGGATTGTGGTGGATAAAAAACTTATAATCATTTGCATATCTTCAAAATCTCACAAATCATTGAATTTGCTATCAGTTTTCGGTCAAAAAAGTTATTTTTTTATCAAAAGTAAAGAAAAACAAAAATCATATTCTCATTCAGCACAAAATTCCCTGAAGTTTGATATATTACAAGACATTTTACGGAGTAAAATGTGTTTTGGTGTTTTTCAAGATGGCGGTCAAAAAACGATATTTTCCTCACTAGTACGGATGTATATTTCTAGTATGTTGATTAGGACTATGTCAACTACCATTTGTCTCAAAGTAGTGTTTTTAAAAAAGTTTAGAACGTTTAAGATGCGTTTAGTATGGAGGGAGGGCCCTTTATCATTGTATCTGCTTTGCGTTTTTGGTCAAAAATTTTACTTTTTAATGAATTTTAAGAAAAACGAAAATCATATTCTCTTTCAGCACAAAATTCCCCACAGTTTGATACCTTACACGACCTTTTTTGATGAAAAAAATTTTTGGGTGTTTTTTCAAGATGGCGGCCAAAAAAACATATTTCTACCACTAGTACGGATGTATATTTTTAGTATGTTGATTAGGACCATGCCACCTACCATATACCGCAGAGTTTGCTTTTGTTGTAATTTGTTCACGGTCAAGCCCTTTTTCGACCTAATTCTACTCCACTATATGTGCTTTTAAGATTGAGAAATTACGATTGGTTCAGTTACTTATTTACTGAAATTTCAGTTCTTAAATTGGTTTTAAGTAATAAATTCCGAATTACGGGTTTTAATACGATTTAAAAGGTTACTTGTCAAGACTATAAAGGCAGGGATGACCCCTGCTGAAGTCTTCAGTCTAGTTTTTGTTTTCATAATCAGCTATGAGTTACTAATTCCAGTTCTTTACAACACAAGTCAAATTATGAAATAAGTACGTATTTTAGCGAAATTCAGATCAGATTAAATTATGATTAAAGGAAAAACAAAAGCTGTATAATATGAATAAATCCTTATTCGTAGGCTTACCATATTTTCTTGGGTCCAACCCAGGACATATTTTTGAAATTACTTAATAAGTACCATATTGAGTCATCAAAGATTAAAAACTTAGTAAAAAAAAACCATTCAAACTAAAAACTTTGAAAAGAAATATTAAAGTTTATTTTTTATTTGACAACTTTTTTCAAATATTGTTTGTTTGACCTACTTTTATTTGAATTTTATGATGAAATTAAGTCATGGAAGTAAAACAACGCAATTTCAAACATCTTGGTCTGAATTTTTTAATAAAAATGTCTCGCAAATTTTAAATGTATGAAACCCTGGACATTTTTGCGACCAAGGACATTTATTTCCCCGGACAGCTCTAAAAACCCCGGACTGTCCTGGGTAACGCCGCCCGGACGTATCGTATAAGCCTACTGATTCCTTTAACTTCACACGAACTATACATTTATTTCATCAAGTGCACTTACTACACACACATAACCCCATTGCTTCAGTATGTTTGCGAGAGTATATTTCACTCGTTTAAATAAAAGAATCGATCCACCGACTCCCCCAGGAATCGATTCGATCAAAACTTATTCGCGGTGTGTCTCTGGCATTCAATACATTCTAAAGAAGGGAGAAGGGATAATTTGCATAAAGGCCGCCATGTTTGTTTTCCTGATCCGGAGAAATGCGGTTTGGGACCTTTACGGGAATAAGAGAAGGATTACCGCCGCTGCTCGTGTTTGTCCTTTATATTTATGTCGAACGCTATCTCGAACGATTTTCGATTTTCTCATTCTTACGAGAACGCTTTTAGAAATTTTAGACAGTTCTTTCTGAAGATAAGAATGTATTTCGGAGTGAATTCTGTTTTGGAAAAAAGGAATTGTATTCCTGAATTTTAAAGACATAAAACCTATATCTAACTTAAACATCAAGTTATCTAATATCAATACAGAATATCTTCAATATCAAGATCAAGTTAGTTAAATAATATCTGTATTTAAGAAATAGGATGTCTTATTTTTAAAAGATGTAAATTTAATACTTTTAGGAAAGTAGGTCCACTTTTCTTAACACTAACAGAAATGGTAAATTTTACGTTATTTTAAATGAAATAGGGTTGAGTGGGGTAAAATGGTTATATCGGGGTAGAGTGAATAACAGTTTATATTTATAAAATTTAATGATTGTAATTGAGGCTCAATAAAAATCAAAATGCCAAAAAGATTTAATTTTATTTATTTAAATTTAATTTTTCCACGGCATTTTTCGGATATTTCATGCATTTTAGAACACATATTTTCAGTAAATAGTGTATTTTTTTATATTTTTCGGAGTCAAAAATGAGACGCAAACTTTAAATCTTGATCATTTTCCAGGTGTTCTGTATGATTTTCCAGGTTTTAGGCAAAAATAAGCAAATTTTCCCTACCTTTTCCCAAGATTTTTTAGGTCATATTAAAATTCCCCGACTCTTCCAAATATTGCCCGACCTGTGGGAACTGTTATAGAGATTTTAACAATTAATAATCAACTATTAAAATCCCTATAACCGTTTTATCCCACCGGACCCTACATTATGGTGACTACTTTGTGATACCAAAGAACGTAGGTTTTTACATCATTGTTTACGATAATACTCAAAACCCATTATTTATCAGCAGGGCCGTAACTTTTGTTTCGGGAGGGGTTCTGACCAAAAATGTTTTTCCTCCTCCTTACGAGTACTTTTTTACGACAAGTTTTATATGTCTTGCCCCTGTAAGTAGTGTTTTAATCCATTTTTTAAACTTCACACAAAATGAGGGTCACTTCTCGTAAGTCACAGAAGATTCAAGGAAAAACAGTATAGTGCTGTCCTTTAAAAACAACCCACTGTTTCATATTTTCTTCATTAAAAGCTTAATAAAAAGGATAATTAAATCGAACAAAAAACTGTACTAGCGGCTCATCCTCCCTAACATTTTAGTGCTTAGCATTTTGAATTCCAACTATCCATTACAAATTGGCAGTCAATTAAGTAAGAATTTGAAAAAAAAAAAACAAAAAAAAAAACCCACTTTTTCCTAGAAGGACTCTAATTGGCGGACTGAACTAAAACTTTAATATTTTATTCTCATAGTAATGGGATAACATAAAAACGCGCGAAAACTGCTCTAAAGTCTTTATAACATACATTTTTACAAAATCTGTAAATCTGAAGCACATTTTTTGCCAAAAATCTAAATTATCTCAGCTTGTTTAAAAAATAAGTAAATAAACGGTTCTTTGACCAGTTTTTACATCCCTGACACTCTAAGAGGCATAGAAAGACAGGGTATATGAGATGGTAAAATTATTTTAATTATTTAATTAAAAAATCTCTATGGGTTGTTTTTAGGGTACAATTTGGAGTGGGTTGTTTTTAAAGGACAGCACACTATACATAATATATTTTGAAATTTTAAGGGGGGTTTTTGTGTCCTCCCCCAGAAACGTTCTGGAATTTTTACAAGTAGAGTTTAAACTCATTTTGCGAATAACACCCGTATCGACCATCTCGAGTTAGTTTATAGCTAACTCTAGAGTAGGTTGTCTCTAGAGTTAAGCTAACTCTAGTAATAAGTTTTGAGCTTATTGACCAGCATCGAATTAAGATACTCTCGAGCTAAATGTAGGAAAGTAGTAGGCCCGTTTCTGATTGGACCGTCACGATGGACAAGGCAATAGAAGGCCGCAAATACCTCACAGGTCATTTCAATGAAAAGAAAACTATCTTAAAAAATTATTGATTCTAACTTATTAATAATTTAATCAGAATGTTCTCTTTAAAAATATTCAGCAAGAACTATTGTTAACCAACTTTCTATAAAAAAAGTACACAAATAAATTTTTTAAACCTTATATTTACCTAGTAACTCGTCAATAAATCTAGTATTTTATAATAAATATTTTTTGGTTAAACAATACCAATTAAACCAGTCAAAATGATGAGGAAAAAAAATACACGGCACTCAATGTTTACAGACGATTTCAGATATCAGAATTAAATTTAACAAATTTTAGGCAAAGAATATGTGAAATTCTAGCATTAAATAGTATTTTGTAAGTTTCTACAACACTTTTGCACAATATCCTTAAACCTTTCTGCTATACAGTGTGCTAACATATCCCAGACGGCCATTTTGTTTTTGTTAACTCGAGACTAACTCGGGAAAATTGGGGAGTCAAGTTCAGTGCTGTTTTTCACTCTAGAGTTAAGGTATTTTGGACTGGTCGATACCGTTAACTCGCGAATGCGAGATATCTCTCCTAATACGAGAGTAACTCGTGTTGGTCGATACGGCTGTAAGAGGCATAGAAAGACAGGGTATATGAGATGGTTAAATTATTTTAATTATTTAATTAAAAAATCTCAAGGGGTTGTTTTTAGGGTACAATTTGGAGTGGGTTGTTTTTAAAGGACAGCACACTATACATAATATATTTTGAAATTTTAAGGGGGGGTTTTGTGTCCTCCCCCAGAAACGTTCTGGAATTTTTACAAGTAGAGTTTAAACTCATTTTGCGAAAAGCAGTATAAAAATTGATGTCAAAATTTCGGGAGGGGTTTAAACTCCTATAACCAACCCCTTGGATACGACTCTGTTTATCAGAATGCTAAAAATTAAAAGCAAGCGACACCTATGCGACAAAACCATCTTTGTTCGTATGCTCAAAACATGCGCCACAAATAATTACCTCACACACAGAAATAACTAACAAAAACACAAACATCGAGCCAGCCAGACAAAAAACTTTTTAATTGGATTTCCTTTCAAACCATTAAAACCACATAACCAGTAAAAAAAAGTTCTAAACTAATTTTGTTGCAAATTTAAATTAGCATGTAAGGCCTCCTCTATTGAAGAGGGTAATGAGGTTTTTCAAAACATTTTTAGGTTTATAGCTTTTGTGCGGGTAAAAAAAAAGAAACTATTTAGAGTTTTCTGTGTGAATGTGAATATGTGGGATTATTTTTTTCTTCTTAAAAACGGGAATGTTTGTGCTGTTAATTTCGAGGAAAATTCAATTAAGTTGGGGTGAAGTTAAGTTTTACTTTTCGAAACCCCGTTCCCCGTAGTGGCAATTTAGATACATTTTAGATTCGTGAGGTAAAATTGTTTTAGGAATTAATGTTTTAAATTAACATAGTATTTTGTAATGTTCTAGTTTTTATGGGAAGAAATTGTTTAAAATAGACTTTAACAGAAAATGTTAAGCGCTAATCTCTAGAAAAAAACCCAGGATAAACACCAGTTTTGGTTAGTGTTAGTACCCATTATCGTGTAAAACACGCATAATATTGAATGTCAGAAATAAAATAATAAGATGCTCCAATGTAGAAAATTTTAAATTTTTCTGTCTTTATTTCTTTAGTATAATTGTCGGATCAATAGTATTTTTCTCTGTTCCTAATGCTACAATGAGGGAATTGCCTAAGTGAGGGATTTGCTTAATTTTACACTTTTTTGATAAGTTATAGTTTAAAACTCTCAAATATCAGATTTTTAAGTTCAAAAATATGTTTTAAATAACTTAAAATTCGATTTTATTGTTGCCAAAACACTAGTAAAGTCATGTAATCAAAAAACGGGATTTGACGTCACAGCGCCGTCGAAACTAGTGAATTGTTGAAAATAAAAGAAATCTTCCAAACCAAAACAAAACTCGCATAAAACCAAAACACGCATAAAACTCGTCTGTTTCTCTAGTGAACGGCCAGAAAAAGAAAAAATTTAAACTTTGAATCCTAATAATTCCAAAACCAATTAATATTTTTTGAAAAACAAAACGCCAATCTTTTTATAAAAAAATATTTGTACGTGTCTTTAAAATATCATAGTTTTTTAGTTAAAACTTTGTGAAGAAAAGCAGAATGAGTTGCGCAGAATGAGGTCCAAGCGCTGTGACGTCACACAGCAGCCATAACGAAATTACTGTTTTTCCCGCCAATACTGGAAACGACATTTTAAAAATTAATATCTTGGGGAATAGTTTTCCGATTTCTATAATTTTTACGTCATTTTTCATGGATTTTCATCCTCTATCATAATAAAATTAAAAAAAAAAAACGTGCAAGTCCCTCATTGAATTGTCATTTTTGAAAAAGGGAATAAGTCCAGAAACCAGGTTTTGAGAAAATAAAACAAAAAAAATTACTATAATTAATGAAATTTTCATTGTACAACCACATAATTTTTACTGGAATTGCAGGATTCTATTTAGAATAAATACAGAACAATCATCGAAAAAAATTTAAGTATATTGTATAGTTGAAAAAAGTTAATGAACTTATTCCCTTTTTCAAACTTAAAAATAAAAATAGAAAAACTAAGACGAGTAAAATTCAAAAGTAATTTTGAAACTGAGTCATTAAGGTAATTTAGGGAATATCAATATAGTCCAACATTCACTGGAAAAAAGGTAAAAACACTTTAAAATTTACCCTTATTATTAAAAATTACACTTATAAATTGTTAATTAGTTTACAGCACAAAGAATAAGAAAAGAAAGGCAAATTAACTTAAATTTCAAATAAAATAAAACATACAATGGATGAATATGGATTTCGCCAAATTAATGGGGTTATTATATCTGCGGGTAGGGGCAGTTATTTTTTTCCTCTTCCCACTCAAGTATAAAGCGAAGCTTGGAGATATTTTTGAGCACAAAAAAAAAAGTCAATTAGTCATTCTTTGGATTTGTCCCATTCTTAAAACTGACTATTAAATTAAATTAAATCTCAGAACGCCGAAGATTTCCAACTTTTAGGGGGATCAGATTTAAAAGTGTTCAAAACATGCTACAACATAGTAGTTCGAAAGAATAATAATAAAAAAAAAACTGTGAAAAATAACTGTCGTATCATCAAAAAGGCTTCGACACTTTGATCGAGGTAATAAGCAACAAATATTGTAGTACAGCAAATAACTCGTAATAATAATCACGAAAGCTCCAAAAAACGAAAATCAGCCCAATAACTCCCGAAATCACAAACACTGTGTAGCAACAACTAACAGCCCAATTTCCTCTCAACTCTAATTCAGTCGATATATATACGGTTCTCGACGGAAACGGTCTCATAAACCAGAAGGGAAACAACTCAACTCAGAAGACTGACGATGATAATAGTAGTAATAAGGCGCGGGCCCAGAAGACGTTTCTGCTAATTAACATCGATTAAAAATGGAAGGGACACAATTACCCTTATAATTATGGAGAACGGTAAATTAAGATGGGGGCTTCTCTTTCTCAAGAGCGTCGTATAGAGTAGGGAAGAAACTGAATGCACATCCGACATGTTTCACCAATTGAAAAGGACGGTGTCAATACTTCTCTAACGGGTAAAATCATACATTCAGATATGAGTACTAATCTCAAAATCTGTACTTAGATCATGTATTGTTAGTTACCTAGCTAGTACCTTTTGTTGCAGAAATATCAAATAGTATTTCTAGAGTAATGGTAGTGTTTCTATGGTAAAGTATTTTATGTGTAGAAAAGAACTTAAAAATGCAAGTTTTATGAATCTAAAATATTATTTTCTTAAGTAGAGTAGGGAAGAAACTGAATGCACATCCGATATGTTTCACCAATTGAAAATGACGGTGTCAATAATTGTAAGGGACAGAATAAATGTTTTAGGTATTAATGCTTCAGACAGGGCAATGTAAAGCAGGGGTCTGTTCAGACTTTTTGCGAAGGGTTTTTGTAAAAATTCTGAAAATCTACTCATAATTTTGTGAATTTGAAGTTAGCGTTAAATTAGTTTTTTTTCCAGCCAGGAGCCTGTTTTTGGGAATATAGGGTTTCATATTTATAGTATTGTGAAAAATAGTGTCTATTTAAAGGCTAAAATATTTGGTGAAGTGTCGGTTTTCAAGGTAAAAGATTTTGTGAAGGGTCCAAAAACGGACCACAGAAAAGGGGTCTACCCATAATTTCAAGTTCTTTTCTAAGCATAAAGTATTTGGTGATTAAATCAGAATATAGGCACCTTAAAACGCTATAAAATATTTCGATACCAAAATGTACTACATACCTACGAAAGTTATAACTAAAGTATAGATTTCGTACATCCCTCCTTGTTTATAAACGAGTATAAAAATTTTGAAATATGACCTAACCGCTTTAATATTCCTTTTCATTCATAGTGTAAATTTATAGTAAAAGCTGAAAAAACGTACAAAATCCGTAATTTTAAAAATTAACCATCTGAAAAAATAATTTTATGTTTAAAAAGCCCGAGTATATTTTAAGGCCCATAGACCCATGTGAGGAAAAAACACCATAGAAGGAATATTTCAACCTCCCCTTATGTCATAAAAATCATCAGTCAATTAAATTTTTTTTTTGGTTACGGTTTTAATTTTGTATGGTTATGTAAGAGAAAGCTACATTAAAAAAACTATTTGTACAGTAATGGTATCTAAAAATAATACTTTGAAAAATTAAATTACTTTAGAAGTTTTAATTACATGGATTTATGGAGTAGTAAACAGAGTTATCATAGAAACATTACCATTACTCTAGAAATACTAATTTATATTTCTACAACAAAAGGTACTAGGTAACTAACAAAACATGACCTAAGTACAGATTTTGAGCATATTTTCTTGATTATAAATGTGTATAATAATAAATCAGAATAAAAGAATAGCAAATAAAATCATAACTTTAAAATTTTATTATTTGAAATACTAATTTGAAGTTAATGAAGGAAATACTTGCCCACGTTATCAAGCAAATGGAACCAGATAAAATATGAGAAAAATACCATCAAAGAAAGAATTATGAGACAAATGTGACACCTTCTTTTGTATTAATTTCGTATCCCAAAACTTGGTTTTTGGACTTATTATTTTTTCAAACTAACGGATGATTAAATTTTAGAGATAGGTCCCTTGGAAAAATGTGTTGTAGACTCAGTGTCCATATAATTTCTACCACTTTTCATGTGTCTGTCTGCCACGCAGTGGTACATATCCAACGCGATCTCTAGATACTATTTCCTATATACACGCTTACGACTGTGCTACTAGTCTTCAAACTTTCGAGGACAGTGGGTGTATTTAAGTAATGGTCTTAATAAAGAAGCGGAAACCACTCGCAGAAGGAAATTAGCTCGAAGAAGGGGGGGGGGGATTGACCGTCCTATCGATTTCTACAAGAGAAGTTCCTCCTAGAGGGGTTCGAATAGAGGGGGGAGGGAATTGTTAAGTGTGCTCTTCAGACGGTGGAAGGAGATAAAGTTACAACAGTCGTAACAGAGTCAGGAATGTTTAAAATCATTCCTGTTCCGCAATCTTAAGTCTTCTCTGTTTAGTGAAGGGTGGAATGGGTACTTTGTACTTTGAAGAACAGCTATTTGGATATCGAGTGGTTTTTAGAATCGATTATTGTATCTACCTGGATTGTTAAAGTTTTAATAATGATTTTAAGTAACTAAATATTATTTGATAAAATAAATACTTATGAGTATTCGATTCCAAAAAAATCGATGTTACTAAACTTCCTTTTTATTTGAAATATTTAAACTATACTTGACAGCAACTTTCCCGAACCCAGTACGTCACTACGCGGAAGGAGAAAATGGGTAAGCACAAAGCCTGTTGGGTTGCTAGGAGGAGTTTGGTACGCAAATCGTGATAAAAAGACACTATATATACATTGACGTTCTTCATTTCACTCAAAATTCAGACACCGCGATGGGAACTACTTTGTTTACTAGTGACGTCATTCATATGGTCAGAAAACGTTCGAGTATATATGAAATTGATACTTAAAAATACTTTGAATATAAATGAGTATTCGAGTAATAAAAAATCGATGTTACTAAACATCCTTTTTATATGAAATATTTAAACTAGTGTTGTTATCATCTCTTAATTTTTAATACATTTGTTTTCAGGAAAACTTCGAAGATGTAAGAAAAGCCAAGAAATTTACCACAAACTATTTAAATTCATCTTTGAAGACAAGAACAGAGAAATACAGAAACTAAAAGAAAAAGCTTGAAAAAAGAGAATAAAGATTTGGAAAAGTGGTTCCAAAACTTTATTGATTGTAGAAAACAGTCAGATAGAAAAGTTTTAATATTTTTTTTTGTGCAAAGAAGATAAATAAAATTTCAAAAAATGCTCTTTTGTCTAATAATAAAGTATCCAAATGAGATCTTTTTAAAGAAAAAAAGTTGATTAACACCTCGATTAAAATTTAGTGAGTTGCTAAAGAGGTTTTTTGTTAATTCCCAACACATTTGGTTTAAATGATTCTGTTATGAACAATTAAAAAATAAAAAAGTTTGGTTAAAAGTTCTAGACGGACATACATCCAAAGTTGAACTTAATGTTATCGCTAATAAAATATCCATTCGATTCAAAAATTAAAAACATCAGTAGACAGGGACCAATCCAGAATTTTAAACTTAACCCCCATTTTTGTGAAAAATGTACATGGCATTTTAATTTTTTGAAGTTTTTGGAACTATTTTTAGATAAGAACTATAAAATTAATGAAAGCAACATTAAACTACTTTTTTTCTTCAGTTTTATTGCAATTTAAATACTTTACGCAGCTGCACAATATATTTCTAAGAGAATAAATTTTAGTAAACATAGATTTTTTTTTCAGAAGAATTTTGGTGAAGGTGCCGATAAACGGTAACAAAATCAACCTGCTTTGGTCCCTGGTAGAACCTGGTACCACAGACTACTATCTAATCAAAATCAGATCATTGTATTCTCTCGAACTAAATACTCTGTCTACATCATCCAGAATCATCCGCCCCATTACAAATTAACGTACCTGAAATCCCCTCCGCTATACACTACCGATAAAGCCTCGATCAGCTCACCAGTTGAATAATCACTATTCCAAGACAACGGGAGTGGGCGCGCTACTTCTCAACTCGCTGCGCAATTCCTGGAGGAACACGGCAGACGTAATGGGCTGTTGTGAACCCAAGTGGCTTAAGTCGTGTTCATTTAGTTTCGAGGAAGTGGAGAGGGATTTTTGGTAACGGGACGTTTTGTTACTATGAAGGAGGTATTTTTGGTAACATTATCTAACTGGTCATTTTTAGTAAACTTTGTTGATTTTGTAAACTCCATAAGTGATGTCAATTGTTTTACACATTTTGACAGTCCTTACGTCATAAACTGTCGCAATTCATTCGTGAAGAGAAATAGGAAGGTATTTTTAGAGTCTGTTTTTTTAGACTCTTACACCACTCGATTACACGACTCTGAACTGACAGAATGTAACACAAGCATGTATTTGGTCATTTTTGTGACATCCCTTCCCCCTTGTCAGCAAAAGAGTAAATGACAATTCTTCTTCAAAACGAAAAAAAAAAATAATAACAAAATAAATAATTAAAGAAAAAAGGGTCTAGGCTAGAAATGAAGACAAATTAAAAAAAAAGAGAAATGCAAAAAAAGAAGTTACCTGACTATTTGTAATATTTCTGTTAAGTTAATTATGTAAGAAATGCAGAGCTTTTTCTATAGACGGATATTTGATTCCGTTGGAATTTCGCAAGGTAATTTATCACAAAACATGACGGAAAGATATTTGAAGTGATTTTTATGTACTTTCCTATTGAAAAAATTTTCCCAGTGTTTCATAAACCAGTATCAAATCATACTGAATCCAGTATCATACATTTATACTGGATCCAGTATAATTTGATACTGGTTTATGAAACACTGAGAAAATTTTCCCAATAGGGTTTTTTATAGGGGGTTGGTAGTTTTGCTTACCTAAACCATACGAACTCGTAGAGTTGACAATGATTTGAGACAATTTAACGGAACAGATAACGGAATCGAACCAAAAATTCTTACTTTCAAGACTTAGCCCACTATCCCTCCAATCTCCTCACAAATCCGGGGATGCGAAGTAATTCGAATTACTCCCCGGGACCACACGGCTAATTAGAAATTGATCAATCGTCCGATCGAGATCCGATGCTCCTCCAGAAGTATCGCCAGAGATCATCCGTTAATGAGTTTCCCTCCCCCCCCTTGTTATGATATTCCGTCTCTCTGTATGTAAATAACGGCGATTATAGCGTGTGGTGATGGCGATTGTTGCGATGGGCAGCGAGGAACGCCTGTGGAGGTATTGCCGGGGAAATGTGTAGTAATTGCTTTTCGGACGATTTGCGAATCGAGGGATTACTGTGTGTGTGGAATTGGCGTGTAATCCGGAGTTTAGTAAAAGGGATGGGAAATTATCGGGGATAGTCGGATTTCGACACACGACCGAAAGTTCGATTCAAGCGCAGTGACTCAGTTCGTTTACTGCGATAACTGTAACTAAAATGCGTTTTTAGCACCCTTCTGTTTTCCAGCCTAGATTTCAGATAGTCTTTCACTGCTACTCAATATCCTTCAAATCTTCAGCATCCTTTTTCTCTTTCCTCTCAGCATTTTTTCTTTTGAGCAACAGTTTGTTCTATACATGATGATATACTACATTCGAAGAATAAAAATACCCACTCTTTAGTCATAAGTACCATTTTGCCCCTGAGTTCTTAAGATCTCTTTGATCTTCAGCATCTTTCGCTCTTGAGTCTTTTACTGATTGTACTGGTACTCGCTTTCACAACCTTTTCCTCATGAGAGAGCCTCCCTTCTTCTCTACATTTCTTTGCTCCTCAACATCTTATAGATCTTAAGCCTCTCTATCATGTAGCTTTCATTTTCTCTTAAGTCTCCTTACTTCTTAAAATCTCCTTTCCTCTTGATTCTTTCCTGATATTCAGCATCTCTATACTCTTGAGTATCACTTTGTTCTTAAATATCTTTGTTTTTTAGCATCATTTTTCTGATTCTCTTTGCTCCCGAGTCTTTCCTTGATATTCAGCATCTTCAAATAATCCCTTCCTCATAAATCCCTCCTTTCTCTTGAGCATCTCTTTTCTTCTCAGCATCATTTTACTCTTGAGAATCTTTTTGCTCTAACACATGATGATGTAAACTACACTTAAATTTAAATGCCACATAAGGAAAACAAACATCACCATCTCTCTCTGCAACGTTCCTCTTCTTATAAACCCATCCGCTTCTTTAGCATTCTATTGATCCTCAGCATGAATTCTCTCAAACCTCTCTTTCTTGATATTCGCCATCTTTTTCTCTCTTCAGCATCTCTTTGCCATTAAGCTTTTTCTGCTTCTTAGCATCCCTTTCCTAATCAGCATCTCTTTTTTGCTCTTGAGCATCTTTCATCTCTCATTCAGCATCACCATACTCTTCAACATTGAGTTGAGCCTCTCTGCTTCTTCTTGGCATCCTTTTCTCTTCAGCATCTCGTTGCCCTTGAGTTTTTTCTGCTTATCAGCATCTTTGTACAATGTACACTATCTCTCTTTACTATACTTGACAGCAACTTAACCTGACCCTATGACGTCACAAACAAACAAAGTAGTTCCCATCGCGGTGTCTGAATTTTGAGTGAAATGAAGAACGTCAATTTAAAAATATGATTACTTAGTTTGTAAAACCACGGCTTACTAGATACTATACAGGCTAGCCGAGTACGGAAATGATTAAAAATCCAGATGGGACAAACTGGCAAAGCATATCCACAGTGTTGAAGGCGGTGGGTGATATAGGTAGGACTTGTGGCGATGGGAAAAGTTGTCAAATGGTTTTCATTGTTCAAAACTCGGCTAGCCTGTATAGTATCTAGTAAGCCTTGGTAAAACCTAAAGCCTTCGATACTCTACCTTAAGTAGCAACATCAAACAATCGGCCGCCATTAAAGGGAGAACTCACTACTAGTACAACAAACTGTGTATTTAAACAATAATAGCTTATCAGCACATGCTTTTCAAAACTTCTCCTAACAACCCAACAGGCTTTGTGTTTACCAATTTTCTCCTTCCGCATTTGTGACGTACTGGGTTCAAGAAACGTTGCTGTCAAGTGTACCCTTTGCTCTCTATAACATCTTTTTGCTCTAACACATGATGATATACCGCACTTAAATTTAAATGACATTAATTTATACGTAAGGAAAAAACAAACATCACCATCTACACTATTTTCCATTTAAAACAACATCACTATCAATCAAATCCCCCAAAACAACAACAACAACAAACAAAACGTAAAAAATCCTCCACGCTAACTCAACCCATCCGTTAAACAACAAGCGCATAGCTCAATGATAAATACGGAGATCGGATTAAACCCAGGGTAATAAATGAAGCTGCTGCACCCCCAGGAGAATATAAATACCCGCATATGGAACAAAAGAAAATAATAATAGACTCGACCGCATATAATCAATTTCCTCTGCAATCATGATGGGCGACCGTTTCATTCATCTATCTTTGTTATGAAGAAAAGCCCTTTGCGATTAGATCGATTCAAACAAGATCGATTATTGTTATTGTTGCAAGGAAGGATATTTACTAGGCTCACCTCTTGCTGGTTGGTTTAATCCCGACGTCGTTGTGATTGAATTAAGTAACGAGGTAGAGATGTGCGGTCAGGAAGTTAGGTGGATAAACTGATATATTTATTGGAGTTGGGATTATAGCACAGACTAGCATTAGTTTAACCAAATAAGTTACCAATTGGAGTTGAATTCACATTGTACTTGAGTCAGTTAATCTAAATAAGACACAGTTATTTCTGAGGTTGATATATTTACCTTTCCTTCGAGCATTGAGCCAATATCGATTATTTTATTTATTTAAAAGTTCACTACAAAATGCTTATTTCGTATATAAAAGGAATTTTTGGTATATATGCATTGTGTGATTTTGTACTACCAAACACAAGCCTAAATACTCACTAATAGGTACTATTTAAGCTGTTAATTTCAATCAATGATATGTAAGTATGCTAAATTCTTTTAAGTAATAATTACGTTTTAAGGGAAATTATGAAAGATATTTCCCATTTAAATTACTAAAAAGCACTCAATTTTTAAATAATTATATTTACATTTTGTTTAAATAGTCGATTGTAATAAACGAAAAAGGATAACAAAAAAAAATAAGTTTTTATTTTGAAGAAAAAAGCTTCGTTATGTTCAGTGTTATGAAAACTATTGAAATCGGTCAAGTTTTCTGGAGTTTTGGTACTTGCGTTGAACAATCCAAATATTCTGAATTCTTTCTGAAGTTGATATATTAACCTTTCTTTGGAGCATTGAGCGAATATCGATTATTTTTAGTGAAAAGTTCTCTATAAAATGCTTATTACGTATCCTAAAGATATTTTTGGTATCTAAGCATGAATTCTTTACTACCAGACACAAGCCTAAATACTCACTAATAATATGTAAGCTGTCAGTTTCAATCAATGATATGCTACATTCATTTAAGTAACTACCACATTTTAAGGGAAATTATGAGAGATATTTCCCATTTAGGTTACTAAAAAGCCCTCAATTTTAAAAGAATTATTTACATTTTGCTTAAATAGTCGGATTTTAATAAACGAAAAAGGTTAAAAAAAAAGAAAAGAAGCTTTCGGTTTGCAGAAACAACAAGCTTTGCTCCACATGTAAGTGGTAATAAGGGGGGAAAACAGTTATGTTTAATATTTTTAAGAACTAAATTTTTTATTTTCCTTCTAAAAACTGTAACAATTCCTCCATAGCTTAAATTAATTTAAAATCTTATATAGTGCTGTCCTTTAAAAACAACCCACTCCAAATTGTACCCTAAAAACAACCCATTGAGATTTTTTAATTAAATAATTAAAATAATTTTACCATCTCATATACCGTCTTTCTATGCCCTTTAGAGTGTCAGGGGTGTAAAAACTGGTCAAAGAACGGTTTATTTACTTATTTTTTAAACAAGCTGAGAAAATGTAGATTTTTGACAAAAAATGTGCTTCAGATTTACAGATTTTGTAAAAATGTATGTTATAAAGACGTTAGAGCATTTTTCACGCTTTTTTAGGTTATCTCATTACTATGAGAATAAAATATTAAAGTTTTAGCTCAGTCCGCCAATTAGAGTCCTTCTAGGAAAAAGTGGGTTTTTTTTTCAAATTCTTTCTTAATTGGCTGCTAATTTGTAATGGATAGTTTGAACTAAAAATGCTTAGCACTAAAATGTTAGGGAGGATGAGCCGCTAGTACAGTTTTTTGTTCGATTTAATTATCCTTTTTATTAAGCTTTTAATGAAGAAAATATGAAACAGTGGGTTGTTTTTAAAGGACAGCACTATACCTGAATTTCAGGAATCTATAACAAAATTTAACACATGCACTAGATTGCACCAATGTTAACCCACTATTCACACCTTCACACTGTTAATTAATTTCCAACAATGCGATTTGCTACTAAGTACTACAATTCCCTTCAAAAGTAACTATTAATTCAAAACGTTGTAACTGCGACCTTGACTGTGCAACCACGAAACTGCCGACGACACATCCATCCATTCCCAACACTTCAGCAGGTCCTTTCTTTCAGGTCGAGTCGAGTTGAGATTAACCGTTCCTTCTCCTCTGTGATTAATATATTCCTTTTGAGCCCCCCTTTTCGTCATCCCTTTCTGTGGTGATGAATGCCCCTTTTGTGTGTGTGTAGAGAGAGAAGGACGGAAAAAAATACTTTTACCCGGAGTAAACATCTTTGAAACTGCGACTCTTTGCGGTTTAAGAAACTTTTCGCGAAAAGTCGGTTCGGGGTTTACTGTGTTGGAAACTAGCGTAAGTCGTCTGGGGGAACTGGGTTACTTTAATGGATTAGTGTACAGAAATGGCTTTTGAATGCGTTATTTATGATGAATTGCCGTCGAATCCGCTTATAGCGGTTCCGTATAGAACGAGAGAAAATATTATAATCATTCGGTTAATACAATGCTAAAGAAGCCGTTATAATAAGTCAAAAAAATGGCAAATTTATTTTGTGCTAAAAAAATCACCAAGCTTTGCTTTACATATGAGTGTAAAGAGAAAAAAAAAAACTGCACCCTATAGACAGATAATAACCCCTGGAATTTGGCGAAATAAAATTATTTTCACTGTATTTTTTTTATTTAATTTGAAATTTAAATTAATCTGTCTTTCTTTTTTCTTTTTTGGTGTAAACTAAGCCAAAACAAAATCTGGTTTTTAATTTAAAAGTGTTTTTCTATTTTAACCCAGTCAATATTGGACTCCATATTGATATTCATTGAACTGCTTTAATGACTCAGTTTAATAAAACTTTTGAATTTTATTTGTCTTAGTCTTTCTATTTCTCACTTTTGTGCTGTGAACTAAGCAGAAATATTATTTAATTGTCAATTTAAGTGGTTTTAAGATTTTTTAAGAAATGGCTTAGTTTCATATCAATTTTTAATTTAATTAATTTTTAATTAGGGTCAAAACATACTTTTGCATTGCACACATCGTTACTGTATAAAAGGGGGGACGCGATGAAAATTAAGATTGAAAATTGGGTCGCCAATATCGAAAGTTTGAGAAGCACTGACATCAATCACAGTTCACTATAAGTTCGTTTCTCTGCATAAAGTTAGTTATGAAGGAAAAACAAGATTTACAGGTTACTGGCGTTATGCGGGAAAGTAGTCGGTTAGGATTGAGTATCAAAGGAGCCGTTTTAAATATAAATACATCGACAAAAATGTTCTTTTTCGGTGACCTCCTTCCCTCCTTGTAAGCAAAAAAAAAAGCACATCACTCTCATAATTATGTGAGCAACTGCCAACACCGACTGTTTTTTAACAAAATTTTTGTTAATAATCTACTTATAAAGTATTAAAGCTTAACTTCAATGGGGGGGATTAATACATTTTGAATGAAGAAATTTTTTTATTAATTAATAGTTAATTGAATTAATAATTAATTTAAATTTAAAGAAAATTAATATTCTTCTCACATTAGATGCATTTTTTTTAATACAGTGTTTGCCTTATGTAAACGTAAACATCACTCTAACATCAAGGCCCTCTCTAACAGGCTGTTTTCGCGCTTTCTTTGCAACTCAAAAGAGTTAAGACTTACACCGTTTTTCCTCAAAACGCTCAGAGAAGGTAAGAGGTAAAAGACCAAAAGACTCATGCATTCATTCCGTTCGACGCAACTTGAGTAATTACTAAACGTAAGAGTAAACATACTTTTGAGGTTGAGGGAGCTACAAAACTGCATTACTTCCCTCTGAATTTTCATTAGGAGAGTCGCTGTTTGTCCAATGGAAATTTCCTTCCAAAGGGGAGAAACAGACCAAAAAAGATCTTTTTGAGGGGTGGGCTCTGATTCGCTTGCATGCTCCAAAGTCAAACACCAGTGGGGAGGTATATAGTCGACTAAATATTGAAAACCTCCGAGTCAATTTGACCTGAGCGAAGGAGTTGGGGAAATTGGAGGGGATTTTGAAGGGAATATTAGAGATTTTTTTTTGTCTGATTTTAAATATTTGATATGAAAGTTTTCGGCAAAATTGGGAGGAATTTGAAAGTTTGATTGCGTTATTAACATTGGAAGCGTCCACCTGAATTCCTACCCTTTTTGAAGAGGGGAAAATTAAGGGAAATGTATAATTTTTCTACCTTTTAAATATTTAAGTTTGACAGAGTTATACAGAAATGTAAAGATTTGTTCATTGGAAAGATTGTAGAGGGAACTCAATAAATTTGAGTTCTGTTGTGCCACGGCTTACTAGATACTTATACAGGCTAGCCGAGTTTTAAACAATGAAAACCATTTGACAACTTTTCCCGCTTGGATCGCTACAAGACCTACCTATATCACCCACCGCCTTCAACACTGTGAATATGCTTTGCCAGTTTGTCCCATCTGGATTTGCAATGATTTCCGTACTCGGCTAGCCTGTATAAGTATCTAGTAAGCCGTGGTTGTACAAAGGGTGTCTATTATGAATTCAAAAATGTCAATTTTACAAACAAAAAAAAAAGCTAATAGAAGTTAGTTAGTGGTGATTCTTATTTTTAAGTCAATTGTATTATTGTATCAAGAGGTAGGTAAGTAAATTATAGTAATTAAAGATTTTGTAAAATTTGAATAAAAACTGACATTTGAGGGTGTTTTTCATAATTTAACACCAAGGACTATGAAAAACATTACAAGTATAAACTAGTTTAAGTACAAAGGAGGTGTTTAAACACACTAAACTATTTCATCGTAAGAGTTACTAAAAAAAACGAACAAGGAGCAAAAATTATCCTAGTTTTCCCAGTGCTTAATCCAATTAATTTCATTACTTAAATATACAATGAAAGTTATAAATTAATGAAATGATAAAATTAATTATGAATGATAAAAAACACATTATTCTGGGTCACCTCAGAACTTTCTTTTTTTCAAAATTGAACTTTTAAAAACTGGCTATCGAGGTCTTATTAGTTAGTTATCTGGGATAATATTCAGTAAAACGCTTTCAATGAAACTTCTGAAATTTGCTATCACCCCCTATTTGATCGAATTGGAACACGTTGAGAACCACTGGGTCAAAACCCCCAAAGGCAAAAAAAACAACAACCTCCACAACCTTAGACAGGCCATCTCCTAGGAGAAATTTGGCCCCTTCTCAATCTCGGCTCCGTGTATCGACAGAACTGTCAACACCGCTTCCTCTCTCTCTCCCTGACACGTTCGAAATTCTTCCGCGGATTCCATCACAGCCAATCGGCGTTTATTTTTCACTCCCTACCTCCCTTTTTTCGGTTTTTCTTTCTCCCTGTGATTTTTTCCCCCTTCGCAAATATCGAATCTTGACTCTGTGTAGGTCAGAGGTGATCATATTGACGTTTTTTTTTCTCTTTAAGATCAGACATTTTCAAACAGGGAATATCTATATTCTAAAAGAAAAGTTTTCGGTGAACGGTTTCTAGGAAAAAAACTTTTTAATTACTGATTCGAATGATACATTTGTGGTATAAAAATGTCAGGATTCTTTCGAGGATTTACAGTAAGCTGTTGGATATTTTTTTTAAAAAATATCAATTTTAAAATTATTTCATTTATTTAAAATTATTTTAATAATGATTTATTATTTTATTATCATTTATTTTAATCATCATTTTTGAAAAAAATATAATTTCAGGTTACGGATAAGGTTGCAGTTACAAAGAAAGTACTGTCAAACAACTTATTACACATC
Organism: Tetragnatha montana; assembly: GCA_963680715.1. Lineage (NCBI taxonomy): Eukaryota > Metazoa > Arthropoda > Arachnida > Araneae > Tetragnathidae > Tetragnatha > Tetragnatha montana. The sequence goes on along the minus strand of OY796678.1, from coordinate 5,769,766 downwards.
CAATCACAACGACCAATTGATGCCATATTTAATGATGAAACAAGTTTCTCACGTTTTAAAAACGTACTTTAAAAGTACTTTCCTTATTAAATATCATTCAAAGACTGATAAAAGTATTCTAAAAACACTTACAGATATGCTATTACATACTAAAATTTCATCACATTTTGTCTGAAATTTATAATTTTTAGTCTGATAATCGAAATTAATCATTAAGTGTCATGTAGATTTTGTCTCTTAATATTAAATGGTAAAATAATAATTAGAGTAATTAAAATGGTGTGTTTAACAAGTCTGGGTTTAAACAAAAGTATGAATGATAAAACACTAGGTTACTAGGTGCCATATTGAATTTGAATCGGGACGTCTGGTCACCTTAGTTTCAAAACGAGTGGTACAAACAAAAAAAATAATAAATCTAAAACCAGTTTAAAAAAAACCTTCTAAAAAACACATCATCACCCCAAAACCGACAAAAAACGTCAACACCTCTCAGATTTCCCATGGAGAGATTTCCCCATCACCTGCATTTATTCGGAATTCCAACCCGACACCTGCAGAAAAAAAACAGGATAAAAAACCTCCATCGGATCCCGTTTCTCCAAGAGCACAGAAATCGCTGTTTTCCCAAAGATTTATACTACTAGTACCAGAGCAACAAACATCAATGGATATTTCGCAGTAATAAAAAGGCCTGTCAGCAGTCAAAGCTTTTTTGTGACGATTTGATTACTTTTTTGGGGGATCGCTGCGTCGAGTGACAATTTTATTACACGTGCGGAGACCACCTGCGGAGGATGTTATTGGGTGTCGTCAAGTCACGTGGGGATGTTCTATTTTTTTTTTTTTTTTTTTGACAGATGGGTGCTGACTGAGATCCTCGCGAATTCGAATATCTCCACGAGAATTTATGTAGCACAAAAAAACAGTGATGGATCCAGCGACTCGAGTTGAGAGGGGAGATTCAGTCGTAGCTTCAACCCCCTATACCTTGACTTGTTTTGGGGGGATTATCTCACAAAAATACTTTTTAGTAGCCCCTCAAGCTTGCATTATAGATTAAATCTATACTTTCAGCAGAACTTACAGAAATACAGTACTGTATTTAGAAATTTTTTTTGGAGTGGTGCAATTATAAAAGGGGGTCTGGGGGTCTTCACCCTGAAATTTTGGATATTTGACCCTTTAAACATGATTTAAACTAATTTTAATCCCCTTAGTCACAATTTCATGAGGATACGCACCTTCAGGAATGTTTTAAATGTATATCTTCTTTAGTGGCGTACATAGAAATTTATTTCTGGAGGGGCCCAATATTCTCTAAATAAATTACTCATTATCAGGTCTATTGCTAGACTTTTGCACCGAGGGGAGAGGACCCCAAATTATTCCTCAGCCCCTCCCATCAAAGCCTATCCAAGAGGGGGGTGTTATAGGGGTTCAAACCCCTCCCGAAATCTTGACCTCAATTTTTACACCATATTTTCCCTTGTAAGTTCTGTAACTTACGGAAATGTCCGGAACGGAACACGAAATTAATCCTAACACTTTTCCCCCAAAAAGCACGAATTTTTTGGGATTTACCTTAACTTTTTTTACTACTGACACCCAAGTTCTCCTACCAAAGCGACCCCGACGTAATAAACCTCTACGACACCGCAGTCTACTACTAACTATAATAGAAAGGAAGGGATCGAGGAAGTCACGAGCTATCAGTAAACTTAATGAGCTGGCCAAGCCCTCCTAAACCCAGACGATTAAATTATATATCGAGAAAACGGGGTCCAGTGGAGTGAGTGGAAGGGCGGGCACTAATCCGGGGTAGTCGGTGCGGAAGGTTCCGGATCAAGGAGGGATTCCCGGATTGATGGATGGGGTCTAAGATGGAACAATATCTTGTTCGAATGGAATTATTTTCTGTGTCGATAGGAATCTGTTTTGAGGAGGGTTAGTTGGAATTGGCGTGAGGATGGTTAATTGGGATGGTTTTGGGCGCAAAAGGGGCTTAAGTCCTAAACCTAAGTCATTAAAAGTCCAAAGTTTCTAATGATGTAGTCCATGTTATCCATAAGTAATATACACAAATGTTAAGCATCTAAAAAGTAGGATAACTCTCTGTGTGATTATCAAGAACCATTTTTAATCAAGAGAATTTAAATACTATGTTATTATACTTCTCTATAATATCATCAGGGACCAAATCAGGATTTTAAAATTAACCCTCATTTTTGTGAAAAATTTACACTGCATTTATTTTTTTGTGAAAAATTGTAACAGCTTTTTAATTTATGGGATATTTTTATAACTATTTTTAATGGGAACTATTAACTATACAATGAAAACTAACTATTTTTAATGAAAAAATATTTTATTCAAAGATAACTGACACCATTAAAAGTTGGTAATAGCACATGATTTATATGCTAACTATTATCATCTTTTAATAGTGCCAGTTATCTTTGAATAAAATATTTTTTCATTCTATGATTGTTAGAACAAATTAATATTGAAAATTCCATTGGTCAGTGATGTTAAACAACTACAATGATAACTATGATGATAACTAATAATGAAAACTAACTATTTTTAATGAAAAAAATATTTTATTCAAAGATAACTGACACCATTAAAAGATGGTAATAGCATATGATTTATTTGCTAACTATTACCATCTTTTAATAGTGTCAGTTATCTTTGAATAAAATGCTTTCATTTTATGATTGTTTGAACAAGTTACTATTGAAAAGTGTTGTGGATAAAATAGATAATTTTCATAGGTAAAAAACAGGACCATTTCTAAGAAACCAATAATAGCCCATTATTATAACCAGTTAATTTGCTGGCGTTTTGATACTTGTAAACACAACAAATGGCATTGCGTAAATTAATCTTAAAGAATCACATCAATAAATATCACCAAAATAAACAAGCGGAATTCAAGATATCGGTTAACTATGTTGTCCGGAAAAAAAAATAACTGGTATTCTTGCAGTATGCGATCTACCAGTTTAGTTAGCTGGATGTTTTTCGAATCCTAATTAGCTAACTAAAGTTCATGATGAGCTAACTAAAAACTAACTTATCCTAATAAACTAACTAAACTGGTAGATAGCATACAGCAAGAATACCAAAATAATTAATAAAGAGCGTTATAACAGCGAATGTAATTACTGGAAAAAATTTTACGAATTTTAACAGTTTATATTCATAAAATTTAATGTTGTTTTTTGGGCATTACCCTGATTTTTATTAAGGCTCCATAAAATCAGCATGCCATAAAAACATTGAATTTTATGAATATAAGCTGTTAAAATTCGTATATACCCATTTTACCTCACCTATCTCCGAAAATAAATATTTATGGAGAAATTCAAGATATGGGTTAATTAAGTACACTTCGAAAATTAATCTATTATTACATACTATATTGGTAAGCGTACCATGTTTCCCAATCCAATGACATATAATATGATAATGCTGTTAAAGTTGTATAAATTTCAAATTTTTATAGTTTTACTGTGTTGTGTTAATCTGATATTTACAGGCTATGTTAGTATGAGAACAGAAAATATTGAAAAATTTGAAATTTATACAATTTTAAAAGACAAAAAATAAAATGTTACTGACCATACAATTACCGTGAAATGCACTTAATCATATATCATACACAGCTAATTAAACAACCGAACACTTTTAAATTATCCGAATTTCTCCATAACAAAAGTTAGAAAATTAAACAAGAGTGCCGACAACTGAAAAAAAATGTTAACATACCCAAATGAGAAGCCGGAAAATCCTCGGAGAGCCATCATACCATGGACGTTTTAGCAATGACGTCCTTCCATGCAAGTATGAATACAAGTTCCATAAAGTTCGAATCCAATTAAAGTACACAAAGTTCATATCCAATTAGTAGTTGAAGCCAGCAAATGAAAAGTACATTGCACACTAGTTCAACACAGTGCCCGTTTTAAATAGTTTTCTCGAAGAAAGTTGATCTACGAGATTATCCGAGATTGTTTATCATGACGATTGTTTTACAGTCACTAAGTCCATCTCGTTCAAAATCTCCAGCAACATAAAATAACTTCTTTTGGCCACTAAAAGCACTGTCGTCATCAACACTTGACCAACCACAGTAAACGCCATTTCAAAATGGCCATCACAGACAACACAATTTATGACGAGATAATCCCTCACACATAAAATAGCTGTCAAGTAATCCGACAGCAAGTATAAAAGTCAACTCTTTAGAAGAAATAATCCATTCGACAAAGTTCGTTAATTTAAAAGACACTTTTCTCAACCGCCGAAAATTCACGCATACACACCTGGATCTCGTGGCCATGACGTTTTATTCTAATAAGAATAATAAATAGAAAAAAAACCGTTCATCTCGGCGCGAAACATCCGGGACTTGGGCAGATGGGAGAAAAAATCGGAGCAGAGATTGTTTTTTCTAATTATTCAACTCGATTATTTTTTGTTAATTTAATTGATTCATTTACGTATCGATGCTCATTTATGGAGTAATTTGATTTATCGAATGCTGTTAAATTTCAATTATTAGAACAACAAATTGAGCTAATTTAATGGGAAAACTATATTTGCGGTCCCATTTTGCGGCATATTTTCGTCTTAGGTTTATTAAAAAGTGCATCCAGTTAACATTACGAATGAAAAAGTAATTTACCAAACGAAATTTGAATCGGAGCAGATTTAATTTTTCTAATTATTAAACTCGATCATTTGTTTTAGCCGATTCATTATTTAACGATCGATACCTAGTTATTGAGTAGTTTCATGTATCGAATGCTGTTTATTAGAGAACGAAAAATGACCTATTTTATTCCGAAAACGATTTATTTTAAACTCTGTGTAAATAAAAAAAATCCATTCGGTGGGTAGTAAGAGTGGAAAAAATATTTTAAAAACGTAATTTAAAATTCAAACAGCAGATCAATATAATCTAAAATAACCAAATGAAAAGAAATCGAACTCAATGCCGTAGCTGATATGAGGAGCAATGGCAGTTTTCGGATTTTCTTTAATTAATTTAATACGTTATAGAATTTAATTATTTTACCCACCAAAAATCGCAAAATTTAGAAACTATGCTTTAATAAATATATTAAAGCAGTTTACAAAATTTTAAAGTACTTCGATACGGTAATCTCACATTTCCACTCCTTATTAAAAAATTAAGATTTCGAGTAATAATTAATTTATCAATAATCTCTTATTCCACAATTAGAAAAAGATATCACGAATCCACAAAAAAAATCATATTTACAGACAGAAAAGAGTTGAAATATCGATTTTTTAATATTCAATTATTTCTAAGAATCGAATTCTAAATCAAAAGAGATTAATTAAGCATATCGATTCTATAAATTAAAATTACTTGTAGTTGATTAAAAAAAGAATCGATTCGGTTTGTTTATAGTTTAATGAGTTTGTTTCAAAGTATTCTCGGTCGCCATGTCTTCGCAGTTTCTAGTGCTGAAAAGTATTTCATGGACATTTTCTTTCTTGTGGACTTTGTGTGTGACTTTTTGTGTTTGTGAACTCTTGAATAGCGATGTGAAAACGATGTGTCAACATATTTACGGACTGTGAACGAACTTTTTTGTGGAAGACTCCAACGGATATTATTCTACATGATGATGCGTCGGGGGATTCTAAAACCTACAGTGGTTTGGGTAAGTCGACATATAATTCTTTACAAATATGACATGATTTGATTAATTTTTAATAAGTTCCTAAGTGTTGCAGTGTTGTATATAGAAATTTATTTTAGGAACGAATTCTTTGTATATGTTGTATGAATAATAATGGCCGAATTTGAATTATTTTCCGGTATTCTTGCAGTATGCCATCTACCAGTTTAGTTACAGCTGGATTTAGGGTAGATAGCGACACCGCAACATATGTTTTTTTTTTATCCTCGTGTTTTTGGCCTTTTTAATTAAGAATATTCGATTCAAAAAACAATTTAGGGTTAGCCATTTTCCTTAAATCCAGCTGACTAATCTGGTAGATCGCATACTTCAAGAATATCAATTTTTCTGTGTAAGTTCCTATGTATTGCTATATAGTAGAACCTCTTTACAACGACCCCCGATATAGCGACACCTGCGTTACAAATTCTGGTGAGAAAAGTAGGGACTGTTTTATCATAATTGTAATTTTATTCGATATGACGTCATTTCATTAAAACGACCGTAAATTGATGGTTTCGGGAGGGATCTGTCTAACAAGGTTCTACAATTATTGTTTCCATTTACAAAAATTCACACAATTCTATTACTAAGAAAAAACGCATATTGGCTTATAGTTTAAAGTTGTGATGTTGGGTAAATTTAGTAGGATTTTCTGATCTTGTAACAGATTATGTTATTTAGTAGAGATTTCTGAGTTATTGCACTGTGTTTATGATGTTAGGAGGGGCAAGGACCCCAGTTCTAGTTCCTACAATGGATTGAGGATCATTATTTTATTTGTCAAAAAATCCTAAATGTTTGGTCAGGTCATGAATTTGTCTATGGTAATAGAAAATAACCACAGACTCAAGCTCAAAATTCCCTTGTTTGGGGCTCATATTATTCAGATTTGGACCAAGTTTTCAGGGTTTTTTGAACTTATTTATTACTTTGGCACAGCTGGAATAAGAGTCCTCCATTTGGCTACTCTCATTCCAGCATCAGTGCCATTACTTTTAATAAAAGCTATGATACATCATGGTTTAAATTGGTTTCATGTAATTAAGTACAAATGAGTCAAAACTATTAAATTTATTGGGTTTTATTTTCATTGTGTTGCATTTAAAATATTATGTATTCATATACCAATTCCCCTCATGCTGACTAAGTTGGTTCAAGTACTAAATTCATGATATACTTCACTAAAAAAGTGCAATCTATAAGGATAACTTATATAAGGGCCTTGTTTATAAGTTAGGGTAATATGATGGACAAAAACATTTTAAATATATTATTTAACTAAAGAAATATTGTCCATAAGATTTGATACTTTTGGGATATGGGATGTTTTTCTACTCTAAAGATTATCTAAATTAATGTACTATAATGGTAAGCCTTTCCCATTATTTACCAAATGAATGCTTTGTACTAAATCAAAACAAATTGTGTAAAATAATTTTCTTTTATATCCAATCATTGAAAAAAATAATTCAAAACCTCGCAAGTAATAATAATTAAATATATCAAAATTTCATTTATATAAATAATGCACATTAATATTTGTGGTGTACAGAATAATTAAGCTAAGGCTAACTTTTAACCCAGTACACAAGTCATATTAAATACAATAATTAAATTTATGCAATGCTTGATGCAGACATTTTCCTTAGATTTTTTTAATACTAATAAATATATTCTGAAACATTAAAAAGTTAAATTATAATAAATATACCAAAATTTTATCTGCATAACTTTCATATTCATATTTGTGGCATTATACTGTACATCATCAAGTCTAAACATAACCATCAATTAACAGTTTTAAATTTTTCTCTATGTTTTATGTAGATATATTCTTTCCATATTTCTTTATAAATTTATACTAAAATCAGTTGTATTTTTTTCCGTTTTATTGAAGCCATCATTTATAAGCAATTTAAGTTGCATTTATTAGACTTGATTCTTGATTGATGCTCTTTTAAACTAAATATGTTTTGCTAATTTCTATAAAACTAAAATAAAACATTCCATTATATAAAAAGGAAATATGAGTGGGGCATAATTTTTTAAGATTAGTACCAATAATTTTTACTTTTTGAGCATTTAATTTTTTGATTGAGTTTGAGTTTTTTTTTATTGGGAATTAATTTCTTTTGATAAATTTTTCTACTTAATTTTAATGATTGAACTTTTGACTAATATTAACCATAATTTTCCTTCTATTTATGTTATATTGCTCCATTCCTTTAAACCTCCATTGAATAGTCTTTTTTTATTTTCTCTATGCTTACATTTTCTTGTTTTCTGCTTATGTTAATTTTTTAAATGTATAAATAATCAAACAAATGGTATAAAATTATTTTTTCTATATCCAATCATTAGAAAAAATAATTTGTCAAAACCTCCTCAAGAAAAAAAACACTCTCAACCATCAATTTTTAAATTCATTCTTAAATTGAAGATTCATACTGTGGTATCATATACACATAATTTAGCTAAGTCTAACCTTTGACCGACTTATGGACACAAGTCATAATAAATGCATTAAATTTTTTCTGAAGGTTTTTTTTGTATATATGTTTCTTAGATATTCCTTTATCATTAAATTATTGGTTATTAGCAATTAAATATCATAAGCAAGAATTTTGTTTCAAACTAATTTTTTTTACTAATTTCTTTAAATCTTAAAATGAAAAATATGTTTTTTAATGGTTAGTGTGTGGCTTTTACAGTTTTGCTACAAGTGTTAGATATTAAGTCCTTACAAGATACTTTCCTCCTACATGAAGATATAACTATACAAACATTAAACTAGAAATAAATATTATCAATAATAAGTTACCCCTTCTAGAGGATAAAACTTTAAGGGGGCCAAAATGTATGAAAACAAAGCAAATCCCTATCATTTCAAAAAAAATTTTGTAAATATAAATTAAAGCTGCTGCTTTATTTTGCCTGTAAATAAGAGGAAGTTGGGATGTTTTAAACTCTTCTGTTCCCTTAAAATGGATGTTTCATCTATATACTTCTAAAAAAAAATTTTTGATTCTATCTTGCTTAGTTTTCGGGAAACAATGATATAGATGGGGATTAGGGTACCTTTAAAATTTTATAGATATTGATAAACTTTACCGTCATTCTGTTGACATCCAATAACGTAAATAGAACTAAAACTCCCTCCCCCACGATAGCAATACAGATACCGCCTGTCTGGAATTTCATCACCCAAACCACAATACCAACAAAATTCCATCATCCGCCATAACATCCCGAAATGGTAATAATAATGGCGTCCTTCCTAACCCAATCCATATTGCGCCATTTCCTCTCTTATCATTATCATCATCGTTCTCTCCAGGAAGAAGATGATGATGATCAATTTCGCTTACTCCACATCAGCTCTTTCGATTTGGTGGGAAAGATCCTTGGAATTCGGGGTAGATAAACACCTGCTAGATTGGCCCCTATTGTTACTCTCTATTACATATTTTGCATTAGTTGCATGATAGGTTAACACTATGATCTATTCCATAAGGATCTAAGAGTTCTAGACATCAAAAAGTAGAAATATCGCCTAAAATTACAAACAAGATAGATAAAATGTTTATTTAAATTCTTATATGCGTAAATTAGAACAGTGAAAATTTGGCGATACAATTTAAACGTGATTGATAACATAACTGTACCTTTACTTTCTAAAGTCAAAACGTTCTGGTGTCAATGAGCTATAGGAATTATGCATTAAGCATGAAAATATAATTATTGAAAATTTAATTTAACCAAGGGTATGTTTAGAAGAAATTTTGGTTCGTTTTTCGGAATCTGCACAAACTATTTCATTGTGAAAACGGACACTTTACAAAATATTTTAGCCTTTACAGACACTTTCTTTCAGAATACTACAAATATGGGACCCTATTTTCACAAAAACAGGCTCCTGGCTAAAAAAACTAATTTCACGTTAACTTCAAATTCACAACATTATGAGTAGTGCTGTCCTTTAAAAACAACCCACTGTTTCATATTTTCTTCATTAAAACCTTAATAAAAAGGATAATTAAATCGAACAAAAAACTGTACTAGCGGCTCGTCCTCCCTAACATTTTAGTGCTAAGCATTTTTAATTCCAACTATCCATTACAAATTGGCAGCCAATTAAGTAAGAATTTGAAAGAGACCCACTTTTTCCTAGAAGGACTCTAATTGGCGGACTGAGCTAAAACTTAATATTTTATTCTCATATTATTGGGATAACATAAAAACGCGCGAAAAATGCTCTAAAGTCTTTATAACATACATTTTTACAAAATCTGTAAATCTGAAGCACATTTTTTGTCAAAAATCTACACTTTCTCAGCTTGTTTAAAAAATAAGTAAATAAACCGTTCTTTGACCAGTTTTTACACCCCTGACACTCTAAAGGGCATAGAAAGACAAGGTATATGAGATGGTAAAATTATTTTAATTATTTAATTAAAAAATCTCTATGGGTTGTTTTTAGGGCACAATTTGGAGTGGGTTGTTTTTAAAGGACAGCACTATATATTTTTACAAAAACAGGGCCCGTCACAAAAATTCTAAACAGACCCCTGTTACCATTAAGGGGATACAGTACCCTGAGAATTTTTTTATTTATTTTTAATATTATTGTTTTGACTTTAATTGCATATTATGTGGGCTTATAAAGTAGAACCTTTCCCCTGAAAAAAAGTTGGATTTTGAAACCCAGAATTTAAAAAATTCAATTTTTTTTAAATTTTTGACCATTTTTTAAATCCCTAAGGCTTTTTTAACTGTGCATATTTTTATAATTTTTTTTCATTTTTAGATTTGTTATATCATACTACGTAAAACTGTGCATGGATTTATTTTTAGTACTATAACTTTATTTTGTAGAAATTTTTATGTACTAAAAACCAAAAAAAATCTAAAAAATTCAACATTTTTGACTTTAATGTTATTTTTAAAAAAATCTAACCTTGTTAGAGCTAAACCCATGCACAGTTCTATAATACATATATTTCAGAACATATATACAAATTTTCAGACTTATATTTCATTTACACAAAAAGCCTTAGGGATTCAAAGTACTGTAAATGCACAAAAATACAACATGGAGAAAATTCAACTTAAAGTTTGCGTTCCTTCTGTTTAGACCCCGGACTCGCATCAGAAAAAAGGATATAACTCTATAAATTATTAAGATAGAGCTTTGAAATTTTGAAGACACATTTAGAAGGATCCATGGTATAGATTAAGCCAATAAAAATATTTTTGATATTTTGATGATTTTTAGGGTACTGTATCCCCTAACATGTTTGACATTCTCTAATCTAATTTATAACAACTTTTTATCACTGTCCCTTTCCCTCCTTGGCAATGCGTCATATAACTCACTACCTAAATTTCAAATCCCTATCACATCCTTACAGCCTTTTATACACAGAAAAATGAAACTCCAAATAGACCATTTTGGCTTCAAAAATGATACTGATACCCCCCAAAACCACTTTAGCGAAAGAAAAAAAAATCGAAATTTAAACAAGATTTAAGAGCATTTAATCCGACGTAATTAGAAAATATTTCATCACAAAAACTTCTTCCAAAAGTGACGTTATCAATGGAACATCCCCCCCCTTTTGGAACAGAAAACGAAAACCTGGATCCCATTTTCGTCGGAGCTTTCGCAAATATTGATTCTTTCTCCCGTTTGAATTATGATTATTCTGGATCTGATTTATTCCCACTGAAAGAAAATCCCGTTTTTCCCGAATTTGGGAGTTTAATAACGAATGTTTCGCTACTTTCCCCGGGATCGTATTTTCTTTCCCCCCACTCCCTGCATTATCTCCCCTCGTTTTCGCGTGCTTTTGTCGGTTTCTTTTATTAGGATTGTTAGAGGGAAAGTGGTATAAGTCTGAAAACTTCTGTACACTGATATTTATTTTGACTGACATTGACTTAAATCAGGTGCCTTTTTTGAGTTGAGTCGTCAGGGTTTCAGAAAGGGAATAAGTCCGAAAAATGGCAAATTGACTTTATATACTAGTGTTTATAAAAAATAACTATCCCCTATAGGAAGATATACCCCTTTAAATTAGGCTTAATCGATGTAAATTGTATTGTATTTTTTTTATTTAATTTGAAATTTAAGTTAATCCGTCTTTCTATTCTTATTATTTGTGCTGTAAACTAAGCTAAAACGAAAAGTGTATTTTCCTTTTTATCATTTTGCGAATGTTGGACTCCATTGACATTCATTAAACTGCCTTAATGACTCAGTTTCACAATGCTTTTGAATTTATTTATCTTACTGTTTGTCTTTCTATTTCCCACTTTTGTGCTGTGAACTAAGCAGAACTGTAATTTAGTTGGCAAATATATAGCATCTTTTAATCACGATTTGCGTACCGAAACCCCTCCTAGCAACCCAACAGGCTTTGTGTCTACTCATTTTCTCCTTCCGCGTAGTGACGTACAGGGTTCAAGAAACGTTGCTGTCAAGTATAAATATCTCACAACAATGAATAGTTGACTTAGTCCGTTTTTCAACAAAACATGCACATTCCCGCTCTCTCTGGGGTAGTCATAAGTAATAGAGTTTAAATAAAATCGGCTCCTCTCCCTTGTTGTTGCCACCTTATCTCTTAAAAGCAGATAGCGGGAGGAAATGTGATGGAGAACCCCGATTCCAAATAGTTTGCGAAGAAATGATTTTTGAATTCAGCGTTTTTAAAAGGTTTTATTATGGTTACTCGCAGATATCTTTGGATTACTTGAGGGCATTTAGAGAGCATTTCATTGATATCTTGGGAAAATTCTTTAATTGTCGTGTTATTTTATTTTGTTCTTTATGAATTATGATGAGTTTTACTATCTAGTTTTAAGAAGAAGAAAGAACTTGGTTTTAGCAGGATTTTATAAGCTGGAATGGGTTTGAAATGAATTTATCTCTGTTGCGGTTTTTTCTTTGTGTAAATTCGGAAACTGAGTTTAAACTAGTGTTTAGAATAAATTATTTGTTGTCTTATCCTAAAAACAAAATATTGGGTTAAAACGAGGAGATGTGATTTGGAATGATGATTTATATTAATGATAATTAAAACAGGGTTTTTGTAATTATAATGGCTTAAAATATCCAATTAAAAAGGTTTAAACACACTTCATGGAAACACATTTTGCTTATTGCCTAAAGCACTGGTTTTTTTTTTTTCAATTTCCTAATTAGGAGATCCCACTTCCAATTATAATATGATTAGGAAGAGATAAAAAAACTGAATTATTTGTGCTAGTGTAGATTAAATTTATATTTTTCTGCTTCAAATTCTACAATTGAGTTTTATTTCCTTCAAAAGGAAAGTTACTCTATTTTTAAGAGAGACCGTTCAGATGTTACAAAAAACGTTTCATAATTTTTGAGTCCATCTCTCGTTTTGCCAGCAAATCGCACAGCTCTACAATTAGCAACAACGATTTCCAATTTGATTCCAGGCTCAAAAAGAAACATTCCATAGCACCAGCTGGTTGTTGGAGAGCTTCCTTCCCTTTCTTTAACCTTGGGCGGGCTTCAACGAAAACATAAGAATGAAACATTCAGGGTCAGCGAATAATCACAAATCAGTGCGAACGTTCGGAACACCAGCTGTCATTACCAGGTGGTAGTTAGAATATACCGCTCAGCTCCATGGCTCCATGCATGGCTCAGATACGATTCAATTTGGCAAAATGGACGAGCAAACACAATAACAATTAAGAATTAAACAGCTCGTTGAATATCCGCTCATTCTGTAATGGTGAATTGAATATTAAACCATAGATTTTCCTTAGTTTCCCTTACACTGAATGAGGTTTTGGTTACAAAATTGGTTGGTGGTATGTTGGTCGATAACTGATTGATTGAATGTTTGAGGAAGTGCAATATTTTTTCCCCCAATTTCTGCGTCACCATATAAAATAAATTCCAAGAAACAAAGTAATTCCAAAGAAGCAGAAGTAGTTCTGCGTATTTCGAATCGAACGTTACATAGCGATGAGACTAGTTACATACAAGACAACACTACAGATAATTTGTAAGAGGACATTGATACACTGATCCCATTTTGTATATTCTAACACTAGCAAAAACATAAAAAGTACTCATTAAATAGGTGGAGGAGGCAGTCTCTCGACAGTTTTGGCTCGGAGAGAAAACACTGACAGAGAGGGAACAAAGATCCCCTGAACCTGAATAATTCATGGCCGCTATTTGTTAAGTGAAAATAAACAAACCCCTCCTCGTTCAATGAATGAATGAATGAATGGGCCTTGACAATCAATTCCCATTGGGAAGAAGCGCGTAAGGTTAGTGAGAAATAGAGAGAGCATCAGTTGGCGTCCAACTTGGCTGATTAAAAAGTGGACGGTAAAGTTTCAGTGGGTAACATGGAAGTCCCGAGAAAAGGGTCCGTAACAATTTTTAGAGAGGGAGGGGTCTACATATACATAAAATATAAAAAATACATATAATATTCAATATAACGAACAATCTAGTAGGCTTTTTAAATTTCGGAATGTCACATACTTTTAGGTGAAATTGTGCACGAAGTACGATATTATCTGTGAAAAAAAATAATAATTTATATAATCATAGCATTAATTCAATTAGATTGTTTAGAGTAAGAAGATAAAACAATTGATTTTTACTAACTGCTTTTGAGTATTTTATTATTGACCTAAAACCATTTGGAAACATCATTTTGTAAATTATATTTTCATTGGTTTGTCCAACAGCTGAAAAAATATTCACAATTTAATCAACTTTAAGAGGAATAAAATCCACCATAACTAAGTAGTTACTATTAAAATTTCAATTTTTGGAAGAAATAATTGAAAAATATCAAATAGAGCATTTTCAATCACATGACTCGGACTTAACAACGGCCATAGCAACAGAAGGTTGTTTCAGTTTTTTGCCCTACAGAGGTTAACAGTTACAAAAATGACTAGCCGTGAAATTCTTCTATTGGAGCATTTGCAATCACGTGATCCCATACCTAAAAACCGCCTTAGCAACAGATAAACAACGGTCTTAGCAACAGTTAAAAGCCCTACAGTAGACACACAGTTAAAAGAAAATAACCGGTTGTGACGTCACCTGAAAACACTCTATAGTTGAATTGGTAACAATAAGTCAGTTGAATAACAGTAGAAATATAAAAATACTAGTTAACTGAATTACAACAATCGATATTTTTTTTCAATTGTTGGATAGACTAATTGAAAAAAAAATCAACTTTTTCAAAAGGTACTGATGCAGACCAAGAGACTGACTACAACACGGTCATTCTCTATCTTTTCCGACTCTATGATTCGGCCCTGGAAAGTTGCCCGAGATGATGCCCTACTCAAACAACCCTTTGTAGAGTAGATGGGGATATTGGAACCTCGGAAAGGGGTTAATAAATGAGCTGTTCAGAATTAAAGTGACCCAAGTCAACCTATAGCTTAGTTTTCGGTATATGCGAATGCTTCTTGTAACAGAGTTTTCGTTGTTTCTATCAGGGCCGTAACCAGACTTTTGTTTCGGGAAGGAGGTTGAATTAACGTTATTTTTATGGTACCCCATTAACGAGTACATCCATTTAAAAGAAGCATTTTAAGAATGTTGCACATAATGTTAAAATTTCACAATGTGAGTTCCAAGTAAACATGGGTAGCGGATGGGTAGAATAGAATGGAATAACAAACGAAAACATTTTTTTTGTTAATTTCACTCTTTAAAACAGCATCAACTCAACAGCAAGATTTAAAGAGCATAAAATTTCAACTTATTTTGAGACAATTGGGATGAACTGACTTTTTGCTATGCAACAGAATTTTGAAGGGGAAAAAAAAACTTAACAAAACTAATCGCCAAAACTTCGAGAGGGGGATGAATGAACCTTATAAGAGCACCCTGAACGCACAACCTTCTGTAATGTGATGCTTTATTAAATCAATTGTTATTAAATTTTTAAGTAACAACTTATAAACGAGTAATAATTCAGCCACCAATTTAGAACTTTTGTAAGATTACTCGAAAAAAAATCCTGTTTTTCCCCTTAACATTTTTCTCGTTTCATGAAACTTTATCAGAAAAGCGGGACTTCAATGAAAAAGTGGGACATTCAGGCGGGACAATCGGTCAGCTGACCTTAGACTTGTGCCACTTTCGTTCTGCGCGGCTCGAGTGTTCGGAGTGTTTGAGTGTATTGTGAATGGTGGGGTAATGGCATGGTCAATATTGGGGGCGTAATTAGCACAACGGGAAAGAGTAATTTGCGCTCATTAAGAGTATCAGAGATGGGAATAATAAGGTTATAGTATTGTATGGAATTCTTTTTTTTTTTGTTGAAAGTTTTAGAAATGTTTTTTCCTTAAAGGTGATTTATTTCCGTATCATTGTGTGAGAAATTGATAACCGATATGCGGGTTTATTCACTGGTGTTGCTTTTGTGTTCGAATTGGAAAATGTCTTCTATAGAGGTTATAATGGTCTATGAGCTGGATTTGGACCTTCATTGAGTTGTGTCCAGAACTTACTCGTTAAAAAGTAATTCTGACCCTAAATGCATCTATTAAAAAACCTCTTATTTGACACCATGAAAAATTCTACGTAGACAAATTCAAAAATATCTACATATATTCACTTATAGACACAGCAGAAAACCCACGTTTTTTAATGGGAAACTTCGAATCGAATATGTATTTCTGGTAATCTTTATACACCCTAATTGTGTGTTGAGGTTACCCATCTTTGGGTATGTAAATAGATTACTTTTAAAGCAAGTTTTAGTGTAAAAATTTCTTCACTTCCACACAAGCCAATATCAAAATTATAATTCCATAAAAATGGGAGACAGTAGGGGCAGACCTTCTCTATTATAACTCTACCCAAGATACCTTACTTATATTCATTTTGATTTTATCAAGCTGCATTATTTGGATGAAGATCCGTTTTAAAAAGTATTTCCTTTTTAAACTTAAATTCGAAAATCAAATATTAGACTTAAATTCAGTTTGAAATTATGAACAAAATCAGATAATGGTATCAATAATTTATCTCCATGAAACCTTTATAATACATTTAAGCAAGAAAAACCATACTTTATGCTGTATCTCTCATTTATAAAAACCCTATTTTCCTTACTATTATTATTCCCAAACAAGTTTATCACAAAATTTTTCCGCTACCCACACGTGTCAATACCATTTTTTCTGCCCCATCCTATACCCAAACAAGTCAACATCACTTGGTGATTCCGTGGAAAATTCCAAACAGCACCACCCCGAAGGGGGCAGACTTACCCTTATTATACCACCACCGAGCGTCTTAAACATCTCGGCTCTAACGAGAGGCTGGGGCATTTATCATAACTGTGGGGCCCAATATTTGAAATTCAAATTTCTCCTTCCTTCAAGAAAGTTGCGTTTGTTTCCCCTACGACGAAAAGTCAACTTAATCACGCCCGCGACCGTGATCAGGCAAACACCCCCCTCTTCATTCGTTCGGACTTTTGGGGGGAAGAGCGACGCAAGTCACGTGAATGACATTTTCTGGGTCATCGAATGCTTTGCTTGGTTGTAATGTCTCTTATTATTACTATTTATTTATTTAAGAAAGCATACACGACAGGTCACAGACTCAATTACATGCAGCAAAACAGAAAAAAAACACACACTACAAAATTACTAAAATAGAAATGTACACTAACAATGTAAAAGTACATACTTTATATGTCGAAAAGTACATATTATATAGGAACATTTGGTTTTAGAAATGTCACAATCAATCAAATTCTTACAAACTTTATAGAAAAATAAATAAAATGATAATTCGAGTCTATACTTTAAACAAGGAAAATCAAAAATATTGCGCAGATAAAATAAAAATAAATGGTTAGATAAAATAGTTAGATTTACTACCTGCATAAGGCTTGGACACCCCTAATCTACGTCATTCAATTTTTCGCCGCCGTAGACATACGATCGAGTCGCGTTTACATGCGTTTGTAGTTAAAACATTCCCGACCGTTCTGTATCATCGGTTTATCGGGCGCACAATAAGTTTTTTTTGTACGATTATTGTGAGGGTCAAATTTGTTTGGTGTACGAATACGTTCTGGAGTGACTTATACCTTCAAAACTAGAAACTTTTTAAAATCTGTGAGCGTTCCGGATTTTGGAGCATTCCGGATAAAAGGTTCGCGACTCTAATAGTTTTCCGGAGTTTTGAATTAAACTCAGTAGCACCCTTGCTCTATAATGTTTCAAACTACTCAAAATTAAGTTAAGTAGACTTAATCCACTCTTATTCTGAACAATCCCCATGAAATTCCCACACCCCGACTTACACCACTCTGCCCCCGAACCGAGGAGGACGTTTTTGGTCTCTCCCCCCTCCCCAATCATCGATGAATTCATCATCACAATATGGAAATGGCCGCCATGATGAAAGGTGTTTTGGGAGACTTGAAGGATTATTAATCAGATTTTTGAAAGGGGAGCGATGGGGAAGAATCGAAGGTTTCTGTAATTCTGTTCTGTAAATGAGGGCGCGTGTTTACCCCCCTTTTCCCCAACTGAAAGTGCATAATTTATTGGGGTTGGTTTGTCTTTTGAGTAGAAGGGGGGATAGGGGTGTGGATTTGTGCATTCTGCTTTGTTAACTATACTGAAGATTTTGGAGGTCCTATTAAGATCTATAGTTTAGTATTCTTTGCTGGTAATATTTTTTAAATTTATTTTATGTAGGGAAAAATTTGTTCATATTTCTGTTTTGTGCTTCGTAGGATCTCAACTGAAAATTTTCGGAGGGCCTTTACAGACTTTAATAATTAATGTACTGCTTTATCTCATTAGAAATTCGAAAAAAAAAATATTTGGTTGTATTTTAATATTTACACTAACAGATAAAACTTTCGGAACTATAAATTGCACTTCAAGGTTTACGTTATGATAATACTTAGAGAAGATCTAGAGAGAAATTTGATACATTCTGTTTTATGATTCTATGGATTTTAACTAAAAAAGTTTTTGAAAAGACCTCTTCAAGTTTATTCCTTTACCTAGTTAGAGAAATTTTAAAAGTAAGGATGTTGAGTTGAGTTTAGAAGAGTAGGAGTAGAGGTATTTGCTTGCTCGAGGGGAGCCGTTTTACCTTCTTCTTTACATTTTTTTTTATTGATTTTCTGATATGACGATGAAAGGGATGTTTGGATGAAGATGGTTTTAAACGATGTAGACTCTTAAAAAACCTAATTTGAAAGAAATTTCTGTGAATATTTAAGAATTCCTTGTTCTTTCGCTGAGGTAAATATTCGCTTAAATTTTTTTTTTAATTCTGCATATTGATCCGGCTCTGATTCCGATTAATTTTCAGTTTCCTCTTGCATTTGGGTTCATTTAAGAGTAGGATATTCACTTATTTGGATCGCTTTTCAGCTGGTCTTTGTTTTTATGGAGGTATATTACCGCATTATCGTTATTCTTTTATTTAGTTGTTTTAATCTTTCTGCATCATTTTCTTCACTAATTCTTTCCTGTCTTTGTTCCTTTGGATCGGGTTGAATTCCTTATCGTTTACTTTAAATTAAAATCAAATAATGTTTGAGTTGAAACTATTACTAAATATAGGTTTTAAGAATAAACTGTTAAGTTATCAGAACTTGAAAGAATTTTTTTTCTTTTATATTCCCGCAGAAAAGAAACTATATTCCAATGCAATATTTATTTATCTTAAAATATAAATTTAATTCTGACACCACAAGTGAACAAAATGGACTATATAATTCATTTAAGGGTGATATGACAAAGACAAATAACAAAGCGTAAAACGGCATTACCAAAGATCAGGTGCATACTCATTTAATACCCATACATCCTTCGCCCAACATAAAATTCAATTATTACCTTAGACTCCTCTCTCCAAAAATGACGGATGGACTCCCAAAAACAATTTCACTCCGGCGCACATCAATTATTCACTCCCGCCCGACCCCCCTTCTCTATTTAATTATCCCCCCTCCACCCCCTTTCGAATACTATACGTAAAAAAGATTCTGAGGAATGACCAATCGATGCGTGATCGGTGACCTTGAGACCTCGTGACATCCATTTTTCGAACGAACGAGTTCTTTTCATTCATTCATTCATCACTCGTGAGAAGATTTGTTTCTAGTGTGTGAAGTTTTTTCTCTCGGCAGAGCTCAGGAGTTCGGAGGAGAAAACGATTGTAAAGGGGAAAAGGGATTAGGACGGGGTTGTTGATGAGAGTTGGGGAGAAGGTCACGGATGAAAGATGCGAAGGGGTGGGATTGGATGGAATGCTGTCTGGAGTTGGTGGTTTGGGTGATGGGCAAATTAATATTCTTGAAAGAAATTTAGTTGGCCATCCTGTTAAAAATCGCCAAAGCTTAAATCGAAAATTCTTTTTAAAAAATTACTTTCTTTTGTGTCATCATCTGTACGGGTTCTATCATAGTATAAAAACTTTAACAATGTGTGATTACTGATTAGTAGGTATATCACCCTATAATGCATGAATTTAGTTTTCACCCTACGATGCAAGAATAGTGGGGTAGCAATTTGGCTACACATATTCATGTTTCCAAATGGCAACGCTCTCCACAAAATATAACATCTGGATTTTTGGGTCATCAGCTCTTAAAATTGCGGATAGTTGGCGGCAGAGGTTCTGTAACATAACTTCACCTATTTAAGGAGCCTCTATTAGCTACCATACCATTCATAGGAACTGAATGAAATTTTGATTCACTATATTTATACATTTCGAGGGATGCGGGATAGAATGATTTGTAGTAGAGATTTTTAGAATTACATCAATTGGCGGTTAAAATGAAAAAGATTCGAAATTTAGTTTTTCGTCAAACAAGGTGAAAAACATGAAGTTTTTTTTTGTAAAGTATTTCTCATTAATTTACACTACTAAAGGAATCTATATTTTTTTTTCAAAAATTCTTGCATTGTCGAGCTAAATTGTCAGACACCTCACCCGTTTGATGTGTTCCCTTTTCATCCTACTACAGTGTTGTGCTTTGACTCACAACAGTGGATTTGTATCTTAACACTGCATTCCTGTAACCATATGCAACTCTGGTATAAGCCCATTCACCATAGACATTTCTATTAATGAATGCTTCTTAATCAGGGGTGCGTCTGCCGATTGTCGTCTTGGCCGCACCGTCTGGTCCCGGGCCAAGGAGGTTTGTCTTTCGAGGGGGGTATGAAAGGGCACGAGACAACTGCATTCATGTGTGGTCAGATATTCGCTTGAGATTGCGTCACAGGATGATTTCAATGCTGCGAGATTTGATTGGTTTGGATGGAGACGAATTGAGTGTTATGATTGGATGTTATGGTATAATATTAGGATTTTTTTTAAATGAAAATTATAAGGAACAGTGTTAGGGAATACTTGGAAAATCTAAAATGGTCTACAAATGAATCGTCAGTTTAAAAACGGGAATAGTAAGTCCAAAAAAATTTGGCAAAATGACTTTTTGTGCTGAAAAAACTCCAAGATTTCCTCTGCACATGAGTGATAAGAGGGGAAAATAACTACCCCTATAAGCAGATATAGCCCTTGAATTTGGGGAAATCGAACTCCATTCCTTGTATTTCTTTTATTTAATTTGAAATTTTAAAGTTTTTTGTCTTCCTTTTTTATTCTTTTTTTTTTTGTGTTTTCACGCTTTTCTCACTCAGATCGCGAAGCGTTCTATAAAGAGCTGCGCAGCAGTACTGGGGTTGGTGATCTAGTTAAGTATAAAATGAAATTATGTAAGCTTCCAATCGAGAACATTGTTAATACATTACTTATAGTGTAACTATACTATACTTTATTACATTTGTTATAGTCAAAAAACAATTATTTCCCGTTACCTCAGCGGCATGAATAGAAGGAACTATTAAGGTGTTACCCGAACGACATATTAATTGTCTCCCACCGGATCGTTAGTCTTTCGAAGAAAGACTCCCCCCCCTTCCGTTCTTATTTTAGTAGGGAATGCACACATTAAGAATAATTGATGAATGGAACGCGGGTGTTCCAATTCCTCTTCTCTTCAAGTGACCATTTCTCGAATCGATCTCGTTCTTCAATGGGTAGTGGGAGCATTAGAATGTCATTAGTTTTGTTCTTAATCGCTGACCACACACTTTTTGGGTGGGGTCCCCCATCGGTGGAGTGTTATTGTGTCTAAAACGGTTTTTTTTTCTTCTTAAGGTAGAAATGTATGTTATTTAGGAGGTTAGAAGTGTGTATTTAGGTGGGATGTTTTTTTTTTTTGCTGTTTTGAAGCAAACTTCTGTGATTAGTGCTTATGTGGAGTTTTAAGTAGATACTCGGAACTAAATGAGTCATTCTCAAATTACGTCATCATGTAAGTTATAGAGGGGTCGATCCAGACGAAAATTGGGGCCCTTTTGCTGCCACTTCACAAAATTCCACCTGCTAAAAACGGTCTCTTCGCAAAATTCAAGTGTCTAAACCGTTTTGTGTTCGAAGGTGTTTTTTCCTGTACGTACACTGTAAAAAAAAAGTTTCTTCAAAAAACGGAAATTTCCCGGCGACACTGTTGCCTGATTATTTCCCTCATTTGACAAGACATCCGTTTTTTCTTTTTCCGTCATTTGAGGGAATGTCTGTTTTCTGTAGGTAGAGAAATGTATGTTATTTAAGATACTTAAAGTGTGTATTTAAGTGGGATGGGTTTTTTCTTGTTATTCTGAAACTTCTAGATGTTTCTTGTGAGTGATTAGTTGCTATGTGGAGTAAAGTAGAGACTTGGAATGGGAATGGGATATTCTCAAATTCGGGTCTTGCAAGTTGTAAAACTTTTGTACCTATCCTGAGTTTCAAATTGTTAATTTTTATTAATTTCCCTGAATTTTTCTTAAGGTAGAAATGTATGTTAATTTGGAGGTTAGAAGTGTGTATTTAGGTGGGATGGGGGTAGTTTTTTGCTGTTTTGAAACTAACTTCTGTGATTGGTACTTATGTGGAGTTTAGTAGATACTTGGAACTAAATTAGACGTTCTCAAATTACGTCATAGAAGTTTTACAACCTCTCCTGAGGTTTAATAATTTCTTTCCCTGTTGTGATTTCAACTTTCATTTCAATTTTATTTAAACTAAAACTATATCTAAATATTAGCATTTAAATATGTTACCTGCAAAGTATACAACGTTGGCATTCTATGCAATGCCTAAGCAGTGTTTCATACATTCATAGGGACGCCAGGTGTCACTTTATTTTTACCTTTGAATAATTTGCTGTTTAAATAAAAACTAGCAATATTTTTTCATTGTAAAAACAGTTTTAAATTGTATCGTCACAATCCCACTTGCATGAACTATTATTGATAGCATTAATCTTTAATTAATTAGTTGTTATATTTTAATTATTATAGTAAAAAATATCATAACCTTTTTATTATTGAACTGGTCTAATATTACATATAATATGTATACTACAATGTTTTTTATCAGATAATTAGTTCTCCTTTCGTATACTGAAATTTAAACTGGAAACATTCTTTAATGGTTATTCTTTTGTAAACAAAAATAACTTGAAAAATGAGTATTCGATACATAAAAGCACTCGATACCAAAAAGTATCGATTCCTCTAGTTTAGACATTTTCCATCTCGATAACTGTTTGCTGAACAGTCCTCTACCCCCTACATAGAAAGTGTATACTGTGTTCCTCATTCCACTCTTAACAAACAAACAAAAATTCCAACTACCCCTCAATCATGTTTTATTCCCTACCTCAAAAAAAAAAAGAACGATCACAATCAATAATCTTATTTATGAAATCAGCCCCGCCGAACAAAAACGTTCTCTTCGAAGGGCATTTCAGCACCCCCTCCATAAAAACCCTATGAGGTTAATCAAGCGCGAAATTCGAACAGTTTGAAAGAGAGAAAAAAAATGAAATGTTCCGCAAAAAAGTAGCAACGACCCCCCTTGTCAGATGTAGAAAAAAAATATCGATGTAGCTCATCGGATTCTTTATTGGCATTCCATTTAGTTTTAAATCGTTTTTAAGAGAATTTTCGTTCAATCTCATGATACGCTTCATTAAGGATTTATGTAGCTGTGTTATCGAATGGATTTCTGGAATAGTTTTCATTTTCAAGATAAACGTTTTGTTCTGATGTATTTTACGTTTCTATGAGTGATGTACCTCCTATTAACCGGACATTCTCGTTTAACCGGCCGTGATAAGCGCTAGTCATTTTCTGTTGGTATTCTTATACTTGAGTACAACAAGCTATACTCGACCGCAACGTTTCTTGAACCCAGTACGTCACAAATGCGGAAAGAGAAATCGGTAAACACAAAGCCTGTTGGGTTGTTAGGAGGAGTTTCGGTACGCAAATCGTGATTGAAAAGCGCTATAAATACATGGGTTTAACAAAATAATAATATTTTTAAATTGAAGTTCACTCAAAATTCAGACATTGTGATGGGAACTACTTTGTTTGGTAGTGACGTCGTAGGATCAACTTAAGTTGCTGTCTAGTATAGGCGGTTGATTATAAAAGAAAAATTTTGAAAACTCAGATTACTTAGACCTACGTCAAAGAGGATTCAGGGCCGAATCAAAGAGGGAGTTCACGCCCTCTTGAAATTTTTATGACTATTGGCATACTGTTTTTTTTTTGCTTTGAAAATGTAAGTACAATGATCCACCTTAAGTGTCACCTGAACGATCTCTAATTTCCAAAAATGTGTCAAAATAACTTTTCAGAGTCAAATTAGAACAAATATTTGAGTGAGGACCTCCCAGACCCCCTTCTTTGTTTGGGGCAAAGTATTATCCACAAAACTTATGCATTAATTGGATTGAACGGTCCAAAACCTCTCTCGAAATAAAAGTCTGACTGTGACCGTCTTTCACTAATTAAGAATTCCTTTAATCAGTCAACCTAACTCAAAATACAAGGTCCCCTAAAATTCGTCTGCAAACTTAGGGAATATTTTTTTTTACTAAAGCGCTATAGTTGGTTTTCTTAGAACGGAAAAGCGCCCTTCATATTCGTATTAACTAAGAATTACCAAATACTATTACTTATTTTAGAATAGTAAAAATCTATCTAATAATAACGCATTTCTCTGAAATTCATCTTATTAATGCTAATTACACGATTTCATTACCTTATACTTTCAAATGACTTAATTTAAATAAATATGTAAGAATTCGAAACAAAATAGGAAAAATCACGAGGGAATTAAGTCTGCCATAAAAATTAATTCTTAATGGAATGTTTAATACAACGAAGTAAAATACAACATATAATGTATCGGAAATAAACATAAAGAAACATTTCCACTTTTAAGCTAATGCCGTCGCAATAAAATATTCTCAAAGTGTGCCATAAAGAGGGAATCAAAATGAGTAGCTCTGAATAAAAATGGAATAAGTCCAAACATTACAATTTTGGGACAAATTAGGATTTTGGTTAATTTAATACTTTTTGGGTTATATTCCATGTCAAATTAACCAAAAATTCTCAATTCTCAACCCTCTCATATTTACTGCCATTAAACCTGTCAAAATGGTATTTTAAAACAACAATTTTTGCTATAATTCCTGATCCCATAGCTGTCCCATTCTATAATTTTCAGATTTCATACCTTATAATGTTATACAAATACTGACGACCAACTACAGGCGTGAAGCCCAACAAGGTTGGTCCATTCAACACAAAACACCGGATTCCCAGTACTTATCAATTTTATCCTTAAATTCCTTTACTCCATTGTAACTTACTTATGATTCTGGCAACTCATTCCATCTATCCACAACCCTGTTGAAAAGATGTTTTCTGCTTTCCCCATTAAAATGTGCCTTTATTCAATTTGAATCTGTCACCCCTCGTCCTAATTATCTGTATTGAAGTCCAGACCCTCTGTGACCCTTGCTTTATCATTTTAAAAAGTTGAATCAAATTCCCCCTTAGCCCTTCTTTTCTCTAGAGTGAGCATATTTAGCTTCTTTAAGCGCTCATCATAATTTAAACTGGAGATAATGATGAGAAACATATGTGAAACTTTCAAAAAAAATCCACCGTGCTTAATATGAACTAATAAAATAAAACTTAGAATATTTGGTGGATTTCACGTGAGTACAAGAACAACGCGTGTTCCATCACGAAAATAGTCACTCGAAACGGTGGACTTACACGACTTTCCTTCTTAACTGCTCGAATAACGCAATCCGTTCTTTGATTTCGTTTTCTGATAAAAGCACATGCATCAATGAAATTACGAAAGTAATAGTTACAAAATGGCCTCCAAATAAAGGAAAAATCCAAACGGTAGTTATAGTTAAGATACTCTTCATAATAAGCTCTTCTTCCAATAATAAAATAAGCCAGAATAGTGAATGAGCTGGTTAAGAATGCAAGTGGTATAAGTCCACTGAACGTAGTTTTGAGTAGTTAAAGAGTTTCTCTATAACGGCGCCTGTGTTATTCCTATGGAAAATACATATTTTATGTAGCTGTTAGAGACTGAACTAGTAAACCATTTAAATAATAAACAAAGTGCACTAGTGAATGGGTGCAACAATGTACAGTACACTGGTGAACTGAATTTAAGAAATAATTAATTTAAGTTTATTTTTCTGAATTTGGCAATTGTTTAAAAATAATAGAATTTTGTATTTAGAAAAAAATGCCAAATTCAGAAAAATAAACTTAAATTATTTTTAAGTTCACTAGTGTACATTGTTGCACCATTCACTAGTCCACTTTGAACTAGTAAACCATTTAAATAATAAACAGTCTCTAACATAGCTCTTACGGGCCAATCATTGAGCTTTAGACTTAGGCGACTACCACACAAGGTAAAGGACCTTAAAAGAATTCCAAATCCGCTCTTATCTCAAACTTTGTATATTTTTGGACTTATACCACTTTCACCCTGAGCAGCTCAAATGTATCAGTGCGAGTATGATTCAACCTAATGCGATGATTTTTCAAAAGTATCATTTTTATGTTTTGCATTCAGGGTAATTTTATTTTAGTCAGTTTATAAAAGAACTGGCGGAAAGGTATTTTGGCTGAAAGAGTATACGACCGTAACGGGATTTTTTTAAAGTTTAGAATCCATTTATTATTTCGATAAGCTAGTTTGCCATACTGCATTTTGTTGTTGAATTCGTATCTATATAAATATCCGCTTTTCTAGCGAAATAGCTCTTTTAATGGGGAATCTTTTTTGACTTTATTATTTGCGTTTGTTAGTTTTCATTTCATTTAATTCCGCTTTCTGTAAAATTTAAAGGAAAGTGGGACTGTGCAATGTAGAAAGTTAGGACAAGAATATGTAAAAAAAAGGAAATTCTTGATGGTATGATTTTGAATAATATAATCGTTCTAATCAACTAGAAAAAAAAAACGAAACTTATTTAAGTACATCACTTGCGATTATGCTTCTACGGAGTGAAAATACTTGTTAGACTTATTAAATAAATTTTTAACTGTTTCTATTTTTCATTCACCAATAAAACTTGGTAAAAATTGCTTTACAAATAATCTAGTCTAAAAGAATTTAGTCTTTTACGAATGGCTTTGGGTATTATATTTTATACAACTTGTAAGTATGGTTACGAATATCCCCTTAAAGAAACAATAATCTTACAAATAGTATATAATTAGTTCTTATAAGTTCCCTTAAGTTACTGAGAAAAATAATTTCAAACTTATGATATATTAACTATACACTTTAAATCCGTTTTAATTCAGTAGAATTGAAGCCAGGTAGTATCTAACTACTTGTTAAATTTATGTTTCCTGATAACTAGTAGTAGGGGAGCCCAGAGTGTTTTTGGGTAGTAACTCGAGCGCGTCAGATAATCATAAGGGGGATACCTTGCATGCTTTTGAGTAACTCCACCAATTATAAGCTCTCTATGTAGGGGGGTTTGTCTAGAACAGTACGTCAGATTTGTAAAAAAAAAATTAGTTAAATGGACATACTCGAGCGCGTCAGATAATGATAAGGTAGGTTAGTTACCAGCTAAAAAGTGTACATTTTCTAAAATCTGCCGATTTGAGCGGTGGGTAAGGGAGCGGGAGGGTTACAAAGTAAAGCCAAGACCGGTAAGACGCTATCGCTCTTTTTGAGAAAAATGTACGAAACAAAATGTTTATAGACTAGTAGCCAGGAAACTAGGCTCAACTAGTTGTAAACTGTCTTGGTAGCCAATCTGACGCGCTCGAGTATGTCCATTTAACTAATTTTCTTTCAAATTTTGACGGACTGTTCTAAACAAACCAAACAACATAGAGAGCTTATATTCGGTGGAGTTACTCGAAAGCATGCAAGGTATCTCCCCTATGATTATCTGACGCGCTCGAGTAAATCCACATTTAGCATCATGGGCTCACCTACTATAGAGCATACGTACTTTATTTGACATTATTTTGAGAGCTCTTAAATATAACAATCCTTTAAACAACTAATTTCAATAGAATCTATTTTACAATACTCTATCTCCAAATATAGCTTTATATTTAGTAGTAGATAGATGAAACAGAATAACAGTACTATAAATATTCATTCCCATAAACTTAGGATCAAAATACTACTAATTATGTTTGTTATACTCCCTAAGTGAATTTAACACTATTTTAGAACAGTTCTTTTAATTGTATCATAAATATTTTTTGACAATTAAGGCTGATCGCGCACGAGCGACTTTTGTCACGGTGACAAAGACAAAATTGTTGCCTTGGCTATTGAAACAAGTTCAAGTATTGGTAGAGTGCGCGCACTAGGCGACGTGACACTTGACCGATTGCCAAGAATTTCTTCATAGTGGCTGGGCGCGCACGAGTGACTTTAGTCACGGCGACCAGGATTACAGTATCAAAAATATCACTAGAAAACAATAGAGCATTTTCAATCACATGACTTTACCTAACAACGGCCTTAGCAACGTTGTTTTTATCCTCCAGTGAAGTCATGTGCGAATGCTTCTATTGGATGCTTCTAATTCCCGCCCCTAACAACAGCCTTAGCAACGTTGTTTTTGTCTTTGTCACCGTGACAAAAGTCGCCCGTGCGCGCTCGCCCTAACTCTACCAGTATGTCTGTATTATTGGGCTCAGTAAGTTATTTTATAATTATAATAATAGTTTGTTTGGAAGTCCATTAATGGTACCGGGATTTTTCTGAGGGTTTTTATTACAATCATGGATTTAGTGTAGCTCAACTGGGTTTTATGGAGTTTTAAACAACAATAACACCAAATTTGTTGCAACCTTAATTCCATTGCAGTTTCTAAATGAAACAGAAAAACAGTTCTATAAATATTTATACCCATAAATTTCTTAAAGCTACCCATAAAAAGCATCGCATAACCCATGAATGAAATTAACCACAGTCCAATTAAAGAAACGTATATCCAAACACCGTTAATTTCACGTGTACCCTAAAACCCCCACGAGCAATTTATTATTTCTACTAGTTAAACAAAACCTCAGTTGCAATAATTCGGGAGAATTTTTAATTTAACCCCAACAGCGAAACGAATTTATTTATTTCTCCGGGACCTGAAAAAAGGGGGCTTTTTTTTAATTACTGCTCCCGGACTTTTCAGGAAAGTCGTTATACGGGAGCGGTCGCTCCTGAATCCTTAAATCGCCGCGATTCATTACTTTAATGAATCCCGGATTCGCTCCCGTATAGGTAATATTTGTAGACGGCTCTTTTTTTATATATGTTGTGAGTACTGGTGAGTCAGCATTTTAACTGTTGTATAATGGTGACTGGAGTTAGAACTTGGGAAATTTAGTGATTGAGTCTTGAATTTTACTGCTATACTCGACCGCAACGTTTCCTGAACCCAGTACGTCACTACTCGGAAGCAGAAACTGCGTAAACAGAAAGCCTGTTGGGTTGCTAGGAGGAGTTTCGGTACGCAAATCGTGATTGAAAAGCACTATAAACACATGGGTTTAACAAAATAATCGTATTTTTAAATGGACGTTCACTCAAAATTCAGACACCGCGATGGGAACTACTTTGTTTGTTAGTGACGTATACTGGGTTCAAGAAACGTTGCTGTCTAGTATAGTGAATTTATTTTATTGTTATACTTCGTTAATTTTTGTCAACTGCTTTTAATTGTATTTAATATTTTTATTTAGTTTTTGATTGAAATGAATTGATTGAATGAGAATTAGAATTGTAAAAAAGGCGACCTAGTTACACTTATCTCCCCTATAGTTATATCAATGAAAACCATTAAAATTTATCAATTGTTGAATATTTCGTGTTAAAAAAAGCTTGGTGATATTTAGCGGGACAGTTAAAGTATTTTAACCAAATAAACAAGTAAATCTACACGTCCTTTCTTTTTCTCATTCTATCACTGTTTCTCTCCCTCTTTCTATTTATTTATCCTTTTCTTTCTATCTTCCCCTCTCTCATATTCTGATTTCTTTTCTGCCATTCACCATATTACCACGTATGGTCGACGCATCGAAGCACTCTCTACTCTTATAATCTCTCTACGATTCGCTCCCTAGTTAGTGGCTTGTGCGAACCTCGGCAATTAAATAAGGAGAGAAAATTTAATGAAATACCGAGGTTGTTATATAATAATTCGAGTAAAAATAATTAGAACAGGTATCGAGGTGGGAGTGTTCTAAGCACTTGTGTGTATGATTTTAATGAATATGGAAGGAATTGTACCTGGGCTAATTATAATTTGCCAAGACTTTTTAATTAAAAGTGTGCTAAAAATGATACTTGTGTTTCAGTATTATGTATTCGTGTGTTTCGATTTGTACATCGTATATTGATTGATTAATTGGTACTAATTGTAACATTTGATTCTGTAGTTTATTCGTTATTTAAATAAGGAAGACGGGCTATATTTTTCGTGAGAAAATATGTTTAGTCCATACCTGAAATTTGTATTGATGTTCAAAGTTGTTAAAACTTGATCACGCACAGAGATGTAAGAAAGAACCAGGACTTACCTGAAAAGAAAAATATATACATATATTAGTAAACTATAATTAATGTAAATTATTTAATGAGATTTGATGAAATTACTTTATTAGATTTTCATTATGTATTCATGCACAAGAGTTATGAGCTACAGTTTCCTACCAACTTCCCAAATAAACATTTGTTGTTTTTAGATTTCAATATTAAGTAATTATATCTGGTATATACTTAAACATTAAGCATCCTAAACATTTATACTATTATATAAACTATACCCTGCCTAGAATAAGGTACATAAAACATTATAGATTATCTGAATGTAATATTCATATCTTTAAGCATTTTATTTCTGACATTATGTATACCCTTGTATTATGCATGTAAAATTTTACCTAAACTATCGCTGATAAGAATCATAAAATATATTCCAAAAAGAAGTCTCGAAATTAAAACAGCCTTCAGTCTAGTCAATCCATTTAATCTCAATTCTTAATTCTATTTACATAATTTCAATTCCAAAGATATTTACAACAATGCCAAAATATAAAAAGTAAAAGTTAATAATTAATTAAAGTTAATCTTAAACACTAGTTCGGTCCACTAGTATTCGCAACATCGCATACATGTTTTAGGCTTTTGGAAGAGAAAATTGGGTTACCAAACATCTAAACTAAACTTTTATCTTCTTAAACCCTTAACTATTCTTACAAATACCACAATTTATTCATTCGCATTACATGCATTTTAGACTGTCCGACCTTAATATTTAATTACACTAATCTAACCTACCACGAGAACCTAACGATATTGAATTAAAACCAACTGCTATCAAAGTCTCTCACACCAACTTCCCTAATAAAAAAAAAAAAAAACACCACCACGCGCAAAGATAAACTTCTCTTAATATCTCCGCGAAAGAACCGCAATTCGTTTCACTTTGGCGCACGTGCGCAGTAGTAAGGCCCCGTCATAAAACAGGGACTAGTAGACTTAATTGTGCTACTTCATCCAATGAGATAACCCAATCAAGATGAGAAAGGGCCAACTTGCCGCAAGAGAGGTTATAACATATGATTGCGGCACGTGAGGCATATAAAGACTTATCTGAAGAGACCTTCGGGGCGCCTTAATTCTGTAGGGGTTGATAGTGTTTCGTTCTTAGAATTAGTGGGGATAGTTGTCAGAGTTGTGTGAGGATGTTTTCTGTAGGGGTGTGTGTTGCCACTCCTTTTGTTCTAGAATTAATGGAGATAGTTATGAGGGTTGTGTGTGAGGAGGTTTCTTGAATCCGAACGGTTTGTTCTGTTAACGTTTTTGGAGTGTTTATACGCTCTTTAAAATCTCTTTAAGGATTGTACTTAAACTGTAACTGTAACACTGAAGTTAAGTGGGATTTTCTCTCTTTAATAGCTTTTTAGAGCATCTTCTCAAATGTTGTATTTAAGGGAGAAGTTAAAAGACTGATATCAAGTAGTATTCTTTTCAGTCTTTACTTTTTCATGTTGTATCCACGATGTTGCCTCGCTTTAATGTTTATCAATACATTTCTTTTATGTAATGTATTAAATTCTATGTTCTGTTTTTCTTTCTTTACGATTGGAGTATAAAAGGGTTTGACAAATCTTATTCCAGGATAAACAAATTTCTCCAGTATGATTAATTATATTTTCCTCAGAGTGTTTATGACAGTGAGTTTTGCTGCCCCTTCACAAAATTCAAATTAGCTTTAATGATTATTTTCAAGAAAAAATTCACAAAATCTTATAACAATGAAGGCTTTCACGGCCGGAGTTATGACAATAATAAAAGTTCTTTTCCGGGCAAGTAGGCCGTGGTCGAATGGATGATGGCAAAATCCCAGACGTTTCGTCTACGGCTGCGGCAGACATTATCAATGGTCGAGGTAAAAATATACCTAGTTAAAAATTTAAAATTAAGAATCACCGCTGCGCTCGTGGTCTGAGGTTTAAATACACTCAGGTTCGATGGAGATGCCTGTAGTTTCCGAGATAATATCGATGGAAGGTCTAGTAGATGGCGAACTCAACTCAATATTCCTAGATGGTAGGTTCGATTCCGAAACCAGAGATTCAGGCCGGTTTTCAACGTTAATTAGAACAGGAAACCACGTTTTGTTGACTTTTAGACACTCCTCCTTTTTGTTGATGTTGAATGGGTGCCTATATATTTCAATAGCCTCCCTTTGGAGGCGTGTATAGTAATGGGATGTTCTGGACAGGACCTTCAACTGGTCCTGGTATGACTGGTTATTCACAAAAACAATTTCTTTTTCACAAAAAATAAAATACGGTTTACCCTTGAACACTTGGAGCAGAATAAAGCAGAAAGCTAATCAGATCTATACTGTAAATATTTCCCTACACTCTCGATATCTCAAAAAGTAACATTACGGAACCCAAAACCACACACTCATATAAGCATCCTTTCCCAGTAATCCCTGATTAATATCCTCGCACCCCCTCCCTTCCTTCTAATGCAAACGATATATGGATTTCCTCTAGCACCATCTGTCCTCCTTTGGAATCGATACCCCCCCTTTCGAATATCGTCGCCGCTTTCAAAAAGAAGAGAAAAATTTGAAAAACCCCAATCTGCTCATTGCATCGCTCCGATGGTTGACAAAACTGGTGAATAAGGGAATCGATATCATGAAAAATCCGATTTTCGGGGAATCGAGTAGTTTTAGGGATCGAATTCTTCTTTGTCATGTACGTTAATGAATGATTTAGAGGTATTTAATATTTAATAAAAGAAATTTCAGTTGTATAAGTATACCTTATAAGTGTATTATACTGATACCCAGAGATATTTTTAACTCCTCTGAGAGAGTATTTCACTCCTAGAAAATCGGAACTCTTTAAAAAACTAGACAGGAGTATTTTCACTCTTTGAATTTTTCACAAAGGTTTAGTAGCTTAAACTTTCAGCCACTGCATCCTAATTATCATAATTGTGTTTTCATGCAGCCATAGTAATTTTTTTTTCATTTATTGTTCTGATGATTAGGGTGTTTGATTGATTGAAACCCAAAATAGCATCCTCATTTTTTTTTTCAATATCATTTTGTGCTATAAAAAGTAAGCGTTTTTAATAGAAATTTTGTCTCTGTATATAAGGGGTATTTTTACTCCTCCAAAAAAATCCTAGGACTAACTGCTGATACCTATATAAATGTTCCTAAATATAATTATATTATATATTTACTTAAAACAACCCTATAATCCCTCTTGGTCGTTATAAATAGTGAGAAACATAAATAGTACCATCCCTCTAGAAACAGACTTTGAATATATTTGATACCTGGAAATATTCGATTCCCATGTATCGATACCTAAGAACATCGATTCGTCCCATTACAAAACAAAACAGTGACTTTTCCGTTTACTATTAAAAGGATCTATCTCTCTTCCCTGTGAATATTGATAAGGAGTAATCGATTAATCGAATTCGGAGGTTCATTATCAAAGAAGGGGGGAGAGAGACGAGTGTCGTTATCTCTCGGTTGCGGTTAAAGTGAAAGGTGGGATGCTATTTATCTCTCTCTCCTGTGACTTTTTTATTTGACTCAGCTGCGGAGTTGGGATGAGAGGTATAAGGAAAGATGATTTTGTGTTAGGCTTAAGATGAAAAACTCAGGTCGTAATTTAATAATTTATCAAAGTTGATATTGGACGGTTGACAAATAAAAGGAATTAAAAGTGATAAATGTCTTAAGTGTGGGGAACGCCATCGAAAATGGAATCGTTCGAATTTTTTCTTTCTTTTTTTTTCTTTTGGACATAAGGCGTTTTATGGAGATGTCGTTTCAGATTGATTGTAACGGTTTGTGAGGTGTATATTTGCGCTGGTTAGAACGAAAGGGACGTAAGTCGTCCAGGGGCCGATACAAGGGGGGCACTCTGGAATGTAGGGGGTCAGTTTCCTCAGATTGTTCTAACTTTTTCGTTCATCAAGTTCTTGTGCTGATCAAAATAAGTTATTAAGGGTCAAAATCCCTACAATTTTCTGGGGGAGGATCCCCAGACCCCCCCCGGTCTCGACTGAATGAAACTTCAACTGTTTTAAAGGACAATTACAAGGTTCAAATCACGGTCATAGGTTCAGAAATACTTGTTTAGCAAACTGGGGGAAGGATGCAAAAATAAATTTCATCTAGGTATCTGTAGAGGTCTTTATAGAAAAAAGTAAAATTTTGCATTATTTGTTGACCACGCTGTACAATATTCTATACTCGACAGCAACGTTTCCTGATCCCAGTAAGTCACTACGCGGAAGGAGAAAATGGGTAAGCACAAAGCCTGTTGGGTTGCTAGGAGGAGTTTCGGTACGCAAATCGTGATAAAAAGACACTATATTGTATACATGGGTTTAACAAAATAACAAACAAATTCTCTTTATTTACAAAAGAAATACAAGTAATAGAAAAAAAACATGTGATATGCCAAGGGGAAATGCTCTTCCCGTACAGGCATAAGAGAAATATATTCATAACATAAATAAAGAAAAAAAATAAGACACTATACAGAAACACTTAAAGAAAATGGCAAAAAAGCTGGATAACATTATAAAGTAAAATGCTTCAAAGTGAAAAATATATATCAACGTCGTCAATGTTTAATAGAAATTCAAATAATAATCTTTTAAATGTTGAATATTTACTAATACTAATTAAGTGTACAGGTAGACTATTGAACAGTTTAGGGGCAAGGTAATAAAAATGTTTACAAAATATGTCCTTGGAGAAACTTGGAATTTCAAAAGAGTGTGGATCGAGTATTATATTTTATGCTTTTCTCTTTAAATTGGGATTTAAATTGGATAATCCTATTCTTAAATTGACGTTCACTCAAAATTCAGACACCGCGATGGGAACTACCTTGTTTTTCAGTGACATCATAGGGTCAACTAACGTTGCTGTTTAGTATAGACTTTCCTTTTTCTTGTTTTGAATAAATTTCATTTGATTGATTGATTGACTGAAACGTTTCTTTTTTCTTTTCAGTACCCCGGCCATTTCAACGTTTGTGCTCTCGAAATCTTTGCAACAAATACGACGCTAAAACCTCCACACTCTTTTACCTTTATCTTGTGGTAACTGAGTACACTTTTAGTGAACATTCAAGTGTGTGAAATACCTCCTCTCATCAGAACAATGAATTTATTTCAACACGAGTTTTTTGACTCAATAACGGTGAAGAAGACATGGCTGTGTGCTCTATGATAACATTTTTACGAATATCGATATGATGTTGAAACTCTGATATATTGAATTAGACATTACAGTTTTTTCGAACTGATTGAAAAACCATCTATGTTTGTTGTGGAGGCATTTGTTGCAAGAGCATCTTCTGTCTGTTGGAAATTTATTGTTGCAAGTGCTTCATTGTTGTGGATTGTTGCAACTAGTGGACTGTTGCAAGAACGTCTTTCTTCAAGCATCTTTAGTGTTTTGTGGAATATCATCCCTACTGATCGTCTAATGGGTGAGTTTCGAACTGTTTCATAATATCGTCGGTTTACAGGAGAAAGGCACTAAGTCGCTTTTGGAGAGTCTTTTAAAAACGACGCCAAATAAAGAGGGGATGATTTCAAGTATCTGATGAAGCCAAGCTGATAGGTGGCCCCCTTAAAACGCAAAAGTCTAAGTGGTGTCGCTGAGGGTCACACTTGTCACAAGTCTCTTAGTGACCGAAATTCGGCTTAACTTGGTTGTAACGCAGTGACCAGTATTGGCAATATCTGCGCCGTCATTCACAGGAAAGTCTGCCTGTGTCCTGTCTCAACTGTACATTCTCAGCGACATCAC
The DNA here is from genome assembly GCA_963680715.1 of Tetragnatha montana. NCBI lineage: Eukaryota > Metazoa > Arthropoda > Arachnida > Araneae > Tetragnathidae > Tetragnatha > Tetragnatha montana. Next base: position 5,733,222 of record OY796678.1, on the reverse strand, counting down.
AGTGAAGTCAACATGTGGTCACTGATTTTGGTCACAAATAGTCACAGCGACATAGTCATAGTTTGTCACAGCGACTTCTTAGTGACTTCACGTTTGTACTCATGACTCCAATCAAAGGAGTCACAATTCGGTCACCTGGTGAAAAAGAAAGCTATCGGATATCGTCAAATTCGGCTTAACCTTGTCCAGAGTAGTTGATTCAGAAGTGACTTAGTGCTTTTTTTTAAGAGAACATTGTTGTGCTAAAACTTACAATTCTAATATTGTGTAATTTACGGTCGCTTTGAAGTTAATTTTATCTTTAGTTAAAAAATAACTATAAAAATAAGGGTATAAATTCGAGTCACTGAAATTGTAATCCCGGCAATTAAAAACTTGCAAAATTTCTGCAAAAAATGTCTAAAGTCCAATTTTCTTAAAAAGGTCTGCAGCTATTTTGTAGCAATAGGACTCTGAAGCCTAATTCTGCGGTTTTTCTACAGCTACTGCAGATAAAGTGCTTCACTTCTCTTCGGTTTTTAAGCAGTTTTGCAATCATATTTCTAACTAGAATTGTTTTTCTAGAACAATTACAAGCTGAGAAAAAAACTGTTCGAAAATATGTTAATTATGTCATTAAATTGTAATTAATTAAATAACTAATTAACTAAAATTACTTTTACAATCGGAAATCGTATTAAACATTAAGTAACTACTTGTTACAAAAAATTCAGATTTTTAGGTCCAAAATTAAAAATATTTTTGTCAAGTGTGTACGTATACCTTAAAAATACAACAGGCAAAACTAGAAAACATAACCCTATTGGAAAATTTTCCCAGTGTTCCATAAACCAGTATCAAATCATACTCGATCCAGTATCATTTATATTGGTTCCAGTATCATTTATACTGGTTCCAGTATCATTTATACTGGATCCAGTATCATTTATACAGTATCCAGTATAATTTGATACTGGTTTATGGAACACTGGGAAAAATTTTCCAATAGGGAACTCTATAATGTGTTATTTTCACAATTGCTTTGAGCTGAACTTTATCATAAGCTATAACATAAACTTTCATGTCATTAATATGAACATAGTTTTCCATCCTAAGCTTTGATGATCCAAACAATTCCTTTCCCCCCTCTTTAAACTCGCGTAATCCGTTAGGAAGAGTACACATTTAGCACAACATTACTAGAAATCGAAAAGAAATTCTTCGTTCAAAACCGAACATAACCATTTTCACAATTTTATTCATGCCTCAATAAAAAAAATAACAATCCTTACTTAACAAACGCAAACTTAAGCTCGAAAACAACAAAACAACTCCGTTTCGAAGCAGTACTCTAATCACCACAAAACCAATACACGATCCATCGTACTCGCAAACAAATATTTGTTCCTTCCTTCCTACCCCCCCCCCTTAGAACAAAATATAGAAACAAACATACAAAAAAAATTTTTGGAGAGATAAAAAACAAACCAGATCGTATAGGAAAGGAATACTACAACTATAGCACAATAACAACCTGCCGGAACATCCCCCCCCTCCACTCGAATAAAAACGTTCGATAACGTTTTCTTGTTGAAGATAAATAAAGGTTCTTCTTCTCGATATAAACCTCCCTTTTAATAATATGCTCTTGAGGAGAAGTTGGTTTACTCTGGGATATCTATCGGCTCTTGAGTTGTATCGCAGGTGATAACTCATTTCAGCACTTAATTTCTTAGAAAAGAAGTGTACTTGAGCTCTAAAATATTTATTGCATTATTGAAGGACTTAATTTCTATGTACTTGAGCTCTAAATTGAAATGGTGGTACACTGTAAAAAAAAAATCCATAAAATTAACGGTTTTAAACTGGCAGTGGGTTGGTTGTGGAAAAACCGTAAATATTACAAAGTGAATCCGCAAAAACAACGGCTTTTTACCTTGAAATAAACAAAAACATGGATTAAAATGGTAAAACGCCGTTGTTTTTACGGATTTATTCTGTAATTTTTACGGTTTTCCCACAACCAACCCAGCTGCCAGTTTAAAACCGTTAATTTTAAGGGATTTTTTTTACAGTGATTCTGAACTTTTACTATAGTCTGTTCATTTAGAACTGGCGCCTGAGACGAAATGTATTAGAAGCAGTTACTATTTTAATTATCACCGAAAGCATTTTCTTCTGTAATGACAAGGCAGCCGAAACAGAAGTAGTTAAAATACTGTAAAAAAATCGGTCACTGAAGTTGTGGGATGACCGTTATGAAGCATTATTGAGCGTTTTTGATCCTGTTTCAGGAGCCAATTCTAAATAAACAGACTATAATGAACAATTCCCGCATTTTTTGAAAGCAGAAAAAAATGCAGTTTTCCAGTATAAAATGGTTTTAAAATAACATACCGAGTAAGATGTAAGTTGGCTTATCGCTGTATTGATGTTGGTCAGAGATCAGTAAAAGAAGTTTGTTAAAAAAAAAAAAGTCTCCTAGATAGGTACTCCAGTTGAAATGAACTTTGTAATTTATCTAACACATTAATACTAGGGAGATTGAAGTGCAGGTATCGTTCTAAATGTCCGTAAAGGGTTTGATTAATCAGTAAAAGTAATTTCTAAATGGCTTTTTCATAATGAAAAATAAAATAATCCGGTAATGTAACTTGATTACTACAAATCCGCATATGGAAAGCAAACGGTTGTAACAAGAAGGAAAACGCGATGTTTGAAGCGAATTACAGAAAAAGTGTTAGTATAAGGTCATTTACGTCATTTGGCTGAAACTTTTGAGAATTGGTAGTACCAAAAGCTCGGTTGTTACGGTTAAAGTTTATTTGTGTAGGATAAGTTTGAAATTCGGTCGGCTATTCTAATAATAAGTTATGCTTACCGAGATTCGTTACTTCAAGTAAGAGTAATTATCGAATTGCGTTTTCATGAAGAAAAAACGTCATGTTATACGTAATCATCTCAAAGCCGTATAGTGCTGTCCTTTAAAAACAACCCACTCCAAATTGTACCCTATAAACAACCCATTGAGATTTTTTAATTAAATAATTAAAATAATTTTACCATCTCATATACCCTGTCCTTCTATGCCCTTTAGAGTGTCAGGGGTGTAAAAACTGGTCAAAGAACGGTTTATTTACTTATTTTTTAAACAAGCTAAGAAAATGTAGAGTTTTGACAAAAAATGTGCTTTAGATTTGCAGATTTTGTAAAAATGTATGTTATAAAGACTTTATAGCATATTTTTCGCGCGTTTTTATGTTATCTCATTACTATGAGAATAAAATATTATAGGAAAAGTGTTTTTTTTTTCAAATTCTTACTTAATTGGCTGCCAATTTGTAATGGATAGTTGGAATTAAAAATGCTTAGCACTAAAATGTGAGGGAGGATGAGCCGCTAGCACTGTTTTTTGTTCGATTTAATTATCCTTTTTATTAAGCTTTTAATGAAGAAAATATGAAACAGTGGGTTGTTTTTAAAGGACAGCACACTATATGTCGAGTTGATAATGGTGTCAAAACCAAGAGTCAGTCGCGTTTAGGGGGTCAGATAAGTGTAAAGGATAGAGAAGGGTTTTAATGTGAATTGGATGTCATTACTTTTAGTTTGTTGGAACCTAATCTAATGCTTGGCAATTGCGATTGAAGTAAATTTCAGTAGGCGTTGCTTAAAATAGTTGTATCATGCTAATCATGAGTCACGATAGGAGCATTACTAAAAGGAATTGGTAAATAGTATATTCGGAAAGAAAAATCAACTTGTTAAGGGTCATTTACAAATTCGTATGTTCCTCATTTTAGAGGGTAGATTGGGTTCTGTGATTTGTTCTAATTTTTCACTCACCAATTAAATTTTATCATCTCCACATAATATGCCTTTCATGCATACTTGGAATAATTATTGAAACAAGTAGATTGGGGGGGTTTCTCTGTATTGACACATTTTCATCACCTTATCTTAACAATAATCTTTTAAATTTTTTTTTCTTTCATAGAGTAAAATATTGTCCAACATTGAGCATTCTAAATTTGAATTTCTTTGTGATTCAAATCAAAATAAGATAATTATCAACAGATGAAGTTATCGATGAATTCTGATTGCATCTGATGATATTGATGCATGACTGAATTGGAGTTTTTTTACTTTGGGCAAGACTCTTGGTTCACCCTGTATATCTATTATCTAACTGTCTATTTAAAAAGTTTTTTTAAGATTTTTTCATTCATAAGTTTTAAAAAAGGAACAAGTCCATCCCTTTTTTTAACTCTACAATGTTTTCGAATACACTTGCTTTTTTTCAATGATTTTTTCTATATTCTAAATAGGATTCTGAATTTCCAGTAAAACTTTTGTATTTATACAACGAAAATTACATTACTTAAAAAGTTTTTTTCTTCAAAAATTGGTGTTTTGCACTTATTCCCATTTTCAAACTGATAGCGATTCAATTGGAGCTTCTTTGTACATAGTCCACTTTTCAATGAAAAACCCTCTCATTTACTTACGGGGCCTATTAAAATCAGGAAACATATTTTCGTTCTCAAAAAAAAAAAGAAGCCATCTAATCTCATACCCCGAAGCCAGTGGCATCATAATCACCTCACAAGAGAACATTTCGGAGGAGCTTTCTCGAATCTTTTTTTTTTCCTTCTAAAGAACACATTTTTGAAAGTCCCTGTTTACTTTGCCTTGAGCCAACATTTTGAAAAATACCGCTATTTCAGGAGATGCGAACATTATGGTGTATAATTACTTTTAATTTAATGTCGGAGGATTCTTTATTTGGGTTTTATATAACTTTAAAGGGAAAATTATGTTTACCCAAGATGGCATCATCAGTTGATGATTTGATTAAGGAAATGTATTTATACAGGGATTTTATAGCCATTATTTATTTGTTTGAAAACTTCAAAGCTGTATTTTCTACGATTTTTTTTGTTGTGACAAGATTTGTTCAGATATTCTCTATGGTTATGTACAAAACAAGCTTGTTTGTTTGAAATTTCGCTTTTGTAAACGAAAGGTTTAAAGCTAGTATATGTTTGATATAAAACTCAACGTGAAGGCTTTGTAAGCATACAGGAATGTTAAAAACAAATTATTTTTTCGCTGTGAATTCGACAAGGCAATTCTTGGAATTTATCGCTGAATGCCTGAAGATATTCATGCTGAGATTTTAGAAATAATTTACCATCGTTGATATTGAATTCTTTCATATTTACATTATGATAAAAAAAATTTGCAACGAGATATAATGCAATACTTCAACTTTTTAAATCCATACATCTTTGTCCTGACTCTATTTAGTTCCAGTACTGTTAACAAATCATTTTTATCATTGTTAGAAAAGCATTGTTATATTTTTTTACGAGGCAAACAAACAGAACTAGGAAGTAAAAAGCACACTTGAAAGAGTGAAAATTTTATTCAACAAAGGTTGTTATGTTGCTATGCGTCGTACGTTTGGTAAATAACCTTTTGAAAACAACTTTTTATTTATTTTTAAGGTTTTTTTTTAAATTCTTTTATTGATTTCTCTATATATACCTACTAGGTGTTCGAATTATTTTGTACCAAATCTGTTCATCACATTCACAACTTTAAAACTGTGGTTTCCACATAATTTTCTAATGAAAATCGGTAACAAATTGATTGCGACAGCCTTATCAATGTTTTCTAAAATATTTCATGAGTAACTTCATAGAATAAAAAAGAATTCATAGAAAAGTGTGCTTCTTAAGTACCCTAGTGTGCTTTTGAAGACGGCGAGGGGGTGTAATGGGCGGAACGGGTGAAGTACGTCGGGAGAGTATTCTCCTGGTAGGGTCACCCAAGGCGTGAAGGCCGTTCCATTATGCTCAGCTAAGGTTTGCAGGCATCAGAGCCGAGTCAGACTTCCACCACCGGTGCTCTAGTCGCAAGACAACGGAAGCTGCACATTTCCCCATCCATGAAGACTTCTTACCAAAGATTGCATGCTGCACCGGTCGTCGCGCAGCTAAAAAAGGACCGCGGGTCAGGCTTAGGCAGAGGGCCTTGCTCGAAAAATGTGTTACAGTCTCCCAAATCATTAAAGATATTACAGTTGAATATTAATGGAATTGCTACAAACGCATCTAGAGTAAAATTGGATCAAGTTCTTGAGTTGGCTAACAACCATGGAATCCAGATCATTGCTCTACAGGAAACAAAGCTATCAAACAGTACCTCTCTTAAGATCAAAGGGTATAGTATTTTACGGACAGATAGGCAGCACGGAAAAGGAGGAGGACTGATGTTCCTTATTAGAGATGTTGGTTACGAGAGTATTAGTATTAATGAAAGAATTACTGATAACACCAGCCTTGAGATTCAAGGTGTTCGAATTACTTGGAGAGGTAAACCTCTCAATATACTTAATATGTACCATCCTCCTGATGCCACTTGTTTACCTAACAACTTGCAGAACTTACTTGATGGAAAGACTATTTGTATAGGTGATCTCAACGCTAAACATACTCTTTGGGGTTGTTCAAGTGATAATATGAGAGGCACCAATCTCCTTAACATGATAGATGACAAGGGATTTCTTCTTCTTAATGATGGCACTCCAACTCATTCTTCTTTCAGTTACAATACTAGAGAGGCCCTTGATGTCTCCTTTGTTAGCCCTGATATTTATCCTAGCTGTAACTGGTCAGTATTAGACAACATGGGAAGTGATCATCTCCCCGTGCTCATAGAATTTAGTAAGAAACAATCTGTGACCAACAGTAATAAAAAACGATGGAATTTTAGGCGAGCGAATTGGAAATCATTTAATACCCTTCTTGACGGAGAACTTGAAAAGAAACCTCTCACAGACAGTGTAGAAACAAATTGGCTAATACTAAAAAAGGTAATCCTAAAGACAGCAAGGAAAACTATTCCTAGAGGTAAAATGAAGAAAAAGGGACCCTACTTAACTTGTAAATCGCCGAAGCTCCAGCCCCTGTTGGAGAAGAGAAAGGCTCTTGATGCTGAACTGATTGCTACAAACAATAATGAGATTCGACAAAAATTAAGTAAAGTGAATGCTGAAATAAAAATACTTTACGCCCAAATTAAGCGGAATAAATGGAATGATTTATGCTCCAGTCTTGACGCAAGATCCTCTAATGGAGAACTGTGGAGGCTGATGAAGAGCATGGGTGAAGAACAACCACAGATGGAAAAGTGTGGCACAATTAAGAGCAATGATGGGAAGATCGCCCAGAATGATATTGAAGCTGCTAATTTGCTTGGTCTGCATTATCGGAGTATCAGCAAGCTAGATTTCACCAGGGAAGACAGACACATAAAGCGTAAAGCTAGTTTTATTGTACATGGCTGCCGCAGCAGCCCGATGGATAAAGTAACTATATTCTCAAAGACTTTCAGCATGCAAGAACTCACAACTGCGATCAGTGATTCTAGCCTAAATAAATCTCCTGGTCCTGATGGTATTCACGGGCAAATGATTAGTAATTTAGGACAATCTGGAAGAATGAGATTGCTGAACATAATAAATGGTTCCTGGAATACAGGGAAGCTTCCTCGAGAATGGAGAAGAGCTATTGTTGTTCCTGTTAGAAAACTTTCTAAAGAAGCTAGCTCGCCTGAAAGCTATAGACCGATTGCCTTGACCTGCATAGCTTGTAAGATTATGGAGAAAATGATTTTAAAGCGATTAAATTTTTACTTGAACTCTAACGACCTTCTTCCAAGGGAACAATTTGGTTTTAGAGAAGGACACAGTACCACAGACCAGGTTCTCTATTTCTGTCAGAGGGTTAGAGATGCCCACAATGAGAAGCCTACAAAACACACCATGGCAGCTTTCCTTGATCTTTCTAAGGCATTTGACAGAGTCTGGACACAGCAGCTTATCGTCAAGCTTTCTGAGACTTTTGGAATAGGTGGTAAAGCCTTGCCCTGGATTTATGATTTTTTGAGGAACCGACTCATAAAGGTGAGGTTTAATAATTCCCTGTCAAGAAGCTTCAAACTACATCAAGGGGTTCCGCAGGGTTCGGTTTTAAGTCCAACCCTTTTTGCGCTCTTTCTGTCAGGAATCGAGAGGGTTATCACCAAAAGGTGTGAAGTGGGTCTTTTTGCGGATGATATTGTTCTTTGGGACTCTGGCTCTGATTTAGAGAAATTGGAGGAAAACTTAAATTTTACCCTTGAAGATTTATGGAAATTCGCTAACAACCACAAATTGAGTTTTAATCCAACAAAGTCCACGGTAGGGTTCTTTACAACCAATAAAAAGCTATATAACTATCAACCTGGTGTTGCAATGAACCAACAGCCTCTGACAGTCGAAAAATACCCAAAATATTTGGGATTCGTTTTAGATCCAGAGATAACGTGCAATAAACACATTGACCATCTTGTGCTCAGAGGCAGGAAGCGACTAGAACTCTTAAAGTACATATCAGGACGTGACTGGGGAGCTGATGCTGGTACACTCAGAAATACATACATTTCTCTCATTAGACCCATCCTAGAATATGGTTTTTCTATTTACTGTTGCGCATCTACAACCAATCTACAAAAACTAGAAAGAGTCCAACTTAGTGCAGCACGAATCATCACTGGACTTCGTAATACTTGCCCTAATGACATAGTGCTGTACGAGGCTGATTTACAACCACTTAGCCTCAGAAGAAATGCTTCTTTGGTGAAATACTATGGCAAACTGTGTAGTCTTGAGAACAGAAATAGAACATCTGCTTATTTGAGGAACTGGCATAATGTTCAGAGGCTTAAGAGAAACAGCCCATTCAGCATGGTGACTTCTGCACAACTGATAGAAAGTAACGTGGAACAGAACCATTTAGTTCAATGCGTAGATCCTTCTGACGGTCTTCCTAATGTACATTTCCACACTGACCTTCCTGTCCAGGTAAACAGGCAGGCTGATCTTCCTGTTTATCTAAAGCAATTAGCCCTTGAAATAATTAACAACATCCCGGCTGACGCTATCAAAGCATACACTGACGGCAGTAAAAACGAGAGGGGTGGGTCTGGCAGTGGAGTGTATATAATATCAAATAGTAACTACATGAAGATTCAGAGAAGGAATCCTGATGGCTGTTCAGTATTCCGCAGCGAACTCATTGCCATTAACGAAGGCCTTGATCACATTGTGACTGTAACTACAGGAAATGAAATTTGGATTCTTACTGACAGCAAGAGTTCTGTTCAGCACTTGGCTAATTGGTCCAGTGTAAGAGACAAGGTGGGGGTGTCTATTCTTAAAAAGCTAAAACAGCTTTCAGTGGATCTCCAGATCCACATACAGTGGATCCCCTCTCATGTTGATCTTGAGGGGAATGAAATGGCTGATGCATTGGCCAAAGCGGGAGCCAGTGAGGTATTGGAACCCCTTGAGCCTCTTACCTACACAGAGATTTACTCACGGGCGAAGTTGCGCGGAAAAACTATATGGTCCACTCCTCCAGTGCACCAATGGTATCGAGGTCATCGGCCTGGAGGTTCCTTGGCACTGAAATGTGACAGGCAGGGACAAACAGCAATCACCCGTTTCTATAGTGGCCACCTCAGAACTATGACCTTCTCACATGGTTCGAGAGGTTTTGACACTTGCACAAAGTGCTCCTCTGAGCAGGCTTCGCCATCTCACATCTTGGAGTGCCTGGGGCTCAGTCAACAGGATCTCCTTGACAGTCCGTTGATGGTCCTGGACTTCCTCAGGGTATTTGGATTCATGGATCTGGTCTAGCTCCGCTAGACATGGGATGGGCAACAACAAAGCTATCAGAGTAGGTCACTAATCACCTGCTCATAAACAGTATTGTAAAACGAACATATCCCTGGGTTCTATACACGACAGCAACGTTTCTTGAACCCAGTACGTCACAATGAGGAAGGAGAAAATGGGTAAACACAAAGCCCGTTGGGTTGCTAGGAGGAGTTTCGGTACGCAAATCGTGATTGAAAAGACACTATGTATACATGTGTTTCACAAACTAATCATATTTTTTAAATTGACGTTCACTCAAAATTCAGACACCGCGATGGGAACTACTTTGTTTGTTAGTGACGTCATAGGGTCAACTAACGTTGCTGTCTATACTCGACAGCAACGTTTCTTGAACCCAGTACGTCACTATGCGGAATGATAAAATGGGTAAACACAAAGCAAGCTCGTTGGGTTGCTCGGAGGAATTTCGGTACGCAAATCGTGATTGAAAAGCACTATATATACATGGGTTTAACAAAATAATCATATTTTTTAAATTGACGTTCACTCAAAATTCAGACACCGCGATGGGAACTACTTTGTTTGTTAGTGACGTCATAGGGTTAACTAACGTTGCTGTCTATACTCGACAGCAACGTTTCTTGAACCCAGTACGTCACTATGCGGAATGATAAAATGGGTAAACACAAAGCAAGCTCGTTGGGTTGCTCGGAGGAATTTCGGTACGCAAATCGTGATTGAAAAGCACTATATATATACATGGGTTTAACAAAATAATCATATTTTTTAAATTGACGTTCACTCAAAATTCAGACACCGCGATGGGAACTACTTTGTTTGTTAGTGACGTCATAGGGTTAACTAACGTTGCTGTCTATACTCGACAGCAACGTTTCTTGAACCCAGTACGTCACTATGCGGAATGATAAAATGGGTAAACACAAAGCAAGCTCGTTGGGTTGCTCGGAGGAATTTCGGTACGCAAATCGTGATTGAAAAGCACTATATATATACATGGGTTTAACAAAATAATCATATTTTTTAAATTGACGTTCACTCAAAATTCAGACACCGCGATGGGAACTACTTTGTTTGTTAGTGACGTCATAGGGTTAACTAACGTTGCTGTCTATACTCGACAGCAACGTTTCTTGAACCCAGTACGTCACTATGCGGAATGATAAAATGGGTAAACACAAAGCAAGCTCGTTGGGTTGCTCGGAGGAATTTCGGTACGCAAATCGTGATTGAAAAGCACTATATATATACATGGGTTTAACAAAATAATCATATTTTTTAAATTGACGTTCACTCAAAATTCAGACACCGCGATGGGAACTACTTTGTTTGTTAGTGACGTCATAGGGTTAACTAACGTTGCTGTCTATACTCGACAGCAACGTTTCTTGAACCCAGTACGTCACTATGCGGAATGATAAAATGGGTAAACACAAAGCAAGCTCGTTGGGTTGCTCGGAGGAATTTCGGTACGCAAATCGTGATTGAAAAGCACTATACAGGGTGTCCCACGAAAAGTGGCCCAACCCCTATAACTTTTGAACCCCTACAGATAGTCATGAAAGTGGGGTCTAGGTATAGTAAAGTGACCATGCCCTATCCGATGAGACAACTTTCGACGCCCTCTAGCGAAAACTTTAGGAGTTATAATTTTTATTTTAAAAACTATGTGAGGTATGTGGAAAAAGTCAGTGACTAAGTTGTAGAGCAGCATCGATTCATTATAAATCGATACATCCACCACAAAAATGCCTACAGTAAAACTCATTAAACGCCCGTTTATTTAATTGTGATTTGGAACACTCAACCTCACGAAACGCTTAAAACGTTTGCTTGTTTATTTGAGGTCTCTAACACTTAACCTCACGAAACGCTTTTGCATGTAGTAACTTGGTGCTTGGAACGCTCTGTCTTGTTGGATATACTAATAGACGACATTAGTCAGTACGTCACTTGCTTGTTTGGAAACGTTGATTCTATCCGTGATTGGTTCCGTACGGATCCGTACGGATTTACTTCCAATCACGGAACCAATCACGGATAGAATCAACGTTTCCAAACAAGCAAGTGACGTCACACTAATGTCGTCTATTAAGAGGCTATTGAATTTTGGGTTTTATTGTTTAATTATGCGTAATTATGTGTGAGGTGTAAAATGTGCAACTCGATATTTAATCTAGAGTCCAAATGTGCATTGTCGCGGACGGGAAGCACATACAGCATCAGCGGTAAATGTAAAAAGTTTATTTTCATGAGGTTAAGTGTTCAAGACCTCAAATAAACAAGAAACCGTTTTAAGCGCTTCGTGAGCTTGAGTGTTCCAAATCACAATTAAATAAACAGGCGTTTAATGAGTTTTATTGTAGGCATTTTTGTGGTGGAGGGGTTGATTTATAATGAATCGATGCTGCTCTACAACTTAGTCATTGACTTTTTCCACATACCTCACATAGTTTTTAAAATAAAAATTATAACTCCTAACGTTTCCGCTAGAGGGCGTTGAAAATTGTCTCATCGGATAGGGCATTGTCACTTTACTATACCTAGACCCCACTTTCATGACTATATCTGTAGGGGTTCAAAAGTTATAGGGGTTGGGCCACTTTTCGTGGGACACCCTGTATATACATGGGTTTAACAAAATAATCATATTTTTTAAATTGACGTTCACTCAAAATTCAGACACCGCGATGGGAACTACTTTGTTAGTGACGTCACAGTCGCTGTCTGTACTAGACAGCAACTTAAGTTGACCCTACGACGTCACTAACAAACAAAGTAGTTCCCATCGCCGTGTCTGAATTTTGAGTGAACGTCAATTTAAAAAATATGAGGAGTTTGTTAAACCCATGTGTATATGTAGTGTCTTTTTATCACGATTTGCGTACCGAAACTCCTCCTAACAACCAAACGGGCTTTGTGTTTACCGATTTCTCCTTCCGCATTTGTGACGTACTGGGTTCAACTATAGTTGCTGTCTAGTATAACACGGTAACTGCAGTTTTTAAAATAACCTTTTTCCAAGCGAAAGTAAATTTCGACTTTCGTCTTCATACTCTGACAAAGAGTCGTAGAGAATGAATGACACAAACTGAGATCCAGTCGAGTAAGATCCCTTTTAATCCGATGGGCTCTTAAAAAAGACGGCTCCTCGATCCAGATCTGTCACTGTAACCTCACCTGTGATCCATCACCCTCTTTCGTGTCGATTGATCACCCTCGCGTGTCTCTAGACGGCTGGCTCTCTCCCACCCGTCTCTCTCTCTCTTTTATTTCGAATGATTTTACTAGTGCGAATTGGTGACGGTCGAGAGAAAGAATGATATATGGTTTTGTAGTGTTAACCTACTATTTATGAACGGCGAGTTAAAGGAATGTCCAATATAAAAGAAGGGAATGTGATCAGGGATCTGGGGGTAATAGTAAATGAGGATTTTAAAATGGTTCATCAATGTTCAGCTGCTAGTAAAAAGGTTGATAAGGAATTGGGTTATGGGTTATATTAAAAGCACTATCTCTTTAAGGGCAGGGATTATTCATTCAAATTTTTGTTTCAATTTCATTTTTCTTTTTCAATTTATTAGTAACACAATTTTTTTTCACCTCTTCGAAATTACCCAGGACAGTACCCCCTAGAAAAATGACACAGTACCCCCCTTTCTCCCTAGCGTACAGGGAGCAGGGCCCCTAAGGTGAGGTATCTTCAAATTGAGTCCCAAATGTTTGAAATCAGCTGAAAAAACTTTCCTTGTAATATTTCTATTGCAAAGAGTTAAATATAAACAACCATGTTCCTTCGAATGTTTTTAATTTTCTACTGATTAATTCAAATGCCACCACCAAAACAGAATCCTAATTGCAAATTAAACCCTCCTATCACATAAAATTCAATGTTCCATAGAAATGCAATGGATAATATTCACTGTATCATCTTCCCTTTATTTATTACTAATTGATTATTCGTGTTACCGTACAAACCTTGACTTCTTCACCGATTAAAATCTCCAATTCTTTCTCCCTCGCCGTAAAAGCCCCCAGCCAGATCCCCCTTTCTCCTCGCGCCACGAAACATTAGCGTCGCCCTTCCCTGAAATATCGCAGCCGATATTCGGAGAGCGTTCGATTTCTGGTGCCGCTAAGTGCCCTCCGCCCCCACAAATCGCGTCCGAGAATCGGACACTGTCCATCGATCGGGACTAGTTAGCCAGCGCTGGCTCTCTTCTCCAGAAGATGGTCCTTTCTCTTACAATAACAACAATGGAAGGTCTCGGTATTTGATTGGGTTTTTCTTAGGTGAAGATAGGAGATTTTTGTGGGATCACCTAAACCTTGATTATGACGCTTTCATTTTAAAGAATTTTGGAGGTTTTATGAGATATGCTGAATTCCACTGTTGAGGGTTTATTGATATTTTACTTTTTTTTTAATTTACTGTTAGAAAGTTCATTGTTGTATGCGATTATTGTAGTCAGGGTTTTCATTTTTGAAAACTTCATAATAATCATTGAGAAATATAGTGTTTTACTGAGATTTTACGTTTAATTCACATGCAAAATTCACCGTTAAAACTGTTTTGTAGGTTTTATTGTAGTAAAGATTTACGTTGTTGAAAACTCCGTTGTTGGAATTTTTTTAATGTTTTTAGGGTGTGAAAACTTTATTGTGGGAATTTGTCTTGAGGGGTATTAGTGAGAGGTTTTTCTTAGGTGAAGATTGGAGGTTTTTAGGATCACTTATACCTTAACAATGGGTTTAATGAATTATGTAGTCAATGGGATTATGAAGTTTTAATTTTTTATGAATAAAGCCGGTTTTAAGAGTTGCGGAATTCCATTGTTGAGGGTTTACTAAAATTTTACTTTTTAATCACACATGATCACACTGTTAGGAAATTCTTTGTTGCCATTTTTATAGTTCGGATTTTCAGTGTTGTAAACTCTGTTAAAGGTTGGGAATTGTAGCCTGATAATTTCCGTTTTAGAGATATCAGTGTTTCAATTTCAATTCACTGTTATCTGTTCACTCGTGTTTATATTTCACTGTTTAGAAATTCATTGTTACCATTTTCATTGTTCATAATTTCATGAAAAGTTCATTGTTGGGTTTTTGTTAAAGCGTGGGAATTTTAGCGTGAGAATTTCTGTGTTGGGAGATATCAGTGTTTCAATTTCAATTCGTTTAAAGTTCATTGTTGTTTCAACTTCACTGTTAGAATATTCATTGAGTTACTTCATTGTTGGGATGTTTGTTAAGCGTGGGAATATTTTCGCGTGAGAATTTCCGTGTTTGAGATATCAGTGTTTCAATTTTAATTCCCCGTTGTTTCAATTTCACTGTTAGAATATCCATTGTTACAATTTCCATATTTCAGATTTTTAATAGTTGAAAACTTCATTATTTGATTGTTTGTTAAAGCGTGGGAATTTTGGCGTGAGACTTTCCGTGTTGAAAATGTCAGTGTTCCAAAAATTACTGCTGTGAGAATAACTGTTGCGAACTCTTCTGGTGTTTCATTGTTATGAATTTTTACGTTGATGTATCAATTATTATTATACGTATACGTTGTGTTCCACTATCCATCAGTAACTTACAATTAAATTAATTAATTAAAGTTAAAATTACGAACAAAGTGACTGAGATTTAATTAATTTCAGTAAATAAAATGTTAAATTAATATAAATTTCATTCTCTTAATAATTTACAAAATCTCTATTTGATTAAAAAAAAGAACCGTATGTACTATTCAAGACAGAAAACTTATCCTACGTACTACATTGCTTTCATTTTTAAAAAAGAAAACTGTTCCAAAATAGCCCGCAAAATCTTAGTTTCTAAGACGACGCTACTGCACACATTGTTTCTGAGGTAACAACCTCTAATTGATAAGGAGACGTATTTCGAGTAACGCAGCAATTCGTATTCCAGGCGCGTTGCTCCTCCACCCCCAGCTCTCTATTAATCAAGTCTTTCTTGAAGGGAAAATATATCCAATGGTGATGGATAACTTTCATCCGTACAGTTTCTTTTCTTGGTTATTATTTTTATAGAGAATTTTTCCCAAGTTTAAATAAGTATTAAAAGGTATTTATTTATTGTTCAAGTAAACTACTCCGCCAAAATGCTTCGAAAAGTATTCTAGTCCGCCCCAGACGCAAACACATTAAATGAAAAGCTTTTGAAAACTGATTAGGGAGAGAGAGGGACAGCTGTAACTGGACGTAAGTTTCGGGAGTAGGCTGGGAAAATAGCATTTTTTAGACACTTGCTTGTATACTATGAGAACTTAAGTTAAATGTAGCTTTTTCATGGAATATTAAAATGTAGGAAACGTGGTACTATATAGTTTTAAAATTTTGAAAGTGTTCTGAGTTTTCTGACTAACACAGACAATTCTATTATATATATTTATAAGAAAAATTTAAATAAATGTCGTGACCACAAAACTTATTCAAAGCTTTTTTAAAATAATACATTTTTATTTCGCTATAGTCATAGCATCTTCAAAACATCCATTGAAATTCACTCAGCACAGTTTTTTTTTAAATAGTATTTCAGATCACAGTTAAAGTTATAAATTATAGTAAGAGTTAAATTAATATTTGCAAAATAACCAACTTCCCGCAGAGTTTCTGCCTAACAGAATTTCTCGCTAAACCAACTCCCTGCAGAGTTAATGTCAAAACCAACTCCCAACAAAAGGATACTTTTGTTCATCACTATTACCAAAAAACGAGCTAAAACTATCCTAGTCAACTAAATCGTTCTAAAAACACTTTTAAGGTTATTTTCATTAGGCGAAGAACATGGGTATCATGCGTGCCAGAATACTTGTAATTCATAACGCTGCGATACCGTTAAAACAAATAATGATAGAGGAGATTTGTAATAAAAGGAAAAACTGCGTAAACAGAAAGCCTGTTGGGTTGCTGGGAGGAGTTTTGGTACGCAAATCGTGATAAAAGGACGCTCCATATACATGGGTTTAACCGTTTAACAAACCAGTCCTATTTTTAAATTGACGTTCTTCATTTCACTCAAAAATCAGACACCGCGATGGGAACTACTTTGTTTGCTGTCGTGTATAGTCAACCAAACCGTTCGAAAAAAACTTTTATGGTTATTTTCATGAGGCGAAGAACACGGTTTCTCATGCGTGCCAGAACACTTGTAATTCACACCGCCGCGATACCGTGCGCTCCATACTACTAAAGTTGCATTTAATAATTATCATTGCGGAAATTACGGGACCAAATAAATACCGCACCTGCCTAATCACCTCGCAGCTTTATTGAATTAATGCGTCTTCATTTTCTTGTTGCAATACAGGAAGTTTCTCGCGCGGAATGGCAACACTTCGTGCGACAACGCGATGATGGATAATGCCGCGAGTGGTTGTTGGTTTAGAACTTTTTTCCCCTCGTCGTCGTAACAAAGATGATAATGATCTCGTGCATGGGGTGCTATCGCTCGCCCTACAAATTGTCCTCAAAGAAATAAATAGCTCGACGCCGTTCGAAATTGATGGTGGTTTAGATAATAGCACCTTCGTACACGGCTTTCGAGTTCGTGTTATAATAGATCCATTATGTCTGACTTGTATTTTTGTGTATAACTTATTATTATAGCGGTTAAACTTTTTGCAGTGTAACTTACCGGTAATACATTTTACGGTTAAGTGGATAGTTTAAATTCTGTCTTTTTTTTTTAGTTTGCTTCCCATCCATACATCATTTAAATAATTATGCCTTGCGTGCTGTTTTGCCTTTGGGTTTAAAGAGCTATTTGGAACGATAGCTAAAAGTACCTGTTTAATATGATCCTAAATCTACATATTATTGTAAAAGAACAATGATGTTGGTTTATTAACACCAAATATATTGCAAAACGACTATAAAAAATGTTTTTGTCACCGAGAGAAAAATTATGTTCATTGTTCAGTTCACGGAAAGAGATTGATATTCAATGCAAAAAGGAATAAAAAATTTAAAATATTTTTCTTGAAACTAATAGGTATAGTGTTTTCAGGTGACGTCACAACCGGTTATTTTCTTTTAACTGTGTACCTTCTGTAGGGCTTTTAACTGTTGCTAAGGCCGTTGTTTATATGTTGCTAAGGCGGTTTATAAGTATGGGGTCACGTGATTGCAAATGCTCCAATAGAAGAATTCCACGGCCAGTCATTTTCTGTAACTGTTAACCTCTGTAACTGTAACTGTTTGTGTAGGGCAAAAAAACTGTAACATTTCTGTTGCTAAGGCCGTTGTTAGGTCCAAGTCATGTGATTGAAAATGCTCTATTAAAGGCTATCCAGGATAGCTCTTTTAAAGCTTGGAAATTTATACTTGGGATTTGGATTGCTTTTTCTAGGGAATCAAATTATATTTGAACATGTTTTAGAAATTTGAAGGATTTACATATCATATGGTTCGGGAGAGAAAGTGTTACTTTTTGGAGATATGTTTGTTGTTATGGATTAGAGATATTTTCAAAAGTAAAGGTCAAGTTCTTGCAAACTTCTAAAATCCGTACAAATCGGCGAACCCCCTTCAATAACACCACAAAAAAAATTTACGAATCTTCATTATACAAACGAAGAAGTATTTAGTAACAGGTAAAATACATAATTCACAAAAAAAAAATGCTTTAAAAAAATATGAAGGGTCATTTTGCTATGGAGAATGGTTGCTAAGCGATTAAAATTGGGTAACTCGGAACTGTTCGTATAAAATTTTCTGTAAAAATTTTTTCTGAATAAATGTATATCAATGTATTACTCTTCTTCTTATCATCGATTCATAGCATTAATACATACAAAGCGTTAAAAACTTTAAAAAGAAAGCTAACATTGTAGTCTTAAGGGGACTTGGTACCAAAATTTTTTTTTTCTCTAATAACTGGATTTTATTATCTTTTAAGGTTTTAAATTATGTATTTACTTCATACTAATTCATATTTAGCCAAAAAAGCGAGTTCAAAAATTTATTTTTTAAAAGAATTACCAAAAACTTCAAAAAAATGCCTGAAATTACCCTACATTTAAATTGTAACTCCTCCCTTATTATATGTTACTTTGACTTGATTTTTTTTCTGAACATAAATCAAACATATATAGTCATTTGTAGGCATGGAAATTTGATTCTCTATAACAGTTTCTGAAAAATAAAAAAAACTCTGAAATTTGGCATTTTTTTCGAAAAAATACCCTAAGTTTCCACTTTAATGCTCCGTAAAAAAATATAATAAATATATTATAAAACCCATGCCTGAAGATGTTAAACAGGTGTTACTGATAATGACTACAAAGTTTGAAGTGGTTTGGATGATTAGAAAAAAAGCCTTTAGATTTTAAACATTAAAAACCTTGTTTTGAGAAAAAGCCGTTTAAAAATAGAAAACTAGGCTTCTTAAGCCTATCTAGGCCTCAGAAATCTCAAAATTTTTAAACTTAGAATCCCCATATCATTATGAAACTTGGTAGGAATAATTCTAAGGGTACTATCTTCACTTTGATTGCAAAATCTCAAATTCGATATTTTGACCAAATTTTGGTACTGAGTCCCCTTAAATGCCCTCGTATTACTGAGTCACAAACTGTCCTCCTTATCGCAACGGTTTGATGCAGAATTCGTTATCTAAACCACCCCCATTAATTTTCTGCCGAGAACAAATCGTTCGTGGTATCTCCACCCCGAACAAGAGATCTTTATCGCCTCTGTTATATGGTGACATTATGAAAAAAAAATGAGCGGTGACAGTAAAAAATATATTTGCGACGACTTTTGAATTATGTATGCTTTTTGTCCAGGGCCGAAAGTGGACTATCTTTAGAGAGGGTAAATATAACTTTTATACACTAATTACACACGCAAAAGTAGCTTAAATTCGCTCGGCTTTCTAAGACGTTGATAGCAGCACTTTTTATTAGTACAACAGTACCTAGGGGCCGTTCAAATATTACGTAAGCTTGTTTTTGGTCATTTTTGACCCCCTCCCCCCTTGTCAGTAAATATACGTAATCCGCCAACCCCCTCATAATTACGAAAGAAAACTACCCGACCTCCCCCCTTTGTTCTTTTTTTTTTGGATATAAAATAAAATTTATTTTTGGTTGAATTTATAATTTATCTACGCAAGGGAAACAGGAGATTTTCGAATATGCCGTATTTATAATATCTTACGTAAGAGTCACTCGTATCCCTCCCCCCTTGTCAGGAAAAATAAGCAACCCCCTCCCCCTTAGGTGCTAGGTGCTTACGTAATATTTGAGCGGCCCCCTACAAATTTACTTAAATGTTCAGTTATTTTAGGCAGAGTAAAATATATTTTTGCTGCAACTTTTGAATCATGGGGCGAAAGTGAATAGACCAAAAAAAAAGTATTTTAATTAATTAAATGTTAAAATTAGTTTAATTATTAATGAACTGCTTAAAACAGAACAAATTATCCAACGTTAAATCCATCATAGCAGATTTGGGAACGTACCCATACTACGTGACCTATTTTTTACTACTTTTGACCCCCCTCCCCCCCTTGGTGACCACCCGTAGTATATGCCAAGACCCCCCCTCCCCCTCTAGTTTTCACGTAGTATTTCATAAAAATCTTTTCAATCATTTTTAGCTAACAGAAAGTTAAAAAAAAAGTTAATTTGGCTTAATTTGTCTTTATTAATACAGCGCTTGCCTCGTGACTCCAAGAGTGCGTGCATACAAGTTGAAAATATATTATCAAGAAGAAAAAACTTATGTAAAAGTTATTGTAACAGTAACTCTTATTTTACAAAAACAAATATTTTTTCTTTATATTTTGACTACGTGACAAAACCCTAAGCCCCCCCACCTCCCCCCTGTAACCATGCGTGGTACTTTGAAGAACCCCCTCCCCCCCCTAAACAGGTCACGTAGTATGGGTACGTTCCCTTTCCTACATCAAATAGTAGAAAAAACTTAGATCCAGATAGTTTTTGGCAACACCATCATGAAACTCGAGCTTTCATCATCGAGCAAGTGTCCGAAAAAAACCATAACTCAACTCAACTCAACACTTTCTCTAACCGCTTCTAAAAATGCGGAACGACACACATTCGAAGATGACCCACTGCCTCCCGAAACCCAATGACACAAAGAGAAAACCAGTTCATCCTCACAACCAGTTCCTTGTCCTACTATCCGGAAGGCGGAACCGACTCAACCAGGAACCTGAAAGAGGCCCCCGATACGGAAACCGAAACTCAACTTCTACCGAGGTTGATCCAGTTCTGCAAGTTGGCTTCCGTGAAGGGAAGGAGAAAGTTGGCGGTCGGACCTTGAGCAGCTTTCTCTGCTGCCCTTGACCGTGAACGCGCGGGTTCAATGACAGGTGAACGTATCCTTGTGCGGGTTCGCGCGGTTCGTTTACCTGGGTTGTTGACGTTTCGAAGTGGTTATTTCCACGACAGTTGAAGCATGCGCAGTAATAGGAGTTTGTTATTACGTGTTTTATAACATTCAAATTATGATATTGAACAATTCTGGCATCAGCACCGATGGCCTGGTAGTATAGTGTGCGGCTATTAACCTAATGGTCCCCGGTTCTATTCCTGGATGCTGCTTTTGAGTATTTTGCTTAAATTTAACTTGTAACTTTTTAGAAATAGCGAGATTAGAGTAGAGTTTAGTTGTTACTTTAGTGGAAATAACCAGTGGCTTGACGTTTTGGTCTTGCGTTCAATCTAAAAAAATATAATCTAATCTAAAAAAAAGGTAAAGCGTAATTCTCCAAACCTTTATAAAGTTATCTTTAAAGATGCTTTGAGCTGTTAGACTTTTTAAAAAATGGGAAAATTTATTTGAAATTGTTGAAAGCACTGAGCAGAGATATTTTTAACCTCCTCCGAGAGGGTATTTCACTCCTTGAAAATCGGAAATACTCCTTAAAAAACTAGCCAGGAGTATTTTCACTCTTTGAATTTTTCTCAAAGGTTTAGCTTAAAAAATGCACCGTACCCCATCGAAATCAACAAATAATATTTTTCTACTCCAAACACCAACTGATCTCAGTGGAGATATTCATTGTTCTGATGCTTAGGGAGCTTGATTGCAGTTTTGGTGTCTCTGTATATGTAGTTTATACTATTTCAGTACTTCACTCCTCATAATTGAATTTCACTCCTCCTAAAAAAAGTCAAGGAGTATTTTTACCCCTCCAAAAAAATCCTAGGAATAACACTGGCTCTGAGTAATTACCATTAAACTTGACTTATTATAAAACAATAAAAACCCTTTTTGAAATCATTGAAAAGTTCTAAAATGTTTTTAAAACGCCCGGATTACACCTTAAAAATCTCAGAATCCCCCGTTCCAATTCTCTAGTGTAAAGCTAATCATCTATCTCATAATTAAATGCTAGAGCAAAATAGTTCTAAGTGCACTGAGGAGAGTTAGTTGCAGAGAACACTTGAAGTACGATCCTTCTAATTGCCAGTCGTCTGGCGTTCCCTGTTTTATCTGCTCATAAAACAATTGCTGGGGCCCACAAAAATGACCGCCGGCTCTCTTTTATTTGGTGCTTCCCTATGTCTGGCCACAAGCACTGTCTGTAGTAGAGGTATGGTGAAGATAATTGGGAGCACTCCGAAGCTGGTTTATAGTGCTATAGTGTCTCAACTCGATTAACTTTCTTGAAGAAATTGTTTGAAACATCATAAAAAACGCGCAGAAAAAAAAATTAATAAAAATATCTTCAATATTCGAGTACATATTAGCAAGTGAAAATAGTTGAAATCTCTGTTGAAATTGTTGTTTGTTGCTGTAAAATTGTTCAGGCCTCAAAATCTGTTCTCAAATGTGCAAGTTTTTTAATTTTTTAATTAAATATCGTCTTTATTTGACTAAAAAACCCGCAAGACTACATGATAACACCGAAACATAAATCCCTGTTCTACTATTGAATCAAATCTGGATTCAACTTATATTTAAGCAGGGGGTACGCAGGATATAGTTTTGGAACAACTCTTCTCCATGGGGGGGAACCATAAGTCTAGTTACGAGAGTTTGAATTTATATATTTTTATATAAAAATATTCCACCTAACAAAGAACGTAGTTGGAGGTTCTCATGTTGTAGAACTAGAAACCAGTTTCATGTCACCCGTTTCTAGCACTTACGATGTTACTTACTTTGTACCCTTCACCATGCTTTGCCGTCCTACCAAACTCCTCTACACGTAGTACCTCTACGGTCTGGACCAACCTTCGAGAAAGGACTGTAGTATTTACCGATGGTTATAGCAGCTTAACTAATCTCGAGAAACACTCGGGTAATAGCGGGTACCTGGCCAGAAAATGCTTCTCTAATGGATTTTTTTTCCGGTGAGTTGGTCCGAACACAAAAGCGGAGAATTGTTCGGAGAAATGATAGTTAGAGGGATGTTGATTGCTTCTAAAGAAAATCCTTTAGAATGATTTGTATTGTTGATTTTTACCGCTGAGATTTAGGATGTTGTTCTTTTGGATGGTTTTTGAGGTTTTTAGTAAATTTTTGTAACATGTGTTGGAGTTTAAGTGTTGCGGGATTTTCTGTGTCGTGAATTTCATTGTTGGAAGTGTAGTGTAGGGGGATGTAGTGTTAGGAATCTTTTTTTAGAGATTTTATTGTTAGAAAAATTGAGGGTTGGTAATTTAATTCAATTTCTTTAGAAGTTTGATTGTTAGAAATTTTTTTTGTTGGGGGATTTTAGGTGCTGTAATAAGTTTTAACACTTAGTATTGGGAATTCTTGTGTTGCCAAGCATTTATAGAAGGTTAATTGTTTGAAAATTAATAGTGAAGTTGTAGAGGTTTCTTTATGAATCCTTTACAGTAATATGCTGTAAAATGAGTGCATTTTAGAAGCCTGTTAGTTAAAAAATTGTATTACTAGAAGCTATTGTGTTATAATTATTTTTTATTGGAATTTACCTCCTAGGAAGTTCACTACTGTGAAAGAATATACTTTTAGAAATTCAGTTATTAGAGTTTAGTCATGAGGATTTTAGTGTTTTAAACAAATCTCAATACATGGAAATTCAAACTATATATTTTTACTCCATGACAACACTCCATTTTGAGAATGCGGCCTGTATAGTTTTATCTCGACATCCATACTAATAAAAGCCACTCACTCAATAATAATAACAACACGCTTTCTATAGGAAACATCCCACCATTTTAAACGTCAACAGAGAGAGAGGAGTTTTGCATATAACACATAACTTGACTCCCGTTTCACGGAATAACACAGAAAATTGAAAAGAAAAGTTGACACTCTGAATGCCATATCGTGTTTCCCCGACCGTTTTCCGCGAGAGAGAAAATTACAATAATTCCCTCTTTTTGAAAAGTGTTCGAATTCTAATACCCCCTCTTTTCGAATGCAAATGCGCGTGCTCTCTTTTAGAACGAACACCTGTGGGATTCTCACGGATCGCTCCATCGTGAAACCGAAACGCGAGGAAGTTTTTTTTTTTTCGCTGTATCGATTGACTTCAACTTAGACCACCGAGAACTTGCGAAATCTCTCATTTGCAGTGCCTATAAAATGTAGAGCCATACTTTTACATGTAGATTTACCTATATCTGTTAAATCTACATGACATAAATAATCACCATAATGATTCAGTATGACAAGTGCTTCATTGCTATGTTTGGTGTATTTAATGTGTCGAATTTACACTAAGCTACAGTCACTCCAGAAAGTATTCGTACACCCAACAAATTTGCACTAGTATACCTCCCATTACGGCTAAATTACACGTGCAAAAGCCAGCCAAAAATTATCCTAACATAGAGCATTTTCAATCACATGACTCGGACCTAACAACGGCCTTAGCAACAGAAGATGTTGCAATTTTTTGCCCTACAGAGGTTAACAGTTGCTGAAAATGACTAGCCGTGGAATTCTCCTATTGGTGCATTTGCAATCACGTGATCCCATACCTAAAAACCGCCTTAGCAACAGATAAACAACGGCCTTAGCAACAGTTAAAAGCCCTACAGAAGGTACACAGTTAAAAGAAAATAACCGGTTGTGACGTCACCTGAAAACACTCTATAGTATGTTAAAGAGCAAAAAATATTAGAACAGTTAGAAAAAAATATTGAAGATGAAGTGATTTGAAAGCTATTGGTATCATGAACCTCAAGAAAAAGATTTCATGCACGTGTTCAGATATTTTTTTTGCTCTTTTTTTGGTAGATTATAAAGAAGAATAACATATAGTGCTGTCCTTTAAAAACAACCCACTGTTTATATTTTCTTCATTAAAAGCTTAATAAAAAGGATAATTAAATCGAACAAAAAACTGTGCTAGCGGCTCATCCTCCCTAACATTTTAGTGCTAAGCATTTTTAATTCCAACTATCCATTACAAATTGGCAGCCAATTAAGTAAGAATTTGAAAAAAAAAACACTTTTTCCTAGAAGGACTCTAATTGGCCGACTGAGCTAAAACTTTAATGTTTTATCCTCATAGTAATGGGATAACATAAAAACGCGCGAAAAATGCTCTAAAGTCTTTGTAACATGCATTTTTACAAAATCTGTAAATCTGAAGCACATTTTTTGCCAAAAATCTGCATTATCTCAGCTTGTTTAAGAAATAAGTAAATAAACCGTTCTTTGACCAGTTTTTACACCCCTGACACTCTAAAGGGCATAGAAAGACAAGGTATATGAGATGGTAAAATTATTTTAATTATTTAATTAAAAAATCTCAATGGGTTGTTTTTAGGGTACAATTTGGAGTGGGTTGTTTTTAAAGGACAGCACTATACTATGTTAAGGTAATTTTTGTTTGGATTTTGCAGGTGGAATTTAGCCGTAATAGAGGAGGTATATTAGTGCAAATTTGTTGTGTGTACGAATACTTTCTAGACTGTACCTATTTCCTATTCAGATAAACCTTGTATGAGTTGTCGGATAACGATACGAAGCCATTATCTTTTCCTTGAAGATAGCGAAAATCCCTTTTTCCCTTCTGAATTGATGAAAGATAAACTTTCCCTTATGATGTCTGATTAAGAAACCTCATCGTACTGCGTCATCGTGACGTAGTCCCACACGAAAGCCTTGTCATCCGTAGTTTCGAGTTTAGCTTTGTGTTCGTAACTTTTCACCGTATCCTAGATACAACAACTAATTGTTTGGTGAGAGAAAATGCCGTCAAGAACGCTTGTATTAGCTGATAAGAGTGAAAGGAGCTTAAGTCCTGTAACGAAACTTTTGACTTTTGATATAAGTACGGAATTTGGTTTCAGGCCTTGAATTACCGTTAGACTCAATAGGCCTGAACCTAGGGGCCGATAATTTAAAGACCGCCGAAATCTGAAAAGTATCTGAAAAAATTTGGGAAAAAAACTTGTAATACATTCTAGAACGTATTTTCAATGTTATTTTTTTCTCCGAAATGCAAAGTAATCTAAACTCAATTATTCCAATACATTCTTTGGTGACATCTTTGAAACAGTCAACCAAATACTAACAATTGTTTTGAAATTTGTTTTTATGATGTACCTACTTTTTTGAAAAGTCTGTTTGGAAAAGGGAATAAGTCCAAAAACCAAGTTTGAGAAAATCGAAACAAAAACTGTATATGTATAAGTAATGGAATTTTCATTGTATAACCACAAAAAGTGTACTGGGAATACAGGACCCTAGAATAATTATTGAAAACAGATAAAAGTATATTCAAAAATATTTTACAGTTGAAAAAAGTTGATGGACTTGGTCCCTTTTTTGTCAACCTTAAGGAAATTTCAGATGAAAAAAAAAATCTGAAAAACCACTTTAATCGCCAACTAAATGATATTTCTGCTTAGTTCACATAACAAAAGTGAAAAATAATAAGACTAACTAAGACGAATATTATCCCTTTTTATTTTTCCGCAGAGGAAACTTTCGAATTTTCAAAACTATATTCAGTTGACTTAAGTCGTTTTTGTTCTGAACAGTTCTCATCACGCATTCAAATTGCGCTCTTTTATCTTTTGCAGTTTAATCGATGTTTGTAATAATGAAGTGTTATCGATGTTATTATCATCGTCTGTGTGTTGGGAAAAACCAATAGTGATTAATATTGATACTCGCGTGATACACTTATAAATCGATCTTTTACTTTTTAAATCTGTGAATAATATGAAAGGATTTCCATCAGAAGCTTTTGTGTTCATTTCACAAAGAGGGCTGTTTCAACCAATGGTTGGTGCAGGTGACATTTTAGAAGTGTTTTTGAACAAAGCTTTTGATGTGGTGTGAATATGTGGGCTTTTCTCTCACATATAGGCATAGACATTACATTCATTGTATTGGGCGCGTGCCCGGGTACGTACAAAAAATACGGGGGTATTTACAAAGAAACACAATAACGAGACATAAATATAAACATAATGGCGACATAGACAAACAGAAAAGGAATGACCAAGAAGAAGAAAAAAAGAAATGAGATCATCGAACCACGGCTTACTAGATACTATACAGGCTAGCCGAGATATGGAAATCATTAAAAATCCAGATGGCAATAGCTGACAAACTGGCAAAGCAATTCCACAGAGTTGAAGGCGGGGCTTAATGGTTCAAAAATTCAAATCAGCCACTAATGGTCAACAATCAGCAGTTTACGTCATGAAAACACGCCTTTATTTTTCCTTATTTGTCAGTGTGTTATCCCATTGGTTGGTCGATATAGGTAGGACTTGTGGCGATCCAAGCAGGAAAAGTTGTCAAATGGTTATCATTGTTTAAAACTCGGCTAGCCTGTGTAGTATCTGGTAAGCCATGATCGAACTAACTCGATTCTGCTAATAAATTTTGGTAGAATTTTAAGGTAGATATTGTAAAGTAAATAAAATTCTTGCGTACTGACTTAGAGTTAAAATGAGGGGGAAAGGTTTTAAACCGGATAAGTATTTGTTTCTATAGGGGGTGTAAAGAGGGCAAGAATTGAATACATTCTTCAGTATTTCAAAGAGTCAGGGGCGTAACTAGAGATGACCCATGGGGGGTGTACCTCCGACCAGTCGACCCCTCCAACATATTACTCCCTTTTGAAAAGTGTCTCATAATATAGGTATAATATAAACAACTTTTTTTTTTGCAAAACTTCCGAAGGAAAAACTTCATCTAAGGGGCTAAACTTTCAAGGAAAAAACACAGTATAACAGACGTAAAAATTTTAGAGGGGGGTTGGGGGTTCTCCCCTAGAAATGTTTTAAAAATTCGTCTCTCAATGTAGTGTTTAAATTCATTTTGAGGCCCTTTGAGTTAGTTCCTAAAAGAACAGTTCCTTGTGAAGGGAAAATTTTTCAGTTTTTCATGTTTTAGAAACCGTCGTTGTAATGGGGGGGTTACAACCCTAATACCCCCCCCCCTCGTTACGCCTATGCAAAGAGTGCATGAAGAAAAGTTTCCCATTGAGTTGAGAAAACTTCAAATATTTTTTTTTCTTTCACATACTGAAATTTAATGGAATTGGAACCCCATTTCAAACAAATGTGGAATTTGAACTAAACTACACTCATGTATAGACAACTAAGGATGATTTAATATTTTGGAAATGATGTCACTAATCTCAGTTCTTGTAATGTAATTCCAAGGGTCCCTAAACGTAAAAAATAAATCAAACCAAACACATGTTAGAGCGTCGAAAAAAAAAAATATGGCTGATTCCGGTACAGTCGGAACTGCTTAAAAAAAGGTGGTTTAGAAAGAAAGGAAAAAAATACTTGGCTCTTGAGAAAAACTGCCTGCTCACATGAGATTCAAAGGCAATCCGGGATTGCAGAAAAATGCTGCAGAGATATGCGTTTGTATTGCCTTTTCTTTTGGAGGGATTTATTAGATTGTATAAATTGCTTTTATTTCAGTTTTAATACGCGATTTTTCTCTCTAATGCGATGCGGAATTTTTTTTAGTAAAAAAACAGTGGGTTTTAAGAATTATAGTGGTATAAGTCACCAAACTTAGTTTCGAATTTAACTACACATGTCCAAAATTTAAGGATAATTTTTTTTTTGGGGGGGGGAATAATGACCCAAATCGTAGTTCATGTAATGTAATTCCAATGCAATTGTAATGTTCGTGTAATGTAATACTCTCACTGAGATGTTTGCTCTATCTCCCTCAGTTTCTTAATTAATTTTTAACATTTTTATTTTGCCGCTAGGGGCGCTGTAAGTCTTCTCAATGGATTCTACAGAGCCACTTACCTAGGGGTAGACATTACTAAGTTGGTTCCAAATAAAAGCCGTGAAACGGACTTTTGAAACACCCTGCATATATTTTGAACATTATTCATGTAGTATTCGAACAAATTAGTCAACAATATAAGTATGACACTCCAAAAAACCCTCTTTCTCATAAATAACTAACTTTTCCACTTATCGAAAAAAAAAAACCTAAAAAAAAAATCAAAGAGTTGTGAAAATTGGTTGATAAGTTCCCCATGACCTTTTCAAACGCTTCTTCATTCATTGTAAAAGCAGGATAAACGCTTATTCGCAAATTCGTATAATAAGTAGTGAACATTCGCGTGCTGTGGTCAGTGGAACAACATCGCAAATTTTTACTCTGAAAACGCTTTTTTTTTTGTGTTTTGCTATTCAAACACAATGATTTGGTGAAGTTCATGTGTAGTTTTTAGCGTATTTCTGTAATTGAGTATCGACCGTTTTAATGGAGATTTTTTTTTTTGGAGGTTTTAGTTTTCTGCGAAAAATGGTGTAAGTCAGTTCAACTGAGATAGCCGACGTACAGTGGTTAGAGTATATCAATATGTACTGCAACCGTAAGCAATAATATGCTGCAAAGCCGTAAGTATTAGAGTTCTATGAGTATTCTGTAGTGTAAATAGGATCTTGAGTTTTCAGTAAAAATTTGTTGGTTTTATAATGAAAACTCCCTTACTTACACATTTTTTTGTTTTTTCGATTTTCCCAAAAACTGTGTTTTTAGACTTATTTCCTTCTTCAATCTAACGATTCAATTGATCTTTCGGGAGGGGATTGAAACCCCCTTAGTTACGGTCCTAATATTGTGACGTGGAAACGAAATGATGGTAATTCCGAAATAAAAGCTTTATTACAAATTTTAAAGAAATAGTTTAAAACTTTAAAAGAATAAATTAGTAACACCCTTAATATTATCGAACATTCCAATTCGAAACAGCGGGAAAATACTCTCCCCAGGCAGAACGACAGCATCTATACAGGGTGTTTCAGATAAGTGTTTCATAACTTCTAGGGGAGGTAGGGTACATCAAGACGAACAAGAATCGGTATTGAAAGGGGGGTCGCAAGTGGGGTCTAAGGGGTTAAAATCACGGGTGAAAATTAGCAAAAAATCTCGCATATCTGGGCAGAAAGAGATACAATTGTTCGATTCCGGTATTTTTTACCTTCAACCAAAAACGAGATGCAAGTGTTTATTCTAATCAAAAACAGACCAATAATTGAATGAGGCATGCGTTGTTGGTAGATTAAAGTTACAATTGTCCTTTTGTCAGACTTTAGTTCTTTTCGCCATATAACTCCGACCAACCAAACAACCAAAAAAACTCCAGTATTAAGATGTTTTTGTCGTGACACTTTCTTTTGCAGTCTATCAACTTACAACGCATGCCTGTTTCATTTATTGGTTTGTTTTTGTGATTACAATAAACACTTGCATCTGATTTTACAGGAACCATTTGAATTGGTTAAATATAAAAAATACCGGAATCAAACAATTGTATCGCTTTCTGCCCAGATATGCGAGGCTTTTTGCTAATTTTCACCCCTTAGACCCCCCTTCCTATTCCGATTCTTGAACGTCTTAATGTACCCTACCTCCCCTAGAAGTTATGAAAAACACTTATCTGAAACACCCTGTATATAACCTAAGAGACATTGTAAATGATGCCAACACAGCATCCCTAACAAAACCCCTCAGCATCCTCTCAACGGCACTCGTTGATTCCCACCTCAGTGGGACTCGAACACCATGGCAATATTATCGTAAAAAACTTTCCATAGATACGATACACCATTCTGACTCTTAAACAACCCTCAGCAATCGCATTTCACCTCTCGAACTTCGTCAACAATTCCAATTGTTGAACCATCTATTGTACCCCTCCTTTAGTTAATATTAATGAAGCATTTATTATGTTTCTCTCATTGTGCATGGGGAACATGTCTGTCGGTTGCTATGCTCGCTTCGAACTTTTTTATATATTTATCGTTTATTTGAATAAAGAGAAGTAATATATCTTAGTTTAGCCAAGTCCAAACCTGTTGTTGTCGCCGCAGTAATAGTTTACTTGTGCAGATCGTTCGTGCGTGTGTTCTCAGTAATTTCTAGTTCTAGAAGTGATATTCCTTAGGTTAATGGATAGTTACGTTTCCTATGTACAAA
The DNA here is from genome assembly GCA_963680715.1 of Tetragnatha montana. Lineage (NCBI taxonomy): Eukaryota > Metazoa > Arthropoda > Arachnida > Araneae > Tetragnathidae > Tetragnatha > Tetragnatha montana. The sequence goes on along the minus strand of OY796678.1, from coordinate 5,702,088 downwards.
CATTGGCTGACTGCAGGAATGGTGTGCAAAAATTATGAATAAATTTAACTACAACGTTTTATTTGCGAATGTAAAAAAGATGCAAAGTTACGTACTACGGGCATTTCCCGCATTTTTTAAAAACAATAAAACGTACATTTTTCCCAGCAAAAGAAATTGTTCTAAACTCAAAAATCGACACGAAAAGTTTCGAGGAAATTTGGCTAATTCAATATTTTAAAATAAAAATATACAATCGCTTTTAATTCTAACAAGGAAACGTTCTTTAGGGTGAACTCACAGAATTATACGAAAATTTTACAGGGGTTAGTATATGACTCAAAACACCTTCTGTAAAAAAATTAGCTGCTAAATTACAGTAGAAAAGCTGTAAAAAATTATTAAAAATTAGTATATTTAATGCCAAATGTAACCCTACTAGGCGAGGATGCTTCCTTTGGCTCTGTGCCGTATGCTAGAATAAACTGGCCGTGTTTTCTCTGAAGTAGTTTAAATGAGCGAATAAAAAAAAAGGTTCATCAAATGCAAAAAAGGATTAAAAATGAATTAAAGGAGGAAAATTAAATTAAAGGAAATTAATTAAACAACTGTTGTTTTAATGGATATTCTGAAGTACTTTTAACAAAATATCTCAATTTCACGTTAAATAAAAATTTAATCATTCCATCTGATAGAAAATTCGCCAATTTGCCAAGTGGTGTTAACTGAATGTGGTTGGCATCTCAGAACCCAATTTTCAAAGTTAATTTACTCCTTTCCTAATGAAATTTAGCCGCTAATTTTTTCACAGTAAGTTTTTTTAGCCATCTTCTTATGCCTGTAAAATTTTCATCCAATTCTGTGAGTTCACCCTGAGAACGTTTCCTTGTGAGCACAAATATTCATAAATCGCATATGTAAGTACAAACAAAAATCGCACATTTCCAAAACTTGTTAGAAATGAAAGGGAAAACTACGAAACTTTGATCAGCATGAATATAATAATCCGCTCATAAAACTCTGAAAAACACTTAAAGCGCAGTCAAATAGTTTGCCTGACAGCTCATACAAGCGAATATAATGCGTGCACATTTAGAAATTCTCTTAAAATTCATAAATATTTATGTTTTCGAAAAGGGAGGGGGTGCTCCATTCGAGTGTTTCGAACTTTTTTTATTTTATTTCGTTCGAATGGTAATCAGAAAGGATTTCGTGGACGTCAGTCTTGATTCTTAATTCGCTTCCTTGCTCTTCTTGTGAAAGAACTTTTGGAGATTCGAGTCATTTTCTTATTCAAGGACTTGGTGTAAGCGCTGGAATTCGCCTCCAACTAAAAATAGCTTTTGTATTTTAAATTTTAAAGAGCTCCTTGATGAGATTATACGGAAACGAAAATTTCGCTTAATGTGAATAATACGCACGCTTTGTATTAAGTTCTGTAGAAGTATTTCTTGAAGGATAAAAAGAAATTTTCATTGTTATTTAAATATTTTTTCAAAATGGTATTTTGAAAGTTTAGTTAATAAATTTATAAAGTTAATACCTTTAAAAGTAAACAATGACAATCGTTGTGAATAAAGGTTCAATGAGCGGAGCCGTTTGGGTGTAATCTAATAGGTCTCAAAATGAGCTAAAACACTATTTTGTGAGGGAAATTCCCGAAATTATCTAACTTCCACAAATTTTCTGGGGGAGGAGCCCCAGACCCCCCTTTGGTACTTGTATTTTTATTACTAGCCACTTTTCTTAAATTAATTGTTTAGGGCCGAAATTATCACCTGAAATCAGCGTTCGAAATTAGGGTGTTTTGCTGGTCCGGGACAACTATAAAACGACTCGGACCAGTGGAATCAGAAAATCACTGCGGTCTGGCGGACCAGTGATTTCTCGAGCATATGTAAAATCATTTAGATTTAGACGATTTGTTCAGTGATAGCGGTATTTTAAGTTCGTTTGATGATTGTATTTGGTGAAGAAAGTACATATTTTTGACAGAACCCGAAATGTGGTGATATGGGATAGGGGAGCCCCCAGCGAAAAAGAAAAAATATTATTAATATGTATTGATTTTTAACATTACTATTTGGTACTCACATTCAGTGCAGTAGTTATTTTATATATTTAAACCGGTCCTTTTTAATTTGTCGGACCAGCAATTTCTGTTGCGGACCAGTAATATTGGCAAATCACTGGTCCGCAGGACCACTGGTTTTTCCTCCCAATTTCTAACGCTGCCTGAAATGCTACATTGGACCTATTAAATATGTGTGGGAGGGGCTGGGGAGTAAGTTTGGGCCCTTCCCAAAATAAATTTCTATATACGCCACTATTCCACCCTTTTTCTTACCGACTAGCCCAGCTTTTTTAATTGAAAAGCAAGTGTTACCTAAAAACCAAAGCACCATAACTGAAAACAAAACTTTCAAACCAAGAAATAGAATTCTACACCTACACGGCAGGGCTCGTTTAGAAGAGTAAAAACCTTCAGCACAGAACGTCAAGAGAAACAACTAATTTCCGAAAATGCGGTTTACGCACTTAAGGCCACTCCTCCCCGCTCGACTTTTTCCCAAATCTCCCGGAGGAGGAAAAAAACCCGGAGAGGTCCGGGAGACACATTTATTTCCCGCATTTTTCATAGTGCAGTTGCGGTAACGGCCGACAGCAGTTGGAGAGAAAGGGCGTAGAGTGGGAAACTGTAGAGGGTGCATCAAGGGCATTTTTTGAAGACTAGCAACGCGTGAAATAACTCAGAAAGATCATAGACTCATAATTCCAGAGAAACTAGAGATGGGCAAAAACGAATAGTAGTTAAAAAATAGCTGATACAGGAAAAAAAATAATGTAGTAGCTGCTAAACGTGTTAAGAAATAGGTGCTAAAAATTAGCAGTATTTGTAGGCTCTCGATTGGTCAAAAAATCGCATCTATACTGCTACGTTTTCAAAATGTAGCAGATTCGCCCACCTCTAACTAATAAGAGAAACTCGAAATCGGGACGGGACGTAAGTCTTCTTCATAGCTTTTTTGGACAACAGCTCTACTCCAGTCTGAAATCTTGTACCTTGCGCTGTTGAAAAGTGACGTCTCGCCTACTATTTCGCGTCACGATGAGTCTAGGTGGCCATGGAAAGATGCGGTTCTGAAAATCAATTTGAACTTCTTCCCGTTTATTTGTACAAAAGTGGCTGCGATAGTAAATGTCAGCTAATGAAAATACATTTCTTCAACTTTGTTTGCGATAACTGTCTAACGACAGCCAATGAGAGATATTTTCCACCACACGCACCAGGGGGAATATAAGGAGGGCTGAAGTCCCTCCCCCCAAAATTCGGACTAAATTTACCAAAAAAGATTTAAAAGGTGAAATTTCCGAAAATTTTTCTGGGGTAGAGGCCCCCTCTTGGATGTCACAAAATTAAATAAAACACCACTTTTTGGGTCAAAATTCCAAAACTTTTTCTGGACTAGGAACCGCAAAAAAAACCCTTAATTTTTTTTAATTATAATACTGGGGTTTTTTTTTTCTTGAAAATTCTGTGTAATTGTGTAAATTGTGTGTAAATCATCTAAAAATCAACATATAAAAGTACTCGTAGAAAAAATGTCTAGTCGAAACCTCTCCCGAAACTAAAGTCTGGTTACGGCCCTGGGATTTGCCACACTCCCCTCGTAGAGTAACCGGCCGTTGTGCACTCTATTTGCTGACCATCTCCATGGGAGAGAGAGAAAGAGCATAAAAGGGGGCAAAAAAGAGGCTCAATATTTTCTGCTGCCGAGAGGTGACTTTCACACGCAACTTCTTCTTTTCTAAAAATTAAATTCCATCAGAGCGTAAAAGGGGCTCTCAAGGGGCAGGGGTACTTTTCTGTTATGCTCCCGAACAGAAGAAATCGATGTTTTATGAAGTAAAAACATCGATGCTCTGGTATTGTTCTTCACATTGGATTGATGTTATTGATACAGTGTTCCCACTGGTCAAGGAATACCTGGAAAAGTCAGGGGATTTGAATTTCACCTAAAAAGTCAGGGGATAGTCAGGGAAAATTGCTCATTTTGGCCAAAAACCTGGAAAGTCATACAGATTACCTGGAAAATAAACAATTTTTAATGTTTGGGTGTCAATTTTGGCTTTAAAAAGTGGAAAAAAATAGACCACTTACTGGAAATATATGTTCATAAGAGCAAGAAATATCTGAAAAATGCCGTAAATAGCCTGGAGGAAAAGTCAGGGAATTTTATTTCTAAAAATTGAGTGGGAACCCTGTATGATAAGAAGAGTGAACAAATTATCCTTTTAGAAAAATTATTATCCTAATTGAAATCAATAAAAGGAAGTACAGATTGAAAAATATAAAAGTTAAAAAATGTTTCATTTTTTTAAACATCTATCTTTTATTAATTACCTAACATCTAAAAAATGTGTTTAAAACTTGTCCGTCGTATCGTGATTGCATTAGGTAAAGTTTGAAAAGTTTCGTATCTTTTCAAATTGATCATTTTGGGTTGTGGCCCTTTTAAAAACGGCCACAACCCGAATTTAACGTTGTGGTTGTGGGTGTTTCGCAAATGTCACACAATACGTTGTGGTCGTTTTATTTTCGCTCAGTCAGCGATTTCAGTCCTCTTCTCTACTCATTATAACGTAACGCACGCACTAAATCAAACATCGATTCGTTTTCATAACACTCGATCACTCTCACTCCAGAATATCGATACTTCTTCAAAATCACTCGATCCCTCCTCTCGACTCGTAAGAGCTCTCAAGGGAACTCCGCAAGGATCTCAGAAACTGGAATTTCGTTTAGAGGAACGGGGATTTTTCCTGAAGGGCAGGGGAAAAAAATTCTGGAGTCATTTAGAAAAGGTGGATTCGAATTTCGATGTTCTTCTCCTTGATAGAAGGGGGCGTTCCAGAATTTCGTGGGGTTTTTTTAGGGGAATGATGATTTTTTCCTCTGTCTCTTTGAGATGGTGGCAACCTTTGATCTGTGATTTGAATATGAGTTCGTCTTTTGTGAATAGCTGATGACTTTTGTAAATTGATAAGGGTGTAAGTGTAGGGAATGCGTATTATTTTTTCCCTTTTAAGTTTAGGGATTTTTGCGAGATGTTTGAAGTGTTTGATAAACCTGTCTTGTCCTTTCTATTTAATGCGTGTATATGCTGCTTATATTTAATTTCTACAACATATTTTATTCTAAGTGTTGACGTATTTTTTTTTAAGTATACGATCGTTACCGAAGTGTACGTATGTCAAATGTTTTTTTCTAAGCAGTTTATTGCTTCTTTCAAATGTGATTTTTACTGTCGAAGTGGTTAATGTTATTCATGGTTAATGTCAGTTGAAGCATGCGCAGTGGTAGAAATTTGTTGTTACGTGTTTTATATTATTAAAATTACGTTATTGATCAATCCTGGCATCAGCACCGATAGCCCAGAGGTATAGTGTGCGGCTAGTATAACCTAATGGTCCCCGGTTCGATTCCCAGCTGCTACTTTTGTTATTATGCTTTAATTTAACTTGTAAGTTAAAACAAAATAGCGAGATTAGAGTAGAGGTGAGTTGTTACTTTCGTAGCAATAACCAGTGCCTTTTGTTGTATTGAATTCTTACCCCTTAACTGCTGTCATACGTCTCACAGTGGTAAGAGTTATAATGGTCCAAGTACACCGAACTTAGGTTTGATATCAAAGATTGAATCTCAGATTCCATTTATGACCGAAACATACTCCCAACACCTGCTTAAACAGAAGAAACTGGGTTACTTTTTTTTAAAGCGCAGAAAAAATGAAAAATTGACGATTTTTGTGTCCCCACCCCCTTAAAATGTAGTTTTTCCAATCAAACTGAATATGCTTCGATTACAAACCCTCAATGCAGTAGAAAGTAAAGATTTCAGTTCCTTTATAACTAAAATTTCATGACTTATGTATTGAATTTTCGAGGGATGCCCCAACAACACAAAACATGAGGCACCCGGATTAATGCTCATATGAAACTTTTAAATTAATTTTTTAATAAAACTTTAAAATTTAAATGTAACTCAATGGAATGGTGCATAAAGATTTTAATTTGTAGAACTGAAATTCCATGCAGTGACATAATATATTGAACTTTTGGGTTAGACTCCTATAACACTAAATTTAAGGCATTAAAATTCATATTCAATAAATTCTTGTTAAACTTTTAAATATTGGACTTAATTCAATTTTATTCTCATATGAAAGTTTCTCATATGAAACTTTTAAATTAAATTTTAACTCAATGCAATCGTGTACGAAGATTTCAGCTCCTTTAGAATTGAAATTTTATGCATTGAATTGAACATTTGTCTTAGAACATTCGTGCTCAATTCGAACTTTTAAATCTTAGACTTAGTTCACTCTTATTCAAAACAACCCCTAACTGCGTTGTAGTTCTCACATCCTTTTCTTAAAAAGAAAAAAAAAGACAGAATCTGTGAATAGTTTATAAACTAACTACGACGAACTTTAGACTCTCTAAAACAGTCATACCAACTCGTTTTCCGGCATCTTTTACATGAATGTATAGTAACTGTAACTGTGTTTTCTCCTCGACGTAGTAAATACATATAGTCCTACAAAAGTCGCATATAGCGTACGAAATTTATTTCCTGAATACCCAGTGAATATTTTTTTATGTAGGAAATAGGGTTTTGGAAAAGCGTTTGAAGTATTCGCAATAATATGAAACGCTGCAGTCGAGGATTTTATTGCTCTGAATATTCAGCCATATCCGAATGTTTGATCTCGAAAACGTTTCAAAAGGAACTGATTCGGCGGAAGAATTTTTTTTTTTTAGGTTTGCACGCCCTGTTGATTTTGCGTATGTTTTTCGGATGTATGAATAATAAAAAAAGCATGATGCCAGTTCAAATAAGAATGTTTTGCAAAGTAAGATATGTTTATACCAGACTCCAACGTTACTTGACCCTGGAGAAACAAACAAAGTAGTTCCCATCAGCGCAGTGTCTGAATTTTGAGTGAAATTAAGAAGTTAAATTTAGAAATATGATTAGTTTGTTAAACCCATATATTGTATGGCGCAGAGGTTCTCAAACTGTGGGTCGCCATGTTAATTTTTGGTGGGTGGCGACAAGATTTTGAATTTAAGAATTTCCTTAGAAAATGATGTTCTAATTGCAATTTATCCCATGTTACCAAGAAAAACAAGTTAAAACGCTGTTTTTAGTATTCAAATTTCAAAAATTTCTTCGGGGGAGGACCCCCAGACCCCCCTTCTGATTGTGGAGTTCATTGTTGTTACCACAATCAAACAATTTGATACGCTAGGTTCAAATATTTTTCTTTAAATTCCTAAAAAGTTAATATAATCTCCGATAGAGTGTTTTCAGGTGACGTCACAACCGGTTATTTTCTTTTAACTGTGTACCTTCTGTAGGGCTTTTTAACTGTTGCTAAGGCCGTTGTTTATCTGTTGCTAAGGCGGTTTTTAGGTATGGGATCACGTGATTTCAAATGCTCCAATAGAAGAATTCCACCACGGCCAGTCATTTTCTATAACTGTTAACCTCTGTAGGGCAAAAAACTGTAACATTTCCTGTTGCTAAGGCCGTTGTTAGGTCCGAGTCATGTGATTGAAAATGCTCTATACTTGCATGTAAATTATTATTGAAGCAAACTAGTTGATGACCAAACCCCACGCGCATAAAGCTTAAGTCTTGTTGAGGGTATGGGAAAATTAACTGAAAATGAGGTGGGTCGCGTTAGGTTAGAGTTTGTTTATAATAAGTGGGACGTGATGTTGGAAGCACACCTAGATTAATCACATAGGATAGGGGGGGGGTCGGAAATGCACCCCTATAACAACCTAAAGTTTTTTATAAGCGGGCATGGGAGGTTGTAAAACCCCCAGTGGAAACAGACATAAGCCATTTAAGATTGTATTAAAATCAGCAAAATAGTTCGATTCAGGCATTTAATTATAGAACCAATTTAAGCAATTAACCAATTGTAATTTCTCAGTTCTTTGGGCTTCTACAAGCTTTTAAGATTGAGAAATTAAGATTGGTCTGGTTAAATATTTATACCCCAGAGCATTTTCAAATATCTTAAACAGCTAGCGTAAAAAAACTGCTTCATTCATTAAAACTCTCTTGTGAGTTCTTGAGTATTCATTCATAAAAAGCTTATGAATGAATGAATGATCCCAATGATATAATTTGCTATCCAGTTCGAAAAAAAATCCCCTTACAATTATAAAAATACCAAGTATTCAATCCACATGGAATAAAAACAATGCAATCTTAATGCTATATGATTTGCTGTATATTATCAAATCAGCTATTGGGGATAAAAAAAAAAAATAACCAACATTTTTTACCATCTGGTGATAGAAAAAATGTTAGTACACAAAACTTCAAACAAGAAATTTATTTCATACTTCAGCAATTCCTTCAATTCGACTAATTGGAACTCTCACGACCGCCATTTTAAAAAAAAAAAATCCCTGAGGGATTCTGATAACAAGCAAAAAAAAAAGGGATAACTTACATCCTTCCATCTTTATCAAAGCAAAAACTTTCGCGGGTGAAAATATTTCCGGAAATCAGTTTTTTTTTTTTTTTGTGACTAAATATAACTTTTCTAGCTCAAAAATTAATGCATGATACCTTAAAGATATTTGCTTTCCTGATATGTTCAAAAGACATAATTTCCCCGAATTAGTGAATAAACATGTTTTTTTTTACGATAAATGGAATTTGAAGATATTAAATTAATTTTGTCTAAATAGTCATAAAAGAATTATAAATAAGTAAAAGTTTACATAAATTTTATAGAGCATTCGCACGTGACGTCACTTGGACGAATAACAATGTTGCTAAGGCCGTTGTTAGGTCCGAGTCATGTGATTGAAAATGCTCTATTCATTCAGAATTATACTTATTTAAAAAAAATTAACTTACTGAATTCATAAAATTTTACTAAAGAAATATGCATTCAAGTTTTCGAAGTATGTAATAAAAATGTATTGTTGAGAACTAGTAAGACTGAAACCAGAACGCTAGTCTTTGACTAGTGAATCGTGAGATGTTTTTAATTATTTATCTGATGAAGCTAAACGTGCACGTGAACTTAATTTAGAAATAATGATTTGGCAATTTGGTAAGAAACTTTGTGAAAAGAGAATTTTTAAAAGAAAAGAGAATTTATAAAGATTTGGGGATTTTGACTAGGAGTTTTGAACGGAGAATTTAAGACAATTGTGATTTACAAGTAGTTAGTGAGTAATAATATTTCTGTATCTTGTTCTGTATCTAATATTTCTGTATCATCCTTTCCTTCCTGTAAATAGCTTTTTGTGTAAATATCCAAAATTTCAGTTATTAAATCCTTCCTATCGAAAAGGGGCCCACAGACGAGCAACTTGGTCGTCAACAGGCGCGGATCCAGGGGGGGGGCAACTGGTCCATTGCCCCCCCATGGACCCGGACTAGGTCTATCAAAACGAGTTAAAAATATGTTTTTATCGGGTCAAATTAAAAAAAAATTTCTGGGGGAGGACCCCCAGGCCCCCCCCCCGTATTGTATTTTATAACATTACTAACTATTTTTATATTAAGTTCTTCAAGATTCATAGAAGTGTCTCAAACTCTATCTAATTTTTGAGTCCTCTTCCCCAGTGCAAAAATCCAGACGCCACTGGAGTGATGAAAAGAGAGGGAGAAAATGGAAGACCTGTGGGGTCTATCAGCCCCATGTGTCTATTTAGAGGGTGTCATATTAGCAACCGAAATCTGCGCGCGAGAGTACGAGTTTGATCTGTGTTGTTTGTGTATGATTCATTCTGAGATAGACCGCCGTCGAGTGAGGACGGTTGTTCGGTCGCTCCCGCTATTCTCGTCAATAAAATCTTTGTTATATTTAAACTTGGCTGGAAATTTCTCGTCTGAAAACCGAACCACCATCACACTGGCTCAGTGCGACAGGATTTTAAGAAGTTTTGAATCGGAATCATTTGATTTGAAGTAAGTTTTGGTTTCGACTATTTGAATCATCGGAACTATGGCGTACCTGGGAAGCGCATTAAAAGAGGACGTTATATTGCTAGCGAAGGAACTGTCTCTCACCGTATCTTTGGAAATGACGAAATTAGACTTGAGAAAATTAATTACCAGCAGTCCAGACTATGACGAGGGATTCGCGAAAAATTCACTAAATGCTATTGTGGAAGAAAGAAAGATAAGGACAGAACGAGAAGAACAAGAAAGATTAAGACAAAATGAACTAGAACTTAGAAGAATTGAAGTAAATGGGAACAACTCCGTTTCATCGAGGGAATCTGATGAAAGCGAAGTAGAAAGAAGTAGAAGAATTCAACTGTTCAGTATACTCAATAAGTTCGACGAGAGAAGAGACGACATGGGACTATACCTCATCAATTTTGAGCGGAAAGCAGAGATGGCACAAGTTCCCAAAGAAGAGTACGTAGCTTATTTGCTGGCTGTCTTACCTACCGACATTTGCAACATGATCGCCAGAGAAGATCCCAAGGAAGCCAACAGCTACGATTTCGTGAAGAAGCTTATATTGAATAGATACAAGATGAATGCTGAAAAACTGAAGCAGAACTTTTACAGACATCAAAAGACTCAAGATAAAACATGGAGAACTTTTACTCATGAACTGAGCACATATTTCGATGAATGGATTAAAGCGATGGAAGTAAAGACTTTCGAAGAACTCAAAGATTTAATTGTTGCCGAACAATTAAAAAGACGAACACCAGACCACATCAAGGAGCATTTTCTAGAAAAGTGGATGGAAATGAAGTCCCCTACCGAATTGGCCGAGAAGATAGAAGAATATGAAGTTATTAAGGAAAGTTTTCGGAAAAAGGATTTTCCTAGAAAGTTCGATAGACCAGAAAGAGACTACTACAATCCCGGACGCCAGAATGAAGAAAGAGAGGCGAGAAAATACCTGCCACCACAACGACGTCAAGAAATTCGTAACACAAGGGATTATCGTGACGAAAACATTACTAGGAAAATGACCAGAGAATGCTACATTTGCGGATTCTCAACACATTTTGCCAGAGACTGTCCTGACCATGGAGCTAATACATATGGAGACAGCTTTGAACACCTGCTCCATTCTTCTTCGTATGTCGATTTTCCCTCGATTTTTCCACTCAAACGGGGGTGGGCTGGGTTGTCAGATTGGCGACAAAATTGGACTATTGGCGTGTTTGGTTTTTTCGCGTGCAGCCTTTTACGATCACTTTATACCAGTGGATCACTCGCGAGGACCTTTTTAAACTTATCTTTTTTTTCTTCTTAAGGAAGTTTTATCTTCTGTAGCTTTAAGAAGAAAATCTCGTTTGTTCTAAATCTCATTTTTAGTTGATGTTTCACCATAGCAATTAACAATGCTTATCTCCAAATTTTTCTCCGATTTTCTTCTTTAGGAAATCTACTTCCTTCCCCCACAAAAACAAGTATTTCAAGTATTAAGTGGTGTTTGAAGAGTCCACTTAAAGAAATATTCTATTTTTAATTTTAATTCAGACAGCTAATAATTACAAATATTTTAATACTTCAAAATGCCACTTACAACACAATTGCTTAAAATATTCTAGTGACTAATACCATTCCAAAATCCACTTTTATTTAAATCATTATAAAATGCCCTTCATCATTAAAGGTATCACTATCAAATTAATTAGTTTTGTTCATAAAAAACACTTAATATTAAGTGCATGTATTCATTATATAAAACTTAAGTTTCTTATTTAAATTTTTATACTTAAACCATTTATTATCTTGATACACACACATATAAATTTTTTTAACATCATTTAATTTAAAATTTAATTATTTAGTAAAATTAGTAAGGTAAAAATAAGATTTTACCTATGGAACGAAACGGTGAAGTTTTTAGTTGCTCTTTCACAGCAATTGATGGCGCAGCTTTAATCATGTTTCTATTTCATATGAGAGAAAAGTGTGATACATTTAAACAAATATCAAAGATTCCTATCTTAAATACAGATGATTGGTCATGTGGTCAGATGTCTCAAACCACCACCTGGCGTTAGGAGAGAATTACAGCTGTCCCATCTTCTTAGTACCTTAGATTGGCGTGAAAATCCATAGAAATAATTTCAAGGAATATATACTATGTCGTAAATTATTTCTTTCTTTCTTTAAGTTTCTTTAATAATACGTGTTTTAAATTAACCAAACGCTGGACGCAAATGTTCTACACTTAATTCCTCTTTATATGTTTTTTTTATTAGTTTAACTTTAAAGTTAAAAAAGAACATCCGATAGTGTTCATAGATTTTTTTTAAAATATGGCTTTTTACATGGTAAGAAAAGATTAACAAAGATTGTTTTACTGAAAACTTCCCCCTATCAAAAATAAAAACCTAAATCAGTGGTAAGAATTAAATACTTAAATTTAAAGTTGACACAATTATAGGAAATTTAATATTTTTGCGTCGAGAAGCAGAAGCATAATATATCTGCCTTACAGATGATTTGGCAATTTTAAATGTTAAAAAAAAACAAGTTATTTAATTATTTCGAAGAACCACGTAAAGAAACTACGACAAAAACGCACGCCAAGGTCAGACCGCCAAGCTATGCCAACTTCCATTTTCTACCTCGACCACTAAATCCACAATTTTCTCCCTTAAATACTAGTTTAAACTAATCGGAAATGACTCAGATCGAATCAGGAGGGTTCATATTATATAATGTGAAGCTTTTTTAAAAAACATTTCCCCCACAACATTTCGAAAATGCAGTTTAAAGTCGTTTTCTTCCAAAACCGCGGAGTTTAAAAAATTCACAGAAAAAAAACTAATCGAGAAAGGTACTTTTTTTCTTCACGGAATTGATTCGTCGTTGTTTTCTCTCGTGTAATAAATTGTCGGCATCTTTTTTCTATCATTTTTCTGGGAGAAAGAGCAATTTTTATACCTCAAAATTCACCCGCCTATGGGACTTCCAATGTTAAAGATTTCTTTTTGCCACTCAAACAGGTTCGACTGTTTTTGACATGCATGGTTGCCGTACTGAGCGGGGAAAGCTGTCTCTATTTGTATTAGCTCTATGGTCCTGACAGAGGAAAACCTCGAACCGAAAAAGTTAAAAGAGAAGAAGTATTGACGGCTGAAATACGATCCGGATTTTTGAGAAACAGAGAACCCAAGCTTAATATATCAACCCTGGAATTTACGGACGTATTAGTGGACAATATGAAAATACAAGCCTTAATTGATTCCGGTACTCAAATTCCAATCGTTAATTCCAACTTCGTTGACACAACAAAAAGGGAAAAAGGAAGAATTATCCTCCAAAGCGCATTCGGAGAAAAGATCGAAGCAGCCGTTGCAACTTTCCAGATGTCCCTGGGAAACGAAACCTTTTCCAAGCCTATTCAAGTAGTAGCTGCAATAACTGACAGAATTCAAGGACAGTGCATCATTCCCCCAGACGTGTTGGAGCTGTTGAGAGAAAACTTCGAAGAGGATAAAGATCATTCGAGCGAATTCGAAACCGAAACTACCCAGCCCGGTGTGGCGCCGATAGAATTCGAGGAGCCGATGCACGTGCATGAAGAGTTCGCGGCGTTCGATGACTCATTGTTTTGTGCTGAAGTGATACAGACGAAAGAAAATGTTCTCATAGAAAAAAGTAAAAGCGCTGCTTTGAAGGAAGAGCAGATGAAGTGTCCGACCCTGGAAACCGTGAGGAAGGATTTGAAGCAAGGAAAAAGTAATTTCTATTTGATGGATGGATTGCTATTTCACAAAGACAAAATTATGGGCGAAACAGTCAACCAACTGGTGTTACCGGAATGTAAAAGAACTCAAGTTTTGCAGTTAGCCCACGAATCGGTGTTTGCATCTCATATGGGAGTGAAGAAAACGAAGGAAAGAATTAAGTACAGTTTTTATTGGCCAAATATGACTGAGGACATTAAAAACTACTGTCGGACGTGCAATGAATGCCAATTGAGAACCCCAGAGAAGGCAATCGACAAGGTACCCATCACCCCAGTTCTTCGTCCAGAATTACCATTTGAAGTTGTAAATATCGATATAATTGGACCCATCGATCCACCGTCAGCAAGAAGACATAAATACGTGTTATGTTTAGTGGACCAACACTCAAGATGGCCAGAGGCGATCCCGATTCGTTCTTTGACGGCTAAAGCCACTTGCGAAGCACTCCTAGAGATTTTTATGCGAACTGGTATTCCCAATGTGATTGCTAGTGACAACGGCACGAACTTTGTCTCCAAGTTGACGCAAGAATTCGTGACCAGATTGGGGTGCTCTCCAAGATTCTCGACTCCTGGATATCCGGCCAGCAACGGATTAGTAGAAAGATACAACCGAGTTTTGAAAAATGCTCTTCATCACATCATAAGAATGGATCCAAGAAATTGGGACAAATATATTCCTTATCTCCTTTTTGCGTACCGAGAAGTACCTAACTGCACAACCGGAGTTGCTCCATTTAAACTCATGTACGGGAGAGAAGCCAGAGGTCCATTGAGTGTACTGAAGTCTAGTTGGAGTGGCGAAATCGCTATACCCCTTAACATGGAGAAGACAGCTGTTGACTACTTACAAGAGCAGAAGATCAATTTTGAAAAGGCCGCCGAGCAGGCACACCTGATTGCGTCTGACAAACAAAAGACTTACGCGGAGTACTTTAACCGCAGAACAGCATCTAAAGAATTCCAAATCGGTGAGCAGGTATATCTACTTATCCCCGACTCGTCAAACAAGTTGTATGCAAGATGGACTGGTCCAGGAGAGATCATCAAGCGCTGCAACACAAACTCATACAAGATAAGATTACCAGACGGAAGGGTCAGTCATTGCCATGCCAACAAGATCCGGAAGTATCATGCACGCTCCCTCGCAGTTGGAGTTGTCTTTGAGGAAGACACTGAGTTTGGAGAGATCTATCCTACTCCGCCTGTGGACCATGATGGACCTGAAGGAAATTTGGATCTCTTGGACTTATCCCACTTAGATGATGAAAAGGTTAAAGAACTGAAGTCTCTACTTCATACGTACAGCGGACTTTTCACTGGAAAGGTTGGAGTTGCCAAAGTGGATGCTCATCGTATCAGACTGAAGCCCGGTGCTGAGAGGAAGAAACCTTTCTGCTATCGTATCCCGGCTGCTCTGAAGCCTCAAGTAGATGCGCAGATAACCGACCTGTTGGCTCTTGGACTGATAGAGGAGAGCGATGCCGAAATCGCCCATCCAATTGTGTGCGTCAGTAAAAAGGACGGCAGCATGCGACTCTGTGTGGACTATAGAGCTTTGAACACGGTGACAGTATCTGATGACTTTCCTATGGAAGAGGCCATGGACCTAATCCATTCCATTGGCAGGGCCAATATAATAACAACATTAGATCTACTTAACACTAGAACCGCGGAGTGGGTCAATTTGACCCAAAACAAGTTTTAATTTCGTTTTTCTCAAAAAGTTACAAACGCAGACTTAAAAAATTTTGTGACTTTTCCTGAATCATTGTTAATAGTAAACTGTGAAAAAATGAGGATTCTAGCTTTTACCATTTTTTTGTAAAAAACTTGTATACCTAATACCGCGGGGCGGGTCATCCTGACCCAAAGCGTTCTACCCTTATGCAATCACAGTAAAGTGCTGTCAAAAATTTGAAGAATCCCGTTTTATCAGTTTTACCCTCTTTTCCCACAAAGGGCAAGGTCACTAGACCAGTTTGGGATAATAAAGAATGCTTGAAACAGGTTTTTCGAGCAGATAAGTTGCAAATTGCATTCCTCTGAATACACATGGGTGGATCGGTAAAAAATCATGGAAGAGCTCTATCCATTCCCTATTTCTTGAGGGTAATTCATTTTTCAAAGGTAAAATATGTTTGAAATACAATTTAGATACATATCCTGTTAATTTTCTTCCGAATTTCCCCTGAAAGCAGTCTAATTTTTTTATTTGAAGAAAATAATGCAAAAATCATAAATTTATCTTTTTTGAAGCTCTGAATACACAATTTCATAATCTAGAGGTAGCTACAGCAGAAGAAATTTAGAACTTAGTAATTTCAGGGTGAGCATGATTTTTGGAACCACCGATCTATTGCGCTTCTATGCTCAAAAGCCTATTTTTGTGGAAAAATGAGAATTTGCAATTATAAAAATAAATACGATAAAAATTTCCTCAAACCGATACTATTTTAATAATTTCTGAAACTTAAAATAAAAGTATAGGGAGTTTTATTAGTTTTTATAAAGAAACGAATTTCTTTGAAAATTGACCAGCAGTAGTTTTACACGATATTTGGCGGAAAAGCCTGAAAATTGAATTGAAATTATGAATTTAAAGCTATATTTGGCATTAAATTATGGAATGCCGGTGATGTTTACAGAAAATATATATCAAATTATTGTTATCTGGGTTTACTGAAATTTTTAGCCTCAGAAATATAATCATCCCCTGAAAAGTTCTAAGTCTTTAACACGTTTTTGGCATTTTAATACTTTAATTATAATAATGTCTAGCTTTATTGACCTTAATATAGAGCAAAGAAGTAAATTAAAGTAATTTAACTCAAATAATATGATATATTCCATTAAAAGCTCAGTTTTTTAAGCCGGGGTCAATTTGACCCAGGCCCGCGGTTTTAGTTGTACCGAAAATGCCGCGGTTCTAGTGTTAAAGGGTATTGGGCGATACCCATGGACCCTGAAAGTAAAGAACTAACCGCTTTCAAGACTCACCGGCAACAGTATCAGTTCAAAGTAATGAGCTTTGGCCTTAAAAACGCTTCGGCAACCTTTCAAAGGGTGATCAATAAAGCATTATCTCAGTATAGAGATTTTGCTAGAGCATATATTGATGACATTGCCATATTTTCACAGAACTGGGAGGAGCACATGCGTCATCTTGAAAGTATTTTGTCTAAATTGCGTGGACTTAATTTTACTGTTAATATCAAAAAGTGTTCTTTTGCTAATTCAGAGATCAAATATCTAGGTCACATAATTGGTTCAGGAAGGCATCAGCCAGACCCTGAGAAAACCGATACCATTAAGAACTTGGCACGACCTAAGACCAAAAAGGACCTTCGGAGCGTTCTTGGTTTGTGTAATTATTATAGGGACTACATCCCTAAATATTCAGAGTTAGTGTATCCTTTGACAGAACTCACTAGAAAAAAAGTTCCTGACAACATTCCCTGGACCTTAGCACATGAAGCTTCTTTCAATAAATTAAAATGTGTTCTAGTTGAAGCTCCTTCTCTCTATACCCCCATGTCTGGTAAACCATTTATCATTCATTCAGATGCTTCTCAACATGCTGTAGGTGCATGTCTTTCTCAACGGGTTGGAGATAAAATCCATCCCATTTCTTATATCAGTCAAAAGTTGTCTAAAAGCCAGCAGTCATGGTCAACTATAGAGAGGGAGGCTTTCGCCATTGTGTGGTCATTAAAAAGATTTGAAGTTTATATTTTTGGTTCAGAAATTGAATTTTATACTGATCATAATCCATTGTCATTTTTAACTAGATGTGCACCACAATCAGCTAGATTGCAGCGATGGGCATTTGCAATTCAAAGGTACAATATTAATATTAAACATTGCCCAGGTGCTAAAATGCCTCATGCAGACGCCTTATCCAGACTATTTTCTGATAAGTGACTTGCTGTAATTTTCTGGTTTACCAGTGATTTTATTTTGATAATAATGTTAATGGTGTATTTAGTTTAGATATTTGATTCAGTCTAGTTTCATATTTTGCTTTATTTAGAATTTCAGAATGGTATATTTTAGTGTTCTTGGTTATTTGTGTGTGGGTAAATAATTTCATATCGTGATTTTTATTAGTATTTAGCATATATTTTGAGTTATCTATCCTTTATCTATATTTCTGAATTGTGCATTTATAAGTATTTACATGATATTTTAGAGCAGCAATAATGATAATCTTATTTTAGTAGTGTACTTAAGTATGGAATATTATTTTGAGTATTATGCAAAGGTGTTACTATTAGTGTTCGGTTACTAATTTCTTTAATTCATATCTGTGTTTTTGATTTCACCCCAAACACATATCTTACGGGGAAGGTGTCATATTAGCAACCGAAATCTGCGCGCGAGAGTACGAGTTTGATCTGTGTTGTTTGTGTATGATTCATTCTGAGATAGACCGCCGTCGAGTGAGGACGGTTGTTCGGTCGCTCCCGCTATTCTCGTCAATAAAATCTTTGTTATATTTAAACTTGGCTGGAAATTTCTCGTCTGAAAACCGAACCACCATCACAGAGGGCATATGCCATCTAGGGCAGAAATGATCGCACAAATATTTTTCCGATGACTCCGAATCTCCGATGACTTCAGAACGACTGTGGATTAAATTCCGTGTTAAAATTTCAAAAATGAGTCAAGTAAGGTCTAATTTTAAAAAAACTTCTGGTAGAGGACCCCCAGACCCCCTTCCTTCCCTGGCACGTCATCTAAAGCATCGTCAATAAAACATTGATATATTTGCACTAAGTTCACATTGATCTATAACATACTCGGGTGGAGAGACCTTAGGAAAAGAAATTGGGAGTCAAAACCCTTCCCGAAAAACAAAAGTATGTTTGTACGGTAGGCTGGGTCGAAAAAGACAAATTTTGGAATATCGAAACGCTTTAGGTCTCAAAAGTTGCGTCTTGGTATGCTGATAACTGGAAAAATAATCAAAAAATTCCTAAAAATATCCCTGAAGAGCGCATCGGGCCTAAAGTTTGAGAAAATTGACAAAAATAACCTTTAATTGAAAAATTTCCCGAATTTCGAAAATTATGTTTATAAACTTCAAATTAGATGTAAGTGTATCCTTTTAGTTGTCTAAAATCAAATAAAAAATCTGAAAACTTTTACTTAATTTTTGAAATCTGGTAAGGAGGCCTAAAGTTGGCGAATTTCAGTGAAAAAACCTAAAATTTGGCACTTACCCAAGAAGGCACTATTGAATGTAAAACTCAACAAATGCGCTTTTTATTGGTGAAATAACTTCCTTCATACCCTTTCTTCACCTTTTGGTCATTTTATATTGTGCACAATTAAAAAATTAGTTGCATGAGACCATAAAAAATACCCCCCTTATGCCTCATTACATTATTATACAGTAAAGTAAACCCCATTTAATAGTAGAAAATATACTTAATATAATATCTTATTATATCTGTGAAATAGCTTGAAAGTTGGGTTTACAATCAAAATTTGGGATACAAGATCATGTGAGAAAACAATGTTGCTTGTGTAGGAATCCTACCCCCTTTGTTTATAATAGCAAAGTCTGTCACAAGTGTCACACATCTTTCGACAGCTTACTTGTGGAAAGAGTAGTTTAAAAATCGAGTTGTGGTACAATACTTTGTCCATATTTTATTTTTATGTTTACAGGAGATTCGTACTATTAGCGTTAAAGTAAATTTTATGTAAAACCAAATCGGGTCGCATATGTAGAAATTATATTATAATATTCTACTTATTATTTTTAGATCGGGGTTTCTTTTAGAAAAGTAGTATCTTAAAACCTGATTGACACATATAAGCATCTAGAGTGCCATAATAACTAAATATCTTTTACAGCAAGATCTAAGAACTCTCTCCAACCTGTATAGTGTTATAAGGCCTTAACCATTCTTAGAATGTATATGTTATGGGCAAAGTGATTAATCGGACATTATTAATAATGCCCGAGGTGGAGGCGGGCAAAGTCATAAATTTGATTCATAAGTTCCACTGAATTTATCACATTGCCCGTAACATATATACTTCTGATCTTATTTAAGACAAGTTTTTAAACATGGATTATTCACTTTAAATTATACTTTGAAAACTGTAGTAGGTAGTTCTTCACAGCCAGTTGTTGTCCAAAATGGATCCGTTATGAAAGTTAATGGTCCTCCAGTTTCCGCATCGAAATATTGAAACAAGTGTCTGAAAACTAGCTCATAGCAATCGAAAAACACCAGTACACTGAATTAGGTCCTCATTGCTAATGTTAACTGGTGTTCTATCACAACCTAACTTTTAACCTTCCATAAATATAGAAATAAAACCTGTTTATTAAGGGGCTAAATGCTGCCAATTTGATGCTAATAGATTACGTTGATTCTATTTAGTGCCCAAATTTTGATTGTAAACCCAACTTTCAAGCTATTTCACAGATATAATAAGATATATTAAGTATATTTTCTACTTATTAAATGGGGTTTACTTTACTGTATGATAATGTAATGAGGCATAAAGGGGGTATTTTTTATGGTTTCATGTAACTAATTTTTTAATTGTGCACTATATAAAATGATCAAAAGGTGAAGAAAGGGTATGAAGGAAGTTATTTCACCAATAAAAAGCGCATTTGTTGAGTTTTACATTCAATAGTGCCTTCTTGAGTAAGTGCCAAATTTTAGGTTTTTTCACTGAAATTCGCCAACTTTAGGCCGCCTTACCAGATTTAAAAAATTAAGTAAGAAGTTTCAGATTTTTTATTTGATTTTAGACAACTAAAAGGATACACTTACATCTAATTTGAAGTTTATAAACATAATTTTCGAAATTCGGGAAATTTTTCAACTAAAGGTTATTTTTGTCAATTTTCTCAAACTTTAGGTCCGATGCGCTCTTCAGGGATATTTTTAGGATTTTTTTGATTATTTTTCCAGTTATCAGCATGCCAAGACGCAACTTTTGAGACCTAAAGCGTTTCGATATTCCAAAATTTGTCTTTTTCGACCCAGCCTATTGTACGGCCCTTTAGTAGACGACCTAAAATGGGTTTTTAGGGTAAAAATTTCAAAATTCTTCTGGGGGAGAACCCCCAATCTTCTTAAAATCTGGTTGCCCCCCCCCCATAGGTCCAAGCTGGATCCGCCACTGGTCGTCAACCAGGTTGATGCTTTTCCCACAGACGGCCAACCTGGTCGTCAACCAGAATGTAAACAATGAAGAAAAAATTAATCAGATTGTAACAAATTAATATATTTTGGTACTTTAAATGCAAAATTATATTATATTTAATTATTCTCTCGTGCTAGAATTAGATTATTTTAATTTTTAATGCTTAGTTTTTTTTTATTTTCCTAATAACATGTTTCGATTAAGCTCCGCCCACCAAGTTGACGATCAGATCATCAACCTGAAATTCAATCATCAACTTCCCTACAGACGGCCAACTTGGTTGCAAACTTCGCAAATTGACAACCCGGTTGACGACCAAGTTGCTCTTCTGTGGGCCCCTAAATACTTACGATAACAGTATGTGTATGAAATTCACTTTTTCAACAGTTGATACTAATTTTATGTGTTTTTACACAGTTGTTCTATAATTAAATTATGTTTTTATTTCAGGTAAGTTCCATCTGTGTTCTTCCTCCTTGTCAATTTTCTTTCATATGTGTTGATGGGAAAGCTACGGGACATTTCATATGAAGTAAGAAAAGTCTTATGTCATAACTCTTTATTAAAATCGCTTATCATGATTATCATTAATTGATAATGTTTAGATAATGATGATTATTGTAATGTAATCTTTTGGCGATTATCCTATGTGTCGTCAAGATGTTTTGAACTTCAAGGATTAGAAATATAGCCAAATATTGCAAACCAAACGATTCAAATAAACACTACAGTTATATTTCTAATTAAGCATAAAAATTTGTAGATTTTTGCCATTTTTTTAATTGGACGGATTACGAGTTGAACCTACCCTTACCGTGTTTCTCATCATTTAAGGAACTATATTATATCGGTCATTTGTAGTTATAGTGGTATATAGCTATAAGAACTGATGGCGGGGATACTTGTTGCTCAAAGTAGTTTATCACAAATGCTATAACTGTTAAAAAGTTTAGAGTAGTTATCCGTTGAGTGTATACCGTTGATGATAAAGGTCATGAGCATCTACAAATTAATGACAATGAGGTATTTTCATGTTTTATTAAAATAGTAGATAAAAAACCATGATAAATATTTGAAATTTCGTTTTACGTTTTGGCGCGAAAACAGAAACACTGTTTTTTACATGCGCTGTGACGTCACATCCTGTTTTTGACGTGACTTTACTAGTATTTTGGCAAAAATAAATTGGGTTCAATTCCGTTAGAGTCCCCGCTAAATATCGCCCTATTCTTTTAGACAAAAAAAAAGTAGAAATATTCATGAATAATTTTAAACCCCTGAATTGAAATGTTTAATTAGATCAATAACTATTCAGTTTATTAATAAAAGTCAGAAAAATTTGTTGATATTTGGATATATTTAGCGATTTGGATATTGGCGATATTTAGCGGGGACTCTAACGGAATTGTACCAAAAATTGAATTATAAAATATTTAGAACATATTTTTGAACCTAAAAATCTGATATTTGAGCGTTTTAAACTGCGTATCAAAAAAGTGTAAAATTAAGCAAATCCCTCACTTATGCAAATATACCTCATTTTGGATTCGTGAGTCAAATATTATAGATGTTTTCAAATAAAACTGTATCAATGTTTGTTAAGGAATAAATGCATGGACGGAACATGCTATTTATTTAATTAAACCTAAACTGTTGATTACTGGTTTCTATATTGCGGTCTATAATGTTCAATGCAGGATTGCGTCAATCTAATTTATTCCAGGGGAAAAATTGCGTGCATCATGTTGAATAAGCATCTAGCTATAAGACCATATTGGGTATTTCCGGCGTTCAAATATCTCCACAAAATAAGAAAATTTTTAATTTATTTATCCTACTTGATTATTCGTATCTATTTCTGATTGTTTTCCGTTCGCAATTTACTAATGTTGATATTTTGCGTCTATTATCATTGATTGTTTATTCTACCTTTGATTACTATAAACTTGTGGCCCATCAATTATAAATTACATTAATTAATTAAAGTACTGATTCGTTACGGGCAAAGTGATAAACCCGGGCATTATTAATAATGCCAGGGCAATGTGATAAATTCAGTGGAATTTATGAATAAATTTATCACTTTGCCTGCCTCCACTTCGGGCATTATTAATAATGCCGATATATATATATATATATATATATATATATAATAATAATAATAATAATAATTTATTTCATTTTTGTACAAAGCGATACAATCGAAAATAGGGGGAAGGCATATTAGTCAGACTGGGGCACATGCCCATTTAGCTGACCAAAAAAATTATTACAAGCAAATTTAGTACAGATGAGGAAATAAAATCGAAAAAAAAAAAGTGTCTTAAAATATAACTAATACACAATACATATGTACATAAAAAAAAAAAATAATAACACAATTTAAATGACAAATACAAAGAGATAAATGGCAAAACAGCATAGGCATTAAAATTACATGTTGCTTCTATAACTTAAAAAAAACATCTAAATCATCAATGACCAATAAGAAATCAAATAACAAATTCTTAAATTTTTTATTACTTGAGATGTTTTGTAGGTCTAAAGTTAATCCATTAAATAATTTAGGTGCTAAATAACAAAAATGTTTGCGGAAGATTTCTTTATTGAAGCGCGGTATTTGGTATATTTCATTAGGTCTCCGTTCTGAAATTTGATTTTTATATTCACATATTGTTTTATTACGATATAAAAAATAAATCATACGAAAGAAAGCAATGTAGCGTATAGGTAAAAGTTTTATAGATTTTAAATGGTTGGGTGTCGAAGGTTTGTAGTTTAAAATTTTGAAGCATTTATTTTGAAGGGAGATTAATGGAGATAAGTTAGTTTTGTAGTCTCCTCCCCAGACAATAATACCGTAGTTTAATAGAGAATAAAACCAAGAATAATATAATGTATTTAAGAACAACTTATTCACTTTATTCTTCAAGTGATGAAATCTAATTAAAATAAAGCGTAGTTTTTTGCATAGATCACCTATGTGAGTTTTCCACTTCAAGTTAAAATCTATTTGAATACCCAAATATTTAATGGTATTAACGCGTTGCAAGGAATAACAGTTACAATTTTGAATAGCATTGCAGGTGTTACTGTGAAATTTGAAATTTAAGTCAATAGAGCATTCCTGCAATGTGAAATATATATATTTAGTTTTATTTAAGTTAAGAGTTAAATCATTTGACAAAAACCATTTTCTAATTAAAATAAGATCAGATTCAATTTGTCTTTTTAGTTCATTTAAATCATGACAAGAATATAATAGAACTGAGTCATCTGCATAAGTTATCATTTCACCAAAAAGATTTAATTTACAAAAATCATTTATAAAAATTATAAATAATAATGGTCCTAATATTGAGCCCTGTGGAACGCCACGATTTGTTGTGGAAAAGTCACTGTAGGAATCTTTTATTTTTACTCTTTGTTTCCTATTTGAGAGATATGAGATGAACCATTCTAAAATGTTTCCTCTAAAACCGGCATATTGCAATTTATCTATTAATATATAATGATTCACACTGTCAAAAGCCTTAGATATATCAAGAAAAATAGCCACTGTTTTCTTATTTTTATCGATACTGTTGTATATAAATTTAGTGAATTTTATGAGAGCGATTTCCGTATTGCGACCTTTAATAAAACCATACTGATTTTCAGCAAAGAAATTAGTATGAAATAAAAAATTATACATTTTATTAGATAATGCTTTTTCGATAATTTTAGAAAAAGTAGGGAGAATAGAAATAGGACGATAATTTGTTAATAGGTTTTTGTTACCGGATTTAAAGATTGGAGTAATAGTAGCTATTTTTAATGAATTTGGGAAATAGGATAAACTAATTGATAAGTTTATAAAATTTGTTATAAAACCAATATTTTTTACAGAAAACATCTTTACCAGCTTTATGCTGACACCATCATAATCAGTAGAGTTTATATTTGAAAAAGAATTAATTACACTAATAACATCGTAGTCACACACAGGAAGAAATACAAATGAATTTAAACTTGGTAGGATATAGGAGATGTAGTCATTTTGTGGTAGATATGAATTCAGAGTTAAATTAGAAAAATATTCATTGAATTTAGATGCTGTATCAGAGTCGTTTACCAGTTGAGGTAGATTAGAAGGTTTAGTTATGTTACAAATTCCATTTACAAGTTTCCATTTGTCTTTCATATTTTTACAATTTTTAAACTTATTATTGAAAAATTCTGATTTTGCAGCTTTGATATTACTCTTTAACTCGGCAACAGTTG
Organism: Tetragnatha montana; assembly: GCA_963680715.1. Taxonomy (NCBI): domain Eukaryota; kingdom Metazoa; phylum Arthropoda; class Arachnida; order Araneae; family Tetragnathidae; genus Tetragnatha; species Tetragnatha montana. The sequence goes on along the minus strand of OY796678.1, from coordinate 5,676,886 downwards.
TTCTATAGGCAGTTCTGTAAACTATGTCCCAAGGATGTTTCCTCGTTTTTTTAAAAAGCTTACTTTTTCTATGAATTAAGTTCAAAATATGCTCTGTGATCCAATCAAAATATATATATATATTATTTTGAAATTTTTGTTCTATCTGATTTTTCCAAAATCCTTCTACGGGATTTAAAAATAAAACAAATGGTAGAATTTACACAAAAAAAGTGAGAAGAGGCAGGAAAGATCAACACGGTTACAGTTAAACAGCCAGGGTTCACCTTCCCTCCAAAAAAAAAGAACCCTTACTCCCCAGGGACAAATCCCTCCCCCCCCCACAGAATAAGAAAAGAAGAGAAAAGAGAGGCGAGGAAACAAAAGAGTGTCGGCTGCCGGGCGTGGATAAGTGTCACGTGTGCACCCCGGACCAGAAAACGCGATTACGGGGCGGCAGAAAGTGCCCCAATAACCCCGGGGTGGAAGTATCGGGATTTCTGACTGCCCCGGGAAAATTCCCCCTTTTAATGGGGCTGCGTTTGGAAAGGCCGCAATGTTTTTGAGGATAGTGATCCCGACACTGTTTTATCCAGAACCATGATTGTATCCATTTAATTTTGGCAGGCTATAAGTCAGGGTATTTTACCCAATATTTGTATTTTTTTTAGTGGGTGTCCATGACATTTGACTGTAGTTTATTTAGTAAGAGCTTATATTATTTCATGAATTTTTGGTCATACATTTTTCTACAAAAGGTCAAACTTTCATTATTTTCTACAGAATAGGCTTTCGTAGCAATATTTTTCTGAAACAGCAGCGACTGTTTTTTTCTTATACCTCCTCTGAGAAAATGTTTAAAAATTTAGAAAAAATTAAAAAGTAAAATAATTAAAAAAATTTTGAGGGTCAGGGGGCTCTCCCTGATATTTTTTTTAAATCACTGTTTTAAAAAAGGGGTTTTAATGCATTTCGTTTTTTATGATAATATTTAAAATAAAGTGGTCATTTCCACGAAAGTTGAAGCATGAGCAGGTATAGGAGTTTGTTAACGTACTATTACGTGTTTTATAATACTAAAATTTTGTTTTTGAACAATCCTGGCATCAGCCCCGATGGCCGAGTGTGCGTCTAGTTACCTAATGGCCCCCGGTTCGATTCCAGGCTGCTACTTTTGAGGGTTTTTCTCAGTGGCGTATATAAGGGGGGGGGGGCGAGGGAGCCCTGCCCCCCCCCCGAAATTCGGACTAGGTGTACCAAAACCAGTTAAAACCCTGTATTTTAGGGTAAAAATTCAAAAAATTTTCTGGGGGAGGACCCCCAAACCCCCCTTTAGTACTTGGAATTTTATTATGAACAACTTTTATTGTTATAAGTTTATCAAAATTCAAATCCTACCAAAAAATATATGTCCAAAATTCGGACTAAGTGTACCAAAAGCAAGATAAAAACCTGTTTTTAGGGGTAAAATTCCAAAAATTTTCTGGGGATGGACCCCCAGATCCTTTTTTGTACTTGGAACTCCATTTTAATAACTTTTTAAATATTAAGTTCATAAAAATGTACATCCAAAATTCGGACTTAGTATATCAAAACTAGTTAAGAACCTGGTTTTTTTAATCAAATTTCCAAAAATTTTCTGGGGGAGGACCCCCAGACGCCCCGCCCCTTTGGTACTTGTATTTTTATTAATAACAACTTTTCCTATAAAGTTTTTTAGGCCCTAAATTATCACCTAAGAAGCTACATTGGACCTATTAAATATGTGGGGGAGGGACTGGGGAGTAATTTTGGGCCCCTCCCGAAATAAATTCCTATGTACGCCACTGGTTTTGCTTTACTTTCGTGGAGAAAACCAGTGCCTATTTAAAAAGCAAGAGGCGATTGCAGCCAGACGAGCGAGATTCGCGCCTCTCGAGTCGTGACCTTCGCACGAGGCTCGCTATCAGCTGATGTATGACGTCAGGAGGGAATTTTCCTTTCCTCGCCTCAGTGGCTAGAGATTACAATTACGTTGGGCGGTTTCTTCTACAGTTGTTTCTTCGGGACTCGGCCGCAGCGTTTCGCTCGCGTTGTAAAAGAAACTGTTCGATATGATGGAGACGGAATATAATTATATTGTCGAATGGAGAATCGAGAACTTGAGCCACTGGTGTGAAGTGCACGGTGAGTTCATCCAGAGTCCCCAGTTCTCCGGATATTCTTGTGACATGGGTATGTTACTGTATCCGAAAGGTAAAGGCGGTTCAGACAAACATCTAGTGGTGCGCATCTGGGGTGTTAATCCTTCCTTTTCTGGTGAGCTCTCTTTCCACACTTCTGACGGATCCCTGCTCTGCTCGAAATCGGTGAATACAAAAGAGAAAGAATACAGTGTAGAATTTCCTCCCGGACCCAAGTTCGAAGACGTGATCTCCCGAATCCGGGAGAGCGAGGACTTCATCACTGTGACATGTCGGATGAAGGATTGGGGTCATTATAAACGACGCGTGTGTACAACCTTAAATGTCTTTAAAATATCATTGAAAATAAATCCAAGGTGGATCGAAGAGATGGGATCGGACGAAACAAGAGACTTTTTCTGCATTCAATCGTCCCCGAACGACAGCCTTGCAAAAATGCAGTTAAAAACCTCTTCTGAGAACAACCAAGTACAGTTTACAATGACCCGCCCAACAACTAAGTACAACCCCCATTTAGCTGTTGAGATATGCATGCGTTTGAATGGAAGCGTTGACTTCTGCGTAAAGAATGAACACATTTTTCGCGACAGCAGTCCTTGGACATTCCTTGATTCACTGGCGAAAGAATATTTAGTGGAGAAAAGAATTTCTTTGTTTTTGTGTTTGAAGACCAGAGACAAGATAAACGGTCCCTTCTACATGAATTGTGCTTACAGTTGCGTCAGCATTGAGCCAAATAACACTCTTTGCTTTACTGAAAGGGAACCTTTAACGGATCTTGTCCCTTCCAACATGGATTCGGTGGCAGTGCGCACTAAAGATTCCGAAACCCACACTTCCGACATGCCAGACGATTCAGTGAAAGTGTTATCCAAAGAACTCATGTGCCTCTACCAGCACCAGGACTTTTCCGACATCACCCTCAAGTGTGACAATGTCTCATTCCCTGTCCACAGGAACATCATGAGTGCCAGATCCTCCGTCTTCAAGAAAATGTTCTCCACAGACATGACAGAGTCGGCGTCCGGAAAAGTGGACATAAGTGACCTTGACCCCTCAACCCTAGCCCTCTTCTTGACCTTCCTCTACACCGGGGCCGTGGAGGATCTGCAGTGTGACGGAGCCCTCAAGCTCTACTACGCGGCCGACAAGTACCAGGTCCCCTCCCTCAAGAGGGAATGCGCCCAATACTTGTGTGCCAACGTGTCCTTTTCGAACGTGGGCGACATTCTGTCCTTCGCAGACAAACACCGGTACGGCCAACTTACATCAGTAGCCCACGACTTCATTCTAAATAATTACAACGATGTCTTGAAGTCGAAAGAGTGGGAGACTTTCATGTGTAGTGAACCCTTGCTGGTCGCGAAAACCGTGACTCATTTTGCTGCAAATGATCGTGTTAGAACGCACAATACCAAATGATTTTTTCTTTAAAGGTGAAGGTTTTTTTATATAGTAATTTTTTCCATACATATGATTGGTGTTACTGTAAAATCCATTTATCTACTTATTTGATTTTACTAACTTTTGGAAATACATATTACATATTGATATTTAATTTTTGGTGTAATCAGGGCTTAAATTGCACCGGAGCGGAGCTCCGGTACTTCTTGGTTTTCAGTAAATATCTACTGATATTTATTCATTAATCAGTAAATATTTCTAATGCTGAAATAGTAGCGCTCGGGTACTTCTTTGGTTAGAATTTAAGCCCTGGGTGTAATGTTACAATAGGGTGCCACTCTTCTTGAAACTTTATGGTACTGCTCTCAGAGCTATAACTGAGTATCTGGTATACTAGCCTAGTTGAAAGAAAATAAATTATTGCCCATGTTAGCTGCGCCAAAACAAAAATGGCACCCGATTGTAGCATGAAACTCAATTATTCTTACGTATTTTCCAAATTTTGATTTTTAAATTATAAAATTTTTTTTTTTAAATATTATTGGTAGGGAACATAAATCTTAAATTTTGTTTTTATTATTTGTAATGTTAACTTTCATATTTCATTGATATTTTTTCAAAATATGGATGTAGTTATTCATTGATGATTTCCATACTCTAGTTCTGTTTTTTATGAGTATCATAATAAAATTATTGTTCTTGATAAATTGATAATTTTATTACACTATTTGATAAAATTTAATTTACTATATTAATTTTAAAATCATTTAAGTTTCTGCATTAAGAAAATAAACTAAATGTTTTATTATTTTAATTATGATTTTAAGGGGAGAATTTACTATTCTAAATATATCTTGTATGTAAGGCTAATATTTGATTACATTGTCAATGAATATTTTTTATATCATAATGAGAGACTATTAACATATTTTGTCACACAATATAATAATAATCTTTGGTAACAAAAATGAAGAAATTACAATGAATTACTGGAGATATGGCACATCTAGGGAAAAAACATCCCGTTCAGGTATAATAGATATTAATACATTAATTATGCTACGGAAATGAAAAAAAAAACAGAAAAAACTCATAAAAATAGGCTGGCAAAAAGTTGTATAACATTAAACGCAGAAATATGCTTCTTCATTTAAGTGAGAAATTAATACACAGATCCAGGTTGTTGATGTTTGTAATGTATTGTAACTCGTATTTGCCCTCTGTAACTGTGATGTCTGTAGCTGTAACTGTACTGAAGAGATGTCTGCAGTTGTCACACCTGGCAACATCATATAATCTAGAATAGACGCCATTATGCCATTAATAAAGCTCATATACGTAAATTGCTGATCTGGTATCTTCTCCTGGTATTCAACTATATGAACGATTATTATATATTACTCGGGACACTCTAATTGGCGACGAGAAAAAAAAAATATTTGACTGGAAGGCTACAGATTTTACGGAAACGTTCCGTTGACTGTGAGATACGACTTTGAAAAAGGTAATAAGTTCCACGTGGTCCCAAGATGTCCCCACCGGTTTCCTCGCAGAAAGTGACTGGAATTGTAGCGAACATAAGCTCGTTTGCTATCGGCGACGACTGGGAGATCTTTATCGAAAGGTTGGAGCAGTATTTTGTAGCAAATAATGTCGAGGAGGAACGTAGGGTGCCGGTCCTGCTGACCACGGTGTCGGAGACTGTTTACAAAGTGCTGAAAAATTTGTGCGATCCGATTAAGCCGTCGGAGAAGAGCTTCGAGGATCTAAAAAAGATGTTAACGGCGCAGTTTAAGCCGGCGATATCGGTTTACCGAAGGAGAATTGGATTTGATCTACTACGCCAATCGAATGAGAATGTGCGGGAATGGTTCGTTAAAGTGAAAACAGCGGCTTCGGAGTGCAACTTTGGTTCCAGTTTAGACGAACGTGTAAAGGACAAATTTGTGACTGGAATGAAACCTGGTCGCATTTTGGACCGATTATGTGAGGAGAAACCCACGACTGGACTAACGGTTCTTCTGGAAATCGCGCAGAGCAAGGAAGTGTGGTTGCTGGAAACTAATGTGTCGGAGGTCAACAAAGTGCAAGTGAGACGCAATCATACAGAAAGAAGTATGCAACCTTCCAGTTTTAAAATGAACGAGGCGAGAGCTAGAGATGTTATGTTGAAATGTTTCCACTGTGGTAAGGGTAATCATGATTTTAAGAAATGTAAGTTTAAGGATTTAAAATGTAATAAGTGTCACTTAAAAGGGCATATAGCTAGTGTTTGTAAAGCAAAAATGGATGTGAATATTGTGGATGAAGAGGAAACAGATTCCTATGTTGAATTATTTAATATTGATGTTTCTTATGTTAATCCATTGTGTGTAAATGTGAAGTTGGGGAATACTGAAGTTAATATGGAAGTTGATACTGGAGCAGGAGTATCATGCTTGCCATATTCATTTTATGTGAAAAATTTAATTAAGTATCAGCTAGAACCAACTAAGCTGAAATTAAAATCTTATGGAGGTCAAGTGATCAACCCGGTTGGGGTAATAAATGTTCCAATGGAATATAATGGGGTGGCTAAAATGGTGGATGTAATAATTGTAAAAGAGTCAGAAAAGAAATTACTGGGTAGAAATATTTTGAATAATTTTGGATTTAATGTGACTGTTGGTAATGCCCATGTAAACGAAGTTTCTGTATGTGAAAAAGGTTTAAATTTGAATAAATTACTGGCTCAGTACTCGGATGTTTTTAAAAATGAGTTGGGTACATACAAAGTAGAAAAAGTGCATTTGGAGGTAGATGATAATGTTAAACCTGTGTTTCATAAACCTAGACCTGTCCCTTTTGCTTTTAAAGAGAAAGTTAAGTTAGAGTTGGAAACTTTGGAAAAAAGGGGGGTGATTGCTAAAATAGATAATTCTGAGTGGGGGACACCAATTGTGCCAGTGATGAAACCTAATGGTAGAGATATAAGGATTTGTGCCAATTATAAAATTACGGTGAATAAATTTTTAAAGGATGATAATCATCCTGTGCCTAGGATAGAGGAGTTATTTGCAGCTCTACAGGGTGGACAAACTTTTAGTAAGTTAGATTTGTCCAATGCTTACAATCAGCTGGAATTAGATGATAAAACAAAAGAATTGTTAGCTTGGAGTACTCCTTATGGTATATATGCAGTCAACCGTTTACCCTTTGGAACTAAGCCGGCTTGTTCAATTTTCCAAAGGATTATGGAAAAGACTTTACAAGGTATTGGAGGTACTGTTAATTTGTTAGATGATATTTTAATAACTGGTAGTACTGAACAAGAGCATTTAGAAAATTTAAAGGTTGTGTTGGGTAGATTACAAAGTGTGGGATTTAGAGTTAATTTACAAAAATGTGAATTTTTTAAAGATAGTGTTAAGTATTTGGGACATACCATCAGTAAAGAGGGTTTACAAAAAGATGATACTAAAGTGCAAGCAATATTAAAGTTTCCATGTCCTGGTAATGTTAAGGATATTAGAATATTTTGTGGGATGGTGAACTATTATGCTAAGTTTATCCCAGATTTATCCCCTAAATTGAAACCGTTATATGATTTGTTACAAAAAGATGTGGAGTTTCAATGGACTGTGAAGTGTCAAAAAGCATTTGAGTATGCTAAGAAAGAGTTAGCTTCAGAAAGGGTTTTAATTCATTTTGATAGGTCAAAACCTTTAAGGTTAGCATGTGATGCGAGTAAAAATGGTATTGGGGCAGTGTTATCACATGTGTTGGAGGATAATTCGGAGAGACCTATATGTTTCATATCAAGAGTACTTAATTCGGCTGAAAACAATTACTCAATGATACATAAAGAGGCTTTAGCCATTTATTGGGCTTGTCAAAAATTGTATCAATATTTGATAGGAGCTAAATTTGAGTTGGTAAGTGATCATAAACCATTACTTGCTTTATTTGGGGAAAACAGAACCCTACCCCCTATGGTGGCAGGACGTCTCCAACGTTGGTCCTTGTTTTTATCGGGATTCAATTATAGGTTTCGTCATATTAAAGGTAACTTAAATATACAAGCGGATGCTCTTTCTAGGTATCCAATAGCCGAAGACCAGGTAAGTGGTGTTGCTGTTGAATATGATTATGTTCATTTTATTGAAAATGAGGTTCCGGTTGATTTATATAAAGTTAGATCAGAAACTAGAAAAGATCCAGTTTTAGGAAAACTGTTTAATTACATTACCTATGGGTTCCCACAGAAAGTTGATGATATTGAGGTAAAGCGGTATGTTTGTCGTAAAGATGAGTTAAACGTAGATCAAGGGGTTATAATGTGGGGATATCGCGTAGTGATACCTACTAAATGTAGAAAGCAGTTATTGGAAGAGCTTCACAGTACTCATGAGGGAATTGTAAAAATGAAAGGGAATGCCAGAGCGTATTTTTGGTGGCCGGGATTAGACTCTGATATTGAGGATTTTGTGAGAAATTGTCACATATGCTGTGAGGCAAGACCAGAACCAAAGAAATCTAAGCTGATAATTGGGAGTAAAGCAAGTTACCCATTTGAAAGAATTCATGCTGATTTTCTGGGACCTATTAAGGGAAAAATGATACTAATTATTGTTGATTCATATTCCAAGTGGGTTGAAGCTTTTATAATGAATAGCACAGATTCCCAAACATGTATTGAAAAATTTAGGGAGTATTTTTCGAGATTTGGGTTACCCAAGGTAGTTGAAACAGATAATGGAAGATATTTTGAGTGTGGAAAGTTTATTAACTTTTTACAAATCAATGGCATTAAATTTCTTACATCTCCTCCATTTCACCCAGCGACTAATGGATTAGCAGAAAATGCTGTAAAGAATTTTAAATTTAGTTTAGGTAAATTGTTAAAATCTGATAACAAAAGTGCCAGTTTTGAAACTTTAATGAGTCGATATCTTTTTCACTATAGAAACTCTGTTCATGTAACTACAGGGGTTACACCCTCTAGTTTGGTTTTTAAGAGTAAAGTTAGAACAAGGTTAGACTTATTAAAAGAAACAAATAAGTCTGGGTTGGTAGTTAATAAGGGTAATAGAGAGGAAAGATTTGTAGAAGGAGATAGAGTTTGGTGTAGGGATTACAGAAATCCTAACAAAAAAGGTTGGGTACAAGGTATTATCGATGAGGTACTGGGGGACAAGGTGTATATGTGTCAACTGGTGAATGAGAGGTTGATATGGAAAAGACATTTGGATCAGATAGTTCTTGATAGAAGTGATGCCTGTGCAAATACCAGTGTAAATGTTGATAAGAGTTTGGATGTCGGTCTTGGGGCAGATAAATTGCAGGCTAATGTGGCTGACAATGTTTTTGTGCCGGCTTCACCGGTAAAAGAGGATATGCCGCCGGGTTGTGATGGTGGTTTGGTGGATAAAACATGTATTGCAAAAGAGGGAGATGTGGATCCACCGGTGGTGACTATGGATGTTTCTGAATCCAAAAATGTAAAATTGAATGTTAATGAACGTCCAAAAAGGACTATAAAACCTGTGGATCGTTTGAACTTGTAGAGGAGGGTATTGTAATGTATTGTAACTCGTATTTGCCCTCTGTAACTGTGATGTCTGTAGCTGTAACTGTACTGAAGAGATGTCTGCAGTTGTCACACCTGGCAACATCATATAATCTAGAATAGACGCCATTATGCCATTAATAAAGCTCATATACGTAAATTGCTGATCTGGTATCTTCTCCTGGTATTCAACTATATGAACGATTATTATATATTACTCGGGACACTCTAATGTTTATTAAATATTCAAAGAGAGAAATTTCATTTGAAGACAGTTTAATATTTATATGAATTGACTAAGTAGGTAGGTAAACTATTCTACAATTTAGGTGCTATGTGAAAGAAGTGCTTTCAAAATATTTCCTTGGGAAAATCCTCTTGTGTCGCTTTATCATTTGAAAAAGTTGAATCAAATCCCCCTTCTTCCCCCTCTAGGGGGCCGTCCATAAATGACGTCACGCTCAGAGGGGGGAGGGGGTTAATCAATTTGTGACAAGGGGGAGGGGGGGGGTTCAAAAGTCGTGACATCACATCCTCCCAATACTGAAAATCAACCAAAAATAACAAAAAAAAATTTTTTTTAAGATTTTTTATCTAAAAAAATTAATTTTAGTTGCTTCTAGGAGAATATTCTACAAAAAATTATTACCGAGAATTTTACAACTCTATGTATTAGACATATTGATCGATTGAAAGTGTGACATGTGACATAGGGGGTTTGGGGAAGTGTGACATAGGGGGGGAGGGGGCAAAAAAAAGTGTGACATCATTTATGGACCGCCCCTAGAGGAGATATATAATTTATTATCAAGGAGAGAAATTTTGTTCATGTTCCCTTGTAAAAATTACGCCTTAAAAACATTTTCTCTTAGTCGACGATTTCGATTTCCTAAATAATGTAAAATAATTGTAAGGTTTTTGCTAATAATTATTTTTAAATCGCTTTTTTGAATGGGATTTTCATGCATATCTTTTATATGTTATGATAAACATAAAAAAAACAAGAGGCGATTGCACCCACTTCTATTATATATGATTGCAGCTAGGTTCATTCAGCCTTTCTCCTATCCATACCTACCTAGGCAGTGACCCAGGACTGTAACATCGTAACATCTGCCTATCGGCAACTGGGTACCCGTACCTACCATGGGCGTCATTTAAGGGGGACAATTGACCCCCAAAGGTTTCTGCTGTTGTGTGAAAAATAGCTGCAAGTCCCTTGAAAATTCAGTAATTTACAAGCAAAATTCCCGCAGTTTTTTAAATGTGAGAAAAAACCCGGAATATTGGTAATTTTTTTTATAGAATCAGAGCCGGCCATCTTTAGGCTTAAGGTTAAAATTTTCATTTCAAGAATTCTTGTATCCAAGAGTTACTTCTTTATTTCCAACCATTCGCGATTCCAGCCCGAAGCTCTCTCTCTGGTGGTAGCTTTTGACAACTTGGCATACGGGTCAAGCCTCAATTTCCCATAGGAAACAGTGTTAAAAAAAGTGCCCGTTTCATGCTATTTATGCATTAAATTTTAAATTAAACTTGATGTCTTATAATGACTTATTAATGTCAACCATGGGCGTCATTTAGGGAGGGCGGGGGGGGGCAATTGCCCCCCCCAAGGTTTCCACTCTCAAGTGAAAAGTTGCTGAGAGTCCCTGGAAAATTTTGTAACTTCCACAAGGAGCAACAGATTTAACTCAAAACATCCCAAAAGCAGTTAAAGCACTACTTTTGAGGGTCTAATTTCAAAATTTTCTGGGGGAGAACCCCCAATCCCCCTCCTGACCTTTGATGTCTGTTATACAATTTGTCTTCCTTGAAAATTCTGCCGCTTGCAAGAAGCAGTTCCCTTTGGGAACCAAAGAGTTTGAAGCCCCTAGGAGTCTGGTTTAAAGGGGAATTTTCAAAAATTTTTACTGGGGGAGGATCTCCGCCCCCCCCTTGAAAATTTTACGTTTATTTAAAACTTTTTTCCCCTAGAAAATTCTATGCTTTACAAGGAACTGTTCTTTTTGGATGTAACCCAAAGAACCTCAAAATGAGCTGAAACACTACTTTAAAGAGGCAAATTTCAAAAAATTTTTAAATATATCGCCTCTCCGGTGCAACAATGACGCAAATGCAACTTGGTAAATATTTACCGTTCAGTAGCTTGGCAAGAAGTTAGATTGGTAGCCAAATCAAAGTCGAGCCAAGAAACAACGGTATTATTTTTGGCGATCGCCGCTAAAAAAAAGTCGCCGAAAATCATGGTTTAGCTGGCATATCGATTATCAACTTCCTTCACCGAAGTTAAGCACCTTCGGGTGCTGACAGTATTTGGGAGGGTGACCAAGTGATCAAATCACTCATCGGTGCGTTTTCTTATATATATCTTATATATATTTCTTCTTATATATATTTTCTTTCATATTTGGTTTTATTTTTTAGAAGATCTACCACTGTTATCAGAAATATGCTACTCTAAATAATGAATGAGTATATTATTAAATATGATGAGAATTTATATATTATTAAATACGGGTTTTTTTTATCGTCGATTTCAGAGGTACAATATTTACTAGGCAAATTCTCAATAAAAACTTTTTCCAATCGTTCATCGGTGCATTCTTTTGAAAATTATGCTAATAGCTAATGACAAATATTTTTTATAATGGTGCACTGGAACTATAATCAGTCTTTGAAATTAAACTCTGACGATCCGATCAGAGAACAATTTTAATTTATTAAATAAATTAATACTAAATTACGTGCGTTTTACTTTACATGTCCATTGTTTTGGATAGAACCGATAGTGGTAGTGCTGAGATTGTAGGGTTTCACGGGTTAAGCAATCCCCCAAAATATATGGATTTTAAATAAATAACGACCCTACTTTAAAATTAATACAAATTGTAGATCTCTTAAATGAAGTATTTCTAGATGCTAACTTAATTTCGCTTCCAAAAGGAATAAATAAAATAAATAAATAGTTCTTGCCCCGACGTTTACACAGAAAACACAGAATGAAAACAATAAAGCCAAGACCTAAAAAATTCCATCTGCTCGCGGGGCGTTTGAAATCTAGAATACACAGCTGCATAACCAGCACAAAAACAAAAGATTTTAAAAAAATTAAAGAGGTTAGATACAAATACTACAGAGTTTTTTTAATATTTTTTTCATCCGACACCACTGTGAGCAGTGAGGTGCGATGGTTGGTGGTTACGTTACCCTCCCAAATACTGACTGCGCCTGAAGGTGCTTAACATTAGTGATAGTGAAGAATATTAGAAGACGTGCGATACTGGTTAGGCCATGATTTAAGCGTTTAGGCATTTCAAGCCGTTTTTGGCGATTTATCTTTGCGACAATTGAAATGATCACCAAAGATTGACTCGACTTTTTCGACTTCGCGCGATATCGTGGCCAATCTAGAAGCCTTGCTGCCAAGCTCCCGTGAAGTAGAAATTTCAATTTTTACATTTGCGTCATTGTTGCACCGGAGAGGCGATATATTATGTTATACAGTATATTTTCCTTGAAAATTCTGCCACTCACAACAAGCAGTTCCCTCTGGGTGCTCCCCAACGAGGTTGCAAGGGAGATAAAACCCTAGTTTAGAGGGAAATTTTCAAAAAAAAATTCTGAGGGAGGACCTCCGGCTCCCCTTGAAACTTTGACGTTTATTTGTAACTTTTTTCTCTAGAAATTATGTGGTTTACAAGGGGCTGTTCTCTTCGGATGTAACTTAAATGTTGTAAAAATGAAGCAAAATTTAAAAATTTTTCTGGGGGTGACCCCCAGACCCCCCATTTTTACTTAGAACTTATGATGTTGAGTCACCCCCCCCCCAAAAAAAAAAACAAGTCTGGTTACGGCGTGGCTCAGCCCCACTTAAAAAAAAATCCTTGCCCCCCCCAACCAAAAACTGAAATGACGCCCCTGATGTCAACTTAAACAAGATTTCTTAAGCAAACTGAGATGTTCTTTCCTTCTCTTGTGGCAAAGGTCAAAATTCCCTTCCCAAAAAACCCGGTTTATTCCCTGTTTTTTTCCAACCTTTGCAGCACTCCTTAAAAGTCCTAGCCAAACCCATCATATGCTAACGCTAACCAACGCACTGAACCAACGTAAACAAATAATGCACAGAATAAGCAATACTACACAATCTCAAATATACAGAAAAAAAAGCAGGAATTAAAATACTCAATAACTCTGGGAAAATCCCCTAACAACTCAACTCGACTTTGTTTACGTAAACAAAAGAAACGTGCTCGCTCCGAGAGCTCACTCACTCCACCACACACTCGGTAACTGCGTTTCGCTCGCTCGCGTTGTGAAAAAAATTGTTCGATATGGAGACGGAATATAATTATATTGTCGGATGGAGAATCGAGAACTTTAGCCACTGGTGTGCGGAAGTGCACGGGGAGTGTATCAAGAGTCCCTCGCTCTCTGCCTTATATTGTGACCACATGGAACTGTACCCCAAGGGTATCAGCGGTCGAGACGAACATCTCGTGGTGCGCTTCCGGGGTGTCAGACGTGTCTTTACTGGTGACCTCTTTATCTGCTCTTCTAACGGATCCTTGCTCTGGGCTCAACGTTTTTGTGCAAAAGGAGTGGTTGTAGAACTTCTTCCCGGACCCAAGTTCGAAGACGTGCTCTCCCTAATCCGGGAGGAGAGCGAGGACTTCATCACTGTGAAATGTCGGATGAAGACAGTTGGTCTGCATCGTTATGAACAACATTTGTTTACAACCATAAATGTCTTAAAAATATCATTGAAAATAAATCCGAGGTGGATGGAAATGATGGAATTGGACGAAACAAAAGAAGTTTTCTGCATCCAATTGTCCCCAAATGACAACCTTGAAAGAATGCAGTTAAAAGCCTCTTCTAAGAACACAATGCAATTGGCGATCATGCCGACAACCGATAACAAAACCCCTTTCGCTGTGGAGATGCGTTTGACGAGAAGCGATGGCACGGTCGACGGAAAGGAAGAACTCATCTTTTGGGGCGACTGTCCTTGGACATTTCCTATTTCACTGGAGAAGGAAGAATTAGTTGGGAAAGGAATTTCCCTCTTTTTCTGTTTGAAGACCAGAGACAAGATAAACGGTCCCTTTTACATGAATTGTGCTTACAGTTGTGTCAGCATTGAGTCAAATAGCTCTCTTTGCTTTACTGAGAGAGAACCCTCAACGGATCCTGTCACTTCTGACGAGGATTATGATGACACTTCTGACGAGGATTCTGACACTTCTGACGAGGATTTGGTGCCAGTGCTCGTTAAACATTCCGCATGCCAAACTTCCAACATGCCAGACGATTCGGTGTTATCCAAAGATTCCGCATGCCAAACTTCCTACATACCAGACGATTCAGTACTAGTTTTACCCAAAGAACTTATGTGCCTCTATCAGGACCAGGACTTTTCCGACATCACCCTCAAGTGTGACAATGTCTTGTTCCCAGTCCACAGGAACATCCTGAGTGCCCTGTCCCCTGTCTTCAAGACCATGCTTTCCACTGACATGCGGGAAGCAGCATCCAGGGTAGTGGACATCGAAGACATGGAACCTTCTATGCTTGGCCTCTTGTTGACCTACCTGTACACCGGGGCCATGGGGGACCTGCAGTGTGACGGAGCCCTCAAGCTCTACTACGCGGCCGACAAGTACAAGGTCCCCACCCTCAAGAAGGAATGTTCCAAGTTCTTGTGTACCAACGTGTCCTTTTCGAACGTGTGCGTCATTCTGTCCATCGCGGACAGACACGAGGATGACCAACTAACGTCAGCTGCCCACGACTTCATTCTGAATCATTACAAAGAGGTCTTGAAATCGAAAGAATGGGAGACTTTCATGTGTGGTGAACCCTTGCTGGTCGCGAAAACCTTGACACATTTTGCTGCAAATGATCGTTTTAGAACGCACGACACCAAATAAATTTTCTTTGAAGGCCAAGTTTTTTTAAACAATTTGCTGTGGTTCTGTTTTTTTATTTTTTCAATTTATGTGATCAGTATTACTGTAAAATTGGTATCTACTTATTTGATTTTAATAACCCTTTGAAATACATACTAGTGTTTAATTTTTGGTATTATGCAGTGGCGTATATAGAAATTTATTTCGGGAGGGGCCCAAAATATCTTTAAAAAAAATTAGCTTTTAAAAAGCCTAAACCTAGAATTTCGCACTGGGGGAGAGGACTAGGGATCGACCGATGCATCGGTTTGGCCGATGCATCGGCGCCGATTGTTTAAAAAAATAGCCATCGGCCTTGGCATCGGCGGCCGATGTTAACTTGTGAAACAATCGGCCCATCGGCCGAAAAAAACATCTAAATGCCGATGTTTTTCGTAAAAAAAACGAAAAATATAAGCGCGATTCTGCTCCAAATTTAATTGGATCTGTATGTTGTAAAACGGACAATTTTGGCCAGAAGCTAATATTTTCCCATTCTTTGAATTTTGAAAGTAACTATCCTATTGAATTTCCTAACTTTAGTCCATATTATGAGATTATCGGGAGTTATTTTTATAAAGCTTTTTAGATTTTTCCCTTGAGTCAAGCCTTCCAATTGCAAGCCTTCCCAATGAAGCAAGTCAAGGGGGGGTTAAGGATTCAACCCCCCGCCCGAAATTTTGACATAAATTTTCATACTGTTTTTTTTTTCATTAGAAAATTAAATGTCTTACAATGAGCGATCCTCTCTGGGTGTATCCCAAAGGATCTCAAAATGAGTAAAAACCCTACTTTTATGGGTAAAAATTTCAAAACTTTTCTGGGGGAGAACCCCAACCACCCCTCAAAATTTTAAAACCAAACGGGTTTTCCATGAAACTTTTGTGACTTAGAAGGAGAGGTCTTCTTGGATATAACCTAAAGGGTCTAAGAATAAGTTAAAACACCACTTTTAGGGACAAAATTCCAAAATTTTTTTGCAGTAGGAACCCAAAACCCCTTCGAAATTTCACCGATTATTATACTAGTATATTGTTTCACCTTGAAAATTCTGCCGCTTATAATGAGCAGTACTCATTTTTTTAAAATTTACTTCAGAGGTGATAATTTTTAATTTACTAGAAGATTCACATATAGAAATAAAAAAATAATTCAGATTCAAAGTAAAAAAACCTATTAAATTTCAGAAGCAAAAAAAATTTTCCTTTCCGGTTCTAAGACTGATTTTATCTTTTCTGACGAAAAGTAAAAGTTTCAAATTTTTTAATGCAATTTTTGCCATCGGCCTTTAACATCGGCATCGGCAATCGGCCATTTAAGGACCATCGGCCATCGGCCTGCCGATGGAATTTTTCAAACAATCGGCATCGGCCCATCGGCCAAAAAAATGCCATCGGTCGATCCCTAGAGAGGACCCAAAAATATTCCTAAGCCCCCCATGCATATTTAATAGATTCAATGTAGTTTTTTAATATTTTCCAGGCATGATTTGCATCTTGATGAAGTGAATATTGAAAAATTGTGAATAATAGAGTTCCAAGCACAAAAGGGGGGGTCTGGGGGTCCTCCCCCAGAAAATTTTTGGAAATTTGACCCTAAAAAAACAGGATTTTAACCCATTTTAGGACACCTAGTCAGAATTTCGGGGGGGGGGGGGCCCGGGCCCCGTCGCCCCCCCCCCTTATATACGCCACTGGTATTATGTTACAATCGGGTGCCACTCTTCTTGAAACTTTATGTTGCTACTCTTGGAGCCATAACTGACTATCTGGTATACTAGCCTACTCGATAGAAAATAAATTCTTGCCCTAGTTAGCTGCGCCAAAACAAAAATGGCACCCGGTTTCCTTTCCTACGTATTTTCCAAATTTGATTTTTAAATTGTGAAATATTTTATAAATCTGATCTGTAGAAATTTTAAATTTTGTTTGTATTGAATAATGTTAACTTAAATTTTCATTGATATTTTCTCAAAATATGGATGAAGTTATTCATTGATAATTTTCATTCTCTAGTTCTGTTATTATACGAGTATCATAATATAACTGTCTCAATAAATTGATAAATTTTATAAATATTTGACAAAATTTAATTTACTACAGATTTTTAAAATCATTTAAGTTTCTGCATTAAGAAAATAAACGACATGTTTTATTATTTTAATTATGATTTTAAGGGGAGAATTTACTATTCTAATACCTCGTAAATAAGACTAATCAATATAATAATAATCTTAAGTAACAAAGATGAAGAAATTAAAAATTGCTAGGAAGCTAGGGAAAAAATTTGTGTGGAGATGCGCATTTTATTAATTATGCCTGCGTAATTTGGGCAAAGTGATAAATACTCATTGATAAATGCCATTGAATTTATCACATTGCCCGCCTCAACTGCGGGCATTATTAATAGTGCTCGTTTATCACTTTGACCGTAACAAATTGACCGTAAATTTTGAAATTTGAACCTCAAAACAGTGTTTTAAGTCCTTTTGAGACTTTTTGAAGTCTTTCTTTCGACTTTTCTCCATGACAAGTTTTTAAATGTTCCACGGACCGAAACAAATGGAGAGGCAGGCTGGAGGTTGCCCATATGTGGTCTAACTCTAAACAAAGCATTGAATAATAGATTTGTTACTTAACTGAATCTAACTACTCAAAACTTCTGGGTGGGGGTTGAGATTTTGGTTATCTGAAAAGAGCGTTAACTCCGTCTTTCCACTGCTTGTGTTTTCTTTCTCTTCTTTTTTTTTGCGGAAAAAAATTCCACCGTCAAAAATTTGCCGCCGTAGGCTTCAGCCTAGCTAGCCTATTTAGAAATCCGCTACTGAATGAAACAATGACATTTATTAGGATTTGTTAGTTTATAATTTGCTCATCGGGATTCAAATGAAGGAAGAAAGCAGGGTTCCCCCTGGTCAGGGAATACCTGAAAAAGTCAGGAAATTTTAATTTCCCCTAAAACAGTGGTCTGTCCAGGGCAGTTTTACTACCGTTTATAGGTACTTTCACAAAGTCAGTTTTAGAATAAAGGTACCTTCACATAATACATTTTTGAAAGAGAGTTCCCTATTAAGCTATATTCTCTCAATTAAATTTTTATCCATTCTAGACTAAATTTTATTTTTAATGTTTACTAAATTGTGTCCTTGTTTTTGTTATTTTGTACTTAAATTTTCACAAATTTCAAAAAAATTTTTCACAAATTAGCCCTAAATTTTCACAAAATAGGTACCCCTCTTAAAAAATCCTAGACAGACCACTGCCCTAAAAAGTCAGGGAAAATTGCTCATTTTGGCCAAAAACCTGGAAAATCATACAGAATACCTGAAAAATGAACTATTTTTAATGTTTGGGTGTCAATTCTGGCTTTAGAAAGTGGAAAAAGTAGACCATTTATTGAAAATAGTATATGTTCATAAGAGCAAGAAATATCTGAAAAATGCTGTAAATAGCCTGGAAAAGTCAGGGAATTTTATTTCTGAAATATTGAGTGGGAACCCTGCAAAAGGAATTGCCATTACCCTAAATCCAACTAACTAAACTGGTAGATCGTGTACTGCAAGAATACCAACTTAAATGTACATTAAGTAAACAAAACTAAAAATGTTTAAAAACTTAGAATTTCCTTATTTGTACAGTAGGCAGTAGGTACTCTAGGGTTAGCAGGGCGCAAGCTTCGAGCTCATGCTATATTGCCAAAAATAATCAAATATCAAAATTTAACACTATTTACATCATGGGCGTAGCCAGGTTTCATGTTGGGGGGGGGCAAGGATACTTACCTTTGCTCTTGATCTTGCGAATACTAGTGACTAGGGGTTGACTCAACATTATTTCCCAGGTACCCCCATACCCCATGGTGAGTACTTTTACATGCTAAATTTTAGGGTACTTAAACAAAGGATTTGAACTTTAGCACACCTAAAGTAAAAATACGGGTAATGAATGTGAGCTAGAAAAATGGAGGGTCTCGGGGTCCTCCTCCAGAAATTTTTCTAAAATTCGCCCCTAAAGTAGTGTTTTAGCTCATTTTGAGACTCTTTGGGCTGAACAGAACCACTTCTTGTAAGCCACACAATTTTCAAGGAAAATTATGTACTATTGCTTTATATACACTATTGCTTTAATAAAGTTTTTTAAAAAAATTAACAAACTGAGAACTTAGGGGGGGGGCAGCTGCCCCTCCCTGGCTACGCCCATGATTTACATATATCTGAACTGAGTTTTTTTTTAAATCTTTGTAATATTTTCATGTGTAAATAATGAAAAATTGACAATATATTAGACCAATTGGAGAGATTTGTGCCTGTCTAAATCCTAAAGTACCATATAGTAAGTCAAGAACAAGATTAATATTTAGTATTTTATACAGGGTTGGAAAAAAACATGTTTTTTTCTAAAAAAAAAAAAAAACAAGAAACGTGTTTTTTTTTGTTTGAAACATTTTATTTGTTTTCTTTTAACCCTCGACACAGAAATTCTAAAAAAACCCCATGATTTCAAAAAAATTAAATTAAGTTTTTAAAATTGAAAATGGATTAACAAAGCTACCCCTGACATCAGATGGGATCTTGAACTTTTTAGCACCTGTTTCTTGGAGCTTGGCCGAAGTAAAATGATTGTTTTGGAAATATGTTACTATGTCAACAACTTCAGATTTAACATAAGAAATGATGTCAATATATTTTGCTAAATGGTTTAAGATACGAGCTGAACATTTATAAGTTATTATATGCATATTCCTTTCAGTCTTTTTCAGTTCATTGCATATTTTGACGACATTAACAGCATTGATTGTTTAAAATATTAAAATAAAACAAAGAACGAGTCAATTATAAAAAAATATGATTTTCAAACAAGTTTATTTGTATTTTTTATTAAATAACTTTCTAGAAAAAATCAAATTAAACAGTTAAAAGTAAATACTAAGTTTTATACACTAATGCCATCTGTTCCTAGAAAAAAGTACATGTGTTTTAAACAATGTTTTTTTTTTTTTTTTTTTGCTTTGTTTTAAACGTGTTTAAAACAAACAAAGTGTTTTAAACGTAACAACCCTGATTTTATATCAATTGGGAAGGTTGAAAAGAATTCAAATTTTGTTTATTTCTATTGTTCAACTTTTGCCCTTCATTATAAAAAGCTTGATGATGCTGGTTTTTTAATGAAATTTTGTATACATTTAATAAAACACTAATGGCTCTGGGTTTTTAGCTTAACCAGGTTTTTTAAAAATTGGGTAAAATATCATCATAAAATCAGCAAAATCAAGTCTTTTGACATTGCAAATCTCTCACAATATAATATATTGAAAGAAAAAACTCAGATTATCACAAGAAATATTGGGCAAGGTAGTAAATGAAAAGGGCAAAAATTCAACAATAAAATAAACAAAATTTTGTAATTTTTAACCGTTAGTGAAATTAAAAATGTGATAAAACCTTTAGTTTATTCCCAAGTAGAGATGTGAGTCGAGAATATTCTCCAGGGGCGAGAATTTTGAGAATAATCGAGAATATTCTATTTTTTGATTGATAAATGTAAAAATGTTTGATGACATGAAATGGTCATGTATTAAAAGTCATCCTACAGTTCAGAGAATATTCTCTGAACTGTAATAATTTCATTATTTCGTAAGATTTTTTTTTAAATAAGCAAATTTATTTAATACAAAATAAAATATTTTTTTAAATATTAAAAGTTTTACTGGAAGAAAATACTCATGCAATTAAAAGAAGGAATCTAAATTCTTTTCAAAGGTAATACCAATAGTTGTCAAACTGAAGGACCTTTAAAACCTGACATTTAGCTGAAATTTTGATAGAACTTTGTAAAATTAGGAAAATTTATCGTGAGAATATTCTCAAACAACTCTAAATTACTGAATATTATCAGATGCAGTTTAATTTACTTTCTACTTAAAAATTATTTATGAATGGTTTGTCTTAAAATTTTTGTTAGCATAATTTTAATATTTTCCTTTATGAGAATATTCTCAAAGTTACAATTAAATTTATATCTTACTTATCTTTGTGATTGTAACAAGGATTTATTACCGTATGTCGTAAAAAAGTTATAAATTCTTTGTTATTGCCCAAAGTTACAGCATTAAGAACGTTTTTTTAATTAATTAAAATGTTAGTTATGAATTTTGCAATTAAAGTTTCTCTTTACTCTTAAATTAATAAAACTACACTTAAATTCCTTCCAGCTGCAAAATCCTACTGTATTAAGTAATTAACATAATGAAGCCCCAAAAAAACCAAAAAAGCCCCAACACAAGTTTTTTCAAAATCTGGTTTGTGGGCAGGATGGGGATTTCTAATAACACGATCCTCCACAGCGAACTGTGTCACCGTGTTCACAGCGCGCGAGTAAAGGTTCACTACTCTTAAGAGTGTCCCATTCTTTGGAGCCCAAAACAGCCATGTAGTTGTCCAAAATGAAGTTGTGCGACACGGCAGTTAGCTCCTCGTCTTGGTGTTTGTCTGCAAAGGACAAGATGTCGCACACGTTCGAAATGGAGACGTTGGAACACAAGAACTTGACACATTCCTTCTTGAGGGAGGGGACCTGGTACTTGTCGGCCGCGTAGTAGAGCTTGAGAGCTCTGTCACACTGCAGGTCCTCCACCCCTCCAGTGTAAAGGTAGCTCAAGAAGCGGGAGAGGGGTCCAGGTCTTCGATGTCCACTTTGCCGGACGCTGTCTCTGCCGTGTCAGTGGCAAACATTGTCTTGAAGACAGGGGACCGGGCACTCAGAATGACCTTGTGGACAGGGAACGAGACATTGTCACAATTGAGTTGGAAGTCGGAAAATTCCTGGTGTAGATAGACGCACATAAGATCTTTTTGAAGTTCTGCCAATGAATCCTCGTCAGAATCCGTGGATGGGTCTCTCTTAGAAAAGCAGAGAGTGTTATTTGGCTCAATGCTGATACTGCTGTAATCACAGTTAAAGTAAGCTGGACTCTTCAGGAAGTATCTGGTCTTGAAGAACAAAAACAGTGAAATTCCTTTCTCGACGAACACGTTCTTCTCCAGTGGATCGGTAAACGTCCAAGCACTGTCGTCACGAAACACGCGTTCTTTCATTACACGGTTGTCGGTGGTGTCTTGGCTTCCCTTCAAACTCACATACACCCCGACAGCGAAAGGGTAATCGCTATCGGCTTTTGTTGTTGGCCTCATGTCAAACTGTACTGCGTTGTTCTTAACGGAGGCACGTAACCACATTCCTTTAAGGTTCTTATTATTCAGACATAATTGAATGAAGGAAATGTTTCTTGTTCCATCCTTATTCATCTTTTCAATCCAACTTGGGTTTATTTTCACCAATATTTTCAAAACATTTATGTTTGAACACATTCTTTGGTCCTGACAGAGCGAATCCTTAATCCGACATATCAGAGTGATTGAGTCCTCGCCCACCCTCCGGATACGGGAGAGCAAGTCTTCCAACTTGGGTCCGGGAGCAAGTTTCAGATCTTTGCCACAGCCCGGCATCGCACATAGCACCGGTTGCTCCCAGAGCAAGGCTCCGTTAGAACAGTAGACGGAGAGGTGACCAGAAAAGGGACGTGTAACACCACAGAAGAGCACCACTAGATGTTCGTCTCGACCGCCGATTCCCTTCGGATGCAGTTTCAGGGAGGAACCGTATCCGTTATGCAACTCGGGACTCTCGATGCTTTCACCGTGCACTTCCGCACACCAGTGGCTCAAATTCTCGATTCTCCATTGAACGACGAACCCTTTTCCCTTCTCCATAGCGAAGAACAGTTTCTTTTCCACTTTTGAAATGCGAACGTGCTTTTTATTGAAGTGTTCGATTACACTTAAGGATTAGTGTTTAGATAAATAGCGAGTCCTCTCGGCCGGCGCCCGGCGCACGCTTCTTTTGTTTTGTTTTGTTTGCGTTGTATGTAGACAAAATTGAGTTGAGTTGTTAGTCGATTTGTTATGGCGGCTTTACACCACGCGGTTTGCTGCAAAAGCGACAGTTTTCGATAGGTTTGCGACAACAGGAAGCCACGAAAACTGTCCGTTTTGCAGCAAATCGCGCAAACATGCACAGAATAAGCAATACACCATCTCAAATATACAGAAAAAAAAGCAGGAATTAAAATACTCAATAACCATGTTCAAGTCGATTAACAACTCAACTCATCTTTGTCTAAAATGTAAACAAAAAAAGCGTGCGCCGATAGGACTCACTATTTAGCTAAAAACTAATCCACCCTAAGTGTAATTAAACACTTCAACAAAAGCACATTCACGTTTCAAAAGACAAGAAGCTGTTCTTCGCTATGGAGATGGAAGAAGGCGGGATCGTCGTTCAATGGAGGATCGAGAACTTTAGCCACTGGTGCAAGGAAGTGCACGGTAAGAGAATCCAGAGTCCCCCTTTCTATTATTATTGTTCCAACATGGAACTGTACCCGAAGGGTACTAATGGGACCGAAGAACATCTAGTAGTTCGCTTCTGTGGTATCAGTTCTTCTTTTTCTGGGGACCTCTCTGTCTACTGTTCTGACGGAGACCTGCTCTGCTCCAAGCAACCAGTGTATGCAAAATGGAACGGAACACTAAAACTTCCTCCCGGTCCCAAGTTCAAAGACGTGCTCTCCCAAATCCGAGACGGCGAGGACTTCATCACTCTGAGATTGCGGATAAATAATTGGGTTTATGTTGAAAAGCGCATTTGTACATCCATAAATGTTTTTAAAATAGCATTGAAAATAAATCCGAGTTGGATTGAGAAGATGATCATAGATGGAACGAAAAACGTTTTAATTCAATTATCTCCTAATGGGGACACTAAAGGAATATGCTTATCTGCCTGCTGTAAGAACAATGCAGTACAATTTAGGGTGAAGCCAACAATAACCACTAAAGATTACCCATTCACTGTTGGGATGTGTGCGAGTTTGACGGGGAGCCACGAGACCGCTGACAGCCGTGTAATGAAAGAGCGCGTGTTTCGCGACGACAGTCCTTGGACGTTCCCCGATTCATTGGAGAAGAACGAACTAGTTGAGAAAGGAATTTCCCTGTTTTTGTGTTTGAAAACCAGATACTTCCTGAAGAGTCCTGTTTACGTTAACTGTGATCACATCAGTGTCGGCATTGAGTCAAATAACACCCTCTGCTTTTCTGAGAAAAAAAATCCCACAGATCCGGTCACTTCTAACAAGACTGAGAATTCGGTGTCAGTGTTCACTAAAGATTCGGGATGCCAAACTTCCGACGTACCAGACGATTCAGTACTGGCGTTATCCAAAGAACTCATGTGCCTCTATCTAGACAAGGAGTTTTCCGACTTCCAACTCAAGTGCGACAATGTATCTTTCCCTGTCCACAAGGTCATCCTGAGTGTGCGGTCCCCTGTCTTCAAGGCCATTCTTTCCAGCGACATGAAAGAAGCAGCGTCCATGGACATCAAAGACCTGGACCCCTCAACCCTAGCCCAATTCTTGAGCTACCTGTACACCAGGTCCATGGAGGATGTGCAGTGTGACAGTGCCCTCAAGCTCTATTACGTTGCCAGCAAGTACCAGGTCCCCTCCCTCAAGAAGAAATGTGCAGACTTCCTGTGTGCCAATGTGTCCTTTTCGAACGTGTGTGACATTTTGTCGCTTGCTTGCAAACACCAGGACGAAGAACTTACTGCCGTGTCGCACAATTTCATTTTAGATAACTTTACCGTAGTTTTGGGCTCTAAAGAATGGGTGAATCTTAAGAGGAGCGAACCTTTACTTGTTGCCGACACTCTGACGCTTTTTGCTGTGGAGGATCTTGTTGGTAGAAAACAAAATCCTCAGCAGGGTTTAAACCTGAGGCACACACACCTAAAAATCCCTGGTTTAGAGTTAAACACCCGGCCATAAGTGGTTATTTTTTCAAATGTGCTAAATTTCATTAAAAAACCAGTATCATCAAGCAGGGTGGCTACAAAACCTGGAAATCAGGGATTTCAGGGAATTTTATTACTTTGGAAAAATCAGGGAAAAGTCATGGAAATTCTTATAAAATAGTCAAAATCAGGGAAATTTCTTAAATTTGTACTAACATTTTTCTTCCTCCGAAACCATATGAATATTTTTTACTTTTCTAATCTCAATCGAGAACATATGCTGTGACACATGCTATGTTTAAACTCGAGCATTTTAATTTTAAATAGCAAGTAGGGATTTTTTAAAATGTATCTTGTACACTCATAATGGTTTTAATTACAGAGAAATCCAGAGAATTAATAAAATTAGCTCCCGTAAATCAGGGAAATGCTGTAAGCTTAGTCAGGGAATTTTTTTTCTTAGTTTCTGTAGCCACCCTGTCAAGTCAAGTATACTAAAGCAAATCGCTCACAATATAATATTTGAGGAGATATTTTTCAAAAAATTCAGAGTATAGGTATCAGAAAATAATATTAGCCAAGGTAAATAAAGGGCTAAAATTCAACAATAGAGATAAACAAAATTTGAATTCTTTTCATCCTCTCCAATTGGTATAATAAAATGTACTAAATATTAATCATATAGATGTGTTTTTGACTTACTATACGGTAGTACTTTAAGATTTAGCCGGGCGCAAATTATTAATTTTTCCTTATTTACATATTAAAATATTACAAAATTTAAAAAAAAAACACTTAGTTTAGTTATGTAAATAATAGTGTTTTATTTTGATATCTGATTACTTTTGGCAGTATAGCATGAGCTGGAAGTTTGCGCCCTGCTAATCCTAGAGTGCCTACTGTACATGTAAGGATTTTCTTTTAATTAGTTTTTAAATTATTTTGTTTTTGTTTATACTTAATATACATAAGTTGGTATTCTTGCAGTGTGTGTTCTACCACTGTTTTGTTAGCTGGATTTAGGGTAAATGGCGACAATGCAACTGATGGTTTTTGAATCCTAATGAGCTCATAAGCTAACTAAAAACTAACAAATCCTAATTAACTATAATAGTCCTCACAAGTTAACTATTCTTAATTAGCTTACTAAACTGATTGATTGCATACTGCAGGAATACCAATTTTTTTTTAAATGATAAATTTAAACAGAAAAACCCAACATACTTCTCTTTGCACAGTAACTAACATGCATTCTTTATGGTCGTAAAAAATGTTATGAATACTTTATTACCCAAAGTAATGATATATTAAAGATATGTATTTTATTTTAATTAATTAAAATATTTTTTTGCAATTAAAGTTTACCTTTACTCTTAAATTAATATCTTAAATATTATGAAACTAAACACCTAAATTCCTTCCTGATGCAAAAGTCTGCTGTAATAAGTAAATAAACCCAATAAAACCCACCTAGGTTGGGTTTAAAAAAAAAACGAATTTTATCAAACCCTGATCCTCACTAAAGCATTTTGGCGTTGGGGCTATCCATAAATGATGTCACACTTTTTTCAATGTTTTTGACCCCATCCCTCCCCTATGTCCTAAAGTGTCACACTTCATTATATCCCCTCCCTCCTTTGTCATGCTCTGCTACCAATATACCTTCAATACCTAATAATTTCAAAGTAAATATTTTGTAAAATTAAAAAAAAAAACATGTAAGTAATTGAGATTTTTTCGATGCTTTTGAGCAGTGTGTTATGTTTTTTTATTTTTGCTTCAAATTATGAACACAATATTTACTATCCATTTGGCACAAAATGATTAAAATCCTCAGTCTTTTTTTGTACATACCCTTTAATAATAATATTTAATTACGTAGGTAAATTTAGAAATTAATTTTGATAAAAAAAAACTAACTTGGCTTTAAACAAGAAATGAATTATTTCTTAATTAGCAAATTAATTTTTAAATTATTTTAATTTTAAGATACAGGGTGACCCAAAAAAGACTGACACGTTTTAAAAAATTTTAATTAAAAAACTAATGGATGGCCCCTCTAAGCCGATTTTTGACCCCCCGCGTTCCTCAAAAGTAGTTTTACCATGTTAATGTATGGGGAAAATATCTCAATTTTTCATTTTTTTTAATTTAACAAGCCTGAACGCTGACAGTATTGAGTTTAAACCTATATATCACCTTTGGGTATCAATGTCCCAATATAACCTATTGAAAAAAACATTCAATGGGGGGAAGTTCCCCAAGGGTTATAAGGGCACTGCTAATATGCAATGTATATAGGAAATCAGTTAATTGAAGTGGGTGGAGGAAAAAAAAATGAGCTCAAATTTAACTTACATTCATTTTTTACCACGTTTTTATTAGGTCGCTTTGTTGTCTGTCTGTTCGGGTGGAATTTAGAAATCGATTTTGAACTAACTTCCCGAAGAGGTAGAGACTTGAAATTTTGAACACAGTTCAGATCTGGATGACAATGCGATATTATCGCGTTGTTTCGGTTTCCTTTGCTTCCCCTGAACCCCCAGGGGGGCTTTAGGGTGGAATTTAGAAATCGATTTTGAACTAACTTCCCGATGAGGTGCACACTTGAAATTTGGAACACAGTTCAGATCTGGTTGACAATGCGATATTATCTCGTTGTTTTGGTTAAATTGGCTTCCCCTGAACCCCCAGGGGGGCTTATTTAGAAATCGATTTTCCCGATCAGGTAGAGACTTGAAATTTGGAACACAGTTCAGATCTGGTTGACAATGCGATATTGATATTATAATAATTTATTAAATAAAAAAAAAACTTTTTAAAAACCATGTTTTTAAAATGCACTAAAAAGTATAAAGTAATTTGCTTCTAACTCCTTGTAAAACGAAAAACGTGGGGCTCATGCAATAATATTTACAGCTACTACTCTATTGGCCACTCTATTTACTAATTTTAACTTCATTTATTGTTCACCAAAAACAGTGGCTTATCTACACAAAAGTAATGCTATTATTAGAGAAAAAAAAGAAACTAAGATAAAGATAGTGTAATCCAAAGAAACAGGGCCTGGCCATCAAAAATAACAATAAAATAGCTAAGTTCTATAGAAGTTGAATTGCGTACTCGCCAATAAACGACATTGGCAAAACCAAATTTTGCCCAGGCCCAGTTTCATTGGATTCACATCAAAAGATATTCAAATAAGATAACATAGTAATTTAATAATGACATTTATTAGAGAAATTTTTAATACGTGTTTACACTTTTAAAAATCAAGTTGCGTTATCGTTATGTTGAAATACAAAACGTTCAGCTTTTAATTAGAAAAATAATATTAAACAAAATTTCAAGTATAGTTAAAGTTACAGAAATATATTAAGAATACCTTAAAAGGGCAACAATTTCCACATTATGTTTAAACTTCAAATTACTCAGTGATAGCAAAGAGTTCATAGAGGTTGTTTCATAACCTCAAGGGGAGGTAGGGTATTGGTACGGGGTCGCAAGTGGGGTTTAAGGGGTGAAAATCACAAGGTAACATTAGCAATAAAACCTCGCATAACTGGGCAGAAAGAGATACAATGGTTTTGCTAATGTTACCCTGTGATTTTCACCCCTTAAACCCCACTTGCGACCCCCTAACCTACCCCTACCTCCCCTTGAGGTTATGAAACAACCTCTAGAAGTAAAATCTACCATGCATTGGTACTAAGGTGGTAAAAGCCACAGAAAGTTGTGTAAATGTTCACTCTCCATAAAATTCTTAATAACATGGATCAAAACAAGAAAGAATATTACAAATAAAAAAAGGAAATAGTTACCTAATGTAACTAAGTATTACACATAATTTTACCAAAAATTTCACTCTTTACCTTCGTATTTATAGTAGGGTAATTCCATGCGTGTGTCCCACCACAAATAAGCTAAATGTGAAACTTAAAACCACAACTGAAGGATTATTAATTGATTAAATTACATCTATATTTGGTTTTCCTTTTGTTGATGGTAGGTTTACACATATACAAGGTACCGAATTTCATTCATTTTAGAATAGAAATCTGTGTAAGAGTTTCCACAGCCAGTAGAGGTTCACTCTTCATAAAATCCTTCCATTCTTTTGATATCAACAAGTCACTATAGTTGACCAACATAAAATTTTGCGACACAGTCATGAGACGGTCATCAATGTGTCGGTTTGCAAGCGACAAAATGTCGCACACGTTCGAAATTGAAACAATTGAACTGAAGAAGTCTGCGCAATCCTTCTTGAGGGAGAGGACCTGGTACTTGTCTGCCGCATAGTACAGCTTCAGGGCACTCTCCCACTGGAGTTGCCCCACGGCCCCGGTGTACAGGTAGGTCAGGAATAGTCCTAGGGTGTCGGGGTCAAGGTCAACTATATCCACTGTGCCCGACGCTGCTTCTTTCATGTTGCTGGAAAGCATGGCCTTGAAGACGGGGGATCGGGTACTCAGGATGTTCCTGTGAACCGGGAACGAGACATCCCCACACCGGAATTCCAGGTCAGAAAAGTCCCGGTCCTTGTAAAGGCACATCAAGTCTTTAGTGAGCACATCCACTGCATTTTCTTGAT
Source organism: Tetragnatha montana (assembly GCA_963680715.1). Lineage (NCBI taxonomy): Eukaryota > Metazoa > Arthropoda > Arachnida > Araneae > Tetragnathidae > Tetragnatha > Tetragnatha montana. Next base: position 5,647,373 of record OY796678.1, on the reverse strand, counting down.
CGTTAGAGGCCCTCTCATGGCCATTTCGCACAAGCTTGACTCTTGTGGTACACAAGCACAATTTTCGTAGATTGTGGCTTACTTTGCCGGAAATCACTCTCAGATGCAAAATTACGCAGCTCAACCTTTCAGACATGTCTTTCTCCGACAGGGAATCCGACACTTTCCACGATTCGCATCCATGAAACACATGCTCGTTTTTCTCGTGCCCCACAAGAGATCCTTCCTTGCTGATGAAGCTCAAACGAGTTTTCACCGAAAACGTAACTTCTTCAACAAGATGTAAAAACAATTCGAATTTTCCATCAACACGGCCAGAGTATAAATAAAGTGGAATATCTTGGTTGTCGTGGGTATATTCGATAAACGAATGCTCTTCATCATGTTCTTCTTTGCCATTAATTTCTAAGGTTAAGTCGTAAGCATGTAAAACCGAACACGCATAGTATTCCTTGTGCACAAAACTCTGTACCTGGAACCGCAGATTTAGGTGATCAGACCCGTTTTCTTTGATTTGGGCGACCACCTGCTCAAACTTGGGTCCGTCTTTGTAAAGTACGAGATCACTTCCGCTTGCTATCAAATCCACGTGTAGCACGCAAAGCGTCGATCCGTCCGAGCCGATGAAAGATAATACACCAGAAATGTCCTTGAATCGGTTGCTAATCGATAATCGAACGGCCACGTGTTCGTCTTGTCCGCTAGTACCTTTAGGATACAGTGCCATGTTGAGGTCAAACACCGAAAAAAGCATCGCGTCAGCATCGAGGCTTTTGCCGTGAACGTCCGCATTCCAGCAACTGAAGTTCTCGATTTTCCAACACACACTTTCGCCTTCCATGATAATCGCTTAGCTCACGAATGAAGAACCCAATGCAAAACAACCAAAACAGCGTGGCGACGATGATAAAATTTCACAAAACAACAAACTACAAACCTTTTGACGTCACGAGAGAATCGGTTGCCAGATCGTTGAAAGCTATGTTAGAAGGATACAGAATAAGAATAGCACAGAACGATCACTGGGCGGGACTTACGCACGTGGCGGCCTCAGGTGGATGACACGGAACTAAGCAGGGGACGGTTCCGGAAATCCGGGTTTTATCGAAATTTTCGAGCTCAACAAGAAAACAAAAAGATAAGGTCCAATTAAAAATTAAGTGCATTGCTGCAGCATGAACGACTTCCTTTAAGAAAAATCCACATTCCCACAATCAGTTCCTAGTGCAATTACATAGTAGCAGGGATAAGATTGGCGAAAAAGCAAGAAGTTTAAAAACTGCGCGAACGACATTTGACCTCTTAAATTGAGAACAAATCGAAAAACTAATAGTAATTAGTTAACATTAATTTCAACAATAAATTCTTACATTTTAAAATTAAAAGTTTAATGTGTTAAGCTGTTATATTAAATTGGCTTAAATATGAAAATTTATCATATAAAAGAGAACATAAACTTGAATTTAGAAAAATGAAATTCCCAGTGAAAAATTTTAGTTCATAACCTGATTTTTTTTAAAAGTAAAAAGGCGGAAATTTAATTGATAATTTCAAAAAAGTATGAAAATCCTACCAAAGGCTGAAAAATCTCTTCCAGTAAACTAAGTCAACATATAATTTGTTCTCAATTTAAAAGTTTTTTTTTTATGCAGGGAATGTTTGATTCCATTCATAATCACTTACTCTATTGATACTGCATTAATGACTCAGTTTTATAATACTTTTGAAACATATTTGTCTTAGGTCTTTCTATTTCTCACTTGTATAGTGAACTCAGCAGAAATGTAATTTTTTAAATGTCAATTTAAGTAGTTTTTAAAACTTTTCTCCCGCTGAAAAAGGGAAAAAGTGCATCAACTTTTTTCAACTGTAAAATATTTGTGAAAGTACTTATATTTGTTTCGATGATTAATTTCTAAATAGAATCCTGATTTTTCAGTAATAATTTGGTGGTTATACCTCGAAAATTCCATCACTTATACAGTTTTTTTTTCTCGATTTCCTGAAAACTCTGTTTATGGACTTCGTCCCTTTTTTTAAACTGACGATTCAATTATACAGGATTTTTTTATTTCTCGCCTTCCAGAAAAAAAATTTAAGAGTTATCAAAATAAAAAGTTTGGTCAGTTTCTAAATTCGGTAGGATTGAATAAATACCTTCTATTTAAATAATCCTATTTAATACTCACTAAATCTTAAAAATACAAGTTAATTAATACAGTGCATGTAATTCAATAATTAATAAAGAAAAAAATAGATAATTAATTAGTTTACTTAAATTTTTCCCTTATATTTTGGACCGTCACCAGAAGTCTATAGAAGGTAAATGTTTTTTCAAACTGTCATGTCAGACACTTAAGAAAAATAAATTATGACTACCCCTTTGCTCAAAATAAATTGTGAACTTTCTTAGGAATAGTTATAATTTCTTTTAAGTGCCTGATTTGATAATTTGAATAAACATTTACCTTTTAGACTTCTGGTGACGGTCCGAAAACTAAGGCAAAAAATTTCATTAAAGCGCCATCTATGAAGAAGCAAATGAACTAACTACTTTTTCGTTTAAAAAAATTCTCCTTCTTTCAATTTTTCTTTTTGCCAATAGTTTTGTCTGTAGATACTTCAAATTCTCAAAATCTTGAGTCTTATTGAAGTCAAATGCTTTATATGACTTTTCATAGTTGCCCCTGTTCCTTTCCCCTTCTTGGCCCTTTTTTTTTTTTTAGCTCAGGGGCCACTATTTCAGATTCCTCAAAATTTTTAAACTTTTTCGTTCATCAAGCACTTGTTCTGATCAAAAATAAGTTATTAAGGGTCAAAATAGGGGTCTGTTGGGATTTCGAACCAGACCCCTATTTTTTACCGCAAAACGAAGTATAAGATAAGTATAATAAGTTCCATAAAAAAAAATTCCATATCCTTTACTTCAAAAGCACGCAAACCAGAGATATTTTTAACTTCTCTGAGAGAGTACATATTTCACTCCTTGAAAATCGGAAATACTCTTTAAAAAACTAGCCTGGAGTATTTCCACTCTTTGAATTTTTCACAAAGGTTTATCTTAAAAAATGCACCGCGTGGCCCCACCGAAACCAACGAATAATATTTTTCTACTAAAAACACCAACTGATCTCAGCGGAGACATTTTCGCCCGACTTCTGGCCAAAGCCAAATGCCAAAAAGCCACGGCACCCTAATTATCATACTTTTTAATTGTGTTTTCATACAGCCATAGTACTTTTTTTATTCTTTGTTCTGATGCTTTGAGAATTTGATTGCGGTTTTCGTATTTCTGTATATGTAGTTCATGCTCTTTCCGTATTTCATTCCTCATAATTCAATTTCACTCCTCCTAAAAAAGTCAGGGAGTATTTTTACTCCTCCAAAAAAATCCTAGGAGTACGTAACACTGACGCAAACAGTACTTCGATATTGTATTTAATAATGATGTAAGAAAGATAATTTTTGGATATAATTTTTTTCTACAATACCCCCGGAGGCAGTGGCGGATCCAGGGGGGGGGCTGGGGGTTGAGTTTTGAAGATATAGAGATAAAATTTTTTGTGTCTTATTCAGGAAATAATAAATTAAAATTTGCTAATTGGAAATTTTCAACTACGGGGAGGTATATGGAAGGAATATGTATGTAATGTAATGTATGGAGTAGAGATGTGAGTCGAGAATATTCTCCGGAGAATATTCTCGGAGAACGAGAATATTCTCCAGGAGCGAGAATTTTGAGAATAATCGAGAATATTCTATTTTTTGATTGATAAATGGAAATAAATGTAAAAATTTTTGACAATATGAAATGGTCATGTTGTATTAGTGTTAGAAACCTGAAAATAATAACAAATTCAATGAAACTTACCATTTAAAAGTCACCCTACAGTTCAGAGAATATTCTCTGAACTGTAATTTCATTATTTCGCAAAATTTTTTTAAATAACTTAATTTTATTTAATAGAATATAAAATATTTTTTAAAATGTTAGAAGAAGCAAGTTTTACTGGGAGAAAATACTCATACAATTAAAAGAGGAGTCTAAATTATTTTTATATAGTTGTTAAAAGCAAATGTAATAATACCAATAGTTGTCAAACTGAAGGACCTTTTGAACCTGACATTTAGTTAATTTTGATAGAACTTGGTAAAATTAGGAGACGTGAATATTCTTAAAAGAAGGAATATCACATTAGAATTATATGTAATATTATCTGTAATAATTACTTTACCTATCAAACATGTTGTCTTATCAATTAAGTAGTGATTTTAAAATATTTTTCAATTTAATTTGGCTTTCTTTTATTTATGATAACTTCTCAATGTAAAACCTTTAATATTCTTCTAATTGGAAGTTGATATATCCCTTAAAAAAATTTTTTTTCCAAAAAAAAAATTAAAAATTTAGTATTTAGTAGCTTCTAGGAGAATATTCTCGAAAATTCTCCTCTTGGAGAATATTCTCGAGAATATTCCCGAGAATATTCTCCAAAAGATTATTACCGAGAATTTTACATCTCTAGGGAGGAAGTATGTGTACTGAAGTATGTGTGGGAAGATACTTAAGGAATAGAAAAAGGTCGAAAATTTACAAGTTTCTTTGATTTTTTCATTAACATGGTCTTTATGTAGCTAAGAAATTCAAAAACTAATTAATAACACTGAAAAACTTGTAAATTTTCGAACTTTTCCTTTTTTTGAGGCCTGAAAAAGTGCTTGTGCATTGTGAATCCCAGGTAAAATTGGGGGTATCTGGGTGTCCATTCACAGAAAAATTTTGGAAATTTGTCCTTTAAAATAGTGATTTAGCTCATTTTGAGACCCTTAGAATTGCACCTTAAAGAGCACCGCTCATTTTAAGTAGCAGAACTTTTTAGGAAACACTGTATAGTATAATGAAATTAAAAATTTCAAGGGGTTCCAAGGTCTTTCTTCAAAAACATTTTGGAAATTTGCCCCTTAAAGTAGTATTTTAGGTCATTTTTATCATTTAGAGCAGCGGTTCCCAAAGTGGTCCATATGGACCCCCAGGGGTCCACAGCGACTTCCAGGGGGTCCATGGGCGTGAAAATGAAATTTTTTGGGTCCACAGCGCCTCCTAGGGGGTCCACGGGAAAAACTTTATTAAAATGAAACTTTTGATACGTTTCAAAAATTTTGTCTTTTGTTTTGATGGCCAAAAAGTAGCTTTAGAACATTTTTTAGCATACTAAAATTCAAAAATTTTTCGATCATTTCTCTTAAATCATGGAGTAGCTTTGGTTGATCTCCCCAGGGTGTAGCAAGGGGCCATAGGGGCAGCTGCCCCTCCCCAAAATTCTCAGTTTGTTAATTTTTTTTTAAAAAAACTTTATTCAAGCAGTAGTACATTTAATAATTTTCCTTGGAAATTGTGTGGCTTTTACAAGAAGCGGTTCTGTTCAGCCCAAAGAGTCTCAAAATGAGCTAAAACACTACTTTGAGGTGCGAATTTTAAAAAAGTTTTTGGGGGAGGACCCCCAGACCCCCCCTTTTAAGCTCAGACTATTTTTAGGGAAATTTAGTTTTTTTTTATCTTAAAATGTAGCGATATTACAAATATTTTTTTTATTTCCAACTTTTTAAAATGTTTGATTGTTATAATTTCCTTAAAAATATTGTGTAACCATATGAATCAATGGCAAAAATGTTTTTTTTTTTTTTAAATATGTAAATCAATGCACGAAAAAACACTTGAAAAATTACAAAATTTATGAGTGGTTTAGAAATATACAATATCATAAACATAAGAATTTTAGCTACTTTTTGAACGGTCCCTAAGACAGGGGGTCCACGGGGTACGAAAAATGTCGTCAGGGGGTCCACGGGCCAAAAAAGTTTGGGAACCCTTGATTTAGAGGCTACAGCTAAAGAAGAGCACTCCTCGTAAGTCACAAAATTATCAAGGAAAAACAGTAAATAAATTTTAAAATTTCGAGGGGGTTTGGGTGTCTTTCCCCAAGAATTTTTACCCTGTTTTGAATCATTTTAGACCCTTTGGATTACACCTTAGGGCTCATTGCGAGTCACATAATAATCATGGGGAAAAAATTCTCCAAGTTTCTTGGGGGAAGACGCCCCCTTGAGTTTAGAGTAAAGGAAACCCCCCTGAAAATTAAATTACATAATTTGTGCATGACCCCTTTATCTGCCTAACGTGACGATATATACATACAAATGACGCTGTATCTCTCTTTTATATACGAGGGGACGTCCATAAATTACGTGAGGAGGGGGGAGTCAATTAAAATCTCAAGTCAACTTTTAAGTTAGAAAATATACGTTTTTTCTTTATATTTTTTAGCACAACCGATAAAACGAAACTAGTGATTGAGAAAATCTCACGTGAGAATTTGAGGGGGGAGAGGGCGTCCAGCAAATCCCGTAATATGCATCATGTAAGAAGTTTGCAGAGCTTCCGAACATGCCGCTAGATGGCGTTTCAAAACTTTGGCACACTTGGCGCTACTTGTTGCTATTCTTTTCTTGCTACTTCACTTTGAAAACGTCTGGCAACATCTTATCAGTTCTTCTTTCTTTGTTCTTCATTCATTCTTCCCGCTTGTTGTGAGAGCCGAGCCGTTTTGTTGCGCTGTTTTTGATTTGCTTTGCCCGATAATATGGAAGAAAGCGCAAGTTTCGCAGTTGTGAGTTGGAAAATCGAGAACTTCAGCTGCTGGAATGCGGACGTACACGGGAAAAGCATCGACTCTCAAGAGATGACTTTCGAGACATTCACCCTCGGTGTGGAGTTGTATCCGAGAGGTACGAGCGGAGTAGACGAACACATGGCCGTTCTACCATCGATTAGCAACCAAACCGAGGACATTTCTGGTGAATTGTCTTTCATTGGCTCGGATGGATCCACTCTCTGCATGCTACAGGTGGATTTGAAAAAAGGCGAAAGTGATCTCGAGCTTCCCCCAGGACCCAAGTTCGAACAGGTTGTTGCCCAAATCAAAGAAAACGAGTCGGATCAACTAATTCTGCGGTTCCAGGTAAAGAGTGAATGGCCTGATGAATGTCATATCTGTTCGATTATACATGTTTACGACGTTACCTTAGAAATAAGTGGTACCAATTATAACGAGCTTTTGTACATCGGACATGCTCATGACAATCATGCTATTAGATTTTATTTAAAACAAGTCTTTAAAGATGAAAAAATTGAATTATTTTTATGTCCTGACGTGAATGAATTATATTCAGTGCAAACTCGTTTGAGCGTCATGCGCAAAGACGGATCTCTCGAGAGACACGAAAATAACGAGCACGTGTTTCGTGAAGGAGAAAAGTGGACATTCTCTGATTCCCTGTCAAAGAAAGAAGTATTGGAAAATTTGATTTCCATAATCTTGCATTTGAGAGTGATTTCTAACAAGGTATCCCATACACTTCGTGAATTTTGGTTGTATTCCAAAAGAGTCAAAATTGTGCAAAATGGCAATTTCAGCCAGCGTGAAGAAAAATCCTCCGATAGTCTCAGGGCCTCTAACGATCAAGAAAGCGTGGTGGATGATGTGCTTTCTAAAGACTTGATGTGCCTCTACGAGGGCTGTTCCGTCGTGCAACTCAAGTGCGACAATGTCTCGTTCCCTGTCCACCGGAACATCCTGAGCGCCCGGTCTCCCTTCTTCAAGACCATGTTCGGTACAGACATGAATGAGGCAGTGTCCGGCACAGTGGACATAGGGGACCTTGACCCCTCTACTCTCGGCCTTTTCTTGACCTACCTCTACACTGGGACCGTGGAGGACCTGCAGTGTGACAGAGCCCTCAAGCTCTATTACGCGTTCCAGGTCCCCTCCCTCAAGAAGAAATGCTCCCACTTCCTAAGTGCCAATGTGTCCATTTCGAATGTGTGCGACATTCTGTCCCTCGCGGACAAACACAAGGACGACCAACTTACGTCAGTAGCCCACGACTTCATTCTAAATAATTACAACGATGTTTTGAAGTCGAAAGAGTAGGAGGCTTTCATGTGTGTTGAACCCTTGATGGCCGTAAAAACCTTGACTCATTTTGCTGCGAAAGATCGTGTTAGAAAGCGCGATCCCGAATGAGTTTTTCTTTAACTTTTTACAGGCCAATGTTCCCAATTGGGAACATGATGTTTGAAAATTCATAAAAAATTAACTACCTTCAGTATGCTATTGAAAAATTTACCGTGTATAAAGTTGAAAGATGGCTTATTTTTTAAAAATTAAAACTAGGTTTCTATCTTTATTGGAATTTAAAAAAAAAAAAAATCTTAAAATTGGTCATTTTTATGCTTTTTAATAAGGTCCAACAAACAAATTGATATACAACAGTCAAGGTTCCCAAAATTTGGTACAGATATTGAAAAATAGAGCTACCTTAAAAGTTATCATTAGTATTTATGTTAACTATAAGAAATGTGCTTGCTGTAACTTGCATGTTCCCAATTAGGAACATTGGCCTGTCGCCGCTATACACAGTAGGAATCCAAGTTTCTTATATTGCGTTATGCATATCATTGAAACGGCAGAACTGGGGTATTTCTTTTCAGTTAAGAATAAAAAGGTTACATAATTACCTAAAGGGGAATCTCCTTTAATTAAGCAAGTAGCTGGTTTGAATATGTTTTGGTTGATTAATTGTTTTTTTATTGTAATCCATTAAATTTCGTTTTGAGAAATGAAGATTTGTTGTGTAGTATAAACCACGATCTTTTATAACTTATCGCAGAGATTTTTCTTGCACAAACAAGAAAAAGTTAGTATATTCACACATCTCAGAATATATTATTTATTACACATAAAGAAATAAATAACATGGAATCTAAAATGCTTTCCATTATAAAGGATTTGCTGATTTTGATTTGTTTTTTATATATAGTGATTTTTTACCATATATCAGTGGCGGCTCGTCCATAGGAGCACAGGAGCACGTGAACACCCACAGAAAAAGTAGAACAAAAATCGAATATAAAGATAAATAAATAACAATGGAAATATATTTTCAATTTTTTTTTAACTCAGAATTATGTTTCCCCCCTCCCTTCTCTACTCAATAAGAAAAATTTACTACCGGAAACGCGAAAGAAATCGAAAAAAGAATGAACTCTTATTTTTCTTTCCTTATCCGCACGTGTGAACGTAAAAAATATGAGATTCCGAAGAAACCCCGACTGCTTGCCGAGAGAATATTGAGCTTACGTCCACGCTTTTTAGATTCCCGTACGCACAGATTTCGTGTGCCGAGGCCTTCACTTTTGAGGCACAGCTTTCCTTTTTTTTTGAGTTCTGGAATTGATTTTTTCGGCTAATTGAAAAGTACGAGTTTGAGCACTTTTTCCATATAATTTAAATATTTTCATTAAAATATTTTAATACTTTTGTTATTAATTAGGATGCTTTTTTTTAGGATGTAATGGCGTTAAGTATAATTTCCATGTTTGAAATAAAGCATCTTCATTTCTCCCAATTGCCGCTGGAAAAAAAGTTAAAATAAAGAGCTTAAGACCAACACCTCATCTGACCATTGTGCAAATTACGAAAGGAAAAGATACGGACTTTAAAAAGATAATTTAAAGATGACATTTTTATGGCAAATATAAATGCATATTTTTTTTTAAATAAAAGTGCATGCAGTGAATAACTGAATAATTTAGGTTTTCAAAATTATTTCCAAGAAAGAGATGTTTCTACTAAAAGAAGTTAGATTTATGTATATTGATCCTCCATCCCTTCTCTTTCTAGATATTTTGTAAATTTTAATTTTTATATAATAGGTGTGAACACCCTATTAATTAACTCACGAGCCGCCACTGCCATATATATTATCGGTATTACTGTAAAATCCATATCTACTTACTATTTGATTTTACTAACCCTTGGAAATACATATGTACTAGATTTCAAATTTTTGATTTTTAAAGTGTGAAATATTTTTAAAATGTGATAGGTAGAGAGCTGAAATTTAAAATTTCGTTTTTATTGTGTAATGTTAACTTAAAATTTCATTGATATTTTCTGAAAATATGGATGTAGTTTTTAATTGATAACTTTCATACTCTAGTTCTGTTGTTTCACGAGTATCATAATAAAACTGTGTCAATAAATAGATAATTTTATAACTGTTTGATAAAATTTAATTTTCTATATGATTTTTAAAATAATTTAAGTTTCTGCATTAAGAAAATTAATAGAATGTTTATTATTTTAATTGTGATTTTTTAAGTGGAGAATAAAGTGTAGCTTAGCTAGCGTGGGCATGAGACGATCCAATTTGAAAATTGGGGCCCTTTTGCTGCCCCTTCACAAAATTCCACCTCCTATAAAACCCCCTTCAAAAAATTCAAATTCATAAAAACAGCCTCTTCACATAATTCAAATTAGCTTTGATGATAATTTGCAAGAAAACCTTAAAAATCTTATTTGTTTCAAATCAAAAATGTTTTTTTTTTTTTTTACGATAATTTGAAAAAGTAAAATATAATTTGATTTCAGTTTTTCACAATTCTTTCAATTTCATTCTCACAAAAATGGGCCCCAAAAAATAAAACCTGCATCGACCCCTGGTGGGTGTCACCCGGGGAGGAAGTTGGCCCTGTCACCCCCTTCTTATTTTCAATTTTCATTCATCAATAATAATAATAGAAGAGAGGCGTCAGGCCCGTGCTGCACTTTTATTCTAACCAGCTCATATGCATACAATCAGTCGCAATAAAAAATACGAACAACTGCCAGTCAACAAATATTTTGTGTTGCGTATTTTGTGCCATGTCAAAAAATATTTTCAGATCAAAAAAAAAATTCTGTGCTGCGTCAAAAAATATTTTCGGATCAAAAAACAAACTTCTTCCTTAGACTTGGAGGATGAAAATTTTATACAGAAGTTTCATGCAATATTATGTTACCTGGTAACCGGGATTATTTTTTTTCTTCAACCAGTTTAGCACCAATTTTTTTTGATACGAAAATGTTTTTTGACGCAACACAGAATATTTTTTGACTGGCAGGTAGGGTCACTTGGGGTAAGTGGGACCCCTTTTTGGAACAGTACATTTTTGAAGCTTCATAAATGTTTTTTGAAGAGTCTCAATTTGAACTTAATGACATATTTTATTTAAGACACTATTTATGAACAAAAATTTATAATTAGGTTCTAAAATAATGTTCTACATTTTTCTTAACTGGTCTTTTTGTAAATGTTATGAATTGACTCTGTGACTGCCACGGAAGTTAGTGGCTGGAGTGGCAACAGTAGATGATCGTGTCGTGGCTTGTAAACACGCCGGCTGCGTTGAACGTCAGTCTTTGTCTGTCATGCAATAAACGATATATAACCTAGAACTATTAGTTGATACTATATAACCTAGAACTATTAGTTGATACTTAAAAGTAAAAAATGAGACGGGTGTCCCACTTACCCCATAGGAAGGGGTAAGTGGGTCCCCCCCTCTTTATTTTGATTGAAAGCAAGCAAAACTTAAGAGGGAGTAAGTGGGTCTTACTTGATAAAGTATAGAAGTTTTAGGTACAAAATATTTTATTGTAACTTAATTCATGTAGGAGATATCTATTCACATTTAAATTAATAGGGTTGGTTGGGGTGAATGGGACCCCTTTTTGGAATTTGGAAAATATTTTCGGATCAAAAAAACAAACTTGTTCCTTAGAGCAGAGGTTCTCAAACTGTGGGTCGCGACAAGTTTTTGAATTCAAGAATTTCCTTACGAAATTATGTTGTGATTGAAACTTATCCTATATTACCAAAAAAACGAGTTAAAACCATGTTTTTATGAAGAGTCAAATTTCAGACCCCCATCTGACTCTGGAGCTCATCGTTGCTCCCACAATCAAAGAATTGGACACGCTTAGGTTCAAATATTTCTTTTTAAATACCTAAAAAGTTAAAATAATATCTAATGTTATTTATTATTGTAACAAAATGGTAGATGGCCTAACCCCACACGCATAAAGCTAAAGTCATGTAGGGGGGATGGGAAAATTAACTGAAGATGAGGTGGGTCGCGTTTGAGTTTATTTATAAAAAGTGGATCGTGATGTTGGAAAGTTTGAGAACCCCTGCCTTAGGGGATGAAAATTTTATACTGAAGTTTCATGCAATACTATGTTACCTGGTAACCGGGATTATTATTTTTTTTCTTCAACTATAGTCTAAGAGCTAGCAACGTTTTCGACATAGAATTTTAGGTAGGCTGGTTCTTGAATATATTTTTCCCTATGCTTTTTCGAACAGCGTGGGGGCGGTCTAGCTGCCGGTAAACGTTGCGTTTTTTACTGCGCATCACACCTTTAAAGGTAAAAACACTAATTTTTTAATCATTTTAGGAAGATTTTTTCTTTTTCACTATCTTATATACATTATTGGAAACATGAATTTATTATTGCCAGACATTTTTGTGGTTGAAAAGACTGCGCCAGACGGTACTTTTTATGAACAAAAAAATTAATTTCAAACCGTACCAACAAAACTAATAGGCGGAAAGGAGACTGGACTACATTACACTATTAAATAGTGTAATGTATTCCTGTCTCTATTCCGCCTATCTACTTTGCCGCTGCTGTCTCTCTCTAATAACTCTTATAACTGATTAAATTTGAACGTTTAGGTGTTGCCACTCACGCTCTTAGACTAGTAGATGTGGCGTATGCCAGTTATAAGAGTTATTAGAGAGAGAGACAGCAGCGGCAAAGTAGATAGGCGGAATAGAGACAGGAATACATTACACTATTTAATAGTGTAATGTAGTCCAGTCTCCTTTCCGCCTATTAGTTTTGTTGGTATGGTTTGAAATTAATTTTTTTGTTCATGAAAAGTGATGCGCAGTAAAAAACGCAACGTTTACCGGCAGCCAGACCGCCCCCACGCTGTTCGAAAAAGCATAGGGAAAAATATATTAAAGAACCAGCCTACCTAAAATTCTTGCTTTTTCGACGTTGCTAGCTCTTGTACTACTAGTTTAGCACCAATTTTTTTGATACGAAAATGTTTTTTGACGCAACACAAAATATTTTTTGACTGGCAGTTGTTCGGATATTTTATTGTGACTGAGTGTACAAAGGACACTGTATCTCTTTTATATACTATACGAGTGTCATTCACCGAGAGAGGAAAAAAAATGTTTATCGGGCGGAGAAAAGTGACACAGCGCCCCCTCATTTGCTGAAAGGGAGGTTTCTCTTTTCTTGAGGGTCTTCCGTCCCTCGAGAGAAGGGAACAATGGGCCGCTCGAGACAAAGCGCCTGCTTTTGTCACCGATGGCCTGTTGTAGGGCTTTTAGCTCAAGGTAAGGTTTGCATGCATGCAGTGAACGACGCGATCGTAAGGCCGGCCGCTAGTTGAGACGCAGCTCCGTGAGGTGAGGCAGGGTGACTCACTTTAAGACCATGCTCTCTACAGACATGGTCATTGTGGACATTGACCCTCCAACCCTCTTCTTGACCTACCTGTACACCGGTGCCGTGGAGAAATTGGATTGCGACAGAGCCCTCAAGCTCTACTACGCGGCCGACAAGTACCAGGTCCTCTCCCTCAGGAGGGAATGCGGTGATTTCTTGAGACACCCGGATGACCGACTTATGTCGGTAGCCCACGACTTTATTCTGAATAATTACAACGATGTCTTGAAGTCGAAAGAGTGGAAAATTTTCATGTGTAGTGTAGTGAACCTTTGCTGGCCGTGAAAACTTTGACTCATTTTGCCGCGATAGATAGTGTTAGAAAGCACGGATCCCAAATGAGTTCTTAAAGTTGACGTTTTAACAAAGATTCTGCTGTGTTTAGTGTCTTATAATAGTGATTTTTCAATCAAAGTTGCATAAATAACTAGCTATTTACAACCGAAAAGTTTTTTTAGTGTTGATTGATTTTTTTTATTAATATTTCAACTATCTAAATCTCATTTCGGTTTTAATTAATAAAAGGAAGTATTTTAAATGAGTATACTATGTTTATCAAAAGAGGCAAGGAGGCCTTCTAAAGAAATGAGAGAAAAAACCCTATGATACGGTTATAACAAAGCTACATGATACGTAAGACCATTTTCGCTCAGAAAAATTCCCCAAGGAACACATGTACCTACTAGAATCCGTTGATATGCTATGTGTGGTTTAAACTTTAAACATAGCAGTCCTTCCGGGATTTTTCAAAATGATGTTACATAACCAACCATTAAGAATTCAGCATCTTGGAATATTTTCGGGAAACTGCTCCTGAATCTCGAAATTTTCCCCCCTTAAAGCTTTTCTTTTGTTTAGAATATGAGTATAGAGCAGTATAGGATGGATCAGGATAAGAGAATACTGGGGAAGGAAAATTTTATAGTTATTGGTTATTGTATCGCTTGGATGTTATTGTTTATTTTCCGGTTATTAGTAGGTAATTACTATTGCTGTGTATTCAAAATGTAATAATTTGAAATTAATTTTTTCTAAGTATGTGTTGTGAATACTAAGGAATACCTAAACTGTGTATTTGGGATTCAGAAAATCTTAACTATTTTTTGTTTTAACTTTTAGGTTGTAGCAATTGTTCATTGTAATTTTAATTATGTAAATATATTTTGTAGTTAATGAAATTTTAGGTACTGTAAATAAATAGGCTGTTTATTAACTCTTTTTTTTACTACTTTTAGATTCTTAGACTTCTTTTTGCTTAAATAAGACACAATTCTTATAAACGATAAATTTATGTAGAATCTTATTAAACCCGACTGAACTACTGCGGAATTCGGACAAGTGTGTACCTCGAGTCCGTTTTCGGCCCCTCAAGATAGGAACCGCATATCATGATTTACGTCATGAGATCCGATTTCTCATTCCCGCAGTTGGCCTCGGTGTGAATCCGCCTTAACTCCTCTGAAACAAACCCAAATATTAACCGAATCCCTTTCTTAAAAAAGCCACGCTCGCGTATCTATCCTAAGTCCGCGGCGCAGAAAAATTCTCTAGTCTAGAAGTGATATATCTCAGGAAAAGACTAATGTTCTCGCGAGATATGCGCATATGAAGTTTTTTCAGTGTCTGCTTTCGTGCCGTCTGGCCATATCTCCCTTCCGTAGTTATGGCGTGGGGATAGAGCGCGCATGCTGTACAGTGCCATGCGTGGTCATCATCAGGGCTGTAACCAGTAATTTGTTTCCTGGGTTGGATTGACTCAACATTAGCATCTTCAACATAATTTTTTCGAACGTATTGTCGACTTTTGAAATTTATTAGATTACCATATAGTAAAGAGAAAGAGGTTAAAAATAGCAATAAGAAAAAGTACCCGAATGCAAAAGATAAAGTAGAATACACATACTACATAAGTGGGGAGTATAAATTTTAAGGATTTTCTTCGGAAATGACGTTGTAACAGCAATTCATTCCAGATTACTAAAGAACGAGTTGAAACCCCTTTTTTAAAGAGTCAAATTTCAAAAATCTTTCTGGGGAGGACCCCCAAACCCCCTTTTTATTGTGGAGCTCATTGTTGCCCCGGAAATAAAACAATTTGATACGTTCAGGTTTAAATCCTTCCTATTAATTTTGTAAATAGATAATAACCCAACCTCTAATCATCCATGTACTTTCTTATTCTAGCTAAATAGTTGGTGACCAAACCCCGCACGCACGAAAGTCTTGTAGGTGGGCATGGGAAAATTAACTGTAGATGAGGTGGGTCGCGTTAGATTTTGTGTATAAAAAGTGGGTCGCGATGCCTAAAAGTTTGAGAACCCCTGGCCTACAATATGTAATGTGTGTAAAGGTTGTTATATTTTCAGTAGGCAGGGCCTTAACCAGACTTTTGTTTCGTAGGGGGGGTTTTGACTAAAATATTTTCTGAGGTACCACCTTACGGGTACTTTTATATGTTAAGTTTTAGGTGACAACACTGGATTGAAATTTTGATGCACTACATTTCAAAATTGTTTAAACAATATGAATTCGAAGTAAAAGGGGGGTCTGGGGGTCCTCCCCCAGAAAATTTTTGGAAATTTGCCCCTCAAAAGAGTGTTTTAGCTCATTTCTGAGACCCTTTAGATTACACCCATAGAGCACCACTCATTGTAAGCGGCCGAATTTTCAAGGTAAAAAGAAGGAATATTGTAATAAATGGCGAAATGTTAAGGGGGTTTTTAGGTTCCTACTCCAAAAAATTTTTTGAATTTTTCCCCTAATAGTGGCATATTAACTAATTTTGAGACATATTAGGTAACATTAAAGAGGACCAATCCTTGTAAATCACACAAGTTTGAAGGAAAAACCGTATACTTAATGGATTTCAAAATTTCGAGGGGGTTTGGGGGTCCTCCCCCCAAAAAATTTTGGAAATTTTACCCTTAAAAGTAGGGTTTTAACTCATTTTGAGACCCTTTGGGTTATACCCGAAGAGGATATCGCTCCTTGTGAGACATAATTTTCAAGAAAAATAGCAGTATAAAAATTGATGTCAAAATTTCGGGGGGGGGGGGGGTTGAACCCCTAACCCCCTCCTTGGATACGGCCCTGCCAGTAGGTATCGTTACCTTCAATGGAGGGACGCGATGTTCCCTCTATTTCATTTCGACTCTAACGTGTCTCTCCCGTTGTTTTTCTTTCGCTCGAAGAGAGAAATGCAAGGAGGAAGAGAGAAGATAATGTTATTCATTTTTAGCGCAGCTGCAAGTGACAGAGAGTGAACTGTGGTTTCCGGGAATTATTTATGCGAACTACTCGTGCACAGTTTCTACTTGAATTTCATGTGCATGAGGGATCTATGGGGCCGTGTAAAAGGGGAGGGTTTCGTCAGGTTACAACCCCCTACCATAATCTTGCCATTAATTTTTATAGTACCGTTTTTTTTTTTTCATTTGAAAATTATGTGATTTACAAGGAGTGGTCCTCTTTGGGTGCACCATGAAGTCTCAAATTGGGTTAAAACACTATTTTGAGGGGCAAATTTCCAAAATTCTTGTGGGGAGGACCCTCAGACCCCCAACGCTTTATTTGGGATTCGCTTTCCTTACGAAATTTTGAATTTATATGTGGGCAAGAATTAAAATCTTTGTAAGTAATCCAAAACTTAATAGAGCATTTTCAATCACATGACTCGGACTTAGCAACAGAAGATGTTACAGTTTTTTGCCCTACAGAGGTTAACAGTTACAGAAAATGACTAGCCGTGGAATTCTTCTATTGGAGCATTTGCAATCACGTGATCCCATACCTAAAAACCGCCTTAGCAACAGATAAACAACGACCTTAACAACAGTTAAAAGCCCTACAGAATGTACACAGTTAAAAGAAAATAACCGGTTGTGACGTCACCTGAAAACACTCTATACATAAAAATACCAGTAAGAAGTTATATTGAATCAATCGATGGCTATGGTCAATCCTCCCCCCTAAACAAGCCTTGACCTACCTCAGGCGAGGATTCAGGGGGGCACTCCGGAAAGTGCTCCCTCCTTGGGCTGAAAAAAAAGGGCAAGAAGGGTGAAAAAGAGAAAACAAATAAAGTAGATTCCAAAAGACCAAAAATATTTCCAGTCATTTTAAAAAATATGTACTTTTTCTTTTTACTCTTTTTTCCTCTTCCTTTTCCCTTGTTGGTCCCTTTTCAGAACTCAGGGGGTCACTTTCCCCTGATTGTTCAAAAGTTTTAGTTCATAAAGTGCTTGTGCAGATAAAAAATTATTATTTAAGGTTTATTTAATAAATTATTATTTATTTATCTGGTGAGAGGACTCCCAGACTCTCCTATATCACCGTTTGATAATAGTAAGGGGAGCCCAGAGTGTTTTTGGGTAGTAACTCGAGCGCGTCAGATAATCATAAGGGGGATACCTTGCATGCTTTTGAGTAACTCCACCAAATATAAGCTCTCTATGTAGGGGGGTAAGTTTAGAACAGCCCGTCAGATTTGTAAAAAAAATTAGTTAAATGGACATACTCGAGCGCGTCAGATAATGATAAAGTAGGTTAGTTACCAGCTAAAAAGTGTACATTTTCTAAAATCTACCGATTTGAGCGGTGGGTAAGGGAGCGGGAGGGTTACAAAGTTGCAAAGTATCGCTCTTTTTGAGAAAAATGTACGAAACAAAATGTTTATGGACTAGTAGCCAGGAAACTAGGCCCAACTAGTTGTTAACTGTCTCTGTAGCCAATCTGACGCTCTCAAGTATGTCCATGTAACTAGTTTTTTTTTTTTCAAATTTTGACGGGCTGTTCTAAACAAACCCATCAACATAGAGAGCTTATATTTGGTGGAGTTACTCAAAAGCATGCAAGGTATCTCCCCTATGATTATCTGACGCGCTCGAGTAAATCCACATTTAGCATCATGGGCTCCCCTACTATAGAGCATTTTCAATCACATGACTCTGCGTAACAACGGCCTTAGCAACGTTGTTTTATTCCTCCAGTGACATCATCATCACAAAATCAACGTTGCTAAGGCTGTTGTTAGGGGCGGGACATAGAAGTATCCAATAGCAGCATTCGCACATGATGTCGCTGGAGGAATAAAACAACGTTGTTAGGCAGGGTCATGTGATTGAAAATGCTCTATAAATATCACCGGTAAAAAATACATTATTTACAAGTTCAGATTGCGATCATAGGCTCAGAAACATTGGTTCGCTTATATACTATTTATCATACATGGGGGTACAAAAATAAATGTCATGGGGGGATCTGGTGAGATCATATAGAAAAATTGAAGTTTTTTTTCTATTTGCGTCAAAGGTAGAGGTGATCCTCAAAAAGGTCCTTGGAGCCCTGCTGGGGATCCTCGCCTTATCTACCTACACTACAGTTCAACAAAGTTCTCTAGTATTCTGCATTTTGTTTCTCCTAAGTATCCCCCGGTAGCTGATTTAATATTAAAAGCAGCTTCGATTTTCCTTCCTTCCCTTTTGTTCTTTTTTTTCCGCCCCAGCTGCGGCTGACGTGCATTGTAAGGCGAAGACAGATGTCCCTCTGCCCTGGTGACAGGTGTCTTTGTCCGGACTAGTCCGGACAGCAACAACCCTCCCATGTTGTATTGCGTGTCTTTTATGAATAAGGTGACCGAAGAAATGGACTGGTCCTTTTGCGTGGACTGTTTCGAAAACTGTCCTACGAGTAGTTTTCTTGATGAGTGAAATTTAGTTTATTGCTTTGTTATTATGGGCGTCATTTAGGGGGGGCAGGGGGGGGCAATTGCCCCCCCCCAAGATTTCCACTCTTAAGTGAAAAATTGCTGAGAGTCCCTGGAAAATTTTGTAACTTCCACAAGGAGCAACAGATTTAACTCAAAACATCCCAAAAGCAGTTAAAGCACTACTTTTGAGGGTCTAATTTCAAAATTTTCTGGGGGAGAACCCCCAATCCCCCTCCTGACCTTTGATGTCTGTTATACAATTGTCTCCCTTGAAAATTCTGCCGCTTACAAGAAGCAGTTCCCTTTGGGAACCAAAGAGTTTGAAGCCCCTAGGAGTCTGGTTTAAAGGGGAATTTTCAAAAATTTTTACTGGGGGAGGATCTCCGCCCCCCCTTGAAAATTTTACAATTATTTATAAGTTTTTTTTCCCTAGAAAATTCTATGCTTTACAAGGAACTGTTCTTTTTGAATATAACCCAAAGGACCTCAAAATGAGCTGAAACACTACTTTAAAGAGGCAAATTTCAAAAAAAATTTCTGGGGGAGGACCCCCAGACCCCCCTTTAAAATTTTTAAATATATATTATGTTATACAGTATATTTTCCTTGAAAATTCTGACACTCACAACAAGCAGTTCCCTTTGAGTGCTCCCCAACGAGGGTGCAAGGGAGATAAAACCCTAGTTTAAAGGGTAATTTTCAAAAAACATTTGGAGGGAGGACCTCCAGCTCCCCTTGAAACTTTGACGTTTATTTGTAACTTTTTTCTCTAGAAATTATGTGGTTTACAAGGGGCTGTTCTCTTCGGATGTAACTTAAATGTTGTAAAAATGAAGCAAAATTTAAAACTTTTCTGGGGGTGACCCCCAGACCCCCCATTTTTACTTAGAACTTATGATGTTGAGTCACCCCCCCCCCAAAAAAAAACAAGTCTGGTTACGGCGTGGCTCAGCACCACTTAAAAAAAATCCTTGCCCCCCCCCAACCAAAAACTGAAATGACGCTCCTGTGTATTGTGCAGCCTATACCACTTTTTTTTTCGTGAAATTGAACATTTCAGGATAGTATTTCTTTTATTCCCTTTCTTTATTCTTTTATTAATTTTATAAATTATTTTATTAATTTCATTTATTCTTCTATTAATTAAAAATTGTAATAAAATTCATAATTAGTATATTTTATCATTAAATTAATTATTCCTTCAGAGAAAAAAATGAGAGTGCCTTCCTAATATGTTGCTTCTATTAAAAGAATATTTTGAAGAACATTTTCCAAAGATAAATTCAATTGACACCTTCCGAAAATCCGTCCCAGGACCACTCATGTAACAAAAATTAAAAGGAATTTTACATTTTTTTCTGCTTTCTAGATGTTAAAGCTATAAATAATTTTAATGTTAAAAGTTTGAGGTACTATTGTTAAAATCCGTCAAAAGGGTTAGAGTGACCTACGTAATTGTGGAAGTTAAAACAATTTTCAATAGGAAAACAAAGAGAATATGCATTAGTTCGTAATGCGATGCTCTAGTAACACATTTAAGCTTTCGTTGCGAATTTGAAAAATACGAGTTTAACGTTACTTTCGACGTTTGTTTGTAAAAGCGCATAGCTGTCATTAGAGTGAAATTACGGTAATCATGTTTTGCTGATGGCTGAACATGGAAACCGAAACAACACGAACATAAACGTAATGTGACTATTTTTGCTTATGTCGTCTATATCTTTTGCGGTATTCGAGCGAAATTATACAATCGTTACTTTTGTATTTCGATGTTGGGTATTTATTCATAGCTTTATTAACGTCTCAATCTTGTTTTTTAATGTGTACTTTTACTCTTTTATCTGTCATGTAATTGGATATGTTTCTGTTTGGCAGTTAATAAATAAATAACATAAAAAAGTACAGAGAAAATTAAGGAAAACAACGCGTGCATCTCCAAGGGGACTGTGTTACGTTCAGGTGACAGATAAATTACAATTTATAATTAAAGTATAATAAGTAAAATTTAAATCAGAGTTTTGGTAATACCTTTTCAATTGATTTCGATAGGGTTTTTTTTAGTAGTACTTTAAATAATAAAATTTTCAGTTATCTAGTAATCTAGTGTTTGCAAACTTTTATATAGTTTTATTTGCACAATTAATAATACAGGATGATTGTAATCAAAGTAGCCTTTTCAAAAGGCTATAGAGCATTTTAAATCACATAACTCGGACCTAACAACGGCCTTAGCAACAGAAGATGTTACAGTTTTTTGGCCTACAGGGGTTAACAGTTACAGAAAATGACTAGCCGTGGAATTCTTCTATTGGAGCATTTGCAATCACGTGATCCCATACCTAAAAAGCGCCCTAGCAACAGATAAACAACGGCCTTAGCAACAGTTAAAAGCCCTACCGTAGATACACAGTTAAAAGAAAATAACCGGTTGTGACGTCACCTGAAAACACTATAGCATTATAGAAAATATTAAACATGGTGCATTTTTTTAGCTAAACCGTTGTGAAAAATTCAAAGAGTGAAAATACTCCTGGTTAGTTTTTTAAAGAGTATTTCCGGTTTTCAAAGAGTGAAATACTCTTTCAAAGGAATTGAAAATATCTCTGCCCAAATCTATAATAACAAACTACGTAATTCAATACAGACATAACAATCCATCATCAAAGTACCCAACACAATAAACCCAAATATACATTTATGTTTCAATCAACCCAATAACGCATCGACGTCCAACTGCTTCCTAATACGACACAAAACAACAGTTATAAACAGACAAATATTTTTTCCCTCCCTCTCTCTATCAATACCGACAAAAACCAACGTTATCTGGAGAAAAACACAGCGGTCGAAATAAACCACACCAAATAAATTCCTCATCCGAATCGGAACAAAAAGGACACCCCCCCCCCTTTCGGACAAAGGCCCTTCGAACGAAAATCTCTCTCTACATCCCTCTGCTTTGTCCGGCAGGATTTCTTTTTTATTTTTCGGATGAGCCCGCCGGCACACACACGTGCTTTTGCGAAAACAAGGTCCCGGATAAGCTCCCCGTAATTACTTCGATAGAGATTTCTTCGTCCCTTCGAGTTGTTTTTGTTCGTATGATGAAGAGTGGATTAAGTCGGATGGGATGAAGTGAGTATTTTTGTGAAAGGATTTTTTGTAACGTGGGCGAGAATGAAATATCGGGATCGGTTTATTTGCCCGACAATTCAAATGCCCGACGACGTATGCCCGACAACTCATTTGAACAACGTGTCATTTGCCCAACACGTCACTTGCCCGACATGTACGTTGGCTCGACAACTTATTTGGCCAACGTGTCACTTGCCCGACACCTCCCTTGCCCAACGTATCACTTGCCCGACAACTCCTTTGAACAACGTGTCACTTGCCCGACATGTAAGTTTGTCCGACAACTCATTTGCCGAATGTGTCACTTGCCCGACAACTCATTTGAACAACGTGTCACTTGCCCGACAACTCATTTGCCCAACACGTCACTTGCCCGACATGTACGTTTGTCCGACAACTCATTTGCCCAACACGTCACTTGCCCGACAGGTACGTTGGCTCGACAACTTATTTGGCCAACGTGTCACTTGCCCGACACCTCCCTTGCCCAACGTGTCAATTGCCCGACAAATCCTTTGAACAACGTGTCACTTGCCCGACATGTACGTTTGTCCGACAACTCATTTGGCCAACGTGTCACTTTCCCGACACCTCCCTTGCCCAACGTGTCACTTGCCCGACAACTCCTTTGAACAACGTGTCACTTGCCCGACATGTAAGTTTGTCCGACAACTCATTTGCCGAATGTGTCACTTGCCCGACAACTCATTTGAACAACGTGTCACTTGCCCGACAACTCATTTGCCCAACACGTCACTTGCCCGACATGTACGTTTGTCCGACAACTCATTTGCCCAACACGTCACTTTCCCGACAGGTACGTTGGCTCGACAACTTATTTGGCCAACGTGTCACTTGCCCGACACCTCCTTTGCCCAACGTGTCAATTGCCCGACAACTCCTTTGAACAACGTGTCACTTGCCCGACATGTAAGTTTGTCCGACAACTCATTTGTCCAATGTGTCACTTGCCCGACACCTCCATTGCCCAACGTGTCACTTGCCCGACAACTCGTTTGCCCAACGTGTCACTTGCCCGCCAACTCGTTTGCCCATTGTGTCACTTGCCCGACAGGTACGTAGGCCCGACCCCCGACAACTCATTTGCTCGACAGGTACGTTTTTCCGACAAGTACCCGATAACTCATTTTCTTGACAGGTACTTGTGTCGATATATTGTCACATGCCCGACAGGTACGTTTTTCTTACAAGTACCCAATAACTCATTTTCTTGACAGGTACTTGTGTCGATATATTGTCACATGCCCGACATGTACGTTTAGTCGACATATCACTTAGGGAACGTACTCATACTACCTGACCTATTTTTGACCCCCCTCCCCCCCCTTGGTGACCACCCGTAGTATATGCCAAGACCCCCCTCCCCCCTCTAGTTTTCACGTAGTAGTTCATAAATACGGTTTTCAATCATTTTTAGCAAACAGAAAGTTAAAAAAAAGTAATTGGGCTTAATTTGTCTTTAATATTACAGCGCTTGCCTCGTGACGCCAAGAGTGCGTGCATGTAAGTGGAAAATATTATCAAGAAGAAAAAACTTATGTAAAAGTTATTGTTACAGTAACTTAACTAACAAAAACAAGTATTTTTTCCTCTTTATTTTTTGACTACGTGACGAAACCCTATGCCCCCTCCCCCCTGTGACCAAGCGTGGTATTTTGATGACCCCCTCCCCCCTAAACAGGTCACGTAGTATGGGTACGTTCCCTTACCTGACAGGTACGTTTGTCCGACATGTCGCTAGCCCGACTATTTACGAATGTTTTTATGAAAGGATTGAGAGGGAATAAACATAAGGGATACTTGAAGGAGTACCTATGCTAGATTACAACCTCATTGACAATGACGAGCGAAAGAAAAACTTAGTAAACAGATCGAGTTTGAGCTCTCATTGGCTGGCACGTTAAATTCTAAATGAATGAATGGACTGCGCCGCAAAATCGAAAATTCAAACACCAACTAATTTTAAGTGATATAAAACTTAACACATAAATGTACTCTTTATGGGTTACACCTTAGAAATAACGTCGACTCAACCCCCCCCCCAAAAAAAAAAGTGGTTACGGCCCTGCTAGACCACAATATCTAAAGAAATGCGGATTTTTCATTAGTTGCCTCTTGTCTCCCACGGCACTCTCGATAAAAAGAAATATCGTTTGCCAGTTTTCTTCTCCACAAGAAAAAAATTGACTTACACTGATTGGCTGGAGTCTCGGAATGTTTTCTTTAGATCATCGGTTGATTCCTGATTGGTCGGTTGGGTTTATCGCTCCCAGACCGGACATGCCCCATAAAACAACTCAACAATACAGGCGGTCTTTGTTTCTCTTTGAGATGGGGTTCGTATATCCCGACTTTTTTTTCTCATTGTTGTTGGGGAATGAGGCACCTTGTTTCTGAGGCTCGAAATTTCATTAAATGGCGGACCCTCGTATATAAAAAATGGTTTCCTTGGTTTGGAGTTGTCGCTTGATATAATGGTGGTTGCGAAAGAATGGAAATAAGTTGTCGTGTGCCACTTGAAATACCCAAGCTCCAATAAGGATTCAAAGGCAAAGGGGGTGCGGCTCCTGAGAAAGCGAGGCCCATAAATGGCAGGACAGGAGTCCGACTTTTGCCTCATGATATATCGTTACCGCCATGCCATAAACACGAATCTGCTATGGTATAAGAATAGAAGATTCGTGTTTTTGGCGTGGTGATAAGGGGCCATTCATTAATTACGTAAGGATGATTTTGGCAATTTTTGACCCCCCCCCTATCCGCATGTAAGGATGCGTAAGATTTTTCAAACCCTCCCCCCTATTCTTACGTAAGATTCCATTTCGTTTTTCAAAATAATAAAATGGTAGAAAAGGATCAGTTACACTAAAACTTTCAGTTTGACGTAAATCAAATGTGTTTATTTTTCAACAGATAAGTAATATTCTTGCTGCCAATTACATATTACCCTTATATTATTATCTCTAGTCTTTGGAATACCATTTATCAGTAGATATTTAAAAGTAAGTTTTTAAATATTTGTTTACATTAACTTAGAAAATCTTACGTAAGAATGGGTTTGACCCCCCCCCACTCCCAAGTAAGGGTATGTAGAGATTTTTCCAACCCCCCTCCCCTCGGGACCCTTACGTAATTAATGAATGGCCCCTAATGAATATTTCGAACGAAGTAATAGTATCTTTTTTTCATGTGTCCTGCTCGTTGCAATAAAATTGTTTCTGTATATAAAATACATTATTTCCTAAAAAATATGTTATTTAACATTTGATAAATTGTATGCTGTTTACTAAATTTTTCTATTTATTCTGTTTCAGGTAAGTTCCATATTCTTCAATAGTATTGACGTTTTAAAAGTTCTACCTAATCTGAAGGTGAGCATTTTTAATTGTTAAAAGTAACAGGATTAAATATAATATTTAAAATATAAATATCAACGTTTCTAATTCTAAAAGCTAAGTAAAATATGTGTTGGTATGTATTTCTAAAACAGTCGGTCCAACAATGAGATACCAGATTACTGGTGAATCGACAATAAAAAAAACAATGGCTTTTTTTAAAAAAAAAAAAACCGTTTGACATTTAAATTGTTGTACTTAACAATTGAAAAATCAATTTAATCAAATCATTGGGAATAGTTGTACATGTTTACGTGTGATAAAGAGGTCTATAAATATTCATTATATCCATATTATTTCATGTTCTAAATGAATTCCTGTGATTCAATGAAAGTTAAACCGCTTTTGAAAGCCTTGTTATCAGTTAGGTCAGGTGTATCGTGTTTAAGTTTTAAAATAGGTTTATGTAATCGTAATAGTAGATTTGCTGGATATTTTTTTTTAAACTTTACAATTAAATTATTGGTGAGCTAGGAAAGGTATATTTCAGCAGCAGTTTTATTTGGAGGGGGGCAATGATTTGGTTTAAATTATTTATAATCAAGAGATAAGAGTGATTTCGGTTTTAAATGGGCATTAACTAAGCCGACCAGCGGGGTGTGCTGGATTGGGTAAGATGCTGAGATCGCAAAGCGATCCTAAAAGAACTGCAAAGATATTAAGTTGGAATCAAATGAATTAAATATTAATTTTACACAAAATTACATTAATTCTACTCTACTTTTTCGTTCAATAAGTTTCCTACACAGTAACTTAGTAAGTTTAAAATGAAATATTATAAATAAGTTAAAGACATCTTTCTATCTTAACCATAACTATCATAAATTCATACAATTCGTATGGAGATGGATAGCAAAACTAATCGGATGGAAAACTATTCTTCAGAAGGGGGGAAACTTGTGTTTTTTTTCTCTTTAATGTTCATTCAGTTCAAGCATACTGACCTGTCACAGTATAACTCGCCATTCACTATATTTTGATATATGATGTTTATTGTAACGCAGCATACGAGCAGGTTTAAATGAAAGTGAGACAAGTCGATACATTTTGAATTTTGAGTCTGGCAGGGATTTTGATTTTTCTGTCGTTGTATTCCTTGCATCAGTTTCTTACGTTTTGTCGTGTATCAACCGTGCTGTGTGATGTAACTGTAACCAGCAGATGTTAACTCTAACCTAAAAACGGAATCTGTGATTTCCAAGAATGTGAACCGATGGATGGCATATTTACAAAGGCTCAAGACTAGGAATCCTTTGGAAAAATTAATGAAAATATTTTAAAAGTTTTAATTAATTTAATTTAACAATTTCATTAATTTAATTTAATATTTTTTTCAAAATTGTTCCCCAGTCTTGAGGCTTTGTAAATATGTGAACCGATGCTAAATTGTAAATAATCCTGTATACAGGGTGTTTCAAATAGTGTAACAAAATAGACTATTTTCTAAAATATTTCCCTAGACACACATACTTCCAAAATTCCAAATTTTCATTTTAAGATGTGAAAAATTAGATCAGACTAGTTTCAACTCCATGGAGGGCCCACTTCTTAAGGGTGTGCAGAAAATAAATTTTTATACTGCCACCTTAGTTTAAAATTCCCAATTTGCAAAATTTTCTTTATTGTTTCCTGAATGAGATTCTATCTCAATATCTTCAAAACTCACTGAGATATTAGAATTTAAAATTTGTGGCTTATATCACTTTATAGCACCTTTTTTGAGAGCAAAATAGGGTTCATCCACAAGTTTAAGTAGAAACTGTTATCATGTGGTGATTCGGAAAAACATCAAAAAATTGATTTGTGAAGACTGACGACCCCATAAAATTTAAAACACTCATTAATTTTTAAACACTTTGCAGTTCTATTTTCAAACACAATTTTGATTGGCAACAGATCAATGTCGAAATTCAATAAAGTGTTCCACCTAAAAACACATCCTCATTTGGAGAAAAAATATTTTCTCAACTGCTATGTGGGCTTTTGCAGTAAACATATATAAGTGCTGTCCTTTAAAAACAACCCACTCCAAATTGTACCCTAAAAGCAACCCATTGAGATTTTTTAATTACATAATTAAAATAATTTTACCATCTCATATACCCACGGTTTATTTACTTATTTTTTAAACAAGCTGAGATAATGTAGATTTTTGGCAAAAAATGTGCTTCAGATTTACATATTTTGTAAAAATGTATGTTATAAAGACTTTAGAGCATTTTTCGCGCGTTTTTATGTTATTCCATTACTATGAGAATAAAATATTAAAGTTTTAGCTCAGTCCGCCAATTAGAGTCTTTTTTTCAAATTCTTACTTAATTGACTGCCAATTTGTAATGGATAATTGGAATTAAACATGCTAAGCACTAAAGTGTTAAGGAGGATGAGCCGTTTTTTGTTCGATTTAATTATCCTTTTTATTAAGCTTTTCATGGAGAAAATATTAAACACAGGTGTTTTTAAAGGACAGCACTACATGTGCCAGTTCAAAAACCATCAACTATGTCCTTAGTTGGAACGACTTACGCCAGTTTTCCTCTAACCAACCCACCTATTTCTTATAATACAAGTCTTTTTCCTTCTGCTCCATTCTCTGAATGATTTATGAGTTGATAGCATAACTGTTGGGAAGCATGCTTGACGAATTGCAGATCGTGGAAAAGATTTTATTTTTGTTATAAATGTAATTTGTGCGAACTTTCTTTCAACTGTGAGGTTTTCAATCCGATTTTAAAAACCAGAATTCCGGTTAGGGTCATTCCACGTCAAATCACCACACTTTTTGATATCACCATCTCCTTTTGCTGAAATAGCTTTATTTCTCCTAAAAAAATGTATGCGCACCTCATTGTTACAAAGAAAAAATAATGCTGAGTACAAAGTTTTTGAAAGGAAAACTACATTTAAGTCTTATTTAAAAAATCGTATTTTAACATTCTAAAAATCTAAATCAATGCAATTTCAAAACAATTTTTTTTATTTTAGTTTACTTAATTAAATTTTTTTTATGGAATAACATTGTTGTTAAAATAGTCTCCATGGAAACGGACATGTAAAATTAAAAGATGAAATTATTTTATAGAGCATTTTCAATCACATGACTCGGACCTAACAACGGCCTTAACAACAGAAAAGTTACAGTTTTTTGCCCTACAGTGGTTAACAGTTACAGAAAATGACTAGCCGTGGAATTTTTCTATTGGAGCATTTGCAATCACGTGATCCCATACCTAAAAACCGCCTTAGCAACAGATAAACAACGGCCTTAGAAACAGTTAAAAGCCCTACAGAAGGGTATCAGTTAAAAGTAAATAACCGGTTGTGACGTCACCTGAAAACACTCTATTGTAGAGTTTGAGAAAGTTGGTTAACAAGAACAAGCCAAACACAATTATTTATTAACACTTTCAATCAGAAAATATACTGGACTTTCTTCTTAAAATGCAGGAATATGCTTTAAATATTAAACAATGTCACCAAAATATGTTTCATCAAGTACTTCAAATGCGCAAGTATTAAAAGTAATTTTTTAGAGCATATATACAGTATATTTTGAAGTTTTTTTTATGGGTATCATGTTGTAAATGTAGAAATCTTTCAAAATTTAAAATTCTAGGCAAACTGGATCAAATTCCCTCTCTACAAAATAATGCTTGATAATGCTCTGATACAAAATAAGGCATAGAATACATTGAAAGTTTTAAGAATAAAGCTATTAACTTAACCAGTGCAAGGACGGGCATATCATCAAATTAATTTTAAAAACATAATTGCAACTTCAAAACTAAAGATAAGAGTTCATTAAATTTTAAACACTGATATCCTAAAATAACTCTGAATAACAAAATTAAAATGTTCTTTCTCTCAAATTATAATGTGACTATCTTTTTACTGTATCATTCATAAAATTGATTGTTGAGAATTTAAGGTTTTTCACAAAATAAAAACAAAGTTTATAAAGAATCATCAAAAATATTACCAACTAAATTATCAGTTTAAGCCCGGTGGCGCCAGTGGTAGCGCATAGCTCTTCCGTGCCACAGGTCCGGGGTTCGATTCCCGGCTCCCGGGCTGGGCAAGGTCCACTCAACCTTTCATCCCTTGAGTGGGTCGATAAATTGAGGACCAAGCGTGCTTGGGAACTAAACACTGGGGGTCTTGCGTTAGATTGACCACCTAACCGGGACATATGCCTTGCACCCCAGGGCCCCACGGTCAAGAAAACGAAGATGGGCATCGTAGGACTTGGCCCACTATAGGGCTGTTGCGCCGATGAGTTTTTTTTTTTTTTTTTAATTATCAGTTTAATCTTTATTTCATATTCAATCATATAGGTACATAAAAAATACGATTTTTTTAAAGTTCTTATTAGGTAAATTTTAGTTGCAATTCGTACAAGGATTACTTTAAAATCAACATACATTCAAAGACAGGAATTAGGCAAATAAAAATATAGGAGTAATTTAAATTTTTACCCATTTGTGTTGGTCCTATGGTAATCTAATGGTGTAAAAGACACAGAATTCCTATCAGAAAACTGAGTAAGGGTTTTCACGGCCAGTAAAGGTTCACTCTCCATAAAATCCTTCCATTCTTTCGATCTCAACAATTTGTTACAGTTGGTTATCATGAAATTTTGCGACACAGAAGTGAGATGGTCATCATTGTGCAGGTTCGCAAGCGACAAAATGTCGCAAACATTCGAAATGGAGACATTGGCACCTAGAAAGTGGGCACAGTCCCTCTTGAGGGAGGGGACCTCGTACTTGTCTGCCGCGTAATAGAGCTTGAGGGCTCTGTCACACTGCAGGTCCTCCACGGCCCCGGTGTACAGGTAGATCAGAAACCGGGCTAGCGTGGGGTGGTCCAAGTCTGTGATGTCCACTTTGCCGGACGCTGCCTCTGTCATGTCACAGTACAGCATGGTTTTTAAGACGGGGGAGCGGGCACTCAAGATGGCCCTATGAACTCGGAACGAAACATCGCCACACTTGAGTTGGAAGTCGGAAAAGTCCATGTCTTGGTAGAGGCACATCAAGTCATTTGAAAGAACTTCCGCAGGGGTCTGAGTAGGCTCGGGGTCGACAACGTCGGGAGACTCGGATAATTCTTCCCCAAAACAATTGGATGTCATATAATTGTGCGGGACAGTAGTGAGATGGTCATCACTGTGTCGGTTCGCAAGTGACCAAATTTGGCGAGAATTCAAAATGGAGGCGTTGGAACTAGGGAAGTCGCCGCATTCCCTCTTGAGGGAAGGCACTTTGTACTTGTCGGCAGCTTTGTAGAGCTTGAGGGCGCTCTCTCTTGGCAGCTCCTCCACGGTACCGGTGTACAGGTAGATCAGGAAGAGTCCAAGCGTGGAGGGGTCCAGGTTTGTAATGACCACTTTGCCGGACGCAGCCTTAATCCTATCGCTCGAGAGAATTGCCTTGAATACGGGGGACCGGGCACTCAGGATGGCCTTGTGGACAGGGAACGAGACATCCCCACACTTGAGTTGTAAGTCGGAAAAGTCCTGGTCCTGGTAGAGGCACATCAAGTCTTTTGAAAGCATATCCACAGGGCTCGTAGTAGGTTTGAGGGGGACAGCGTCCTCAAAATAAACGTTATCATTCTGTACTGTGCTGACTCCTCTGGTATCACAGTACACTCGACGGTGATTCTCGCTCGTGTTGCCAGTTATAATCCTGACAAGCAGGAGTAGATGTGGTATCCCTCTTTCGGCCAGTTCTCTTGCAGTCAGTGAATCTGAGAACATCCATTCATCACGATATTTAAACAGGTGCTCGTTTTCTTCATACCTCACAAGAGAACCGTCTTTGCTTATCAAGCTCATGCGCGTTTGAACAGAAAAACCGCGTTGACCTGGATGCAAAGTAAATGTGAATTCCTCATCTGTCGAGTGGGAACAACTTGTTTCTAAATGCAATGTTTTATTGTCAGAATAGCTGATATCCAGCAAAATATATATCCATCCTCTGAGGACTGCAGTATCCAGTTTGAAGGTAGTGTCGATGACTTCTAACACTGTACACAGATAAAGCTCTTCTCCCCTTTTGTTGAGGCGGAGCTGAATGGTCAGTCTATCCCCGTACTCAGGCCCCGTTTTTCGAATTTGGGCGACAATCTCTTCAAATCCAATAACGTAATCCAGTTTGGTTTCTTTTGGACCAACTTCTTGCTTGTAGATGAATGATTCATCGGCAGTGAATAAATGCAATTCAGAAATCAGATTATAGAGATCACTGTGTGTGCGAGTAAAGTCAACCACCATGCGGTCGTCCATGCCACTGGGACCTTTCGGGTGCAGTTTAATACAGTCATAATCCTCCTTATCATTTTCCTTATACTCGATGCACTTTCCGTGCAGCTCTTCTCTCCAGCAGCTGAAGTTCTCTATTCTCCATTCCAGGCGCAAGAAGGTCTCGGACTCCATTTTAAATCACTGTTCACTCCGCTTTTGAGACAGACACGTTTCTTTCCCCGTTCGAGCGAATAGAACCGTCAACTGACCAACGGCCGCCGTTCTGTTGATACTGTCGAACGAGCAGGTAGAAGGGAAAATTCCCTTTTGACGTCATCAGGCAGTGATGTAACTCGCCACGTGCAGTGACCTTGGTGCGATACCGCCGCGAATGGACGCAAGATCATCCCATAGAGGAGAGATGGGCAAAAAACGAGCATTGGCAGTTACAAAATAGTAGCTGCTGCAGGAGAAAGAACGATGTGGCTGCTCTCGCGTTGAAAAATAACCGCAACTTTTACAGGCGCTCAATTGGTCAAAAAATCGCGGTTCCGCTGACCAATGATAACACTGGGGAACCGCATTTTCGTTGACTTAGAACTGTGACTTGTTTTTGAATCACTTTTAGCCCCTGAATCCAAAAGTAAAATTAGTTTTTGTCTATCACGTCAACTTTTTGAGATACAGGGTACCCCAAAAATGCGCATAAAAAGAAAATTAAATGACTTTGAATTCGATTTTCAGGGTCAAAAAGCATTACTTTAGTCTTTAAACTACACGCGAGGGGACAAGAAAGGTTAAACTTTCTAAAAAATGAAAATTTGTGGTGAATGGGTAGGTTTCAGGGGTTATTACCCCTCTAAAAACGCAAAAAAATCGCTAAAAATAGTAGGATTTGTTATACCCCATTTATTTCACTTATTTTTGAAGCAATTCATTTTTAAAGGGTCCTAACCGTTCCCCAAGGACCCAAATTTAATAATGATATGCAGCAATGATTTTTAGGAAAAGCGGTTGAGGAGTTATCGCCCCCGAAGCACCCGCGGAAGGGTTCAGAAGACTTTTATTGGTTCGTTATAGTAACTGGTCGGTTTCATGGAAGTATTTCATGTTTCTTCGCACGCGCGCTCAAGAAACATGGAATACCTCCATGAAACCGACCAGTTACTAACGAACCAAGGAATTTCTACTTAGGAAAGACCTATAATATAAGATAAATGTCATTTTTAAAATTTTCGAAGCATGAATATATTTTCCTGAGCGCGCGTGCGCCATCGCGATTCAGAGAGTCTTCCGAACCCTTCCGCGGGTGCTTCGGGGGCGATAACTCCTCAACTGCTTTTCCTAAAAATCCTTGGTGCATATCATTATTAAATTTGGGTCTGTGGCAAGTGCGAGCCACTGGGAGATACCGATCCGAAGGTCATACGACTCAAAAGTATACTCCAGAGTTATAATCGCTTCAGTCGGTATTTATAACCCATTTGAATTATCTGACTCTTATAGTGGTGAGTGAGCTCGACACAGGTCCTTGGGGAACGGTTAGGAACTGCTTCAAAAATAAGTGAAATAAATGGGGTATAACAAATCCTACTATTTTTAGTGATATTTTTGCATTTTTAGGGGGGTAATAACCCCTTAAACCTACCCATTCACCCCAAATTTTCATTTTTTAGATAGTCTAACCTTTCTTGTCCCCTCGGGTGTAGTTTAAAGACTAAAGTAATGATTTTTGACCCT
Organism: Tetragnatha montana; assembly: GCA_963680715.1. Lineage (NCBI taxonomy): Eukaryota > Metazoa > Arthropoda > Arachnida > Araneae > Tetragnathidae > Tetragnatha > Tetragnatha montana. The sequence goes on along the minus strand of OY796678.1, from coordinate 5,613,716 downwards.
GAAAATCGAATTCAAAGTAATTTATTTTGCTTTTTATGCGCATTTTTGGGGTACCCTGTATCTCAAAAAGTTGACGTGATAGACAAAAACTAATTTTACTTTTGGATTCAGGGGCTAAAAGTGATTCAAAAACAGCAAAAAAATCGAAGTCAACAGAAATTATGCTAAAAATTGTTCCCTGTGTTAGAGGTTTTTGAAATAACCAGGGAACGGGCTGTAGCATTCATCTCAAAGGCGCTATTTACATTCTTCGCTTTTATGTATCCCGACTTTTTTTGTGGTTGGGGATTGAGGCAACCCATCATGAGGCTCGAAATTTAATTAAATGGCGGACCCTCGTATAAAATGGGTTTCCTCGAAGTTGTCGCTTGTTCTAATGGTGGCTGGGTTGCGAAGAAATAATAATATGGATATGTTACGGGCAATGTGATAAATCCGGGTATTATTATAATAAAGCCCGTGTATTTCCAGCCAATTGATAAATGTCATTGAATTTATCCCATTGCCCGCCTCACTTTGGGCATTATTAATAATGCCCGGTTTATCACTTTGCCTGTAACATACCTGGATTAATAACTTTCCTATAAAATGGGTTTCCTCGAAGTTTTCGCTTGTTCTAATGGTGGCTGGGTTGCGAAGAAATAATAATATGGATATGTTACGGGCAATGTGATAAATCCGGGTATTATTATAATAAAGCCCGTGTATTTCCAGCCAATTGATAAATGTCATTGAATTTATCCCATTGCCCGCCTCACTTTGGGCATTATTAATAATGCCCGGTTTATCACTTTGCCTGTAACATACCTGGATTAATAACTTTCCTATAAAATGGGTTTCCTCGAAGTTTTCGCTTGTTCTAATGGTGGCTGGGTTGCGAAGAAATAATAATATGGATATGTTACGGGCAATGTGATAAATCCGGGTATTATTATAATAAAGCCCGTGTATTTCCAGCCAATTGATAAATGTCATTGAATTTATCCCATTGCCCGCCTCACTTTGGGCATTATTAATAATGCCCGGTTTATCACTTTGCCTGTAACATACCTGGATTAATAACTTTCCTATAAAATGGGTTTCCTCGAAGTTTTCGCTTGTTCTAATGGTGGCTGGGTTGCGAAGAAATAATAATATGGATATGTTACGGGCAATGTGATAAATCCGGGTATTATTATAATAAAGCCCGTGTATTTCCAGCCAATTGATAAATGTCATTGAATTTATCCCATTGCCCGCCTCACTTTGGGCATTATTAATAATGCCCGGTTTATCACTTTGCCTGTAACATACCTGGATTAATAACTTTCCTATAAAATGGGTTTCCTCGAAGTTTTCGCTTGTTCTAATGGTGGCTGGGTTGCGAAGAAATAATAATATGGATATGTTACGGGCAATGTGATAAATCCGGGTATTATTATAATAAAGCCCGTGTATTTCCAGCCAATTGATAAATGTCATTGAATTTATCCCATTGCCCGCCTCACTTTGGGCATTATTAATAATGCCCGGTTTATCACTTTGCCTGTAACATACCTGGATTAATAACTTTCCTATAAAATGGGTTTCCTCGAAGTTTTCGCTTGTTCTAATGGTGGCTGGGTTGCGAAGAAATAATAATATGGATATGTTACGGGCAATGTGATAAATCCGGGTATTATTATAATAAAGCCCGTGTATTTCCAGCCAATTGATAAATGTCATTGAATTTATCCCATTGCCCGCCTCACTTTGGGCATTATTAATAATGCCCGGTTTATCACTTTGCCTGTAACATACCTGGATTAATAACTTTCCTATAAAATGGGTTTCCTCGAAGTTTTCGCTTGTTCTAATGGTGGCTGGGTTGCGAAGAAATAATAATATGGATATGTTACGGGCAATGTGATAAATCCGGGTATTATTATAATAAAGCCCGTGTATTTCCAGCCAATTGATAAATGTCATTGAATTTATCCCATTGCCCGCCTCACTTTGGGCATTATTAATAATGCCCGGTTTATCACTTTGCCTGTAACACCTGGATTAATAACTTTCCTATAAAATGGGTTTCCTCGAAGTTTTCGCTTGTTCTAATGGTGGCTGGGTTGCGAAGAAATAATAATATGGATATGTTACGGGCAATGTGATAAATCCGGGTATTATTATAATAAAGCCCGTGTATTTCCAGCCAATTGATAAATGTCATTGAATTTATCCCATTGCCCGCCTCACTTTGGGCATTATTAATAATGCCCGGTTTATCACTTTGCCTGTAACATACCTGGATTAATAACTTTCCTATAAAATGGGTTTCCTCGAAGTTTTCGCTTGTTCTAATGGTGGCTGGGTTGCGAAGAAATAATAATATGGATATGTTACGGGCAATGTGATAAATCCGGGTATTATTATAATAAAGCCCGTGTATTTCCAGCCAATTGATAAATGTCATTGAATTTATCCCATTGCCCGCCTCACTTTGGGCATTATTAATAATGCCCGGTTTATCACTTTGCCTGTAACATACCTGGATTAATAACTTTCCTACACAGCAACTTAGTAAGCTTAAAATGAAGCATTATAAGTAAGTTAAAGACAGCTTTTTATCTTAACCATGACTATCATAAATTCATGCAGATCGTATGGAAATGGATTGCCAAACTTATCGGACAGAAAACTATTATCCAGAAGAAAAACTTTGTGAACTTGTGATTTTTTCTCTTTAATGTTTATTCATACTGACCTGTCACAGTATAACTCACCATTCACTTTTTTGATATATGATGTTTCTTGTAACGCAGCATACGAGCAGGTTAGAGGGTAAGTGAGACAAGTCGATATCTACTATTTGAATTTTGAGTCTGGCATGGATTTTGATTTTTCAGTCGTTGAAAACCATCAATCAATTACTCAAGTTGGAACGACTTACGCCAGTTTTTCCTCTAACCAACCCACGTATTTCTTGTAACTCACCACATATTTTAAGTCTTTTTCCTTCTGCTCCATTCTCTGAAAGATTTATGAGTTGATGGCATAACTGTTGGAAGCATGCTTGACGAATTGCAGATCGTGGAAAAGATTTTATTTTTGTTATAAATGCAATTTGTGCGAAATTTCTTTCAAATGTGAGGTTTTCTGTCCAATTTTAAAACCCGGACTCTGGTGGGTTGACATAAAACTAAATTTACAGGACAAAAACTCAAATTTAATTTTAAAAAATTCATAATTAGTCATCATGCATCTAATATAGAGTCCAGTAAATCTACTGGAAAAAGGGTAAAACCTGTAAAAAAAAATTGCAACATTAGGTTTTTCAACGGTTTTCACTTGGGCATATGACCTTACTAATAACATACTAAAAATCTGACAAAATTGGTCCGCGGGAAGTTTTTTTAATTAAAATTCATGGCTGAATTTTTAAAAAAAAAATCAATTAATAGTAATCGAGACTTATGATACATTTTTATAGACATTTTTTCAGTGCTGAATACGAATATCTCATTTAAGTTTTAAAAAAATTCAAAATATCAATTTTTAAAAATTATTTGAAAAATAGGATATTTGAAAAAATTAAAACATTGTTCAAAACCACAAAATAATTGCATAAGAAGTAATTCAAACTGTTTTTACTTATAAATGATTTAAATAAAGACATACTAAAATTGGAAGAAAATCGGACTGTAAAATGTTTAAATTGTTTTCAAATTTTCAATTTTTTTTTTTGGTCTCAAAAATTGACCTTTTAAAAAAAATTCTTGTTAAAAAAGTTTGAAGCATTTTCCAAGGTAATTTTTCCCTGTATATTGTAGTTATATTGCTATATAACATAAAACAACCACAATTGATGATTAAATCATAAGTCAAATAATTAATTTATTAAAATGAACTTTAAAAATACACAAGTAAAATCATGCAATCAAATATAACAGAAAATATTTTAACAATATTCAGTGATAAATCATCTAAAAAAAATTAAATTTGAACTAAACAAAAAAATCTTTAAAAATATTTAAATTTTTAACAAATTTAATTTTTTAAAAAATATTTTGCATTTTGTTGATAGGCATGTAAAGCATGTCTTTAGGCTGTTGTATTTAAGTGCTGTTTACAAATATCAGGCCAGCCATTCAAAAACATTTAGAATAAGTGTGGTAAAAAATTGAAGCATTTAAAACAAAAGTATCGACAGAAATTTTTTAAGTAATAAATTACTTAATTACATTAATAATAACATTTATTAGCACATAAAATATCAAATAGCTTTATAAAATTATAGGGAAACATTACTAGCACAACACACAAAAAAAAATACCTATAGGCTATAGAACTAATATAAAATCTCATAATATCTAGTACTAAAAAACTAAACATAAAGAAATACAAAGTGAACAACTTTTTATGCATGCTTCAGTTCCAATTAAATATGCATTTTAGTAATAGTAGGGGAGCCCAGAGTGTTTTTGGGTAGTAACTCGAGCGCGTCAGATAATCATAAGGGGGACACCTTGCATGCTTTTGAGTAACTCCCCCAAATATAAGCTCTCTATCTAGGGGGGTTTGTCTATAGAACAGCCCGTCAGATTTGTAAAAAAAAAATTAGTTAAATGGACATACTCGAGCGCGTCAGATAACGATAAGGTAGGTTAGTTGCCAGCTAAATAGTGTACATTTTCTAAAATCTACCGATTTGAGCGGTGGGTAAGGGAGCGGGAGGGTTACAAAGTTGCAAAGTAAAGCCAAGACCGGTAAGACGCTATCGCTCTTTTTGAGAAAAATGTACGAAACAAAATGTTTATAGCCAGGAAACTAGGCTCAACTAGTTGTAAACTGTCTTGGTAGCCAATCTGACGCGCTCGAGTATGTCCATTTAACTAATTTTCTTTCAAATTTTGACGGACTGTTCTAAACAAACCCACCAACATAGAGAGCTTATATTCGGTGGAGTTACTCGAAAGCATGCAAGGTATCTCCCGTATGATTATCTGACGCGCTCGAGTAAATCCACATTTAGCATCATGGGCTCCCCTACTATAATGCAGTATCTAATAAATTAAATACCTCATGCATAAAAAAAAGAAAAAAAAATTGTAAACAAAGTTTAACTTTAGTTGATTCTCAAGTTATCTCTTAAATAACCTTTCTTCAAAACATACAAAAATACACTTAAGCAAATAAAAAGATAGAATAAAACCAATATTTTTCTAACTAAAAAATTGTCATGTTCAATATCACAAATTCTGACTATGTAATTACGTAAGATGTTACAAGCACTGAATTTTCGAAAATATCTTGTTTCTTGCATAAATAATTTCAAAATTGAACCAAAAATGAATTTCACAACTGAACTGAGGAAAAAAATTCCAAGCATTTTTTACAAGGAAAGTTTTAACGACGGGTTAAGTATTTATGGAGAACAATCAATTCGAGAAATGGAGGCATTACTAAAGATTTTCCACAAAACAAAAGAACAAAAGGGAGGGTCGGGCAGTTTTCTTACGTAATTATGAGAGGGGAGGGTTGCGGTTTGCTTATTTTTGCTGACAAGGGGGAGGAGGGGTCAAAAATGACCAAGAACTTGCTTACGTATTATTTGAACGGCCACTTAGTTTTATTACATACTAATTTGTTTTTATAATTTTGAATAATTATGACTGTGACGTGGCGGCGTCACGTTCCATCCTATAGCCAGAAGGCACTGGTTATTTCCACGAAAGTAACAACTAAACTCTACACTAATCTAGCTATTTCTGAAAAATTACAAACTAAATTAAAGCAAAATACTCAAAAGAAGCAGCCTGGAATCGAATCGAGGACCATTAGTTTACCTAGGAGCCAGGGCCGTAACCAGACTTTTGTTTCGGGGGGGGGGGGGGGTTTGACTCAAGTATTTTCTGAGCTTGAACTTGATATTTTCCTTACAAGTACTTTTATATGTTAATTTTTGGATGACAACACTGGATTGAAATTTTGATGCACTAAATTTCAAAATTGTATGAACAATATGAATTCCAAGCAAAAGGGGGGTCTGGGGGGTCCTCCCCCATAAAAATTTTGGAAATTTGCCCCTCAAAAGAGTGTTTTAGCTCATTTTGAGACCCTTTAGATTACACCCAAAGAGAAGCACTCATTATAAGCGGCCGAATTTTCAAGGTAAAAAGAAGGTAGGTATATTGTCATAAATGGCAAAATGTTGAGGGGGTTTTTGGGTTCCTAATCCAGAAAATTTTTTGAATTTTGCCCCTAAAAGTAGCATTTGAACTCATTTTGAGACACTTTAAGTTACATCAAAGAGGACCACTCCTTGTAAATCACACAAGTTTGAAGAAAAAACCATACTTAATAGATTTCAAAATTTCGAGGGGGTTTGGGGGTCCTCCCCCAGAAAAATTTTGGAAATTTTACCCTTAAAAGTAGGGTTTTGACTCATTTTGAGACCCTTTGGACTATACCCGAAGAGGATCGCTCTTTGTGAGACATAATTTTCAAGAAAAATAGCAGTATAAAAATTGATGTCAAAATTTCGGGGGGGGGGGGGGGGTTGAACCCTTAACCCCCCCTGGATACGGCCCTGCTAGGAGCACAATCTACCACTAGGCCATCGGTGCCAGCGTTCGAAATTGGGGTATTTTGCTGGTCCGGGACAACTAAAAAAACGGCTCGGACCATTGGAATCAGAAAATCACTGGTCCGCCGGACCAGTGTGTGTGTGGTGAAAAAATATCCCACCCTCCAGTTCTAGCAGCGTTTCTGTAAAATCATTTAGACGAGTTGTTCAGTAATAGAGGTATTTTAAGTGCGTTTGATGATTGCATTTGGTGAAGCAAGTACATATTTTTACAGAACCCGAAATGTGGCGATATGGGATAGGGGAGCCCCTAGCGAAAAGGAAAAAATATAATTGAATATGTATTAATTTTTACATTACTATTTGGTACACACATTCAGTGCAATTGTGCAATAGTTACTGTATGATATTTAAACCGGTCCTTTTTAATTTGTCGGACCAGTGATTTTCGTTGCGGACTAGTAAGATTGGCAAAGCACTGGTCCGGCAGACCAGTGGTTTTTTCCCCAATTTCTAACGCTGATCGGTGCTGATGCCAGGATTGATCAATAACATAATTTTAAAGTTTTGAAACACGTAATAACAAACTCCTATTAGCTCCAACCTTCGTGGAAATAACTACCTAGTAGCCAGAAAAGGAAAAGAAAAAATAAAGAACTTAGGGGGACTAGTGTCGAGAAGTAAGGTATTTACCCTGGTAGAGGCACATAAAATCTTTTGAAAGCGTATCCGCAGGCTTCTCATTAGGAGACTTGGATGATTTTTCTTCCTTAAAACAGACGATATCATTCGGTACAGGTTTGACTCTTTTGGAATGGCAGGTCACTTGATGCCGTTTCTCTCTCGCGTTGCCAGTTACAATCCGGACACGGAGGAGCAGGGAAACGATTCCTTTTTCGGCCAGTTCTGTTTTAGTCAGTGAATCTGATGAGAATGCCCATCGATTGACATCTTTATCCCTTTTATCCCGAAGGTGCACGGTACCATCGTCGTATTCCAACGAAAATACGGGGCTGCTGGGTCTGAAAGGGTTGAACAGGTGCTCGTTTTCCTCACATCTCGCAATAAGAGAACATTCGCCGTTTATCAAGCTCACGCGCGTTTTGACAAGAACTGGTTTGCTGTTCTCCTCGAAATGCAAACTGAATTTGAGTTCCTCGTCGTTTTCGATTGTTTCTAAATGCAATTTGTTGAATCCGTCGGAATAGCGGATATCCGATATGGATTTCTCAAGTTCTGTAGTGATATCAATTTCGAAGGTTGTGTCGATGACTTCTATCACTGTACACAGGTAGTGTGCCTCTGATGGCTCTGACCGGCGGAACTGAACGGTCAGGGTATCTCCGTACTCAGCCTCCATCTGTCGAATTCGGGCGGCCACCTATCATTCAAATGCTTATATTATTAGAAATTTGAACTTACTACCTCTAAAATATCGTCGGCTTACAGTCGAAAGGCACTAAGTCACTTTTTGCTCAACTACTCCGTACGAGGTTATGCCAAATTTGGCATGAAAGAGAAAATATTATTATAAAACCTTTGAAAAATTGAATTATAAAATGTTTTATAATCCCTAAAATAATTCAATTACATGATCAAATTTCAATTTAATAAATCATTAATCGCGAACCAACATTTAAGCTTTATACTGTATGAATTATTTCTGGTTTAAAACAAAATCGCAATCTATTTTATTTACGACAAGCAACTCATGGCAACATCAGCAGACTAACCAACCATCTATGCTAGTTCCTAGGTTACTTTCCAGTTTGATGAGAGATGCGCCATGACTCCGCTCGTTCGTTGGCGACGTTCCACCGCTTTCAAAATATCTTCCAAAAATGACTTACAAGGAAACGTTTTCTAGGGTGAACTCACAGAATTGGACGAACATTTTATAGGGGTTAGTATGTGACTCAAACCACCTTCTGTAAAAAAATTAGCTACTAAATTACAGTAGAAAAGCTGTAAAAAATTATTAGAAATTATCATATTTAACGCCAAATGTAACCCTACTAGGCGAGGATGCTTCCTTTGGCTCTGTGCCAAATGCTAGAATAAACTGGCCGAATAAAAAAAAAGGTTCATTAAATGCAAAAAAGGATTAAAAATGAATTAAAGGAGGAAAATTAAATTAAAGGAAGAAAATTAAATTAAAGGAAAGGAAATTAATTAAAAAAAACTGTTGTTTTAATGGATATTCTGAAGTACTTTAAAAACAAAATATCTCAATATCACGTTAAATACAAATTTTTACTGTAATATAAAAATATATTATTCCATTTGATAGAAAATTCGCCAAGTCGCCAAGTGGTGTTCTGAATGTGGTTGGCATCTCAGAACCTAATTTTCAAAGTTAATTTAATCCTTTCCTAATGAAATTTAGCAGCTAATTTTTTCACAGTAAGTTTTTTTAGCCATCTTCTTATGCCTGTAAAATTTTCATCCAATTCTGTGAGTTCACCCAAGAGAACGTTTCCTTGTTAGTGCCTTTCGATTGTAAGCCGACGACATGTAACTTTGTCACTTTTGTTGTAATTTTCGTTGTGAAGTAATAAAGCTTATTATTATTATTATTATTACCTCGTCGAATCTGGGTCCGTTAGGAGCTTCGATGTCGTCCCCTTCGTAAAACGAATCGACCTGTTGCTTGTAGATGAGCGATCCGTCTGGAGCGACGAAATGCAGTTCGCCTTTGGAGACGAAACCGCACAGCGCGAGGCGGACCACCATGCCATCACTGTTGGGTCCTTTCGGGAACAGTTGGTAATGGCGGTCGTACATCTTGCACTCGATACACTTTCCGTGCAGTTCTTCCCTCCAGCAGCCGAAGTTCTCGATTCTCCATTCTTGGTAGAGGAAAGTTTCCATGTCGAAATATCTCTCCGCTGCTCGTCCGAGTAGAACTCTTAACTGAGCACAATGCGAGACAACCGGTCGCTCTGACTGAGCCGCAGTAGTTGCCTTTTGACGTCATCAATCAGGCGGTGATGCAACGTGCAGAGAGAGACCTTGGCGCGATAAGGGGACATCCATAAATTACGTGAGGTCAAAAAGGGGGGGAGGGGTTTGGAAAAATCTCACCAAGGGGGGAGGGGGGGTCGATTAAAATCTCACGTCAACTTTTTAAGCTAGAAATTATAGGATTTTCTGTTTTTTTTTTAAGTATGAAAAAGGAAAATAATTTATAAAAAGTTGTAGGAAAATCTCACGTGGGGGGAGGGGGGTCCAGCAAAATCTCACTAAATCTCACCAAGGGGGGAGGTCCAGATTTTGGAAAAAACACCTCACGTAGTTTATGGATGTCCCCTAAGGAGAAAGCACGTCACACTCAGATCATCTAAACTTTCGCTGCTGTTGTGATGGGAGAAAAGGTGCTGAAAGGTCCCAAAGGTGTGGTTCCCAACCGGTGGTCCGCAGACCATAGGTGGTACAAGAGAGTCTTAAAAGTGGTCCGTGAAGAGGCCAGGCGAAGCACAAAAAATCCAACAAATACAAATTTGAGCGAATTGAACGAGAAAAGATGGAATTATACTATATGCATGCAGTGTTATTCCTAGGATTTTTTTGGAGGAGTAAAAATACTCCTTGACTTTTTTAGGAGGAGTGAAATTGAATTATGAGGAGTGAAATACGGAAATAGCATCAACTACATATACCGAGGCACGAAAACTGCAATCAAACTCCCTACGCATCAGAACAATAAATGAAAAAAAAATTACTATGGCTGCATGAAAACACCATTAAAAGTATGATAATTAGGGTAAGATTAAACCTTTGAGAAAAATTCAAAGAGTGAAAATACTCCTGGCTAAATTTTTAAAGATTATTTTCTATTTTCAAGGAGTGAAATACCGTCTCAGAGGACTTAAAAATAACTCTGTATCCATGACAAGATGGCAACTTTTCCGCAGCCCATTTTAACAATATTTGCTCCTAATTTGCTTTGTTTTTATTAGTATTCTTTCAAATGAGAATATAAATATGGCACAATTTCATAGAATTTTATATAAAAATGTAATATACTTTAATCTACGTTACTTTTTATCAAAATTATTTTTTTTAAGGTTAATAAATGTTAAAAGAATAAATTAAGTTTTCTATTTTCTCTTAAAATTTAATTTTAAACAACTATCTTTTCGCTATCGTTTACCATCGATTTTCACGAAACAAAAGCAAAATTGATAAAGAATCATCATCAATAATATTACATCTAAAATATTGGTTTAATCTTTATTTGATCATACATTAAAAATAATTTTTTAAAGTTGATATAAGGTAATTTTAGTTGTGTAAGATAAAGGATTATCTTACCAATCAAGGTACATTCAAGGAAAGGAATTGGGCAATATTATAAAAATATAGAAGTAAAAAGTATTTAGGTTTTTACCATTTTGTTGGTTCTAAGATAATGGTGTAAAAGACACAGAATTCCTTTCAGAAAGCTGAGTAACCGTTTTCACGGCCAGTAAAGGTTCACTCTCTATGAAATTCTTCCATTCGTTTGATTTCAACAAATCGTTATAGTTGGTTAACATAAAATTTTGCGACACAGTCGTAAGATGGTCGTCACTGTGTCGGTTTGCAAGCAACAAAATGTCGCAAGCATTCGAAATGGAGACGTTGGCACTGAGGAAGTCAGCGCATTCCGACTTTAATGAGGGGACCTCGTACTTGTCTGCGGCGTAGTAGAGCTTGAGGGCTCTTTCACACTGCAGGTCCTCCACGGCCCCGGTGTACAGGTAGGTCAAGAAGAGACCTAGGGTAGAGGGGTCCAGGTCCCGTATCTCCACTTTGCCAGATGCTGTCTCCATCATGTCAGTGGAGAGCATGGTTTTGAATACGGGGGACCGGGCGCTCAGGATGTTCTTGTGGACAGGGAACGTGACGTTATCACACTTGAGGGTTATGTCGGAAAAGTCCTGGTCCTGGTAGAGACACATGAAATCTTTAGTCAGAGCACTGATAGTGTTTTCTGGAAGTTTGGATGCCGTAGACTTAATGTAGTTGGAGGAAGATTCTTCTTTCTCAACATATTCAATATTTTTTCGGATTTTGTAGACTCTTTCGGGTACCGAGCGGTAGGATCTACTATTTACATAACCTGTGGTGATTTTCAAACGCAGAAGTAAGGAAATTTCCTTTTCCTTCTGTTCTTTATATGTCAAGGAATCCGAAAAAGTCCATGTATCTTCATTTTTTTTAAATACGTGATCTTTTTCTTCACATCTTATAATATTTTTCTCCTTGCTTAGAAAATTCGCAAAACATCGAATCGAAAAGTCACTTTCTCCACAAGGATCTAGTTGAATTAAAATATTATGTTCAATAGAATGAGCAACTGATTCTATATTCACCCCTCTTCTTTTTTCGTTTTGACTGAATCCTACGTATGAAATTGAATCATTGCATCTGAATTTGGTTGGATCAATACTTAAAGTAATGTCGAGAACGTCTATTGTTGTAGTTGTGCGTATTTCTTGTTTTTCGATAGAAAAATCCGCGGGAGTCAAGCATCTCAAAGTGAATTGGTCCCCATGCAGAACCTCGTTCTTCTTAATACGAGCGGCGACCTCTTCAAATTTTGGTCCTGGAGGAAGTTGTTCGATTGACATTTGAGAAACCCGAGCATTCACTGTTTGCTTGCAGAATAAGAAACCATCTGATCCAATGAAGGAGAGTTCACCAGGAAAACTATTTCCCATACTTGCTAAGCAGACCACCATATGCTCATCTTTGCCACTGACACCTCTCGGATACAGTTTGAAATGTTCGAAATGTTCATTTATGTGCTCAATGTACGTGCCGTGCACCTCACAGTTCCAACAGCTGAAATTCACGATCTTCCATTCGAAAAGCCTGTTTTCTCCTCTTTGCATACCGAAGTGTAAAATCGAAGTATTAAATCCCGAATATTAGCCACGAGAAGCCTGCCCGAGCACTGCGAACAACTTGAAGTAACTGACGTGTCTGCGCGCAAAAACCGGATATTCTCTTCTGACGTCACGTGTCGTCGCCTGGCAAGTCTCGTGTGAAGGTCGCACAGTCGCTTGCGTCATCAGGTAGAACGACACCTACACGATGCTAGCTCCTTTTAGTTGTGTGGCGGAGGAAAGGGGGGGGGGAGTTCCCCGAGGCTAAAAGCGCACTGCATAATACGCAATCTAATATAATAAAAGTCAATCCGTGTTTTTGGGTTTGTTTGTCTTTTACACAAATCTACAGTTTCCTTCCGATCTGCACCAAACTTGGCAGGGCAGTATTCAAGGGGGGGGGGGTTTAGGGGTTCAACCCCCCGGCCCCCCCCGAAATTTTGACATCAATTTTTAAACTGCTATTTTTCTTGAAAATTATGTCTCACAAAGAGCGATCCTCTTCGGGTATCACACAAAAGGTCTCAAAATGAGTAAAAACCCTACTTTTAAGGGTAAAATTTCCAAAATTTTTCTGGGGGAGGACCCCAAACCCCCTCGAAATTTTTAAATCTATTAAGTACGGTTTTTCCTTCAAACTTGTGTGATTTACAAGGAGTGATCCTCTTTGATGTAACCTAAAGTGTCTCAAAATGAGTTAAAATGCCACTTTTAGTGGCAAAATTCAAGCAATTTTCCGGAGTAGGAACCCAAAAAACCCCCTCAACATTTTGCCATTTATTACAATATACCTTCTTTTTACCTTGAAAATTCGGCCGCTTACAATGAGTAGTGCTCTTTGGGTGTAATCTAAAGGGTCTCAAAATGAGCTAAAACACTCTTTTGAGGGGCAAATTTCCAAATTTCCCAGACCCCCCCCCCCTTTTACTTGGAATTCATATTGTTTATACAATTTTTAAATTTAGTGCATCAAAATTTCAATCCAGTGTTGTCATCTCTAAAACTGAACGTATAAAAGTTCCCGTACGGAGGTACCTCAGAAAATATTTGGGGCAACCCCCCCCCGAAACAAAAGTCTGGTTACGGCCCTGAAACTTGGTATACACACGTAAAAACATCCCATTTGAAACATAGGCTATGTTTCGAAGATCTAGAACGACCCCTTGACCCTCTCTTGACAGTTTTTATGGTCATTTTGCTGAAATAGCTTTATTTCTGCTCAAAAAGAGATCTGCTTATCCCATTGTTACAAAAACAAAATAACGTAAAATAGCAAGTTTCTAAAAGAAAAACTAGATACAAGTGTATTTTTAAAAATCATATTAATAATCTGAAAATATATTTAAACGAAATTTAAAATTTTAAAACTTCTAGGTATAGTTTAAAATATTTTTATTTGAGAGTTTAATTTTTAAATGAAAAGTTTCATGGAATAAAGGGTTCATTACGATACTACGGAAAATTTCCACTGGAGGTTGGAGTTTCTAGTAACAGTCTTTCAAAACTTTTAAGAGCCTTTTCCTTTTTAATGTAGCCTTTTGGTTTTAATCGAAAAATATTACTCTACTCTTTGAAAAGAAGTCAAAGATCCCAAAAACAAGGTGGACATTTTCCATGACTATAAATTCCAATTTTAGAGGGGATGTAATATCTTTTAAAACTTTGTAATCTGCAGCGCATCCAGGGACATTGCAGGGTGGGATATTACCATATTTTAAGACGTATATACGTAATCCATTTCGATTGCTTTCTAACACCAATGAAACATTTGAAGTCTGGACATCAAAAACGAGCTAAGTGCCAAAACTGAAAAAAAAAATGAGTTAGTCCCGAAAAAACAATCTAAGTGCCAACACCCTATAAAGCCAGCTAAGGGCCGTAATCAGAAACTTTTAACACGATTATGAAACGAGTCGATAACGATTCGAGACCGAGAACGACATCGAAATGATATCGAAACGATCATTTTTAAACGAGTACTTCAGCTCTCTCGTTTCCTCAAAAACGAGTAATATAGCGGACTCTGATTGGTTGAAAGGAAATTCGCGTAATCGCTGGGAGGTTTGACTCGTTTCATAATCGTGTTAAAAGTTTCTGAATACGGCCCTAAGTACCACGACCATGATTAGTAGTTCAAAAGAGCCTGAAAGATGACTTATTATGTGTATTTCTATGGGGAATCAAATTTAAAATGATGAAATACGGAAAATTTACTTTTTTTTGGCACTTAGCTCGTTTTTGAAGTCCAGTCTTGATTTCCGGAGTCGGTTCCGTGGCTTTTGGTTAATCGAAAAATATCACTCTTTGAAAAGAAGCTTAAAACAAGGCGGACACTTTCCACGGTTATAAATTCCAATTTTAGAGGGGGTGCCAATATATTTTAAAACTTTGTAATCAGCTGCGCATTCAGGGAAATTTCTGGTTGGGATATGGTACCATATTTTAAGGCGCATGTACGTTGCACATTTTTGATTGCTTTTTATCACACCAATGAAAGATTTCTTGATTTCCGGAGTCGTGGCTGATCGCCTGTTTTTAACGACCGACTTGTCAGGAGGAGGGGATCTACTTTCCATAAAAATCTCTCTGAGACCAGTTCCAACCAAATCGAAATGAATATCCCATCAGAAAAATATTTCCCGCTCCGGTTCCTCTTTTTTTCCTCCCTCTCTTCTATGTTCTCTCTCATTCCCCGTTTTCGGTAGTTTCCTTATTTTCCGGAAAAGTTCCCCAGGTGAATGTCGGGGGGGGGAGAGGATTTCCGGGGAGAGTGGCTAAGTATGTAAATCGGCCGTGGAGCGAGGTTGGAGTAGATAGACTATCGAACTCGCTCTAATTATTGGTCTTTGGTGTATTTTAACCAGTTATAACCAGTGTAACCAGTTATCTCCACTTTCAATTCAAATTTACTTTAGATATTTTTTGGAGATATCTTGGCGTTCTTTATAGTAGGGGAGCCCAGAGTGTTTTTGGGGATTTACTCGAGCGCGTCAGATAATCATAAGGGGGATACCTTGCATCCTTTTGTGTAACTCCACCAAACATAAGCTCTATGTTGGTGGATTTGTCTAGAACAACCCGTCAGATTTGTAAAAAAAATTAGTCACATGGACATACTCGAGCGCGTCAGATAAAGATAAGGTAGGTTAGTTACCAGCTAAAAAGTGTAAATTTTCTAAAATCTGCCGATTTGAGCGGTGGGTAAGGTAGCGGGAGGGTTACAAAGTTGCAAAGTAAAGCCAAGACCGGTAAGACGCTATCGCTCTTTTTGAGAAAAATGTACGAAACGAAATGTTTATAGACTAGTAGCCAGGAAACTAGTCTCATCTAGTTGTAAACTGTCTTGGTAGCCAATCTGACGTGCTCGAGTATGTCCATGTAACTATAGTTTTCTTTCAAATTTTGACGGGCTGTTCTAAACAAACCCACCAACATAGAGAGCTTATATTTGGTGGAGTTACTCAAAAGCATGCAAGGTATCTCCCCTATGATTATCTGACGCGCTCGAGTAAATCCACATTTAGCATCATGGGCTCCCCTACTATTAGGGTTTCTGTATAAACTCTGCTTAGTTAGTGCAATAGTTAGTTTACTTAATACTACTTACTTAGTTAGTTACTTAGTTTGCTTAATACTTGATTCAAAACAGGTACTTTTTACCGACTTCAAAAAGGAGGAGGTTATCAATTCGTAGAATATAAATGTCCAATCTTTGCCACGCCCTTTTGGTGTGTTCTACTGGACCGATTTGGACGCGGTTTTTTGCAATAGATTATGTACATTACAAACAATAACCAAAGAAACAGCAAAGGCAACAAAAGTTGCCAGAGCTTTCATTTCCACTGGATTTCTCTGTTGACTAAACTTTTTCTGTATGCGCATTTCGCAACTTTAGGGAATTTATCCATCGGAAATGTTCTATTTATTTAACTACATAATTGTCTCTCTACAGACTGGTCTCATTTTTTACTAACTTCGGCAATTTTAGTTGGTAGTGGGTTATGTCCTTAACTATTTTGACAGAAAATAAAGTCCTAGTATACAGAAAAGTTCAGTTAACAGAGAAATTCCGTGGAAAGGAAAGCTCTGGCAACTTTTGCTGCCTTTTCTGTTTATGGCCCTCCTCTGTGCATAAGAAAGTTTAAGTTTGTTGTTGCGTTTTAAAAATTCCAAGTGGACGATAGAGTGAAATGAAGACGAAATTTAACCGAAATAACATCCACGTTTGCGAACTTTTTCTTTTTTGAGGCTTGAAAAAAGTGTCATTTTCGCATCTTCTCGAATATTCACGATATTTTCATGTCACTGTGTTTTTCATAACATTGGCAACAATATTTTCCGTCAAGTTTTAGCTCTATCTCCTTCAGTTTTTTAATAAATTTTTTAACTTTTTATTTCACCGCTGAGGGTGCTGTAAGTCATCCCAATGGGTTCCCCATGGTCCTAGGTGATGGAAATAAGGTGTGTACCTAAGGGTACACCTTACTTCCCTGACACTAGGAGACGTAGGTCCCAAATAACAGCCGTGAAACGGACTTTTGAAACACCGTGTACAACAGCGTATGGTCTCTCTGTTCTACTCTCTCCCTACGCCCACGGAGTGACGTGTCGCACTTTTTCGCATTCGAGCAGCCGATAAAATTCAAAGTGCTTTTTCGAAATTATTCAGATTGCACGGCCGAGCAGGCACTGATGGGCTCTGCGCCGCTGTTTTCAGTTCAGATCTGGATTTATTTATTTTTTTTTCGTTTCGTAGAAATTTCTGGAAGTGATATTATTGGCGGGGAGGAACGGATATTGTAACCCGCGGATTTCCGGTGGAAATATTCGGTGTATAATATAGATTTTTATGGATATGTGCGTATTTTAAGCTGTTTTTTATTGCGATATTTTTATTTTGGTGCCTTAAGTTTTGATGCAAAATATTGCACGGCGAAGTTGGAAATGATCAGGGGAAATATACTACTGTGTATTTTGAAAAGTAGCAGAATGAATGGAAATTTATTAGAAATGTTCAGATTTAGTATCTTTGATATGTTATATTTGTGTATATGAACTTCTTGGAACTAGTAAGAGGTTTTCTAAAATAGTTTATGCATGTATCCTTTCATATAGTTCTGATTTTAATGTTTGTTTAGTTTCATCAGTTCTAATGTGGATAAAAATTTGATTGTGTGGAATATTTTTAATTACTATAGTAAATAAAGATACTTCTTGGTCTTCACACCTCTTTATCTTTGGAGTTTTGTTATTTTTTAAAATTAATTTAGATTATTTACTAAAATTTCAATCGTAATTTTTCATATCTAAGGTGAAAAATAATATAACAATCAATTTTTCCCCCAAAACGTTAATTTTACCCCAAGTTAGGACTTTTCCCTACCATATTTGCTGAACGTTTGAACAGTATCTTACCAATGCGAGGAAGACTTAACATGCAATTTGTTTTACAAGCAAGACTGGTACGACGATCAATCTATTCAGGATCACCATTAAGACAAAGCAAAAACAATCCGGGGCAAAATATATCCCACCAACCAATTAAATCGACCCCACATCATCCGGGTAACACTGTATCCTCAATCCGGGACCCGGATGTGATCCCTGGGATTATCCCGTCCCTGGATTACTCCCGACACAAATAATTCTCTCTCTCATGAATTATGCAGCGGAAGTTTGTCACGTTGCGGTGGCAGCAGGCATTGTGAGGAAGTCAATCATGCGCGGGTGGGTGGGTAGCTAAGTGATTTCTATGGGGGAGGAAGGAAATATTTTTTTTCTTTTGTGCCGGAACATGTCCTTGGGAGGTTCCTTGATTTTGTTCCCATTTTATCCGGTTTTGAATTTATTCTGTTCTTTGTCCGGTGCTGTGACAGATTTTCTTATTTTTGGAAACCTTTAATTTTGTTGCTTTCTTTTTCTTTTTTTTTCTTGTAGAGAAATTTGCTTTGTAGTTTATTGCTAGGGCAAGGAAATACGAAGTAGATTTTTCTAATGAATTTAAGTTGTTAAATTGTGTAAAATTATAGTATCTTTGCCACGAACTTGCAGCTTCAAAAACCTTGGTAGATAAAAAAAAAATAGCTCTATTTTTTCTGTGGAGCTATTTTTTCTCTTATTAACTAGATCTGTTTTGTCAGTGTTGAAAACAAACTTTTACAAAGAGGTAAAGTCTGATGGAAAAACTGAAATTGATTTTTTAAAGTTGTAAAAGCTTTGGTAATTTGCACATATGTTCTCTTTACATTTTATGCTGTTATTTATATTATTCTAAGAATTTATAGCTTGCGTATCTAATAAGTGAAGAAAATTAAATTAGACATTAGAGTATGTATATTTACTTCCCTTATCAGGGAAATAGGTTTTAAGTGTTGTAAAATAAATAAAATGGTTAATTAAAAAATAAATTTAAAAAATATTAATAGAGCATTCGCACATGACGTCACTTGGAGGACAAAAACAACGTTGCTAAGGCTGTTGTTAGGGGCGGGAATTAGAAGCATCCAATAGAAGCATTCGCACATGACATCACTGGCGGGCAAAAACAACGTTGCTAAGGCCGTTGTTAGGCCGAGTCATGTGATTGAAAATGCTCTATTAAAAATTAATTTAAGTTTTTAAAATTCATTATACTCTATTATGTCGATATCTCTATATTAAATTAAAAAATATTGTATTTAAATAAATATTTTTTCTTTTGTGTTTTTTGTCAGTTTGGACTTTTATTTATAAAAATCTCAATTACTTGATACGTTTTGATACTCTTTATTTAAAGCAATGTGGTACCAAACAATGAATTAATTAAAATACATAAACGGAAAAAAGCAATTTCAAAAGCCGATTTTTAAACTTTACTTCCTACACTCAATCTACATAAAATAACAAAGTAACTGAAAGCGTTGTAGTATACAGCAACTAAATTAAGCTTTTATTGGAACCTTCACTTTCATCTACATTTTAATAAGTTTTCTAACTAATTGATAGTTCTTCCACACACATTGTTAAAAACGTACGACCGATAAATACTCCAACAGTGCGGTTGACAGTTTCAGGAGGGAGACGACGATAAAATATGTACGATTTCGAAAACAAACTAATGACAATTCCGGCGAAACAAGGAAACTCCATCGAATCTGCAAATCAAATTACCGAAAAACGCTAAATCATTCATCCTTTTCGATTGATGCGACCACCTGTATTGACCCCGATCGAATATTTTTTTTTTTTCGAAAAAGCTCCTCTCATCACGAGAACAAACACTGGAACGGAAAACTCAATTAGAAAAGGAGGCCGTAAACAACGTTAAGAGTGCACGGACTTGGAATTATTATTATGTTTGGCAATTACTTGTGGCCGGGTGGCAACACTTCGTGCGATGTCGCAATTTCTCCCGTCGTGACCAATGGGGGAGGGTCGCGGTGGTGTCGGTCGGTGCCATGGGGGGATTGTGCGTAGATGGCGCTTTGACCAACTGTTACCACAAAACATCGGTTGTAATATATTTTCATACCTTTACTCATATAGATTATTTCGAAAGTCCGTATCAAGCTTTAGTTTTCAACTCAACCCTTTTCTTGATGAACTACACAATAAATATAATTTACCTACTGCTAGAAAATCTGAAAAAAGGACCTAGGGCATGACTTATCAATCAAACTTCAGTTTTAACTTGCACATTCAAGCTATCGAGTTAAATGCAATAAATAAACTAGGTATTTTAAAGCGATCAACTCATTGTTTTACTGATACGTCTGTGTTGATAAATATTTTTATTGCATTGGTTCGTTCTGTCCTTGAATATAACTGTGTAGTTTGGAATCCTTCAAATAAGTCTCATGTTATTTCTATTGAGAAAATTCAATCTGTTACTCTTTTATTCTGTACTTTTACTCTTTTATTTTGTACTCTTTTATTCTGCCATGTAATTGGATATGTTTCTGTTTGGCAGTAAATAAATAAATAAATATTACTTTAAAAACCAGGGTTTGAAATTGATAGAGAAAAGTGGTCAAATGTGGTTTTTGAGAGTGTCAAGTCACGGCTTACTAGATACTTAT
Source organism: Tetragnatha montana (assembly GCA_963680715.1). Lineage (NCBI taxonomy): Eukaryota > Metazoa > Arthropoda > Arachnida > Araneae > Tetragnathidae > Tetragnatha > Tetragnatha montana. The sequence continues at coordinate 5,593,242 of OY796678.1, read as the reverse complement.
ACAGGCTAGCCGAGTACGGAAATCATTGCAAATCCAGATGGCATTATTGGACAAACAGGCAAAGCATATTCACAGTGTTGAAGGCGGTGGGTGATATAGGTAGGTCTTGTAGCGCTCCAAGCGGGAAAAGTTGTCAAATGGTTTTCATTGTTCAAAACTCGGCTAGCCTGTATAAGTATCTAGTAAGCCGTGGTTAAGTCATGGCAGGTGGCGTTTAAAGTATCCCCCTAAGCCTAGCCGTTCACCCACAATGTCCATTGCAATGTTTTTTTTGTACTCAGCAGCTAATATTATTAGTAGCTTCCGGGCCTAAAAATGCAAATTTGAAAACTAGTGAAATTAGAAAAAAATAATTGTTTCCACCAAATTCTATGATTCCTCCCAAAAAAGCACAATTTTCTCTTTCTATGTTAAATTGGTGAATTTATAAACCTCAGAAAATAACTATTTTATAATGTCCAGGGAAAGCTTGGTGTCGGTGTTTTTTATTATGAGCTCTTTCAGAACAATAATATGGATAAAATATAAAAATATGGTTTCGTTACGTATAACGATAGTCTAATAAATATATTATCCTCCTAACTGTAGCGGCTCCTAATTTTATTTAAAATTGCGGTGTAAAAAGTAATGCAGTAACTTTTGTCGCAGGTTCCTGGTCAGATCGTAACGCATTTTTTTTTCTCATTCATTCGTCATACTGAGATGTCGTGACGATGAGCTCCCTATCTATAATGCCTCTATTATTTGGTGTGTGCTCGGTACCGGGTTCGAGAGTGCGCGGCAATGATTTCGGATTAGCTGCGGATATGTGGGAGGGGCACGTGTTTCGGATGATTGTTCCAAAATGAGGATGAACCACAATTCATAACAATAAATTAGAGATGAATAAAAAAAATAATTGCTTTTAATTCCTTTACTATATTATTAAGGTCTCTTATTATTCGGAGTCCTCCCAAAGAGTTCGTGTGAAAAACAAACGTCTACCGCAAAACTGTTTAAAAATGCTGTAGAATACGAGTAACATAGTTTTTACCGACTTCAAAAAGGAGGAGGTTATCAATTCGTCGTATATAAATGTCCAATCTTTGCTACGCCCTTTTGGTGTGTTCTACTGGACCGATTTGGACGCGGTTTTTTGCAATAGATTGGAAGATATATATATAGATGGGATATAGATAGAGATGGATAGATTGAAGTTGGTCTTGCGCTCTTGCGGATACCAGCGGAGTTATTAATCAAAAACCGTACAACAACCGAATTTAAACCCTTGTATGGTACAGATTGTTAGCATAATTTATATGGATCTTACCTAAAAGGTGATAACTCATTTGACGTTGCAAAGAAAATTCCACTTACCTATAAAAGAAAGCATATGTTAGCATCTTAATAATAATGAGAAAACAATCATAGCTATCATTTTACTAATAATGGTAAGGCAGTAATGATCAGATCAATAATAATGAAAAACTATATGCTAATAATAATTTCAATAATAATGGGAAAACAATAATGATCATTTCAAAAATAATGGAATTAAAAAAAATCTTCTAATAATAATTTCACTTATAATGGGAAAGCAATAATCATCATTTCAATAATAATGGAAAAACTGCTAATAATAATTTCAATAATAGTGGGAAAGCAATAATGATCATTTCAAAAATAATGGAATTAAAAAAAAACTGCTAATAGTAATTTCAACAATAATGGGAAAACAATAATATTAATAATCAAGCAATAATAAACATTTAATAGTAATATCTCTTTAAATATAATAAATACTATGTTTGATAAAAGAGATCCAGAGTGAATTATCCTTTCATAACAGTTTAACACAGAATACTATAACAGAATGTTTCATAACAGTTTAAAGTAAAAACTTAAATTACAACCTTTTATACTTCCCTCTCGGGTATTTCACGATCTATTTTTACATTATTAAAAAAAATCAAAATCCTTTTCAACCAGTGTCAAAAGGGGTTAAACTCTAAATCACGTGCTCCATTGCGATACAACTTCGGAAATCATAAGGATAGTAATTTATAAAAATCCGAACGGCAACCCATAATTTAATCCGACACGAACTGCAAAAACCTACAAAACCTTGTATCAGGGGAAGTTTCTTATTGGTCGAATAGAATCGTGCGGAAGTAAGAGGAGGTCGTGCCAGAAGAGGACTTGTGTCGAGCAAAAAAAAGAACAAGTGTCAATCCACCGTCGACAGAGTCTTTTTAGACACGTTAGAATCAATCACTGTCATTTGGGTTGGGATACATTTTTTTTTCTATATGAAGTGACCTTTTAAATGGTCTAGAGTTGAGCCATCGTTTTATTTTATCTTCTGCGTATACTTTTGATGGGGATTATATTATGAAGAATCAAATAGAAATTTACTTCATTCATATTATTATAGTGGGGAATAATGATGTTCATGAATTCTAGTAACCTTTTGACAATAATTCAGTGTTGTAAATCGTTAAACTTAAATATATTTTACCCAAATTTGTATTTGTAATAGTATCCCTATATTATAAGTATGGCAATTTCGGAAAGTTTAGGAGGTTTTAAGAATTAGCTCTCAACTATTTATCTTAGGTTAAGTCAATTTTTTCTTGTGTTGCATTATGAAACTAAGGTGTGTAAAAATATGATACAAAATAATTTCTCTCCTTAAAAAATTGTTTTTTTTTTTACTAAGACGTATATCTTATGGAGGAAGTTAGAAATATGTTTTTTTAAATAACCGTCTACTTTAGGCGATTTAACTTTGAGTTTATATTATGGTATAAAAAATAAAGAATTATATACGAAATGTATTTTATTCATGGTATATTAGTGTGGAATAATTATGTTAATTATTTCTAGTAATGTTCTGATACATAATTCAGTGGTATAAAACTGTGTAGGAATTCATTTCTAAACACAATTTCGTACTATTGCCAACTTAATAATCTGAAAATAAATTGAAATACTATTAATAAATTTAAACCTTCAAAAAATTCAATATATTTTAAAGATTATTCGTTTACTTTTGAATAAGTTGGTTAACCCATTATTAGAGATTCTAGATAAATTCTTTTAGTAAAGTAGGTCCGCTTTTCTTAATAGACAAATGAAGTACATCACACGATCTCAGAAAACGATTAATCTCGGGACACCCCCCCCCCTCAAAAACACTTAAGAAGGTTCTCACACGCTTCTATTTAATTACCTTTCAGATCATTCAGAAGGTAATTATCGCACTCGAGTAACCCTGCTATTCTCAATTAGCCGGTTTCAACACCAAAAATAATAATGAAGAACACCGCAGAAAAAAAAAACGTTCTCGTGACAACCCCTCACTGGGACACGGTGTCGAGCAAAACGAACAGGTGTCGCCCCAGTCGATTACAAAAGTTCTCTTCTGGGGGGAGTTTAATCCGCACGAGAGCGCTGCGTGCGTAGGGGTGTTTCTTATAGAGGGCGCTTTGGACAGGCCTGGTCACCGCGCTAACCACTTTAAGTGTAATTAAATTTTAATAAGTCCGTATTGGCCGTCCATAAATGATGTCATTCTTGGAGGGGAGGGTTCATATGTCTGAGACTTTGTGACAAGGGGGGTTTATAAATTATGACATCACACATTGAAAATCAACAAAAAAACCCACTATACTATAGACAGCAACTTAAGTTGACCCTATGACGTCACTCACTAAGTAGTTCCCATCGCGGTGTCTGAATTTTGAGTGAAATGAAGAATTTAGAAATATGATAATTTTGTTAAACCCATGTATCTGTTATGGGCAAAGTGATTAATCGGGCATTATTAATAATGCCCGAAGTGGAGGCGGGCAAAGTGATAAATTCCACTGAATTTATCACATTGCCCGTAACATATACAGGGTGTCCCTAAACGACCGCATAAACTATGCATAGCTAGATTCCTCGTTGGGAGTACATAAAAACTGCCCAAAGAAGTGCCCCTCTACGATCCATAGTTTTCGAGTTATAGGAAAAACAAAGCATGGCTGTTACCCCTGTGGTCCCAGGTCAATCCGGCAGCAGAAACATCAGGAACGTTGGTCTCTTAACGTATGGGCCGGCATACTCGGGGATCGACTGCTGGGACCGTATCTGTTGCCTGAACGGCTCTCGGGACAGTCATACTTGGTGTTTCTCAATGAGGTCTTAACCGAGTTCCTCGATGACATACCTTTAGCGGCAGTACAGGGACTTTGGTTTCAGCATGATTGGGCTCCGGCGCATTTCTGTGCTAATGTACGTGGTTGGCTCAATATGGAATACCCCGGCCGCTGGATCGGACGTGGGGGTCCGGTTCTATGGCCGGCAAGTGGGGTAACAGCCATACTTTGTTTTTCCTATAACTCGAAAACTATGGATCGTAGAGGGACACTTCTTTGGGCATTTTTTATGTACTCCCAAGGAGGAATCTAGCTATGCATAGTTTATGCGGCCGATTTGGGACACCCTGTATACTGTAGTGCTTTTCAATCACGATTTGCGTGCAGAAACTCCTCCTAGCAACCCAACAGGCTTTGCGTTTACCCATTTTCTCCTTCTGTGTAGTGACGTACTGGGTTCAGGAAACGTTGCTGTCGAGTATAGCTCCCTCGTAGAAAAAAAAAATATAAAGGCAGAAGTCCAACTATGTAGCCTCGATGCCCCAATGCTGTTTTGTCATTCACCATGTTGGGTTGACATGCAGAAGCTCATTCTAGTGTATAACGACTCTACAAGCGCTTCGTGCCTGGAAGAGGCCCGTTTAATTATTCACGATGTCTTCGCGGAATGTCTTCCCCCAAATGGAATTTTAAGGGGATTTCGAGGAGCAGAGATGTCTTTTGGCCGCTGCGGTCGCTTCAGATTGACGACCGATTTCACCTATCTCTGTCTTTGAGGATTATTCACGAATATTTTAGGAATAGGTTAATTTCATTCGAATTCCCACTGATCAGAATAATTATAGTCCTGCACATGGCCGTATACAAGGTGGGTAGGAGTTAAACCCCCACCCCTGGGAAATTTTGACGATTTTTTTTTTACAGTTTTTTCCTTGAAAATTATGTGGAATCTTCTATTGTAACCGAAAAGGTCTCAAAATGGGTCAAAACACTACTTTTAAGGATGAAAATTGTAAAAAAAAATTCTGGGGGAGAACCCCAAACTGCCCATCGAAATTTTAACACTCTAATGGTAAAATCAGAAACACTCTTTTAAAAACTAGCCAGGAGTATTTCACTCTTTGATTTTTTCACAAAGGTTTAGCTTAAAAAATACACCCTGCCCCACCGAAACCAACAAATAATATTTTACTACTCAAAATCAGAGGAAAAGAAGATTAGAATTGTAACAGATGTTTAATGTAAAATAAATAATTTTATTTATATCGTTTAATACTTTCTATTAATACTATTAATATATACTAATTATACATTATAATTGTTAAAACTAAAACCCAAAATAGCATCCTCATTTTTTTTTCAATTTCATTTTGTCGATTAAAAAGTAAGCGTTTTTAATAGAAAATTTGTCCCTGTATGTAGTTTATGCTATTTCCGTATTTCACTCCTCATAATTGAATTTCACTCTTCCTAAAAAAGTCAAGGAGTATTTTTACTCCTCCAAAAAATCCTAGGAATAACACTGTGGTCCATATTAATATAAGAATGATGTTTTTCCTGGAAAATTCTGCCTCTTACAATGAGCAGTGCTCTTTGGGTGTAATATAAAGGGTCACAAAATGAGCTAAAATATTATTTTGAGGGGTAAGTAACCAATCTTTCTTTGGGGGAGGACCCCCGGAGGGTAACGCAAAGTAGTGGTACTTCTTAGGATAACTCAGTAAGTTAAGGATGATTAATCCAAAATACCTGCCCATTGGTTAAAAAATGTGTTTCCGCACAAAAATTTCTGTATTATAATTAACAATGACTCAAAAAATCGTACTCTCTTCTATTAATTTCGTCGTTCCCTCTCTCCATATTAACTTGAAACTAACGCATAGGAACAATGATAAAGTAATGCCTTTTCAGAAAAAAAAAGTTATACTGTAAAGAGAAAACAGCAAAAATTCTCCAAGCATATTTAATCGAGATGAAAGCTTTAAGTTCCAAAAAGACCCCTCTCACCCTTAAGTAATCACCCGGCCCCGCAATTTCGTTCTTCTAAAAGAGCTTTTCCGACTTCCACCCCCCTTTAGAAAACGACACCCGTAATTTCTGTCCCCGTGCGACAAAAAACATGTTTTTAGTCGCATTAAGAAGGCGAAACAAGCTTAATTAGCATATAAAGACAACCCCCGTTAGCGCAAAGTAAGTCTTTAAGTATTCATAAAGATGCTCTCTTGCCTTTTGGATACGAAGAAGAAAGTGTTGAGATGGTGTTAAAAGCTGTTTTGGTCAAATGTGTGGAGGTAGTTTTACAACTATGTAGTACTAGCTGACTTACCCGGCCTTGCACGGGTTGAGTTAATTCATAAATATTTTAAAAAGTTTTTCAAGTTATGTCTTTTCTTTTTCTGGAACTTATCATCCCATCGTCCCCGTCGTCTTTTTCATCCCAGTTCTTAACTGTAAAATATACCCTAACTCATTCCGTCCCGCATTTAAATTTGGCCGTTACCTTCGCTGTAAAGAACAATCAAATTGAAATCATCAGGTTTATCAAGTTATATGTCTTTTCTTTTTCTGGATTAGCAGTCACTTATCATCCCGTCACCCCCGTCGTCTTTTTCTTCCCGGTTCCCTTACTTTGAAAATATACCCAAACTCATCCCGCCCCGCTTTTAACTTTGGCTGTTAATGAACAATCCAATTTAAATCATCAGGTTTATTGAGTTATATGGTTTTTCTTTTCCTGGTTAGCAATCACTTATCATCCCGTCATCTTTTTCATCCCGGTTTCTTACAGTGAAAATATACCCTAATGTATCCCGTCCCGCATTTTACTGTGGCTGTAAAAGAACAATCCAATTGAAATCATCAGTCTTTTGAAATTTATAGTTTAAAATCTTAAACAAAATTTCTATGAAGTATTTCCGATGTCCTTTTCAAAAATTACGCTTCGGTTTTTATAAATCACTTGATAAAAACTTAGGAAGTAAAAATCACATCCCTCTTTGAGCCCCTTGGGAATAATTTCCTACAGGATGTTACAAACCGCATATGAAGTTTCTATCGTTTTCCAAAAATGATATTAATTTAATCAAAAAATAATCCCTATGTGTAATTAATTCAGTCAAAAACGCCCGCCGCCAAAGCAAAATATTTAACTATACCTAATTTAATTTATATTCAAAAATGATAAAGAATCCATTTTTATTTGTATGATCCTACATCTCCAAAAATAAAAACATTTTTATCAAAATAATAAAATGCTTGATAAATCTCATTTTCCTTTTATCATGATAGCCAACTTCTTAGTAAAAACGGTTATCTAGTACTTAACAATAAAAATTTAGTGAATGTATAAGTCTAGTAAACCATGCCCCATGAAACAATGAAATAATTTCAGCTCTGTTTCCATGGAAACCATTTATTTTAGCCTTTCCATAAATATATTTATTTTAGAAAAAAATTAAAATTACAAATAAAGGAAAATGTTGTTTCAAAATTAATTATTTGAATTTATATGTTTCCTGAAAATTGTTATAATTTTGAAATAGAAATTTACACTGTGTTTTTCGTCTTAATTTGTTATAAATTATGAAATTATATTTTATCACATGAGGCCAGACGAAACCTCAAGAGAGAAATAAACCTGCTGCAATTTATGCATTTCAACAATGCACAATGTTATTTCAATGGGAAAAACGGTGTAGAAAAAGCGCCGAAAAGCAGGGAAGGAGTCGTTCGATTTTTAAATCCTTTCTTAGTGCGCGTCGCATAGCTGAGAGGAACGTCTCTGTCAAATTTCAAGCCTCTGGGTCCAGTAGTTTCGGAGATTCCGTGTTGAGTGTTTGTCACTTACCAGTGAGTCAGTGAGTCAGTCAGTCAGTCAGTGGTATTTGGCTTTTATAGATATAGATTAGCGTGGCGATGCATGTCAGGGGAAAGTTGTTTTTGCTGCCTAATGACTACTATGAAGGAAAATACAGTTCTACAGGCGTATTGCAGATTGGGTGTATTGCAGTGAAAAAAGCGATTAGTGTTGTTTTTAAAAGTATAGGATAATATTAACAAAATGTTTTGATGTTTATTTTTAGGTATACTGTAGAAGCTTTTATAAACACCAACCTTTTGAAAAGTATCTAGTGGTCTCCAACTTAGCCACACTTAGCATTGCTAATGCATATTTTACAGTTTTTTTGCTTAAATAAGAGGTCACATCTAAAATAGTGCAGACTCGGCTACCGTTAAAGACTTTCACCAAAGCTAATAACTCTTTCAAAAGCTGAGACAGTTGGATTTTACAAGAGCTTCTACTGTACAAAAAAAGAAATGCTTCTTTTATTTATATTAATCTTATGATATTAAAAGTAAAATAGTATTGAGAGCTATATCCGTCAATTCTCTTTGTAAGATAAATATTTTTTTTCAGTAAATTTTAATAACCTGGTTGTTTAGAAACTTGGTAATAGTCAAATACATCTCTAGAAATTATCTCTAAATTATATACAAACATAAATTTGGAACTAAATTTGAATTGGTTATAGTTCATGTTGAAAAAATACCTTTTTAAAATACTTTCTAAAAATACACTACCTTACCTTGTCAGCATTGTGGAAAAATACACAGCATTTGTAAGATACAGTTCTAAGCGAGTTGTTACAACAAATTAGTTTTCGTTTTTGAATGGCTTCAAATGTAAGATCTTGAAAACTAGTCTAGCAAAAATGAATTCTTCCCAACTCCCAGTGCTAACCTCTTGTCGATTTTTTAGGCAATTATCGTATTTATTGTTGCAATAATAAAACTCTTTCCGAAGTTCATTGTTGAAAGCTACATTGTTGCAACCCGACCATTGTTGAGAGAGCATCGACATCGAAACAATGTATTCATTTCAATTCTGTTTGATACAATAACGAAATATAAAAAATGAGCAGAAAAGAAAATTACTCTCAGTCAGATTTGTTTCTTAAAGGTTTTTTTTTTCCAGTGGAAAGCGATGCTATACCACAAAGGAAAACAAAACTCGTGTTTTATTTCGAATCTTTTGTTTTGTGAAAGAAGAAGAAACGGAATAAATCTGGAGCTAAATCACACGAGAAAAAGGAACGTGTTATCAATTTCGTGGGGAAAATTAAACTAAAATCGTTCTTTTTTTTCTCTCTCTCTCTCTGCATAAGTGAAAATAATCATCGGGATTTGCATCTGGATTCGTGACACAAAAGAAGGTTTTCGAATATTTTTCTTGTTGATGTAACAAGAGACATGTGGAAGAAAAGGATTTATTTATATAAACACATAACTTCTTCCCTTTTCTTCTCCTTTTTTATTTGTCTTTAGAGAGTTGGCAATAATGTTGAAACACAAATAAATGTTGATGTAAGGATAAACTGTTCGGTAATCAAATTTGTTTTGAGTTACAACTGATCGTTTTTGAAATGCATGACAGTAATTTTTTTTAGAGAATAAAATTGTTCCGTTTTTGTTGTTTTTCTTTTTAAAGTTGAGAGTTAATTTCATTCAAATTATTCATTTATCCTATATTAGTATTTATTAAAATTAAGAGGATTTTTAAGTATGCATAAATTTTTGGTTAGTTATCTTAAAGCTTATTCTTTATTAACCTTCTTAAACCTTATTACTTTCCTTATTCTTGATACTTTTTAGGATTAATAACCCTAAATTATTAATTTTCCAAACTTTGCTTTCATAGTTGAAGGGGTAAAGGTTCTATTTCGAAACTGTTCGGCACGTTTACGGTATGTTTTTGCAAAAGAAGTTTTAGAATCCCGTCTGGAATTGGATGTGTAAGTTTCCTTGTAAAAGTTAGGTGATTTAAATTGCAAAATTGAATATAGCATACGAATCCGCGGTACAGAATGATTAATTTAATGAAAGAGAAAATGAAAAACATCATCAACACAATCATAAAATATGTCATTCCCCAGATTACATCATTAAAATAATTAACATCAAGGATTTCAACTATTGATTCATTCGTTTTATCCTCCAGACATAACACACGAGAATTCCCAAAACGGATTGATTAATTTTTTTATAAAGAAAATCTTTAACTCGATTCTAAATCTTGATCTCGATTCGAAAGATCGTTAACTCTATTTGTTCTATGAGAGTGGATCAACTGTATCTAGAAGAAGAGGAAAATCTACTTAATCACTTTTTCAATGGGGGAAAAAAGACTTCTTCGTGTATCGTTGGATATACCAATAACCAGATACTGAAAAAGCGCTGCTGGATATATCAGAGTGGCCATCGAACTGCCTGATGAGACGTTAGAGGTAGAAGTGCGTAGAGGGAACATCAGCTTGCGAACGAAGCATGACCATACTAGACCGCAACGTTTCTTGACCCTATGACGTCACTATGCGAAAGGAAAACTGAGTAAACAGAAATCCTGTTGGGTTGCTAAGAGGAGTTTCGGTACGCAAATCGTTATAAAAAGACGCTATTAATCATATTTCTAAATTGACGTTCTTCATTTCTTTCAAAATTCAGACACCACGATGAGAACTACTTTGTTAGTGACGTCATATGCTCATGAAACGTTGCGGTCGAATATAGATAGTGATTTTTGTGATTATTAGGGTGTGATAATTACTTGTTTTAACAAGGAATATAGCGAGTAAGGCTGAGCGCGCACGAGTGAATAAAGTCACGGCGACCAGTATATCACTAGTATCAAAAATATCACTAGAAAACAGTAGATCTCTATGAAGAAATTCTTGGCAATCGGCCAAGAGTCACGTAGAGTCACATCGCCTAGTGCGCGCACTCTAACTTGTTTCAATAGCCATGGCGACAATTTTGTCTTTGTCACCGTGACAAAAGTCGCTCGTGCGCGCTCAGCCTAAGTCTCATCGTTCTCGTTATGCGTAAGTTTGACTGATCCTTTCATTGCCTTACTACACTTGTTTTCGACATGGAAGCAACCCACGGCTCCTCTAGTCCATCCTATCTCCACAGCCGATACTTCTTCTTTTATTTGTTCTTTCTCGAAGCGAAACTCCTTTTCCCGTGGAACACTTCTTAACGAAGTCTGACGGTTGGTCCTCTGCCAAGCACCCCCCCTTCTTCTTTCGTAAATAGATTATGAGTGGGGGGGAGGGGGGGAATGGGATACTTGATTTCGTAATGGATACTTTGACGCAATCAGCATTTCGTGTTTTGTTACGTAACTACCGGTGTTGCCAGGATATTGACTGATGTCTCTCCTCGTCTTTGTGCTTTTGCAAAGGAAGCTTAAACGATCCGTTGGAGTGACTGGGGCAAATTCCGTAGTTGGGCCTGGTTTGCCAACTTCGAGATTCGTCGCCAAATCTGGCGATGGTATCCTTAGTTTACTATACTCGACAGCAACGTTTCCTGAACCCAGTACGTCAATACGTGGAAGGAGAAAATGAGTAAACACAAATCCTGTTGGGTTGCTAGGAGGAGTTTCGGTACGCAAATCGTGATAAAAAAGACCCTATATATACGTGGGTTTAACAAAATAATTATATTTTTAAATTGACGTTCTTCATTTACCTTAAAATTCAGACACCGCGCTAGGAACTACTTTGTCAGTGACGTCATAGGGTCAACTTAAGTTGCTGTCTAGTATAAAATTATGAATTGTACACAAAACGCAAACTTGTGCCATATTAGCCGTAAAAAGAATGTTGAAATAAAAAAGGCATTTTTTTAAACGGGTTTTCCTATACGACGTTACAATACCTATAAGTTTTTTTTTTTATTTTTTAAAATTTTACTTTGTTAAAAAAAACTACAGTTCTAATTTTTTAAATATAAGCATTAAAATATCACACATATTGCACAGATTATATTGACCTTCCATTGGATAATAGTTCATGATTATCTTGAAAATGTCTCCCTGTTTTCATAGCATTAATATTTTATAAGTTGATAAGTCTTCCAAACTTTATGCCTTTTCGTTTATTTATAGGATGCCGCAAACTACTCGTGGAGTCCCGTTTACTTGTTCAACAAAAGGTGAATTTTATGCTGAATTATAAATGTTTTAAGTGTGTTTGGTTTAATATATGGCTGATTTTACGCATCATGTGCTTATCGTTTTTCCGATCTTTCTGCATGTTTAATACTAATAGGTGCATGTTGTTGTTCACAAATGCATTAAATATTGTAGGTATTGTGTATTCGCGACGAAACTTCTTGTATTTCGATTTTTAAATTAGGTGCGGGCATTTAAGCTGAAAAAATAACTATGATTTTGAGTGTGTCGATTTGCATTAGTTTCATTCACTAGGTATCTCGATATGCATGTTTTCAGATTCAGTCTGGGTTCTTGAAATTGACCAATAGGAAAGCGATCGTAACTAAAATAGGTCTGAGTAAAAAGGTCAAAGAACAACGGGCTGAACGTGGGTCCATTTCTATATTCTAACTCTAATGCTGAGTTTCCAATGAATCCAAAAAAGTTCTATAGGGGTTAAAATTTACCCTACTATAAAATACTCTCGCTCCAGCCCTAATAAATCTTACAAACGTATTATGGAATTGCCCATTAAGAAAACTCTCTACTGGACAGGTTTTTTTTTATTTCTCAATTTCATCATAGTATGTAGTATGTAGTTTTAAGCGTAGTTGGCAGTATTCTCTATATTATGCTGAAATTTTTAAATTAGAAAATTTATTTTTTATCTTTTTACTACTTACAGTCGTTGTAATTTCGATATATATAGATGGACCTCTTAAAATTGAGTTTGAAATATAAATCAATGCATTTAAACTGCATTTAATAAGAAAGATATGGATTTAGTTGCGATTTTTTTCGTGTTCAGTCTCTTTACAAGATGAGGAACCGGAACTCAAACCCTTTCTTAATTACCTTTTGGATGAAAAATGAAAGTATAGTATAATGTCTTCTTAATTCAATCAATCAATCAAATTTAGTAAGCATTTTTATTGTATTTATAAGGTTGTAAATGTGGACAGAAAAATTTTAAATGTAGCTAGAAGAAATTTTTCGATGGATGAATGAATGATGAATTTCTGATTATTGTAATTTTCTTACGTTATAGCGTCTAATTACAACCGGCATACATCAAAAATGAAAGAAATAACAATTATCTATCTGAAAAAACTAAAAACTAGGATAAAACATCTTTCTTAGAAATATAGACATTATTGAAGGGTAATTTGTAGCTAATATATGAGCCATTATTCTTTGTGATTGGTTGTTGTATGAAAATCCCTTAAATGATTAATAGAATATTCTCTACTTTAATTTTTTCCCCATGCATTCCGGAAACTGAAAGTTATAGTTTTAAGTTAAAAGTGAATAAAAGAAACCTTACAAAAACTCTTATATGGTAAAACTACACGATAAATTGAATAATCCCTTAATTTAATTAAATAATTACTTCAAAATATAAATTTACAGTTTTTTCTTCTCTCCTGAAAAACTAGCGAAACAGCTATATGATCTTTTGGATCTGGGATATGGATGATATAAGTACCGTTATTTTGAGATTAGTAGAAATAACTATCCCATAAATGTATAAAATATAGGGGGTTCCCTACTTCAATTCATACAATGCTGTGTCCATATATCCAGAAAACAGTAAGTTATTGTTTTAGTTTATAGAGGAGATTCAGAAAAGCATTATAAACAACTCTTAATTGGTATTACTCCGCGATAAATATTATTTAGTTTTTCTTTCGTAATTGCCCTTTGCGTATGAATGAAGAACGGACCGGCAAATCTCGCCTACTAAATCAAGATTAAAATCTTTATGTACCGAGATAAGCCTGACGCGCTTGGAGTAACAACCTCTATAACCGGCGGCTTTTCGTGCCAAAAATGCCTGGCTTCTTGGAGTTAAAGTGATGTAAGTTCTAATTGAGAATTTTGGTGCAAGAACCATGTATCTGCACTTATTTTAATTCAAATTTTCTTTAGATGATTTTTGGAGGTATCTTAAATGTTGGCATGCTTTAGGGTTGCTGTATACACTTTGCGTAAGTTAGTATAAATACGGGAGTCAAAAAAGCAACCCTTGTATTTGTACTTTGTACTTAGGAGTCTTCTGAGAATAAGATAGTTTAAGTTTGTTGTTGCGATATCGACCTCCTTGCTCCTATTGCTTGATTCAGTTTTAGTCCTAAAGGTTTTGAGTTAAGGGCTTGTTACTTTTGTGGATATTCTTTTGGCCAATGTTCAATAATAATTGATTTGAGGTAGAAGCCATAAAAAATCAAGTTCAATTCCGCTAACTGTCCAGTTAAATATCGCCAAATTGTTTTGCACGCCAAATATTCAAATATCGCCAAATTCTTATTGTTGTCATTAAGTTAACTTTTAATAATTATCTTTATTAATAATCTGTAAAAAAATAAAAGAATACAGAAAAATATATGTGATAGCGGATGGGCGTCTTAAAAGAGAACAACCACTTAAAAACACAACTGTTTATTTAAAACAACAAATGGGTTAGTACTTGATGGAATCTTCAGTAAAAATGTAAATAAAGGTGATCTAAAAAGTAACGCTCTCCACTCCGATTCGCCGCATCCACCACAACCATTCCACCAACACGTTGCCTCGATCTCAGGCGCTCAGCCTTGATTTATCTCTCGGTGTATGATCCCAGGCACACAGCCCTCGCTCCAACCAGCACACAGCCGATGATCCTCTCCGGCACTCAACCGATGATCCACCGTGGCACTCAGCCGACGATTGCAACACGAAAACTCACCACGACGACCACACTCTGAAACACGCTCTCTCTCACTCTGAATCCCTTCACGAAGCCTCCTCACAGCTTCTCCGTGACGTGATCCCTCCTCTTCTTCAAGAGGCAGTGGCTGCTCTCTTAGCTCGTGCTGCTCAGTTCATAGGAGAAAGGGTGAAGTGTTCGAATCCCACATATATGATACGCTAACGGCCGTATTCACAGCCATCAGCATCAGAGTTATCACCTTGGCGACGAAGTGTTAAGTCCAAAAACCGTATTCACAGCATCCGAATCAGAGCTTATAATCGTCCTAACGATAGCACCTCGAAGCTGGAGGTGTCAAACTCTGACTCGGTATCGACGCATGCGCAGTCGCTACTTCTCCACGGAGACGAGAAAGCTTCAAATAAAATGGATGCCGCCCGACCATTTCGACTGAGAAATTGTAACATCCGATCCGGATATTTAGGCTTCCGATTGAGCAGATCCTTGTCGAGAAATGATTTCTATGATGGAATGAAGAATAGAGAGGTAGGTTCTGTATAAATATAACCAATAAAAATGTCTATCTGGTACTTGCTCAATGTTCATGCATACACTACTTGATACTACAATGTAAACATGGCTATGAGCGAACTACAAAATAGATTGTGTATTAAAATGAAACGCGATGTCATTAACTCCTATCTATAATATTTATTTTCCTCTTGTTAAACGTTATGTTTTGAATCAATTTTAAACTTTTTATTCAATATCCTTATATTATGTTCTCAGGCGAACTTTTGATTTTAGTGAATTCTATTATGCTATATTTTTAATTAAAAAGTTGTCTACCTAAATACAATAATTAATATTACATAAGGAATTGAATTTCTGAAATCCAAAAAGCATTTGTTTATTTAAGAACACTCATTTATAATTATAATTCTCTGTATTCTGTGATTTTAATTGAGTAATGAACTGTTTTGTTGGAGGTTTAAAAGCAAAACATTTATTTAATGTATATTGTCTTTTTCATGAAGATTAAATATATTTAATTGATAATTTTTTTAAATCAATTTTAATCTCGATATTACATATTTGAGGGTTTAGATTTTTCTTTTTATTACAGGTATTGACCTCAGAAACAGTTGCTTTTGAACAGCTGCTTATTTGTGCCTTGAAAATTCATTTGAAAATTATTGATATAGTTTTAATTTTCTTTTTAAATTGTGAAACAAAATATTTTACTGTATTAGTAATGTAATAATTTCTATGTATTTCTTATTATACATTTCTTATTATGCATACAAGAATTGTTCCTTTTTATGTTCAAAAAGTTGCTCAATTTACTTTTTATTGAATAAAAAATCCACTTTAATTAATGTTGTTTATGAGTTTGTAAATGTATATTATGGTAGCTTACAGTGGTAATATTTTTCAGAGTTTTCATTACTTTCTTCAAATCAGAATATAATTTTTGATTCAAAAGAAACTGAATTATTTTTCAAAATGTCTTATTTTTTGCATGGAAGTTTAATGTGTTCTGGCAGAACTGTTTTCTTTCATTTGTTTCATAAAGAATGTTGGGTTTTTTCTCTGTATTTTTTTCTTATGTATAAAGTTGAAATGGCATTTTAATGATTTTATTAGCCATTACTATTGGGATATACTATCATAGCTTTAATAAGTATTTTTTTCATTTTTAATTATTCATATTTTTTTTTTCAAGAATAAAAAAATAAAGGGAAGATTGAGTGACCATTTTAAGTATTTTAAATTTTATTTCATAAATACATGATGCAAAAATAATAGGTACTACTGTTTTAGTATTTAGTAGTGTTATTAAAGTATGGGCCTTTATAACTGTAAATCATTAAATAACTTTTATTATAGTCAATATCCTAAGGAAAAAAAAAAACCTTTTTTTTAAACAATCTAGCTTCATTTAATAGCTTCAGAATTTATTATTCACATCAAGGAAGGGTTGGGAGAAATTTTAAATTGTAGTAATAATAATAGTATCTTAGATAGTTTTAATATTTATTGTTCAATTGAGTTTCAAAAATTTGTGCAGGTTTACTATAGAACAGCTTTGCAAAATCTCTTGAGACTTACTTTATACTGCTTTTGTGTTTTAGAATTTGAGATTATAATCAATGCTAATTTATATAGGTCAGGTACCTAATATAAACTTATGTAACAAAGCTTAAGCTCCTAAGAGTAAAACCATCGTTTTTATAAATTTATTCTTCATAGAGCACCTTTCATTATTTAATTATTTTCTACATCAATGTTTTTGTTTTTTTTCGCTCCAAGAGAGCAGCTGATTTTGCTCGTTGCTTCTTTTTGCCACTCACTTTTCTCTTCATAGTTTGTTTTGAGCCATTTTTACTGCATAGGTTTTCATTTCAATTTATTCATATTAATCTAGTATCTATCAATAAATTAGAATGTCCTTATTTTTAATTTGATCTCAAATAATGCAAAATTAAAATGTTGCAAAGGACTCATACATATAAGGTATAGGGAGAAAGAAAACCCTACAATTCACTGATTAAAATTATGACAGCACATGAGCACATGTAAAATCAATTCAATTCCCAGAATAATACCCCAAAATTCATTACTCGATGATAGTTAGCAAAATAAATTGTTCATCATAAACGATAGAAACACGTTGATTAAGGTTTTTGCCTTTGAATTTAATAATTTTTAACACCTCAGTAAAAGTACAAATTACTAGTTAAATGTATTGGTATAAGCCAGTTTATAAATGTATCATCAAGTTACATACACTCAGCAATTTATTTAATTTGATATATAATAGTTATACGATTGTATTAAACATAGCAGTATTTTTATTTCAGTCGATCGGCCAGCGTAAGGCATTGCCATGTGTTTTTATTTACTAAACAAACTAGTTACGAGTGATGTGATTCTCTCTAGCCAATCAGAGAAGACCTTTTCAGCGCGAAACACCTTCGCCAAGCAATCGCCAAAGCCAGGATCGGACTCACTTGATCCGAGTACTATGAATACGGATCCACTGCTGACACGGTGCTATCACGACCTCGCGTTATACTAGTGTTGAATGAGTCTGATGTTCACTCGGATGCAGTGAATACGGCCGTAAGTTCATAAACCCGCGTTAAGTTAACTGATCATTTAGTAATAAAGCTGAGTAACATTAAACACACAAAAAAAAACATCTTTCAAAGGAGTGAAATACAAATCCAGCTCGACTATACATTTTTATCGGTTAGTTTGGTATTTTTGGCGATGTTTCAAACATTTGGCGTCCAAAACAAGTGGCGACATTTAACTGGACAGTTATCGGAATTTAAACCAAAAACCAATGTCTTATTCATTAAGAACAACGCATATGCAATACCAACTATTCGAACTTAAGTTGGTTTGACTTACGTCCCTTTCGTCCCAAGCACCCCACACAAAACTTAGAAAACCGAGAGACAAATGCCCCTCGAGTCCTTATTTATGTCCACATTTCTGTCCCATTAGGCCTAACACCGCGAGAATCGAAACTCTTTTCCGACTGTCGTTGTTCCATTCGGGGCACGTAGGTGGTTTGTGGAGGGGGATGGTTCCTTTTTGCTTTATCGTCTGCGTTCTCTTTAATTGATTGACCTGGAATGTAACACTTTCCTTTTAATTAAGCTTCTGTTTCTGGTGCTTTTCGTTTTTACGGCCGCCAATTGGCCTTGTTTTTTTTATGGCGATGATAAATTCCTCGCCAAACAATAAAATGCAACAGCGTTAGAATGGTAAAGTTTTGAATTGGAAGTTTGAAACAGTTTTCTATTGTTTCAACGTTTAACGCATTTTTAACGCTAACAATTTTTTAGAATCTCTTATTTTCCCGCAATATCAGGACCTACTGATTTTTTTAAAAAAAATACAGTAGATGGTACCCCTACTTTAACCCTTTTTAATGCAAAATCATAGAATAAATGGCAAAATTAATTCAATTGTCGAAATTTTGAGCCAGTAGCTTGAAAAAAATACTTATGTTACGTTCATAAACAGAGTCAAATTACTATTTGACTAAATTAACTACTAGTTCCATTGTTATCATCATCATCATCATCATTGTTAATTTATTGTTATATTGTTGTTTCGCCCTGTTATTGGAAATTGAAATTAAGTTTTTAGCTAGCAAACTTAAGTATTGTTGTGGCATTTCGTAAAAATACTCTCTATATAGTGCTGTCCTTTTAAAACAACCCACTCCAAATTGTACCCTAAAAACAACACATTGATATTTTTTAATTAAATAATTAAAATAATTTTTCCATCTCATATACCCTGTCTTCCTATGCTTTTTAGAGTGTCAGGGGTGTAAAAACTGGTCAAAGAACGGTTTATTTACTTATTTTTTAAACAAGCTGAGATAATGTAGATTTTTGGCAAAAAATGTGCTTCAGATTTACAGATTTTGTAAAAATGCATGTTATAAAGACTTTAGAGCATTTTTCGCGCGTTTTTATGTTATCCCATTACTATGAGAATAAAATATTAAAGTTTTAGCTCAGTCCGCCAATTACAGTCCTTCTAGGAAAAAGTGAGTTTTTTTCAAATTCTTACTTAATTGGCTGCCAATTTGTAATGGATAATTGGAATTAAAAATGCTTAGCACTAAAATGTTAGGGAGGATGAGCCGCTAGTACAGTTTTTTGTTCATTTAATTATCCTTTTTATTAAGCTTTTAATGAAGAAAATATGAAAACAGTGGGTTGTTTTTAAAGGACAGTTTTATAGTTTTAGTTAAATATCAAAAGTTTGCATTTGTACTTTTTAAGCGTTACAATATTATTGCTTTAAGTGTGAAATAAATGTAAATAACTGTGAAATGAGTATAATTAACTCTTAACTAAATATTTTTCACTCACGGATTCACCCAGATTATTATTCACTTAGCTTGCCTATTCCTTTTGGTTAAGTTAAAAGTAAGTCTACTGTATAGAGCATTTTCAATCACATGACTCGGACCTAACAACGGCCTAAGCAACAGAAGAGTTACAGTTTTTTGCCCTACAGAGGTTAACAGTTACAGAAAATGACTAGCTGTGGAATTCTTCTATTGGAGCATTTGCAATCATATGATCCCATACCTAAAAACCGCCTTAGCAACAAATAAACAACGACCTTAGCAACAGTTAAAAGCCCTACAGTATGTTAAAAGAAAATAACCGGTTGTGACGTCACCTGAAAACACTCTATTTAATACTCTTAGCCTTTGATTCTTAATAACATCTAAAAACCTACCCTTTCTTTTTATTCTTTATTCTTTCTAAACATACCTTTTATATTCTTTCTAAACATACCTTTTATATTCGCACTCTTTCTCTCCGTTCATACTTTTAAAAACCGAATCACGCAAAGAACACGTTTTTTTTTTTAAAAAAAAGAACAGTTGCTAATAATAACACCCAGCAGAGCACTAGTCTCTCTCGCCTTTCCAGCTGGTTGGTCGGTTAATGAAGTCGATGTTTCCAAAGAAAGAGGGAAGGAGCGTCTTTAAGCAGCAGCAGCCGCGAAACAACTCGTCTTTTTCGCAAAAATTAAAGCTTTCTCTTTTTGTGAGAGAGAGAGAAGGCGCAAAGTGAAGTTAATAAGATTTTAATGCGAAAAAAGAACTTTTCGTTTAAGTGTGAGAAGCTACACGTTTTTGAGTTGGGAATGTGTCTCAGATGGAGGTACTGCATATGCATTTTTTTCTTATTTAAAGTACTAGTTTATTTTAAGTAAAAGTGTTATATTAATTATTATCTTTTGAAGTATAGAGGAATATGCCTGATGCGGTAAACGTGAGAATTTTTAATATTTTATCCCATCGCTATTAAATTTTTAGCATTGAAGACTAGTTTAGATGTTTTATGGCTCGATGGATATTTTATTCTTGTATGAAGTCTGATGTTTTTTTTTTTTGGGGGGGGAGGGGTTGTTGGAGATTAGAATGAATTTCCATGGTATAACAACGGTGGCATAGATGTTTAGATTTTTGGACGAGGGTTTTCTTGTTAATTAAGTATTAAATTTTTAATTGTTCTTTATGTACTAAAAATTAAGTATTATTAGTTTTTCCCCACTTAAGTATCACATAATTAAGCCATCTATCAGAATTAAGTCTAATCAATCTTTTACAATAGAGGGAAATTATTGAAGTTGTTATTCAATGTTTAGCAACATGATTCTTAAGTAGCAGTGACATTTTCTCCTGTATACAGTACGCTATAACTAATTGTGGTGTTTCTATCTTTGACTTTAGTTCGCGTAAGATTATTTTTAATTTCATTCCATTATTTTATTATTTCGAATGTAGGCTGTAAAAAGGGGTAAAATGGGAATAGAATTCTCAACAGTTTATATTTATAAATTCAGTGATTTTTTTTTTTTTTTGGTATGTTGATTTTTCTTGAGCCGCAATAAAAACCAGCAGGCCAAAAAACATATTAAATTTTATAGAGATAAACTTAAAACTCCTGTAATCATTTTGCCCTACTTGACCCTAAAAAGGACCCCCAAGCGAAATTGTATCGTATATAATGTTTTTCCTTGAAAATTATACAGCTTATAATGAGTGGTTCTCTTTGGTTGTAATGTAAATCGGTTTCAAAGAGAGCTAATACTCTACTTTAAAAGGGAAAAATCCAAAAATTTTCTGTGTGAGGACCCCCAGACCCCTCTAATTTTCCAGGGAATTCACATTTTTTGCACAATTTGACATTTACTGCACCAAAATTAAAATTGTGTAAATCGTCTTAGAAAAAACGTGACAGTTGAGTGACTTAAACTCCCAGTTCCACGAGCACATCCTAACTATAGTTAGTGGCATCTTATTTCCATCGCATATAACTCCAAAATAGTGCACACTAAAACATTCAAAAGTCATTCCGGAAATGTTTTTTTTTCTTTAATATTTAAAAGACTTCTATAGTAGATGAAAAAACCAAAAGCTTTTCACAGCCGACATGTGAAAAAATCGGAAATTCACTTCATGAAATAAAAATATACAGTTACCGCCTTTAAGCGTATTCAACTGTGATTGCTGCGAAAACGCGAAAAACGTGAACGAAAATAATAATGAAAAACGGAGTCTCTTCTTATGGCATTTTCGCCTTGACTGACCCCGGAATTATTCATTCTTAGTCCTCTCCTTTCGGGGGCCGTACACAAATGAATAGTCAGTTTGAAGAAGGGAATAAGACCAAAACCCAAGTTTTGAGAAAATTGAGAAAAACTGTATGAGTAATAAAATGGAATTTTAGTTGCATTACCACAAGATTTTCCATTGAGAATTCAGGACCTTCTTTAGAATACAGAACTTAAGTATATTCTCATAAAAATATTGTACAGTTGAAATAGCTGATGGACTTTACCTTTTCAATTCTATTAAATTCCTTATAATTATGAGTTATGAATAAGGGAGTTTCTCTTTTTCAACCTTATGAAATTTCAGCTGAAGAAATATCTTTAAAACCATTCAAATTGAAAATTAAATTGTATTTCTTCTCAGTTTAATGAATATCAATGGAGTCTAACATTTACTTTATAAAAAAGGTGGTAAAACACTTTAAAATTACAATTAATTTTTGGGGGATACTTTACAGCAGAGAAAATAAGAAAATAGATACAAATTAACTTTAATTTCAAATTAAGTTTAAAAATACAATAAATGAAAATCGATTTCGTCGAATTCAAGGGACTATTCCTGCCTATAGGGGGCAGTTATTTCCCCCTCTTCCCACTCATGTATGGAGTGAAGCTTGGAAATGTGCACAAAAAGTCAATTTGCCATTTTTTGAAATTATTCTCTGTTTCAAACTGATGATTCAATTTAGGTTCGTTTGCCCTGGAAAATCCCTTGAAAATTTCAGAGCGTAATATTTGGCACGGCCCCCTTTTCGCTTAAACGAACGTGCCCAAAAATCTCGTGTTAACACTCTACAAGAAAAATCCATCACCTGAAAGTTCGCCCCCCCCCTCCCTTTCCGAAGAAATTGGGGTGTTCGGCTGCGCAGGGAAGAAAAAAAAATCTCCAAAAACGAGGCTTGGATTGACATTTTTGACGTCTGACAACTCCAGCGCCGAAAAGTGAATATTTCTATTTTTTTTCTTTCATCCTTGAATAAATTGAGATTGCGCGGGCTGGTTGGGATAGACTTAAATATTTTCCCCGCGAAACTAGTTACATTTTTTTTTTTTTTTTTTGTTGGGGGGAGGTGAGAAAGGAAAAAAAGTTGGAGAGAAACTGTCGCAGAGTCAGCCGAATTTCTTGGGGGGTGTTTGTCGTTAAACATTGAAGACTTTGTGGGATAGCTGAATAAGAGAAAATTTTTTTTCCGTGTGTTAGATTCAGATGTTGTTTTTGAGTTTTGGAAAGGCAGTACTGTGAGTCACACTTACTGAAAATAGAGATTGGGCAATGGGCAGTTTATCTATCAAGGCTCTCAGGTTTAGGAGGTTTCACGCCCCCTCCAAAATTTTGACATACATTTTTATACTGTTTTTTCCTTAAAACCCTCCAACTTATAAATATAAATCTTCTTCAGATGGGTTAAAACACTACTTTTAAGGGTAAAACTAAAAAAAAATCTGGAGGAGCACCCCCAAACCCCCTTGAAAGTTTTCTGTCAATCAAAATACTGATTTTTTTTCACGAAAATCTAAATATTCTTAATTTTTATTCAATATTCTTAAGTACTGAAAACTCAGTTTATTATGCATTGAAAACGCTTGCGTACCTTACATTTTTAACAGCACTCTTTTAATACAAAATATTTTACTATTCAGTTCAAACCATTCTATTAGATTGAATTTAGTCGTGATTTTTATCCACAAAAAATCTACTGTAGTCATCAAAACATATAATGGAGAGGGTTTTAATAGCAGGAATTATCCAAAATCGCGTATTGCACATTTAAGGATACATATAAAATTAAACGTAGAGTACGAATTTTTAACTTCTTTTAGAAGTAGGCAAATTTAAGGTGTACGTACACACTACGAAATCACGAAAATAGACCTTAACAATGGATTCCTTTCTCTCTATTTCTAAGTGTATTTTAAATCTTCAGACTCTGAATTACTTTGTATTTTGTAGTTAAGTATCTAATTTGCATTTTTAAATGTAAATTTTTTATAAAAACAAGTTTCTTGTATTTTTTAAGGAACTTTTAAAAAATTTAATTTTTTTATGGTTTTTCAACTTTAAACAGTTATATTTTGATAAATAATTAGTTTATCTTTATAAAAGTTGTGTTTTTATAATATGTTAAGGTTATAGGTAGGTTCCGAGCCTCCAACAAAGAACAAGGTATAAGAAGTTTATTTTTAACAAATTTTTAAATGTTTATGTCTCAGGAAAATATCGTGAATTTTTCGGCTATCTTCAAAAACAGAAATGTTACAAAAAAACTATTAATCACAGATACTTTTTTTGAGGCTCGGGTCCTTAAGTACAGTTGAAGGAATTGTTTTCAACCAGAATAGAGTTTCAAAAAGCATTTGAAATTAATTTAGCATTGTTTGAAAATGGTGCTAATTTGGTCATTATTTCCTAATTAACTAATTAATAATTATCATTTTCTCACTTTTTTTCGGGAAAATCGTTTAAGCATCAAATCAGTAACCTACAGCGAAAAAATTGAATTTTTAAAACCAAAATTAAGAAAAAAGTTCTCTAGTGTATACGTACACCTTAAACTATTCCACAATTAACCATCTTTTATGGTCTGATGGTGAGTGAAAATAAGCAATTCATTTTAGTTGGCGATTTTTGAGATATTATATCTTCAGGTATCGCATTTTTCCTTGTAAAACATTTTTTTGAGGTTTTGTGAGGATTATAATAATCCAAAAAGTCCTACGTAAGCCTTTTACGGGGGTTGGTGAGCGATAGCGAGCAGGGGGCGGTATCACCCTAGTATTCAAAAATATTGTACAGTTGAAAATGTTGGATGGTTCAACCCCCCCTATGGTTCCCTTTTTCAACCTTATGAAATTTCAGCTGAAGAAAAAAAATCTTAAAAACCCTCTCAATCAGGCTTAGGCGAAACTGCAAAACTTGACAACTTTCTGGCTAAAAATATCTTCCGGATAAGTTTCAAAGCTTTAAGGGATAAAGGTCAACAATTTTGACAACATAATACCTCGGACAAGATATATATAGATCCAGAGATTGCTGGTTTTTTTTAATAATGAATCTAAGACCTTTTATTTTTGAGTTTATAGTAGAATCATCTCTTTAGGAGTAGTACAAATAGTATTCTTAAAGTAATTAATCTAATTTTAATCTCATTGAACTTTTCGTTAAATTAGAGACTTTGTTTTTACATGTTTTGTAAAAGTCTACAGCATAATTTGATGCTGGTTTTAATGTGTTATGCTAGTTAAGTTAGTAAATTTTCAACACATTATTATTGAAACAAAATTTTCATTTACTATTTTTAATCTAGTGTTGAATAAAAGTTTCCAAATAAGTAAATCTGCTAAATGGATGGATTAAAGTTTAGAATTGCTCGTGATATTAGTGTTATTTTTCGTTACATCTGTGATTCATTCCGAATAGTAAAGTTTTGATTTTTTGAAAGTTTGAAAATAACAGGAAGGAACGTTACGGTAAAATCAATCAAAAATACCTGTATACCAGTATTTTACGGCAATATTCCTGTTATTTTCCAGGAACATTACTTTTAAAAAAATGGGCAACCCAGCTGCCCAGTTTTTCTTTGGAACGTTCCAGATTTTTTTTACAGTGCTTAACTAAATAACAATGATTCTTTTAAGTAAGTTGGTGGAAATTAAATTTTGATTTAGCTTAATGTTTGTTGAGGCAAGTTGGTCTATCCGCTATAGAGCATTCGCACATGACGTCACACTTGACGACGTGGAGGACAAAAACAACGTTGCTAACGCTGTTGTTAGGTACGGGAAATAGAAGCATCCAATAGAAGCATTCGCACATGCCGTCACTGAAGGACAAAAACAACGTTGCTAAGGCCGTTGTTAAGTCCGAGTCATGTGATTGAAAATGCTCTATAGTAAACTAGGTATTATAAGTAGCTTAAGCTAGGGTATTATAGGCTGTTGTAAACGCTGTAGTCCACTTTTACTTCGAAAATCCCTCAAAAAAGTGTCTCGAAACGCGTCAATAAATAAATCGCCAAAGGCGCCAACCGCGCAACTTTTAGATTAAGTTGAACCAGAAAAAAAAAGTGAAGAGACATTCAAACACACATCCCGGGACGTCCCACAGTTCGGAGAGAGAGCTCTCATTAAATATTCACCAGCGGGGCTCGATGGTTTTTCGAATTACGGCGATAAATCGTCTGAAGGACCGCACCCCCCCCTCCACCCTCAGTGCAATTTGTCGGTCCACTGCTCGTTGCGCGGAAAAAGCCGATCCCTTTGATGTAGTACGTTTCTGTAAGATAGTTCTGACTTATGACTGGACTGTAGTTTGAATTATGCATATTTTTGTTTACGGCGAATGGATGGTTTTAGAGAAATGCAGTTGAGGTTCGGATATTTGCGGTTATTTGATTGGCTGAGAATGAAAGTGATCTAAGTCTGAAATCACTAAATTGTATATAATCGTGGATTTGAGTGTGTTTTAATCCTTTTACTACTGTTTGTAATGTAGTTTCCACATGTAAAGGGGTTTGCTCTTTGATTTACAGATTACTTAATTTTTAATTGTTACCCAAATTTAGAAAAAAATTATAATAATAGCTAAAATGATTAATTTTTTAAATTATTCTAAATTACTGTAAAATTTAAATATTTAATTAGTTATTTCATTTTTTTCTAATTTTGGTGTGCTATAATCAGTGTTAAAAAATAGAATAATGACTTTTATTATACATTTTTTTTTAAAAGTTAAAAAAAATAATGACTGAACCATATTTAAGAGTAACAACCTCCAAATTACGATTCTTCACAAGGTGAAACAAAAAAAAAATGAGACCATTTCCGTACTAAAATGAGTAAATTCCCAGTTTTCTAGGGGCATATTTTCAAAAATTTTCTGAGGGAAGACCCCCAGACCCCCTTCATTACTTGTTACTCATTGTATTATCAAGAAAACGATATTTTTTAAGTTCAGTGAAATTCAGATCTTGCCTAGAAATATTCTAAAAATTATATTGAGCCTATGAATGCATGGGTGGAGGTACTTCAGAAAATTTCGCCCCATACCTCGAAATGAGAATTTGTCATTGGGGGCCCCCAGTGGCGGATCTATGGGGGGGGCTATAGCCCCCCCCCCTTGGGACTTAAGTTTACACTACATAAAATTGAACTTTTTCGAAAAAAAATTTAAGTTTTTAGAAAATTTTGTTTGAATTTTCAAAATTTTAAACTTTTTTCAGTTTTTTGTAGCCTTTTTTACAATTCAAAGGGTCTTCAAAGCATTAAGCCCCTTCCAAGATCTTTAGCCCCCTGCATTTTTATAAACTCCATTCACTATTTAATGATTTCTAGAGGTTTTAGCCCTTACAAATTATTAGCCCCTTGCATGTTTGAAGGTTTGATTCGTAATTTAAAGGGTCTATCCAATGAGCTTAGCCCCTAAAAGCATTAGCCTCTTTGCGTTTTTATGTTTGTTACACAAATGAATGAGCGTTAGCCCTATGAAACATTAGCCCCCTCCATGCTCTTTAATAGCCTTTACAAAGCTTTTAGCCCTCTTGCGTTTTTAAATATATATTTGGTTCACTATTTAATGAGCTTTATCATCCTTCCATGATCTTTAGCTCCTACAAGGCTTTTAGCCCTGAGTTTGTGTAGATTCAATTCACAATTTAAAGGGGCCAATGAGTTTTAGCCCCCATAAAGAATTAGCCTCCTTGCGATGTTTTAAAGTATTTAGTTCGCAATTTAATGAGCTTTAGCCTAAAAGCGTTAGCCCCCTCCAAGATCTTTAGCTTTCAGCACTTTAATATAAATGCGATTCAGAACTTGTAGATTCCAATGAGCTTTCTAAGCCTAACAAAGCATAACCTCCAAAATACTTAGCCCCTTACATTTTTATTGATTTGTTTCACATCTTAAAGGTTATGAGCTTTAGCCCCTCTGGTTTAACTCCCTGGTTTTTATAAGAGTCACTTTTTAAAAGGGTCTAATGCACTAACAAGGAGAGGATCCCAACGTGTCATCACCGATTTGGTTCATTTTTGGTGTGGAAGTAGTGCATGACTAGGACATCAATTTGTGAAAATATTAAGAAGCAACTTTTAGAAATTTTGGAGAAAATAGCGATTAAAAATCTTTACATGTACTTATATATCTGATAAGATTCTCGATTTGCAAGCGGATCGTGGTGTAGCGGTAAGAGCTGTGATTCCCAACCCAAAGGTCCCGGGATCGAGTCTCGCTGCATACCATATTTCTTATTTTAATTTTCCACACAATTAAGAACACAGATATGAAATAAACTTATAATAATATTTAATTATAAATTTTAAAATATTTTTTCTTGTGCGTAAAAATTTTTTTGGTAAATATATAATATTAACAAACGGATCATAAAAAATTGGATTTAATAATTTATATTTTTGGGAAACAAGGAATGAAAAGATTTTTTTTCAAAAAAATAATAATAATAATAATAATTTATATTTTTATATATGAAGTTTTACCTTAATTTATCCCTAACTATCAGAAAGAAAGTACGCAATTTTGTTATGCTAAAAGGATTTGTTATGTGTCTGATTTGATAGTTAAAATAAACATTTTTGTAGGTAAACATATAATATTTACAATAGGATCATAAAAATTGGATTTAATAACTATTTTTTTGGGAAACAAGGATTGAAAAGACTTCAAGAAAAATATATTTAAAAAATGTTTCAAAATTGATAATTATAAATATAAATATGTACTACTTTATTTCATATCTGTGCTCTTAATTGCGTGGAAAACAAAAATAAAAATTATGGTATGCAGCTAGACTCGATCCCGGGACGTTTGGGTTGGGAATCACAGCTCTTACCGCTACACCACGATCCGCTTGCAAGACTAGAATCTTATCAGATATATAAGTACATGTTAAGATTTTTAATTGCGATTTTCTCCAAAATTTCTGAAAGTTGCTTCTTAATACTTTCACAAATTGATGTCCTAGTCATGCACTACTTCCACACCAAAAATGAACCAAATCGGTGATGACACGTTGGGATCCTCTCCTTGTAAGTCTCTTACAAAACATTTACTCTGTTAAAATAGAGACGGGGTTAGGGGGTTCAAACCACCCCCATGAAATTCTTATATCTAACAGTTTTTTCCTTTGAAAACGAGTACAAGAAATCATCTTTTTCGTGTGACACTCAGAGTCCCAAATGACCAAAAATGAGTCAAAACACAACTTCTTAGGGTCAAATTTTCAAAAATTTTCTTGGGGGAGGTTCCCCGAACCCCCCTCATGCCTCGGGATGGATGTATTATTCACTAAACATTGAAATTAAGTGCACGAAAATTCACATTTGATCTATATTCTTGGAAAAAAATATTTGACTCAAATCATCGTAAAAAACCCCTCCCGGTTGACACACCCTTATTATTTTGATATATTTAATGATTAACTAATTTAATTACTAATTAATTAGTTATATTTAATAATGCTAGTCATTTACAATCAACACTGCCCTCAATATTTAAGACATTAATGAATATTGTAAAAAGCACAGCTTGTTACTTCATTATCATCCTCAATCAGATTAAGTTAGCCCCCCCTTCCTCATGTTCTAGATCCGCCACTGGGGGCCCCCCGGGCCCGACTTGGCTCTCGGCGGCCCTGTTGATGTTAAAGAGTGTATGTCAGTTGAAGAAATATATTTTGTTAATTTTTGTGTTTTTACAAACTTAATGTAAAACAAAGTTGTAATAATAGAGTTACAAGTACTAAGGGGCTCTAGGGGTCTCCCCTAGAAAATTTCTGAAAATTTAAGTAAAAAAAAAACACTTTTTCAACTTGTTTTGGTACACCTCATCCGAATTTCGGACATAGATTTTATGGTATAATTTTTGCTTTTTGACAAGCTTTATATAAAATTGAGTTTTAATAATAGAGTTACTACAAGTACTAAGGGGGTCTGGGGGTTCTCCCCTTGAAAATTCAAGTAAAAAAAAAACACTTTTTCAACTCGTTTTGGTACGCCTCATCAGAATTTCGGATATAGATGTTATAGCAGAATTTTTGCGTTTTGAGAAACTTAATATAAAGTAGAATTGTAATAATAGAGTTACAAGCACCAAGGGGGTCTTTGAAAATTTGACCCTAAAATAACATGGTTTTAACTCATTTTGGTGCATAAAATTCCATATCAGGGCCGTGTGGTAGATTTACCCAGTATGAGGCAAGTCCTAGAAATGCCGCCCCTTATGTATTTTTCCTTTAAATAATTGATACTTCAAATTAATTAAGATTAATTAATGTAAATATTTAATTAAAATTAATCATAAATAACTTATTGATTGGTAATTAATGATATATATTTAATTAGTAATTAATGATACATAATTAAGTCCCCCAATAATTCTCTAATTATGGGGGAATTGCGTTGTAGCTTGTAGAAAACTAACCAATTTCTAGTAATATAATTAAATTACCATTAATTAGTTTCAAAAAGGGCAATTATATTTTACATGATTCAAAACACTTTTTTTTTCAGCAATAAAAGCAACATTTTGTGATTTTCATATACACTGCATCCTTGATAATTCAGAACTAACGAGATAATTTCTAACCTAAACCATCATTCTAAGAATTGAGAAATTATGTTCAAAAGTGCCCCATTTGAGAAGTAGATTTAAACATGCATTTCATTTGAACACTTGAGTAAATTATTCAAAATTCATTTTTAGAAGCTACACATTTATCAAACAATAATTGAGGTTTTTGAGCTTTCAAAGTTAGCATACCCGCTTTGGGGTACTCTCCCCTATGGATTTAAATTCTTAAAGACACG
The DNA here is from genome assembly GCA_963680715.1 of Tetragnatha montana. Lineage (NCBI taxonomy): Eukaryota > Metazoa > Arthropoda > Arachnida > Araneae > Tetragnathidae > Tetragnatha > Tetragnatha montana. The sequence continues at coordinate 5,562,453 of OY796678.1, read as the reverse complement.
ACCAACAATCCCAAAATTGAATAAATAAATAATATAGTATTTTTTCAGGTCATTAGTATATTTAGTCATAGTATAATCTTCCCGGGAAATCCCCGGAATTTCAGTCATTCCCGGGAATGGATTAATTTTTGAAACTACTTCATAGAAATTATATTTAAACTTCAAAATAAAAGTCCAGGAGTTTAAATACATAAATTACAACACAATTTATTTTACTACTATAAAAATGAATATTTAAGTTTTAACTGTTTTTTTTTTTTATTATTATGGAAGGATTTTATTTTAATTACCAAAATACAATCAATATGAAAAAAGTTAAAGGATGGTAATATTTTTTCGGGGGGGGGGCTTAGTTTTTCTTCATAAATACAGTTTTGGAGGTTCCTTAAAACTGTTTGCTTTCATGAAATTAAACTTATGGAATGAAAAAATAAAATACCCTTAGATTTGTATATAGTGTAATTCGGAATTTTTGTTTTATTTAGTTAATTTTTTTTAATCAGAGTATCTTGTTAAAAAAAACTCTATACAAAAGGTTATACGAAAATTACGGTTAGTAAAAACTAAATTATTACATGGGTAAAGCTATATAATTTTTTTTTTGATTCTTCACTGGAATTAACTGAACGGTTTTTATTTTACATTGACCGGAATTTTCGCACTTATGAAACGTCCACTAAAAAAAGTTACGTTTTATAAAAGGCCTTTTGAGCAAAAACTGGAGAATTTTCAAGTCCCATGTCATATACAAATATCAAAAAATAAAATCAATTGTAATTATCTAGATAAAAATATAAAGAAAACATAAATCCTTAATCCCTTCACTCTACTTTAAAAAAAAATATAAACACAACCTAGCTCTTTTTGGGACATTATACTTCTAAGCAGTTGGTCTTCTTAAATAAATATACTTCTTCTATCCAGGAGGCAGGAAACTTGCAGCTTTTCGAGAGCACAAACAAAAAGGGACTGAAGGAGGCTCTGGTAAAATTTGATTGCCTTTGCCCTTGAAAATGTGCCCTCCCTCCCTTTGGTTCGTGGAAGGTGGGGTGGTAAAACAAGAAACTACGAACAATTAGTGGCCATAAAAGTATAAAACGGTGGGCTATTCCATCTCCTGCGCTGCAATTCGACCTGCAAGGCGGCCGGCCACCCAGAGAACACACAAGCGCCCGCTCCTCGTCAACACAGGGGGGCTATAAATTGTCGGGGGAGGATTGTCAGCGCTGTCGCCCGGGTGTCCGGTCGGGCAGTCGGCCACTGCCGAGAACGCTTTTTCCCCTCAGGCTATGCGGAAGCAGGAAGAAGTGTTTTGTTCCCCTCTCCAATGTTGGATTCCGTTTTTTAAATTCTGGGTTTAGAAAGTAACTAAAGTACAGCATAGGTATTTAAGTAACAAAGAGTTAGTTACTTTAAAATTTTTGTAGTTAAATACCAGTTCGATACTGAAAAAGTAACTAATGTAACCAGTGGCGGATCCAGGGCCTCGGTTTGGGGGGGGGCGATTTTGCTGCTGCCAATAATCGAAATATATATGTTACGGGCAAAGTGATTAATTGGGTATTATTAATAATGTCCAGAGTGGAGGCGGGCAAATTGATAAATTTCATTCATAAATTCCCTTTATTTTCGAGATGATTTTAAGATCCAGTGTTACTATATAGGTGGTAAAGTTTGGATTTAAAAAAAATCAAATAGTAAAAACTGGTTTTATATATAATGATGAAATAATTTTTGCATCTTGAGCAATAAGGCCCAAAAATATATAAAGAGAAACAATAGTAAATTATCTAAAATTCTTTTAAATTATCTATCCCTCAGAAAATTTTTGGAAATTTTTGACCCTAAGAAAAGGGTTTTAAACTGAGTTTAGTACACGTAAAACCCACATTTGGACAAACATTTTTAGGTAGAATTTTGATTTAAATGAACTTTTAAGTCTAAAATTAATTTAATAAAACGTTCATAATTTCGATAACCAGATGGACATCGATTAGCAGAGGAATATGATTTTGAAGTGAGAAAGAAACGCAATATCCGCAAAAATTTCCGATCTATCAGTAAGATTGTAAACTAAACGAAAATCCGTACACTTTACGGACAATTCTTAAAAGTTGGCAAGTATGAATATCCAATTATTTTTATGAAATTTATTGATTATTACAATAAAATACGTAAAACAAATAAGAACTTACTAGAAAACGATGCTCCAATCTGTATTTTTGAACTTACAAATTAAGAAGGTATCTCTCTGTAAACTCTTTTAACTGCCAATTGAGAAGCAAAACAGCTTATATGGAAGCGGTCTCGTGAACACTTTCAATGAAAGGGAGTGAAAACCAACCCCCTAATACACAGGATTGGTTTTGGTCTTCGTAAAATGACCAATAGCTGATGAAGAGCTCAAGAAGCGTTGGGAATCCTTTATCTTCGATTTATTTATGACCCCCTTTGAGTGGTGGCAATGGAACTAATTGGACGTCCTTTCCATCCCTGAATTCTTTGGTTAAGAAACCTGAAATCGCTGAAATGAAAAACAACACCACCCCCTTTGAAAACAGGAAGTAAGCCGCGAGGCGGACCAAAAACCTTCCCATAAATCCTTCACGCGTCTCACCATTCATTAACCAAATTCCTGTACCCACCCACCCCATTCTCTGTCAACGTAAACCTGTCACCCCCACTGTAGTATCTTAAAACAACATTGCAACCGAAGTGGACACATCTGGTTTACACATGGGATTCATTTTATTGGGGTGTTAGTTGTTTCCCCTTTGTCCGATTCCGAAAAACTGGTCGGCGCGAAACGAACGCTTCGGCCACTACATGATTGCCCCTCCCGTGGGTATGTCAACCGTTTGGGGGGGGGGCGATCGCCCCCCCCCCCCCGTGGATCCGCGCATGAATGTAACTAAATACTTTTAAAGTATTTAAAAAGTATTTCCGTTACTAAGTATTTAAATACTTAACAACCTTGGTCAGAGTCAAGCTGAATCTGAGCTGAAACTGAAAAACTATCAATCACTGGACCCCGACACACTTTCCCCTTCCACCTTCGCAATACAAGAGAGGGGTTTGAGAACATCGCGTAAACAAGACGCTCTCGACCCCCTCTCTTTGCATTGCGAAGGCTGCGAGGGGTCGCGTGCCGGGCACCTGTTTTGGATCGAGTTTCAAGCTGACAGATTTTTCAGCTTGACTATAAAAATACTATTTCTGTTTTCCTACCACAAAAACGTGTAAACAAATTGCAGAGAAAGCTCCTTTAGAGTATAAAAATAAAAATTCCAGGGGAATTTTGCCGCCCTCAGAAAAATGCCGCCTGAGGCAGCTGGCTCTTTGCCTCATACCACCACACGGCCCTGTTCCATATTATATATAGTAAAATTTTTCATTTTGGTGGGGGGGGGCTCAAGCCCCCTAGCCCCCCCCCCTGGATCCGCCAGTGATGCAATTTAATTTTAAGAGGCCCTGAAAGAAAAAGCGTCCACTCCCCGCTCCCCGCGAAACACCATAAATCCCTTGGAAAAGAAGAAACTCTGCCGAAATACAATCCCCCTCGCTTGCCAAGAAAAGCGCAAAAGGGGAGCCATATGGGAACCCCGAACCGAAATTATCTTCCCGAAATCGGTGGTGAGCTCTCCCGGGGTCAGAGGAGGTCAAGTGACAGAATCTCGTGACCCGCCGGCACAAACAATTCGCTTCGCTCATTTCATTCGTTGTTGTTTCTGTTTCGCTTTGAGAACGTCGTTTTCTGTTGCTGCGTTCACAGTCCTCTTGATTTCGTCGACATTAATTTGTGAGACAGCGGAAGGGGAATCCCCTTTCTCCCTTTTTTTCGCCCTTGAATTTCTTGAATGCAGAAGATCGAGTTCGTTTCTCCCTTCATGTGACTTGGATTATTGACAATCTTCTGGCGTTTATCGTAGCACGCCGAGTATCTTATCAGCATTCTCGCCATTTTGTGTTCTGCTTTGTGTTCCGTTTCTCTGGCTACGCTGCTGTGGTGGAGTGAACTACTGATGAGAATTTCCAAAGAACTGGTGCGTATCCGCTCACACATATGTGTCTGTGATCAACTAATATAGTGCAGTTGTAAGAAGTGCATTAATAGTGAGATAACAAACTCTGGACCGTTTCAAATTCCTTAATAAAAAGGAGTGAAGTAGAGGAAAAAGGAATTTATTCACTCTCGCGTCTTTGAATTATATTCCCGAAAGCATCTCTATCTGGGAATCTCTTTTGCTTCAACCACAGCACTGATTAAAGGCAACTCAAAGCTACTTAGGGGACGTCCATAAATTACGTGAGGTGTTTTTTTATAAATCGTGGCCCGCTTGGTGAGATTTTGCATTTCTCATAAACTTTTTCTGAAAAAAACAAAGAAAAAACGTATATTTTCTGAACTAAAAGCTGACGTGAGATTTGCTGGACCCCCCCCCCCCTTTTTGACCTCGCGTAATTTTTGTACGTCCCCTTAGGATAAAAGTAGGCGATTTTCGACCAGTGACGCAGCTAGTTTCACACTTGCTGTTAGAAATGGAAGTGGACGTCCCGTTACGAATGGATATGGAGGAACCTACGGATGACGATCGCTTTGACTTTATTCTGAATTGGACGATCGACAAATTCAGCTGCTGGAACAACAGCATCGACTTCCCAGGGCTGATGCAGGATGTGTTTGTCCTTTCTGAAGGGGGTGGAGCCAAACTGATACTGTACCCCAGAGGTCTCAGTGGCTTCGGGGAAGAACTGGTTCTGCGTCTGCGACACAGCTATACAAGTGCGACTCTGCTTGGCGACGTGTCTTTCTTCGGTCCCGACGGATCCGTCCTCTGCAGGCCGCTGGAATTCAACGAGGAGGCCAGGGGGGACATTCTGGAACTACCCCCTGGGCCCCGGTACCGAGACGTCCTCGAACACATCAGGAAGAAAGACAAGGATCGGCTGACTCTGCGGTTCCGCTGCAGAGAAGAAGGACTGTCGGGAGAATTGGGTCATCACTACATGCACTCTGTGGTGGATGCTTTCGAAACGTCCGTGAAAATCAATTTCGAGCCGTTGAAAGACCTGTTGGGAGGGAATGTCGAAGCACTGTACGGTGTGAAGTACCCTATGAGTGACGGCAGAACACATTCGGTGGGTTTAACCGTTAGAGACTCGGAAACGGCAGCTGGTTCGATACGAATGGGGCTTCAGGTACTGTCGGAAACCACTGTCGGGGAAAAAATCGCCGTCCGCGCTCGGGTGTCTCTGCTGAACGGCGAAGGTTCCGTGCTGAGAACCGAGGAGAACGAGCTCGTGTTTGGAGGACAACTCACGGATTGGGTGATATCGGATTCTTTGACGAAGGAAGAGGTCGCCCGAGAAGGTCATTCTGCGGTGATAGATTTTAAGTTCCTTTCCAGCGTAGGTGCTCACAAATTTATTTCTGGTCATGCGTCGATACCTCGAAATGTATTTGAAGTAATACCGCCGAAAAGCACCAGACCTCCAGAAACGAGTGCTCGAAATGAAACTGTAATTCAGCCTGGTGATTCGGCAGATGTTCTAAAAACTGATCTCGTGTGCCTCCTCCAGGACCAGTACTTTTCCGACTTCCAACTCAAGTGTGGCAATGTCACGTTCCCTGTCCACAAGGCTATCCTGAGCGCCCGGTCTCCTGTCTTCAAGGCCATGCTCTCCAATGACATGGTTGAAGCAGCGTCTGGAACAGTGGACATTGGTGATCTAGACCCCTCTACCCTCAGCCTCTTCTTGACCTACCTCTACACCGGGGCCGTGGGAAACCCAAAGGGTGAGGAGAGTGCCTTTAAGCTCTACTACGCGGCCGACAAGTACCAGGTCCCCTCCCTCAAGAGGGAATGTTTCCGTTTCTTGTGTGCCAACGTGTCTGTTTCGAACGTGTGCGACATTCTGTCACTCGCGGACAGACACCAGGACGACCAACTTGTGTCAGTAGCGCATGAATTCATTCTAAAAAACCTCTATGAAGTCTCGTGTTCCGAAGAATGGGGCGGTCTAGTAAAGAGCGATCCCCTTCTGGTTGCTAAAACTGTCACCCTTTTCGCTCAGAAAAAATCTGTTGTTTATAAGAATACTTTGCGAAAGATTTAGGAATTCTACCTTTCCACCCCTTATCCAGAGTGCATTTTGTTCTTCTAAGGTATCTTTAAGTGATAGGATTGAAACACTGATGTTATTGGATAATAACACTAAAATATTTTAAAAATCTTAATGTGTTCAGTATGGCTTAAAACCTCCAGAAACAGAAAACTTTTTAATATACCTTTCAAAGTGCTAAAATTTAAGTTATTTTCAATTAAAAACAGCTTTTCGGTCTGAGCTGAAACAGCTTGTGACGTCATGCGTGCCTTGTTTACAATCATTCTGATTTGAAATACATTGTGCTCTAGTTTTTGTTTTGTTTTTACAGCCTAATGTTTCCATGGTAACGGTGTTTTCACCACATTTCCAAGAGGCACTTTTGACATCAGCTTTTCTGTAATGAAATATCTACATCTTATAATTAACTAACAAAATTTTTCTCGGAAAAGACTAGCGTATTTTTGGATTCAGGAGAGAATTTCAATAAGTTAAAATTGAAAACTTTGAATTTTAAGAGCTGTTGCAATTCTCCGTTTACTTATGTTATTTATGCCCTAAATTCTTAAAATGAGAAGAACATATACGATGAAAGAAGTTCAAGGAAGACTGAATCTTTATTATTCCCTATGGTGTTTACTAGAACTAGACTTGTTCGTTTAATTTTGACTTGTGTGTTTGTATGAAAATTTTCCACTTTAACTTGATATTTTATTTGAATAATATGATTTTTGTGTCTTAAAATTAATGAAGTGTCACATTTTCTTCTTTTATTTTATATATTTTGTATACATGTGTTTTATGTTGATAATTATGAACATATATATTTGCATTTAAATTGATATTATTCCTCTTATTGACTTTCTCCTTTTTCTTCATATTTAATCTTTAGATTATTAGTTAATGTGATTAAGATGTTAAAGCTTTGTTTTTTTTCTTCCAGTAATTATATTAAATTTAAATACCCTTTGATAAAATCAACATAATCTAAAACAGGGGTCGGCAAGTAATTTTGCTTAGGGTCCAAATAATTTTGAAAATTTTTGTTGCGGCCCGTAGAAAAAATAGGTACTTATTAATTACTACTTTGAATTCATATTTTTAGTTCACATATTAAAAAAAAAGATTTTAATTTGAGTACGCTACCTGCTTCATTATATTCTTAAATTTAAAAAACTGTTAATTTTTATTAAAATTGTATCAATCAAGTTATTCAAAAAATATTTTAGAAAACATTGATAAGGCTATTGCTCAAACAAATGGCAAACCGTCAACAAAAAAATATGGAGAGAAGTTATGGTCAAAGAATTTGGTATTATTCTACCAAAAAATTAGCAAAACCTTGATTTATTGACTAGAAAGGTACTGCATACTAATATTTCAGCACTCCTCCTAGATTATATGACTTAAAATCATGGAATGAACTTTTTATTAAGCACTAGTTTGTTATTATTAAGATATTTGTTTTTTTAAAAAAGGGTCCATGAGGTTTCCCTTGGGAATTTTTTCGAAATTTTACCATTAAAATGTGAATATACTAATTTTTGTTGTGTAAGAATGCATATTTATGATTTTTCAATATGATTTGGCAGTCAGGGAAATAACCTCTCCCGGTCCACCAGTTGCCAACCCTTATCTAAAACTTTGTATTAGTGGGACTATCTGCTTGAGACTGGGTTTGTTTTGAAATGTGTTGTTCAGTAGGTACTATTTTTAAATTGTGTTTAAGCTTATAGGGTAAATTTTCCAATCTTTATAACTTAATTTATATGTATTTTCCTGATAGAAATTTTATGGGTACAGCTTTAGAAAACGTCCGCTATAGCCGCCATGTTTAACCTCAGCTCAATTTATGACCAGCAACAATTGAGATCTAATTATTATTATTAGATCGTAAAATAATAGTAATTAGTAGAATATTGTTAGAGATCTAATAGTACAGTCAAATCTCCATACTGACAACACTTAATCATGTTGTTGAGGGAGCTGTGGTTAAACATGGCGGCTAGCGGACCTTTTCTAAAGCTGTTCCCTGACATTATACCTAATAATAAATTATGATACTAGTGATTATTTATACATTTTACTAATGATATTTAATGTACTGATAATGATAAAATAATTATATTTTTATGCACATCAACATTTATTATTTCTTTCATTTGGATCCCCTCTAAAATTAAGTTAAATAATTTAGAGATTTTCTTAAAATTTCTTAGCTTTGTAACAATTTTATAAAAAAGCACCGTGCTAATATTATTTGGAATGCCTCGAAAGCTCCATTAGTATGATGTTCAATAAAATTTAATTTAGAGTGAAGTTGAGTTGCTGTCAAAGAGCAATCAAAAGTTATGTCAGGAGTACTGTCACACTTCACAATTTCAAAGGTCTGATGAGTCTAGGTGGCAAGTTTTGAGTCATTTCTGGACATTAAGGAAACTTTGGTGAAAACTCATGACCACTCCTCACTTTTTATAAAAAAAGCTTTTCGATTGGGGTATATCTAGTTTTAGTTACAAGGAAAGACTTAAGAAGTTAAATATCGTCGGCTTACCGTCGAAAGGCACTAAGTCACTCTTTGCTCAACTACTCCGTATGAGGCTATGCCAAATTTGGCAATCATTTTACCTTTGCCATTCTAATTATAGTGTATGAAAAAGAAAATATTATTATAAAATCTTTGAGAAATCGAATTATAAAATCTTTTAATCCCTAAAATAACTCAATTACATGATCAAATAATTTCAATTTAATAAATTATTAATCGCGAACCAACATTTAAGCTTTTTACTGTATGAATTCTTTCTGGTTTAAAACAAACCATGCTAGGTTACTAGCTTTTCAGTTTGACGAGATTTTAGAGATGCGCCAAGCTTCCGCCGCTTTCAAAATATCTTCCAAAAGTGACTTAGTGCTTTTTGACTGTAAGCCGACGATATGTTCACTTTAGAGAAAAGAAGGTCTAGAGGGGATTTCATTCAACTTTTTAAAATGTTAAAACAAGGGGACACAGAGGGACTCTGTACGGATAATAGAACGAGGGGTCACAGTTTAAAATTGAATACGGCAAGTTTTAAACGAGATTGTAGGAAGCATTATTTTTTTAATAGAGTAGTGGATAAATGGAATGCATTACCTGAATCGATAGTTAACTCAAGTGGGGTGGACGAGTTTAAAAGAAAAGTAGACGAATACTGGAAATGGGGGGGGGTTGAATTGAATAGACTGGATCAACCTTGCTGGGCTTTTAGCCTGTAGTTCATCGACTATATTTGTATTTGTCTTTGATTTTGCAGTGTGAGAAAAAGAAAGCGTTGTAAGGGACAGAAATTTTTTTTCTTGGAGTGTTGGGAACTAAATTTAAGAACACTTCCAGCTTTTTGACAATGCTATTTTACAACTCTATTATTTTTTTGATAACATTTCTATAAAGTGTTCTTAAATTTAGACTCTGAAATTTTTTCAGCAACATTTTTTCTTTTTCTCAGAAAACACAATCTAGGCTTACCATATGTCCTGGTTTACCCAGGACAGTCTTGAGACAGACTTTCGGAGGCTGTCCTGGGTTTTCATGATTTTAAGACTGGATGAAATTTTTTGTGAAATTTTTTAACTGCATTTTTTACCTACTTCTACGGCTTCACTTTACTCATATTTAGACTGCTGAAAGGGGCAGACTCTCTATTTGTACTGTCAAACACCTTTTAAATGTGAAAATTAACTCTGAACTTAATTGTTGTGAATTTTATGATTTAATTAAATCTAATAAAGAATTTTTGAAAAAAGTGATGTCAAGTGAAAAGTACAAATGATTAAATAAGGTATGTTATTTCAGTTTAAATGTTTTATTTTTTTTTAGTTTGGGTGTTTATTTAGTTTTTAATCTTTGATGGACCGATAGGTCGACAAAGTGTCCTGGGTTGAGGTCAAGAAAATATGGTAAGCGTAAGCCTAAACACAATCTCAATTTAATCAAAACACTTTTGATTAGAAGTGTTTATTATTGTGTTAGACATAGCTTAACATAGTCCAGACAATCTGAGACTTAACCGATAAAAAATTGCAACATTAAGTTTTTTGACGGTTTTTACTTGGGAATGACCTCTCAATAATAACATACTAAAAATCGGTCCGTGAGAAGTTTATTTTTTTTTTCTTAAATTAAAAAAAAAATGGCCGCAAATTTTTTCAAAAAATCAAATAATACTAATTAAGACTTATTTATATATTATATAGGCTATTTTTCAGTGCTGAATACGAATATTTCATTTAATATTTTAATTCTGAAAAATTGGATATTCGAAAAAATTAACTTCCCGTGGACCAATATCGTCCGATTTTTAGTATGTTATTATTGAGGTCATTCCCAAGTGAAAACCGTTGAAAAACTAAATGTTGCAATTTTTTACCGGTTTGACCCTTTTTTATTTTAGAATTACTGGACTAACATTGCAAAAGTATTTCACACATTTTCAGTGCAGGTCAGTGGCGTAACTAAGAGTTCACTCATGGGGGGTGTTACTCTGACCACAGTCCCCTCCAAAATATTACTCCCTTTTAAAAATGTCTCATAATATAGGTAAAATAAAAACAATTTTTTTTTGCAAAGCTTCCGAAGGGAAAACTTCATCTAAGAGGCTTAACTTTTCAAGGGAAAAACACAGTATAACAGACGTAAAAATTTTAGCGGGGGGTTTGGGGGTTGTCCCCCAGAAGTTTTTTAAAATTAGTCTCTCAATGTAGTGTTTAAATTCATTTTGAGGCCCTTTGGGTTACGTCCTAAAAGAACAGTTCCTTGTGAACCGCCTTCCGTGTAAAGGGAAATTTTTTTCAGTTTTCATGTTTTAGAAACTGTCGATGTAATGGGGGGGGGGTTACAACCCCAATAACCCCCCCTCGTTACGCCTATGCTAGCATTGCAAAAGTATTTCACTCAGTTTCAGTGCAGGTTGAATCACCCCCTCCTACGACTCCCCCTTTTTGTCACTGCTATTGTGGAAATCTGTGGTCCCTCAAGTTTTTCCTAACCCTACGTTTCTCCACGCAACGTAGCTGTAGGGAAAATACGATTTTCTTTTTCTCAAAAGATACCTTCGATCGCGCCGGCCGGTGCAGCAGAAGGGAAAAATAATAAAGAACACCCACCCTCCCACCTTCTCGGACGAAAATGACTCCGGCTATAATTTAGCTCTACGAATTTGCAGCAGTTTTAGGAGGGTGGCCCTGTAATTTAAAACGCATTAGAAGTCCGCCTCCTTATGCCGCGAGAAAGAAAGGGTTTTTATAGGTGGAGAGCTTTGGCGCCTAATTTCCGGAAGAATTGATATTTTCTACATCCTTCCCTCCCTACTATGTGTTTGGAGTTTGGAGAAGTGTAAACGTTTTCCTTTATTTGGAGCGGAAGAAATCTTTGGTAAAAGTAGGGAATACGTCGGTTAAGATCAAAATGTGAAAGTTTGGTTAGTGTTTTTTCTAGATAATTTTCTATTAGCTAGAATTCTTACTGGTAATCTACTTTAATTCATTTTCAGTTCAATTGGTACTTCGGTTATAAATTCTAACATATTGGTGTGTAAGTTTTATAAAAGTTAATACTTAATAACTCTGAATTAATAAGTATTATATTATTATTGACTAATTCTATGCGTGAGTCCTCCCTACAAATGAGCTAAATTTAAATTTTAAAATCTCAACTGGAAGATTATTATTTGATTATATTAAACTACCTTTGGTTTACCTTTTGCGACTTACATACACTACAGGTAAGGGTAGTGTGAGTCACAAATCAGATTTTTCCAACATAAATTTTATCATAAAATAAATATATTAAAATATTTTTTTTTATTTCCAATGAGCGGGTACTACTGGACATTATCCTTGACCACTGAATTGCCGTAAGAAGTAGGGTCTGGTGGGGTAAAATGGATCACGTTTTAGCTATTTTCACATTCTAAGTGTTATTTCATCAAAACTATTATTTTTAAATGATTTCTTTCAATTGGATATTGACATTACAATCCTGTAGAACATGTTAATCCACTTTAATTTAACATTTTTCAATTATAAGTTGGTCAAACTTAGCATTAAAAGTAATGATCCATTTTATCCCAACCTGGGGTAAAATGGATCATTACTCTTGGATCGATCATTACTTGAAAAATGTTAAAATAAATTCGATTAAAATTTTCTACAGGATTGTAATGTCAATATCCAATTGAAAGAAATCATTTAAAAATAATAGTTTTGATGAAATAACACTTAAGAATGTGAAAATAGCTAAAAAGTGATCCATTTTACCCCACCAGACCCTATAGAATGAAAATACTTCATTTAAAGAAAAAAAAAATAAAACTGCTTGACAATTCAATACATATTTCAAGGAAATAAGTTAAAAACATTCATTAAACTTAATATAGAAAGACTCCTCCAAAAAGAAAAGAATGGATCAGCCCTGTGATCCACTTTACCCCTAGTACGAAATATTGATATAAAACAGAAAATATTTTATATTTTTCTTACCTGTTTGGATTAAAAGTCTTTCATACTTTCTTTTGTTGAAAAATACTTCCAAAGTCTACTGCAATTAATTACACGATATAAATATTCCGAAGTTGGTAGACTCTGTTTTTTTGTCATCACCATACACGGTTCAAAATCAATACTTTTTTGGTAGCCAAATTTATGAATCTAAACTTTTGATGATCGGAAAATGTTGTCAACAAATTAAATAATTCAATGCAAAAAAAATAGCTGAAAATAGTTCAATTTAAACTTGATTTATATCGAGTTAATTAAAACTGATCCATTTTACCCCAAGATCCACTTTACCCCAACCCACCCTACCTACTTACCCAGCGAGCACCTGTAGACCGGAGCCACGGATGTGAGGTACTGTTACCCGCGCCACACATACCATTCACTCGCACAACCCCTTATATTTATAAATAATTAAAATAAAATGTCTATCATATACCAAATTTTCTCACATTGTTTTATAACTTCATATTCACAATTTCAAGTGTTTTGAATTTGTGGATCAAGAACAAAGCCCTCTCCCTTTAGTATTAAAAAAGTTAGATTTTCATCTTTTTCAGCTGAATATTAATGTTATTGATAAACTTTTAAAGAATTTTTAATAATTTCACGACTATAAATAATTTTAAACTTTGATCATATTTTCGCATAAAGTTTTGTAAGCTTAACTATTACACATTGATTGGATGTTATATTTATGAAATACTATAAGAGTATTCCCTTGTTCTTATCATACGAAAACAATTTTTTACCCACAATTTCTTTCCGGCGGACGTATCCTATGATAAAATACCTTAAGAGTAATTTCTTACGAAACTATATTCAATGAAAATCCTTTATGAAAAATTTTCGAGTTTCATAAACCAAGAGGGGATTTCCTCAAGAAGAGATGTTTTACAAGAGAGATAGAGGTTTTTACTCCGTATAATAACAAGACCGTGGATTTGGGTTTCGCAAAAGAAGTTTTTCATAAACGTGAAAGCTTCTTCTCTCATAAGGATAAAAAAAAATCCTTCTTGAGAAATCCTTGTGATTCTGCCTGTAGAGAAAATATCTACTAGAGGTAGCTTGCAACGTTCTCCGTCAAGGTAACCGGGCTTGACTAAGATGGACTATACAGGGTGTATCTGAAATGGTGCGACAATCTTTGAGGGGTGATAGTACTCATCAAGACGAACAAGAATTGGTATAGAAAAAGGGGGGTCGCAGATACTCCGTTAAAGAGCTAGGACCTACTGTAGTGCGAGAGAGTTTCAAAAGGCCGTTTTTAGAAGGCCTGTGTGACGAAACAAAACATAATAAAATGAAAAGCTTTACTGCGTGAGGCACAGGAGTATGCGTTCTACTTAAATCCTCAATGCAATAGAAATTGGACCACTTGCTACACCGTGGGGTGAGTTTTAAAACGTGCAATATTCAATGATCATTGAAAATTCCTTCCCCGATCATCATTTTTCTAATTGTGTGGCGGCAAGTGGTCTTCCGTGCGATTTTTGGGATACAATTATGAGGCAAACGGCCTTTTGAAACGCACTCGCACTACATTAGGTCCTAGCTCTTTAACGGCGTATCTGCGACCCCCCTTTTTCTATACCAATTCTTGTTCGTCTTGATGAGTACTATCGCCCCTCAAAATTTGTCGCACCATTTCAGATACACCCTGTATAAGAATAACTGAATCGTCAGTTTGAAAAAAAAAATTGAATAAGTCCAAAAACCAAATTTTGAGATAGTCGAGAGGAAAAAAATTTATAAGTAATAGAATTTTCATTGTGTAACATCCAAATTTGTACTGGAAATTCAGGATCCTATTTAGAGTACAGAATAATCATCGAAAAAAATGTAAATTTATTCAAAAATATTTTACAGTTAAAACAAGTTGATGGATAGACTTGCTCCCTTTTTCAACCTGAGAATTCAACCATAAAATTTCAGCTGACAAAAAAAATATTAGAAACCACTTTATTCGACAATTAAACTATATCTCTGCTTAGTTCAAAGCACAAAAAGTGAAAAATAGAAATACAGAGAAATAAAATTAAAGATTATTATGAAACAGTATATAAGGAACTATCAATGGACTAAATGATTATAAATGGAGTCAAATATTTAATTTATAAAAAAAGGTAAAACACTTCTAAATTAAAAGTAAATTTTATTTTAGATTAGTTTACAGCTCAAAGGTAACCTTAGGTAAAGAAAGTAAAGAAGTACCTTAAGAATAAGGATAATAAGAATAACTTAAATTTCAAATTTTAATAAAAAAAAAATACAAAGATAGGACATTGGTTTATCCAATTTCTCAATTTCCATAAAAATAAAAAAAGGAAACCAATAATTTGTGTATTTCGGAATTATTTGAAAGCAGTTTGTGGAAATGCATATGATCAAAACTGAACATCAAAAACAAAATATAATTTATAGATATTTTATGATTGATTTATTCAGTCATTTTTTAATTGCCCGTCCCTTTCAATGTTACAAATTTTATAAATTTAATAATAATTTTATAGTTTAACCGCGTAATTTTAAAAATTTATTAAAAAAATAAACATTGTTTTTTCTTATAAAATTGTTCTTCCTTTTCCTCTATTTTTGGGAGGGGAAAAAGCGGGAATTTTTGCTACTCCCATGTGTTAGGTGTTTCATGTTACCATCTTCTAAGTTGAACATGCAGGGGTTGCACATAATGCTCGCTCTATACCCTAACATCCCTACGCGGATGTATAGAGAGGAGTTTCGTATTTCTATAACGCTGAGCAGTTTGTTGAATTTATAAATAATGCTCCATGTAAATGTACAGACTCCTGAAAAAAGTTTGTCTTTTTTGCTTTCAATAATGTAAGGAGGGTCCCTTTGTGTTGTTTTCGCCGCGAGAGGCCTTTTAAAAATTTTATTATTAGTTTCCTGTCTGTCTTGCGTTTCATATTGCATTTTTGAGGGTTTTTGCATGTTTGAGGGTTTTTGCATGTTTGAGGGATTTTTATAGGATGGATTCGTTGTAGGGAGGTTTTATACAAGCATAGTATGCTAAAACCTCAAGTACCTAGGGATTCTCCGTAGTTTCTATACGGTAGTTGTTTTCCTATTACGAATATCTAATTTTCAATGCTGCAAACGTTCATTATTTTATTTGGTAACGATTAATTCATTATTTTTACGTAATATGACGTCTTTTTCAGCTGAATATTGTTATTGATAAGATTACAAAGAATATTTAATATTTTCCCGAAAGTGATCATATTTTCACATAAAGTTTTGAAAACTTAACTACTACACATTGTCTTCTTCTTCTTCAATGGCCAGACAGCCCAGGATGGGCCCTTGCCTTCCTCAGAAACTACACATTGATTGGATGTTATATTTATAAAATCAAGCGGAAATCATCGGAAAAACTACTGAAAATCTCCCAACACCGAAGCGACAGGAAAAAAATGCAGATTTAACATAACTCTACATAATTAACAAGACATCGCGGCTAATGACTGGGTCTACTTAAAACAGGACCGTAACCAAGGGAGGGAGGGAGGTTAGGGGTTATACGATACCCCTCCCGAAATTTTGACATAAATTTTTATACTGTTTTTCCTAGAAAATTGTGTCTTTACAAGCAACCCAAAGAATCAAGAAAAGAAGTTAAAACCTACTTTTAAAGCTATAAATTCCAAAAATTTTCTGGGGAAGGACCCCCATACCCCCTATAAAATTTTTAAATATGTTATGTACTCTTTTTCCGAAAAACATTTGTGCCTTACAAGGAGTGTTCCTCATTGAAGTAACCTAAAGGGTCTCAAAATAAGCTAAAAAAAATATTTTGAGGGGTGAATTTCCAAATTTTTTCTAGTTTATGGGAGTCGGTAGCTCCCTAGTTTATTAAAAAATGGAAATCTTCTGGCTAAATTGGTAGTTATGTTATAATTATCCTGTATTCCATGCTTAGGACTGCAGGTCTTGACTAACTACCTCATCCTAAAAAGCCGAACGTTAACCATAAATAAAACGTTCCCGTGACTCCCCTTGCGACCACCTGACATCCTGTGCGCATCTCTCCATCCCTGTCATAACTCTTCATTTCCCTTCGCCTGTAAACTGTGTACAGGGTGTTTCAGCAAGTCCCCTAACAACACGAAAGTCACATTGATGAAGAATAAAAGCAGACTGTTCAAAATCGTAAGCAAGTACAGAACAACGTGGGTTTTTTTACACAAGATACTTTAAAACCTTAAAAAACATACATATTAGTTTCGGGAATTCCTGGATTCCCTTCGTCAGTGAAAGAATTTCACTAATTTGTTAAAGTTTTAAAAGTATCTTGTGCAAAATAAACCACGTTGCTCTGTACTTACTTATCCACATTGATGTTACTATAACGCAGTGGTTCCCAAAGTGGGTTCCGTGAAACCCTGGGGTTCCACGAAAAAATTTAGAGGTTCCGTGTGACAAATTTTATTTCCTTAAAGAAAATAAGAATGGTGGTTTTTTTATATTAAGTTCATCAAAATGCAAATCCTACCAAAAATATGTATTCATTCTTAAAAATGTATGTCCGAAATTCGGATTAGGTGTACCAAAACAAGTTAAACCCCTCTTTTTATAGTCAAATTTCCAAAAATTTTCTTGGGGAGGACCCCCCTGATGGTTCTTGGAACTCGCTTAATCACAACTTTTATAACATTAAGTTGGCTTGTTTCATTTAATATCAGATATTAAATTTTGAAAAGTCGTTGATTACAAAATATTCAAAGTTCCGCGATCGTTGGCAAAAAATTGGGGGGTTCCACGAGCAAAATAGTTTGGGAACCACTGCTATAACGTCACTGAGAGTCACACTTCTCACAAGTCTCACAGTGACCGTGTGGTAACCACTCTCACCTCTATAAAGTTTAGGAGATTTAAATGCAGCATAAATGGGCCAACTGAAACTATATTATAATTCTGGAGTATATTTTTGAATAGTATGACTTTCGGATTGCCCTATCTCATAAAGACTTCATCCTAAGAAAACGAACGTTAACCATAAAAAAACGTTCCCGTGACTTCCTTTGCGACCACCTGACATCCCGTGCACATCTCCCCATCCCTGTCATAACTCTTCATTTCCCTCCGTGCGAAGAAGGGTTTTCCTCACTCTTGCGCGAGATTTACGATCTGAGGGGTTATTTCGAATCCGCGAACGACTGACAAAATGGAACTTTTTATTCCAAGGGATCCAGTCCCTTCTCTCTCGAGGGTTGGGGAAGATATGAGAGAAAGAGATGGATGGAGAAAGTATGCAGAGATTTTTTTTTTTTTTTGACATTTTTGGGTACTTGCGTGTTGAATTGTCGGGTATTTTTGTCCTGGAAATACTTACACTCTAAAAAAACTGTTGTTTTAAAACTTATAAGTTACATTAATTTTAACAGCATGTTCTCTGTTATGTAAATTACAATTTTTTTTCTGTAAACCAGCTCACTGATAAAAATTCCGTTGTGCTTACAGGTATTCAGTAACAGTCATGAAACAAAAAAAATCTCCATTTCATATAAATGCATAGAATTTATACTCGACAGCAAAACGTTTCATGAACCCAGTACGTCACTACGCGGAAGGAGAATAATAGTAAACACAAAGGCTGTTCGGTTACTAGAAGGAGTTTCGGTTCGACAATCTTGATAAAAAGACGCTATGTAATAAATAGGTTTAAGAAATTAATCCTATTTTCAAATTGACGTTCACTCAAAATTCAGACACCGCGATGGGAACTACTTTGTTTGTTAGTGCACGGCTTACTAGATACTTATACAGGCTAGCCGAGTACGGAAATCATTGCAAATCCAGATGGCAATACTGGACCAACTGGCAAAGCATATCCACAGTGTTGAAGGCGGTGGGTGATATAGGTAGGTCTTGTAGCGCTCCAAGCGGGAAAAGTTGTCAAATGGTTTTCATTGTTTAAAACTCGGCAAGCCTGTATAAGTATCTAGTAAGCCGTGGTTATAGTGACACCAGAGTCAACTAACGTTGCTGTCTATAGTATAGTGTGATAAACAGGGCTTAAATTCTAACCAAAGAAGTACCGGAGCGCTGCTATTTCAATATTCCGCTCAACAGGGGCGTCATTTCAGTTTTTGGTCGTAGGGGGCAAGGATGTGTTTTAAGTGGGGCTGGGGCTCACCCCCAGAAAATTTTAGAAATTTAGCCTCTTTTTACAACATTTAAGGTACATCCAAAGAGAAGGTACTCTGTATAACATACATATGTAAAAATTTTAAAGGGGGGTCTGGGGGTTCTCCCCCAGAAAATTTTTTGAAATTTGCCTCTTAAAGTAATGTTTCAGCTCATTTTGAGACCATTTGGGTTACATCAAAAAATAACAGTTACTCGTAAAGCATAGAATTTTCTAGGTAAAAAAAAGTTATCAAATTATTATTATTCAAATTATTATTATTATTATTCAAAGGGGGGCGGAGATCCTCCAGTAAAAATTTTTGAAAATTCCGGTTTAAACCAGTGCTTTACCTCCTCTTCAAACTCTTTGGGGTTTCGTGCTCTTTGGTTCCCAAAGGGAACCGCTTCTTGTAAGTGGCAGAATTTTCAAGGGAGAAACATTATATCAAAGGTCTGGAGGGAGTTTTGGGGTTCTCCCCCAGAAAATTTTGAAATTTGACCCTCAAAAGTAGTGTTTTAACTCCTTTTTAAAGTTCTAAAGAAAAATTTTAAAAGAATTCCTATTAATCTTTTTTTTTTCATTTTTAATACAACGACCAAAAAAAATATCTGAAAAAATTCGTATTTGTTTTAAAAATATTTCGATTTACATGGGCTTTTAACCAAAAATCTTCGACACAAAAATAGAAATTTCTTTAAGAAGAATAACATATCCAGGGAATAATACTTTTTTTGAGATGTGAAGGTTATAGGAATAACGAAGTTCATGTTATTATAGGCATTTAGGGAATATATGGTATAGCGCGTACATTTATTATTTTCCCAAAGAAGTGATTGAGAGTGCGCTTTTAAAAAAAAATTCCTTTTATGTATTACCTTATAAATGTACAGTAAATTCTCAAGTAACCCAGATGGACAGAAATACCCCTTCCTTAAGTAGCAAATATTGTAATTCGAATAATCAACTTCATGAAAATTTGAAAAAGAAATTGAAAATAATTTCGTAAAAAATATTGAAATAATTACTACACAACTTTATGGGACAATTACATATGAATTGTTTTCCCATATTCTCACTCCAGAATTTCAGTCCTTTTTTGCGATGAGGGATAACCCTGGATAATCTAATCCGGGTTAATCGAGGGTCTAGTGTATTTTTCTAAATATTTTTAAAACGTCGAAACGTATTTAAATAGTACCGATAATAAGCATTTAGTTCATTCGGAAAATTTTCAAAAATTCATGATTAAAGCATAGATCTGATAAACAGTGTTTTCATGTATAATTTACTCCTTTTTTATAACCTTCTTTCACTTAAATAAGAGGGAATGGGGAATGATATAAGAAAATAAGAAGCGAAAGAAAAACAAAGTATTTCTGGAGGAAAAGGTCCCAATATTAGCTTAAGTTCAACTCACAATTAACCTCTAAAAGGTAATTATTACAGAACAGAAAAATTTGACTTAGAAAAATCAAATTAGTTTCTTAAAATTCATTGATTACAATAAAATACGTAAAACAAATTGGAACTTACCAGAAAGAGTAAATTCTCTTTAACTTTAATTCAATGTCGTATCGTATCTGTCGAAGAAAATTTCAGGCAAAACAGAGCTGTTATGGAGATTCACCGTGCACTATGATATGAACCAATAGCTGATGAAATGAAGAGCTCAAGAAGATGCGTTACGAATCACTCCTTCGGACAGGCTCCCCCCCCCAAAGCACACAAAAATTTCTGGAATTCTCTGGTCAAGAACCCTCACAGAATCTACAGTTTCAAGATGAAATGTTTGTTATTACAGCAACGCTCCCTTTGAGAACAGGAAGTACACACCCAGACCCAGGTGGACACAAACACAACCAAAACTCGTAAATCTTTCAAGGCATGCCTCACTGACCAAATTAAAATCCTCCCTACCTGCCCCATCCCCTTTCAACCTATTATTGTGACCCCACTGTTATCTTAAAGACTACTTTCATGGACTGCTGGACACATCTGGTTAACAAGCGAAATTTTACAGAAGCGAGACTTCTCCATTCAGGAGGGCTTCTTATCTCTTGTCCCGTAATTAGTCACCGAAGGGGGTGTCCTTCCCTTTGAGGGCGAGGAAAACAAGGTCGTTCGTCGTTGTTGACCGGGGGTAGTGAGGTGAAAGGCGTTTGTAATTTTCGGTAATCGAAAAACATCGAGGGGTACATTTTGGTCTTTCCGAAAAGGGTTCGGAACGCGATTTTATGCGCTCCGGTGCGTTCCGGTTAAAATGTAAAAATTTACTGAAAACCAAGAAGTACCGGAGCTCCGCTCCGGTGCGCTCCGGTGCAATTTAAGCCCTGGTGATAAAAGAAATTCTAAATTATTTCTTAAGGATTCTCGGGGATACATGCCATTCCTGGGCACTCCATATGTCCTGATCTGAATATTGTAACTTATTCGATATTCTCACACGGTTACCGCATAAAGAAATGTTTTCCGGAAGGATCCTGAATGGATTAGATTAGATTTTTGTTCCAGGAAGGATGAAATCATTCCAAAGCCAATGTATCTTTTTAGAAATCTTGAGGTAGGATTTGCATCTTGATTAACTTGATATGTATAAAGAAATGGGGTTGATACAGAGTTCCAAGTATAGAATAGGGGGTCTGGATGTCCCCCCAGAAAAGGTTCGAAAGTTGACTTTAAAAAAATTGGGTTTTAACTCGTTTTTGTTCACTTAGTCCAAATTTCAAAAACTTGGATTTGAGAACCGCTGCTGTTTGGAGTTTGGTCAGACTTACTGAAACAAAACGTCTAACTATTCTTATAGAACACCAAAACGTAGTGGTTATTTCCACGAAAGTTGAA
The DNA here is from genome assembly GCA_963680715.1 of Tetragnatha montana. NCBI lineage: Eukaryota > Metazoa > Arthropoda > Arachnida > Araneae > Tetragnathidae > Tetragnatha > Tetragnatha montana. The sequence goes on along the minus strand of OY796678.1, from coordinate 5,540,822 downwards.
GCATGCGCAGTAATGGGAGTTTGTTTACCGTACTATTACGTGTTTTGTAATATTAAAATTATGTTATTGAACAGTCCTGGCATCGGCACCGATGGCCTAGTGGCATAGTGTGCGTCTAGTAACCTAATGGTCCCCGGTTCGATTCCATGCTGCTACTTTTGAGTATTTTGCTTTTATTTAACTTGTAATAGCGAGATTAGTTAGAGTTGAGTTGTTACTTTCGTGGAAATCACCAGTGCCCCCATACCAAAAATATTTAAAATTTCAGTTCCAAATACTCAGCGATATCACAATCCAAATGAGAGATAACCGCCCATAACCGTTTGCACACCTACTAACGATTTACCCGTACAGAAAATGAATTAAATCTCCATTACACAACGGCAATCAAACAGGTTTCGGAACGACGATTAGAGACGCCTTATCATCATTCCACCCTCCCTTCCAAATCGAACGTTTCTGGGGGTTAATTACCCTTGATGAAGCATCGTCGTTCGAATGCTCTAATTAGGGTGTCGTTTTGGGGGGTGGTTTGATCTGCGAATTATCGCTCGGGTTGCAAAAATGATTTGCGATGAAGGGAGATGGATGGGTCTATTATTGGAGAGGGGAGGGGGTTTTGGGTTGTTTTATATGAGTTGTCATGCGGATTGATGATATTGAAGGTTGGTTGTTGGTATTTGTATTGGATCTGAAATTAGTGGAGCAGAAGTTGGGGAAACGCAAATGTATAAAAAAATGAAGGGAAAATAAGATGAAAGAAATACGTTATATAAAATTGACCGATAGTCGTAACCCCGTACGACTAAGTTAAAAGTAGGCAAGATCTTTATACTGTTGATTTATACTCGAAAGCAACTTAAGTTGACCCTATGACGTCACTAGCAAACAAGGTAGTTTCCATCGTGGTGTCTGAATTTTGAGTGAAATGAAGAACGTCAATTCAAAAATATTACTATTTTGTTAAACCCATATATAAATAGTGCTTTTCAATCACGATTTGCGTACCGAAACTCCTCGTAGCAACTCAACAGGCTTTCTGTTTACACAGTTTTTCCTTCCGCGTAGTGACGTCATAGGGTCAAGAAACGTTGCTGTCAAGTATAGTGTAAAGTTATTCATTTGGGGGGGGGGCGCTGGAGCCCATTTGCCCCCCTGGATCCGCTAGTGAGTACTATGCATTGCCGTAATAACTGACTAAATCTATTAATTTAATTTTCTATCACAAAAAAGATTCAGAAAGATCCAGACACAGTCTACGGAACAAAACGAGCCTAAACGAAGCATGTCCTTTCCCATGTTCGAAAATAGTCCAAAAAAGAACAAAAACCACGGCTGCGCGCATACTACAGTTACACGCATTAGGTTGAGTAAATACTACATCGCACGAGCGGCCTTTCCATAATGCATGGCGTAGAATAAATTGTCACGGAGGGAGGAAGAAGTGGTAATTGCCCCCCACACTGTCCGGCGGTCGTGTCTCGAGGTGCGACGGCGGTTTCGTGTTCGTCCGGCCTCCCTCGGTACGTGGAGCCAATGTTAAGTGGTTGGGACGGTCTGTGAGTTATGCTTCGAATGGTTTTAATGGGAGAGTATGTATGTTTTGAGTAATTTTAATTAGTAACTGAGGGAATTTATTGAAAGGAACGAACTTTTGGAAAAAATCATATTCTTATAATTGTCCAGTCTGGTATACTAAACAGCAACTTAAGTTCACCTTATGACGTCACTAACACACAAAGTAGTTCTCATCGCGGTGTCTGAATTTTGAGTGAAATGAGGAATTTAAAAATATAATTACTATTTTGTTAAACCCATGTATATATAGTGCTGTTCAACCACGATTTGTGTACCGAAACTCCTCCTAGCAACCCAACAGGCTTTGTGTTTAGCGATTTCTTCTTTTACATTTGTGACGTACTGGGTTCAAGAAATGTTAAGTTAATTTATCCAAACAATAATTTAATTATCGAAGTCCAAACTACTAAAGTCGAGGTAAACTACAGAGTGCATAGTAAATTAGAAAAGAGAAAGTTCCTAAATTTGCAAGTTCCTTTGATAATTTTAGGTAACATTTGTGTTTTATCTAGCTAAAAAATGCAAAATCTGCTTGACAACACTGAATTTGAGTTACGTCGCTTGCTTTGAATGGTTTTATGTGTGAGGGAAAATGTCTCTAAATTGGTTAAAGAAAATTTTCAGTAGGTTTAGTTAGTAATTAATGAAAAACTAATCAAGTTACATGTGTTCCTAACCTCGTCTACATTCCTAAACCCTTGTCTCTCTATTCTAAAAAAAAAGTTTTTGGTGAATTGTTTCCAGAGAAAACTTATTAATAACTTTTCCGTGTAACACATGTTTTGTATCACAGGGTCCGAATTCTTTCGAAAGGATTCCGAGTAAGCTATTAGAATTTCTAAAATGATCTCAATTTAAAAATATTTCCATTTTATTACATTTTGGATGAGGTTGCAGATACACAGAAAGAGACTTCCAAACAACTTATTATCCATCCAATTCCTGGAAAATTACAGAAACGTATGGGTAAAAATTCAAAAACGTTACTGAAAAACACCGGTTCTAGGTATTTTTCTCAGATCATATCTTTGGTAATTATATTGTTCGAGATAGTAATAAATTATAAGTGTACTTTTCAACATTGGTTTAACCAGCTACCCCAGAAATAGTATACATCACTTCATTGACACAAATCGAAATATCGATTAATTTCCCTTCGAAAATCCCTCTTCAAACATTTCGCATTGTTATTTCCATCAGATTGTGCGCTCTCAACAATGCGCTAATTCATGCTACACTCTATATATGCGATCTATGAACAAGTGGTAGTCAGTCCCATCCCATAATCCCCTCCAATTGGAATTTAAATGAAGGGGATTATAATTAAATTGTCCCCGAATATACACCTCTCTCTCTGTAGACTTGCTTTTATTAGAATTCGGAATTGTTGTGACAAATGAGCTGGTTTGGTGGAAAAGCGACATAAGTCGTTAGAGTTAAGTTTTTAATAGAGGGCGTTTGCAAAATGCACTTACTCTATTTTTATGGGGACAACTATACTCGTTAAGTCAAAGAAGCTGAAAACTGTGACATACATTTTTGTCAATGTTCTATATTCTATTCCTGCTTATTCAACGGAGGTTTTACTGGGTTTTTTTCCCTTCAACTCTGTGAACTGTAACCGTATTTCTCAGATTATTAAAAAAAAAAATTCCGAAACTTTTTATTGCTTTATTTATTATTTTATTATTATTATTTATTATTAGGGATGACTCTTACGGGCAAAGTGATAAATTGGTCATTTTTAATAATGCCCGAAGTGAGGTGGGCAATGTGATAAATTCAATTGCATTTATCAATGAGTATTAATCACTTTGTCCGAAATACGCGGGCATTATTAATGATGCCTAGATTTATCACATTGCCCGTAACAGTTCAATGAAAATTTTATTTTACAGGTTTTTTATTTCGATTTTCACAAGACTGTTTTTGAACTTCTTATTCCCTTTTTAAAACAGACGATTCATTTTACAATTGAGATAAAAAAGCCACTTTAAACCAGAGAAATAATCAAATTCTATGCTCAAATTTTGGATAATTCTATGCTCAAATTTTGGATAATTCTATTGAAGTGGAGTAAGTTCTCCACTTTGGTTCTAACCAGCTCATGTACTTCCGGGGGACCATTCGTTTTCCCAATTGAATTTGATGTATGAATAACTGATTGTGTTTGTACATGGCGATTATAATTGTGCTTGAAAGGTCAGTTTACATGAAGGACCATTCATAGTTATACGTTGGCGAATTATCAATTTATTGTGTTTTAGAAATACTAATTTCATCTGGTATATATTTTTATTTATCAAGAAGATAACTTTTTTAGGCTTTGGAAAAATATTAAAAACATTTTTTTTTAAAAAGAATTCTTGTTAGTACTATGCCTAACATAAGAAAACAAATAATGGTATTTTGATAGTATGTATTTAAAAATTTGATATTCTTACGCGCATAAATTTTGTAAATGTCGTGTAAAAGACTCATCAAATGTTTTTTGTTTCACTGCGGCGCTACCCGTTATAACTCGTTTTAACTTACATCTAGTTTTCAGCATATTAAAATTTCATAATTGTTTTAAGAAAAATTTCTTCCCACACCAATGTGTAAAAAAAAATATTTATTTTTCCCTTTGATTTCTTTTTTTTTTTTGAAGCAAAAAAGTTTAATGAGAAGTAATCCACTAGAAACAGATTTAGTTAATGAAGGCGTGATATAATTACTTGAAAAATCAGATTTTTTCCCTGATGAATAATGGTTTGGACCTTCATGAATAAAGTATATTGGGTTTATTCGTTTAAGCATAGTCTTGACGGGTAAAATTAAACAGATGCTGCAATTAAAATGTTAAAATGAATCACTTGAAGAAATTAAGAAAGCAAATCATAAATCGATTAGAACCATTTTTTGCGGGCTTAATTATTTTCGATTCTTTGAGTTTTTCTACATTGAAGCCTTACGTTATTGACGTTTTCAACAGAAATTGGGTTTTCTAGATATTTCGAAACATGTAATGTAATTCATGTAAATTTGATAATTTCTTTAAACTCTTTTATACAGGTATTAAAACAATGTGTAAATAGTCCAGGCAACGAATGCTCAAAAAAAGGTATAGAGGGAAATTCTTGGAGCACAATTTTTGACTTCGGAACTTTGTTTGGACTAGTTAGGAGGTGAACATATCAAAAGTCCCCGCCCGTAGCCCTTACGCCGGAGTGAGGAGGGGTGTTCGAAAGTCTCATTTTTCAGTTTTTGGCTAATTACTCTTACAAAATGCATCCCCACGAAAAAGTTTCAATTCGCTTTTTTAAAGTAGATAAAATTATCAACAATTTAAGACCCTTCCCAGGTTTATACGTCCAATTGATCCCGAGTTACATCTCTTCAAAAATGGGAAATTTTTTCTAAAAATTCGAAAATTTGAGTAAAAAATGTATTTAAAGCAATTTATTGGCTATATTACCCATCTAAAAGGGAATTAAAGGCTATTACCTTATAATGCACTTATTTAGCTTTAATTTAAGCCCTGAATCAAGTATGTGAGATCAATAGTTCTCACGTTATCTTAAAAAAAACAAAAATTGGGAAAATGGGATTATCCCAGTATAGTCCAGTCAAATAGTATTTATTTTGAGAAATATTTGGGGTAGAAGATATTTTTCTCTATCCGTACGTTTTTTTGGGGAGCTGAATCCGAATCTGAGGTTTGCCAACAAAATTTCGGGACGGAACATTGTGAAAATTCGAAAAAATGGCAAAAATTCGCCCCTTTTTTTCGTTTTTTGCCCCTAGAACATTACCTTTGCACTTCTGAGCTAAACAATCAATACAAAAAATAAAGAACACAAACCAAGCTACAAAAAAGTCTATTACAACTTTTCTCTCAGGCGCGTAGTTTCGCCGATAGAGCACGTTGAAAAAGGGGTTATTTTCGTTCGATTGGTAGAAAATGTCACTAGTATCGCCAAAACGCCGAATTTTTGGAACATAAAACTTTAAAAACTGCTTTAATAATATTCTTCATCAAATCGACCATCTAAAAACTCTAATGATGATTAACTAAATGCATTTTCGTTGCGAGATTTCGCTTACGAACGAAAGTTCCATAGGAGATTATAGTATTTCGATAACTACATATATGTTGCTTCTTCGAGATTACATACAAAAGTGTTCTTTTGACTATTTTATAAGGTTTTGGGGGTGCTGAATCCGAATCTGACGTTTGCCGACAAAATTTCGTGACGGAACTTTGTGAAAATTCCAAAAAATGGCAAAAATTCGCCCCATTGCCCCCAAAAATTGCCATTTTTTGGAATTTTCACAAAGTTCCGTCACGAAATTTTGTTGGCAAACCTCAGATTCGGATTTAGCACCCCCAAAACCTTATAAAATAGTCAAAAGAACACTTTTGTATGTAATCTCGAAGAAGCAACATATATGTAGTTATCGAAATACTATAATCTCCTATGGAACTTTCGTTCGTAAGCGAAATCTCGCAACGAAAATGCATTTAGTTAATCATCATTAGAGTTTTTAGATGGTCGATTTGATGAAGAATATTATTAAAGCAGTTTTTAAAGTTTTATGTTCCAAAAATTCGGCGTTTTGGCGATACTAGTGACATTTTCTACCAATCGAACGAAAATAACCCCTTTTTCAACGTGCTCTATCGGCGAAACTACGCGCCTGAGAGAAAAGTTGTAATAGACTTTTTTGTAGCTTGGTTTGTGTTCTTTATTTTTTGTATTGATTGTTTAGCTCAGAAGTGCAAAGGTAATGTTCTAGGGGCAAAAAACGAAAAAAAGGGGCGAATTTTTGCCATTTTTTCGAATTTTCACAATGTTCCGTCCCGAAATTTTGTTGGCAAACCTCAGATTCGGATTCAGCACCCCAAAAAAACGTACGGATAGAGAAAAATATCTTCTACCCCAAATATTTCTCAAAATAAATACTATTTGACTGGACTATACTGGGATAATCCCATTTTCCCAATTTTTGTTTTTTTTTAAGATAACGTGAGAACTATTGATCTCACATACTTGATTCAGGGCTTAAATTAAAGCTAAATAAGTGCATTATAAGGTAATAGCCTTTAATTCCCTTTTAGATGGGTAATATAGCCAATAAATTGCTTTAAATACATTTTTTACTCAAATTTTCGAATTTTTAGAAAAAATTTCCCATTTTTGAAGAGATGTAACTCGGGATCAATTGGACGTATAAACCTGGGAAGGGTCTTAAATTGTTGATAATTTTATCTACTTTAAACAAGCGAATTGAAACCTTTTCGGGGGATGCATTTTGTAAGAGTAATTAGCCAAAAACTGAAAAATGGGACTTTCGAACACCCCTCCTCACTCCGGCGTAAGGGCTACGGGCGGGGACTTTTGATATGTTCACCTCCTAACTAGTCCAAACAAAGTTCCGAAGTCAAAAATTGTGCTCCAAGAATTTCCCTCTATACCTTTTCGTTGCCTGGGCTAAAATGACATTGAGTTTAAATTTCTGAAATTTTTATGACATTACATGAAACTGGCTTTACAAAATGTCGCAAAAAGTTTGGAAATTTAAGTTCTAATACGATAAATATAAATTTGGACACTACTTTTTACCTCAACGTTATTTAACTAACTTAATGAAAGTTATTTTTTGAAAGTTGTTATTTTTTTTAGAACCAATACTCAGGCTTTTATATCTTATCTGATAAGAAGTCAAAATCCTTACACACTCATAAAACATGTGTTATTTCTCTGTATGGTAGAAACGGAATTATATTGACCGCGGGAGGTTTTTACAGGATGAAAAGAAAGTAGGGGAAAAATGACCTATGTGCTTCAATTGCAAAATCGGGAAACATAGTAAATTCTACTGCACAGTACTAAAGTAATTCAATCTGAAATTCGCACAAAATTTCGAATCAATTAAAATAAAGGCACTGGTTATCTCCACGAAAGTAACAACTCAACTCTAACTAATCTCGCTACTTCTGAAAAATTATGAGTTAAATAAAATCAAAATACTCAATAGTAGCAGCCTGGAATCGAACCGGGGACCATTAAGTTACTAGACGCACACTCTACCACTAGGTCATCGGTGCTGATGCCAGGATTGTTCAATAACATAATTTTAATGTTATAAAACACGTAATACTAACTCCTATTACTGCGCATGGTTAAACTTTCGTGGAAATAACCACTTCCCAAAATAAATAATGAAAAAAATAATCAACCTACCTTGATCGGTGAGGATGGCGAAGAGAAGGTAGAATATAACCAACATCTTCATTTTTCTTTTCTTTTCCGACGTAAAAGCACTCTTTTATAAAGATTCACATCGATTGAACACAAGACGATCGCAAGCACACACAGAAAATATCGAAAAATCTGTTATTTCATCACTAGTGGTTGCTATTTAATACCGATTTCACAACAAGATATACTGACAGGTATCTAACATTGAGCTTAAAACACCTATTTTTGTAGATTTTATGAAAAAAGGCCTTGAAACTTTGAGTTCAATCCTCAAAATTATGATATTTGCGTTGGTTGATAAGTAATTGAATATCTACACATAGAACATCAAATGAATTTGGGGTTTTATTATTTAACTATTCAGTTTTTAATCGTTAAAACGTTAATTAACACCGTATTTCTTATATTAATCCACAGGTTTAAGGTCAGAAATACGAATAGCTTATTAAGCTTCTAAAACTGTGTATTCACGGTTTTCTGCTTATAATTAATGGTTATCAATTCACTTCCACCTTGTATTAAAATTCCACGGTTAGTTTTTTTCACGTTTAACTGTTAAATATAAATTATCTGTTTATATTAATCCTGAATTATTATATCTGAAGATATCGAAATCCAGGTGTCACAGATTCCTTTATACAGCTTCGAATGTAATCCAATATTTCAAAAATTGGAGCAAGTCCGATAAAAACTGCGGCTTTCGTAGAAGTGATAACCTGGTACTCCGTCGGATCTGATATAAATCCAAGAGAAAAGTCCGGCAACCGTTTGAAAAACGTCAAATCACTTTAACTCTCCTTAAAGTAAAACATAAAACGTCCGGCAAAATCCAGAGTTTAGAGCCAAACGTAAAATTACACGTCAATCGACGAAACGTCGATAAAATATCTGTTCGACGTATCCTTAGAAAAGTCGATATTTAAACCTTCAAAATCCGGCTCCGACTACGGGGGAGAAAATGTCTTATGTGATGTTCACCGGCGGTCCAATTCTGGAATAAGTTCGAAAGGAAGTCCGGAAACCGAACGTCGAATGGCTTCTAACGAAAAATCCGGAAAACTTCGGTATAGGAATTCAGCACCTAATTGCCTCACTGAACGTTAACCCGGCAATTGCTACATTCCATTACAACAGATACTTTCTTTCGTTTTCACGGAACTAGTTTTCAATCAGCGAAAACGTCCGGCTTTCGTTAGATCGCGACTGTATCGAAATCCGGCAAAGTCCGATGCAAGAGATCACCACCAATCACTGAAACACATTTCTAAAAGGATTCATCCGGCAAAACAAAATTTATCCAATTTTTTATTCGGAACTGGTTTTTATTCAGCGGAAAAAAATCCGTCCGGCTTTCGTCAAATTACGACAATATCAAAATCCGGCAAAGTTCAATGTAAGAGTCTGCCACCAATCACTAAACAAAATTATCCGATAGGATAAATCCGGCAAAACTCTACATAATCCGTTTTATTCGGAACTGGTTTTTATCAGCGGAAAAAAAGTCCGGCTTTCGTCAAATCACGACAGTATCAAAATCCGGCAAAGTTCAACCAAAGAGTCTACCACCAATCACTAAACCACTTTTCTGATAGGATAAATCCGGCAAAACTCTACATAATCCGTTTTATTCGGAACTGGTTTTCAATGATGAGCGAAGAAAAACTGTCCGGCTCCCGTGGAATCGCTACGGAAGGTCCGTGAACTGTTTCCGCTGGATGTTCGGGAGGGAACGTCCGGCCTCCGCTGGGAGAGACTCGGTTGTGCCGGACGACGGGGAGAGAGTGAGGCCGGATCCGGCAGTGGGTAGAGGGCGCTGCGCTACAGTGGAGGAGAAGATACAGGGAACGAAATTCCGCTAGGTGTGCAGAGATACCTCGGCAGTGTTCGGAAACTTTGTTTTTTAGGAATCTACACTTTGTTTTTGTCCATTTCTTTTTCGACTATATTAATATTCGACAGCTACGTTTCCTGACCTTATGACGTCACTAATAAACAAAGTAGTTCCCAGCGCGGTGTCTGAATTTTTGAGTAAAATTAAGAACGTTAATTTAATTAAAAATATGATTGGTTTGTTAAACCCATGCGGATACATCTTGAGTCTTTTAATCACGATTTGCGTACCAAAACTCCTCCTAGCAACCCAACAGGCTTTCTGTTTGCGCAGTTTCTGCTTCCGCGTAGTGACGTCATAGAATCAAGAAACGTTGCTGTCGAGTATAGGATTATACAGTCGACTCTGCTTAATGTGATCAATCGGATAATGTGATCAAAATTTCGCTTAATATTAACGAAATTTGGTGAAATCCCCCAAAAACTTTCTTCCTCCGTGTGAAGGACAATTTTAATACATATAGGATAAAAAAATATTTTCTTAATTTAATTATATTTTATTAATTAATTTATTTATTTATATTAGTGTCTGATTTACAGAAGTGATCTATACTTGGTTATAAAATATTTTTCGAGCACTTTTTTACTCTTATTCATCTAAGAAAAATTCAACCTTTACTTTATAATTAATTTCCTTAGATTAAGTATATTCGATACCTAAAGCTACTCAACACGGATAATACCAAAAATATTCATTTTTACCATCCATAAAAAACCCAGACTAGTTAGTTGACTTTGCCTCAAATAAAAATCATACGTTAATGCTACCAAACCAAGAGCATAATTTAATTTAGGTATTAACTTAATTCAATTTTTAAAAATGTTCTATCTTCTTAAAAATATTAACCTTTAAAATTTGTGAAATAATCCTCTTTAATAAAACAAAAGCCAATAATACCCGCTAGAATATTTTCAAACATCAAATATCTTGTTTTTTGAATTTAACATTGTGGGAAAAAAAGGAAACTCACAAATTCTCATTTTAACGAACACATTTATTTGATTAGAACATTAAGCAGATTATTTTCTTCTTGTTTTTCCATTTTGAGGGACTTTTGGAATAATCCTGAGAAAGATTCTTTTGTTATTAGATTTGAGTCTATCGAATGTATTTTAAAAGAAATAAGTCGAAATTCCTGGGTTTTTTCCCTGTTATTCCATAATTGGATAATGTTCCAGTTTTTCCTTTGTTTCATTTTCGTCTTTTTTTACGACAAACAGCGTATAAGGTTCGTATTATAAAACATCCCGTTAATTTTTAGTATTAGCTTGGTTTAAATAATATGAACGGTAATGCATAAGTTATTTGAGTTCAATTATAACCTTTCAGTAATATTTTTTCTTTATTTTTAGAGTACCTGTGTGCCTCTTCATTTTTGTTTACTTATTTTATTTCTATTCTATTATCTTTTTTTGTAGGATGAAATGTTATCTTATTAGTGATATTGAATCCTGGTAATATTAGGCTATTTTTTTTGGTCTACTTTTAAAAAAATAATTTGTTTAATTATAATAGAGTATCAGTAATAAAATAGTTCGCTAATTGATATGGCAGAAAAGTATAAAAACGGTTTGCTCCAATTTTGTTGATTTGATTAAAATATTCTCAACTTTCTACATAAAAACCTGTCCTAAAACATAAAAACCTGAACATGACGGTTAGATATTGTGTTATTTAGCAATAAAGGGTGCTAAAAGAATTTTGTTTATCAAACATTTCTCTCGATTTTCGTTCTGAACTTAATAAGACTTTACCAAATTACTTACCCGTGACTTCATTAAATAAAAATATAATTTAAAAAAAATAATTTATAAATAAAATTTGGGTAATTTAGGCTTCGCCGGACGCAAAAATCAATATTGGAATAATATTAAACTGTAATAATAAGAATAATAAGACAGTAGAGAAAAATATTATCTGCATTTAATATTAGATAATAATATTTAACACAGTTTTTTTCACGCTGACAAAGTTTCTAACGTGTTTGCCATTGATGAAAATTATCTTTCAACACATCTATCACATTTTCTCACACAAATAAGTGAGAATAAAAAGATTGATAAATATCATTTTAAGTAATTAGTTTGACTATAAAGAAAAGTTCCTTTGAAGTCTTTTGAAAGGTTACTTCCGAAATAAGGTGTAACTAATTAAAAATACTTCGAATATCATGTTTTAATTATCTTAGAGACTTAAGGAGACTTGCTTCAGAAAGGAAGTGTATTTTGTTTCTATATGTAGTAGGTTGATTAAATATTAACCTTTTCAGTAAAGGTTTCAGTTTTGTTTAGTTATTATTCAGTTATCCAGTTTTATTTTCCAGTTTTATTATCCAGTTTTGTTTAGTTATTATATTTTATTCAGTTTTGTTTTATGCTCCTTTTTTGCTGCGTAAAAAGCATGATTTCTGATTTTTTTTTATTGAAGGGGGTGTTTACATATTGCGTCTAAAAATTCCGTGGATTTTACAATTTCCATATGCCACGTTTGAAACTTTAAAATATATCTATCCTAAAAAAAAACGTTTTTGGTGATTTTGGAAAAGTTTTAATTACTGAACCGAATGACACATTTAGATTACTGATAGGTTGTAGTTACAAAGCAAACACTGTATAATAAATTATTATGGAACCAATAACAACGACCAATAAACGCCATATTTTATGATGAAACAAGTTTTATCTACGTTTTAAAAAGTACTTTCTAAATTAAATATCATTCAAACACTTATAAAAGTACTATTCTGAAAACTTAGATATGCTATTTCATACTAAAATTTCACACATTTTTAGTCTGATAATCGAAGTTAGTTGTAAGCATTGAGTGTCATGTAGGTTTTGTCTCTTATTATTTTCAATGGCTTAAAAGGTATTGTTTAACAAGTCTGGGTTTAAACAAAAATATGAATGATAAAGCACTAGGTATAATAACGAGTTACTAGGTCAGTACAATATTGAATTTAAAAGATTCATTGGTGTACTTTTTTATTCAGAATGTTGATTAACAATAGTTACTAATACATAGATGTGTTGGATATTTTTTTAGGAAAAAATTTTGATTAAATTATTGATAAGTTAATATTTAAACTTTTAAGAATGCTTTTCATGGAGATGACGTATGTTTGAAAAGTAAAATGAGTTAAGTTCAGTGAGCTGGATTTTGTGAGGAAGCAATCCAAAAGGTCTTGCGTGTAAGCAGTTTACGGGGGTTGGTGAGCGATAGCTCAATAGTACTTAAAAACAAAAAAGATTTTCAGAAGTGCTCTGGTCACTCTGGTTGAATTCACATGTATCGAATCCTCACACCATATAATGAACAACTCCAACAAAGACGCCAATGCTCGGACAAATTACCGAGCTGCTGGCCGCGTTCCAAAAACAACCGAAAACCACCCTCGTCGTTCTAATAAGTTTATTTTTTTTTTGTCGCGCACTTTATGATGACGGTAATCTATAAGGGCCATCAAGAGTCCGGGAGATATTTTTGGGAAAAGTTCAAGTCTGGCACAGGCCGCCGAGTGTCAGTGGCGGAAAATGGCTCTTCCGTCTTTGCGCCGTAGATGGGTGGACGTAATTAGGTTTTGTTCCATTTTGGCGTTCTTTTGGTTGTTAATGTGATGTCTTTTATAGGGAGATATCGGTATTGTAAATGTGCGTCTGGTTGTACTTTTTTTATTCTGATGTTTGTTAAGGGTTGTTATTGAGATTTTGCGAATGGTTGGTTTGTTTGCGAATGAAATGAAGTGATTTCAGTGGCTTGAAGTTTGCTTTTGAATGCAGAGAGGGTGTGGTAAAAGTTCTTTTATGAATTGGTCGTAGAAAGAACAATTGGACCTACGTTGTTAGAATTTTTAATAGGGTAGAAGAGGTCAAGGAATATTGTTGGCCCCCAAAAAGAATTTGTTTTTAAGATAATATCATCAGTAAAGAAGGTTTCTGTAGTGCAATATAATTAATCGAAATAGTTAATGAGTTTGAAATAGTTTCTTACACATATTATAAACTTATACAAGGTGTTTCGAAATAGAGGGTAACAATTTGCTATTTGTTAAAATATTTCCCGTAGACACACACTTCCAATTGCAAATTTTCATTTTAAGAGTTAGATTAGACTAGTTTCTACTCCATGGGGGTCTACTTAAGAAAATGGATAGAATAAATTTTCATAAGACCCACGTAGTTTAAAATTGGCAATCAGACAAATTTTCTTTATTATTTCCTGAATTAGGCGCAAGAAATTCTATCTGGATATCTTCAAAAATCTCTGAGATACGCGTGTTTTTAAATGTTTAAGGGGTCGTCACTGATGTTATTCCTATCTATCATCGCATAAAAACAATTTTAACTTAATTTGTGGATGAACCCTAACACCCTGAAAGGGTGTTATAAAATGGTGTAAATCACCGATTTTAAACTTTTAGTATCTCATTGAGTTGTGAAGTTGAAGGTAAGATTTTTTTTAATGCCTTTATTTATTTCTATTTTGTTTCTTATGATGCAAGTTGTACAAAAATTAAAGAACTCTGATCTAGTTTAGAAGGGGTTCAAGGCAGAATTTAGAATATTTAACTTTATTTATACATACTTTAGAAAGACTTTACTTATTTGTTTATGAAAATACAGCAATTATTCTTATTATTTTTCAAACTTTGTGATCCATTTCAAATTTGAGTCTAGTACATATTGTCCAGAATTAATAATTTTAAGTAACGATAAGATTAATTAAGTAGCAACCTTTCTTGGAGGAAAATCTCTCAAAATCTTTTAATCTTGTCAAAATAGAATTAAATCTTATGTGTTACTCCTAACCTTATCAACTAATTGATAAGAAACAGGTCCTGTTAGGGAGCTCAAACTCTGCCAAAATAAACCGGTTCAGACCGGATTAAGTGCTGTTAAATTAGCCTGACTTGGCATTATTAGTTCAAAATCCTGCCGAATAAGTTCGGAACTATTAGCCTAATCTGTCTGGCACGCGTCAGGGGCATAGAGCTATTTTTGATTAGAGCGAACATAGAACATTCCCCATAAAAGCCACTGTTCTAACTAACAGGTGTTGGTAAAAGAAACAAAATAATCAGTCTATTCTAGACAGCAACTTAAGTTGACCCTATGACGTCACTAACAAAGTAGTTCCCATCGCGGTGTCTGATTTTTGAGTGAACTTCAATTTAAAAATATGATTATTTTGTTAAACCCATGTATACAAGTGTCTTTTTTATCACGATTTGCGTACCGAAACTCCTCCTAGCAACCCAACAGGCTTTGTGTTTACTCATTTTCTCCTGCTGCGTAAATACGTACTGGGTTCAAGAAACGTTGCTGTCGAGTATAACAGGTGTTGGTAAAAGGAACAAGATAATCAGTCTAGTCTTTCTCTGATAAAAAAAAATGCAATACATGTTGAGTGCTATTAGGTTCCGGATCAAAATTATTCACCAAATTGACATTTAAATTCAGCCTGGAACACATTTTGAATTTTTATGCAAGATATGTTATTGTATTGCATAGGTATTTTTAGAACTTTTTTTTCCACTCTCTATCTGTTGTACGTTACAGGCATGTAGCTCTTGTGCTACCTATTCAAATACTATCTCTACGCCCAGGACTAGTGTATTATTAATTGACCATACGCGTCGGTGTTTGTGAGAGTTTTACTTCGGGTAAATAACATTAATGCTAATAAACCCTGTCTGTGCATGGAGAATAATTGAATATGTAAGAATATGCATGCACTTGGAATACGTCAGACGGGGGTTGTATCGCCGGGAATCTTGGAAGTTGTCGAACAGAATCCCTAAACATTTCCTTAATAGAATCCTAGATTATAGAATAGAATGCATCCCTCTTGTGTGCACCATAACATTATTATAAATTAAGACTGAAGGTTTGTATGCATCTTTAATTTAAAATTATATTTAATGTCTTTTAATTATTCTTTTCTGAAAATCTTTTTTAAATCTTTTTTTTCGTTGGTTTTCTTGAGTAACTTTTGTATTACAGTTAGTTATCTGTCACAACAGGATTTTCAACTGGGTGACAAATATCCTTTCATACCTGAAATTGTTCCATACTGTTATTTAAAAATATCGCTTGAAGTGAGGGATTTGGCGGAAAATGTTGTGCTTTTACCAAAACTATTTTTATAAAAATAACGTATGTTATCATTAACTTATCTCATTTTTTTTCGAAATGTCTAATTTCAAGATTTAAACTAGTCTTCAAAATTTTTGGCGAGTTTAATAAAACTTTCAAAAACTAGTGACGGCACTAAAAGCAATAATGATCTGTTTTTCTTACCCTCTATAGAGTGTTTTCAGGTGACGTCACAACCGGTTATTTTCTTTTAACTGTGTACTTTCTGTAGGGCTTTTAACTATTGCTAAGGCCGTTGTTTATCTGTTGCTAAGAAGTTCCTCTGTAGGGCAAAAAACTGTAACAAATTCTGTTGCTAAGACCGTTGTTAGGTCCGAGTCATGTGATTGAAAATGCTCTATGAAACAAAACTAAACAAATTCATCGATTTTTATAGACTCATCTACTTTGAAATTGCATCTAAAAGTAGTTTTATTGAAGTTTATGCTCACAATACTTTCCTATTCATTCGTTTTTCATTACTCGTACAATCATCTATTTTAAACTCTAACCTCTCTGCATACATATTAATGTTACATAAAATATTCATCCCGTCCAATTGAACTCTTTTAGTCCTTGCCGCCCGAAATTGCTATTGAATCCTATGGAATATTTGGACGGCTTTGAATGGAAAGGGTTAAACTGCATTGGACATGAAAACGCGAGCAATCTAGATACCGTGCGTGTTGTGGTACATTCCATTCTGTAAATATTATTGCGATTTCCCTGTTGAATTACATCAGCATCATACACCGTGCCTTATAGCTTTACCATGTGAGCCGCTGAGATGAAAAGAGGCTTAAGTCAACAGTGTTCGATATTGAGTTTGGGGCCATTCATTAATTACGTAGGATGATTTTGTCAATTTTTGACCCCCCCCACCCCCATGTAAGGGTACGTAGGATTTTTCAAACCCTTCCCCCCTATTCTTACGTAAGATTCCATTTCGTTTTTCAATATAATAAAATGTTAGAAAAGGATCAGTTACACTAAAACTCTCAGTTTGACGTAAATCAAAGATTTTTTAAATGAAAGATTGAATAATATTCAATAGTAATTTGATTAGAATAATTGGAATTTGTTCACATTAACTTGGAAAATCTTACGTAAGAATGGGTTTGACCCCCCCCCCACCCCACAAGGGTATATAGAGATTTTTCCAACCCCCCTCCCCCTCGGGACCCTTACGTAATTAATGAATGGCCCCTTTGACCATTCTTACGTTTTTTTTTTTTAATATATTTTTTTAATATTTTTTTTTACCAAAACTCATACATAAAAAAATAGGGAAGAAATATTAAAGTGGTATTGAATACTCAGGGGTCAACGGAGTGACCCATATGAGGAACTAATTGATGGGTAGGAAATAAAATTATTTTATATACCTAATTATAATATTAATTAAAAAAACAATACAATGAAATACAAGTGAACCACTGCAAGGTGAGGTTCAGTTAATAGGTTTAGATAAAAAAAAACGTTTGCAAAAAAAAATCAAAAGAAATCTTTTATATTATCTATTGTCATAACAAAGAGTTTTTTAAATTTTATAGGGGATTTTTCTGATTAGAGTACAAAAGAAAAAAAAAAGTTTCCTGGGTTTTTTTCTTCAATTAGACTTTAAAGTAAAAGTAGTTTATCTGTATTTTGTTTTGTACTCGTAAGAGGCAAAGCTAAAGTTAGGTGTTAGCCATTAGTCAGTAATGTTAATTTAGGAAACCAACTCTAAAAAAAAATACACTTATCTAAAAAAAGTATTTATTGACTTGGACTACTCATTCCTTTCAGTGGCTAATGAAAAGTGGTGTAAGTCACAAAAAAAATACTGTGTTTAGGGATTTCATTTATTAATTGAGTCCTTGTTATACTCGACAGCAACGTTTCTTGAACCCAGTACGTCACAAATGCGGAAGGAGAAATCTGTAAACACATAGCCTATTGGGTTGCTAGGAGGAGTTTCGGTACGCAAATCGTGATTGAAAAGCACCATATATACATGGGTTTAACAAAATAATCATATTTTTATATTGACGTTCTTCATTTCACATAAAATTCAGACACCGCGATGGGAACTATACTTTGTTTATTAGTAGGTATTAGGCTCAACTTAAGTTGCTGTCTAGTATAGGAGACTTTGTTTCCAAATAAAAGTCATGAAATGGACTTTTGAAACACCCTGTATAATAACACAGATACAAGATTCCAAATACACACGATAACCTCAAATAATAAATTTCCCTCCTATTCCCTCCCACCTTCCCCGCATGTAATCGAGTGGTCGGAATCCCACTCATGGAAACCCGTATTTAATTAGATTGATGAACCGAGCGCATGTTTTAGAGATAATGGGACAAAGTAGAATTCTACAAGAATTCGATTCCTAAATAGCGTTTCCTGGTTTCCGTGTCCTTACCTTTGTGAAGATGATCCCAGCAGAGCAAACGACCGGATGTCGTGATTTGGTGTTAAGCGTGATAAAATCTATTTTTCGTCGATATCTGGTCCGGATCTCGTCCATGTCTGGTACATACAAAATTCGGTTCGCTTGTTTTCTTGTTATAACGTTTCGTTATGCTAAAATCTCGATTGCTCGACCACTGTAGTACATACTTGGAGCAGCACGGAAAGCTACTGTCCACCTATGTGATCAGCTGAGAGTGAAACTAGCCTAAGTCGTCAAGTGTAAAATTTGAGGAAATATATACTTGATTTTGGTAGATCTTTCTTTGAATTATCAGTATTTTTTCAGGTCTGATTGTGAAAATTTTAGGATATTTGTTCGATCAGTAAAAGTTTTATCTTTTTTTTTTATCTTACTCAGCCAAAAAAAATTCTGAAAAATTGCTTAAAACAAAGTGAAGGGAATCGAAACACTTTGTCTGCAGTTTCTTCAGAAATTCTGCAGTTTTTTTTTCAAGACTGCTGAAATGTCTTTAGAATGGTTGCAAAATTTCTGTAGAAAATCTGCAGACTTACATGCTAAAAGGATTTAAAGTCCTACTGCTACATAATAACTGCAGACTACTTAAAGAAAACTGAACTTAAGACGTTTTTTTGAAGCAATTTTGTAGATTTTATTTGGCTGGGTATTTTATATAAATATGTCCAGTAATCAATTTATTTTCTGAAAATGAATGTTATCTTTTGATGTTTTTATTTAACTTACTATATTTTATTCTGTTTATTAAACTTTATGTATTCTGTTTTAGGTAAGTCCCCTATTCTTCAATATTGACGATTTAAAAGTTCTGCCTAATCTGAAGGTGAGCTTATTTGGTTATTCAAAATACAGTAGAACTCCAATTATCCGAACTCCGATCATCCGAATGTGCCTTTTCATTTAATAAATTAAAAGCTCTCTTTCTTTAAAAATGTTTTTTTTTTCTCCCATTTTCAACATACATGCAGTAATTAATTAAAATGCACCGGTTTTTGGAAAAAATCCAATTATCCGAATTTTTGATCATATGCATAGAGTCCGATTCCAATTGATTCGGATAATTGGAGTTCTATTCGGATAATTGGATATTGGAGTTCTGTAACAGGATTACATATTATTATATTTTTAAAAATATCAACGTGACTAATAGTCAAAAAGCTCAGTAGAGTGTTTTCAGGTGTCGTCACGACCAGCTATTTTCTTTTAACTGTTTACCTTTTGCAGGTCTTTTAAATGTTGCTAAGGCGGTTGCTAGGTGACGAGGTATCTGTTGTTATGACGGTTGTTAGGTGTGGGGTCACGTGATTTCAAATGCTCCAATAGAAGAATTCCACGACCAGTTATTTTCTGTAACAGTTAACCTTCTGCAGGGCAAAAAAACAACACCCTGTAACCTTCTGTTGCTAAGGCCGCCGTTGTTAGGTCCGAGTCATGTGATTGAAAATACTCTGTAGAACAGATGTGTTGGGTCTTGTGTTTAATTTATCAAACAATCGGTCCAACATTGATAAAGCCGATTTCTAGTGAATCGAATAGTATGGATTCGAATTGAAAGCATATAGTACCACATTTTCTACATATAAGTTAAATTACCTGCATAAAATACGAAGTGGATATTTCCACGAAAGTTGAAGCATTCGCAGTAAAAGGAGTTTGTCTACCGTACTATTACGTGTTTTATAACACTAAAATTATGTTATTGAACGAACTTGGCTCCATCACGGATGGCCTGGTGGCATAGTGTGCGACTAGTAACCTAATGGTTCCCGGGTCGATTCCAGGCTGGTACTTTTGAGTATTTTGCTTTTATTTTCAGAAGTAGCGAGATTAGTTAAAGTTGAGTTGTTTCTTCCGTGGAAATTACCTGTTTAAAAATATAGGTTTCAAGGGTATTTATCGGTCGTTTTTTGACGTTTTGTGCAGTTCGTAGCATATAATGGTCAGAATGCTTTATGGCAGTAAATGTAAAAGAAAGGGTCATTTGAAGCGTTTTGTAATTAAGTATAAAACGTGCTGTGGAATAATATAAAGTGTAATGGAAATATTGTTAAATGCCACTTTTTACAATGACAGCGAGTAAAGTGAGCTTAATCATGGCCATCTAGAGATCTAGACACATAATAAGGCCAGAAAAGCTCGAAATCTTAAATGACGTTCTGCCTACTATTTCGCGTCAACATCGCTTTTTGGACAACAGCGCAACTACAGTCTAAAATGAGCGTACAAACTTCCTTTTTTGGCCATGGTTTAATTCATATATAACTGTTTCGGGCAACGTGATAAATACTTATTGATAAATGTCATTGAGTTTATCGCATTGACCGTCTAACTTTGCCATTATTAATAACGCCCAGTTTATCACTTTTCCCGTAACACATATAGTAAGTACTACATTTAAAAATTTTCACCAATATTTTAAATTCTCCCCAATAATTCTACCGCATTTGGTTTGAATGATAGGACAGCAAATAAGATTAGAAACAAACTTTTCAAAACTTTCTTTTTATAATCCGATCAAAAAACCCCTAAAACCTCAATGACAATAAAAAAAAAACTGTTTGATAATTTGTTTTTCGAGAATGGCATCGGTTTCTCTATTTACATTCAGAGTCAACATTTCCTTTTCCTCCTTTATTGACGCTTCTCTGTCAGATTTCATTTTTGTAGAAATGTAAACGAAACACAAAGTCTGTACACTAAGATGCTGAAACGGAGAGGGTTCAAAGAAAGTTCCGGAACTTTCGGGCAGGAGTGTACACATATCGTTCTCGAATTCCCGAAGGAAAATACGGAGAGCTTTCCTGGAAAAGAAATAATCGGTGAATAGGATACTGTGTGTTGAGGGGAAAATAAATCCTTTTAATCAAATAAGGAAAGTCAATATATAACCTCGAGTCTGTCTTGGTTTTTGAAAGTTTTTAAATATGAATATCATTTGAAGACTAAGTGTATAGGAATCGATCGAAATTAGCTTTGACTCTTGGGTTGAGGTGAAAAGTGAACTAAGCCGACTTACCTTTGTGAAGAGATTTTATGCATAGTAGAGTAGATAGATGAATTCGTTTGCTAATTTGTAAGTTTCTCAATTTTTTTTAGTTACCATAATTAATTTTATTAATTAATGTACTATCTGATATCACTGAAAAACTTTTTCTTATTTGATGCCTTATGTTATTTTCACATGCTAATATCTTCTACAATATTAAAGATATTTTCATGGATATATTTTCATTCACTCTAAGCATCCTGAAGTCACGGGATTTTTTAAGACAATAAAAAAAAAATAAAATTATGTACAAGCCAATATATTTCCCAGAGTTCCGTGTTCGATCTTTAAAATAACCCGCCGTGATATCTGGCTTTATTTTTTACTAGGTAAATAATAGTTAAATTAGCTAATAAAATAAATAATTTTAATACTTATCCCACTTTTAAAATCACATAATATTTATTATAAATATGTGGAATTAAACATTTCAACATGTTTCTAAGAATTTCTAAAAGAAAACAAAATAATAAAAGGTCTCAGACAGAATAAATGTAGAAACATAAGTTTGATTATCACTATTTTGAATAAATTCTTAGAATTTGAGATGCTTTGAAAAGGAAAAAAATATTTAATTTGTAAAATTGTGACTTGAAATAGATACTTTGTTTACATAGAAATTTAACTTTAGAAGTATTATTTGAAAGTGATTATTTTGAGAAAACATCTTAAATTCAAACAACTGAAGTTAATTAATCAAATATGTGTTTTAGAAAGGTAAATATTTCTATTTAATACATGTTGTATCAACAAGTTGTAACAATAAACAAACTGCGATTTTTATTAAATGTGAAGTGGGAAATACGTTGTATTAATTCTAACGCATTTTAACTTATTAAAGGAAATATATTTGCTTTGAAGTTTTTCTTATTATTTGCTTTTACACGCTTAAAAGTAAATATGGTATTTTTTCTATCAAAATACCCTAAGAGTTTATTGTTTCATGTAGAATGAGTCTTAAAAATTTGAAGAAACACTTAACATTATGTAGATTTATTCTTTAGAAGAATATTTAATTCAGTAATACCTTAAATAGCATTCTGTTAGAATAAATAAACTAATTTTTGCTGGATATATGACATTTTTTTTATAATTTCTAAGCAGTTATATCTCCACTAATAATAAAGAAACAATCCTTGTATTAAGTTACAAAAAAAAATGTTTAAAAACATTCTAAGTTTCACGAATGAAATTTGTAAAGTTGTGTTTAGAAAGTTTTTTAAACTATTATTGCTTTTCTAGAATTCAAATTTTCCTCAGTTGATTTGAAATATAATATTTTAAAACATAATTTGAATTGAAAAGCACCATTACTATTTCATTTAACCTGTAACGTACAAAAAAAATAATTCGAATAAATTAATAAATTTGTTTTTAATGACGGTAAAAGCTGTTAGGGGGTTACATTCGTACTTAATTGTATCCTCTAAAAAAAATTTGGAAAAAGTTCTTTACATTTTGGAAGCTAAGAAGCAATGGAAGATATACATTAAATTAATAAAAATAATTATGAATCCTTATGAATTAAACTGGAAAATATGTTTTGTTTTCACTGCATTGCACTTCATTCTGAAACGCCTGTAAAACTGTTTTTCCTTGATAAAAGGCTAAAGGCGGAAAAACAACATTAAGGCCAAATGTTTAGCAAGCATTTTAAATGGCTGTCGTGTTCTAATAGTATTTCAATTTCTGAAAATGAATGGAGTCCAACATTCACTGGATAAATAAAAGTTAAAAACACTTTTAAAATAAAGGTAAATTTTATTTTGGCTTTGTTTACAGCAAAAAGAATAAGAAAAGGAAGACAAATTAACTTCTTTCAAATTATATTAAAAAATACAATGAATGGGCATCGATTTCACAAATTCAAGGAGCTATATCTGCCGATAGGGGGTAGTTATTTTCCCCCTCTTTCCACTCGTGTGTAAATCATAGCTTGGAGATATTTTTGAGCACAAAACTCTTCATTCATTTTTTCATTTTCATTCATTCAGTCATTTTTTGGACTTATTCCTTTTCCAGAAATACAATCTCAGTTGAATTCAGCTGTCCTGAAAAACTAAGGTTTACAAAACTTGAACAAACATTATTGCTGGTGTTAGATCGTTATTTGTAAAGATTAATTAGTATTTAAATCAGTCCAAATTCGCAGAAATACCTATCCCTAACTACGATTTAAAATTTGGGTGGGTGAAAATAACAATAAATTCAAGGATGATACGAATGCATCGTAAACATTGAGGGTAATTTAATTATAAATCTACACATTCATATTTAAATTTTCATAACTTTTTCCGTTGTGATTCCAACTTTCACCCGAGTGTATATAGAGCATGCGTTATTTTAACTTGGGTAAGAGGATTAAGGGGCTGGCGGCTTAAATTTAATTACAACGTTTTAACTCAATTATACAACGAAGCCAACCTTGCATTATAATAATTGGAGTGACAGGGTGTTCTCAGCTTTGTTTAAGTTATTTTATTACTTCCTTGCGTTTGTAAAGATTTCAAGAAACATAAATTAGTAATTGTATTCATGTATTTTGTGTTATAAGTTTCAAGTTATTTAGTTAACATTGAAAAATATAAATATCAGCTATAAAAATAGTAGGGGGTTTATTTGAAATAACTTTTGAGATAATAATTTAAATATATTATCCTTAGTTGATTCGAAAATAGGCTGTTGAGAAACACACGAATCAAAGAATAGACTAGAAGCATTAGGAGTCGAAAATATTTTGAAGGCTAAAAATAAATATATATTGGATGAAATATTTATTTTAAAATTTATGTTTTCTTTCCTTTTTCTTTATTTTATGAATAATATACCACTTCAAAAGGAGGCTCTCACGAACTTTCATTTAATGTCATAAATTTTGAAGAAAACTTAAATCAACTGAGTATTTACATATTTAATTTTCCACTGAATTCTTGAATTGAACCCAACACTGAATATTGAATTAGTGGGAATTTTTGTTCCTTGAATTTCTTCTTTATAAGATTTGGATTTTAGCACAACTTTTGGCAGATAAAATTATTATTATGCATCGTATAGTAAACCTTGAAAAATGAACAAAACATGCGTGGAAAGTTTTCAGCTTTCATAAATTTTCAATTTCATTTGCTTTGAAATTTGCTTTTTATCAGAAAATATTTCCTTCTTTTCAGTAATTTATTTCGAATCGATTTCTCTATATCTTAACTATAAATTTCTGATTAAATTAAAATTGCATATTCACGAGGAAAGTAACTGCTTTTATTATCTATCTAATCACTTCTATAAAGGTGCTGCTTAAAATGACAATGGTGAAAATCCATTTTAAACATGGCTTGGAGTATTTGAATCGTCGGTTTGATAAAGGGAATAAGTCCAAAACACCAAGTTTTGAGAAAATCGAAAAAAAAACCTGTATAAACAACAATGCAATTTTCGTTGTATCACCAAGTTTTTACTAGAAATTCAGAACCCTAATTAGAATACAGAAGAATCATCGACAGAAATATAAGTATATTCAAAAATATTACATATTTGAAAATAGTTGATGGGACTTATGTGCTGTCCTTTAAAAACAACCCACTGTTTCATATTTTCTTCATTAAAAGCTTAATAAAAAGGATAATTAAATCGAACAAAAAACTGTACTAGCGGCTCATCTTCCCTAACATTTTAGTGCTGCTAAGCATTTTTAATTCCAACTATCCATTACAAATTGGCAGCCAATTAAGTAAGAATTTGAAAAAAAAAAACACTTTTTCCTAGAAGGACTCTAATTGGCGGACTGAGCTAAAACTTTAATATTTTATTCTAATAGTAATGGGATAACATAAAAACGCGCGAAAACTGCTCTAAAGTCTTTATAACATACATTTTTACAAAATCTGTAAATCTGAAGCCCGTTTTTTGCCAAACATCTACATTATCACAGCTTGTTTAAAAAATAAGTAAATAAACCGTTCTTTGACCAGTTTTTACATCCCTGACACTCTAAAAGCCATAGAAAGACAGGGTATATGAGATGGTTAAATTATTTTAATTATTTAATTAAAAAATCTCAATGGGTTGTTTTTAGGGTACAATTTGGAGTGGGTTGTTTTTAAAGGACAGCACTATATCCCTTTTTCAAACTTATGAAATTTCAGCTTCCAAAAATATATGAAAAATCACTTTAATCTACAGTTAAATTATATTTCTGTCTAGTTATCAGCTTAAAAGTGAAAAATAGAAAGACAAATAAAATAAATTAAAAATTATTATGAAATTGTGTCACTAAGGCACTATCAATGGAATAAGTGAATATGAATGGAGTCAAACATTCCGTGGATAAAAAAAAGTGAAAAACTCTTTGAAATTAAAAACTAATTTTACTTAGGCTTAGTTTACAGCACAAATAACAAGAAAATAAATCCAAATTAACTTAATTGTAAATACAATGAATGGACATCGATGGTTAGTTATAATTTCCCTCTTCCCAGTTACGGTTTAGAGCCATTTCCACCATGGAAATGGCTCTAAACCAAGCCAAATTCCTTGATTTTATCAAAATTTATAAATTCAGATTCACACCACTGTCGATCTTAACAGATCAATTCCTTAATTAAAAAACAGAACCTATCTACATTTTACTCCACTCTAACTTCCCATCGTTGAATCTTCAGTTCAATTTATAAAAACAAGTCTAGCTACTTCTATATTATCAAACTTTTTTTTGCAGACAACCGCAACTACAAAATTCCAATATCGCATATAGACACAAGCGGCGTTGTTAAATTAAACTCAGATTGTAGTTAGAACTAACTTTATCCTTAACTAGGTTATTCAATTATTCAACACACAGTTAATTAAATATCTCTATAGCGTCTTCCCTGGAGGTTTCTGATTCCAGATCGTGTTTGCTTCGCTTATATCCCGGGAACTTTTTTTTTCTACTTTCGAACAACAACAAGGCCGGGGTGGGGAAAAAACATCCTCTATTGTTCCGGCAGTAGAGTACAATGCTTAATTTTCGCCAGCCCAAAAGATTCCTAATTTCTGCTACCGGCCGTCCAATCTATCTCTGGCATCATGTATTATTTAACTGAGCTTTTAGTTCCACGGGATTGGCAACGCCGTGGACGGAGATTGCATATAGAGAGCGTTTTGGTATGAAAACCTTGCATGCCAACCGTAGAGCAGATACAGGGTGCTTCAAAAGTCCGTTTCACGGCTTCTATTAGGATCCAACGTCTCCTAGGGTCCTAGGGTCATGGAAGTAAGGTCTACCCCCAGGTAAGTGACCCTGGAGAATCCTTTGAGATGACTTGCAGGGCCCCTAGCCGCAAAATAAAAAAGTTCAAAAAAATTATTAAAAAAACTAAAGGAGATAGAACGAGAACTTCAGTACAAAACTTTTTGGCAAAATCATGAAGAACACACAGAAAAAAAATTCAATGAAAATATCTTGAATATTAGAGGAGATATTAATGTCCTAAGTTAGCACATTTTTCTATCCTTGAGAAAGGGGCCGTCCAAAACTTCAGTAACGTCTCTGATTTCATGTCGAAGAATTTCGACGATTTTGAATGCAAACATAAAAGAAATCCCAGTTTTGAATTGTAGATGATTTTTAATTTTAGACGGTCCCTTTTTCAAGGTTCAACCAGAGTTAACCGCCCATTGGCAAAAAAATGTCCGGAGGCGATTTCAATGGGAATTCTCACTCCACTTCTCTCTCTTCTCTATATCCCAAGCATTCCAAACGTTCAATATTCGTCTACTTTTCGTCACGTATGGTCAAATTTCGTTTACTTTTAATTGAAGTTACGTGAACTTGACATATTTTGTATGGGATGTGCTAATAGGGATGCTTTTCACAGAGTAATAGAACAATGAGTCCATGGTCATAGGAGGCGATAATAGAAATCGTAAAAGCTTGGGGTATACCATGTGATAGGGGCCTTGTTGGCGCTGCTATCGCTTCAAACTCACGCCTCCCTTGTCACGTCATGAGAGGTGGAGAAATATGATCGGAATCGTCGAATCCTCTAATACCCCTTCCTCTAATCTAAATCCTAATAATCCTAAATCCTCTAATAGAGTGTTTTCAGGTGACGTCACAACCGGTTATTTTCTTTTAACTGATGTGTACCTTCTGTAGGGCTTTTAACTGTTGTTAAGGCCGTTGTTTATCTGTTGCTAAGGCGATTTTTAGGTATGGGATCACGTGATTGCAAATGCTCCAATAGTAGAATTCCACGGCCAGTCATTTTCTGTAACTGTTTACCTCTGTAGGGCAAAAAACTGTAATATCTTCTGTTGCTAAGGCCGTTGTTAGGTCCGAGTCATGTGATTGAAAATGCTCTATACCACCTATTTGGATACAAAATTGAAAGCAAATTAATGCAACTAGAATCGGAGTTGGGACTAGTTTCATGACTAGTAAATTTCGTTTCATGCATTTCCTTCTAGAGTGACAGATTGAATGAACACGTCACCGCCAAATTGTACTACCTACGCTTCTGTCAATCATAGACATTTGGAGTGCTGACCTCTATCATACGATTACATTCGAAAATAGCGTTTTGGACCGTCGTCTGTTAAGATTTTTCTCTATGGGATGCTTCTAACCATTTTCTATGAGATGATGGCTACAGCGGGACCAGATGCCCAAAGCGCACTCAATGCGTAAATACCACTACGCACGGGAAGGGGGAGGGAATTTTCGCCTTTTTCCCCTACCGAAGAAGGGAAAACAATGGAAGTGAGGGAGGGAGGGAAGAGAACTGAAGATTTGCCAAGTCGTACAAACGGTTCTTGAAGGGGTGTAATGGAAAACGGACCCCTTCTCTTATATTTAGGCCAGAAACTTTCTGTTCTTTACCGGAGTTTCGATTCTGTTTGGGACGCTTCAGAGCCAAAACGGCCCGAGTCGAACGATATCTAATTCCTTTCCAAGTTTTCTTTGTTGTTTGTGTAAGAGGTAATATTGAATAGGGGTAGGTAAGGGAATTTAAGCACTTTTTTACCACTGGAACTAACCAGTGTGTATTTTAAATGACCCTATGGGATAAAAAATAATTTTTGTTTCAATGCAGGCGCATGGTGTACTTGTGTTCTTTTGAGTAAAGTCGTAAGAAAAATATGCCAGTTAGAAAACCTATTGACCTTTATTTTTCAAAATTCAAACCACAGAACAACAGAGCAAAGACTCTCTATATAAAATGGCCTTACCACTCTAAATTTTTACGTCACCATTTTCAGTTATCTTTGACGTCACAAGTACCACGACACACACACCATGATTATTATATTTATTGTTTAACAAAACATTTTAAGTTTTCAGAACAGTATTATCAGCTTTAAAGATATATAATAACCCAAATAGTTAAAGAAGTAAGTTTTTCTTTCTCCATAGCCTTAACATTACAAACTCACTGATTTCGCCCTACGTATGACGCCATACGTCAGAGTTGTCAGGTCATGTATAAAAATAGCAGGTTTTTAAAAAAGTCAAAGAAACAGTCTTAAAAAATAAATCAAAATTAAAGTTGGAGTTGTTTGGCTACATTAGAAATAAATTATATGCGCATAGTATTTTTTCATGATTTTTAGTGCTTGTAAAATCTATTCAAACTAGCAGAGGTTAGCCGTATTAAAATTCAACACGACTTTCTCTTTCAATATAAGTATTCCAATTTTCATTTCATGTTCTGATGGAGCGTACAAAAGATTCAATCAAGGCAAATTCTTTAAGCAGTCATTAAAAGTGCATCAAGACATTAAAATTCACTCAGATTTCACTTCCATGCAAAACCCCATCGTCGCTTAAGGCGCAATTTGACACAACGCAATTTCCCTAACTGTTTAGGGGAGAAAAAATATCTCTTTAACATGCATTTCTACGGTAAAGAAACTTAAGCGATTTAAATGTTGTATTCTTCGCAAAATTGTTTAATATCTGGCAACCCCGCATCAATTTATGTTATTTGTACGTAACTCAAAATGTCTAAAAATTGAGTTTAATCTTTGCCACCTCTTGACCATTTATTTTATCTAGCCCTCTAGGAGTATGTTCGTACCACGAATTGCAAATCACACCGTCTTTCTATATACAGGGTGTTTCAAAAGTCCGTTTCATGGCTTTTATATGGAACCAAAGTCTCCTAGGTTCCTGAAAGTAAGGTCTACCCCTAGATAAGTAATGACTTACGGCGCCTCTCGCGACTAATTACAAAATGTTAAAATATTAATTAAACACTAAAACAATGATAATATTGTTGACCATTGGTGTTAATTATCGTTGCGAATAGGTGCTTAGGGTAATGAGATGTTCCCCTAGGTAAGTGACCCTACTGAATCCATTGATTCTAGCGTCCCTACTGGAAAAAAAAGAAACTTTTTTTTTCTGTGCTATTTTATCACCCTTTCAAACAGTTTTCTTATTAAAGTTTTCGTGTTCTAACTCCTACAGTTTTTAATTATTTTTTACTTTCTTACATCACTTGCTAGTGGCGCTGAGGGCAGTCTCAATGGATTTTCTTTGCATCCATGACTCTAAGAGACGGACTTTTGAAACACCCTGGTTATATAGTTGTTGTATTGCTGGGATGGCGTAAAAAAAATTAGAAAAATAAAAATCGCTTGGTCACGACTTACGCCGCCTTGCCTCTGAGCGGGTTTTGCTTTGTTTCAATGGCGGACCTTGTTTTTCCCGCCGCGATCTTTGAACCCGTTCTTTTGAATTCGATTGCGATTGTTTGTTTTTATGAATGGGGGCAATTCCACCAGGGGGATTGCGCCCGAAGGAAGGAAAGAAGGAACAGGGGGCGCATCCAACCCTCCTTCTCCGTTGTGTGATTAAATGATTTGATTTGTCGTGTATTCATTCAGATAATATTTGGTGTGGAAGTGCGTGTAATCCCACTTTGAATATGTGATTTAAGAGCAATTTTGTATTTATATATAAGATATTTGTATAAGTGAAATTGCAGTATTTTTTATACTGATGTAAATTGGGAAACAGTTTTAAACTTTAGTAATTTTTTGAATGTGTGAGACCCTCGCTTGTTAAAAAAATAACTTTAAACCATTATAAAAACCTCGGTCAATTTTTGTCTTAAGAGTATATAATTTTTTAGATAGACATAAAAAAGGATGAATAATTTTTACTGTGTATTTATGTGATTTTGTTTTTTTACCAAAAACCATCAAATAGGATTGTTGGCTTCAGTTTGGGTACTTTGTCTTTGGAAGTATACTTTTATAACGATCTGTTAAGAAGTTAGCTATTGGTACACTTAAAAGTAGACACCCTGTATTTCATAATTTTTTCTCTGGCTATAAAATGATATTGTACCCATTTTTTTATCTGATAGATTTTTCCTTCTTGCCTCTATAAATATTTGATGCTTTTATAGCTTTTATTTGAACCTTTTGGGCACTGTAACAATTAATTAATTCTACAATAGAATAATTATTTTATTTTGACTTTGCGATACCTAGTTTAAATGCTGCAACTCTCATTAAATGCCATCCTGTAGATCAGTGGTTCTCAACCGTTTTCACGATAGTACTCCCAAAGAAAACATATATTTCCCTGTATACCCCTCGCATGCAGTTGCAACTAGTAGTTGAAATACCACCTTCGTTTATATACATTACGTAAATACTATGTATACTAATCGAAAAAAAAACATTCTTACTTACCTTTAACCTACGTTGTTCAGTCTTATTCATTCGTTGTATTTTTAAATCTATTCTTGTTTTGTACTTGTATGTATGTTTTGTATTTGTGTGTACGTGAAACACATTGTAAAATAAATACAAAAAAGTTGTGAAGGTGATAAAAATATCCATAAAATATTGAATGATAATAGGGGGAAGGAGCTTTTTAAAAATAAAAAATATATATTATTTGATTGGGCAAGTTTAAGTTCTGACTGGTGGTGTCAAAATGTCTGGTAATTTATGATAGTAAAAAGGAAATACTGCACAAAAACTTGAAAAAATCATTGAAAGTTAAAAATAAATAATTCCTGGCGAACTCCCGGTTGGAAAACACACTGCTGTAGATACCTCTTAAACATGCTTGTTACTAGTGATGGGCAGGTATCGATACCAATTACTTAAGTATTCGATACCTAAAAGTATCGGGTGTATTCGATACCCAAAAAAGTATCGATACTTTATTGACATATTTCGTTTTAAATTTTTCAATGAAATAATATTCAAAATACATACTGTAGATTAAACACAGCCAGTTTTCATTTTGCAAAGCTCAAACCCGAGTCGTTTATCTTCCGCTATCGAAATTCGACGTGGCCTTGGTTTTTCCCCCGCCAAATCGCTCCGAAGATCCTCGCGCTTTGCGATCCACCTCTTGACTCTTTCCACATTGACTCTCTCTTTGTCCTATAAGTACTGAGGGTTCGAACTTTCTATTGAGTACTTTTTTGCTATGAGTAGTTTTTGGTTCGAACCTGTAATCGAATACATTTTTCGAGTACTTGTAATCGAACCTTCTACTCATACTTTTTTCGATACAAATACTTTTTCGCTATGAGTAGTTTTTCGTTCGAACCTTTATTCGAATACATTTTTCGAGTACTTGTAATTTTGTAATCGAACCTTCTACTCATACTTCTTTCGATACAAATACTTTTGATTCGAACTTTTAATCGAGTACTGTTTTAAGCGCTAAATTATTGGAAGAATGATGTTGATTATTTTAAAATGGGATTTAGGGTTAGAAAATTCACCAATATTTTAGTCAATTTTTGTAAATACATTATGTTTAATGGTCATAACTATTGTTTTAATTTAAATCAACTAATTGATACTGGTTTACAGTAACTATTAATGCGGTTACACTTAGACCTTTTTAATTATTAAACCTGAACGTATTATTTGGTTAAGGCAAAACTATTATGAATAAATAATATAAAATCTCAATTCTGAAATAACGTCTTAATTTAATAACTTTTTAGTGGTGAGTGTGTGAATTTGAATATAAATATCTTAATTCTTTTGTATTTAGGTTACCAACTTTATTTTTATAACATAAGCATTGAATAAACTATTTTAGCTATGATTTATAGTTTAAAAATTTGAGGTTCTCAATAATCTAAAAGAATTGCCATAGATGGAAGTTTAGTAGATACAATATTTAATTTAAGAAGTCGAAGTTAAGGGTTTCTAAGGGTGCAAAACCAATGCGACAATTTCCCCTTCACAACTGGAACGATCCGTACATTAGTATACATATACATCATTCGGAGAGGGTTTGAATTTACAAAACTTCCATCTGTGAACCCCATTTTTACCATTCCAATTTCAAGTTTGATTTCCTTTTACAGAATTCGAGAAAAGGAACCTTCATAACACATTTACTTCAAAAGAGTTCTCATTTACTTAAATCATTATTACTCACCACTAAAAGTACTATACTTCTTCTTCTTATCTAAAATTCACGTCGCTCGCGTGTCAGCTTCTGCTCATGTGGTGAGTGCTTCAGGCGGCGAATTGTGGTTATCATTAAGGTTCTTTTTTTTAATTTTATTAGCCTTGGGTTTTAATGTACTTTTAAATTCGCTGTTCATTAATGTTTAGAGTTTTTTTTATAGATTGTCCCTATCTATAGATTTTATAGATAGCACAAGGGTGGTTCATGTGCATCCATTAAGAATTATTGAATCTTTTAATCCATAATTTCAATAGAAAAAGTATTCGATACTTGAAAATACTCGATACCTAAAAGTATTCGATACCAAAGTATTCGATACCTAAAATTGTCGATTTTGCCCATCACTACTTGTTACCCACGTAGGATTTCAGCCGAATTTCTCTCTATTCTATCCTCTCTCTACGATCGAAGTTAAACAAATGCATTGCGATGCCGGACGCATAGTCAGGGGCTCTGTTACTCTGAAACTGTTTTTTCTCTTCCTCGAATTCGGGCGTTTACTTCCCGTATCTTGGCGGAAAAGCCCCCTTTAAGTTAAACTCGCACTTAGAGAGGAAATTCTATGGGGAAGAAACGGTTCTTGTATGTATGCGATTGGAAGTAGGGTGGTATGCCCTTTTATTTGCTGTGGGGAAGTTTTTCGTATAGCTGAATATTTTTGTGTTTGTCTTTGAAGTTTAGACTGCGTTTGGGATGTGTACTTTATGTAATACATGCGATAGTTTTGGTATCTTCAGTTGTTTTGAAATGCAGTAGACTTGGTCTTAACCTGTTCGGTAAAATACGCGCTTTTCCTATCAAAAACTGTCGCGTATCTACTGTTAAGAGGTCTCTGAGACCCCGCTCACTAAAAAGGTTTTTAATTTGATTAATATAATATATTATCGGAAGGTTCTCTAAATAATTATCCTTTATAATGCATCTGAAATTTATATTGTTCAGGTTCTACCAATTGAATAACACTGGACGGACTATCTATATTTTTTTTACAACAAAATGGAATTGCGATTTAATTTAATAAATATTTTGCAACAATGCATTCTGCAACAATTCGAGATGTAGTAGGGGAGAGTGGGGCACCTAGGGACACTTTTTACTAAATTATTTTTCTAATATATTTATACCGGTATATTTATTCAAACGCAGCTAATATATTAACCCTGCTGTACTGTTGGGGTCTATTTGACCCAAATTTTTTTTCATTTGCTCATAAAAAGGACACCCCCGGAGATATTGTCATGAAATTGCATGACTTTGTTGATAAAAGACATAAATACGTAAACACTGAATGATTTTCATTTATTTTTATTTACAACCAAAATTTTTCAACTTATTCTTAATGTACTGTTGGGGTCAATATGACCCAATTCTAGTATTTTTTTCTTGTGCCTTCACACTTCCATATTTTTTCTTGGAATCATTCAACGGAAACGAACAAAAATAACTACTCAAACATTCCTTTTCGAACTTTTTATTTTTATTTTTTTCTCGTTTTCTTTTGTGTTTGATCCACGTGTCAGGAAGGCACATGCAATAAACTCCTCTGGACGAAACGGTTGGGATATGTGAAAATGCAAAGTTTTGGGATGTTTTTTTTTTTTTTTTTTTTTATTTGTATGTTTAGTTTATTGCTTTATTCATATATTTTATTAAATATAATTTAAAATATACTTATACATCTTAAGATATAATTATTTCCAAAATTTAACTTTTCATTTAAGTATTTTTGAGTTGGTCATTTGTTTTTTATTTGTATGTTTAATTTATTGCTTTATTCATATACTATTTTATTACATATCATTTAAAATATACTTATACAACTTAAGATATGATTATTTCCAAAATTTAACCTTTCATTTAATGGTAGAAGTGATAATATGTTGAATGGGGTCATATTGACCCCAACAGTACATGCGCGTAGCAAGTCGGAGCAGTGCAGCAGGGTTAAGTATACTTTGCACATCTAATGAAATTTTTTCCGACCAATTATCTCTTTTAAGGAATTCATAATAACAAATTTAAAAAAAAACTCATTTTATGTCCCAAGGTGCCCACCTAGGGACACTTCCAATAATTACATAAAAACTTATGTTATTCTGAAAAATATAAGAATAGCACATTAAATTATGATAAAGCTACGCTTAAGAATCTTAAACCTGTCATCAATAATATTTTACATTAAAAATTTTTCACTGATTTTCTCATTTTTGTCATGACATAAATTACTGATCTTTTTGTTTACTTCCAGAAACTTTTTTGCACCAATTTCTAAATTATAATCCCCTTAATACTTAAATTATTTAATTTTTTTAATAAGAAATATTTTTTTTTATTCTTGAAAATTTTGGGGTATCTTTTTTTAACATGTCCCAAGGTGCCCGCTTGTGAGACCTCTGAGCACTTGAAGAACTAAAAAAGGCTTACGTAGGTAGGCAGGCACCTTTAGAGCAGTGGTTCTCAACCTTTTTCACGATTGTACCCCCAAAGGGAAAATATATTTCCCTGCGTACCCCTAGCATGCAGTTGGCATCGTCAGCTCCTGAAAATTTGGGGGGGGGGCTAAGGATTTGGGATTCCTCCCCAGAAGGATTTTACAAAATCATGATTAACTACCCCAAAAATAATATTTTTCATAAAAGTCCCCGTTCAATGATTTTAAAGTGGTTTTAAATCAATTAATTAACCTTTGTCCCAAGTTTTTGTGAAAGGTTTGTAACTTTTCACTAAAAAGGGGGGTCCTTTTCCAGAACATTTTTAAAAATTTGACATTTCAAAATAAAATTTTCTAATTTAAATATTTTTTTTTTTTTTGCTAGAAACAAAATATTTTTTGGTATGATGTCCTCACATTCTCAGCACTGGCCTCAACCTATTCGAAATGAAATCGTGTTCTAAATCAAATTATACATCCGTCCCTCTCTTTTATGCACCTCTAGTGTTAGCTGTTATTAGTAAATTGACACCATCCTTCATCATTAAACATGGAAGAAGTACAATCAGCGAATTTTCAAAAGTTGAATATAAAGTTGAAAAACTTGAAAACCATGGAAAGTTGAAGAATAAATAATTCGTGGCTTACCCCTTAAACGAGGTGTTATGATGAAATTTGAATTTGGAGGAGGCCGATTGAACGTTAATGGTAAGTATCAAAACGTTGGTGCACAACCCAATATATATAGGTTCCCACTGACTCTGATAAAATAATTGGACCAAGACACAAGTTCAATGACTACAAAGAGTTTAGGTTTTTTTGAAGGCTAACGTTTAATTATATAATCATTCTAATGATACAGCCTAACATACAACAAATATTTCTTAAACCCAACTCTATATTGACAATCACAGCAATGGATAGAAATCAAAATTAAACCCTCCCCTTAAGACACAGACCAGAAATCACTCAATATCAAAGAAACACACAACACAAAATATTAAGCAAGAATACATTTAAATAAGGAAAACCGAGAGTGTGGCCAAAAAGGGAAAGAGAAAAATGGCTTATCTTTATCAGAAGGGATGAGAGAATCAGTTCATCCAAAGCCGGGGCGTCTCCTCTGGGCAAGCACAGTAAGTGGATGTTGTCAGAATCGGAAACGGCGTCGGGAGAGGCAGGGGCGCCGCGGTCAAGAAAATCAGGTGAACGCCGGGGCGTCTTAGGGCTCCACCGCTCGGGAACCACACGGGAGATGGCAGGGGAATCACGCTCAACGAAGCTGGGGCGTCTCGTTCAGGGCTCCTCTTCAGAACCAGCGTGAAGGTGTCCGGCAGGGGCTCCACGGTCAAGAAAACCAGGTGAATGCCGGGGCGTCTTAGGGCTCCACCGCTCGGGAACTACACGGGAGATGGCCGGGGAATCACGCTCAACGAAGCTGGGGCGTCTCGTTCAGGGCTCCTCTTCAGAACCAGCGTGAAGGTGTCCGGCAGGGGCTCCACGGTCAAGAAAACCAGGTGAATGCCGGGGCGTCTTAGGGCTCCACCGCTCGGGAACTACACGGGAGATGGCCGGGGAATCACGCTCAACGAAGCTGGGGCGTCTCATTCAGGGCTCCTCTTCAGAACCAGCGTGAAGGTGACCGGTGTCGCACTCGGGAGGACAATGGGATGTCAGGGCGTCACAGGGCGTCTCGCTCAGGGTTCCGCTTCAGAATCAACCCGGACGGGAGGTGGTCAGGGATTCACGTTTGAGGTCGATGCAGGGGCGTATCGCACAGGACTCCACTTCAATATCAGCGTACAGGTGACTGGCGTCGCGCACGAGAAACTCACGGGTGCGGATCCTCGCCTCTCTGAAATCTGCCAACCAACCTTCCTTCGGACTCGGGCTCCGTTCCTTATATCACCTTCTCTTCCACCCCTTCACTTCACTCCGAAGCATCTCCGTTAATTTTTTCGAGAAAACCCCTCTTAATTTTCTTATTGGTTTCTCATCTTTTGGGGGTGGATCCTCCTCTCTTCGTTGTCTTAAGTGGCAACGATCCCCCGACACATTAGCAGGTCGTACACCCCAGGTACCTCTACGATCTGTCACGATTGGTTCAATCTCCCCCTTTCTCGACCTCTTGACCCGGCCAGCGCGGGAGAGTTACGGTTCCCACGGAATCCGAATATCCGAAAATTCCGCGCCACACTCTCTTGGTTATACATCTTTACCGTAATTACATAAAAAACACAATTAATACACTGTTTGTACAACAAATGCCCTCCCAATCACTAAAAAAAAATTCAACGAATTTTTTTCTTAAATACCAAAATGGGAGTAACCGGAGAAACAACAAGTTAAGAACTGTACTCCATTATCTAATAAACCTCCCTTGCTGTCTATTCCGGAGATTGTATTCACGGCGGAGTGGGGAGGAAGCTGCCTGAGGCGTTTTGCGGGCGCCTCTCTTTCCTTTTGTTGTGGGGTTGACTGCGGCGGACGGAGAGGGGTCAGTGTTATCTACGGGGAAGTCGTTCTCTTTTCTTTCCTCGTGTTGTAATCTCTGGGTTGCTTTGACGAGGCGGTCAACATTTATAATCTGTTTACGCTGGGGGTTGTTGACTTCTTTAATTTCAAAGACCACATCGGAGATTTTTCTCTCAATCACGTAACCTCCTTTATTGGGTTTGGAGAATTTCCCGCTCAAACCCTGTTTTGTGTGTGGGTAGTACACATAAACCATGTCACCGACTTTCAATCCTTTATCGCGGGCAATCTTGTTTCTATATTGTTCCTGAGCCTCCGCTGCTTTTTCCAAGTTAGTCTTGACCCTTTTGTATGCTGCATGTTGCCTTTTTAGAAGCGCTTCAACGTAGTCTTCGCTTTCCCTGTATGAAAACGGCCAATCCTTTTCTAACATTTGGTAAGGCAAGTTAAGTTCTTTTCCATAGACCAGAAATGCAGGTATATGTCTTGTCGCTGAATGCCATGTTGTCCGATATGCTAACAAGGCATAGTTCAGCTTTAAGTCCCAATCGGTATGATTGTCATTGACTAAATGACTGAGAGCATTTCCCAAGCTCCTATGGTATACTTCTAACATGCCATTTCCTTGGGGGTGGTAAGCTGTAGTCTGGACCTTCTTTATTCCCAATGAACGGTATAAAGATTGCATGGATTCCGAAATTAGATTTGTGCCTTTATCTGTTAAGATAACAGCTGGGCAGCCAAACCTTGATGTAAAGTCTAAAAGCGTCCGCGCTACGTCCTTACTTCCTATCTCCGGTACAGGGTAAGCCTCGCACCATCTGCTAAAGTGGTCTATATATGTTATGAGGTATTTGTTGCCTTGGTCAGAGATTGGTAAAGGGCCAACAATATCTATAGCCACTTTTTGAAAAGGACCCTCAGGAATTTCTGATCTTTGGAGTGGTGCCAATGCCTTTGGCTTGTGCCCTCGCTTTTCCATGCAACTATTACAAGATTTTACCCAATTAACAATATGTTGGGTCATACCTGGCCAGTAATAATGCCTTTTAACCCTGAGGAGGGTTTTTCTGACTCCGGGGTGGCAGGAGGAAGGTGAATCGTGCAACTGAGAGAGTACCTCATAAATCATTGACTTGGGTAGTACTATCCTTGCCTGATCTTCCTCTGTACAGTCCAGGCCCTTACACCGTAGTATCCCTCGGTCCAAAAAGAACCTCAACCCTTGGGGCTTCACCAAATTCCCCTCCTGTAGGTCTTTCGAGATGCTTTGGCAGGTCTTGTCCAATTGTTGATAACGCAGTAATTTCTCGAATAGTTTTTGATGGAAAGAAATTTCCACTGGTTGTTCCGGCTGTAGAGCAAAAACTTTCTTAGCTTCAGTTTGCTTCTCGTAGTCCACTCCTCGTGATAAAAAATCCGCTACCCTGTTGCATTTTCCCGTTATATATTTTATTTCATAATTAAAATCGGATAAGGTCAAAGCCCACCTCGCTATGCGGCCTGTAGGATCTTTTAGCTTCAGCACATGAGTCAGAGAAGCGTGGTCGGTATATATGGTAAATTTCTTTCCGTATAAATACGGTCTGAAATAACCAACCGTGAATATTATGGCCAACACTTCCCTTTCAGTTGTACTATAGACCTTTTCGGCTGAGTTAAGCTTGCGGCTCGCAAAGGCTATGGGTTTCGGGAATCCATTCCCATCGAGTTGAGCAATTACCCCTCCAATTGCTGAATTCGAAGCGTCTGTGAATATGACGAAATCTTGGGCCATATCCGGTAGAGTCAAGCAGGGTTTCTTCGTCAAGGCAGTCTTTAGGTCTTCGAACTCCCTTTGGGCATCCTTTGTCCATTGAAAGTGTTTAGTTTCCTTCGTTAAGTTTGTTAAATTAATCGACCTTCTACTAAAATCTGGGATAAATTTTCGATAATAATTTACGCATCCCAAGAATGACCTCACGTGCTTCCGGCATGTGGGAATTTTGAAATTCTCTACTATTTCCACATTTTTTTGGTCGGGGAATATCTTGCCTTGGGAAATTACGTAGCCTAAGTAGGTGATGGATTCTTTTAAAAAATTGCATTTAGAGGGTTTTAATTTTAAATTGTGTAGTAGGAGCCTATTGAATACTAATTTTAATTTTTCTAGATGAGAGTCAATTGTATCGGATGCTATTACAATATCATCCACATAAACAAATATTTGAGAAGGTTTCAACCCGGATAACACTATTTCCATCAGCCTTTGGAATGAATTTGCACTGGTCTTTAGTCCAAAAGGTGTTCTCTTAAATTGGTATAAGCCTTGATTAGTTGATATTGCAGTTTTATGCCGGTCTTCTGGGTCAAGCATTTGCTGAAAAAATCCGCTTGTTAAATCCAAAGTCGAAAAAATTTTACTTCCCTGTAGATTGTCCACTGCTTCATTTATTAAAGGCAAAGGATAGCAATCTGCAATGACCTTCTTGTTTAATTCTCTAAAGTCTGCGACGAAGCGGAAATCCCCATTAGGTTTCTTGACTAGTAGAACCGGGGCTGCATAGGGAGAGGTAGATGGTTCTAATATATCAGCTTCCAGTAATACCGCAATTTGATTGTCCATTTCCTCTCTAAGGTTATAAGGAACCCGGTATTGTTTCCTTTTTACTGGAATTTGATCGCATAAATTTATCTTGTGAAGGAGGGTGTCGCATCCGGGTAGCTCTTGTACTGTCCCCGCAAAAGCTTCTTTATACTCTTCCAATATCATTTCTAATTTCTTCTTCGTGGTTTCATCCAGATGGTCAAGCTTGAATTTTCTGCTCCATTCTAGATCTGCCTCTTCACAAGTGCCAAATTCCGGGTCTTGAGCGAAGTAATTTATACTTGCCTGCGGTAAGTCTTTAGAAGAGAGGATGGGGTGACATTTTATTAGTTTCGTTGATTTGTTTATATGGATCTTGGCATCGGTAGTATTTATTACCAATACCGGGATTGGTTTATTTTCATTCTGGTAAACCGCTCTTGCAACCATAAAATTTTTTTCCCCCACCTGCCACAGAGGTTCAGCTAGTAATATTTTCGCGTTTATCTCCTTTTTTAGTTTAGCTTCGATTATAGCCTGTGATCCCGGTGGAACTGTGGTCTTCTGTACCGCATACGCGTAACACATGTCTTCCCCTTTACTTTGTTCTTCATTAGACGTCCCTGAACTCTGTCCGTCCCCAAACTGGACAACCAAGTCCTCCATCCCCATGCAGTTATTTTCAAAATCCAAGCTACACTTGTATTGCCTCAGGAAAGGTGCCCCTAATATTAGGGAAAATTCCCTTGAAATTACATTCGTCATTATAAAAAATTCCACCTTGAAAGTATTTTCCTCGATCTGCAGAGACAACTCTGTAGAGTTCTTTATTCTTGATTCCTGACTCGCAATAGTTTTTACAACTACCGAACAAGCGGTGAGTTCCAAATTCATATTTTCTATTACCTCCTTCCCAATTAGATTTAAACCAGCCCCCGAGTCAAGGAGAGCCCTATAAATGTTATTGTTAATTTTCACATTTATTATAGGGAGGTTTGGGTTATTGAAGCATGATAATATATACACTTGATGAGGGGACTCTTCCAACTGCTGTGTCGGCTGCTGGCCCATCATTAGTTTAAAAAGGGGTTATTTCGAGGCCCACGATAGTCCACATCTCGTTCATTCCGAGGAGCGCGATAGACTTGACGAGGAGGGAGATAAGGCTGACGGGGAGGACGAAAATTCCCCCGTCGTTCAGCTTGAGGGCAGTCACGCCTGATATGGCCTTCCTCTCCGCACAGAAAACAACCACCATATCTCGTGGGTGGGGGATAATTGTTGTTTCTTATTGTGATCTCCTCGATTTTTTTTGTCAACAGCTGTACCTGCTGTCTCAAAGCCTCTATTTCTTCATTCGGTGCTTGGGGCTTCGCTGTATAAACGGGGACTTCTTCAGATGGTGGTGTGGGATTCCCCCTACATGATATCCACGCCCTCTCCTCTCGAAGCGCTACCGCCTTTATTTCTTCTATAGTTTGGGGGTTAGCGGTCATGACCCCTCTCCTGACCTCAGGGCACAAATTTGTCCTCAGCATTCCCTTTAGCATTTGCCTCCTGTACTTATCTTCAGTTGCCTCATCTTCTAGGCCCGGACAAAATGCTTTATATGATAAAGCCTGAGCTTTAGCCACAAACACCGACACCGGCATGGTGGTTGGCTGCATGAATGAAAAAAATTCATGTACAGCCAAGGATGTGTCTTTTTCCTGCCCATACCTCTCAACGAGTATTTCTTTTAAAGACGCATAATCTTTAATAGCCCGATGTTGTTCCCTACATATGTCCTTCGCTTCCCCTGACAATTGCAGCTTAACAGCCACATAAAGGTCTTTTTTCGACCAACCAAAATGGCGTGCAAGCTCTTCGCATTCAGAAAAGAATTCGTCTATGCTTCCTGAGTAATCGCTCGAGGAATATCTAGGGAGCAAACGAACCTTATCGGCTGTGAGACCATCAGCCACAAAATTCCCCACTACCGCCGTGGCGTTTGGCAAACCCTCATCACCATTCTCCGTATCACTCATGGTCACAATTTATCAAATTTTCTGTTATTTACTATTTTCCAAAAACAGATATAGCACAATATGCAGAAATGACCACACTCTCAATAGTCCAATTAAACCAGAATCAGTGGAAGAGTACGGCACCAATTTGTTATGATTTAATTTGAATTTGGAGGAGGCCGATTGAACGTTAATGGTAAGTATCAAAACGTTGGTGCACAACCCAATATATATAGGTTCCCACTGACTCTGATAAAATAATTGGACCAAGACACAAGTTCAATGACTACAAAGAGTTTAGGTTTTTTTGAAGGCTAACGTTTAATTATATAATCATTCTAATGATACAGCCTAACATACAACAAATATTTCTTAAACCCAACTCTATATTGACAATCACAGCAATGGATAGAAATCAAAATTAAACCCTCCCCTTAAGACACAGACCAGAAATCACTCAATATCAAAGAAACACACAACACAAAATATTAAGCAAGAATACATTTAAATAAGGAAAACCGAGAGTGTGGCCAAAAAGGGAAAGAGAAAAATGGCTTATCTTTATCAGAAGGGATGAGAGAATCAGTTCATCCAAAGCCGGGGCGTCTCCTCTGGGCAAGCACAGTAAGTGGATGTTGTCAGAATCGGAAACGGCGTCGGGAGAGGCAGGGGCGCCGCGGTCAAGAAAATCAGGTGAACGCCGGGGCGTCTTAGGGCTCCACCGCTCGGGAACCACACGGGAGATGGCAGGGGAATCACGCTCAACGAAGCTGGGGCGTCTCGTTCAGGGCTCCTCTTCAGAACCAGCGTGAAGGTGTCCGGCAGGGGCTCCACGGTCAAGAAAACCAGGTGAATGCCGGGGCGTCTTAGGGCTCCACCGCTCGGGAACTACACGGGAGATGGCCGGGGAATCACGCTCAACGAAGCTGGGGCGTCTCATTCAGGGCTCCTCTTCAGAACCAGCGTGAAGGTGACCGGTGTCGCACTCGGGAGGACAATGGGATGTCAGGGCGTCACAGGGCGTCTCGCTCAGGGTTCCGCTTCAGAATCAACCCGGACGGGAGGTGGTCAGGGATTCACGTTTGAGGTCGATGCAGGGGCGTATCGCACAGGACTCCACTTCAATATCAGCGTACAGGTGACTGGCGTCGCGCACGAGAAACTCACGGGTGCGGATCCTCGCCTC
The DNA here is from genome assembly GCA_963680715.1 of Tetragnatha montana. Lineage (NCBI taxonomy): Eukaryota > Metazoa > Arthropoda > Arachnida > Araneae > Tetragnathidae > Tetragnatha > Tetragnatha montana. Next base: position 5,497,387 of record OY796678.1, on the reverse strand, counting down.
TCTGAAATCTGCCAACCAACCCTCCTTCGGACTCGGGCTCCGTTCCTTATATCACCTTCTCTTCCACCCCTTCACTTCACTCCGAAGCATCTCCGTTAATTTTTTCGAGAAAACCCCTCTTAATTTTCTTATTGGTTTCTCATCTTTTGGGGGTGGATCCTCCTCTCTTCGTTGTCTTAAGTGGCAACGATCCCCCGACACATTAGCAGGTCGTACACCCCAGGTACCTCTACGATCTGTCACGATTGGTTCAATCTCCCCCTTTCTCGACCTCTTGACCCGGCCAGCGCGGGAGAGTTACGGTTCCCACGGAATCCGAATATCCGAAAATTCCGCGCCACACTCTCTTGGTTATACATCTTTACCGTAATTACATAAAAAACACAATTAATACACTGTTTGTACAACAGAGGTTGGTGGTTTGGCCGTAAAACGGCCGAACCGTCTACATAGGTTTAAAAGCTCTCGGTACGTACGCGTACCCCCGGTTGAGAAACACTCCTTTAGAGGGGTTTTAGGACATTTCTTTTAGTAGGGGAGCCCATGATGCTAAATGTGGATTTACTCGAGCGCGTCAGATAATCATAGGGGAGATATCTCGCATACTTTTGAGTAACTCCCCCAAATATAAGCTCTCTATGTTGGTAGGTTTGTTTAGAACAGCCCGTCAAAATTTGAAAGAAAACTAGTTACATGGGCATACTCGAGCGCGTCAGATTGGCTACCAAGACAGTTTACAACTAGTTGAGCCTAGTTTCCTGGCTATGAACATTTTGTTTCGTACATTTTTCTCAAAAAGAGCGATAGCGTCTTACCGGTCTTGGCTTTACTTTGCAACTTTGTAACCCTCCCGCTCCCTTACCCACCGCTCAAATCGGCAGATTTTAGAAAATGTACACTTTTTAGCTGGTAACTAACCTACCTTATCATTATCTGACGCGCTCGAGTATGTCCATTTAACTAATTTTTTTTACAAATCTGACGGGCTGTTCTAGAAGACAAACCCACCAACAAAGAGAGCTTATATTTGGTGGAGTTACTCAAAAGCATGCAAGGTATCCCCCTTATGATTATCTGACGCGCTCGAGTTACTATACCCAAAAACACTCTGGGCTCCCCTACTATTAGTATACATATTAATATCGTAAAAGCTGCAAGAGGCGATTGCAGCTAGGATGAGTAACGATATTCGCTCCTATCGACCTTCGCACGAAGTCTCGCTATCATCCGATATGTGACGTCAGGATGGAATTCGCCCCTTCCTCGCGCTCGCTTTGAAAGATAGTGATGGGGGTGGATTCTTCTTTACAGTTGTTTCTCCGGACTCGGCCACTGCGCTTCGCTCGCATTCTAATAAAAGAACCACTTCGGTATGGAGGGGGAAGAAGGTGACTACATTGTCGAATGGAGAATCGAGAACTTTAGCCACTGGTGTGCGGAAGTGCACGGCGAGTGCCTCAAGAGTGCCGAGTTCTATTACGGATTCGGAAACATGGAACTGTACCCGAAAGGTGTCGGCGGTCGAGACGAACGTCTAGTGGTGCGCTTGTGTGATGTCGATTTGGAACTCTCTGGGGACCTCTCTTTCTACTCTTCTGACGGATCGCTGCTCTGCAAGCAACCGGTGGATAATACAGAAGAGGACGAAGAAGTTCTAGAATTTCCCCTCGGACCCAGATTCGAAGACGTGCTCTCTCGAATCCGGGAGACTAGCGGGGACTTCGTCACTCTGAGATGGCGGATTGAGAATTGGAGTCATTCCGAACAACGATACACACGCACGACGATAAATGTTTTTAAGATATCGTTGAAAATAAATCCGAGTTGGATCGAGAAGATGAAATCGGACGAAACGAGAGACGTTTTCTACATTCAACTGCCCCCCAATTACGAACATGCTAAAATGTATTTAAAAATCAACTGTTCTGATGAGAAAAACGCGGTTCATTTTGAGATCGTGCCATCAACTAATAACAAATACGCTTTCGCTGTTGTGATGTGTATGCGTTTGACGGGAAGCGACGGCAACGTTGACAGCTGCGTGAAGAGAGAACACGTCTTTCGCGACAACGAACCTTGGTCATTCCCCGATTCGCTGGAGAAGGAAGGATTAGTTGGGAAAGGAATTACCCTGATTTTGTGTTTGAAGACCACTTTTTCGATTCAGAGTCCCTTTTACGTAAATTGCAATCCCAGAAATGTCAGCATTGAGTCAAACAACACTATCTGCCAGTGTTATTTCTAGGATTTTTTTGGAGGAGTAAAAATACTCCTTGACTTTTTTTAGGAGGAGTGAAATTCAATTATGAGGAGTGAAATACGGAAATAGCATAAACTACATATACATTAGACAAATTTTCTATTAAAAACGCTTACTTTTTGATGAATTTCGGTTTTAACAATTATAGCATACGTTAAGTATTAATAGAAAGTATTAAACATTATAAATGAAACAATTTATTTTACATTAAGGGGTAAGGATGACGTCACGAACCCTTCTTTCTTTCTTCGGAAGTTCTCTTGTTCGGATTTGTTGATTTTGGTGGGGCACGGTGCATTTTTTAAGCTAAACCTTTGGTAAAATTTAAGGAGTGAAAATACTCCTACCTAATTTATGAAGGAGTATTTCCGATTTTCAAGGAGTGAAATACTCCCTCTGAGGAGTTAAAAATATCTCTGCTCTCTGCTCTTCTGAACCGTCCGCTATGGATTTGCTTTCAAAAGACTTGACGTGCCTCTATCAGGACCGGGACTTTTCCGACATCACCCTCAAGTGTGACAATGTCTCGTTCCCGGTCCACAAGAACATCCTGAGTGCCCGGTCCCCGGTCTTCAGGGCTGCTCTCCACAGACATGGCAGAGGCAGCATCCGGCTCCATGGACATAGGGGACTTAGACCCCTCTACCCTAGGCCTCTTCTTGACCTACCTCTACACCGGTATTGTGGAGGACTTGGAGTGTGACAGAGCCCTCAAGCTCTACTACGCGGCCGACAAGTACCAGGTCCCCTCACTCAAGATTGAATGTTCCAAATTCTTGTTTAACAACGTCTCCGTTTCGAATGTGTGCGACATTCTGTCCCTCGCGGACAGACACCGGGACAATTGTCTCACATCTGCTGCCCACAGCTTCGTTTTGAGACATTATAATGAAGTGATGAAATCGAAGGAGTGGGAGATTTTCATGTGCAGTGAACCTTTGCTGGCAGCGAAAACTTTGACTCATTTTGCTGAGAAAGATAGTGTTACAAAGCACGATAACCAAATGAGTTTTTTTTATAGGTGAAGTGTTTCAAATATTTACTGTTTTGTTTTGTATATAGTGATTTTTTTTTCTTATGTATATGATCGGTATCACAGTAGAATTCAAAATTACTCAATCGTTTTCAATAATTCTCAGAAATATATAAAATCAATTATTCTTATGTATATCTTTTAATAGAGTGTTTTCAGGTGACGTCACAACCGGTTATTTTCTTTTAACTGTGTACCTTCTGTAGGGCTTTTAACTGTTGCTAAGGCCGTTTTTTGACTGTTCCCAAGGCGGTTTTTAGGTATGGGATCACGTGATTGCAAATGCTCCAATAGAAGAATTGCACGGCTAGTCATTTTCTGTAACTGTTAACCTCTGTAGGGCAAAAAACTGTAACATCTTCTGTTGCTAAGGCCGTTGTTAGGTCCGAGTCATGTGATTGAAAATGCTCTATATGTTTTCAAATGTTTGCTTTTTAAATAATGAAGCAGATTCAAAATCTTACTAATCTTATTGAAAGTTTTTTTTTTATTAATTTTGTATAGATATGTGTTACGGTCAAAGGGATAAATACTTTTTGATAAATGTAATTGAATTTATCTCATTACCCGCCTCACTTTGGGCATTATTAATAATTCTCGGTTTATCATTTCTCCCTAGATACAGCTGTGCAAGTGAGGTAACGGTATGCATATTTGCAAAGGTTCAAGACTGGGGTACCATTGGTGCATTGTCATTACATTTTAAATGGTTTAAACAATTAAATTTTATAACAATTTAATTTTTCCAATGGTTCCCCGGTCTTGAGCCTTCGTTAATGGCACAGTAAAGCGATTAAGCAGGCTCTAATGCAAACGACAGCAGCGCCCTCAGTGGCGAAATTTGGAAGGTAGCCATTGCAAGTCGAAAACGAAAAGAGATGGAGCAATATCATAAAAAACGCGTTAAAATGTGGCTATAGATTACTTCGTGTTCAAATTGATAAAATGAAGTTGTCATTTTATCTATCTGTATTTTTATAAACTGCTAGGGAAGATAACTCAAAATAATTTTTTCAGTAGTTTTTTTTTCACTGCCTTTACAAGTATCAAATTTTTAATTATTTATTCTAAAATAGCTCAAGATCCCCTTTTAGTACCACTTGGGGTATGGGGGTCCTCCCCACCAAAAAAAAATTAAATTTAACCTGTAAAAGTAGGGTTTTAACTCAATTTGAGTACATTTTTTTTGTGTGTAAGGGAGGGTCACTGTCCAAAGTGCCCCCCAGGGCCGTAACCAGACTTTTGTTTCGGGGGGGGGGGGGGTTGACTGAAATATTTTCTGAGGTACCTCCTTACGGGTACTTTCATATATTAAATTTTAGTTGACAACACTGGATTGAAATTTTGATGCACTAAATTTCAAAATTGGATAAACAATATGAATTCGAAGTAAAAGGGGGGGTCTGGGGGTCCTCCCCCAGAAAACTTTTGGAAATTTGCTCCTAAAAAGAGTTTTAGCTCATTTCTGAGACCCTTTAGATTACACCCATAGAGCATCACTCATTGTAAGCGGCCGAATTTTCAAGGTAAAAAGAAGGTATATTGTAATAAATGGCGAAATGTTAAGGGGGTTTTTAGGTTCCTACTCCAGAAAATTTTTTGAATTTTTCCCCTAAAAGTGGCATTTTAACTCATTTTGAGATTACATTAAAGAGGACCACTCCTTGTAAATCACACAAGTTTGAAGGAAAAACCGTATTAATAGATTTCAAAATTTCGAGGGGGATTGGGGGTCCTCCCCCAGAAAAATTTTGGAAATTTTACCCTTAAAAGTAGGGTTTTGACTCATTTTGATACCCTTTGGGTTATACCCGAAGAGAATATCGCTCCTTGTGAGACATAATTTTCAAGAATATAGCTTCTAAAGAACCGTGTAGAATATTGTGTGGGTTTTTTATTTTTTTTTGCATTTTTTAAAATTATTTTTGTATAAGTTTCATTGATTTAAAACGTATATTGCGGATGGATGAAACCTATTATATAAATTTCCAATCAAATTTTTATTTAAATACTTAAAATTTAAATAAAATTGGATTAATATTTGGAAATCAGTTATAGTAAGGATCATTAAAAATATTCATAATAAACTAAATGGTCTATCCCGGATTCATTATAGTTAAGTTCAACAGTACATTACTGTTTGTCTATCACAAGATGTGCTCTCGTTTACATTTCTTACATCCATTCGTTTAGTATCGTTTCTATAGCAACCGCCACAACCAGGCAACTAGTCCAGAGCTCATCTTGTGTTACAGACAGTAACTGTACACAGCATTTTACTGTAACACCGTATTCCACCATCAATACCAACTTTCTAGATATACACATTTCGTTTCATCATTTCGGTAAAAAAAATAAAAGAAGGGAACACATTTCTTATTTCTCGTCCTCGATCGCCGGAAATATTCGAAACTGGAAACTTCCCGATAGAGAAATGGGGGTGGACGATAGAAGAGACTCATTCCATTTGGAATGAAAAATCGTTGGCACCGCGAGCAGTTTTTGTGAAAAATTACGGACTTTATGTTCTGCTGGAAGGGTCTATTATTCATCATCGGTTCGGCCCTCTTTTTTCCTCCAATGACGGATGGCAATGGAGATATGTTTACTTTGAAGGTGGTCAGTTCTGTACGTGAGGGAACGTTTAGTGTATGAATGGTTGGGTAGAGTAAAATAAATTATAAAGGGCAATGCATCGTCAACATGACTATAACGTTTCAAAATGTAGTGGGAACATAAAATTTAAATTTTACAAGAAATATTCAACGTAGCAAAGAATTTATTGAAAGCGGAGCATATATACCTCTTGAATAAGTATCAATAGTACAGTTTCCCAGAAGAGAATTAAATTTTTTCGATACCAGCAGAGACCAAGAGTAAGTGATAGTGTCAAACAATCCTGTTTCGATACCTTGATGCTATAAAAAATTTTGAAATGGTATCGATACTCTTTTTTCCGATACCGCGCCACATAGCATTCCAATACCACTTTTTATACTCTCAGTACTAAAAGAGTATCGAAATATTTTCAATAGCCTTTCGATACCTTCTTGTAAAAGGTACCTCTTGAATCAGTACCGATATTCCAGTTGCAATTTTACCAGGAGAGAATTACATATTTTCGATATCAGAAGAGACCAAGAGTAAGTGATAGTGTCAAACAATTCTGTTTCGATACCTTTCTTACGTAGTAGTGTAAAGAAGAAAAAGTGTAATTAAAGGTATTTTTTCATTGTATAACCACCAATTTTTACTGTAAATTCAGAATCGTATTTAGAATAAGGGACAAGCATCGAAAAAAATATAAGTATCTTCACAAAAAATATTGTGCAGTTTTATAAAATTCATGGAATTATTACCTTTTTCCAAACATATGAAATTTCTGCTGAAAACAATATAAAAAAACCCACTTAAAATGTAGTTAATGAAATGTAGTGTGAATATAAAAATTTTAACTGAACAAGAAATTTAAAACGTAACAAAGAATTTATTGACAGAGGAGCATATTACGCCTGCCTCGCTGGGAGAGTTCGAAAGGGGGTCTGGTGATAATAGAGGGAAAGAGGTGCGCGCGTCACGTCACTGAACCGAAACCTAAACTATGGCTGGTTGCGATTGGTCCAGAAAGCACGGCAGGCGGGAAGCGTGGATGATCTGGAAATACTTCAGGCACTCGGCCCCTTCTCCAAAATATCTCTGTGAGAGGATTAATGTGGAAATTTTAGGTAGACAATAAAAATAGTATTATAGAGCATTTTCAATCACATGACTCAGACCTAACGACGGCCTTGGCAACAGAAAATGTTACAGTTTTTTGCCCTACAGAGGTTAACAGTTACAGAAAATGACTGGCCGTGGAATTCCTCTATTGGAGCATTTGCAATCACGTGACCTCATACCTAAAAACCACCTTAGCAACAGATAAACAACTGCCTTAGCAACAGTTAAAAGCCCTACAGTAGGTACACAGTTAAAAGAAAATAACCGGCTGTGACGTCACCTGAAAACACTCTATTGATATACGAGGTGGTCATAAAATAACGAACCTACATTAAAAACCTCTACAGACGAAACTATTGGTCAAAAATATCTGAAATTTTAAAGAGGAGGAAATTTTTGAAAGGATGATAATTTTTTTAAAACAAAAGAAAGTAAATTCCCCCCTTTATTGATGTTTTAAAATGTATTTTCTATTGTAAATATAATTGCAGTAGAACTCCAGTCATCCGAATCAATTGGGACTTAACTCCATACGTATGATCAAAAATTTGAATAATTGGAATTTTTTTCCGAAAAGGGTCCATTTTAATTAATTACTGCATGTATGTTGAAAAACCATTTTGTGCTCGGAATGAACTTCTGAAATTTTTAAAATAGTTTTCTCTGTTATTTCGGACAAGGAAACGTTCTCTGGGGGTGAACTCACAGAATTGGACGAAAATTTTACAGGGGTTAGTATATGACTCAAAACACCTTCTGTAAAAAAATTAGCTGCTAAATTACAGTAGAAAAGCTGTAAAAAATTATCATATTTAACGCCAAATGTAACCCTACTAGGCGAGGATGCTTCCTTTGGCTCTGTGCCAAATGCTAGAATAAACTGGCCGCGTTTTCTCTGAAGTAGTTTAAATGAGCGAATAAAAAAAAAGGTTCATCAAATGCAAAAAAGGATTAAAAATGAATTAAAGGAGGAAAATTAAAAAAAAGGAAAGGAAATTAATTAAAAAAACTGTTGTTTTAATTGATATTCTGAAGTACTTTTAACAAAATATCTCAATTTCACATTAAATACAAATTTAATCATTCCATCTGATAGAAAATTCGCCAAGTCGCCAAGTGGTGTTAACTGAATGTGGTTGGCATCTCAGAACCCAATTTTCAAAGTTAATTTACTCCTTTCCTAATGAAATTTAGCAGCTAATTTTTTCACAGTAAGTTTTTTTAGCCATCTTCTTATGCCTGTAAAATTTTCATCCAATTCTGTGTGTTGACCCTGAGAACGTTTCCTTGTGAGCAATAAGAGTTTGAAGCGGATGAATTAACATTACACTCTGGCGATCCATGTAAATAGTAACTAAAATCGCTGCGAATCGTTCATTGTCCAGTCTCTCTGTACATATAGTAGCTTCTCTATACCATACTAAATGAATTGTCAGTTTCAAAAAGGGAACAAGTCCAAAAACCAAGCAGTGTAGTGTTGTTTTTTATTTCATTTTTCTTAAAATTTTAAACCCATATTTTACTATTTTAACTTATTCATGTCTTATTTTAAAGTTTTTAACTTGTCAATCAACGTGTTTTTGTATCCTAAGTTGTGTTAATTGTTGATCAAAGATAAGGGCCCTACGGGCCTAGGTGCTTTGTTTTCAATAAAAAATAAAAAAAAAAAACCAAGCTTTGAGAAAATCGAATACATAAACTGTGTAAGCAATGGTATTTTCGTTGTATAACCACCAAATGTTTACTGTAAATTCAAGATCATATTTAAAACAAAAGACAATCATCGAAAAAAATATAAGTATTTAATAAATAAATAAAGTTGATGGGACTTACTTCCTTTTTTCAAATACGTGACATTTCTGCTGAAAAAAATCCTAAAAAAAACCACTTAAAATTATAATTAAATTATATTTCAGCTTAGTTCCCTTTATTTAAAATTGAAAGACTAAGACAACTAAAAATCAAAATTTTAATGAAACTGGGTCAGTAAGGCAGTTTAAGGAATATCAATAGAGTCCAATATTGACTGGGTGAAAAGGTAAAAGCACTTTTAAATTGAAAAAAATTACTTTAGCTTAGTTAACAGCATAAATAATGTCAGTTTAAAGCTTTAAAATAGTACAAGTATTATCATGGAGAATTCTTCTTGAAGTACACAGTGTTAAATAAAAAAAAGATTTAAAAATAATGAATTATAACTTTTATAAAGCTATTTGAATAAAACTAGCCCCGGTCTACCCTAGCTATTAATTTTACAGCGATACCGATCATATATAGGAAAAAAATTACTACATAAGGAAAAAAACTGCAAATCTTTGAAACACTTCACCTTTAAAGAAAAACTCATTTGGGATCGTGCGTTCTAACACTATCTTTCTCCGCAAAATGAGTCACAGTTTTCACGGCCAGCAAAGGTTCACTATATACACATGAAAATTTTCCACTCTTTCGATTTCAAGACCTCGTTGTAATTATTTAGAATAAAGCCGTGGGCAGCTGAAATCAACTTCTCGTCTTGGTGTCTGTCCGCGAGGGACAGAATGTCGCACACATTCGAAATGGAGACGTTGGAACACAAGAAGTTGGAGCATTCCCTCTTGAGGGAAGGAACCTGGTACTTGTCGGCCGCGTAATAGAGCTTGAGGGCTCTGTCACATTCCAAGTCCTCCACGGCCCCCCCGGTGTACAGATAGGTCAAGAAGAGGCAGAGCGTAGAGGGGTCCAGGTCCCCAATGTCCACTACACCGGACGTTGACTCCTGCATGTCACTCAAGAGCATGGTCTTGAATACGGGGGACCGGGCACTCAGAATGTTCTTGTGGACAGGGATCGAGACATTGTCACACTTGAGGGTGATGTCGGAAAAGTCCTGGTCCTGGTAGAGACACATGAAATCTCTTGTGAGCTCTGTCACTGAATCGTCTGGTATGTCAGAAGTGACGGAAGTTTGGCTTCCGGAATCTTTAGTGACCACCACCACAGAATCCTTTTTAGAAGTGACAGGATCCGTGGATGGTTCTTTCTCTGAAAAGAAGAGGGTGTTGATTGGCTCAATGCTGACACTACTGTAATCACAATTAATGTAAAAGGGACTCTTAATGGAGTTTTTGGTCTTCAAACACAAAAACAAGGAAATGCCCTTCCCGACTAATTCTTTCTTCTCAAATGAATCGAGGAATGTCCAAGGACTGTCGTCGTAGAAGACGTGTTCTTCTTTCACACTGCTGTTATCGCTTCCCGTTAAACGCATACATATATCAACAGCGAAAGCAGTTTCGTTCTTTGTTGGTGGCGTAATCATGAAATGAGCTTTATTGTTCTTAGAAGAGGTTGTTAACCACATTCCTTCAAGGTTTTCATTTGGGGACAGATTAATGTATAACAAGTCTTTTGTTTCATTCGATTTCATCTTTTCGATCCACCTTGGATTTATTTTCAATGATAGTTTAAAACCATTTATGCTTGTACATATGCGTTGTTCATACTGACTCAAACTGTTTATTCGACATCTCAGAGTGAGGAAGTCCCCGCCCTCCCGGATTCGGGACAGCACGTCTTCGAACTTGGGTCCGGGAGGAAGTTCTAGATCTTTTTTCCTTTCTGCATTCTCCGGTTGAGAGCAGAGCAGGTCTCCGTTCGAACAGTAGAAAGAGAGATCACCAGAAAAGGCATATAGGACACCACAGAAGCGCACCACGAGATGATCGCCTTTCCCACTGGTACCCCTCGGGTACAGTTCCATGTTGTCACAATAACAATAATAATAGAAACGGGGACTCTGGATGAACCTTCCTTGCACTTCCTCACACCAGTGGCTAAAGTTCTCGATTCTCCATTCAACAGTATAGTCTTCATTTAACTCCATATCGAACAGTTTTTTTTTTTTTTACAATGCAAGTGAAACGCAGCTGTCGAGTCCGAACAAACAACTGTAGAGAAGTATCCACCCCCGTCGGTATCTTTCAAAGCTAGCGCAAGGAAGTTTCAAATTCCATCCTGACGTCACATATCGGATGATAGCGAAACTCGTGCGAAAGTATTGTTCGCCTCTTTTTTTTTTACTATTATCGCATATAAAAGATAAGCATTGAAACCACACTAAAAACAGTGGTTTAAAAAGAACAATAGGGGAGATTACCTGCCTTTTTGATAATTTTTACGTAATATGAGTAATCAGAAATTGTTGTTTGGTAACGGGAGTTCGCCTTCCTGAACTCTCCGTCCTCTCAACCTCGGGTTCTTGAGGTTATTTCCTAAATATTAACTACAGACCAGTAAAAAAGACTGACAACCTTTATTGATAAAAATTTCGACTCTCTCTTCCTAAAACATTTTAAAACTAACTGGAAAACATGTGAGCAAGAGACAATAAAATACGTAGCTCGCTCTAGAGCATTTTCAATCACATGACTCGGACCTAACAACGGCCTTAGCCACAGAAGATGTTGGTTTTTTGCCCTACAGAGGTTAACAGTTACAGAAAATGACTAGCCGTGGAATTCTTCTACTGGAGCATTTGCAATCACGTGATCCCATACCTAAAAACCGCCTTAGCAACAGATAAACAACGGCCTTAGCAACAGTTAAAAGCCCTACAGAAGGTATACAGTTAAAAGAAAATAACCGGTTGTGACGTCACCTGAAAACACTCTCTTGGAAATAAGTACTAGTACATGCTGGTTACAGTTTTAAAAAAATGTTTTTAAACAATCTAATTGTCTAATTTGTTTTCAAGGGGAGGAAATTAGAAAAACTTGCTTATAATTTATATCTACTGTAAAACTGAGTAGAAATTTTGCGCGTTTAACAAATGCAATCGTATTGCATTTGTTAAAATTATTTTTGTATAAGTTTCATTGATTGAAAACATATATTGCGGATGGATGAAACCTATTATATAAATTTCCAATCAAATTTTCTATTTTTATTTAAAAACTTAATACTTAAATTAAATTCGATCAATATTTGGAACATATTGTTAAGATAATTAAAAAGGTTCATTATAAGCTAAATTATTTATCCCGGATTCATTATAGTTAAGTTCAACAGTACATTACTGTCTGTCTATCACAAGATGTGCTCTCGTTTACATTTCTCACATCCATTCGTTTAGTATTGTTTCTATAGCAACCGTCACAACCAGGAAACTAGTACAGAGCTCATCTTGTGATAGACAGACAGTAACTCTACACACCATTTCCTGTAGCACTGTATTCCACCATCAATACCAACTTTCTAGAAATACACATTTCGTTTCATCATTTCGTAAAAGAAAGGAACACATTTCTTATTTCTCGTCCTCGATCGTCGGGAATATTTGAAACTGGAAACTTCCCGATAGAGAAATGGGGGAGGAAGGTAGAAGAGACTCATTCCATTTGGAATGAAAAATCGTCGGCACCGCGAGCAGTTTTTGTGAAGAATTACGGACTTTATGTTCTGCTGGAAGGGTCTATTATTCATCATCGGTTCGGCCCTCTTTTTTCCTCCAATGACGGATGGCAACGGAGAGATATTTACTTTGAAGGAGGTCAGTTCTGTACGTGAGGGAACGTTTAGTGTATGAATGGTCAGAGTAAAGGAAATTAAAGACCAATGTATCGTCAACATGACATACCTCGATTCTTTTGATGATATTTATTTAGAATTTATTTATTTGGATATGGACAAGTATAAAAAAAATACAAAGGTAGAAACAGAAAAACAGTACAAATCGTTCATAAACACAAAAATAAACACACTAAATCAACAATCATTAATTTAGCTATGTAGTACCAAAAGAGCCAGGGTCTCGCCCTAGGTACCCAGAAAGCAATTCCGGATGGAAGCAATTCCGGATTTAAATTCATGAATATTGTTGGTCAGTTTAAGTGTTTCGTTTGCTTTATTATGAAGGTATGGTCCTAAAAATGCATGGGATTTGCGAAAAATTTCCTTTTTAGATTTAGGGATATAATAATTACCTTTTGTATTTCTTAGTTCAAGATTTAAATTTTTAGCTTTATAAAAATGTAATGTCTAGTAGTAAAATCTTTATGTTGACCATTTTGCATCAATTTTTATTTAAAATAGATTTAAATAGATTAAAACAAATCGAGTAGTTCCTCAGGGATCCATTTTAGACCCTTTATTTTTCTTACATTTTATAAATAATTTTAGTCAACTAAAAATTTTTGAAAATATTTTAACCTATGCTGGCACGTTATCGCTTGCTTAGCAATTTCAAAAATATTACAGGCATACGCTAAAGCTTTGCGACCAAACGCGACGCCAAGAATGCACTAATTAGCATCTCAAACAAAAATTCGGCAGTTGAAACAATTTCCAGCAAGACCGCCATCACGTAACAGCAGCGTTTCTGGAAATTATCTTTTAGGCCACTCATGGGTTACCGATGCGTGCTCACTCTACCACTATCTTTCCCTACGGTCAGAAACAAAATGTTTTATCGGTTAGTTTCTCCAGGAGAGAAGAAAATCTAAATTTACAGGTTTTAAATCGAAATTTTTGCAGTAGTTATTTCAATAACTTCTATTAAATAAATTTAATTTAAGCGATTTCAAGTTTTTACAACTTTGAAAATTCGAATTCAAGTTTGAAAATGCGAATTAAGTTTTTCTTCTCTCCTGGAGAAACTAACCGATAAGACATTTTCGACTCCGGAATACAAATCACAAATAATTGCTTCTTTAATTCCATTTGGTAACTTTTAACAATTAAGCTAAAAAATACCTTGCTGTTATTACTTTAAATGCTTCTAAAGATTCATTAGAAGGAATTTTAACAATTTAATTTAATGAGAAGTTGAATTGTTGGGAGATTAAAGTGACGTCATTCGTCATAATTTCGACCTTCTCTGGCATTACGAGTCTAGGTGGCCGTGCTTGTAAACACGCTTACTTTGGTGTTGAAAATTGAAATTGGTGTTGAAGTTTTATTTGAAAATTGATTGGGATCCGTCATAATTTCGACCTTCTCTTGCATTACGAGTGTAGGTCCCCATGCTTGTACACGTTTATTACAATGCTGTCTGAAAAATTGATTGGGACCCATGATATAAGGTAAAATACAAATACACAGCGTTTATTTTACCTTATATTTAAGTAAATTGTAATTGTAGTCAATTGAATGTAAAAAGATTGTTAATTTTGTGAATTTTTAATTTTTCGTTCTAACGATTATGGTTCTAAATTTGTTCTTCTGTTTCAGATGCCCTTTTGAAGCGTCTCGTTCAAGATCTGTGAATTTCAACCGTCTCCAAAGGTAGGATTTTGTAATTGAAATTTATTGAGTGGTATTTTAAAAGTTGTACTAAATATAGTACGGTGTCCCGGACGTTTCTCTGACAAATATTTCCCATGGTTTTCCATTTAATCTTCGCTTTTAGGGATTTGTGAATGTGAGGTTAACGAAATTTCCGTTTCGGCGAAACGTCCGTAGCACCAATAAATAGTGCGTACGCCGAAATGTTTTCGATTATTAATAGTATCTTCGAACTGCTTTTGTGGGTTTTCTCTGCTTATACTAGACTGCAACGTTTCTTGACCCTATGGCCTCAATACGCGGAAGGAAAAACTGCGGAAACAGAAAGCCTGTTGGGTTGTTAGGAGGTTGCGATTAAAAGACGTTATAGTTATATGCGTGGGTTTAACAGGATGATCATTGTTTTTAAATTGACGTTCTTAATTTTCACTCAAAATTCAGACACCGCGATGGGAACAACTTTGTTTTATTTCTCCAGGGTCAAGTAACGTTGCAGTCTATTTTAGCTTTCTCAAAGCTCCTGATAGTCTAGCTACACCAAATGGTAGATTTAGGGGTGCTATTTTACCGGGATAGGCCCGGAAATCTATTTTTGTAACGGCATGATTCGCAGAATTCGGTGTTTTATCGAAATATTTTTTACAAATTCTGAGCTAACCAAGAAAGCGCAAATTTAGGTCTACATCAACATCTGTTATGAGGAATCCGGTCTAACTATCGATTTTCACCGTCGAAGTAGCGGATCTACGAGTTGCGTTTAAGGCTCAATCAGTTCTTTTTGTGTTTCATTTGGAGGAATCATCCAATGTGAAAAATGCGAAAAGCGATTCACTCTTTCACTTTTCTATGGAAACTAGCGATTCACAGGAGTGAATCACTCAGGATGAACAGAGAAAGTGAATCGGTGTGAATGAACCTTTACGTACTACTGTAACTGTAGTACAGTCGACTTCGCTTAATCTGATCACTTTAGTCCAAGAGTAGAATGATAACAATATCCGATTGATAACAATAAGCGATTCGATACTGGATAGTTTCAAGCGTTGTAACTCGAGTGTTGCATTAAAATCACAACTATGAAGTCCGAATTGAAGTATTTAAAGGATTACCTAGTATGTATGTTGCAAATTACACATTTCTAAAGAAAAATATGAGAGTGGAACTGGAACATATGACACTAATAAATTAATGACTCATTTTGTATGATTAAGTATTTAAATTGGCCTTCAAATGGGGGAATAAAGGAGGATTTTGGGGGGATTTCACGAAATTTTGATAACATTGAGGGAAATGTTGATCACATAATATTTTACATCAAATAAAGTAGGAGTGATCTGGACGGGTCAATTTTGATTCAATTACCCGATTGATAACATTAACCGTGATCACATTAAGCGGAGTTCACTGTATAAACATTCCTGAACGTTTTGTCTCATAGGGCATGCCGTAAGTTTTGTGGGAAAAATTTCTTTAGAACAAGAAATTTTTTGAAACCTGTAAACATTCCGGAATTTGAGATTCCGGATAAAAGGTTCGTCAGTCTTACAGCTTTCCGGGATTTTCGGTTGAAGTCAGTAGCACCCCTGGGTACTTACGTATTATCCCGTCGACCGTGACGCTTTATCCGAAAACTTATCAAATCTGATTGACTTTACTATTATTGTGCCTCTGAATTAGACTGCCGCTGAACGGTCGACGGGATAATACGTAAGTACCCACCCCTGTATATTTTATTGCGCATTTTACCCTTACTCATTAACACTCACCTACTTTAGTACTTCAGGTGCCATAAAAATATGAATAACCCTCCTTAATTCAAATACACAATCATTCATTAAATTAATTGAAAAACTCATTTGATTCATTTTGTTTCAAATCATCCATAGCACTTACACTTCAAATTAATATCCCGATAAAATTCATTCGAAAACTCTGTCATCAATTATAAAAAAAAAAAGTTCGATTGAAACCACCCCTCTCATAATACCCTATTGAAAACCGACATTAGTGGCGAAACTTTCCCTGAATAATTCACCCATTCAATGTGATGTGGGAGCTCTTATGGTATCTGTGTATGAGTGCGCGGAACTTTCATTGGCCGGCTAATTGCCGTTTGAAATAACTGGATTAGTGGAGTGGAGATGGGTTGCAACTAGACGGCGCATCCGAGGAATCTACATTGAAGTGAGAGTGTCAATATCTCTTGATGTAGTTCAGATGCCTGTTTTTTTTTTCGCCAATTTTCTTTGCATTTCTAATTTTAAACCCCGTCTCGAAGATTCGCCGACTTGAGAGGACTAAAAAGTATCCTCCTAGCCACGGGCGTCGTTTACTGAGGGGAACGCGTCCCCCCCTAATATATAAGTCCTTTAATAGCGTCCCCCTCAATATGTAAGAACTTTAGACGATTTTTTTAACTTAAGAAGACCACAATATTTTCTCTCAAAAATTATAAACTTTTTTTCCAAGTTAAAAATTTGTTTTTGTGTCATGAACAATTTTATTTCAAAAACCCCAACTCTGAATTATTTTAATCAACACAAATGATGTATTTCAGAATTGATCATTCTGTATACAGTATAAAAAAATAATCGGAACTTTTCATTCTCGCCTTAGCCTTTTAATGCATTCTAAATGCAATTCTTTGAACTGGTGGTATGAAAGCAATGTAAATTTTACGTTTGTGTTTATTAATTATGTGTTCCTGGCACGGGCGTCGATCCCTCCAATTAGGAGAATAGTTTAAAAAAATAATTTTTAACTTTTGGAAGAGACCGAAAGTTTTCTGTAAGTGTTTCTCCAACCTTTTAATATTAAAGGATGGTGCCAGTTTACAATGGCACCTAACATAAGAGAGGGATGGGCTCCCCCCATGATTATTTAGAACGATTCCATTTAGACTAGGTTGAGGCCAGTGCTGAGAATGGGAGGACATCATCCCAACAAAATATTTGATTTCTAACAAAAAAAAAAGGGTCCCAAAAAAATTTCCAGCTACAGCACTGGTAAAAGCATAGAAAAATTGATTTTGAAATTGGCTAATCATATAACACTTAAAATGAATTCAACCAGAGATTTTTAGTGAACAATTCACAAAAACTTGGGAAGAAAGTTAATTAGTTGATTCGAAATCACGTTAAAATCTTGCCAAAACAAAATTTGTTTTTTTTTTTATTTAAAAGTGTTTTTATCTTTTTTTTTTATTCAGTCAATGTTGATCTCCATTGATATTCATTAAACTGCACTCAGTTTCATAATACTTATAATTTTTATTTCCTTTCAAGTCTTTTTATTTTCTAATTTTGTGCTGTGAACTAAGCAGAAATATAATTTAATTGGCAATTAGAGTGGATTTTAATATTTCGTTAAACTTTTAACACCTCGTTAAATTTTTAACATCATTTTTTTAAACTGTACATTATTTTTGAATATAGTACTTAAAGTTTTTGTGGATGATTGTTCTGTATTCTTAATTGGTTCCTGATTTTCCAAATAAAATTTGGTGATTATACAGCAAAAATTCCATTACTTATACAGTTTTTTTTCTCGATTTTCTAAAAACTTGGTTTTTGGACAATCCCTTTTCTAAACTGACGGTTCAGTTGTGAACCCCTGTAATTTTCTTTAACATTTCTTTCAAGCTTAGAAAGAAAGAAATTTTAAACATCTCTTTCTGTCACTATCGATACTGACACGCAGGGGTTGCATCTCATGCGTCCTCTATATAGTCCCCATCCTTATGAATTTCATCCCACTTCTAACGAACCAATTCATTAAGCATCGCAATTAGGAAGTTCTTTTCACAATTATGGCTAATTAAGGGGCTTATTATTTCGAACACAAACGTGAATCGCCACAGCTTGAAATTGGGGGAATATTAGTGGCCATTCAGATGCAATAATACTAGAATGAAGCTTCATTGTATGTTATAGATTGTATGGCGATGAATTGACGTGTGTAACCTATTTCAGAATTACCTGGTGTTTACAAATTTAGTGACAATTTCCGTAATTGAATCGTCAAAATTATTTTGGTTTTAAAGTACCTGTAAGCTGTGCTCTTCCGCTTGAGTGGTTACCGGGAAAAATACGTACTAAAAGCATAAGGTAGTATAAAAGCATTGGTTTAAAGTTTAAAAAATGGAAGAAATCCTGAAATTTTTTGCCTTTAATGTCTTATTGAAAAACAAATTGTTCAGTTCATGTGATGCAGTAAAAACATGCTATTTTTTCCAATACAATTCCGCATTTCCGTTTTACAAATTTGGTGACAACTTCCTTCATTGAATCGTCAAAATTATTTTGGTTTTTAAGTACCTGTAAGCTGTGCTCTTACATTTGAGTGGTTACAGGGGGAAAAATACGCACTAAAAGCAACTGTACAAAAGCCTAGGTTTAAAGAATGGAAGCAATCCCGGGCATTTTTTCTTCAATAATCCTTTTACAAACCGTTTGTTTAAAAGTTTATTTAATGTTGTCAAAATTATCCACCTGTAATGTAATTTTCACGGTGCCCAGACATAAATCGAAACATAGGAGAGCTTCTAAGAAAAAATATTGTTTCCACCCTCCAATAAAGGATCCAAGAGTTAAAATCCGCCCAGAATGAAGATTCAGGAGGTGTCACTTATAATCGCCTAAAAACATCCATAAATAAACATTTTAATCTTGCATGGAGTTCAGGAATATCATACCGTTACTACCACGCCAAAAACACGAATCTGCTATGTATAAGAATAGCAGATTCGTGTTTTTGGCGTGGTGGTAACGGTATTACATATCCTTAGCAAATAACAGAGATATTTTTTTTTTGCTAAATGACTCACATGAACATTTCTATATGTGTGAAACTCTGTTCCCCCTCCGGAGGGCCTCTGCAGCCCCCTTAAACTATTGTTAGGGTAATTTGATCCCGGACCACATACTTCCACTCTTAGAAGATCATATGGAATGAATTTTATTGATGAGGACCTAAGATTTGAGTCATTATTCCCAAAGATTAAAATTATCATTAATTTTTGGAAACTTTTTTCATTAGCTGGCAAGGGCGCGCATATATTTGAAGTCAGGAGGGGGCCAAGAAAAATTTTTGTAAGTTAGCCAGTCAAGCCCGCTTAAGTTTTCTTTTTTTTTTTTTTAAGGGGAGGGACAGTTCCTAATTATTTCTAAGGGAACCCTCACGTGTTACAGTACTGGATTTCAAGCAAAAAGAGGGTGTCTAAAGGTACTGAACTGATTTTGAGTATTTTGGGCTTCATCCAAATAGAATCGCTCCTACGCAAAATTGCAAGTAAGAAACTAGTATAGAAAAATGGTCAACATTATTAGAAACAATTTCAATTTTGCTTTTGAATTTGCTTACAATCATAATAAAAGGATTAATGCAGTTCAAAATTTAAAATTAAGAAAAACCTTTAATAAAACCTAGTTGATATGGTCAAATGAAGATTTCACATAATAAATTCCGCTGCAAGAGGGCACCGGGCCCCCCTTGCCCTTATGTATGAGCACTCATGCTGGGACAAATGATGCTCTGTTACAACAGAAACGAGCACCCCAAACCCATGCTGAGTACCCATGTCCCCCCTAGTAAACCCAATTACCCCACTCCAAGGATATCGAGAGCTGATTGTAAATATTCACCCGCCGTATAATGAAATAGTTTATTGAATTCACATACGACGAATGTATTCATTATCGAATGCACAGAATTCGATGTTCGATCCCCTGGAGGGGACATCGCTCCCCCTTAATCACTCGGAAGGGTGTTTGCTGCGAATGGTTTTTGGGCAAATATATTGTTCGAAGCCCAATCAGGTGGTTCAATAGCAGAAAGGTTTGATCTATAGGCAGCGGTTCTCAAACTGTGGGTCGCCAGTCAATTTTTGGTGGGTCGCGACAAGATGTCGAATTTGTGTGAGTATATCGACAGCCACGTTGCAAAAGCCTGTAAGAACATTTTTTTGGCGAAAATAAGGTTTTGAGTTGTACTTGTTAAAATGGCCTTGCGCACATCTCAGTGCCACCAAAATCGGCCAAAGACGCTTCAAAACTTCTCCATGACGATTTGAAATAACCTGTAAGTTGGGTACCTCCCAATCACCAAACTCTGTAAGTTGCAGTGACGCTGAGGGGAAGCCTCAGAAAAACGTGAGTATATAGCGTTGTTTTATAATGCTTATCATCAAACCCATCGCCATGCTTGCCAAAAACCAAACTTGCGATAGTTTGGTTTTTTTCGTCTCCTGAAAACTTTGAGGTTTTACACTTACAGGCTTTTGCAACGTGGATGTCGATATAACAATGAAGGCTTTCCTGTGGCCTGAGTTACGACAACAATAAAAGTTCTTTTCCTTCTTTTTAAAGTTCCCAGACCTCCTTTTTTAATTGGATTTTGTGTACTGCCCTCGAATTTTTTACGTCCAATTTTTTTAAAATTAATGTGCTCTATCCTCCCCTATTTTTAAACTTATTTTATATCAGTTTTAAGTATCGACTAGGGAGCTGCCGTCCCCTGCTCGCCAACCCCCGCGCAAATTGCTTCGTATTTCGCTTCGGTTTGCTTCGCGATCCTACAGCAAAGAGTAACACAGCTTATCCTTGAAGGCAACTGTTTTCGATGCACAAAATGCAGATATGACAAAAGCAGTTATCTAACTGTACCTAAAATCAAATGCTGTGTTGCAGCAGCCAATGAAAATATCATCAAAACTGTCTTATAGTCTGTTCATTTAGAACTGGCGCCTGAGACGAAATGTATTAGAAGCAGTTACTATTGTATTTATCATCGAAAGCATTTTCTTCTGCAATGACAGAAGTAGTTAAAATACTGTAACGAAAAATCGGTCACTGAAGTTGTGTGATGACCGTTACGAAGCATTATTGAGCGTTTTTAATCCTGTTTCAGGCGCCAATTCTAAATGAACAGACTATAGTAACCTTGTTTCCAAAGCCGTTGGGGATAAATTGCCCTCCCAAGGTTTTCAGTGTGTCCCCCAGGGTAGACCAGGTAAATCCAACCATGGCGGGATACAACTCAACAGTCTCTCCGAAAATATTATTTCGTGACAACAAACTGCTCGCCTATCACATTGATTCACGATCTTAATAAAATGATTCATCATTTATCATGATAGTAAATTAGATACTAATCCTGTTTCTGTGTAATGCAGGCATCAGTTCTGCTTGTTCAGCATTTTCTTCGATATACAGAGGCGATCGCGTTCTCTCTTGCCATCCAAATTTTCAGTTCAAGTCGCTTGCCGAGCTCTACGCGGGAATCCTGAGCTTTGATTCCAAGAGGCTGCTACTTTATTTATCGATGAATGACATCATGCTCGTACAGCTCTGTAAGAGCATTGCCATTGGCAGAGCACCCCCTTTCCATGCAGTGACGTCACGGATGTGCCAA
This sequence comes from Tetragnatha montana, assembly GCA_963680715.1. Classification (NCBI taxonomy): domain Eukaryota; kingdom Metazoa; phylum Arthropoda; class Arachnida; order Araneae; family Tetragnathidae; genus Tetragnatha; species Tetragnatha montana. The sequence goes on along the minus strand of OY796678.1, from coordinate 5,475,701 downwards.
CCTTTACTCTCTACTAACCTTGAGTCTACACTCTACAGTGTGATGCGTTTTTAGGCGCGCCGCTGATAAGCACGTGCCTGGTGCTTTCGTGACGTCAGAAGGAAATATTCCCTTCTTCGTGGAACTTTATCGCGTCAGTCATTCAGTCGCTGCGTTGTTCTGGTTGAGTGGGCTACGCTGTTGAGCTCGTTTGTTTGATATCATTTCGATATGGAGGATAAAACATTTCGAGTCTACGAATGGAAAATAGAGAACTTCAGCTGTTGGTGCGAGGCTGTGCACGGTAAAAGCATCAAGAGTCCCGATTTCTTTTACGATGTTTTAGAAAATGTGGAACTGTACCCGAGAGGCGGCAGTGGTCAAGACGATCACATGGGGGTGCGCTTCTGCAATGTTAAAAAGAATTTAATCGGTGAGTTGTCCTTCATTAATTTCGACGGATCTTCGATGTGCTCTCAACAGCTGAAAATTACGCAGAAAGGCGAAGTGGTTCTTGGACCTTCTGTTGGCCCAAAATTCGATGAGGTCGTCTCCCAAATCAGGAAAGCTGATCAAAAGGACCAAATCACGTTACGATTCTGCATTCAGAGTGATGGAAATACTGAGCAGTGCATGTGTACATCTATAGGTGTGTGGAAAGTATCCCTTAAAATTGATCCGATTTTGATTAATAGCGTCGAATCGAATAAATCAAAATATATATCTTACTTCCGTTACACTTCAAAGAAAGGCAAAGGAATAGAAATAAAATTAGCACGACAGGATGACAGAGTACAGCTTATATTGGAACCCGCTGATAAGGAAGATAAAGCTGTTTTGGTTGAGAGCTCCGTGAGTATGGTAAGCAGTGACGACTCCCTTGTGAGGAATGAAGTGGTTAAGCACGTGTTCATTGATAAAGAAGCATGGGTGTTCTCAGAATCACTAACAGCGAAGGAATTGGAAGAAAAGAGCATTATCATACTTTTGCGATTGAAAGTTATCAACGGAGAAATTGTTGAGAGATACAATTACAATATTAAGGACAAAAATGTGAACATAGTGCCAAATAACAGTATTATCTGCTTTTGCGAGCAAAAATCACCTAAGTGGTCTGCTTCTTCGAACCAGTCAGAGGATTCATCGACAGATGAGCTTAAAAAAGAACTGATGTGTGTCTACCAGGACCAGGACTTTTCCGACATCACCCTCAAGTGTGACAATATCTCGTTCCCGGTCCACAAGGTCATCTTAAGCGCTCGATCCCCTGTCTTCAAGACAATGTTCGCCACTGACATGGCAGAGGCAGCGTCCTCTGAAGTGGACATAGGGGACCTTGACCCCTCTACGATCTCTCGCTTCTTGACCTTCCTCTACACCGGGACCGTGGAGGACTTGGAGTGTGACAGAGCTCTCAAGCTCTATCACGCGGCCGACAAGTACCAGGTCCCCTCCCTCAAGAGGGAATGTGTCCGTTTCTTGTGTGCCAACATATCTATCGAAAATGTGTGCGACGTCTTGTCCCTCGCGGACAAACACCGGGACGACGAGCTAACTGCCGTGTCGCAGAACTTCATCTTGGATAACTACAATGATGTTTTGGCGTCGAAAGAGTGGATAAAGTTCATGGAAGAGGAAGCTTTGCTGGCTGTGAAAACTGTGACACATTTTGCTCAGAAAAAGTATGTGGGGAAAATGTATGTCAATTGAGCTCGAAAAAGTACTCATTGGATTTTGTGAAACATCGAAATTATCCCCGCAATACATTATTTTTCTACTAGTACTACGAAGGTAAAAAGATAATGAGGGAATTGCACGTTTATTTTAAATTTTATTATGATAGAGGATGAAAATCCATGAAAAATGACGTAAAAATTATTGAAATCTGAAAACTATTCCCCAAGATATTAATTTTTAAAATGTCGTTTCCAGTATTGGCGGGAAAAACAGTAATTTCGCTATGGCTGCTGTGTGACGTCACAGCGCTTGGACCCACTGGTTTCGCCATGTTATTGTATGCTTAGCTTGCTTCATTCTGCTATTCTTCATAAAGGTTCAACAAAAAAACTATGATATTTTAAAGACACATACAAATATTTTTTATAAAAAGATTGGCGTTTTGTTTTTCAAAAAATATTGATTGGTTTTGGAATTATTAGGATTCAAAGTTTTAATTTTCTCTTTTTCTGGCCGTTCACTAGACAAACAGACGAGTTTTATGCTTGTTTTGGTTTTATGATAAGTCTGATTTCTTTCATTTTCAACAATTCACTAGTTTCGACGGCGCTGTGACATCAAATCCCGTTTTTTGATCACATGACTTTACTAGTGTTTTGGCAAAAACAAAATCGAATTTTAAGTTATTTAAAACATATTTTTGAACTTTAAAGTGTAAAAGTGTAAATCAAAAAAGTGTAAAATTAAGCAAATCCCTCACCTATGCAATTCCCTCATTTTAAAAAAAAATTTAATTGAAATACTAAGTTACAATGTTAACTATACCCTTTTTATTTGTAACAATTCTTCGTTCTTGTTTTGATTTGTGCTAGCTTAGATTCTTACAGTGCATTGTTAAGTGCATCTTTAAGTTAATTTCAAAAAATTAATAGGTGTAGTTCTTGTTTATTTCAAAACTTTATTTATTTTCAATGTTTATTTAAGTTTTAAAAACTTTTGAAGTTTAAACATAGTGTGGAAATAGTTTCTCTTATAAAATATGTTTGATAGTTATTTTCATACCTTTAAGATTTATGTGAATTACTTGAAATGTTTAAAATATTTCTAATTTACTTTTTGAGTTTATAATTACAAAATGATATTAATTTCTAGCTAATGTGAAAGCTGAGCATTTTGTATTTACACTGAATGGCACTTAATTTTTAAGAGTGTAAAGCGTTAAAAGTTCCTAATAAATGCCATAATTAAATTAAATGTGTTCTTATTTAGATCTTTTTTTCTTAGTTTCTATGCCTTTTCACTCTGCATGGATGAGATTTTTCAGACATTTTTGTGAACTTTTCATGAAATTTTCAGATTTGATTTACTGTTTGAAAAATTGGCTTATGAACTGATATTTTTGACTGAAAATTGCATTTTTCTGAATTCAAGCTGATGTTCTTGATTTACTTTTTTAAATTGCAAAAATTTTCATATTTGAGGCAATTTAATGTAACAGCTTAAGATTTTTATTTAGTTGGATGCCAGGAATAATCAGCTACAGATTTTCAACTTCATATTCAAAGATTCTAAATAATTTTTTAGTTACTTCTCCCTTTTATTTAATGGGAAAACTCTTTAACTTTAGCCTTACTTTTTTTCAGTGATTTCAATTGAATTTGCAATTATAATAATCAGTCTTTATACTTTTGGGATCATTCAATGAATTATTCTTTCTAATAGGTACTTAAATTTCTTTCAGATTGCTACACGGTAAAATTTAAATTTCAAAGTGTAAGGTCAATGTTAACCACTTTTTCTTACCAATTTTTCTAATATATTATTAATTTAGATCCTAAGCCAAACAGTGTATAAAAACTGTTGATCAAACGTCATTATCGCAGTTTTCAGACTTTTTGTTTTTTAGCATATCTCATCCCTGGTCTCTATTAGCATTACTTTTGTGTGTTGGTAAGTCAGTCAACAGTCTACACGAACTATAGATAATGTGTCTGTACTAATATCAGTTTGGATATCACTTTCCTGGTTTTACGAATTCAGAAAATTCAGATCTAACTATCAAGAGTTAAAATATTTAACGCTAATAATGTAGAGTAAATTTTAAGGTAAACATAACTTTAAACTTCAAAGACCACGATTATGTTATGATCCTTTAACTAGCTTATTTTATTAAGTTTATGACATTAAATATTCTAAAGGTTTAGTTAGTGTAAATTTATGCAATTTGATTTATTACAGAGAAAAATGTTTTTGTTTCTGTTTAAGAAACGAACTTTTCTTTATATGTGTATACAGGGTGAATCAAATAATGGGACAAACTTCTAGGAAGGGTAGGAACCACTTAGGGGACATCCATAAATTACGTGAGGTCAAAAAGAGGGGGAGGGGTTTGGAAAAATCTCACCAAGGGGGGAGGGGGGTCGATTGAAATCTCCCATCAACTTTTTTAAGTTAGAAATTATACGATTGTCTTTGTTTTTTAAGTATGAGAAAGGAAATTTTTTTCAAAAAGTTGTAGAGGTAAATCTCACGTGGGGGGAGGGGGGTCCAGATTTTGGAAAAAAAACACCTCACGTAATTTATGGATGTCCCCTTAGATGATCCAGAATCACATGGGAATGGGGGGGGGTCCGAAATGCACCCCTAACGATCTAGGGCAGAGGTTCTCAAACTGTGGGTCGCGACCCACTGGTTGGTCGCCAGTCAGTTTTTGGTGGGTCGCGACAAGTTTTTGAATTTAAGAATTTCCTAAGGAAATGATGTTGTAATTGTAATTTATTGCAGATTACCAAAAACACGAGTTAAAATCCTGTTTTTACGAGTCAAATTTCAAAAATTTCTCTGGGAAGGACCCCCATTTCTATTGTGAAGCTCATTCTTGCACACGATTATACAATTTAATACTATCAGGTTCAAATTTCTTTTTAATTATCTAAAAAGGTTGTTTAACTTCTATATGTAATTTAATATTTTAACAAAATAGTTATGGACCAAACCCCACTCGCACGAAGCTTAGGTCTTCTAGAGGGGGTCATGTGAAAATAAACTGAAGTCGAGGTGGGTCGCGTTAGATTTTGCTTATGAAAAGTGGGTTGCGATATCAAAAGTTTGAGAACCCCTGATCTATACTCGAATGCAACGTTTCTTGAACCCAGTACGTCACAAATGCGGAAGGAGAAATCGGTAAACACGCAGCCTGTTGGGTTGTTAGGAGTTTCGGTACGCAAATCGTGATTGAAAAGTACTATAAATACATGAGTTTAACTAAATAATCATATTTTTTTTAATTTGACGTTCTTTATTTCACTCAAAATTCAGACACCGCGAACTACTTTGTTTATTAACTTAACTTGACCCTGCGACGTCACTAATAAACAAAGTAGTTCCCATCGAGGTATCTGAATTTTGAGTGAAATGAAGAACGTCAATTTAAAACTATGATTATTTTGTTAAACTTATGTATATATAGTGCTTTTCAATCACGATTTGCGTACCGAAACTCCTCCTATCAACACAACAGGCTTTGAGTTTACCGATTTCTCCTTCCGCATTTGTGACGTACTGGGTTCAAGAAACGTTTCAATCGAGTATAGTATAGAGGATATTGATGGCATCCATCAATAAATGCTGTTGGTGGAATAATTGAATAAGTATAGTAAACAGGCAAATCTAACCTACACAAACAGCACACAAACGTTCAAGATTCGTTCAATTTTCGTTATGTACGGCCAAATTTCGTTTACTTCTAGTTGCAGTTACGTAAACTTGACATACTATTTGGTAGGAGCTGTGCTGCTAGGGGAGTTTTGAATCACCCTGAATTTCCCATTTCCACTTCTTAAGATTTCACACCTCCTCTAAAGAACCAATCAGAGCGATTGGAAATCCCATATTCGGAATCACAATCATCTCGCAAACCAATCAAAGCCCTCACAAGCACCTTACGAAGTGGAACTGGGAAATAGGCATTTATAGATCCAAATGATCGTGTCCTATCAAAAACTGCTACGTCGTAAAACCACGCCTCTATTTGCTCGTGTGTGGTCAACGCATCATTTCATTGGTCAGCTCAACGATCCTAGAAGAAAACGCTTGCCCAATCGTTATAAGCTTACGTAATCTCTAATATCTCGATTCCTACGATTCGATATCGAAGTTATTTTTAAAATCTCATTTCAAATCGATTCTATATTTTTGATTCTTAAATTAACCTTGAAAACCGTGACTATAACCGTGAAAACCGAAAAATTCGAGCATCGATTATGCGCTTGCTTTGTTTTTTGAAAATCGGTTTATAGATCCGATTCTGTAATCGTAATCGATTGCGATTCGGTATTACCGTTTGTATTATCACGTCCTGATCATTTTTGGTGTTTTCTGGAAATGGGAAAGTTTGCTCAAGATTCAAGGCCCTAAATTCGGAAAGATCCGTCTTTGATTGACTCAACCATTGAGTTTTGTTTAAAACGGTAAGTTAAGTTTAATTTCCGTGTAACTTTTGTATTGATGCTACGGTATTCTTTCTGTATGCGATCTACCAGTTTATAGTTAGCTGGATTTAGGGTTGATTATTCGTTTATATTTACTGCCGTGTTTTTCAGCTTGTCAGTGCTGTTGACTTAGGGTCTAATTATTTAAATAACCGGTTACGTTAATGATTACGTGTAGAAGTAGAATGTAGCTTTTTAGGAATCTAAAAGGTAGTATTTGATCAGTGCATGAAATTTTTAGACTACAGTACTGAGTCTCACGTTTAAAAAGGGGTTCTAGGGGTCCTTCCCAAAACTTTTTAAGTTTACAAGGTTTTAAAACTACTGTTTTTAGTAATCTAAGGTCAACAGATCTCAGTTAAACATTTTTTAAGAAAGTTTTCAAAATTTGTGATTTGCGTCCCTCAGTTCGGCATGCATCTCATGTTTAGAAACTACTTAATGATTTTTTTAATCATCATCATTAAAATCATTAAATTAAACTAAATCAAATCGAAGAAAATATTTTGCATCAGCTGCACATAGTCACACTATACTCGACAGCAACGTTTCTTGAACCCAGTACGTCACAAATGCGGAAGGAGAAATCGGTAAACACAAAGCCTGTTGGGTTGTTAGGAGTAGTTTCGGTACGCATATCGTGATTGAAAAGCACTATAATGTTCATGGGTTTAACAAAATAATCAAATTTTTAAATTGACGTTCTTTATTTCACTCAAAATTCTGACACCGCGATGGGAACTACTTTGTTTGTTAGTGACGTCGTAGGGTCAACTTAAGTTGCTGTCTAGTATAGATAGCCATGCTTAGAGCCTGTATACCGACCAAGGTTTATAGAATATAAGGTTGGATCTTCACATAGAAATGGAAAAAGCTCGTGACGTCTCGTTTCCGCTGCCAGTGACGTCATTGTTAACGCCTCCTAACTGTTTGAACAACCAATCATTTTCAGTTTGAGCGGGATAAGGGAAAGATACTGGTGGCATGGAAACTTTACGCTCCGCCTTAACAAGCCTGATTGGCCAGTGTAAGCTTTGGCTCGTCACTTCCGCTGCCAGTGACGTCACTGGTAGCAGTGTCAGATGGGCCCCCTCTGTATACCGACGATGTGTTGTATTTGTTTCTGAAAACTGATTTCAGTTCGCATTTTAAATAAAATTAAACTGTTCTGAACAAAAAAAAAACGAATTTCAACAATGGACAATATGCACTGTCATGAAACGTCTTAAAACTTATCCAACTTACTGATTCGATCATGAATAACCTGAAAATCAACTTTAAAATGAACCAAAATTTTTAATTTAAGCGCAATAAGTGTTAAAAAAAAGCGCTTAAATCACCTGACTCAAAACGGGGCGCAACCTCGTGTGACGTCATACTTCAGGAGATCAGCCGTTCACTGGGGCACGGCTTACTAGATACTATACAGGCTAGCCGAGTTTTTAATGATGAAAACCATTTGACAACTTTTTCCGCTTAGATCGCCACAAGTCCTACCTATATCACCAAACCAATAGGATAACACACTGACAAATCAGGAAAAATAAAGGCGTGTTTTCATGACATAAACTTCTGATTGTTGACCATTAGTGGCTGATTTGAATTTTTGAGCCATTAAACCCCGCCTTCAACTCTGTGGATTTGCTTTGCCAGTTTGTCAAGTATTGCCATCTGGATTTTAAATGATTTCCGTATCTCGGCTAGCCTGTATAGTATCTAGTAAGCCGTGACTAGGGAAACATGATCTTCATGTGTCTGATTTCTTTTATTTTCGACGATTCACACTAGATACACACGTGCATATATAGACTACTAAAAAAAAGTCAACTTAAATATAAACATCATTGCTGATCAGTGGATGCTTTACGCGCGTAATTTGAACTCCTGATATATGACGTCATCATCCCGAATTGTCTTCTTTTTTTGTTGCTAGTGACGTCAGAGCAACATTAAATGCGTTTAAAATCAAAATAATTTGATCGAATTGCAGTTTAATTAGCATTTTGCAACGTAGTTTTTCCCATGCTCTTTCATTTTGAAATGAATTTGAAAATCTTGCATGTTGTCCATTGTTCTGAAATACGATTTTTGGTTTTCGCAGGAAAATGTCTTCGGAAAATGATCATCAACAGTAAATGTAAAAAGTCCTATTATTGCTACTGTACAAATTTAGGATCACGTAACATGAACAATATGGAACCAGGTTCGAGAACTTTGAACTGTACCGACGAACCGTTTAGGATTGCCAGAAACCATACAGAACTAGTTCCTAGTGGTAGGAACCTTACAGATCCAGGTTCGAGAACTTTGAACTATACCGACGAACCGTTTAGGATTGCCAGAAACCATACAGAACTAGTTCCTAGTGGTAGGAACCTTACAGAACCAGGTTCGAGAACTTTGAACTATACCGACGAACCGTTTAGGATTGCCAGAAACCATACAGAACTAGTTCCTAGTGGTAGGAACCTTACAGAACCAGGTTCGAGAACTTTGAACTATACCGACGAACCGTTTAGGATTGCCATAAACCATACAGAACTAGTTCCTAGTGGTAGGAACCTTACAGAACCAGGTTCGAGAACTTTGAACTATACCGACGAACCGTTTAGGATTGCCAGAAACCATACAGAACTAGTTCCTAGTGGTAGGAACCTTACAGATCCAGGTTCGAGAACTTTGAACTATACCGACGAACCGTTTAGGATTGCCAGAAACCATACAGAACTAGTTCCTAGTGGTAGGAACCTTACAGAACCAGGTTCGAGAACTTTGAACTATACCGACGAACCGGTTAGGATTGCCAGAAACCGTCATACAGAACTAGTTCCTAGTGGTAGGAACCTTACAGAACCAGGTTCTCTGGATAAAAGCTATACTAACAATTGCAATCCTTTGAAATTTGGTTCAAGAGTGGAAATTATGTCTGGTCCAATCAGCAGTAACGTTCACGATGATGACATTTATGGAGAGAACCGGTCCCTAAACAGGGACGACATTCTTGACCAGTTGAACCATTTGTATAGTATCACTTTCGGCAACGAAAACACTGAAAGACATTCTAAGATGGAAATAATAAGGCATCAGAGTCTGGATAAAGTAAGGAACGCGGGTCATGGTGAAACGAATTCTTTAGAAGATGAAGACAGAGACGAAAATCCTTTAAATGATGAGGGAAACCCTATGAGTGATTGGGTAGATGTATTAAGTTCTTATGATCCCACATGGGATCAGGAAGATGATTCTTCAGACCATGATTATGACGTTTCTTCAGACAGTGATGAAGATTCTTCAGACAATGAGGATGGTTCTTCAGACAATGAGGATGGTTCTTCGGACAATGAGGATGGTTCTTCGGACAATGAGGATGGTTCTTCGGACAATGAGGATGGTTCTTCGGACAATGAGGATGGTTCTTCGGACAGTGAGGATGGTTCTTCGGACAGTGAGGATGGTTCTTCGGACAGTGAGGATGGTTCTTCGGACAATGAGGATGGTTCTTCAGAATGTGATGAAGATTTTTCAGACACTCAGGGTGATTCTTCAGACTGTAAAATTGATGATTGTTCAGACTGCAAAAAAGACGATTCTTCAGACAGCAAAAAAGACGATTCTTCAGACAGCAAAAAAGACGATTCTTCAGACAGCAAAAAAGACGATTCTTCAGACAGCAAAAAAGACGATTCTTCAGACAGCAAAAAAGACGATTCTTCAGACAGCAAAAAAGACGATTCTTCAGACAGCAAAAAAGACGATTCTTCAGACAGCAAAAAAGACGATTCTTCAGACAGCAAAAAAGACGATTCTTCAGACAGCAAAAAAGACGATTCTTCAGACAGCAAAAAAGACGATTCTTCAGACAGCAAAAAAGACGATTCTTCAGACAGCAAAAAAGACGATTCTTCAGACAGCAAAAAAGACGATTCTTCAGACAGCAAAAAAGACGATTCTTCAGACAGCAAAAAAGACGATTCTTCAGACAGCAAAAAAGACGATTCTTCAGACAGCAAAAAAGACGATTCTTCAGACAGCAAAAAAGACGATTCTTCAGACAGCAAAAAAGACGATTCTTCAGACAGCAAAAAAGACGATTCTTCAGACAGCAAAAAAGACGATTCTTCAGACAGCAAAAAAGACGATTCTTCAGACAGCAAAAAAGACGATTCTTCAGACAGCAAAAAAGACGATTCTTCAGACAGCAAAAAAGACGTTGACGAAAACAATGTTGAAGACGATTATTCCTCCGTTAAAAAGAACTATTTGGTTGGTGAAGAATCTCCGGACACCAAAAAAAACCCTTCGGACAAGGTTGAAAAAGAAAGTACACTGTGTAACAACAAAGACCAGACAGAAAGAAAGAGAAAGAAAGAATCATCGTCCAAGCCTCAATATAAAGTTTCTCGAAGAAAAATAAATGAATGAATCGAATCAATATCTAGAAAGAATAGAGTTATGATCATTTCTCTACAAAACACGAATAGAACTGATTTTTTAATGTCGTAATAAATGAATAATTGATTGAAAATTTCAATTGAATGTGATTTTAAAGTTTTAATAAACCGGATTATTTTTAACTCGTCGTTTTGTTATTGAATCCACTGAATCACACTGTATACCCAAATATTCTACTGGTACTGGCCAACATTAAAAAATGTCGTGGGATGACAGATATTGTATTGTGGTATTGGCTAATACAGTGGAAGCTCTTATAGCGTAATTAATCCGTACCGAGTTTTTTGTCGCTATAAGAGCAAACTTCGAGTGATACACTCGAGTGTGGAATATCACTCGTTTAAAAGCAATAAACTCGTTAAGCTAAACTATCAATTTTGATGCTTTTCGGGAAGGTGGACTCGATTCCCTCAATGATGTATTTTTAGTAGACTAATCTCAACCTGAAAACGATATCATTGGGATTTAGAACACAGTTCGAATCATCCAATTTATCTTTCCTCACTTTAAACAATTATTTCTTATTTTATGAGGTCTTGATACTTCCAATTTCATGTTATATTACCTTATTTTTTTGCTTTTATTTTAATTTACATAAAGTTTAAGATCAATATTTTACAGAGTATAAATATTTGCGTTTGCTTTTTAAATTTTGATTTTTATGTTAATTTATTGCGCAGCTTAGCTTCCTTAGAAAGGTCTGATGCTTAACAAAATTTATTACATCAATTTCACCTGCATCTGCATGCAATTTGAAAAATGTATGTCTTAAATATAAGTCAAAAAATTGGAAATAAAGAAAGATAAATGAATACGCTAATAAATTTAAAGTCTAAAATCAACAAGGACATTAGGTAGCGAAAGGTTTCGTTTGGGATTGTAGCCGGTTACCCCGGGCGAAAGCAAGCGAGAAGAAGATGCGATCGTTACTTGGTGCTGTTTGTCATACACTGATATTTGTTTATTGGCTAATTCTGGTGTGACGCACACTAACCGATCCAGAAAAGTATTCGATAAGCTGAATCGATTCGAAGATTAGTCTTTATAAGAGCACAAAGGTGCTCTTATAGAGACTAATTTTTGGGTCTTTATAAGAGAGTATTTTTATAAGAGCAGGTCGCTATAAGAGCTTCCACTGTATTGTGTAATTTTAAAACGTTAGAAACAGTTTAAATAACAATCTAAATTATAATAGGGAAAGGTAGTGTAAGATTTAGTTGGAACACTTTTTAGCATTAAAGTTTTAAAGCAATGTTTTTTGTCACGAAATTATACGAAAGCAAAGATGAAAATTTACTTTTGAAAGGTGAAATCAGTTTTTAGCATATATCTTCCGAAATAGAAATTCTTCAAATAATCTTTAATTACATCATAAAAGATAAAATTGCAATTTTTTTATAAAATAGAATTATAGTTCATAGCATCATATAAATTTACACTCTAAATTAGGTAAATATAAACTTTCATCTTGCAATTTTGAGATGGTAAAGGAATTTAATCTAATAGTAAAGGGTGATCCGTGTAGGTTCTAATTTTAAACTTAGTGGTCCGAGGACTTCTCTGTTAGTTGGGAACCACTGCTCTTAAATAATGTTGAGCAGAGCCTGAATTACCATTAGGCCCGGGCTTTGGGGCCCTACAAGTTGGGGGCCCCCTAATTTTAAAAAGTTAACAAAAATTTATTGTAAAAATAACTTTTTATACTTCCTAGAATGTTTTTTCATTATTTTTTAAATCGAAAATAAAAATCCAAACCTTTTAGCAATGTAAAAAACGTAAAAGATAAACGAGAACGTGTCTAATCAAACAATAATATTCACGCATATAAATTTATATACAATGGCGTATATAGGAATTTATTTCGGGAGGGGCCCAAAATTACTCCCCAGCCCCTCCCCCACATATTTAATAGGTCCAATGTAGCTTTTTAGGTGATAACTTGGGTTCCAAAAACTTAATATCGGAAAAGTTTTTAGTAAAAATAATACAAGTACCAAAGGGGGGGGTCTGGGGGTCCTCCCCCATAAAATTTTTGGAAGTTTGACTAAAAAAAACCCAGGTTTTTAACTAGTTTTGGTACACTAAGTCCGAATTTTCAGGAAAACTTTTCGGGAAGTCGATGCACATTTTTATGAACTTAATATTTTAAAAGTTATTAAAATAGAGTTCCAAGTACAAAAGGGGATCTTGGGTCCTTCCCCAGAAAGTTTTTGGAACTTTACCCCTAAAAAAAGGGGTTTTATCTTGTTTTTGGAACACTTATTTATTAACTCCGAATTTTGGGCATATATTTTTTGGTAGGATTTTGATTTTGATGAACTTATTATAATAAAGTTGTTAATAATAAAATTCCACGTACAAAAGGGAGGTTTGGGGTTCCTCCCCTGGAAAATTTTTTGAAATTGGACCCTAAAATACAGTGTTTTAACTTGTTTTGGTACACCTAGTCCGAATTTCGGGGAGGGGGCCAGGGCCCCCTCGCCCCCCTTATATACGCCACTGTTTATATAGAACCAAATATGGCAATGTGGGGGCCCCTATTGCTGCATGTTGGGCCTATATAGTGTGCTAAATTTTCTAAATAGGGCCCTGTTGTTGAGACAAAACACCCCGAAACACAAGTCTAGTAACCGCCCTTCTATGCGTTTCGTACCCTAACTCTCACCTACTTTCCATAAAAAAAAATATATACTGCATTTAGCGCCTTCTGAACCCTGTAGAAATCCGAACCCAAACACAGTGAGCTCAGGGCCAACATAAACAGGCCCCTAAAGCCCGATTTTTAATCAAGTCCAGAGTTTAATATAAATATTGTCCCATCTGTCGGGGTAATATAAGGCGCCCCCTAAATCCCGACGCTATATTATTATTTTCCCTTCGCTGCACCGTAGGGAGAGGGGAGAACAGGCGGCACATCAGGATGCTTCTAAAGTCCGTGTCACGGCTTTCATTTGGAACGACGTCTTCTATACTCGACAGCAACGTTTCCTGAACCCAGTACGCGGAAGTAGAAAATGGGGTGCTTTGAAATGGGGTGCAAAGCGCTTTGGGTTGCTATAGTAGACAGCAGCGTTAGGTGACTCTATGACGTCACTAGCAAAGTAGTATCACTAACAAAGTAGTTCCCAGCGCTGCGTCTGAATTTGGAGTGAAATCATGACCTTCAATCTAAAAATATGATTATTTTGTTAAATCCATGTGTAAATAGTGTCTTTCTATCACGATTTGCGTACCGAAACTCCTGCTAGCAACCCAACAGGCTTTGTGTTTAAAGATTTCTCCTTCCGCATTTGTGACATACTGGGTTCAAGAAACGTTGCTGTCGAGTATAGGAGGAGTTTCAGTACGCAAATCGTGATAAAAAGACACTATATATACATGGGTTTGACTAAATAATCATATTTTTAGATTGACGTTCTTCATTTCACTCAAAATTCAGACACCGCGACGGGAACTACTTTGTTTGGTAGTGACGTCAGAGGGTCAACTTAAGTTGCTGTCTAGTCTAGTATAGGGTCAGGGAAGTAAGGTGCACCCCTAGGTAAGTGACCAGGCTGATTCCGTTGAGAGGGGTTAAAGCGCCCCCAGTGACGAAATAAGGTAGTCGGAAGATTTAGTGAGAAAACTGAAGGAGATAGAACGAATACTTCGGTGAGAAAATTGTTTGCAATATGCACATCACAAACGCGCAGAGAAGTGTTAAATTAAAATGCACGTAAAAAACAGGCGTGATGGAGTAAAGCAACATACATTTTTGAATTCAGCATAAAAAGTTCCAAGATACTTTTTGTACTTAGGTCAGAAAAAAATTTCAATTTTGTTGACTAGTGTTATTTTCCTTAAAAATAATTCCAATAGGATATTTTAGAACGGGATAAATTGTGTCCCTTATTACGCCACAAAATTTTAAAGGAAAAATCTTTTATGATATAGATTTAGGTTCCAAATTCAAATGGCTGTGGCTAAGCGACCATCCTATCTGTATACTTCTGAACAATTACAAGTTAATTTAAAGCAAAATAATCAAAAGCAGTAGCTAGGTTTCGAACCGGGGACCATTGGGTTAATAGCCACACACCCTACCACTAAGCCATCGATGCTGATGCCAGGGTTGCTCAATAAATAATTTTAATGTTTACAACACGTAATAGACATGGAAATATGTAAATAAACAAAGCAGTAGGACGGTTGTAAAAACCAAGAAGGAAACGATCTGGAGTAAAAGCCCTGTTTATTCAAAGTTAAGAGACTTATATACAGTATTTACAAAAGCAATGTTGCCACTACAAACTTACACAAAAACTCAAATATAATTCTTTCAAGAGGTTAAAAGTAAGAGTTCAAACGTAATCTAAACATTATTCTTTTAGAAGGTTAAAGGTAAGATTCCAAACTCAACCTAAACATCAGCATTTCAGAAAGTTAAAGGTAAGAGTTCCAACATACTCCCACCTTTTGTATTGCGGGCAAAGCTAAAAGCAATACAAAACTAAATCTTAAACTTACGTTAAATACAATTATTAACATCAAAATTCCAAAAGTTAAATCCTAAAGAATTGGTTAAATCTTAAAGCTAAAACTTGAATCTCTGGACAGGCTTCACTTTCCGTCCACACTTTGTGATCGTGACCTCCGTAGCATGGTCAGTTTCTGTTCCACGATCAGAAGAGTCCTTTCCTTCGGTTCC
The DNA here is from genome assembly GCA_963680715.1 of Tetragnatha montana. Lineage (NCBI taxonomy): Eukaryota > Metazoa > Arthropoda > Arachnida > Araneae > Tetragnathidae > Tetragnatha > Tetragnatha montana. Next base: position 5,460,416 of record OY796678.1, on the reverse strand, counting down.
AATACTTCCTGCATCCTTCCCTCTAAATTCCAGCTCCGGTGGAGTTTCCGCAATCTGGTTCATTTCTAGCTCCAAAGGGCAAATTCGCTGGACGGGTCTGATGATCCCTCCAGTCGCAACCCTGAGCTTGACAACTCTTTCAACCCCATCTTTTCCGGGGAAAACTTCTATGACTAGTAGCTCCTTCACACATCTGAGCATCCTTTCCCACAATCTCCAGAACCATGGAGCCGATGGTGGACCTGGTCCCTCCCACCATTCGCTTCGCCGGAGGTCAAACCAGTCGCACGCTCTTGTCACCAAATCTGCTGGCTTATCTTCCCTTTTCAGACGTATCTGTAGAAAGGCTTGCCCCATGTCTGCGATCACACCAAAGACATCCAAACGAAATCTAAGTAGTATTGGTTGTATTTGAGGTATGAGACTAGATCCTACACTCAAACACTTGTTCAAAGAGGCGTATCCAGGACGTTTATATGAGGCGTCGAAAACTGGACGAACCTTCGTAGTACTGCTAGAGAGCTCAATAACAGGCCCGTGGGGGATGTAATGACCAGGTTTCAAAATCTGTTCTGTAGGTACAACTTCTATTATGCCATCAGATTCCCACTGCCTGAAAACATCATCATAAGCTCTGCAGTTTTCTCTCAGTAAACGTCCAGTTACCGATCGCAGTCTGGTTTCAGCCCCGTCAGACTCATCATAATAAACCGGATGTCCGGCCAACCATGGTAACGAAGCCTCGTAACGTCCATCTTCACAAATTTTCAAAGTCTCTCCGCAATGGGTTGAAGTTTCCTCTTCAATCACGGTGTTGCTTTCCCTTTCCTCTGGATCTGTGATCCCCAAGTCCTCCAAGTCCCACAACTTACTCACTTCTGCATTCTGTAAAGCCAAAGAAACTATATTAAGGACTTTCCTCTTTCCAACTCCTAAAACTGCCCAACCAAGTTTAGTCTCTAACGCTGATCTGTCTTCACAACTCATTGATCCCATCCTCCAACAGACTTCACTCGAATGAGAACCATCACAAAATATACACACAACTCTTCTTGAAGACATGCTATTAAACAATACAGCAGCAGTTGACAGATCTTTAGGAACAGGGTTTTGATCCTCCTTCTTCACCCTCACGCCCTCAAAAGCTTGTTCTGCCAAAACTCGGTGTTCTTCACCTTCAACTTCATGACGTAGAAAGGACATCAAATTTTCTAAATCACGCTCCTTTGTTGTAACCCCTTCACTCGCACCTTCTTTATTCATCCTATACCTGTCCCAGGCCTTTAGAATCTCTGTCGGAAGGCACGACTCCACAACCGGAAACAATATCGCAGCATATTCCGCTGTTGTAACTCCCAAAGTCTCCAATGCTCGTAGACACGACCCAAGCCCATCGTACAAATCAGTCAACTTAACTCCAGATCGACTTCCAACCAAAGCCAAAAGGTCACGAATGTAAACCTCAATTAGCAAATCTTTCCTTCCGAACCTCGCTTTTAAATGTTCAATTACCTTCTCGTAATTATCCTTCGTTGGTGGGTAACTCTCTACAATATCTCGTCCTTTCGTCTTGACTTTAAGCGATGACAGCAGATATTGGAACTTGTCTTCCTCTCTCAAACTTTCGTCTTCGTGGATCCGACTAAACTGCCCCCAAAACGAGACCCACGATCTTGGCATCAGGTCATATTCTTTCAACTGTAGCTTCGGAAGACTCAAATTTCCTCTTGCGCTACTTTCACTTCCAGCTATAGAGCTTCTATCTTCATTTTTATTGTAGTTCCGCTAATACACGACTCCCACTTCAGCAAACCGGTCTCGATATTCCTCTGTTGTTTCGTAATCCTCATCAGTCAAGGCAATCGAATTTTTAAATGCTTCATCCACACTAAACAATCGCTCAGCTTTCTCCACCACTTGCCGGTACACAACATGGATATCCTTATCTTTCTTAATCCCACGGTGAACCTCATCGAAGGTATTAGCTGCTTTCGTAAAAAACCTGCGAAGATTCGTTCTCTCGGATCGTAAATTAACTTCAGAAATTTTCACATCCTGCTTTCCATCTAGCTTCGGCTCCCCCGTCATCTCTGTTTACTTTAACTTCAAACTTCAAATTCTGCAACAAATCGTAACTTCCAACTTAAATTCTGCAGCAAATCGTAATTTCCAACTTTAAATTTTGCAGCAAATCGTAACTCACAACTTCAAATTTTGCAGCAAATCGTAACTCACAACTTCAAATGTTGCAGCAAATCGTAACTTACAACTTTAAATTCTGCAGCCAAATCGTACCTTCCAATCTTAAATTCTGCAGTGAACTTATATGTCGCGGACGCCACTTTGTAAAGAGTCCTGTCGCGGACGCCACTTTGTATAAAACCAAGAAGGAAACGATCTGGAGTAAAAAGCCCTGTTTATTCAAAGTTAAGAGACTTATATACAGTATTTACAAAAGCAATGTTGCCACTACAAACTTACACAAAAACTCAAATATAATTCTTTCAAGAGGTTAAAAGTAAGAGTTCAAACGTAATCTAAACATTATTCTTTTAGAAGGTTAAAGGTAAGATTCCAAACTCAACCTAAACATCAGCATTTCAGAAAGTTAAAGGTAAGAGTTCCAACAACGGTTGTCAAGACACTTCCAATTAAAATATTCTCATTCTCACTACCACTTTTTCTTCCATATCGTCCACGTCGGGTTACCCGAACCATGTGCGGTCTATTTAATAGCATCCCTACAAGCATGAGTAAAGGTAGAAGAGCTGGTGCCATATGGAGGTTGACTTCATAAATTCTCTGCTCCCCCCCCCTGCCCTGGGATAAGGGGGAGGGGGGATCCTTAGAGGGTGTTGTGTCCAAAGGTCGGGTTGTAAGACTAGGTCTGGGGTAGACTTGACTGGGGAGCATGCTTCAGGTTAGATGTGTTGGTATAAGAATTAATATACAGTAAGATTTTTATGGAATGGGATAGATATATTATCCTTGGAAATATGTACGAGAATATATATTGCTTCCATAAAAAAAGAGAGGGTACTGGGAGTTGCTGGTTTTGGGTTTAATCTGTCTTGTGCTGTCTTTTTTTTTTTGCTGTGGATAAGGATAAGTTATAAGTATGAAAAGGCTTTTCTGCCTTTTACTTCATTATAGTGAACAATTTCCATATTAAAACAATAATCAATTGTTATTAATTAATATTAGTAATCATGTCGAGGTTAATTTAATCGTCGGTTTGAAAAAGGAAATAAGTCCAAAAAAAAATTTGTTTTATTTAATTTGAAATTTAAGTTAATCTTTCTTTCTTATGGCCTTATTCACTGCTACCTGACCAGCGGTTAACCGTCGGTTAATGAAGGATTCCACCAATCAGAGTCAGAGAAAGCTAATTTTCGTTCTTTAGCTGCTGGTTTTCTACTGGTCAAGTGGCAGTGAATAAGGCCGTTACTCTATTAATTGTGAGCTGGTCTAAAACAAAACTTATTTTCAATTTAAAAGTTATTTTGTTATTTTTTATACAGTGAATGTTGGGTTCATTAAACTGCCTTGTAATGACTCGGTTTCATAAAACTTTTTAATTTTATTTATTGTAGTATAAATCTTATTATTTTTACTTTTGTGCTGTAAACATCTACATAATAGTGTTTTCAGGTGACGTCACAACCGGTTATTTTCTTTTAACTGTGTACCTTCTGTAGGGCTTTTAACTGTTTCTAAGGCCGTTGTTTATCTGTTGCTAAGGCGGTTTTTAGGTATGGGATCACGTAATTGCAAATGCTCCAATAGAAGAATTCCACGGCCAGTCGTTTTCAGTAACTGTTAATCTCTGTAGGGCAAAAAACTCTAACAACCTCTGTTGCTAAGGCCGTTGTTAGGTCCGAGTCATGTGATTGACAATGCTCTATTTAAATTCATTTAAAATTAAAAGAATTCTATTATTTCTCAACACAGAAAATCGTAATTTCTATTCGAAAGAAAATGTTATTACAATGTTCATTGCGTCTAGAACAAGATTTTTAACAAAAGGGGGCAACAAATGCTGAATTAACCAAAACTTAAGATCAAAAACTGTGTAATTAAAGTGTTTTTTTAAACGATTCAAAAATTAATTTCCGAGCGCGAAGAACCTTTAACTGAATGCGAGTTCTTGAAAAGTGGAACTTCAACGGAGAAAATGGAAGTTTTTGTCTCCGCTTACATCTGTAATTACTCGATGATAGAGAAACGTGTTTGACTCAGTTCTGTATGTGATCACTTTTAAGCGATAGTGGTTTAAGTTTTTTTTTCAACGTGAGTTGGGGAGTTATCTAATTGACTACGAAGATTTCTTTACTAACATTTTTTATGATATTCATTGTCGAAAGTAATGATTCGCACAAGTATGTGGAACCAATACACGACTTTATTTTATATGCTGCTCTTTTTAAGAATGGAAATTTATTTCTGTCAACTATATTTCAGAATTTATCATCTGATAGTTTTGAGGATGTCATTCTGAAAATCCAAAATTTCTATCTCCACTTCTTCTCGCCTTACTTGAAGAAATTCTGAAATGTGTGTTGCTATTTCGGGTTACGTTTATTTGGTTGATAAAAAGATTTACGAAGAAGGTGACCATGGGCTCGATAATATTGAATTGTTGAAAGTGCTTTTCAAATTGATCTTGAAGCAATTAGAGGTCAATGAAAAATGCGTGGTTCTGTTTATCATTAATATTGAAAAAGCAAAAAAAAAATTGCATAGCATTTTATGGAATAATGGAGAGTTGAAAGGGTGTAATCTCTATTATTAAAACCTAATTTCTCATGATAGTTAACTGTATTCTGAATTTATATATCCTCAGGGCCGTATCCAAGGGGAGGGTTTATGGGTTCAAACCCCCCCCCCACCCCGAAATTTTGACATCAATTTTTATACTGCTATTTTCCTTGAAAATTATGTCTCACAAGGAGCAATCCTCTTCGGGTATAACCCAAAGGGTCTCAAAATGAGTCAAAACCCTACTTTTAAGGGTAAAATTTCCAAGATTGGGGGTAGGACCCCCAAACCCCCTCGAAATTTTGAAATCTATTAGTACGGTTTTTCCTTCAAACTTGCGTGATTTACAAGGAGTGATTCTCTTTGGTGTAACCTAAAGTGTCTCAAAATGAGGTAAAATGCCACTTTTAGGGGCAAAATTCAAAAATTTTTCTGGAGTAGAAACCCAAAAACCCCCTCAACATTTTGCCATTTATTACAATATACCTTCTTTTTACCTTGAAAATTCGGCCGCTTACAATGAGTGGTGCTCTTTGGGTGTCATCCAAAGGGTCTCAAAATGAGCTAAAACACTCTTTTGAGGGGCAAATTTCCAAAAAATTTTCTGGGGGAGGACCCCCCCCCCCCCCGAAACAAAAGTCTGGTTACGGCCCTGTATATCCTCACTACCTCACAATTTTTTCAAAATTCCCGACTTACACCACTCTGCCAATAAATACACTGTTCGCATAATTGCAGTGAGGGAAAAATTCGATTTCAAAGAAACGCTGAGTCGTATATACGCTCTAATTAAAATTCCAAACAACTCGCGGGGTTTTATTCGAATTCGAAAATGATGATTTGATTAAAGCACTCACGAAAAATTAATTTTCTCTCTTTGAAGTGCGATATATGATTACAAATGAGTAAAGAAACAATTAACTTATAATTTATACTTTTCAAATCCCCCGAACGCAATTTCGAGTGAAAGAAAATGGATGTTTTTGCGCCCACGTTACTTCTGTGTTTTACTCGCGCTGTCATTGTTGTTCAGAAATAAACTCCTTAAATTGCTGAGCTGTTTGTTTTATTACATACTCCGCTGAGATAATTGTGTATATTTAGGATGAGTAATAAAGGAAATTAACGTAGTTTTTGAGAATAAAGAAATTAAAGATGCTGAGCACGTATTAAAATGTTAAGCCTCGTCTTCCAATAGAGTGTTTTCAGGTGACGTCGCAACCGGTTATTTTCTTTTAACTGTGTATCTACTGTAGGGCTTTTAACTGTTGCTAAGGCCTTTGTTTATCTGTTGCTAAGGCGGTTTTTAGGTTTGGGATCAAGTGATTGCAAATGCTCCAATAGAAGAATTTCACGGCTAGTCATTTTCTGTAACTGTTAACCTCTGTAGGGCAAAAAACTGTAACTCTTCTGTTGCTAAGGCCGTTGTTCGGTCCGAGTCATGTGATTGAAAATGCTCTATGCTTTGAAACTATCTGTTAATGTAATTTTTCATAACTGAACCTGATACTTCCTTTATTTACATGTTTATGTAATAATTATGCAGTTAAATCTCAAAGATAATTCTTATCAGATATTTTCAGTAAAATAAATATTACTCTCTTTATATTTTAACTTCATTTACAGCCATTTTAAGTTTTTATTGAAGCATTGAATTATCGGATTAAATATTGAATGGAAATTTCTAAATGCGATTACTTTTTTGAAACAAATATTATTTTAAAGCTTATTTGTAGAAATTTCCCTTCCTTTCTTATGGCGGCTTTACACCACCGCGGATTGCGGGACGCGATTTGCGATTTGCGGCGAAAACGGGACCGCAGAAACTCAGCGACCGCTCGAAAGAGGGCGCTAGAATCGATTTACGACACTAACGGCTGCCGCTAATGCCGCCGCGAAGGTTTTGGTTCCCGCGCGGCAGCCGCTAGTGTCGTAATTCGATTCTAGCGCCCTCTTTCGAGCGGTCGCTGAGTTTCTGCGGTCCCGTTTTCGCCGCAAATCGCAAATCGCGACCCGCAAACCGCGGTGGTGTAAAGCCGCCATTAAGGTTAAGCTTTAAATAAGCAGATATAAATGTAAGATAATCCTAATGATACTTTTATACTTTTCGTTTTGCTTTTAACTTTTAATCAAACTTTTTAAATGCCTTATGGGGTAAAAAAATACATCAAAATTTTAAAATTACATTTATGTTTCCTCTTATGTGTCCTTAATTATATCAAACTAAATCAAACATTCTAAAGTGTAAGCTTTTATTTCCTAATATTTAAATGCTGGGAGAAAGTTTTAAATTAGAAACATAATTAAAAAAGGAATAAAAATATTATTTCAATTGATATATATATATTGATAGATTGTTTGAATTCAGCTGTAATTTCATTTGTAATAGAGTAATATGTGTAAATAAATGTATGGTGCCAAAGGCACTTTCAGAATGATGGATATAGAAAAACTTAATTTAAAATATCTATCCTATTTAAGTATTGTTTTTAAGGAGAAAATATTTTATGAACGTATTTTTATCAATGGAGGCAAGAGGCCGTCTGAAGGGAGATAAGTAAACCTACGTAAGGGAACGTATCCATACTACGTGACCTATTTTTTACTACTTTTGACCCCCTCCCCCCTTGGTGACCACCCGTAGTATATGCCTAGACCCCCCTCCCCCCTCTAGTTTTCACGTAGTAGTATATAAATACGGTTTTTAATCATTTTTAGCAAACGAAGAGTTAATTTGTATTAATTTGTCTTTATTAATACAGCGCTTGCCTCGTGACGCCAAGAGTGCGTGCATAGAAGTGGAAAATATATTATCAAGAAGAAAAAACTTATGAAAAAGTTATTGTAACAGTAACTTAATTTGCAAAAACAAGTCTGTTTTTCTTTATTTTTTTGACGACGAGCACGATATAGCATTCCTTAAATACGAAGATCTTTAAGAGTAAATAAAAAGCAGAAACAGTTTTAGGTTTCTTTATCCCAGAGCGAAATCCCCCAAACCTTATCTCACACATCCAAAAAAAAAAAACCCAGACTCCATAGAAAGTTCGGAAACTACCGCATCGTTTGAAAAAAAAGGCTTTTTGCGATCTCAACGTTGGTTATACGATCGGCCGTAAAATATTACACTCCGTAATCTGGCAGGGGGATGAATAGCTCCATCCTCCATTACCAGGATTCAATCATCCACTGCTGGCGACTATTTCGAATGAATTAAGTGAAACTGTCCCGATCCCCCTTCTTTAAGCGTCGCATTCGCATTCGTGGAATGTCGACCCTATCCTTATCCTCTGGTGGAGGAACTGTTCGTTTATTCCGTCCCACACACACCCCTTTTTTTACGAGATGTTTTTCCAGATAATTTGACCGCTTTTTCGTTGGGTCGCGTAGGGATATGGGGTGCATAGGAGGAGAAGGCTGTAATTCTTTAAAGGCACACTGGTTATTTCCACGAAAGTAACAACTAAACTCTTACTATACTTGGTTGCAACGTTTCTTGAACCCAGTACGTCACAAATGCGGAAGGAGAAATCGGTAAACACGAAGCCTGTTGGGTTGATAGGAGGAGTTTTGGTACTCAAATCGTGATTGAAAAGCACTATATATACATGAGTTTAACAAACTAATCGCATTTTTGAATTGACGTTCTTCATTTCACTCAAAATTCAGACACCGCGATGGGAACTACTTTGTTTGTGACGTCATAGGGTCAACTTCAGTTGCTGTCTGGTATAGTATAATCTCGCTACTTCTGAAAAATTACTGTTAAATTAAAACTTCTGTTAAATTAAAGCAAAATACTCAAAAGTAGCAGCCTGGAATCGAACCGGGGACCATTAGGATAATAGACGCACACTTTACGACTAGGTCATCGGTGCTGATGCCAAGATTGTTCAATAACATAATTTTATTATAAAACACGTAATAGTACGTTCAATACAAACTCCTATTACTGCGCATGCTTCAACTGTCATGGAAATAACCACTTAAAGTTGACCAACCCAACCAGCACAAATGTTCATTATTAGTCCAGTTTTCGTCATCTGTGCGGGGTTCGTACGCCTACTGAAATTTCTTAAAAACTCCTGGAATTTGCTTTATTTTTCTAACAAGGAAACGTTCTCAGGGTGAACTCACAGAATTGGATGAAAATTTTACAGGCATAAGAAGATGGCTAAAAAAACTTACTGTGAAAAAATTAGCTGCCAAATTTCATTAGGAAAGGAGTAAATTAACTTTGAAAATTGGGTTCTGAGATACCAACCACATTCAGTTATCACCACTTGGCGACTTGGCGAATTTTCTATCAGATGGAATGATTAAATTTGTATTTAACGTGAAATTGAGATATTTTGTTAAAAGTACTTCAGAATATCCATTCCTTTTTATAATTTCCTTTCCTTTGATTAAATTTTCCTCCTTTAATTCATTTTTAATCCTTTTTTGCATTTGATGAACCTTTTTTTTAATTGCTCATTTAAACTACTTCAGAGAAAACGCGGCCAGTTTATTCTAGCATTTGGTACAGAGCCAAAGGAAGCATCCTCGCCTAGTAGGGTTACATTTGGCGTTAAATATGATAATTTTTAATAATTTTTTACAGCTTTTCTACTGTAATTTTGCTATATATATATATATATATATATATATTTCTTATAAATATTTTTTAAATATTTATAAAAATTTATAAATATTTCTTAGTGTGTATAATTGTGTTTTCTAGTGTTTGAATAAATGTGCTTTGTTAAAATTAACGTGTTTTCCTACCCATAAACGGGAGTATACTAGACAGAAACTTAAGTTGCGCCTACGACGTCACTAATAAACAAAGTAGTTCCCATCGCGGTGTCTGAATTTTTAGTGAAATAAATAACGTCAATTTCAAATTATGATTAGTTTGTTAAACTCATGTATTTATAGTGCTTTTCAATCACGATTTGCGTACCGAAACTCCCCCTAGCAACCCAACAGGCTTTGTGTTTACCGATTTCTCCTTCCGCATTTGTGACGTACTGGGTTCAAGAAACGTTGCTGTCGAGTACTATAGTTAATCCGTCGAGTCAAAATACCCATTTTTGCATTAAAAGTTTACATCGGTGATCTATGGTTTTCTGGCATGCTCCCTCTACATAACTTACATCTACGCTTCCTTCTTTGGATATAAGATATCTTATTCGTTTTATTCGGGTTGTTTAACATTGGAAGATGTTTAACGTGTTCGGAAAAAGTCCCTGTTTACGACGAGGGATGATCAGATTCCAGCAGTTTTGGAGGGAAGTTTCTTGGGTGGGCGCTTATGTGTGTTTTGGATGCCTACCAAGATGACCTCTCATGTCAAGGGATGCTTACTTAATATGTCACCCGATGTCCTTTTGAATATATTTATTGTGTTTTGGGATCGAAAAGTTTGGGCTCGTGTTTGGATTATTGAGTGGGTCAAATTTGATACTTTTAGGAATGATGTATTTTTAAGGAGTCTAATACTATACCATAATACTCGAGGGTAACGTTTCTTGAACCCAGTACGTCACAAATGCGGAAGGAGAAATCGATCGGTAAACACGCAGCCTGTGGGGTTGCTAGGAGAAGTTTCGGTACGCAAATCGTGATTGAAAAGCACTAAATATACATGGGTTTCACAAAATAATCCCATTTATAAATTGACGTTCTTCATTTCTCTCAAAATTCAGACACCGCGATGGGAACTACTTTGTTTGTGACGTCATAGGGTCAACTTAAGTTGCTGTCTAGTATGGTTAGGATCTTTATTTTAGAAATACGATTAGTTTGTTAAATCCGGGCATATATTGCAATTTTGGTTCACAATTTTCGAAAAATGTTGAGTATTTTTGATTGTGTGGCGTAGTATTATACAATTGTTTAGAATTGAACGCTTCAGCCAATGAGAGCTCACAGACGATCTGCTAACTAAGTTTTTCTTACACTCGTCGTTACGTCATTCTCAGGAAAGGTTTTTATGCAAGGTTTGTAGAGAGAGAAGGTTGGCTCATCCGTGACGTCACCACATGGGAAGAGCAACAAACTTTGGTTTTTATGTATTGTGTGAGGTGATGTACTTTTGATAATTCAGTCGACTCCGCTTAATGTGATCGCGGTCAATGTTATCAATCGGATAATGTGTTATCAAAATTGACCCGTCCCGATCTCTCCTAATTTATCCGATTCTCTAATTTACCGATCTTCTATTTAATGTATAATGCGCCGTTTTATGTGATCGACATTTCGCTTAATGTTATCAAAATGTGGTGAAATCCCCTAAAAACCTCCCGGTACTTACGTATTATCCCGTCGACCATTCAGCGGCCGTCTAATTCAGCGGCACAGTAACAGTAAAGTCAATGGGATTTGATAACGTATTCGGCTTAAGCGTCTCGGTCGACGGGATAATACGTAAGAACCTTTTTTTGGCTAAATAAGAACACAAAGAAACATGCAAATTTGAGAACATTTCCTTTTTAAGACTGATAAAATGATACTATTTTCTCGTGCTAATACCAACAAGAAACTAACAAAGGCTATTACTAAACTTTTCACAAAAGAAATAAATGTAAGAACTAAGAAAAAAATCATTACCAATGAATTTTTTCCATTAAGGTTCTATGTTTTGAAGTAAATCTCAATCCCCAAACAGCAAATTATTAATACCACGAAACACCTTACTGAATATCCTGAATATCCCCTAACATAAGACACCCCAAAATATCGATTTCCGAGCGTTTCAGAAACTCAGGGACAGAATATTTCAGACTTAGAAGGGGACACTTTAATAGCTGACGCCATCAGAATGTTTTGGGGGTAGAGTTTGGACAAGTCTTCCGGGGGATTTTCTTGTCATGGAGGGTGTGACAGAGGGACGGAATAGTTTTGTGTCAAGCGTCTTGTTAAACCTCACTTGTATTTTGCTTTAATTAGAAATAAGGCCGACTAAAGAGCATAAGTGTAACCTTGCTTTCGTGGTATTCAAAGTATTAGGAAAATATCGTTACATGGTTAATAAAAATGAAATAATGAGAATATCGTTACGTCATCGTGTTCATGGGATAATATTTTTTTTTACTTTATGTAGGAGCATATCAATTCTATTTAAAGTTATATTACTCGGCTTTCCTTAAAATATTGATTATATTCATCCCTAATTTGAAAATGAATCGAAACTCTAATTAAGGCAAGTGGCTGCCATGAAGGTAACATTAAAATACAGTTATTATACACTTGAAATTTGGATTTGGTACTTACGTACTATCCCGTCGACCATTCAGCGGCACATTAATAGTAAAGTCAATGGGATTTGATAACGTTTTCGGCTTAAGCGTCTCGGTCGACGGTATAATACGTAAGTACCCAAAAAAAAAACCCGCAAAACTACATAACACTGAATTTTTTTTCATTGTCCTGATGTTGCGAACAATTTTCTTACTGAAATTATCGTTCTAAATCGTTTAGTTTTTAAATTAATTTGTTAAACTCATTCATATAACCGCTAGGGGTGCTGTAAGCCGTCTCAATGGATTCATCATGGTCACTTACCTAGATGAACATCATATTTCCATGACCCTAGGAGATGTTGTTGGTTCCAAATAAAAGCCGTATAAGGGGACATCCATAAATTACGTGAGGTCAAAAGGGGGAGGGGGGATCCAGGAAAATGTCACCATGGGGGAGGGGGGAGTCAATTAAAATATCATGTCAACTTTTAGTTTAGAAAATATACGTTTTTTCTGTAATATTTTTTAGCACAAGTTTAGAAAAAATTCTCAGATTAGTCAAAACAGCTAATCATTAGCCAGTCAGTCGTGATAATAAATTACAAGTTAGAATCATGTTTTTGATTTCAACGTGTTCTTGTTTCAAAATTTCACAATCTGCATGGTAATTTTTATGCCGATAAAACAAAACTACTGGTTGAGAAAATCTCACGTGGGGGGGGAGGGGGGGGGAGGGTCCAGCAAAATCTCACCGAATCTCATCAAGGGGGAGGGAGGGGTCCACAATTTGGAAAAAAAAACACCTCACGTAATTTATGGACGTCCCCTAACTGACATTTAAAACACCCCGTATAATTATGCTTGTTTTTGTGTGCTTTTATGAATCCATATCAATTTTCGGTGCTTTTTGAAGCTTTTTGAGTTATTATTTTTCTATCGTGTAATAATATTTTAATCTGTAGCACATTATATTAATAAATAAATAAATAAATATTTGTTTCCCTATCACGTCATGAAAGTTTTTGCTTGCTTTTGTGAAATGTTTGATTGCTCCTAGAAAGTTATACCTTGTGTTTTTTATTTCTCAGACTACACCAGACCACCTGGTCTTGTCTTCTAGTGGACGCCATCTTGTTTTGAATCGACGGGATTTACAACTTCAACATGATCTAGGGGTGAGTAGTTATTTTATTATCCTGTTGCAAATAAATAGCGTATTAGCACCAAATAGGTGGTTATTTAACCAAATAAGGTTAAATCGGACCGATTGTTGATGTATCTCTAACGTAAGAAATAGTTAACACCAAATGGGTGTTACTTAAGGTTATTCCAAATACGTGTGTTTTGGCGAACTGTTTTAGACCCTCCGATATAGGGTCGACCAAGTAAAAGTTCAGGGTGGCCACAGACCTGGAAAACCTTAAAAACCTTGAATTGTCAGGGAAAATTAAAAAAATCTGTGATTTTAGAAAATTTGATAATAATCATTGGAAGTTTGAAAATTGCCCTAGTTTTAAAATATATTCAACACTTTTCTGATTTTCAAATTATCTTTAAAGTGCATTTCTGTTCTCCTCCTACAGAATAAAATCTCGAATGCATATAAATTAGTGGGGTTGCAAAGCAAATGTTCAAAAAAGGGTTCCTTTGTGATAAAAGTCTGGGAATAATCTCTTTTATATTTCTTCTTTTTTTTCCCCGATTATACAGTCATTTTCCCGTTTTCTAGGAGATTAGAATTTACTATATATATAAAATATCGGGAAAACCATACCAGATTATCAGGGAATTTTTAAATACGTTTTCTGTGGCCACCCTGAAGTTGTTAAGTCAAGAATCTGCTCTTATTTTAACCTATTATGAAGTGATGTGTGAAGAGCTGGTCATAGAATTTCGAATATGAGATAGTTACACGCGAGCGTCTGACGTTTTATAAAAAGCTCAAATAGAGGAGTTGACAACGTGAATTTAAAGTCATACGTGATACTGCTGTGTATACTAGTTTTTCGCCTATGGGGAATCCCGTACTCAAGTTACCGTCATTGAAACGTTCGTAGCAATTTATTTTCTGTGTGTCATAGTTGAGTTTACCTTTTATAAATTGAATTTCATTTTTTGAAAATTAATTCTGTCTGACAGGTATGAATACTTAAAGTTTGGGTTGGAATTTCCCGTTTAATTAAATATTCCTTAGGGGGTTACTGTTGCTCCCTGAAATAGGCTACGCCCATTGGAATCTAATTTCTAAGCTGGTTGAATACTTACTGATCTTGCGTGCTGATATGGCTGGTTATTTTTCTGTCATCTTCATTGCGTGGTTTGACTTCTTTTAACATATTTTATGATTAATTTTATTCTAAGTATTTTGATTATTATTAAGTGTTTTTAAGTTATTTAATGCTGAAATTACTTAACATGTAATACTATTATTCAGGAAATCATATTTAGTGTGTAATTAAGGGTAAATTAGTACAATATCCAACTTTATTTAAAGATGATTAGAAAGTTTACTTTGCTTTTGAGTTGACGTCTTTCAACTTTAAGTTTTTGTTTGAAAATCTTCCGTGCGTGGTTTTAACTTCTTTAAGCATCACAGATGATGCTAGATTTTTTTCTACTCCGTGTTCTTCGATAATGTTCATAAGAAGCTTGAAAATTATTTTCAATTGCGAGTTCACGTTCTGGCACGGCTCTCACACTCGAGCGAGAAATAGAACACAAACAACCAGTGCTGAGAAGGGAAGGGGCTAATCCTTACTTAACTTGATTTGTTCTTTAGAATAAAATTTTTTTTATAATCATTAAACATGTTATTGACCTCTGTGTCTATTCCTCGAAGTGGAGACTGTCAAAGTGATAATTTTCATTGATAAATTCCATTTAATTTATCACATTGCCCGGGCATTATTAATAATGCCAGATTTATCACATTGCCCGTAACATATACAAAAAAAGCACTAGGACCTAAATATGTGTTCATATGGATAACAAGTTTTAATTTAACTTATCAATGTTATGTGTTTTACGACCGAATTGTATAAAAATTAGTTCAATATATTTGAATAGTTGATAACACCTAATAGACAAATATATTGCATATCCCCAAGTATGCATATAAATAACCATTATACGACCTTAATATTTTTACTCGTATTATAATATCCCTTAATGTTGCCACTCACCTTCCGATACCTAAAAGCCTAAAACTTTCAAAGCAAAATGCTCTCTTCCTGGTTTACTTTATGTAAATTCCGCGACTCTGGAAGATTCGAGTCCCCCCTCCCCAAGAGACCCTCATTCTGCTTGGTACGCGTCAGACCCCCCCCCCCCCCGAGGTTCTTGACGAGCCCTCGAAGATATCCTTGCGCCAAATTTAAAGTTTTATGTATATTAAGCGAGACTCGCATAACAGATTGCGCTTTGAGGACCTACTTTCGGCGAAGTGTCGTTTTAAGGTTAATAGGGATTTAATGGCGGAAGAAGAGTCTTTCGGGGTTAGTTTAACCCGGGTTTGTGTTTTATTGAAATAGAAAATTAAGGTTGATTGATTGATTAAAATTCAGTACGATTTGTTAAAGATATTAAATAAATTGTTAAGTGTTCAGATTGTCTAGTCAATAGTTAAAAGTAATCCAATTAACTTCTGTAGCTCAAAGTAAAAGCTAACCTTTAATGGTTAACTTAAATATTTATATAAAATGACTAGAAATCAGTTGTCAACTAAAACTAGAATGACAACACAAAAAAAACCCAAATATCTGCATCAAACCTAAGAGGTTTTTAGCACATTGTTTTGAACAATATGTTTATTTACGTGTTAAAATTACCCAAGAATTTTATTACGTGGGATTTTATTTAAAACAGTTTGATGGGGGTTTTTTTAGTTCGTCTTTTTACATGAATTTTTTAAAAGATATCTCGTTTTACGAAAAAAACCGGATTTTTATACATTTTCTGTCTAAACTAAAAGTATTTTATGCGCAGCGAAGGGACTTATTATTTTCTTTTAAAAATTATATTATTCTTTTTAAATTTATGTAAAGTAAGAATCCAAATAAATACTAAACTGTTTTTTTAATTTTAACCTGGATGTTGTTTTCGTATAATACATTTTAATGAAATGTTCCTGTACATCTGTTTCACTACTAGTGATGATATAATGTAGTGAAACAAACATTCGAATTTGTCCGAAAGAATTCATGACCTGTAAAGTTGTTTTCTGGGTGATACTCTCTTCTATTGTTTGCCTGTACAACTGTTTCACTACTGCTGCTGTTTTGTTACAGTGAAACAAACATCTGCGTTTGCTAATATGTGTGAATGAGGTTTCTTTTTTCTTTTTTTTATTACCTTCTATTATTATAGTTTTTATTTGATTATCTCAATACTGCATTTTACTTAAATTGAAAATTTGTTTTGAATGTTTGAAGGATTTAGCAGCAGTAGTAGATTTTTTCTGTAATCGGAATGTTTTTATTTTCCTTTTGACTGAAGATAAATTTTCTCATTTAAGTATTTAATAACTTTGAAATCGATATAATAGCTTTTGAAAAAACTTTTGTTCATCTCCTGTCTAAACTACGTCTATTTTGTGCGCTACGAGGGAAACTACAACTTAGATTAAGCAATTTTATTTAACAACATTGTAATACACAGATGCTCATTATACAACTATTTATTTTTGAAGATGTGTATATTTTTATGATCACTAAAGGATACTGGACAGTAATTTGCTCTATTAGATAAAATCCATTTCAGCAATCAGTAGAAAACAATTTTATGATTGCATAAAATCCTTTATAACAATAAAAAAGAACTTAACAGCAATTAATTTTAACAATAAAATATTATCATAAAAAATAAAGAATAATTAGTTAAACAAATGTTACATGTTACTTATATTAGTTTCTAACAATGAAATGAAAATTGCCAACAATGCAATGATAATTTAAATCCATTTTAACAAAGGAAAATCTAATAGGTAACAATTTAATTCAAGAAACACATGAAAATCCATAACAATTAAAAAAAATACTGAAATATAGCATTTAAGAGAATGGCTCAGTTACACAATGAGGTATTTTCACGTTTTGAGATTAAATTTTATTAAAATAGTACATAAAAATCCACGAAGAATGACGTTTAAACGAAGTTTTTCGTAGCCTAGTTTCTGAGACATAAATTTTTGAAATTTCGTTTATGTTTTGGCGCGAAAACAGAAACACTGTTGTTGTTATGCGCTGTGACGTCACACCCAATAGAATACCATCATTGAAAAACTGTAAAAACACTAGTTTCGAGTGCGCTGTGACGTCATATCCCGGTTTTTTTTACTTTACTAGTGTTTTGGTAAAAATAAAATTGAATTATTTAAAACATACTTTTGAACTTAAGAAAAATCTGATATTTGAGAGTTTTAAACAAAACGTATCAAAAAAGTGTAAAATTAAGCAAATCCCTCACTTATGCAAGTACCTCATTGTTTTTAATAGATATCATTATATAACCCAAATATCACCCTAAATAAGCTTCCAAATACACCTAACCCACATGCAGTTCAAAATTCAGGTAATCCCATTTAGTTTTCGCAGACATAATAATAATACGTCCGTAATTACTCCTGGCGGACACTTTTCTCCCACCAGGGGGCGGGGTAATTGCGGGTTTCTCTCGAAATATCCCCACTCGAGGGGCGCTTTTAATCAATCTCAACTTAGCGAGCTGCTGATGACGGATTGTTCTTGAAGGGGGGGGGGGGGGTTCGAATCCGTCTTTATTATTATTACGAACGGAGTTTTGACTCGGCTCTTCGTTTGTGTTTGGAGTTTGACATATTTTGTTGGGGGATATGCGGGGCTTGTTGTGTATCGGTGGGCAGGGTATGTCAGGTTGTGATTGAAAATTTTTAATTAGGGGGTTGTGTGTTATAATAGTGGCACGCTGGGATGCCATAACGTAAGAAGTGAGGATGCCGTGTTTACCAAAACATATTTATTTAACACTAGAACCGCGGAGTGGGTCAATTTGACCCAAAACAAGTTTTGATTTCGTTTTTCTCAAAAAGTTACAAACGCAGACTTAAAAAATTTTGTGACTTTTCCTGAATCATTGTTAATAGTAAACTGTGAAAAAATGAGGATTCTAGCTTTTACCATTTTTTTGTAAAAAACTTGTATACCTAATACCGCGGGGCGGGTCATCCTGACCCAAAGCGTTCTACCCTTATGCAATCACAGTAAAGTGCTGTCAAAAATTTGAAGAATCTCGTTTTATCAGTTTTACCCTCTTTTCCCACAAAGGTCAAGGTCACTAGACCAGTTTGGGATAATAAAGAATGCTTGAAACAGGTTTTTCGAGCAGATAAGTTGCAAATTGCATTCCTCTGAATACACATGGGTGGATCGGTAAAAAATCATGGAAGAGCTCTGTTCATTCCCTATTTTTTGAGGGTAATTCATTTTTCAAAGGTAAAATATGTTTGAAATACAATTTAGATACATATCCTGTTAATTTTCTTCCAAATTTCCCCTGAAAGCAGTCTAATTTTTTTATTTGAAGAAAATAATGCAAAAATCATAAATTTATCTTTTTTGAAGCTCTGAATACACAATTTCATAATCTAGAGGTAGCTACAGCAGAAGAAATTTAGAACTTAGTAATTTCAGGGTAAGCATGATTTTTGGAACCACCGATCTATTGCGCTTCTATGCTCAAAAGCCTATTTTTGTGTAAAAATGAGAATTTGCAATTATAAAAATAAATACGATAAAAATTTCCTCAAACCGATACTATTTTAATAATTTCTGAAACTTAAAATAAAAGAATAGGGAATTTTATTAGTTTTTATAAAGAAACGAATTTTTTGAAAATTGACCAGCAGTAGTTTTACACGATATTTGGCGGAAAAGCCTGAAAATTGAATTGAAATTATGAATTTAAAGCTATATTTGGCATTAAATTATGGAATGCCGGTGATGTTTACAGTAAATATATATTAAATTATTGTTATCTGGGTTTACTGAAATTTTTAGCCTCAGAAATATAATCATCCCCTGAAAAGTTCTAAGTCTTTAACACGTTTTTGGCATTTTAATACTTTAATTATAATAATGTCTAGCTTTATTGACCTCAATATAGAGCAAAGAAGTAAATTAAAGTAATTTAACTCAAATAATATGATATATTCCATTAAAAGCTCAGTTTTTTAAGCCGGGGTCAATTTGACCCAGACCCGCGGTTTTAGTTATACCGAAAATGCCGCGGTTCTAGTGTTAAAAAGGTTGAATTCAAAGTTAACATCGTCGAAACAAATCAGAGAAGCAAGAGTAGTTGGTTACAAAATAGTATGTGCTGTCCTTTAAAAACAACCCACTGTTTCATATTTTCTTCATTAAAAGCTTAATAAAAAGGATAATTAAATCGAACAAAAAACTGTACTAGCGGCTCATCCTCCCTAACATTTTAGTGCTTAGCATGTTTAATTCCAACTATCCATTATACAAATTGGCAGTCAATTAAGTAAGAATTTGAAAAAAAAAACACTTTTTCCTAGAAGGACTCTAATTGGCGGACTGAGCTAAAACTTTAATATTTTATTCTCAAAGTAATGGGATAACATAAAAACGCGCGAAAACTGCTCTGTCTTTATAACATACATTTTTACAAAATCTGTAAATCTGAAGCCCATTTTTTGCCAAAAATCTACATTATCTCAGCTTGTTTAAAAAATAAGTAAATAAACCGTTCTTTGACCAGTTTTTACACCCCTGACACTCTAAAGGGCATAGAAAGACAGGGTATATGAGATGGTAAAATTATTCTAATTATTTAATTAAAAATCTCAATGGGTTGTTTTTAGGGTACAATTTGGAGTGGGTTGTTTTTAAAGGGCAGCACTATATATATGAGCTTTTATAGTCCTCAACGATTATCTCATAATGTCGCTCATGTGGAGCAGTCTACATTGGCACTACTCGACAGCAACGATTCTTGAACCCAGTACGTCACAAATGCGGAAGAGAGATCGGTAAACACAAAGCCTGTTGGGTTGCTAGAAGTTTCGGTATTTGGTATATTTTTAAATTGAGGTTCTTCATTTCACTCAAAATTCAGACACTGAGCTGGGCACTACTTTGTTTGTGACGTGATAGGGTCAACTTAAGTTGCTGTCTAGTATAGGTTACATATTAGTGGTTTGTAGCACAATGGACCCAAATGACTTTCTTTTAACCCCACAGTACTAGATTTTGTTTATTAATCTGAAAAAAAGTATTTGTTTTTTTAGTAGTGTAGATGACTTTACAAAATAAACTTTACATTTTGTAAAAAAAATTGAAAAGAAAGTAATAGAGCATTTTAATCACATGGCTCGGACCTAACAACGGCCTTAGCAACAGAAGATGTTACAGTTTTTTGCCCTACAGAGGTTGACAGTGACAGAAAATGACTAGCCGTGAAATTCTTCTATTGGAGCATTTGCAATCACGTGATTCCATACCTAAAAACCGCCTTAGCAACAGATAAACAACGGCCTTAGCAACAGTTAAAAGCCCTACAGAAGGTACACAGTTAAAAGTAAGTAACCGGTTGTGACGTCACCTGAAAACACTCTATATAACTAGAATGGACTCTAACCGTCTGACGTTACACGGAACCAACACGTGACCTACTGAGCTTGCAATCGTGACCTACTGAGCTTGCAATTGGTTACCACAGATACTACACTAGTAGATCTACTAGTGTAGTATCTGTGGTAACCAATTGCAAGCTCAGTAGGTCACGTGTTGGTTCCGTGTGCAGTCTCGAACCAGATAGGCGGTTAGAGTCCATTGGAGTTGAGGCTAGTTTCAGGGCTACTTGTCCATAAAATTTTCTTTTCGTGTATTTCTCTTCGAAAAGAGAGATTGGGATTCAAATGTTACCTCTGGCAACCCAACGAGCAATCCGATGTTTAAAAATATATTTTACTATAATATAATTACCATAATAACAAAAAATTTTGCGTTCTGAATAAACTGATGAAGTTATGTTAAAAATGCTTTTCCTTGATGTGATTTCGGAGCAGTAAAAATAGATTGAAGCGTTTGAATTAGCATTACACTCTGACAATCCAAGTAAATTGCAACTAAAATGGCGGCGAATCGTTCATTGCCCAGTCTGTATACAAAGAGTTTGTATAGTTAAACCTTTAAGTATACCGAACCGGTCAATACCCAAAGAATCCAAAACGAAATTGTCTTACAACATTTTTCCGACTTGCCTAAATCGAAGTCTTAAGGACTCCCACTTGATCCCTGATTTTAATAAGGAACACAAATCCCCCCACCCTTACAAGACATGGAATCTTTTGTCTCGCAATTAATTCCACCCTACTACCCTCTCCTTAAGACCCCTAATTTATCACAGCGATCAACAACGAACCCAATCGAGATTACGGAGGAGAATTAAAAGGCAAATTCCGAGACAACACTGGCGAATCCTAATAGGGAAGCATCAGCAAAAACCGCCCGTTTTGAATGAAAGGGACACAAAAATGGACAACCACCGGACGGAGATCTAATTACCCATAATCCCCTTCCCTCTGTCGCGCTGACAGGGGGGATTAAAGCGGGAGGGTGTAGAATTTTTATAAATTAAATGTGCGATCTGAAAAAAGATTGAGGGCTTGAGTCGGAGGATAGAGGTGGTTGGTGGGTAGAGGGAACGTTGGTTGGTGACCTTGCGTGGTCAGTAGTACAGAGAAAATTCCTAACAGAGGGTCCAAAATAATATTCTTATTTCCCGTCTTAGGGAATGTACCCATACTACGTGACCTGTTTGGGGGGAAGGGGGTCTTCAAAATACTACGCTTGGTCAGAGGGGGGGCTTAGGGTTTTGTCACGTAGTCAAAAAATAAAGAAACAAATACTTGTTTTTGTAAATTAATTTACTGTTACAATAACTTTTACATAAATTTTTTCTTCTTGATAATATATTTTCCACTTGTATGCACGCACCCTTGGCGTCACGAGGCAAACGCTGTATTAATAAAGACAAATATATTAAGCCAAATTAAATTTTTTTAACTTTCTGTTTGCTAAAAATGATTGAAAACCGTATTTATGAACTACTACGTGAAAACTAGAGGGGTAGGGGGGGGGTCTTGGCATTTACTAAAGTCTGTCTGTCCTCGCTTGGCACAAGTGGCAAACCTAAAATCCGTACCCACAGCAGAAAAAACAGTGGCGAAAAAGCCATAAAGATGGTTATCTCACTTCTATTAGATACCCGATACCCTGCACTCGCCACTGCTTTTCCTGCCGTGGGTAGTGATTTTAGGTTTGCCACACGTGCCAAGCGAGGACAGACAGACTATACGGGTGGTCACCAAGGGGGGGGGGGAGGGGGTCAAAAATAGGTCACGTAGTATGTTTACATTCCCTTATGACAGAGGGCAGTACTTCAAATGTCTGTGATTGACGGAAGGGTAGACAGTACAATTCGGTAGTCGCAGCAGCCGTGATTGTCTGTGACGTGTTCATTCAATCTATCACTTTCGGAAGGGTGTTCGAGGGTTTCTGGTGTTACTCGCCCGAAAAAATTTGGTAGATTTGCCCCTCAAAGTAGTATTTGGACTCATTTTGGGACTCTTTACAGGGACTGTTACACTTGTTACTGGACTGTTACACTTTTTGGGACAGTTACACCCAAAGAGGACCTCTTCTTGTAAATCATAATTTTTAAGGGATAAAACAGTACGAAAATTGATGTCAAAATTACGAGGTGAGTTGAACCCATAAACCCCCATGAGTTATTGGCCAACTGCTTAAACCGGAAGCCTTCCTTGGGTACTCTGGTTTGTGTTTGTTTTTTCCTAAAAGCTTAAACATCTATTCCTAAAAGGATCAATTTTCCCTTCTGCACCTTATCTGTCAAGTAAGGAAAAAATACTACGCTATCTTCTGTCCTTAATCAGGGTGGCCACAGACCTGGAAAACCTTAAAATCCTGGAATTATCAGGGGTGAATCGGGGGAATTTTAGAAAATTTGACAATAATAAGGGAAATTTGGAAAATTGCCTACACTGCAAAAAATAATCGTAAAAAAAACAGAAAAGCTCTGGCAGCAAAAGTTGCCCGAGCTTTCCTTTCCACGGAATTTCTCTGTTGACTGAACTTTTTCTGTATGCTAACGATTGCTTCGCAACTTGAGGGAACTTATCCATTGGAAATTTTCTATTTTTTTAACTACATATTGTCCCTCTACAGACTGGTGTCTCATTTTTTTCCTAATTTTAAAAAAATTTCCTAATTTTAGAGGGTTATATCCCTAAATATTTCCGCAGAAAAAGTCGTTCATATAGAACAAGCTCAGTCAACAGAGAAATTCCGTGGAAAGGAAAGCTCTGGCAACTTTTGCTGCCAGAGCTTTTCTGGTTTTTTTTACGATTATTTTTTGCAGTTTAGTTTCAAAAATAAATTCAACATTTTTCTGATTTTCAAATCTTTAAATGTGCATTTCCTGTCTCCTTCCTACAAAATAAAATCTCGAAGGCACATTAATTAGTATGGTTGCAAAGCAAATGTTCAAAAAAAGGGTTCCTTTGTGATAAAAGTCTGGAAATAATCTCATACATATTCATTCTTTCTCCCGTTTTCTAGAAGATTAGAATTTACAATAGTTATAAAATATCAGAGGGAAAATCGTACCAGATTATCAGGGGAAAACCTGGAATTATCAGGGAATTTTGGAATAACTTTTCTGTGGCCACCCTGTTAATAGTATTCCAAGCTCTCCCTATATCCTTCTCCCCCTACGGTCGAAGTGATGTTCTTTCGGAGCTTAACAGGTGTTTGATGGGGGCAGATTACTCGGTTGGGAGGGCTGCTCGTCCATTGTCAGACGATGATGCATCGGCCCGCTCTGACAGGTATTTATTATTTGTCCGCTCCGAACCTCGTCCATAAGCGATCATTCTGAATGGAGGGTTGTAGTGCAGTTTTGGTGGGCTTTTTTAGAATGGTTTGTGTATTTATGGGGACGAAGAAAAATTGTTTTTATGTTTTGATGAATTGTTTTTACTCGTAATGGTTTGGATAGTTTCTTATTCGGATTATTTTTCTTAAGAATTGACTATACTCGACAGCAACGTTTCCTGACCATATGACGTCACTAACAAAGTGTGTCTGAGTTTTGAGTGAAATGAACGTCAATTTAAAAATATGATTAGTTTGTTAAACTCATGTATATATGTTACGGGCAATGTGATAAATCCGGGCATTATTAATAATGCCCGATGTGAGGGGCAATGTGATAAATTCAATGGCATTTATGAATGAAATTTATCACTTTGCCCATAACATATATATAGCGTCCTTTTATCACGATTTTAGTACTGAAACTCCTCCTAGCAACCCAACAGACTTCTGTTTACACAGTTTCTGCTTCCGCGTAGTGACGTCATAGGGTCAGGAAACGTTGCAGTCTAGTATAGATAGATGTTTTAAGGGTCCCACAGACGATTAACTTGGTTGAAAACCTCGGTTGTCAACCAAATCGTAAACATAAACTTAAAAGGATCAAATGAATATTGTGACGTAGAAAGGGAATGACGATAAAATCCAAACAGAAGCTTTATTAGAACTCTAAAAGTAACAATTTAAAAGTTTAAAAGAATAAGTTAGTAAAATCTTTAAAAGTTAACGAACAGCCCAATATCAACTAACAGGAGAATCCGCCGCTCAGGAAGAAAGCCAGCAACTATAAATAAACTAAGAATACAAGCAGACAGGATGATGCCAACAATGCGTAGCCAACCTCCCAGCATAATCTCCCGACGGCACACGGCGAACCTCACCCCAGTGGGACTCGAACATTGGGGACCCGAACACCAAACACTGGGACTGGAACATCGGGGACTCGAACACCGTGGCAATATAGAGCATTTTCAATCGCATGACTCGGACCTAACAACGGCATTAGCAACAGTTAAAAGCCCTGCGCAAAAGGTTAACAGTTAAAAGAAAATAACTGGGCGTGACGTCACCTGAAAACACTCTATTTGACTACTACCACTAAACCCATATTAACCTTAAATATTAAATAGTACATTTTTCTTACTGCAAAATCACAAAACATACTTAAAGAAAACTATATATATTTTTCATTTATAATAGTTCTCTCAATCTTTTTGTATTCCTAATAACTATTCGTATAAACAGCCATCATGAATCCCAATGCAGCAATGAAATAGTAGATAAAAAACCACGAAGAATGACGTTTGAATGAAGTATTTTCGCAGCCTAGTTTCTGAGATATAAATTTCTGAAAGCTCTTTTTGCGTTTTGGCGCCTGTGAGGTCACATCCAATAGAATCCCTTTTTCCAATCATTGAAAAACAGTAATAACACTAGTTTCGAGTGCGCTGCGACGTCAAATCCCGTTTTTTGATCACGTGACTTAACTATAGTGTTTTGGCAAGAAATAAAATTGAATGAATAAAAATAAAATGAATTTTAAGTTATTTAAAACGCATTTTTGAACCTAAAAATCAGAAATATGGGAGTTTTAAACCATAATAACGTATCAAAAAAATATAAAATTAAGCAAATCCCTCACTCATGCAAATATCTCATTCCCTCAATCTTCTTGTATTCCTAATAACTATTCGTAAGCAGCCATTACGAATTCCAACGCGGCAATTCTACCAACCCCCTTTTAGCAAAGAGTCTCAATCAGCTAATAGGAAGGTTGAAGTCTGTCCCCCCGAAAGATACCGTCTTTGAAACTTCCCCCTTTCTGGTTCTTCCACTTCCTTTTGAGAGATGCGATTTCTGTCTTAGTGGAGGATTTTGCTCCGATTCGCTTTGGGTGCCGGAATTGAATGATGTTGCGATCGTGTTACGTTTGTGGATTTGAATTTAAAGGAAATGTTTGGTTGTAGGAAAATAGGGTTTGAGACAGTAAAGTAGGGTGTTTCTTTGGATTATATGGTGTTATTTCATTTGTTTGTTATCCAGCTTACGACCAGTATAAATTTATGATGAAAAAAGTTTTGATTTTACTTGAATTTAATGTAAACATTACATTAAATTTTTATCTGCTTTTCTTTAGCAATTCTTTGCGTATTCATATATTTTTTGCCTGTGCGGGATTTTTTAGATTTCCCAGTATTATTCCTAGGATTTTTTTTGGAGGAGTAAAAATACTCCTCGACTTTTGTAGGAGGAGTGAAATTGAATTATGAGGAGTGAAATACGGAAATAGCATGAACTACATATACAGAGACAAAATTGCTATTAAAAACGATTACTGTCTAATGGACAAAATGAAATTGGAAAAAAAAAATGAGGATGCTATTTTGGGTTTTAATCAATCAAACTCCCTAAGCATCAGAGCAATAAATGAAAAAATAATAATATGGCTGTATGAAAACCCAATTAAAAAGTGCGATAATTAGCATGTCATTGCTGAAGGTTTAAGCTAAACCTTTGTGATAAATTCAAAGTGTGAAAATCGGAATGTCCGATATAGGGACCTTGCGCCATAAAACCCAAAACAACCAACCAACCAAAGTGTGAAAATACTCCTGTCTAGTTTTTAAAGAGTAATTCCGATTTTCATGGAGTGAAATACTCTCTCAGATTAGGTAAAAATATCTCTGGGTTACACATATATTTTTGTTCGACGTTATTAATTTTTATAAAAAAAATAATGAACCGTAACGTTTAACAGTTTGAAGTTTATTTGTTTAGTGAATCGTTAGTAAGCATTTAAATTTTGTTTTTAATTCCCTTGCAAATTATTGCCATAGTGAATTCGCCCATAGATTAATATTTTCAAATGACATAGTAACAGTTAACAATCAGCATTCAAAATGATTAAGCATATGTGAGGGATTTGCTCAATTTAACACTTTTTTGATACGTTATAGTTTAAAACTCTCAAATATCAGATTAGAAACTAGTGTTATACAGTTTTTCAATTATCGGAAAACGGGATACTATTGGATGTGACGTCACAGCGCTTGTAAACAACAGTGTTTCTGTTTTCGCGCCAAAATACGAAACGAAATTTCAAAAATTTATATCTCAGAAGCTAGGAAACTCAGAAACTTTATTTAAATGTCATTCTTCATGGTTTTTTATCTACTATTTTAATAAAATTTAATCTCAAAACGGGAAAATACCTCATTCGCCCATAGATTAATATTTTCAAATGACACAGTAACAGTTAGCATTCAAAATGATTAAAACATTAACAATTATCATCCAAACACCACCATTTATAAGGATACAAGCTGCTCCTTCACCAGCATACTTCCATGCATTAAAATCACCAATGGGTGCATAATAAAGCCTCCGTATAAATCCCTCTGTCTGTTCACATTAGAGTCTGGTCTTTGTTCCAAAAACTCGTCTTCTTTATTATGCTCCAAAAACTCATTAATCATGTTGAATCTTGGTCATTATGTCCCTTTCTGACGCTGAAATGAGAAGGGAGTATGTCTTTTTAAGTGGATTTCTCCTGACAAGGATTTTTTTTTAATTGTAGACCTTCCTGTGATGGTCATTGTGACGTAAGGTATAGAGATGGGCAAAAAACGAGTAGCAGTTAAAAAATAGCTGCTACAGGAAAAAAATTAATGTAGCTGCTAAACGTGTTCAGAAATAGCTGCTAAAATTTAGCAGCACTTGAAGGCTCTCGATTGGTTAAAAAATCGCATCTATACTGCTACGCGCTGGCCAATGAGAATCGCCTAGATTTAGCAGTAGCAGATAACGAAGGAAACGACAGGAAAACACGATCATGTCCCCTGCTAAAATTTAGCAGCATTTGAAGGCTCTCGATTGGTCAAAAAATAGCATCTATACTGCTACGCGCTGACCAATGAAAATCGTCTAGATTTAGTAGAAGCAGATAACGCGATCCCTTATCAGTAGCGTAGCAGCTGCTAAAAAAAGCACCTGTAACCTCAACCATAGAGAGTGCTAATCTGCTAATTTTTAGCAGCTACTTTTAGCTGCTATTTTTCCTTAACGAACGTAACTGCTAAATTTTCAAAAAATAGCAGATTTGCCCACCTCTAGTAAGGTATAAGATATTTTTACTAGGGTGATGGATCGAATACTAGTGAGTAAAACGTGAGCTTGGCCTGTAGAGCATTTTCAATCATATGACTCGGTTCTAGCAACGGCCGCGTTGACCTACAGCAGTTAAAAGAAAATAACTGGTCGTGGAATGCTTCTATTGGAGCATTTGCAATCGACCCCACACCTAGCAACCGCCGTAACAACAGATACCGCCGCACCTAAAAACGGCCTTAGCAACAGACGCTTTGCCTTGCAAAAGGTTGACAGTTAAAAGAAAATAACTTGTTGTGAGGTCACCTGAAAACAAATCCCTTTTCATTAAACGAGTATTTTTCCATTGAATGAATAGTTCTTGTCAATGTATCATTTTCTAACAATAATATTGGAAATTTCGGAGTATCCTTATATTAAAATATAGAGCTACACGAAAGATACAAGCACATTATTAATAATTAAAACTAAAACTTTATAATTATAAAAGCAATAAAGGAGATATTTCATCCCAACCTGAAGTTCTCTTATTCCCTGCTAACCAATCAACAGATTAGTTTCAAAATATCGAAAAAGAGGAGATGCAGGAGGACACTTTTCGATGGAGGACAGAATCTACGAAAAGACTGTCCTCCCTAAAGGGGGGACGTATGGTCCCCTTAGTTAAAGGTATCCTTTTAACCCCAGCCGTTCGACCACAATGTCGACTTTAACAGTTTTCATTTCCAGTACACACGCAACAAAAAAAAAAAATAGGTTTTGCGCTTCAGACAGTAAAAATTTGTACATGATGTAAAACTCATACAGGGTTCCCACGGGTCTTGAAAATCCTTGAAAAGTACTTGAATTTCATTTTTGTTTTCAAGGGCCCTGGATAGTACTTGAATTTAATACAAGATCTTTAAAAAACCTCGAATTTTACTTGAAATAATTTAATTTGGAAATCTTTTCAGTTCAAGCATGGAAGAGTTTATTTTTGATTCAAATAGTTTCCTAAACACGGATGAGATTTTTAAATTTTTAGAACTGAAGTATTACTTGGTTACTTAAAAATTTCTGTTTGACTTTCCTAGAACAAGTGAAATATAGTAATATGTTTGAAATTGTTAAATATGTCAATGGTAATATAGTGTAGTCTTTACTATAAGAAAGGTTGTTTTCTGAAGTAGGGGTACGAAAGAAAATAAGTTTTGCTGCTCTTAAATGGCTTTTCCGTCTTTCAATGCCGGTCCATGAAACATTTAGAATGAGCCTTAAAATGTCCTTCAAAAGTGCTTGATTTTTTCTTCACAGAAGAGTAGGAACTATGTCATATCGTTCTTTGTATTAAATAAACGTAAACAAATCTGGTTACTCCCCCCCCCCAGTAAAAGCGTTAAAAACCCCAGTGACAACGTCCCTTTCTAATATTAAACCGCGCGCAGAAAGGGAACAAATCGACTCAAAGGAATCTCTCCCCCGCAGAAGAAGTGTGAAAGGCCTCCCTAGGGCGCCCGGAAGCGCCGCTTAATAAGCTGGGGGTGGGAGCTGCTGCAGACGATTCTTTCTTCAGAGTGGGTCGAGTTGGAAAGGGATAGAGCGAACGTAGGATTGTTTTTTTTTCCTTCATCGTGTCAACGTTATCTTACAAAATGTGGGTTGTTGTCTAATACAGGTATCCTCGAATGTTGCATGATATTTTCAAGATGTTTTTTTTTTGCTTTCTATCATGATGATTTTACAGATTTTTTTTTGTTTTATTTAACTTATTTTAAATATTTTTCCAAATTTTTGAAACGAATACTTTATATTTTTTTTGTATAAATGTCGTTAGGAAGGGTTAGGTTAAACCCACGTTTAATAGTCTCGTTTTGATAGCGTATTTTTCGAGATGGTTTTTCCCCCCCATTTTTTTATATAACTTTCAGTACTTTAGGTTTAGCTGGGTGCAAATATCTACAATCTGACTACTGGGAACGTTTTATTATTAACAAATGAACATATAACAAAAATTAAAAGAAACATTGTCACGTCTTATTGGTTTGGTTCATAGAACAGTTTGCTAAAAATTTGCATTTTTGCCCAAAACTATTTTTAACGTTTTATTGGACCAAAACATGGGAAAAGAGTAAAAATTGCCAAGAAATGTTTATTGAGTTTTCACTAATGGAAGTAAGAAAATCGAGTGATTTATGGTTCTAGTTTGACCCCATAATCAATAATCAAATGTCATTCGATGTTTTTTTGGATAGCATACATATAGAGTGAAGACATTCGCAATGCGATTAGAATGGGAATGAGGGGGTAAACAGCCTCTTTTCGGGCTTACCTGTGTTTCGCGCTACATAGGATAGCACTGAAAATCTTCAGGGCCGAGTTGGCACCTAAAGATGACATCCGAAAATTCTGAAAAAGAATCACAGGTGTCCTCTCTGCCACCTTAGTCAACTTTTCCGCTCTAGGCTGTCATCAAAAAAAAAATCATACCTTACCTTGCATGTTTGCCATCCCATGCTCTCCCTATTTCTCACTCTCTACGAAACGGACCCAAGAGACGAGAGCTTTTTACTCTTCCCCCTTTCTTCCGTTTTGTTGCCAGATAAAAAAAAGAATAGGCACTAGTTAAGAAATCGATTGTTTAGTGGGGCCCGCGGGCCGGATCATCCGGCCTTCTCTGTTATTGTTCTTCCAATTTTCTCTACGAATTCTCCTAGCTCAACACTGGAGCGAGTTTGATAAAGCTTGTTTTTCTTCCATCAAAATCTTTTTAGGGATATTTTTAGGTTTTAATTATTTTTACTAACTAACGGTTTTGTAGTATCTATCTATACAGAGAGTTTTAAAAGTTCGTTTCACCGCTTTTATTTGGAAACAACGTCTCTTAGGGTTCATGGAAGTAAGGCCTAGCCCTAGGTAAGTGACCCTGGAGAATCCATTGAGAGTACTTACAGTGTTAGTATGTAGTTTTGTGTTTTTGTAGTTAAATGAAGACAAAATTTAATCAAAAAATCAAAACAACTTGCACATTTGCAGATATGTGTTTCAAATAATTTTTCATTTAATTCTTCTTCCCCGCCTAGGGGGGTCGAGCCGTGTCTTTGTATACGAGTTGCGATGTGTGTTTTTTTTGTCATGTTCTGATTGAGTTATAATTTGTGTTGAGTCAGATATAATTATATTTTTGTGATATCCTTGTCAAACATCCTGTACATTTTATATGCATTTTTTCTAACATTTTAATTTTCCTTATTTTTCTCATTATTTTCCTCTTATTTCTTTACTTATGTATTCTTATGCAGTATAACTTTGGTTCACTTGGAAGGGCCAATGCCCCTTAGTATGCAATATATTGTTTTTGTGTTCTTTGTTTCTGTTATTTTTAACTCTATTCTATAGAATATAGGGAATAGTAATTCTCTAAAAATGTCTTCTCTTCTGTATAAATTCTTATTCTGTTTTAAATAAATACACACAACCGCGTTTTTTTAAAAAATACTGTTATTTAATAACGCTAAATTAGTAAAAAAAATATTTAAAATTTAAAACGTTTTTGCACAAAACTGAAAGAACAGAACAAAACCAATTATTCCAGTCAAACAAATTTCTCCAAAAAAATGTTTTTTCATTGCTTATTGTGTTCCAGTGTTCCAATTCACCCCGTCGTTTTATGGTACTTAAAAGCAGCGTTAGAAATTGGGGGGGGAAAACACTTGTCCTGCGCACCAGAGCTTTGCCAATCTTACTGGTCCGCAACAAAAATCACTGGTCCGACAAATTAAAAAGGACCGGTTTAAATATATATAAAGTAACTACTGCATTGAATGTGAGTACCAAATAGTAATGCTAAAAATCAATACATATTAATATTTTTTCTTTTTCGCCGCGGGGGCTCCCCTATCCCATATCACCACATTTCGGGTTCTGTCAAAAATATGCACATGCTTCACCAAATTCAATCATCAAACGCACTTAAAATACCGCTATCACTGAACAAATCGTCTAAATGATTTTACACTTGCTCGAGGAATGACTGGTCCGGCGGACCAGTGATTTTCTGATTCCACTGGTCCGAGCCGTTTTTTAGTTGTCCCGGACCAGCAAAACACCCCAATATCGAACGCTGCTTAAAAGTCAAAGCTTAGCTCCCTCTGAAAAATCACACGAAAAAACATACTTGATACAAAGCAAATGAAAACAATATGTTTCAAATAAACTCACGCGACCACGTGTTAAAAAAAAACGTGTGTTATTTAGTAACACTAGAGCCGTTACATAAAACGATTCATTTCCTGTTCGTGTGAGCGCTAAACCATGAAAAACAACTTCATCCGAGACAACACAAAATATTTTATTTAGTGTTTAACACAACCAGACAGACTCCCGTTTTTCCCCTAAAAAACGGGATAAAAGTACTACAGAGAGAAACGGGATTTACACCCTTCATCAAAATTCACTTTACTCACGACGACCATATAAAAAAAACTCTTAAAAGAAACACTAGCGTCGAACTTATATGGAAACATCCATACTATAAAAGGGGGGGTTCGTGGAATGACAAGCCTCGTGGAACGAAAATTACCACTTTCGCGCCTTCGCCCCGCAAATTGATGACGGGGCCTGCGAAATTACACCCTTCCGGTGGCAACGGGAATTAATGAAACTTCTCTCTCCGGAAACTCGGGAAAAATGATATTATTTCTCTTTAGTTTTTTTTCCTGTGCGAGATTTTAATGATCTGTGAATAAACAATCGGATTGTTCTTTCTACGGCGAATTCGAAGCGTAAGAGGGTTTTATACGTAGAGTGCATATTGAGCATCTGTTTCTATATTGTGGCCACCTTTGGGCATCACCAATACAAAATCCCGAATATTCAAACATATGTTAAAATCCCATATTCAAGAGTTTAACGTACAAAAATTGCTGGCTGGGAGAGTACCAGTTTTAAAGATTTTCCAACTTAAACTTAAAATTTTTAAAAATTCTACAAAAAATAAAATGGTAAAGTTTCGAAAATAATGATTGAAATGTGTCATAAGTTAAAAGTTTTCTTTTAGCTTATAAAAACTATTACAGCAATTTTTATTTTAAACTGTATAATTTAATAATTGTTTTTTTTTTTTTATCCAATGGGCGGGACCGGAATGATCATCCTTGACCACTGAACTGCCCTAAGAAGTACCTACTTGGCGTTACCCAGCGGGCACCTGTGGACCGGAGCCACGCAGGTGAGGTACTATTACCTGCACCACACATACCATTCGCTCGCACAACCCCTTTCAATATAATTATTGTTACATTGCAAGGAAATATAAAAAAGTAATATTTAATTGTATGCAAATAACTTCACTGTATAAGTTTTGATTTAAATTCTATTTTCCATCTGTATTTTTGTGTGGTAAATCAAGGGCCTGGATTTTGTCGTTCACTCCCTATCTGCTCATCAAGAATTTCTTTTTTGTCACGATCTATGTTGGGTCTCCACACCAATGCACCGTCTGTGTATAATTACTCTACGAATTCAATGGATAATTTGCAGCGGTTGGAAGACTGCGATTCGGTTTGTAGTGCACCAGGTATTGAATAATTTATCGAATGGAACGTTTTTCCCCCTCCTTTTACTTTTCAGTCCAATGTAAAAGAAAAAAAAATATCGTGTTTTGGTTGAAAATGTGCTCCGCTGTCTCATTAAAATAGTGTGGAATAATTACGGTTTTTTTTCGCTCCTTCTGTTTTATTTGTTCGAAAAATATGTCCTGTTTCCTCCAACCCTGTGTGTGAATTATACGAGGAGGAATGTTTTTGGGGTAATTTCGGGTTGGTGGCCGGGCATGTGTTATTAGTAAAAGTTTTTGAAAGATCTGTCATTCCAAATTGGAAACGGGTCATTTAAATGATTTGTGGGGAGAAGAAAATTTTTGAATATATTTGCGCTTTTTTTAAAAACGAAATTCATTCGAGTTCTGTGAGCGTACATGCGAAGCGTCTTGCAAATTGCTAATTTCATTTCTGAAATGAAGTTTTCTGTGAAAAGCGTGTTGTGAGAAATAATTAGTTAAAAGAGAAATTGTAGTTTTTAGACCATAAATTTCATTTTCGTTTCGTTCGTTGAAATGTTTAGCCCTGTGTTATGAAGAAGGAAAACCCTTACGAATATGTATTTGGTTTGGTTATAGCTACTGAAAGAACGTTAAGATTAAAAAAAAACCTTAAAAACCTTTTAAATTGACAATTAAATTATATTTACGCTTAGTTCACAGCACAAAAGTGAAACAGAAAAACTACGCAAATAAAATTTAAAAGTATAGAGCATTTTCAATCACATGACTCGGACCTAACAACGGACTCTCTTAGAAACAGAAGGGTTACAGTTTTTTGCCCTACAGAGGTTAACAGTTACAGAAAATGACTAGCCGTAGAATTCTTCTATGCATTTGCAATCGAATGCGCTGTGACGTAAAATCCCGTTTTTTGATCACGTGACTTTACTATAGTGTTTTGGCAAAAATAAAATTGAATTATTTAAAAAATATTTTTGAACTTAAAAATCTGATAATTGAGTTTTAAACTATAACATCAAAAAAGTGTAAAATTAAGCAAATCCCTCACTTATCCAAACACCGCATTGTGTCTACGAAACTCTTGAGCGTTTTCTTCTTAACCATCTTTCAAGACGTTGATCGAATATATTTAATTAAAAACCACTCTTTCAATTACTTCTACTCTAGTTTGATGTGTCCCTAAAATGTTCCCTGTACGAATGATCAATACCATTAACTACAAATAAAAGCCTGGAGGAAATAATTCCAATTGAAGTCCTTATTTGGTAGTTCGAACAATCTGATTTGCCTGGGGCTGCTAACCAGACAATGAAGAGATGGAAAGAATGTGTTGGATTCATTTCCATTTTAAAAATAAAACTTCAGCTGAGGAAAATGACACAAAAAATATCGATTATATTTTGGCTTAGCTTACAACAAAAATCTCTGAAATCTTCACTAACTATGAGTTGAAAATTGGAGGAGACATGAAGAATATACTATGTTGAATAAAAGACACCGATCTTTAAAAAATTTGAGATTATCAATTTTATAGATATTCTTAAAACTTAATTAATAATATGATATCTTTAACCAATGGGATGTGTAGCAGCAAAATACCTTTTGTCACTACTCTATAATAAATCACGGACACCAGTAAATAAAACTAACATACATTTACAATCTATTTACACTCTAAACTCATTTCCAACGTATCTCTCAAATATAAATAAACTGACTTTATTTAATCTCAAGTTATCGACAACTTAAAACAATTCAATTCTAGAATATTAATAATTAACTATAGAGCATTTTCAATCACATGACTCTGCCTAACAACGGCCTTAGCAACGTTGTTTTATTCCTCCAGTGACATCATGTGCGAATGCTGCTATTGGATACTTCTATGTCCCGCCCCTAACAACAGCCTTAGCAACGTTGATTTTGTCCTCCAAGTGACGTCATCTGCGAATGCTCTATAGAGCATTTTCAATCACATGGCTCGGACCTAGCAAAGGCCTTAGCAACAGAAGATGTTGCAGTTTTTTGCCCTACAGAGGTTAACAGTTACAGAAAATGACCAGCCGTGGAATTCTTCTATTGGAGGATTTGCAATCACATGATCCGAAACCTAAAAACCGCCTTAGCAACAGATAAACAACGGCCTTAGCAACAGTTAAAAGCCCTACAGAAGGTACACAGTTAAAAGAAAATAACCGGTTGTGACGTCACCTGAAAATACTCTATTGTTAATTTTAAAATAATCTGAAAAAACAAATAAATATCTGAAAAAAATTAAAACAATGCTCTTTCAAAAAGTTGGTTTGCAAAAAGAAATTAAGTTGTTTTTAGGGAAGTTGGTTATAGTTCTTACAAAAAAACTATATAATTCTTTAAAGAAAGTTGGTCTATTTCCTAACAGGAAGAACACATTGTCTTCCTTGGAGATATGTTTGGAGGGGAATATAACCTATTCTAGTATTCTATCTATTATTTTCTTTCTTGCTTTCTTAATAGTTGTACAAGAGGAGTGTTTCGTATAAAGTATTCATATTATTACTTAGCATCAGTTTATGTATGATACGTTAATGTGCCAAGGCAAAGATGGATAACGTTATCTCTTGGGTTAAGGTACACGGTGTTTGATAACTTAGAAAATTTTTTTAGGGGCCATTCATTAATTACGTAAGGATGATTTTGGCAATTTTTGACCCCCCCTACCTCCATGTAAGGGTAAGTAGGATTTTTCAAACCCCTCCCCCCCCCTATTCTTACGTAAAATTCCATTTTGTTTTTCAAAATAATAAATGTTAGAAAAGGATCAGTTACACTAAAACTCTCAGTTTGACGTGAATCAAAGATTTTTATTTTTCAACACATAAGTAATATTCTTGCTGTCAACTACATATTGCCATTATTTTATTATCTCTAGTCTTTGGAATACCATTTATCAGTAATTATTAACTTGAAAAATATTACGTAAGAATGGGTTTGACCCCCCCCAAGTAAGGGTATGTAGAGATTTTTCCAACCCCCCCCCCCTCCCCCTCGGGGCTCTCATGTAATTAATGAATGGCCCCTAAGGTATACGGTATTTAATAACTTAGAAATGTTTTTACGCTAACAGTTTCTAACACTTCACCCCTTTTCACTTTAGACAACGTGGGTTGTAGAGGTGTTAAGTTGGTTTCTTTTCAGTACAGTTATCCGGGGGCGCAAAGCCATATCCAATGGGGGGGGGGGATTTAACCCCTCTCTCGAAATTTTGACAGAAATTTTTATACTATTCATTCCTTGAAAATTCTGTAGGAGCAATCCTCTTCGTGTGTGAACCCAAAAAGTCTCAAAATTAGTAAAAACACTACTGGGTCAAATTTCAAAAACATTTTCTTGGGGGAAACCCCACTCCAAAAATTATGCATATGGTTTTCCCTTGAAAATTATGCCCCTCGCTAGATGCGGGTCCCTTTTTGATGTTCCCCAAAGAGTTCCAAAATGAGATAAAATTCTAGTTTAAAGAGAGTAATTTTAAAACATAGAGCATTTTCAATCACATGACTCGGACCTAACAACGGCCTTAGCAACAGAAGGGTTACAGTTTTTTGCCCTACAGAGGTTAACAGTTACAGAAAATGACTAGCCGTGAAATTCTTCTATTGGAGCATTTGCTATCACGTGATCCCATACCTAAAAACCACCTTAGCAACAGTTAAAAGCCCTTCAGAAGATACACAGTTAAAAGAAAATAACCGGTTGTGACGTCACCTGAAAACACTCTATAACCACTAATAATTTAAAACTATTTTTTTCCCTTTCAAAATAATTTTCCATGCTCATATTTTACATAATAAACATCATTAATTTTTTTTTTCAAGCCTTTAGGAAGCTCTTTCGACTTTTAGAAAAGGCAAAGATACTTTTAAACAGTTTTTTTTTCTATCGATAAAAATATTCTATCATCTAATAAAAAACACTTTAATAATAGCCTATATCCAGAATTCAATTAGAAACACATTCTGGAACGAAGAAAAAAAAATCACCGTAATATAATCATTTATCAATTCATAAAGGACAATGTTTGCTGGTATCGAAGTATTATTAAAACATATTATTAAATATTGTCCCTTACCTAATAAAAAAATACAACGGGTAGGAAAAAAACTTCTTTCAAAGAGTCACATTATACTTTCTAAAGGAACTTTTTTTCGAATAAGATACAGACGACTAAAAAATTCTCTGTGTACACAGACAAAAAGGATATTACATATTATTTTCTCTGGGAGTTTTTAATGCGTTTATTTGGGTGGGTGTTTTTCATTATTATTTTCGAGTATACACAAAAAAAGATGAATCTTTTAGTGAGCTTCTTTTTTTTACAACGTAAAGCCGAACGGGCAAAACAAACATGCTGTAAGAAGGGTAAATAAAATCGCAAACAGTAAATACGCTCTTGTAGGAAATGCATTTTGGGAGTGGAAAAACCAGGTAGCTATATCTAGAAAGTTTGGTTCGTTAGCAAATGCAAACAAGGTCGAAAAATAATAAGAGAATATTGCAAACAGTCTTTTGAAATGACTTCTTAGAAGCCTGATGAGGAATTGTGAATTATTCCTGTGCATAGGTGTCTTAAAATATTTATTAACACATTTATAACATTTTTTTTCTTTTGTTGTCTATTTTACTTAAAATTCATAATTATACTCGACAGCAACGTTTCTTGAACCCAGAAAGGAAGAAAATGGGTAAACTCAAAGCCTGTTGGGTTGCTAGGAGGAGTTTCGGTACGCAAATCAGTATAAAAAAACAGTATATGTGTTATGGGCAAAGTGATTAATCGGGCATTATTAATAATGCCCGAAGTGGAGGCGGGCAAAGTGATAAATTTCATTCATAAATTCCACTGAATTTATCACTTTGCCCGGGCATTATTAATAATTCCCGGATTTATCACATTGCCCTTAACATATACACATGGGTTTAACAAAATTTTTAAATTGACGTTCTTCATTTCACTCAGAATTTAGACACCGCGATGGGAACCACTTTGTAAGTGACGTCATAGGGTCAGGAAACGTTGTTGTCTATAGTATAGTAATAAATAGGTTAGTCTAGAGTATTTTAATCTTGATATAAAATAAAAATCCTATTTAGGTGTAATTCTTCAACACCACAAAGTGCTCCTTACAAAAAATATCGATAATAATAAAAAAAATATTACGATTCCGTCCATCACTAATCAATTAATCCGGGAAAATCGATCACGCCCAAAATATCGATCCGTTCCTGATATTCAACTACTATAAGAGAAACGTAACAAGTTATCCATAAAGGGTGCTCGATGGAATCCCATCGTTGTTCGAGTCATTGTTCGAACGGCGCTCTCCATCCCTCTAAGGACCCAGGGGAAGATTCTCGTTATTATTTTCTCTTCTTAAGCGCCAGATGCCCCCAAAGAAAGCCTAATGTTGGCCTAAGTATCATTGGAGCTATTGTTATCGCACGTATAGAGACATTACGCATTGAGAGAGCTTCGGTGTGTGAACCCGACATGGTTATGGTGGCAAAAAAAAGGAACCCTTAACAAGCGTTCGAAATTGGGGTGTTTTGCTGGTCCGGGACAACTAAAAAACGGTTCGGACCAGTGGAATCAGAAATTCACTGGTCCACTCAGGGACCGCAGAGCTCCTGTTTTTCCTATTATTTTCACATTAGCTCCTTTTTTCCTATTTTTACGGTCAGTTTCCTTTTTTTCAGCTTTTTGCTCCTTTTATTCCTTTTTTTTTAACCCTTGCAATGGACTTTCTTCGTGTTTTCGGATTGATGTCGGGTCGGTACTATCGGTCCCTAGCAAAACCTTTTCACTAACAACTGGGAATTCAAAGATTCAATCCGTTTGCGAATATTTGTCAGGGATTGTTTATTATTTCTCTTAACTTTTCGAGAACGGGAATGATGATTGTACCGCAAATGCGTGCACGCAATTTCGTTATGATACAAACGCAGTTGTGTTAGTAGACAGATGTGGTTTTTTCCGAAATTGTTTCAAACTCCGGAAAATTCGATGATGTAGGCCCCAAGGTTGCCTGATGAGGGGTCCGTTACTGTATTATAGATCTAATATTAGAAAAATAATAATTTTTCTCCTATTTTTTTAGGAAAATATTCCTTTTTTCTCCTATTTTTTTAGGAAAATATTCCTTTTTTTCTCCTATTTTTTTAGAAAAATAATCCTATTTTTTTCTTTTGCTCTCCTATTTTTCCTACTTTTTTCCCAAAAAATCGGCTGCGGCCCCTAGGTCCACTGGTGTGTGGTGAAAAAATATCACACCTTCCAGTTCTAGCGGTAAAAAAAGTGCGTTTGTTGATTGCATTTTGGTGAAGCAAGTACTACATGTTTTTGACAGAACCCGAAATGTGGCGATATGGGATAGGGGAGCCCCCGGCGAAAGTGACAAATTAATTAATAAGTGATTAATTAATTTTTAACATTACTATTTGGTACTCAAATTCAATGCAATAGTTAATTTATAATAATACTTAAACCGGTCCTTTTTAATTTGTCGGACCAGTGATTTTTGTTGCGGACCAGTAACATTAGCTAACAAGGAAACGTTCTCAGGGTGAACTCACAGAATTGGATGAAAATTTTACAGGCATAAGAAGATGGCTAAAAAAAACTTACTGTGAAAAAATTAGCTGCTAAATTTCATTAGGAAAGGAGTAAATAACTTTGAAAATTGGGTTCTGAGATGCCAACCACATTCAGTTAACACCACTTGGCGACTTGGCCAATTTTCTATCAGATGGAATCAGATGGGATGATTAAATTTGTATTTAACGTGAAATTGAGATATTTTGTTAAAAGTACTTCAGAATATCCATTAAAACAACAGTTTTTTAATTAATTTCCTTTCCTTTAATTTAATTTTTCTCCTTTAATTCATTTTTAATCCTTTTTTGCATTTGATGAACCTTTTTTTTTATTCGCTCATTTAAACTACTTCAGAGAAAACGTGGCTAGTTTATTCTAGCATTTGACACAGAGCCAAAGGAAGCGTCCTCGCCTAGTAGGGTTACATTTGGCGTTAAATATGATAATTTTTAATAATTTTTACCAGCTTTTCTACTGTAATTTAGCAGCTAATTTTTTTACAGAAGGTGTTTTGAGTCATATACTAACCCCTATAAAATTTTCGTCCAATTCTGTGAGTTCACCCTAGAGAACGTTTCCTTGTAAGCACTGGCCCGCAGGACCAAATAGGGGGTCCAAAATTTTGAAAAAACACCTCACGTAATTTCTGGACGTCCCCTTACGGCCTTCCAGTGGCAGCCAGAGTTCGAAGCTTCCCCTATGCACGTAGTGACTCTACTATGGAGAGAGATGGTTAATTCTCTGAACCTTATCTCACTCTGTATATTTGGGTTGATTTCTATTCTTTTTTTAGTGGTGAGTTTGTTTTGCCTTTTGTTCGAGATGGGGAGGGTAGGTGCTGGGATGAATTCTTTGATGGAAACCGAAAGAAGTTTGAGCTCTTAAGGGGACTCCGTCAGTACCAAAATTTCGATTTTGAGATTTTGCCTCAAAAATGAAGTTAATACCCTTTAGAATTATTCCTACTAAGTTTTATAATGATATGGGGTTCTAAGTTTAAAAATGTTGAGGTTTTTTTAAGCACAGATATTCTTATATGAAGCATATTTTTCGATCTTTAAACGGCTCTTTCTCAAAATAAGTTTTTATTGTTTAAAATCATTAAGTTTTTTTCTGGAAACCATTTACCAAGAACTTTTTTTGTAGAATAGAGAGATACTTAAGTTTATTTGAAACGGAATTTTGCATTACAACTAAACAAACTAAATTCATTTTATAATAATACAAACATAAAATTAAACAACTGTACCCATACGCGAATTACGTTTAAAAAGATAAAACTAGTGTAGGTTAAGCATAAACCCCGAGAGTTTTCACTTTGATAAAAATAAAATTTCAAAACGTGAATAGTTAAAACAGCCCCAACTACTTCCTATGCGATAAATTAATAAAACCTTTATGCAAGAACAAGACATAAAACATCTATATTTTCCAGCTTCAATTCCCTACGATTAAGTTAGTTAAAAGCAGCTAGAGTTTTTCCGACTTCATCCAAAGAAAATAAATAAAGTTCTATGTAATTTCTCACAAACTTAAAGCCGAAAGAAGTTGAATAATATAGTAGGGAAAGAAAAATTAAAACATCGCCATCGTGTTGTGGTTACAGTTATGTTTTATTCATGAGAGATGCTATAGAAAAAAAGAAAAGAAATTGCCTTACCTGTACTCCCTGGATGGCGCGAACTTTTCGCACCTCTTCACTTGACTTTAATTTAATTAAGGCCTGTGTACGTTTTAGTCGTGTGTTTCCTTTTTTTATTATGAATACTAGTCGCTACACAGCAACGTTTCCTGACCCTATGACGTCACTACTCGGAAGGAAAAACTGCGTAAGTAGAAAGCCTGTTGGGTTGCTAGGAGGAGTTTCGGTACGCAAATCGTGATAAAAAGCACTGTATAGCAG
Source organism: Tetragnatha montana (assembly GCA_963680715.1). Classification (NCBI taxonomy): domain Eukaryota; kingdom Metazoa; phylum Arthropoda; class Arachnida; order Araneae; family Tetragnathidae; genus Tetragnatha; species Tetragnatha montana. The sequence goes on along the minus strand of OY796678.1, from coordinate 5,418,298 downwards.
GGGTCGGCAAGTAATTTTGTTTGGGGTCCAAATAATTTAGAAAATTTTTGTCGCGCTCCGGAGAAAAAAGATACTTTTATTACTACTTTGAATTCGTATTTTTAGATATACACATACTAAACCAAAAAAAGTGTTTTAATTTGAGTATGCTACCTGTGAATTATATTTCTAAATTAAAAAAAAACCCTGTTAATTTCTATTAAAATTGTTTCAATTAAGTTACTCATAAAATATTTTAGAAAACATTGATAAGGCTATCGCTCAAACGAATGGCCGACCGTCAATAAGAAAATGTTTAGAGCAAGGTCTATGGTTGAGAGTTATGGGCAAGGAATTTGAAATTCTTCTCTCAAAAAATTTGCAAAACCTTGATTTATTGACTAGAAAAGTACTACATACTAATATTCCAGCACTCCTCCTAAATTATGACTCAAAATCATTGAATGAACATATTATTAAGATCAGTGGCGGATCCACGGGGGGGGGTGATTGGGGTGATCCCCCCCCCCCCCAACAAAGTGACCTCGCCGAATTTCCGGCAGAAAATCACATCTCCGATAACATAGCGATAAACTTGACTTGTGAATAATCTCTACTGAGAAACCGCTGTCACCATCTGAGCGAGTATTTTTTCCGGTTTCTCGCAGTGCCCCTTTTCGGCAATAGTAGCAACTCGTTAAATGATAACTTCAATGCATCGATCACTTTTCAGATGGCTCCCTTCCCGAGCCCTGATAAAAGGGTTGACAGAGTGGGGTTCGGTACTCTTTGGTCACCGGGAATTTCAGCCGGTGTTAGAAATCTGTATCGGGGTGAATTGAACCATATCGAGGCTGATTACTGGTATAATTGCACACAAAAACCAGAGCGGGCGGCTTGTTTGTATATTTTCTAATCTCACTGTTTTTCAACATCTATTTAAGGGCCAATCAAAACTTTTTCAGAGCGATTGGCAATCCCATATTGGGAGGGGATAACAGCTATTTGTTGGCAGTGGAATAGTCAAAACTTGTGGGCGGAGCATGTCGTACATATGCCAAGCTGTACTAGTAAAAAATTTAGTTGATTTCCAACGTTTGATACTTGCCTCGTTTTTTTACACTGATTTGCTGTTTTATTAAAATTTGGAGTTTTACTATCTCAAAAAATTCGTTTTTTAAGAAAAAGCAAAGAAATGATTTTTTTGAAGATAAAGCTGAGGTAGTTTTGCCATTTTCTGCAACTTTTCTTTTTTTTAAACTATGTTTCGATGTTTTATAATTTTTTAAACTCAAGTATATCACTGTATTAATTATTAAGAGAAATTGCTATTTTAAATTTTCTTCTTGGTTGCTAAATTCGGAATACATATACAAAAGAAAATTGTTTTTATCATTTAGTAATAGATTTAATATTTTGTATGTACATTTATTAAGTTTTTATTATTATATTGAGAACTTAACAGGGCAGCTTTCAATGTCATTATTACTTATCATTTCAAGGTTCTAATGATTTAATCCGGTTTACTAAATTTTAAATTGTGAAAAAGCTAAAAGAAATAATTATAAACAGCAAAAAGGCATTCGTGGCTTTGCGGTAATTTTACTTTTAGTGACTTTTCTGTTTCTCTAATTTTTCTTTATTTTGGTCTGTCTTGTTATATATTAGTGTATACTTTATGCATTTAAGTAGAAGTTCCATTTTAAAAAGGGAAAATGAATTATTTTAATCATGCATTTAATGGTTTACAATTAAATCAGTAGAAAGTGGAACTTTCCACCAAATATATTTTATGTGTCTTCCTCTTACGAATTGAATGTAAAAGTGAAAATTGATTGTAATGTCGAATGCGCATGTAGGTAAAATCACCCCCCCCCCAAACCAAGTCTCTGGATCCGCCACTGATTAAGATATTTATGTTTAAAAAAAGGGGTCTAGAGGGGTTTCCCCCAGGATTTTTTGTTTTTTGAAATTTGACCATTAAAATCATAAAATGCTGGGCAAACTAATTTTTGTTGTGTAAGAATACATATTTACGATTTTTCTAAATGTTTTGGCGGTCTGGGAAATAACCTCTCGCGGTCCGCCAGTTGCCGACCCTTGCTATATAGTATATATGTTACGGGCAAAGTGATTCATCGGGTATTATTAATAATGCCCGACGTGGAGGTGGGCAAAGTGATGAATTTCACTAATAAATTCCATTGAATTTATCACATTGCCCGCCTCCCTCTTCGGGCATTATGAATAATGCCCGATTTATCACATTGCCCGTAACGTATACATCGGCCTAAAACAAAAATAACATTTTGCTAGCTAAAATTTCTCAATATTTTTATTAGTACTTAATTGACTTGTTAATTATGTAATGAAAAATAATTTTAACCTTTTAATTACAATTTTGTGTGGTTAAATCATCAAATTTTATCAAACTTAATTAAATGATTGCTACAATGATCATTTTTGATAAAATTAAAAGATAATTTATATAAACTACTGATAATAAAAACAGCATTATGTTGAGTAAACAATTTGCTTGTTTTTGCTTATTTTCGGTTAAAATTCCCACAAAAAATTGCTTATATGATATTTAAATTGCCCCTTTAAAATAAACAAAAAATTTTTTTCGCATGTAATCAAAATTTAAATTTATTTTTTCATTTTAAACTTACCAGGGGTTACGAAAACAATTTTTGTCTACACTGATAATTTGAACTGAACTGAATTTAGATAAACAGATTCAAAATTTGATAACAGCGTTACATCATCGAAGGATAAATATGAGTTTCTTTTAACTGTAGGATTATAATATTAAAAAGTGAATTAAATTAATTTCAAATTAAACTTTGAGAAGTACGTATTTTCGAATCAAATCTAAATTATCATCATATTGTTTTAAGTAACATTTGAAAACAAAGGTATATTCAAATTCAAATACAAATTTTGTAAGTTAATTCAAATTTTATTCAGAAGAAAAATCATAACTGCATAAAATGATAGTTGCCATGGTTACCGATTTGGTGGTCGGGGAAGGAAATATGTTCAGGTGCCTATTCAAAATGGATAGACTAGTACAGTGCTTCCCAAACTGTGTGCTGGGGCGCCATGAAGTCATCTCGGGGGCACTCGACTGCAAATATTTACATTTTCTTCTAATTTAGAACAACATCCCAAATAATCTGAAACCTTTTTACAACCTTGCCTCTGGAGTATTGTGTCTCAAAACTTTTTAAGGGCTGTTAATTGAAATTTTAAAATTTTATGAGTGTGGTGTGGTTTTCCTAAATTTTTTAAGCAGTGAGATTTTGTTAAAATTATTTTAACTCTATCTGAAATTATGGCATTTCTTATCTGCTCTTTCTTATTTGTGTCTACTAAAAAATCTTAATTTGTCAATAAAGTTCAGCTGATTTTTAATTTGACAAAATTTATTCAAAGATGGTTATCAGGGATGTTCGATAAGAAAAGTATAATATATTTGAAAGTCTGTACATTTTCAATTGCTTTTATTGAATGGTATTATCACTAAGTAAACAAAGAAAAACATTTTTAAAAACTTTGAAGTACTATTTTTTTTGGATGCAGTTAAAAAATTTTTAGTCATTTGGGGATCCCTGATCTAGTATACATATGGGATACAGGTATGCAGAACCTTTGTTTTAGGGTTTGAAAACCCCCGGTTTTTTAATAAAACCCAACCCAGGTGTTTTTTTAGGCTTTATTGGGTTTACTTAAGTGTTAAGTTTTGTAATTTTAAAGACATTAATTCAAGAGTAAAAGGAAACTTTAATTGCAAATAATTATTTTGATTATAAAAATTTATGTTATATCTTTAATGCCTTAACTTGGGTAAAAACCAAAAGTTAACTTCTTTTTACGACCAATAATAATAACATTACATTGCAGAGTATGTTGTTTTTTCTAGGTTTTTCTTTATTTTTTCAATTAATATTTAATTTATAGTGTACTACTACTAATTTATTTAGAAGTTCTGAAAGATTCTAATACTCTTTTGCATTTACATTGTGCTAGCCTTTTTGCTTCCTGCTTTTTACCTTATTGTTAAAAAAAAAGACCCCAATAATAGTTAACATATAATTGTATTTTAAGTTAAACTAGTTTGTGAGAATTAGTTTATGGGAAGCAGGATAATATAATATATTGACAGATGAACCAGGGTGTCCTAAAAGAGACTGACACATAACATTTCAAAATGAATAACTCCAATAGATAAAAATATGAATTTAAAATAATAATAATTAAAAAAGATAAAAATACAGTTTTTTTGCATCCTACTCTAAAGACCAAATAATTTTATGACACAAATTTTTGTAACTTGTAGTTCCCAAATCCCCCAACAGGTGGCAGCACTATTTTCCATTATCTCCTATTGGAAGATTGATCCTTTTATACCCTGTCAGCAGGGGATTTTGGAACAATGAGTTACGAAAAATCATAATTCTTTGATCTTCAAAGTAGGATGCAAAAAACTGTATTTTTATCTTTTTTAATTGAATTTTTTTAAAAGGTGTCAGTCTATGCAATTCCCTCATTCTCCTCGAACTCTTATTGAAATCGATTTTCCTCAATTGAATAAGAAAATAAACGTTACTTTAGAGAATTTTATAATAAAATACAGGAACTCATGAGCACGAATTCCCAGAAGAAGAATTGTATTTTAAGTTAAACTAGTTTGTGAGAATTAGTTTATGGGAAGCAGGATAATATAATATATTGACAGATGAACCAGGGTGTCCTAAAAGAGACTGACACATTACATTTCAAAATGAATAACTCCAATAGATAAAAATATGAATTTAAAATAATAATAATTAAAAAAGATAAAAATACAGTTTTTTTGCATCCTACTCTAAAGACCAAATAATTTTATGACACAAATTTTTGTAACTTGTAGTTCCCAAATCCCCCAACAGGTGGCAGCACTATTTTCCATTATCTCCTATTGGAAGATTGATCCTTTTATACCCTGTCAGCAGGGGATTTTGGAACAATGAGTTACGAAAAATCATAATTCTTTGATCTTCAAAGTAGGATGCAAAAAACTGTATTTTTATCTTTTTTAATTAAATTTTTTTAAAAGGTGTCAGTCTATGCAATTCCCTCATTCTCCTCGAACTCTTATTGAAATCGATTTTCCTCAATTGAATAAGAAAATAAACGTTACTTTAGAGAATTTTATAATAAAATACAGGAACTCATGAGCACGAATTCCCAGAAGAAGAATTGTATTTTAAGTTAAACTAGTTTGTGAGAATTAGTTTATGGGAAGCAGGATAATATAATATATTGACAGATGAACCAGGGTGTCCTAAAAGAGACTGACACATTACATTTCAAAAATGAATAACTCCAATAGATAAAAATATGAATTTAAAATAATAATAATTAAAAAAGATAAAAATACAGTTTTTTTGCATCCTACTCTAAAGACCAAATAATTTTATGACACAAATGACAAGACATTTCCCCACGATTGTCCGCCATCTTGGTTAACGTAGTTTTTAGAATGGGGTTTAAATCTTTCTTTTAACTAGAACAAACGATCCAAGTAGATATTCATAATTTGTGTAGTCCAAATTTTGAAGAGTTAAAGTTAAAATACCATAAAACTTTATTCCAATGGCGAAATTGGTTAAAATAAAAAAAACCTATTCGTGGCGCCATCTTTGAATTCGAAGAGAAAGCAAAAGACCAAGAAAGTTTTCAATAACAAATGTTCAGTGCACATATATTTGATAATATTAGCGTATTAACACTTTACACAACTAAATACTTTACAAATATACAATTTCCACATCCTTAAATTGATATATTGTAATCAAACTTTCTCAAATCGTGTTGCCTGCAACAGTCGCTTGTTTCCCATCACTAGCGGGAGACAGGCAACACACGAAAAGTTGAACTCATTTTGGCCAAAAACCTGGAAAATGAACAATTTTGGCTTTAGAAAATGGAAAAAAAATAGACCATTAATTGAAAATATATGTTCATAAGAGCAAGAAATATCTGAAAAATGCCGTAAATAGGGGTGGAAAAGTCAGGGAATTTTATTTCTGAAATTGAGTGGGCACCCTGGTTTTAGCTCACATTTTGAGAACTTTTTTTGGGTCCAAGGGAGGCACTCTCCAGCGTGCCCCCCTTGGATCTGTGCTTGAGATTTTTTTGATCCAGACACCCCATTTTAAATAAATTAATTATTTTTTTAAAATAACTATTCAGCATGATTTTATGTACTATTATCAATTACATGTTCGCTCAAATGGGTTTCAAGAGAAAAATTTGCTTAAATTAGACACTGAACAAAAATGTATTTCCTTGATTTTAGCACTAAGCTAACCTCTGAAAATGAAAAGTTTCTTGACACTAATTGGGAAGAACCCTTTGCTGGAAAATAAATACTGGATAAAGTTAAAGATAAATGTCTAAATTATTAAGAGAGGCCACATTATGAATTATTCCTCACAGTGTCAGTTACTGGTGCCACTACTCATAGTTGGATAAAACAAAAAACTATCTGCGCACAAAAATTTCTTCAAATATTTTCTGCAAACATACCTGTTATATCTTTCATTAAATAGTTTTGTAATTTTAGTTTATCAAGAGTGTGAATTTCTATTTCTCATTTTTATTTTAGAACAATTCATTTTCAGTTAATTATCAGAACCTTATTATCTGGTTGCAATGATTTTTTATTCCATCCTTAGTTTTCTTGGTTGCTGCTGCTGAATACCTTTTAATTTTCACTTAAAACATAATGAGTCCTATTGTTCACCTAAATACTGTAATAATGCTTCATAAACAACAACTGTAAGAAAAAATCAATTCATTTATCAAAAATTTAAAAAGATTTTCTGCAAACATACCTGTTATATCTTTCATTAAATCGTTTTGTAATTTTAGTTTATCAAGAGTGTGAATTTCTATTTCTCATTTTTATTTTAGAACAATTCATTTTCAGTTAATTATCAGAACCTTATTATCTGGTTGCAATGATTTTTTATTCCATCCTTAGTTTTCTTGGTTGCTGCTGCTGAATACCTTTTAATTTTCACTTAAAACATAATGAGTCCTATTGTTCACCTAAATACTGTAATAATGCTTCATAAACAACAACTGTAAGAAAAAATCAATTCATTTATCAAAAATTTAAAAAGATTTTCTGCAAACATACCTGTTATATCTTTCATTAAATAGTTTTGTAATTTTAGTTTATCAAGAGTGTGAATTTCTATTTCTCATTTTTATTTTAGAACAATTCATTTTCAGTTAATTATCAGAACCTTATTATCTGGTTGCAATGATTTTTTATTCCATCCTTAGTTTTCTTGGTTGCTACTGCTGAATACCTTTTAATTTTCACTTAAAACATAATGAGTCCTATTGTTCACCTAAATACTGTAATAATGCTTCATAAACAACAACTGTAAGAAAAAATCAATTCATTTATCAAAAATTTAAAAAGATTTTCTGCAAACATACCTGTTATATCTTTCATTAAATAGTTTTGTAATTTTAGTTTATCAAGAGTGTGAATTTCTCATTTTTATTTTAGAACAATTCATTTTCAGTTAATTATCAGAACCTTATTATCTGGTTGCAATGATTTTTTATTCCATCCTTAGTTTTCTTGGTTGCTGCTGAATACCTTTTAATTTTCACTTAAAACATAATGAGTCCTATTGTTCACCTAAATACTGTAATAATGCTTCATAAACAACAACTGTAAGAAAAAATCAATTCATTTATCAAAAATTTAAAAAGATTTTCTGCAAACATACCTGTTATATCTTTCATTAAATAGTTTTGTAATTTTAGTTTATCAAGAGTGTGAATTTCTCATTTTTATTTTAGAACAATTCATTTTCAGTTAATTATCAGAACCTTATTATCTGGTTGCAATGATTTTTTATTCCATCCTTAGTTTTCTTGGTTGCTGCTGAATACCTTTTAATTTTCACTTAAAACATAATGAGTCCTATTGTTCACCTAAATACTGTAATAATGCTTCATAAACAACAACTGTAAGAAAAAATCAATTCATTTATCAAAAATTTAAAAAGATTTTCTGCAAACATACCTGTTATATCTTTCATTAAATAGTTTTGTAATTTTAGTTTATCAAGAGTGTGAATTTCTCATTTTTATTTTAGAACAATTCATTTTCAGTTAATTATCAGAACCTTATTATCTGGTTGCAATGATTTTTTATTCCATCCTTAGTTTTCTTGGTTGCTGCTGAATACCTTTTAATTTTCACTTAAAACATAATGAGTCCTATTGTTCACCTAAATACTGTAATAATGCTTCATAAACAACAACTGTAAGAAAAAATCAATTCATTTATCAAAAATTTAAAAAGATTTTCTGCAAACATACCTGTTATATCTTTCATTAAATAGTTTTGTAATTTTAGTTTATCAAGAGTGTGAATTTCTCATTTTTATTTTAGAACAATTCATTTTCAGTTAATTATCAGAACCTTATTATCTGGTTGCAATGATTTTTTATTCCATCCTTAGTTTTCTTGGTTGCTGCTGAATACCTTTTAATTTTCACTTAAAACATAATGAGTCCTATTGTTCACCTAAATACTGTAATAATGCTTCATAAACAACAACTGTAAGAAAAAATCAATTCCTTGGATAAAAAAATCTTAGGAAAAAAAAATTCTGTTTTTTGTTATTTTTGGTTGATTTTCAGTTTTGGGGGGGGAGGATGTGATGTCACAACTTTTGAAACCCCCCCTCCCCCTTGTCACAAATTGATTAACCCCCTCCCCCCCTCTGAGCGTGATGTCATTTATGGACGGCCCCATGACAACGCCAAGAGTATAACTGACACCCCATTTTAAATAAATAAATTAATATTGTTTTCAAAAATAACTATTTAGCATGACTTTATATAGAGGGTGAACCATAAGTCCTGCCCCCATTATAAAATTCCAATTACAAAAGAACGAAAAAAGATAAAAACATGTACTTGGTTTGTTGCATCTTTCTGGGAAACTAAGAAATTTTATTACAATTTCTTTCGAAAATCAAGAGTTCACAAAATTTCAGATAAATATGCAGTTTGTAGCGTGAAACAACATGGGATGCAACGAACGACGTAATTTTATCTCTCTATGTTTTTTCGTTATTGGTTTTTAATGGTGATGCCAACTATCTAAAATTTCGTGACCTACTTATTTTCAAAAATTTGTGTACAAAAATTTATTAGTAACCCATGTAGGATGTAACAAACCACATGTTCTTATTTTTTATTGAATTTTATAATGGGGGCAGGTTCACCCTGTATTACTGTTATCAATTACATGTTAGTTCAAATAGACATATTATACAAATTATTATTAATAAATTTAAAAATGAGGTCTGAGACGCCGGACTCTCATCAGGGGGTTCGTCCAACGTCCCACACCCCTTATGGCCTTTCTGAAGCTGTCGTATAAACGACAACTGAACCCCAAGGCCATCATTATAATTTTGAAAAACACCATATGTTTGTGTAAACATGTATGTTTTTCGATTTTGTATTTATAATGGTGTTTTTCAAAATTATAATGATGGCCTCGGGGTTCAGTTGTCGTTTATACGACAGCTTCAGAAAGGCCATCAGGGGTGTGGGACGTTGGACGAACACCCTGATGAGAGTCCGGCGTCTCAGACCTCATTTTTAAATTTATTAATAATAATTTGTATAATATGTCTTAATGTTATTATCTTTTTTCCAAGCTGCGCAAGCGCTGGAATTGGATCAATACATTTTTGTAAATTATGAGTCTGGCAAAAATTTTGGATTAATTTTAAATAACTTCTTGTATTTATTAGTTCAAATAGGTTTCAAAAGAAAAATTTGCTTAAATTAGACACTGAACAAAAATGTATTTCCATGATTTCAGCATTAAGCCAACATCTGAAAAAATAAAGTTTCTTGACACTAAATGGGTCTAAAAGGTCTTAGTTAGAACCCTTTGCTGTAAAATAAATACTGCTTAAAGCATTGGCGGAGGCAGAAAAAAATTTTAGAGGGGTATATTGGAATTTAGGGGGGGGATATGGGGTAAATTTAGTTCTCTTCACACCATACCAAATTTACACTACATAACTAAATGAATTTTCAGAATTCGTAAAACTAGAAAAGTGAAATCCAAACTGATAGGACAGGATATTGAATTTTAATTTCATTCATAGTTTGTGTAAGTCGCAGCTTATCTACACAAGAGTTAATATAACTTCAGAGAAAAGGCAATGTAACTAAGAAAACTACATAAGATAACACTTAATTTAATGATGTGTTTATTAGAAATTTTTAATACTCTTAAAAGTTAAGTGGCGTTTTGTAAAAATACAAAATGCTGAAAATAGAAATTAATGAAATGTAAATAAAACTAAATTAAAATATAATTATTTTTTTTATTCAAGTATTACTTCACATATATCTTAAAAGTACAAAAAGAAAGCTATTAAAAATATAAAGGAAACAATTTTCACATTAGTTTAAACTTTTAATGTTTTAGAAATACTTATTGAAAATAGTGAGTTTTGAAATAAAGAACTGCACTTATTTTAGCAGTACTATATGCATTACATTTGGTGTCATTAATATTAATTTTTGACATTAACTGTAAGTAGTTCCTAACAACACATCTTAGAATGAAGAATCATTACCAATAAAAAGAAAATACTTAAAAATTATAACTTAGTATTTCAATTATATTTTTGGTATATGAAGCGAATCTGGGCTGCAGCTGAATTTCGCAAATTTTTTCGTCGCCAAGTATGATGCCAAACAACTAAACCAAATACGATAATCGGTTGCCAAATTTGGACGATTAAAATCTGCAGCTCGGATTCGCTTCATTAACCATAATTTTTACAAAAATTTCGCTTTATGCTTTCGTAGTATAGTACAAGTATGAAAAACTTGAGTTGTGTAGAAATTTGTGTGGTGGTGTTGAAATTGTATTTTTAATTCCCAAATTAGAATTAAATATCGCCAAGCTAATTTAGATGCCAAAAATTGCAAACTAACAGATTAAAATGCGTAGTTAAATCATATCAATGACAACCATAAAAAATTGTAGGATATTTGAATACTTGGCATTCAAAACAGCTCTTGTGTGTTGATATTTAACAGAATTGAACAGGAGTTTCTACTAAAACTTTTAAGAGCTCCGGGGTATCTATTTTCCCCACATACTTTTTCTTAGCAAAATGAGTCACAGTTTTTACAGCAAGGAAAGGTTCTCTTTCCATAAAATTCTCCCATTGCTTAGACCCCAAAACATCATCAAAATTTTTCAAGATGAAATTATGGGACACGGCAGTCAGACTTTTGTCCTCATGCTTGTCCCCAAGGGTCAAAACGTCGCACACATTATCGATAGATATGTTGACAATTAAGTAGTCTGCGCATTTCTTCTTTAGGGTGGGGACCTGGTACTTGTCGGCCGCGTAATAGAGCTTGAGGGCTCTGTCACACTGAAGGTCTTCCACGGCCCCAGAGTACAGATAGGTCAAGAAGGGCCCTAGGGTGTTGGAGTCCAGGTCTTTTATGTCCACTTGGCTGGACGATGCTTCCTTCATGTTGCTAGAGAGCATGGCCTTGAAGACAGGGGACCGGGCACTCAGGACGGCTCTGTGGACCGGAAACGAGACACTGCCACAGTTCAACTGAAAGTCCGAAAAGGCCCGGTCCCGGTATAGGGTCATGAAATCTTCTTTAAGCACTGTCGAAGAATCATTAAGGAAAGACTCACTATTATTTTGCACTATGCTCAGTAGTTTATACGGAAAATAGGGGCAGTAACTGTCATCATAGTATTCGCCAATAACTTTAAATTGTAAAAGTATGGTGGCGAAACGTGTTTCCTCCAATTCCTTCAACGTCATGGTTTCTGAGAACGCCCATGCTTCTCTAACATGTTGAGTGAACACGTGCTCACCCTCTTCTTTTCTAACAATGGTGTTGTCCCCACTCAGCACACTAAGGGAGCTCTCAACCGAAAAAGATTTTTCTACCCTATGATGTTTGGGTGCCACTAGGAGGCGTACTCTTTCATCCTGTCCTGCTAACATTATGCATATTCCATTGGGGTTTCTTTCATTGGCGTAACATCCGTGTATGAAAGTTCGTCCCGGTTCACTCGATTTGACGATTTTAATGATTTCTTTCGGATAAAATTTTAAGGATTCTTCGAAAACGCGTATGGTTGTACCCATGCGCTGCTTGTGATCTGCGTCACTCTGAATGCAGAACCACAAGGTGATTTGATCGGCTGTTGTGTTACCTCTTTTGATTTTGGAGACCACCTCTTCGAATTTGAGGTCGAAAGAAGGTCCAGGAACACTTTCGCCTGTCTGCGTAATGTTCAGCAGTGGCGAGGAGCAGATCGGGGTTCCATTCGAACCGATGAAGGACACTTCACCGTATAAGTAACTTTTAACATCGTGGAAGCACACATTCATGTGATCGTCGTGACCACTGAGACCTCTCGGGTACAGTGCCGCCCCTTTAAGTTCAGCGGAAAAGAAAACCGGACTCACGATGCTTTTACCGTGCACCGGCGGGCGCCAGCAGCTGAAGTTCTCGATCTTCCATTCGAACACTCGAATTCCTTCTTTCGCCATTTTTCCAAACAAAAAACCGGAGAACGAAAACCGACCTTCTTTTTAAATAAACACACAAACCGTAGTATGCGATCTCGGGATATAAATTAAGAACTCCTCAAAAGCTGAATATACTCAGGAAAGACGGAGAATAGAGTAGAGTAGTAAAAACACGTTGTTTTGGTTGGTTGGTTTATTTATTGTCGCCGATCTGGTTAGTAGAGTTGAGCAGTTTCCTGCTTCTCTTCATAGTTTCCTTTTTTTTTAAGTTACAGAGTATATTATGCCTCCGTCATCAATTTTAACCCGAGTGGAGCATGATTCGCGATTCCAGCTCGAAGCCCCCCTCTGGTGGTAGCTTTTGACAACTTGTCATACGGTTCAAGGCTCAATAGAGCCTTTTCAATGGACTCTAACCGTCTGACGTCATACGGAATCTGTGGTAACCAATTGCAAGCTCAGTGGGTCACGTGTTGGTTCCGTGTGAAGTCTCGAACCAGATAGGCGGTTAGAGTCCATCACATGACTCGGACCTTAGCAACGTTGTTGCCTGTCCTCCACGTAGTCAAATGTGACGTCATGTGCGAATGCTTCTATTGGAGCATTTGCGATCACAAGACTCCGCCCCTAACAACCTCTGTGGCAACGGGTGAACGCCTTAGCAACGTTGCCTGTCCTCCACGCCTGTCCACGTCGTCAAGTGTGACGCCAAGTGCGAATGCTCTATAGGAAACAGTGTTAAAAAAAAAAAGTGCCGGTTTCTTGCTCGGGCGGTTCTAACGATATATTTCGATGAGTAAAAGAGAAAAATCCAAATTAAATTCATTTAAATAAGTGAACATTGAAGTATCGAAACGCCATGTTAAATAAAACTACTCCATGCTGTTTTGTGTATCGCTTGCAAGAGCTGATAAAGCGCCATCTATCGTTACTTTGAGTCGCGGATTCAAGTCTGACAAAGCCGATATAATGGCCAAGATCTCTCAAAGATAAAGACACACCGACCAACAACAAAGTGGAAAACCTGTCCCTTTTTAGATCGTCTGCGATGATTAACACATTTTGTCCCTCTCCCCCTAACACAATTTCTTACATGATTGATCCTCACCCCAAATAAATAAATAATGCGCCGAAAATTCGAGCTCTCAAAAATCACCCAATTCTCGTTTTACGCGTAGGGCAAGTATAGAGATAGAATGCGAATTTTCGTGTGCAGTGCTGAGCTGAGTGAAATAAAGTTTGGTACTGGTATTTTGGGTGGGAATATGGGGGTAAATTTAAGGGGTAATAGAGCATTTTCAATCACATAACTCTGCCTAACAACGGCCTTAGCAACGTGGTTTATTCGCCAAGTGACGTCATGTGCGAATGCTTCTATTGGATACTTCTATTCCCCGCCCCTAACAACAGCCTTTGCAACGTTGTTTTTGTCCTCCAAGTGACGTCATGTGCGAATGCTCTATGGGGATAAACTGCCCAAACAATGTTTGATCAACAGTATTTATGCACTTTTTTGTTTTTTGGCTGAGATAAAAAAATAACTAGAAAAACCTAATAATAAGAAATGTGGTTAACATTAAATTTTTACACAGAAAAATGATAAAAATCTACTGAGTATTTATTAATGGCACTGGTTATTTCCACGAAAGCAACAACTAAACTCTAACTGACTTCTGAAAATTACAAGTTAAATAAAAGCATAATAATCAAAGTAATAGCAGCCAGGAAATCGAACCGGGGACCATTGGGTTACTAGCCGCACACTACCGCTAGGTCATCGGTGCTGATGCCAAGTTTGTTCGATAATGTAATTTTAATGTTATAAAACACGTAATAGAACGGTCAATACAAAATCCTATTTCTGCGCATGCTTCAACTGTCGTGGAAATAACCACTTAGTTTTTAATGCTTTTAGATCATTAATAAACGATCTGTTGCGAAGCATAAATTAAGTGGGGATAAAACCATGTACTTTAAAGTTTCATGAAAGAAAAAGTTCGCAAGTTTTATCATTGAAGTTTTAAATTGAAGACAAATTTTAATTAAAAAATCAAAGAATCAACCTTGCAAATTTGCGAACTTATTCTTTATTGCTGTTTTCACTTGCTAATATCTCCTCTCGTATTGAAGATATCTTCATGAATTTTTTTATGTGCGTATGTGACGACACGACATTGCTCACTTACTTGGGGGTACACCTTACTTCCCTAAAGAGTCGTTGGTTCCAAATAAAAACCGTGAAAAATATACTTTTGAAACACCCTGTATTATGTTTCATATAAATTTATTTATCAAGGTAAATCCTATAAATTCCTTGTTCGGTAACATATTTTGAACCTCTTAAAAGCCCTTAGCACGGTGATAGTAGTCCATATTTTCAGTTTGAAAAATCTGATCATATTTTCGACCATCTTACATTGTCTAATAGAGACTCTTTTCTATACATTCCCTTAATATGCAGAGACTGGACAATGAACGATTCGCCGCCATTTTAGTTACAATCTGCATGGATTGCCGCCATCATAGAGTGTAATGTTAATCCAAAAGTTTCAAACTCTTTTTGTATTTTATTACTCCAAAATCTCGGCGAAAACGATTGAAAAAATTTCAATAGTTCATTCAGAACACAAAATGATGTGTTTTGTTTCTGTAAAAATTAAAATTATTTTATATAGAAAATGCATTTTATAACACTGAAATGATTGTTGAGTTATCGCAGATAAACTAACTAGTCTCTACTATCTAGTCTAGTCTATTCTAGTTGTATTAACTTCTATATTAGACAGCAACTTAAGTTGACCCTACGATGTCACTAACAAACAAAGTAGTTCCCATATCGGTGTCTGAATTTTGAGTGAAATGAAGAACGTCAATTTAAAACTATGATTATTTTGTTAAACTTATGTATATATAGTGCTTTTCAATCACGATTTGCGTACCGAAACTCCTCCTATCAACCCAACAGGCTGCGTGTTTACCGATTTCTCCTTCCGCATTTGTGACGTACTGGGTTCAAGAAACGTTGTAATAGAGAAGTATAGTGTTCAATTTCTTATCCATATAGGTGGCTAACAAATCTTGATGGCCGAATGCCAATAATGTCGCTAACAGTTAAACAATAAAATATTTAGTTTTTAAAATTTACTCCGCTGAATTTATATCCTACCTGTAATTATTCTAGCTCTAAAGGGTTTTTTTTTTTCAAAACTTTTAACAGCAATCTGCACGATTTGTAACATCCCGTATTAACGTTGTCCGTGCAGGGACACCCAACTCATGCTCCCTCTGAGCTCATTCTGACTCTACGGTTTCACTAAAGAAGTTATTCATTAATCCGCAGCAATCTGTTTTAATTTCCGCGATGCGACAATTTGTCACGGGACAATTAGGGATATTGCGACCCTCCCCGTCAGCCATAAATCATCCCTTTTTAGAAGAAGAATCGATGTTTTTTCTCCACGATCTTCTAAACAATTGAAAAATGAGCCACTCGGATCGCGTCTCGAATCGATTATTATTTATGATCGATCATGGATGCGGTTTTTTTTATGTTTACCCGTTGTAAGTATGAGGTTGATGCATACTTCAGAAGCTCGTAATGGAATAAAAATGTCCAGAAGGGTGAGATATCTCCTTGTTTGGGACTGTTTGTGCTAAAAATGTCAAACGTTCTAGAGCAGGGGTTCTCAAACTTTCCAACATCATGACCAACCTTTCATAAATAAACTCTAACGCGACCTAGTATAAGCCATAGTATAATATAAATATTTGCTAGTAGTTTATAGCATCTATGATATTTTAAATATATATGGCAAGCAGTGAAAAATATTGACGTAAAAATATTTAAATAGAAATAAAACTTAATCATAAAAAGAATATTTTTTTTAAAAAGATATATAATCATCACACAAAAATCTAATGATGGGAAAAACAAGACTAAGTTAGAGTAAGAAAAAATACAATTTAGCATTGAAATTCAGACAAAAACAAAACTGTCTTCTTGATTTTCAAAAACTTTTTAGTCTAACACAAAAATTATTAAAGAATAAAAACGCAAAAGGTGTTTAACGAATTGTAAACAAACACTACTTGGCGAACTTAGTAATGCGCCAAGATGTCCGAGTATTCGCGCCTAATCACGCCTAACTCTAAAATGTTTAGAACCTCAATAAAAAGAAGCTTAATCAGCAAAATACTAAATATTTCCGACAGAAATACTTAGTTGTATAACTAGATGCTTATAATAAAGAATAATTATCACATCGATACTTAACGATGAGCTAAGAAAGACATTAAATGCCAGCGTGTTCATATGCTCGTAAATATTTTCTAATTTATGCCATTTCCCCTTGTATTTCCACAAAAATTTTTGGACTACACAACACAATAATGCTTACGATTGAAAAAATAATGTTTTAAAGTTTGTACATACCTTTAATTTTCCAGATTATGAATTTCTAACAGCATAAGATCACCGCTCCATGTTAACGCTATGGCGGTTTTTCCAAAATAGCCTGGGGAGGTTAAACTTTCCTCTCGGCCAATCAGAAACGATCAGTGCGTCGTCGGCTCTCTTCCTACTCTAGGCTCTCTAACGCGACCCACCTCATCTTCAGTTAATTCCCCCATCCCCCTTAAATGACTTTAGCTTCATGCGTTTGCGGTTCGGTCATCTACTATTTTGTTACAATAATAAATTACATTAGAGATTATTTTAACTTTTTTGGTATATAAAAAGAAATATTTGATTGGGGGAGCAACGAAGAGCTCCAGAGTCAGAAGGGGGGTCTGGGGGTCTTCCCCCAGAGAAATTTTTGAAATTTGACTCTTAAAAACAGGGTTTTAACTCGTTTTTTTGGTGATAAATTTCAATTACAACATAATTTCCTAAGGAAATTCTTGAATTCAAAAACTTGTCGCGACCCACCAAAAACTGACTGGCGACCCACAGTTTGAGAACCTCTGTTCTAGAGGGAGGTGTGGATTCCTTGTTATGTGGTTTTGGTTAAAGAAAAATTTCTGTAAGCAAAAAAGCTAAAATGGAGAAAAAAATATTTATCAAAAGGGGCTAAAATAAAAATTATCCGGTTTAAAGAAACTTAATTGGTATTAAATCCTTTGATTGGATAAAAACCGTTTATTTTGATTTATTCTAAGGATTTAAATTGTTTTAAATTTACAACCGGGAAAAAATAATTGGTGTTTGTAAAATAAAACGTAAACTATCGGTTTTATTCGGTTGAAAGGTTTAATTCAATCACATGACTGGGATCTAACAACGGCCTTAGCAAAAGAAGGTTAGTTTTTTACTCTACAGAAGGTTAACAGTTACAGAAAATGACACCAGCCGTGGAATTCTTCTATTGGAGCATTTGCAATCAAGTGATCCCATACCTAAAATCCGCCTTAGCAACAGATAAACAACGGCCTTAGCAACAGTCAAAAGCCCTACAGAAGGTACACAGTTAAAAGAAAATAACCGGTTGTGACGTCACCTGAAAACACTCTACTACCGAAAAAAAAACGTAGGTTTTAATAAAACCAGCCAACAACCGTCGTTTTTATACAACCGGATTATACACCGTCGATTTTTTTTCAGTTTTAAGAGTGAGTGTAGTTTGTAGCGATTGTTTCAAATAAATTAAGATTTTAATTTTAAGTCGGGATTTAATCCGGGTTTTTTTCGCCGGTCGTTGATTTTCAAGAAAAAAAAAGAAAAAGTAACAGTTTAATACTAAAAATCGGGGAAAAAATAACCAGTTTTTAGGGGGGGAAACCAGTTGGGGGTACTTTGGACAGTGCCTCCCCTTGGACCCCCCCCCAAAAAAAAGCAACTCAAAATGAGCTAAAACCTTACATTTACATGTCAAATTTCAGCCCCCCCTCTTGGAGCCGAGCTGGATCCGCGCCTGTTTGACATCAGTGGCGGATCCAGGGGGGTAGCACTTTGGAAAATGCCCCCCCCCCTTGGACCCAAAAAATCACTCATAAGTACGAAAAAAAAGTCCCAAAATGTACTCAAAATGAGTGTAAACCCTACTTTTACAGGTCAAATTTCCAAAATTTTTCTGGGGGACGACCCCCAAACCCTCCAGCGGTACCAAAAAGGGGATCTTGAGTGATACTTTTTAGAAAATCCCCATTATTTTAACATTTTTCTCAAAAGGTAAAGGGGATGATCTGGAAAAGTGCCCCCCCCCCTTGGAGCCGTAAATGCCGATGTTTGGCCGATGTTTTTCGTAAAAAACCGAAAAATATAAGAGCGATTCTGCTCCAAATTTAGTTATAGAAATTGGACCTGTATGTTGTAAAACAGACAATTTTGGCCAGAAATTAATATTTTCCTAGTCTTTGAATTTTGAAGGTAACCATCCAATTCAATTTTTCAATTTTAGTTCATATTATGAGATTATCGGGTTTCTTTATAAAGCTTTTAAGATTTTGCCCGTGAGTCTTAGGCAAGCCTTCCCAATGAAGCAAGTCAAGGGGGTTAGGGATTCAACCCTCCTCCCGGAATTTCGACAAATTTCATAATGTTTTTTCCTTAGAAAATTAAATGCCTTACAATGGGCGATCCTCTCCGGGTGTAACCCAAAGGGTCCCAAAATTAGTAAAAAAACCCTACTTTATGGGTAAAAATTTCAAAACTTTTCTGGGCGAGGATCCCCCCCCCCTCAAAATTTTTAAATCCATAATCTACGGTTTTTCCATGAAAATTTTGATACTTAGGAGAGGTCTTATTTGATATAACCTAAAGGGTCTAAGAATGAGCTAAAACACAACTTTTAGGGACAAAATTCCAAAATTTTTTTGCAGTAGGAACCCAAAACCCCCTCTGTTTTTTTTACCGATTATTTTACTATATTGTTTCTCCTTAAAAATTCTGACGCTTACAATGAGCAGTACTCTTTGGTTGTAATGGGTCTAAAAATGAGCAACTAAAACTCTATTATGAGGGCCTAATTTTAAAAAATTTTCTGGGAGGGAACTACTCGGACCCCCCAAATTTTACTTTGGATTCACATTGTTTCCAAAACTTTTGTGGTTTAGTGCACCAAAATTTATATTCTATGTGTAGGTCATCATAAACGTATTAAAATGCTCGTAAGGTGGAACCTCATAAAAAAAATTTTGAATCACCTCCCCGAAACAACTTTTTCCAATCTTAGTACAGAAAAACGACTTGTCGGAAGACAGTTATCATTCAAAATTAGGGTGAAATGCCCAGTGAATGAGGTGATAAATTTTAAATTATTGGAGCATTCACTTATAAAAGTAAAAAAAAATAATTCAGATTCAAAGTAAAAAAAAAACCTATTCAAATTCATAAGAACAAAAAATTATTTCCGATTCTACGACTGATTTTACCTTTTCTAAAGAAAAGTAAAAGTTTCGAGTTGTTTAATGCAATTTTTGCCATCGGCCTTTAACATCGGCCATCGGCAATCGGCCATTTAAGGACCATCGGCCTGCCGATGGAATTTTTCAAACAATCGGCATCGGCCCATCGGCCAAAAAAATGCCATCGGTCGATCCCTAGTCTACATTGAACCATGTCGGGTCACCACACCGAAGTTACCTCTATTCCTAACCCATCCACATATCGCGAGAGAAAAGTTTCTCTTTCTTATCCGAATTCGATTTCTCGCGACGACTTTTTCTATCGTTTGCAAAATGGAACGTACTACTATTTCCAATTCCGCCGACCGCGCAGTCTGGGAAGCGAGGTTTTTATCGCTCTTCGGCGATTTGTCCCCTATATCGCTCATGACATTGTTTTTTGTCATCCTCATCATTGAACATATCCGCCAAGGATAAGGCCTTATCTCTGCTGCTCGCGAAAGTGTTATCATTCTGAAGTTGATAATTGTGGGAGGTTTATATCATTATTGTTTGTTTATACTTGTAGGCTGAGAATAGAACTGTTTTTTTATCTTTGGAGTGTATCGACACCTTAATATCAAACACTGTTCGGCAAACTTGTAATAAGTAAGGTAAATGTTTATTCAAGCTATCAAATCAGACACTTAAGAAAAAAAAATATAAATTTCCCTAAGAAGGTACGCAATTTTGTTGAGCAAAAGGGATAGTTAAAATTTCTTTTTTCCTTAATTGTCTCTGATTTGATAGTTTTAATAAACATTTACCTTCTAGACTTCTGGTGACGGCACGAAATTAAATTAATTAATTTACTGAATTTTTTTTGTTTCATAAAAATTCCCGTCCCTTCAAAATGCCCTCTTTAAAAATTTCAGATTTGTTTTTGACCAGTTTCGTCTGTAGATAACTTTAGAGTAGGTATGATATTTCATAACCACCTTGTATCAAACAAAACCCAATGGAACCTAACAATGCGGCCATAACTGATTTGAGATTTAAATTTTATTTGAATAAATCAAGAAAGGTGAATTCTTGGAAATATTTCTTTTTTTGAAACAATCTTCACTCCCTGACATGGGAAAATCATTGAACGAAACTCAATGTTACTGTTAAATTAGCTAGCCCGAAGCCGTAGCTGATTTGAGAATTTCAACAATAATCAAGAAAGTTTAATTCAGAAAAACCTTTGTGGCAACGACGTATTTGTCTCCAAACAAGCACCACGACTTCTGAGTATTAGTCGGTATTTTGTGACTTCAGATTACTGTCGCTAAATTTAATTAGGCCATGGAATACTTTCTGGACTTGCAATAGTAGGCCTTGGGACACTTTAGCTGTGGCTATACTTGGATTGGTTTTTACCCTGTGTGGTTGGTAAGTGACGTGTAAATTTTATCAAGACAGTTATTTATTAATGCAAACGCTTTTATGCTTTTTGGATCCGGTATACTTTTTTCATTTTCGAATCAGAATTTTTAATTATCGTAGAATTCTTGATAGATACTTTATGTTTAAATGTATTTGTGAGTAGTTTTCTTGTATTTAAATTATTATAGATCATACTTTTCCCTATATTTCTATTATTGTTCATAATTTTGGTAATTATACTAGACTGCAACGTTACTTGACCCTCCTGGAGAAACAAAATAAACGAAGTAGTTAGTTCCCAGCAGGGTGTCTGAATTTTGAGTGAAATGAAGAACTTTAATTTAGAAATATGATTACTTTGTTAAAGCCATGTATATAATAGCGTCTTTTAATCACAATTTGCATACCGAAACTCCTCCTAGCAGCCCGACGGGCTTTATGCTTACTCAGTTTTTCCTTCTACGTAATGACCTCATAGGGTCAAGAAACGTTGCAATCTAGTATAGTTTTTATGAATCTAGTAAGCCGTGGTTACTGAAAAAAACCTATCTAATTAAATATTTAAAAAAAAACAGCTCAGAGTGAATTATGATATGAGTGAATTATTGATTTCATGCGTAGGACTAACCAGCTGTAAGATCAATTGATCAAACGCTTGCTGTTTGATAGAAGTTGGATTGAGCGTGTAAATTACAGAGTGTTAGATTTGTCATCAGCCAAATATTTAAATTTTTTGTTAGCACTCCTTATTCTCTGATGGTTATTTAGAGCACATTTATTCGTTATAACGTTGCTGAAAATGTGTTGGGTGTATGAATACTTTCTGGAGCGTCTGTAGTAGTGTTCGACATTAAGGCGACGATATTCAGTATGATCTCTTCACAACTTGAAACTAACATTTTATGAACAAAATGGAGGCAAAGTTTTTTTCATGTGATGCCTTTTTCTTTCCAGCTTCACCTATGGATGGGAGTTATATCTCCAACTAGATGGGTCTAGGATTCCAGTGAACCTTCGGGATTTGACAGCGCCTCCCTCTACCCTGGCATGCTGACCATTGGTCGAATTCTATAGTCTGGGACCTCAACTATTTGGTAGGTTTTTCCCCTTCATTCATGCTTGTCGCCAAAAATCGTGTCGTGCCGTAAAATTGAGGCCTTTGGTGCAAGAACCCACTTTCAATTGAGTCGTCTATACTAGACAGCAACTTTAGTTGACCCACCACATCACTAATAAAGTAGTTCTCATCGCGGTGTCTGAATTTTGAGTGAAATGAAGAACGTCACTTTAAAAATATGATTAGGGTAAAAGCACTAGTTACAGACAGGTTTAAGGATTTTTTTTAGTTTTTTCCATCTTCTGACCACTTATTAAGAGTTAAGAAATTTATTAAAGGACCTTAAACAACTCCTGGATGTATTATAAGTTTCTCATATTTTAAAAAATTTTAAATTTAATTTTTTTTAACTTTAATTTTGTTTTTCCGAAAGGCTTTTTTTGCACTAATTACAGACATACCAAGAATTGAAATCACCAGTTACAGACAGGTAGTAGGCCCAGTTACAGACACGTGTGAGAAAAATACGAAATTTTTTAATTTTACAAAAAAATCATTACATTTTATCACTTACTTTTTGTATAAAACTTGTTTTCAACTTGTGGAACATAATTTATATACTATATTGATGTACATTTTTCTACGTATAAGGGTTTTACATGAATCAATAAGAAAAGTTTTATCACACAGTCCTTTTGTTTTACTTGGAAAAATTAAATGGAATCTTAAAATATTTAATAATTAGAAAAAAAGGCATAATAAAAGTACAAGAAATTAAATTATAACCTGGAGAAGGATATATGAGAACTACATCTAAGGAAGGCCCTCCTCCAAAAGAAAAGATAAATCTAAATATATATTCTCTTACCAACATCATCAGGAATCCTTTTATATTTAAAGACAATAAGAGGGGGAACTAATTGCCCCGCAGAACTTCCAGTTACCAAAACGGTCAAACATTCGTTTTCATTTGAATTAACAACCTGATAAACGTTTTTTCCCCCTTTGATTGCCTAAACCCTATTTCCTTTAGGATTAAGGAAGAAGGCACTCTCATCGCAATTGAAAACGCGATGTGGGGTATCCAAAATTTTATCATAATTGCAATTTTCTAGATAAAGGTGAATATCATTAAACCAATTTTCTATGCTCTCTTTCGTGATGCTTGAGCGATTTAATGTTTGTACATTTTTTTCTAAAATTAAGAGCTTAATTAATTTTCAGATAAAATTATTCAATAAATTCAATTTTATTATCATCATTTCTATAAGGAAAGCAAAACATTTCATAGAACTAAAAAGATTATCAAAGAAATTTTAATAAAATGAATGCTAATGTTTTTAAAAGAAGACCCACATAGAACAGTAGTTCTCTGTGGCATCTAAAAATATCATAAAGGAGTTCTTTTAAAGACTTAAATATAGCCTATGTTGTTGCTTGATTCTTTTACTTATATGAACCAAATTTCGTGCTAATGGAAGAAAACTGGGGATTTTTTAAAAAGACAAACATACACATAAAAATGTACACTATACACCCACAGAGTTCTATTATACAATATGAATAAAGAATTAAATATTTAAAAGGTATGAATAGCATTAAAATAATATTCTTATTCTTAAGAACATTAAAAATATTCTAATGAGAATAACTTTATAGCTAATTTATTGCATTCACCTTTTATCGAGTAAAAAGAAAATTATCCGTCCATAATCATACTGATACTTGGTAAAATAAACAGCGGTAAAAAAAATAATGCAAGAACAAGTTATCAAAAGATCAAACAATAATTAAATGTAAAAACAAAATTAAAAATTAATCATAAAAAGAACAAGAACAAAAGTAAATTAAAACACATAATTAAGAACAAAACCTATGCAATTTGCAAAATTGACCTAAATCTATCATTAAATTAAATTTCCCTCTAAATTGCTTAATGAACATTAGGTATATTTAATTCATGAAACTTTTATTTTATTAATTTATAAATTATTGAAACTTTAATTAAATAACTTAATAAGCATAAATAGCTAGAAAGCAAACAGGGATAAACACAAAGTCCTAGTGTCAGACACCCTTTGGACCAGTGTCAGACACCCTTTGAACCAGTGTCAGACACCCTTTGGACCAGTTACAGACACCCATGTCTGATACTGGTCTACGTTAAAATATCCATTGACCCAATTACAGACATGGGTGTCTGTAACTGGTATATTAACGTTTTTTGGTATGAGTAACAGACACCCCCTTAAAATCCTTCGGAATGAGACTTTTTAAAAAAATCAAAAACAAAAATAGGATTGCCAAGACCTAAAAATGCAAATGTAGAAATTTTTTCCCAGAAAAACCAGTTATATTAGTAGAAATCGCAGAAAATTAAAAATTGAACCTTATCAAAACAGCTAAGCGACCGCCATGAATCACGCCGATCCGCTACAAACTTTTTTAAAATTGTATTCTAACTATTTTAAAACTGGTTTTTATGAACTTTTTCTGCATGATCATGAGTAAAACCTTTATCCCTTGAGGCTGAAACAAAAATTTGATCGCTAGCACCACTAGAAGGCTTATTATTTAAATTTAAAAGCAAGACTGTCTGTAACTGGGTACCCTGTCTGTAACTGGTGCTTCTACCCTAGTTTGTTAAACCCATGTTTAAATAGTGCTTTTCAATCACTATTTGCGTACCGAAACTCCTCCTAGCAACCCAACAGGCTTTCTGTTTATCGATTTCTCCTTCCGCATTTGTACGTACTTGGTTCAACTAACGTTGCTGTCTAGTATTCTGCCGTCCTAAGCGAAAGTGCACATAAACTAGTTTTCTTATAAATTCACTATCTTTCCCGATTGGCGCGTTTCTTTTATTTGGCGAGAATGTATCTCGCTAATAAAAGAGTGCTCGAAATGAGTACATGTACTTATTCAAAAATGATACTCACATACTCATTTTTGAGTAAGTGCATGTTTTCAGAAATAAATAATACCCTTGTTTCAAATTTGAGTAAATTTTCATCGGAGCCCGTTTGAGTATGTGATATACTCAAATTTGAGTAACTTTTACTCGATTTTGAAACTGTTGTTTTAAGAGTGAAACCCCCCTAAGCTATCAGAATTGAAAGAAAGATAAAATTATTTTGTAATATTAAAATTAACATCAATTTAATAAGAAAATAAATTTAAACTAAATTTAATAGTTTTAAATACATTGCCGTATAGTTTTAAATGTGGATACCATTACTAAATCCGGAATATGTAAGTCGCTAGAATTGCAGCTGAAATGTTGTGTTTTTTCCTTACTGCATTGCATTCTGGACTCGAACGCACCCCAACGCCGTAGCTGATTACAGAGTATTTTTTTAGGGTAGCCAATATTTGATCTTAGATGGAGGGTCTACCACACAGAATGGAGAATCCGCCAAATACTTTTTTGGTGAGATTTTTCTCAAAGTAAATCTGTCTGAAATTGCCTTTATGTGCACTTTCGCTTAGGACGGCAGTATAGTCGTCTGGTGTGCTGTACCCCTTCTAGAAGTTCTGAAACACCCCGTATTCAGTACGACCTGTTCACAGTGTGAAATTAGCATTTTATGTGAATGAAATGGAGACTAGTTTTTTCATGTGATGCCCTTTTCTTTTCAGATGGACTAGATGTGTCTAACCAAGAGTGATCCCCAGTGGACGTAACATGGGTATGTGGTGAGGTGATCAGTGGGATCACCAGCGGACTATTGATCTCCAGTTGATCATTGTGATCACCACACCAGTGGACACCTGGCAAGCTGACTATTGGCCAATCTGTTAGTCAAGTCATCTTCGGACGACTATTATAGCTGGTAGGATTTTTGTGTTCCTTCTTAACATACTTGTCACTCACCAAAGGCATCATGATTCCTTTAAAACGATAAATGTATTTAGTGTTAAAAATATTTTTTTACTTTTGCTTAAAACGGGAATCTCGGATTAAACCTCTTTCTAGAGTTATTTAAAAATACAATAGTACAGTGTTTCCCAAACTATTTTGCTCGTGGAACCCCCCAATTAGTTGCCAATGATCACGGAACCCTGAATATTTTTTATTCAACTACTTTTAAAAATTTAATATCTGATATTAAATGAAACAAGTCAACTTAATGTTAAAAAAGTTGTGATTAAGCGAGTTCCAAGAACCATCAGGGGGTGCGGGGGTCCTCCCCCAGAAAATTTTTGGAAATTTGACTCTAAAAAGAGGGTTTTTTAACTTGTTTTGGTACAACTTATCCGAATTTCGGACATTCATTTTTAAGAATTTAATACGTATTTTTGGTTGGATTTCCATTTTGATGAACTTAATATAAAAGTTTCTTTAAAGAAATAAAATTTTTCACGCGGAACCCCTAATTTTTTTCGTGGAACCCCCTTTGGGAACCACTGCAATAGTGTAAAAGAATAGTTATGGAAAAAACAGGTGGTTTTCTGAGAATTTCCATATTAGAATGCTTTTATTAACAATTGTAAGAATTTCGTTAATCATTAACGAGCTATTTGCTAAATATTAGCAAGACTCGTTTTAACTGAAAGTTCTAAGACTTTTCAGAAGTTTGAATACATGGTGTCATATTGTGGGTGTGCCTTCGTTTTTAGAGCAAACGGCGATTGGCAAAACAGCCAATCATTAGCCAGTCAGTCGTGATAATTAGAAGTTAGAATCATGTTTTCGATTTCAACGTGTTTTTGTATCAAAATTTTGCACAATCTGGATGGTAGTTTTTATGCCGATGATGAAACAAAACTAGTTGTTAAGAAAATCTAACGTGGGGGGGGAGGTGGGGTCCAGCAAAATCTGACTAAATCTCGCCAAGGGGGAGGGAGGGGTCCAAAATTTGGAAAAAGCACCACACGTAATTTATGGACGTCCCTTTACACTTTCCGTTGTGGAACGTCGAATTTTACCAGAAATGACAACTATGGGCAGTGGATAGGGAGGTCATGATTCTTTGATTCGATCCTTGAATCGATTCTGGAGGTTCGATTCCTTCGATTCTTGTATTCGATTGCGTGCCTTCGATTCTAACATGGGATCGATTCCAAACTTTTGATTCCTAATCCGATTCCGTCAAAGAATTTGATAACTGATTGTTGTGATCCAGTTTAGCCTTGCCCTAGTAGGGATGTCATGATTCTTTCGATTCGATCCCGGAATCGATTCCTGAGTTTCAATTCCTTCGATTCTTGTATTCGATTCCGTGCCTTCGATTATAACATGGGACCGATTCTAAGCTGTTGATACCTAATTCGATTCCGGAATCGATTCCGTCACAAAATTTAACGTCCCTAGCAGTGGATCACTCGGCTCACGGGTAGATGAAGAACGCAGCCACCTGCGAGATTTGGTGGGAATTGCCGGTCACATTGATCACTGCTTTTCGAACGCATTGCGGCCTCTGGGTACTGCCCTGGGCCTCGCCTGTCTGAGTGTCGTATACTTGCAGAGGAAAGCTTTTTTAAGTTTTCCAATTGGTCGTACCGAAGTTTATTCTTCGCCGACTCAAGTAAATTCTCAAAAAACCGTTGTTTGAGTGATTGCTCGATGACGGGGAGGACGCATTAGATGTCTCCCGACTTTCGAGCGACCTCAAACACGTTAAGAACACATTTTAATGTGACGACCTCAGACAGACGAGACAACCCGCTGAATTTTTAAGCATATAAATAAGCGGAGGAAAAGAAACCAACAAGGATTCCCTGAGTAGCGGCGAGCGAAAAGGGAAAAGTCCAGCACCGAATCCCCTTCCTTGGAAGCGGGAAATGTGGTGTTTGGGAGTGAGCGTTCGACTCTGCAGCAAGTCTTTCCCAAAGTGGGTGCCAGAGGCCCATATAGCTGCTATAGGTCGAATGCGATCTCCTCTCAGAGTCGGGTTAATAACCCTAAGCGGGTGGTAAACTCCACCTAAGACTAAATACTGCCGTGATCAGACCGATACAGCAAACGAGTACCGTGAGGGAAAGTTGCAAAGAACTTTGAAGAGAGAGATTATTGCTCAGAGGGAAACGTGTGGGCCCTCGAAATAATCCTGTGGCGGAAGGATTCAGTGCGAGACTTGGTCTTTTGAGTGTGGCGTTATCAGAATGGTATCCGGGATCGGACCTCTGCCCTTAAAGTTGGCTTTTATTTTGTACGCTTATTTAATGCTGATCTTTGTTACAATTGACTCTAACTGCCTATCTGGTTCGAGACTATAAAAGTCAGGTGACTGTGGTAAACAAACTCTCACTATCAAATCATATCTCACTACAAACTCTACTAGTGTGTAGTACATTGCAAGCTTAGTAGGTCATGTGTTGGTTCTGTGTGACGTCAGACAGGTTGAGTCCATTACTTAAATAATAAATTTGATATGTATATAGATTCAGATTTTTGCCAAAATATCCCTTAGCTTATTAATTTTTGTTAACATCAATTTAATTATAACTAAGTATTTGTTAAATTTAGTAGATATTAACAGCTTGGATTTGAAGGAGTATCAAGAAGTCGTTTTGGTCTAGAGGTACTTGTTGAGTACATTTCTTTCTCGAACTTTGAATAATGATTATTACATACGAGGGTAGTCTGAAAATTTAATGAAAATGGTATCTTATGGTTTTTCAAAAACGGTTTATTTTTCAGCATTGCCTCCTTTTATTTAAGCTGCCTCACTTCTTAAAACGACTGTCCTGTCTTATTTTACCCTTTTTTGGGGGGCTGTTCAAGAAATTAAACAAAAAAACTATTCATCCCCCAGTTACTTCTTAATTTCAAGTAAAACAGTCCCCAAAAAGAAAATTTTCAAAAAACAAAATGGATGTTGGTTTCTGTCCTTGTGTAATGAATGAATGTAAAATGGGTTGTGCGAGCAAATGCGTGTGTGGCGTGGGTAGCGGTACCTCACCTTGGCTCCGGTCCACAGGTGCCCGCTGGGTAACGCTGAGTAGGTACTTCTTAGGACAATACAGTCAACGATGAAAGTCTAAAGATCTGCCCATTGGTTAAAAAAAGATTGTGGGGTACCACGAAATCCCAGATATAGGGACCAAAATGAGTTAAAAACTACTTTTAAGAAGCAAAATAATTTTTGTTGGGAGGGCCCCTAAATCCATATTTTTACTTTAAGTGCACAAAGTTTTAAAAAATATTCCTTCAGGAGCGTGCCCATGAAATTGGTACCAAGTGGATAAAAACGTAAGGATAAGGCCAGTTGGTTGGATGAGGTTGAAAAAGACCTTAAAAATGCTCTAAGTCCGTAATTGGAAACAAAAAGCAAGAGACAGGGCTTTGGAGGAAAATTGTTGGAGAGGACATAGTCCAGCACGGGCTAGTAATGCCAGGGAGTTTAGTTATGATAAAAACGAGCTTGAATCTTATTTTAAAATTAAATTTCTAAAAAAATCTGATTTTGGGACCCCCAGACCCTTTTTGTGTCTGACACCCTCCGAAAAATACGCTACTGCGTTTCTGCAAGTGTTTCTAAAAGGGCAGATTTATCTAACTTGTAATACAAGCTTGAGGAGGGCCAAAAAAGTAATATATCCGAGATAACTCCCCAAAAGACACACTTTCCCCAAAAAGGAAACTAGTAGTTTATGTAGGAATGAAACTAAGACAAAATTACCCCTCCCAAATAGTCTCTGAATTCGCCAATGATCTCTAATACTGATCATTTGAACTGTTCATAAAAGTTAACTAATTTAATGGCATAAAATACACAAATATTTGAAATTGTCATTCTATTTTTAAATCTTAATTTAAAATTCAGTTGTTTGGCATGTGTTAGAAAGTGGTTGGCGTCCTGATATTTAAAGGCATTTACATTTAGTGTTGGTCAACCTTTCTATACTAAAAAAAGTAAAGTTAAAGCCTCCGCTGTCTCAGAAAATCTTAACTTTGACAATTTTGATCTCTCACTACGCAAAAACTATTGAACGGGATTTAATGACATTTTGACCATTTATAGACAAATGCTTGAGGGTCATTCTAGTTCAGAAAGCTAGTAAATGGGAAAATTAATTCTGGAGTTATTTAATGTCAAAATAGAAAATTAATTTTTTTTCTGCTGCGAGTTCGCCCCCAGCAAAATCTATTGTATTTACAGCAGAAATGATTTTTTTCAGAGGCATAGACTTAGATATATGAAGTTTGCACCTCGTCACCCTTTTTTTGAATTTCTAATTAGTTTTAGAGGAATTAAATTTGGAAATTTTTGACGCTTTTCAGTTTTTACGTTAAAAAAGAAACACATATCATGGTAGAACTATGATATTTTAAACACACGCTTATTTTTTATTAATAGATTAGCGGGTTTTTTTTTTCCCAAAAATCAAATTAAATTTTGAATCTTAATGATTCTAAAACTCAATTTTTTTTCTTCCCTTTCTGAATATTCACTAGTTGTTTAAAGTATAAGTGAAAACATGGCTGCTTCAATCTTTCAACCATTTTAATTAGAAACACCAGAATACTTCAGGGGTCATTCGAACATTACGTAAGCACCTGGGGGGACTTGCTTATTTTTGCTTACAAGGGGTGACGGGTACGATTTATACTAACGGGACGCATTAAAAACAATGTATTTTGGGAATTTTTTCGTGACTTGCGAAAATAATTTAATTAAAGTAGCTGTACTAACCAACTAATTATTAACCAATTAATAAGCGTGTATTGATTGTTTAAAGTTTGTACTTTTAAATTTAAGTTCAAAGTTTTTAAAACTGAGTCATTAGTAAAATTTTTGTGCAAACAAAATAGTTGGGGGACAGTTATACGTAACTTAACGGAGGATTTTGCGATTCGTGGTTTTTCTTTGCTGACAAAGGGGGAGGGTTTAGAAATCGCAAGAAACATGCTTACGTAATATTTGAAGGGCCCCCAGTTATTTGGTGTGCTTGAGATCACAGGAAAAGTTTAAATTGTGATAATTGCTGCCTAAATTATCTTTAAATCTTAAATCTTCATGCATCATGCTGATATAGTGGTTAGAGCAGGGGATCTCAAACTTTTGAACATCGTGACCCACTTTTTATGAACAGAATCTATAACGCAACCCATCTTTAGTAAAGCTATTAAATTAAATTTTTTTCAAACATTAACTTTGACTTGAGCATAAAATTCAAATAAGTAGTCTTTCTCAACTTTTTTTTTCAAGCCTTGCACTGATTACCATTGAAAATTTGATTTTTAAATTGTGTAATCATATAACACTGAAAAAGAGTTGGAGCCTTTTTTTTTAGGTCGAATTTCAAAAACTTTTCTGGGAGGTGGCCCCTAGACCACCCTTTTTAGTGATAAGTTACAGACAATTCACAAAACCTGGCGACGAAAGTTAATTAGTTGATTAGTTAATTGATTGATTTGACAATTGACAAAAATTTGCTCGTGACCCACAGTATTAGAACATATGGGTTAGATATTTGACTGCGAAATTCTGACTTTTTGATATTCAATAACTCCAGAACTAATTAAATGTAGGTACTACTTAGCTTAAAGTCATTTGCACTGAGAAATATCCCAGATTTAAGACTTATAGACATACTTGGAATACCAATTCCCACTTAAATTTGATAGGTTCAAAATGAAAACGGAATGAAGACGTGTAAATCTTATCTTTAATTAACTTTTATTTTCGACACTAAGTTTATTTTAATAATTCTGTATGTACCATTTAGTTAACAGCAACAACACGTTCCTAAATATTTAAAAAAAACGGATATTGAGGCATAAATTCAAAATCTTGTGTCCACCCTGCGACCCACCAAAAACTGACTCGCGACCTATAATTTTATAACCTCTGGATTATAGATATCTGACTGAGAATCTGTACGTTTGTAGTTAGAATCCCCGTTTGACATTTGGATGAATGTGGTCCCCTTGTAAAGAGGGTTGTGTGAGCGAATGGTATGTGTGGCGTGTGCTTCATCTCCGTGGCTTCGGTCCACAGGTGTTCACTGGGCAACTCGAAGTTGGTGCTAATATTGGCCATGTTATGATCAAAAACGATTCCCAGAATCCGCTATATAGAAACAAAGAAAGAGCCAAAACAAGCCAAATGTATTGCAATGTTTTTGAATGTAAAACAAACACATTTTATAAGTGTTTAATTTGTCATATAACTATTATTTGTTTGCAATTCTCACTTAATTTTTAAGTTAACTAATAAGTAATTTCCTTCGCAGTTAGCCCTAAAATGTTACCAATGTTAAAAACTAGAAAAAAAATGCAATCGGAGATGAAGATACTTTTACTTGCCAATAGTATTTTGAAGCAAATATTAAACTTACTTATTCACTTGAATACAATGTTACCAATGTTAAAAACTAGAAAAAAAAATGCAATCGGAGATCAAGATACTTTTACTTGCCAATAGTATTTTGAAGTAAATATTAAACTTATTCACTTGAATACAGAAAGGCGAGCACGCTTCTGGATTAAATCTTTTTTTTTATAATCCAATAAAGTTGGCAGATCTTTTAAGTGTTAAATTATTTAGTTAAAATGCAGCTGAATTAAACTTGCTGGTAAATTTTACTAACAATTTTCTACAACTACAAACTAGGTATTATTTAATGTTTTTTCTTCTAATATTTTTTATGCTAATGAGGAATGCTATTTTAGGGCACAAACACCATCAAAATTTTGAGATTTTTCTTATAAATTATGTATTTAAGAGCTATATGTTTTAAATTTACATGAAGTAGGTTTTTGTTGGTTTGAATAAAACACTGAATCGATGACTCAGTGCTAATGATGCTGGGAGAAAACTCACTGGCCCACTACTTTGCTAGTCTTACTGGTCCTCCAAATTAAAAAGGGCAGGTTTTTCAATTTTTTTAAAGTAACTATTGTACTTATTGAATAACAATATTTAATTTTAAAAGTTATTATGTAGTCAATGTTTATTAAGTTTACATAATAAGCCACAAATCGATTGTTGAGAGAGGAATGTTTAGAATTTTATTTCGGGAGGTGGTCACGTGATTGCAAATGCTCCAATAGAAGCATTCACAGAAGCATAGTTGTCACAACCAGTTATTTTCTTTTAACTGTTAACTGCTGGTGGAGAAGCACATGTTGCTAGGTGCGAGTCACATGATTGCAAATGTTCTATTGAGGCTGCCTTGGTGAGGTTTTAGTCTCTAGCAGTGTAATTTACGTATGGCTCATCTGATTGTATCCAATAGAATTCTTGTTTTAAATGTTTAGAAAAATTTTATAATTTGTCATTAATCTCGCACTTGCAATAAGTTGAATTCGTTCTGGAACATGTTTTTAGATCGATTTGAATATCATCCCCCTGTTAGAACAGTTTTTTTTTATTTAGAAGTGTTAGGTAAAATAAGGAAAAAGTTGATTATACAGAGTGTTTTCAGGTGACGTCACGATCAGGTATTTTCTTTTAACTGTTAACCTTTTGTTGTAGGGATTTTAACAAATGCTAAGCGGTTGCTAGGTAACGAGGTATCTGTTGCTAAGGCGGTTATTAGGTATGGGCTCACATGATTGCAAATGACGAATTCCACGGCCAGTCATTTTCTGTAACTGTTAACCAAACGGTAGGGCAAAAAAAACTGTAACCTTCTGTTGCTAAGGTCGTTGTTAGGTCCGAGTCATGTGATTGAAAATGCTCTACTAGTTAATTTACTCAATCTTTTGAAATTAAAGTATTAGTTAAATATATTAGACACATTGCGATTTGTAAAATTTTAAATTCAAGTATATAATTGTTAAAAAAAAAACCTTTTATGGTACTTTTAAATCGTATTTCTCAAATAATTCTTTTTAAATATGCAATACATTCGTACTATCAGAATTTTCTCCAAACTGACAAAAAAAAAATTATTTTCGTATTTTTGGCATTTATCGAAAACCACCACTTTTTAGTTTAACTAGAGATGACTGAGACAACTGTTTCATTTAATTCTTACTTATTTCTCAAAAATATAACTGATTGAAAAAATAGCAAAAAGTTTTATAAAATTCAACTGTTTTTTTAATGGTAAAAAGTTTCATAAAAATTTGACAGATTGTTTTTGTAAAAATTTAAGATAGTTTTCCTCGTAAAAAATTTATCTATACCAGGGTTTCACAATAACTGAGTAATATTTTAGGGTTAATTAGAGAGTTTAGGGACTGAGTATGTATTTAGTTTAAAGTTATGCGATCTTTTGAAATTAAAAAAAAATAACGATTATAAGTTTGTAGGAGGTAATGAAAAAATTTTCTTGGTGTTCTTTTTATCAGTTAAACATATTATTGGAATAGCATTAAATGTTCGTTTTCAATGTTAGCTGTAAGCTTATGGTTTTTTTTCCATCTTTTACTTCAATAATATTGAAATTTATCTCATGAAAACAAATTAAACATAAAAAATAAAAATTACCCAATACATCACATTTATATACAAAATTTAAGGTATTCAAAATAATAAAAAAATAAAGATGACATATACAATTATAAACTTCACATGTATCAAAAACTAAAAGTACCTTTAAAAAATTGGATGTAGTTAAAATTTTCACATTTTATTTTCAAAACTACAGTATTTTCTAAGACCTTGAAATCCATG
Organism: Tetragnatha montana; assembly: GCA_963680715.1. NCBI lineage: Eukaryota > Metazoa > Arthropoda > Arachnida > Araneae > Tetragnathidae > Tetragnatha > Tetragnatha montana. The sequence continues at coordinate 5,383,313 of OY796678.1, read as the reverse complement.
TCAAAATAGGAACAGTATCATATACAACAGTAATAGGAACAGTATTCATAAGTCTCTGCTTTTAAACTGGAAATATTCTCTCCATAAAAGAATTTATCACTTTAATCACCAATTTGTTAAATGACCAAAACAGGGTTAAAATTTGTATTTTTAATTGAATTTAGTTCCTCAAAACTTTTACAGTTAAATTTACAAATGATAATTTTAAAATTACTACGAGTAATTTTCAGAATTGAAATCATAAGGGACTTTTCATTTCTAAATAGCTTTTACTAAAAATTTAAGCTTAGTCTTTTTTAACTTTTACAGTTAAATTTACAAATGGTAAATTTAAAATTACTACAAGCAATTTTCAGAATTGAAATCATAAGGGAACTTTTCATTTTTTAAATAGCTTTAACCCAAAAATTTAAGCTTCGTCTAACTCTTATGGTATTGGTTATAGTGATTTCTCTAAAAACATTTTAACTACTATTATTTAGATTATTTCATTGGCATTTATTTTAACAAAACTATTGTTTGAAATTTTTTGTGTACAAGTAAAAATTCTTTCACGGAAATGCCATGTAGGTACCCATGGCATTGAGGTGAAAGAATTTTGCTTTGATCCCAAACAGCGCAGACGTTTAAGATTCGTCTTTATTTTGTCATGTATGTCCGAATTTCGTTCACTTCTAGTTGCAGATACGTAAAACTGACATATTTGTCATGAGCTGTGTGCTATTAGGGTAATTTATTAGAAAGAAACTCAAAATTTTCACGGCCTATTATATTTAAATGAATCATAGTTATGTTGATTCTTCTTGCCATTTTTTATGCAGTTTTTCCGCTTAAAAACAATCAATTAATTAAATAAAATAAATTCATTCCAGCTTACAACCTTTCACTTAAATACCATGAAGGTCGACCCATGGAATTTAGGTGAAAGAATTTTAATTATTTTCTGGAATAATAATTAGTTTAGTTTATCGATTAAGTAATAAACCATCGATTCTTATCTTTGAATTAAATTTACGATTGAAGAAAAATAATTCAATTTAATTGAGTTAAAAGACTTAACTGTAACCGTAATGATTAAACTTATATATATTTTTTCCGAACGTTAAGGGAAAAAAATCATTTCTTGGTATTTTTTATTTCATAAATAACAATTAATTTGAACTAAAATTTTAAGTATTAACTTTAAGTTGGTCTTATAATTTATATTCCTACCTATTATTACCGTAATAGGCGTAATAGTTAATTTGAACATTTTTTCCGAACGACGTCAAAAAAAAAAAATATTTCTTGATGTTTTTATTTTCATAAATAATAATTAAACTAAAATTTCAGTAATAACTCTATAGTGGTGTTAAAACCTATATTTAAATATAACCTCAAGAGATAAATATTTTTATTGCAAAAAAGTACTTCCTAATGAATAAAAAAGGTTAAAAAAAAGTATTGATCTACTAATTATAATATTTATACTACTGACGTTTTTTTCTTACACATTTTTAGTTCCTTATGGTTTCGTCAAACATTTCTAAATGAGAACATGAATTGTAGTGAAAGTTAAATAATTTAAATTGATTTCAAGAAGGTAACTTGTTTAAAGCTTCCTCTGTGAGGATATTTCCATTTTTTTATGCAGAGATTTCATTATGTTGAAATGGAAAATATTTATTTCGGGCTGGTTTTAAATGAATAATTTTAAAAATCGTAAACTTGTATTACATAAATTTATTGCATTGCCCGTTTACAAAGTGGTTCACACTATTTCAACATAAATATAAATCTAATGCCAAACTTGTATTATTAGATCCACAAGTGTTCAATCCTTTTTGGGACTGGAACAAAATCATTTATGCTATAATTAATTGGTTCACTTTATATTTGACATAATTCCAATCAGAAATAATAGAATAACTAAATTTCGTGATCATTTAGAGTAAAAGATGGAAAAACTTAGGAAATGACAAATTTCTTTCAGCAAATATACCATACAAATTAATTTATTTTCATCAAAAGGGAGAAAGAAAAACGTAAAAAAATGAACAGTATGATGTATAGAGGAAGCAATCCTATACAGGTATTATAAAAAACACAGCAAATAATATGTATTCTTTTTTTTTACATTAAATATCATACACTAAAATGATTATCATGAAAAAGATAAAAAAAGACAACATATTACATAGAAATATTAAAATAAATGAAAAACGAATGAATGAACAAAAATGAAAAAAGTACATACAAAGCGTTGGAGAAACGGTGTCGGGCAGTTAGTAATTGAATTCAGTCAATTTAAAAGATTTGATCAATATTTGTAAATGTAAAAAAAATAGAATTTTTATTTAATTTTTCTAAATTTTTACTGATTTAGAGATTACTGATTAGAGAAGTTTTACTGGTTATACTTTTTTGAATATTTAGTGATAAGCTATTGTAAAGTTTTGGGCCAAAATACTAAAATGTTTTGCTAGTAATTTTTTTAGTGGATTTCATAGAGTATTTTCAATCATTTGACTCGGACTTAGCAACGCCCTTAGCAACAGACGCGTTGTCCTGCAGAAGGTTAGCTGTTACAAAAAATAGCTGGTCGTGGAATTCTTCTATTGGAGCATTTGCAATCACGTGACCCCACACCTAACACCTATGTTGAACCTATTAGGGGCCATCCATAAATGACATCGCGCTCGGAGGTATTCAATTTGTAACAAGGGGGAGGAGGGCAAAAGTTAAAACCCTTGACCATCTAGGGCAGAGGTTATCTCTGGGATTTCTCTCGGAGGATGGGAACTTAAATCCCGTCTTAAAAGTTCAAAAATTAGTCAAGAGACTACATTTTAATGTGTAATTTTTAAAAAAATTCTAGGGGTAGGACCCCCCAGCTCCCCCCCTCTCCCTTCCGTGGGGTGTCATATGAGCATCGTCAATAAAACTTAGATATTTTTGCACGAAGGATTGCATTTGATCTGTAAAATACTCGGGTGGAGAGACCCTAGGAAAAAAAAATTGGGCGTCAAAACCCTTCCCGAAAAACAAAAGTCGGGTTGTACGGCCCTGTAGAAGACCGTAAATCGGTTTTTAGGGTTAAATTTTCAAAATTCTTCTGGGGCAGAACCTCCAACCTTCTTAAAATGTGGTTGTCCCACCGTAAGTCCAGGCTGGATCCTCCACTGTTTAATGTAACCTATATTTTCAAACATTAAAGTTAATAATCATTAAAATCTAAAGGTAAAAAACTTATATACCTTGTATTTATTAAAAGTAAATACCCGGTTATTTGACTTCTTTCTTAAATTATGGTTAAAAGTTAGGCTTTGTTCTTGAAGACGAAAATTTGTTACAAACATTATAGTGGTTATTTCTCAGAAGTTTAACTTTATGATTTTGTGGTTTTATCCAAGGTACTTTTTCAAGGTAAACTTATTTTTATTAATAAAAGTAGTTTATTTAATATTTTTGTGTAAAATATAATTGCAGTTAAAATAAGTTTTTATAGAGTATTAAAAGTTCAAACAATTGAGGAAAATTAATAACAGTTGATTTGCACCATTTAATTTCATTTTTCATTCCCTGAATTAAAATTGTTTCATAATGTCTCCAAAATTTTAGTATCCTTAAAAATTTTATATTAACAGTAAACTTTAGTAACCTAAATGTTAAAACCTAAATTATTTTCAAAAATATTAAATTTGATGTGAATATTAACATCTTTTTTGTCTAGATTTCTAGTTATAACTTTTAAAAAATAATATGAAAAACAAATTAAGTTTTTAAACTAGAGTTAATGTTTCAACTGATTTTAGTTTGGATTAAAAGCAACAATAAATTATTTTTTGCGAACACTTTTCAATTACCTTAGCTTACTTTTAAATAGTCAAAATTCCTTGTATTCTCGTAAATATTGAAATCTTTAAGTGTAGCTCTTTGAGTTTAAAAATACAGGTAAAATCATATGCAAGTACAGGGTTCAAAAATTCTCAAAGAAAACTTTGATATTTGTTGATCAGAGAATGGCCATTGGTGTGACAAGCATGTTTGTTGGAGACAAAATTGCCAAATATTTTAAATGTATTTTTTAGAATGTCAAAAATCGAGTTTAGTAGGTCATTTTAAAATGTCTTTGCAGTTTAATGACCCTGCAGTACTTATTTTAGTCTTTTTTAATGATATTGATGTTTGTTGTCAATCTAATGTATTTATACTAGGCTGCAACGTTTCTTGAGTTTAAAAATGCAGGTAAACGCACATGCAAGCAGAGGGTTCAAAAGTTCTCAAAGAGAACTTTGGTATTTGTGTTGATTAGAGAATGGTCATTGGTGTTACAAGCATGTTTAATGACAAAATTGCCAAAAATATTTTTAATATTGTATTTTCATAATGACAAAAGGATGTTCAAAATTTTATTTTTTTATGAACTGTTTAATCGAGATTAGTAGGTCATTTTAAAATGTCCTTTGCAGTTTTATGACCTTGCAGTACTTATTTTAACCTATTTTATTGATTTTGATGTTTGTTGTGTCAATGTTTTTTATACTAGAATGCAACGTTTCTTGACCCTACGACGTCATTACGCGGAAAGAAAAACTGGGTAAACACAAAGCCGGTTGGGTTGCTAGAAGGAGTTTCAGTACGCAAATCGTGATAAAAAGACGTTATATATTCATGGGTTTTACAAATTAATCATATTTCTAAATTGAAGTTCTTAATTTCACTCAAAATTAAGACCCTGGGAACTGCTTTGTTTGTTTTGTTTCTCCAGGATCAAGTAACGTTGTAGTCTAGTATAGTTTAAAAATCTCAACGCCATGAAAAATGACTTTGTCATAGTTAGGTAGTAAAAAAGTCATTATGTCAACTAATATTTTTTATTGAGCAATCCCTGCTTTAATTACATTCAAGTAATTGATTCATCTACTAAGTGTTATGCATTTTTTTATCTATTTTAATGATTTTGATCATTGTTGTTAATGTAAATGTTTTTTAGTTTAAAAATCTCAACACCATGATTAGTTACATTGTCATAGTTAGGTAGTAAAATGTCATTAAGTAATATATTTTACTGAGCAATCACTGCTTTAATTACATTCAAGTAATTGATTCATCTACTAAGTGTTATGCATTTTTTTTATCTATTTTAATGATGTTGATTATTCTTGTTAATGTAAATGTTTTTTAGTTTAAAAATCTCAACACCATGATTAATTACATTGTCATAGTTTGGTAGTAAAATGTCATTAAGTAATATATTTTACCGAGCAATCCCTGCTTTAATTACATTCAAGTAATTGATTCATCTACTAAGTGTTATGCATTTTTTTTATCTATTTTAATGATTTTGATCATTGTTGTTAATGTAAATGTTTTTTAGTTTAAAAATCTCAACACCGTGATTAATTACATTGTCATAGTTAGGTAGTAAAATGTCATTTAGTAATATATTTTACTGAGCAATCCCTGCTTTAATTACATTCAAGTAATTGATTCATCTACTAAGTGTTATGCATTTTTTTATCTATTTTAATGATTTTGATCATTGTTGTTAATGTAAATGTTTTTTAGTTTAAAAATCTCAACACCATGATTAATGACATTGTCATAGTTAGGTAGTAAAATGTCATTAAGTAATATATTTTACTGAGCAATCCCTGTTTTAATTAAATTCAAGTAACTGATTCTTCTACTAAGTGTTATACTTTATTGAAATGTATGAAACATCCAGGTTTTGAAGATTAAGATTTTATGTTATAAAAAGAATTTACTTTTATGCTTAAATTGAAAGGCCTCTCTAAAATTTTGATCAGTTAAAACCTATAATAATAAAAGTAATCAATAATTATAACTTCTATATACCTCTCAAAGCCCGGTGGCGCAGTGGTAGCGCATAGCTCTTCCGTGCCACAGGTCCGGGGTTCGATTCCCGGCTCCCGGGCTGGGCAAGGTCCACTCAACCTTTCATCCCTTGAGTGGGTCGATAAATTGAGGACCAAGCGTGCTTGGGAACTAAACACTGGGGGTCTTGCGTTAGACTGACCACCTAACCGGGACATATGCCTTACACCCCAGAGCCCCACGGTCAAGAAAACGAAGATGGGCATCGTAGGCCTTGGCCCACTATAGGGCTGTTGCGCCGATGAGTTGAGTGAGAGAGTTATATACCTCTCAATAAAATTCAGACCTTTACTTTAATAAAGATAAAAGAAACTGTTTTCTAACAGATAATTTTTTTTTAGAAACTATATTTTGTAGAATTCTTCGCTTTGCATTGTGGTTCGTTTAACCACGGCTTACTAGATACTATACAGGCTAGCCGAGATACGGAAATCATTAAAAATGTAGATGGCAATAGCTGACATGTGGCTAAGCAAATCCACAGAGTTGTAGGCGGGGCTTAATGGCTCAAAAATTTGTCTGGCCTGAAAGTGTAACACAGGAGATCTATTAAAAAAAATTCTTGCTGTTACCCAGATGTAATAGGTTGTCATGGTAACAAAGTTTGCCAAGATAGGCTGACAATCGCCAACAGTCATCAGTTACGTCATGAAAAAAACGCCTTTATTTTTCCTTATTTGTCTGTGTTATCCTATTGGTTGGTTGGTATAGGTATGACTTGAGATCCTAGCGGGAAAAGATGTCAAATGGTTTTCATTATTCAAAACTCGGCTATACTCGACAGCAACGTTTCTTGAACCCAGTACGTCACAAATGCGGAAGGAGAAATCGGTAAAAACGAAGCCTGTTGTGTTGATAGGAGGGGTTTCGGTACGCAAATCGTGATTGAAAAGCACCATATACATGGGTTTAACAAAAATGATCTTATTTTTAAATTGACGTTCTTCATTTCACTCAAAATTCAGACACCGCGATGGGAACTACTTTGTTTGTTAGTGACGTCGTAAGGTCAGCTTAAGTTGCTGTCTAGTATAGTATATAGTAAGCCGTGGCGTGACTTAAATTAAATTTTAAAACTTTAATATTTTTAAGTGAAAATTAGTTTTTCTAAAATTAAATTTATACTACTTTGATCTTCAAAATTTCGTACAAGAAAAAAGTTTTGTTATGCGATGCAATTCCTTCACACAAATGTAGTGGTGGCGCCCCATGTGCATTTGGGGGAAGGAATTATGTTGCCTTTGTTCTTTACTAAATTCCATTAAAATTAAATAAACTTAAATAATCAGTAGTAAATAAAAAAATCTTAATTTTTAAATCAAAAGCATGTGATTACCACAGCAAAAGCGAAGAAACAAATTTATCAAAAAAAAAAAAAAAAATTACTTTTCCAAATTTATTATGAAACAAAAAAAAATTAAATACTTGAATTACTATAAAAGTATGGTAAAAGTTACAATTCGTATAATCTTTTACGTGATAGGTTAATAGTTTTAAAGAAATGGAGAAAATATTTTTTGCAATAAATTTGACAAATGCTTTGAAAATGTAAATTTAAATACTTTCATAAAACGAAGCGGTTATTTCCACGAAGCATGCGCAGTAATAGGAATACGCTATTACGCGTTTTATAACATTAAAATTAAATTATTGATCAATCGTAGCATAAGCACCGATAGCCTAGTGGTATAGTTTGCGTCTAGTTACCTAATGGTCCCCGGTTCGATTCCTGGCTGCTACTTTTGACTGTTATGCTTTAATTTAACTTGCAATTGTTTAGTAGTAGCGAGATTAGTTAAGAGTTGAGTTGTTACTTTCGTGGAAATAACCTCACAAAATGATTGCGAGGCCTTTCTTCTACCATTTGTTTATGTAATACTGTATGAGAAGTAAACATGAGCAACTATCTTATATTAATCAATCTGCAATGTTCCTTCATTGTTATTTCTATCTAATCATTTGAAGGCAAAATAGTTTAATGTTGCTTTGAAAGCTATTATCAAATTAGTTATTTACGTTTTACCTAATGAAAAGTATATGCTAAATATGGTTCTCTTACAGTCATATTCACAGTCATCAGCGTCGGTGTTAAATCCCAAGTCAAAAAAGAATTCCACCAATCAGAGTCAGCGAAAAGCTAATTTTTCGATCTTTAGCTGCCTGTTAACACCGACGCTGATGGCTGTGAATATGGCTGTTAGAGATTAATTTAGTTGTACAACATTATTGTAGCATTTTAGGTTGTGTTTAAATACTTATTTAACATTTACTTACCGATTTATTATTTTAATTACTTGTTTTATATTCGTGATACAACTATCTTATTAATCTGCAATGTTTTCTTCAATGTCATTTCCAATCATTTGAAGGCAAAATAGTTTAATGTTGCTTAGAAAGCTATCATCAAGTTAGTTATTTACGTTTTTCCTAATGAAAAGTATCTGCTAAATATGTTTCTTAGAAAATTATTTATTTGTAAAACATTGTTGAATTATTTTAGGTTGTGTTTAAATACTTTTTTAATATTATTTTTATTAGAAAGTTATTACTTAAAGAGTAAAAAAATATGCTTAAAAGCTTTAATAATAAGCAAATTACTTGAGTTACTGTGCCCTTACTGTGAGTGACTGATTTTATTCAATTGCAAATTTGCAAAGATAATTTTGATGTATTGGGGTAGTTTTGTATTGTAATATTTTAGGCTGTTAATACTTGTTACTGTTTTTATACTTTTGTTAAAAAGATTTAAACACTTTTGAACCTACTTGTTTAAGAAGACAGTTTTTCCAACTTGAGATGCTAATTGCTAAGTTTATAGGAGTATTGTTGGTGTCTCTTGTTGTAAGGATATATTTCAATTCTCTTGAATTTCTACCACTAAGGTTTTTTTTGTGATTAGTAGTAATTTTGTAAGCTAGCCAATGAGAAAAAGAAATGCTAATAATCCTAATGAAATGCTAATGTCATTTAATTGATTGGAAATATTTGAAACATAATATATTTCAATTTTCTAGACTTTCTACCACTTAGGTTTTTTTGTAAATATTTTAAAGAATATATTTCAATTTTCTTGCCTTTCTACCACTTAGGATTTTTTTATCCTAATCTTCATTAAAAATATGTAGAATGTGGAGATGTGCTAGCAGTCTTTAAAATGTATTGTAAATCACTATATTAACTTTTACCTCTAGATTATGCAACAATTGTCACCATATTTTTCTATCATATATAATTTTTGAAAAGGAGTCTTTTAAATATGTCGATTCTTGTAATTTAAATCCTTTTTTATAGCAGTAATTATTAATTCAAAGATTTTTTTTTCAATTTAATATATATTGCAAATTACTATATTCCTCACCATGTTATACATAACTATAACCATATTTTTCTATCTAATCTAATTTTTGAAAAGGAGTCTGTACCAATTTTAAATCTCAAAATATTTTGAAATCTTTTTTTTAAAGCAGTAATCATGGATTCAGTTTTTTTTATATCACTAAAAAAGTTTTTTATCTCTAAAATGATTATAAATGAGTAGTTAGAACTACTCAAGAATTTATTTGGCCTTATTCAGAGTTTTCTTTAAAAAATTAATTCCCGCGAAATTTCATTTTTAGTGAGAAATTAACTCCTTCCAGATACCATAAGGGGCCCCGTGGTATTTGGTTGAGAGTTCGACCAAAATTTTCTAAATTGTTTAAAATTTATTTTAATTTTATTAAATTTTGGATACATTGAACTCATTGATAAAGATCATGATTACTGCTTACTTTTTTTTTTCTTGCTTCTGATAAAATTAAATTTTTATTGGATTAAAAGTGAATACGACTCCTTAAGTAATTAAATGAATATTTAAAGATAATTGAGTATATTAAAGCTTTCTAAAGCGTCAAATACATTTATATGTATAGTGAATTATTTGAAGACTGTTTAAAGCTTGTTAGTAATTAAGTAAAGTAATATAAGTTATTCTTCTGGAGTATTTTAAATTTTAAGACTCCAAATTCTCTGTTTGAAGATTATGACTATTTAAAGTTTACAGTGAATTCTTTTCATTTTAAGATAACTTAAATGTAAGAAAGTATTCTCAAAGAGTTGTGCTGAATTCATGCTGAATTCTCTTTTGTAAATGTTATTAGAAATTTGTTCTTTTCTGTATTGCCTAGTATTGCAAGAAGATCGCTGGCATTTGTTTTATTATGTAAATAAATATTGTTTTCAACATTATGTTTTCATTCTGTCCAGTCGTTGTGTATTAGTTCCTGCTTATTTTTCAGGTTTCTTTAAGGTATCTAAATTAGTTAAGTTTTGTGGTGGACGATACCGTCTTAGTTTAAAATGTAAAATTTATATTAAAGTTAATTAAATGCTAACGTGGTAATTGAAATGCTAAATGTTAGCAAAATATATCTGACTTATCTTAAAGCATTTTACTTATATTTAAACTAGTTTTTGTGAAATACCTCTCTATAGGGCTGTGGTGTCTATAGGGACTTAAATTATCTGATGCGAAACTAACAAAAATACTTCAGATTCTAGAAGGTCCATCGAAATGTATGAATTTCGTCTAATGTAAGATTTCCTCCAATTGAATGGTATGAAATTCCTAGTAATAGTAAATGTAAAAACTATTTTTAAGTAATAAGGTTTTAGAAGGCTAACTCTTTAATTGCTAATTTTTACTTTAGACTCCCATGTTTCAAACTTACTATTTATTATTGTGTTTATTCCAGTGGCTAATAATGGCATGAAAACATGTAGGATCCCTAGGAAATACTAAACATTTTCTACAGTTAAAGCATACTAGATTACTATACAATTTTTACTATAGGAAATTCCTAATGCATTCAAAATGTTTGGAATATTTCAGTTTTACAAGATAGAATTGAATAGCGAGGTTTTTTTTAAAGAAAATAAATAAATAAGATCAAGAACAAAAATTTAAAAAATGTTTAATAATTTTATTTTAAAAAAAATTATGATAATTTTAAACTATCAAAAATTTTAAAAGGACAGTTTAAATAAAAGTAGATTTCAGTTATACTTTGTTTTTATTAATGACGTCATAGGATCAACTTAAGTTGCTGTCTAGTATAGCATAATTTTTTTATACATCATGTGATTATATTATTGATCCTCTTGTGAGGTTCATTACCAGTTTGACTAACATAGCATAATTCAATTGAATAAATAATAAAGCAAACAGAATCATTTATCACTATAAAAATGTATATTTTATTAAGAACTTATTGACGTGCCTTTCCACTCAGACTCGTAGCTCGGAATGAAATATTAAAAATTATATACATTGTAAATTAAAAATTATAATGATTTATTATATATCTAAAATCCTAAGGCTCCCCCCTGGAATTGCCTTACAAGCCTTTCCGCGCAATTTTCGCGGCGGTGTACGCGCGGCAGAACCGATTCGCTTGGAACTGGTTTTTCTTCGACGGATTCGCTTTGAACCGGTTCTTCTGCCGGAACCGGGCTCCCTCCCAACAGCTCATCCAGGTCCCTCTCTAGGACGGCGTTGGCCGCGATGGTCAAAACTGGGTCGCTGTACTTCTGTGCAATGTAGAGCAGGCTGAAAACCGTTTTCGTGCAGACGATCTTGCACAGGTATCGCCTGCATTCTCTTTTGAGGGGGAGCACCTCCAACAACTGTGAAGCCGCATAGAGCTGGAGGGCGATGACGAACTCGAGGGGTTCTTCCAACGACCCCGTCTCCATAAATCGTAATAGACTCTCCAGAGTCTCCCAAACCTGCCTCCCACCCCACAGCTCATCGCAATACCTCGAGAGGGATTTGAGAGCCGCGGTACACATGTCCCGGTCCTGCTGTCTCCAACCAAAGAGCACCAACGGGTACGCGGTTGTCGGGCAGACGGTCTCGTGCAGGTATCGTCTGCATTCGCTCTTGAGGGAGGGGACCTGGAACCTCTCTGCGGCGACGTAGAGCTCGAGGGCGACTTCGAAAAAGGGGTACCCCAAGGTCCCGGTTCGGAGGAAGGTCAAGAAATACTTCCGAGCCAGAGGGTTGAGGGTGTCGCTCTGCACTGGAACCGATCCTTCCGGAACAGATTTGTTTGGAACTGGTTCTTTCGGCAACGACTTGCTCGCAACTGTTATCTCCGGAACCGATTTTCTCGGACATCTGTCATCTTGTACCGATTCTCTTGGAACTGGTTCTTGTACCGATTTGCTCGGACCTGGTGCACCCGGAACCGATCCGCTTTGCACCGGTTCTTCTGCTGGATCCTGCCTCCCGCCCAAGACTTGGTGCGGATTCCTCTGTACGAAGTTGTTGGCCGCGATGGTCAAAACTCGGTCGCCGTACCTCTGTGCCAAATGGAGCAGGCTGTAAATTGTTTTCGTGCTGACGCTCTTGCACAGGTACTGTCTGATCAGCCGCTTGAGGAGGGGCACATCCAACTCCTGTGAAGCCGCATAGAGCTGGAGATCCACGCCAAACTCGAGGGGTTCTTCCAACGCCCCCTTTTTCATGAAGTCTAATAGACTCCAGGGTCGGAGGGTCGATGCAATGCAGGTTGATGACTTTGATAGAAGGGTCTCTGGAGAGCCAATCCTTGAAGACGTTGGACCAGGTTGTCAGGACGAATTGGGGCACTTTGAACTTGCGGTTGCCGCACCTCAGTTCCACCAGCATAGACATGATGACTCTTCTGTGGGCGAAAAACGACTTGCGGTTAAAAAAAAGTACAATGGACAACTGCAGTAATTTTTTTATCAAGTAAATCTTAGGCCCTGTTTAAAATGGACCATATACCCGGGGGTAAGTGGCCGGTATACCCAGCAATCCCTAAGAAAGGGAAAAAATGCAGGGTATATAAATAAATCACCTATTTACTCGGGAATTTGAATACCCGGCTTTCCCATGATGCATTTCGGTCTCACTCAAAGCAAAAAGTCATCCACGTTAGGCTTTACTTAGTACTGGTTGGAAAGTAAGTTGTTCTTTTTTATTTCAATTGGAAATTTAAGATCGAAAACTATCTTAAATGTCGAAATAACTTGAAAATAATCCATTATGAACGCAAAATTCCAAGACGAAAACAGATAAAAGAATGTAAACAAACACAAATCGCAATGAATGATGGGACCAGTGACGTCTATACCCAGGATTTGAGGACTGGCCATGTAAACGGGTTTATAGCACGGTTTTCAATTTCCCTTTCCCCTGCATTATACCCGGGTACAAGAGTGGCGCATGTAAACGGGGCCTTAATGTGTTCAGTATGGAACTCCAGAACACTTTTTAATATTATAGCTTTCAAATCACAGATGTTTGATATCGTAGGATGGCAATAGGAAAACGGCACTGGTTATTTCCACGAAAGTAACAACTAAACTCTAATCTCGCTATTTTTGTGAAAAAAATTACAAGTTTAATTAAAGCAAAATACACAAAAGTAGCAGCCTGGAATCGAACCGGGCTACATTGGGTTATGAGACACACAATCTACCACTAGGTCATCGGTGCTGATGCCAGAAATGATAAACATAATTTTAATGTTATAAAACACGTAATAACAAACTCCTACTACTGCGCATGCGTCAACTGTCGTGGGAATAACAACTTCGTTTAGTATGAGGTATTTGCATAAGTGAGGGATTTGCTTAATTTAAATTTTTTTGATACGTTATAGTTTAACTTTAAAACTCTCAAATATAAAATTTTTAAGTTTAAAAGTATGTTTTAAGTACTTTAACCCGGTGGGACTCGCGCCTACCGGGCGAATGTTGAGACTCGTGGGGGTTATTTAATAACCCCAACCCTTTTAGCTCTTTTCTACATAGTTAAAAATATTTTCTTTAATTGGAACAATAAATTTTTAGACATTTGAACTGATATTTTTCTATTTCCATTCTAAGTTCATTTTTTAAACTCTTGTTATTCTCTCATTTGTTATGTTATCACTCATAAGTGGAAAAGCGAAGTTTTTGATGAAACGTCGTCTATTTTTATACAAAATAGGCAGATTTTCATTAAATATAAATGTTATTCTTGTATTTCTCCCAGCAGCATTTAGAATAGAATAAAAGTTGACAAGTGGTTATGTATTTAGTTTACGCGCAGTAGAATAAAAAATAAAATTTTTCATCCTATGATCCTAACAATCAAAACCTGATACTTTTCTAAGAAAACTACATAAAAGTCAATGAAAAAACTGTAACGTTTTTTGTCTGTAATCAAAGTTTTCTTGGAAAAGAAAAACAAGTTAGATTAAATCTAAATGAATTTCTTTGAGTAGCATTAAATTCTAAGTTGATTTTGTATAAAAAAAAAAAAACGAAAGCATTTGCGTCCATTGTCTTATGTACAGATGGGGAAAAAAAACGACTCAGTTGAGATTTCTGACGAACCACTTGGGTTAGGAAGACAAACAAGGTGTCATTTTTCATGTCATGAAGTATTCTTTAAATGAGAAAAATTTCGAGTCCTTAGGGGGTCGTCTTCATATTAAACGAAACACTAACTTTTTTTTCCTATGGGGACCCCCAATTATTATGCAATTTTCTGAAAGAGCATCCTCATAAACCCCCAAATACCAAGTTTCATTCAAATCGTGCGGTAAATAAAGCTTTTACGTTTTGGGGGTCGTCTCCAGAGTGAGGATTAATTTTCTGTAAACACTATTTCTTAAAAACGGTGGGATAGTAAGACTTTTACTCACCACTTTAATGTTTATTGAAAAGTTTATAAGTAATTTATTGAAATTTTATATCATGTATAAGTCCAGATAGGAGATTGTGGCCCCTGCGGGGCCAGGTGCTCCATGTACCAATAAAGAATATAATATCAAATTAAAGTTTTAATTTAAGTTATTGTGATTAAAATAAGGCGACTGTTTCCAGAAAAAGCATTCGCCGGTATACATTTGGCAGCGGTATACGGTCCCTTAAAGAGTGGGAATTTAGTTTAATTCGGTTTTTTCCAAAACTATTAAAGGAAATCAACTGAAATTTTGGTTTTCCACATAAAATTACTACCAGAATCGATTACCATAAAAATATTAAAAGATTTTAAAATTTAATTTTTGGGTCAAAATTAGATGTTAATTATCTATCTATTAACCATTAAATATCGCTATAAAAGCATAATTATTTTGTTTGGGGTCACAAATTTGATCTAAATTCAAAGTTTCATATTTTTACATAGAAAACATTTTGACAAATTTCACATTGAATGGTTGACATTTCAAAAATTTATTATGCTTCGATTTGGATACTTAGATGGATGAAAATTGGTATTTGGGGGTTTATGGGGATGCTCTTTCAGAAAAACGCATAATAATTGGGGGTCCCCATAGGAAAAAAAAGTTAGTGTTTCGTTTAATATGAAGACGACCCCCTAAGGGCTCGAAATTTTTTTGATTCAAAGAATACTTCATGACATGAAAAACTACACCTTGTTTGTCTTCCTAACCCAAGTGGTTCGTCAGAAATCTCAACTGATGCTTGTATTATACACAATTGAGTTAACCGCGTAGTAATTGAAACCCTGTGAGACTGAGTTTCAGACAGAGTGAAAAATCGATATTCTACTTCCTATATTCAACTGAGTTTCACTTACTCTGGTGGTAACTTGTGAGACCACTTGCGATTGGCTACTCAGCCAAGTGACGTAACAAACAAGATCAGATCTGTTCCAAGCGCGGCAGCGGACATTTTAAAAATTGTTCAAAATCAAAATAAAGAATGGCTAGCAACAACGTACAGAAAAGAAAGCAAATCGGAAAATCTTTAAGGATTATGAGCGACATTTTTTGATTGAATGTGTCGACAGATGGAAGAATGTTGAATCTTTCAAATCGCCTGGCTGGAAACTAGAAAGGATCTTCAACTTTGAAAATTCGTAGGTCCCGAACGGAGCGAAATAAAATTACGAAACAAGTCTCTAAAAATAGCTTGGTTACCATATAATAGCAAATTAAAAGGAATAATTCGTACAAATTCGTTAACTATTCAAAACAAGAGATTTAAATAGTCTAAAGACGAAATAGCGAAACTGTGCTGCCATCTATCAAATAAAATACGAACATGATTGTCAACCTATTTTTTGGAAAAACTAATTGGCATTTCTTTAATAATTATCGCAACGACTCCATTTTTGGATATAAAATGAATCATTGAACCCTCTTTAAGGGGGAATAGTCGAAAACTAGAAAAAGATTCTTAAAGAGAACTGAGTAATACACTGAGTTCGACTTACCACCCAAATTTGGAGGGTTACATTTTACTACATGAAACATGGTCTTATGGAGGAGTAGAATACGAAAAAGTCCAAAAAACAGGGTAACTCACATGGTAATGAGTTACGACTTTTGTGTAGAATACAAGCGTGAGTCGTTTTTATTTCCCCAACTGTACTTTATCTTTTTTATACATTTCCAAAATATACATAAAAAATATAAAAACCACCTCAAATCGATCCCTTACACTGCATCTCGCACGCGAAAGAAGTGATATGCAGGACTAGCGAAAAGCGTCGCGGGGGTCATTCCATAGCCCCAGTAACAAAGAAAGTGGGTGTGGGGGGCGGAAGAATGAATGGAATTCCATGAATTCACTCTAGCATAAGATAAGGGTCAGAAACTCAGCTACTGATAAGAAAGGAATGCACAGATGGGTAGTTTTCCATAAAAACGAATTTCAATGAAAGCTTGGGGTTATAAAATGACCCCGCGCGTCCCAATTAACCCCGGGATTAAAATTTAATTTTATTTTATTTTTGCCAAAACACTAGTAAAGTCATGTGATCAAAAAACGGGATTTGACGTCACAGCGCCCTCGAAACTAGTGAATTGTTAAAACTAAAAGAAATTAGACTTATCATAAAACTCGCCTGTTTCTCTAGTGAACGGCCAGAAAGAGAAGAAAAAATTAAAACTTTGAATCTTAATAATTCCAAAACTAATTAATATTTTTTGAAAAACAAAAAGCCAATCTTTTTATAAAAAATATTTGTATGTGTCTTTAAAATATCATAGTTCTGTGATTAGTTTTTCTTTTATAACGAAAAAACGTCATTTTTCCCGGCGATTTCATTGGCTTCCATTGATTTTTAGGTATAGTTAGATTTATTGTTTTTTCAATGATCCGAAAACGGGATTCAATTGGATGTGACGTCACAGCGCTGGTAAACAACAATGTTTCTGTTTTCGCGCCAAAACCCAGATCGAAATTACAAAAATTTATATCTCTAAATATTATAATATATTGAAAATAAAAGAAACTCTAGGAAACTCAGAAACTTCATTTAAACGTCATTCTTCATAGTTTTTTATCTACTATTTTAATAAGATAATATGTCAAAACGTGCAAATACCTCATTGAAGATATTTTCGCGAAATTTTTTTCAGTGTGTTTATGATATAGTCAACAATACTCTCCTTGAGGTTTTTGCTCTATTTCCTTTAGTTTTTTAAAGAATCTCAATGGACTCTAACCGTCTGACGTCACACGGAACCAACACGTGACCTAATGAGCTTGCTATTGGTTACCACAGATACTACACTAGTAGATCTACTAGTGTAGTATCTGTGGTAACCAATTGCAAGCTCAGTTGTAGGTCACGTGTTGGTTCCGTGAAGTCTCGAACCAGATAGGCGGTTAGAGTCCATTACTTAAACTCGCAAATTAAATTTTCAAGATTTTCAGTTTTATCATTCAGTTTTCGCGTTTTTTAGCTAAATAAATATAAATTTTAACTAAAGAATCAAAGAAACTTGCAAATTAGCAAACTTCTTCATTTTTGAGGCCTGACAAAGTGCTATTTTCACGGCATATTTTCTGCGGGTTTTTTATGATATTGCCAACATTATTTTCATTTAAGTTTATGTTCCATCTCCTTTAATTTTTAAAATTTGTCGCTAGGAGCGCTGTAAGTCAAGCCTTTTTAAACCGTATGCAACCTCATTCATATGAATTGGAGATTTTATTTTGTAGGAGGGCAATTCCACGGGTAACTGAGTGACATTTTTGAAGGAAATCCACTTGTATTTTGTAATTTACTTCCCAAAAATAAATTTAAATAAAATACAAATGTCAGTCAGTTACCATATAGTTTAAAATTATTTAAAATATAAATAAAATATTTTTGAAAATTTAACTATTGCCATTGGATTTAGCTAACAAGAAAGCAATAAATTGGGCGGAAAATATTTTTTTTAAATTTATTTTTGGGAAGTAAATTACAAAATACTAATGGATTTTCTTCAAAAATGTCAGTCCCGTGGTGGGAAAAAAACCCCGTGAAATTGCCCAGGAAGGAGAACGGAAATGTACATTTAAAGACTTGAAAATTAGAAAAATGTTCATTTATTTGTGAAATCAGCCAGATTTTCTAAAATTCGTGATAAAATATTGGGCCAAAGTTTCCTTGAGTTACTTTAAGGAGTTTACAACTAAAGGGAAGTTTAAAGGAGTTGGGGTTTAGGTTTAGTAACCCTTATGTCGACAGTGTTAAAAAGGTGTATTTTGATGTAGGTACCTTTTTTTAAGAAAGTATTAACGATACAGTGTTAAAGTTTTTCAAAACCACATATTCAAATTATACTGAAATGAGCTTTATTTAATTAATTAAAACCCATTTCTTGAATACTTTACATTGCATCTGTAAAATTTTTGAAAAATTGAATCTTTTTTCATAATAAAAGTGATATTTTTAAAAAAGTTAGAGATTTTTGTAAAAGCTCATTTCAGTATAACAACTACATCATAACAGGCAAAGTGATTAATCGGGCAATATTAATAATGCCCTATTAATCACTTTGCCCTTAACATATGCATATATACCAAACATTGCCCGTAACATAAACATATACATAATCAGGGATGAGATTGGCGAAAATTTAAAAACATTGAAAACTGCGCGAACGACATTTGATCTCTTAAATTGAGAATAAATCGTAAAAACTATTAATATGTAAAACATTAATTTCAACAATAAATTCTTACACTTTAATAAAATTAAAAGTTCTTTAATATGTTATGAAGGGAATAAAAGACCACGTGTCATGGCTTACCCAAAATCCAAGAGAGGCGAAGAAATAGTAGTACTATCAGCAGAGAAGCTTGTCGAATTAGGGGACGATTGTACTTCTGAAGCAGCACGTGGAACTGAATCCAAAATATAGGGGGACGAAGAAGCAGCACCAGCAGTGGAGAGGCTTTTGAACGATTCTACGATCAACTGTGAAGAAGGGTTCAAGTAACACGAGGAACTGCCCTTGTTGCCACAAATGCACGAAGTAACTTCCAATAGCCTCTCATTGGTCCAGTCCCCCTGTGATCGCCCATTGGCTGCTTCTCGGCATGCCATTCACTATAGCAGGTAGGGATATGACGATCGTCTCAGGAGTGTAAGAACCCTTCGTAAATGCGCATGCGCGTGGAGTTGGAAAGTTGCAATTCATCCGGTCTCTGTTGCAACCATAGAGTAGTATGAGGTTTTGGCTTTGGATTTGGAGATTTGGCAAGTACTATATGATCAGCCGCCTTGTGTTTGCGTCTTTGGATTTATTTACGTACACACTTGTTATCGCAGATTAGAATCGACAGATATTAATAATAATAATAAATAAGAACGCACTTTTACAACGTAAAAGCACATTTTTATAAAGTGCTGCAATTTTAAAGTTATTTACCAAATAAAATCAACCAATATTTTTTTTAAAATTAAATGTCATTATTTTTTTTCATAGAACATAGTAAAGTTGTATATCAATTTAAACCTTGTCAAATCTTTAAAAAGAAAAATGATACACTTTCTAGACCTAATATAATTAGAGTTATTCAAGTTAAAGAGCCAAAAATTAATTTTTTAGTAATAATTTTAATTAATAATTTCTAAATAAAAATTAACAATAAAATTGAAAGCTCAATATCATAAATCTTTAAGATTGTTATTGTTAAGATTCTTAACATTGTTTTAAATGTGTTAAGTGTTTAAAATTTGTAATGCCCTCTGAGGGTTATAAGTGATGGGGCAGCTACTTATTTTTATTTTGATTACTGATTAGAGTTGGATTGAAACATCATCTTTTTCTGGTGAAATCCAGTGTTTCTCTCTGGCTTGCAGAGGTTTTTTTCCATGGAACCGTATTTTTTCTTGGATACAGTTATGTTAACAATATCCATTAATTTTGATTAACTTGAAAAATCATCAAAAGGTAAAGCAAATAGCTCCAAACAAACTAACATTTTTCTAAAATAATTTAAAATATATATATTACCCCCCAAGTAATTTATGGACGTCCCCGAAGCAAATACAAAAATAGCTCCAAACAAACTAACATTTTTCTAAAATAATTTAAAATATATATATTACCCCCCAAGTAATTTATGGACGTCCCCGAAGCAAATACAACATATTGAGTCCAAAGTTACAAAAACAAAAAACAGTGCAATCTGCCTAGACGTTTCAAAACTGTAATAAATGCTAAAAGATACCCATACCTAAGTACTAAAATGATGAAATAGAACAATAGTTGTGTAGCTTATTTAACATTTTTCAATGTGTATTAACACTTTTCAATATGTACTAACACTTTTCAGGAAAAAAAAATTAGGTTACATTGAAAATTTAACTTCTTAAAAAAATATTTTATTTTATACATTTTTTTAGGTTTTAAGTGTTATTTTTAAAAAACTCCCTTCAAAAATATTGTTTTCACTCGTGAAACTTATGGGAAACAAAAATTTATAAGTTAAAATTTGAATATCTTGAAGTTAGAATAATTTGAAAAGTCTAAAATCATTTTATATACTTATGAAAATGAACAATATTTATCAATAACACTTTTAATTGGGAAGAAACTGATGAAACTTATTCATCTTTCGAACAGTTTTCCACCAGCATTTACTATTTGCGACTTATAAACAAACCAAAGTGAATGCGATAGCTCGCCAAATGTTACAACCCTTCCACTGAATAAGCGGGCTGCAAAACTTCCAACTCCTCGCGCATGCGCATATCCGAAGGGTTCTTACACTCCTGAGACGATCGTGGGATACGAAGTGTCTTTCGATTCGATTCCGGAATCGATTCGTCCTGATGTTCGATTCTTGTATTCGATTCCAACCTGATACTAGTATTAGAAAAGGGCTCTTAAGTAGTATAAGTTAAGTATTAAGAAGTAGAATTTTAAAAAATTACCAAATTTAAACTGTAACTGTTTGCTCTTTTGATTCCTTGGAATATATTAACTAAGTGAACATAAAATTTTAATAAAATTAAAATGCTGTTAAATTTTACTCGTCCACTCGTAAAAATAATTATTTTTCAACATTTCTATTCTTATGGCTTGTAAAGGGTGTCTCTGGGTTCAATAAGAAAGGGTGTAAAACATTTTTTAGATTCTTCGATATCTTCTGTTCCCGCATGGCAACTGAAATTTGGCAATTTTTGAAGAAAATCGCCATTTTTTTCGTCCTGTCATAATAACTTTTTGGGGGATATAATGATGTAGATTTAGGTGTTTTTATGGTCAAATATGGATAATTTCACAGTTTTAGGGGGGATATATGTACCTAATTCACCCCCTTTGGGTGTAGTGAGGAGACTGATGGTTCAGGTATAATTCAAGGGATTTATAAGCGTAAAATGAGTTAAAACGCAAAATTTTTGAAGAGTAAGTATCTCTCTCCAATCCCTTTTCGGTGTAAAACTCAGTACCATTACACATAAAATGTAACAAGTCAAGCAAGGTCAGGGCAATAACCCTACTTTTGTTTCGGGGTGGTTTTGACTCAACATTTGTTTTCTGAAGTACCTCCTTATGAGCACTTTTATACGTTAAATTTAAGATGACTAATGCATAGGATTTAAATTTTTGTGCATTAAATTTCAAAATTGTGTAAGCAGTTGGAATCCCTGGTAAAATTGGAATCTTCCCCTCAGGAATATGCTCTTAAAAGTGGTGTTTTAACTCATTTTGAGACCCTTTAGTCTACAACTACATCAAAGAGGACCATTCCTTGTAAGTCATCACTTGTAATTTTCAAGGAGAATAAAACGTGCATTATAAATTTCAAAATTTTGAGAGAAATTTTATGGTTCAACCCCAGAATAATTTTGGAAATTTTACCCCTAAATGTAGGGTTCTTACTCATTTTGAAACCCTTTGGGTTACCCCTGAAAAAATCATTAGCTCCTTATAAGTCAAATAATTTCAATGAAACAAACAGCATTAAAATTATAATCAAAATTTCGGGAGGGATTTTAACTCCAAACTTCCCCCTTGGATTCGTCCCTGGCCCAGGTTCACATCTCACAATATCTTTTGTTCTAAAAAAAGGCTCAACTTCATCAGGCAACAGTTATTACTGTTAATATTAATTTAGTGAAATTTCAGTCTGAAATAAAATTTCTACCATTCTATACCCGAAAACAAAAGTCTAGTTAAAACCCTGATCCCTCTCGTACTGATCTTAATTATTATTCTCAGTGTTCTCTATTTCGTGTCTAAATCAGTGTTTTCCCATTCCCACGGATGTCCACGTGCCTGTAGCAACCTGTTCGGACACGAGAAGGACAGATAAGAAAAGACCCTTCCTTCCTGGCATTCCTATAGGAACCACGGTACAGGGTTGCCAGGTGAGAGAGCCCACTCAAAGCCAAATCGGGTTCGAAAAAAGGCCAAAAAAAGCCAAATTTTTTCTCAAGTAAAAAATAGCTTAAAAATACGTCTATTTCAATTTTTGGCGCAAGTTCAGACTTGCGTATGCGCCAAAAATGAAAATATTCATTAAAAAATAATTATTTCTCCATGCTTGCTCTGAATCTGAAATTCACTTGAAGCCCTCACAAAGGGAAGTAGGAACCAAAGTAACAAAACGTTTGTCTAAGAAAATTAATAAAAACGTTATTTTGTACTACTAATGACTATGAATTTCAGAAAAAATTGTGGAAAATGGGGAAAACTGTTAAAAAAAAGTCAAATTTTCAGGATTTAACAAAAAAAAAGCCAGAAAAAGCCAAACGAAAATTTCATAGCCAAACGAGTTTGAAAAAAGCCAAATTTCTCGAATTTGGCCTTAAAAAAGCCAAACTGGCAACCCTGCCCACGGATGTCCATGGACCTGGAGCCACATGTTCGGACACGAGAAGGACAGATACATGAGAAAAGGAGTATTTTTCACCATAACCACTGGATCGGGAAAGGTTTGGAAACTCCAACTCTCAAGCGTCACTTCCAGCCACGGACCGGTTTCGTCCTTGTTAGGACTCATCAGCACGGCATAGGAAGGTAACGCAAGAGAGTGGAGGAAGGCTTCTAGTCAAGCCGACTATAATGGAAAAAGTGGTGACCATGATTAGTCTATACCACTATCTGCCGGAATGAACTGCGCATTCCCTGGACAGATTTAATTTCCATATTGGCAAGTGTGAGAAAAGGATTATTTTTCACCATAACCACTGGTTCGGGAAAGGTTTGGAAACTCCAACTCTCAAGCGTCACCTCCAGCCATGGACCGGTTTCGTAGAAAACCGGTTTCGTTACAGATACATGTAGTAGAAAAGACCCTTCGTGGCATTCCAATGTGAACCCCCGGAGAGGTCAAACGGGCCCATGGAATCCTTCTCCTTACCCCTCCCTTACATGCGCGCGCATCCCCATAGCGGTGAGCAAACTCGAAAAGCACGTGTATTCAGGGTTGCCAGTTTGGCTGTTTTAAGGCCAAATTCGAGATATTTGGCTTTTTTCAAACTCGTTTGGCTTTGAAATTTTAGTTTTGCTTTTTATGGCTTTTTTTTGTTAAATCCTGAAAATTTGACTCTTTTTTAGCAGTTTTCCCCATTTTCCACAATTTTTTCTGTAGTTCATAGTCATTAGTAGTTCAAAATAACGTTTTTATTAATTTTCTTAGACAAACGTTTTGTTATTTTGGTTCCTACTTCCCTTTGTGAGGGCTTCAAGTGAATTTCAGATTCAGAGCAAGCATGGAAATTCTTATTTTTTAATAAATATATTTTCATTTTTGGCGCATACGCAAGTCTGAACTTGCGCCAAATATTGAAATAGACGTATTTTTAAGCTATTTTTCGCTTGAGGAAAAATTTGGCCTTTTTTCGAACCCGATTTGGCTTTGAGTGGGCTCTCTCGCCTGGCAACCCTGGGAAGGAGGGAGAATTGTCGGGCAAATGATTCCTGGGAGGGCATTTCCCCCCATTTCAAAGGCCCCCCCAAAAAAAAGTGCTTGAAAAGATAAGACAGTGTAAAATAAACTTAGGGGACATCCATAAATTACGTGAGGTCAAAAGGGGGGAGGAGGGATCCAGGAAAATCTTACCAAATCTCAAATCTCACCTCAACTTTTAGTTTAGAAAATATACGTTTTTTCTTTAATATTTTTTATCCAAGTTTAGAAAAAATGCTCAGATTATTCACAACAGCTAATCATTAGCCAGTCAGTCATGATAATTACAAGTTAGAATCATATTTTCGATTTCAACATGTTTTTGTATCAAAATTTTGCAATCTGGATGGTAATTTTTATGCCGATAGAACAAAACTATTGGTTGACAATATCTCACGTGGGGGGAGGGGGGGTTCAGCAAAATCTCACCAAGGGGGAGGGGTCCAAAATTTGGAAAAAACACCTCACGTAATTTATGGATGTTCCCTTACTAAGCTTACAAAGATTTGAACAATCAATTTTTACGCAGTGTTTACACTTGGTTTAAAGATGATTGAACTTGTTATTTTGAGTCAAATAAATATAAGATTTATTTTAAAGCGTGGCAGGGGCCACCAAATGTGTCTTTTGCCCTGGGCCCCCAAACTTGTAAGTTGGGCCCTGCGGGCAGTTGAATGTTTTGAATATGAAGGGTTTTTAGGTATTTGGCTTATACTACGAACGATCGAATAATCCCTTGGTATGGACCTAGAATATCCTAATAGCTACTGCTTTCTCTTATCCAGAGGCGTATATACCGAGGGAGGTTTTTGCATCCCCCCGAAATTCAGACTAGTTGTACCAAAACAAATTACAGTGAAACCCCGATTTAACGTTTTCCCGCATATAACGTCAGATTTATTGGTCCCAAATATTTTCCTATTACATGTAGTGTTATAAAAACCCTTATTTAAAAAGTGCCTGAGCCCAAGGGGGGGGGGCAACAGGCCTTTTGCCCCCCTTGGGCTCAGGAACTTTTTAAAAAATTAAAGTAAAAAAAGGAAAAAATTGTAAGTGGGAAGAGAAGATTAAAATATTAAACACTAAATAGGAAGCATGAAGATGTAAGTCAATATGGGAGGGCTGGCACTCTCAAGCGCAGACTCAGGGGGGGGCAACTGGTCAATGGGCTCAGCACCCCAATGGGCTCAGACTAGGTGTACCAAAACGAGATAAAACCCTATTTTTTGGGGGTCAAATTTCCAAAATTTTCTGGGGGAGGAACCCTAGCCCACCGTTTGTATTTATATCATTATTATTTACAATTTTTATATGAAGTTCTTCACGATGCAAATACTATCTAAAAACGTATTAAAAAGCTTTATTGAACCCATTAGGGGCCCTCCATAAAGGACATCACGCTCGGAGGGGGGGGGAGATATTCAGTTTGTGACAAAGGGGAGGAGGGGCAAAAGTTATGACATCACATCCTGCAGCTGAAAACCAACAAAAAAAATAAACTATTTTTTCTGAAATACTTTTTTCAAAACAAATCAATTTAAACCCCATGAATAAAAAATAGAAATAAAACTATTTGGTGGGGTAAAATTAAACTTAAATAAAAAAAGTTGGTTTTGGGCATTTTTAAACCGTATATTAGACATATTGTTGGTTTAAGAGCTTGACATGTGACATAGGGGGAGGGTGTCGAAAATTGGCAAAAAAAAAAGTGATCATTTATGGATGGCTTATTAAATAAGCATGGGAGGGGCCTTAGGAATACTTTTGAGTCCTCTCCCCCGGTGCAAAAATCTAGATTTTGGCCTGATAATGACAAAATATTTTAGACTTTAGAGTATTGGGCAAAATGAGTATTTGGGCACCTACCCAAACAAATTTCTATGTGCCCCATTGGAGTGATGAAAAGAGAGGGAGATAAGGGAAGACCTTTGGGGCACAATCAGCCTCATGTGACCCCTTGACCATCTAGAACAGAGATGACCGTTCATCTCTAGGATCTCTCTCGGAGGATGAGATCTTAAATCTCGTCTTAAAAGTTCAA
This sequence comes from Tetragnatha montana, assembly GCA_963680715.1. Lineage (NCBI taxonomy): Eukaryota > Metazoa > Arthropoda > Arachnida > Araneae > Tetragnathidae > Tetragnatha > Tetragnatha montana. The sequence goes on along the minus strand of OY796678.1, from coordinate 5,357,224 downwards.
AAATAAGTCAAGAGACTACATTTTAAGGTATAATTTTAAAAAAATTTCTTTGGGAGGACCCCCATACCCCCTTCCTTTCCTGGGGTGTAATCTAATCATCATAAATAAAATACTTGGGGGGAGAGACCTTGGGAAAAATATGGGAATCTAAACCCTTCCCGAAAAACAAAAGTCTGGTTGACGGCTTTGTGGACGATCTCAAATAGGTTTTTAGGGTAAAATTTTCAAAATTCTTCTTGGGGAGAACCCCAACCTTCCTAAAATGTGGTTGCCCCCCCCCCTTAAGACCAGGCTGCATCCGCCACTGTATTTAAAGTTATCACTCTGAAAAGTTTCCCGCATTTAACGTTTTTTTTTAAAGAAGTATGGCACTATGAAAATTTTCCAAAGCATTCACTTGTGAAAGAAAAAAAGATTCTTTTCATATTCTTGTTCCTCAACTCTTGTGTTCAACTGCTGTGCGAAAGGTTTTCGTATTACTAGCAGAATTTTAAGGCTTTGGGAAATTTTCGTAATTTCTCTTTTTTTTGGGATTGAAAATTTTACAGCTTCTAACGGTTGGATAGATCGTTTCAAAGAGAGACGCAATTTATCCTACAAATTCATTTGTGGGGAATCAGCTGACGTTGATTCTGATACTGTTCCAGAGTGGTTGAAGAAAACATTACCCTCTTTGATACAAGAGTATTCTATTTACGAGAAAGTGATTAATCCTGGAGTTATACAGTATACTGCATAATAAATGAACAGGAATTGGTTGTAATAATTCCCAGATTCTTCCCTTTAATTGTAACGTACTTGTACATCTTGTTCAGTGTTACGTTATTGCCCTACCCCGATTTAACGTTTTTCCGCATTTAACGTTATTTTTCTTTGGTCCCTTGAAAGACGTTAAATCGGGGTTTCACTGTAAAACCTGTCTTTTAGGGTAAATTTTCAAATTTTGGACGGGAGAATTCCCAGTTTCCCTTTTGTACTTGGACCTCTAATTATTCACAACTTTTTTTAATATTAAGTTAGCCAAAACGTAAATTCTACTTAAAAATAAAAATGTATACCTAAAATTCGGACTAGGTATAGCAAAACTAGTTAAAAAAAACTGGTTTTGGAGTTTAATTTACAAAATTTTCTGGGGGAAAATCCCCCATTTGGTACTTTTAACTTTATTTCTAACAGCTTTTCTTATATTAAGTTCTTTAAGAACGCAAATTCTACTTAAAAATGTAATAAAAAGATACATTGAACCTATTAAATATGCGTGGAAGGAGGCAAAGGAATGATTTTGTGCCCCTCCTGAAAAGAATTTCTATATGTACGTCATTGCTTTTATCTTAATTGGACCGACTACTTCACATAATAAAAGTGGGCTGAATACTTTACATAGAGAAATGTGATTTCAAATAATAAAATTGCTAACTTTTTACAATAAAATTTTTTCTCTATTCTAAATTAATAAAACCACTATATTTTTCCATGAAAAATGCTTAATTTTTGTCTCATTTCAGATTGCAAATCTTCAGAATACCCAGATTAACAAGAAAATTACCTGTTTGACGTTTTTCTGTTTTGTAACCTTTTTTTGTTTATGTGTATTCTTTTTTGCCAACTTTTATGAAATGTTCCCCTAATAAAAATCAAACCGAGGGAGTGTCCCCTCGGTTGCGTCGTCGTGTTTATTGCCACAGATAGAGAGGAGGGCTCGACACGATATTGTTATGAGTAATACCACAGAGAAATATCCTAACAGAGGGTTCACAAGGCTATTTTCGAATTCTCTACAGGTGTGTTAGAGTTACAAAATTTTTCAAGGAAAAGTTGTACAGAATAAATTTAATTTTTAATTTATAAATAAATAATTTAATTAATAAATTAAAAACAAAAAAAATTAACACCCTTAAAATAATGTCTGAGTCTTGGAGACCTTTGGGTTAAACTATTGTTAAACCCGAAGAGGACCGCTCCTTGGAAGTCACATAATTTTTGAGAGAAAACATTTTAAATGCAGCAGAGCCCCGATTATCCGCCACGAAAATAATATTTAAGAAAATTTAATAAAGAGTAGGTGTTTTCAAAGCAAGAAGCAAAAGCGAGTGACTGATATTTTTAAAAAGGCGTAACTGGACACTTTTTGTTAACAGTACAGTAGTATATTGTTTTTTGTTTACTGTTCTTTATTTTAGTGATTTAGATGTAAAGCAAAGGTTTCTGCTGTACTGTACATATTTTAAAAGTTTTACATATCATGTTTTTTGTGCAAGGAAACATAGTTTTTATGCTGAAATATTGTTTTCGTGTTTTCACCTCATTTTTAGTGTTTTTTCGGGTTATTCGCGATTTTCGCTCTCCGCGGTACCCTTGCCACCCAATGCCGCGGATAATCGGGGCTCTACTGTATTGATGTCAAAATTTCAGGAGGAGTCAACCCCTTAGCATACATCCCTGGGATGTTTTCAGGTGGTGATAATAGAAAGCACTAGCGGATCCAGAGGGGGGGGGGCTAGGCGGCTTGAGCATCCAAAATGAAAAATTTTACACTATATAATATGGAATTTTATGCACCAAAAGATGTTAAAACCATGTTATTTTAAGATCAAATTTTCAAAAATTTTCTGGGGGAGGACCTCCAGACCCCCTTGGTACTTGTAACTCTATTATTACCACTCAATTTTATATAAAGTTTGTCAACACGCAAAAATTTCTACCATAAAATCTGTCCGAAATTCGGATGAGGCGTACTTACCAAAACGAGTTCAAAACGTTTTTTTAACTTAAAGTTTCAAAATTTTCTAGGGAGGGCCCCCAGACCCCCTTAGTACTTTCAACTCTATTTTATATTAGGTTTGTCAAAAAAGAAAAATCCTACCATAAAATCTATGTCTGAAATTCGGATGAGGCGTACCTACCAAAACGAAAACGAGTTGAAAAAGTTAGGTTCTTTTTACTTAAATTTTCTAGGGAGGACCCCCAGACCTCCTTAGTACTTGTAACTCTATTTTATATTAAACTTGTTACAACGCAGAAATTCTACCATAAAGTCTATATATTCGAAATTCGTATGAGGCGTACCAAAACGAGTTGAAAAAGTGGGGTTTTATTACTAAAATTTTCAGAAATTTTCTAGGGGAGGACCCCTAGAGCCCCTTAGTACATGTAACTCTATTATTACAACTTTGTTTTGTATTAAGTTTGTCAAAACACAAAAATTCTTCCATGAAATCTATATCCGAAATCGGATGAGGCGTGCCAAAACAAAATGAAAAGTGTTTTTTTTCTTAAATTTCCAAAAAATTTCTGGGGGAGGACCCCCAGACCAGACCCCCTATTATAGTTGGGGCAGGATAATTCACTACCCTTTCCGTATTAAGATAATCAAGAAGATACAATTGGATTATGAAAATTCTTAGCCCCCCCCCAAAACCAAATCCTGGATCCGCCACTGATAGAAAGGAGATGTTATCAGTCAGCGAATGAATTTAGACTACACTTTGGCCCCGTTTACATGGACCATATACTAAGGTACGTCGAACCGCACTTATTTCAGCGGACCAAATCGTAATAGTGCGGAAAACTTGCCTACCCATAACAGTAACTCGTGTGTGAAATTTAAGCCCTATCAAATAATATCTTCTGTTCTGTCTTTTTGCCTAAAGTTTTGACTTTTTACCAAAAAATTGCTATTTTGCCGTATTTCTTACCGTTCCGTGACCTCCTGATGAACAGAATTTTTTCAGGTGGTGTGGTAGAGGTCTAGGGGGACTTTTCCGTCAACCCCATCCTCATACCCCCCATTCCCTCTACCCGAGCCGGGGTTTTGTGGGCGGGCGCGCTGCTCAAAATGTTGGCTTTCCCTCGAAACTCCAGCCCTGCGCCCGCCTTCGCTGCCCGTTTTCTACATCAAAACCTCACGTAAACCAATTATTTTCATAAAAGTGACCCATAACCCACTGTTGAGAGGTATCTTTCCATCATCCATGGATTTATAATTATTTTTAAAAATTTTTATTTACCTTAACTCCTTTTTCACAAAACAAGCATTTTTATTACAATCTGCTTTATTACGGCATGTCTGTTGGTTAATAATCTCTGTTACACCTGTTCAAACCTGCCATTGGAAGAAAAAAAAATATTTACCAACTGGAATAGCCAGGAAGATGTCAATGGTGGATGCATTGCGTCTAACTAGTGCTGTTATAAGCAGTCAGATTTTGTCAGTATTCTCCTTCCTTGATTTAAGATTGATTCCTATTCTTATTGTAGTATAAATATTATTTTAAATATAAATGTGCCATGGATGGAGGAACGAGTATAAACCCCCCCTGAAAATTGTGGTAAGTGATTTGTGAAACGACCATTCCTTTAAAAACTAATCAGATAAATTTGAGAGATATCATTCTATTCTCTGTTTAGCTCAAGCATAGTGCACCTCTTATATGCGTCGAAATATAGGGTATGGGGACAATAGCACACACTTAGGAAGTAGGTAAATTAGTTCATGATCACACACCAGATGAAATTTCAGAGTGATATCTCGATCACTACATGTGGATTGGCAAAATAGAAAAGAGGTAAAATCAACAAACATATTTTCATTAATTTCCATATCCATGAATTCCAAAATATCTCATCTAGCTCCACAAGTGGACCTCAATAACCGACGGAGGTTCTGGGTCCTGCCCCGTCTATGCCATGTACTTGCTCCTTACTGTATACTTTCCACTATAGTTCAATATCGTACTCCAGAAGTTTATCAAAGATGGTTCGCGGCATCTCTTTGATGCTGTCATACGTACCTGATATTTACCTGTTCAGTATCCCGAAGTAGTTGACAAATGCATTAAAATGCCATTTTTGCATTACCAGAAAATATCTTGCTAGACATAACGCCTTATGAGAGGAAATTTGTTAGAAAAAAACGCCCTTAATAAGATTTTCTTGGCAAGAATGCAAGAGGACAAGCAATTGGTTGTAAGTGTTCACAACTTAGGCATAATAATGTTCTTAGCATTTCAAAACTAAACGCTATTTTAAAAGGATAGATTAGGAAAGTGTTCAGATAACGTTTCCACCAGTTCTTAGGAACTGATACATTAGCTCACACAGAATATTTGTCGAGTGGGAGTTCTCGAAGTTCCCACCACACACCGTTACAGTGGAGAAAAGGGCACAGTTAGTTACTAGAGCTTCCAGAAAGGTGTGTGGTTCCAGGGGCGTAGTGAAAGGGAGTAATATCCTTCGATAATCAGAACTTTCTTTTTTTTAAATAGAAAACACTGAAATTACCCCGAATTCCCCCGAAATTACACTATTCCCCTTCAGATTTTTTTTCTGGCTATGCCACTGAGTGGTGCCTCTTGCTCGGAACAACTTCGTCAGATACTTTCTTAAATCAAGAAAAGAGTTGCCTTAGACAAAATCAGACTGTATAACAGCACTAGTTAGACGCAAATCCTCCACCATAGACATCCTCCTGGAAATTTCAGTTTGTAAAAAAAGTAGATTGTAATAAAAATGCTTGTTTTGTGAAAAAGGAGCTAAGGTAAATGAAAATTTTAAAAAATAATTTTAAATCCATGGATGATGGAAAGATACCTCTCAACAGTGGGTTCTGGGTCACTTTTATGAAAATAATTGGTTTACGTGAGGTTTTGATGTAGAAAACGGACAACGAAGGCGGGCGCAGGGCTGGAGTTTAGAGGGAAAGCCAACATTTTGAGCAGCGCGCCCGCCCACAAAACCCCAGCTCGCGTAGAGGGAATGGGGGGTATGAGAATGGGGTAGACGGAAAAGTCCCCCTAGACCTCTACCACACCACCTGAAAAAATTCTGTTCATCAGGAGGTCACGGAACGGTAAGAAATACGGCAAAATAGCAATTTTTTGGTAAAAAGTCAAAACTTTAGGCAAAAAGACAGAACAGAAGATATTATTTGATAGGGCTTAAATTTCACACACGAGTTACTGTTATGGGTAGGCAAGTTTTCCGCACTATTACGATTTGGTCCGCTGAAATAAGTGCGGTTCGACGTACCTTAACCATATACCCGGGTATAAGTGGCCGGTATACCCAGCATTCCCTATGAAACGGAAGAAAGGCAGGGTATATAAATAAATCCACCTATTTACTCGGGAATTTGAATACCCGGCTTTCCCATGATGCATTTCGGTCTCACTCAAAGCAAAAAGTCATCCAAGTTAGGCTTTACTTAGTACTGGTTGGAAAGTAAGTTGTTCTTTTTTATTTCAATTGGAAATTTAAGATCGAAAACTATCTTAAATGTCGAAATAACTTAAAAATAATCCATTATGAACGCAAAATTCCAAGACGAAAACAGATAAAAGAATGTAAACAAACACAAATCGCAATGAATGATGGGACCAGTGACGTCTATACCCAGGATTTGAGGACTGGCCATGTAAACGGGTTTATAGCACGGTTTTCAATTTCCCTTTCCCCTGCATTATACCCGGGTACAAGAGTGGCGCATGTAAACCGGGCCTTTAAGTTCTTAATGCTCATTGCACATTAAACGTTGAAAAAAAAAACCTTTTCTCTTCAAATTATATCAACGGATTATAGATTGTGAATGGTATCATATTTTCCCCTCTGTGTGCTTGATCTCAAGGATCTCCTAATAAACCTTCGTCAAGTAAGGCAGACACAACAGAATTTTTACTGACACAGAGAGAGAGAGAGAAAGTAAACCCAGGGCGGGGCCGGAATCTAACAGGTGTCAGGTACAGTGCACAGACGGCCAGCGTAGTTGACAACATGTAATCCAACTAAGCCGCCCTGTCCCCATCCAATTATAGAGTTTACACTTTATGCATCAGAAGTTGAAAATGGTGTGGTGGTCACAAAATGAACAAACACAGAACACTGTTTTATGAGGCAAATTTTCAAAGTTTCCCTGAGGGAAACACCCAGACCCCCTATTATTACTAGAACTAATTGCAATTTTTTTTTTTGCATAAATATGGAATATTATAGGGTACCTTAAGAATAACATTGAGTCAACCACCTGAAACAAGTCTGGTTACTGCTCTGGGTTTTCAAAATCTTGGGGGGCCGCGATGTCTGGCTGTTACATAAAGGGGGCCGCGGTGATCAAAAGTTTAAGACCACTGGGCTAGAAAGTAAAGATCAGCTAAAAAAAATTAATACTTCATATAAATAACGAAGAAGAAGTAATACAAACGCAAATATCGGTGGCCTACGTCACTCTTATTCTAACAAGCTTATTTAGTCCAGAAAATTAAAATTTTACAAAGCCAAATACTTTTTATTCGAAATATAATTCTAGGCTATTTCAGAGTAATAATAAAAACATAGTAAAGTTAAATGTTATGAGAAAAAAAAAATATCTATGGAAAGGGAGCAACGGGGGATGTCTGACAGATGAAATGTGATATGTTCGATTCCGAAGAAAAACAAAAACTAAAAATGTTATTTCTGATGTTAAAGATGAATTTAAATGTTGCTTTATTTCACTAAAAATTATAAAGTTTCCAAACAATATGATGATGCAAAGCTCTCAATTTTTTTTTTATATATAATTTTTAAAACTTTATATACAAGTTTAAGAACTCTGAATTCGTTGGTACGAGTAGCTCAGTTGGTAGAGCGAGCAGCCTTCAGAGTCTAGCTGTTGGCACAGAGCTAATACGAGTTCGAGCCTGATGGCTTTAGAAATATGGGAAAGAATTTTATTTTAAAAGTCGTAATATATAATCAAATGTTAAATAGAGTATTTGGTGTCTAGGCTGTCGGGCCAGATGGCTCAGTTGGTTGAGGCGCTCAAACAGCTGAACCGTCTGGTCAGCGCGCTGGGGTGGGCTTCAGTTCGAGCCCATCCCCCAGGTCAAAATTCCCGGGGGCCAGTGGTCTGTTAATTCGGCTTTAAAGACGCGTTGGGTCAGTTAGAGGGTGTTAGGGTAGGAGTCAGACCACTGGCAGCGCGTTCGGGGGTGTCCGTAACTAATTGAGTTTAAGGTTAGTCGTTAGGAGGCGGACATCCCCAGAGATTGGTTAGGGCCAAGTTCCTTCCTCCTCAACACCCGAGTGTCACTGGTCATCGTCGGGGTCGGTCGGCTGGCTCTGCCGGCGTTTCTTCTCTTGGCCGGCGGAGCCCCTTGCCGGCCGGCTTCGGCGTCTCGATCAGTGACACTCGGTGAGAGGAGGAATGAACTTAGGCTAAATTTTTGAAAAAGTCAATTTCATATAAGAGAACTAACCCTTGGGGGTGGCAGCCCCGATAGCCCAGTGGGTAGGTTCAAGGGTCCTGTGGAGGTTCCTGAAGGTGGCCTCGATCTGACCCAGGTTCGATACCAAGTGAATAAAACTGGAAATAGAACCAGGATAAAAAAATAAGGGGTTGCATGTGAGGTAGAAAAGTTCCGTATGCAGCCTACTAGGAAGTCAAAGCCATAGGATGTAGATGTGAAATTCTCTTGGAAGGCGAGTTCCGACATTATATGGAAGCATTCCTAGGTAAATCACAATGGAGTAAGTGTTAATGCCTATGTAGATGTCTGCCCCGACAGCCCAGTCGGTAAGCCCCAGTGTGGCTGTTGAGGTCCAAATGGGTGGCAGAGTCACGCTGCAGGTTCGATTCCAATTGAGAGATGGAAAAATATAAATAAAATGCTTATGAGAGGATGCATATCAAGGAATAGACAAACTTGTGTGTGAGCAGTTACTCAATACTTTTTTAATGAGGAGTTGGTGGTGACCAAGAGTAAGTGAAAGAAAGTCCAGAGCTAACAGCTTCTCTGGCTCAGTTGGTAGGTGGACTTGGAGGAGAAATAATCTTCTGCATCTAACCGAGGGAAGACAAAATAGAGTAAGTATGATCACTACAGTGGCCGTCCATCCCGATAGCTCAGTCGGTAAAGGATCCGACCGCTCAGGTCAGGATGGGTGACAAAGTGCAGATGCAGGTTCGATCCTGGAAGACGAAAGCAGATGTCGTGGAAGTGGAATCCGAAGTGTCCTGGAGAACCGAAAGTGGAAACGATCTCCTCTTGTAAGGAAACGGAGCTTACATATGGCGTGATACCGAGTTGAAAATATATTGAAGCCTGTCAAGGTAAGACAAAATGGAGTAAGTATAAATGCCTATGAAGATGTCAGCCCCGGTAGCCCAGTCGGTAAGGCCTCTAACTGTTGAGGTCCAAATGGGTGGCAGAGTTAAACTTCAGGTTCGAGTCCAGATGAGAGGAGGAAAGTTCAGGAAATAGAGAACTCCTGACAGATTAATCTGGGCGGGAAAGAGATGGTAAAAGAAGGATTCCTCGACGGAGGAGGCAAATATCCTACTTGTTGTGTGATTGAATTTTTGTTTGAAGAGATGCCAAAGTAAGAAACTTAAAGACAAAGAAGGGCCGGATCACCCAACCTCAGTGGCTCAGTTGGCAGAGCACGGGCTTCTCCAGAGTCCGAGACAGTAGACGTACGTGAGTTCGAGTGCAGGTTTGTGGACTTGGAGGAGAAATATTCTTTTCCATGGAACCAAGGTAAGACAAAATAGAGTAAGTATAATCACATGAGTGGTTGTCTATCCCGATACCTCAGTCGGTAAGGGCTCCGACCGCTCAGGTCAAGAAGGTGGCTGAGTGCAGATGCAGGTTCGATCCTGGAAGACGCTAGCACATGTCCTGGAGTACAGAAAGTGGATACGAACTCCTCTTGTAAGGGAACGGAGGTTCCATATATATGACGTCTTTCCGAAGTGAGGCACAATGGAGTAAGTGTAAATGCTTCTGGAGTCGTCGGTCCCGATAGCCTGGTCGGCAGAGTGACAGATCGGTGAGGTCCGGGCGAGTGGCAGATTCCTGATGCAGGTTCGAACCCAGATGTGGAAGCAGCTTGGAGCACCAACTGAACGATAGAATAGAGGTAAGTGAATAAGGCAAAACTCATACTGTACAATAACTCATCTCTTTGTCTTCCAACAGGTCCAACAGTCTCGGATGGAAAAGATGTGTGGAAGAAAGGAGTGCTGGTTCGAGTCCATGTGAGAGGAAGAAGTAAGGTGGAGAAAGTTCCCCTGCAGGAGGGACTGGTCATGTGATAAGGTGATAGAAAGTGCTACTGAAGGGAATTCTAAGAGGAAGAAAGTTCTCTTGAGGGGACAAAGGGGCGCTGAGCAAGTAGTTCTCTACAGGGCAGACGAGTGGAAGAGGACAAATTCTCTTGGGGCATGCAACCTCCGCGACTTCTCTTACAGGGCGTGGCCTCGGTACTTCTCTTACCCTTTATCTCCCTTGCCAACTTCTCTTTATTAGTACACCTCTACCTATATTGCTCCATTTATTTTTCTCTTCGTCACTTCTCTTCATCTTCTCTTGCCGCCTCTCTTCATCTTCTCTTGCCGCCTCTCTTGCCGCTCTTCTGGCTCTTCTTCTTCTTTCTCTTCTTGCTCTAGAGGAAGAAGAGAGGCGGCAAGAGAAGATGAAGAGAAAGAAGAGAACTGGTGAAAAGAAAATAGAAGGAGGGGGAAAAAGAGAAGTTGGTAAGAGAAGTAAGCAGAGGATAAGAGAAGTGCCGAGGGGACGACCTGCAAGAGAAGTCGGGGACGGTGCACCAAAAGAGAAGGTGTTCCCCTCCACTCGTACTGTCCTGTAGATAACATCTGCCTCCCCCTGCTTTGTCCCCTCAAGAAAACTAACTTTCTTCCCCTTTGAGTTCCTTTCAGTAATCCTTCCTCTATCCCCTCACACACACACGTCCTTCCTCTACCTTACTTAAGAGAACTTCCTCTACCTTACTTCTTCCTCTCACCTGGACTCGAACCAGCACTCTGCCACACATACCTTTTCCACTAGAGACCGGACCTGTTGGAAGACAAAGAGATGAGTTATTGTACAGTGTGAGTTCTGCCATATTTACTTACCTCTATGACCATCCAGCTGGAGCTGCTTCCACATCTGGGTTCGAACCTGCATCAGGAATCTGCCACTCGCCCGAACCTCACCCATCAGAGACTCTGCCAACCAGGCTATCGGGACCGACCCCTCCAGAGGCATTTTGACTTACTCAATTGTGCCTCACTTCGGAAAGACGTCATACATATGGAACCTCCGTTCCCTTACAAGAGGAGTTCGTATCCACTTTCTGTACTCCAGGACATCTGCTTTCGTCTTCCAGGGCTCGAACCTGCATCTGCACTCTGCCACCCACCTTGACCTGAACGGTCGGAGCTCTTACCGACTGAGCTATCGGGATGGACAACCACTCATGTGATTATACTTACTCTATTTTGTCATACCTTGGTTCGATGCAGAAGAATATTTCTCCAACACACCTGGGCTCAAACTCATATACGTCTACTGTCTCGGACTCTGGAGAAGCCCGAGAGAAGCCCAACTGAGCCACTGAGGATGGTTGATCCGGCCCTCTTTTGTCTTACTCCTTCTTACTTCGGCATCTCTTCAAACAAAAATTCAATCACACAACAAGTAGGATATTTGCCTCCTCCGTCGAGGAATCCTTCTTTTACCATCTCTTTCCCGCCCAGATTAATCTGTTAGGAGTTCTCTATTTCCTGAACTTTCCTCCTCTCATCTGGACTCGAACCTGAAGTTTAACTCTGCCACCCATTTGGACCTCAACAGTAAGAGGCCTTACCGACTGGGCTACCGGGGCTGACATCTTCATAGGCATTTACACTTACTCCATTGTGGCCCACTTCGGTATCACGCCATATGTAACATCCGTTTCCTTACCAGAGGAGTTCGGATCCACCTTCGGTTCTCCAGGACACTTCCAATTCCACTACATCTGCTTCCAGGATCGAACCTGCATCTGCACTCAGCCACCCATCTTGACCTGGAACGGTCGGATCCTTTACAGACTGAGCTATCGGGATGGACGGCTACTATGATGATTATACTTACTCTATTTTATCATCCCTCGGTTATATGCAGAAGAATATTTCTGACTGAGACTATGAACCAACTGAGCCAGAGAAGATGTTAGCTTTGGACTTCACTTACTCTTGGTCACCACCAGCTCCTCATTAAAAAAGTAACTGCACACAGACAAGTTTGTCTATTACTGTTCCCTATACTGTCTATTGTCTATTCCCTACTCTCAGAGGATCCTTCTCCTTGATATATATCCTCTCATAAGAATAATCATTTTATTTATATTTTTCCATCCCTCACTTGGAATCGAACCTGCAACCTGACTCTGCCACCCATTTGGACCTCAACAGCCACACTGCGGCTTACCGACTGAGCTGTCGGGGCAGACATCTAATTTCATATTTAATATATTAATTTCATATCTACATCCTATGGCTTTGACTTCCTGGTAGGCTGCATACGGAACTTTTCAACCTCACATGCATCCCCTTATTTTTTCTATCCTGGTTCTAATTCCAGTTTCATTCAATTTGTATCGAACCTGGGTCATATCGAGGCCACCTTCAGGAACCTCCACAGGACCCTTGCATTTACCCACTGGGCTACCGGGGCTGTCAATCCGAGGAGTTAATTCTCCTATATGAAGCTGACTTTTTCAAAAATTTTGGCTAAGGGCATTCCTTCTCTCACCGAATGCCACTGGTCGAGACGCCGAAGCTGGCCGGCAAGGGGCTCCGCCGGCCAAGAGAAGAAACGCCGGCAGAGCCAGCCGACCGACCCCGACGATGACCAGTGACACTCGGGTGTTGAGAAGGAAGGACCTTTTCCCTACCCAATCTCTGGGGTTGTCCGCCTCCTAACGACTAACCTTAAGACTCAATTAGATACGGACACCCCCGAACGCGATGGCCAGTGGTCCCACTCCTACCCTCACACCCTCTAACTATCCCATCGCGGCTATTTAGGCCGAATAATGATGGACCACTGGCCCCCCCGGGAATTTTGACCTGGGGGATGGGCTCGAACTGAAGCCCATCCCAGCGCGCTGACCAGATGGTTCAGCTGTTTGAGCACCCCAACCAACTGAGCCATCTGGCCCGACAGCCTAGACACCAAATACTCTATTTTACATTTGATTATATATTACGACTTTTAAAATAAAATTCTTTCCCATATTTCTAAAGCCATCAGGCTCGAACTCGCATTAGCTCTGTGCCAACAGCTAGACTCTGAAGGCTGCTCGCTCTACCAACTGAGCTACTCGTACCAACGAATTCAGAGTTCTTAATCTTGTATATAAAGTTTTAAAAATTATATATAAAAAAAAATTGAGAGCTTTGCATCATCATACTTTTTGGAAACTTTATAGTTTATAACTTTTAATGAAATAAAGCAACATTTAAATTCATCTTTAACATCAGAAATACAAATTTTACATTTAGTTTTTCGTTGGACTCGAACATATCACATTTTATCTGTTGGACTTCCCAAGTTGCTCCCTTTCCATAGATAAATTAATATTCATTTTCATCGATCCATAATATGTTTTATTATACATCATTAATTATATCATATTATAATTTTATTATTTTTTTTAATTATAGTATCATAATTTTTAATTACATTTAATTACATATATATTTAATATTAATATTATAAGTATAACATCATGAGTATAATATTTAAACATTATTTTGAAATAAAGGTTGGTTAGGTTTGAACTATTGATTTCATAAGTTTTATTTTCCCTAATATTTTACTTTCAACTGTATAATTTTCTTTCTTAACATCTAAACGAGCATTTATTTATGCAACAATTTTATCCAATGCGCATTGAAATTTTAATAAAATAATAACTGGGGATATAACCCAGGTACGGTCGTTGGTCATATGCTACGCAAGCATCTTACCAATGCTCCAAAGGGGATTCCTTACCTTTAAAACTTATTATAACATCTTTTCTTAGACGCATGCGCATGGGGAGACCAAAATGTTGCATTTCTAAGCACTATAAACATACAAGGTTTCCTTCTCTATTTGAAGTTTATTACTACTCTTCAGAAATAGGAGGAAATTATGTTTCCAATTAAATGTATTTGCTTTTGTAAAACTTAAATTTTCTCTACTATTTAAGCTTGCTAGAATAAGAGTGCCGTAGGCTAAAGAACTTTGCGTTTGTATTAATTCACCCTTGTTATTTCTATAGAATAGAGTGGGAATTTTTCTTTTCGCTGATCCTTACTAGGCAATTGCTAACCTTATATGATCTTGGTAATTAATGGTACATAAATAATCCAAATCCATTCTTAACTGAAATTTTGAATTTGATCCACTCTTCTAAGCAACCAACAACATAAAAAGTTTGACTCCACACCATTTTCAACTTCTGATGCATAAAGTAGAAACTCTATAATCGGATGGGGACAGGGCGGCTCAGTTGGATTACGTGCTGCCAACTACCCTAGCTCTCTACGTACTGTACCTGTCGTCAGTTCGATTCCGGCCTTTGCCCAGGGCGTACTTTCTCTCACTCTGTGTGATAAATTGAAAGTGTAGTCTGAATTCATCGCTGACTGATAACATCTCTTCTGTCAACACCTGAAAACATCACAGGAATGTATCCAAGGGGGTTAACTTCTCACGAAATTTCGACATCAGTATTTATAATGTTTTCTCGCCTTAAAAATTATGTGACTTACAAGGAGCGGTCCTCTTCGGGTTTAACCCAAAGGGTCTCAATGACTCAAGACACTACTTTAAAGGGTATTAAAATCTTGCTGTTAATTTATGAATTAAATTATTTTTTTTTTAATTAAAAATTAGAATTATTCTGTACTCCTTTTCCTTGGAAATTTTGTAACTTACAAAGGGTGGGTCTAAGGGGTTTAAATGAGCTAAAAGCCTATTTCAGGAGGAAATTTTCAAAATTTGTGAGGTACACTGCTCGTTTCCTACTAATGTTTTGCTTAGATTTGGGGTAACAGAGAAACGGTATATTTATCTGATCCTGCAGTGACATTGTGTCATTATTGTTGTTTGCATAGATCATTATTTTAAAATAAGAATTATCTTTGAATAAAGACTATTTACAATATATCCTAACAGAGGTTAAAAATTCAAAACTTTTATCTGGATGAAAACCCTCAATCTCCTTTAAAATTTTGAAATTTATTCTGTTCTACTTTTCCTTGAAAATTTTAGATGAGATCCTCTGTTTAATTTATTAATTGAATTATTTATTTATTAATTAATTAAAAATTAGATATATTCTGTACTACTTTTCTTGAAAATTTTGTAACTTACAAAGGGTGGGACTAATGCCTCTAAAAATAAGCTAAAACCCTATTTCAGGAGGAAATTTCAAAAAATTTTCAGGAAAAAGACGTCCATACCGCCATTTTAATTGTGATTTCCATTGAAAACACAAATTACATATTCAGTTCACAAAAATTAAAATTCGCTTTTCACAAATCTATAACTTAATGAAGATAAGTATGTACTCATAAGGAGGTACAGCTCCCGCAACAAAAAACGTTACAGTGGATTTTTTGGGCGAACCACTTGGGTTATGAAGACAAATAAGGTGTCATTTTTCATGTCATGAAGTATTCTATACACAAAAAAATTTCGAGTCCTTAGGGGGTCGTCTTCATATTAAACGAAACACTAACTTTTTTTTTCCTATGGGGACCCCCAATTATAATGGGTTTTTTCTGAAAGAGCATCCCCATAAACCCCCAAATACCAAGTTTCATTCACATCGGACGGTAAAGTGTCTCCAGAGTGAGAAGGATTATTTTTCTGTCTGTTTTAAGACACTTTTACTCACCACTTTAATATTTATTGAAAAATTTATAAGTAATTTATTGAAATTTTATATCAAATTTACATTTTAATTAAAGTTATAGTGATTAAAATAAAGCGCCTGTTTCCAGAAAGAGCATTCGACGGCATGCATTTGGCAGCGGTATACGGTCCCTTAAAGAGTGGGAGTTTAGTTTAATTCGGTTTTTTCTAAAACTATTGAATGAAATCGACTGAAATTTTGGTTTTCCACATAAAATTACTACCAGAATCGATTACCATAAAAATATTGAAAGATTTTAAAATTTAACTTTTGGGTCAAAATTAGATGTTAATTATCTATCTATTAACCATTAAATATCGCTACAAAAGCATAAATATTTTGTTTGGGGACACAAATTTGATCTAAATTCAAAGTTTCATATTTTTACCCCGAAAACATTTTGACAAATTTCACATTGAATGGTTGACATTTTAAAAATATATTATGCTTCTATTTGGATACTTACGTGGATGAAACTTGGTATTTGGGGGTTTATGGGGATGCTCTTTCAGAAAAAGGCATAATAATTGGGGGTCCCCTTAGGAAAAAAAAAAGTTTGTGCTTCGTTTAATATGAATACGACCCCCTAAGAACTAGAAAAAATTTTTGTGTGTAGAATACTTCATGACATGAAAAATGACACCTTACCTTTTAAAATATGTTGAGTCAAGCCCTCCTCTCTGTCTGTGACAATAAGTACGACGACGCAACCGAGGGGATGCTCCCTCGGTTTCCATAGTGATTTTATTGAGGGAACATTTCATAAAAGTTTGCAAAAAAGAAATACACTTAAATAAAAATTTTACAAAGAAAAACGTCAGACAGGACATTTTCTCTGTTAATTTGGATATTCTGAAGATCTGCTATCTGAAATAAGACACATATTAAGCATTTCTCATTGAAAAAAAGAGGGGTTTCATTCATTAAGAGTAGAGGAAATTTTTCATTGTAAAAAAATTAACAATTTTATTATTTGAAATCACATTTCTCTCTATGTACAGCACACATTTGTAATGTTCGGCACTAGTTAACTAGAACTAGTTGCAACTAGTAGTTAACTAGTAGTTTAACTACTTTTAGTTTAAACTAGTTCAACTATTAGTTGAACTACTTTTTTAATAACTACTAGTTGAAACTACTTTCAAAATTTCAACTACTTTCAAAAAAGTTCTTATTAAAATTTTTATCAAAATATAGAAAAGATTGTACTGTAACAAATTTAATTAAAATTGTAGAGTACTCAAAATACCATAACCAGAATTAAAGGCCCTTTTTGCGCGTTTTTTGTGATATAGATAAGAAAGATGTATTAGAATTTGGGCAAAAAATAGGTTATGAAATTAATTAGAGAATTGTGAACTTGGAGTGTGTGAACTTTTGTGAATTTGGAGTGAACTTAGTGGCGTTACTTAGTATAGACAACGGCAAAATCGAAAAACAAACAAAATGTCGTCCTTGTGCAATGCTTGCAATGAGAAAATCACCGCCCTCGAGGATGTTGTTACTTGTTCCGGTCCATGTAAACAAGCGTTTCACTTCTTTTGTGCTGGCTATTCTGAGAAGTCCTTTCGTGCTATAAAATGTGCTATAAAATGTGCTATAAAATCCAAAAGCAAGAAACATTTTTGTATTAAATGTCAACCAAGTGTCCTCCCTAAGTCGAAGCCCAGCAATCTAGATCATATCTCCAACGATCCAGTCAGTGATCAAGAAATTGAGTCTGAATCCTCAAACTCAGGACAGTCCAACCTGACTTCTATCGAAAACGTGAATCCAATGTGTTTAACCAAAGTAGATGAGCCAAAAGATCAATATTCTGATTTAAAATCGTTTATCTCTACCAAATTCTCTGAGTATACGGCTAATTTGGAATATCACAACGGCGTTGTGAGTGATCTTGTATCCAACATCCAGGAACTCAGAACTGAAATCTTGAATCTTAAGAAAAATCAATCAAGAATTGAAGCGGAAAACACACAATTAAAATCTGATTTATCCCAAATAAAATGTGAACTTATGGAACTCCAACAATATAGTAGACGTCTGAACGTGGAAATATCTGACTTACCAGAGGCATCAGGTGAAGATATTCAAGTGATCACAGAGAATATAATGAAATCTTTGGACATAAATCCACCAAGCCAAATCTCAGTAGTCCACAGAGTTCCGACGATGAAAAAGGATAAAATAAAGCCAATTATAATGCAGTTTAACTCAGTAGAGGAAAAAACAAGGTTTATGACGGCTGCGAAACAGAAGAGAATCACAGCAGATTTAATTAATCCTGATTTTAAAAATGTTCCTGTTTATATTAACGATCATCTACTGTCGTACCGCGAGGAGAAGAGCTATTGACGTCACACGATGATGCTGCGGTTGTTATAGAAACGGATTATTCCACTGAAATTTGGGGGTGATGGTAATTCACTTGGCGCTAAACTAAATGTTCGAGCCAAATCTGAGTGGCTATCTTTCAGCTGTGTACTTCTTTCGATTCTAGAGTAACGGATTTTGTACTTTTCGCATTACATCTGATTTGATTAAATATTTCTAATCCGACCATTTTCAACTGATCTGATCTATTTTAACTGATCTGATCCATTTCAACTGATCTGATCCAATTTAACTGATCTGATCTATTTTAACTGATATGATCTATTTTAACTGATATGATCTATTTTAACTGATATGATCTATTTTAACTGATCTGATCTTTTTTAGCTGATCTTAAATATTTCACCAAATCTGATCTTTTTAATTTGATATTATGTTATGTGATTTACATCAATTTATCTGATTTTATTTTGGATATTTTATAATTTTTTGGATTTATAGTTATTGTGATCATTAATCTTTCTTTTTAAACTCCCAAGTTGCTTATCATTTATCCTATCAAGTAGTTACCTTTAATTTTATTTGATATGATCTACATCAACTAGTCTGATCTATTTCATATCTGATCTGATCTGATTTTAGAAATTTTTGTATTTATTTGCGCCTTAAATTTTTGCACCTTGTCCATTGATCTTTTTTTTAAAACTTTCAAGTTTCTTATTATTTATCTTATTATGTAGTTATAATTAATAAAATGACAACATTCAAAATTTAAAAGACTTTGAATTCTCCACGGAGTTTTTTGAAGAAGAAAAAGCACGAATTCTCTAAAACTGCCTATTGCAAATGCCATCAAGAGGGCTGCCCAAGCAACAGGAGTTTCTGAGTCGTCAGTTAAGAGGACGTATAAAATATAGAAAGCGATTATTGGAAAAAAGATGGGTTGATCGAAGATATTGTAGACGGATTAGTGATTAATTTGTCGGACAGCGATTCAGAATCTTTGTCAAACACTGACAGTGACTGCAGTTCTAGTGACAATGAATTGCATTAGATTGTATTTAAATGTTATGAAATATTAAAAAAAAATAATAAATATTTCTATATTTTGTCTCTTTATAAGTTTCTAACGCCTCATTTAAATTTCAAGTATGGTGATTAAGTTATAAAATTATTAATTTAAGTGATATGAGCTGAGCTATTTTATATAAAACTAAAAATAACTAATTCACTCAAAATAGCTATATAAAAGCATACTAAACGTACAAAAATGTTTCAGGCCTAAAGGTAATTTTGATTTTTATTAACGAGAAATTTCAAAGATAATCTATATTTTAATGTAGCTTAATAAAATACGATTATCTTATTTTCATTCGCGAAACGCGTTTTCTCATTCGCCAAATGTACGATTAAAAACCCAAATATTGCCGTTCAATTCAAACCAGCTTCCCTCTTCTTTTGAACTCGTCTACTCACGGCAACCCTGTTCAAAGCTCTTCTCCTCGCGGTACGACAGTATGTCCAGATTTGAAAAGACTACTGTCTCAGTCAGTGTAAAACTTTCAAACGGGAAAATGACTACAGTTTCTGTTGGTGCAAAAACGGCAAAATATTTCTAAGGAAATCGGAGGGATCCAAAATTTACAGAATCAAGAATGTAAGTGATCTTCTCAACATAACAAATGGCTAGTTTAGATGAAAATGATCTTAATTTGATCATCAAGGATCTCAGGGATTTCCCATATTTATTTTCAACACCAATCAAAACTGATTTTCAAATTCTTAGTGATGTAAATATTTTTCATGTAAATATCAGAAGCATGAGACAAAACTTTGACGAATTTATAGCAGTGTTTGATAAGTGTTTGTTTACGTTTGATATTATTATTATGAGTGAAATTTGGATAGATTCATTTGAGACTGGCTTGTATAATTTACATGGTTACCGTCTATTTTCTAACTGTAGACCAAATAATAGATCTGGTGGGATAATTATTTATGTTAAAGAAAATCTTGATTTCTCTTTAAGTAATAGCGATACAATTAGTTCTGCTGAATATTTGTGTATGTATAGTAAAATATTAGATTTATACATTTTAGCCTGTTACAGGTCACATTCTTTCACACCTAGTTTTTTTATAACAGAACTCAATACTTTGCTAAAAAATTGTAAATCTAAAAATATCGTATTAATTGGAGATCTAAATATAGACATTCTAAAAAATGACCCAGATTCGAATGTTTATATGGATTTTATGTATGACAAGGGTTTCAAATCATGTTTAAATATTCCAACTAGAATAACAGAAAAATCAAAAAGTTGTATTGACCACATTTTTATCAGAACCAAAACATTTCTTGTTAAAACTGGTTGTCTTTTAAACAGCTTAACTGATCATTATCCAATTAGTACTGCTAAGTCAATAAATTCTGAAGAAAATAATGTAGGTAATTCAAAATACTGTATAGACCATGGAAAATTTGAGGCCCTTGTCAGCAGTGTTGATTTTAAAAATTCTTTGGGATGTATTAATGATTATGTGTCTTTTGAAAATTTAGTGCTTGATTAGAATTTAGTGCGGAAGTAGTGTTAACACAGATCGTAGCGCCGCCTATATTTATTTTCAACCCATCCATTGGATGGGTTGAAAATACAAACGTAAACAAAGTCACGTGACATCAACAGCGTCCTGGAAACTTCCGGTTTAGAACCTCACATAGCAGATGCATTTGGCAGCTTGGCGAAAACGTCGTTTTTACGCCTTGCTTAAAAATATTATTTTTCTCTCTAATCCTTTGCTAATACTTTATTTCATAAGAATAATAGCCGTAGTCCAATATCCATGCAAAAAAAAATTTTAAATTCTTATTTTACCGATTTTATTAAGTAAAAAGTAATCGGGAATGGGCTCTAGATTTATGACGTTTCGCGGAATTTGGCGACTTTTATTTAACCAACATTAGATTTTCTGTCTTGCATTCTTACTTCGTAGTAGCATTAAGCATTTGTTGTTGTGGTGTATTGATATATTTTTTAGTTTTAATTCTTTTATGAAATTTTAAATTAAAATTCTTAGAGGTTATAAATTTTAATGTTTCTTTCTACAATTGTAATAACCTGCTTTTTTAAATTTATTATATGCGAAATTACTTTAGTGAACAATTTTTTAAATATTAATCAATGTTAGTAATTAAAACTTCTTTTCTGCATAGTTAGAGGTATGTTGAATGTTGATCTGTAAGAAATTTATTGATTATGTGCTCCATATTTTTAAGATTTAAAGAAAAAACATTGAGCTCACATTCATAACAATGAAATACATTCAACTCATGTAAATAATATCTGGAAAAGTTGTAACTGTTAGACAGACACCTTTGCTTATTTTATGTAATTCTTAATTTGCATTACCTATTATTTATTATCACTTGTATTTATTAATTGTAAAGTATCTTAAAAATTGTTTTGATTAAAAAATACTGATTTTCATGCTTTTCTAAAATGTGTATGTTACTTGAAATAGAAGCATTTGAGCAATAATAAGTTTAACTCCAGTATAAAAAATACTGCAATAGGCTCAACATATCTTATAATAATACAAAGTTTTTTTAACAGGTGTTTTCCATTCTGTTATAAGTTATACTTATAATATTAGAGAATTAGAATTGTTTCACACCATCCATGTTCCAGCTCACAGGATCTATTGAAAATGTGTTAATAAATTGTCGTCGATACCAAATGGTGTTTATTTTTGATGACCACTTGTGGCACCAATTATAAACATTTTTTGGTTGATTATTCTTCGAGTCAATCTTCTTGTCTACAGTTTAGTAGCTTAATAAACCAGCCTACCAGATGTTTTTGGGAACGGCGGCTGATAATGAAATTGAGGTAAGCACCTTGTCCACATCCTGTGCTCTTTCAAGGATCTGCTATTGCAATCCCTCTTGACTAACTTGTACTCATCTAGTTAGTAGAAGAAATTTCTTTTCAATGTCAGTTTTGTGAATTTTAATTATACGATAAGAAATAAGTTAGAAAACCACCAGCTATTAAAGTATGCCCCCCCTACCTGAATGTATTTCTCGGTATCTGGCAATTCTTTTATTATGAGATTTGTAGTTGTTTATGAAAGTAGAGGTACTTGCGTATTACTGTATATCTGGCAACAGATACATATACAAGTGTCTAGTGAAACAAAAGTCGTTGCAAAAACTGATCACCAACTACATGACATGGTAACTGAAAAAAGTTAATTCTAAATGGGGGCAAGTATCTTCAAGTGACGATAAAGTGATTTTGAACCAGTTTACCACAAGTATAACATAAGTATATGTATACTATTCCGAGTATTAAGTATATTCCGAGTATAACATAAATAAAATGCGAAACTTTGTTAAAGTTAAAAAGATTTCATCGGGTAATACTAGCTCGAAAGCAAAAGGGGGGTCTGGGGGCCCTCCCCCCGAAAATTTTTGAAATTTGGCTACATATAGAAGTTTTTTTACTCAATTTTTGTACATTTGGTACCCATTGGATAACACCTAAAAAGGGCAACTTTCTTGTACTCCTAAAAGGAGAGGAGAGAAATAAGTTCAAGGAGAAAACAGTAAATAAGTAACCATGAGAAATTGATAGGGGGCCTGGGGGGTAACCCCCGAGAAAAATTTTGAAACTTTGCCTCCAAAAATAAAGTTTCAGCTCATTTTGAAAGCATGTAAACCCCAGAATTTTCAAGGATGAAATTATAAATAGATGCCAAATTTTGAAAAGGGCTGGGGGTCCTGTCCCAGAAAATTTTTGCAAATGCGCCTTTTTAAACTATAGCATTCATCTATTTTAAAACTTCCCAAAAGAGAACAGCTTCTTTTAAGCGGAAGAATTTTCAAGGAAAAAACTCTAAAACAGATGTCACACGTCAAAATATTAAAGGGGGGATTGGGGGTTCTCCCCCAGAAAATTTTTGAATTTTAGCATTAAGAAAGTGTTTTTTAAGGGTTTCTCGGGGGGGGGGGGGGCCATGGCCCCCAGGGCCCCATCTCTGGATCCGCCACTGGTATTGTCAGACCACGAAGGATAATGTTTATACGTTTTGTATGCGTAAAAGTAAAATATGTACAAATGTAAATAAATTTTAAAATAAATAAATAAACAATTTTCCGTAAACCAGATTTAAACATTCTGCTGTCATTATTTTCTTGAAAACTGACACGTTTTTTAGATATAGTTCTTAGGACATTATTTAGATACTTCATGCAAGGAATCTGGAATCCAAGGATACTTCGGCGGAGTAGCCAATACACCCTGGACATATTACTGACTTAGGTAACTACTGGCAGTCACAAAACTGCCACAGCATAGATATTAAAAAGAAATTATGGTTTCTTCTTATAGATGAGTACAAGCAAGTAAAGAGGGATTGCAGTAGCAGATCCTTGAAAGAGCACAAGATGTGGATAAGGTGCTTACCTGAACTTTATTGTCAGCCGCCGTTCCCATAAACATCTGGTAGGCTGGTTTATTAAGCTACTAAACCGTACACAAGAAGATTGACTCGAAGATAAACAACCAAAAAATGTTTATAATTGGTGCCACAAGTGGTCATCAAAAATAAACATCATTTAGTATCGACAACAATTTTTAATACATCCTGTGAGCTGGAACATGAATAGTGTGAAAAAAATTATCTAATATTATAAAGAAATACAACTTAATGGAAAACTTGGAACAACAGAATGGAAAAAAACTTGACAACAATTATTTTGTATTATAATTTTAAGTTAATTCCAGGACTTTTTTTATTCTAGAGGAACTATAAAATATCAGATATCTTCCTAATGTAGTATAAACAGGCTCTTGCTCTCTTATGAATTATCTGCAATTGGAGTAAATAATGAAGTAGAAAGTTAAACATTAGGGGATATCTTGGTAAAAAAACAAACAAATCTTTAACTATGCAAAGAAATTCATTAAAGCAATAGTTAGTATTCAAAAGAAAACTACTTTAATGTTACAAAAACAAAATTTTGGAGCCGATACCTTGATAAAAACAAGCATTTAATTATGCATTAAAAGATATTAAATTTATTTGAAATTGTAGTATAAATAATTATAAAAATATCTTTCCACACATGTGTATGAATGGAGCTCAATGTTTTTTTCCTTAAATCTTAAAAAAATGGAGCACATAATCAATCAATTTCTTAAAGATCAACATACCTCTAACTGTGCAGAAAAGTTTTAATTATTAACACAGTAATTAATATTTAAAAAATGGGTTCTAAGCTTATTTCGCTGATCAACCATCAAAACAACAACAAACCCCGAGCCCAACTAACCTGCAAGGCAGGTTTATAGCCCTGTTAGGGCAAGGGGGAGAAACATCCACCTCATCCAGTGAGCCAACTGCTGAGGCAGCGGACCCTGGAAGTCAGCGGGCCTTATTCACTTATTAAAAGAAGCACATATATATACTTAAGTTTAAACAATTATTTCACATATAAAATTCTAAGATATAAAATTAAAAGCACTTGGTAAAAATTACATTCTTGTTAAAATTACTATTTACAATTAAATAGTTTTAAGTTAAAATCTTTAATCCATAAAATTCCAAGAGTCCTTTTCTTCTCCCTTTCCAGGATTCCATCCTCAGCCAACATCAAGCGAATGTCTAGAGTAAGGTCACAATAAAGGAGTAATTACGGTTTAAAGTGTTGTATATCTTATTGACCGTATCTATATAGTAGCCCCCTCTGTCCAATCTCTTGAAATATTGGTGCAGATCCTCATTCCCTCTGGGCCTGATGCATTCTGGCGAGAGACGGCAGGACGTTTGGAGGAAATGTAGGGGGGATCCCTCCTCCCCACAAACACATAGACTGGTGTCTAACTTGTTGATCTTCCTGAGGAAAGTTGGAAAGCTTCCCTTGCCTGTGATAAAGTATATCAGCACATGGTTTCGAATCTGCATTCCCATCTTGACAACAGGCAGCACGTCATACGTGGATCGACCTTTTTCACTATTGTCCCACTGTCGCTGCCATTCTCTCAGGACAGTTTCTCTACTAAAATTCGTGAAGTGGCTAAAGGGCAGGGGAGTATTGATTGATCCGATATCCATACCGGTGGCCATCCTAGCCAATAGGTCAGCCATCTCGTTACCGAGGTTCCCATTATGTGCTTTAACCCAGGATATGTGCACCGGTTTTTTCAGGGCTTTAACTTGATGTAGGATGCTGTTCACTATTGGAGATTTAGGATACGTGTTTCCAAGGGCCATCACAGTCGAAAGGCTGTCTGTGTAAACACACACAGTATCATATCTCAGAATGGCCGGATCCTGAAGACAAACGAGGATGGCTGTGGCTTCCGCCTGGAAAACCGAGTTACCTGGTTTCATTCTCTCCATACGTGTCTCCATATGATCACCGTTGTCAACACTAAATATCCCCAGTGCGACCCCAGCATTGGTCTTGCTGCCATCAGTATAGAATGATATCACATTGCCCGAGATCCCCCCACGCTCGCCTTTTTCACCCAAAAATAGATTACTTGGGTAGTCGTTAGGACTTTTTGATGTCTTAAGGGTTTTACTCTCGAAGTCCCGGATATTCAGATACTGATTCCTAATAAATAAGGAATGATCGTTATACTTGAGGTTAAACTTCCTCGAGAGCTCCTCAGCCACGATAGTGATTGGGGGGATACCTGCCAAAACCGACAGCGCATCATTTGAGGCCGATCTGTACGATCTAGTCAATTTTATCAGGAAGGGCAACCATCAAAACAAAAACAAACTACTAAGTCTAACGCCAAAGGCCCAAAATCACGCCAATGTATTAACCCGGAAGTAGTGTGTTAACACAGATCGTAGCGCCGCCTATATTTATTTTCAACCCATCCAAAACAGCTGCTTCTACAAATGCTGTTGAAGGGAGGACGTCGCCCACTAGCAGTAAGTCTCTTTGTTTTCTTTAAAGCTTAAATTTATCTTATTATTTTCTTTAAAACTTATTTCCTGATTATTACACTTTTATAATTCCATCCTTTTTTAGTTAGTGCAATTAACATTAATTTAGTTATCTTTTTACTGTCAGGAAAATTTTTTCTGATAAATTTCGTTTCTTATTATTAAAATCAAAATTAACTGTGTACAGAGTTCACACGGGCATTAAAAATCCTTGAAAAGTAATTGAATTTCATTTTTGTTTTCAAGGGCTCTGGGAAGTACTTGAATTTTATTTGAAATACTTTAATTAGGAGTTTTAGAATTAGTGCTTAAAAGTCCTTGAATTTTATTTGAAATTACGAATTTTTTCGTCAGTTAGAACACAGGGGTGGAAAATCTGCTCCAACTGTGCCAAACTGCTCCAAAATGGATGCCTTGCTCCAATCTGCTCCAAAACCAGCAAAAATCGCATTTTTGCGCCAAACTGCTCCAAAAACATGATTTTCCGTACAATTTGATTCAAATTTTGAAAATCATACCAACAGGGAAAGAGCCAATCTTCAGCCATCATGATTATCATCCGCGGAATCGCGATTTTCCGCTTTTTCTCTACAAAATATGAGCCTCCATCTAAAATAGGGATGCACAACCTGCGATTTTTCCAGATAATCCCAACTATTTTTTACCTTCCAGACTATTTCCAAGAAAAATCTCGAGTTATTGTGGGAAAATCGTGACTTTCGCGAAAGTTTTGTTTTGCTCTGGGAATTTAAATGAAAGTGTAATGCTACAAAAATGCTTGATACGAAATCACCGAAAGGTGCTGCAAAAATGCAAATCATACCCTGATACGAAAACACTAATAGGTGCTCCAAAACTTCTCCAAAATTGATTAGCCTTGCTCCAAAACTGCTCCAAAAATTGATTAGCTTTGCTCCAAAACTGCTCTAAAGATGCTCCAAAAATGAATTTTTGGTTTTCCACCCCTGAGAACATGAAAAAGTTAATTTTTGATTCAAATACTAGTTCATATCCTGTTAGCTTCCTAAATGCGGATGGGATTTTTTAAAATGTAGAACAAGAGTATAACTTGGCCACTTTAATTTTTCTGTTTGACTTTACTAAAACAAGAGGAATATAGTGAGTAGTGCTAAATATACAGGGTGTAAAGGAAAGTCCCTTTACCCTGAAATAAATTGCTAACGGAGCAAGCTATGCAGTTAAGGTAACGGTATAGTAAAGTGACAATGTGCAACCGAATGCAAGCAACCGCAGCGTCCTCAGTGGCAGACTTTGGAAGTTAGCTATTACAAATACAAAGCTAAAAGAGAAAGAGTAAAACTTTCAATTAGAAAATTGTTGCGCCAGTATAATAAAAAACACACTGGAAAAAATTTCATGAAAATATCTTAAATATTCGCGGAGATATAAGCGAGTGAATGTAGCACTTTTTCAGGCCTCAAAAAAGAAAAAGTTCGAAAATCTACAAGTTTCTTTGATTTTTTTTTATCAACATTCGTCTTTATTTAGCTAAAAAAGGCAAAAAAAAATACTGAATAACACTGGAAAAACTTGTAAATTTTCGAACTTTTTCTTTTTTGAGGCCTGAAAAAGTGATATTTTCACTCGCTTATATCTCCGCGAATATTTAAGATATTTCATGAAATTTTTTTCAGTGTGTTTTTTTATTATACTGGCAACAATTTTCCAATTGAAAGTTTTGCTCTGTCTCTTTTAGTTTTCAATTTGCAATGCCTAACTTCCAAAGTCTGCCACTGAGGGCCCTGCGGTTGCTTGCATTCGGATGCGCATAGTCACTTTACTACACCATTACCTTAACTGCATAGCTTTAGCTTGCTCCGTTAGCAATTTATTTCAGGGTAAAGGGACTTTCCTTTACACCCTGTATGAATGGTAATATTAGGGGAGCCCATGATGATGCTAAATGTGGATTTACTCGAGCACGTCAGATAATGATAGGGGAGATACCTTGCATGCTTTTGAGTAACTCCACCAAATATAAGCTCTCCATGTTGGTGGGTTTGTTCAGAACAGCCCGTCAAAATTTGAAAGAGTTACATGGACATACTCGAGCGCGTCAGATTGGCTACCAAGACAGTTTACAACTAGTTGAGCCTAGTTTCCTGGCTACTAGTCTATAAACATTTTGTTTCGTACATTTTCCTCAAAAAGAGCGATAGCGTCTTACCGGTCTTGGCTTTACTTTGCAACTTTGTAACCCTCCCGCTCCCTTACCCACCGCTCAAATCGGCAGATTTTAGAAAATGTATACTTTTTAGCTGGTAACTAACATCCCTTATAATTATCTGACGCGCTCGAGTATGTCCATGTGACTAATTTTTTTTACAAATCTGACGGGGTGTTCTAAACTTACCCCCCTACATAGAGAGCTTATATTTGGTGGAGTTACTCAAAAGCATGCAAGGTATCCCCCTTATGATTATCTGACGCGCTCGAGTTACTACCCAAAAACACTCTGGGCTCCCCTACTATAATATGATGTGGTCTTCACTATAAGAGAGCTTTTGAGAAAAGTTGGTTTACTGAAGTAGGAAAGTTTTGTTGCTCGTAAATGACTTTTCCGCATTTCTGTGTTAGTCCATGAAAAATTTAAATGAGCCTTAAAAAGTCCTTGATTTTAGTTTCCTCACGAAAGATTGGAAACTACGGTGTACTTTTCCATAATGTTTTGTTAGAAAATCCTTCAAAAAGATAGCAAAATCACAGACTCTTGGGCATATCTAGATTTTTTTTACTTTCCTCTTTAGCAGGTGGTGCCAAAAGCCTGCTTCTAAAAGAAGATGACACAGCCTCTCCGACAGTACCAGCTGTTGTTCTGACACCACCGAGTCAAGAACAGAATATGCAAGAACTGGTAATCACTATTTTTTATAAATAGTAGTAGTAATTGAAAATTATAGAATGTATTTATTTAAAGCATTTGGAGCATTAAATCTGGGCATTTAAAGCATTGCAGAGAAAGATACAATTTATATATAAAAAAATACATACATTGTAAAGAAAAATTCATTATATTTGCTATTTGGCTTTTTATAATCTAAGTTTTTTTACTTCGTTAATAATAAATGGATTATTAGGAAAGTTTTTTCTTTACAACCTATTTTTGTTTTCATGCAATAAAGCCTTCACCTTAAATTATGACTTTAACTGTAATTAATTTTTCTAATTCCTCAATTTAAATTTGTATTTTGGGAAAAGCCAAAAAAGCCATTTTTTGCTGTAAAATTTACTATACTTGGCAGCAACGTTTCTTGAACCCAGTACGTCACAAATAGGAGGAGTTTCGGTACACAAATCGCGTGATTGAAAAGCACTATATGTATATGTTAAGGGCAATGTGATAAATCTGGGCATTATTAATAATGCCCGGGCAAAGTGATAAATTCAGTGGAATTTACGAATGAAATTTATCACTTTGCCCGCCTCCACTTCGGGCATTATTAATAATGCCCGATTAATCACTTTGTCCATAACATATACATACATGGGTTAATAAAATAATCATATTTTTAAATTGACGTCCTTCATTTGACACAAAATTTAGGCACCGCAACGGGAACTACTTTGTTAGTGACGTCATAGAGTCATCTTAAGTTGCTGTCTAGTATAATATAAAAGTAAAACGTAAACAGTTTCATAGTAATGTGCTTAATACGCCAATATTTTATTTTGTTAGTTTGCTGGGCTCTCCAGTTTCCTTCCTTTTTGCCTTCCTTTAATTCCTTTCCATCAACAGTGTGGTGACAAGGGTGAAGGAAGCTCATCTCAGCAGAAAGATGAGGAAAAGAAGGACCAGAAGAAAAAGAAAAACAGGTGCCACATATGCAGGAAG
Source organism: Tetragnatha montana (assembly GCA_963680715.1). NCBI lineage: Eukaryota > Metazoa > Arthropoda > Arachnida > Araneae > Tetragnathidae > Tetragnatha > Tetragnatha montana. The sequence continues at coordinate 5,327,359 of OY796678.1, read as the reverse complement.
AAAGTTGGACTTACCGGTAATATTTAATTTTCCAGGCATACTTCCCTATATTTATTTTTGTAATTCTTTTGACAGGACCCTAAATGAATAGCTAGATTCTCCTTAAAATTGGAAAAAAATATGAAAATCTTCAGTTAATAATTATCTCAGCCCATGTCTCATTTCTGAGTGAAAATTAAAGTTTTATCTTATTAAAATTAAATTAGTAATAAATTAAAAATCTGATCTAGACTGCAGTGATGTGTATCCGAGTTTACGATGGATATTTTGAATTGTGTGTGTAGCAACTAAAATAAGTAGTTTTTTATATGCCGATTAAAGTCTTATCTGAGTGTTCCTGAAAAGCTGGCAAGTCTAAAGTAGTGTCAAAATCAATTTTTAATTGAATCGTCAGTTCTAAGAAGGGAATAAGTCCAAAAACGAAGTTTTGAGAAAATCGAATAAAACTGTGCAAGTAACGGAATTTTTATCCTATAGCCACTAAATTTTTACAGTATTCATGACACTGTTAAAAGTAAAGAACAATCATATCATCGAAAACATTATAAGTGTATTTAAAGATTTTCACTGACAAAAAAAAGATGGACTTATTCCCTTCTTCAACCTTATGAAATTTCAACCGAAGAAACCACTTAAATTGAAATTTAAATTGTATTCATGCTTAGTTCACAGTATAAAAGTGAGAAATAGAAGGACTAAAACAAATAAAATTCAAAATTATTATAAAACTGAGTCATTAAGGTAGTTTCAATAGAGTAAGTGAGTATGAATGGAGTCAATCATTCCCTGTATAATAAAAAAGTTTAAAAAAAAACTTTTAAATTAATAGAACATTTTAGTTTGGCTTAGTTTACTTCACAAACAATAAGAAAAGAAAGAAAAATTAACTTTAATTCACATTAAATTAAAAAATACAACGAATGGGCATCGATTTCGCAAATTCAAGGGGCTATATCTGCCGATAGGGGGTAGTTATTTCCCCCCCTCTTTGCACTCATGTGTAGAGCGGAGCATGGAGATATTTTTGAGCACAGACTAGTTGACCAGTTAGACCAGTAAGTCAATTTGTCATTTTTTGGACTTATTCCCTTTTTGAAACTGACGATTCAATTTATTCCTCACACGAATAAAACGGTTATTTTTTACTCTTTTTTGCCTAATTTGTAACTTCCTCCTCTATTAGGGATCACCTGTCGCTGCGGTGGTCTGTTCTGTGCACTGCACAGATACTCCAATGAACACAACTGCTCCTTCGACTACAAACAGCTGGGTGCTCAAGAAATCAGAAAGAACAATCCTCTCGTTGCTGGAGAGAAGGTCAAGAAGATCTGAAATACATAAGACCATCTGTATTACGTGAATAAATTTTTAGTAATTCATTTTTGTAATAAAAGTTTCTGTTTGGTTTATTATGCAATTGAATCATGCTATGTTGGTCTAACTGGTAAAGAACTTCACAAGAGGATCTATAATATAATACATCTCTCTATATATAATGAAGGTGTCCCTGGGTTCCTGGCTGGGTTCCTGGGTTCCTGCCTGGGTTTGTCCGGAACAGATTTGGCTCAATTTCTCCAAAACTACCCGTCCGAATCGAACCAAACTTGGTACACATAGGTATGGGGACGGGGGAAAGACAATGACATCAATTTCTAATTCCTAAAACCACCCCTTCACCCCCTTTTAGGCCTTTTTGTAAAATTCGCCTTATTTCTCCACTTAAGAAGATCTGTTTAACTCGCATTGTTGCAAATAATACAACAAAAACAATTTTAAACATAAACAAAGTATTTAAAGATACAACTGGACTGAAATTGTTTTAAGAACGTTATTAATAATTAAAGAAATTGAAAACTGTCCTTATAAAAAACTTTATGACAGTATTTTCATATTAAAAACTTCATTTTCCTTGAAATTTTATGTTGAAACTGAAAGTTTAGATTGTTGAAATGTTGAAATTAATCTTTAAACTTGAATTATTTTAGTGTAGCTTTTAAAAAAGTTGGTAATAAAAACTAGATCAAGTTTTATTCTCCATCATTATTTTTTCCATGATAGCTTAACGATATTTTTTTTCAATTTAAACAGGGGAATGTTAAATATTTTTATCTATGCAGTTGTTTTTTATTAATTACTGGGAAATTCGTCAAAATAGACAAATGGGAGTAGTATCTATATTTTCGGAAGTTGTTGAATGAATTCCTTTCCAAGAATTTTTTCGTGATGCACTGCACCGGAAACACCTAGATGAAATGGTGCCAGGAACACCGGGTTGAAAAAGGTACCAGGAGTACGGAGATGAAAAAGATACCGTGAACACTGGGATAAAAATTGTACCAGGAACATCGGGATGGAAAACGTACCGGGAACACCGGGAGGAAAAGTACTGGGAAACTGGGAGGAAAAAGGCAACAGGGACACCGGGATGATTGGTAATTGCTGATACAGAAAATTAGATTCGCAACTTGAGAGAGCAAAAAAAATAATTTTATATACTTCACCCGTGCAAGGCCGGGCAAATCAGCTAGTTATTTATAAAAAAAATTATGCAAGTTCAGATTTTGAGATTCTTCATTTTCAGACACATGACTGCTAAAGAGCAGAAATTTATTTCTTAAAAGAAATTTCTCCGAGTATGATAAAACATAGTATTTCTTGAGAATTTCTTCACCTGATGCGGCTTAAGTAACAAATTGAATAGTGAAGGAAGTGTTACTCTTTTTGAGGATTGTACAGTTTAGTTGCTTATTTGGTCAAAAACTCAATAAGAGAGCAAATTGGAGAGGTTCCCCAATAAACTTAAAATCTAGATAATGAGTTTAGGGAAATTTGTATAGTACAGATGGATATAATTGAGTATAAAAGGAATTTAAAATTACATATTTTCACAAAATTTGAGAAATTTAAGTGGTTAGTAAAAACTTGCCTTAAAGTAATTAAATTTAATTTACGTTTCAACAAATTGATCTTTTGAAATTTAGACTCAAGCATTATTAGATAATTACAAAAGTTGTCAAAATAGAATTTTGCGCAATAAGATATTTGGATTAACATCTCACTTAATTGGGCACCCGACGGAAAACGTAAAAGAGGCAGGTCGAGGCTTAAGGCTGAACAAGAAAGGAAATTGGAGAGGTTCCCCAAGAAACTTAAAATCTAGATAATGAGTTTAGAGAAATTTGAAGAATTCAGATGGATGTAAAAGGAATTACAAATTACATATTTTCACAAAATTTGGGAAATTTAAAGTGGTTAGTAAAAACTTGCCTTAAACTAATTAAATTTGATTTACATTTCAACAAATTGATCTTTTGAAATTCAGACTAAAACATTTGGATAATTACAAAAGTGGTGACAATAGACATAATTATTGCGCAATAAGATATTTGGATTAACATCGCATTTAATTGGGCACCCGACGGAAAACGTAAAAGAGGCTTAAAGTACCTGACTAGGTTGAAAACCCGATTTTTGACCAAAATTTCGAAAAAATATTATTTAATACCCAATGTTATCCAGGGGGGGCCATGCCCCCCCCCCCAAGAAACCCTAACAAATAGCTTAAAAAAAACCTTCTTAATTCTAAAATTCAAAAAATTTTCTGGGGGAGAACCCCCAAGCCCCCCTTTAATATTTTGACTTGTGACATCTGTTTTAGAGTGTTTTTCGCTTGAAAATTCTTCAGCTTAAAAGAAGCTGTTCTCTTTTGGGAAGTTTTAAAATAGGTGAACACTATAGTTTAAAAGGGCGCATTTGAAAAATTTTCTGGGAGAGGACCCCCACCCCTTTTCAAAATTTAGCATCTATGGGTCATTCCACGTCAAATCAACACACTTTTTGGCATGACCATCTCGGATTTTCTTGAAATTTGGTACACATGTTCTACTTATAGAAACTCGGAAAAGTACCAACTTTCATCAAAAAATATTAATTGGTTTTGGAATTACAGGTGCGCAAAGTGGTCGAAAATGGGCCAACATAAGTTCTTTAAATTGCTCTAGAGGATCTTCTAATTGGGTTATACAGATGAAGTTGGTGTCATTTTAAAGTATTTTAAATGTTCTTTTTAATGGCGTAAAATGTGCTACAAAATTTTTAAAAACAATATGTTTTACAAAACAAAATAGAATTAAAAGTTCAATTTCTATCAAATGTACCACTTTTAAAATTTTGAAAAAAATTCCAGGAATAGTTAATATTATTCTAAATAATCTGGTAAAATTATAGAATGGGACAAAACGGGATCAGTGTCAAAAACTAATTAAAACAAAGTTCGATTTTTCTTAAATCTCCTTAAAAAATTTTAAAACTAATTTTTTTCATTAATTGGATGTGAATTGAGTTGTATTTGACTGCTGTTGACAATTAGGCCCCTGCACAAACTTGGTATACCCCGGGCTTCATATTTACAATCTGCATACTAATTCAGGCCATTGTATTGTAACAATGCGCATAAAGTAAATATGTAGCCCGGGCTACACCAAGTTTGTGCAGGGGCCCTAATTGTCAATTTCAATTTCAAACTCGTTTGGCTATTTTTTGTTAAATCCTGAAAATTTGACTTTTTTTAGCAGTTTTCCCCATTTTCCACAATTTTTTCTGAAATTCATAGTCATTAGTAGTTCAAAATAACGTTTTTATTAATTTTCTTACAGACAAACGTTTTGTTACTTTGGTTCCTACTTCAATTTGTGAGGGCTTCAAGTGAATTTCAGATTCAGAACAAGCATGGAGAAATAATTATTTTTTAATAAATATTTTCATTTTTGGCGCATACGCAAGTCTGAACTTGCGCCAAAAATTGAAATAGACTCGTTTTTTACGATCGTCTCAGGAGTGTAAGAACCCTTCGGATATGCGCATGCGCGAGGAGTTGGAAGTTTTGCAGCCCGCTTATTCAGTGGAAGGGTTGTAACATTTGGCGAGCTATCGCATTCACTTTGGTTTGTTTATAAGTCGCAAATAGTAAATGCTGGTGGAAAACTGTTCGAAAGATGAATAAGTTTCATCAGCTTTTTTCCAATTAAAAGTGTTATTGATAAATATTGTTCATTTTCATAAGTATATAAAAAGATTTTAGACTTTTCAAATTATTCTAACTTCAAGATATTCAAATTTTAACTTATAAATTTTTGTTTCCCATAAGTTTCACAAGTGAAAACAATATTTTTGAATGGAGTTTTTTAAAAATAACACTTAAAACCTAAAAAAATGTATAAAATAAAATATTTTTTTAAGAAGTTAAATTTTCAATGTAACCTAATTTTTTTTCCTGAAAAGTGTTAGTACATATTGAAAAGTGTTAGTACACATTGAAAAATGTTAAATAAGCTACACAACTATTGTTTTATTTCATCATTTTAGTACTTAGATATGGGTATCTTTTAGCATTTAGTATTACAGTTTTGAAACGTCTAGGCAGATTGCACTGTTTTTTGTTTTTGTAACTTTGGACTCAATATGTTGTATTTGCTTCGGGGACGTCCATAAATTACTTGGGAGGTAATATATATATTTTAAATTATTTTAGAAAAATGTTAGTTTGTTTGGAGCAATTTGCTTTACCTTTTGATGATTTTTCAAGTTAATCAAAATTAATGAATATTGTTAACATAACTGTATCCAAGAAAAGATACGGTTCCATGGAAAAAAAACTCTGCAATCCAGAGAGAAATACTGGATTTCACCAGAAAAAGATGACGTTTCAATCCAACTCTAATCAGTAATCAAAATAAAAATAAGTAGCTGCCCTATCACTTATAACCCTCAGAGGGCATTACAAATTTTAAACACTTAACTTTTACATTTAAAACAATGTTAAGAATCTTAACAATAACAATCTTAAAGATTTATGATATTGAGCTTTAAATTGTTAATTTTTATTTAGAAATTATTAATTAAAATTATTATTAAAAAATTAATTTTTGGGTCTTTAACTTGAATAACTCTAATTATATTAGGTCTAGAAAGTGTATCATTTTTCTTTTTAAAGATTTGACAACGTTTAAATTGATATACAACTTTACTATGTTGTATGAAAAAAAAATAATGACATTTTCTATAAAAATTTAAAAAAATATTGGTTGATTTTATTTGCATTTTATTTGGTAAATAACTTTAAAATTGCAGCACTTTATAAAAATGTGCTTTTATGTTGTAAGGCTAGACTCTCCATGCGCCGTCCCGAGGCCTACTGGCCCCACTCGGCTCCGATGAAGACGTTGCGAGAGCAATCCCCCTCACCGGAAGGAACCGGTTCTTCTACTTGCTCTGGTACTTTTGTGACTTCGCCGAGCGGCCAGCGGCGCGAGGCCACCACCCGCCGGGTCACGACTGGAACATTTATTTTTCATAAAAATATTTACAAAATTACATGTCACTATGGTGACTAATTCTCTTCTTCTGTATCTTCTTCTTGTTCAGGAGCTTCCTCCGTTTCGGTCTCAGCGAGTAGTCTCTCGCACTCTTTCTTGATGACGGCCGCTGCCACCTCCCTGGCTCTCGGATGATTCAAGATTCCCTTGACCGTCTGTGCTCTTCTTGTCGACTCCAACCCTACCCACATGTCGTCGTAACGAATACATTCCTTCATCATGTGTGAGTAGGAGTTGGGTCGTCTGCAGTCTGCGCATTCCGGGTTTCTTCTGTGGAAACGAAGCTGGTAGGACCCTTCGCAGCCGTGCCCCGTGTAGATTTGGTTCAGATAGTGATTTCCCAGGATTCTTTTTTCAGATACTCTGGGGAAGAACTCGTATGTAGTCCTCCCCATTTCTCCTATATTCCACCTGTTCTGCCAAGCAGAAAGAGCTTCTTCTTTGAGGGCTCTCCTCACCTCCTGGAATGGTCTTTTCACTTCCGAGTCCACACAGGGCTTCCCAGCTTCCTCCTTGGCTTTCTGGTCCGCCAGCTCGTTCCCCCAGTGCCCCACGTGGGCCTTTATCCAGTACAGGTTGACTTTGACCCCTTTTTCATTTAGCGTTTGGATCCGTTGAACTTCTTCAGCCTGCCAGACTCAAAGCCAGTAATCATTCTGACGGATGACATCGAGGATGTCCACCTCCTTGTGGTTTTCAACGGAGGGAAGTGCAAGTGCTTCCAGTATGGCCAGCATCTCCGCCGTTCCCACTGAGGCGTGGTCTGAAATTCTTGTTTGTTTCTGCTCCAGGATTTCCCTCTGCTTCGTTGCCACGACTGCGTATCCTACTTGACCGTTTAGTTTCGATCCGTCAGTATAGACCTGTAGTTCCGCAGTCGCGTCTTTTCCCTCCTCTTTCCAGGGGATCCTCTTCTTCTCCCTTCTGTTTCTTGTAGCTTTTCCTCGTTAGGGATGGTTCCTTTGGATGTTACCAGGTCCTCTCCTTTCCTCTTGACTTTATAAATTTTTTGCTGGAGCTTCAGGTCCAGAGGCAGGGTTCCGGCTAAGACCTGCAACGCGTTTGTGGGTGCAGTTCTGTAAGCCGACGTTATGTGGAGGAGCGAGACTCTCTGCGCTCGGCTGAGCTTTTGTTTTAACTTTTCTTTCGGCTCGTACCACACTTCGCCGGCGGCACATTTCTCGGTGGCTGCCAAGTATATTTTCTTTCTGACTTCGGGTTTTATTCCCCACTCCACTCTGGCCTTGTTTGCCAGCTTATACTGGACTTTCTGTACCACGCTGTCCATGTGTGTTTTCCAGGTCAGCAGGGGGTCTATTTCTAGTCCCAGGTATCTGAGTGACTTGGTATGCTGTATGGTTTTGTTTCCCAGCTTTATGGTGGGGTAGCGGGAGACTTTTCCCACCACCATGTACTGGGATTTCCCAGTGTTGATCTTCAAGTCATTCTCTACCGTCCACTGGTGAATTGCATCCAGCACGGGTCTTGACTGCTTCGTGAAGTGGTAGGCTCTCTTGCCGGTTATTTGTACTATTACATCGTCGGCGAAAGCTTGCACCCAGACGTTGTGGCCGTAGTCTCTTTCAAGGAGGTCATTTATCATTATGAGCCATAATATCGGCCCCAGACTGGACCCCTGGGGCACTCCCACCGTGTATTCGAAGATCTCCTCGTTGATTTCTACTTTTCTCTCGTAATCCAGTATTAGTTTTTCCAGTCCCTGCTCGAGTCCCAGCCTTCTCAATTTTATTCTTAGTATCTTCCAATTCACTGAGTTGAAGGCGTTCCTCAAGTCAATTGAAATGACTATGCTGAGTTCTTTGCTGGCTCTTGCTGTTTTTAATCTACCGACGCCTCCGTGGTTCCCCTAAATTGCCTAAACCCGTACTGGTTGTTGCTCAGGGCGTTTGTTGTTTCCAGGTGGTGCCTGTTTGTTGTCGAGAAGCTTCCCCCAGGTGGGCAGATGGGGCGGTAGGAGTCTGGTCGTTCAGGATTCTTTCCTTCCTTCGGTATCATCACCACCTTTGCCGTTTTCCACTGTCTGGGGAAGTATCCTCTCTCGGCACATTTCTGCATTATTCCGTGGCTGAGTTCCGCTGGTGTAACTCCTGAAAGACCTCCTCGATGGCGTCTGGTCCGGGGGTTTTCCCTCTTTTCATTCTTTCCAGGGCAATTTCTCCTTTCGTCAGTGCTAGATTTCCCTGGAGCCCTGTCAGAGCACCCTGTTCCCCTGTGTTTGGGAAGTGGTACTCCGCCAGGACCAGTGCTGCCTGTTTCTTGTTCTCTGTGAGGCTTCCGTCTTCTTTTCTCAGATTTTTTACCGTACCTGTTCTCCTGTCCGTGAGAACAGCGTAGTTTTTCCCGAAGACGTCGCTTGTTGTGATTCTGTTTACGTATTCTTTAAAACTGTCATTCTTGGCTCTCGTGATTAGCCTTTTGTATTTTGCGAACTCTCTTTGAAACTTCATCTTGTAAAGTGTTCGGTTCTGTCCTGCTTCCTTCTGGAATCTCCTTCTTAGGGCCTTCACCTCGGATCTCTTGGCCTGAATACTTGAATTCCACCATGGGGCACTTCTGGTTTTGATTCCGCTATTTAGGTTTCTCTTTAGCGTTTTCCAAGTTTCAGCCTGGGTTTCTGCTACCCACCTTTCCAGGTCTCCGTTGGTGCTTGCCGTGTTCAGCTTCTCTGCTTGCTCTTCTGCTATCATTTGCAGGTCCAGTCTTGCTCTTACCCAATTTATTCTATTTACTGGTATGTTCTTCCCTTGTGTTTTTCCGGTTTTTTCGGTCATCTTGATTTTTAGCATGTTGTGCTCGCTTGCTACGAATTCCTCGATTTCTAGGTCGATATCTAGCTTTCTTGTGATGGCCAGATCTATCCAGCTGGTACCTCTGGTTGAGACAAAAGTGGGATCGCTGTTTTCATCATTGATGATCAGGAGGTTCTCCGTGGTGCAAAATTCCAGCATCCTTTCGCCCCTGGCATCTTGAAATCGGTTCCCCCATAGCTCCGATTTGGCATTGAAATCGCCCAGCATTAGGATTTTCTTCTCTTGATGTGTTTGGAGGATGTTCTGTACTTCCGTTAGTATTTCGTCAATGTCCTCGCTGGGTGCTGCGTAGCAACTGATGTACACACAGTTGTTGCATGTAACTGCCACGCAGTCCCTGCTCACTTTGGCGCTCTCATATTTAATGCTTTCCTTGATGAGTATGCAAGCTCTGGCCCTTTCTGCTGCGTTCAGCCTGTGGACTATTTTGTACCCTTTTGGCTTGAAAGGTATAGAGCCATCTTGGAGCACATACGGTTCATTTATCATCACAAAGTCAGGTTCTTTGCCTAGGATGTCATTTTGTAGGGTTAGTGCGGCTGCACGGGCCTTACCCAGGTTGATGTGCCAGATGTTTAATTTATTCTGGCCCATTCTTTGTTGATGTATAGTCTATGCGGCGTTTTAGCCATTTCGTTTCCTTTATGTATATGGGGCAAGCCACGTCCGTGCATGCGTGGGCTTCATCCTTTTTGTTCTCTCTTCTAGGTCCTTCCCGTTCATTGTTGGTTTGGCAGTTTCTGCAGTGCGCTTTGTTCTTGCAACTGTTCCATTTGTGTCCTTCCTCTCCGCATCTTGTGCAGTGATCCTTCTCCGCTCTGAACTTCTTGGCAGTGTGGCCGAAAAGGCCGCACATGTAGCACTGCATTGGCCTGAGGTATTCCCTTATGTTGGCCGAGTGCCATCCAATTCGCACCTTCTTCAAACCGGCGTAAGCTTTGAACAGCATCTCTACGATTGCATTTACGTGATCTTTTTTGTCCTGCTTGTGAACCACCCTGCAATCGCCTTTGTCGTACTTGTCATCTAATTTTACGAATGCTTGAGCGATTTCTTCATCTTCCGTGTCTTTAGCTAGCCCGTAGACTATTACTTGTGGCCTTCTTTTAGTAGGCTGGATGATTTCCAGAGCCTCTCTGGCCGCCTCACTCTCGCCTATCATTTTAACCAGCTTCTCGATTTCCTCCTGGTTTGTAGCTTTTATAAGGAGTCCGCCTTTCTTGATCTCCTTCGTCCCGGTTATGAGTATGTCGTCCGCCGGTATATGGTTTCTGAGTACTTTCTCCGGCTTTTCCCCATCTCCTTTCGGGTATAGGAGTACTACTGCCGGTGGTTTCCTCTCTGGCTTCTGTTTCTTCTCTTTGGGTGGTCCGGGTGTCCCTGCTGCTGCGCTAGCGTAGCTGGTCGGCTCTTCACCTTTGTTTCTCAGTCTTTCTGTGTCTACTTCCGCTTGTAGTTTTTGCACCCTCAAAAATAGCACTGGCGGCCAGTCTCATCATCGCCGTGACCTCTGTCATCAGTTTGGTCTGTAGGTCTTTCGTGATGCATTTGGTTGCACACAGTGTGTTGAGCCTGTCCTGGCAGCGTATATCCGTACCCTCAAGCACCCAACGCCTTGGCGCGGTTTGAAAAGTTGTGCGCTTCAGAGACCGGCGCTAAACGAAATCTAGTAAACCCCTCTCTTTTAACTACGGCAAACCTATTTGTTTATGAGGTGAGGTGTATGAAGGAAAAGCAAACATTCAGGAATATGCCATGATTGCCTACGCTGAATGCACATGCGCAATGACTAGTAATTTGTACGTGAGTGAAACTTGAAACTGAACTGCTCTCGCGTCCATAGAGAAGTACTCGCATCTCATGTTACGCTCGCTTCCTATTTCCACTAACTATCGCTTTGTCTCTATGCATACCATTACTCCATAGATGATCGTGGATCCTGAAGATGGATGTAAAACTAATTTCCGATCAACTTATTTCCATTTATCCTTCGTTGTTGGTTGATGAAGCAAAATCCACCAAGGAAAACGCAGTTCTGCGACTATTTTTAAAAGATAAAGACGATGCAGAAAATTTTAAAACCGCAATTTCAAGCATCCTGAGCATAGGTTGGATCGTTTACTACAGTTTTAAAAAGAAATAACTTCATATTCTGTAAAAACTCATACTTAACATTAAGTAAAAAATATGCAAGATACTAATATTTTGATTGAGGTTTGTGTTGTGTAAAGTAAGCCCATATGACCTATTATTCAATAAAACCATACCACTGAAAAAAATAAAAAGCCAAATAATCTAGAATCTCTCAACATCTCAACCTCAATTTTTATAATTCTAATCGTGTTCCTAACTTTCACATTACCATTAATTACAGTATTGAAAAGATACCGTCTTAATTTGAGCCCCAGATTAATAATTTGATAATATAACAAATTATACTTTTTTCTGGGAGTGATCATAATGTAACACTGGACTGAAATCACCCTTACCATCATTTTAAGCTTTATGTATAAGTTGGTAGAAAATTTAAATGAAACCGCGAGTACCATTAGATACTACTCTTGACAGCGATATTTAATAAATTATTATTGGCTCCATGTAAACTTTTACATTCAAAATTAACTCAACAAATACTTCAATTCTCCATCATATATTCACTACTTACTTAATAGTAATTAAAATGAAGCAAAACTAAACATATATACTTCTGAATATCATAGTTCCATAAAAAACACAAATTTTTTTCACTATGACTTAAACGAGAAAATTATTTGGGCGAAATGCTTATCACTCTAGCAAAACAGAAGCGTTAATAAAAAAAAATGAATGTATGTAATGAATAGTATAAGGTACGAGTTAAACTATTTTGGTAAGTTTTCTTTGCGAATGCATTTGTTTACATTCTGTAGTACACCGTTCGTTTGCGCACTCGATGATACGAAGGCATTCGTGTCATAGCGCAAGCGTCGAAGCAAGGTTTATCGCCAAATGGTATGGCACTCTTCAAACCGCGCCAGTGCGTTGGGTGCTTGAGGGTACGGATATACGCGTCCTGGCATCCAATTAGGCTTTCCATTGCCATTGCTCCACTGAAGCTTAAGAGCTCGTATACCAGGCTTTTGTTTAGGTTCGGGTATATAAGGTTAATGTCCTGCTCGGTTTCCATGTTGCAGTATTTGTCTTTAAGTTCGTGATTTTGTATATGCTATGAGGTTGATCTATATCATGTAAAAGAAAGGCAAGACGACGGTTTCGCCACCGATTTGACTGACTGTTTTATTAATGTTGTCCGGAGGAAGCCCTTGATAATTTAGAATTTGGAATAAATAATGGCCTGTAAAGGTGATGCATGAAGGGAAAACACTCAGAGTCAAGAAACCTAACTAGCTATACTAAACACTATAATGACAGGGTACATTTATGCACAGGAAGGAAGGAATGTGGTAGTAGGGAGATGGCACCGACTTGGCATACAAGTCCATTGCTAAAGTTATGACGGGCATACCGTCCAATGCAATTAGTTCTGCCTCAGGCAGAATAAACTGTTCCTTGCAAAAGCGGACGTGAAGGCTTTAATACTACAAGGATGTTTACATCCAGGACAAGGGCAGGCATACTGCATTGTTTGCATTTAATCTCCCTAGTACCACGAAAAAATAGAGGAGAAATAGAAGACCAAAAGAATGGTGTGTGTTGTTGTTTGTGTTGCTTGATTGGTTCTTGCTTGTTCTATTTCATGATTTATTTATTTTTTCTGCATCCGGATCTTTCCTCCATCTGAAAACCTGTAAGTGTCTATTTGTGTTACATATTTGTGTTCATTATTTCTTCCCTAATGACCCGTCCTACTCTCCCCTATTGCTGTGAATTGTCCTCTACCTTGAAATACCTTAAAACCAATAAATCCCTCCCGGTCCCGAGCAGCGATATGCTCGGAGAGGCATTCGTGCATCCTAACACACTGTTTCCTTTCCCATTCCATTCAAGGCCAGCGAAAGGGAGAGCGAGCAGCTGTCTTTGTAGTCGGCATTCCTCCGTCGCGACAGTAGCTGTGACAGTGGCCGGCTCGGGGAATCCCCTCTCCGTCATCCTTCCGCCTATTCCATACATAGCTTTTATTTTGGGCTGTTTATTGTTTCTCGTGTCTTTACACACTATATTAGGGTCCTTATTCTTTGGGTGGGGAGTTTGATTTAATTTATTCGCCTAGTTGCTTGCGTCTACCTTCATACCTTTTATGGGGCGTTCCTATCCTTTATTAGGATGACTATGTTTATTTACTTATTGTTAGGTATTTTACTTTATTTATTCCTATATTTATTTTTATCTAGGTTTTTTGGCTTTTCCTATTGTACATTTACTTTATCCCCTCCCCCAAGTTTGTTTGCTATTTTCTTCCTCTACTTCCCGTCAAGATTATCAGATTGTTTATACTTAGAGAGCTTACCCTCCGAGTTTCCTTATTTCTATTTTTAGTGCACGGTATTATGGTATTATGCCAGCAATGGTATGCAGCAAGCACCCGTAGCACCTCAATCCTATGCATCCTTTTCCGCAAGTAGAATCTGATTGGTTGGTGTGATCACATGTTTCTTTGGTTGCAAAAACGATTTTTCGCCAATATGGCACCGTTTTCGAGAGGAATGACGAGACCACGAGGCTTTGCACGTGGTTTGTAATTATGTGTGGTGTATTATGATTTATGAGTACGAGGGTGAATAATGGATATGGAATTTAAATGTGTTGGAAAAGGAGTTGTTGATATCGAAAACTAGCGATTCTGATCACAGTTATTTCAAAAAAGTGTAAAATTGTTTTTATAAGTTTGAACTGCTTTTACTGTATACCCTTCCTTTTAAAATGATGACTTTTTGGTTCAACATTTGCTAATGTAAAGAATCATTTTAATGAAATTTAAAATATTTTTTAAATTTTGTATTCCTTTCTCATATTGTATTTTAAAAAGAAAGATTTGTTGATATTATAAGCCAGTTGTTTTAATAAAAACACAATTATTTTGATAAATATGATATTTGTATATATACTTGTATTATGTAATTTCTTATCTTTAATTAGAATATTAATCTAAATGAAAAAAAAACATTGCATGATGAGTACAATAAATTTAACTGAGTCATTTTAAAGTTAAAAGATTTAAAAATTATTAAAATTATAGTTTACATCCCTTTTTTCGCCAAAACGGGGCGATAACCACCCAACAAATACAACCCTACGCTGACAGCACACGATCCAAGGAACCAATCAGATTCTACTTGCGTAAAACGTCTCATGGGTTTGAGGTGCCTGTGCAAGCACCCGTACTCCTTCTTTCTATTTTTAGCGGAGAGATTGGGACCGAGGAAAGCGGCCAGCCGCGCCATCTGTTGGCGAAAAATCAAAACAACGGCCAGGGGAGTCCCGCGATCTGTCTAATTGGCCATTTTTACTTATTATTTGTCAATTTGACTAATTCCTTTAGCAGAATATGGCTTCTCCCGAGCTCCGATTACCATTTTTCAGTTGGTGTGCTGTTATGGGGTTACAATGGGTCTCTGGTGGTCATATAAACACAGTTTTCCTGCGTAAACAAAGACCTTAATTTGGGGTTCTTTTACTTTTAATTTAATTTTATTTGTTGTTCACGCACCTTTTCTTCAACCGGAGAACCGTCCGGTTGCTCCGGTCGAGGTTTGGTATTATTTTGTAGGGATTAGTTGCACCCTGATTTGGCGTTATATGGTGAGGAGCTCAGAAGAATGGCCATAAATACACTTCGAATATATTTTACACATACACATTTTATATACACCGGTAGAGGACAATGATCCCTATCTTGGGAACCTTCATATAAGACTCTGAGCATTTTCTGGGATTAACAGCATAATTTTGAAGTTCAGGTTGTGTCGAAAAAGGGGGGGACGCCGACTTCCGAAACCTCTCGCACGAAAATAAATATTATAAATACACTATAAACACATTATATCACAACATATGCACATTATACACAAAAATGAGAGCTCTCCGAAGTCGGGGAATTATTATTACAATGTTATAAGGGGGTTTCAATCATGCAAACACAAGGAAAATCAAGATGGCGTCGCCCGTTAGGCCTACTCCATTTCGTTCCCTACTCGGAACTTTAGAGGGCTATAATTTGGTGTGGAATTAATTTAATTTTACATATTTGGGCTTAAAATGAAGGGAAAAGTGGGTTGAATATGATTGAGTACTTTCCAAGCCATTATTCTTAAACAGTCAGTCACAAAGAGAGAAGGTGTGGGAGAAAAGTGCATTCTTATTTTTTATTATTAATAATATCTGTCGATTCTAATCTGCGATAACACGTGTGTACGTAAATAAATCGAAAGTCGCAAACACAAGGCGGCTGATCATATACTTGCCAAATCTCCAAATCCAAAGCCAAAACCTCATACTCCTCTATGGTTGCAACAGAGACCGGATGAATTGCAACTTTCCAACTCCACGCGCATGCGCATTTACGAAGGGTTCTTACACTCCTGAGACGATCGTGTATTTTTAAGCTATTTTTCGCTTGAGAAAAAATTTGGCTTTTTTTGGCCTTTTTCCGAACCCGATTTGGCTTTGAGTGGGCTCTCTCGCCTGGCAACCCTGGTGCGAATGGCATGCCGAGAAGCAACCAATGGGCGATCACAGGGGGACTCGACCAATGAGAGGCTATTGGACAGTTACTTCGTGCATTTGTGGCAACAACGGGTTTTCCGAGGCTCCTATAAATTCAGTTCCTAGTGTTTCTTTAACCCTTTATAGTGTCGTCGTCTCCGCTGTTTCTTCGTCCCTCTCAGTTCCTTGAGGTTTTTAAGTAGTAGAATCATCCCCTCCTCCTAACAGCGGAATATGTTTACAGAAGGAATTGTTTTGTTTCCACTCCACTTGGATTTTAGGTAAGCCATGACACGTGGTTCATTTTATTCCCTCGTTAAAACTTTTACTTTTAAAGTGTAAGAATTTATTGTTGAAATTAATGTTTACTAATTAATAGTTTTTACGAATTATTCTCAATTTAAGACATCTCGTTCGAGTAGTATTCAGACTTCTTGCTTGTTTTTGCCAATCTCATCCCCGATTATGTGTGCATATGTTTATGTTACGGGCAATGTTTCGTATATATGTATGTTAGGGCGGTCCTTATTTGTATGGTAAAAAGTTTTTTGGGGAATTCCGTTGGTGTCGCCCCCTAGTTTTGTGTCACAATAGAAAATAATAATGTATGCAAAATTTAAGCTCATTCGGATAATAATAACACGTGCCACCCAGGCCTTAAAGTTTCAAAAAAGTGCTGATTTTTTTTACAAATTTACAAAAAAAACAAAGATTAAACCCTCCCATATTCTTCTTGATTTTTTTTATGAAAATCTAACATAGTTATAGTTATAATGTTCTAGATTCCATTCTTCTATCACCCCTCTTTCGGTAGTAAAAATTTTTTAAAGTAGATATAACTCTTGTAAAGTTGTTTTTTCTGCATTTTCAAAAAGCTCATAACTCCAGAACTATACAACTTAAAAACCTGAAATTAGTGCCATTTTGTTTGTAATTTATTATCTTAGATTTGATGTGCAACATAACTGCCTTTTTAATTTTTTTTTTTCAAAATTCAAAAAAATGTGAAAAAAATTAAATAAAAAAAAAATTCTGAAAGAAAATTTTATTAAGTAAATTTAAAGTTTTCCAACTCCCAAAATAAACATTTCTGCCGAATTTCAAGCTGAAAATAAAATTTGATCATGTAGAAAGAAATAAAAATTTTCGAAATTTTGGCACGTCCCTTAACATTCTATGTAATTTAACAAAAAAAGCGATTCACTCATGGGGAATTCAAAAACTCCCTTGAGGGTGTTCATACGATTTGTACCATGCAAAAAAATTCAGCTAAAAAAAATTGAAAAAATCAGTTTTATTTGAAACTTTAAGGCCTGGGGGGCACGTGTTATTATTTTTTGATTGAGCTAAAATTTTGCAAAAACCGTTTATTTGTATGATGGAACAATTTGGGGCGGGCGACGCATAAAGATTTCCAAACTTTAAAAATAAGGACCACCCTAATGTATGCATATGTTAAGGGAAAAGTGATTAATAGGGCATTATTAATAATGCCCGATTAATCACTTTGCCTGTTAATCCTGTAGTGATGTTGTTATACTGAAATGAGCTTTTACAAAAATCTCTAACTTTTTTAAAATTATCACTTTTATCATGAAAAAAGATTCAATTTTTCAAACATTTTAAAGATGCAATGTAAAAATTGAAGAAAATGGGTTTTAATTAATTACTTAAAGCTCATTTCAGTATAATTTAGAATATGTAGTTTTGAAAAACTTTAACTCCTAGCGATAAAATAAAAAAGTTTTAAAAATTAAGAGATAAAACAAAAACTCTGGCCAATAATAAAAATTAAGATATTTTCAATATTTCCCCTATACATTAACATGTATCATTACATACATGTAACATTAACATGTTAATGCATGTATTAACATACATTAACATGGGAAAACTATTTTTGAGGTGTACGGGGGTCAAAAATTGACCTAGGGACCTGAAAATTTGCATGTAATAATGTTTTAGTATTTGTAAAAACATGAGAGGGGTGCACTTGGGAAATTCTAAAAAAAAAAATGCAATGGCCTAGGGTCCGCTAGAGGACATTGTTCGCCGGTGAAGGGGCAACGCTTAATTTTTTATTCTACGAAAAACTTTAAATTTGAATTCAATATTTTGCGGACCGTCTTCAAATTAGGAAGAGATTTAATGAAATTTGGTGCACAGGGTTTTTCGGAGATGCTCTCTTTGGTTATGTAAGTCTTTCGCAGAATTAAAAAGTTAAACCCTACCCGGCGAACATTGTCCTCTAGCTAGCGGACAGTTTACATTTTCGGACATACATGGGTTCCTATGAAAATTTTGTTTGTCATGCAGGTCTGTCTTGCAGACCTGCATGTTTTGGCACCAAACTTTTGAGACACCCTGTATATAAAATATCAGGGAAAACTTGGAATTATCAGGGAAATTAGAGAAACTAGGGCCACTAAACTAGCTAAGAGGGAAACTAGCTAACAGGGAAACTAGCTAAACTAACCACTTCTACTTGCAACATAAAACCAAATAGTAAAGAGGCACAAAGGTCACTTAAATCCAAATTGATAATCTGGGACGATGAAACATGCTCATGGCTTTGATGCGGTCTGTCGATTGTTGTATGATATCACACAATGTGAAATACCATTTGGTGGAAATTTGCATCCTTTTAAGCAACAGTAGCAATTTTTATGTTTAAGATACTACATGTAGCTATATATAGTGTTTAGAGTTAGGTGTGCTTATACTTACCCCATTATTTCATTACTCCTCTAAAACTTCTTTGTAAAATCCAAAAGCCATTTTGAAAATTCCTTTTCGGTGTCAAGAGCACGATGGCAAGTGAAAGGGTCAATTTCGTGACATTCGACTGAATATTGGGCTTTTTAAGGCAGCTCGCTACTGTCAGGGATCAGGAACCTCATAAAATCACTGGTAGCACTTGACAAAAATCTCCACCAAGCAGAATGGCTTTTCCACCAAATGGTTTTTCACTGTGTTTCAAATGTGTGATATCACACAACAGTCTATGGACCACAACAAAGGCATGAGCATGTTTCATCGTCCCAGATTATCAATTTGGTTTTAAGCGACCTTTGTGCCTCTTTACTATTGGGTTTTATGTTGAAAGTAGAAGTAGCATTTAAAAGAATAGGAATTTTGAAGGCGGAATGCGCTGTTCTGCCACCACTCAAAAGAGTTGCAGCAATGCCGGTTGAAGCAACAGGCATTACTGTGTCCCCTTTCCCCCAAATGTTATGTAAAATAGTTGTGTAGAAAAAAGTTTTGCCGGTTCCTGCAGGTCCATCTAAAAAAAACACTTGGAGGAATCTTCATCATTGTTATATTATACTGCCACCAATACAGTCTCAAAAACCTCTTTCTGTTCAGAATTAAGTTTTTTCCTGTATATTTTAGAATTGGCCTGTTCTTTTAAAACATCAAAGGATGAGAGGCCAGACTGTGGTAAGGAAACTGCACAGATCTTGGAGTAACTTCGGAGCAGGGGAAAGTTCTGGCAACTTTACTTTGCCACCATGGTAACATTTGGCATATATTTTCTGCTGGAATTTTCCTCCTTCTTCCAATATCATGCAGATCAATGTTCACAGATTTCAATCATGGACCCGCAATCATGGTCTGTAAGTACCGCTATATCGCAAATGCCGATACTGCACGCCGCAACATGTCCGCCTGTACACGATTGGCACGACGAAGGCTGGCTTCCTCAGGAGCTTCATTCTCTCTCTCAGAATTCTACGTCGATTTTGATCGCAATAATACTTTCTAGCTTTAATTTAATCCATCCTTAAATTCAGACAATTTACAACATTAGCAAAAGTAGCGCGGATTGCCGAAACGTAAACAACACCAAAACAAACCAACTGTTGCCAACAGGAGAAAACAAATACCGCCAAATTTCGGCGTCACGTAAGAGAATGGACTCTAACGACGTCACACGGAACCAACACGTGACCTACTGAGCTTGCAATTGGTTACCACAGATACTACACTAGTAGATCTACTAGTGTAATATCTGTGGTAACCAATTGCAAGCTCAGTTGTAGGTCACGTGCACGTGTTGGTTCCGTGAAGTCTCGAACCAGATAGGCGGTTAGAGTCCATTATATATATGGATAGGTTTTCCGTGGCTACCCTGTTGGTGTAACTACTTATGTTTTTTAACGTATTTTAATCTGTTCATTCGCAATATTTGGCGATATTTCTAAGTTTGGCGACAGAAATAAAGCTGCTACGTCAGGTTGCTACTTTGGAGTATTGTGCTTTAATTTAACTATAGTAATTTTTCGAAAAATAGCGAGAATAGAGTAATGTCGTTACTTTCGTGGAAATAACCAGTGCCTTTTTTTTTTAACCGCAAGTCGTTTTTCGTCCACAGAGTCATGTCGTTGCCGACGGTGCAAGTGAAGTGCAACGGCTACAAGTTCCTTGTCCCCCGAGAAGTCCTGATGGCCCAGTCCCCAGTCCTCAGAGACATGCTCTACAGACTCCCACAGACGTTAGAACTCGAGATCTGTGACCTCCAGCCTATGGTTCTGTGGAGGTTCTTTAACTTCCTGTGCAACGGGACGTTAATACACCCCTGTTTCAACGGAATCCGGCAGCTCTACGCCACCGCCGAGAAGTACCAGGTCCCCTCCCTCAAGAGCGAATGCAGACGGTACTTATGCGAGAACGTCTGCACGGAAACCGCGTCCCCGTTGCTTCGCTTTGGTGAGCATCACCAGGATCCAACCTTGTGTACAGCGGCCCAAGAATTTCTCCCACGGTACGACGATGAGGGTGGTAGGCAGGTTTTAGAAGAACCAGTTCCGACGGTACAAGATGACAGAGTTCCGAGTGAATCAGTTCCACAAGAAACAGTTCCGAGCGAATCAGCTCCAGATGTAACAGTTGCGAGACAATCGGTACAGGATGAACCAGTTCCAAGCAAATCGGTTCTAAACGGCTCGGTTCCGGTGCAGAACGACAAGGAGGAACCAGTTATCACGTCGGGGGTTATCTCATCACGCAGTATTCCGCGCCGCGTAAACCGCCGGGAAACTGTCGCAGAACGGCTAATAAGACAATTTCAGATCCAAGCAGCAAGAGATTAATTAAGACTTCGTGAATATTTTTTTTTGTATATAAGTTATAATTTTTTTTTGTAATAAAATTTCTGTTAGGTTTATTATGCAATTTAATTATGTTATGTTGGTCAAACTGGTAATGAACTTCAAGTGAGGATTAATTATATAATCATACATGGATGTATAAAAAATTAAGCAAGTAAAGAGGTAAAGTAAAGGATTCTACATTTTGAGATTTGACATTTTCAGACACACGACTGCTAAAGAGCAAAAATTTATTTCTTAAAAGAAATTTCTTCGAGTATGATAAAACAGAATTTCATCTGCAAATAATTAGACTTTAAAAATTGAGAAATTTAAAGTGGTTAGTAAAAACTTGCCTTAAAGAACATAAATTTGATTTACCTTTCAACAAATTGATCTTTTGAAATTTAGACTCAAAGATTTGGATAATTACAAAAGTGGTAAAGACCGAGGCTTAAGGCTCAATAAGAGAGGAAATTGGAGAAGTTTTTTTAGGAACTTAAAATCTAGATAATGAGTTTAGAGAAAATTGTAATTAAAAAGAATTAAATATTTCATATTTTCACAAAAATTGAGAAATTTAAAGTGGTTAGTAAAAACTTGCCTTAAAGAAAATAAATTTGATTTACTTTCAACAAATTGATCTTTTGAAATTTAGACTCAAAGATTTGGATAATTACAAAAGTGGTAAAGACCGAGGCTTAAGGCTCAATAAGAGAGGAAATTGGAGAAGTTTTTTTAGGAACTTAAAATCTAGATAATGAGTTTAGAGAAAATTGTAATTAAAAAGAATTAAATATTTCATATGTTCACAAAAATTGAGAAATTTAAAGTGGTTAGTAAAAACTTGCCTTAAAGAACAAATTTGATTTACCTTTCAACAAATTGATCTTTTGAAATTTAGACTCAAAGATTTGGATAATTACAAAAGTGGTAAAGACCGAAGCTTAAGGCTCAATAAGAGAGGAAATTGGAGAGGTTTTTTTAGGAACTTAAAATCTAGATAATGAGTTTAGAGAAAATTGTAATTAAAAAGAATTAAATATTTCATATGTTCACAAAAATTGAGAAATTTAAAGTGGTTAGTAAAAACTTGCCTTAAAGAACATAAATTTGATTTACCTTTCAACAAATTGATCTTTTGAAATTTAGACTCAAAGATTTGGATAATTACAAAAGTGGTAAAAACCGAGGCTTAAGGCTCAATAAGAGAGGAAATTGGAGAGGTTTTTTTAGAAACATAAAATCTAGATAATGAGTTTAGAGAAAATTGTAATTAAAAAGAATTAAATATTTCATATTTTCACAAAAATTGAGAAATTTAAAGTGGTTAGTAAAAACTTGCCTTAAAGAAAATAAATTTGATTTACTTTCAATAAATTGATCTTTTGAAATTTAGACTCAAAGATTTGGATAATTACAAAAGTGGTAAAAACCGAGGCTTAAGGCTCAATAAGAGAGGAAATTGGAGAGGTTTATTTAGGAACTTAAAATCTAGATAATGAGTTTAGAGAAATTTGTAGAATACAAATGGATATAGAGCGCATAAAAATAATTACATGTTACATATTTTTACAAAAATTGAGAAATTTAAAGTGGTTAGTAAAAACTTGCCTTAAAGAAAATAAATTTGATTTACTTTCAACAAATTGATCTTTTGAAATTTAGACTCAAAGATTTGGATAATTACAAAAGTGGTAAAAACCGAGGCTTAAGGCTCAATAAGAGAGGAAATTGGAGAGGTTTTTTTAGGAACTTAAAATCTAGATAATGAGTTAAGAGGAATTTTCAGAATTCAGATGAATATTATAGAGCATAAAAAGAATTAAAAATTTCATATATTTTCACAAAAATTGAGAAATTTAAAGTGGTTAAATTTGATTTACTTTCAACAAATTGATCTTTTGAAATTTAGACTCAAAGATTTGGATAATTACAAAAGTGGTAAAAACCGAGGCTTAAGGCTCAATAAGAGAGGAAATTGGAGAGGTTTATTTAGGAACTTAAAATCTAGATAATGAGTTTAGAGAAATTTGTAGAATACAAATGGATATAGAGCGCATAAAAATAATTACATGTTACATATTTTTACAAAAATTGAGAAATTTAAAGTGGTTAGTAAAAACTTGCCTTAAAGAAAATAAATTTGATTTACTTTCAACAAATTGATCTTTTGAAATTTAGACTCAAAGATTTGGATAATTACAAAAGTGGTAAAAACCGAGGCTTAAGGCTCAATAAGAGAGGAAATTGGAGAGGTTTTTTTAGGAACTTAAAATCTAGATAATGAGTTAAGAGGAATTTTCAGAATTCAGATGAATATTATAGAGCATAAAAAGAATTAAAAATTTCATATATTTTCACAAAAATTGAGAAATTTAAAGTGGTTAAATTTGATTTACTTTCAACAAATTGATCTTTTGAAATTTAGACTCAAAGATTTGGATAATTACAAAAGTGGTAAATAAAAACCGAGGCTTAAGGCTCAATAAGAGAGGAAATTGGAGAGGTTCCCCAAGAAACTTAAAATCTAGATAATGAGTTTAGAAGAATTTTCAGAATTCAGATGAATATTATAGAGCATAAAAAGAATTAAAAATTTCATATATTTTCCACAAAAATTGAGAAATTTAAGGTGGTTAAATTTGATTTACTTTCAACAAATTGATCTTTTGAAATTTAGACTCAAAGATTTGGATAATTACAAAAGTGGTAAATAAAAACCGAGGCTTAAGGCTCAATAAGAGAGGAAATTGGAGAGGTTCCCCAAGAAACTTAAAATCTAGATAATGAGTTTAGAGGAATTTTCAGAATTCAGATGAATATTATAGAGCATAAAAAGAATTAAAAATTTCATATATTTTCACAAAAATTGAGAAATTTAAAGTGGTTAAATTTGATTTACTTTCAACAAATTGATCTTTTCAAATTTAGACTCAAAGATTTGGATAATTACAAAAGTGGTAAATAAAAACCGAGGCTTAAGGCTCAATAAGAGAGGAAATTGGAGAGGTTCCCCAAGAAACTTAAAATCTAGATAATGAGTTTAGAAGAATTTTCAGAATTCAGATGAATATTATAGAGCATAAAAAGAATTAAAAATTTCATATATTTTCACAAAATTTGAGAAATTTAAAGTGGTTAGTAAAAACTTGCTTTAAAGTAATTAAATTTGATATACTTTTCAACAAATTGATCATTTGTGATCTTTTGAAATTTAGACTCAAGGATTTCGATAACTTCATCTTTAACAAAATAGCAATAATCAAATTAATAGATTTGATTATTGCTATTTGGATCGAGTTTTCGAAGCTGGGAAAAAATTTTCGTGGTTTTAATTATCTTTTGAACAATTTCACCCGAGTTGAACTTGTTCACATACATATGTTAAGACTATGAGAAAACAGGTATACATACTTATTTTAGTGGAAATTTGAACAGGAATTTCGAAAAGGAATGTCTATGGGGTTTATACTAACACACAGGCCTGAGGAGAGGTGGGGGTACAATCCCCCGTGACCCAGAAATTTTCATATTGGAGGAATATAATTTTGAATATTTTGGAAATTAATTTGTTCACCCTGAAGGCTGCTAAAAATGACTAAATTTCAGTTTTCAAGAGGTGTATTTCAAAAATTCGCTAAAGTTTCAAACTCAAGATAAATCATTATTTAAAAGGCTTCAAGGCTTAACTTCAATTCAGAAAAAGCACATCCCTGGGTGTCTTTAATATTGTGAAAAGTATCTAAGAATGAGTTAAAAATTTCTTTTTTAAGGGTCGAATTTCCAAATTCCCTTGGGATTCCCCTAGAACCCCTTTAATGCTATCTCACTCAGTTCACAAGTATTTTCAGGGTACCTAATGGGTTAAAGGCAGCGTTCGAAATAATGGTAATTACTGGTCCGGGACAACTAAAAAACATCTCGGACCATTGGAATCAGAAAAACACTGGTCTGCCGGACCAGTGTGTGTGATGGCGGCTTTACACCCCCGAGGTTTGCGATTTGCGTTTTGCGATTTGCGGCGAAAACGGGAACCGCAGAAACTACCGCAGCGGCTGCCGCTAATGCCGCCGCGACAGTTTTGGTTCCCGCGCATTTTCGTGCTTTGTTGACATTTTAATTCATCAATCGTCAAGAAGGTAACCCCTTTTGCACTAACTCTTTTTGAAAAATAAAGCTCCGTTTTTTCTATAATCGTGGAGCATTTCAAAACCATAAAAAGAATAGAATCATCTTCAAAACTAGTGGGATACGAAGAAAACAAATTTTAAATAACGTAAAATTTAACTTACCATGGAATAGGTTCTATATTCTATTGTCTCCGTTCCCGCGCAACAGACCGTGGTTCCAGGCAAGTTCAGCGAATCAAAACCAAGTCAACAAAACACGAAAATGCGCGGGAACCAAAACTGTCGCGGCGGCATTAGCGGCAGCCGCTAGTGTCGTAAATCGATTCTAGCGCCCTCCTTCGAGCGGTCGCTGAGTTTCTGCGGTTCCCGTTTTCGCCGCAAAACGCAAATCGCAAATCGCAAACCTCGGTGGTGTAAAGCCGCCATGATGAAAAAATATCCCACCCTCCAGTTCTATCAGCGTTTTTGTAAAAATATATAGACGAGTTGTTGAGTGACAGCGGTATTTTAAGAGCGTTTGATGATTGCATTTGGTGAAGCATATTTTTGGCAGAACCCGAAATGTGGCGATATGGGAGCCCCCGGTGAAAAAGAAAAATTATTGAATACTATGTATTAATTTTTCACATTACTATTTGGTACTCACATTCAGTGCAATAGTAACTATATTGTGTATAATAATATTTAAACTGATCCTTTTTAATTTATCGGACCAGTGTTTTTTTTTCCACCAACGGTTAAAGGAACTTTCCTATGCATTCTGTATACGCTGTTGGGCAGCAGTACCTAATAAAGGTAAGGTCCATACCCATGGGCGTAGCCAGGTTTCATGTTAGGGGGGGTGGCAAGGATACCTACCTGTGCTCTTGATGTTTCGAATACTAGTGACAAGGGGTTGACTCAACATTATTTCCCAGGCCCCCTTATATCCCATGGCGAGTTCTTTTACACGCTAAATTTTAGGGTACTTATACAAAGGATTTGAACTTTTCCAAGCCTAACGTAAAAATATGAGTAATGAATGTGGGCTTAAAAATGAGGGGTCTGGGTCCTCCAGACATTTTTTTTTTAAATTCGCCCCTCGAAGTAGTGTTTTAGCTCATATTGAGACTCTTTGGGCCGAACAGAACCGCTTCTTGTCAGCCACACAGTTTTCAAGGAAAATTATGTACGATTGCTTTAATAAAGTTTTTCAAAAATTGCTTAACAAACTAAGAATTTAGGGGGGGGGCAGCTGCCCCTCCCTGCACCCCCTTGCTACGCCCATGTCCATACCACAATGGAATATCAGGGATCAGCTGATGTTGGAGTTGGATACACGTGCTTTTCAAGTAAGTTGACTCACTGCTATGGGGATGCGCGCGCATGCTCCCTCTATCTGTGGTGTGCACACAAAGGGATTTTCCTAAGAATTCTCAATGTTCTCAGGTATCGTTTGAGTTGAAAGGGAAGGGAGGGTAGGGAGAAGGGCCCCGTTTGACCTCTCCGGAGGGTCCTAGGAATGCCAGGAAGGGTCTTTTCTTATCTGTCCTTTTCGTGTCCGGCTTAGGACAAGTGGCCGTGGACATCTAGGAAATGCACGAAATAGAGAAAACTGGGAGTAGTTAAGGTCAGTACGAAAGGGATCAGGGTTTTAACTGGACTTGTTTTCCGGTACAGAATGGTAGACATCTTATTTCAGACTGTTGGTTTCATTAAACTACACCCAAAGGGAGTGAATTGAATATACTATATCCCCATAAAACTGTGAAATTATCCAATTAATACAGATAGCTATTAACCATTGAAGGGTTTGGTGGATGAAGGGGCTATGTTATATTTTTTAAAGATAGAATCTAATTCAATGGATGACAGATACAGGTAAGTAAATAAAACTTGGTACATTAAAAAATAAATGTGATTAGACTAATTTCATACGCTCACTCAACGACCAAATCATCAGAAAACAAAAAAGTTGCAACAATAAAACTTTGAACTTAAATTATGGTTTTGTTACATGACCACTTCATCTCCAAGCGCTTCAATTGTGTTCACTAATCCTAATCATTTATATTTTGATAATTACTTAACATTTTGATGATTAATCAACTAAATTAATAATAAATACTGATTACCTTTGATTTGTTATTGAAATATATAAGTAGTGTTTTTACAATTCCAAGGAATCAGGAAAAACAGCGAGCACCTAATTATTATTATCAAGGAATCGAATATAAATTCTTTTAATTGAATTGAATTTTATTTTCACTTAGTTAATAGATTCCACGGAATAAAAAGGACAAAAGCAAACGATTACAGCTTCAATTTCGAGGAAAAAATATTTATTCTACTTTTGTAATAGTACTACCAGGTTGGAATCGAATTCCTGAATAGAATCGAATGACTTTCTAGGACCCTACCTGCTAGTGCGAATGGCATGGCAAGAAGAAGTGGTGCTGGGTTGCCAGGTGAGAGAGCCCACTCAAAGCTACTCAAAGCCAAATCGGGTTCCAAAAAAGGCCAAAAAAAAGCCAAACTTTTTCAGAAGCGAAAAATAGCTTAAAAATACGTCATTTCAATTATTAGTAAAATTGGCGCAAGTTGCGCTCAAAAAATGAAAATATTTACTAAAAAATAAAAATTTTCATGCTTGTTCTGAATCTGAAATTCACGTGAAGCCCTCACAAAGGGAATTAGGAACCAAAGTAACAAAACGTTTGTCTCAGAAAATTAATAAAAACGTTATTTTGAACTACTAATGCCTATGAACTACAGAAAAATTGTGGCAAAATGGGGAAAACTGCTACAAAAAAGTCAAATTTTCAGGATTTAACAAAAAAAAGCCAGAAAAAAAGCCAAACGAAAATTTCGAAGCCAAACGAGTTTGAAAAAAGCCAAATTTCTCGAATTTGGCCTTAAAAAAGCCAAATTGGCAACCCTGAAGTGGTGATTTGCAGTGCTTATCACAGGGGGTAGGAGAACTCGACCAATGAGAGGATCATGGACAATTACTTCATGCATTTCTGGCAACAAGGGCTTTTCCGAGGTCCCTCATCGGAAGAAAAATAAGTTCAGTTCCTCGTGTTCTCTTGACCGTTTCACCAGATCGTCCTAGCCTCTCCGCTGGTGGTGTTTTTATTTTGTCCTTCTGGATTTTGGGTAAGCCTGACCATGACACGTGGTCTCCTATCTTCTCTAATTATATTTTTTTATTAAATTTATATTTTTTTATTAAATCTGTTATGTATATTGTATATATGCATTGTCTTTAGTGCTGAAGACGGAATTCCGTCTTCTTGAAAAATCTGTAAACACGGAATTCCGTTCCGGTTTTAATGAAACAGGGAAATTACATGGGTAACTGACTGACATTTTTGAAGGAAAACCATAAGTATTTTGTAATTTACTTCCCAAAAATAAATTAAAAAAAAATATTTTCCGTACATTTTATTGCTTTCCTTTTAGCTAAATCTAATAGCACAATTAAATTTTCAAAAATATTTTTATTTATTTTTTAAACAACATGGTAATTGACTGTCATTTGTACTGCATCAATGTCAGTCAGTGGAATTGTCTTGTAGCGATTTGTTATGATTTCATTCAGCATTAAACTTTGAATATATTGCTTCTTACTGAATTATTATTCTTTATTAAATAAGTTATGTATATGCACTCTTCAAGTGCTGAAGACTCGTAGGTTGCTTCTTTCTGACTTATTATTTGGTATTCTTGTAGTATATGCGATCTACCAGTTTTAATTTAGGGTAGATTGCGACCCCACAACCACGTGTTTTTCGCCTTCATAATTAAGAATACAGTCGACTCCACTTTTAATGTAATCACTATTAATGTTATCAATCGGATGTTGGTGAAATTGACCATCACTCCTTTTTAAATTAACGCTACATATAGTTTTATGTGATCATTATATCGCTTAATGTTATCAAAATTCGGTGAAATCCCCATAAAACATCCTTTTTTCCTGTTTGAAAGCTAATTTTAATACATAAGCATACAAATTGTGGTATTATTTTAGTAGTGTTACATGTTTCGCTCTCATATTTTTCTTTAAGAATGGAAAATTTGCAAAATCCTTTATGAGTAATCTTTTTAAATACTTCAATTAGGACTACACAATTGTGATTTAACCCGTTGGGACGCGCGGGGTCATTTTATAACCCCAAGCTCTCATTGCCTTTCGTTTTTACGGAAAACTACCCATCTGTGCATTCCTTTCTTATCAGTAGCTGAGTTTCTGACCGTTATCTACATGCTAGAGTGAATTCATGGAATTCCATTCATTCTTCAGCCCCCCACACCCACTTTCTTTGTTACTGGGGCTATGGAATGCCCCCCGCGATGCTTTTCGCTAGTCCTGCATATCACTTCTTTCGAGTGCGAGATGCAGTGTCAGGGCTCGATTTGAGGTGGTTTTTATATTTTTCATGGGCGTAGCCAGGTTTCATGTTAGGGGGGGCAAGGCAAGGATTACTTACCTTTGCCCCATGACATGGTCTCAGGTACCCCTATGGGGAGTAATTATACACGTTAAATTTTAGAGTAATTATACGAAGGGTTTGAACTTTTGCACTTTGCACACTTAACGTAAATAATAGTGTAATTAATGTGTGCTCTAAGAAAAATGGGGGGGGGGTCTGGGGGGTCCTCCCCCAGAAAACTTTTTAAAATTTGCCCCTTAAAGTAGTGTTTTAGCTCATTTTTAGACTCTTTGGCCAGAACAGAGCCACCTCTTGTAAGTTGTAAGCCACATACTTTTCTAGGAAATTTATGTGGCTAATGACTAAAAGTATAATTTGTAGAATCTAATCGAGTTGAGTTAAATTCAATAAATTTTATCTATTTTATTTTATGTTACCGGGTGAAACTTTCGTATGTTTGGACATTAAAAAAGAACCCATCAAGCTTTAGGAAAATACGCAACTGCTTTAATCACATAATAATTTAGAAGAGAATAAAGAAGAATACAAAGTTACAGTTAGTCTGAAAATAGTCCGAGCAACTTTGTATAAACTGTTCAAGTTCTTGCAGTTACTTGAATAACCATGATATAAGATATAACATTTAACAATAACCTTAAAATGTAAAAGTAAAACCGTCCTGCTTTCTCAAATATTATTTAGCTTTTTTTTCACTCTTAAAGAAAAAATTATCTTATTAGATATTTACAACAAATAGTTTATCCCCCAAAACTAAGATGCAATACTAAATTCAACTTACTTTAATTGCTGGTGATGGTGCTGGATTAAGGCTTTACATAATACGTCTAGATATCAATATGGAGGACTGAAATACGTACTCTTTTTAAATAGACGACATTAGTGTGACGTCACTTGCTTGTTTGGAAACGTTGATTCTATCCGTGATTGGAAGTAAATCCGTACGGAACCAATCACGGATGGAATCAACGTTTCCAAACAAGCAAGTGACGTAATGACTAATGTCGTCTATTCAATGCTTGAAAACTAAATCACATATCTTAAACTAAAGGGTATTTTCTGCAGGAATAGCCAATGACCACACGGCTTTCTTTCTATTCGTTGAAAGGTCAGCCGAAGCTTCGAAATAATAATGGCTGGGTTCACGAAAGACCCCTCTGTTTTGTGTAAACACTTGAGAAACACGTTGAAGCAATTTCCTGACACACCCAGACACCTGAAGCCCCCTTGCTTGTTTGAGTCGTTGAGTACCGAAGATTTATGATACCCTTTCACACCCCAATCCATTGTCAAAGGCAGAGGTGTACGTATAATTGGATTTTGTGGTTTGGGAAGAGCATTTCCCCCTCACCCCTATTTCTTCTCCAGTTAGGACAGTAGAGGACAACATAGGAAAGAGGTAGCGTTCACCCCCCGCTGGCTCCTGTACGTGAACAACAGGTGTGACCAGTAACGAGTTTACTTATCTTATTTTGGGGCTGTTTGTCAACTCTTCCCATTTCTAGCCGTTCAATAGATTTCCACTCTGCGGGAGGTGGTCAACTGGGGTTGTATCTTATCTCGTATCGTATCTTTGAATTTGTCGAATATTTTGACTGGCCCGGTCGTTAGGGGAACTAAAAATGCTGAATGAAATTAATTCTGCTTGAATTCTTCCGCCACATCTCACATATAAGCTCGTTTTTTTGGGCACATATTCTTTAAAAAAGATTGAAGGGTTTCAGCTTTAAAAAAAAATTTCAGAAAAAAAAAATTACAAATGTTTTTCAATTTTACAGAAAAAATTATTTTGGGGAAAAATTTCTGAAGAGTTAAGATAAATTTAGGCGGGGGAGGCAGCTGCCCCCCCTGGCTACGCCCATGATATTTTTTATGTATTTTTTGGAAATGTATAAAAAAGATAAAGTACATAAGACAATTGGCGCTAATGCTTTCGTTTTTTTTATACAAAATCAACTTAGAATTTAATGCAACTCAAAGAAATTCATTTAGATTTAATCTAACTCTTTTTTCTTTTCCAAGAAAACTTTGATTACAGACAAAAAACGTTACAGTTGACTTTTATGTAGTTTTCTTAGAAAAGTATCAGTTTTTGATTGTTAGGATCATAGGATGAAAAATGTTATTTTTTATTCTACTGCGCGTAAACTATATATATAACCACTTGTCAACTTTTATTCCATTCTAAATGCTGCTGGGAGAAATACAAAAATAACATTTGTATTTAATGAAAATCTGCGTATTTTGTATAAAAATAGACGACGTTTCATCAAAGACTTGGCTTTTCCACTTATGAGTGATTACATAACATATGAGTGATGAACAAAGAAGTTTAAAAAATGAACTTAGAATGGAAATAGAAAAATATCAGTTCAAATGTCTAAATATTTATTGTTCCAATTAAAAAAAAATATTTTTAACTATGTAGAAAAGAGCTAAAAGGGTTGGGGTCATTCCATAACCCCAGCGAGTCTCAACGTTCGCCCGGTAGGCGCGAGTCCCACCGGGTTAAATGTAGTCGACTGTATTTGAAGAGCTAACCTTAACCTTTTGGTATTTGAGTTCTGGGCCAAAGTTAATCCGAAGTTTCCTCAAGGAAACTTTGGCCCAAAATTTTAAAAAATATATTTAGAAACAGTTTATTTTACAATTTAACTTAAAAAATTTTAATATAAACCACCGTCAAATTTGTTTTAATTCACTTCCTTTATTTGCTTTCAATGAGAAAAAACCCACTCCATTTAGGCGAAAGTTACGATAGTTCAAAAAATACATTAGGCACGAATATTAGGAAATCTGACTAATTTAAAAATTAAATCAACATTTTTCTGATTTTCAAGTCTTTAAATGTGCATTTTCATTGTCATTCCTATAAAATAAAATCTCCCAATTTATATGAATTAGTGTGGTTGCATTTGGTTTGAAAAAGGCTTCCTAAAGTTCCTTTGTGATAATTCTCTGGCAATAATAAAAATTAAGATATTTTCAATATATACATTAACATGGGAAAATTACTTTTGAGGGGCGCGGGGGTCAAAAATTGGCCTAGAGACCTGAAATGTGCAGGTATTAATGTTTTAGTATTAGTAAAAACATGAAGGGGGAAATTCTAAAAAAAATTGCAATGGCCTAGGGTACACCTTACTTTGTGTCCGCTAGAGGACAATGTTCGCCGGTGAAGGGGCAACGCTTAATTTTTTTTATTGTACGAAAAACTTTAAATTTGAATTCAATATTTTGCGGACCGTCTTCAAATTAGGAAGTGATTTAATGAAAATTGGTAACGTTTCATCTTTCTTATCATCTAAACATCTAGAATCTAGGCAGTTATGTTATTAATCCCCAAAAAATGTACGAACCCTGTGACAGGTTTTGCTGTTTGAATAAGCATAATCTCACGAAATCTCTTTTCTGAATCTTTTCTTTCGTTTCAGCTGTTAATCGCAAATCTTCTGTGCCTCTAAAATAAATTGCCTATTTGAATGGAAGGTGACGAGAACCAGCTGAGCCTTTGCCGCAGTGGGTGCGGTTTTTACGGCAACTCTGACACAGACGGCTTCTGCTCCAAATGCCACAAAGAGGCTCACGAAAAAGAGCAGGGTCAAGGAGTCGTTCTAGAACTTCGAAAGATTGCCTAAATTTCAAATGGGGTGTTTTTACGTATGTATACCAAGTTTGGTGCATATCGGAAGGAAGCTGTGGATTTGAATAAAAGACAAACACACCCACAAACAAACAAGATTTGACTTTTATTATATTAAATATGGGGATAAAGCAGGTCTAGGTCTAAATTTTATTAAAAGGTTGCCGATTGAAGTCTTATTTGAGTGTTCCTGTTTGAAAAGTTGGCAAGTCTAAAGTAGTGTCAAAATCAATTTTTTAATTTATTCCTCACTCAAATAAAACAGTTATTTTTTACTCTGGGCTTTTTTGTGTAATTTGTGGTGTTCGGCAACTAGTGGTCAAAAAATAGTTAACTACAACTAGTCTGGGAAATTGTAGTTGTAACTAAAAGACAGTAGTTAACTTGAAAATTTGAAAGTAGTTTCAACTAGTAGTTAATTAAAAAAGTAGTTAAACTAATAGTTGAACTACTTTAAACTAAAAGTAGTTAAGCTAATAGTTAACTAGTAGTTGATTGGTAGTTAACTACTAGTTGCAACTAGTTATAGTTAACTAGTGCCGAACACTACTAATTTGTATATTTCCTCCTCTATTAGGGCTTACCTGTCGCTGCGGTGGTTTGTTCTGTCCTCTGCTCTGATACTCGAATGTACACAACTGCTCCTTTCACTACAAACAACTGGGTCCAGAAGATCTAAAATACATACATAGCTGCAAACTCTTCTGTTTTACAAAATAATAAGTAATGCTGTTTTAAATATTTAATTTTCAGTTTCATCGTATGTAGAGATACAGCAGGTCTAGGTCTAAATTTTATTAAAATGTTTTTTACACCTGCCGATTGAAGTCTTATTTGAGTGTTTATGTTTGAAAAGTTGGCATGTTAGAGAATCTTAGAGAGAGAAAAGTAGGGAATCTTCCGTCATCCGTTTTTCAATAAATTTCTTCCGTATTTTGCTCAGTGAAATTTTTTTTTTCTCATCAGTTATAGAGTGTTTTCAGGTAACGTCACAACCGGTTATTTTCTTTTAACTGTGTACCTTCTGTAGGGCATTTAACTGTTGCTAAGGCCGTTGTTTATCTGTTGCTAAGGCGGTTTTTATGTATGAGATCACGTGATTGCAAATGCTACAATAGAAGAATTCCACGGCTAGTCATTTTCTGTAACTATTAACCTCTGTAGGGCAAAAAACTGTAACATCTTCTGTTGCTAAGGCCGTTGTTAGGTCCAAGTCATGTGATTGAAAATGCTCTATTAATCCGACTTGATTAAAGCTTAAGAGCAGTTTTAAAAAATAATGAATTGCATGAGAAAGCGGTTACCAATGCAGAATACTTATTAACAGCTTTCATATTTGATCATTATTTATTACATTGATTAACTTTGGTTGGAAATTATCCTAACATAGTATGTTATTCTTCATTATAATCTTCAAAAAAACAGCAAAAAAATATCAGAACAGTTATAAAAACAATACTTAAAATTTGAAGCGATTTGAAAGCCCAAACAAATATTTGTACAGCCATAGAATTAACATGGGATATTTGCATTTCTGAAAAGCATATTTTGTTCCTAATCCTGATTTAAAAGCACGTGCATGCAATT
The DNA here is from genome assembly GCA_963680715.1 of Tetragnatha montana. Classification (NCBI taxonomy): domain Eukaryota; kingdom Metazoa; phylum Arthropoda; class Arachnida; order Araneae; family Tetragnathidae; genus Tetragnatha; species Tetragnatha montana. The sequence goes on along the minus strand of OY796678.1, from coordinate 5,292,623 downwards.
TTTTTTTCTTGATGCTCATAATACCAAAAGCTTTCAAATCACTTCATTTTGTAAATAATTTTTTTCCAACTGTTTTGATTTTTTGAGCTCTTTTTTTTTTGGTAGATTATAATGAAGAATAACATACTATATGTTAGGATAATTTTGTTTGGGATTTTGCACGTGTAATTTAGCCGCAATAGGAGGTATACTATACTATTAGGGTGGTCCTAAATTTTCAAACTCGGAATTTCTTTGGTCGCACCCCCCAACTTTTTTCCTTTAGGTATGAAATGAAAGTATACCAAATATTTTCCCAATATCTATACTATTAAAATCCGAGAGTAAACAAACGTATGTCCGGTTGTTTGTATGTCCTTCTATCTCCTCCAAAACCACTGAACGCAGAAGGGCGTCCGAGGTACCAAACGACGGCAAATGACCCAGGGACGCCGAGTTGCCCATTTCCGTTCCGAAATTCGAAATACTTTTCGAGATATTTGCGTTTTTCTGCTCTTTTCACATAATTCAGACAGTGCTGAGGTTCAGTTGCTGCGTTTTCTTCCTCCTGTTTTTTTACTTTATCTTAATCCAATCGATAATATAAAAAATAAAACTCTTTCGAAACTAATGAACCCAGAAGGGTGCCCGAGGTACCGAAATACGGCAAAAAATTCGGGAACCCCGTATTGACCATCTAAATTCTAAAATTCTAATTTTTTCCAAAGATATTAGCATCTTTGTGCTTCTGATTCCATAACACTAGACCGTTTTTATTGATTTTAAAAACAACGGGAAATCCTTTCAGTTTATGATTGCCAACAAAAATTACAAAAAAAAAAAGTTTTTTAAAAATCAAATATTAACTAGGTATTAAACTAAACTGGAGTAGTAAATGTTTTGAATTTTTAACTTTAATATCACTAGAGCCATTAGTTTCAAAGTATCCACGGGATTTAAAAGTTTTTCATAAGTTGGTATTCTCATACGTTTTAAAGGTTTGATATAGATCATACAGCAACGATTATTAGAATGATAAAATAATAAATTGCATAGTAAATTTTAAATAGAGCAACGGCAAAAAAAAAAAATGATAATGCGTTATAATAATAGTGATTTAATATAGAACATACAGCTCACAGCAAACGATAATTTTAATTAAGGATGAATTTTGAATGGAGCAACGGCAAAAAAATAGTGATAAAGCGATATACACTGTATACAAACACAATATCAATACCCCGTAGGGGGTTCCAGGGGGCTGTGCCCTTAGAAGTAATGGTGTGAAAGGGTGCATATCCCTGGGGAACAACGTAGCCTACCTCCACGTGGGAAACGCTATATAACCAACGGCCAAGGGGTTACGGCAGATAAAACTGATTTTTCTTCTCTAAAAATATATTTTTTTTAATCCAATGGGCGGGTACTGGAATTATCATCCTTGACCACTGAATTGCCCTAAGAACTACCTACTCAGCGTTACCCCGCGGGCACCTGTGGACCGGAGCCACGAAGGTGAGGTACTGCTACCCGCGCCACACATACCAATCGCTCGCACCCTTTTTACTGGGGGACGGCCACTTTCACTCATCACACACAAAGACAGAAACTGACATCCATACCAAACGGGGATTCAAACCCCAGACGTACGGCTTCGCAGTCAGATACTTTAACCACTAGGCCAGTACGTCGAAAGGTATTTTATATTAAAAATATAATATTAAAGTATGCATCGTGAAAACTGTAGAATTAAAACTTTACTCGGCGCAACGCATCGGGTTGCTGTTCAGCTAGTCTATACTATTAAAATCCGAGAGTAAACAAATGTATGTCCGGTTGTCCGGTTGTTTGTATGTCCCTCTATCTCCTCCAAAACCACTGAACGCAGAAGGGCGCCCGAGGTACCAAACGACGGCAAATGACCCAGGGACGCCGAGTCACCCATTTCCATACCGAAATTCGAAATACTTTTCGAGATATTTGCGTTTTTCTGCTCTTTTCACATAATTCAGACAGTGCTGAGGTTCAGTTGCTGCGTTTTCTTCCTCCTGTTTTTTTACTTTATCTTAATCCAATCGATAATATAAAAAATAAAACTCTTTCGAAACTAATGAACCGAGAAGGGTGCCTGAGGTACCGAAATACGGCAAAAAAATTCGGGAACCCCGTATTGACCATCTAAATTCTAAAATTCTAATTTTTTCCCAAGATATTAGCAATTTTGTGCTTCTAATTCCATAACACTAGACCGTTTTCATTGATTTTAAAAACAACGGGAAATCCTTTCAGTTTATGATTGCCAAATCAAATATTAACTAGGTATTAAACTAAACTGGAGTAATAAATGTTTTGAAATTTTAACTTTAATATCACTAGAGCCATTAGTTTCAAAGTATCCACGGGATTTAAAAGTTTTTCATAAGTTGGTATCCTCATGCGTTTTAAAGGTTTGATATAGAACATACAGCAACGATTATTAGAATGATAAAATAATAAATTGCATAGTAAATTTTAAATAGAGCAACGGCAAAAAAAATTACAATGCGTTATTTTTACAGTGATTACTTACAGCTGACATCAAACGATAATTTTAATTAATTAACGATGAATTTTGAATGGAGCAACGGCAAAAAAATAGTGATAATGCGATATACACTGCATGCAAACACAATATCAATACCCCGTAGTGGTTCCGGGGGGCTGTGCCCTTAGAAGTAATGGTGTGAAAGGGTGCATACCCCTGGGGAACAACGCTGTATAACCAACGCCAAGGGGTTACAGCAGATAAAACTGAGTTAAAACATATATTTAATTATGTTGGAAAGATAGAATGTTATGTAAGAAAATTATTGAATTTTTCTTTTTCATATATTTTTCTTCTCTAAAAATATATATTTTTTAATCCAATGGACGGGTACTGGAATTATCATCCTTGATCACTCAATTGCCCTAAGAACTACCTATACTCAGCGTTACCCAGCGGGCACCTGTGGACTGGAGCCACGAAGGTGAGGTACTGCTACCCGCGCTACACATACCATTCGCTCGCACAACCCATTTTTACTGGGGGAGGGCCACTTTCATTCAACATACAAAGACAGAAACTGATATCCATGCCAAACGGGGATTCAAACCCCAGACGTACGGCTTCGCAGTGAAATACTTTAACCACTAGGCCAGTACGTCGAAAGGTATTTTATATTAAAAATATAATATTAAAGTATGCATCGTGAAAACTGTAGAATTAAAACTTTACTCTGCGCAACGCATCGGGTTGCTGTTCAGCTAGTCTATACTATTAAAATCCGAGAGTAAACAAACGTATGTCCGGTTGTCCGGTTGTTTGTATGTCCCTCTATCTCCTCCAAAACCACTGAACGCAGAAGGGCGCCCGAGGTACCAAACGACGGCAAATGACCCAGGGACGCCGAGTCGCTCATTTTCATTCCGAAATTCGAAATACTTTTCGAGATATTTGCGTTTTTCTGTTCTTTTCACATAATTCAGACAGTGCTGAGGTTCAGTTGCTGCGTTTTCTTCCTCCTGTTTTTTGGCTTTATCTTAATTCAATCGATAATATAAAAAATAAAACTATTTCGATACTAATGAACCCAGGAGGGTGTCCGAGGTACCAAAAGACGGGAAAAAATTCGGGAACCCCGTATTGACCATTTAAATTCTAAAATTCTAATTTTTTCCCAAGATATTAGCATCTTTGTGCTTCTGATTCCATAACACTAGACCGTTTTTAATGATTTTAAAAACAACGGGAAATCCTTTCAGTTTATGATTGCCAACAAAAATTACAAAAAAAAACTTTTTTAAAAATCAAATATTAACTAGGTATTAAACTAAACTGGAGTAATAAATGTTTTGAATTTTTAACTTTAATATCACTAGAGCCATTAGTTTCAAAGTAACCACGGGATTTAAAAGTTTTTCATAAGTTGTTATTCTCATACGTTTTAAAGGTTTGATATAGAACATACAGCTACGATAATTAGAATGATAAAATAATAAATTGCGTAATGAATTTTGAATGGAGCAATGGCAAAAAAAAATTAGTGATAATGCGATATACACTGTATGCAAACACAATATCCCGTAGGGGTTCCGGGGGGCTGTGCCCTTAGAAGTAATGGTGTGAAAGGGTGCATACCCCTGGGGAACAACGTAGCCTACCTCCACGGGGGAAACGCTGTATAACCAACGGCCAAGGGGTTGCAGCAGATAAAACTGAGTTAAAACATATATTTAATTATGTTGGAAAGATAGAATGTTATGTAAGAAAATTATTTAATTTTTATTTTTCATATATTTTTCTTCTCTAAAAATATATTTGTTTTAATCCAATGGGCGGGTACTGGAATTATCATCCTTGACCACTGAATTGCCCTAAGCACTACCTACTCAGCGTTACCCATCGGGCACCTGTGGACCGGAGCCACGAAGGTGAGTTACTGCTACCCGCGCCACACATACCAATCGCTCGCACAACCCCTTTTTACTGGGGGACGGCCACTTTCACTCATCACACAAAGACAGAAACTGACATCCATGCCAAACGGGGTTCAAACCCCAGACGTACGGCTTCGCAGTCAGATACTTTAACCAGTAGGCCAGTACGTCGAAAGGTATTTTATATTAAAAATATAATATTAAAGTATGCATCGTGAAAACTGTAGAATTAAAACTTTACTCGGCGCAACGCATCGGGTTGCTGTTCAGCTAGTTTTAATATTAACACGTGCCGCATCGCGATTGAAGTTAGACTACGATAAAGGCGCAGAACTACGTAACAATCAGAGAGGAAAGCCGGCTCCCCTCGCTTTTTCTCCCGCATGATAGTAGACCTTACGGACGGTGCTCGGGCGTTTTAAAAAAGAGACCTTTAAAGGCGGAATCTTCATGGATTTTATAATAAACTTGAATGCATCCTACACTATGATTATGTAGGGTAATAAAAGGTAAACATAAAGTGCAAATCATTATTATAAGTGAACTCCAATGGAGGATTTAAGGTAAAGTGGAGGATCTTCCAATGAGGGTTGTGAGAAGACATTGCAGCAGCTATTTATGGTTTACTCGTTGATTATGACATATTGGACACAATAAAAGAATTGTGCTGTGACACCAGTGTATCCAGTACGGGAATTAAAAACGGTGCATATGTTCTGCTGGAACGAAAACTGAAGAAATATTTGTTCTATCTTCCTTGCAGACATCATAGTATTCATAGTTAAGAATTAGTGTTAAAATCTGCTTTTGAAGCTTGTGGACCTGATGTACTTTATTTAAACATTTTCAAAAATATCTTGGGATTTTATCGATAAACCAAAGTACTCATCTGGCATTAAAGATGAAGTTGTAAAAAAACACCATTGAAAGAGACAAAGAAGAAATTCTTAAATTTGCTAAAAAAAAATTGAAGAACACCAACCGAGAGATAACTACCGAGAGCTCCGACAGTTGACAATAGCATTTTTAGATTATCAAGAAGTAAAAATGATTAAATTTAGACAACCTAGTGCTTTCCATCATGCGAGATGGATGTCTAAAGCAATTTATTGCTTGAAGATGTTTATTTTTACAAGCTAGTTTAATTTAATTTGGATAATCAAAAACTACAAGGATTAAAAGATATGAGTATCTATTTATTGTTAAGTTATACATTAGGGCATGGTTTGATGCGTAAATTGGCTCACAATACCCTCTTTCAAGATTTGAAATTCTTGAGGGACCTGTTTTTCTACAGAGAAATAAATAAAAATATATTTATAGCAATAACAAAGAAAATGATTAGTCATGGATAGTATTTTACCGAGGTGACAGTTACCTTAGCCTTTTTTGATGAGACTGTCCCGTGTCCCCACACAGCAAAGAGCTTTGATGGCCAAAGGGTTTAAAGAGAAAGAATCCACCAATGTATCAAAAAGCGGTTGCAAATTAGTTTTAAAGAACTGGGTAGAATTCTCAAGGAATTTAATTTTCTTTTAAGGATCCTTTAACGTGGAGGTCGTTTGAAGATTCAGGTAGGGTTTATAATGTCGTCAGTAATGATGTTTGCTGCAGAGAGGGGAATCAAGCTCATTGAAGAATATAACAACATTTTAACGCATAATGAGGATCAAATACAATACGTTTTAAAAATTTTCAAAGACTAAAGAAGTCATTATTCTTCCTGTTCGAAGCATTCTCTGTCAATAAACTATTGAAATATATTTTTTAAATAAAGTTTGTGATTTTTCAAAATTTTGAGAATTTTGCTGTTTTCTCAGATTTTCACCCCTTTTGCGGCACGTGTTAAATATGTATGGATTCGGATAAAATTTTTACCAGTTATTTACTACCCTATAAGGAAAAAAGTTAGGGGGTGCGACTTAAGAAATTCCGAAAAAAAAAATTTACCATTATGCTTAGGACCACCCTACTATACTATACTAGATAGCAAATTAAGTTGACCCTATGCCGTCACTAACAAACAAAGTAGTTCCCATCGCGGTGACTGAATTTTGATTGAAATGAAGAACTTCAATTTAAAAATATGATTATTTTGTTAAACCCATCTGTATAAAGTGCTTTTCAATCACGATTTGTGTACCGAAACTCCTCCTATCAACCCAACAGGATTCGTGTTTACCGATTTCTCCTTCCGCATTTGTGACGTACTGGGTTCAAGAAACGTTGCTGTCGAGTATTATACTCGAAACAGAGTATACTCGACAGCAACGTTTCCTGAACCCAGTCCATTACCTACGCGGAATTCAAAAATGAGTGAACAGAAAGCCTGTTGGGTTGCGAGGAGGAGTTTCTGTACGCAAATCGTGATTGAAAAGGTTCTATACAGGGTGTTTCAGATAAATGTTTCATAACTTCTTGGGGAGGTAGGGTACATCAAGATGAACAAGAATCGGTATAGAAAGGGGGGTCGCAAGTGGGGTCTAAGGGGTGAAAATCATGGGTGAAAATTAGCAAAAAACCTCGCATATCTGGGCAGAAAGCGATACAATTGTTCGATTCCGGTATTTTTTACATTCAACCAATTCAAATTTTTCATGTAAAAACGAGATGCAAGTGTTTATTTTAATCAAAAATAGACCAATAATTGAATAAGGCATGCGTTGTTGGTAGATTAAAGTTACAATTGTCCCTTAGTCAGACTTTAGTTCTTTGCGCCATATAACTCCAAACAACCAACAAAACTCTAGTATTAAGATGTTTTAGTCGTTACACTTTCTACTGCAGTCTATCAACTTACAACGCATGCCTGTTTCATTTATTGGTCTTTTTTTTATTAGAATAAACACTTGCTTCTCGTTTTTACATGAAAAATTTGAATTGGTTTAATGTAAAAAATGCCGGAATCGAACAATTGTATCGCTTTCTGCCCAGTTATGCGAGGTTTTTGGCTAATTTTCACCCCTTAGACCCCACTTGCGGCCCCCCTTTCTATACCGATTCTTGTTCGTCTTGATGTACCCTACCTCCCCTAGAAGTTATGAAACACTTATCTGAAACACCCTGTATATGTTACGGGCAATGTGATAAATCAGGGCATTATTAATAATGCGCGGGCAGTGTGATAAATTCAATGGAATTTATCAATGAAATTTATCACTTTGCCCGTGTCCACTTCGGGCATTATTAATAATGCCCGATTAATCACTTTGCCCATAACATATATATACAGGGTGAACCAAAAGTCCTGCCCTGTTTTTAAAAATTAATAACAAAAGAACAAAAAAGTATAAAAATACGCCGCCTTCACCAACCTACTTCAAATAATCGTAAATTTTTGTACACAAAATTTTGAAAAAACGTATTTCTCGAACTTTTGGATAGATGGAAGCACTGTTTTTTGATTTTTTGGGGGAAAAATAATCGTCTTGTCCCTATGCTTAATTCTTCGTAGGGAAATCAAATATTATGAATAGAATCGATGAATACACACCCTGTATATAATATACAGGGTGTATCTGAAATGATGCGACAAACTTTGAGGGCTGATAGTACTCATCAAGACGAACAAGAATTGGTACAGAAAGGGGGGTCGCAGATACGCCGCTAAAGAGCTAGGACCTAATGTAGTGCGAGTGCGTTTCAAAAGGCCGTTTTTAGAAGGCCCGTGTGACGAAACAAAACATAATAAAATGAAAAACATTTTCCTGATGAAAATGAAACCTGATGCTCCTGCCCAAAGGACAATAACGGGGCCACGGTTTCCGTGCAGACGGTGGCACACAGGTATTTTCTGCATTCCCTCTTGAGGGAGGGGACCTGGTACTTTTCTGCTGCCTCGTAGAGCGAGAGGACGACATCGAAAAAGGGTTCTTCCACCCTCCCGGTTAACAGGTAGATCAGGAACCTGACCAGAGTGCGAGGGTGGAGTTCTTCCCAGTAGAGTACTCCCCCTAGGCTCTCTACTCCCCCTAGGCCCCCTAGGTCTCTGCTTCAGGACCGGGGAGCGGGCCATCAGGACTTCTCGGGGGAACACGATCTTGCACTCGCGGCACCTTACTTCCAGACGGTTCATGCAAATTTGGGAGTCTTTAACAGGGATGAGATTGTCTAAAAAAAGAGCAAAAAGTGTGAAAAACAGCGCTAAAGACATACAGTCACTCCAGGAAGTATTCGTACACCCAAAAATTTTGCACTATACTAGACAGCAACTTAAGTTGACCCTATTACGTCACTAACAAACAAAGTAGTTCCCATCGCGGTGTCTGAATTTTGATTGAAATGAAGAACGGCAATTTAAAAATATGATTATTTTGTTAAACTCATGTATTTACGATTTGGGTACCAAAACTCCTCCTAACAACCCAACTGGCTTTGTGTTTACCGATTTCTTCTTCCGCATTTGTGACGTACTGGATTCAAGAAACGTTGCTGTCAAATTTAGTCCAGAGCTCATCTTGTGACAGATAGACAAAGGAATTGTACTTTTTTTAACCACTTATCGTTCTTCGCCCATAGTCATCATGTCTTTGCTGGTGGAAGTGAGGTGCCGCAACCGCAAGTTCCTGTTCGCCCGAGAAGTCCTGATGGCTCAGTCCCCCGTCCTCAGGGGGAGACTCTCCAGAGCCCCAGAGGGGAGAGTACTCCATATGCATGACCTCCACCCTGAGACTCTGGAGAGGTTCTTGACCTTCATGCACACGGGGACCGTGGATCAACCCTTCGACTTTGACATCGCCTACAAGCTCTACGTCACCGCAAAGAGGTACCAGGTCCCCGACCTCAAGATGGAATGCAGACGATACCTGAGTGAGACCGTCAGCACGGAAACCGCGTACCCGTTGCTGTACTTTGGAGAGAAGTACCGGGATCCCGACTTGACTATTGCGGCCCACCGTTGTCTCAAAAGGAATCACGACGAGCTCTCGTTGGAGTGTAGGCAGATTCCGGAAGAATCAGTTCCGAACGGATCGGTTCCAGAAGAGGCAGTTCCGAGAGAATCGGTTCCAAAAGAAAAAATTCCTAGCCAATCGGTTCCAGGAGAACCAGTTCCGAGAGAATCGGTTCCAGAAAAATCAGTTCCAAGCGAATCGGTTCCAGATCAACCAGTTCCAGGCGAATCTGTTCCAGATCAACCAGTTCCAAGCGAATCGGTTCCAGAAGAACCAGTTCCGAGAGAATAGGTTCCAGAAGAACCAGTTACAATAGAATTGGTTCCAGAACAAACGGTTCGGAGCAAATCGGTACCGGATAAACCAGTTCCAAACAAATCGGTTCCGGAAGAACCAGTTCTGAACGAATCGGTACCGGTGCAGAGCGACAGGGAGGAACCAGTTTTCTTAAGGGATTCCATGGGATTTCTTGATTATTTTCATCTGCAAATAATTAAACTTTATTCCAAGGTTTGTAGAGAGAGAAGGTTAGCTCATCCGTGACGTCACCCAATGGAAAGAGGGGTCTCTGCCAATGGCAATGCTCGTACCAAACGGCTAACACCCCCGAGCTTATAGCTGCGTGGTCGCTCTGTGACTGTTTCTATATGACTATAAATTGCTCACGTGCGTGTGATGCCATACGCACTTTATTTCACCTGTGCGTGATGCCGCGGTTTTCTACACAGCTATGTTAGGTTTTTGTATGTTTCTTTATCAACCCTTGTTATGTTTATTGTTTTATATTTATTTATATTGTAATATATTATTATATTTGTTTATATTTATTGCATAGAAATAATAAACAGATGAAACTTTAAGCTTGGTGTAGTCTATGTTAGGGAGTTAGCCACAAAAGAATTAAAAATTTCATAGTTTAACAAAAATTGAGAAATTTAAAGTGGTTAGAAAAATTTCCCTTAAAGAAATTAAATTTGATTTACCTTTCCAAAAAGTTGATCATTTGTGATCTTTTGAAATTTAGACTTAAAGATTTGGATAAAAAAATAGTGAAGAAAATATATTTGATTATTGCTATTTGGATCAAGTTCTCGAAGCTAGGAAAAAAAATTTTCGTGGTTTTAAATACATTTTGAACAATTTCCCCCGAGTTGAACTTGTTTACAGATATATGAAAACTATGAGAAAACGGGTATACATACTTAATTTAGTAGAAATTTGAACAGGAATTCCGAAAACGAATGTCTTTGTGATTTATACAAATAAGCTGACAACCAACTACAGGCCTGAAGCCCAGCAACTCAAACTACCGAATTCTACTGTCAACCTTTTCCTTAAACTCCTTTACGCCAGTGGAACCAACTGTATAGTTTCTGGCAAACCATTCCATCTATCTATCCACAACCCTTTTAAAAAATGTTTTCTGTTTTCCCTTTTAAAATGTGCATTATTCAATTTGAATGTATGACCTATGGTTCTATTATCTGTACTGAAGTCCAGACCCTCTGTGCAGAGAAATTGTTAACTCCTCTGAGAGAGTATTTCACTCCTTGAAAATTACTCTTTAAAAAACTAGACAGGTGTATTTTTACTCTTTGAATTTTTCACAAAAGTTTAGCTTAAACCTTCAGCCACGGCATCCTAATTACTATACTTTTTAATTGTGTTTTCATATAGTAATTTTTTTTCATTTATTGTTCTGATGCTTAGATACTTTTATTAGAGTTAGTTTGATTGAAACCAAAAATAGCATCCTCAATTTTTTTTTTAATTATTTCATTTTGTCCATTAAAAAGTAAGCGTTTTTAAGAGAAATTTTGTCTTTGTATACTTAGTTTATGCTATTTCCGTATTTCACTCCTCATAATTTTATTTCACTCCTCCTAAAAGAATCAAGGAGTATTATTACTCCACCAAAAAAATCCTTGGAATGACACCGCCTCTGTGTCCCCTTGCTTTATCATTTTAAAAAGTTGAGTCGTGGAAATAGTTCGTGGAGGGACCCAGAAGAAATTCCAATAAATGTAATTAGAAATTTAAATAAATTGATCAAGAAAAAGATTGAATCATACTTTCGCCCGCATAATTTGTGGGGATTACAGTCACCCTAAATTGTTTACAATACTTTCTTATACTATAAGTATTTAAAGTTCAATAAGAGTTCTGAAACTCAAAAGCTACTTGCAGTAAAATTACTTTGCCTCTAAAAGATAAATATTCATAAACCTATTTCTGCTTCAGAAAACCTCGACATTTTTAAACTTAGAACCCCCATATCATTATAAAACTTAGTAGGAACAATTCTAAGGATATTCACTTCATTTTTGACATAAAATCGAAATATTGACCGAATTTTTGACTTCTTAAATAAAAACTCAGTTAAATTATTTTTAAAGTTTCTCAAAGAACATTTCCTTCAGTAGAAAACTTAACTCTATAGAACTAAACTAAAAACACAAAGGAGAAGACTTTTGAAAGAACAAACATGTTTATTTTGACAAAAAAAAGTAAGAAGGTACACATTTTAAAACATGACATACACAGGTTACACAAGCATACAAAGGCAATCGTGCTACAATTCAAATAAAATGTTTATGAAAATTTACATATTATTTCATACCCGGGTGTCCCAAAAAAGACACACATTTAAAAAAAAATTTAATTAAACAACTAAATAAGAAAAATATGCGTTTTTTTGCATTCTACTCTGAAAAACCAAATAATTTTATGACACAAAATTTCGTAAATCATTGTTCCCAAATCCCCCGACAGGGTGTAAAAGGATCAATCTTCCCGTAGGAGATGATGGAAAATAATGCTGCCACCTGTCGGGGGATTTGGGAACTACTATGTACGAAAATTTGTGTCTGTAAATTATTTTGTCTTTAGAGTAGGATGCAAGAAACCGCGTATTTTTATCTTTAAGTTTTTGAGTTATTGATTTTTAAAATGTAATGTGTCGGTCTTTTTTGGGACACCCTATATCTATTATGAAGTAATGTAGATTTTACGGGCAATGTGATAAATCCGGGCATTCAGTGGAATTTATGAATGAAATTTCTCTTTGTGCCCGCCTCCACTTCGGGCATTATTAATAATGCCCGATTAATCACTTTGCCCATAACATAGGGAACATTAGGAATTCCCATAACATATTAGGAATTTTAGATTTTACCAACCGTTCAGATTTCAGAGTAAGAAAAATATTTTTAAGCTAGTTATTACTTTAAATTTTTCTTAGGATAAAAAAATGCTACCATTAATCTACCTTATCTTTTTATTTGGTTTTAAAATATTGATTTTTAAAAGTAATAAATTACTAAAAATTAACTTAACATTAAAAAAACAATTTAATATGAAATATCTCAAGCAGTAATCATGTATTATTGAGTTAAATTTTTACTCATAATTAATTAAAATTAGATTAAATTAATTAATTTAATTACACACAAATACCATGGGGCCCCTTATGATATCTGTGGGCAACTTTTTTTTTTCTCAAACTGAGATTTTCCTAAAAAATTTTTAAACGATAAAAATTATTCAATTTTTATTTAAAAAAGTAGAATACTACTTTTAGAATTAATAATTTGAAGTTATTTTACTGAAAAAATCATGATTACTACTTGAAAGGTGGTTATTAAATTTTAAGGATAACTGTGGGATTTTGAAAAAAAAATTCTCTTTCATTTGTAAATTTCTGTGGAATATTATAACTGATACTCTGATTCAATTTAAACTTATATTCTTCATTACACTTAAAACTATTAATTTTGAAATAAAAGGTTTTAAGTGAGTATTTATTAATATTAAAACTAATAAATTCAGTTTAATATTTTCATTCTAAATCAATTTAAAATACGCAATGAAAGAGAAAATGATAAAATTTATTTCTTTTGCGCTTTAAATACTTATAAATGAAACTTTCTTACATTATGTGAAGGTTGGTAAAATATTCCTACTAAATTAACTAATAAAAATGAATTCTTTGATTAAATTCAGGTGTTTTATAACAGCTACTGGGTTTGACATTATTAACTGCAAAGCCAAAACACTCAGAGATAATGATTAAGAAAAAAAATTTAAACAGTTTGTACTTAAAGTTGTTACATTCATACAAATCTTTTTAAAAACATTCTAAATGCATTAATTTCAATATACTATAATTATAAATTAACCTCCTTAATTACCTACACATCTAAAAAATATTTTTCTTATCATAATAACACAATAATAAAATACCCTTACAATATTCCCAAGATTGTACAGAAATAGGGTTGGCAAATCCCGGATTTTTTTGAAAAAAAAACATGGAAAACTGGGTTCTTTCAGAAATAGTGTGTTATTTTTAAAATTAAGTTAAAATTAAGTGGGTTTTTAAAAGTTTATTCTGAAAGTGTTCAAATTTCAGCAAATTCTTTCAAATTAAATGTGTTAGTATTGCAAAATAATATCACATTCAAAAAGTTAGGCAGTTCTTACACAATTTAAAACGCTTTTCATTCTAATTTAAATTTATTTAAAAAATACCCAATTTTTTTCTTAAAACTGAGTTTTTTTTACAAAGTTCTATGTTTTTTTACATGAGAATGGTACATTTTTGCCAACCCTGAGAGAAGAGTACATTACCAACTTTAGATGGTATAATAAAAGAAAATTTTATAACGTAATTTCTTAAATGTTTAAATAAATTTTAAGATACGAAGTGAAAAGCAGAAAAACATGCTTGTTCTTTCATTAAACATTAAAGAAATTTCAAAACATATAATTCCACTACACTACGGGGTCAATTTAAAAGTGCTTTCTAAAGCACAAATAAAAATTAATTAAAAATTAAGGGATAGAGATGGTCTGCAGGAGGTTCAAACTTAAGTGAAGTGGTCCGTAGACATATTTGAGTAGGGAACCACTGTACCGTTTTAATAAAACGTAATTATTTCGCATAAAATCATGTATTTGACACTCTGACGTGTTTAAGACAATTATCTACCTTAAAAAAGAAAAATTAAGTTAGAACTTATCCTTTACTCTCTGTTCCCAAGTTTTTCCTGCAATACATCTGTATTAGAAAATCCCCTTTGACCTTCATACTTAGTTGACCTCTATTCAGACCATAGATATAGGGTCCGTCTAAAAAATTTCAGGGAACTGCCAAGGGGGGTTATTGAATTTCAGGAGTGAGCAAAGAAAGAAACGGGTGCAGGGAAACTTTCTATGGAAAGCCCGTGACAGTTGTATGACTTGTAAATCTCCAGACCAATGTCCACAGCTCCTTTTTGCTTTTGTTATTGAATAGGGAAGAAGCTAGGGAATGCATGATTTTTTTTTTTAAATTACGTACGCATACCCCCTTATTTTGTACCCAATGGCATTAAAAAAATTTGTGTAAAAAATTGGCCCAAAAAAATTAATAGTAAAAGACTGCTCAAAGGCTTAAAAAAAACTAGCTTTGCACATCATTTTTAAAAGAGTGTCAAATAAATAAAAATTTTGTATTAGTAAGGTGCTAATAAAAATCAAACAATATTAGTCGTCAGTTTTAGTTAATGTTAGTTAATGCTAATGTAATTAATTAGTTTGATGCTCTTGAGCAGTCTGTTAATACTAATAACTTTTTACTTCAAATTTTGAATACCACATTAAATTGCCATTGGACACAAAATGAGGGGGTATGCGAGTTTGAAATTAAAAAAAAAATCCCCCATAGGATTTTGGAACTGTCCAAGGTTCAATGTATAGCTTTTAAATATATTTTAGGTAGGATTTGGATCTTGATGAAGTTAAAAACAAAAAAACTATGTGAATAATTTCTAGTACGAAAAGGGGGGGGGGGTCTGGGGGTCCCCCACCAAATTTTTTTTTAAAAAATTGACCCTAAAAAGAAGGGTTTTAACTTGTTTTGGTACAGGAAAAAAAATTATCGTTTTGGGGACAGATGTTATGCTTTTAAGTGTACAGGGTTGTAACAACAAGTCCGCTTAAACTGTACACAGCCAGATTGCTTGCGTATTAAAAAGAACCATACCCCCTAAAATTTACAAGTTCTTTACATATAGTACATGTCAGCTTTATTAGATAGCTTAAAACCTCGTATGGTTCTCTTTTCATTGAGGTCTTATAACCTCTGTAGTAACTCTTTTCGGGATTTAGAAGATTTTTCTCAAGTTATTAATTCTGACGATTTTTAAAACAGTGCTTCCAAATGTGCTTAAAGTTCGTTTCATGGGAGAATTCCTAAAAATTTTTTAAAAATCTCCACTAAGCAGCATTACATAAAAAAAGTGTTTTATTCTAAAAATTCACACAATCATAATAGTTTTAATTTTTTTTGCTTTGCTATATTAGGAAAAAGAGGAAAAGGCACGCATAATGTTTGATTCCTAAATTGTGGCACGCTACCGAAAAAAGTTGGCCACCCCTGATTTAGATGGTAGAAAAGTAGGTATTAGAAAAACTTAAAATTCAGTTACAAGAAAAAACCGTCAACACCACATAAAAAGCAGTTAAATCAATTACCTAAATAGTGCAATTGAAACCTTTACATAAATAACATTTTGTGAGGGGTATATGAACCTTTCAAATATTGCCCTGATCGCAAAAGATTGACATTGATTGTCGTAAAATTGAACCACACAAACTGTTCATTTTCCACGTGGATCAAGCCTTTTTCTCTTTCAAGTCAGAGTAACAAGTGGTTTTAAGAGTAACTTGAACTAAATTACCGTATATTTCCGCGAACAGCCAAGAATTTTTGGGAAATTTTATATATACGCGGATCTAAAGGGTTTAAAAATATTAGTTGCATAATGGAAGTGGAGCGGTTATTTCCACGAAAGTTAAAATAAATGAAAAGTTGAAAGAAAATTTTTGTAATTTGACCCTAAAAGCAGGATTTTAACTTGTTTGATACACCTAGTTTGAATTTCGGGAAGGGGGAGGCAAGGCCCCCTTTATATACGCCACTGTTAGACAGATTTAATTTCAAAAAATTAAAAACTATCTTATACTTTTAATAAAACTATAAATAATTATCAATAGTTATTCTAATGCATTGACTCAAAATGTATAAATTTGCAGAAAATGAAAAACTAAAACAATCTGAAAGGAATAAAAAAAAACTTAAGTCCAAAAAGTTTAATTTCAACCACAAAAAATTACCCATATGGAAGATTTTGTAAGATTTCCTTTCTGATACTTTAAAATATTCATATATCCTATTATCAATACACCTTGTAATTCTTTGATATTAAAACTCTAAAGTTCAAACTACAAATTTCTATTAGCCTTCTTGCAAACAACAGGAAATTCCTCTAAAAAACCTCTTAATTTGCCAGCTAAATATTCATCACATTTGAACTACCGATCTCCAAAATTTCTCCAAAAACAAGCATTTAAAGCCAAGGATATTGACGCGAAGTTTGAAAAACGCGATCGGGAACTTACCGTGAAGTTGTTTTTTCCGCCCGCGTTCTCGGCGTAAAAATGCCAACTTTACAGGCAAACGTCCGGAATCATCCGAATTTCCGGCAGAAATCCGGAATTTTTCATTGAAATTCCAGATTTTTATAGGAATTCCAGACTTTCCCAGCCACTGAAATGAGTGAAGGATGTGATCGCGGATCGCGCGTATTTGCGGCGTGAATTACTAAAATCTTCCCTGATTTTTTAACTTTTTTCTGAATTTCCCTGACTTTTCCCTGATTTTTCCAGATGAATGAAATTCCCTGACTTTTCCCCGATCTGTCGCCACCCTGTAGTATCATCCGATTGCTAACGTTAACCGTGATCACAATAATCTAAAAATAAGAATATTTGTTAAAATTTTACTTTAAGTTATTTTAAGTACTTGACGAGTACAATTGGGTAGTTGAAAACGAGGTAAATATTTGAATCTGTTGTTTGAAAAATTAATTTTGGAACTAAGGTTAACACTATACCATAAAATTTCAATCTGTATTGTCCATAAATTGTATAACAAACCAAAATAATTTTGAAGAATCGCCAAACTGCAAGAAATGACCATTTCTTCAAACCTTAAAATAATTTGGACACAATTTCAGAAAAAATGTGGAAAGCCAGGGACACAAATAATTCTCCCGTTATAATCCAGTCAAAAACGATTCCGAAACCGCTGAAGACCCACCGAGTATATGCTCGTTAAATCTGTGGGTTCGAAAGTCCTGTGGTCGGTCATAGCACAGTTTACCACGGGTCCAGGTGTCTGGAGACTATTTCCCTGCCCTTCAGAGACATGGCTAAATTGTGGAGGTGGTGACATCTACCATTTCGAGGCTTAAGTCGGACTCCTGCCATTCATGGTACCCCCATTCTCCCCTTTGCCTTAAATCCTGTAGGCTTGATATTCCAAGTGGCATAAGAAACAACAACACGATTTAATACTCAACGCTTGCATCTTAACTAAACCTTTTGAAATTCGCGTACGGTTTGTAGATAGTTCTTTGAGGTGGTTGCATACATTGAAATTCAGCTCCTGAAAATTTGGGGGTGTTTCTAAGGATTCGGGATTCCTCCCCAGAGGGATTTTAAAAACCATAATTAAGTACCCCCAAAGTAAGGATCTGAACCAACTAATTAATTTTGTCCCAAGTTTTTGTAAATTGTCTGTAACCTTTCACTAAAAAAAGGGGAGCTAGGGGTTCTCCCCTAAGAAAAGTTTTTGAAATTTGACCTTTTAAAAGAGGGTCAAATTTATGTTCAGTGTTATAGAACTGCGCAATTTCAACATCAAAATTATCTAATTTTTTTTTGGAGGGGGCTCGCCTTTATTTTTTTTTGGATAGAAACAAAATGTTTTGCAGGGATGATGTGCCCCCAAGCTCAGCACTGGCTTCAACCTATTCTAAATTAAATCGTGTTCTAAATCATGGGGGCCCACCCCCCTCATATACGCCTCTTTATGTAAGGTGTCATTGGTAAATTGGCACCATCCTTTTAAAAAGTAGAGAAACACCCATAGCACAAATATTCGGTCTCCCTCAAAAAGGCTAAAAATGAAGTTTTTTAAATAATGTTCCTAATTATTGAGGAGGACGCGTCCCCCTGTCCCCCGGGGTCGACGCTCGTTTTATAAACTTCTTCTAAATCGGCCAGAAAATTGAATGTCAGCAATCAGATGTTGAAATCTCTGCATTTAACTACGAAATTTTATCTTGCAGAAAGTTAAAAATAATATTCTGATGTTTTCTCACTATATCTAATATTAAAAAGTTATCGTCACTACATGTTCCGAAAATTTACACTTGGACTCACTACTCAAAAAATATTAAACGCAATATAATGAAATTTTAAACATTTGTGGAGGAATGTTTAAATATAATTTTGGTTTAAATAATTAATTTGATATTAGTGCTAGATTTCTTCAACATTAAAATAAGGTTTCGATTTCAACGTCCAAGTTTCAATTTTTCCGTTCACTAGGCAAACAGCCGAATTTTATGTGTTTGATTTTTTTTACTTTTGACGATTCACTAGACACGCATGTGATTATTTTAAATTTAAAAGTTTTTTTAAGTTGCGGATTTTTCCTAAAAGTTGGTTGACTATAGGGTGTTTTCAGGTGATGTCACAACCGGTTATTTTATTTTAACTGTGTACCTTCTGTAGGGCTTTTAACTGTTGCTAAGGCCGTTGTTTATCTGTTGCTAAGGCGGTTTCTAGGTATGGGATCACGTGATTGCAAATGCTCCAATAGAAGAAATCCAAGGCTAGTCATTTTCTGTAACTGTTAACCTCTGTAGGGCAAAAAACTAAACACCTTCTGTTGCTATGGCCGTTGTTATGTCCGAGTCATGTGATTGAAAATGCTCTACAGATGAGCTAGAAAAGAAATATTTTAGGTATCACGAGAATGTTATTTATGCAGATGAGCGGCTGTGTTTTTTGTAGTCATTTGGCCCTTTTTTCTGCTAAAGCTTATTTGGATTTTGGTTATTTTTTGGAGCTACTCAGGAACATAAGTTTTGAAATTTCTGAGGTTTCTTTTGTTTCTTATAGGGGTTTAACTTTTTTTTCTTTTGTTTCTTAACATATTTTTCAAAAATTCGATAATCTTGAGCTAGATGGGGGTTTTTTTTTGGGGGGAGGGGGTGATTCAGATTATATTATTCGTGAGCAAGAAAGATTTAGTTTCGGTTTTACAAGAACATCACTTAAGCCGATGATTGGAGTAGCTGGATAGTGTTTTCAGGTGACGTCACGACCAGTTATTGCAGGACAATGCGTCTGTTGCTAGGGCGGTTGCTATGAGCGACGGTATCTGTTGCTATGACGGTTGTAAGGTGTGGGGTCACGTGATTGCAAATGTTCCAATAGAAGAATTCCTCGACCAGTTATTTTCGGTAACTGTCAACCTTAGGCAAGACAAAGCGTCTGATGCTAAGGCCGTTGTTAGGTCGGCGTCATGTGATTCAAAATGCTCTATTTATGTGGTACACTAAGGGGGGAAAATAACTTGGCTAGTTCTTCGTTTAAAAAAATCAAGGGGGGTATTTGAGGGAGTACCTAGGTCGTTGGACCTTCCAACTCCAGTATAACTAGCCTCACTGAGTGAGGCTTGAGCTGGGCTGTACAGAACGAACGTGTGACTGAAAGTCACGGTCAGCTGAGGAGTGGCTAGCTTGATGCTAGCCCCCTCTTGATTTCCCCAAGTGACCTTGGTACTCATTTTATCGACCCCGGAGGGATGAAGGGCTGAGTCTGCCTTGCCCGTGGACCGGGATTTGTTGTAAATGCCTTAAATTTGGAAAAGGTTAAAAGTTACCATGATAAGTTCGTTTAGTATTAGTTTAACTACTGAATATGAAAGAAAAAATATGTATTTAACTAAGTTAAATTGTACGTCATGATTTTAAGACATTTTTACTAATGGTATTTTGATATTGAGTAAGATTAAAATTACGATTTATTTACACATATTATTATTACAATTTAAGTATACAATTTTAATTATCTATCTATATATATAATTCTCTTACGTACGTACGTACGTGGTATACGAATTTGGCAGTATTTGTTTTCTCCCGTTGGCAACGGTTGGTTTGTTGTGGTTTTGTGATTTGTTTACGTTTTGGTGAGTGTATGTACAATGTTTGTAATCACGAAACGCTCAATAACCTGGGTTCAAATCCAGGTAGTACACAATCTCAGCTAGGCTGTACCATCGTATGGCGAGCGAGCGTAGCGAGCACAGGATTGCGAAGCAATCCTAGGGGAACTGCGTCAGCAGTTCCCGGGGGTTGGCGAGCGATATCGAGCAGGGGGCGAAGCCCCCTAGTATTTTTTATTTCATTAAAATTGACTTAGTATTTTAATTAACATTAAATTCGTTTAAAGTCACATAGCATTAAATTAAATTGATAACTAAATTGAAGTACTATGACTAAATGTAATTAACTTTAAAAATGTTCAATTTTATTTTTCTACATTCAAAAATAGTTTTTAGTTACTAAAGCTAGTAATCTTGATTTAGCTAAAATAAAAATGATAGCAAGATTCATCAAATCTAACTGTCGCAGAAAATTTAATATTAATCTTTAATTATCAAAAATAATAGAGTAGAATTTTTTATGGTAGATGTTTTTCTTAAATTAGTCAAAAATATTTTACCTTAAAAATTCCTAAAAAAATTCTAATTTTAGCCAAATTTCCAATTCAAGAATGAATTATCAACTCTTTTTGATAAATTGTTTCAAATTAAATTATTAAACTTTACAGCAAAATTCTTTCATTCAAATGTCATGGGTCGACCTACATGATATTTGGGAGAAAGAATTTTTACTCGAACTTAATTTCAACCAATCAAATTGCGAATAAAATTTTAAATGAAAATTGCCAGAATAAGGATAGATAATGTTTTTTCAATGAAAACACAGAACTACTGCAGAATCTGTGCCTTTTAATTAATTTAGATTAATTTAATTCATATAATTTATTTATTCAGAACGTGCTACTCTTCAATAAGAACTGGAATGAAAAATACTTTAATTTATTATTCTCTAAATATATGATTCTTTCGATTTGATAAAATTACTAACCTTATTATAATTCTTTATTCACTATAATTTATACTTAATTTTATTCTATGTTCACAATTCAAGTCTAATTCTTTACATAAATGTTATTCTCATTTTTCAAGTATTTAACTGTTCTCTATAAAAGCAAGATAATGCTAGTTGTGATGTAATTTCCAGAGACTGTTTAAATTTGGACTGTTTTAGTGAAGAACTAGCCAGGCCATTCAGTACCTTTGATGTAAACATTTAATTTAGAAATATATATTTTAAATAACTAGCCTTATTGGTAACTTGTTACATTCTTTTTTAACTACCATAAAATAAGATGTCGTATTTATCTTATTTTAAACTTCAATTTTATTCCTACCTTATAAGAAAAAAAATTCTAGTATTTACCTTTAAAATTATTAAATTTATATTATTAAATTTCGAAATACTATCCCTTACTTACATATTTTTTATATTTAAGATTTTCCCCATAACATATATCCCTACATTTAGTGTGTAGTAAAATCCCTTTTAATATGCCAGAAAATTATTCAGGATAGAAAATTTTAGTAAAATTATTGTGTATGCTGCAAAATCAATATGTGTAAAAGCAAGATATAAATAGATGAATTATTTTTCATAACTAATTTTGCTGAACATTTAAGAGTACTAACATGATTTTTTTACGATAGAGTGTTTTCAGGTGACGTAACGAACAGTTATTGTTGGGCAATGCGTCTGTTGCTAAAGTGGTTGCTAGGTGACGAGGTATCTGTTGTTATGGCGGTTGTAAGGTGTGGGGTCACGTGATTGCAAACGCTCCAATAGAAGAATTCCACGACCAGTTATTTTCTGTAACTGTTAACCTTCTGTAGGGCAAAGCGTCTGTTGCTAAGGCCGTTGTTAGGTTCGCGCCATGTGATTGAAAATGCTCTATAGAATCTTTACACTAGCAAAAATGACCATTTTTATAGCTTTAAAATCTAGATCTGGCACTTTTCAACTAGGGTGAATTGACTGATTGTGGGGAAACTTAAGACTGAATTTTCTTATCAATACCTTTTTACCATATAGAGCATTCGCACATGACTTCACTTGGAGGACAGAAACAACGTTGCTAAGGCTGTTGTTAGGGGCGGGAAATAGAAGCATCCAATAGAAGCATTCGCACATGACATCACTGGTGGATAAAAACAACGTTGCTAAGGCCGTTGCTAGGTAAAGTCATGTGATTGAAAATGCTCTATAGAGCATTCGCACATGACGTCACTTGGACGAATAAACAACGTTGCTAGGGCTGTTGTTAGGGGCGGGAAATAGAAGCATCCAATAGAAGCATTCGCACATGACGTCACTTGGACGAATAACAACGTTGCTAAGGCCGTTGTTAGGTCCGAGTCATGTGATTGAAAATGCTCTATTGTTGTAAAAATATTACGATACTAGTGTTTCACATAGTATTTACAAGACTGGTAATTTAAGTAGCATTTCACGGAACCAATAAAAACTGAAGGTGATTTATATTTTGGATTTTAAAAAATGATTATTATTGTGATGGCTATGCAAATTTTGGTACAATATTTTCAGGCTTTATAGGACTAGTTAAAGATTACACAAGATCACCTTATCTAAATCCAGAAAAGAATTGGGGGACTGAAAATCAGTTTTAAAGTAAGTACTACCTATGACTACCTTTTTATGAAAAATCATAACGGAAAGGTAAAGTAAGGTGTTTATTCCTAAAAGAAACCATCTTTATATTATAACTAAGAAGGTTAAAATTTAGAGAGTAAGATCAGAACCAGTATTTCACAAAACTAAATTTCGAGACAAAATTTTAATGTGAGTAATTTTCTGAAGTAACTTTATTTTGAAATTAAATTATTTATAAAAATATACAAATGATTTTTGTAATATATTCATTTTGAAATACTTGTTTAAGAACAGTACCTTAAAAAGTTTTAAATTACGTTTTATGTTTCTTTAAACCTGCAGAGATTCTAACCTCCAAAGAAGATTTGCCGATTTTTGATACGATTGAAAACTACAATCCTATTTTTAATTTGGAAAATAGTAGTTCTATATACTTAATTTAAAAAAAAAAATGTACCCTATAAAACTTTTAAGTCAACTGAAAACGTAAAATTAAGCGAAGAAAATACGAAGAATTGTTAGTTTACTTTGAGTCTCCTAACCTATTATTTCTGATTTCATAACCCCAACTTTTTTCAACGGGACAAGAATTATTTAAGACTTCCTCTAGAGTAATCCAAGGTCAAAGCATATCGATTTGAATCCAGTTAGAACTCCTTGGTTTTTAAATTCAAAATTTTGTAATTGGTATATTTTAGAAATATTCCAACCAAACATTTAAGGAGATTATGTATATTCCCAAGGTGTTCAAATGTTTTTAGAAGCGATAAAATTTTTAAACGTTCAAAACAATTTATTACTTACATTAAGTGCGGGTTCTATTCAATGAAAAAAACCTGTATTCTTTGAACAAGGCTTTTTTTTTTTTGAAATTTTAAAATTTATGTAATAAAATTTGGTTAGAGATACTTTAGACTCTGATAAAACCATAAAGGATTTAAATTTAACGATTCTGATTTTACTAACTTTAGGATAAGCACTTTATAAAACCAATAGATTGAGGATGTTAAAAGATAATATCCATTTTTTTAAAGATCCTCTATGTTAATAATTGAAAATACACATCAATTGAATTGATGGAAATACGTGCTTAGGGCTCCATGTTATAGATACTGCAAATGGAAATAAAAAATAAACTTAAGTCAAGTTAGAAATTCTAAGGTTGTAAACAACCTTACTATCCATTTTATGAACTCCAACGAGTTTTTTTTAAAGATCTTTTCAATGATGAATCTTGATGATCTAATCTGAGCGGAAACTATATTACATTACTAATCTAATCTGATCTAATAATGATGATCTTTTAAAAATAAACCAGGTGTTACATCAAAAATAAAAAAAAATTGCCAAAGTACCAATGTGGAAGTACTAACAATAGAGTGTTTTCAGGTGACGTCACAACCGGTTATTTTCTTTTAATTGTTTATCTTCTGTAGGGCTTTTAACTGTTGCTAAGGCCGTTGTTTATCTGTTGCTAAGGCGGTTTTTAGGTATGGGTTGCTAAGGCCGTTGTTAGGTCCGAGTCATGTGAATGAAAATGCTCTATAACCGACACCTTTACCTAGCGATTATGCGGCTGGTTTTGAGGAGTCTTAAAGACTAGTGTTCAATAGTGTTTTCAGTGACGACCAGTTATTGTAGGTCGGTTGCTAGGTGACGAGGTATTTGTTTTATGGCGGTTGTTAGGTGTGGGGTCACGTGATTGCAAATGCTCCAATAGAAGAATTCCACGACCAGTTATTTTCTGTAACTGTTAACCTACTGTAGGGCAAAGCGTCTATTGCTAACCTCGTTGTTAGGTCCGAGTCATGTGACTGAAAATGCTCTATGTGTAAGCAAGTGATTATTGGGGGGGGAATATTTTAAATCGGAAAGGTCAAATTCCAATTAGGAATCATTTATCAATTTTAGAGATGTCCAAATAATTCCGAAGGATTTTTTACAGCTGACTCAGGTGTGGAATCAATTAATTACATAAACTGAAATGTTAATAGAGTGTTTTCAGGTGACGTCACAACCGGTTATTTTCTTTTAACTGTGTATCTACTGTAGGGCTTTTAACTGTTGCTAAGGCCGTTGTTTATCTGTTGCTAAGGAGGTTTTAAGGTATGGGATCACGTGATTGCAAATGCTCCAATAGAAGAATTCCACGGCTAGTCATTTTCTGTAACTGTTAACCTCTGTAGGGCAAAAAACTGTAACACTTCTGTTGCTAAGGCCGTTGTTAGGTCCAAGTCATGTGATTGAAAATGCTCTATACTGTACCAATGTGGTACCACAAAATAAGGGAACCACATTTTAACACCTTTTCCTTTATACCCTAGCCACCCGACCACCGATTCATTAATGAATATATCTACGGGGCCGTTCAAATATTACATAAACATCTTTCTGGCTATTCTAACCCCCTCCCTCTTGTTACCGCAATTAACAAAAATCCTACCCCTCTAATATTACTGCCTCCCCCCTCACCGATTCTTGTTCAAAATTTTCAGTATTGATCCCTTTTTTTTTAAAATCGTGACGCAACTTAAATTTAAAGCAAATTCTAGTTTAAACAAATATACGCTTACTATTTACTTTGTTAATAAACTGTACAGCATAGTTAGTACGTTAGTTGAACTAGTATGTTATTTTTACAAACTGCAACAGATTTTCAAAAATAAGAGTGGTCGCCTTCCTAATAAGTACCTCATTCGCATCTTCCTAGTAAGCAAAAATAAGCAACCCTTTCCCCCCCCCCTTAGGTGCTTACGTAACATTTAAACGGCTACTACGTATGGATGAAACAACCACTTCAAGATAACAATGAAAAACAACTAATGCGCTAAAATCAAAATTTTGAATTAAAAGAAACCAATATTCCTTCAAGCAAATGCCATGGGGCCCCTCATGACACCTGTAGAAGCAATTTTTTTTTTCAAAATATTTGCAATTTAGGTATTCCATTTTCGAATTTTAAACAATTTTATTAATGAATCATTAAAAAGAAAATTTACAAATATTTTTTTAAAAAAGATCTAGAAGAATCAGTAGTCTAGCGAACTCTGATTTAAAGGAAAAGGTAGTGGTTCTACAGTGGTAGTGGTAGAGACAGAGTTTAACGGTATTAAACTTAAGAAATTTTCAGTCAGTCTATTTAAAGCCAAATAAGTCAAAATAATTTTATAATTTTATAAGTAAAAATTATTACATTTGAAAGAGACTTTTTTCAGTTTTAAGTTTTTACAAAATCATCGGTACAGATGAATGAGATTTTTTTTAAAGGAACTTGGAAGTTTTGAGAAAATTTAATCATAGAAGATTGAATTAAATATTAATTTATGTGGTTCAATTTCATATAAAGTATATAGAAGCTAAAAATTCATATATCCATAAGTGTGTGTCCTTTGAACTTTGTTCTCTAAATTGCAATAAAAATAACATTGGAAGGAAAAAGGCATCGAAGTACAAAAACTAAAACACATTTGTTAGATTTCTAATAGTAATAAAATATTTTTAATCAACTTGGATGGTAGGTATTCTAGTTTTTCATGTTAGGATAGGATTTTATATCTAGGATGCATTATTTTTTTTCTATTGCTTTGGGGAAAATGAGATAAATGAAATGCAATTTATAACTTTGAAAGAAATGTTATCCTACTGTTCATTTAGATGCCTTTAGGATTCAGTTCAATTACAATGCATGACACATTTAATGACTTAATCATAAAAATATTAATCAAAATTTAGAATAGGATATATGTTTATGTTTAACTTTTAGAAACTATTTATGCCTGTAACAGTTTAATTAAGATGCTAGCTGTGTCGTTTTCTTTTCTTTGACTTTTAAAAAATACTATATTTGTATTTTGTTGTATTGTGCTCGTGTTTGTTATGTATTTTTTAAAATAGTAATTGTATCTTAGGCCTAAACGGGATTTTTTCTTGGCGATTAATCTATGTTTTTTCCTAGTATTGATGGAAATAATAAAAATAATAAAGAAAAAATACACGATGTCATCTTTTCTTAAACCTAACCCCATAAACACCTATTATAAACCTTCTTATTTATTCTTTTTATTTATGGTTAAAGATAATAAGAATGTAAAATCACTTATGTTTATGCTCAATTATTTTATTTTTATCAAGAATTTGGTTTAAAATTTCTTTTAACCAGTAACGTTCATAAATGTGATACAATTATTCTACATGTGAATACAGAATATTAAGTTTAAAAACCAAGGAGTTTCTTTGGATCGATAATCATGAATCGATAATTCCTGAATCGATCATCAAATCAACAGAAGGTAGGAATGAAAATTTTTCAGTTACTTTGTGAAAATATAATTTTGAAGATTCTATTAATAAAAAAAATTCCGCAGTTTTGATCTATAAAGAATTCTTTATTTAACAATTTTCAATAATTTATTCGATGTGATTCTGGATCAGAATGTCAAATCTCAAATTGTAGAAAATACTAAATGTATAATTAAATTTCTTAAATAGATACAGCAGCTCAAATCATCAAAGGGTAGGAAAAATTTTTTTCATTTACTTTTCAAAAATTTAATATATATAAATTTAGCACTTTTGAGTTTATTTTTAAGAGTTTTACATTTAATATTTTTCAATAATTTATTTGGTGTGATTCTGGATCAGAATATCAAATCTTAAATTCTAGAAAACACCAATTATATAATTTGTCTACTTCTTTTATTAATCTAGTGTTAAAAGATATTTAAATAATAAACTGGAATGATACTGTTCTTAAAATTTAAGAATTAAAAGTCTCAAGACACTTTAAGTTAACCAAAATTAAATATAATAAGTTCACTCAAAACTTACAAGAGATTAAAAATTTATCCCAAAAAGTGGGTAGGAAAGGGAAAAAATAATAACTTAAAACTATTTCTTGGGGACATTAAGAAGAGTTTTTACTATTAGGGAACTTTGATGAAATCATTGTTTAATGATCGCTGATAATTTTAATAATTAAAATATTCAATCTGAGAATTTCACAATTTTATGCCAGTAGATTGTGTGAAATGCTCATTTCTTTACAGTTTATTGTTTTATTAATATTTTAAATATTTAAACATTACAAAAAAATACTTAAGTGGGAAAATGTTTTTTTAGTTTAAGGTATTACTCTTTCTAATACACTTTTATAATAAAACTAATATTAACTTTTAAAGTATCATACATCGAGTTTAAATATTACTTTTTTTAAGTTCTATAAACAGTAAACTTCCTTTGGATTTGTGATTGCTTCAATTTAAACCACTACGATTTTACAGCAGTTAAAGCAATGAATTATAACGTATATAACCATTGATTAATTTTTAAATAGTATCAATTTTAGATATTGGAAGGCATTCAAAGAAAAAAGACTTTTCTGCTATACTTGGTTGCAATGTTTCTTGACCCTATGACATCACTACGTGGAAGGAAAAACTGAGTAAACAGAAACCCTGTTGGGTTGCTTGGAAGAGCTTCGGTACGCAAATCGTGATAAAAAAGATGCTATACATACACGAGTTTAATAACAAACTAATCATATTTCTAAATTGAAGTTCTTAATTTAACACAAAATTCAGACACCGCGCTGGGAACTACTTTCTTTGTTTGCTCTCAGCTTGTTTCTCCAGTGTCAAGTAACGTTGCAGTCTAGTACAGTCGATTCCGTTTAATGTGATCACATTTGTCCAAGATCAAAATGATAAGAATATACGGTTTTAATAATAAGTGGTTTTATATTTTCACAAAATTTTGATAACATTAAACGATAAAATGATCACATAAAGCGATGCATTTTGCGTTAACTTAAATACGAGCGATCGAGACCATTCAAAGTCGACAACATTATCCGATTGATAACATTAACCGCGATCAAATTAAGCGGATTCAACTGTATTTGTAAAATATACACATTGGAGAGTTAAAAACATTGTGTATCTAAACCGTAAGTCATTAAATTTAAAGTTTAATCAATTTAAAGCTTAAAGGATATAGTTTTAGGATAAGCTTACTAGATAACTTTTTATGCGAGGTATAAATATTTCAGTGGGTAATGCAATTACAAATCAAGCAAGTACAAGTATCTACAAGTTTCATATACCACTATAAAGAAATTATTCGCGAAACATTTTCGTATCTTGGCCTAAAATTTTACAATAGCTTATCATAAAAATATTGAGAACAGTATAACAAGTAAAACATTAGAAAAATAATTTAAAGTTATATTGATTTACATTTACAAGTATTGAGCAGTTCTTTTAAATTGACTGAATTCAGTTACTAAGTACCCTAAACCCTTTTGCCAACGATTTGTATATGTACTTTTTTTTTTCATTTATTTTAATATTTATGTAATATGTTGTCTTTTTATCTTTTTCATGATATTCATTTTACTGTATCATATTTAACAGAACAAAAAATTAACGCTTATTGTTTTTTTATAATACTTTCATAGGATTACTATATTGTCATGTTCAATATGTTAGTTTTTCTTAATTTCTTTAATGACAATTAATTTGTATTTCATATTTTAAGCTGTGGTTTAAGTTAAAGAATTTAGTTCAACATCTATTCGTAGTTCATCCAAAGTTAACAGAAATTTGTCATTTCTTATGTTTTTCCATCTTTTACATCCATCTAAATTATAAAGAAATTTAGTTATTCAATTATTTCTGATTGGAATTATGTTGAATATAAAGGGCACCAATTAGTTTCAGCAAAAATGATCATGTTCCAGTCCCAAGAAGGATTGAACAGTGGATATAGTAATACAAGTTTGGCATTATTTTTATATTTTTGAGATAGTGTTTCTTCGTAAATTGCATTTATTATTTTTTGTGTGAACCACTTTGTAAACGGGCACCCGCCCATATGCAATAAGTGCATGTCTTATGTAATACAAGATTGTTGATTATTATAAAAAATATTAACTTAAAATTTGCCTGTAATAAATATTGCCTTCCATCTCAACATATTGAGATCTCTGCATTTCAAAATGGAAATATTCTCCAATGGGGAAGATTCAAACAAGTTGCCTTCTTGAAATCAATTTAAATTATTTAACTTTCACTACAATTAATGTTCTCATTTAGAGATGTTTGAGGGATCCTTAAGAAACTAAAATAACTAAAAATAAACTAATACAAAAAATAACTGCCAGTAGTATAAATACTTTAATCAGTAGATAAATATTAGTTTCATTTCAATAGCCCTTACGTACTTCTATGGAATAAAAATATTTATTTCTTTTAGTTGTATTTAAATATAGGTCTTAACAACGATTAGAGTTATTGCTTAAAAATTTAGTTTAAATTATTATTTATAAAAACAAAATTCTTAAGAATATTTATTCTTTAACTTTCGAAAAGTATTCAAGAATGTCACCATTACGGTAGTGATTACATCATATCGTTCAATTGAATTATTTCTCTTCTAGTTTTTAAAATTTAACTTAAAACACAAGAATCCATAGAATATTACCTAATCGATAACACATTATTATTCTATGGTTGATCTTATGTAAAAGATTTTAGCTGAAAAAGTAATTAATTTTATGTAACTTAATTAAAGGAATCGCTTAATAATGAAATTAATTTTAAATTTCAAAAAATTCCATAAAGAAACAAAAAATAATCAACATAATTTTGATTCATTTAAATATTGGTCAGTAATGAAAAAATTTGGATTTGCTTCCTAATAAGGAACCCTAGTAGCACACAACTCATACCAAATATGTCAATTTTACGTAATTGCTACTAGAAGTTAACGAAATTTGGACACACATGACAAAATATAGACGAATCTTAAACGTCTGCGATGTTTGGGATCAAAGCAAAATTCTTTCACCTCAATGCCATGGGTACCTACATGGCATTTCCGTGAAAGAATTTTTACTTGAACATAAAATTTCAGACAAAAGTTTTGTTACAAAATTAATGCCAATGAAATAACCCAAATAATGGTGGCTAAAAGTTTTAAAGAAATCACGATAAAGAATACCATAAGAGTTAAACGAAGCTTAAATTTTTGGTAAAAGCTATTTAAAAATAAACAGTCCCTTATGATTTCAATTCTGAAACTTACTTTTAGTTGTTTTAAATTATCAGTTGTAAATTTAACCGTAAACGTTTTGAGGGACTACAAATTTAATTTAAAATACTAAAATTTAACCTTGTTTTTGTAATTTAACAACTTGGTGATAGAGGGATAAATTCTTTTATACAGAGAATATTTCCATTTTAAAAGCAGAGACATTCCAGAATAATACAATTCCTAAAGTAGGATTCTGTTCTGATTTTGACATGGATTTCAAGATCTTGGTAAATACTGTAGTCTTGAAAATAAAATACAAAAATTTAAACTACATCCAATTTTATTTTATGTGCTTTTTTTACTTTTTGATTTATGTGAAGTTAGTAATTTTAAACCATTTTATTTTTGTTCTATACTTATTAATACATTATTTCTTAAATTTTGGATATAAATGTTAAGTAGTTAGTAATTTTTTTTGTTCAATTTGTTTTCATGAGATAAATTTCAATATTATCCAAGTAGAAGATGGAAAAACATAAGCTTTCAGCTAACATTGAAAACAAACATTTAGTGCTATTTCAATAAAAAGAACACCAAGAAATTTTTTTTCAGTACCTCCTAGATACTTATATCGTTTTTTTTTTAAATTTCAAAGGATTGCAGATCTTAAAACTAAAATGATACACTCAGTCCCTTAACTCCCTAACTAACCCTAAACTGTTACTCAGTTATTGAGACCCTTGAATAGATAAATTTTCTACGAAGAAAACCATCTTAAATTTTTAAAAAACGTTTATAAAAACAATCTCAAATTTTTATGAAACTTTTTACCAATAAAAAAACAGTTGAATTTTATAAAACTTGTTTTCTTATTTTATCAACCAGTTAAATGTTTACAAAATAAGCAAGAATTAAATGAACCAGTAGTTAAGCTAAAATGTAGTAGTTTTTAATATATGCCAAAGATACGAAAAAAAAAATTCTGTCAGTTGGTAATACGAATGTAAGACATTTAAAAAAAATAATTTTGAGAAATACAATTTCAAAGTACGATAAAAGGTTTCTGACAACCATTCTTCAATTTACAATTTTGTAAATCGCAATGTCCAAGATATTTAATCACTACTTTAATTTTAAAATTTTCAAAAGACTGAAAGTATAATCAACACAATATTTTCCTTTATTTTATGTTATTGATAAATAAAAAACCTGTTCTAACAGGGAGAATAATATTCAACGCGTTCTAAAACCAAGTTCCAACGAATTCAACTTTTTGCAAGTGCGAGATTAGACTTAATTTATTAAGTTTTCCTCAAAAAATTTAAAACAAATTATATGGAATACAAGCTAACAGTCAGATGAGACACAAGTAAATTACAATGCTGAGAGACTAAAACCTCAATGCTGTGGAGTAATAAGGAATTTATTTCCGGAGGGGCCCAGAAAATTATCTAACAAAATAGTAATTATCAGGCCTCTAGCTAGATTTTTTCACCGACGAAGAGCACCCCAAATTATTTTTCAGACGCTCCCATGCATATTTAATAGGTCAAATGTAGCTTTTAAAAAAAGTAACTCAGCTTCTAACTGGACACTGAAATTTAAAAAGTTATTTAAAAGATTCAAATTAAGTTCAATATCTCACTGTGACTGCAACGTGGGTGGAGATCAAGACGTCGATCATGTCCTTTTTAAAATGTGCAAAATATACCCCCGAGAGAAATGCTTTTAAACTGATAAACATGAAATCGCGTCCGAAATTCAACCAACTAATTTTTAATAGAAGATCATTTGATTCCTTCCTTAAGTTTACAAATAATATAACACTCTGAAGACTTCTTATGCCTCTAAACTAAGCCTGATATCTCCTGGAAATTTTTTAAACCTATAATTTTACGTGTATTGAGTTGTTTATCTTGTCAAATTTTGGTTACTTACATCCGTGAGCCCCGTGTGATACTAAGTGGGGCACGGGGAGATTTTGCTTGTTTTCATAAAAAATGTAGCTTTTTAATGTATATTTTTAGGTAGAATTTGTATTTTGAGCTGACGATGAAAAAAGTTGGGAGTTCCAAGTACCAAAGCAGGTGTCTGGGGGTTCATCGTAGAAAATGTTTGAAAATTTGACCCTAAAGTTAAGGTTTTAACTAGTTTAGGTACACTTGGTCCGAATTTTTGGGGGTATGTGTAATAGCTTTTTAATATATTTTAGGTAGAATTGGTATTTTGATAAACTTATTATAAAAAACTTTTGAATAATAGAGTTCAAAGTAACAGAGGGTGTCTTGGGGTTCTTCAGTTTGTAAATTTCACCCTTAAATTAAGGTTTTAACTCGTTTAGGTTGTAACGACGTAAAAAACAACCCGCACAATTAAAATTCAAAAGCAGCTTTATTTAAACCGATGACCAACATTTATCCAACAACAACAAAACAAAAACAGAACAGCCTATTTAAAAAGAAAAATACAGTTAAAATTAAAGTTGAAATTTAAAGCTTAAAATCCACATAAAAGTTAAAGTTGCTTCTAAAATGAAATAAAATTAAAGTTAGATATTGCAGGTAAGGTGCTCGGTTACAGACTCCTCCCCTCCCAGAGAGGAACTTTTCATGAGGAACGAGGGAAAAGTTTCTGCCTTATCTAAAAACCTCTAAAAAAATTACATCACACAAAATATAAAAATAAAATTCATAAATTATTTACAAATAAAACTTTGATGTTCATATCAACTTCGGTTCCTGTATATAGGGCCACTCCTTTATGAAAAATCCAAAGTCTGCTGACTCCACATAATAAAATCCCCGACTTGATGGGCAAACCCGCACCCATGACGTATTAGTTTTACACGTCACCTTGGAATCAAAATAGCTCGCTTCAGAAGTGACTGGATAGTCGATACAACAATAGGTAGAGCAAATTTCTGCCACAAATTTGATGTAGTCTGTGCCGACGTTCCCTTCCACCTCCAAACGATTTGAACCGGGTTTTTACACCTCTGTATTTGCGTTTCTTTCTACCCTATCCGTCTTACGTCGCATCTGTTCCTAAGACACGGATGATTATTCTGAGACTGACATCCACCAAAATATGTTTCTTCATCAGATCTTACAGACTTAATTAATCTCTGCAAAGCCTTGCCTAGCGTCTTCAAGGTGTCCCCAGCTCGTTCCCTATCCTCGGGATAACATCCCAGCCTTGGTCTACCCGAAAATGTGGACAAATTAAGCTGATCAACCACATTATCTCTTTTCTCTCGAAGTCCAGTTCCCCCAATGGCCTCACCGTACTGATTTTGCAAAACCTCCATGGTTGTCAGGTCCTCCCCTGTCATCCCTTCCTTTTGATAAAGTGATAATTTATCCATGTCAGCATTTTCATGTTGAGTCAAAGTTTCCTCCTGGACCACAATTAATTCCATAGATCCGGTTGATTTTCCCTCGAATTCTCTGCGGGGCATCCTCCCAAGACCGACCCCAGCAGCTCTGGGTCCTAATGTTGACAAACCGTCAACCCTGAATGAAGCTCCTTTCTTTCGTTCTATTTCTAGATCTGATTTAGCAGGGAAAGGGGCTGGATCATTCTTCTCAGATCCAGATCTTTGAATCTGAGGCCGAACTCCGATGACGTCATCATTTCCTAATTTCTTGAGCAAGGCAGCTGTCTTATTTCCCAAAATGTACTTTCCTGAATTCAACGAGTCCCTTATAACTGCAGCCTTCGCTTTAACATGGCCATAAACACAATATATTTCAACTTCTGCTAAGGGTAAACCGACTGGATGTTCTATCAGAGGTGTGCGGATCCAAACGGTTTCATTTGTGTATTTCGATGGGTGGATGTACTTCTTACAAATCAAGTCCACACTTGCCCCCGTGTCCCTCAATATAGGCATTTCGATTCCATTTACTTTCCCCATACTGGTGAAAGGCGTAAGAGCATCCCCGAATCCGAGTTGATCAGTTGTATTAGAAGCAACATCCTCACAATTGTTTTTCAGCTTATCGCACTGTGGTCGTAGATGCGAATAGGATCCGCACTCAAAGCAGCGAGGCTGTCTTCTCCTCTCGTATCGGGACTCATCACTAGCATGTTCTCTCTCATGAAGTCCAGCCCTGAAGTCCCTTAAATTATTATCGCGATCAATTCTTTGCCCTATAAAGTTAGATTTCCTGGGATACTTCCCGAAACTGTGCCGGATACTCTCGTATTCATCTAGTCTCTCGGCAAAATCAAAAGGGGTCTTTATCCCAATCCACTCCCCAAGAAAATGATCCCTGACATCAGCCGGAACACGATTCTTCAATTGTTCAGTGATCATCAAATCTTTCAGTCCTTGAAAAGTCTGGATCTGCAGATCACTTATCCACTCTGCAAAGTAATCATTTAGTTCGTGGGCGTAATGTCTCCAAGATTTCTCTGAGGATTTTCGATGCCTATAAAAGCACTGCTTCAACTCTTCCGAATTCAGTTTGTACCTCTTTAGTATAAGGCTTTTAACTATATCGTAATTCTCAGCCTCCTCGGGCGA
This sequence comes from Tetragnatha montana, assembly GCA_963680715.1. Classification (NCBI taxonomy): domain Eukaryota; kingdom Metazoa; phylum Arthropoda; class Arachnida; order Araneae; family Tetragnathidae; genus Tetragnatha; species Tetragnatha montana. Next base: position 5,257,062 of record OY796678.1, on the reverse strand, counting down.
TTCTCTAGCCAGCATATTACATATGTCGCCAGGCAAAACGCTCAACAAGTAAGCAACCCAGTCCTTCTTAGGAACACGAGCCATATTCGCTGTCCTCTCAAAATTTATCAAATATAAGCTCATATCATCTAGTTTCTCATCATACTTGCCCAACCAACTAATTTTTAATAGAAGATCATTTGATTCCTTCCTTAAGTTTACAAATAATATAACACTCTGAAGACTTCTTATGCCTCTAAACTAAGCCTGATATCTCCTGGAAATTTTTTAAACCTATAATTTTACGTGTATTGAGTTGTTTATCTTGTCAAATTTTGGTTACTTACATCCGTGAGCCCCGTGTGATACTAAGTGGGGCACGGGGAGATTTTGCTTGTTTTCATAAAAAATGTAGCTTTTTAATGTATATTTTTAGGTAGAATTTGTATTTTGAGCTGACGATGAAAAAAGTTGGGAGTTCCAAGTACCAAAGCAGGTGTCTGGGGGTTCATCGTAGAAAATGTTTGAAAATTTGACCCTAAAGTTAAGGTTTTAACTAGTTTAGGTACACTTGGTCCGAATTTTTGGGGGTATGTGTAATAGCTTTTTAATATATTTTAGGTAGAATTGGTATTTTGATAAACTTATTATAAAAAACTTTTGAATAATAGAGTTCAAAGTAACAGAGGGTGTCTTGGGGTTCTTCAGTTTGTAAATTTCACCCTTAAATTAAGGTTTTAACTCGTTTAGGTTGTAACGACGTAAAAAACAACCCGCACAATTAAAATTCAAAAGCAGCTTTATTTAAACCGATGACCAACATTTATCCAACAACAACAAAACAAAAACAGAACAGCCTATTTAAAAAGAAAAATACAGTTAAAATTAAAGTTGAAATTTAAAGCTTAAAATCCACATAAAAGTTAAAGTTGCTTCTAAAATGAAATAAAATTAAAGTTAGATATTGCAGGTAAGGTGCTCGGTTACAGACTCCTCCCCTCCCAGAGAGGAACTTTTCATGAGGAACGAGGGAAAAGTTTCTGCCTTATCTAAAAACCTCTAAAAAAATTACATCACACAAAATATAAAAATAAAATTCATAAATTATTTACAAATAAAACTTTGATGTTCATATCAACTTCGGTTCCTGTATATAGGGCCACTCCTTTATGAAAAATCCAAAGTCTGCTGACTCCACATAATAAAATCCCCGACTTGATGGGCAAACCCGCACCCATGACGTATTAGTTTTACACGTCACCTTGGAATCAAAATAGCTCGCTTCAGAAGTGACTGGATAGTCGATACAACAATAGGTAGAGCAAATTTCTGCCACAAATTTGATGTAGTCTGTGCCGACGTTCCCTTCCACCTCCAAACGATTTGAACCGGGTTTTTACACCTCTGTATTTGCGTTTCTTTCTACCCTATCCGTCTTACGTCGCATCTGTTCCTAAGACACGGATGATTATTCTGAGACTGACATCCACCAAAATATGTTTCTTCATCAGATCTTACAGACTTAATTAATCTCTGCAAAGCCTTGCCTAGCGTCTTCAAGGTGTCCCCAGCTCGTTCCCTATCCTCGGGATAACATCCCAGCCTTGGTCTACCCGAAAATGTGGACAAATTAAGCTGATCAACCACATTATCTCTTTTCTCTCGAAGTCCAGTTCCCCCAATGGCCTCACCGTACTGATTTTGCAAAACCTCCATGGTTGTCAGGTCCTCCCCTGTCATCCCTTCCTTTTGATAAAGTGATAATTTATCCATGTCAGCATTTTCATGTTGAGTCAAAGTTTCCTCCTGGACCACAATTAATTCCATAGATCCGGTTGATTTTCCCTCGAATTCTCTGCGGGGCATCCTCCCAAGACCGACCCCAGCAGCTCTGGGTCCTAATGTTGACAAACCGTCAACCCTGAATGAAGCTCCTTTCTTTCGTTCTATTTCTAGATCTGATTTAGCAGGGAAAGGGGCTGGATCATTCTTCTCAGATCCAGATCTTTGAATCTGAGGCCGAACTCCGATGACGTCATCATTTCCTAATTTCTTGAGCAAGGCAGCTGTCTTATTTCCCAAAATGTACTTTCCTGAATTCAACGAGTCCCTTATAACTGCAGCCTTCGCTTTAACATGGCCATAAACACAATATATTTCAACTTCTGCTAAGGGTAAACCGACTGGATGTTCTATCAGAGGTGTGCGGATCCAAACGGTTTCATTTGTGTATTTCGATGGGTGGATGTACTTCTTACAAATCAAGTCCACACTTGCCCCCGTGTCCCTCAATATAGGCATTTCGATTCCATTTACTTTCCCCATACTGGTGAAAGGCGTAAGAGCATCCCCGAATCCGAGTTGATCAGTTGTATTAGAAGCAACATCCTCACAATTGTTTTTCAGCTTATCGCACTGTGGTCGTAGATGCGAATAGGATCCGCACTCAAAGCAGCGAGGCTGTCTTCTCCTCTCGTATCGGGACTCATCACTAGCATGTTCTCTCTCATGAAGTCCAGCCCTGAAGTCCCTTAAATTATTATCGCGATCAATTCTTTGCCCTATAAAGTTAGATTTCCTGGGATACTTCCCGAAACTGTGCCGGATACTCTCGTATTCATCTAGTCTCTCGGCAAAATCAAAAGGGGTCTTTATCCCAATCCACTCCCCAAGAAAATGATCCCTGACATCAGCCGGAACACGATTCTTCAATTGTTCAGTGATCATCAAATCTTTCAGTCCTTGAAAAGTCTGGATCTGCAGATCACTTATCCACTCTGCAAAGTAATCATTTAGTTCGTGGGCGTAATGTCTCCAAGATTTCTCTGAGGATTTTCGATGCCTATAAAAGCACTGCTTCAACTCTTCCGAATTCAGTTTGTACCTCTTTAGTATAAGGCTTTTAACTATATCGTAATTCTCAGCCTCCTCGGGCGATTCTCTAGCCAGCATATTACATATGTCGCCAGGCAAAACGCTCAACAAGTAAGCAACCCAGTCCTTCTTAGGAACACGAGCCATATTCGCTGTCCTCTCAAAATTTATCAAATATAAGCTCATATCATCTAGTTTCTCATCATACTTGCGGATGATCTGGGCAAGCTGAATTCTGCAAACCTGATCAGACTCCTCCTTCACCCCGTGCTTGGCTTCACTCTCGATGCGTTTCAGTTCTAGCTCGTGTAACCTCTTTTCCTGTTCATCTCTCCTTTCCCGTTCCTGTCTCTCCTGCTCCTTCCTCTCCGCAATTATTCGCTCCAACATCAACTTGACCTCCTCCTCCTGATAAACCTTACTATCCTTTACTATTTTCTTAATATCCGGCACTGTTTTCGAGGCTCCCACAATCTCGCCCATCTCCTCTGCAAGGTTGATCAAGTCCTGCTTCCTTCCTTTAGCAAGAAAAGCCATGCCTACAAATATCACCACTCAACCCAATAAAAATAGACAACTTGGAAACTCGATTCCGCAGACACAAATACCACTCTAAATCAACCCAAATCTAAATTGCAATATCAAACAACATAATCAGTAAAACTGACAACCTCCAAAAAATTTACAAGCATCAGAAATCCAACTCAATTCCTATACTACACATTTGCCTTCACTCCTCGGCCACAATCCAAACTTTCACGAAAATCCAAAACAGAATCTCAACCATTCAGACCTCAATCAAGAGCTCAAAAACCACATACCACAATCCAATTCCACCAAATTGAAATCCACAACTGGAAAATCCAAAACCATCTTCTGTCACTCTAATACAAAAGCTCAGAAAATCAAAATCCAATAAACACCACACTGGCCGTAGGTTCTCATCCGCTGGCTGCCACCAATTTAACTAGTCTGTAACGACGTAAAAAACAACCCGCACAATTAAAATTCAAAAGCAGCTTTATTTAAACCGATGACCAACATTTATCCAACAACAACAAAACAAAAACAGAACAGCCTATTTAAAAAGAAAAATACAGTTAAAATTAAAGTTGAAATTTAAAGCTTAAAATCCACATAAAAGTTAAAGTTGCTTCTAAAATGAAATAAAATTAAAGTTAGATATTGCAGGTAAGGTGCTCGGTTACAAGGTACACTTGGTCCGAATTATGGGGTGGCTAGGCCCCCTCAGCCTCAATGGGTTTCACCGAGAGCTATCCCTACTACCTGACCGTTTGACTCCACGAACACTAGAGACCCACATCCGACACCTTCTGAAGCTCTAGGAGGAGAGAGACGATCTCAACGATTACGTGCAGTATTATTCCTAGGATTTTTTTGTAGGAGTAAAAACACTCCTTGACTTTTTTTAGGAGGAGTGAAATTCAATTATGAGGAGTTAAATACGGAAAGAGCATAAAGTACATATACAGAAACAAGAAAACCGTAATCTAACTCCCTAAGCACCAGAACAACAAAGTGAAAAAAAAAATCTATTCCTCTCTTAAAACGACCAAAAGTAGATCCAATTTTTCCAATTTTTTTCCGGCTACGCCATTATGGTCACAAACCATTTATATAAAGTTAAATTTCATTGGTATTTGCAAAGTCTAATTGATTGGAATCACTTCAAAAAAAAATTGGTAGGGACACGGTGCATTTTTAAGCTAAACCTTTGTGAAAAATTCAAAGAGTGAAAATACTCCTGGCTAGTTTTTTGAAGAGTAATTCCAATTTTCAAGGAGTGAAATACTCTCTCAGAGGAGTTAAAAATATCTCTGATTACGTGAGACAAATAGCTGATGATGCCCAACACAGTTTTGGGTGAAACGCCCGAATTTTTACCATCGAAACCATGGCTACCAAGCCCGGAAACTTTTACTGCGAATATTCGGTCTGGTCTTGTTCTAGTTAAATTCATTACAATTTCAAATCAGTACTTTTATAGAGCGTAAAAATAGTTTAAAAAATACTAATCTTTCAAATTTAAGTAATTTCAGCGGTTTTCAAACTCTAGGGGGGCACAATAACTCCATAAGAGGGGCGCGAGCCAAGGCCTGGACCCTCCAAGATTTGTCTGAAATCCCGAATTTTAAAACACTGTTTCTGATCTGAGAGTAAAATTTTTAAAAAATAAAAACTAAAAAACTGAATCACAACATCTACTGACCTAATTCTCAAATCCAAACTAATCAGGTTAAAATATCGTGACTGTGGAACACAACATAATTCAACTCAATGCAAAATTAATTCCTCCAACTTACAAACATCAAATCCACACATCTTAACCTGCACAACCTTCTCCAAAAATCTCGCCACACAAAACTCGCATCAAATCCTCCAAATCTTAAGATCCAACATTCGAATCTGCCTCCGAAGATCAATTCTTTGGCGCAAAACTCAACATTTGATAAAACAAAAGGTTCAAATCGTGCATTTAAATGGTGATTAATAAAGCTATGGTATCTTAATCCATCATGCACCCAAAAAGTGTTAAAAAATTATTTTGGTACACCTCCAGAATCCAAAAAAAAAAGTCTTGTTACTTCCCCCAGGAATGATCCAAAGGTGGTCGTATTGTAGCTAGCTTTAGCATCAAAGTATTATTATTATGCATTGCATACATTACAGGCGGGCGCGATGAAAAGTACGATTGAAAATTGGTTCGCCAAGAGTGAAAGTTAGAGAAACACTTTGCTACACTATCCATCATTAGTGCCGTTTACATGGGAAAAATGCTACCCGGGTAGCTACCCGGGTAAAAAGTGGGTTGAAGGGAATTTCCAACTCTACCCGGGTAACGAAATTTGAAGGCGTTTACATGAGACATGATCTTACCCGGCTTTTTCTCGGTCACGTGGTAAGAAATAAATGATCTTCCTGTTTCCATGGTTTCCAAGTTTGTTAACAAATAGTTCATTTTTGTTCTTGCAAGAAGCATCAAAATGAATTTTAAAAGAGCGTTGGCGATATATGCAAAAAAAATCAACGGATGATAGCAGATTTGCTTACCGAAGACCTGCGAAGATGTATGAAAGTAATATTGTATTATTTGTTGAATATTTTGTTTATTTACTAGTAACACTTATACAATTATACAAAATTGTGTTGGCAACATTGTTTCAATTCCATCAATGTTTATTGTTTTGATTTCCGTTTTTCATCATGTTTGTAAGTTGTGCTTGTCTTAAAAAATAAATGGATGTTTATTAAACTTAACGTTTTATCTTCACATTTCAAACTGCATTTGCTACTTTCTACATTATTGATGTCCATTACAAATTATATCAAAACAATCAACAGAGCACACACAAACAATTAAATGGCGGACTACACAACACGCAAGGTAGTGTGGGATGGGACACGAAATGCATCATGGGAAAGGAGGGTACTACCCGGCAATTGACTAGGATTGAATCCTACCCGGCTTTTTCCTATCTTTTTCCCTTCGTAGGGAATGCCGGGTAGAAAAGAGGAGTAAGAGCCGCCTTTTACCCGGGTAATTGGCTCATGTAAACGGCACTATTGTAAGGTTAAAACTAAATTTATACATTGTATGCTTAGGTATATATTACGTAAAGACCTGTAAGACCAGCCCCCGAAATTGGACAGAAATCCTTAGCTTAATGGACAGGGTGTAAATTTTTATTAAAATTGAAGTTAATCTCCATATGGATTGGGTAGCCAGATTTTTAGACTTAAACCCTTAAGAGTAGATGTAGGGGGCTCTAGATAAGGCACCCCCTCCAAAATCCCCCCCCCCCTTGAAGGCCTCAAAACAGCGTTTCTGGGAAACAAGAATTTATGAACAGGTAAATTTATTATCTGCCTAATTAACGGTGTAAATTCCCTCAAGAAACCCTGCATGTCAGTAGGAGGCGATCATATCCCCTATAAACCCACTTTTTGCTCGATTCTGGAACCGCTATTTCATACCCATCAACTCTGACGATTGTTACTCACGCGCATGCGTGTGTATGATGATTTTTGAAGGATTATTATTTTTTGGGTATTATGTCAACCTATGTTTATACCAGATTTCATCCAAATCTGTCCAGCAAATCTGGAGAAAATCAAACACATGCTGAAATTCTCTTAATTTTGAACACCAGTGTATTATGACAAGACCTGTAAGACCAACCCCCGAAATTCCTGTACTGCATATTAGGAACACGCAGGTAGAACAGAAAACCATGAATTATTCCAAAGTTCCCCTTTCGTTCCAAATAAAACCCCTCAAATACATTTTACAGTATTATAGCGATGAAGATAGAAATTTACGTAAATTAACGGCACAGCTTTAGAAAGAGACCTCAAGCCGCCATGTTTACCCACAGTTCAAACTATGACAGACTACCATTGAGATCTAATTCTTAATACTATTAGATCCTAAAGTAATAATAATTAGAAGATTAGGATCAGCATAAAATAGTATCTATAGTAGAACATTGTTAGAGATCTAGTAGTATACTATTATGCTGACAACACTTAATAATGTTGCTATGGTTTAAAACATGGCGACAGGAGGATTCTTTCTAAAGCGCTTCCAAATATAATTTTAAACAAATATTTTTTAAAAAAGTAATATTCAAAAAGATGTTGAAGATTTGGGACAAAAAAATCTGAACTATTTTCTTAACAGTCAGCTTTAAAAATCGGATGTACGAATAAAACGCTGATTTTAAGTTCAAAAGTGTTCAGCAAATAATGATCATATTAACTATAAATCAAAATCAAATTCTGCCCAGGCCTAGTGGCCTATCAGGCGATGTCCATCTCCGTTTCATTAGCCTTTGGGCCTGGGGTGCTAATTACTTGGCATGTGTCAAGGCCGAGTGGCTAGCCCGACACTGGACCCCCAGTTGATTCCCCAAGCGAGCTTGGTGCTCATTTTTTCGACCCCGGAAGAATGAAGGGCTGAGTTGACCCATGACCAGCTACCCAAGCAGAAGCCTCTAAAGCCATCGAACCTGGGTCGGTAATGCTCGTAGCCAGGCACGCTGACCACTACACCACCGCGGCAACAATCATGAACTACCCCTCAAAAAAATTAAATTTAAGTTACAAGATCTATCCTACACAATTAGATTTTTTTCTCTCAATGCCTATGATAATATAAAAAAAACAATTTCAAGAAAAATTGAAATCTTTGGTCTAAAAATTGCAGAGTTGCATAGGAAATTGATTAGATAACTTCAAGGAAATACTGAAATTCAGCAGTCTCAATCTCAACAATTCTTAATCTTTAGCAGTCATAACACTTACGTAACAGAATTTAAAAACGATGTATTCAAAAATATGTTAAGTTATGCAGCATTACAATTTTAGAACTCTTAGCGCATACATTGGGGTGAAAATATACAAGTGGAGAAACAAAAATCCTACCGAGTAAAAAGATATGATGCTGATCATCAGCAACACTGTAGTCCAACAAGAGTGCTGCTTTTTCTTAGCTCTTCCACGGAAATAAAGATGACACTAGGACTAGCTGCATAACCATTCAACCAGCTGATCACAGCTGTTTCACTAAAAACTTGACCCATCGACGCTAAAAAGATGGAGAAAGGAAAATCAGGTTGGGGAAAATAAGATCACTTCGTCAATTTAATACAAAAACACTACCATCTCCGTTCGGCAAAGCAAAATAATAATCATTAACTACCCCTACAAAAATTAATGTTAAGTTGTGTAGACCTACACAATCGGACCTTTTTCGTCCCATCTGATATGATTATACGAAAAACAAATTTCAAGAAAAATTGAAATCTTAGGTCTAAAAATTGCAGAGTTGCATAGAAAACTGATTAGATATTTTCAGGGTAGTACTGAAATTAATCAGTCTTTAATACTCAATAACTATCTTTAACATTTATGAACAGAAATTAAAAACTGTATTCATCATAATTTAAATATTTAAAATCATTAATCGTTGCAATTTTATAATTATTAGTGCATAAAGGTATAGCATTGGGGTAAAAAATACAAGTGGAGAAATAAAAATCCTACCGGGTAAAGATATGATGATCATCATGAGCAACAGTTGTCCAACAAGTCAGCTGGGATTTTTGGCCACTGTATTAAGATGACAATTCTATGTCCACCCAGCTGAGGACAGTTGCTTCACTTCAAACTAGACCCATCGACGCTAAAGAGATGGAGAAGTGGGAAAATCAGATTGAGGAAAATACGATCACTTCGTCACCCTAATACAAAACACTATACTATCACCGTTCGGCAAATTTCGGGAATCCCGATCTGTGGCGATCGGATCGTTGGAGAAGCTTACTTGATTGTTTTTGATTTATCCAGCTCTATGATGTCATAGCGAACCAATCAAATGAGCTTCACCAATGATCCGATCGCCACAGATCAGGATTCCCGAAATTTTCAGCATGGAGATTGAAAAAAATTATATGAAAAATTTGCTAACTTCAGCTTTAAAAATCGGATGTATGTAACACTGTTTTTAAGTTTAAGGGTTGTTGAGCAAAATAATAATCATTAACTACCCCGTAAAAAATTAATTTAAAGTTGCAAGATCTACACAATTAGATTTTTTTTTTTTTGCTGTCATTGGCTGTGATGAAGCGAAAAATCTATTTCAAGAAAATTTAATTCTAAGCAGAACTAAACTAAAAACAGCAAAAGGTTGCATAGAAAACTGATTAGATATATTCAGGGTAAAAAAGAAATTAAGCAGTCTTAATAATCCTAACATTTCTTAATCTTAAGCAGTCATAACGTTTATGTACAGAATTTAAGTCTATATTCATCAATATTAAAAATTATTAATCAAATAAAAACAATCAAAATAAATAATAAAACAAACAAATAAGATCAGACATAACATAAATCTAACCTAAAATATCCGCTAACAGAGCAGCCGGGTAGTGCATCAGAATAGCATAGCCTCAGATCAACCAGCAGGCAACACTGTAATCAACAAAAAACACGATAAAACATCAGCTCATCAAAACTGTAAAGATCATTGAAAATAAAACTGATCGAATTACCTGTTAATTATGGCACCATCACGTCAAAAGGTGAACAATGACTAGATAGAACTATACAAGACAGTCGCAACGAAACTTAAGCTAAAATATAAAAGAAATCGATATCAGTTTTAAAGTTAGTAATAAAAGTACGAACTAAATAAACAAAATCATATTGCGAAATACCTGTAGTTAGCAACCAGCATCACTAATATACACGTGAAAAGATAAACAACGAGCAAATCAAAAGAACACCTAATAGTACTATTAGATCTCAATGTTGACAAGATCTCTATTAGATATCTAACAATAATCTTCTAATTATTATTACTTTAGGATCTAATAATATTAATAATTAGATATCTATGGTTCAGTCATCATTTGATCTGTGGGTAAACATGGCGGCTGGAGGACTCTTTCTGAAGCTGTACCGACTCCGCCATGTTTATCCACAGCAATATGCTTATGTTGTCATTATTTGAGCTTATGGGTAAGCATGGTGGCTGGAGGACTCCGCCATGTTTATCCACAGCTCATGTTGCTTATGTTGTCATTATTTGAGCTTTTGGGTAACCATGGTGGCTGGAGGACTCCGCCATGTTTATCCACAGCTTATGTTGCCATTATTTGAACTTATGGGTAAACATGGCGGCTGGAGGACTCTTATCGAAGCTGGTCCGCGGAGTCTTCCAGCCACCATGTTTACCCAAAAGCTCAAATAATGACAACATTAGCATATTGTTGTAGATAAACATGGCGGAGTCCACCAGCCACCATGCTTACCCATAAGCTCAAATAATGACAACATAGGCATATTGCTGTGGATAAACATGGCGGAGTCTTCCAGCCACCATGTTTACCCAAAAGCTCAAATAATGACAACAAAAGCATATTGCTGTGGATAAACATGGCGGCTGGAGGACTTATCAAAGCAGTGCCAAGAGATTCATTGAGAGTTCTGTACTCACCACGAGCGGTCTGCATGAGAGGAGACACATGACCAGATCAACAGCACGCTCGAGTCTCGGCAGGTTGTTGAATGGCTTCCACCCCTTAGAAGAGTGACACAGGGAGGGGGGTCGAAAACTGGGAACTCTTCAGAGGCTGCACTGCTTCCACCCCCTTTTGAAGACACTGACACTGGGAGGGGGGTTGAGAACTGGGACAATGGACGCGTTCTTCAGAAGCTGCACTCGGTAGAACAAGAAGTTCGCTGGGGTTTTCCTGCACTGAAGAAATAGCACAGGTTCGCTTCAGTCGGCCACCTGTTGTAGAAGTCCAGGGGCTCTACCACCAGCGTGTCGTTATCGTTAATATTGCCGAAATTATCGACAGTCACGTGATGCGCCTCAAACTTAACTACAGGTCCTACCATGAGAGGAGAAACCAAGAGGAGAAAACGACAGAGAGGCGAAAAAGCTCTACGACACCTCTTATCGAGGGCTGTAGCATTATTTTCAAATTAATAGCTATTGTACATTAAAAAGCGCTCTTAGGAATTACTTTTCAACCTATAGATGAAACAATATTTTTATTTTGCGTAGGAACTATGTTTTCTCTGCGTAGTCATCAGATCTTCCATTGCAAATAGCCCAAATCGCCGCCATTATTTGCTTTGTATGAAATAGATGAAAATTCTATTCATAAAAATACACGTCATTGGGTACTTATTTATGATGGAATATTTTTTCTTTCATTTTTAAAATATATTTTTACAAGGTTCAAGTTTATATTAATACAGTAAAAAGAGTCTGGAGGTAGAATAACCACAGAAGTGATTTCATGTGGATTTCATCCTTCGATTTATAGATGGCAGCACGATGGTGTCGGGAATTCTGAAAAATCAAGATCAAATTCTCGATGGCCTACCGTGGCCTACCACGACGATGTAGTTTTTGAATGTCGACAAATGCAAGCTTTTACCGATTGCAACTGAGTTCGAGAGTATAGGTGTCGAGAAGAAATAACGCTTTTGATTGGTGTAAAAAGTTTTCGTCATCTTGTACGTCAGAAATAGGCGGGGAGTTAAGTTACACTGGCGTAATTTGAAATGATCACCAACGCAAGGGAAGGAACTCGTTTTTTCATGAGCAAAATTCTCGCCTCTAAACAAGGGATGATCGTAATAAGATTAAGACGCTTAAAACGAATACCTTTACGAACATATAACGGAGGACAAACTTAAATTCAGGAAATTTTTGTTATCAATTGATTACAATTTTTTAATTGCAAAAAAATAAGTTTTGGATAAAGAACAAAATTTTTTCCCATCACCACGGTGATTATTTCTGATTAAAATTTTTTAAATCAGATAATCATTTTAAAGCTGCTTTTTGGATGCACGATTGTTTATATATTATCTGAAAAAAAAAAAAAACGTATGAGTAATCCTCAATTCTCTTAATAAATAAAACCCACAAATCGACTTTAATTTTTAGTACATAAAACCGGCCCGATTTTTAAGTCGATAATTTAAAAAAAAAAGATGTAATGCAAGCCAATTTTACTTTAAAAATACCTTTAAGTATCTCAAAAAACGTGCAATGATAACAGGGTAAACAATTCACATAATTTATAGCGTATAAAAGAGCTTGTTCTCGTGTCGTTAACAAGATATAGACACCTCTTGAGGTGTCGTTGAGTTTTTCACTTTCTCGATACCACTTAACGACAGTTAAAAACTTCCCGACAGTCTGATGGTAGACCCTCTTGTTAAGTGAGCCCATACTCTCGACCTCACTTGAGATCACTAATGCTATTTCCTATGGATAACCTTCCGCGACAGTGTGGTGTCGACAACTTGCTTGCTTCTTCAGCGTTCTCGACACGGAAGAAGTAAGGGTGTCGTTATTTTTGTCGAGAGGCTCGTGGTAGGCCCCCAGGACGCTTTCTGAACTAGTGTCGACAAAAGAGGGGAAGGAGAGAGAACCGAGGTGCACAACCGACTTTTGTTTCCCAGCTTCTTGAGAATTCCTTCACCGCTGCAGTTCACCGAAGAGCAGCGTTCCCTTTCACGAACACGCTTCCACACCTGTTGGAATGCCTCCTTCTCTGCCCTGTCCTTTAAGAAGCCTTCGGTCAGCTTCCAACACCTGTTGAAGCTCTTCGGCAGAGTCCACTAGAAGACTTGGCCAAAAGCAGACCACAAGCACAGAGATTGCTGCGCGGAGAGAGAACGATACAGTAGCGACGCAAAAGCGAATCTCGCGAGAGCTCACTACTCCAACCCACTACTGTCCCGAAATGTCTCTCGTTGCCATCCAATCATTCCAAATGAAATCCAATTCATCAAAATATAATTCCCAGGGCAAGGCCGAGAATCGAACTCGACGCCAGGTGCAGTGCTAAATAGCGTACCCTGGCAGCACAGCTCATACCAATTATGCCAAGTTTACGTAACTGCAACTAAATGTAAACGAAATTTGGCCTGCCTGCTTGGGTTACTCACATTTTCCCCATCACTCCAGACACATAAAGGGTTATATATTTATGGCTTCTCGAAATCTGAATTGTTAGATTTCGACATTCTTCTTGGATTACGAGTACTTTTAGATATTGTAACTGGTAGATTAACCTTGCTATATTTTGTTTTGTGGGGAAAAAAAGTAAACGATCGAAAGTGAACTTTTCTTCCCCTTGTAAAGTTTGTTATAGTATGTGTGTACAGCAGAAGGGTGTAATACCGAAAAAACGAAGTTGATATGATTCGACGTTTAATAGAGAATGAAATATCCTGATTAAGGAGACGTTGTAGTCGTTTAAAATTGAGTCACCGGTAGTTCGCACTTTCTGAAATGGGAAGATACTGAACATTTGAAATGAATTAGTATATTGAAATATTCCGGTGACTTGCAGTGAAACTTGTGACTCTTTGTACATTAGTTACGGAACATGACTTGTCCATGAAAAAAGTGACTGTGCCCTTCATTCTATCCTATGCGCTAAGATTTAAGATGAAATGTAAGTATATCGCAATTTTCTATTCATCAATTAGGTAAAAAAATAGCATGAATTTGTGTTTGTTCATAAAGTCTGACCACCACGAGAAACCCTTTTGACGTCGTACAATATTGTTATTGCTATGGATTCTATTTGTTATTATATGATTCACTTACAATATGTTTATGATGATTCTCAGTTATAATAACTTAGATTATGATTCTAAGATATGGGAACTTGGTACAGCTTTAGAAAAGGTCCGCTAGCCACCATGTTTAACCACGGCTCAATTTATGGCAGACAACCATTGAGATCTTATTAATATTAGATCCTAAAATAATAGTAATTAGTGGAATATTGTTAGAGATCTAAAAGTACGATTAGATCTCTATACTAACAACACTTAATCACGTTGTTGAGGGAGCTGTGGTTAAATATGTCGGCTAGCGGACCTTTTCTAAAGCTGTCCCAATTATTTTGCTAATTTTGGATCTAAAAGTTTGATCTTTTCTTATTAGTTGTCATCTTGTTGTTGCCAGCCGGGCAGGGTCTTCCCGCCACGAATCCCCACTTCGAAGGATATGACCAACTCCCTTCAAGGCACTAGGTTAGTGAGCTTTTACCTGTTGTACTAGACTGCAATGTTTCTTGACCCTATGACGTCACTGCGCGGAAGGAAAAACTGAGCAAACAGAAAGCCGGTTGGGTTGCTAAACGAGACTGCAAGGTATCTTGACGCTATGATGTCAATATGCGGAAAGAAAAACTGAGTAAGCAGAAAGCCTGTTGGGTTGCTATACTCTACTGCAAGGTATCTTGACACTATGATGTAAAACGCGGAAGCAGAAACTGCGTAAACGGAAAGCATGTGTGGTTGCTAGGAGGAGTTTTGGTAAGCAAATCGTGATATAAAGACGCTATATATACACGGGTTTAACAAATTAATCATATTTTTAAATTGACGTTCTTCATTTCACTCAAAATTCAGACACCGTGCTGGGAACTAGTAGGTACATTCTTTGTTTGCTCTCAGTTTCTCCAAGGTCAAGTATCGTTGCGGTCTAGTGGGGTTTTTATACCTACTCATGGAAAGAAACGATACTTTATTACTGTGTAAATAATTTATAGTATTACAGATTTCATTATTGGAAATCATATTATTAGAATTTTAGATTTGTTACCGCGTGGGAATTTTCTTTGCAAGGGAATATAAGCGTGGAAAAGTTTCAGTGTTTCAACAAAAATAGGTAATTGGTATGAAATCGATTGTTGCAATTTCGGGTGTTGCGTTGTGATGAATTATTTTAATGAATTCAACGCAATTAATTGTTGCGAAATCATATAGTACATTTCATCTGTTACAAAATTCATCGATATGATTCCGGGAAATTGTTACTCTTTTTTTAAACAGAATCTCATTGTTAAAAACCATAGTGTTGGGAATTTCATTGTTGATTCTTTATGTGTTTGTTGAAGCGTGGGAATTTCGCCGTGAGAAATTTCTGTGTTGTTGAATATCAGTGTTGGGGGGACATCAGTGTTTCTACAAAAATAACGGCGGGGAAATAGATTGTTGCATTTTTGGGTGTTGCGATTTATTGTTTTATTCATTTATTTGTTTTAAAATCGATTGGCCCGCTTCCATTGTTTTAAAATTAATCGATACCATATTAGGTATTGTTACTAATTCTTCTGTTAAGATTTTCATTGTGGAGCAATAATTACTTTGTATTATTACACTTTGAGACTACCAATAGAGAAAAAGATGAAAAAAAAATGTAGGAGTATTAAATATCTCTTTTAAGTTTACTAAGCTCTAATAAGTAATTATTAAATTTAATGGAATATGTGTTGCTAATTCCCGAAATGATCTGAATTGATCAGACCAAATCCATAAGCCCATGGACAAACATGGCTAACATGAAATCTTTGCTTTCTTCTAAGGGGCCATTCATTAATTACGTAAGGGTCCGGAGGGGGAGGGGGTAGGAAAAATCTCTACATACCCTTACTTGGGGGGGGAAGTCAAACCCATTCTTTCGTAAGATTTTCCAAGTTAATAATTACAGATAAATGGTATTCCAAAGACTAGAGATAATGTGGAATATGTAGTTGACAGCAAGAATACTACTTATCTGTTGAAAAATAAAAGTATTTGATTTACGTCAAACTGGGAGTTTTAGTGTAACTGATCCTTTTCTAAATCCATCCTATCCTAAAAATTTTAAATAAAAATTTTCCTGATCCTAAAAATTTTAAATCCATTTTATTATTTTTCAAAATAATAAAATGGAATTTTTTTTTTCCATTTTATTATTTTGAAAAACGAAATGGAATCTTACGTAAGAATAGGGGGAGGGGTTTGAAAAATCTTACGTACCCTTACGTGGGGGTAGGGGGGTCAAAAATTGCCAAAATCATCCTTAGGTAATTAATGAATGATCCCTAACATGAAATACGTCGATTTTTTTTCGCGAATCTTTAATCTTTATCCCTGTACTGACCGACGAAAAAGGCTTATTGATTTACAAATAAAAAGAGCAATTAAAAATGCAACTTAATTAAAATTATACCTGAATATTCTTTAAAAGAAACAAAACTTGTTTGGATAGAAATTTCAAAATTAAAAAAAAAATTGCATCAATTCACGAGGCATATGTTAATGTTATCAGCGATTCTATTTAAAGCGGATTCTCACATCGGGAAAAAAGTAAAACCAAAAATCTTCACATTGGTAAATCGTATTATTTCTCGCAATTATTATTTACTAAAATACAGGGAACAGGAGGTACTTTATACCTTACTCTGTTTCTGATGGTTATTATTTTTTTTTTGGCAAGCCCACCTTGTTAGGCTACCGAAAACTAAAGCAAACTCATTATTTTTAATGACGGAATCATTCAAATCCCCGCCAGAGACGCAGAGGGGGAAAGCGCTAGAGAGTCCATAGGCCGTGTAACCCTACGGGGATAATATTAGAGTGGTGAAAAAATATCAGCCCGTATACGATAAAGACGGTCGGCAACTGGCGGACCGCGAGAGGTTATTTACTGGATCGCCAAAATATTCTGAAAATCGTTAATATGTATTCTTAGACACTAAAAATTAGTTAGATCTTTATAAAAGTCAAATTTTCAAATATTTCCAGGGGGAAATCCCCCTTTTAAGTATAAAGCTATTGATAATTTACAAGTTTTTTAAGACATAAGTTAATTCAATGGTTTTAGATATTATAATTTAGGAAAAGTGCTGAAAGGTGAAAAGGTTATTTCTTTGTAGTTAATAACATGTTTTGCAAAACCTTCCGGGGGAGGAATCCCAAACTACTGGGCCATCTTTCTCAACATTTGCTTACTGACGATGCCCATTTGTTTAAGCAATAGCCTTATCAATGCTTTTTTTAAATAATTAATAAGTTAATTTGATATTTTAAATGGTACTGAATACAGTGGAAGCTCTTAGCTCATTTGCAAAAGTAGCGCGGATTGCCGAAACGTAAACAACACCAAAACAAACCAACTGTTGCCAACGGGAGAAAACAAATACCGCCAAATTTCGGCGTCACGTAAGAGAATGAACTCTAACCGTCTGACGTCACACGGAACCAACACGTGACCTACTGAGCTTGCAATTGGTTACCACAACAGATACTACACTAGTAGATCTACTAGTGTAATATCTGTGGTAACCAATTGCAAGCTCAGTTGTAGGTCACGTGCACGTGTTGGTTCCGTGAAGTCTCGAACCAGATAGGCGGTTAGAGTCCATTATATACAGTGGAAGCTCTTATAGCGACCTGCTCTTATAAAAATACTCTCTTATTAAGACCGAAAAATTAGTCTCTATAAGAGCACTTTTGTGCTCTTATAAAGACTAATCTTCGAATCGATTCAGCTTATCGAATACTTTTCTGGATCGGTTTATGTGCATCACACCAGAATTAGCCAATTAACAAATATCAGAGTATGACAAACAGCACCAAGTAACGATCGCATTTTCTTCTCGCTTGCTTTCGCCCGGGGTAACCGGCTACAATCCCAAACGAAACCTTTCGCTACCTAATGTCATTGTTGATTTTATACTTTAAATTTATTAGCGTATTCATTTATCTTTCTTTATTTCCAATATTTTGACTTATATTTAAGACATACATTTTTCAAACTGCATGCAGATGCAGGTGAAATTGATGTAATAAATTTTGTTAAGCATCAGACCTTTCTAAGGAAGCTAAGCTATGCAATAAATTAATATCAAAATTTAAAAAGCAAATATTTATACTCTGTAAAATATTGATCTTAAACTTTATATAAATTAAAATAAAAGCAAAAAAATAAGGTAATATAACATGAAATTGGAAGTATCAAGACTTCATAAAATAAGAAATAATTGTTTAAAGTGAGGAAAGATCAATTGGATGATTCGAACTGTGTTCTATATCCCAATGATATCGTTTTCAGGTTGAGATTTCCTCCAGACCTTATAAATCAGTCTACTAAAAATACATCATTGAGGGAATCGAGTCCACCTTCCCGAAAAGCATCAAAATTGATAGTTTAGCTTAACGAGTTTATTGCTTTTAAACGAGTGATATTCTACACTCGAGTGTATCACTCGAAGTTTGCTCTTATAGCGACAAAAAACTCGTCACGGATTAATTACGCTATAAGAGCTTCCACTGTACTATCATTAATTTCTCTTAACTAAAATATTTTAAAATATGGAATTTATATTTTAATCTAGTTAAATTCAGTTGGAACAGTTTTACAAACAAAAAACCAGAAAATAAAATTAGAATATAAAAAAATATAAATTTGGTGGCTTTTTTAATGCTGTTTTCTAAGAGCAATATATTTAGTAAAACTCACTGTTTAGTTAGAATTTAAAAAACATAAATTGGTCAAAATAGATTCCTTTGAAATTGTCTAAATCCAACAATATTAATTAAAATTAAAAAAGTATTTAATCACACAAATAATAAGCTTTTATGTTTTTTTTGTACTTGACTTACCTTGAAGAAAATCTGGATGGGAGGATCTTCAATAAACTGATCCGATTTCTACTAACAAAACCTATTTCCTTACATTTTTGTTTCGAAATAAAACTTTTTGACATAAAACTTATTGTAAAATCAAATTAATGGGGTTTTCTGATATCCAACCATTTAAAATGTAATTAAATGTTATGGAATTTAAAGACAACTACTAACAATAAAAGGATCTAAAAAATTAGGACAACATGTTAAAAAAAATTATATTTCAAATTACTGAGCTTCCAATTTAGTGATAGTGATAATAACATATACTTAATTATTTTTTTGTTCAATTAATAATTTTCACCCAATGTTTAGAGTAACTTTGGGTTGAGGAATTGAGATAGGGGAGATATTTCAATAATTGGACTTAAGTACCAAGAAATATAAATTATGTATGAAAAGGGAAAGGTCTTTACAAACAAATGCTGGCCTATTTTTCATTATAATTATGAAAGTTTTTACAAAAATATTATTTTGGATCTCAAATTGTACACACCAACCAGTGGCGTAGCTAGGGGGGGGGCGGTCCGGCCCGGGTGTCACCCGTCTAGCTATCTTGGGGGGTGACACCGGAGCTCCACACATTCGAAAAAAATAAACATAGACTGTACTTCGAAGGTTTCCTTTTTATTTGATATGAAGGCGTGAGTCCCATGGTGGGTCCCGATAAAAACCGGGACGAGTGTCAACATGTCAATCTACTGCGGTTATCCGGGGGGATCTAAAGTCTAAGAAACCTTTGACACATAGCAGAGAGTCACGGTGACTCCCTCAATCAGGGAAAGGAAATATTAAACAGAATGTCATCAGTCATCCTACTAGAGGACAATGGGGGTGACACCGGAACTTAAAATCTTCGTTCATCTTCACGCTAAAAGTATATTTTTTAAAAATAATATTAAGAAAACATTAAAAAGGGTGTCACCCTTGGTGATAAATATATTACTTTGTCAGTTTTGTTGTAATTTTCGTTATGAAAATAATAAAGCTTATTATTATTATTAAAAAAAAAATTGCGTGGTACAAGGAACCGTTCTCTTCAGATGCTACCCAAAGGGTTTCAAGAGGAGCTAAAACACTACTTTTAAAGGCAAATTTTCAAAAATTTTCTGGGGTTTGACCCTCAGCCCCCCTCAAAATATCTTGATATCTATTTGTAATTTTTTTCCCTTGAAAATTGTGGGATTTACAAGGAACCGTTCTCTTCGGATGTTACCAAAAGGGTCTCAAAAGGAGCTAAAACAATACTTTTAAAGGCAAATTTTCAAAATTTTCCTGGGGGAAGACCCCCAGCCCCCTTGAAATATCTTGATATCTATTTATATTTTTTCCCTTGAAAATTGCGTGGTTTATAACAAGGAACCGTTCTCTTTAGATGTTACCCAAAGGGTTTCAAGAGGAGCTAAAACACTACTTTTAAAGGAAAATTTTCAAAAATTTTCTGGGGTTTGACCCTCAGCCCCCCTCAACGTCGATGCCCCTCAAAATATCTTGATATCTATTTGTAATTTTTTCCCTTGAAAATTGCGTGGTTTACAAGGAACCGTTCTCTTCGGATGTTACCCAAAGGGTCTCAAAATGAGCTAAAACACTACTTATAAAGACAAATTTTCACAATTTTTCTGGGGGTAACCCCCAGACCCCCCCTTTTTACTTGGAGTGATTTTAAAATTGTGACATTATATGCACCATAATTCAAATACTACTTTCAAGTGATATAAAACTAGGTAGTATGGGGTTTAGAAATGGTGGCCCTTGGGGGGGGGGGGGTGACACCGCGAACTTCCGCCCCGGGTGACACCCACCCTAGCTACGCCACTGACACCAACTAAATCACAACATAAAATTATTGAACAGTGATATTTATTTCAGGGTTAGTTACAATTTTACAACAAATCGGGTAGGTAATTACTAAATGCACATAAATCTACTGACCTAATATTTTTAATTTATTGGCTATCATAATTATGTATATTTAAATTAATATCATACTTTGTTGAATTCAATTCAATTAACATCAAATATATAAAGACATTGAAATCTAATGAAATAAAATGATACATCCTCAAAATAAGAAATGGGAAATACACTATAATACTCTTAAATGAGAACTATTAAGCCAGAGAGATGGTTATCTTATCTAATAAAAATTAATGTAATGAAAAAGATTAATTTTTAAAACAAGAAAGAGAAAATACACACTGCAATGCTCAAAATAAAATGTAGGAAGTACACGGTGATACCATAAGAAATGATTACTCTTTAGTACTCAAATTAAGAAAAAAAAAATACTCTTACCAAACTAAAGAAAAATACACTTATACCTGCTAAAATTAGAACGAGGTACTACATAGAAATAAATTCACATACACACTGTAATTCTTTCTAGCTCTACTACATGAACATTAATTTTACTATAAAAATATCATCGGTTTAGAGAAGTTAACAAAAAAAATAATGAGAAATGTTTTAACTTGAGTTAAATTGATTGTTTCAACTCTTACTGAGGACTGATTTTTCCAAATCAAAATTCTGCTGCTAAAGTGGTCAGAGTTTCTGCCACCAGTGGAGGTTCCGTCTTCACCAAGTTTCTCCATTCCTTCGATTTCAAAACTTGGCTTTTATTCTCCGAAACGAAATCTTCCTCAGATCGTCATCCTTGTGCTTGTCGGCAGAATGTCGCACACGTTCGACACGGAGACGTTGGCACTCAGGAAGTTGGAGCATTCCTTCTTGAGGGAGGGGACCTGGTACAGCTGAGGAAAAAAAAAACGTTACAGTTATTTTTTAGGCTTGGCGATTTATCGATGATTTGGCGCTTCTTGCGTTTTTATTTTTCTTTACACGTTTTCAACACGAAAATTAGCTCAATTTACTCCCTCCGTCAAAGCGTGTATTTATTCACACGTAAAAAAAAATTATATTACTAATAAACTAATATAAATAAAAAAATTAAAATAATTAACCACAATATTTACATGCTTATTAAAACTTAAAACAAAAAATCTTATCTCATGTTTCGATAATTAAAACTGAAATATTAATGAAAATCGGTTCACTAGTACTGGTAAGTTGACAGAAATTCTTACTTGGCGGTCGGATGTTGGCGACTAATTTAAGGCTTTGTATATGAATTTTTCATTTTTTGACGGTCTGTCAGGGCTATGTTTCATCACCAAATTAAATTAAACTCGGTTTTTAGGGTTAAATTAGGATGATCTTTCATAAAATCGAATAAAAATTGGGGGTCGCCATGAAAAAAGTTGCACTTTTTATTGCGTTGCGCCAGAAGACGACCTCCGAGAGAAAAATAGTCAATTAGTTTTTTCAAGCATACACTAAATCCTGAAAAATGACACCAACAGCATCTTTCTAACCCCACCCGTTCGCCCGCAAAGTCTACTGTAACGTTTTTTTTTTCCTCAGCGGTACTTGTCTGCCGCGTAGTAGAGCTTGAGGGCACTGTAGATCCTTCACAGCCCCGGAGTACATTTAGGTCAGGAATAGGCCGAGGGTGTTGGAGTCCATGTCTTCTATGCCCACTTTGCCGGACGCAGCTTCTTTCATATCGCTCGACAGAAGGCGGTCGAAGACGGGGGACCGGGCACTCAGGATGTTCCTGTGGACCGGGAACGAGACATCGTCACACTTGAGTTCGAGGTCAGAAAATTTCCGGTCTTTGTAGAGGCACATTAAATCTTCAGTGAGCGCTGTCGCAGAATCACCTGTCTTGGTGACAGAATCGTTACTTTCGAAAGGGTTTTCGTCAAAGAAGCTGACAGTTTTTTTTGGAACTGTACTTAATTCAGGGGGAGCGTCTAGTTTCTCCTGAATTTGGTCACCTACCATTACTTTCAAACTCAAGTGCATGTTGATGCGATTTTGAACCAATTCGCCCATCAGTGAATTTGAGAATTTCCACTGTTCGCAGTTGCAAAATATGAACCTGTTCTCTTCCGTTCTTACGAAAGTTTTGTCAGTGCTTTGTAAACTCCATTGACTTTCAACTGAAACCGCATCTGCAGTTTTAGTTAATAATTCCAATATGAATTCTATAGTTTCCTGTTTACGGACAGCTTTCAAGAGCATTTCATCTAAATAATTTTTCTTGGAGTAATGGATGATAGAAATGTTTTTAGAATCATCCGGTTTCATGCTTTCGATGGATTTCGGATCAACACGCACGGATATTTTGAAGACGTCGAAACTTGTCCTCCCAGCGTCCGCGTGGCCTTCTTTACTCAGAAAAGTGACCTGCAGAAAGAGTTGGTCCCCGTTGTTCTTAACTTTAGCCGCAACCTCTTCGAATTTGAGCCCGGTGTTAATCCAGGTGCCCCATCTTGCGAGCTCCCTCCTTCCATCTGGAGCTCGTTTGGTGCACATAAGGGATTCATCTGAACCCATGATCGACAGGTTGCAAACTGCATTTGTAACCTCCATAGCATAAATACGCACCACTATCTCTTCGTCCCGACCGCTTTCAACTCTGGGATACAGCTGAATGCTTTTAACATATCGTAGAACGAATTCAGGACTGTCAATGTAGTCACCGTGGACATGTTTGTTCCACCGGCTGAAATCTTCAATCAACCAAACACAGGTATCGAATGTAACTTTCGCCATCTCCGAAATGACACGCACCTCGACCGAACAGTGCTGCCGATGCAACGAAAATGGTTTCTACAAGCCAGCGGCGTGATTGACTCGTGAGGAAGGGAAAATTCCCTTTTGACGTCACCAAAAAATCGGGCACGTGTAAAAGGACGGTTTAACTTTTTTTAATAGCGAAAGTTATGCACATGAGCCGAGTGCAATGCTCCGAGCCTCAGAATACTTTTTTTTTATTCTTTCACATAATGCAAGAGTCGATGTTTTGACTAGTGCGGTTTTGGCTATTTGGGTGGGTGTTTTTTTTTTTTTTAGATTTCGCTTTTGCCTTCAAATGAAATTATTTATTGCTTGTCACAAGAAATAATCTGTACGTTTTATTGGAACGTTGAAATGGGGATTGAAAAAAAATTATTTGGTATGGTTTGAACTATTTTAATTAAAGGTTTGCCGAGCATTTAGATGGCAGAGCGTGTTGCGAGTTTTAAGCTATGGAGGTTTTTTTTTTGTTTTTGTTCCAGATAATGTTTAATGTATCTTATGAATAAGTTGTTGATAATATCTCGTTATTTTCCAGAAATTGGATTATTTTGTGGTGAATCCAATCGGACTATATTGGTCAACGTTTTATTATTAACACATAAAAGTATGGCAAAAACACTCCCAGTTGAGATATTAATTAATGTTTTACTTTGATGTTTCATTACTTTTGGATTAATGTTTTCAAAATTTTCCTCAGTTGTCCTTAAACTCGACGGTTGCCTTAATCCCTAAAGCACCCGTTACTATTATTTACTAATTATTGAGTGTGCGAAAACTTTTTAAACAATGTAGACATCAGAGGGATGTTTTAAATTTAATCAGCATTTTGTTGAATTAAGAGATTTGGCCCTTTTTGCATCAAGTCCCTAGTTACCCCAACATAAAACTAACCTTTTAACAATGAAATTGATAGCTAGGTATAAATACCCTTTTATTTTTATGACTTTACTTCCTTTAATTAAAGATTCTAGAAATTCAAACCGATCTGATTTCTGAGAACAAAATATTTCACTTAGGATAAAAACCTTCTTTATCATTTCGTTTAAAAACAAAATTTTTAACATAAGGGGATTTTCTGCTATTTAACAATTTGAAATGTAATTAAATGTTATTGCTCATATGATTGAAAGATACTGTTAATATCCTTTAAAAACTAATAAAGACTTGTTGAAAAAAATTATACCAGTGGAGGGGACTTGAAATGGGAAAGAAAATTGTTGTGAATATCTCTTACCAACAATTAGTGTTCGGCAACTAGTGGTCAAAAAATAGTTA
Organism: Tetragnatha montana; assembly: GCA_963680715.1. Lineage (NCBI taxonomy): Eukaryota > Metazoa > Arthropoda > Arachnida > Araneae > Tetragnathidae > Tetragnatha > Tetragnatha montana. Next base: position 5,232,261 of record OY796678.1, on the reverse strand, counting down.
ACTACCAACTACTATAGTAACTACTAGTTACTACTACAGTTACTAGTTACTACTAGTTACAACTACAATTTCCCAGACTAGTTATAACTAGTCTGGGAAATTGTAGTTGTAACTAGTAGTTAACTATTTTTTCCTGGGACTAGTTGCAACTAGTAGTTAACTATTTACCAAAGTAGTTAACTAGTCTATTTAATTTCATAACCTACTTTTTCGCAAAATTCTAATACATCTTTCTTATCTATGTCACAAAAAACGTTTATGATTGGTGCTCAAAGGGCCTTTATTTCTGGCACTGATTTCTGGTTATGGTATTTGAGTACTCTACCTTTGATAAAAACTTTAAATATCTTTTTAAATTTTAAATATTTTTTTTGAAGTAGTTGAAAATTTGAAAGTAGTTTTAACTAGTAGTTAGTTAAAAAAGTAGTTAAACTAATAGTTGAACTACTTTAAACTAAAAGTAGTTAAACTACTAGTTGATCGGTAGTTAACTACTAGTTGCAACTAGTTCTAGTTAACTAGTGCCGAACATTACCAACAATAAACATTGAACTTAGTAATAAGGCCCATCTATATAAACTTGTCTGTCAAATTATATATTGGTACGTGTTATACATTAGGTTGGCCACCCTTGACCTTCAACATTAAAAAGTGTCCCATATTTTTTAATTCCACCACAGACTCAATGTGCCCTCTATTCCGTCTTCACTCTACGCTCCAAAGCGTTTTCGGAGGGAGAGAGATCTCATTAAAATCCCGCTGACAAAAAGGTTATATTAACGATACGATGATTACGCACTTTATCGATAACCGATGCCCCTTTTAAAACTTTTAACCCGGTTATTCGTTATTAACATGAACTGAAGCGAATTCATCGTTCGAGAATTTTTGAAGGAACTTTTGGGGGAACTATCGAGTTTGCTTTCCTTTTGTGTTGTAAGTTGGTTGTTTCGGGGACAATTGGAGGGATGAGAGTGTGGAAAAACTTGCGCATGTGCGAAATCGGCTTATCGCACTCTAAGATTTGAATACTATTGTGTAAATTGCTACATTAATAAAGATAAATCCATCGCGGGCTGTTAAGGCCGTGGTCAAACTAAAAGATGTTAAAGAACACGGCCTTAAAAGCCCGATGATTTATCTTTATGTTACTACTACTGACATCTGATTACATAGGACACCATGTAATAAGCCTACATAATAACGCTACGGTTGTCCCAGAAAACAGTGGCGGAGCAAGACTATAAGAAGGCGTCGGCGAAACATTCTTGCGAGGCCCTTCACACCAAAATTTTTTAAAGGGCACTTGTATTTTAATATAGTTACTGATGCGTTTTGTAAAATAATATAATTTAGCAGTGGCGTAACTAGGCTCAAGGGGGGTGTTACTCCAACCACTCCAACATATTAGTCCCTTTAAAAAAAAATTCATAATACTATATTATAGGTATAATATAAAAAAATTTTGTTTTGCAAAACTTCCGAAGAGAAAACTTCATTTAAGAGGCTTAACTTTCAAGGGAAAAACACAGTATAACAAACGTAAAAATTTTAGAGGGAGGGTTGGGGGTTCTTCCCCAGAAATTTTTTAGAAATTCATCTCTCAATGTAGTGTTTAAATTCATTTTGAGGCCCTAGTTAGTTCCTAAAGGAACAGTTCCTTGTGAAGGGAAAATTTTTCAGTTCTTGTTTTAGAAACTATCCATGTAATGGGGGGGGTTACAACCCCAATAACCCCCCACCTCGTTACGCCTATGCATAATAATGCTGTATTAATGTTCTTTAACGATTGATAAACCATCAAATATCAAACATACGTGCAGGTACCAGTGGCGGATCCAGCCTGGACCTATGGGGGGGGCAACCCCAATTTAAGAAGGCTGGGGGTTCTTCCTCAGAAGAATTTAGAAATTTTGACCCTAAAATCCGATTTTTGGTCGTCTGCACCTACAGGGCCATACAACCAAACTTTTGTTTTTCGGGAAGGGTTTTGAATCCCAATTTTTTTTTTCCTAAGGCCTCTCCACTCGAGTATTTTACAGATCAATGTGAACCTTTGTGCAAAAACATCAATATTTTATTGACGATGCACAGATGACGTCCCAGGGAAGGAAGGGGTCTGGGGGTCCTCGCGCAGAAGTTTTTTAAAATTAGACCTTAAAATGTTGTTTTTTGACTCATTTTTGAACTCCCTTCCTCAGAGAGATATCCTAGAGATGAGCGGGCCGTTCCAGAGTCACGCATCGGTTCCTTTTGGCTGGGGAACCGCCACCGACTTGCCCTCATTGCCAGAATATTTTAACTATTAAGCACATTTTAACCTCATGCCCTAACTTATTATTTTACTATGTTCGCTATTTTAAAACTCCATCACCAGTTTTAACTGAACTTTTAGGTCAAAAACATCATCCATCATTATTTCAGTTTTTAAATACCATTAGAATAATTCACGACATTTAATCATATGTACAATTGAAAAGATGCTGGCATCTCTGAAATTGTTTTTAACCTATCAACCTTTTAAAAATGGAGACTACGCTCGACTACGGACTTCACGTCCGCATCTTGTAAGCCTTTTAATAAACTTCATATTTTAATATTGGTTGGAAACATACATGACTTTTAATGTAATTTTAACTATTAATCTTGTGTTTGGCGCGGAATGTCCGATATAGGGACCTTGCGCCATAAAACCCAAAACAACCAACCAACCAACCTAGAGATGAGCGGTCATTCCTGCCCTAGATGGCATATGCCCTCTAGGTAGACGGGACAGGTCTCCCCTTTTCTCCCTCTCTTTTCATCACTCCAGTGGCGTCTGTGGATTTTTGCACTGGGGAGGGGACTCAAAAATTAAAATAAGGTTTGAGATAGTATATGCACATCTTGAAGAACTTAATATAAAAATATAGTAAGTAATGTTATAAAATACAAAACGGGGGTTCTGGGGGTCCTCCCCCAGAAATTTTTGGAAATTTGACCAGCTAAAACAGATTTTTAACTCATAACATATTTTTGAATGTCCTGCCATTATAAGATCTCTGGCTCTGCTTGGGGAATTCTCCCCTTTCGAAAGTCTCTACTCCAATAACATCAAGAAGATAGCAGGCTGTGTATTGCATACACATGGATACATTTAACACTCCCATGGACACCACACCAACCAACCAACTCATTTTGATACACCTAGTCCGGGTCCATGTGGAGGCAATTGACCAGTTGCCCCCTTGACTCACACCAGCCGTGTAAGCCTACGTAATAAGGGGCCACTCATTAATTACGTAAGGGTCCCGAGGGGGAGGGGAGGTTGGAAAAATCTCTACATACCCTTACTTGGGGGGGGCAGTGGCGTATATAGGAATTTATTTCGGGAGGGGCCCAAATTACTCCCCAGTCCCTCCCCCACATATTTAATAGGTCCAATGTAGCTTCTTAGGTGATAATTTAGGGCCTAAAAAACTTAATACAGGAAAAGTTATTAATAAAAATACAAGTACCAAAGGGGGGTCTGGGGGTCCTCCCTCAGAAAATTTTTGGAAATTTGACTAAAAAAACCAGGTTTTTAACTAGTTTTGATACACTAAGTCCGAATTTTGGATGTACATTTTTGTGAACTTAATATTTAAAAAGTTATTAAAATGGAGTTCCAAGTACAAAAAAGGATCTGGGGATCCATCCCCAGAAAATTTTTGGAACTTTACCCCTAAAAACAGATTTTTATCTTGTTTTTGGTACACTTAGTCCGAATTTTGGACATATATTTTTTGGTAGGATTTGAATTTTGATAAACTTATAACAATAAAAGTTGTTCATAATAAAATTCCAAGTACAAAAGGGGGGTTTGGGGGTCCTCCCCCAGAAAATAATTTGAATTTTGACCCTAAAATACAGGGTTTTAACTGGTTTTGGTACACCTAGTCCAAATTTCGGGGGGGGGGGCAGGGCCCCCTCGCCCCCCCCTTACATACGCCACTGGGTGGGGGGGGTAAATCCATTCATTTGTTCATTTCATTTTCAAAGTTAATAATTAATGACAAATGGTATTCCAGAGACTAGAGATAATATTATAATGGTAATATGTAGTTGACAGCAAGAATATTACTTATCTGTTGAAAAATAAAAATCTTTGATTTACGTCAAACTGAGAGTTTTAGTGTAACGTAACTGATCCTTTTCTAACTTTTTATTATTTTGAAAAACGAAATGGAATCTTACGTAAGAATAGGGGGGAGGGGTTTGAAAAATCTTACGTACCCTTACATGGGGGTAGGGGGGTCAAAAATTGCCAAAATCATCCTTACGTAATTAATGAATGGCCCCTAATGCTATATTAATGTTTTTTTAACTCTTAATAAACCATCAAATATGATACTTGCAGGTACCTTCAGCACTACCAGGCTGCTTTTTTTTAGAGTTTATAAATAACTTTTAAAAGTGTATAGATAGAGGGTGTTTCAAAAGTTTTGTTTCAAGGCTTTTATTTGGAACCAACGTCTGCTATAAGGTTTAGGAAGTAAAGTGCACTTCTAAGTAAATAACCACTCTGAGTCCATTAAGACGGCTTACAGCACCTCTAGCGGCGAAATAAAAAAGCTAGAAAATTAATTAAAATGCTACTAAAGAAAATAGAAAATGAGAACTTGTTTTCAATATTATGAAAAAGGTGCAGAAAAAAGTTAGATGGAAATTTCTTAAATATTCGAATAGATTTTAGCCTGCTAAAATAGCACTTTTTCAAACTATTAAGTTCCTGTAATTTCTTGAAATAAAATTTCTCTAAATAGTAAAATGCGCAGATACTTAATAACACTGAAAAAGTTGCAAATTTTCGAACTTTTCTTTTTTTGAGGCTCAAATGTGAGCGATTTTCACATGCTAATATAATATCTCCTCGAATATTTACGATATTTTCGTGAACCTTTTTTTAGATATTGCAAACAATTTTCTCACTGAAGTTTTCGTTCCATCTCCTTTAGTTTTTTAAATATTTTTTTAATTTTCTTACTTCTCCGCTTACCATTTTATGAATTATAAAAACTAGAATGATATTAGTATTTTTTTTTTCAAAATAATTTGTAAAATTAACATTTACAATTTTACACCTTCTACTAAATTATACTCAAGCTCTAAATATACTTTTACAAGAGTGTTTTATGCAATGTCACAAATGGAAACAAGAAGTGTCAACTCAAGATTAATTAATTAATTTTTCTTAAGTTTCCCTCTTTTAAAACTTAACAAAATGCTTCTGTGAAATCATTTATTGAATTAATTTGAAGCAAAATTTTCTAATTTTAAGTCAAAATCCTACTTAGGGAAAGGTATTGTACATTGGGCCTATTTTTACTTTTAACCTGTATTTTTTTTTTTCATTTATTGAAAATAAAGTTATGAAACAACCTTCCCTAGAAACTTTAGCCTTTCATACACAACATATTTTTTTTTCGGAATTTTAATTGAAGTATTTCAGTACATCAGTGGTGTATATAGAAATTTATTTCGGGAGGGGCCCAAAATATCCTCAAAAGCCGAAAGCTAGAATTTTCCACCGGGGGGGAAGAGGCCATAAAAATATTCCTAAGCCCTCCCTCATGCATATTTAATAGATTCATTGTAGTTTTTCAATATTTTCCAAATCTGATTTGTATCTTGATGAAGTGAATATTGAAAAATTGTGAACAATTGAGTTCCAAGCACTCTGGGGGTCCTCCCCCAGGAAAAGTTTGGAAATTTGACCCTAAAAAACAGGGTTTTAACTCATTTTAGACACCTAGTCAGAATTTCGGGGGGGGGGGGCCCTTATATACGCCACTGCAGTACATAATTAATCAGGAGTCAATCCAGGTTTTATTTTTTGGGGCCCATTTTGGTGAAAAAGAAGTTGTTTTTGTGAAAAACTGAAGTCAAATTATATATTAGAAATCATGTTTTTTTATTTTAAACAAATAAGATTTTGTGAATATTTTCTTGCAAATAATCACAAAACTCCGATTCAAACCCGCGTCCAGCGACTGTTCTCCATGTTAGGAGCGGCTTGTACGTCAGGCTTCACAACAAGAGGTCTAGTCAGTCTTCAGCCCTCGAGGTTCCTCACCAAATTGAACCACCCAGATGTATAAGATTAAGTTGGAGCACTTTTCAATATAAACGTTTAAGCGCACTGTTTTGTATCACAAAATTATAGATTTCACTTAAAATTAGTAATAAGTCATGAAACTAAATCCTCTTAAATTATCTTATTAAATTATAAACATAAAAATGTAACAAAAATTAAGAACGGCACTTGAAGAAGCTAGTTGATATTTTTATAGTTATACTTTCATATCTTAGTATTTTAGGCAATTTAGCATAATTATTAATAATGCAATATCAAAAATTTATTAATATTTAATAAAAACTGATAAAATGCTCATGTGGTACCTTGATTGAATAAGTTTCAAGCTAAACTTTCTAACTTCAGGTGTTAAAATTTTTAGCTATATACAGTGATAGCAGCAAGCTCAAGAAAAAATATAGGATTTCCCACAAAAAAATATAGGACATCAAAATTAAATCAATCATACCTTTTATTGGAACGACAAAAATTTAATATGCATTAATACACAAGCCTTTTACTATTAAAAACAAATTAATGAGAAGTTTTGATAAAAGCACTATTTAAAATAACTTAAGAGAGTATTTATGAAAAATTCAATATTTTAAATATTTGGCCAAAAGGTAATACTTTTAAAAATGCTCAAAATCTTTTCACAAATTTGACAAATGGTAAATAAATTCTAACAGACTCAAAAATTTAGATTATAAAACTATTAAAACCATGCAATGGTAACAAAACAATGCACTATGCAATGGTCTGTCCCCACAGGAAACCAAGATTCATGCAGGAGCTTTTATTATTGGAAAAAATGGGGGGGGGACCTTTTTAGTAAGTAAAAAAAATAAAGGTTATGTAATTGCTTAAACGGGAACAAATAAATGCGACTTTGAAAAATGTGAATAGTTTAGGGATGCACAACCTTTTTGGGAGGAGGGCCACTCTCATTGTTGATTGAGACATGGAGGGCCACAAAAGAAGTTACAGTAAAAATTATAGTAGAGCTAATAGCAGATTACGTATCGCTGATAAAAAAAAACTAAGTAGTTTCAGAAAAATAATTAATCAAAACATATAAATAAAAGTTTCTTAATGGTTAAGTTTCTAAGGATGAATAATATTGTGAATAGTTTAAAAAAATAAACAATTTTTAAAAGTAATGATCAAACCTTTAAAAATACTAAAGAATGTTTGTCACTAGAATATTTGTGTAAGAAACAAATTATTGTTATAGAAGAATTATTATTGAAGAAACAGAAATTTTAATATTTTTAAAATACAAACTACATCCCACCAATATATTCAGTGTTAAAATATATTCTACCAAAGGGGGGGTCTAGGGGTCTTCCCCAGAAAAGTTTTGGAAATTTAACTCAACTAGTTTTGATACACCTATCCAAATTTTGGACACACATTTTTAGGTAAGTTTTTCCTTTTGATGCAACTTTATAAAGAAAAATTGTGAATAATAGAGTTCCAAATACAAAAGGGGGTCTTCCCTCAGAAAAAGTTTGTAAATTTGACCCTAAAAACAGGGTTTTAACTTATTTTGAGCACCTGGTCAGATTTTTTTAAGGGGGGCAGGGCCTTTGTTAAATAAGAAGTCAACTTCAACTAGGCGCGGAAAAAACGGAACTTTCGCGAAAAATTGCTATTTTTCGACTTTTCCGGAGAATGTGATCCTGAACACCGGACTTGTTGGCTTCTGACCACTGTAAAGTTGGTTTTTCTACATCGCAATAGCAACGCAAGAAGAAGCCGACTTCAACTTAGCGCCTGCGGCCGATCGAGAAAGAAGCCGCGGGAGGAACGGAACTCCGCACGCAAAACGAAACTTACACCAAAAATAGCGATTTTTCCGACTTTTTCTACGATAATTAGTCTTTTTTCTTGAAAATAAAAACTATTTCTCGATTTTTAAGAATGAAGTTTAGGCAGTTTAAGTTTTTGGTTTTGTGAAATGGAAAAAATATAGGACAAATGGCCGTTTTTGAAAATATAGGACATTTTTTCGGATTTTCACAAAAATATAGGAAATATAGGAATTATAGGACAACTGCGATCACTGTATATATCAAGTCAATTAGAGTACAACCACGGCTTACATAAGATACTATACAGGCTAGCCAAGTTTTGAATAATGAAAACCATTCGACAACTTTTCCCGCCAGGATTGCCCCATACCCTAAATGCTATACTACATATTGTATATAGATCTAGTGTTTTGCCAGATGTCAGATATAGCTATCATCCACTCTTTTAATTATTTCCGTATCTCGGCAAGCCTGTAAGTATCTAGTAAGCCGTGGTTTACAACATAATGGGGTCATTCCATATCAAGTGATCCAAATTTAAGAAAAAATTTTCCCTCACATTTTTTGATCTTTTTCAAATTTGGCTCATCTATAGTACTTCATAAGATAACTGAGATTCCAAATTTTTAGATTTTTATCTTTTTTAGTTTTTAAGTTACAGAATTTTAAATATTTTAAAAATCCAAGATTTTTCACAAACCTTCGATCATAAAATGGTTCATAACTTCTTAGCAAAAAGAGCTAGAAAGGTCTGGTAAAAAGCATTTGATAGTAAATTGCATGCCCTTTCAAATTATGTATAACATGGTATATTTTTCAAAATTTAAAATTTTAAAATAACTTTTTAAAAGTTTAAAATTCTCAAAAACGGTATGCTTAAAAATTTTAAAAAAATTCTCAATACATCTTTGACTCTAGTTCTTTATCCATGGTGAATTTCAAGTTGGGATCTCAATGGGATCATATTTATTTTAAATATTAAAATTTTATATATATGCTTCTTGTTCAAAAAATTCAGGGCGGTTCAAGTCACCAAAGGTATTTTGAGGGATAAGCATATTTTTAAAAATTTTCCATGATATGAAAGTATATCCAGTTGTTTAGGGGTTCAGCAGTCTCTAATACAACTTAATTAACCTAGTCTTTTAGAACATGTCTATGCTGTGTCTTTGCATGCTTGTTAATACATGAACTGACAAGACTCCCAGGATGCATTGGGCTGTGGATCTTTTGTGTTAAGCTTTTGTTTTCACTAGTCTTGTTTGTCAATCCCTTAGTTCTTACTAGATATGTTTGCTGTGTGTTTGAGGATGTGATTTTAATAGTTTATTATGTTTAAGCATTGAATTTAGCCAACATTCAGTCATGCTTGGAACTCATGAAAAGGAAATTTCTTTCAATAGATATTGTTGCAATCCTTATGAAAAAGCCAACCATAAAAATTTTAAGAATTTAAGGTTGGTTCAAACTTGGATGTGTGATGTTAAGCCATGTATAAAACCTGATGCCAAAATTTGTGATGCATGTAGAAAAGAACTTTCTAAAGAAAAGTCAAAGGCACAACAAAAAGATGCAACTCCTATGAAACATGAAGAAATTGATGAAGAAACAGATATTTTTTTGGATGTTTCATTTTTTGATCCCAGCACTTCAATTCACTATATATAAACAAATCTCTTGAATATATAGATGAATCACCCATCGCAGAAAAGAGTTTCTTTTCACTTAATGAATGCCCTATATGTATAAAATATATTTAATTTTGGCTGCATTAATAGCTTTTAACCCACCAAAACCCTAGCTATGCCTTTGTATCAGATTATATGATATTTATCTCTCCTAATACCTTTGGTGACTTGAACCACCCTGAATTTTTTGAACAAGAAGCAAAAATATAAAATTTCAATATTTAAAATAAATATGATCCCATTGAGATCCCAACTTGAAATTCACCATGGATAAAGAATTAGAGTCAAAGATGTATTGAGAATTTTTTTAAAATTTTAAAGCATACCTTTTTTGAGAAATTTAAATTTTAAACTTTTAAAAAGTTATTTTAAAATTTTAAATTTTGAAAAATACACCATGTTATACATCATTTTAAAGGGCATGCAATTTACTATCAAATGCTTTTTACCAGACCTTTCTAGCTCTTTTTGCTAAGAAGTCATGAACCATTTTATGATCGAAGGTTTGTGAAAAATCTTGGATTTTTAAAATATTTAAAATTCTGTAACTTAAAAACTAAAAAAGATAAATATATACAAATACAAATATAGTCGATCAACTACAGGCTAAAACCCAGCAAGGTGTTGATCCAGTCTATTCAATTCAACCCCCCCTCGATTTCCAGTATTTGTCTACTTTTCTTTTAAACTCGTCCACCCCACTTGAGGTAACTATCGATTCAGGTAATGCATTCCATTTATCCACTACTCTATTAAAAAAATAATGCTTCCTGCAATCCCGTTTAAAACTTGCCTTATTCAATTTTAAACTGTGACCCCTCGTTCTATTACCCGTACAGAATTCTAGTCTAAAAATTTGGAATCTCAGTTATCTTATGAAGTACTATTGATGAGCCAAATTTGAAAAAGATCAAAAAATGTGAGGGAAAAATCTTTGGATCACTTGACATGGAATGACCCAATGAGTAACATGATTTTAATAGTCAATCTTACATGGTGTATATAATTTTTAAAGAATCATCTAGGAAATAATGACACTTTGTTTTTTATTTGACAAAAACTTTCAGTAATTTTGAAAGTCAGGTATAGTAAAGTGAAATTCTTTAAAATTATGCATTAAATGTTTCAAATAATCATGAAGAGTTTTTTAAATAACTCATCAGATGTTAAAAAAAGAAAATAATATTGAGTACATATCTGAAATAAAATAATGGGGTTGCATATCCATAACACAAAGTATTAGAAATTTATCACTTAATGTACACAGATAAATTGTTAAATTTTGAAATGTAGTAAATATATCAAAAATTTTAAATAAGAAATATTATAGTTATATAAACAATGTAATGTAAACTAAATATTGCAAAACTTTCAACCCTAAATTATTTTTAATTAAATAATTATTAATTATTTTAAAATTGTGTTACTTACTTTCTCAATAAATTGAAAACATAATATTAGGGTGTTTCGAAAGTCTATGGTAAATTTTTTTTTCGAATTTCCCAGATGCCCCCCCCCTCAAGTTGTTACAAATACTAAAACATTATTACCTGCAAATTTTCAGGTCTCTAGGACGATTTTTGACCCCCGCGCCCTTCAAAAGTAGGTTTCCCATGTTAAAGTATAGGGAAAATATTGAAAATATCGTCATTTTTGGTTCTTTTCAATTTTACGAGCCTGAACGCAGTCAATATCGAATAAAACCTATACATCATCTTTGGGACATCATTGCCTCAAGATCCTATCCGAAAAATATTCCATGGCACCTATTGGGGGGTAGTTACACGGGGGTGAAAAGCGAGCTTTCACCGAAAAATGAGGATGCTTGCCGCGGGTGCTGGTTATGCTCGCCGGCGTTTGCGGAGGGACCTGGATAAAAGCCTATTTAAGTGTTTATTGAACCTTTTTCCTAAGGTACCTGGTCATTTGGAACCCATCTGGCGGGAGTTGTGTCTGGACCCCCCCCCCCATGAGAGGCCTTCATCCAGCTCCCGCCGCAAGCATCCTCGTTTTTCGGTGAAAGCTCGCTTTTCACCCCCGTGTAACTACCCCCCAGTAGGTGCCATGGAATATTTTTCCGATAGGATCTTGAGGCAATGATGTCCCAAAGATGATGTATAGGTTTTAATTCGATATTGACTGCGTTCAGGCTCGTACAATTGAAAAGAACCAAAAATGACGATATTTTCAATATTTTCCCTATACTTTAACATGGGAAACCTACTTTTGAAGGGCGCGGGGGTCAAAAATCGTCCTAGAGACCTGAAAATTTGCAGGTAATAATGTTTTAGTATTTGTAACAACTTGAGGGGGGGGGCATCTGGGAAATTAAAAAGAAAATTTTTTTGAAACACCCTAACATAATACATTAATATATACTCAATGGATATTTCCCAGGGTGTTAGTGAAATATTATGAATTCAAATGTGCAATTATTAATTCTTACAAAGATACTCATCACTTACTGAAAACACAGATAATATAGAAACGTGAATTACAGTGAAAAAAGGTTAGTTTAAATATTGCGGAATCAACTGAAGGGGTGTGCTTATTTTTTTTTTTATATGATTCCAGGTCTTTCTGGCCGGGTCCTGTTTTAGGAATTTTGTGAAAACAAAGGGCTTGTAGTACAAGTATACAGTGTTTATAACTTCTAAAATGGGCCCAAAATTTGGCAAATTCCATTCTAAAATGATAGAAACCCATTGCAAATTCAATTTTCACTTCGACTTTTGTGAAGTGTCCATTTTTGGGAATTAGAATTTTGTGAAGGGTCCTTAAACGAACCCATTTTCTCTCGAGATTGAACCTCTGATGAAGGAAGGGTGTTATCCTTATGCAGGGGTTCATCCAGGTTTTTCTGCCAGGGTCCTGTTTTAGGAATTTTGTGAAAATGAAGGGTCCACAGTACAACCACAGCTTATGGAATGGGTATAAAATTGGCAAATTCCATTCCAAAATGATAAAATCACTCCTGAAAACAATTTTCAAACCATTTTTGATCTTTGGAGTTTTGTGAAAAGTCCATTTTTGGGGATTGGAATTTTGTGAAGGTGGGTCCTAAAACGGACCCATTTTTTTCCTAGATGAACCCCTGTTATGTAACGCAGTAAAAAAACACTGTACTGTGTACACTGTGCAAGTACCTAAAAACTAAAATTAACTTAAAAATTAATTTCACGATGAGGTATTGAGAATGCATTTTTACTTTCAAGCCAAATTAGGATTATTAAATAAATTAAGTTCTTAATTTATAAAATTAAAAAGATAACTATTGAAAGTTCTACACAAAAACTGAAAAATAGTTTGGCTGTGGCTAATAATGTAACTATAGAAGAGTTAAAGATTTGCTTTTTTATGCTTACAAGGTGAAAATGACAGTAAAAGTCAACAATAAACTTGCTTACGTAAATGCAATATTAGAAGGAACCCAAAATCTTACTGAAGATGATTTTTTTTACCAACTCGATCCTCTACAGCAAACTGTGTCACTGTGTTCACAGCAAGCAAAGGTTCACTCTTCTTCAGAGTGTCCCATTCTTTAGATTTCAAAACTTCTTTAAAGTTATCCAGGATGAAGTTGTGCGACATTGCAGTTAGCTCGTCGTCCGAGTGTCTGTCCGCGAAACACAGAATATCGCACACGTTCGAAATGGAGATGTTGGCATTCAGGAAGTCTGCACATTCCTTCTTGAGGGAGGGGACCTGGTACTTATCGGCCGCGTAGAAGAGCTGGAGGGCGCTGTCATACTGCAATTCCTCCACTGCCCCGGAGTACATGTAGGTCAAGAAGAGGCCTAGTGTGTTGGAGTCCATGTCTTCGATGCGCACTTTGCCAGATGCTGCCTCTGACATGTCAGTGGAGAGCATGGTCTTTAAGACAGGGGACCGGGCACTCAGGATGGCTCTGTGGACTGGGAATGTGACATTGTCACACTTGAGTTCAAGGTCAGAAAAGCCCTGGTCCTGATAGAGGCACATCAAGTCTTTAGTGAGCACTGTTACAGGATCCGTGGATGGATCTTTATCAGTTAAGCAGGGAGTTTTATTTTGCTCACAGTTGATACTACTGTAATCCCAGTTAATGTAATAGGGACTCTGAATCAAGTTGCTGGTTGTAATCTTCAAACTCAAAAACAGGGGAATTCCTTTCTCAACAAATTCCCTTTTATCCAGTGAATCAAGAAATGTCCAAGGACTTTTGTCACGAAAGACGTGTTCTTTCTCTACACTACAGTCAACGGTGCCATTGCTTCTCGCCAAACTCATGCACAACTTAACAGCGAAAAGGACTTGCTTATTAAGTAATGGTGGCTTTATCGTTAATTGTACTGTAGTGTTCTTCAAATAGGTTTCTAACATCAATGTATTTAAGTAGTCATCTGGGGACAGTTTAATGTGGCAGAAGGTTTTCGTTTCATCTGATTTCATCTTTTCGACCCAACTTGGATTTATTTTGAAAGATATTTTTAAAAGATTAATGGTTGTACACATGTGCAGTTTCCAATAACGCAGATCCTTAATCCGCAATCTCAGAGTGATGAAGTCCTCGCTCTCGCGGATTCCGGAGAGCACGTCTTCGAACTTGGGTCCAGGAAGTTTTAGCACCATTGCATTCGCCATTGTATTCACCGTTTGCTTGCAGAGCAGGGATCCATCAGAACAGTTTAAAAATAAGTCCCCAGAGAAGGTACGGTTATTGTTCCACAACCGCACCCCTAGACGTTCTTCTGTCCCATCCTTCGGATACAGCTCCATTTTGGAAACATATCCATCATTGGAGAACTTTGGACTCTGGATGCACTCGCCGTGCACTTCCTTACACCAGTGGCTCAAGTTCTCGATTCTCCATTCGACAATATAATTATATTCAGTCTTCATCATATCGAACAGTTTCTTTTGAAATGCGAATGAAAGACAACACAGCTGCCGATTCCAAAAAAAACCCCTCTCGCTAGGCAAAGCAGCGCGAGAAAAGGGAAAATTCCCACTTGACTAAAAGAACTGTTGATGAATGGAAGTTTAATAGATTAATTTACACGTGCAGTAAAAAATTATCAGCAGAAGGAGCAGCACGGAATCGAAACATTCGCCACGTGAAAGTAAACAAAACAGCAAAACACACGCTGGGCAGGCAGAAGCGTTGCCACCAACTTTCTACAGTTTAGTGGGATTATAATTAATATTTCCGGCACTGACGTCACATCCGCTGAGAACTCAAGAGAAAGAAAAAGGTTTGATAACGAGACATGCGACAAATGTTGACAAGTAAAGAATTTGAGGGGGTTTTTTTATTATTTTAGAGTCACCGTTGCCATATTTTTTAGCGGCACTTTTACCATTGTAAGAGGGTTGCTTTTATCGCTAAAAATTGGCGCCCAGAGCCATCTATAGTTACATCGAACCTATTTTTACTTTTAACCTGTAATTTTTTATTTATTGAAAATAAACTTATGAAACAACTTTCCCTAGAAACTTTAGCCGGCGCAAGTTTAGAGTTGCGTATGCTTGGCGAGTTTTGGCTGTTTAGCGGCACATGTTAACAGTTAAAGAAAATGACCAGCCGTGGAATTCTTCTATTGGAGCATTTGCAATCACGTGATCCCATACCTAAAAACCGCCTTAGCAACAGATAAACAACGGCCTTAGCAACAGTTAAAAGCCCTACAGAAGATACACAGTTAAAGGAAAATAACCGGTTGTGACGTCACCTGAAAACACTCTAAACGTTTAAAAGCACTTTTTTTATCACAAAATTATAGATTTAACTAAAAATTAGTGTTAGACATGAAACTAAATTCTCTAAAATTATCTTATTAACATAAAAATGATTTACATGATTTAAAAAATCATCTAGGAAACCATGCAATGTTTTTTATTTGGCAAAAACTTACATTGATATTGAAATTTATCAAAAAAAGTTATCAAAAATTCAAATGCAGTAAAATATAAAAATTAAATGAAGAAATGTTTTATTTATAGATGCAATATAAAATGTATGTAAACCAAATTTTACAAAATTATCAGCCGTAAACTAATTTCGGAACAGCTTTAGAAAAAGTCTGCTTGCCACCATGTTTAACCACAGTTCCGACAACAACATGATTAGGTGTTTTCAGTATAGATATCTAATCGTACTATTAGATGTCTAACAATATTATACTAATTACTATTATTTTAGGATCTAATAATAATAATTAGATCTCAAGGGTAGTCAGTCATAAATTGAGCTGTGGTTAAACATAGCGGAAAGCGGACCTTTTCTAAAGCTGTACCCCTATTTCATTTTAAAAGTGCTGTATTACTTACGCAAGACACATACACATACAAGATACACATTTAATACACACATTATAAAAAACACTGTACTTTTAAAATTCCCTTAAAACTAAAACAACTTTAAAATTAAGTGTAAGAATCCATTTCATAATATTATCTTATATTAACATAAAAATGATTTACATGATTATATTCAAGTATAGTAAAGTGAAATTCTATAAAAATATACAGTAAATTTTTCAAATAATCTTGAAGAGTTTTAAAATAATAACTCATCAGATGTTAGAAAAAGATAAAAAAAATATTGACTACATCTTATATAAATTTCAGGAGTTTCATATCTCAATAATAAAATAATCTTGGAAATTTATCAATATAATATCCTACACAGAGAAGTTATCAAAAATTCAAATACAGTAAAATATGAAAAATTAAATGAAGAAATATTATATTTATAGATGCAATATAAAATGTATGTAAACCACATTTTAAAAAATTATCAGCCATAAACTAATTTTGGAACAGCTTTAGAAAAGGTCTGCTTGCCGCCATGTTTAACCACAGCTCCAACAACAACATGATTAAATGTTTTCAGTATAGAGATATCTAATCGTACTAGTATTAGATGTCTAACAATATTATACTAATTACTATTATTTTAGGATCTAATAATAATAATTAGATCTCAAGGGTTATCGGTCATAAATTGAGGTGTGGTTAAACATGGCGGAAAGCTGACCTTTTCTAAAGCTGTACCCCAATTTCATTTTAAAAGTGTTGTATTACTTACACAAGACACACACAAGATACATACACATACAAGATACACACATTATGAAAACACTGTACTTTCAAAATTCCCTTAAAATTAAAACAAGTTAAAAATTAAATGTAAAAAAACATTTCATAATTAGACATGGATTTTTAGTTTCAAGCCAAATTAGGTTTAGTAATAAAAATCAAGTTTTAAATTTATAAAATTTAAATCACAATTGAAGGTTGTACAAAAACACTTGCTAATATTATTACACAGGATGAGAAGTTAATGATTTGCATTTTTATATTGAAATAGTTTTTAATAGTACAGGTTTAACATTCACAATAAACTTGCTTTCCTTATTAGAAATATTATATTTATAGATGCAATATAAAATGTATGTAAACCAAATTTTACAAAATTTTCAGCCGTAAACTAATTTCGGAACAGCTTTAGAAAAGGTCTGCTTGGCGCCATGTTTAACCACAGCTCCGACAACAACATGATTAATTGTTGTCAGTATAAAGAGATCTAATCGTACTATTAGATGTCTAACAATATTATACTAATTACTATTACTTTAGGATCTAATATTAATAAGATCTCAAGGGTTGTCGGTCATAAATTGAGCTGTGGTTAAACATGGCGGAAAGCGGACCTTTCCTAAAGCTGTACCCCAATTTCATTTTAAAAAGTGTTGAGTATTACTTACGCATAGAGATGTGAGTCTAGAATATTCTCTGGAGAATATTCTCCAGGGGCGAGAATTTTGAGATTAATAGAGAATATTCTATTTTTTGATTGATAAATGGAAATAAAAGTAAAAATGTTTGATAATATGAAATGGTTATGTAGTATTAGTGTTAGAAACCTGAAAATAATAACAAATTCAATTAAACTGACCATTTAAAAGTCACCCTACAGTTCAGAGAATATTCTCTGCTGTAATTTCATGATTTCGCACAATTTTCTTTTAAATAAGTAAATTTTTTTTAATGCAAAATAAAATATTTTTAAAAATATTAGAAGTAAGTTTTACTGGGAGAAAATACTCAATACAATTAAAAGAGGAGTCTAAATTCTTTTCATATAGTTGTTATAAGCAAAGGTAATACCAATAGTTGTCAAACTGAAGGACCTTTAAAACCTGAGATTCCGCTAAAATTTTGATAGAACTTTGTAAAATTAGAAGCATTTAACGTGAGAATATTCTCAAAGAACTCTAAATTACTGAATATTAACTGATTCAGTTTAATTTACTTTCTACTTAAAAATTATTTATGAATGAATAGTTTGTCTAATTTTAATTCAGATTCATTAATATTTTGCTTTATGAGAATATTCTCAAAGTTACAATTAAATTTATATCTTTATTATCTTGTGTTCCCCTACAATAATTAAATTTTTAAATTTTCATTCACTATAATGTATACTTATAAGTTTTAAGTGCATCTCATCATTTTATCTTCATGAGAATATTCTCATTAAGATTCCACAAAATAATTTCCAGAGAAAAGCATTTTTTATATATACATAATTTATTTCAAAAACGCTATTTAACAGTTGGAAAATCTCAAGTTAATAGAATGTAACTGGCTGCTTTACCCATCAAACATGTTGTCTTATCAATTAAGTAGTGATTTTAAAATACTTTTCAATTTAATTTGGCTTTCTTTTATTTATGATGATTTCTCATTCTATAATAATCTTTTAATTTGAAGTTAATATATACCTTATAAATTTTTTTTTCCAAAAAAAAAATTATTTTAGCAGCTTCTAGAAGAATATTCTCGAAAATTCTCCTCTTGGAGAATATTCTCCAAAAGATTATTACCGAGAAATTTACATCTCTACTTACGCAAGACACATACACAATACAAGATACACATTTCATACACACATTATAAAAACACTGTACTTTCAAAATTCCCTTAAAACTAAAACAACTTAAAAATTAAATGTAAAAATCCATTTCATAATTAGACATGGATTTTTAGTTTCAAGCCACATTAGGTTTAGTAATAAAAATCAAGTTTTAAATTTATAAAATTCCATTATGAAATTCATAATTATCCATTGGGATAACCCCCCCCCCAGAAAATATGATGGTTATTATATGATTAAATATTACTTTTAAAGTACTGGATGTAATAATTGTTTATAAGAATATAAAGTTCAAATTTTTTTTCTATGGAACTCCTCTGTGTTCACTAATATAATTTTGCATGTACAATTTTGTTTTATGTAAAAAAAAAACTTGTTAAAATACCAAATAATATTTTTATGTATGTATTGAAATTAGTTCATTACTTGCAGCATGGATATTCGAAGTTAAATATTTTCATGTGTGCAATAAAATATAAAAAAAAAATATTTAAAGAAAAAACATTGTATAGAAACTATAATACATTTCTGTAAACATTACTTTTAATTGCAAGCTTCAAAACTTCCATTTTTTCCCAGTTATTTAAATTGAGGAATCGAACTTCTTTGGGGGAAAATGCTTATTATTATGGTCAAAACTTCATTTATACCTAAGTACTAAATTATATATAAACATCAATTATAAGACATTTTTAGTTGACATCAATCAGTGTTCATGGGTCTGTTTAGAAGAAATTTGTGTCCGTTTTCGGACCCTTCACAAAACATTTTACCTTAAAAACGGACCCTTCACAAAGTATTTTTGCCTTTAAACAGACCCTTTTTTCATAATAGTAACTTCAAATATTGGACCCTATTTTCACAAAAACAGGCTCCTGGCTGAAAAAATTAATTTAACGCTAACTTCAAATTCACAAAATTATGCGTAGATTTTTACAATTTTTAAGAAACACAGACCAAAAAGTCTGGAATGACCCCTGGTGTTATAATTCTTAATTAATACAGTATTTTTGACTAAAATTTTCAATTTTTCCAGAAAGAAATAAAGCCACTTGAAAAAAAATGTTTTTTTCTTACCATTCCCATCTCTACTCCTGACTGAAAACAGCCCCCTATGAATGACTAGACGCAACTTTCTTGCGTAAAAATAATATATTGTGTTTTCTATTCTACAACACTTTTACTGTGTGTGTTTTTTTTTCGAGGATTGTGTTTCCTAACACGATCTTCTGCAGCAAAAAGCGTGAGAGTTTCGGCCACAAGTACTGGTTTGCTCCTCTTAAGATCCATCCATTCTTCAGATTTCACAACCTCGTTCATGTTATCCAAGATGAAGTTGTGCGACGCGGCAGTAAGATCCTCGTCCTGGTGTTTGTCCGCGAGGGACAAGATGTCGCACACGTTCGAAACGGACGCGTTGGCACCCAAGAGCTTAGCACATTCCCTCTTGAGGGAGGGGACCTGGTACTTGTCGGCCGCGTAGTAGAGCTCGAGGGCACTGTCGTACTGTAGGTCCTCCACGGCCCCGGTATAGAGGAAGGTGAGGAAGTGGGCGAGCGTAGAGGGGTTCAGGTCCCCAATGTCCACTGATTCCTTCATGTCACTTGAAAGTAGGTGGTCGAGTATGGGGGACCGGGCACTCAGGATGGCCCTGTGGACAGAGAACGTGACATTGTCACACTTCAGCACGAGGTCAGAAAACTTCTGGTCCTGGTAGAGGCCCCTGAGTTCATCGGATAACACTAGTCCCGAATCGCGTGGCATGTTGGAAGTTAGGCTTCCGGAATCTTTAGTGAGCACTGCCGCCGAATCATCAGTCGACTTGCTAAAGCCAAGTTCTTCAAAGCAAGAAAGGAGTTCTTTCTCAGAAAAGCGGAGTGTGTTATTTGGCTCACTGCTGACATAATGGTAATCATAATCAATGTCATAGGTATTCTGAAACAGTTTTGTGGTTGTTACCTTCAAACAAAAAAAAAGCAGGGAAATTTTTTTCTCAGCCAATTCTTTCTTCTCAAATGAATTGGGGAATGTCCAAGGACTTTTCTTGCGAAAGACGTGTTCTTGCTTTACGCAGCTGTCAACGGTGCCATCGCTTCTCGTAAAACTCATGCTCATCTCCACAGCCAAAGGGTATTTGTACAGGCTTTCTGGCTGGATCAAGAAAAGCACTCTATTGTTCTTCAAACAGGTGACTAACTTCACTCTATTATTTAAGTCATCTGGGGACAGTTGCTTGTAGCACACGATTTGTGTTTCATCTGATTTCAACTCTTTAAAGAACCTTGGCTTCACTTCCAAAGATATTTTACAACCATTTATGGTTGTACACGAGTGCTGTATACAATTACGTTGAGCCTTTATTCGTAATCTCAGAATGATGAAGTCCTCCCCCTCCAGGATTCGGGAGAGCACGTCTTCGAACTTGAGTTTGGGAGTAAGTTCCAGACGTTTATTCTTTTCTGCTTTCACCGATTGCTTGCAGAGCAAATATCCATCCGAACAGTAGAAAGAGAGGTCCCCATCGATGGTATGTGAGATGTCACAGAAGCGTACCACTAGTCGTTCTTCTGTCTTACTCGGACCTGGATCAAGATGTGACCTTCCCCCGAACCTAACAAGACTTGCCCGAACCTTTTGCATCAATCTTATGGAGCTGGCAGTGGCACTTTGTCCAGGTCCGGTCCAACTGCTGGTACCCTTAGGATACAGTTCAAGGCTGTTACAATAATTTAAATACAACTTTGGACTCTGGATGCACGTGCCGTGCACATCCGCACGCCAGTGGGTCAAGTTCTGGATTCTCCATTCGACGACATAGCCTGCGTCCGTCTCCATATCGATCAGTTTCTTTTTCGAAATGCGATCGATAGACAACGCTACAGCTGCAGAGTCCAAAATCAAAACGCCCTCTCGTTATAGGCGCGCGAGAAAAGGGAAAATTCTCTCTCTCGACGGCTAATAAAACTGTTGATGAATGGAAGTTTAATAGATTAATTGTGCAGTAAAATATCATCAGCACCACATCATTTCGAGCATCGATCGAGAGACCATTCGCGGCGTGAAGGTAAACATAAACAAGCAAGTCGAACCGTTGCCAACAACTTTCTACAGTATAGTGGGATCAGGGATTATAATTAAGCGGCACTGACGTCACATCGGCTAATAACACAAGAAAATAAAAAGTTTTGATGATGAGACCATAGAGTAGGGATGAGACTCGTGTTAGTTTATGGTTACAGTGGCTGGCTAGAAGGGGATAGTGTGTTTATCGTGTACAAATTTTTGTTTCTGAAATTATTTTTTGCAGAAAATAGATGGCGCTAGTTTCGAGTCGTCGCGTTGCCCGAAGCCTCCTGAAAATCCTCCCAAAGGTAGTTTCAGATCACTTTTTAGCGTACTAAAATTCAAAAAATTTTAGGAGGTGAGCCCCCAACCCCCCTCTAAAGTTATGGAGTAGCTTTGGTCGCTTTTTAGGGTGAAAAATTAAAAGATGGAGGTTGAGAAAGTTGTGCATACTTTGAAATTCCTACAGGGCATAGCAAGAGATTGGGCCTGGTTAATCTTTATCACAAGGAGGACAAAAATGAAGTATCCAAAATTGAGGATTATATTTTTAACTATATTTTTAGGTAAATTTGCAAACATTTTCTGGAGGGAAACCCCTCTTTTAAGTAATATTTGCAGTATAAAATATTAGGGCCAAAAATTTATATATCCTCTGAAATTTTTGTAAATATTGTGCCTTCCCACCATGTAAATAACCTTCGTCCCTCTCTCACCGTAAAAGTTCCATATTAAATACTCAAAAAATATATAATGGATAAAAAGGAGCCAAATTACTCAGCTGCCCACCACTCGACTTGTGCGGCCCACAAGCCCTTGGAAGTTGGAAACCCCTGTTCTAACTACTATACTCTTGAGAAGGTCACAGCTCGAGAGACGTGAATATCCTATTCCTATGCTCATCCAACTGCTTTAGCCAGTTTTTTAAGGTCAAATTTTCAAACAATTTCTAGGGGAAGCCCCCCAGACCCCCTTTTGTAATTGGAACTTTATTATTCACAACTTTTTTTGTGTAATAATTTCATGAAAATCTAATTCCTACCAAAAAATGTATCAAATTTCCTGAAATGTATGTCCAAAATTTGGACTAGGGGACATCCATAAATTACGCGAGGTCAAAAAGGGGGAAGGGGTTTAGAAAAATCTCACCAAGGGGGGAGGGGGGTCGATTAAAATCTCACATCAACTTTTTAAGTTAGAAATTATACGATTTTCTTTGTTTTTTAAGTATGAGAAAGAAGTTTATTTTTCAAAAAGTTGTAGGTAAATCTTACGTGGGGGGAGGGGGGTCCAGCAAAATCTCACTAAATCTCACCAAGGGGGGAGGGGGGGTCCAGATTTTGGAAAAAAACCTCACGTAATTTATGGATGTCCCCCTAGGTGTACCAAAAACAAGTTGAAACCCTGTTTTTAGGATCAAATTTCTCCAGACCCCCTTTATAGTCTGTTCATTTAGAACTGGCAGCTGAGACGAAATGTATTAGAAGCAGTTACTATTGTAATTATCATCGACAGCATTTTCTTCTTCAATGACAAGGCAGCCGAAACAGAAGTAGTTAAAATACTGTAAAAAAATCGGTCACTGAAGTTGTGTGATGACTGTTATGAAGCATTGTTGATTGAAGCATTATTATTGTTTTTGATCCTGTTTCAGGCGCCAATTCTAAATGAACAGACTATAGTACTTGGAACTGACTCTATTATTCCCAATTTTTTATATTATTTTAAGTTCATAAAAATGCAAATCCTACCTAAAATTGTATATTAATAATTTTGCACTATGTGTACCAAAACTAGTTAAAAACCTGTATTTGGAGTAAAATTTCCAAAAAGCCATCAGGGTGCCCCCGTAGGGTCCACCACCTAAATCCGCCCATCCTCTTTGGGGAACACCCAAAAGCAACCTCTTTTTGCTTTTCAAGGGAAAACTACCTATAACGTACCAAACATATTGTTTATAGATCTAGGGCTATGCCAGATGTCAGCTATTGCCATCTACATTTTTAATTATTTCATAATCTCGGCTAGCCTGAATAGTATTTAGTAAGCCGTGGCATACAACATAATGAGTAACAACATGATTTTAATACTTGCATGTGTATATGTTAGGCTCCATGACTAAAATCACTCACTGAGCAAAAAAAAAAACGGGTAGTTTTTTTTTTCGCTCAGTGAGTGAATTCGGTCATTGAGCCTAACATATGTTATCTTTAAAAAATCATCCATAGAAAACACTGACACTTTGGTTTATATTTGGCAAAAACTTACATTGATTTTGATTTTAAAAGTCAAGTATAGTAAAGTGAAATTCTATAAAATTATGCGTTAATTTTTTTCAAATACTAATCATGAGTTTTAAAATAGTAACTCATCAGATGTTAGAAAAAGATAAAAAAAATATTGAGTACATATCTTATATAAATTTCAGGAGTTTCATATCTCAATAAAAAAAAAAAGAGTTTCTGAAATTTATCATTTAATGTAGTACACAGAAAAATTGTTATTAAAAATTGAAATGTAGTAAAAATATCAAAAATTAAATGAAATATTGTAGTAAAACTAACAATGTAATGTAAACTGAATTTTACAAACCTTCAGCCCTAAACCAATTTTTTTAAATTTAAATAATTATTATTTTATTTCAAAAGTGTCTGTGTTACTTCCTCATTATTAAATTGAAAAACTATATAAATAAGAATTACTCAATGGATATTTTCAAGGATTATGAAATTAAATGTGCTCATTTTTACACTTTTGAAATAGTACAGTCACTCCAGCAAGTATCCATACACCCAACAAATTTGCACTAATATATATACCTCCTATTACAGTTAAATTCCACTTGCAAAATCCAAACAAAAATTACCCTAACATAGTATGTTATTCATCATTATAATCTACCAAAAAAATATCAGAACAGTTAGAAAAAAAAACATTAAAAAATTAAATGATTTGAAAGTGAACATCATGCATGTAAAAAAATTGCATGCACGTGCTTTTAAATTACGATAAGGAACAAAATATGCTTTTCAGAAATGCAATGATCCCATGTTAAGTCTATGGCTGTACGGATATTTTTATGTGCTTTCAAATGGCTTCATTTTTTAAAATATTTCTCTAAATGTTCTGATATTTTTATTCCTCTTTTTTTGGTAGATTATAATGGAGAATAACATACTATGTTAGGAGAATTTATTTTTTTTGGATTTTGCAAATGGAATTTAGTTCTAATAGGTAGTAGTGCAAATTTGTTGGGTGTACGAATACTACTTGCCGGAAGAGTGACTGAGGGGCAATTCCATGTGACTCACGTTACAATCAGAGACATATTTTGATTTTCTAATTGCTATTTAAGTAATGAAAATATTTAATTTTTGTCATTAAAAAGACATATTATTAAATAAATCAGCTCTATAAAACAAAAAAAAATCTTCCATCAGTTAAAAAAATTGATAATAAAAAGCACAGCTGTGTTTTTAACAGCGTGACTCACGTTACCCGAAAAAGGACATTGTTTTTTTGAATTGTTGAAAAAGCTCAATTTTCTCCCCTTATAAATTATTATAAAAATTAATAAATACATCAAAATATTCAGAACATTTGAGGCTTTCAAAAATCATCAATCTAACAAATCTAATATGATTATAATTAACATAAGTTGCAATTAAAAGTGTGACTCACATTACCTAGTTTTGTGACTCACGTTACTTCTCTGAACTACCTTCTGTCAAAGCTCTACTAAATTTTTTATATAAAACAATCTGTAAAATAAATTATGTTACCTGTTTATTTATTGAAAACTCTTTAGAATGCAAGTATAAATATTAAACATATTCTAATACGTAAAGTTACACAGAGCTTTGAATTTCACTAAATTCTTGCTGAAAAAATTAGAAAAACCATGCATTTTGGAAGATTTTTTCTCATAGAACAAAAAATAATTTTTTACTGTTGCAGAACTGTGTGTAATAATATTCCCAAACCTTTTTCAATTAAATGTAACCATATTTTAAAATATATAGGGTTAAAATGATGTTTTTTCCTTTAAAAAAGGATTTTAACTCTGTGTCCCATGTTTCATGGAATTGCCCTGAGCTGAAAACACAGAAATTATAGAAACATGAAATACAGGGTCTGTTTGAATATTGAGGAAGTATCAGAAGGGGTGAGCTTATTTTCGTGTAAGGGGAAGAGGGGTTATTCTAGTGTAACACACACACATCAACCCATTTTCGGCCAAAGTTGCGAAAACGCAACATTTCAATAAATATTTTTTTTATTAATACTGTGACGCATATTTTTCTCAAATTTTATTTTTCGGCTATTGTTAAGGTTTCTGAAGACATTAAAAAAATATTAGTAATTAAATTGAAGTAACCATTATTTTTTAAGAAATTTTCAAAATACGTCATTTTTCTAACTTGAAACAGTTATTGACAAAGTCGAATTTTTGAAAATGTATAATTAATCCATTTAAGATCAATTTAACGTTTTTATAATGTACTATGGTTACACGTTCTATAACTAAAATAAAAATAAAGCAATTGTCTTGAATAAACTTAAAAAATGTTATCTAAATTTAATGTTGCGTTTTTGCAACTTTGGCCGAATCCATGTAAATTCGGCTAAAATATCAATTTTTTTTATTTTATTACCTAAATTTCAAATATTTGCATGCTAATATTAAAATATGTTCTGATATAGAAGAAAAGTGCAAAAGTTTTTGTCCTCGAGCGATTTTTGGCCCCTTTATGAGTGTTCGAACTTGAGAATTAGCTTGCTGGACTCCAGTTTTCCCTGCAATGCACTTTCTAAAATCTACATTTCCTCTACAATTTATTTTAATAAAATGTAATGCTTTCATATGAAATCATGTATTTGAGTCTCTGAGGTGTTTAAAACTATTATCTACCTTTAAAAAATGAAAATTTAATTATAAATTATGCATCCACTTTCTGTTCTGGAGTTTTTCCTGCAATACAACTGCATTAGAAAATTGTGCTTGACCTTCAAGCTATGTTGACCTCTATTCAGACAATTCAGACCATAGGTATGGGGTCCAGCACATCTATGTACACAAAATTTTAAGTAATTGGTAGGGGGTTATAGAATTTCAGGGGAGAGGTAAAGGAAAACACAGGTGCAAGAGCTTTCCATGGAAAGCCCGTGACAGTTTTATGACTTGTAAATCTCCACAGTAGAGCGTCCACGCCCCTTACATTCTTATTGAGTGGGGAAGGAGGTAGGAAAGTGTATTGAGACAACTACAACCACAAAATATCCCACAGCGTAGCGAAATTTCTGCCCGTCGCATGACGGGCAACGGTTTCCACTGATAGACTACCCCCGTAAGATTGGTGCATTGATTCGGCCAAAGTTGCGATTTGCGAAAACGCAACATTTCATTTCTCATATTAAATATTATTTTTTCTAAACGAAACTTTTTTTGTGTCTTAATGAATGTAATTTAAGCATGTTTCAATGAAAATATTACAACATTTTATAAAATTTATATGCTTGGCCTAAAATGGGTTAAAAAACACTATACTTCGAAATTCCTTTAAAAAATCCAAAACAACTTAAATATTTAGGTATAAAAATTAACTTCATAATTAGTAATAGAGAATGAATTTTTAGATTCATGCCAAATTAGGTTCAGTAATAAAAATTGATAAAATTAGGTCACAATTGAAATCTATGTACAAAAACAGTTTGCTAATGTAAATTGTAGGAGTTTAAAATCTGCTCATGTGTTAATTTATTACTTACTATGTTCATTTAACTTTTAAATAGTAAGTAAGCACTGTATATGATGATAGCTGTGAAATTTTTTTTTATAGAAAATCTTATTTTCCTTATCATAACTTTTCATGAATAAAGTATACAAAAAAATAATCTTATCGTAATATATTAATTATATAAATTTTTCAGTATATAAAATTATTAAAATTTTACATTAATATAAATAATTTTCTGATGAATAAGTAATTAATATAAATATTGTACATAAGTTGCTCATTTATATGAATAGCATGATTAGGAATGTAACAGAAAAATTTTAAATTAATATGTATATATGGATTAAATTCTTACATTTTGCATATACTTTAAAAAATTTAGAAATTGAATACAAAAATCAGTTATTGTTGAAAAAATATTATTCCACACAGCTATATTCTTTCTAAAATTGGGGAAAAACAGAATTAGGAGAGAAATATTACAATTAAAAACTTTTTACCTCGAGAAAGGTTGTTTTTATTGGAATTAGAACATTAATCTTTTCAATAACGGTTTCACAAAGTCTCGACGTTTCTGACTGAATTTTTCTCTGCAAAATTAGTTAAAGTTTCCACAGCAAGTATGGGTTCACTTCTCATAAAACTTTTCCACTCTGTGGATTTTAAAACTTTGTTGTAGTTTTTTAGGAGGAAATCGTCAGCCGCTGCAAATAACTGGTCCTCCTGGTGCCTATTTGAAAGCGACAAAATGGCGCACACGTTTGAAACGGAGATGTTGGCACTCAGGAAGTTTGCGCATTCCCTCTTGAGGGAGAGGACCTGGTACTTGTCGGCCGCATAGTAGAGCTTGAGTGCTCTGTCACACTCCAGGTCCTCCACGGCCCCGGTGTAGAGGTAGGTCAAGAAGCGGGAGAGGGTAGAGGGGTCCAGGTCTTCGATGTCCACTTTGCCCGACGCTGCCTCTGTCATGTCACACGAAAGCATGGTCTCGAAGACGGGTGACCGGGCACTAAGGATGTTCTTGTGAACAGGAAACGTGACATAGCCACACTTGAGTTCGAGGTCAGAGAACTTCTGGTCCTGGTAGAGGCACATGAGTTCATCGGATAACACTAGTACCGAATCGTTTGACATGTCAGAAGTCTGGCTCCCGGACTCTTTAGTGAGCACTGCCACCGAATCATCAGTCTTGCTAGAAGTGACAGAATCCGTAAAGGATTCTTTCTCAGAAAAACAGAAAGTGTTGTTAGGCTCAATGCTGCCACAACTGTAATCCCAATTCATGTAATAGTGACTCTGAATCAGGTATCTGGATGTAATCTTCAAACTCAAAATCAGGGAAATTCCTTTCCTGACTAACTCTTCCTTCTCCAGTGAATCAGGGAATGTCCAAGGACTTTTGTCGCGAAAGACGTGTTCTTTCTTTACGCAGCTGTCAACGGTGCCATCGCTTCTCGTAAAACTCATGCTCATCTCAACGGCGAAAGGTTTATATTCCTTCTCGGTTAGTGGTTGGATCATGAAATGCACTCTATTGTTCTTCAAGCAGGTGTCTAACTGCAACCTATTAAAGAAGTCATCTGGGGACAGTTGACTGTAGCACACGGTTTGCGTTTCATCATCTGATTTCATCTTTTCAATCCAACTTGCATTTATTTTCAATGATGTTTTTGAAGTATTTATGGTTGTACACATGCGCTGTTTCCAATAACGCGTATCCTCAATCTGAAATCTCACAGTGATGAAGTCCTCGTTCTCCCGGATTCCGGAGAGCATGTCTTCGAACTTGGGTCCGGGAGGAAGTTCTATTGTTTTGTCCTCTTCTGCGTTCACCGCTTGCTTCCACAAAAGGTCTCCATTAGAAGAGTAGAAAGAGAGCTCACCAGAGAATTTAAATTTAACTTCAACTTCACAGATGCGCACTACTAGATGTTCTTCTGTCCCATTAGTACCCTTTGGATACAGCTCAACGTAGTCACAATATTCTAAGATAATCCTGGGACTCTTAATGCAATTTCCATGCACTTCCGCACGCCAGTTGCTCAAGTTCTTGATTCTCCATTCAGCAATATAGCCTGATTCCGTCTCCATGTTTCTTTTGAAATGCGAATGAAAGACAATGCAGCTGCGGAGTCCAGAAAAAACGTCCTTTCGCTAGGCGCGCGAGAGATGGGAAAATTCTCTGCCGACTAATAGAACTGATGATGAATGGAAAAAGTTTAATAGATTAATTTACACGCGCAGTAAAATATCATCAGCACGTTATTTCGAGCAGCGTGGCACAGAGGCGTTCACTCGCGGCGTGAAGATAAGCAAAACAAACACTGGGCAGGCAGAAGCGTTGCCACCAACTTTCTACAGTATAGTGGGATTATAATTAATATTTCCGACACTGGCATCATATTGCCTATAGATGGCGCTGTGCAAACTAACCACAATGTTTAGAACGTGGACAAATACAAATACAAAACTGACGACCAGCTACAGGCTCATAGCCCAACAAGGCTGGTCCTATGATTATGAATTCCCCAATTCCCACAGCCTATCCAGTTGCCTCTTAGGCCCCGTTTACATAGCCCACCGAAAATGCCGGGTAAAATGCAGGATTTTGGGATTTGGAGGGGAATCTGAAAATGTGCTTAAAACCCGTTTACATAGCCACTCTTGAAATCCAGGGATTTGACGTCACTGATCACGTGACTAGTCGAAGTTGTTACGTAAAATCGATCCCATCATGCCTAAAGTTTTGTTTATTTATATTTTGAAAAATATGAAAGACAAAAAGATATGCTGGTTTTTTAAACCAAAACTTGAATTGATGATTAATAAAGTATCCCGATTGTTTTAAGTCGGGTTTTCTTCACAATTCTCAAAATAATAAGTTCGTAAGATGCTGAATTAGATCAATACATTTTAGAGGGTATAAATTACTTTTATAACCAACAAAATAATTAATGTTAAATTAATAAAAAGCTTTACACTGATAACAAGAGCAAAAATTTCGATTGCTCTAACAAGCAATACTTTCCAAGATTCCATGGATAGTTAGGAACCTGCATATAAACAGAACACATAAGATGGATTTTATTTAAATAGTTTTTAAAATCTCTTGCATCTCTTTCCTCAGAGGAAGTCATTAGTGTTGAAGTGTAATTTGTAAAATTTTGGTTTGTAATAATGTGTAGAACTGACTGATTTTATAGATTGAAAAAAAAAAAAAAATTCTTGTTACACCATTTAAAAATCTTGAGTTTGATTATGTTTTAGCATTTACAAACCTTGATAATGAATTTAATTAAAAAAAAAATTAAATCTATTTTAAAGTTTATGATAGGATAATTATCAAACCGAAGAAGATTTAAAAGGCAACGGTTTTATTTTACACGTAAAATATTAAAAATTTTACAATGTTTCGAGGATACTTTGATCCCCTTTGTCAGCAAGAATGAAATCTAACTAGAAAGAAAGAATTATCCAACTAGTTTCAATAAAATAAATCAACTGTGTCTCCTTATAAATCTCAAATTCAGATTTTAGAGAATTCAAAATTGTGTTTGGTATATTTGGTGGTAGATCACATGTGTTCAAAAAGAATTGATACACAGTAAAAACCTGAAGACAAAAAAATTTATGCATCAAGTTACAACTCGCCTAACCCGTATTCCCTTTTTGGTTATGTGAACAGAAGCAAGAAAAATAAATCTTACAGTAAATAGTACTACATATCAGAAATGTTAATGAATTTTACTCTTCTTTGTTTTAATATTTACACGATACGTAAAATCACAGCATGTAATAAGTTTCCATAATATTTTAAATCTAATTACATACATTAAAGTGGGTAATATGTACTGGAAAAATTTTTACTCTTTGTACATACCTGTTCTGTTCTTTTCAAACAATGCAATTTGGCATGTGTATTTCAATTTCTATATATTTTAAATAATTCAAGGATGGGTAAAAGGAATTTAAAGAGATAATTTTATTTTATAAACTGTATTGTTTTATTTGAATTGATGACTACGACTTTGGATGGGTGAAAAATGTTCAGATAAAAGGTTTTCGTTCACATCAAGAAAAACCTCCAAAAACAGAAAATTATGACTTATGGTTATATAGTGACAGCCCAATATAAGAAGGCATTTTATAGTCTGTTCTCTAAATTCTTTGCTAGGTATGGTGGTTGGGAACGAGGAAATTAAAGTTTGAGTAAGGAGGGGACTTTTTTGTTAACACACCGTAACTTTGAGTGCTTTACACTTTTTGAAGGTCATGTGCCAATTCTTCAAAAACAACAGAATCATCACCTGCCAAGTAGTGATACCTATATGATATGGAAAAATTAATTTTTGATTTTAAAAGTTTTTTTTTTGTCTTACCAAAGGTTTTAAAGAACTATTCAACATAAGAATAGAAATTAACATTAGACTAATTCTTAATGTCCAAGAAAACAGAGATTTTTCTAGAAATATAGGTTTTTGGCATAACGATGATAGTCATATTAATCACATATTATATTAATCATGTATTTATTTTGTACATTAAAAGTATGTACTGTAACAAATTTATTACCAAAGAAATCACAATACAGTTCTAAATTTTATTACAAATGAATATCTTTAAAAAAATAATAATGTAATGAACAAATAAAAGGTGAATGAATATTACAAATAAAAAGGGGTAAAGACATAGGTTGGTAAATTTTTTCCCATGATGTGACTGTTAACCGGGAAAAATTTGTAATTGATGTTTCAAATAAACATTCAAAAACAAACCTCACCCAGTTTGTTTAAGTTGTCGACCAACAACTTTTTTAAAGTTAGTAAATTCAATCCAGTTATCCAGGGGTATCCAGTTTCCTTCTCCTAAAATCAACACATAATTAATAAAAAAATAACAAAAGACTTAAAAAATATCAGGACTAGGAACTAGGACTTCCACTAGAAACTATTTTATTTTAGTACTTATCCGTTAGCTGGGCACAAATGTCGCCAAATCGCGAGCTTGCTTTGAGAGGGTTCCAACTCAGCAGTCCCCACCGCTTTGGTTCGGAGTGTGTTTGGCGACATTACTTGATCCGTCCGCGGAAATCGAGGACTTGGCGAAAACAGGGTTGCTTGGGAGAACTGGTCAGAGCTTGGCCTTTGGCTTGGCGTCGCACTGGGGTTGCAACAGTTTCAGGCGTGCTGCTGATAAGAAAAAGCTGAGCCCTCTCCCTCTCATTCCTTCACACCTTGTTGATCCATTACGCGTTGAGTGTGTCTGAATTGTAAGATTGCAAGAGCTGAATGTTATAATTTGGGCGGGGGGGGGGGAGGAACCTGAATAATGAAGTAGGATAAAAACACCTGACAACTTCTGTTCGTACTTTATAATTTTTTCAAGATTTATTCTAGAAAAATTCCCTTGAAGTTTAACCCCTTCGAGCCTACGGTGTCCCACGTCTATCATAATTTATAAATGGTCCCTTCGAATATAGAATTATTCTTCATTAATAAATTATATCTATTTTGCAATAATACTGTAACTCTCTTGAAATTTAATTACTGTATATGTTACGGGCAAAGTGATTAATCGGGCATTATTAATAATGCCCGAAGTGGAGGCGGGCAAAGTGACAAATTTCATTGATAAATTCCATTGAATTTATCACATTGCCCGGGCATTATTAATAATGCCCGTTTTATCACATTGCCCGTAACATATATGCTATTTGGACAGCATATATTAAAGTAAATGTTACAGAAAAACGTAGGTAGGGATTGTATAACCTAAAACAATCTTATCACAGTTACTTTATAACATACAACTTTTTTAAGCTAAAAAAATAATTTTTTCAGAATGTCTTTCAGAATGCAATTTTATTTTGATATTATAGATAGGGTAAAGGGGGTACATTTGTACATGGGGGAGATTAGAACAACCCAACACATCTCTTAGTTAAATTCTTTGAAATTTTTCTAAGGGTAAAAAACTCTGAAATTTAAGAAAGAAACATACAAATGTTCCAAATATTCAGTTCAATTGATTGTTGTAAATGTGAACTTTAATGTAAAATAAATTTGGTAGCTTCTAAAAATTAATTTTGCATTATTTATGCAGGCCTTTAAAAGTGCCCAAAGGGTGTTCAAATTTGCCCTGTTGAGAATGAATTCAATTTGGAAAGTTTTGATAATTGCTTCTAAAAAAGGTACCGAAATTTTAGGAAAGCTGTAAACTTATGAATATGATTATATTATTGAATAAGATGTTTCAATATCTTATAAATATACTAGCTGATTTGCCCGCGCGGTATAGTCTAAAGATGCAAACAATGTTTACTTTATGTTTTAAATAAAAACTGGTAGTCTGACTAGACGAGTCTTTTGACGTCCTACAATATTGAGGCGGTTTCGTTAT
This sequence comes from Tetragnatha montana, assembly GCA_963680715.1. NCBI lineage: Eukaryota > Metazoa > Arthropoda > Arachnida > Araneae > Tetragnathidae > Tetragnatha > Tetragnatha montana. The sequence goes on along the minus strand of OY796678.1, from coordinate 5,198,545 downwards.
GGAAATTAATTATTCCAGTGAATTCTGGGGGTGATGGTAACAATCAACATAACACAAACGCTGAAAAAACGTATCGTGCTAAATATTATAACTGTGTATTTATCATTTAGCTTTGTAGTACCCTCTTTCCAAAGGAGTCTTTCTCGTGGCGGTCAGATGAAATATTTAGTATTTATAGTTTTCATTATATTCGCACTTACGTGAACATTAAAAAAATTTTATTGGTTATATAATTTTTTATTTTCATAACATTTTTAAAAAGAGTATGTAGATAATCACACAAGGATTCTTCCATTTTCCAATATTTTATGTGTAAAAATATCTAATCCTTTATTTATAATTTCAAAATTATGTCATATATTGCAAAAGAACAATTAAAAATCTTAGACGGATTAGACGAACTGCATCAATAATGTATGCAAATCCCACACACCATTTTCTGAACATACCCATACATAAACGTTGGTATTTTAATTATATTATACAAAGTTTCTTGAAATTTACTGCTTTTTTCAGTTATTTATTTTGGGGTTAGTTTTGCCAAAGCAAGGAGTTATCCATGCATCAACTTTGATTAGTTTATGGTCAGCATGTTGTGCCCCGAGAAGATTCCACACACAGGAAATGAATCTTGAATGGACAAAGGAGGAAAAGAAAACACGTGAGCAGGTGTTCCTCCCCATTCGGTTAAAGGGGCAATCGTCTCTTTTCTAGGAAAAGGGTCGAAGAATGCGATAGCGGGAAAGCGACTGAACGTGGGCGTGGGAGGCATGGGCACCCTGCTGAAAACTTGTGGATTGCTTGAAAATGCGTCATCCGAATTCGGATTTCTTTAAGATTGTTTAAGTTGCAAAATTCATACTTGAATATCGTTTTAAAGCTTCCAATTAAGACTTACACAAACGTGATGGTAATGCAAACACACGAGTTACACTGTTTGCCACTTTTCTATATAGAACAGGTTATTATTATAAATCGGATATTGTTATCGTTCTGATCTTGGACAAATGTGATTACATTAAGCGGAGTCAACTGTATATTCACACACATACAATGCAAATTATTAATTTTTCTTACCTTTTCATTAAGAAATCTGAAGGAGTGAAAAATGGGACCTCTTATTAAAATAAAGTGGTGGGAAACTCTGTTCGAATGGTCAGGGCCCGACTTAAAAGTTTGGGGACCCAGGGCAAAAGACCCATTTGGGGGCCCCCGACATGTTTTAAAATAAAACTTAAATTTTTTTATTTGACTTAAATAACCAAATGAATCATCTGTAAACACTGTGTAAAAATTGTTTGCTCAAAAGCTTTATAAGCTTATTTTACATTTTCTTAGCTTTTTAAGCATTTTGGGGACCCCTTTGAAAGGGGGTGTGCCCTGAATGCCCTCCCAGAAATCAGGCTCTTGTGGTATAAAGACAACTAAAGGTACCCTTCAAACATTTTAATCCACGCCCCGAAAGTAACCTTTTAGACCTTAAAGTTCTTCCCTTAATTTATGTACCCTTCATTGACAATTATTTTTTAAATTTAAGTTAAGGTGTTTTACAAAACGAAATATTGCAAGAAATTTGTAGTTAAAACTTCTGAAAAACTAGGGTGAAAATGGAATCATTTGATTAATCAAATTGTAATACACCTATATCCTATAATTAATTATATCAAATACTTGTTTTGTTATAAAACAAACAAATAATAGTTCTTCCCCGGAAAATTTTTGAAATTTGAACTTTAAAAACAAGGTTAAACTCATTTTCAGTGTTATATGATTAGACAATTTCAAAATCAATTTTTCTATGCTTTAACCAGTGCTGTAGCTGGAACTCATGAAGGGGCTCAACCCCCTTTTTTTTTGTTCCTAGAAACAAAATATTTTGTTGGGGTGATGTCCTCCCATTCTCAGCACTGGCCACTGGCCTCAACCTATTCTAAATGAAATCGTCTTAAATCATGGGGGGTCCGGGTCCATCCCCCTCTTATGCTAGGTGCCATTGTAAACTGGCACCATCCTCTATTATTAAAGTTGGGAGAAACACATTCAGCAAATTTTCAGTCTCCCTCATAAGTTAAAAATAAGTTTTTAAAGAATTTTCCTAATTAGGGGGACGCGTCCCCCCCTGGGATCGACACCAGTGCCAGGAACACATAATTAATGAACATAAACGTAAAATTTACATTGCTTTCACAATACCATTTCAAAGAATTACATTAAGAAATGCATTAAATAAAAGGCTGAAAGAGTTGGGGTTTTTGAAATTTTTGTAAGAAAATTTTGTGGTCTTCTGAAGTTAAAAAAATTGTTTTTAAGTTTTTAAGTATGGGGGGGGACGCTGTTAAAGGTCTTAAATATTGGGAGGACGCGTCCCCCCCCGTAAACGACGCCAGTGGCTGAGCTGAGAGTATAAATTGTAATGAAAGACGTGATATTTAACGGTCAGCACTAAATTAACAATACTTTCAACTACTATAAATATTCAAGTGAATTCAAAATCCATGAAAAGAAAAAAAATGACGAACATTTTAGTGGGTATCGAATATTAGATTAGAAGGGAATTGAAACACTTGGTCTGCAGAAATAAAACTGCAGTTTTTGTTCAGTAGTCAATATTCATCAGAATATACACCATTTTTATGTTAAAGATCTGAACAAAATTCTTTATACGTAAAAATTATAATGTTTTCGTTTTCTATTTATTTTGCATGTATTAGGGTAGAGTGGGGCATATAACCGTGCTAAGGGGGGTGCGCCAAGGGGTGTTCATTCGCAAAATTGATGTTTGAGAATTGTGTTTTTTGCATGAGTTGTTACCATTAAAAAAAATATATTCCCGATTTTGTTTAGCCTTCCACAAGAAGCGACCCTCGCCATGCGGGAAAGGCAGGAGGTGGGAAGAGTCCACTGTCCAAAAACGTTATCAGTGGGAGGTTGCATCTGTCGTGAGTGATTTGTGGCCTCTTTTGTCCGCTTATTTGTAGAGGGGGAGAGGGGCCTGTGGTTTCAAGTAGGCTCTCTAGTTTCAAGAACATGTTGTCGCAATATTTGCCTTGGTCGGGATTTGATATTTTAAAATTTTCTAATGAAACTAAAAATACCTGAAAATTAAGAGACGCAACGCATAATAATTATAGACTTACAGACTTACTTGCTCAGTTAAAATAGTTGAAAATTAAATGTTACTTATGGGAGAGGATTAAAATTTTCTACATATAATTTTCATTACTTTTACACTGTAAAAAACCCCTTAAAATTTACGGTTTTAAATTGGCAGCTGGGTTGTGGAAAACAGTAAAAATTTTACGAAGTAAATCCGTAAGAACAACGATGTTTTACCTTGTAAAATGGTAAAACGCCGACATTTTTACGGATTCACTTTGTAATTTTTACGGTTTTGCACAACCAACCCAGCTGCCAGTTTAAAACCGTAAATTTTACGGGATTGTTTTACATGTATAATATGAAAAATATATAAATTATGAGACATTAAGATTTGTTTTGAGGATTTTTAAAAATAACACCCTTATTTATGCTCCAGATTGCATTATTTTACAATATATCTTAAATATGATAATTATACCTCAGTATAATATTTATTGAAGGTCGTTCTTTTTTTGTAAGATACTAATAAAAACATGACAAAAATGAGGAAATTGGTAAAAAAATAATGTAAAATATGCTTGATGTCTAATTTAAGATCACTAAACATAGTTTTGAATTAATTAGTGTAATTTTGTGTTTTTCCATATAAAATTTATAATTTTTGTGCTATTATTGAAAGTGCTCCAAGGAGGGCTATACTAGTGGGGCACCTTGGGACAGTAAAAGAAGTGTTTAAAATTTCTCATCACAAATTCCCTAAAAGAGATAATTGGTCGGAAATTTTTTTTATTAGGATGCGTAAAGGAGTATATTTAATATATTATCTGTGTTTAGGTTTAGTAAATATAATTCTATAGAACCATTTTGCAGAACGATTTTGAAAAATTTATAATGACTAACAGTAGAATTGAAAGAAAACCACAATAAGGATTTGTTTTTAAAGTAAAAAAAATATTGTGAAGATACATAAATTTTTAAGCAAAAATATTTTGTGTAATATATTCTTTTCACGGAACCAATTTTTTCTTTACTGACCTTGTAAAATGTAAGAAACAACATTAAAAAAAAAACCCTAATTAAAAAATACCATGAAAAATTCGACGGGAAAAGGTTCTAAAGCGCTACTTTCGTTAACAAACAAGAGCATTGAACATTCCTCAACATAGCCTCAAACTAGCTCACAAAATAGGAGCGGAGTGTGACTGTAAAATTGATTCCTAAATTCGCTACTTATCGCTCATGAATCCGCCAAGATTGCACCGCCAAGTAACCAAACAGGTTGGGGTGCCGCATCTGGCTGTGAAGAGCAAGCGAAAGCAGGAAGCTCGCCAAAGCCTGCGGTAAACTGGATCGGGCCGTCTTTCGAGTTGGAACCCTCTCAAAGCAAGCTCGCGAAATGTGAACCAAATGCTCGCCAAGCGAAGCAAATGACAAAACAGTCAACGAAAAACAAAACAAATGCGCCGGAGGCATATGTTCTTGTGCAGGAGGTGACCGTTGGAACAGAGAATTCCTTAATTCATTCTACAATATTTGGTGATTTTTTGCTTGCGCCCAGCTAATGGATAAGTAACTTTAATTACATGTCATATCACACTTCTTCTAAAAGTTCTCACAATACAAAATAAAGTTAAAATACAAGTACATAACAATTTGGGCGTTACTTGTGTATTAAGGTGTAACCAATTTCCCAACATTGAAACGTTTTTGAAAAAAATTCAACAATACACTGATTTTCATTTTTTTGGCAATAGTTTTATCCTAACACCAGATCAAAAACAAAATATTTTAGATTGAACTCGAACAAATTATAGTAAAATTTTGGTTCAATATTCCAGCATTCGTCCCGCTTAATATCGCCAAGCTGTTTAGAAACCCAAATATTAGAAATATCCAAATAAATCTGTATACATAACACAATCTTTCAGTAGGACACTCTTCTGATGAATCGGGTAACCGAGAAAAGTTTGTAATTGATGTTCCAAACAAACATACAAATACAAACCTCACTCAGTTTTATGTGAAACCTTCTTCTGAAATCAAACATAAGAATTCACAAAAATTAACAAGATAGTTTTTACAAAATTGTTTAAAAACCTTATATTCAAACCGAAATTTTACTATGAGTAAAACATATCAGGACTATTACCCCTCTAAACCAGGTATAATTTGTTTAGTTTTCAACATGTCTTATCACACTTTCTCTAAAAATTCTCGTAACTTTAAATTAAGTTAAAATATATAAGTATCCATAACAATTTGGGTACTATAATTGTGTACTAAGCTGTCGACCCATTTGCTAACAGAAACTGTTTTAAAAAAACTTTCTTATGCTTATTCTTCTTCTTTCTGTCTTATTAAAAACTTCTTTATTTTTTTCTGGTAATATTAACACTATATAAAAAAACATAAAGGTTTAGATCGCACGAGACATTTGATGGATTTGAACCCAAATTTCCTGACACTTAAGAATGATTTTATCTGCATGTCACATTTGTACACTTGATAACTTTAAGAAAAATGAAAATTGTCGACAATCTGAAGTGAGTACTGAAGTTGTCAGTAAGTAAGAAGAGTAAAGAAGTCAGTGAGTACTGACATTGAAATACTGAAGTGAGAGGGCAAACCATGTTAAGTATAGTTATGTTGTTCATCAAGAGAGAGGTCAGATGAAGTTACATGGATGAGATAACTTTAGTTGTTATCAATGAACTACATTAGTTTTAAAATAATATGGTAAATTTTAACGAGTCCTTTATTCCCTGTTATGAGGTTAAGATGGCATTATATAAAGTGAAACTGTGTACTATAAATTATGATAACCATTACCAAGCTATTATAGAGCTGAGTGAAGCTCAATTTTGTATTAATCATGGCACATGAAAGACCCACTTTAAGCATTTATTACCTATATAAAGTATACTAATGTGTGTGCTTTAGATTTTGCAAAACTTAAAAACACCAAAAACCTAGCATTGGATTTATAGTTTTGTTTAAGTAAAAACATCTTTCTCCAACATGGTTGAGATTAGATACAAGTAATACACTGTTTAGAATCATATTTTCAAAAGATTTATTGTAGTGGAAACAATATCCTTCCAATTTACTAAGAAAACTTAAATATGCACACATAAATTTTACATAAAATAAGGAAAATTATAATTATAATAAATAGTGTTTATGTTCGGTAAACAATCATAAAAGTCTCCGATTCAAAATTAAAAATGACAAGGAAAAACTTACTTTATTATAGTGGCGGAAAATCCTATAGTCGATAAAAACTGAATTTGTAGTTTCTTAAAGTTAATTTCACAATATTTAATGCGAAAAATAATAAAATTTCTCAACAAGTAAGGGATATCAACAAAGATGGCGGATTTCTAGAAGCGCAATGTATCATGGGAAAGGAGGTAAATTGAAAATCCTTCATTTATCCCCCAATCGAGGTGGAACTTTAACTTCCTCCATTTCTCCCACCCCACTTGGGGATTGCAGGATATTGGAGAGCGAAAGTTCCGGCATTTATCCTGCATTTTGGCCTATGTAAACGGGCCCTTAAACTCAAACACTCCCTTTGAATAAACTATATTTTCTGGCAACGCGTTCCATATGTCAATTACCCTATTAAAGTAGTAGTACTTCCTTAAATCCCGATTGACATGTGTCTTATTTAGTTTATACCCATGGCCCCTTGTTCTGTTATCCTTGCTGAAACTTAAGCCCTCCGTATCCCCTTGCTTTACCAACTTGAATAGCTGAATCAAATCCCCCCTCTCTCTTCTTTTTTCCAGTGAATACATGTTGAGCCTGCTCAAACGTTCATTATAATCCAGATATGTTATCCCCTTAATTATTTTTGTAGCTCTGTGCTGTACCTTTTCAATTACCTCTATATCCTTCCTCATATATGGAGCCCAGAATTGTACTGCATATTCAAGATGAGGTCTTACTAATCCCTTGTATAAAGGCAATATTATATTCTTATCCCTTGAAGTTACAGTCCTTTTTATGTACCCTAATAACCTATTTGCCTTTTTACCCGCAGCTGTACATTGATGACCCATTTTAAAGTCCCTATGTATTAATACCCCTAGATCCTTGACTGATTCTCCCTTCTTTACCTTTACTCCTTGTAGACAGTACTCAGTTTCACTATTCCTGTAACCCATATGCAGTACTTGACATTTTCCTAAATTGAAAGACATGCCCCATTTTTCAGCCCAATCAGATATCATATCTAGGTCACCTTGTAAATTCTCTATCTGTATCTTGGTATCCACCTTCCCCCATATTTTTAAGTCATCTGCAAATATACTTATTCTATTCCTGATCCCCTGCCCTATATCATCTATGAATATTATAAATAATATTGGCCCCAATACTGATCCCTGAGGTACCCCACTTGTTACTTCTGTCCATTGTGAATAATGTCCCTTTACCTGCACTCTCTGTTTTCTACCCAATAGCCAGTTCTTAATCCAAATCAATGTTTTCCCTTGAATCCCCATCCTTTCCAATTTAAACAGTAGTGCCTCATGAGGTACTTTATCAAAAGCTTTCTGAAAATCTAGGTACATGATATCAACCCTACTCTTATTGTCCAGCTCCTCAGTAATTTTCCCGTAGAACTTTAATAGATTTGTGGCACATGACCTTCCCTTCCTAAACCCATACTGATTGTCTGATAGCAATCCCCCCTCCTCCAAGAATAACATTATATGCTTTTTTAGCAAGGATTCATATATTTTACATATTACTGAGGTTAGACTTACTGGTCTATAGTTGCCCGGTTCACTTTTTATTCCCTTTTTGAATATTGGAGTTATATTGGCCAATTTCCAATCCATTGGTACCAAACCCGTGCTATATGTTGTATTGAATATCATTAGAATTACATCCCCCAACTCTTCCGCGCATTCCACTAGTACTCTTGGATAAATTTCATCTGGCCCTGGTGCTTTAGTTGGCTTTATTCTTTTCAATTGATGTACTATGTCTTCCCTATTAAATTTACATTCTTTGATTGTACCTCCTGCAAAGGCTCCATCCCTAGGTTCATCCTGTAATCCATAGTCACTATTGAAAACCCCCAGAAAAAAGTTGTTTAGCACATTTGCAATTCCTACTTCATCCTGTATTAATTCACCATCACTCCCCTCCAATGGGCCTAATGTAGTACTTAGTTTATTCTTACCCCCTGCATATGCAAAAAAATTTTTTGGGTTTGTATTTATCTCCCTTGCCAGTCTTTCCTCCAAGGATACCTTTTGCTTCCTACTCATATTTTTGAAAGCCTTTCTAGCTTTCAGATATGCCTCCCTATCTCTATCCCTACCTGTGCTTTTATATACCCTGTAAGTTCTTTGTTTTAACTTTAAAGCTTTATGTGTTTCCCCTGAAAACCACATAGGAAGCAAGTTTCTAGTTTTTCCCTTGTTCCTGAATGTTACATGTTTTTTTATCACCCTGTCTAACTTAATTTTGAATTCCTCCCATAGTTCAGCATGATGTGTTGCTATTAGTCCACCTTTGAAGGTCTCCTTTAACTCTTCCCTTATCTTCTGAAAATTTACTTTCCTAAAATTTGGAATTATCCTACTGTTGCTTGTGCATGCTGACTGGAAATTTATACTCATTCTGATACTTCTATGATCACTCTCTCCTAGAGGTTCACCTATTACCAAGTCTTGCACCCTGTCCTCATCGTTGATGAATACCAAATCCAATATGGCATTATCCCTAGTAGCTTCACCCACCATCTGGTACAAAAACCAATCCTGTATTACTTCCAAAAATTCTGCCCCTTTCCCATTTGTAGTTAGATTGTTTGTCCAGTCAATATGAGGATAGTTATAGTCCCCCATTAAGATTAATTCTCCTAATTGACATGCTTCCTTTATCAGATTGCACATACCATTTTCCTGCTCTTCACTGCAAACAGGAGGTCTGTATATATTACCCAGTATTAGTCCTCTCCCTTTGTCTGTATTCAGTTTCACCCAGACTGATTCTATACCATCAGTCTTGCTATTTAACTTTAGCTCTGTACAATTCAAGAAATCTCTCACATAAATCAAAACCCCACCCCCTTTCCTTTGTACCCTATCCTCCCTAAACAATGAGAATCCACTCAGTTCCAATATTTGTTCATCCTCACTGCTTGCCCAGCTCTCAGTTATCCCTATGATGTCTATATCCTCTGTCTGTACAATTCCCCTTAGCTCATCCATTTTATTTCTTACACTCCGTGCATTACAATAATATACCTTCAGCTTATTTTTTACCCTAGTATTGCACTTACCCTTTGTATTATTACCCATTTGTGTTCCCCCGAAATTACCTTGAACAGACACCCCTCTATATCCTGTCCACCCCTGTTTGTAATCTAGTTTTTTGCCCCCAGACAATCTAAAACCCTCTTCGCGACCTCCTTATTACCTATCTGGCTCAAATGCAAGTTATCCCTGCCTACCCAATCCCTCCTACACTCTTTCCACACATCCAAAAACTCCACCTTTTCCCTCTTACATATCCCCTTTAACAGCTCATTCATTTTTTTGGCCCTCTGGTTCATCCACCCATTTCTAGCCCCGTACCTAGGCAATAACCCCAATACAATTGCCTCCACCCCTTTTGTTTTAGCCTCTGTCAATAATGAAGTTACGTCCCTCTCAAACTCTACGTTTGTGGCCTTCCCGACATCATTTGTGCCAGCCCAAATCACCACCTTTGCTCTTGACCTTTTTATCGCACTCTTAGCTATTTCTCCCACCTGCTTTGCTCTAGCCCCAGGTATACAACACCTAACTACCTCCCTTTTCTTTCTTCCTACCATATCCCCTATTACTCTGACCATTGAGTCCCCTATAATCATCCCCTGAGTGACCGTGTCCACCTCTTCCCTAACTCTACACTGCACTGCCTCATCCTCTGTATTTCCAACCACAACCCCTTTCTTGCCCATATCAACCTCCTCCTCTACATGTGCCTCCTCTCCACACTGAGCACCCATATCACACCCCTTAATCGCTTTCTCCGCTAACCTCAACTTCAAAGTCTTCAACTCCTCCCGCAAAACACCCACCTCCAAGCAACTCCCACACTTGTGCTCCCACTCGTTGTGCACAATATTTACTCCCACTCCCACTCGTTGTGCTATGTCCCACATCATAGGGACATAGCACAACGTTGACATGGAGTTTTTCAATGTTCACTTATTTAAATGAATTTAATGTGGATTTTTCTTTTACTCATCGAAACATTGCCGAAGTATATCTTTAAAACTGCTCGAAGTAAAAATTTAATGCATACATACATAGCAAGAAACCGGACCTTTTTTTTAACACTGTTTCCTATGGGAAATTGAGCCTTGAGGATACTACACTAGTAGAGTTTGTAGTGAGATATGATTGGATAGTGAGAGTTTGTTTACCACCGTCACCTGACTTTTATAGCCTCGAACCAGATAGGCGGTTACAGTCCATTGCTATGAGGGGAGTATAATGAAGAATGAGAGAGACACACAAAGATGTTGTTGCACAATATTTTTATTTTATACACATCATCACAGCGGGGAAAAAATGTACAGATCGTGTGGCGAAATCGTCAACAACAACGGGATAAAGTCGAGGAAACTCTTGTTTTAGAAAAACGATGGAAATGTACAGATGATGAGATAAGACAGAGGGAGATGACGAAAGAGCAGTGATGAGGGGAAATCGATTCTTTCTCTGAGGAATCGAATACTTCGAGAGATCGAATGGGGCCAATTCAATAGCTATGTCTAAAATTAAACAATTCTCCACTTTTTAGAAAACATATCTTTCAATCATGGGCGTAGCCAGGGGGGTGCAGGGAGGGGCAGCTGCCCCCCCCCCATAATTCTCAGTTTGTTAATTTTTTTTAAAAAACTTTATTAAAGCAATAGTACATAATTTTCCTTGAAAACTGTGTGGCTTACAAGAAGCGGTTCTGTTCGTCCCACAGAGTCTCAAAATGAGCTAAAACACTACTTTGAAGGGTGAATTTTAAAAAAAATTCTGGGGGAGGACCCCTAGATCCCCTATTTTTAAGCTCACATTCATTACCCATATTTTTAAGTTAAGTGTGTGCAAAAGTTCAAATCCTTTTTAAGAAGTACTCTAAAATTTAGCGTGTATAAGTACTCGCCATGGGGTATGGGGGGGCCTGGGAAATAACGTTGAGTCAACCCCTAGTCACTAGTATTCGCAACATCAAGAGCACAGATAAGTATCCTTGCCCCTCCCCCTAACATGAAACCTGGCTACGCCCATGCTTTCAATTCTGTTTTTTCAAGATCTCTAATAAATCAGATCAAATCAAATTTATTTACAAAAAGTCACATAAAAACATACACACAAGAAAAATAATAATAAACATTGATATATGGCTATCCCAAGGAGCAACTGCTCGTCCATGGGTAGTGGCATATCTAGTATATTTAAGTCAGGTAAAAAAAACAGTGGAAGAATTGGAGAAGAATTTATTTTTTTACTTAGAAAGAAAAAAAATAAAACGAGAATGGCTTGGCTGGCAATTAAATTTATATTATAGGAAGAATAAGAGAACATAGATGGCATGTAAATCTGACAAATTAAATTAGGGTTTCAACATTATTTTGGTCTAGAATAAAAGCAATGCAAAGTTCTTTAAATAATCTGATATTAGATTCTGTTTGAATTTGGCTTGGTAATTTGTTAAATAAAATAACCGAAAGATATTGAAAATGTTTTTTTGTATATTTCTTTACGAGGGGTAGGCACTAAGAAATAATTTTGACTGCGGAGAGTGTATGAAGTGTTAGAGTTTATAGTTGCCCATGATGGGAATTTTTTTAAAAAGAGTAGACTATTTAACATAAATAACTGATGCACATTTAAAAGATGATTATTCTCAGGAAAATAACGTAAAAATTTATTTTGTAAGTTAATTAATGGTAAAACATTGGAGGTGTAGTCTCCACCCCAGATTATTATATCGTATTGTATTCGAGATTGAACCCAAGCAAAATACAATTTTAGAAGTAAATCAGAATCAAAAAAAATTTTTAGGTGATAGAATTTGAACAGAATATACCTTAATTTGCTACAGATTGAGTTAATATGATCTTTAAATTTCCAGTTTTTATTGGTTTATAAATTAGAATAAATATCTTTATTTTCATAAAAAAATGGTAATAAATAATTTATGACACAGCAATATCGGATATTTGTATCTTATAAATTAATATCAAATTGTACGACCTTAAGAAGCAATCCACTTTTTCCTCCTTGTGAGCCTTTAAGATTTAACGATTATTTTTCATACTTATCCTATAAGAAGAATAAGGAATAAAGCACCTGAAGGGGGAAAGACATCAAACGTGAAATATGAAGCAGTGAATCTCAATATAATGAAATAATAAGAACAAATTCGTTAAGATTTTTATCCTTACGTTCATTTTCAAAAAGATTCAATTCATATTTTATTTACAATTATTCAATGTGAATCCGATCCATAACCAAGAACATTTTATATCGCATCAATATCGATAACTGAAAGAATCGATTTTCCCGTAAATCGATAAAAAGAGTCAATCAAAGTTGGGAAATTGAAACAATTTCGATAGATGATGATTAGGGTGGAGCGAAAAACACGAATTTCGGAAATTGAAAACGCCTATGGTGGGAATAGCTGTGGACAACCATGCCTATTAATAATCCAAAATATGAGCTCAATCAATTAATATCTTCAGATGCCCCTTTCACTTTGAAATTTCGAAAATTTGCCAATTTTTTCATATAAATAACAATAACGCATCCATAAAAAATTAATTCCCCCTATTACGAGGCATGGGAGATGAAATGAACTTTCCTGAATGTATAAAAAAAGTTTCAGCCTTGAAATAAATTTTTGAGTTTAAAATTTGGCCTCTTTTTTAAAGCATCTAACGCGCGCCTCCACGCTTTCGGACGGACCTCCCAAAGCGTACCTCGTGGAATGCGCGCACTTCCCTTGCAGCTCTTCGCTTGTTTTCATTATGAAAACAACCCAGAACTCACCACGAGAAGGTGGCTGCATATCGAGTTCCCCCCCCCCTCCCACTAAAAATAAAATTTAACTGTGTTTACCTCTCCAAAAATTTAAGTCACTGGTTTAAAAGTGGTTTATATTGGCTTTTCGTTTCAAACCTTGGCAAAGAAACTCTTGATGCAATTCTCGCTCGTATAAACCCATCCCGTGCCTCTGTTCCACAGACTGCACCTGATGCTTCAGTAACTATCTTAACACACCTTTCCACAGATTGGGAATGGCATGGAAAGTTAAAAAGATCACTATATCTTGGAACGTCTAGAATTAAAGACTGAATCTCATAATTTCAAAGAGACACTGCCTCAAAGTTTAACTTAGGTGTTCTAAACTATCTAATATTATTTGGAGCTTCATTTTCTTGCCTCAATTTTAAAATTCGTTCAAGTCCCAATTCTCTTACGTGTTTTCGATCATCCGCCAACATTGTCAAAAGAATATTTTCTGGATGGACATAGTAAGCATTTCTTTGCAAAGTTAGATCAATTACCTTCTTAAAATCCTCCGGCAAAAATCTTGATTTGGTTACGATATTGTAAAAATGAACACTTCCATACTGACACGATGGTTGACTTTTAATTTTGAACCACATAGAGGCATATACCTTCATCACATATTCTGCTAATACTTTCAAATTATGAGTTGGATGTTCTATTGAAACATATAACCTTAAAATCCTGTTCGCTGTTGTCAGCCATCTAGAGTGATTTAGCTTTCCCGGATCTCTTTGGGATAAGCTTAATGGGATATATTTATTTGCAATCCCTTGGCACATTTCATACATCATCATTTAGATCCTGTTGGTCAATAACTGGTAAAGTTGTTTCAATTTTCGCAAAGGTTTTTATTGTTAATTTCTCACAAGATTCCAACAGTTTTCCTATATCTCCCCTGTATCCTTTTGGCCCGGTGGTTTTCCCGTCCAAATGTTGTAACAAATGGCGTAAAGGTAGCTCATTCGTGTGTAATAGACAAATAAACCAATGCACAGGCCGTTCTAAAAAGACCTCAATTTGTCGAATTATTCTATTTTTTACACCTGTGTTTACTACAGAAGCATCACAACCTATAACTTTTAAGTTGGAAAGATTGAAATTTTTTTCTAAAAATGTTAAAATACTTGTTTTAATGTTTTGAGAAGAGCCAGTGGCAGGTGTTACATGTCCTAAATATTTTGACCCTGGTTCTGTTACTATAACAATATGTTCTTTTGTTATGGTTTTCCTAGCAATCCTTTTCCCTTCTTTAATCATTACTAATGTCCTATCTTTTCTTCCATCAAAATATATCCCTTGTTCCCCTGGTATTTCTTCAATTTCCTTTTTAAGATAGCTACGTGTTTTTACTCTTTCTCTTCGAATTTTGCTCCTATCAACTATATTTGACATATCTGTGGAAATCATTCCCATATCTTTTAGTGCAGCATTAATCAAAATTGCCGCAGATCTGTCTAAAACACCAGTTCTGATATGAATCTATTACTAGATATTTACCAAAAAAGGGGTGGGCATCTAAAGAGATCCAGACACCTCTAAGTTGTGAATTACGAGTTGTTTACCCCCTTATAAACAACGAGATGAAAGGGGAGCGCCCGTGTACTACCGCCCGCACTTGCGAGGAACACATAGGGAGGTCCGTTCAGAAGCGTGGAGGCGCGCGTTAGATGCTTTAAAAAAGAGGCCAAATTTTAAACTCAAAAATTTATTTCAAGGCTGAAACTTTTTTTATACATTCAGGGAAGTTCATTTCATCTCCCATGCCTCGTAATAGGGGGAATTAATTTTTTATGGATGCGTTATTGTTATTTATATGAAAAAATTGGCAAATTTTTGAAATTTCAAAGTGAAAGGGGCATCTGAAGATATTAATTGATTGAGCTCATATTTTGGATTAATAATAGGCATGGTTGTCCACAGCTATTCCCACCATAGGCGTTTTCAATTTCCGAAATTTGTGTTTTTCGCTCCACCCTAATGATGATATATCCACACATGGCGATCATGACACAATTATTTTCATCAGTTCCTGGGGTAAAACTTGGCTCTTCTGTTGGGTCATTCTTTGGGTCAAATGTAAACGTTGACAACCGGTGGAGGTCTCAACTGTCGTCTAGGAGAACCCTGCAAAAAAGAGAATTTCGTTAAACTTGAGAAAAAAAGTCTATGATCAAAAGTATATTTGAATACTTAAGAATCCAGTCAGATTTGTTGGGAAATGAATGAATCAATTTTTTACAATCGGTTGGTCCAACAATTAAAACAATATTTGCAATTTTTTTTTACTTTTGATTGTTGGGCAATTAATATATTTGTTATAATCTGTTGGTCCAACAATTAAAAAAGATGCAATTTACTATGTCTTTTAATTGTTGGCCACTAAAACCTAAATAGATTTGTTTCTTTATTAATGTTTTTAATTGTTGCATTTAAATACTTACTTATTGTTGGACTTCAATGCATAATACTACTTTACTGATTGAAAAATCAGTTGTTTAAATGCATATGTTACGGGCAATGTGATAAATCGGGCATTATAAATAATGCCCGGGCAGCGTATTTCAAATTCCCACATGGGTAAGGAACTTAGATCAAATGCGCATGGACTTGATTTTTGCTGTTTTTCTTGAAAATTTTAATAAAATAACAACTGGGGATAGAACCCGCGAACTGGCGCATGCAACGCAAGCACGCTACCACTGCTCCACTGGGGCTTCAGAAACCGTAAAACTTTTTAAACCTTTTTCATTCTTTTCGTCTACACGCATGCGCATAAGCGCTCGTTCCTTATCCATGTAGGAATTAGAATTACGCGTCCGGGCAATGTGATAGATTCAGTGGAATTTATGAATGAAATTTATCACTTTGCCCGCCGCCACTACGGGCATTATTAATAATGCCCGATTAATCCCTTTGCCCATAACAATTATTTCACTTAAATAATATTGATAGATAGTTGATTTACATTATCATTGGGATATTTGAGCCACAGTGAAAAGAAAATGTAAATAAATTTTAGACATAGGAAAATGACCCAAATAAAAATAATTACCCCATAATTGTAGAGAAAAAATGTCAAACTTTCAAACACAATATTCCTTTCGCTATTGTGTATTATTTTTAAAAAATATGAAAAATTAAACTGTAAAATGTGGTTCAAGTATCCCCTAAAATATTTCTTTGCAATTCCGAGCGAAGCCAACACACTTAAGCATCGTATAAAACCTTTCATTTTTAAATAAACGGTCACTGGACCAACTCAGTGATGGAAAGGGCGTGGCCATTTCGTATTCAACGAAGACACGGAAATAACAATATTCGTGTGACAACCTCTCAGCGTCTTGACAAAAGAGGGTGGTAATTAGCCTCGACGAAGGAACACGGGTAGGTTTCGAACGGAAAAGACGTGTAGCGAACAACGTCCTTTTAACTTGTCTGATATTTTGTATGCAGTGTTATTCCATGATTTTTTTTGGAGGAGTAAAAATACTTCTCGACGTTTTTAGGAGGAGTGAAATTGAATTATGAGGAGTGAAATACGGAAATAGCATGTACTACATATACAGAGACACGAAAACCGCAATCAAACTCCCTAAGCATCAGAACAATAAATGAAAAAAAAAATACTATGGCTGTTTGAAAACACAATTAAAAGGTATGAAAACATAATTAGGGTGCCGTGGCTTTTGGTAATTGGCTTTTTCCAGAAGTCAGGCAAAAATGTCTACGCTGAGAACAGTTGGTGTTTTGAGTAGAAAACTACTTGCTGATTTCGTTGGGGCACGCGGTGCATTTTTTAAACTGAACCTTTGTGAAAAATTCAAAGAGTGAAAATACTCCTGGCTAGTTTTTTAAAGATTATTTCCGATTTTCTAGGAGTGAAATACTCTCTCAGAGGAGTTAAAAATATCTCTGTATGGATGGGATTTTTGTATTGAAGTACAGAAGAGTTTCGAGGGTTCGGCCGCAAGTTTTTTTTTTACCCTCAATAAAGGGGAGAGGGTCATTTTTGACCCCTCCCCCCTCGTCAGCAAAAATAACCAATCGCAAAGGCACTGGTTATTTCCACAAAAGTAACAACTAAACTCTACTCTAATCTCACTACTTCTGAAAAATTGAAGTTAAATTAGAGCAAAATACTCTAAAGTAGCAGCAAGGAATCATAGAACCGGGGACCATTAGGTTACTAGACGCACACTCTACCACTAGGCTATCGGTGCTGATGCCAGGATTGATAAATAACATAATTTAATGTTTTAAAACAAGTAATAACAAACTGCGGATGCTTCAACCTTCGTGGAAATAACCACTTCGTATTAGTAGGGGAGCCCATGATGCTAAATGTGGATTTACTCGAGCGCGTCAGATAATCAAAGGGGAGATACCTTGCATGCTTTTGAGTAACTCCACCAAATATAAGTTGGTGGAGTTACTGCGCTCGAGTATGTCCATGTATACATGGACATTAGGGTGGCCCTTATTTTTCAAAGTAGGAATTTTTTTGGGCACCCCCCCTAATTTTTTTCCTTTTGCCATGAAATGAAAGTGTGCAAAAGGATTTTCCGATATTTTAATATTAACCCGTGCCGCACGGCGGTTGAAGTTTGAATCCCATAGCGCGCCATAGTAACTATGGCTTATAGTAGGGGAATAGCTTGTCCGCTCTCTTCCTCTAAATCAGAATGAAGAAAAGATGAAATAAGAGTCACAAAATGAGCATGTGTGATGAAGATGTTTGTTAAAATCCATGAAAACTTGGTAAAATTTGATACTTTTAGCATAATTTATAGTTAGGAAAATTCGCTCTTCATCAGACACCACCAGTTCCCACACTGGATGAGTTAATGGTACTGTTAATATTTTGGAACACTATGCGGACCGAGAGCTTACGCATTTCACATGTCGCTATCACATATACTAATTTATATTAAGAAGTGGTGTTAGAGCAAGAACTGCCCAAATTAAAATAAGTCCAGATGTGATCTTTGTTAAAAAAAAAATAAGGGAACGATGGAATGGTATCAATAAGGAAGACGGTGAAAAATATTTGATGGAAATATCAATCAATTATAAATTTTATTTAAAATTAGACCACTAGCTCTATGTCATGCCAGATGGATGGCTAAAGCCACTTATTACATAAAAATGTTCAAGTTTAGATTGGTTGGTTCACTTTTATATGGTGAAAGGTCCATAGCAGGACATATTGCGCCAGACACAAGACTAAAAAAATCATTTTAAGTGGGAAAAATCCTTTGTCATTCATGTTTAAAAACAGTTTGGCTTTAAAAGAACAGAAATTGAAAGGTTTAAAAAAAACAATTGTTTATTTCTTGTGAAGATCTCTATGTGATAGCATGTATAGAAAGTACAATCAGTGTTAAATGATTTAAAATTATTACAGGCTTTAAAGAAATACAAGACCATTAACAATAATATTTCTTTGGTTGATGTGACGAAATTTGTCAATCATTTGTTGTACCTTAATGAAGAATATGCATTCCATCCATTTTTTTAATGAAAATGTCGATGTGGAATCAAAAAAGCGCATAATCAAGAATTTCAAACGTGATACTCTTAATACTGCAAGAAAAAGCAACTTTTATTTTATCCTAATGAAGTTGCCCACTTCAGTTTACTTAAAATATCTCATTGGGATTTTTTAACTTAGCCATAAATATTATTTTTGATTATCTTAGGAATATTCACATATAAAAATTTTACTATATATACCTAATTACGGATTGATTCCTTATTTTTCAGGGAAATATTGAGGACTTTATTCCCCAAAAAACTTTAATTTTATTAAGAGATTGAACGTTGGTATTAGATTCTTTAACATCAATCCAGAACTTTGGAATGATGACTTTTCATACCTAAATACCAGAGACATTTCAGAATTTGACTGCTGTCAATGACACAGTTGAAAGGGGTGTAAAACTAATTCGAAATTTAAATGGACTTCTCACAATAGATGAGGAGCAGAAACAGTACCTTTTGCAATGTGTGTTGAAGGGAAAACAATACCCCGATTGCAAAAACTCTACTTTTAAGCGTAAATCTGAATAATTGGTCCTAAAAGTGAATAAACCCTTTATTTCTTTTTTAAGATATTACATAGAATTTAATAAATGTTATAGAAAAATAGAATATGTTATATTGAAAATGTGTATAAAAATATTTTACGGATTTTTTAAAATTATTGTATCTAAAAGTGTAGTTATTGTTTTGTGTTATGCTATGTGAAATAATTTTATTGGATGTTCTTACAATTTATTTTCACGAATTACCTTTTTATTAAATTTATTGCTTTTATCCACTAATAATATTTTTAGGTAGTATTTTCATCTTCCTTACCCTTAGTAATGCTGAAATTATTAAAATCAATTGTCATTCTGAAGTTCAGGAAGCGAGCGGAGAAGCTATTCCTACAGAAAGCCACAATTACTATGGCGCGCTATGGGATTCAAACTTCAACCGCCGTGCGGCACGGGTTAATATTAAAATATCGGAAAATCCTTTTGCACACTTTCATTTCATGGTAAAAGGAAAAAAATTGAGGGGGGTGCCCAAAAAAATATTGAAATTTTTCTTCTCCATTATAATAAGGGCCACCCTAATGGACATACTCGAGCGTGTCAGTGTACATTTTTCAACAAAACAAACTTTTTTTTTCAACAAAACACTTTTGTACAAAAGTGTACATTTTTCTCAAAAAGAGCGATAGCGTCTTACCGGTCTTGGCTTTACTTTGCAACCCTCCCGCTCCCTTACCCACCGCTCAAATCGGCAGATTTTAGAAAATGTACACTTTTTACCTGGTAACTAACCTACCTTATCATTATCTGACGCGCTCGAGTATGTCCATTCAACTAATTTTTTTTTACAAATCTGACGGGCTGTTCTAAACTTACTCACCAACATAGAGAGCTTATATTTGGTGGAGTTACTCAAAAGCATGCAAGGTATCTCCCCTTTGATTATCTGACGCGCTCGAGTAAATCCACATTTAGCATCATGGGCTCCCCTACTATATCTTTATTGCGCAGGATTTTTGATTCACCTTCTTAATAAAAATATTTTGCGATTTCGTGACTTATACGTGTTCCGAGCATAACCAGAGAGTTTAACCACTACTGTGTGGAGGAGAGAGGCAATTAATTAATGTGGCGCAGAAGAATAGTTCTGCAGCAGCAGCGGGGGAATAATTGATGGGGGTAATTTTCTATTAATTAAAGGATTAGGACGCTCCGAAGTTTGTTGAAGCGCTAGTTTTAATGTATGATCTTTCGAAAGAGTTTTCGCGGTTTTTGTTGCAGTGCCCACATCAATTTACGCCATGTTGGACCTAGGAACAACCACTTGAGCTTTATTCGACTAATTTAATTTAGAGTACGATTTCACCATATAAGTAGTGTTCGGCAACTAGTGGTCAAAAAGTAGTTAACTACCAACTACTAACTAGTCTGGGAAAATCTAGTTGCAACTAGTAGTTAAATATTTTTTCCTGGGACTAGTTGCAACTAGTAAACTATTTCCCAAAGTAGTTAACTACTAGTTAACTAGTCTATTTAATTTCATAACCTATTTTTTGCCCAAATTCTAATACATCTTTCTTATCTATATCACAAAAAACTTAATGCTTCGCTCAAAACGGCGCTTTATTTCTGGTTATGGTATTTGAGTACTCTACCATGACATTGTAGTTATAAATAGCAGTGTAATTTTTGTATATTTTGATAAAAATTTTAAATATTTTTGAAATTTTGAACAAAATTTTTTTTTTAAAGTAGTTGAAAATTTGAAAGTAGTTTCAACTAGTAGTGATTAAAAAAAGTAGTTCAACTACTAGTTAAACTAGTTTAAACCAAAAGTAGTTAAACTACTAGTTAACTACTATATAGTTGCAACTAGTTCTAGTTAACTAGTGCCGAACTCTACATATAAGATAAATGAATCGTCAGTTTGAAAAGGGGAATAAGTCTAAAAAATGGAAAATTTGACTTTTTTGTGCTCAGAAAAATCTCCAAGCTTCGCTTTACACATGAGTAGAAAGAGGTTGTAAATAAAAAAAATGGTTCTAAATTCAAATTTTGGTACTAAAATCTTCCAAAAAATTTAGTTACTTCAAAACCTACAATAACTTTTTTTACCATTTTTTCGGATAATTGGATGGTACATACAGTTTTTGCTTCCATTTTAAAAGTCAAAATTTAAAAAAAAATTAGATTAAACCTCAGCAAAAGTCGAAATTAAAATTTGTGCGTATAATTCTCCAATTCTCCTTTTGGATATTTCCAAAGAATAAAAAGTTAAATAAAAATATGGGAGAGCTTTTTAAGAAAAAAATAGTGAATTCAACAGTAATTAGTTAGAGCAATTGTCACAGTTATAAAACATTAATACAAAAATGTATCATACGTACATTAAGAGTACTACTTAATATTCTTCTGAATTCCCCATTTCTATCATTAGTAGATCTATAAAAGAAATGTTGTTTATTTGTATGGGGTAATTTATTATTGTAAATACAACATTAACCACGGCTTTCTTACCACCTTGTTTAATTTTATCAATTATAATTGCATTTTATTTAATTAAATATGATTACTTAACTAGAACTTTTCAACAACTCACTAAATATCACTGTAATTAAAAGAAAGCTAGAAGTTCAAAAAAAAAAAAAAATTGGGGATGCATAGAACATTTTAAAATCCTTTTAAATATTTAAAATAAGTTTGTTGAAAAGTTTAAAAATGAATTCTTTACATCAAAATTTACATCTTGTTTAAGGAATAAAGTAAAAAATTTCACCAAAAAAGTTTTTAATACTTATTTTTGTGTTGAAAAGGTTCCAATTCACCCCGTTTTGCTGTACGTTAAAATGAAGAAATTTAAATAAGGGAAGAATTCGTATAGTAAGAGAAAAAGTGTGAATCTGATGATTATCAATCCGTGTTTTTTCTAAACTGTAACCGTATTGCCATGACTTATGCCATTCTCTCTTTAAACAGCTAAGGTGTTGATAACCTAAAAGCATTTCATCATTCTGTTTTTGAGTGATGAGGTAACCCTAAAATCTTTCCAGTTCCAGTGTAATGAACCGAAAGTCGCAAAATCCCTTCTTATAAGTGTTCGAATCGAATCTTGCAACACCCTCTTTAAGTAAGTGAAATGCTTTTTCATCAATCTCCTCTCCTGGTAAACGAAAGAACATTCAAGAGAAATTATGTCCCCCCTTTTCAAACACTTAAGTGTCGCCATATCTGTGTTTCGTACGTTGACGTCAGTATAGGTAGGGCAGACATGGGCAAACATTTTTAGGGGAGGGCCAGATAAAATAAAAAAAATATCTAGGCGGGCCGGAAACAAAAAATTTAGAAAAACAAAT
Organism: Tetragnatha montana; assembly: GCA_963680715.1. NCBI lineage: Eukaryota > Metazoa > Arthropoda > Arachnida > Araneae > Tetragnathidae > Tetragnatha > Tetragnatha montana. Next base: position 5,175,970 of record OY796678.1, on the reverse strand, counting down.
TTTTATGAGTGATAGTTTTTAAAGTTGATTTTTACATCACACACACAACTTATATTATGCTACAATGGTAAAAAATTTGGAAAAAAAAGTTACAAAATTGATTGTTCTTTAGAAGTGAATGAAAGCCCTAGTGACAGATGAAACTGTGATACTGAACTTCTAAAAGTTTTACATAATCTGCTAGAAACTGAGATGAGCTGATTCGCAGCAGTGAAGCTAAATGGTGGTCTTATAAAGAACATTTTTTCTATGTGTTATAAAGAACTTATAAAGAATATTTTTTCCTATGTGTAATTGTAGTTTTTCAAAACCATGCCGCGGGCCGGATTGACTCGTCCGAAGGGCCGTACTTTGCCCATGACTGAGGTAGGGGATACACTGGACTTATTCTCTTTTTCAAACTTATGAAATTTCTGATGCTGAAAAATATCTTAAAAACCACTTTAATAGACATCTCAATTATATGTCTGCTTAGTTCACAGCACGAAAGGGAAAAATAGAAAGACCGACAGAAATAAAATAAAGAATTAATATGAATCTGAGTCATTAAGGCAGTCTCAGTGGAGTAAGTGAATATCAATGGAGTCAAACATTCAGTGGGTAAAAAAATAGTATAAACAACCTTTAAATAAAAAAAAACCTAAGTTTTAGTTTAGTTTTCTGCACAAAGAATAAGAAAAGAAAGACAAATTAACTTAAATATCAAATTAAATTTAAAAATACAATGGATGAATATCGATTTCGCCAAATTCAAGGGGCTATATCAGCCTATAGGGGGGAGGGGGTCATATTTTCCCTCTTTCCACTCATGTGTAAAGCGAAGTTTGGAGGGTTTTTTTAGCACAAAAAGTCATTTTTTGGACTTATTCCCTTTTTTTAAACTGACGATTCAAAGACATCCAAAAGGTACGTTATAAAACGTACTCGTAAGGGGACATCCTTAAATTACGTGGGGTCAAAAAGGGGGAGGGGGGTCCAGGAAAATCTCACCAGGGAGGAGGGGGGAGTCAATTAAAATCTCACATCAACTTTTAGTTTAGAAAATATACGTTTTTTAGCACAAGTTCAGAAAAATGCTCAGATAAGTCAAAACAGCAAATCATTAGCCAGTCAGTCGTGATAATTACAAGTGAGAACCATATTTTTGATTTCGACATGTTTTTGTATCAAAATTTTGCAATCTGGGTGGTAATTTTTATGCCGATAAAACCAAACTAGTGGTTGAGTCACCCAGCCCAGGTTCACTAAATCTCACCAAGGGGGGAGGGGGGGAATCCAGATTTTGGAAAAAACACCTCACGTAATTTATGGATGTCCCCTAAGGGGTGCCTTAGAAATAATGTTGAGTCAACCTCCCCCCCTCCCCTCCTGAACAAAAGTCAAATTACGGGCTTTAAAGTCCAGAAAATCCTCCCGCTCCTTTGAGTTTCCCGAATCCAGGAAACTTCCCCAATACTTTTCCCTTTACCCCCTCCTTCGCATATTGACCGACCCGAAAGTCGCACCGAGTGATATTAGATATCGATTCTTGCACGTGAGCCCATATTAGATCGATCCGGGAAATCTTTTGTGATGACGAATGCCGGACATTAGAGGTCCGGAAATGATGATTTCATGGATCGGGCACGTTTTCGCGCGGAAGGAAGAGGGATTACAGGGGTGATATGATGGAAGGATCTGATGGGGATTCAGTTTCAATCGAGAATGTCTAGCCCTCTTTCACATTTTGTTCCTTTTTATAGAGACCAGGGACTTGAGTTAACTAAATTAGAGGGGATATAATGTACATTGTGGTCATAAAATAACGACCTTTTTTTAAAAAAAATTCTTTACATACGAAACTATTTGGTAAAAAAATCTGAAATTTTTAAAGGAGGCATTTTGAAGGGTTGGAATTTTTTTTTGAAACAAAATAATTAGTGGTGACAGACACCCAATTAGGCAAAGTTATCTCGGATATAAATGTGAAGGAGTGGGTTATTTTCTGCTTTAATTTGATTCTTTGTTTTTGAAGATAAATAAGGTGAGCACATACACACATAATTCAAATTTTGCCTCTTACAACGAGAAGTGTTGTTTGGGTGTAAGCCAAAGGTTCTCAAAATAAGCCAAAACGCTATTTTCAAAGGGAAATTTCCAAAACCCCTTTTACTTGGGATTCACATTTTTTGCACTATTGTTCTGTAGTAGGATTCATAGATGGAGAAATGGAAGTCTGCTCTTACCTGTCTTGTATGCTGACGTCATGGAACCGGATCTGGGAGGGGCCCGTTTTATAGTAGCAAAACTTCCTTCATCCGAACGCTGCAGAAAAATGTCGAGATTTAAAATTTGCGTTTTTACTTATTACGTAACACCAATTAAAACACAGGTTATTTCCACTTTTTTTTATACCTTAAACTCATTTTTTGATTTTTTTTTTCGTTTTCTTAAAAACTTAATGAAAAGTTGTGTGTCTTGATTTTAAACATTTATGCGAGCGTCAGGGCCCGATTTAGAAAATTTGGAACACTAGGCCCAACATGCAGGAAGGGGCCCCCACGTTGCCATATTTGATGCTATATGAATGTAGTTGCTTGAAAATTATTGTTTGATTACAAGGGCGGATCCAGACCAGATTTTCGGGGGGGGGGGCATGTCAGAGTCAGAGGGTTGGAAATTTTCAGCGCCTCAGAAAATTTTTTGAAAAGTGCTTGCTTTTAATCAGCTTTTTAGGGGTTTATAGTAACTTAGAGGATATCCAGGGCCCGTGCAATTGTTTTCGAAAGTTGGGGGGGGGGAGCGAAACCTTTTTGGTTGGGGCAAAACAATACCTATGTTTTCGCGAGGTGTTTGGCTCCCACTCTCCGAGTATAATATAAATAAAATGTGAAAAGTTAAAAAGGTTTCATCAGAAAATGCTAGCTCTAAAGCAAAAGGGGGGTCTGGGGGTCCTCCCTCAGAAAATTTTGTGAAATTTGGATTCAAATAGAAGTTTTATCACTCATTTTTGTACATTTGGTACCCATTGGATAACACCTAAAATAGGGCAACTTCTTGTACTCCTAAAAGGAGAGGAGAGAAACAAGTTCAAGGAGAAAACTGTAAATAAGTAACCATGAGAAATTAATAGGGAGTCTGGGGGGGGGTAACCCCTAAGAAAAATTTAGAAAATTTGCCTCTAAAATTTAAGTTTCAGCTCATTTTGAAAGCATGTAAACCACAGAATTTTCAAGGATAAAATTATAAATAGATGCCTCTCCCAGAAAATTTTTGCAAATGCGCCCTTTTAAACTATAGTATTTATCTATTTTAAAACTTCCCAAAAGAGAACAGCTTCTTTTAAGCGGAACAATTTTCAAGGGAAAAACACTCTAAAACAGATGTCACATGTCAAAATATTAAAGGGGGGTTTGGGGGTTCTCCCCCAGAAATTTTTTTGAATTTTAGCATTAAGAAAGTGTTTTTTAAGCTATTTATTAGGGTTTCTCGGGGGGGGGGCATGGCCCCCAGGGCCCCCCTCTTGATCCGCCCCTGTTTGATTAGTGTGAAAATTCACTGTCGTCAGGGGGTCAGGGTCAGACACGTTCTCTGTTATCTTTTACGTTTTTAACATTGCTAAAAAGTTTGGATTTTTATTTTCGATTTGAAAAAAAGTGATGAAAAAACATTCTAGTAAGTATAAAAAGTTATTTCTACTATAAATTTTTATTAACTTTTTAAAATTAAGGGCCCCTAGGCCCGGGCCTAATGGTAAATCAGGCCCTGGCGAGCGTATAATAATGGGGGGGGGGCGAGGGGAACATATTTAGATTTAGAGACAAATCATGTTCATATTCGCCGACCAGCAGACTGCTATGGCCATCTATCGAGAGGATTCACAACTACTTTTCTCTAGGATACTTCAAGAACGAAGTAAAGCAAATAAAAAACCCTCTCAAATCAAATGTCCTTTAAAACTTTTAATAATAATAATAATAATAATAATAATAATTTATTATGAAAACCTTTAACCTTTACATCCAATGAAAGAGAGAGAGAGAAAAAAAAAGCGACATTATATTGTTCACTAAGTGGCCTTTAAGTGGCCTTTTTATTTTCATCAATTAATTTTAATAGAAGCTACTTCACATTATGAATTTATACTCGCATAAAGTTGTATAAAAAGAAACTTGACTTGATTAATGTAATAATTAGAACAGGGATTCCTTTAAGTTTTGGCCATAGTACCATTATAAACGTTACTATAAGTTTAGAAGAGGATTCTTAGATGAGAAATTCCAAAATTCACAAAAAATGAGGGAAATTAATTTATTCAAATTAAATTGCATGAATTGGAAATTATTAAGAATTATTAGAAATTATGATTTCTTCCATCAATAATTAATATGAATACGAGTCCTATAGGTATTCAACGTATGAATTACCCAGGGTTGGCAAATATCATGATATTTATATAAATATCAAAATATCGGATATTTTTGATATATATCGGATATATATATCAAGATTTTGATATATATATATGATATTTTCAGATTTAAAGTAGAAAAATACTGTTCTTTAGAAGTAAATACCAGTCTGGACCAAAATATTACTACCAAGGAATATTTTTAACTAAATCTTAATTACCCAGAGTATAATTGATGATAATTACAAGAAAATATCAATGTAACAAGAATTATATGCATGTATAATTCCATTTTTGCTTAAAATTTTAAATAATTTTTAATAATGAAATAAATAATTAATATAAATTGGAACAATTTATTCATTCATGATTTAAAACTGCTTTTAAAATAACATTACTTCCTACGCTAACTTGTATAGTATGTTGCTAAGATCTGATCAGGTTTCATGAAATAAGATAGTTTAACTTAACGGTTTTAAAATTTTTTAGGTGTTTTATTATAATTACAATGTTAAAAGTTTTTCACAACTTAATTAACCTGTTAACAAAGTACTCAAAAATGAATTTTGGGAGATTTTGAGCTTGAAAATTGTTGATTTTGTTATAGACTGATATGTATCACGATATTTGTCCAATAAATATCATGATATATATCGGCCAACCCTGGAATTACCCAACACTTGTAATAATTGAGGGTTAATCTGAAAATATTATACCCCACAAAAACCGCCCCGGACTAACCATTTTTTATTCTCCAAAAAATCTTAAGTACCACACCTGCTCAAACAAGACACAGTACCCTGAATATTTATAGGACGGGAATTTTTCCTCAACAGCCTATCTTGAAGCATATTCCGCATACATTACATTACAATCGCGATTTCCACAGTAGAGGTTTTACGATTAGAGTGCGCTTGAACATGTAGACCTAACGTGTCTACATGGTTAGTGGCAAAAATAAATCCGTATGACACGAAAAGTGCCATAGACGCGAGGAGGTATACTAGTGAACGGTTACAAAACAATAGTGTTTTCAGGTGACGTCACAACCTATTATTTTCTTTTAACTGTGTATCTTATGTAGGGCTTTTAACTGCTGCTAAGGCGGTTTCTAGGTATGGGATCAAGTGATTGCAAATGCTCCAATAGAAGAATTCCACGGCTAGTTCATTTTCTGTAACTGTTAACCTTTGTAGGGCAAAAAACTGTAACCCTTCTGTTGCTAAGGCCGTTGTTAGGTCCGAGTCATGTGATTGAAAATGCTCTATACACAGTGAACTAGTAAATGAATTTATAAATTCATATAGTGTGGCAACAAATTTTTTTTTACAATAGAGCATTCGCACATGACGTCTCTTGGAGGACAAAATCAACGTTGCTAAGGCTGTTGTTAGGGGCGGGACATAGAAGTATCCAATAGCAGCATTCACACATGATGTCACTGGAGGAATAAAACAACGTTGCTAAGGCCGTTGTTAGGCAGAGTCATGTGATTGAAAATGCTCTATAGGAAATAATTGTTTAAAAATGGCTAAGCTGGATTCATAATGACAACTAGGATTTAGGCGAGTAATTAAGTAAGATATAAATAATTATAATGTTTCAATTTTATGATCCCATTTTGGGTGTTTTATTTAAAGTAATTTAGTGTACTTTATGATAAGCCGGTCGGAAATCTCGGTATCGGACTTTATTGCAACCTTTTAAAAATTACACAAAAAATATTAAAAAAGCAATATACTAAACACTTATACAGGGTGTTTCAAAAGTCCGTTTCACGGCTTTTATTTGGAACCAACGTCTCCTAGGGTCCTAGAAGTAGGGTCTAGGTAAGTGACCCTGGAGAATCCACTGAGAGGACTTACAGCACCCCTAGCGGCAAAATAAAAAAGTTAAAAAAATTAATTAAAAAACTAAAGGAGATGGAGCAAATATCTCAGTGAGACTATTGTTGCCACTGTTATAAGTAACTCACTGAAAAGAATTTCATGAAAATATCGTGAATATTCGCGGAGATATTAGCATGTGAAAATAGCACTTTTTCAGGCATCAAAAATGAAAAACTTCAAAAATTTGCAAGTTTTTTTGATTAAAATTTCACTTAATTTAGCTAAAAAGATACAAAACTACATAATAACTATGAAAAACTTGCAAATTTCCGCAATTTTCCTTTTTTGAGGCCTGAAAAACGTCTATTTTCACATGCTAATATCTCCGCGAATATTCCCGATATTTTCATAAAATTTTTTTCAGTGAGTTACTTATAACAGTTGCAACAATAGTCTCACTGAGGTGTTTGCTCCATCTCCTTTAGTTTTTTAATTAATTTTTTTAACATTTTTATTTTGCCGCTAGGGGCGCTGTAAGTACTCTCAATGGATTCTCCAGGGTCACTTTCCTAGGGGTAGACCTTACTTCTAGGACCCTAAGAAACGTTGGTTCCAAATAAAAGCCGTGAAACGGACTTTTGAAACACCCTGTATAGTTTATATATTTTAATTTTTATCTGTTTAATCTTTGCTTATTTTTGTCGATTTATCAGAAAACTTGACACTTGCACCCAGTTAATCCTAAAGTATCAATGTAGCTTATACACATCTGTATAAGCCATATTTTCCAATGAAAAAATACTTTTTTTATTAATTTATATTGTGATCTTTGATGTTACATTTCTTGTAATATCACCTTACCTTCTTGTCACCAAAAAATCCCAAATTGATAAATTATCTCACCAAGTGTGACATTTTTATGGACAGCCCCAAGGAATGATTTTTCGAATGCCACGCTGGCTATAACGGCGGTTGATGCTTGAAAGCTGTCTCTATGTATTATTTCCTGACGTTTCTTCCCTGAATAATGTATAATACGCCCGTCCGTAAACTTCTCCAGAATAAACTTTCACGAAAAACGATCTTCAGGAGAAAAGTGTCAACTGCGGTGACTGTCACGTTTTCCATTACTGTTAATGAGATGTTTTCTGAGCCTAACTCTTTTTTTTTTTTAACGAGGAGTTGTTCTTGATATCATTTTAATTCAGTCTAACATAACAGAGGTTGGCAAGTAATTTAGAAAATTTCTGAGGTCCGGAGAATTTTTTTTTATTTAATAACTACTGAATTCTCATCTGCTTATTTTTTTACGAAGATGTAATTTGAGGTAGTGTATGTCATCTTTTTAATTAAGGGGATACAGTACCCTAAAAATCATCAAAATATCAAAAATATTTTTATTGGCTTAATCCATACCATGGATCCTTCTAAATGTGTCTTAAAAATTTCAAAGCTCTATCTTAATAATTTATAAAGTTATATCCTTTTTTCTGATGCGAATCCGGGGTCTAAACAGAAGGAACGCAAACTTTAAGTTGAATTTTCTCCATGTTGTATTTTTGTGCATTTACAATTATTTGAATCCCTAAGGCTTTTTGTGTAAATGAAATATAAGTCTGAAAATTTGTATATATGTTCTGAAATATATGTATTATAGAACTGTGCATGGGTTTAGCTCTAACAAGGTTAGATTTTTTTAAAAATAACATTAAAGTCAAAAATGTTGAATTTTTTAGGTTTTTTTTGGTTTTTAGTACATAAAAATTTCTACAAAATAAAGTAATAATACTAAAAATAAATCCATGCACAGTTTTACGTAGTATGATATAACAAATCTAAAAATGAAAAAAAAAATATAAAAATATGCACAGTTAAAAAAGCCTTAGGGATTTAAAAAATGGTCAAAAATTTAAAAAAAATTGATTTTTTTTAAATTCTGGGTTTCAAAATCCAACTTTTTTTCAGGGGAAAGGTTCTACTTATAAGCCCACATAATATGCAAATAAAGTCAAAACAATAATATTAACAATAAAAAAAAATATTCTCAGGGTACTGTATCACCTTAAATAAAAGAAAACTGAACTGTTGTTACCTGGCCATAAAATCGTTTCATATCACAGCAACACTGTAACCGTACTAAATAGTACCCGTTAAATATCGCCAAGTTCTTTTAGTCGCCAAATAATTCAATTTTACACTCATTTTTTATTGTTGTGATTGATTTAATCGTATGTTTTAAATCAATTAATGTCGGTTAGTTTGGTGATATTTCTTATATTTGGCGACCAAAAAAGCCTGGCGATATTTAATAGAGGGCAGTTAACGGAATTGATTTTGTTATCAAAAGAGCATTCTTGGCATAAAATTTTATTAGGGGAAAAACATGCTAAATATAACATGGAAAACAAACTATAAAAATGGTTTATTAAAAAATCATGCACTGCAGGCGAGTTCATACAAAAATGTTCATGCATTTGATATACATACTGCCTATTGCTTCTAATTAGTGTTTTCTAAAGAAGGCTACATGCATTGGACACTCGGACATATATTTGATACATTGTCACGCATTTATTATTGAAAATATTTTGAGATACAATATAATTTGATACAATGACATACATTTTATACAGTACAGTCTTTATTTTGAGGTAAGACTTGAATGAAATTACTATACTCGACAGCAACGTTTCCTGAACCCAGTACGTCACTACGCGGAAGGAGAAAATGGGTAAACACAAAGCCTTTTGGGTTGCTAGGAGGAGTTTCGGTACGCAAATCGTGTAAACATGTGTTTGACAAAATAATCGTAGTATTTTTAAAATGACGTTCTTCATTTCACGCAAAATTAAGACATCGCGATGGGAACTACTTTGTTAGTGACGTCATAGGGTCAGCTAACGTTGCTGTCTAGTGTAGATAGTGCATGGTATTGCTTTCGATATAAGGTCATGCGTTTATAATAAAACTAAGATAATTTGATACAATGACGTACACATATTTGACACAGTACAGAGTATTTAATTTGAGGTATATTTTGCATGCATTTTATCCTGCATTGGATGCTTTTGATGCGAGGTCATTCATGTGCTTCATATTCATGCATTTTACACAGGATATTGCATTGGTTGCTAGGTCAGTTACATGCAAGGTCATGCATTTTACACAGGGTACTATTGCATTGGTTGGGCTAGGTCATGCATTTGACACTAGGGGGTCATGTGTCGGGTGTGAGGAGGATGCGGGGGTCGTCGAGCATTGTGTAGAGGGAGCGGCACTTGGCACAGGGTCGCACAATTACCTGCCTCGAGGAGGGATATGCTGTGTACGGCTCCGCGTATTCGTGCTGCTTGTCCGTTCCTGCGAAAAAAAAACATCAGTAAAACCTTATACCATATTTATACATTGCGAACTATTTTCTTTGTCCTCAAATTGACGACACTTTAGTTCTGTTATCAGGAGCGGTAGAATCTCTTATAAGAGCCACCTGTCTCACCTTTTGAAACAGTTTGCTTTGGCGAAAGTCATTAGTGGTCTCCAATTTGGCATTGTATTAATTAAATACCAATGGATATTTAGAAGCGGATGTACTAGACTGCAACTTTTCCTGACCCTATGGGGCCGTCCATAAATGACGTCACGCTCAGAGGGGGGGAGGGGGTTAATCAATTTGTGACAGTTTGTGACAAGGGGGAGAGGGGGGTTTCAAAAGTTGTGACATCACATCCTCCAAAACTGAAAATCAACCAAAAGTAACAAAAACAGAATTTTTTTTCCTAAGATTTTTTTATCCAAAGAATTAATTTTAGTTGCTTCTAGGAGAATATTCTACAAAAAATTATTACCGAGAAGCGTGACATGTGACATAGGGGGGGAGGGGGTCAAAAATGGACAAAAAAAGTGTGACATCATTTATGGACGGCCCCTATGGCGCGGAAGGAAAATCTGAGTAAACAGTATACCTGTTGGGTTGCTAGGAGGAATTTCGGTACGCGTGATAAAAAGACGCTGTATATACGTGGGTTTAACAGACTAATCATATTTCTAAACTGAAGTTCACTCAAAATTCCTACACCGCGCTGGAAACAACTTTGTTTGTTTTGTTTACCGAGGGTCAAGTAACGCTGCAGTCTAGTATAGTTGGATTCTTGTAAGATCTTCTATTGTAAAACACTTTAACACCCTATTGTGTTGTGCATATGCCCCTAACAACACAAGAGTTATGGAGAAGTCACTGAGGGTCAAACTTTCACAAGTCTCTCAGTGACCGAAATGCGACTTAATTTTGAAGTCACACAGTGACCAATACAACTCTACGAGGTCACTGGGAAGTCTTTGTGTGACTTGGGGGGGGTATTAACGCCATCCTTTCGGTTCTCCCTGACTAAATAATAGAGCATTTTGTGACAAATCCCGCCTTTGCCGATCTCTAAATAAATAGGTTGCCAGTTAATGTTCTACATCAAAGCTATTATAATCGAATGTAATTATCTTAAATTACTACACATTAAAAGTGGCAGTTTCGCTGGCCTATAGCGGTCAACTAACTTTTGCACCGCAGTTTCAACACAGTGAAAGGAGGAAGACCTCCTTTGATAAATACTTAACTAACTCGAGCTGCTCTCTGTATATGAACTTGCATTATGTATGTACAAAGGCTTCTGGAAGTTTTTAATTGCTATTTATTTAATGCACTTCTCGTATCCGAAAGGACGAGATTTTAATGCGTAATTGCGCGTTTTAGGGGAAGGGGGATTTTAATTTTCGAAGTAGTGATGGCGTTAAAATATTGAAGAGCTCTGAGGAGCGATCTCAAATTGAATTAATTCATTCATCTGATGGCGGTTGCGAGGAAAAGTTGAGAAACTCGCGGTTTTGATCGTAGGGATAATTTTAGAATAGGGGGCGCATAGAGTCGCAACCATTGCATGGGAAGTGGCAAAATAAACCCGTTACTTGGTAAGTACCATAGATAATAAGAAGGTCTGAGTGAGATTTTTCCTTGTAATAACATCCTTTCAGAAATCTGATATTGCAGAGTTCTCCCAAATACTGCATGTTTCAAAGGATTTTGGATTGATTTAGACCATTTTTATTTAACATATTTTGGTTTATTTACAGGTTTTTACATATTTACGCTATATAAATACATATTTTTGCTTAACCCTATACTGATGAGCGAAATGAAAATCGATACTATCACACCTGATGATTAAATAGATATTTTCATTTTAATACCATCCACTGGGCAATTCCTGCATTTTTGAAGTACAGAAAAAATCATTTTTTCCAGTAAAAAATAATTATAAATTCAAAAATCTACACGAAAAGTTTTTTAAAAAAAATACAGTAGATTCAATATTAAAGTAAAAATCAACAATAATTGCTTTGAATCCTAAACCACTGATTAAAACCAATGTTTCGGATTAAATGACGTCACATACTGTTTTCGCGCCCTTTTTTTTAAAAAAAATTCAAACTTTGAAAATAAAATAAGAAATAAATAAGCATCTGAATTAAAATATTTTTGCGCTTATATGCCTCTTGCTTGGATACCTCTATCAATTAAAAATCGACCATCTTTTGTCCTCGATATTTTTAAGGCAAACAACCTCATGGATCTGATCTGATTCAGATCAGAGAGATAAGCAAGAAGAAGAAGAAGATTAAAAATAAAAATGCGGGAATTGCCCATTGTTTCACTGCATATCTTTTATAACCTGTAGAAGTTGTTTCTCTGCAATAAGACTAATTAGGCAGTGAAACAAACATTCCAAAGGTGAAATTGTTTTCACTGCACAATTTTATCCTATTAACCCATTGTTTCAGTTTTTAAGCACCCGAAATACTCAGTTTCAAAAAATTCAGCAGTCAAAATAATTCAGTAGTCATTAAGTGGTAATAATACATTAAATAATATTAAACAATGCATTAAATAATAAATAATGAATTAATTAAAAAGTAATAATGCATTAAATAATGTTAAATAATGCATTAAATAATAAACAATGAATTAATTAAAAAGTAATGCATTAAATAATATTAAACAATGCATTAAATAATATTAAACAATGAATTAATTAAAATGTAATAATGCTTTAAATAATATTAAACAATGCATTAAATAATAAACAATGAATTAATTAAAAAGTAATAATGCATTAAATAATATTAAACAATGAATTAATTAAAAAGTAATGCATTAAATAATATTAAATAATGAATTAATTAAAAAGTAATGCATTAAATAATATTAAACAATGAATTAATTAAAATGTAATGCTTTAAATAATATTAAACAATGCATTAAATAATATTAAACAACACATTAAATAATATTAAACAATGAATTAATTAAAAAGTAATAATGCATTAAATAATATTAAACAATGAATTAATTAAAAAGTAATGCATTAAATAATATTAAATAATGAATTAATTAAAAAGTAATGCATTAAATAATATTAAACAATGAATTAATTAAAATGTAATGCTTTAAATAATATTAAACAATGCATTAAATAATATTAAACAACACATTAAATAATATTAAACAATGCATTAAATAATATTAAACAATACATTAAATAATAAACAATGCATTAAATAATATTAAACAATGAATTAATTGAAAAGTAATAATGCATTAAATAATATTAAACAATGAATTAATTAAAAAGTAATAATGCATTAAATAATATTTAACAATGAATTAATTAAAAAGTAATAATGCATTAAATAATATTTAACAATGAATTAATTAAAAAGTAATAATGCATTAAATAATATTAAACAATGAATTAATTAAAAAGTAATGCATTAAATAGTAATAAACAATGAATTAATTAAAATGTAATAATGCTTTAAATAATAAACAATGAATTAATTAAAAAGTAATGATGCATTAAATAATATTAAACAATGCATTAAATAATATTAAACAATGCATTAAATAATATTAAACAATGCATTAAATAATATTAAACAATACATTAAATAATATTAAACAATACATTAAATATTATTTAATGCATTAAATAATAATAAACAATGAATTAATTAAAAATTAATAATGCATGAAATAATATTAAACAATGCATTAAATAATATTGAACAATGCATTACAACACATAAACATTATTACACATAAGACATGAGACATTATAAACATTATTACACATAAACAATGAATTAATTAAAAAGTAATAATGCATTAAATAACATTAAAGAATGAATTAATTAAAAAGTAATGTTGCATTAAATAATATTAAACAATGCATTAAATAACATTAAGGGCGAGCGCGCACGGGCGACTTTTATCACGGTGACAAAGACAAAAACAACGCTGCTAAGGCTGTTGTTAGGGGCGGGAAATAGAAGCATCCAATAGAAGCATTCGCACATGACATCACTGGAGGATAAAAACAACGTTGCTAAGGCCGTTGTTAGGTAAAGTCATGTGATTGAAAATGCTCTATTGTTTTCTAGTGATATTTTTGATACTAGTAATCCTGGTCGCCGTGACTTTAGTCACTCGTGCGCGCCCAGCCTAAAGAATGAATTAATTAAAAAGTATTAATGCATTAAATAATATTAAACAATAAATTAAATAATATTGAACAATAAATTAAATAATATTGAACAATAAATTAAATAATATTGAACAATTAATTAATTTAAAAGTAATAATGAACTAAATACTAATATTAAGTAATGAATTAATTAATAAGTTAGTAATGAACGTTGTCCCTATTTTTTTTTCTGCGAATTCAGAGAGAGACTCACTTCTGTGCTGCTCTTTGTGCTGCCCCCTGGCGGGCGAAGAGTAGTGCGAGGAGGCCTGCTTGCCCCCTCCTCCCCCCAGGGGCATCTTCTGAGACGACACCTCCGACATCAGCAAAGAGTCTGCCGTCACTTTAGGAGAGTCGTACTCTGAAAAAGAGAAGACACAGGTTTACACAATAGTATATAGTAAACTGAATTGTAAACAAAAAAATACAATATATAGTTATACTTTATATTGTATATATAGTCTACTGTATTTATATAGTTATATATAGTCTATACAGGGTGAAGACTTCGGTGCAGGGGCGAATAAGGGGGAGTCAAGGGGGCCCTGCTCCCTTGAAATTCAGACTAAGTGTATCCAAACAAGTTAAAACCATGTTTTTTAGGGTCAATTTTCCAAAACATTTCTGAGGTGGGGAACCCCCCCCCCAGACCCCTTTTTGCACTTGGAACCTTATTGTTACCAACTTTAAGATGCAAATTCTACCTAAAAATGTATTAAAAAGCCACATTGGACCTATTAAATATGCATGAGAGGGGAACAATTTCGGGGGCTTCTATGATCTATTAAATCTATTTTAGATCATATTTCGGGGGCTGCGGAATAATTTCGGGCCCCTTCCGAAATAAATTTCTATATTCGCCACTGTCTCGGTGACAGCAATATAGATAGAAGACCTACAAGATCTAAAATATTAAATGGACTTTAAACATCACCCTGGAATGCATTAATCCCAAATTAAACTTAGTCGAAAGTACCCACCACATGTCACAATTTAATTCATCCTGGGTACGACATCATCGTTTAAAACGATGTAAGTTTATCGGGACACTGACATTACCTTCGAAATTAATTGCTATAAACAGTCCCGATATCCAACTTAACTACAAATTTGGTTCTACTCTAGACGTTTGAAATATTCCGAGCGAGAAAACCGCATCCGAGTGACCTGTTCAGAATAACAGTGGTTTAAGTCGTATATTCAGTTTTGAGTTTATCTGATGCTTTTCTGTGTCGACATGAAAAGCCGCTATTTGAATCTGAATAGTTAGTTTGAAAAGGGGATTTAGTCCAAAAACCAAGTTTTGAGAAAATCGGGGGGGAAAAATGTGTACCTAACTAATGGAATTTGCCATTGTAAAACCTCCAAACTTTTACTGGAAATTCAAGACCCTACTTAGAATGCAGAACAATCATCGAAAAAACTACTCAAAAATATTGTACAGTTTAAGAAATAATTTATTAATTTTCCTTCCCCAAAGTAAATTTCTGTATACGCCAATCTATGTATGTAATTTCTATATAATCCAATGCTCTAATATCTGGTAACTTTGGACTTAGTTTACTTTCCTTCTCGGCAGCCAGACTAACGACCACTTTCCCGGATTCAACCGCAAAGACAAATTAAATTAATATCCCTCTCTGATTCGCATATCGCACGTGCAGCCGGACTGTCGAGTGGCGGACAACCCTCCCTCTCGAGAGAGAACGCGCGTATATATATCGGGCGACGATTTGTTGCGGTTCCGGATTTTCAAGGGGATGTGGGAGGAATAGTGACGTGAATCATTATGTGAAATATTATTAGGACTATCATTTAGTCCTGGGACACTAGCACCAAGACCGTGAGTACTTCTCACCGTGAGAACTAGTCGCTAGCGACAACGAAAAACAGTGACTAAATAGTCGATACCTTCAAAAAGACCCCAGCACCAGCTCAAAAGTGACTATTTTCTCACTGTCATTTCGGTTTCCATGGCGAAAAGGGTTGAACCAATCAGAGGAGAGCAATTTTTAACGAAATACAACCAGAACAAAGAAATACAACCGGATTCTATTCAATTTTTGAATATACATTTTTAATCGGAATTCTAGGTTCTTTTACTGCATGAACTTCCATTAGACTCTCGTAAAAATAAATTTGAACAATTTGAGGCAGAACATGTATCATTATTAATATCTAATTACGTGTATATTTAATTAATTAATATTTCATTAAAGATGGCGGCGATTTAACTCAAAAAGCTTTGACACGTTACACTTTATTCCTATGCCTTGAAAAAATAGTTCTGACATAAAATAAAGATTGTTTCATTTAGGCGTTGAAAATGCATTTTCAAGAATGTTTATTGCAGAACAAGGGCCAATTTTAAAGTTAGAGCCACTGTTTGAGGCAAAAACGATGTAAAAAAAATATTGTATACAAGTGAGAAGTTATCGCCTGCTTCAGACATGGCGAGTAAAAAAGTGACAAGTTCTCACTGGAAGAACTTCTCACAGTCTTGGTGCTGGGTTTTTTTTGCAACTTTGCGAAATGTGACGTCATGATAGCGAAAAGTGTGATTAGTCGCTAGCTACTACTAAACCGCAGCACTTGGTGCTAGGGTCCCTGATGGGATTTAATCCCTCTACACACTCTCCAGGGCTTGTCCCAAAGATAAGTGTCCACTCCCTTTAACATTTAAACAAAAGGGAATTTGGCCGGAAAAAGATTTGTTTCTCTTATTATCTACGTTCTTTTATTCTCGAACACTATCTTGGGTTCTTTTTAAGGAATTGCTGAACGTTTGATAAGGTGATAAACATGGATAGATAAACTTTAAACAAAAATAAAAATGATTTTACGTAAGGCGAGGTTCGTATTACAACGCAAATAGGTTATATTCGAAACCTTTATCACCTCTCCACCTTGGATAAACTGATAAATTTTCATCAGGCTGTTTTTTCCTCAGTCACCATTCCATTTCACTCTTCGAATCGAAGACAAAACAGAACCTTGTCAGGGAAACATTCGTCATCTTCATTCTATTCTTCTGTTATCGACTTTGTAAAAATATTTGCTGATAAATTGATAAACATTGATACTAGATAACTTTACGCAGATTGGATAAAAAAATACCGCAGAATAATTTAATGCAAATCGAGATATTACAACAAAGAGGTTATTGTATATCTGAAATCCTTTGTCACCTCTCTACCTTTGATCGACGATAATTTTTTTTTATCGGGGTGTTTTTTCTACTGGCATTATTCTATTTCCGAGCGTCGCGAGAGCAGCTTCGAATGGAGGACGCAGATAAATTCGTGGTTTTGGAGTGGAGCGTCGAGAATTTCGCATGCTGGAACGCCGATTTTCACGAAGAAGTGATCACGAGCCCAGAGTTCGAGATCAATAATTTTTGTTCATTTACCCTGGAACTGTACCTCCGTGGTGAATACTTAGTTGCCTGCATCAGCTATGCTTCCAAAGATAACTTTTCGGGTGACCTGTCCTTCGTCGGTCCAGATGGATCCCTCATCTGCACGCAAGAAATGGACGGGACGGAGACCAGGGGGTATGTTCTGGAACTTCCCCCTGGACCCAAGTTCCATGATGTGGTCGCCCAGATCAGGAAGAAGGAAGACCTTCATGGGGACAAACTCACCGTGCGGTTACGGTTAAAGGGTCTGCCGACATCTAACGACGAACTGTTTTGGAAACGAACGGAGATAGAAGTTTTCGATTTCTCTTGCAAAATTTCCCGCGCAACGTTTGAAGGTCCTCTGAAATTTGTGGGACTTTTTCAGAAGAGACCTTCCTATCATATTTCAACGATCAGCGATTTTGTTGGAGATTCTAATACTGAGGAAATAATGCAATTACTGGCTTATACGGACAAGGACGAGGATTCGGCAGTGGTTTTTGAGTTGGAACGAAATGTTTACCGAAGAGATATCTTGGTCCATACGCGCATGACGGTGCTGAGCCGTGACGATTTTCTCGTAAGAAGAGAAGACAACGAGCATATTTTTCGTGATGATTGGATAAGGAATGGTTGGAAGTTCTGCGTCATACCTTCTAAGAAAGAGATTATTAACGAAGAGTCTTGCCTCGTTTTTCGTATTAAGGTGCTCACGAGTAAAAGATGCAAGAACAAAGGCGGAGTGTCGGTTGGGAAATACATTGATATGGCGACATCTTATAATTATGCTCTTAGTTCCATTCCGTCAGAAAGAGCGCAGAAAGATCTTTCTAAAGAACTCACGTGCCTCTTCCATGACCAGGACTTTTCCGACTTCCAACTCAAGTGCGACAATGTCACGTTCCCGGTCCACAAGAACATCCTGAGTGCCCGGTCCCCCGTATTTAAAATTATGCTCTCATGCGACATGCTTGAGGCAGCGTCCGGCTGCATGGACATTGTGGACCTTGACCCCCCTACGCTCGGCCTCTTCTTGACCTACCTGTACACCGGTGCCGTAGAGGACCTGCAGTGTGACAGAGCCCTCAAGCTCTATTACGCGGCCGACAAGTACCAGGTCCCCTCCCTCAAGAGGGAATGCGCAGTCTTCTTCCGTGAAAACATCTCAATTTCGAATGTGTGCGACATTCTGTCCCTAGCTGACAAACACGTGGATGCCCCCCTCAAGTCAGTGGCCCACGAGTTCCTGTTAAATAATTATGACGAAATGTTAGGATCAAGAGAGTGGGGAAGTTTTAGAAAGACTGATGCCAATCTGGTAATCGAAACTCTTACACTTTTTTCTCAGAAAAACTATCTTGAGAGAATTAAAAAAGAAACCTGATAAGTCTTACCAGTCTATATCCGCTGATAACGATACACCCTTTACTTTATCCTCTTTATCTACATCCCCACGATATCGTTGGCTCTTATCGTTACAAAGACCGAGATGAGATAAAAGCAACCATTGTTTTATCTCAGGGATCTTGAATGAACTTCATAAAAGAACAGTACTTCATAATACTAGTAGTTTTTTTTAATGTGTATGCAAATTATATTCTTTTAAGATTTTATCCTAAATCTGTTAGATTTACTCGATATACTCCTGAAATTTGGAAATTACACTTTTGCACGCTGCACTGTGTGTGATATATACGGTCCAAAAATTTTACTTCGTTATTAATCAAAATTTACTGAAGTTTTGACATGTACATACATTGACATTAATTGAATAATATAGAAAAATGACAACAGAATTTGTATGTTCAAAAGATAACGTCGAGTGTTTACATTATATCTTCAATGAAATTTCATTACTTTCCAAATTTCTGAAACTTTTTTTTTCATTCACCTGCATTTTGAAATAGAGGTGAATTAAATAGTTCAGCATTTTCCCCATGGGATAATTATTATATTTGAATTATTTATTGTTATTTTATTTATATTTGAATGCATATTTTTGACAATACTTCCTTGCAGACACTTTAATTTTAAAAGTGAAAACCAATTTAAGATATGAAATTTCAGTAAATGTTTAACCAGACCAATCTTAAAAGCTTGTGGCAAATCAGGAATTATTTTAAGTCCAAGAACTGAGAAATTATGATTGAAATTTCAGATCTTAAATTTGTTTTTATTTTTAAAAATGCCTAAATTGAACGAATTTGCTTTATTTAATCCCATCTTTAAAGGTTAAGTGTCAGTTTCTACTGGAGATCATACAACCTCCCATGCCCATTTATAAAAACCAAAACCATAAAATACAAATTTAAATAAATTATAGAGCATTCGCACATGACGTCACTTGGCGAATAAACAACGTTGCTAAGGCTGTTGTTAGGGGCGGGAAATAGAAGCACCCAATAGAAGCATTCGCACATGACGTCAATTGGCGAATAAACAACGTTGCTAAGGCCGTTGTTAGGTCAGAGTCATGTGATTGAAAATGCTCTATAGTACAGTAACTCCAATATTTTAGTTAGTGTAGAATTCGGAAACACTGCATTAAAAAATGAGAATTCGGAGATATAAAGAGGAATTCATATTTTACTAGGAAAGAAAGGTAAAGAATTAATGTAGTGTAAGTTGTTTGTAAAAATCTGTTACTAGCAACCAGAAAATTGATTTCATTTGAATGTCGGAACTTAAAACTCAACAGTAAATTACTGACTTCCATTATTGAACCAACCAACGAAAAAAAAAAACAAATTGCGATTTAATTTTTAATTGTTTCACCAATAAACAGAAAAATGAATTCATTATTTCAATTTATGAATAACTGATTTTTTGATGCATTGTTGAACCAATCAACAAAAAATATAATTGAAACTGATTTTTTGCATTATTGAACCAATCACTTAAAAAAATTGTTTCATTGTTGAACCAAATTAACTGTTTAACCTCCCAACAAACACTGATTCTGATTTAAAGCAGGTACGAAACTAAGCACGGTGAGAGTGACTTACGTTCTTCTGCCTCTGACTGAGCCACCTGTTCGAATGAAGTGAAGGGGGGTGGCTATTAAATGTTTCCGACTTTAATTCCACTGCGACGCGACGGTTCAATTTCTCCTCTGGCCAGCCGTAATGATGTTTCGGAACCATTATCAGAGGAATGCTGGGAAGGGGGGGGGGTGTTTTAGAACGCGTGCGTAATTTATTCCGGATCAAGGGTCGGCGTATCGTCAGGGAGGGACGGCCGTTCGTTATTTCGAGCGTTTCCAGAATTTAGGGGCAATTAATTTCTCGGAGCAGAGTTAAATAGTTTTCAAAGCTTTGATAAGGAAATAATATTTGATACATGGGCACAGCTTTATTTTGGGATGCTGGCGAAAATATACATTTTAATTTTCGGTGTGACAAAAGGCACTGGTTATTTTCTCAAAAGTAACAACTCAACTCAACTCTAATCTCACGACTTCTGAAAAATTACAAGTTAAATAAAAACAAAATACTCAAAAGTAGCAGCCTGGAATCAAACCGGGGACCATTAGGTTACTATAGACTCTACCACTAAGCCATCGGTGCTGATGCCAGGATTGTTCAATAACATAATTTAATGTTATTTAACACGTAATTACAAATTCCTATTACTGCGCATGCTTCAACTTTCGTGGAAATAACCTATCCCCTTCTTTGGGATGCTTCATTTGGGATGCTAAAGAAAATATGTGTTTTAATTTTCGGTGGAACAAAATATGGGTCAAGGGGGTAAAGGTTCAACAAAAATTTCATGTTACTAGCTTTGTTCTTGACATTTAGAAAATAAATTAAACAAGTGAAAAGAAGATCGTGTTCATAACAAACTTAAAAGATTATAGATTTTAATTTTAAGGAAATTAATATATTTTTGGCAATGGTTTTGATAGCTTTTAAAACTTTTATTTAATCATAACTCGGTTATGTAGTAAAATGTTCAATATACTTCACTTATTAACATCCTAAAAAAGTAGAAAGTATGGATTTAATATTAACGAGAAAAAGGGAGTAAGGATTTCTTGAATTTTTACAATAAAATGTGTGTGTGCGTGTGTGCAGATCTAAATTATAATTTCCAAATATTTAATAAATTCTAAAGCAACATTTCTAATGCTATATTAACATTCTCATATATATTTTTATGGAAATTTTCACTCCGAATTTCGGATGATATGGGATAGTAAAAATTATATATTTTTAAGGATTTAAAGGTTGAACAACTTTTCTGGTATAAATAAGAAAGTTCAAAAAACAGTAATTTAATATTCTATCGCTACTAACTGAACAAAACGGATTCTGAAAACCTTAAAAAAATATCTTTATAAACCCATTGATTTACTACTTATATCAACAGTACTTAAACTGCTTTTACGAAAGAATCCAAAGATCCTCTCTTCATTTAAAACTCGATGACGATTAAGTAAATCGAAATGCAATTAAAAGAAAATTAATCCTATACGCGTATTGACATTCCATGCTTGTTATCTCTTTTAAGATAACATCTTTTGCAACTATCGCCACAGAAACTGCTTAACTATGTAAATGAGAGTTAGATTGAGATATTATCTAATAAGATAGATATCGATTTCAATCCGCTACAATAATGGGAATCGATTTTCTCCTTAATGGTTGTAATTAATCTGAATTTTATTCGGGAAAACTTCGATATTGTATTGAGAATTATAAGAATGTTCTGGTTGAAGTTTGAGAAGGGTAAGGTAACCAATGTGTCGATAGTACTTAAAATGGTAAATGAGTAACAATTATAAAGGTGAATAATTAGAAAGAATGATTATTTGTTTGCCACGTTTCTAATTTTGCTTTTAAAAGAGAATTTATGATAACATGCTTGGTTTACTAAGGTAATTTTCATTAATTGTTAAATTTCTTTCACAAAAAATTTCTTTTATGAAAGTAGTTTAGAAAAGAAAAAAAAAACTCAAGTGAGGTACTCTAAAAATCTATGTTTTCCTACCTTAAAGATAGAGATAAATATTAACTCCAATGTATATAAATTAAGAATAAAATTATATTTTCGCTTAGTTTATATAATAAATGTGAAAAGTGGCTGACTAAGACATCATAAAGATTAAGAAAAATTAAGTTTAAAGTATTATTATTACTAACTGAGTTATTTTGAAATACATGCATTATTGTATTTTTTTTTAAAGTTGTTTTCTAGCACTCATGAGCTATATCTGCCTAAATAGGGGAGAGTAAATAAATTTCGTCTTACCACTGAAAAGTAAAGAGAACAAAAATTTCATATCTACATTTTTAGTCATAAGCACTAGCTTCTTAAAAGTAATGATTCAATTGTAAACTGCTTCAGAAATTAAATAAAATACGTAACGAGAAAAAAACTTAACTAAAAAGCCGAAATCATAATTACAATAATGCCATTCTTAAGGCGGTTTACGTGGAATTTAAATACCAAATATTCCCTCACTCCAAAGAGAAAAATCCCCCAGACATCCTCGACTCAATTCGAAAATTTTGTCCCCTCGAAACTTCCTCAAACATAATTCGAATACCGCATTATTCGGTCAATTAAAGCAGTAACAACAATCCCCGCAAAACCGAGTTTCCAGTCTAGATATACGAAATCGATTATTTCCGAGCTCTTTAACTCGATTCATTATTCAAAAGCCTTCGTCAAACGTTGGTGCATCGTAGAGGGATAGTGCGTATAGAGGGTGCTTTGGGCGTCTTTGTGATATATTAAGGCAATCGTGGGGTGGGCAACAGCAGGGCTGTAACCGGACTTTTGTTTCGGGACGGTCGACTCAACATTATTTTAAATGACGAGTAACTTATAAGTACACGTTAAGTTTTAGAGTAATGCGAAGTATTTTAATTTTGGTGCACTTAACGTCAAAATTTTGGGTACTTACGAATTAACGCCATCGCAGCTATTTTGAAAGTGTTTTGTAAATAGTGTTATTTAAATAAATATTTATTTTACAGATAAAATTTTAATTAAAGTGTTTTATTTTAAAGTGTTTTATTTAAAATCAAAACTTTTTCAAAATAGCTGCGGTGGCGTTAATACGTAAGTACCAAATTTGGTAACCAATGTGAGCCCTAAGTAAAAATGGGTGGTCTGGGAGTTCCCACCACCGCCTACCCAAAACCAGGGTGATTTTGAATTGTCTTAGGCTTAGGGTAGTCTACATCCCCTATCTTTTTTGCCCCATATTAGTTTCGAATTGCCCTGTTAGTATAACCAATAAATATAAATCGATATCTTAAAGAGATTGTCAAGAAAAGTGAGGTTATTGATGCTTACCATCTTGCTCCTATAATCTTAAATGCCTGGACGTGATCCGCAAGTTTATTTTTGGTTACTATTTTTGACCATCCCCTTGCAATTGGTCAAAAATAGTAACCCCCGCGTTTTCCGAACAGTTATTCGATCCACGTTCTATCGAGATACTGATAAAATATTTAAGCTACTACACTTTCCAAGATACGAGTCCAAATAAAAATAATTTCATAAACATTTACATAACAATGTAACTTTGCAACAATTGAATTAAGCGTATCATTGTTGTTGTAAGTTATTTAACTACCAATAAATAATTAATCTAGAAAAGGTGTAATTGTTAGAACTAGTAGGTTTCATTGTTAAGAAGAAGAGGTTCTAATAAACTAGGTGTAATCGTGAACATCTTAAATTTATTTACTCTTGAATTAACCTCCAAACTAAAAGTTGACTTGAGACTTAAAAATTGACTCCCCTCTCCCCCTTGGTGAAATTTTGGCCCCCTTCATGGACCTCACGTAATTTATGGAAGCCCCTAAGGGAACGTACCCATACTACGTGACCTATTTTTTACTATTTTTGACCCCCTTCCCCCTTGGTGACCACCCGTAGTATATGCCAAGAACCCCCCTCCCCCTCTAGTTTTCACGTAGTAGTTCGTAAATACGGGTTTCAATCATTTTTAGCAAACAGAAAATTAAAAAAAAATAATTTGGCTTAATTTGTCTTTATTAATAAAGCCTCGTGACGCCAAGAGTGCGTGCATCCAAGTTGAAAATATATTATCAAGAAGAAAAAACTTATGTAAAAGTTATTGTAACAGTAACTTAATTTACAAAAACAAGTATTTTTTTTTCTTTATTTATTGACTACGTGACGAAACCCTAAGCCCCCCTCCCTCCTGTGACCAAGCGTGGTATTTTGAAGACCCCCTCCCCCCTTAAACAGGTCACGTAGTATGGGTACGTTCCCTAATGCTACAGTATCCGCAGTTTGCCACTGATGACCACGCATGGTTACATGCTCCATGCACCATCTAATGTATAGTACCTCTACGAATCGTCCTCAGAAGAGCACGGGAGTTTATAATAGTTCCTCTTTTGAATTTATAAATATGGATTCCGCTGATTGAGGATGTTGTTGAATCGATCTGCAGGTTTTGAATGAAAGAGGCATCGATTCTGTCCTGGAGCGATGCGGACATAGATTGAATCGTTTGATGCTTCAATGACTTCGTTGAAAATTGGGGAGCTAGTTACGCGTTATTGGAGTTTAGTTAGTGTGATTTTAATTTACGAAGCTATCTGTGGTTTTCCATATTATGTCAATTACTCATTTTTCTCTTTCATTCTCTTTTATTCATTTATATTCGCTCTTTCATTCCGTCTTTCTTTCTCTTTCCCTTCCCAAAATACATTTAAAAAGTTTTTAGCTTTTAAAACATATTATAACAGTATTTAGATTTTGATTATAGGTAATACAATTATTATAGTACCTTAAAAATAGAATTTAACATTCAACTCAGGGCTGAGCCCCCCCCCCCCGAAAATTGGACTAGGTTTACCAACACTGGTTAAAACATTGTTTTTAAGGTCAAATTTCCAAATATTTTCCGGGGCCTTTTTACTTGGAACTCAGTCATTCACAATTTTTTTTACCATGAATAACCAAGTTTTACCAAGACTTTAACAAATCCAAATTTTACCTTTTGAAGTAGTTTTGAACGATAGTTAAATTTTAATAAACTGTTAATTTTAAATAACTATATAAATAATCATGAGTAAATCGATCAATAAACACTAATCATGTAAATTATCAACTGTCATATTTTTTCTTAAATAACCATTTATCCAGCAATCATAACCACTTATCGTGTTAAATAAATTTAGGACGAATAAATAAGAATAATAAACAGTGAAGTTTCCGGGCTAATTTTAGTTTACGTAAACTCAAATACTTTCAAATAAAAGGTAAAGGAATAAAATATTGGGAGGAAAAAAATTATAAATAAATTCAAAGAGAAAATAAAAATGTTAAAAGTTTTATCACAAGTAAATTCAAACAGAAAATAAAAGTGTTAAAAGTTTTATCACAAATAAATTCAAACAGAAAATAAAAGTTTTATCACCATAAAACGTAAGCTGAAAAAAAAAATCCCAGACTATAATCCGCTTTAATGTACTTCTTTTAGTTCTTCAGAATCCCACTAGGTGGCAGCTCGAAAACGGTCTCCGTTGGAGAGCTTTGTACTTACGGATATGTTCCTCAGTTTTGTAGGACATTTTTATTAAAAAATCATACTGGTTCAATTCGTTAAAATCTGCCCAGTTAAATTTCACCGAACGAATTTTAACTCCATAGGTAAATTAAATTAACAAAAACTACGAACTAACCGATTTAAATATATCAAAAACGATATGAAATATATCAATGACAATAGTAAAAATTTGGTGTCTAACTTTGACAATTTTTAACGGGAAAAATAACGAGTTGAACTTCGCATTTTTAATTAGAAGTCTTAATAAGATAAACTGTTTAACTGTTATCACTATTAATTTTATTTCCATTCTCAAGCAAACGTTCTGGTTTTTTTAACAGACGTAAACTCCAGTACTTTCAAGTAAAATGGATTGGAGCAACTAATTAAATTCAAACTTAAAATAAAAGGTTCAAAATATTAACGGGCTGATATTTTTGTAAAACGACAGCTGAAAGTCTTAAAAAAATACAGGTTTAAATGCATTACGATTAGTTCATTTTAATTCCGCTAGGAGGCAGCCTCAACAATATCACTGTTGAAAGCTTTTTGTACGAATGGGTAAATTTGACTGTTTCCTAGAATTTTTTTTATATCATCACCGACAAACTTCCGTCATTTTTTGAAGCCTTAAAACTATAAATATTTGAAGATTGTATTTTTCTAGTATTTTCTCCTTAAATCTCAGACCCGTGCCAGCGTTAAATAATATAATTGTATCGACTTTTGCTAGACACTTTATAGTTGGTGTGCCGGCCGATAGATGGCAGCCTCACAAAAGACACTGTTGGGTCTTTTACTTCTTAGGACTGCACTCGTCGCTTGTTTTTAAGCTCATTAAAACATAGTTTTTATTTAAAAAAAAAAGTGCTCCCGAAAGTGCCCTCTCCTTGGGCTGAAAAAGAAAGGGAAAGAAGGGAAAAATAGAGAGAAAAGGCGTAAATAGAAAAAAAAAAGAAAGTAGATTCAGAAGGACTAAAAATATTTCAGTCCTTTAAGAGATGTACTTTTTCTTCTTTTTACCCCCTTTTCTCTTCTTAGCCCCCTTTTGCAAGCCCAGGGAGTCATTTTCCCTAGATTGTTTAAACTTTTTCATTCATCAAGAGGCTTGTACTGATCAAAATTGAGTTATTTAGGGTCAAAATCCCTACAATTTTCTGGGAGAGAAATTTCACGGGGGGCGGGGGATCTAGAGAGATCTTTATAGAAAAAAAAGTAAACTCTTCTGTCTATTCGCCTACAAAGGTTGAGGTGATCCTCAAAAGTGGAAGTTCCCTTTGGAACCCTACTGGAAACGCGCATGTGGTGTACACAGGTTCTTAGCAACTTGTTGCTCGAAATATCGTCCGTAAAACCCGGGTTCTTTCCAGCCCTGCAAACGAAGGGAAAAAAATTTTCAATGGCAAAAACAGCATTTAATTTGTCCAAATTTCAGGGGGGCTGAGTCCCTAAACCCCCTCCTCTCTAGTATTGAAAGTCTTTCTATCCGTACCAGTAAGTTTCCATTCCGCGACTGCAATTTTGCCTGTCCGTAGTAGTATATATTACTTTTTTACTTGTAAGGGCGCCCCTAGCGCTAAAAAATGGCCCTGACTTTAAATTTTCAAAGGTACTAAGGACGGCTCTTAGTCAAGCAACTTCTTCTTCTTCGGCTCTACAGCCCTTGATGGGCCTTGTCCTGCTGCACCAATCTACTCCAGGCAACTCTATCAAACGCCTTTTTTCTCCAGTTGGTTATTTTCATCGTTTTAAGATCTTTAAGAACATCGTCCAACCACGGCGGCTTACTAGATACTTTTACAGGCTGGCCGAGTACGGAAATCATTGCAAATCCAGATGGCATTATTGGACCAACTGGCAAAGCATATCCACAGTGTTGAAGGCGGTGGGTGATAGATATAGGTAGGTTTTGTAGCGCTCCAAGCGGGAAAAGTTGTCAAATGGTTTCCATTGTTTAAAACTCGGCTAGCCTGTATAAGTATCTAGTAAGCCGTGGTCCAACCATTTCATTTTGGGTCGTCCTCTAGGTCTATTGCCCATTGGATTCCAAATTAACGTCCTTTTAACTCTGTTTCTGTCATCAGATCTTTCAATGTGACCCAACGAAGCCAATCTCTGTCCTTTAATAAAACGGAATATAGTTTAATTTTTTACCAGTATCTCCAATTCTCTGTGTGTCTTACAATTTGGAATCCATTATCATTCATAATTGGGACATAAATTTTTCTGAGAATTAGTCAAGGAACTACCTGTTTACACTCTAAAAATAAGTGTGGCATAGAGGGGAGGGTCCTATAAATGTGAAAAAAAAACCCATTTCACCCACCTTGGTGCTGCGGATGCCTCCTGTCGGAAGTGTGCTTTCGAAGGCAGATGGCGACGGCGAACACCACGATGATGAGCACGAGGGAGGAGACCACCACCGGGATCAGCAGCGCCACGTTGCGGTGGAAGGGCAGGGGGGACGGCGGCAGAGAAACCCCTGACACACAAACGAGCAGTATTTATAATACAGTGTTTTAGTAAGTGTTGTTGGGTATGATTTTTAATCGATCAGATACTATACTCGACAGCAACGTTTCTTGAACCCAGTATACGTCACTACGCGGAAGGAGAAAATGGGTAAACAGAAAGCCTGTTGGGATGCTAGGAGGAGTTTCGGTACGCAAATCGTGATTGAAAAGCACTATTATACATGGATTTAACAAACTAATCACATTTTTAAATTGACGTTCTTCATTTCACTCAAAATTCAGACATTGCGATGGAAACTACTTTGTTTGTCAATGACGTAGTAGGGTTAAATTAAGTTGCCGTCTAGTATAGTACCTAGTACTTTACTTACAGTATTACCGGTACAGAGTATATAATATACCATAACTTTACATACACGTATGTCAGAAATGTTTACATGCAAATTTATATGCTTGGTACCTAGTACTCCACATACCAGTACTTCACAGTATTACCAGTACATACTCTGTACTGGTAATACTGTCAAGTACAGTACTGGTATGTGAAGTTCTAGGTACTAGCATATAAACATTTCTGACATACTGGTATAGTCTGTACTGGTAATACTGTGAAGTACTGGTATGTGGAGTACTAGTTACCAAGCATATAAATTTGCAAGTAAACATTTCTGACATACTGGTATACCAGTATGTCAGAAATGTTTTTACGCTAGTACCTAGTACTTCGCATACCCTATAATACTTAGAGTACTCACCGGGGGAGTAAGGGAGTGGTAGTGTTCTGAAGGGGTACTCGGCCTGCGTGACGCCAGCCTCGCTGTGGGCCGTCACCTGGACGACATAGTCCCTGTCGGGGGCGAGGGGCGACAGCAGCGCCGTCTGGCGGTCTGCGGGGAGGGGGCGCTCATAGATGGTCCAGTGGGCGGAGTGGGCGGGGCGGTGTTTCAGCCCGAAGCGCTGGATGGCGCAGACTGCGCCGCTCCACGCGGAAAGGCGCAGCAGGGCGGAGGTGGTGTTGGCTGTCACGAAGGAAGTCCGCGGCGCGGGCATCGGGGCTGGAAGGAAAAATGAGGCACTTGTTTGAGTCGAGATTTTTGGTGATGCAATGTCGCGTCTACACCCGGATGGTTGTAGATGGTGTGTAATTAGTTCAAAACTTTGTCGGTAGATGGCGCTATTAGCTTTCAACCTTTAAACGGTATTCTCTCAAAACATGATTTTTATCGTTTAAAATCCTAAGTCTTTTTTTCTAACAGTCCAAATCACTTAAAACTGGGTAGTCATTATCAATCATGTATGCTAAACACCCCTATGTATGTATTTTAAAATATATTTATTACAATTTTTTTTACAAAGCAAGAAAGTAGATTTTTTTTATTTTTCCGAAACCCTTGTAGATATTTAAATTTCCATACATAGAGGTAACAATATTTGTTTGATTTATGTTGAGAAAAAATATGAAGGGAAAAGAGTATATTAAAGGAGGAGTAGCATTATGAAGTTAGGGTAATTTTGGCCTTTTTTTTTAAAGTTTTTTTTTTTAATTTTTGAAATAAATAAATTTTTGAATTTGCTTTTTGTGCTAAATATGAATTAGTATGAAGTAAATGCGTAATTTAACACCTAAAAGAGCACCTTTCTACAGTATTTACCTGCTCCTTTGGTACGCGTGATGACCGACTGGCTGGGCTCCCCCGTGCCCAGACTGTTGGAGGCCGTGAGGTAGAGGTGGTAGCGCGTGCCGCAGCGGGCGCCCTCTAGCGTGTACTGGTCGTCCGTACTGCGCAGCTGCTTGCTCTGCCACTTGTCGTCGTCCGACTTGTAGTGCAGCGTGTACTCTGTTATGCAAGAGGGAAACGTGTATTACTATGGATGGTTAGCGATTTAATTTTAAAATTATTGAAAGTACAATAATATATATGTAACTTATTTAAATTATGTTTTTATTTAAAAGGAAGGAGAAATGACTACAACTGCTACTTGTAACTTGTTCTAACTAAAACCTTAACCTTATAAGCAGTATAAATAGTTGTTATTACGAATGCGCAGCAGACATCCGAGAGATCCTGATGATCCGAGATTGTAAGACGCCCGTGAATAAAGATTGATGTCTTTAACTTATGTATTTGTAATAAGGGCTAACCTGACACCCCCCAAGGTTTCCACTTTTATGTGAAAATTAGCTGACAGTTCCTGGAAAAACCTGTAACTTCCACAAGGAGCATCGGGTCTAAACCCAAATAAAAGTTGCAAAAGTAGTTAAATTACTACTTTTGGGGGGCAAATTTCAAAAAAATTTCTCGGGGAGAATTTTTAATCTAATCAAAATTTTTATGGGGGTAACCCCCAGACCCCTATTTTTACTTGGAGCTCACGCTGTAAAATTTTAACAAAATGTGTAATTATAAATTATCTAAAACTTATTGTATAAATGTACTCGTTAGGGGTACCCTAAAAATGACGATGAGTTACGGCGTGGCCAAGCCCCACTTAAAAAAAATCTTTGCCCCCCCCAACCAAAAGCTGAAATGACGCCCCTGCCGTGGACACAAATTAGAGCCGAGCGCCGCAAGCGAACCGAAACTATGACATCACTCAAAAAAAAAAGCAAGTCACTCTATGAAGAATGAGTTGTAAAAAAGCAATCCAACTACTATCAAATTTCAACTTTATGAAAATTAGTACAAATCTTGATAATCTATTTTGTTGACCAGGTGAAGTTTCAATGAATAGCTATCAAGTTACCGAAAAATATAATGCGCACTTCTATCATTCAAATTTCTAGCGTAAAAAAAAACCCAACACTTCATTCAAATCCCAATCCACTCGCTCCGTTTTCAACAGCTGCCGTGAAACATCTGCTCCTTTCCTGGCGAGCAAACGGCGCAGATCCGGCGACGAATCGCCTTTCCGGCGCTTTGCGTTTTCCCCTCGCGCCTAGCACATCCACACGCTTTGAGGAAACTCGCAGCGGAAGCTCTCGCCAAGCTCAAAACCGCCAACTTTTTTTCTCGACATCGGTCACTAAAACAACGATTTCTCGCGTAAATATCGGTGTAAACGAATCGGAATTGGCTCATATCGAATTAGAAGGGTTCATTTCACATAGTGCGATTCTTTTTTTCTGAAAAAAATCGCGATTAAAGCACGAAATTACAGTTTGAAGTCGTTTCTTCCGAAAACGAAGTGTTTCGAGATCGACGGCTTCCCTCCGCGATCCGAGCTCTCCGATTCGCCGAGCGTGGCTGTCAATCTTTAGGACACACCCTAAAAAAAAGGCGGAGCCACAACTTGGATAGACTTAATTGGTGGAAAGTTTTGACGAATAACGATCTCGGGCGAATGAGACAAAGAGGTTGAACCTTCATGGGATGGGCCGCCAGTTATGAACAGTTGTCGTGGTTATTGCCTCCTCTTTTTCAATGGGATTTGATAATGTTTTCGGATTAAGCGTCACGGTCGACGGGATAATACGAATGAACCGTAGTTTCTTTAAATAATGGTTCAATATATTTGTTAGGAATGAATAACTCAGAAAATAATTTTTCCCCCGTTAAATTAAGGCCGTCAAAATTAAAACAGTTGACAAAATTTGTAATAATATTCTATGTTTAAAAACTCTATCATCATTATTAGTTAGATAGTTTACTAAAATTTCGCTTTTACACCAGAGAAATAGGGAGAAAACTCTAAGACCCATTACTTAACTTATGATTAATTAATTAATGAATGAATATATATTAAATAATGGATGATTGAATATTATCAATAAATAAAATATTAATTAATTTCAAATTTATGAATAATATTTAATTGGTTTTAGTCGATAATAATTTTGGTTTTCGTAAAACACAACCTTAATACTAAATCGAAAACTAGATACTTGATTGCAGCGGTATTAGTTTTTCAACTGACCGCTAGGTGGCAGCATCAAAATTGGCACTGCTGATGAGTCTTAATTTCTCCCTATCATTCAATTCATTTACGGGTAAAATGACTTGTACGCTAGCTCCCTCTATCCGTATAAAATTAAAACAATTTCTGAGCTTTAAATTAGTTTATCGTGTTCCTGTAAAATCGTGTCATACAAAACTTTATTTTTATTTTATTTTTAAATAAATTATACCATACAGATTAAAAATCACTTTACACGGTAGGGTACAATATAAAATACACCCACTTGTTAACACACTAATTAAAGATAATATCAAAATTGAAAGAAAATCCTTTTAAGTTTAAAAAATTGTCATAGAAATGGGAGACGGTAACCTATTTACTATTTTAATAAACTGGGTTATGGATTGATTTTCTAAATATTGTTTTGAATAAAAAGTTTTAAATAATATAATTTTTTCTTGTACCTAGATACTTATAGATATAATAGATAATTATTTGTTGTAGTACAGTAGAACAATCGATATTCTTTATTAAAATATGAAGAAAAACTTAATTATAGTTAATGATCTTCTGTATCGAAATAGGTTTTGAATTTGAAAGAAATATGACGTAGAATTTTTTTTTTTTTTGTAATTTTTCTACATATCGTGTCATATAAAAATAATTTCCCTGAAATGCAAAACTTAGGGAACGTACCCATACTACGTGACCTGTTTAGGGGGGGGGGGAGGGGGATCTTCAAAATACCACGCTTGGTGACAGGGGGGAGGGGGGGCTTAGGGTTTCGTCACGTAGTCAAAAAATGAAGAAAAAAAGACTTGTTTTTGTAAATTAAGTTACTGTAACAATAAATTTTAGAAAAGTTTATTCTTCTTGATAATATATTTTCTACTTGTAGTATGCACGCACTCTTGGCGTCACGAGGCAAGCGCTGTATTAATAAAGACAAATTAACTTTTTTTTTAACTTTCTGTTTGCTCAAAATGATCGAAAACCGTATTTATGAACAACTACGTGAAAACTAGAAAGGGAGGGGGGGGTCTTGGGGGTCACCAAGGGGGGGGGGGAGGGGGTCAAAAATAGCAAAAAATAGGTCACGTAGTATGGGTACGTTCCCTTCTCGTCGATAAATCTGAATTCGAGTGTTCCGGTTGAGTTGTGACCCACCTGTTATGCTAGATCTGTCTTTAGAGTCCTTCTCCCATCGGATGGTGATGGAGTCGGACGTTTGGCTGACCACCTGTAGGATCGGGGAGGTGGGGGGAGCTGGAACAAAAATATCGCATTTTGAAGTAGGAAATGTCTCTGTGATATCTCTTCACATTACTATGTATAAGCGATTGGAAAAATCGGGAACATGAAATATAAGGGCAGTAATACTGTCTTCAACGGTTTTAAAAATCTAACCAATGCGATATGATAACTAATTTATAAAGGTAATAAGCACTAATTTTATTGGTTACCTTATTGGTACTTACGTATTAACGCAACCGCTGCTATTTTGAAAGTGTTTTGATTTTAGATAAAGAGTTTTATATTACAGATAAAGTGTTATTTAGATAAATAGTTATTTCACAGATAAAATTTTAAGTAAAGTGTTTTATTTAAAATCAAAACACTTTCAAAATAGCTGCTGTGGAGTTAATACGTAAGTACCATTTTATTTTGTAACATTTATAAAGTTTAGAGAGTTACGGCAACGCAGTGGCGTATATAAGGGGGGGGGCCGAAGGGGCCCTGGCCCCCCCCGAAATTCGGACTAGGTGTATGAAAACAAGTTAAAACCCTGTTTTTTAGGGTCAAATTTCATAAAATTTTCTGGGGGAGGACCCCCAAACCCCCCTTTTGTACTTGGAATTTTATTAACAACTTTATTATAATAAGTTCATAAAAATCCAAAACATACCAAAAAATATGTCCAAAATTCGGACTAAGTGTACCAAAAACAAGTTAAAACCCTGATTTAAGGGGTAAAGTTTTCTGGGGAAGGACCCACAGATCCCCTTTTGTACTTGGAATTCTATTTTTAATAACTTTTAAACATTAATTTCATAAAAATGTACATCCAAAATTCGAACTTAGTGTACCAAAATTAGTTAAAAACCTGGGTTTTTTTATCAAACTTCCGAAAATTTTCTGGGGGAGGCCCCCCAGACCCCCCTTTGGTACTTGTATTTTTATTACCAACAATTTTTCCTATATTAAGTTTTTAGGGCCTAAATTATTAACCTAAAAAAGCTACATTGGACCTATTAAATATGTGTGGGAGGGGCTGGGGAGTAATTTTGGGCCCCTCCCGAAATAAATTTCTATATACGCCACTGCGGCAACGGCATAAAGATAAAATACACTGCACAAAGGAAAAAGTTCGCACCACATGGCTAGAACACTTCTACACTTCATTTTTTGTTGTTATAGTGTTCTGAATTAGTAGTTCTTCTATCCGGGATACGTTAAAAAAAGATATTTGGGTACAATATGTTTAATATTTGACACGGAATAATTCTTCGAATTCAAGATGCACTTCTCCTCAAGATATTACGAAGTCAAATCCATTTATTTATTTATTTGTAAAAAATACATGTGCAAGGTTATACATACATACGTGGGTTGAACAAAATAATCATATTTTCAAATTGACGTTCTTAATTTCTCTCAAAATTCAGACACCGCGATGGGAACTACTTTGTTTGTTAGTGACGTCTTAGGTTGGAAGGGAAACGTTGCAGTCTAGTATAACAGAGTAACATGTTTAGAAAAAGGTTGGTAAGAATGTGGGACATGATATTTTCCTTCAAAATTGAAGTGCACCGCAGCTGTGCTGAGGAAAAAGCGTTTCAAAAACTTTTAAATTAGTTTTTCTTTCCTTAGAATTAGCTTTTATGAGCATGTATACTTGTACAGTCCTTCCCCCTGCCCGGTCTCTTTCAAAAGTTAAAAATTAGTTTTTTAAACAATGTTCCTAAAGGGGGGGGGACGCGTCCCCCCCTGCGATGACGCCCGTGCCAGGAACACATATAATTAATAAACACAAACGTAAAATTTACATTGCTTTCATAATACCAGTAAAAATTTTAATTTTTAATTTTTAATTCAATTATTTAGTGCAAAAAATGTGCTTTTTTTTCAATATTTTTACGTAGTTGGCTGAAAAATTTATATAAATCGAAGCCCGATGGCGTAGAGGAAGCGCTTTGCGCTCCCCCACCACAGGCCCGGGGTTCAAATCCCGGTCCACGGGCAAGGCAGACTCAGCCCTTCATCCCTCCGGGGTCGATAAAATGAGTACCAAGGTTACTTGGGGAAATCAAGAGGGGGTTAGCCACTCCTCAGCTGACCGTGACTTTCAGTCACACGTTCTGTAACAGTTCAGCTCAAGCCTCACCCCGTGGGGCTAGTTATACTGGAGTTTGAAGGTCCAACGACCTAGGTACTCCCTCAAATATCCCCCCTTGATTTTTTTTTATATAAATTAAATATTTTACCAATACCTTTCACAGTATAATTTTACATCCATAATTAACTCACATTTCAAATTTTAAACTTGTACGTATTATAGATTTTGAGAAAGGGTGCATCGAAGAAATCGTCTTTTTGGTGGTTGATAAAGGTTGAAAATAATAAAAAAAAAAAAATACACAAATAATGAATATTTTAACAAAATATTTTCACAGTATAACGAAATAGATGTAGTTAACCTATGTTAAAAATTTCAATCATGTATCTATAATATATCCTGAGAAAAGATGCATTTAACATGACGGGATGCACTCCCCTTGTTCTTAAATGTTCGGGGGGACGCTTTTAAAGGTCTTAAATATTGGGGGGGACGCGTCCCCCCCGCATACGACGCCTGTAGGGATATCGACCCTGTCGGGATTTTGGAATTCCGGGATTTCGACCCTTTTGGGCGAGTGTCTTGTCGGGATTGTGACTCATTTGGGATTATGGCTGTCGGGGAAGCGGCTTGTCGGGATTCTGCTGTCTGTCGAGATTTAGGGGTAGAACAGGTGCTGACTGCCCCTAAAAGTTTTTTTTGAGCAAGGCAAGTCATAGTTTTAGCCACCAAAGCGGGGTCGTTCTTCACCAGTCTCTCCCAATCTTGGGAACTCATGACCGTTTGGAAGTTTTCTAAAATGAAGTCCTGAGCCATTGCGGTGAGATTTTCGTCCTGGTATTTGTCAGCGAGGGACAGAACGTCGCACACCTTCGAAACGGACACGTCGGCACTCAGCAGAGTCACGCATTCCTTCTTAAGGGAGGGGACCTGGTACTTGTCGGCCGCGTAGTAGAGCTTGAGGACTCTGTCACACTCCAAGTCCTCCACGGCTCCGGTATAGAGGAAGGTCAGGAAGAGGCCGAGCGTAGAGGGGTCCAAGTCCCCAATGTCCACTGTGCTGGACGCTGATTCCTTCATGTCAGTGGAGAGCATTTTCTTGAAGACAGGGGACCGTGCACTCAAGATGTTCTTGTGGACAGGGAACGCGACATCGTCACACTTGAGTCGGAAATCGGAAAAGTCTCGGTCCCGGTAGAGGCACATCAGTTCTTTGGCGAGAACTTTCTCTGCGCTATTCGTGATGTTGGTCCTAGATTTAACGTTCTTGGAGCAGGGGCCTTTGTCAAGGGCAAGGAAGGGTGTTTGGACATCCATCAGGTGGAACGTAAACCCTTCCTTGTGCTTGTACTTCGCACTGGGAACTAGTCTCAAGCGTAAGAGTAAAGACAACCCGATCGCCTCGTTTTTCGCGACGGAATCAGAGAAAATCCACTTTTCGTTGTCCCTGAATACACACTCGTTGTATTCCGTTTTCATTTCTGCACCGTCGATGCCAAGCAGCGACAATCGGGTGACAGCCAAGAACTTTTCGTCCATCAGATACGACTGGAATTCGAATTCCACTTTCGCATCATCGTCTTTCCGTTCTTCATCCGTCTTTCCGTCCTTTCCGTCATCGTCTTTCCATTCTTCATCCGTCTTTCCGTTCATCATTTTTCCGTCATCTTCTTTCCATTCTTCATCCGTCTTTCCGTTCATCGTTTGCCCTTTTTCATCCGTCTTTCCGTCATCGTCTTTCCCTTCTTCATCCGTCTTTCCGTTCTTCATTTTTCCGTCATCGTCTATCCGTTCTTCTTCCGTCTTTCCGTTCATCGTCTTTCCGTCATTGTCTATCCGTTCTTCTTCTGTCTTTCCGTTCATCGTTTTTCCGCCATCATCTTTCCGTTCTTCATCAGTCTTTTCGTTCTTTCCGTCATCGTCTTCCCGTTCTCCATCCGTCTTTCTGTTCGTCTTTTTTCCTTCATCGTCTATCCGTTCTTCATCCGTCTTTCCGTTCATCGTTTTTCCGTCATCGTCTATCAGTTCTTCTTCCGTATTTCCGTTCATCGTTTTTTCGTCATTGTTGTCGTCCCGTCGTGTCGTTTTTTTCTCCGAAGCCCTCAGATGCACATCTATCTTCTTGCCGTCAGCCGAAGAGTAGAAAGCTTTGGCTAGCGAGAAGGTTTCGGTGGAGGATAACATCTCCGCGAGTTTCACACCGGGAATCTTCCACCACGCGTCGAACGCTTCTATCGCAGTGCGCGTGCGCGTGCAGTGCTGGGTGCCGCAGAAGCTCCTGAAACGATACCTCAGGGTCATTTCGTCTTCGCAGTCGTTTTCTCTGATTCGAGCGACCACCTCTTCGAACAGGGGACCGGGGACACTCAATTCGCCGATTTCAGGAATCACAAGTGTCGTGCAGACGACGGAGCCGGCGACCATGAAAGACAAGTCCCCGTCCAACTCTCTCAGGGGGGCGACCGAAGAAGGAGAAGAAATGTCCGTCACGTCCACCACCAGGAGTTTTCCGGGGCCCCTGGGGTAGAGCTCAAGCATGAACGCGAGCCCGCTGACACCCCCGGCGAACTCCCTCGCGATCACCTCGTCGTGGATTTCTCGGTTCCAGCAGCTGAAGTTCTCGATCGTCCATTCCAGAACGCTGAACTTTTCGCCGTCTGTCCCTTCCACCATTGGAACTGATGGTTATTTCCACGAAAGTAACAACTTAACTCATCACGCGACTTCTGAAGAATAACAAGTTATTAAATAAAAGCAAAATACTCAAAAGTAGCATCCTGGATTCGAACCAGGGGACCATTAGGTTACTGGAAGCACACTTAGGAATGTCACGATTCTTTCGATTCGATCCCGGAATCGATTCCTGTGGTTCGATTCTAACATGGGAT
The DNA here is from genome assembly GCA_963680715.1 of Tetragnatha montana. Classification (NCBI taxonomy): domain Eukaryota; kingdom Metazoa; phylum Arthropoda; class Arachnida; order Araneae; family Tetragnathidae; genus Tetragnatha; species Tetragnatha montana. Next base: position 5,137,645 of record OY796678.1, on the reverse strand, counting down.
CGATTCCAAGCTTTTGATTGCTAATCGATTCCGTCATAAAATTTTACGTCCCTAATCACACTTTACCACTAGGCCATCGGTGCTGATGCCAGGATTTATCAATATCATAATTTTAATGTTTTAAAACACGTAATAACAAACTCCTATTACTGCGCATGCTTCAACTGTCGTGGAAATAACCACTTCCTTTCTTTTAACTGTTAACTGCTGGTGGACACACTCTGTTGCTAGGGCGGTTGCTAGGTGCGGGGTCACGTGATTGCAAATGCCCCAATAGAAGCATTAACACATGAAGTTCCGACCAGTTATTTTCTTTTAACTGTTAACTGCTGGTGGACACACACTCTGTTGCTAGGGCGGTTGCTAGGTGCGGGGTCACGTGATTGCAAATGCTGTATTCGGATTTTACAACACACGTGCACTTCAGTTGGTCCACCTAGGCCTTTTTGGATAAAATCTGTGTTAGAGTCTGGACTAGTTATCGCAGCACCGTGCAATTTGATTCACTGTTCTAGCACAACTGTAAAATTATCATGGAACATTATAGTTCTTCCATTTGACATGGTTGCTTTGAAGGAACCAACAGCATGCACACCATGAGGAACACGGGTTATATATAAGAAGGGTACCTATTTTTTATTCCGTCCCTTTCAAATGGTAGAGTAGTAATCATCCTTTTATAAAGTTTTGTCTGGGAATAAGAGATTTTTGAATAGATATACATATCGTATGAGGGAAATAATCGTCCACAACAAAGGTAGCGTTGGTTACGGGTAACTACAACAATTGATTTATTTATGGGATAAAGCTGTGCTAGCTGCCCTCTTTCGAACTCGTTGCTTTTTTTTCAGGCCTAATTCGCGTGCGTGATTGCGTTGATACTCGCTCGCTTTGCTACACTTTCATCGACATTTGAGAGAAAATCGACATTTTGTTTAAGTTCCCTGTGATTCACAGCCGCGGATCCACCACGGCTCCAAGGGGCTCTTTTTCAGACCATCACCTTTTGAGAAAAATGTCAAAATGTTGGGGATTTCTAAAAAGTATCACTTCAGATCCCAATTTGATACCTCTGGGGGGTATGGGGGTCCCCCCCAGAAAAAAATAGTAATTTGGCCTTTAAAAGTAGGGTTTTAACTCATTTTGAGTACTTTTTTTGGGACCTATGAGGGAATTTTTTGGGTCACTGTCCGGAGTGCCACCCCCTTGGATCCGCCACTGGTAATTCAACATTTTTCCCATTCACATTTTTTTTTGGCGCAATTAGGTGTGTTTCCTTGTTTGTTTTGTTGTCAAAAACAAATAATGACTATGTGATATACTCATATTTGAGCAGTTTATACTCAGTTTTGAAGAAGTTTTAGGAGGGATTCCGGATAAAAGGTTCCTTACCCTAATACAGTGGACTCCGCTTAATGTGATCCCATTTGTCCAAGAGTAGAATGATAACAATGAACGGTGTGATACAGGAAAGTTTCAAACAATGTAATCCGAAGTGTTCGCTTAAAAATCACAACTATGTAGTCCTAATTCAAGTATTTAAAACAATTATTATTTAAATATTATTAATGAAAAGTATACATTCTTAAAGAAAACTATGAGAGTGAATCATATTAGTAATAAATTACTCATTTTGTATGTTTATGTATTAAAGTTGGCCTTCAAACCGAAAAAAAGGAGGTTTTTAGGGGGTCTCACCAAGTTTTCATGACATTAAGCGAAATCTGGATCACATAAAACGGCGCATTTTACATTAAATTAAAAACCAGTGTTCGGGATCGGTCAATTTTGATAATATCATTCCGATTGTTAACATTAACCGTGATCACAATAAGCGGAGTCGACTGTACTAGCACGGCTTACTAGATACTATACAGGCTAGCCGAGTACGGAAATCATTGCAAATCCATATGGCATTATTGGACAAACTGGCAAAGAAGGCAGTATGTGATATAGAGCATTCGCACTTGACGTCACACTTGACGCCGCCGATAGGCTTGGAGGACAGGCAACAACGTTGCTAAGGCTGTTGTTCACCCGTTACTACAGAGGTTGTTAGGGGCGGAGTCTTGTGATCTCAAATGCTCCAATAGAAGCATTCACACATGACGTCACACTTGACGACGTGGATAGGCGTGGAGGACCGGCAACAACGTTGCTAAGGTCCGAGTCATGTGATTAAAAATGCTCTATAGGTAGGACTTGTGGCGATGGGAAAAGTTGTCAAATGGTTTTCATTGTTCAAAATTCGGCTAGCCTGTATAATAGTATTTAGTAAGCCGTGATACTAGTTTTCCGGGATTTCGACTGGAAGTCAGTCAGTAGCACCCCCGAATCCTCACCTGTCTCGAGGGTGGTGGCGAGCACGGGGTCGGACTGAGGACCAGCGCCGGCGGCGTTCCTCGCCCTCACCACCACCTCGTAGCGCGTGAAGGGGCGGAGTCCCGTGACGTAGGTCTGCTCCTGCTCCACCGGCTTCAGCTGGAAGGGCTCGGAGGGGGAGGGGTGCACGCGGTACCCCACCTCGTACCCCTGGATGGGGCCGTGGCGAGCGTCCTCTCGCGGAGGCTACGGAAAAGAAAGGGATCATTTCTAAGTGTACTTAAAAATTATAACAAAATTATATCTTTTGTTATGATAGACCGAGTTTTTTTTCAGAGCTCTTAATTTCACTTCAAATATTTATAGTAAACAAAAGGATTGTTTATAATTAAGTGGTGGCTATTATCCCCACAAATCGCTCAGCCGAAAGTCATCGTCACCATATATAATTCCGTGTCACAGCATCCAATGAAATCGTATTATAATTTTTTTTGGGCAGGAATTTTTAAATTCCACAATCCAAATATTATTTTCGAAAACCTCTTTTATACACCTCATTTCAACTGGGGGATCGTGAACCTCTTTTGAGAATTCAATATTTTTCACGGCATTGCATTCTGAACCTGTAAAAGTTGTTTCTCAGCAGTAAGGTTCATTAGACAAAGAAACAAACATTGTAAAAGTTAATTGTTTCGCTGCACAACTTCCCTAACCTGTAGAAGTTGTTTCCCAGCAATAACACTCATTAGGCAGAGAAACAAACATTTCAAAGTTTAACTGTTTCACTGCATATCTTTTACAACCTGTAGAAGTTGTTTCCCAGCAATAACCCTCATTAGGGAGAGAAACAAACATTTCAAAGTTTAACTGTTTCACTGCATATCTTTTACAACCTGTAGAAGTTGTTTCCCAGCAATAACACTCATTAGGCAGAGAAACAAATATTTCAAAGTTTAACTGTTTCACTGCATATCTTTTACAACCTGTAGAAGTTGTTTCCCAGCAATAACACACATTAGGCAGAGAAACAAACATTTCAAAGTTTAACTGTTTCACTGCATATCTTTTACAACCTGTAGAAGTTGTTTCCCAGCAATAACCCTCATTAGGCAGAGAAACAAACATTTAAAAGTTTAACTGTTTCACTGCATATCTTTTACAACCTGTAGAAGTTGTTTCCCAGCAATAACCCTCATTAGGCAGAGAAACAAACATTTAAAAGTTTAACTGTTTCACTGCATATCTTTTACAACCTGTGGAAGTTGTTTCCCAGCAATAACCCTCATTAGGCAGAGAAACAAACATTTCAAAGTTTAACTGTTTCACTGCATATCTTTTACAACCTGTAGAAGTTGTTTCCCAGCAATAACACTCATTAGGCAGAGAAACAAACATTTCAAAGTTTAACTGTTTCACTGCATATCTTTTACAACCTGTAGAAGTTGTTTCTCAGCAATAAGACTCATTCGGCAAAGAAACAAACACTACAAAGGTCAATGGTTTAATAGCACATGTTTAACCCATTGTAATGTTAAACAATGTTTAACCCATGTAATGTTTTAACCCATTTTGAGACCCTTTGAGCTACTTCCGAAGAGGACTTCTCTTTGTAAGTAGCAGAATTTTGAAGTTGAAAAACAGGATAAAAATTGATATTGGAATTTTAGGGGAGAGGGGTTGAGCCTAAAGGGTGTGTTCGTTAATTATTTCACGCTTGGAGGGAAGGGGTTCATTAATATATGACGCTTTGTGAGAAAGGGGAGAGGGGGTTTCAAGATTTGTGGCACCACACATTGAAAATAAAAAAAAAAAACTAAATAGTTGTTCTTCTGGAAAATGTAGCTTAAATGACATTATTATTAAATTCATACTAAGGTGGTGTGCACTTGAAATTGATGAAAAACATTGGTACCAGATTCTTACTCTACTTGACAGCAACGTTCCCTGTACAGGGTACGTCGCTACGCGGAAGGAGTAAATGGGTAAACAGAAAACCTGTTGGGTTGCTAGGAAAAGTTTCGGTGCGCAAATCGTGATAAAAAACACTATATAAATACATGGGTTTAACAAAATAATCCTATTTTTAAATTGACGTTCACTCAAAATTCAGACACCGCGCTGGGAAGTACTTTGTTGGTGACGTCATAGGGTTAACTAACGTTGCTGTCTAGTATAACTGTATTTCAAGCTTATTATTGGTAGCAGAACATGACACGTGAAAAAAGGGGTATACCAACATAGCTGAGGGGGACGTCAAAAATAAAAAAAAGGGTGACATTACTTATAGGGATGGACCCTAACCTCCCCCCTTGGATACGGCCTTGATACCAGGTCCTGTTTTTAAAAAATCCTTTTCCCCCCCTCTCGATTAAATAGAATCGCCTCCGCATAAAACAACTCTCTCCGTGGATCGGGGACATTAATTGCGGGAGGGTGGGTCTAGATCCCACTTAAAAGAGGAGCGGGAAGTGACTGTCGAAATAATTCTCTTCTCCGGTGCTAATGCAAGGAGGCGGAGACGCTTCGTTAGAAAGGGCCTTTCTCAGCATCCAGGGGTAAAAGGGGGGCGTCCGGAAATTGCAGACTGTCTTCTGCGTATTTTGTTCCCTTGGGACATTTAGGTATTAGGGGGCCATTCATTCATTACGTAGGGGTGCCGAGGGGGAGGGGGGGGGGTGGAAAAATCTCCTCATACCCTTACTTGGGGGTGGGGGGGGGTCAAACCCATTCTTATGTAAGATTTTCCTAGTTAATGTAAACAAATTCTAATTATTCTAATCAAATTACTGTTGAATAACCCCAGAAAACCTTAAAAATGCTGACGATCTCGGTAGATTATCGAAGCTTTAATTAAAAAAAGATGAAGGTATATCAGATGTATCTTTTTTAGTGGAGTAGCATGAAGTTAAGATAAAAAATAAAACTGTTGAATCCATCTTCCAGTTGTCAAAAGTCAAAACAAAACAAAAGCAAAAAGAGAGAGAAATATTAATTAGTTTTGGTTTCAACTTTTTAACTTTTAAGTTTAACTGATCCTTTTCTAACATTGTGTTATTTTGAAAACCGAAATGGAATCTTACGTAAGAATAGGGGGGAGGGGTTTGAAAAATCTAACGTATCCTTACATGGGGTAGGGGGGTCAAGAATTGCCAAAATCATCCTTAAGTTATTATGAATGGCTTTTGGGTAGAAGTTTTTGTTCATTATCGTGTATACTTAGCGTCGAAAAATTGTTTCACGTATTTGCATTTACCCTTCAGGTGTGGCTGCGTAATATTTAGTTATAAAACGACCCCCTTAGCAGACCGCAATATGGGTACGACCCCTTTCGAAAGCGCTCCTAAGAGTTAATTCCCGCACTAGTAAATTGAAGGCAAAGAGAAGAGTCTCCCTTATAATTCACAACAAGGCAAGGAATTAAATTTTTTCTTCTGAACCCACTAGAAGGATTTTTAAACGCGCTCGCTCGAGTTTGTAATGGAGGTTGTGTGCGCTTTTCTTTCTTTCTTTCTTATGCCCGGGATGTTTCTGAGGAGGCCGTGCTTAAGATTTAAAGAGTCGGTGGTTCTATCATGTTTATTATTTAAATAGAAATGGCGACGGGCTAAAGTGCTTTTAGAAGTGAGCTCTGATGGGTAATTTACGAAGCAAATGGGCGAAAATGTTTTGGAACCGATTGCGAAAACCCATCGAAAGTTAAATGTTATGAGCCCATAGTCACAGCGGTACAAGCTGTTCTGATCGCCAAAGATTAGAAATATCGCTAAAAAATTTTATAATAACGGAATAAAGCATTTATACAACATTATCAATTATGAAAATTTGGGGATATTTTTATATTTGGCGACCAAATCAGCTTGGCGGTATTAAACGGGACATATAAGAGAATTGAACCAGATTTTGTGTTTGAAAATCGATTGGCGATCTAAATTGTCTAAGGGGAGTCTACATGCCATTTCATGTTTCGTACATGGGTTTGGAATAACTCTTAGGTGCAGAAATACACCGTATAAAAATCTTAAATTTAGAATAACATTACAAAAAGTCAAGGGAAAAACATTTTACTCGATATGTGAGGTTTTTCTATATTTTATAGTAACAAGCTTGTGTAAATAATGAAAATAAATACTTAAGCAATTTAAGATAGGTTTTATATGATAATAACAACTATCTAATTTAAGAAAAGAAATATGAGTAAAAATATTTCACAACAAAGAAGAACAATAAAATAAAGTTTCCTCTACCTTCCAGGTGACTTTGAGAGACTGGTCACCGGTGGGATGAACGGTCAACTCTCTGGGAGGTGCAGATGGAGCTGAAACAAACGGTAAGTCAATTTTTATTCTCTTCCTAAATACTTCAGAGATTAATTTTGTTAAGAAGAATGTATATTAAGACGACCTAGATCTGAATTTCTCTCTCCATTTAAGGACATTTTTGTGTTTGTTGTTGTTAAATGAGATATTTGGCGGTAGATGGTGCTCAGCGATATCCTCGAATTTCCTTCGCCTCTAGATGGGGGAAAATAGAGGAAATTTTAGATTTTGGTTCGTGGAATTTCTTTGTGAGATACTGGGCTTGTGCCACGCCCTGGAATCAGTCTTTGTCCTTTCTTTGATGTAGTAGCAGCATTTAATTAGCCTCCCTTAAAAGGGAGACCTTATTAAGTTTAACTTTTGATGGTAAATCAATAAAAACCCAACCTCAGTGCACCTCAATTTATTTCAAATGTTATACAGCTTTTTTTTATTATGTTATACAAATGTTATACAGCTAGTGTTTTTTTTTATTTTCCGTTGCATGTTTAATGTATTAATTCATAACACTCCTGAACGGGATTTTTTTTTATTTCCTATTGGCTTATCATATGTTTTCTTCTATTCATTTCAATTTTTTTTGCACGTGATTATGTGGCTCCTGTTGTCACCCACTTTTCTTGAAATTCAAATTTGGGATCATCCGTGAGTAGGGACGTCAAATTTTGTGACGGAATCGAACTAGGAATCAACAGCTTGGAATCGATCCCATGTTAGAATCGAATACAAGAATCGAACCTCAGGAATCGATTCCAGGATCGAATTGAAATAATCGTGACATCCCTACATTTGGGATCATCTGTGAGAAGAATATCTCACCTTCCAGCAGGGTGGTCACGTGCAGGATTTCGGAGGGTCTGCTCTTGCCCAGCTCGTTCTCGGCGATGACCCGCAGGTGGTAGGCGGAGAGGGGGTGCAGGGAGCGCAGCACTGCTCTGTTCGCTCCTCCCGACACGATCAGCTGCGACAGGTGCCCCTTCCAGCCGTCTGCAAACGACAAAAAGAATATTGAGCTGCCGTGAAAACTCGGTCGACTCTGATTACGAGTGATGTTTATATCAGTAGGTTGAGGATCTTTAATTTTAACCCTTTAATTCCCGCTCCAAGTTTTTCATAGGATTTAATGACAATCTTGGGCGGTCTAGGACTCATAGGGTTAAAAGGTAGTGTTTTTTTTCGGGTAGATCCATGTGTAGACCATACAGTAGACAGAGAAAGCGCGATAGATTGTTTTTGGAAAAAAAAAATAGCACTTCCAGCTGCCTGTCAAAAGAAAAGGAGAATATGAATCATAACAGTTAAATCTGTAAACACAGAAGCGCTTTTTTTAAATTAATAAACACTGAAAACCCTTTCTAAAATCACGGGGGAGATAATTTTTTATGTTATCTGCGAAAATAACCATTCAATAAGTATCTATTGTTAATGGGCCTATAATTATGAGACAGCGTATTTCAATATATTTTTCATTTTTGACAGCCTAACTCTTTTTTTAGATAAAGTTTTTGAAATTTCACCGTGCTTTTTCTTAAAAGGATGTTAAAAATCAATTATAGCCTTCAGAGTATCAAAGAATGCCGTTTATGTTTGATTTTTAAGAGAATTTAGGTGGACCTATAATTATGTGTCGCAGTGTGGGAGTTTGTCTTGACCTACATCACGTGTTTTATAACATTGAAATTACAATATTGATCAATCCTGGCATCAGCACCGATGGCCTAGTGGTAGAGCGTGCGGCTAGTAACCCAATGGTCCCCGATTCGATTCCTGGCTGCTACTTTTGATTATTATGCTTTTATTTAACTTGTAATTTTTCAGAAGTAGCGAGATTAGTTAGAGTTGAGTTGTTACTTTCGTGGTAATAAACAGTGCCATAAACCTATAGGAAGTTTTCCCCAGTTCCATTCGTTAATGATCACGCGATTCGCTAAAATCTCAACACCGCGTCTTTTGAAGACTCCTCTGAACCCTCCTTTAAATAACCATCTTGGATCGATACTTCTTTTGTTCATTAAGGAGTGAGTCCGCTGCCGCGTGTCACGGAACCTATCAATTTTGGAGCGCGCACGTCAGCCAGAGTAATTACTGCCAATTACGACGCATCAATTATTTCCACTCCCCCTTTTTTTCTTTTGCTCTTAAAAACGCGTTTCTTTTTGCCGCCGTTGCCGCGAAACCGTAGGGTCGAAATGCAGTAGATAGGCCATTGGACATTTGCTGGCATTTCGAAAAGAGTGGTCATTATTTGGAAAATAAGGGGATATGTCTTACATATGCATTTAAGGGGTTGTGCGAGCGAATGCGCCCTGGGCAATACTAAGTAGGTACTTCTTAGGGTCGTTCAGTGGTCAATGATGATAAATCCAAATACCCGCCCATTGATGGTTAAAAAAAAAGATGTGCAATTGTGCATATAAGAGAGGTATGGTTGCTTAAACTTTCAATTTTGAAAGGTAATTTGCATTTCTGGAAGACAAAAGTGAATATATTCACTATTCTTAAATGGCAAATTTCCAAAACTTGCCCAAACCTCCTGTTTAGCATGGTGCTAAAAGATAATTCACTAAAAATGCATACTAAAGATAATTTAACGGTTCCTAAACCAAATTAATTTCATTGAAATAATTGAATTGGATCACCCATAAGTATCATCATTTGGACAAAATGGTTCAAAAATAATGAAATAAAACATTTTTTAACTGTTAAATTTTTGTTCCATACATTGATACATTGTTCTATCTACTTTAGTTTTTTTAATTAAGTTTTAAACAATTATATTTCGCTACTAGGGGGAATTCAGCATGGATTTTTAATGGATCCAGCATGGTTATTTATCTAGGGGTTCACATTATTTCCATTACTAAGTAGTCGTTAAAAAGAAGGTTTATATTGTATTTTCTCCCATAAATATGTATTGCATTAAACAATTCAAAAATTCCTCATATTGAAAAAGGAGGTTTTACTAGTACAATGGGAAAATTTTTTACTGAAAATGTTTCCTTAAAAATTCAGTAGGAAGTCATTCTTCCCAAAACCAACATGTTTTAAAATCATTATAAATTGCTTTGAACTTGGGTGCGAAATTTTTTTCATCATTTTTTTCCGTCTCTTATGTAGAAATTTTTCAATACCTATTTCGAATATTTTCCACTTCAAAATCCTTTGTTCTATGGAATTTCCCCCACCTGACGGATTTCCCCTTGTCACTCATCAATCAATAGAGCATTTTCAATCACATGACTCGGACCTAGCACCGGCCTTAGCAACAGAAGGGTAAAATTTTTTTGCCCTACAGAAGGTTAACAGTTACAGAAAATGACTGGCCGTGGAATTCTTCTATTGCAACCTAAAAAACCGCCTTAGCAACAGATACCTCGTTACCTAGCAACCGTCTTAGCAACAGTTAAACGCCCTACAAAAGGTTAACAGTTAAAATAAAATAGCTGGCCGTGACGTCACCTGAAAACACTCTTCCAATGTTGCCACGTTGGGTCTACACACCAACGCGACTCCTCGATATATAACGACTCTACGGTCAAAACACGCGATAAAAATATTACATCGGCTTTTCTTGGGTGAAAGTTGGTTAATGAAGTTGCGCGACTTAAAAATGTAATTATTGGCGCGTAGAGGTATGGACTCGTATTATTCGCCTTTTTAAAAGGGGTTTTTAAGAAAATCGTTTGTTAATTGATGGAAAAAGGATTTTTAAGGCTACATTCATTCATTATTTCTGGATTAGTTTGAAGAAGTAATTAATTGTGTTCCGTTAATTTTTCGGATTTTAAGAAAAATGTTGATTGAAAACGCGCATTGATTGTATTGAGTCACGTTATGTAAATGAATAATATGAAAACTGTAATTAACGATTTTTTTTAAAGTTTGAAGTATGTATTTTAAAAAGGCGTAATATTTAGATTAATCTGAATTGGAAGCATTTAACTGTGTATATAGAATTAAGTATAAGCTTTTGATTTCAGTTACCTGATATTATTCCTGGAAATTTCTAATTGTTAATGGGGTAAATGGTTTTTTGAAACGTAAAGTCAGTAAATCCATAAGCTTGTTTCATAGTTAGAAATCAATATTTACAGCAATCAATATTACAATTTATCACTATTTATTAGGAGAGTTATTCATACACATGCACTACTGAAGCTTATACAGGGTGCCCCAAGATCCCTTTAATTTTTGAGGATTTGAATTTTTAATTTTGAAAGTGGAGTCTAGGCAGTGTTATTTCTAGGATTTTTTTGGAGGAGTAAAAATACTCCTTGACTTTTTTAGGAAGGGAGTAAAATTGAATTTTGAGGAGTGAAGTACGGAAATAGCATAAACTACATATACAGAGACACGAAAAAAAAAACCGCAATCAAACTCCCTAAGCATCAGAACAATGAATGAAAAAAAGTTACTGTGGCTGTATGAAAACACAATTAAAAAGTATGATAATTAGGGTGCTGTGGGTTTTGGCAATCGGCTTTGGCCAGAATTCGGGCGAAAATGTCTCCGCTGAGATCAGTTGGTGTTTTGAGTAGAAAAATATTATTTGTTTATTTCGGTGGAGCCCCACAAGGTGCATTTGTTAAGCTAAACCTTTGTGAAAAATGTAAAGAGTGAAAATACTCCTGTCTAGTTTTTTAACGAGTATTTCCGATTTTCAAGGAGTGAAATACTCTCTCTCAGAGCAGTTAAAAAATATCTCTGGTAGTAATACATGTGATTACTTCTATTCAGTGAAGAAAAAAGTCGGTAAAAGTTCTCTTCTCACCTTCCGCTCCCTTGTACTGGACGCTGCTGCCCGTGATGTGGCTGTTCCCGTTGAAAGGAACCTCCCACGACAGAGACACCGTGCGGCTGCTCACTTCCAGCACAGTCAGGTTGGTCGGAGGGTCGGGAACACCTGAAATCATCGAAACACACTTCAGAGATACCATTGATAATGTTTGGGCTGACCGACAGCTTCACATTAAATTTTTTAATGGTTTAATGAATGGAGTTTTGCTCTAAATCTCTTAAAAATCAAAATCTTCAATTTTAACTTATTGAAAATTATTTTCTGATTCAGAAAATACGCTTGGGTTTTCCTAGAAAACTTTTGTTAGTTAATTATAATTCTTCTCTGTGTTATGACCCAAATGTGACCAACTTAGCTAGAGGGAAAAAATGGACAAAACAATTAAATTGCTTTTATTATTTTTTTCCTGCTAACCTTGCACTATGAGCTGAACGGTGGCTTCGGCGAACCCGAAGTCGTTGTGGGCCGCGCATGCGTACTCGCCGCCCTCGTCCCTCGTGGCAGAAGAGATGTGCAGTTCTGACGTCACCCTATTCTCGTCCTCAGTCTCTTTCAGGGAGTATCTGAAACAACGACAGAAATGTTATTCGGTTCTTTGTTCGGTTTAAATATAAAAATAACTACTGATGATGGAACTTTATTCTACATAGAGTAGAACCTTCATATAGCGACCCCTTATACCCCTCGATATAGCGGGACCAACAAATAGGGTCGTTATCAGTGGCGTAACTAGAGTTGACTAATGGGGGTGGGGGTGTTACTCCGACCAGTCAACCACTCCAACATATTACTCCCTTTAAAAAAATTCTCATAATGTAAGGTATAATATTTTTTATTTTTGCAAAACCTCCGATGGGAAAACTTCATCTAAGAGGCTTAACTTTCAAGGGAAAAACACAGTATAACAGACGTAAAAATATTAGAGGGGGGTTTGGGGGTTCTCCCCCAGAAATTTTTAAAAATTTGTCTCTCAATGTAGTGTTTAAATCCATTTTGAGGCCCTTTGGGTTAGTTCCTAAAAGAACAGTTCCTTGTGAACCACCTGCTTTTTCCTATACCTGTGATGCCCTCAGCAGCGATTGGGTGGAAATAGTTGGGGGGTGGACTGGTGGATAGCAAGTGGACCTTCCTTGTAAAGAGAAATTTTTTCAGTTTTTCATGTTTTAGAAACCGTTGATGTAATGGGGGGTTACATCCCCAATAACCCCCCTCGTTACGCCTATGAATGTACTTAAACCTTATGTAGCTTTTTAGAAATCGTAAAGTAGGATTTGCTTATCCTTACACTTGTCCTTACACACTTATCCTTACACTTATCCTTACACACAAAATCCTTATTAACTTGATACGTGAAAAAAAATTGTTGGTGATACAGAGTTGCAAGTACAAAACGGGGGTCTGGGGGTCCCCCAGAAAAATTTTGAAATTTGACCCTTAAAAACAGGGGTTTTAACTCGTTTTTGAGCTGATTTTCAATGGGGGGGGGTTACATCCCCAATACCCCCCCCCCTCGTTACGCCTATGGTCGGAATATATGACGAATTCGGAAATAAACCCAATCAGAACAACAAACAAATAAAATATGGATATATACTACCCCGAATAACACATTCTCAACAGGTGCAAAATGTAAAGAAATCAATGAAGTAATTTTTAAAAATTATTTATAGCAATAAGTTAACAATGGTGAATTCCAGCATTTCATTTTATCTTTTTATTCGATAGAGATACCCAAGGGAGAAATATACCCGCAAAATGTTTTTAATTGCGATTACCTTTCAATTTAATATTAATTTCATAAAAAAAAATGGTTTGAAACAATGGTTTAGGATTTAAACTCATTGTTGATTTTGCTTTGAAGTAGGGCCAAACAGATCTGACGTCATTCAATCCGAAATAAGTGCAAAGCGACTGTCGATTTTTATTTGAAAATATTGAATGGACAATTGCAGTCAATTTTTTTGAAAATCTTAATGTATTCAGAATCGCTTAAAACCTCCACAAAACCATTAATATACCTTTCAAAGCGCTAATTTTTAAGTTATTTTTAATTAAAAAGAGCTTCGTTTCGGTCTGAGCTGAAACAGCTTGTGACGTCATGCGTGCCTTGTTTACAATCATTCCGCTTTGAAATACATTGAGCTCTAGTTTTTGTTTTGTTTTGACAACCTCGTGTTTCCATGGAAACTGTGTTTCCCTCATTTCCGAGAGGCACTTTTAACGTCAGCTTTTCTGTAATGAAATATCTTATAATTAACTTACAAAATTTTTCTCGTAAAAGACAAGCGTATTTTCGGATTCAGGAGAGAATTTTCAATAAGTTAAAATTGAAAACTTTGAATTTTAAGAGATGCTGCAATTCTCCATTAACTAATTTTTTTTTGAAACTTTTCCTGTCGATTTTTTAATTCAGAACCATTTTGTTTACTGAAAAAGTTAATTTTTTTTCTGTTTTAAAAAAATGCTGGCATAGCCCATTAAAAAAAATTCTGATAATTTAGAGACGAGTTCAACTACGAATTCACTTCTGCTTAAGCTTATACAGACAAGTTCAACCGGAAGGTTGACCAAACGCCCAAGTATTTCAAGTGTGTATTCCATAAAATTGAAGATAAATCGTATTTCCTGTACTTCGGGAAATACTTTGGAAACATTGTGACGTCACACAGTTGAAAAATTTATAATAATTAAAATTTAAGCGAAAGAGAAAGTAATCCCCAGTAATTTACATTAAAAACTAGTTATTCTTTTTATAATATTACACCAGTGTAAAAAAAGGCAAGAAATCAATCGAAATTCATTAAAAGTATTCTTTTACAACATTATCTCCGATTTCACAAATTACAGTTTATTCCGTCTGAATTTATAAATAATAGAATTTCCCTTTTGAATCGAAATGCGATTCATTGAAATTCGACTCTTAAAAATTTAAGTATATTTTTTTCTCTTTTTAATTATTATTCAATTATATTGCACTCTAAACTCTATGCATTTAACCTTAGAGAGATCCAAATGGATATAAAACAGTTCGTGTTAAATTTAAATAGCTTCAAACTTCTCTAATACCTAAAGATTCGCTTTAAAAGTATAAAAATATCCTCTAAAATACTTTTTAATTAAAAATAAAACGGATTGCTATTTATTTTACAATCCCTGCATTTTGATTGGCCGATTATTAAGTAAAAGTCAGCCGATCCGGAAACGAGAAACTTCAAATTCCTTCAGTTAAAATTTCCTTTCTTTATTATTATTTATTATCGCTATTAAATTATTAATCACGAGCGCTTATAAAAGATAAAAAAGGAATTAAAAACAAATAATGTAGTTATAAAACCGTTTAATTTAAACAATTTAAAGCGGAATATTTTTTCTTTTTATTCTAAATTGAATTCATTTTTAATCATCGTATAATTTATTTTTTCCGATTAAATTTTTGCGGTTTGCTGCTTTTCTGCTCAACTCGAAGAAAGTCGTTTGGAATTGTTTTCGTCGAAATTGACAAATAATTTCGGTTAGGCTTATTTAATTTGTGAGTGAAAAGAATTTGTTGTCGATTGTTAGAGGTTTCAAACTGTTGTTTTATCGCCGACTCCGTGGATTAAGAATAAAGTTCTTCAAGCAGTTTAACCTGAATGAAGTTCTAAAGACGTAAGTTAAAAGTTATTTGCTCTACGATATGGTTTGTTGTTGAGGAATTCCGATGTTATTCTTTCATAGCGTGCATTTTTAATTCATTCCGGATTGTGACAGAATGTTTTTAATTAATAACATTCACGGTTTCAAATATTAATCTGTGTTTACCGAAGTTGCATTTATGTATTTTAAAGTAAATACCCCACAGTTATTTAAACAAGCAAAAAAAATTTTGAATATCTTTAGAATAAAACGTTTTGAAGGTAAATTTTAAGGAAATGAGGTTTTATTATGATGTAATTGCAATGAAAGTGTTATTTTTATTTACTGTTTTTATTCGTATGATTGTGAAAGTAGGTTTGAAAAGGATTTCTAGGTGTTTGGATTTGATTTTATCTGAAAATCGTGGTTATTTTTTATTCTTGAGTTACAAAATTAATTTTAATTGTTTTTACGTTTTGTTTGACGCTAAGACGCATTAGTTTTGGATTTATACAACCATCTAAACCTTAGAATTAGTTCAGGTATTTATCGTTTTTAAGAAAATGATTTATGAGGCTGGGAAATTTTACAAGGGAAAGGTTATTATCGAACAATTCATTTGATATTTAAGAATTTTTGTTTGTGAAATGGTTCAGAGAATAATGCCTTTATTTTCTGTTTGGCATTGTTTAAATTTACTCGTAACCGAGGTTAATTTTTATTTTGATTTTATATAATGTGTTTTTGGTTGCATTCTTAACAATGGGTTTAGTAGCAGGTAAAAATGAATTCGATTTAAAATAATCCAGGGAATGTTGTAAAGGTAGATTTCATTGAAAATAGGTTTTGTTATATGGAAGCTGTTATTTTTATCTCTACTTTGTTTGAATCATATATTTTGAAAAGGTTTTGAGTGCATGAAATATCTGACAATATTGTGTTTTATTTGCTTTTGACTGAACTTATGGTTATTCTTTTTAATTCTTCAATTTCTATAAAATTCACTTTGTTTTTATTTTTATTTTGTGTAGGCATTTGTTAAGGCATATGGGGTTTATAGAATCACTGCTAAGAATAACAAAATACTTTTTCATTTATTGATGAAATGGTTTATTATGTTGAACATTTTTTATGAAGGGTTTTTTCTATTTTTTTTTCTTTA
This sequence comes from Tetragnatha montana, assembly GCA_963680715.1. Lineage (NCBI taxonomy): Eukaryota > Metazoa > Arthropoda > Arachnida > Araneae > Tetragnathidae > Tetragnatha > Tetragnatha montana. The sequence continues at coordinate 5,121,432 of OY796678.1, read as the reverse complement.
TTTAAGATGTTGGAAGTGTAAAAGGATTTTTTGAAGAGTTTACAGGTGTTTCTGTTTTAAATACACTTTTTGTTTTTTTGGTTACATTCTAACAGTGTGGGAAATGCTGCATAAACATGCATAACAGGCAGAGATATATTTTATTAATTGTTTTATAAATTTTAACTAAACTTATGGTTATATTTTTATTCTTCAATTACCTACATAATGCACTTTAATTGATTTTGTACATTGTGTAAGCATTTGTTAAGGCATATAAGTTTTGGGTTCATAGAATCACTGCTAACTTAAGAATAACAAAATCCTTTTTCACTTATTGATGAAATAGTTTATTATATTCAAATTATACAGGGGGAGGGTTTTTTTCTATTATATTCTTTATTTAAGAAGTTGGGTGTGTAAAAGGGCTCTTTGAAAAGTATATTGTGTCTATGCAGAAATTTTTAAAGTTGTTTCAGTTTTAAATATATTTTTGTTCTTTTGGTTACATTCTAAAAGTGTGGGAAATGCTGCATAAACATGCATAACAGGCAGAGATATATTTTATTAATTGTTTTATAAATTTTAACTAAACTTATGGTTATATTTTTATTCTTCAATTACCTATATAATGCACTTTATTTTTTTTTTGGTACTTTGTGTAAGCATTTGTTAAGGCATATAGGTTTTGGGTTCATAGAATCACTGCTAACTTAAGAATAACAAAATATTTTTTCACTTATTGATGAAATAGTTTATTATATTCAAATTATACAGGGGGAGGGTTTTTTCTATTATATTCTTTATTTAAGAAGTTGGGTGTGTAAAAGGGCTCTTTGAAAAGTATATTGTGTCTATGCAGAAATTTTTAAAGTTGTTTCAGTTTTAAATATATTTTTGTTCTTTTGGTTACATTCTAAAAGTGTGGGAAATGCTGCATAAACATGCATAACAGGCAGAGATATATTTTATTAATTGTTTTATAAATTTTAACTAAACTTATGGTTATATTTTTATTCTTCAATTACCTATATAATGCACTTTATTTTTTTTTGGTACTTTGTGTAAGCATTTGTTAAGGCATATAGGTTTTGGGTTCATAGAATCACTGCTAACTTAAGAATAACAAAATATTTTTTCACTTATTGATGAAATAGTTTATTATATTCAAATTATACAGGGGGAGGGTTTTTTTATATTATATTCTTTATTTAAGAAGTTGGGTGTGTAAAAGGGCTCTTTGAAAAGTATATTGTGTCTATGCAGAAATTTTTAAAGTTGTTTCAGTTTTAAATATATTTTTGTTCTTTTGGTTACATTCTAAAAGTGTGGGAAATGCTGCATAAACATGCATAACAGGCAGAGATATATTTTATTAATTGTTTTATAAATTTTAACTAAACTTATGGTTATATTTTTATTCTTCAATTACCTATATAATGCACTTTATTTTTTTTTTGGTACTTTGTGTAAGCATTTGTTAAGGCATATAGGTTTTGGGTTCATAGAATCACTGCTAACTTAAGAATAACAAAATATTTTTTCACTTATTGATGAAATAGTTTATTATATTCAAATTATACAGGTGGAGGGTTTTTTTTCTATTATATTCTTTATTTAAGAAGTTGGGTGTGTAAAAGGGCTCTTCGAAAAGTATATTGTGTCTATGCAGAAATTTTTAAAGTTGTTTCAGTTTTAAATATATTTTTGTTCTTTTGGTTACATTCTAAAAGTGTGGGAAATGCTGCATAAACATGCATAACAGGCAGAGATATATTTTATTAATTGTTTTATAAATTTTAACTAAACTTATGGTTATATTTTTATTCTTCAATTACCTACATAATGCACTTTAATTGATTTTGTACATTGTGTAAGCATTTGTTAAGGCATATAAGTTTTGGGTTCATAGAATCACTGCTAACTTAAGAATAACAAAATATTTTTTCACTTATTGATGAAATAGTTTATTATATTCAAATTATACAGGGGGAGGGTTTTTTTCTATTATATTCTTTATTTAAGAAGTTGGGTGTGTAAAAGGGCTCTTTGAAAAGTCTATTGTGTCTATACAGGGTGATTCGAAATTACGTGGACAAACTTCGAATGGGGGTAGAGGGGACCTAGACAAGCATATTTTGAAAAACTAGAGGGGGCGCAGATGCACCGTTAAAGAGCTAGGACCTAATGTAGTGCGATGGATTTACAAAAGTACGTTTTGGCAAAGCCCGTGTAACGAAACAAAACATAATAAAATGAAAAAAAAATATTGCATGAGGTACAGCAGTATCCGTACTACTTACATCATAAATTTTATAGAAATCGGACCACTTGCTAAATCCTGGGGTGAGTTTTAAAACGTGCAATATTAATATTTCAGCCAAAGAATGGAGTTCCCTTACATTAGTGTAATGGTATTTAAAAAAATGATGATTGGGGAAGGAATTTTCAATTTTCATACATTGATCATTGAAACTGTATGATCATTGAAAATTCCTTCCCCAATCATCATTTTTTTAAATACCATTAAGGGATTGGCTAAGAGATTAATATTGCACGTTTTAAAACTCCCCCCACGTTTTAGCAAGTGGTCCGATTTCTTTCAAATTTTTGATGTAAGTAGTACGGATACTGCTGTACTTCATACAATATTTTTTTCATTTTATTATGTTTTGTTTCGTTACACGGGCCTTGTCAAAACGTACTTTTGTAACTCCATCGCACTACATTAGGTCCTAGCTCTTTAACGGTGCGGCTGCGCCCCCCCATTCCTATGCGAAATATGCTTGTCTAGGTCCCCTCTACCCCCATGCGAAGTTTGTCCAAGTAATTTAGAATCACCCTGTATAGAAATTTTTTAAGTTGTTTTGATACCTTTTTGGCTCTTTTGATTGCTTTCTAAAATAATGTGAAGTGCTGGATACACTTGCATAACAAGCAGACAGATATATTTTATAAATTGTTTAAAAAATTTAAATTAATACATTATTTAACAGAAATTATTTATAAAATAAATTATTTTAAACCTTACTATGAATAAAATGCATGACCACAGGGGCATAGCTCCCAATTCTTCCGATTTAGCCGGAAGATTTCAGACTGATACTAACCTTTTGTGTCTTATTCATATCTTCCAATGAGGTATTTTCACGTTTTGAGATTTTATTTTATTAAAATAGTTGATAAAAAACATGAAGAATGACGTTTAAATGAAATATTTTCGTAGCCTAGTTTCTGAGTTAAAAGTTTTTGAAATTTCGTTTTGCGTTTTTTGGAACGAAAACAGAAACACTGTTGTTGTTGTTGTGCGCTGTGAAATCACATCCAATAGAATCCCGTTTCCCGATCATTGAAAAACAGAAAAAAACACTAGTTTCGAGGGCGCTGTGATGTCAAATCCCGTTTTTTGATCACGTGACTTTAATAGCGTTTTGGCAAAAATAAACTAAATTATTTGAAACATATTTTTGAACTTAAGCATCTGATATTTGAGAGTTTTAAACTATAACGTATAAAAAAGTGTAAAATTAAGCAAATCCCTCATTCTGGTGCTTCAAATTTCAGACATTTTGACTCAGTCACTATTTTTGGAAAATTCATTAAAACAATTGGAAATCTTCCGTTTAAATAAGGAAGAATTGGGAGCTATACAGTGGAAATTATTTAAAGTACATAAATTGTTTTAATTTGGGTTTTCTCACTTTGAGTTGACTGTGACCGGGACGGGGGTCTTGTTCCTCTGCCACGTGATGGCGATGGGGGTGTTTCCGGTGGCCGTGCACCGCAGGCTCGTGTTGTCCCCTTCCTTGATGGCCTTGCTCTGGTACGTCTCTTCGAACTTGGGCGGCACTGCGGAAAAAGGGACATTTTACAACACACTGTAAAAAAAAATCCCGTTAAATTTACCGTTTTAAACTGGCAGCTTGGTTGTGGAAAACCGTAAAAATTACAAAGTAAATCCGTAAAAATGACAGCGTTTTACCATTTTAATCCATGTTTTTTGTTTTACAAGGTAAAACACCGTTGTTTTTACGGATTTACTTTGTAATTTTTACGGTTTTCCACAACCAACCCAGCTGCCAGTTTAAAACGGTAAATTTAACGGGATTTTTTTTTACAGTGAAGGGCCGTATCCGAGGCGGATTAAGGGGTTCAACCCCCTTCCGAAATTTTACTTAAATTTTTATACTGTTTTTTTTTCTCCTAGAAAATTCTGCTAACTTACTTCGCAGTACTATACAAACTACTATACAGAATCCTCTTCGGTTGCAACCCAAAGGGTCTAAAAAGAGTTAATAAAACACTACTTTTGAGGGTAAAATTTCAAAACAAAAATTCTGGGGGAGAACCCCGAATCGCTTTAGATTTCCCATTTTAGAGATTCAAAAATTAGATAAAACACCTCTTTTAAGGGGAAATTTTCAAAAACAATTTCCTCTAAAATTTCGACGTCTACCCCTATAACCCCCCTTGGATAACGGTCTTGTTTTGGAGGCAAATTTCCAATTGACTTTTTATAACACCCTAGTGTTCGATAATACGTTATATACGTATTTAATACGTATTAATTTAAAACGTATTTTTGAACTTTAAAATCTGATATTTGAGAGTTTTAAACTATAACGTATCCAAAAAGTGTAAAATTAAGCAAATCCCTCACCTATGCAATTCTCTGTAATTTGTAAAGGATTTCTGAACTTCATGCATGATTTTAAGTGCGTGGAATACCTTCAAGTAAGGCCGGGCGCGCACTAGCGACTAAAGTCACGGCGACCAGGATTACTAGTATCAAAAATATCATTAGAAAACAATAGAGCATTTTCAATCACATGACTTTACGTTGCAACGTTGTTTTTATCCTCCAGTGATGTCATGTGCGAATGCTGCTATTGGATACTTCTATGTCCCGCCCCTAACAACAGCCTTAGCAACGTTGTTTTTTTCTTTGTCACCGTGACAAAAGTCGCCCGGGCGCGCTCTCCCTAAAACGATATTATGTGACACCTCCTCAATCCTCATATTGGGCGGGGGCTGATTTTAGATTTTAGAACCTTTATTGGCGGTTGCGTAAATATTTAATTGTGTCATTATTCCCCAAAAATAAAAGTATCCTTAATTTTTGGACAAATACCTTTGACGTTGAGGAAGACGACCTTGGAGAGCGGTGCTCCGATGCCGTTGGAGGCCTGGCAGAGGTAGAACCCCCTGTCCCCTTGCTCCACGTCCCACAGCACCAGCGACCCGTTGTTGTACTGCCGGATGCGAGGGCTGGACGTCACGTACCCGAAGTCGCCAGGGCTAGACTCTGTCAAGGGAAAGCCATTAGAATTTTTACACTGCGATCCAATACATACACATTTAAGAATACTTTTTTTTTGTCCTCAAATGAACAAAACTTTAATTGTGTTGTTGGCTATACTAGACAGCAACGTTTCCTGAATCCAGTACGTCACTACGCGGAAGGAGAAAATGGGTAAACAGAAAGCCTGTTGGGTTGCTAGGACATGGGTTTAACAAAATAATCATAGTTTTAAATTCTTCATTTCACTCAAAATTCAGACACCGCGATGGGAACTACTTTGTTTGTTTGTGACGTCATAGGGTCAACTTAAGTTGTTGTCTAATATACAATCCACTACATAAACACATATAAAAACACTTTTTGGTCCTCTAATCCTCTAATGAATAACACTTTAGTTTGATGTCAGCTAGAACACTTTGACACCTTATCGTGTTGTGGTGATGGTGTTCTGAATATGTTAGATAAGTTGTTAAAAACGTGTTCTGAAAATGGTGTTGTAAAATATGTTAAAAATCCGAAAGTGTTCTTAAATTTGTATCGGAATATTATACGAACACTTTTTCTGTCTCGGTTTTTAGTAACACTTTTACATGACACAATCGCAATACAATCAAAATACTTTTGATTAGAAGTGTACATTATTGTTACTTAGCGTTTCAGGAGTGTTTCGCGCATTTGCAGGATTCTTAGAGTCACCCTTTAATCCATAATATTAGTAGTACTTTACGATTCCCTCAACTTTTATTCTTTCTTTTTCTTACCCTTTTTTTCGTCTTTCTATGATTCTCTCCAGGGGCGGATCCAGGGGGGGGGCCTGGGGGTCATGCCCCCCCCCGAGAAACCCTAACAAATAGCTTCTTAAAAAACACTTTCTTAATTCTGAATTTCAAAAAATTTTCTGGGGGAGAACCCCCAAGCCCCCCTTTAATATTTTGACATGTGACATCTGTTTTAAGGTGTTTTTCGCTTGAAAATTCTTCCGCTTAAAAGAAGCTGTTTTCTTTTGGGAAGTTTTAAAATAAATGAATACTATAGTTTAAAAGGGCGCATTTGCAAAAATTTTCTGGGAGAGGACCCCCACCCCTTTTCAAAATTTGGCAACGATCATCTATTCATAATTTCATCCTTGAAAATTCTGTGGTTTACATGTTTTTAAAATCAGCTAAAACTTTTTTTAGAGGCAAATTTTCAAAATTTTTCTTGGGGTTACCCCCCAGACCCCCTATTAGTTTCTCATGGTTACTTATTTACTGTTTTGAACTTGTTTCAACAAGAAGTTGCCCTCTTTAGGTGTTATCCAATGGGTACCAAAAGTACAAAAATGAGTAAAAAAAACTTCTATTTGAAGCCAAAGTTCACAAAATTTTCTGGGGGAGGACCCCCAGGCCCCCCTTTTGCTTTCGAGCTAGCATAACTGATGAAACCTTTTTAACTTTAACAAAGTTTCGCATTTTATTTATGTTATACTTGGAAAATTGGGAGCCAAACACCTCGCAAAACATAAGTATTGTTATGCCCCTATACCAAAAAGGTTTCGCCCCCCCCCCCCTCCACTTTCTAAAACAATGGCACGAGCCCTGGATATCCTCTAAGTTACTATAAACCCCTGAGAAGCTGCTCAAAAGCAAGCACTCTGCAAAAAATTTTCTGAGGCACTGAAAATTTCGAATGTAATACCCTCCGACTCTGACATGCCCCCCCCCCGAAAATCTGGTCTGGATCCGCCCTTCTATGATTCTCTCTTTATAAACCTCATTCTCTACCAGCTCTCCTCTAGTTCTTCTCACTTCTAGTTCAGTTCTGAGTGAGATTTCATTTTTTCCGAAAAATAAATCCAGAAACAAGACTCCCTGATGAACACTTGGACAACAGTATTCGAATAGAAATTCCCCCTTAAAATTAAAAAAAACTTGTCAATGACAAAGAACAGAGTTCCATCATCCTCCCATTTAAGTTAATAGGTCTCAAAAAATATTTTAATACATTTGTTATTCATTACGTACTACACTTCAATTTCTATTTTTATGTGCAGTTTAATTTTTTAAATTTTTATTGCATCCAATTTACCTCTGAGTTTTGCATCCCCATGTACAGTTCTAAATTGCAGGAAACCAGTTGTTCAATTACTCTATTTTTAATACCCTCACTGACTAAACTTCCTCTTAAACACCCGAATTTAAATTTGAAATAAGACTTTTATTCATTCTTTTTTATCGTCGCTATCTTTCTTTCGTCTTTCTTTTCCGATTCTTTCTTTCCTCTCTCTCTTCTCCTCTTCTTTTCACTCTCTCTTTTTGTCTTTTTTTATAATCTAAATTACATTAATCAAAGTCATCTATCCTATTGCTCTCCTCATCAATGTACTAGAATCTGGTCCTTATCGTCCATTGGTTCTCGGCGCTTTGACGTAGTAGCTACGTCAACATTTATAGGAAAGCTTCAACCAGTCATGACGGTTGCGTCGCACTATTCGCCCCATGTAACTCCGCCCTCACTGACTAAACTTCCTCTTAAACACACGAATTTAAATTTGAAAAACGACCCATAACACACGTTACCCCCATAACCGCTAAATATATAACCTCCGCGCATTTACATCGAGTGATAAGACACCCGACAAAAAAAAAACTGTCATCATCGCGGAAGAAGATAGGTCCCGGCGCAGAAAAAAAAAATAAAACGCCACAGACGATTTAGCCGCAATTTAAACGAAATCATGTTCCGTTATGGCTCTGCGTAAATCACTGCTATACCAACCTCCGCGAAAGGACGGGGACAAGTTTTTTTTTTTTAAGGAAAAAGATTGCGTTTAATATCTTCTCTGATGGAAACTCTCTGCTTTTATATGATGTAATGTTTATTAAGGGAGAGTTTTTTTTTGAAAAGTGAGATAATTTTGATGATGGAGAACGCTTTTTTGGAAGGGTGTTGTGTAATTATTGTGGGGTTGATGGCCGAAATGGGGTGTGTGCTGCTCTTTTGTTTTTGCGTGAAATACGCTTTTTTGAGGGGTCATTTACAAATTTAGGTGTTTGCAGCAGCAATGAGCTGTACTAGACTAGACAGCAACTTAAGTTGACCCTATGACGTCACTCACAAACAAAGTAGTTCCCATCGCGGTGTCTGAATTTTGAATGAACGTCAATTTAAAAATATGATTATTTTACTCTCCTCCAAATCTATTCTAAGAGATTAAAGATACTCTTTTGAGGGATCAGACACAAATTATGTTAGGGGACATCCATAAATTACGTGAGGTGTTTTTTCCGAAATCTGGACCCCCCTCCCCCGTTGGTGATATTTAGTGAGATTTTGCTGGACCCCCCCTCCCCCCACATGAGATTTATCTACAACTTTTTAAAAAGGACTTTCCTTTCTCATACTTAAAAAACAAAGAAAATTGTTTAATTTCTAACTTAAAAAGTTGACCTGAGATTTTAATCGACCCCCCCTCCCCCCCCCTGGTGAGATTTTTCCAAATTGATCCCTTTTTGATCCTTTTTGATATCACGTAATTTATGGATGTCCCCTTATACCAAGTCCCCACCGGGGAGCAATTACAAATTTTGTTGAAATGTTGTAATTGCTAATTATTCCAGCATTATTTAATATGGCCTTAGTGCTGGGGTCTCCAAATTTTTTGGCCATAGGGCCAATTCGACATACTAATAGACACCCGCGGGTCAAGTCCTAAAAATCTTTTACCATACAGTTAATATGTAATAAAGACTTGCATACAATTTTTGTATTCGAAGTATTATGAGCAAATGTCACAAAATTTAAATTTTGTGATTTTTTATTCTTCATCATATTGCCATTCCAAATTATGATTCCATTGTTAATTAAAGAGAAAAACCAAGAAAGACTGAGTAACTTTGTTTTTAAGGTGATGGAACTTAATTAGAATAAAACACAGCTAGCTTTTTGCATAATTCATTAATGTGGGTTCTCTTTTTTAGATTACAGTCGATAGATGAACCCAAGTACTTGATACTATTTACAACTATACTAGACTGCAACGTTTTCTGAACCAACGTTCTCCTCGCTCCGTTTTCCCAACAATTGACATTTTAAACAATGGTTGAGCAGGTGAAAATCGCAGGAGGGGAAAGCGAAATTCTCTATGAGTTGGCGGGAAATAAGCGCGCTGGTAAAAATTCGATAACTAATAGAAAAAATGTCCGATTTTTTTCCAGTAAAGATGCAAATTGATCCTGAAGGATGCGCTTAACTACCAGTACCAAAATTATTTCGAAATTCCAGCTACTTTTTTTAGCAGCAAAACGGTTGTTGAAAAAAAAAACCAACCCTCGTACACGGGTTTGTTTGACAAAATAATCATATTTCTAAATTGACGTTCTTAATTTCACTCGAAATTCAGACACCGCGATAGTAACTACTTTGTTTGTTTTGTTTCTCCAGGGCCAAGTAACGTTGCAGTTCTAATGAATGGCAGTTACTATTAAGATTGTTATTGCAAAAACAAGAATGGAATTTAATGTTCTTTTTTTTAATTATAATAACCGATAAAGTATCAAATCACATCTCTAAAGTAAAATCTTTAAAAGGGACGATAACAAATAACTCTTGGAAAGAACAATAAAGGAGGCGTTGCTACTAAAGTGGCCCTTTCCGCCCCACCGACCCACCCGTTCGCTCGACCTGCGGTCAGATGCACTACTGGCGAAAGCGGCACATCTCGCCGGAGCACTACAATCGTACGTCATCTCGCAATAAAAACGTCAGTCGGCCGCTAAGTGATTTCTGTCGCGGAGAGACGATGGGCGATAGGGGTACCATCGGATGGGATGCAGGGATGGCCTGCCTAATTAGTGGAAAGAGAGATAGTGTTGGGGGTTAGAATGGTTGTTGTAAGCAAACGGATCGGGTTAGGAAAATAATTTAGGATAGTTTTCCATGGTTTTGTGCATTCTCGAAAACTATACAAGTATTGGCGTTTTTTATACTTTTAATGCAACATACACCTTTTTCAATACCGAGTATTTTTATACATTGAGTTTTAGATGACTCAAGCATAGGATTTTAATTTTGGTGCATATAATTTCAAAATTGTACTTTCAATGTGAATCCCAAATAAAATTAGGGGTCTGAGGGTCCTCCCCCAGAAAAATGTTGGAAATTCCCCCTCCCCCCTCAAATAGAGTTTTAGTTCATTTTGAGACCATTTAGAATACAAGAGCACAGCTCATTGTTACCAGCATAATTTCCAGGGGAAAAGCAATCAAGTTTAATAAACCTAAACGGCAAAATTTCGAGGAGTTTTTCGGGTTCTAATTCAGAAAAAGTTCACAAATTTGACCCTAAAGTAGTGTTTTACGCATTTTGAGACCCTTTAGGTTACACCCAAAAATGATAACTCCTTGTAAGTCGTACAATTTGACAAGGAAAAACAGCACATATACAGAATAGATATAAAAATATTGAGAGGGGATTACGGGTCTTTCCCCAGAAAATTTTGGACCCTTAAAAATCCTTAAAAGTAGTGTTTTGATTCATTTTTTAGCCCCTTTGGGTTACCCGAAGAGGACCACTCTTTGTAAGTCATTTATTTTCAAGGAAACAATACCATAAAAATTTATTTCAGAATTTTGAGAAAGTTGAACCCTTAACTCTTTGGATACGGCCCGATGTGGGTTCATAATCAAACAAAGATGAAAATCGTTATTTCAATATTTGACCTAAAAAAACGTTGGTTTATTTTTGACACGGACACCTCAATCGTTGAAAATATATCCAACATCCTCTCTACACATTCCGACCCTACGGATTTTACTCTCGCACGGTCCGGTGACTCTCCTCCGGACGGATGAAACGGAATAAAAAGGGGGGGGAGAGAGAGGAATCCGCGGGGTTCCTCCTGGCCGGGACCCAAGAAAGGGCTTCTCCGAGTTTTAATTCCCTTAGATGCGGGGGACGGGGGTAAATATGAGTTATCGCGAGGGTCGCTGAATTAAGCGATGCCGTTCATCACTTCCCCTGTTACAAAATGAAAATGATTTGTCGACCTTTAGTTTGGCATAATTTATTGTCTATCTACTATCTATCTCCGTGTGTATTTCCATATCATTCTTGTTTCACTATTTACCTTTTGATTTCTTTTGCCTTCTCTTTTTTTTAGTTCTATTTTCTTTCTCACATTCTCAGTTCATTTTCGCTCTCTATACAGTGGCGGATCAAGGGGGCGGGCACTCTGGACCTATGACCAAAAAAATCCCTCCCAAGTACGAAAAAAAGTCCCAAAAAGTACTCAAAATGAGTTAAAACTCTACTTTTACTGGTCAAATTTCAAAATTTTTTTCTGAGGGAGGACCACCATACCCCCAGCGGTACCAAAAGATGATCTTGAGTGATAATTTTTAGAGAATCCCCTACATTTTGTCTCAAAAAATAAAGGTGATGGCCTGGGAAAGTGCTCCCCCTTGGAGCTGTGCTGGATCCCCTATATTCCCCCCTCTTATTCCCTATAGCTCTTCCCTCTCTTTAAATCTTTATTTAGCTCTTCTCTCTCGTATTTTTTCACGCTTCCTCATTTTTTCTGTGGCTTTCTATGAAATTTTGCTATTTTCTATTTCAATTATTTTTTATTTCCACCCCTCTGTGTCGTTACTTACTCTATAACATTAGATTTCTATAATTCAGGGTTGGGTTTCTTCCGGAAGAAACTAGTTTCTTCCAGGACAGTGGAAGAAACTGGAAAAAACCGGAAGAAACTGGAAAAAATGGAAGAAACGAAAGAAAGTGGAAAAAACCCACTAAAAGCCAAACAAATGCTCCACATTTTTAAATTTATTGACTACATAAATGAACAATTTAAACCACTATCTAAAAAATTAAAGTTAATTTAATTACTATTAATTAATCAAAGTAATTAATTTTTGAAAAAGAAGTTACTTGTAACACTAAATTTCAGGTTACTTGTGTTTTTAAAGGGGATGTTGGCTAGAATGGTTTCTACCATTTCTGTATAAATGTTACCTAACCATTCTTTATTTAAATATTATTAAAAGATTAAAAAAAAAAAGATTTCCTCCAGTGGAAGAAACCTCCTAGTAAAAACATTGGTGTAATTACTAACTCAGTACAGTACTTGCATATAATTATATTTTTATTGGTATAATTTTATTAGTAAAACATTATAACTTATAAATTAAAGCTTATTAGTCAATTTTTTTGAATAAAAAAGGTTTCTTCCGTCTGGAAGAGACCTATTTCCTCCGGCCGGTTTTTTCCATGGTTTTTTTCCGCGGTTTTTTCCACTTCGGAAGAAACTTGCCAACCCTGCTATAATTGTAATTTTTTACCCTCTTTCTCCCTTTCTTTACAACTTTTCTCACCCTTTTTTTCCCATTGAAATTCTATCCCCCCTCTCTCAAAACAAAACCAGACTGGTTCAGTTCATTTCTTTCGAATTAATCTCTCATTCTAATTTCATTTCTTTCCGCTTTTGATGTAAGATGGTCCTGAGAAAAACTCCGACCTAAAAATGTCCATATTCCCTATTCTAAAGAATAATTATACTTCTTTGAGAAACACCTTATTCCAATCTCATTTCTTGGAGACTCTTTCGTCAGAAAACTTCCCCCTCCCCCCCTCACAACCCAAATCAAGCAAAATGGACTCGGCCGTATCACAATAATGAACCGCAGAATGGCATCGGCGATGATTTACTCTGGCGCACTAATTGAGGTCACTTCTTGAACGATGGTCCGGAACGGCACCTTGGCACGCTTCCAACCACAACACACTTCTTCTTAGTAATTTGCAATCAAAGGACCGCGACTTTCCCAGGACTTCGAATGGGGTCCAAAGGGGGGGGGAGAAGTTTTAGTTGTTTTAAGGGAAAATTCGAAAAGTTTCCCCTGGTGATAAGAGTGATAAGAGGGGTTGGGTGTTTTGTGAGTAGAAGTCATCGAGTTGAATGTCGCTTTTTGTCATTTAAATTAAAGGTACGAACACTGAAACTTGTGAGATGAGAACAAGAATAATACAACACTCAGGACATATTCCTGGATAGAACACATTTCCAACACTTTTCTAACGCATTCAGGACATTACCACAACACTATGAGGTGTTAAAGTGTTTTATCTAACTATCACAACCAAAAGTTTTGTTAATTTGGGGACAAAAAAGTGTTCTTAAATGGGGTTATTTTTGTGTTTATTTTTGAGCGCAGTTCACTTCGAGAACAAATAATTTCTCAAAGCAAATAAGTATCAAAACTAAAAATGATTCTCTTTTAAATTTCCGATTATTTTACCCAATAGTTACGTCTGTAGAGTATTTTAAAGTAGTCTGTATTTTATGACCACCCTGTATTATGTCTACATGCATTTAAATGAGATAGTCGTAAATCGTTCATACACTTTCATACCAGACAACAGTAACCACTCAAACTCCATTGCATGCTTGCATACATTTCCACCGTTTTCATCTCATTGCTTCATCATGAATAATTCGCCTCATTTACATGCTCATTTATTATACTACGTCAAAGGTGCAGGTGCAAAGCAAAGCCGCTACTCTTCATTACTCCGCATTCATTCACTTATCCTCCAACAGATTTCGAACCCCCCCCCCTCCCTACTTCGAACGCTTCAGAAATTAACGACGGAACTGCCACATTAGAACACAGCGGTGTCGGGGTGTTGACGGGGTTTGGAGTAGGACATCTGTCTGATCGTTTGGCAACTACTATGCTGCGCGTAGGGAAGAGGGGTGTCACGTGATATCGGTGACTGTTTGTTTCGGATAGGAGTAGAAAAACGTATCTCTTTTCCTGTTCTCTTCGTTCTTTTTTTTTTATTCTTCTCTCTCTTTTTCCATTCTCATCTCACCTCGAAATTATATATGTTACGGGCAATGTGATAAATCCGGTGCCCGAAGTGGAGGCGGCCATGTGATAAATTTCATTCATAAATTTCATTGAATTTATCACATTGCCCGTAACATATATATCAAAACGAGTTACATATAATCCAGTTTTTTTTAGAGCCAAAAATTTATGTATTTTCTGAGAGTGAACCCTCGTTTGTACTTGGAATTCTATTACCCACAAAATGTTTTATATTTTTATTTAATCGATCAAGATACAAATGCTACCTAAAAATGCATTAAAAGCTGTATTAATTCTGTTTAATAAGCATGGGAGGGGGGCTAAGGGCAAATTTTTGGGCCCCTCCAGAAATAAATTTCTATCACGTAAAAGAAATACGCTGAAGAATGGAGTGAAAAGTATAGTTAATTTGAACATAAATATAGAAAGAGTGTGTTTCTCACCCCTGGCCTTCCGCCAGATGACGCTGGGGGCGGGGAAGCCCTGGGCGGAGCAGTTCATCCAGGCGCTGCTCCCCAGCACGGCCGACGTGTTGGAAGGCTCCGACAGCCACGAGGGGGGCACTGCAACCACAACAAATTGGTCATTTTTTAAGAAGCTTCACAGTTTTGATAGGAAACACAGTTACAGTACCATTAAAAAAAGTATACGCCAAAAAAGAATATGAATTTATACTCGACTACGCGGAAGGAGAAAATGGGTAAACAGAAAGCCTGTTGGGTTGCTAGGAGGAGTATGCAAATCGTGATTGAAAAGCACTATATATACACATGGGTTTATTAAAATAATCCTATTTTTAAACTGACGTTCTTCATTTCACTCAATATTCAGACACCGCGATGGGAACTACTTTGTTTGTTAGTGACGTCGTAGGGTGAACTTAAGTTGCTGTCTAGTATACATGCAAACTTATGACATATAGTCCCTTGTACCCCTTGACTTTTATTGGAGAGGATCTTTAAAAAATAAAATATTATTTTCCCTCTATCCCCTGTTTAACTGCAGTTGTGTTCAGTAGAAATTCGTATTTTCCCTTTTATAAAGTATCAAAACCGTGCTACCAACTCACTCTATACGCTCTTAAGCCGTAACAAATCTTAAACATTAAGAATTTTCATTTCCAGAACATCCGTTGCGTACCGAAACTTCTCCTAGCAACCCAACAGGCTTTCTGTTTACCCAGTTTCTGCTTCCGCGTAGTGACGTATCGGGTTTTGGAAACGTTGCTGTCGAGTATATATGCAAACTTATCTCAAATAATCCCTTGTACCCCTTGACTTCCCATGAAGAGGATTTATAAATAAAATATTATTTTTCCTTTAGAAATACGCATTTTCCCCTCCCCAATGTCAAAACCGTGCTACCAACTCCCTCTATATATATGTTCTCTTAAACTGCACAACAAACCTTAAAGAATTTTCCATTTCCAGAGCAACCGTTCCTCCTATCTCCGCTTCGATTCTATCTCCCCCATCGAATAATTTCCGTCCCTGCTGACAGCACAGACGATCCCCATTAAGGACGTTCGAGGAGCCTTAATTATTCGAGAGCGGCGATTGGGCAAATTAAAGCGACGACGCCACTCCGCATTACCCTGAGAACAATAGCGCTTTGTGCTCCCATTCAAACGAGCGGCCTTCTTTGTCTTGATGGCGCAAAATGCTGTGCTGCTTTTGCAATTTTGTAGCGAAATGCTTTCAATGAGTATATTCGAGTGGGCTGTTGTTGTTTTTAATGGGAGGGAATAGATATTTTTAAAGATATATCGATATTTGTGAATATCTGGTAAGGATAGGTACGGATCGTTATGGGAATAGGAATACGGGGGGATGAAATTAGTTATACAGGGTGTTTCTAAAGTCCGTTTCACTACTTTTATTTGGAACCAACGTCTCTTGGGGTCATGGAAGTATGGTCTACCCCTAGGTAAGTGACCCTGGAGAATACATTGAGACGGCTTAGGGCGCCCCTAGCGGCGAGGGAAGAAAGATTAAATATAATTGAAAATATCTTAAATATTCGAAGAGATACAGCATGTGAAAATAGCACTTTTTCAGGCCTCCAAGAAGAAAAGGTCCGCAAATTCTTTGATTTTTAAAAGTTAAAATAGGTGTTTATTTTACGAATTGAAAAAACCTAGCAAAACTACATGATAACACAAAAAACTTGCAAATTTTAGCCTGGAAAAGTGCTAACTTCATATGCTGATATTTCTCAAAGATATTTTCATGAAACTTTTGTGTACATTTTTCCAGATATTGCAAAAAATGTTCTCATTGAAGTTCTCCTTTAGTTTAATTTTTTAAACTTTCTTGTTTCGTCGCTAGGGGCGCTTTAAGTCACCTGTATAGTTGGTCACTTAACTAGATGTGCACATTACTTCCATGAACTTCAGAGACATTGGTTCCAAATAAAAGGTGTGAAAGGGACTTTTGAAACACCCTGTATAAGTAAAAAAATTGTGTCGGTATTTTTTGCGCAGTTTACAGGGTTCGCATTGGACAGGGAATACCTGGATAAAGTCAGGGAATTTTAATTTAACCTAAAAAGTGAGGGACTAGACGGGGAAAGTTGCTCTTTTTTGCCAAAAACCTGGAAAATCATGCATATTACCTGGAAAATGATCAATTTTTAATGTTTGCGTCTCAATTTTGGCTATCAATAGTAAAAAATACAGGGTGTCCCAAAAAAGACTGACACATTACATTTTAAAAATCAAATAACTCAAAAACTAAACAAGATAAAAATGCGCGTTTTTTTTTTGCATTCTACTCTACAGACCAAAAAATTTTATGATACAAGTTTTCGTAAATCATAGTTCAAAAATCCCCCGACAGGTGGCAGCATATTTTCAATTATCTCTTATGGGAAGATTGATACTTTTATACCCTGTCGGAGGGATTTGGGAACAATGATTTACGAAAATTTGTGTCATAAAATTCTTTGGTCTTCAGAGTAGAATGCAAAAAACCGCGTATTTTTATCTTTTTTAGTTTTTTAATTAATTTTTTTTAAAATGTCAGTCTTTTTTGGGACACCATATATAGAAATATATATAAAAAATATATAGAAATATTCGAAAAACGATGTGAATTGCTAGGATTTTTTTTAAATCTTCAAAATTGACCTTTTTTTCTAATAAAATTGAGTGGGAGGAAACTTGATTTTACCGTTGACCACAAGCAGTGACGTCATGTTGGTGGAAGTTGCCGGATTGGTGGCTATGCAAGTGTACTGTCCCCTGTCGTTGGCCTTGACCCTCCGGAACAGTAGGACGGAAGAGTCCTCGAGCTGCTGGAGGACCACCTTCTGACCCCCGGAGAAGGGCAGTCCGTTCTTGAGCCACTGGAAGCGGATGGGGGGGTCGCCGGTGGTGGCGCTGCAGATGATCTTGGCCCTCTCCCCTTCGTTGGCAGTGATGGTGTCCGGGAAGTACTGGGTGTCGATCACCGGTGCCACTGAAAGAGGAATAAATGAATGTCGAATTTGGTACACTTACAGCCATATTCATAGCCATCAGCGTCGGTGTTAAATCCTTGGTCAAAGAAGGATTCCACCAATCAGAGTAAGCGAAAAGCTAATTTTTCTTTCTTTAGCTGCTAGTTAACACCGACGCTGATGGCTATGAATATGGCTATTAGAATTTTAAAAGTAGTCCTTTGAGAACAGTTTATATCGTCAGCTTACAGTCGAAAGGCACTAACAGCCATATTCACAGGCATCAGCGTCAGTGTTAACCAGCAGCTAAAGAAAGAAATATTAGCTTTTCGCTGACTGTGATTGGTGAAATCCTTCTTTGACAAAGGATTTAACACCAACACTGATGGCTGTGAATATGGCTGTAAGTCACTTTTGGAAGATATTTTGAAAGCGGTGGAAGCTTGGCGCATCTCTAAAATCTCGTCAAACTGAAAAGCTAGTAACCTAGCATAGATGGTTGGTTTGTTTTAAAACAGAAAGAATTCATATACAGTAAAGAGCTTAAATGTTGGTTTGCGATTAATAATTTATTAAATCGAAATTATTTGATCATGTAATTGAGTTATTTTAGGGATTAAAAGATTTTATAATTCGATTTCTCAAAGATTTTATCATAATATTTTCTTTTTCATACACTATAACTAGAATGGCAACGGTAAAATGATCGCCAAATTTGGCATAACCTCGTATACGGAGTAGTTGAGCAAAGAGTGACTTAGTGCCTTTCGACTGTAAGCCGACGATATAAGGAAATGATGAAATATAATTCCGTTCTGACCCCCGTATCTGTATTTATTATTAGTATCAGATGGACTGACATAAAATATTGTTACAAAAAACATTGAAATTTCTACTATGTAGTGGTAAAACCTGTTGATACTACTATACTAGACAGCAACGTTTGTTGACCCTATGACGTCACTAACAAAGAAGTTCACATTGCGGTGTCTGAATTTTGGGTGAAATAAAGAACGTACATTTAAAAATATGATTTTGTTAAACCCATAAATATAATGTCTTTTTGTCACGATTTGCAAATACGCATACGATACGCATGCGTACCGAAACTCCTCCTAGCAACCCAACAGGATTTGTGTTTACCCATTTTCTCCTTCCGCGTAGTTACGTACTGGGTTCAGAAAACGTTGCTGTCGAGTAAACTTGTTTTGTGTGTTATTGCAACCCATAGAATCACTCATAGTATCAGGGATTTTTTTTATCAGTAAGAAAAATGTATTTCGATTTTTTTTCTGCAGCTCTCTTGTGTTGTAAAAAATAATTTTCAATAGCATAGTTATTGATAAAGGCAGCACGATAATGGCATAGTTACGTATAGGCAATTATGTAATAAAACTGCTTCTCGGGATTTATAGTCGAAATGATAATTAACATAAATATAAAAATTCTGGGAAACAATTTTCCCATCTTTCATAGTGTAAGGCCGGGCGACTAAAGTCACGGCGACCAGGATTACTATAGTATCAAAAATATCATTAGAAAACAATAGAGCATTTTCAATCACATGACTTTACCTAACAACGGCCTTAGCAACGTTGTTTTTATCCTCCAGTGATGTCAAGTGCGAATGCTGCTATTGGATACTTCTATGTCCCGCCCCTAACAACAGCCTTAGCAACGTTGTTTTTGTCTTTGTCACCGTGACAAAAGTCGCCCGTGCGCGCTCGCCCTTAAGTTTATGCAAGGTCTATGTCTAATACTCTCCGATACTCTATCATACAATGTTTACATACACTTTTTTACTTTTGTAGTTCAGAAATATCTTTAAAAATAAATTTTCGACGATTTTTAACGAGAGTAGTTTCAAAAATAAACAATCTACTACTAATTCAAGTGCTCCCAAGTAACGTTTTCTTAAGTATTGAAATACAAATGTCACTATATTCAAGGTATAAAATTTTTAATTTACCCTATCTATGAACAGTGTTTTGCAAGAAAACTATTGGTGTTACCAAATTTGGTACCGTATATCTCACTCTAACCTTCCTCTAACAAACTCATTCCTAATGATGCTCCCCTTTAAAATTCCACCTCGCTCAGTATAGCACTAATTTCCATTACCGTGTTTCATTCAGCTAAAACCAATATTACCACGAGCACTCTCGAACCGACATTCAGCTACCGACTGCTTCAAAAGAGCCGCGCACTCACAGCAGACGAACCGATCAAAAGCGAATTAGCAGCTGCCTGGCATTTCCGATTAAATGGACAACGCTTCGCTTGTTGCCTCGCTCTTTTGAGAGGAAGATAAATCCGCATTACTGTGGAGTAACATTGTGAATGGGAATGTGTTGAAGTTACTGCTAATGTGTGGTGGTTTGTGAAAAGAAAGGGCGGGGTGTTTGTGGTTTTATTATATTCTGTGACCAGATAAATTTCTTTGGAACTTTATTGTGTCGAAATCATCTTGCATCAGTTACAGGGTTTTTCCATGGCCATCTAGACTCATAAGGTCATAGAAGCTGGAAATCGTGACGCGAAATAGTAGGCAAGACGTGACTTTTCAACAGCGCAAGGTGCAAGATTTCAGACTGGAGTTGCGCTGTTGTCCAAAAAAGCTATGAAGAGTGACGTCTTGCCTACTATTTCGCGTCACGATTTCGAGCTTCTCTGGCCTTATGAGTCGTAGCCATGGCTTTTCTCCCTTTTTTATTTAGACACATAATAAGGCCAGAGAATCTTGAAATCTTGAGGAACGTTCTGCCTGCTATTTCGGGTCAACATCGCTTTTTGGACAACAGCGCAACTCCAGTCTGAAATCTTGCACGCTCCCTTCAGACTGGAGTTTCGCTGTTGTCCAAAATGTGCGATGATGACGCGAAATAGTAGGCAGAACGCCACTCAAAGATTTCGAGCTACTCTGATGACCTTATGTGTCTAGATGGCTATTATCTATATCTATAAAAGCCAAATACCACTGACTGACTGACTGACTGACTGACTGACTCACTCACTGGTAAGTAAGGAACACTCAACACGGAATCTCCGAAACTACTGGACCCAGAGCTTTGAAATTTGACAGAGACGTTCCTCTCAGCTATGCGACGCGCACTAAGAACGGATTTTAAAATCGAACAACTCCTTCCCTGTTTTTCGGCGCTTTTTCGACTCCGTTTTATCCATTGAAATAGCATTGTGCATTGTTGAAATGCATAAATTGCAGCAGGTTTATTTCTCCCTTGAGGTTTCGTCTGGCCTCATTTGATAAAATATAATTTCAAAAATTTTATAGAGCATTTTCAATCACATGACTCTGCCTAACAACGGCCTTAGCAACGTTGTTTATTCGCCAAGTGACGTCATGTGCGAATGCTGCTATTGGATACTTTTATGTCCCGCCCCTAACAACAGCCTTAGCAACGTTGATTTTGTCCTCCAAGTGACGTCATGTGCGAATGCTCTATAATTTGTTACAAATTAAGACGTAAAACTGTGTAAATTTTCTATTAAAAAAATATATAAATTTTCAGGAAACAAATAAATTCAAATAATTAATTTTGAATCAACATTTTCTTTTATTTGTAATTTTAATTTTTTCTAAAAAAAAACATTTATTGAAAAGCTAAAATAAATGGTTTCCATAGAAACAGAGCTGAAATTATTTCATTGTTTCATGGGGCATGGTTTACTAGACTTACCTATACATTCACTAAATTTTTATTATTAGGTACTAGCAACCCGTTTTTACTAAGAAGTTGGCTATCATGATAAAATGAAAATGAGATTTAACAAGTATTTTATTATTTTGATAAAAATGTTTTTATTTTTGGAGATTTGGAGATGTAGGATCTTACAAATAAAAAATGGATTCTTAATAATTTTTGAATATAGATTAAATTAGGTATGGTTAAATATTTTGCTTTAACTTTAGCGGCGGGAGTTGTTGACTGAATTACACATCGGGATTAATTTTTGATTAAATTAATATCATTTTTGGAAAATGATAGAAATTTCATAAAATACAGTTTGTAACATCCTGTATAGGAAATTAATCCCAAGGGGCTCAAAGAGGGTTGTGATTTTTTACTTCCTAAGTTTTTATCAAGTGATTTATAAAAACCGAAGCGTAATTTTTTAAAAGGACATAGGAAATACTTCATAGAAATTTTGTTTAAGATTTTAAACTATAAATTTCAAAAGACTGATGATTTCAATAGGATTGTTCTTTTACAGCCACAGTAAAATGCAGGACGGGATACGTTAGGGTATATTTCCACAGTAAGAAACCGGGATGAAAAAGACGACGGGGAAGACGGGATGATAAGTGATTGCTAACCAGGAAAAGAAAAACCATATAACTCAATAAACCTGATGATTTAAATTGGATTGTTCTTTAACAGCCAAGGTAACAGCCAAAATTAAAAGCGGGGCGGGATGAGTTAGGGTATATTTTCAAAGTAAGGAACCGGGAAGAAAAAGACGACGGGGTGACGGGATGATAAGTGACTGCTAATCCAGAAAAAGAAAAGACATATAACTTGATAAACCTGATTATTTCAATTTGATTGTTCTTTACAGCGAAGGTAACAGCCAAATTTAAATGCGGGACGGGATGAGTTAGGGTATATTTTTACAGTTAAGAACTGGGATGAAAAAGACGACGGGGACGACGGGATGATAAGTTCCAGAAAAAGAAATCCAGAAAAAGAAAAGACATAACTTGAAAAACTTTTTAAAATATTTATGAATTAACTCCACCCGTGCAAGGCCGGGTAAGTCAGCTAGTGGTTATATATAACCCTCAAAAAAGATAGAGAGAATAAGAGATAGAGAGAACGGGGTGACTCACCGACCACCGAGACGCGCGTGGATCCCGAGGCGGTCTGTCCGTCGGGGCTGCGGACGGTGCAGGTGTACTCTCCCTCGTCCGCCGCCTTCTGCACCCCCGCGATGCTCAGGGATCCGGGGGCAGGGACGCGGTGTCGGTGGTCCAGCGGAAGGATGATGCCTCCTGCAAGAAAAAGCCAATGTCAGGATACACTGGGGTACTAGCCCATTGCAATTGTCTATTGGAAAATTTTTTATTTGGAATTTCCCAGGTGCCCCCCCTTATGTAGTTACAACAGTGGAAGCTCTTATAACGTAATTAATCCGTACCAAATTTTTTGTCGCTATAAGAGCAAACTTCGAGTGATACACTCGAGTGTAGAATATCACTCGTTTAAAAGTAATAAACTCGTTAAACTAAACTATCAATTTTGATGCTTTTCGGGAAGGTGGACTCGATTCCCTCAAAGATATATTTTTAGTATATTAGTTTATAAAGTTTGGAGGAAATCTACACCTGAAAACGATCACCAACCTTCAATCGTCAAAGGCAAAGGGATGGATTATGGAAATTGCAGTTATCCCTAATACGTTTTTTTAATCAACTAACTGAAACCCTTGGTTGTATATTTTACCATTATATCCAAACAGTAGGATACTAGATCGTTGGGATTTAGAACACAGTTCGAATCACCCAATTGATTTTTCCTCATTTTAAGCAATTATTTATTATTTTATGAATTCGTGATACTTTCAATTTAATGTTATATTACCTTATTTTTTGCTATGAAATTTAAGATCAACATTTTACAAAGTATAAATATTTGTGTTTGTTATTAAATTTTTATTTTGATATTAATTTATTGCGTAGCTTAGCTTCCTCAGAATATTCGGATGCTTACATAAAACTAAAACGCTAATAATAATAATAAATAAGTCTCAAATCAACAAAGGCATTGGGTAGCGCAAGATTTCGTTTTGGGATTGTAGCTGGTTACGTGGTTACCCTGGGCGAAAGCAAGCGAGAAGAAGATGCGATGGTTACTTGGTGCTGTTTGTCATACTCTGATATTCGTTTATTGGCTAATTCATGTGTGACGCAAACAAATTGATCCAGAAAAGTATTCGATAAGCTGAATCGATTCGAAGATTAGTCTTTATAAGAGCACTTTTGTGCTCTTATAGAAACTAATTTTTGGGTCTTTATAAGAGAGTATTTTTATAAGAGCAGGTCGCTTATCACCTGGAAATTTTCAGTTCTCTGGGTCAATTTTTGACACCCGCGCCCCTCAAAAGTAGTTTTCCCATGTTAAAGTATTGGGAAAATATCGAAAATATCTTTGTTTTTAATTTAATAATCCTGAACGCTGTCAATATTGAGTTAAAACTTATGTATCACCTTTGGGATATCATTGTCCCAAGATCCTATTTTAAAAAAAATTCAATGGCACCTACAGGGGGATGTTCTCTGAAGGTTAAAAGCGCACTGTATAATATTTAGTGCCTTATACAGGGTTTTTCGAAATTACGTGGACAAACTTCGCATGGGGGTAGAGGGGACCTAGACAAGCATATATTGAAAAACTAGAGGGGGCGCAGATGCACCGTTAAAGAGCTAGGACCTAATGTAGTGCGAGGGCGTTACAAAAGGCGTTTTTCCCGTTTAACGAAACAAAACATAACAGAATTAAAAAAATTATTGCATGAGGTACAGCAGTATCCGTACTACATACATGATAAATTTGATAAAAATTGGACCACTTGCTAAACCGTGGGGGTACTTTTAAACCGTGCAATATTAATCTTTTAGCCAAAGAATGGAGTTCCCTTACATTAGTGTAATGGTATTTAGAAAAATGATGATCGGGGAAGGAATTTTCAATGATCACACATTGATCATTGAAACTGTATGATCATTGAAAATTCCTTCCCCGATCATCATTTTTCTAAGTACCATTAAGGGAACTCCATTCTTTGGCTAAAAGATGAATATTGCACGTTTTAAAAGTACCCCCACGGTTTAGCAAGTGTTCCGATTTCTATCAAATTTATGGTGTAAGTAGTACGGATACTGCTGTACCTCATGCAA
The DNA here is from genome assembly GCA_963680715.1 of Tetragnatha montana. Taxonomy (NCBI): domain Eukaryota; kingdom Metazoa; phylum Arthropoda; class Arachnida; order Araneae; family Tetragnathidae; genus Tetragnatha; species Tetragnatha montana. Next base: position 5,096,942 of record OY796678.1, on the reverse strand, counting down.
TAATTTTTTTCATGCTATTATGTTTTGTTTCGTTAAACGAGCCTTGGGAAAACCGCTTTTTGTAACGTCCTCGCACTACATTAGGTCCTAGCTCTTTAGCGGTACATCTGCGCCCCCCCCATTCCTATGCAAAATATGCTTGTCTAGGTCCCCTCTACCCCCATGCGAAGTTTGTCTACGTAATTTGGAATCACCCTGTATATAGGAAAACTTAGGCAACTTAGAAAAAAGGTTCAATAAAACACTCAAGTGGCCTATATCCAGCTCCCGCCCGCAAGCCTCCTCTTTTCTCGGTGAGATTGCGTTTTTAATCTTCAGGGAACTTCCCCCCAGTAGGTGCTATTGAATGTTTTTCCCAACATTCTCCAATGGAGAGTTGCTTTATGAACTTTGCGTTGGTTGGGATAAATACGGGAGTCAAAACAGCAACCCTTGTATTTGTACTATAAACCCTCTGTATAACTGAAAAAAAAACTTTTTTTATTGCGTTTTAAAAATTTCGAGCGTTACACCACTAGGTGCGGTCAGCCCCAATGGTATCAACCTCCTTAATTTTTTTTAAAAAAAGTGAGCTACTTATTGATTACCTCAGCCTAAAAGATTTATTACGGCACTTCGTTGTTTTCCCTCGGTTAAGTCTCTACGGTAGCTGAAATGAGGCCCAAGGTCTTTTCCAAGACTTGCAGTTTAAGAACCCATATTTGGCAACAGGCAAAGACCTGCATTATACGGCAACAATGATTGGAAGTGTATCGCGAATCTACCTGTGAATGAACTCGGTTTGATAGCAGAAATACCTAGTTATCTTGCACCGAAAGCTCTCATTTTTCTACAGTCTCGAACCGACAAACGTGTTGAATTCGATCATCGATCAATCAACGGAGTCTTAGTTAAGGACAGCTTGTTGTTAATAGAATTCATAAATAATCAGTATGTATAGAGCTCAGTTATGAGCCGGTATACAGCTCACCGGTATATAGCTCCGGTATATATTAACCGGTATATAGCTCAGTTTGAAATCATGTTTTATCTGCTTGACGTTGATGCAAACAAATTTCGTTTTTATTTCAGATTGTCGTGACTGTTACTGCTTGAAGAAACATGAGACTTTTGGACATAGTGTGTATAGAACTCAGAACTAGCAACCGCCTTAGCAACAGGCGCGTTGGCCTACAGCAGTTAACAGTTAAAAGAAAATAACTGGTCGTGGAATGCTTCTATTGGAACATTTGCGATAGCATGGCTCGGACCTAGCAACCGCCCTAGCAACAGACTCGTTGACCTACAGCAAAATGGTCGTGACGTCACCTAAAAGCATTCTATAATTATTGAACCAGATCAGTTGAAATGATGATCGGCGTATGAGAAACCTCAGATATATGAACAAGTATAACTTTTGACTATTATTGCTAGTGGCCGGTTCAGTCCTTGATGTCTCAGGACTCATATCGAACTTTATGACTGCGTGAACTCTCATCAGGCTACTGGAGCCTCAAGTGTCATCAAATGATTTCGTCGGTGGACATCAGATGATCCTCTGCAATAGATCGTCACTTCGATCTGATGAGTTCTTCGCGGATAGTGGGTGAGTAACGAATTTTCACTGGTTAAAATTGGTCGGGTAATCCAAACAATCCGGGCCTGGTGCAAAAAAGGGGAAGGTAATAATGAAGATTTCTTTTAATTTTTTTTTCCCACAAACGCTCTTTTTTACCTATCAACTGAAGCTCACCTTGCAGTAGTTCATAATAGGGGAGCCCATGATGCTAAATGTGGATTTACTCGAGCGCGTCAGATAATCCTAGGGGAGATACCTTGCATGCTTTTGAGTAACTCCACCAAATATAAGCTCTCTATGTTGGTGGGTTTGTTTAGAACAGCCCGTCAAAATTTGAAAGAAAACTAGTTACATGGACATACTTGAGCGCGTCAGATTGGCTACCAAGACAGTTTACAACTAGTTGAGCCTAGTTTCCTGGCTACTAGTCTATAAACATTTTGTTTCGTACATTTTTCTCAAAAAGAGCGATAGCGTCTTACCGGTCTTGGCTTTACTTTGCAACTTTGTAACCCTCCCGCTCCCTTACCCACAGCTCAAATCGGCAGATTTTAGAAAATGTACACTTTTTAGCTGGTAACTAATCTACCTTATCATTATCAGACGCGCTCGAGTATGTCCATTTAACTAATTTTTTTTTACAAATCTGACGGGCCGTTCTAGACAAACCCCCCTACATAGAGAGCTTATATTTGGTGGAGTTACTCAAAAGCATGCAAGGTATCCCCCTTATGATTATCTGACGCGCTCGAGATACTACCCAAAAACACTCTGGGCTCCCCTACTATCACTTGTATTTCATTGTATTGTTTTTTTAATTAATATTATTATTTAAAATAATTTTATTTTTTATCTATCAATAGTTGCTCATATGGATCACTGCGTTTGACCCCTGAGTAATCAATACCACTTTAATATCCCCCCTATCTTTTATAGTGCTTTGTTTTTCTATTATCATTATTAGTATTGTAAATCAAAATTAATAAAACTCTAACTTCGATCATGAAATACTGGATTCTGCCAACCCATTTCTGTAGAATTCGAATTATTTTCACGCCATTGTCACAAGTCTTCCCACGAAAAAAGTCACCAAGGCCCGTATTGTTTGGATTAATCACCCAAGTTTTTTTATGGTCGATTTTTATAAGTATAAAAAATACGATTTTTATAAATATAAGTGTATACAAACTGGCACGATGGGATCTATAAGTTGTAGCACAAATCCACCTTTATACTCAAGGGGGTAGTCATCCCTCTTTGTTTCATATAGCAGGTTGTGATCGGCGTTATCAAGGTTATTTTATGTGAAAAAAGGGCAATACTGATCAAACAAACTCATCTCCTTTGTTTTTTACGTATGTTTGTTTTAAAGGTTCTTGCGTACATTATCCCGTCGACCATCAATTTCAGCGGCATATTTAAAGGTTTGTCTATGCATTTTTGTTTTCAGCGGCACGGCCGAGGGTATAATATGGAAGTACCCTATTTTCCAATAAAGTTATTTCGTTTAAAATAACTTTATATTAGAAGTTTTGACGTTGTATCTAAATGTCAAATATATAAATCACTATCTAAAGAAAAAGTAACTGTTTAAAAGGTCGTGTAAACATGTAGGCTTTCTGGATTAATGTTTAAAAGGTTATTTTAGAATTAACCACCAGGGACTAATACAGGTAAATTTTGATTCCGTTTATTGGCACCTTCACAAAAATTATTCCAAAATTATTATTAAATTATATGAATTGCTTATATTTAATTGAGAATATAAGTTGCTGTAAAACTGATGAAAAAAGTAATTGAAAGCCGCTGTCATTAGTTTTATAGTTTCCATGAAAAATATTAATTGTATAATTACAAAAAAAAATTACAAAAATTAAAATGCCGTGAACATTATTCACAAAAATGGCGGTTAAGTTTAAAATTTTGGATTGGTCCCTGACAACATTGCTTATCCCCTTAAACCGACTTTAAGTTAGTAAACATCAATTTGACGGGTTAATCAAGAATTCGACTTCGCAGACAAGCTTTTCTACTAATAACTGCGAACTCTCAAAAGATCTTAATCAGTTAGCTAACAACTAACTATCGCCATTATTTAAAATCAACTGCATCATCACAATTGACTCAAAGAATAAGCCTTCATAACAAACATCTCGCTTTGTGTAGTAAAATATTCAAAAGACTGTCGTCGCCTAATGTCGCATCTCCAGGGCTCGTCGCGGAATTTACACGGGAGATAAGAAGAGATTCGAAAATGTCTCGCGACAAATTAGAATAAACGAATAAGTCATTGTAATTAACTCGGCTCTGATGGCAGAGGAGGTTATTTCCCGTTGGGATTTTAAGTAGAGTCGTTATGCAGTAGAGAGAGCTTTGATCGCATTGCAGCGAGCTTGTAGTTATTCTCCTTGCATATACCCCCAGCTCATACCGAATATGTTAAGTTTACGTAAGTACTACAAGAAGTAAATGAAATTTGGTGATAAATGACGAAAATTGGACGAAATCTTGAACGTTTGTGTTGTTGGGACAGGAAACCACTAAAAAGGCGTTAAAAAAACTTTAAGGGGTGTAGTAGGGGCGTATATAGTTTTTTTTTCTGGAAGAGGGTCATAATATTCTCTGAAGAAAGTTGGTTTACTCATTGTCACTCGTAGATAGGTTTTTGCTTCTAGTAAGATGACCAGTGAAAATAAACCTCTATGCATTCTCTTACGTTAAAAATGTTACTTTGTTGGAACATTTTTCGGCAGAGTTTTGTAACAGTTTGTTAATTAAATTTAAAATTGCTATATAGTTTCAAGTACAAAAGGAGGGGTGTAGGGGTCCTCCTAATGAAAATTTTTGGGAAATTCGACTCTTAAAAACAGTCTTCAGTAAAACAGTTAAAAACAGAGTCCGAGAGGGTGCGAACACCTTCTTCACCTTATAAACCAGTGGGGTATGTAGAAACTTATTTTGGGAGGAGCCTAAATTAAATTCCCCTAAAAGAATTTAGCCATATTTATCAGGCCCGAAGCTAGATTTTTGAACAGGGGGTGCTCTCAAACCCAAAAGCTCTCAAATATGTGCAAAGAGCTAATTTTCAAAAATTTTCAGGGGGGACTCCAAGCCCTCCATATTTTGCTTGAGCTCATATTGTCCTTAGTACACGAAGATTTAAATCTTACCTGTTAACCCTTTCATTCCCAATGATTCCAATTGGAATCATGACTTTTAGAATTTTTTTTCTCCTTTCCTGTGACTCCCAGTTATATTTAAATTATGCTATCAGAATTACCATTCTTTTTCCTTTTTAAAAATATTTTTTCTGATTGCGTGTAGATGGCAGCATATTCTATATTTATCGATTAAAAGGTAGTAGTTGAAGTTTTTTCAAAGTTGCTGAATCAGTGCTTTTTTATTTTTATTTTAAAGAAATTCAAAGGAAAATTTCTATACAGATTCTCTTTTATTTCAAAGATAAAGATTTATAAAAATGATTCCGCACATTTTTGAGGAAAAAATATTTTGAATATTAAGTGTAATATTTTTTTCAAAAGTCATGAGTCCAATTGGAATCATTGGGAGTCCGGGTGCAACTCAACGTTTCAACTTGGCAGATTGTTTTGATTCAGTGTTTATATGTTTAGATTTTTCAATCCTCCTCGCCAATGCGGTGAAACATTTTTCGGAGTTTATTTGAATTATTAATCTATATTATTAATTAAAATTGATTTTAAATTATATTTTTCTTATATTCATATGGTAAATGTATAAACGAAAATCACAAAGCTTGACTGCTGAGCAAGCAGTGTTTCTGCTAATGCATGGAGATTTATCAGAATTGGAGGACTCTGATGAGGATCTAGAAAATCTTAATAACTCTAATAATGATGAGATAATACAAACTCATCCATTAATTGAAAAAAATAATTTAGAAATTGAACTTGAAAGTGACATTGAAAACGAAGAAACCAATGATGACAAAGAAAACAAGATTGAGAATATTGAGATTGGACCTTTGCTACAGCAGCATCAAGGTGAGGATTCAGAGGCTGGACCTTCGCTTGAGAAACATCAAGGTGTGAAAAACATCTCGAAGAAACTCGTTGAAAAGAAACTCAAAGAATATGTTCAGTGGAAAACGACAGATCATGTGGTGTGTGATACTAGCTATAAAGAGCAGTTTTCAAGGCCTCCAGAGGAAATACCTTCTCCCTATTCATATTTCAAAATGTTTTGCTCTGATGATATTATCCAGAACCTTACTGATCAGACAAATATCTACTCCTGCCAAAAAAATGCAAATACCATTGACACAAACAAAGCTGAAATGGAAGTTTTCTTGGGCATTCACCTAATGATGGGTATAGTGTCAATGCCATCAATGAACAATTATTGGAGTGGATCAACTCGGTTTCCCCTAATAGCTGACAATATGAGTAGAAATCGTTTTCAAACTTTAAGACAGTTTCTTCATGTGAATGACAACAGTCAAAACATACCTTACAAACAACCTGGTCATGACCGACTCTTCAAAATTAGACCACTAGTCGATGCCTTGAGGGAAAACTTCGCAAAGGTTGAAAAAGAAGAACATCTCAGCATTGATGAGTTCATCGTCCCATTCAAAGGTAGAAGCCGTTTGAAGCAATATAACAAAAACAAACCTCACAAGTGGGGAATAAAAGTTTTTGCCTTGTGTGGGAAAAGTGGTATTCTATATGACTTCGAAATTTACACGGGGAAGGATACCATAGTAGATAAAACCAAACTCGGTATAAGTGGTGATATTGTAGTGAGATTAGTAGATACTGTTCCAGCGAGCATGAACCATAAAATTTATATGGACAATTGGTTCACTTCCTACCATCTGGCTGTCCATCTGCAGGACATGAACTTGTTGATGGCTGGGACTATAAGAGAAAATCGAATTCTCAGACCAAGTAGTAAGGGAAACGTGTTTTCTAAAACAGAAAATGAGTTAAAGTCTTCTGGACGGGGAAGTTTTGATTATGCTTCTGACGAAAAAAATGTAACCGTCGTAAAATGGCTCGATAATAAATGTGTGACAGTGATTTCCACATTTTGTGGAATTGAACCAGTGAAAGATGTTAAAAGATGGTCAGTGTCATCAAAAGAATACATTGATGTTAAAAAACCCAACATCATTGATGTGTACAATAATGGAATGGGGGGTGTTGACCTTATGGACATGCTTGTAGAACTTTATCGTGTGGATATAAGAGGCAAAAGGTTCTATCTGAGAATAATATTTCATTTGATAGACATTTGTGTGGTAAATGCTTGGCTGCTTTATCGAAGACATGTAGAGCAGATTGATAAAAAAACAAAATATATGTCATTATATAACTTCAAATCATCAATTTCTAAATCATTACTAATGTGTAATAAATACCCTCGTCCTGTTGGGCGTCCCATAAAAAGTTCGGACTACTCTCTGAAAGAAACAAAATTACCCATGGAACTAAGGCCCATTCTAGATGTCCGGTATGATACCATAGCTCATTGGCCCCTTACAACGGATGACAAGAAACGTTGCAAATTATGCATAGTATCTTATTCCAGAGTTATGTGTGAAAAATGTAACGTACACTTGTGCTTTACTAAAAAAAAAAATTGTTTTAAAATATTCCATTTAAAGTAGGAAATATGTCATTTTATAATTAACAATTCATAAAAGTAAAGCTCTCTAATTTTAAAGCTTATTGAGTTATTAAGTTAATTATTTCTTAATTTACATGCATTTTAAGTATTTTATATTTCTGATAAATAAGCAATTACTAAATTAAAATCATTCTAGTTTATAGTTAAATTAACTATATCAATATTATGCAATAAATGTGATGTTTTTTAATATTATGATTAATAAGTTATTTAATTAACTTATTTTTTATTGAAGAAATGTAGAGAAAGTAATGTTTTGTAAGATATGGATGATTTAAAGTATTGCTTAGCAAAAAAATACAGGCAGTAACAACATCTAACTAATTTTTTGACTGAAGTATTATGTATTTTATTCTAGAGTATTGTTGAAAAAGATATTTGCAAAATAAATAGGTTGAACGGAAGTATTGCTTTGCAAAAAAATAAGCTATAACTGATTTAAAATTATACTAGTTAATTAATCACTTGATTAGCTATCTAATTAATTTGTTGACCTATTTATTATGTTTTAGTCAAGAATTTTGTGCAATAAAAGTGATATTTTGCAAGAAAAAAGTAGTTTTTAAGTGTTATCAAGCAAAAAAAAAAATGAGCAATAATTTATTTAAATAAGTAATTTTTTTTTAAATCATAAATATATTAACAACAATTAATATTTCATCATAAATTTAAACAATATTTGTGATAAATAAACAATATCCAACTCAAAATGAATCCAAATGACACAAATCCTTTTTCTCCATATTTTACCCTTTAACTCCCAATGATGCCATTTGGACTCATCAAAAATTTTTATGAAGATATTAAAATTAATTTTTTTCCTTTACACCATGTTCTTCTGAGTGATAAATAAGCCTATTCTGAAAATTTCAAATTTTTTTGATGAAAATTAAAAAGTTGGGAATGAAAATGCTCAGAGTCTTAACTGCTCGTAAGGTGATACCCTAGATATAAAGTTGAGTCAATCCCCCTTAAACATGGTATGGGTAGTTTTAGTCGTTTTCTGTAAGTTGTCTCTAATTAAACCTTGTGTGAAAGTAAACCTTTATTTCAAGTAATATTAGGATGTGACATTCTCTCGATGCACTGTAAGGAAACTGTGGTTTTAACGGATATTCAACTGTACTTTTAACAGCGTATCTCCATTTTTTGTGAAACACAAATTTCATGTATTATCCTGTTATTTTTAGATTCTCTGTAACTCAGCTTCAATCTCTTTGGCACCATGTTTTTTCTGTTGTGTTCGTCAGATCGCTATTCGCTGTGTTTCATATTCTAACTAAAACTACGCATTTTTGTTTTTTCCTTTTTAATTACTATATCCTCTTTCTTACTTTGGATGTGTAGTAAAAACGCAGAGAACTCCAGGGAACCCCTCAAGAAAATCGTACCTTAAATTTTGCGTATATTGATGGTGTATATCAGGGGTCTCCAAACTTTTCAGTCCGAGGGCCGCATTAACTATTAAACAGCATTAACGCATAATTAACGCGCGCGCATTAACTATTAATCTAAACCAGTGGTGGCCCTCTTATGTTTCGGTTAAGTAAATAATAGTTTAAGTTTTATTGGTTTATAAAACCGTAATAGCTTTAATGTACCTTTTTAATGACGTATTCTCATTTTGCTGAAATTAATATGAAAATTGTGATTATTAAAGAATGTGATTATTTAAGTTCAAAGTACGGAAAGGGGGGTCTGGGAGAGAACCCCCCAAAAATTTTTGGAAATTTGACTCTAAAAAACCAACCAGGGTTTTAACTCATTTTGGCACCCTTAGACTGAATTTCGGGGGGATCTTGGATCTTTTATTTAATTGAGTTCACCACATATCCGTAATTTTTTCATAGATAGAAAGGTATCCGCGGGCCGGATTAGAGGGCCTCGCGGGCCGTAGTTTAGAGACCCCTGGTGTATTTAACTTCTTATTCATAGGACTTAACATGTTACTAATGTGAAACTCACTACTCACTATGTTGGGTTGCACAACCGAAGTGCACTCTTTGAATATAGTGCCTCTACTCCGGTATCTCAGTTTTGTCAAGGTTCAGAGATGAGTTAACGAGTTAATTTTTAATGATGTCTGATTAATTAATCAACTCGAGGGGGGTGGAGAGCAGTTCGGATTAATTTTGGAGATCCAGTCGTCGTCGGATTTTAATTTATTAGCGTTGTTTAATTAAAACGTTCGATATTTGTTCGAAAAGAAGTCGGGAAAAGTTAACTACTAGTTTAGTTTCGATTCGCTCAAATCGGATTACAGTTTTCAGTTAGTCGAAGAAGAGATAGTGCTAACGTCATGAGAGGTAGTAGAAAAAAAGCGTTTTTTTTTAATTTGTTTATTTGAAGCAAACAAAAACACTGGTAATGAATTATCCCCTAAAAGTTTTTTTAAAGTTGGGAAAAGAATGCAAGACTTGCTCTTAAAAGTTATTCTTTAAAGCTTTGGGGAAAATGTAATTTATTTAAAAAAGAAAACCGATTTGGTACATTAGTTAGGGCACCCACTATGTAAAAAAATCTTGCCACTTTACATTTTTACAAAAAAAATTTGTACAAATTTGTACTTTTAAAAAAACTTCTTTAAGAAACATTTTACTGAGTTTGAGTTTGCCATTTTCAAGAGGTGGCTGAATGGTAGCAAGCAGGGACAAATAACCCTAGTATTAAATTAATATAAATATCCTAACTTGGAGAATGTTAAACTGAAATTTTGGATAAATGTTTCTATGAAAAGCTTTTAATAACTTATCATTTATAATTATTTATCATTGACTAAGATATCTGGATCCTTCAAAATATACTTTTTAGGAGTTATATTCTGCAACAAAATCTAAAACAACCAGCAGTCAACAAAGCCTTGAAACGAAACCTCTTTAATCTTAAAGCAAGATAAATCATTAGGAAAATCAATTTCTGTTTTCATACGCTCATGATAGGTCAAATGAATTCTAATGATAACAAAAGAAAAAAATGCATATCTCTCATACAATGCCTTGCATATTAATTACTAATCCGCATTTTTACAGTTGCCATCGCTTCCAACGTATTTAAAGTAAGGGAGAAAAAAAAACCGGCATAACATATTCTTCATTCACTACTACCACAATGCATAAAGTTAACGAGCTCTTTTGAAACAATGGGTCCCTGTTGTTTTCGTTTTTGGGTTGGGGGGATATACCCTCGAACAAATTAATGCTTTTCGAACAATGCTGGCATGAAGGGAATTTTTTTTTCTCCAGATTCCTTCAGAAGCTGTATTCTGAAGCGTATGTTTTCATAGTAGCAGTTATAAGTTAAATCATAGAGAGTTGAACCATGGAGAGTTGAACAGATGGTGTACTGTATTAGTCTATTTAACTTTTTTTATTTTATTGAACCATAAAGGAGTTTCAAATAAGTTAAGAATTTATCAGTGTATTAATTCTTTAGGTCAGGGGTCTCCAAAATGTGGCACGAGGTTCAAATCTGGCTCGGGAGCTCCTAATGTATGGTCCTGGGTAACTCAATGTATTTATCCTCAGTACTTGTTTACGCCTCATTTTTAAATTAAGAAAATATCTCTATTCTAAAAAAACGGTTTTGGTGAACGGTTTTAGGAGAAACTTTTTAATTACTGATCCTTATAACACAATTAAGGTATCAAACTATTCGTATTCTCGTGAGGATATGCAATAAGTCATTAGAATTTCAAAAAAAAAAATTCTCAATTTTAAAATATTCCTATTTTTTTAGATTAAGGATAAGAGGTCGCAGTTACAAAGCCACTACGGTCAAACAGCTTATTATAAAACCAATCAAAACGACCGACTGACGCCATATTTTATGATGAAACAACTTTGGTTTTCACGTTTTAAATAAGTACTTAACTCTAATTTAAATAAAGTACTCTAAATTAAATATCATTCGAAGACTGATAAGAGTTATCTAAAAACTTACACATATGCTATTTCCTACTACAATTTCACACATTTTGTCAGAAATTTATAATTTTTAGTCTTATAATCGAAATTAATTGTAAACATTGAGTGTCGTGTAGGTTTTGTCTCTTATTATTTTCAATGGCTTAAAAGGGGTGTTGTTTAACAAGTCCGGGAAGAACGGAAATATTTTTCTTCTTCTAATTCTCTTGCGCAATTCCAGAACGCAATGGCGAACGCAGAAAGACAGGTGGATTTCTCAAAAAGAAGAAACACTTGCAAAACGCAATGTTGGGAACTTTGAACCTACTTTAACTGTTGTCGATAAGCTTAAAGGATGTCTCTAAAAGAAGTACAGATAAATGCTAATTCATTTGAATAAATTTTGATAAAGCTTAAAACGTATTAGTTTTTTTCCTTTGTGTTAAGAAACGAGCAATCGCCACTGTTACAGAAAAGTGTTTAGGATACATTTTGACACAAAAATATTGTTAATTTTTGTTTTAGCTTTGAAGTTATTACCTACAGACATTAGTTTTGAAGTTATTTTATGTAAAAGGGTCATTTCACGGCAATTCATCACACATTTTGGCATCATTATCACGGATTTTCTTGAGTTTGGTACACATATTTTATTTACATATTTTAAAACTGTATGGGATTTTTTTTTGGAATTTCCCGGGTGCCCCCCTCATGTAATAAATACTGAATCATTATTATCTGCAAATTTTCGGGTCTAGGCCAATTTTTGATCCCCGTGCATTTCAAAAGTAGTTTTCCCGTGTTAATGTATCGGGAAAATATTGAAAATATCTTTCTCCATTTTCTTATTTTCTATTTCATTTTCTTATTTCTTATTGTGTTTAATTTAATAAGCTTGTACGCTCTCAATATAGAGTTAAAACCTATGTATCTCCTTTGGGATATCATTTTCACAAGATCCTAATTGGAAAAAAAATCAATGTCACCTTTAAAGGTTTTAACTCAATATTGACAAATGCTTTATAAACATTTTTGAAAGCGATAATATTTTAAAGGGATAAATAATAGACTTACCAGTAAAAGTACAAATATCAGACTGTGTTTTTTAGGTAATTTTATAAAGGATGTTTTGTAATAGTATAAAAATTGGTATGATACAACCGTACTCATGAATCTGAAAAGCTAAAAACAGGAAAACTGTACCATATTCCGGTTTTTAAAGCTCTAATTCTAAAGCAATTCTGAAAAAAAGACCATATTCTTGATATTTTAGGTGGTTAATAAAAGTAACATTAAGAACAGTTAAACGTGCTTTCACCCTATTTTATAAAAACGAGTTTCTGTTAAGTATTTGCTTCAACGCTCGGGCCCCTTAGGGCCCCCCGGCGCGTGCCCTCACGGGTTAAATCATAAAGGTAATAAGAAGCCCGAAGAGTTGAGACAGGCAATGTGATAAATTCAATGGAATTTGTCAATTAGTATTTAACACTTCGCCCGAAATACACGAGCATTATTAACAATTTTGTTACAAAAACATATCAATTACTTAACAGAAACTCATTTTTATAAAATATTGTGAAAGCACGTTTAACTGTACTGAATGTTACTTTTATTAACCATCTAAAATATCAAGAATATGGTCTTTTTTTCAGAATTGCTTTAGAATTAGAGCTTTAAAAACCGGAATATGGTACAGTTTGCTTTATTTGAAAGCACATTAATGCTTGTTCTAAGAAAATAACACTGATTTAAAGTTCCTTAACTAAAGTTCCCTTTAAGTTCCCTTTAAGTTCCCTTTAAAGTTCCTAATGAATGACCGACATGGTCAATTTTAACAAATATTCAGTTTCCCAACGGTATCTTTCTCAGCGAAATGAGTGACAGTTTTTAAAGCCAGTTGAGGTTGACTGCTCATGAAATTTTTCCATTCGTCAGACTTCAACACTTCATTGTAATGATTCAAAATGAAGTCGTGGGACCCCGTAGTGAGTTCGAAGTCCTGGTGTTTGTCCGCAAGCGACAAAGTGTCGCACACGTTCGAAACGGAAAGGTCGGCACATAGTAAACTGGCACATTCCCTCTTGAGGTAAGGAACCTGGTACTTGTCGGCCGCGTAGTAGAGCTTGAGGGCTCTGTCATACTGCAGCTCCTCCACGGTCCCGGTGTAGAGGTAGATCAAGAAGAGGTCGAGCGTAGAGGGGTCCATGTCTTTGATGTCCACTGTGCCGGACAATGCCTCTGCCATGTCAGAGGACAGCATGCTTTCGAAGACGGGGGACCGGGCACTCAGTATGACCTTGTGGACAGGGAACGCGACAGTGTCGCAGTTAATCAGGAGGTCGGAGAATTTCCGGTCCTTGTAGAGAGTCGTAAAGTTTTTTGAAAGCACATTCACAGAATCTTCAAGAATTTTACTTGGTGTTTCATGTCCTAAACTGCTGGGGGGCATTATGTCGACATTATTTCCTTGAATTGTATGGTATTTTAATTGATTCCTGACGAATATTTTTCCAGGAATAACTTTTATTCGCAAGAGTAAAGAAAATTCCTCTTTTCTCAATTTGTCTCTTGTTAAGGAATCGAAGCATGTCCATTCTTCGTCACCGTAAAATATGTGATCCTTTTCTTCACTGCGTATTGCTACGTCATCTTTGTTGAGCACGGAAATTCGTACGTAGACGGATGTACGTTTTTTTATTCCATTCGGCATCAATTTAAGTTCTATTTTTGCAACATCGGATTGATCAACTAAACCCGTTAAATCTATGGAGGTAAAATTTGCATCATCGACAGGCCATCCCAAGGTTGAAATGCTCGTAATAATGTGATCAAGGAAAGGATATTTATAGAACATTTCACCAGAAATTTTCACGGAGGTATCGTGAACACATATAGCTGATTGCATGCAGTGTAGTGATTTCACTCCACCATTACTGCACTTGATTTTCACTGTGAGTTGGTCCTTGTGTAAATCTGCCTTTTTCCTGGTTAAAGTCACGATATCTTCGAACTTGAGTTCGCTTTCGACATCTTCTTCACCTTCTTTGACAAATACTTGTTCGGTGCTGAGGAGAGATCCATCGGGACCAATGAAGAGCAGGTCCACACAAAACATCAGAGTATTCAGAGTACTACGAATTTGCACGGCTATAAGTTCACCGCGACCACTGAGGCCTTTCGGGTAGAGGTTGATCGAGCACAACGTCCCGAATATGCCGAAATCAGGACTGGTAATCGCGTTGTCGTGGATTTTTCGGTTCCAGCAACCGAAATTTTCGATGGTCCACTCCACAACTTCGAATGACATGGCACCAGAGAACAAAGCGAGCCAAAGCAGAACGCAGTGGCCGAACGGGAGAGATACAGCTGTATGTAGGGAGCATATATTTCCCGTCACACTCATGAGAAAATGAACTTTGAATAGCTGTGCCGTATCTGATAAGGGGTTCGATATCTTACGAGTGAGCAAACGTTTATGATAACTCCGATAAAAAAAGCTTTCGATAAAGCCTAAAACTTTCAAGTATTATTTTTTCATTTTGTGAAATAATCTTTTGCTGATACTCACGCATCAATTTACCCAATTTTGTTCGTACAAAATATCAATAACTTCGAAACTGTAAATTTATACACTTTAAAGATGTCAGCCAAAAATAATTGAGTTATTCTTGATTTTGAGCTAAACATTCTGAAGGTTGCGTAATTTTAATCCAAAATAAGTAATAAGTTAACTTAAAACAATAATTTCAGAATAAAAATGTTTTTAATGAAAGTATGAAATGGGTATTCAATTTCTCCCTATTATATAATAGTGAGAAATTGAATACCCATTTCGCAGCAAATAGAGTAAGAGTTAGCGTAATCAGAAAGGTTTATTTTTCACAAAGCTTTTGAATTTAAAACTTCATTGTAATTATTTATCTGAGACATCATTGCTGTTATTTTAATTAACAATTGTTATTTAACTTTAAAGAAATCGTTTACTGACATGAAGTTGTCATGTTGAGTTGGTCCCTAAGGGGAAAAATGTCATACAGAGACGTTGATACAGAGAAAATCAGTACAGGCATATTACATTTTTGTAATATCTGAAAGAAACCCTAATTTTTTTGCAGAACTCTAAGTAACCATTTTCAAACAAAATCAAACTTTATTATTTTCAAAAACAAATTAGCAAAGCAAGGAAAACAACATATTAGAGATAATTTTACAAGGTTTAATTCTATGTTATAATAAGTGTATCTTATAAGATGAGAATTTAAAAGTAATTAGGTACCTTTTATCTCAGGGCCTCGATAAAATTTTTTTCCAATATTATTTGGGAACCCACGTAAAATTACTAGCCGACCCCTGACTTAGAGACTACTACTGATCAGAAAAAGGATCATGAAATTTTGATGCATTGAAAATATAGAATATTGTGTGAACAAATTATTTTTTCAAGAAAACATACCTACTACTCTAAACACGAATGTTTAAGGCCAAAGGTTTTCAAATAGAATGGATTGCAGTTAAACTGAAAAAATATCGGAATATAAAAATCGGAATGTAAAAAAGGTAAAAATAAAAACATCTGCTCCAGGGCCGTAACCAGACTTTTGTTTCGGGGGGGGGGTTTGACTCAAATATTTTCTGAGGTACCTCCTTACGGGTACTTTTATATGTTAAGTTTTAGATGACAACACTGGATTGAAATTTTGATGCACTAAGTTTCAAAATTGTATAAACAATATGAATTCGAAGTAAAGGGGGGTCTGAGGGTCCTCCCCCAGAAATTTTTTGGAAATTTGCCCCACAAAAGAGTGTTTTAGCTCATTTCTGAGACCCTTTAGATTACACCCATAGGGCCCCACTCATTGAAAAAGAAGGTATATTGTAGTAAATGACGAAATGTTAAGGGGGTTTTTAGGTTCCTACTCCAGAAAATTTTTTGAATTTTTCCCCTAAAAGTGGCATTTTAACTCATTTTGAGACACTTTAGGTTAGAGGACCACTCCTTGTAAATCACACAAGTTTGAAGGAAAAACCGTATACTTAATAGATTTCAAAATTTCGAGGGGGGTTGGGGGTCCTCCCCCAGAAAATTTTTGGAAATTTTACCCTTAAAAGTAGGGTTTTGACCCATTTTGAGACCCTTTGGGTTGTACCCGAAGAGGATATCGCTCCTTGTGAGACATAATTTTCAAGAAAAATAGCAGTATAAAAATTGATGTCAAAATTTCGGGGGGGTTTGAACCCCTAAACCCCCCCCCTTGGATACGGCCCTGATCTGCTCTAAGCTTTTACCATCTTGTAATCTTTCTCAGCATATTGAGTGAGCGTTTTCACAGCCAGCAAAGGTTCACTACACATGAAAATCTTCCATTCGTTCGATTTCAAGACTTCGTTGTAATTTTTTAGAATGAATTCGTGGGCTGCACAAGTGAGATGGTCATCCTGGTGTCTGTCCGCGAGGGACAGAATGTCGCACGCGTTCGACACGGAGACGTTGGAACACAAAAACTTGGAGCATTCCTTCTTGAGGGAGGGGACCTGGTACTTGTCGGCCGCGTAGTACAGCTTGAGGGCGCTCTCCCCCTGAAGATCTTCCACTGCCCCGGTGTAGAGGTAGGTCAAGAAGAGCCCTAGGGTAGAGGGGTCCAAATCCCCTATATCCACTGTTCCGGACGATGCTTCTGTCATGTTAGTGGAGAGCATTGTTTTAAAGACGGGGGACCGGGCACTCAGGATGTTCTTGTGGACAGGGAACGTGACATTGTCGCACTTGACTTCGAGGTCGGAAAAGTCCTGGTCCTGGTAGAGGCACATCAAGTCTTTTGTGAGCACACCCACTGCGTTTTCTTGGTCGTTGGAGGCCTTGATGAGGCTCTCGAGTGATTTTTCCTTACTCAGGCTTCCATTGCTATTTTGTACAAATTTGACACTTTTCGAATAACTGCACAAGTCACGAAGGGTATGGCTTATCTTGTTAGAAATAACTCTCAAATGCAAACTTATGGAACTCAAATTGTTCGACAATTCTTTCTTTGACAGGGAATTCGAGAATGTCCACGGTTCGCTTTGACAACGAAACACGTGCTCGCTATTTTCGTGTCTCCAAACAGATCCGTCCTTGCTTATGAAGCTCAAACGAGTTTGTACTGAGAATACATTTAATACAGTATTATCTAAAAAGAATTCAAGTTTTTCATTTTTATGGAGAAGTTTTACACGAATTTGAATATCATGATTGCCATGGATATGCCTGATAAACGTAAGCTTACCATCATCTTCTATATCACCATTTATTTCTAAATTAAAGTCGTAAACATGTATAATAGAATGTAAATGGTACTCATCATGGATATCATTAGCACTCTTAACCTGGAACCGCAGAATAAGTTGATCCTTATAATCCGACTCCTTTTCTCTGATTTGGGTGACCACCTGTTCAAACTTGGGTCCTGGGGGAAGGTCTTCATTCGAATCCACGTGGAGCGTGCAGAGCGTGGATCCATCCGAGCCGATGAAAGACAATTCACCAGAAATAATCTTGGTTGCGGGTCTGATGGAGAAGCGAACCGCCATGTGTTCGCCTACTCCGCTTGTACCCGCCTTAGGATACAACTTCACACCGAGGTAAAACGTGTCGAAATACATCTCTGCAGTCTCGATGCTTTTCCCGTGAACGTCCGCATTCCAGAAGCTGAAGTTGTCGATTTTCCAACTCACGACATAGAAACTTTCGCCTACTTCCATATTGTCGTGCAAACAGCAAAACCGCTACTCTCACAACACAGCGGAAGAATGACTGGGAAGGACTGGGAAGAAGGGGAAATTTTCAATCAGGTCACGAGAAACGACGTCACGATTCCACGTGCACGCGGAGATAGAGGCGAAGGTCGCCGGCGTCGCCTACCGAAATGCCTGGACATCCGTCGTACGCGCAGTCCCGCGGGCTCGGCGACCGTCATATTAACGTTTAAAAATTTAATACTCAACACTTTGGTCAACGGCCCCAATGGCTTAGTAGGCGGTATGGAGTGCATCTAGAAACCTGATGGTCCGCGGTTTAAATCTAGGTTTTAGGACGTTCAAATATTACGTAGGCAAGTTTTTGGTCATTTTTTGACCCCGCCCCTTCCCCCTTGTCATCAAAAATAAGCAAACCGCAAACCCCCCTCTCATAATTACGTAAGAAAACTGCCCTACCCCCCTTCGTTCTTTTTTTTGTACAAAATCTGTAGCTACTGTAAATAATTTTCAGGGAAGTTTCAATCAATTTATCAATAGAATTCATATTCAACGGATTATATCATGCAAAGATGTTTAGAAGAAATGGGTCACATTTTTAATAGACAGTTATTGATAAAAAAATATCAATTAGTCAATAGGGGTCAAAAAGTTTGGGAACCACTGGCTTAGGCTTGCTTTTACGATCATTTTATAAAGAGTGTTTGTGCAGCGAGGTAGCTTTTACGGGAGTGGCAAACGATAGGAGCAGGGGGCGGTAGCTCTCAAGCATTACAAAATAAAAAGTTAAGGGATTTAGAGCCTCATAAAAAAACAATTATTTGAAGCTATCAGATACCTTTGCTCACTTTTGTGCTATTCTTTTCACTATCGTCTAAAGATACGGAGAATAGCTATCATTTCTTTTACTCTATTACGTAGCTAACAACATTAGGGGAGCCCAGAGTGTTTTTGGGTAGTAACTCGAGCGCGTCAGATAATCATAAGGAAGATACATGCTTTTGAGTAACTCCACCAAATATAAGCTCTCTATTTAGGGGGGTTTGTCTGGAACAGCCCGTCAGGTTTGTAAAAAAAATTAGTCACATGGACATACTCGAGCGCGTCAGATAACGATAAGGTAGGTTAGTTACCAGCTAAAAAGTGTACATTTTCTAAAATCTACCGATTTGAGCGGTGGGTAAGGGAGCGGGAGGGTTACAAAGTTGCAAAGTAAAGCCAAGACCGGTAAGACGCTATCGCTCTTTTTGAGAAAAATGTATGAAACAAAATGTTTATAGACTAGTAGCCAGGAAACTAGGCTCAACTAGTTGTTAACTGTCTTGGTAGCCAATCTGACGCGCTCGAGTATGTCCATGTAACTAGTTTTCTTTCAAATTTTGACGGGCTGTTCTAAACAAACCCACCAACATAGAGAGCATATATTTGGTGGAGTTACTCAAAAGCATGCAAGGTATCTCCCCTATGATTATCTGACGCGCTCGAGTAAATCCACATTTAGCATCATGGGCTCCCCTACTACAATAAATTGGATTGTATTAGGTAAGTAAATAAAACTTGGTACATTAAAAAATAGATGTCATTAGACTAATTTCATACGCTCACTCAACAACAAAACCAGAAAACGAAACAGCTGCAACAATAAACTTTTGAACGTAAATTACTGTAAATTTGGGTTTTGTTACATAACCCCTTCATCTTCAATTGTTATGTGAAACACAAAAGCGTGAAAGAAAAGGGAATCACACCCATTTTTATACCACGAGTCCATCATCTTTTTTTAACTGTGAAACATTTTTAAATACACTTCTAATTTTTTCGATGATTGTTCTGTATTCTTAAGAGTGTCAGGAATTTACTGTAAAAGTTTGGTGGCTATAAGATAAAAATTCCATTACTTATACAGTTTTTTTTTTCGATTTCTCAAAACTTCGTTTTTGGACTTATTCCCTTCTTCTAACTGACGATTCAATTCAGTGGCGGCTCGTGAGTTAATTAATAGGGTGTTCACACCTATTATATAAGAATTAAAATTTACAAAATATCTAGAAAGAGAAGTTATCGTGGATCAATATACATAAATCTAACTTCTTTTAGTAGAAACATCTCTTTCTTGGTTAATTCACACTCTCACATCCATTTATATTTGTCATAAATGTCACCTTTAAATTCTCTTTTAAAGTCCCTATATTTTCCTTTTGTAATATGGACAATGATCAGATGAGCATGAGGTGTTGGATTTAAGTTCTTTATTTCAACTTTTTTTTTCCCAGCGGTAATTGGGAGAAATGAAGATGCTTTATTTCAAACACGGAAATTTTACTTAACGCCATTACATCCTAAAAAAAGCATCCTAATTAATAACAAAAGTATAAAAAATATTTTAATGAAAATATTTATATTATATTGAAAAAGTGCTCTTACTCGTACTTTTCAATTAGCCGAAAAAATCAATTCCAGAACTCAAAAAAAGTAAAGCTGTGCCTCAAAAGTGAAAGCCTCGGCACACGAAATCTGTGCGTACGGGAATCTAAAATGCGAGGACGTAAGCTCAATATTCTCTCGGCAAGCAGTCGGGGTTTCTTCGGAATCTCATATTTTTTACGCTCACACGTGCGGAAAAGGAAAGAAAAATAAGAGTTCATTCTTTTTTCGATTTCTTTCGCGTTTCCGGTAGTAAATTTTTCTTATTGAGTAGAGAAGGGAGGGTTGGAAACATAATTCTGAGTTTAAAAAAAAATTGAAAATATATTTCCATTGTTATTTATTTATCTTTATATTCGATTTTTGTTCTACTTTTTCTGTGGGTGTTCACGTGCTCCTGTGCTCCTATGGACGAGCCGCCACTGATTCAATTACAATAGAGACATTGCAATGTTAACTACTCGGAAAATAAAAATCATGACGCTTAGATTGCTATGTAAGAAATATCTCTGATTTGTCGTACAAATTACTTCCACAGGGTTCCCACTGGTCAGGGAATACCTGAAAAACCTGGAAAAGTCAGGGAATTTTTCACCTAAAAAGTCAGGGGATAGTGAGGGAAAATTGCTCATGTTGGCCAAAAACCTGGAAAATCATACAGAATACCTGGAAAATGAACAATTTTTAATGTTTGGGTGTCAATTTCTGCTTTAGAAAGTGGGAAAAATAGACCATTTATTGAAAATATATGTTCATAAAAGCAAGAAATATCTGAAAAATGCTGTAAATACCTTGGAAAAGTCAGGGAATTGACCTGAAAAAGTCAGGGAATTTTAATGTCACCTAAAAGTCAGGGGATAGTCAGGGAAAATTGCTCATATTGGCCAAAAACCTGGAAAATCATACAGAATACCTGGAAAATGAACAATTTTTAATGTTTGGGTGTCAATTTTGGCTTTAGAAAGTGGAAAAAGTAGACCATTTATTGAAAATATATGTTTATAAAAGCAAGAAATATCTGAAAAATGCCGCAAATAGCCTGGAAAAGTCAGAGAATTTTATTTCTGAAATTGAGTGGGAACCAACCCTGTTCTAGTAGAACTCCAGTATTGAGTATTCTCATTTAGTGTCAAGAAACTTCTGATTTTCTGAGGTTGGCTTAATGCTGAAATTAAGGAAATACATTTTTGTTCAGTTTCTAATTTCAGAAAATTTTTCTTTTGAAAAGCCTATTTTAATTAACATGTATTTGATAATAGTACATAAAATCATGCTGAATAGTTATTTCTGGAGAAAAAAAAATATTAATTTATTTATTTAAAATGGGGTGTCATTTACTGGATCCAAAAAAAAAATCAATTTCCCTAGTAACTGACATGGGTGTAAGTTACAGATGTTTTAGTGAAAATCAAGGTAATTGTATGAAAATTCTAGGAAATTTAGAATGTTGAAGTATAGAATGCTATTTAGAATGCGCTATTGTGCAATTAAATTTCTAAAATATAATATTTTTCCAGTAGCTGGACACCCTGTCATTTATTGGTATTGGCATTTAATCTTGTTTTCATTCTGCGTGTTGTAACAAATCATTAGATGTTATGAAATGTATTGAATCAACTTTCTCAAAAGAATTGTGATAATTACAATTTTTTAGAACTCAGTTAACCAACTTCCTTAAAAGTAACATTTAAAATCATTAAGTAAACCAACGTTTTCGGAGAATTATTTTATAATTAGAAATGTGA
This sequence comes from Tetragnatha montana, assembly GCA_963680715.1. Lineage (NCBI taxonomy): Eukaryota > Metazoa > Arthropoda > Arachnida > Araneae > Tetragnathidae > Tetragnatha > Tetragnatha montana. The sequence continues at coordinate 5,074,911 of OY796678.1, read as the reverse complement.
AAATAATTTTATAGAGCATTTTCAATCACATGACTCGAACCTAACAACGGCCTTAGCAAGAGAAATGTTACAGTTTTTTGCCCTACAGAGGTTAACAGTTACGGAAAATGACTAGCCGTGGAATTCTTCTATTGGAGTATTTGCAATCACGTGACCTCATACTTAAAAACCGCCTTAGCAACAGATAAACAACGGACTTAGCAACAGTTAAAAGCCCTACAGAAGGTACACAGTTAAAAGAAAATAACCGGTTGTGACGTCACCTGAAAACACTCTATTAGTTGAAATACTTTTTTTTACCAGATATGTTCCTTCATATTTTGTGAAACTATAATTTTTAAAAGTAAATTATATCCTTTTATTTTATGATTGCTAAAAAAATAAGGTAGCATATAAAGACAAGTTATTTATTAAAGTTATTTCAAAGTGTCAGTTATTGGTGGCAAAAAATTTCCAAGGGTGTCAGTTACTAATGCACTTACCATGTTTACTTAAAAAAATGTTTTAAAAATAGAAAAAAGTTTACTTAAACAAATTGTACTCTAAATAAATATGGAAACTTCATTTAATTTTTCAAAACAAGAAAAAGAATTTTCCAGCACAGTTTTTGTAAATAGCAACAGCTAATTAATTTTAACATTGCTCTCAAAATGTCAGTTACTGGTGCCACTACCTTAACTTTCAGGAAAAACACTTAGGCATTTAATTTTCCAACGTTATCTTTCGCAGCAAAGTGCGTCACAGTTTTCACTGCAAGCAAGGGTTCTCTTTCCATAAAACTATTCCATTCTTTTGACTTCAAGACTTCGTTGTAATTATTTAGAATGAAGTCGTGGGCTGCAGCAGTGAGTTTGTCGTCCCGGTATCTGTCGGCAAGGGACAGAATGTCGCAGACGTTCGAAATGGACACATTGTCACCCAAGAGTTCATTGTCACCCTAGCACATTCAATCTTGAGGGAGGGGACCTGGTACTTGTCGGCCGCGTAGTAGAGCTTGAGGGCTCTGTCACACTCCAAGTCCTCCACGGTCCCGGTGTAGAGGAAGGTCAAGAAGAGGCCGAGGGTTGGAGCGTCTAGATCTTTGATGTCCACTTTGCCGGACGCTGCCTCCCTCATGACATCTGAGAGCAGGCGGTCGAGTACGGGGGACCGGGCACTCAGGATGGCCCTGTGGACAGGGAAAGAGACCTTGTCACACTTGAGTTCGAGGTCAGAAAACTTCTGGTCCTGGAAGAGGCACATTAGTTCTTTTGTGAGCACATTAACCGAATTTCCAGGTTGGTTGTAAGCGGCAGGTTTGAGCACATCCGCCGAATTTCTTAACTGATCGGAAGGGGCGGCAAGGGGGTTCTCTGAAGTCTTTCGAACGATGATTTTGCAGAAAGTCTGAGGGCTCAAACTGTTGGTTGTACTTACGTAGACGTGATCTTCATATCCATACTGAAATTGACGCATATTTCGGGAAATAATTTTAAGACGTACGAGTAGAGAAACTCCTTCTCCCCTTAACTCATCTCTTGTTAGGGAATTGGAGAATGTCCACTGTTCCTTCTTGTGAAACACGTGCTCGTTTTCTTCCCATCTCACTACTGTGTCATCTTTGTTGAGCACGGACATATGTGTGCGGAACAATACTTTTTGTTTCTTTTTGTAATCCCATTTGAGATCTATTTTTGAATCATCACAATCGTTAACAAGAGCAGTTAAATCCATTCCCAGCGATTTACCGTCAAATAAACAACTTGCAATAATATTCGAAATCCATACTTCGGTTTTGCCAAAGGAATCGAATTGGTCAAATATTCCACCTGAAATTTTCACGGATATACCCTCAACACAAATCACTGTTCGCATGCAGTGTACGCACTGATGAGTAACATCTGCAATCCAGAGACGCAAAGTGAGTACGTCCTCGTGTAAGGCCTCGTTCTTTTTGAATTGGGCCAAAATTTCTTCAAATTTTAATCCACTAGAAATTTCACCACACAACTCTTCCTCACGAGGATGATGATAATCTATAACATGCTCCGCATAATCATCATACTCCTCAGTTTCATATATTTGTTTGGTACTTAAGACAGATCCGTCCGCACCTATGAAGGACAGCTTCCCAGAATATTCACGTCTTAAAATGAACAGAATTACCTTAAGTTCCTTAGAACCTCTGAAACCCCTTGGATAGAGTTTTAGTGAATCTAATAAAGGAATAGTATGCGGACATTCAATCACATTGCCATGAATTTCTTCGTTCCAGCAGCTGAAATTCTCGATAGTCCATTCCGCAATCAGGGATAGTCCGTCGTCTGCGCTTTTTTCCATTTTGAAGCACAGAACGAACTTTCTTCCAGTGCAATAACACTCCTTATTCAAAGCAGAACGCAATGGCGAATGCGAAAAGTTCAAGATGAGTACTTTGCTCGACGACTTATTATACTGTTTTTTTGTCAGAAAGTTATCCTTTCAATTGTCATCGATATCTCGATCAGCGCAATGGTTCTTTGAATAACGTGATAGCGATACCGGCGAGATAACACAAAACTGGAACAAAGGTATCTGATAACTTCAAATAATAAGTTTTGATAAGGGCTACTTAAAAAGCAACTTTTCCTCAACATTAAAATGTACACTGAAAATGCTCTACGCGAAAATAAAAATGTTTAAGAACACAATTTTGTCCCCATAAAACACTTCGTCTTTTTGTGTTGTCATAGTGTTCTGAATACGTTTAAAAAGTGTTGGAAATGTGGATTCAGTTAGGATTGTGTTCTAAAAATAGTGTTGTAAAATATGTTTAAAATCTGAAATGAATGGCCAGAGTCAGACTTAAGCCTCAGATGATAGATGACACCACATCTATTCATCCACATCATCCACAATTTTACCATGTCTCTGAAGGGGAGGGAAATAGTCTCCAGACGACCTGGACCCATGGTGAACTGCGTCGTGACCGACCACAGGGCTATCGGACCAACAAATTTAACGAGCACGCTCTCTGTATATACCAATGGCGGATCAAGGGGGGCACTATGGGCAGTTTCCCCCTTGGACCCAAAAAATGACTCATAAGTACGAAAAAAAGTACTAAAAATGAGTTAAAACCCTACTTTTACAGGTCAAATTTCAAAAACTTTTCAGGGGAAGGACCCTATACGGGATCTTGAGTGATACTTTTTAGAAAATCCCCAACATTTGACATTTTTCTCAAAAGGTAAAGGGGATGGTCTGGAAAAGTGCCCCCCCTTGGAGCCGTACTGGATCCTCGCCTGGTATATACAGGGTGTCCCAAAAAAGACTGACACATTTTTAAAATTTTTAATTAAAAAACTAAAAAAGATAAAAATACGCAGTTTTTGCATCCTACTCTGAAGACCAAAGAATTTTATGACACAAATTTTCGTAAATACCCCGACAGGGTATAAAAGTATCAATCTTCCCATAGGAGATAATGTTAAATATTGCTGCCACCTGTCGCCGGATTTTTGAACTATGACTTACGAAAACTTGTGTCATAAAATTACTTGGTCTTTAGAGTAGGATGCAAAAAACCGCGTATTTTTATCTTTTTTTAGTTTTTTAATTAAAAATTTTTAAAATGTAATGTGTCAGTCTTTTTTGGGACACCCTGTACTTGGTTGTGGTCTTGAGTAGAGTTGGGAATCGAACCCAGGGACCCTCCGATGCCTTATCCGGATTTTCGAACGACCGCATAAGTGGGAACGCTCCTTAACAAGTAGTTTCGCTCACCTTTCATCCAGGAGACGCTCTTGAGGGGGTATCCTCCGAGGGGGCAGACGAGCAGCAGCTCTTGTCCCGAGACCGCCTGCCGGGGGGCGAAAGGGCGCACGAAAGGGGGTCCGTGCACGTTGAGGCGCGCCGCGTGCCACACCGCGCCCACGTCGTTGCTGACGTCGCAGCGGTACACCCCCGCGTCCTCCGCACGCACGCCGCTGATGTTGAGGAAGGACGTCACTTGCCCCTGCGAAACGACACACAGATGGTCAATCAATAGGTGGGGAATACTAGTGAGATATACACAATGTTATATCGTTACCACCACGCCAAAAACACGAATCTTTTATTAAATACGAGTAAAAATCTAGAAGTGGGTTCGTGTTGGCCCTGTTTGGCTACACTTTTTCTCCCGCCAAAAAGCCGATTTTAGGTCGTCTACACCTACAGGGCCGTTCAAAAAGACTTACTTTCAAAGAAGGGTTTTGATTCCCAATTTTTTTTCATAAGGTCTCTCTACCCGAGTATTTTACAGATCAAATGCGAACCTTCACGAAGCTCATATGACGCCCCAAGAAAGGAAGGGGGTTCTTCCATCAGAAAGTTTTTTAAAACTAGACCGTAAAATGATACAGACCATAAATTCTCTTGACTCATTTCTGAACTTTTATGACAGGATTTAAGGACCCATCCTCCGCGAGATATCCCAGAGATGAGCGCGCGGTCATCTCTGCCCTAGATGGTCAAGGGTTTAACTTTTGCCTTTCCCCCCTTGTCACAAATTGCGAGCGCGATATCATCATTTATGGACGGCCCTTAATAGGTTCAATGTAGCTTTTTAATACATTTTTCGATACTATTTTCATCCTTAAGATCTAAATATAAAATGTAGTAAAAAATATTGCTACAAACCCAAAAGGGGGGTCTGGGGTCTAGAAATTTGACCCAAAAAGCAGTGTTTAAACTCGTTTTGGTCCGAGCCCAAGGGGGGGGGCAATTGACCATCAGTTGCCCCCCCCTGGATCCACGCTTGAGGGGGAATCTGATCGATCTGAATCAATTCTGACATGAATCTGTGTATGAAGAAGTGGTTTTATTACCTGAGGTGAAGGGACGTCGCCCACTTGCATCCTGGGGGAGGAGGGCAAGGGGGCGTCGTAGAGGGACCACGTGACCCTGGGGACGAAGTTGCCGGCCGACACGCACTTGAGCAGCACGTCCTCTCCCGGGTGCACGGTGGTCTCGGGGAAGGCCGACAGCAGGTAGGGGGGCACGTCTGGAAGAAGCAATTCGAAGTGGTTATTTCAACGACGGTTTATGCATTTGCAGTATCAGGAGTTTGTTTATTACGTGTTTTATAACATTAAAATTATGTTATTTATCAATCCTGGCATCAGCACCGATGGCCTAGTGGTAGAGTGTGCGTCTAGTAACGTATAATGGTCCCCGGTTCGATTCCTGGCTGCTACTTTTGAGTATTTTGCTTTAATTTAAGTTGTAATTTTTTAGAAATAGACGACATTAGTGTGACGTCACTTGCTGGTTTGGAAACGTTGATTCTATCCGTGATTGGTTCCGTGATTGGAAGTAAATCCGTACGGATCCAATCACGGATGGAATCAACGTTTCCAAACAAGCAAGTGACGTAATGACTAATGTCGTCTATAGCGAGATTAGTTAGAGTTGAGTTGTTACTTTGGTGGAATATCCAGTGCTTAAGCAATTTGGTGACACTCGTATAGATTTCACGTTGATAATACGTCTCCTATTCAATGTTTTCATTTTAATTATCAATTGAAACAATTGTAATTCATCTCAGTATGGAATTTTTAATATAATGATATAAAGGGAATTAAAATAGTACTAGTAAAGTTGAAAGCGGTCTGATCCAATAGGGCATAGTCACTTTACTACACCTAGACACCACTTTTTGGATAGACGTTCAAAAGTTAACGGCGGTGGACACTTTATCTTGGGACACCCTGTATATCGTCGGCTTACAGTCGAAAGGCACTAAGTCACTTTTGGAAGATATTTTGAAAGCGGTGGAAGCTTGGCGCATCTGTAAAATCTCGTCAAACTGAAAAGCTAGTAACCTAGCATAGATGGTTGGCTTGTTTTAAAACAGAAAGCATTCGTACAGTAAAGAGCTTAAATGTTGGTTTGCGATTAATAATTTATTAAATTGAAGTTATTTGATCATGTAATTGAGTTATTTTAGGGATTAAAAGATTTTATAATTCGATTTCTGAAAGATTTTATAATAATATTTTCTTTTTCATACACTATAACGAGAATGGCAACGGTAAAATGATCGCCAAATTTGGCATAACCTCGTACGGAGTAGTTGAGCAAAGAGTGACTTGGTGCCTTTCGACTGTAAGCCGACGATATTATGTATTACAAAACACACAAAATAGAGTCAAATAGTCTAAACCTAAATTAAACTGCCATAGTCTACCTTTCATGAATCTGTAAGTGTAATGGTTCAGTATGGTTTTATTTTATCTTCTGATTTTTTCGGTAACTTTCCTGTTTTTTTTTTTCAATTGTGTTTTGAATTGTGCTGAGATACCTTATGAGTCATTCCATTTTAATGTCAACCTACGTTACGTTAGTCACACACCTTTTAAACTTAAAGTGTAAATTTATCATAAAAATCATCATACTTACACTTAAAATAGCCATTTATAAATATTATCTTAATTTCCACAAAATATTATCTTAATTTTTTGTGTTTTAAGCCAAAAATGTAATAAAATCTGGTCTAAATGTTACGTTAGTCACTTTGGAATGACCCTTATAATGCATAACTTTACCAAAGAATACCTTAACTTTGGGTGAAAAGTTGCAATATTGTTTTCAATCTATTAAATATAACGAAGCCTTATTCGGTAAATAATTCAAACAAGGTATTTCAATAAACTGCATGCTTAAAAATTCAAACGAAAATACTAACTACGAAAATAACGACCAACATTTTTCACTTAATTATTAATAACAGATAATAAAAGTCTCAGGAATAGTTAAAGTTTCTCAAAAAAGTTCTCCGTAAAAATCTTATCACCCAGCATCTTTGAAACGCCTACACATATTTTGATCGTCGTCCCCATTAAAGCCTTGTCCGCAGCTCTCATTTTTCAAAAAACATCATCATCATCATCTTAACCGGTTATTTTTAGCTAATTATAACCGATTACAAGGGAAGGCTACTAGTACCTCCTCAATGGCCATCGTCATAAAAAAAACTTTTTAAAAACCACCAAAACAGCAGCATATGGCGTGGAAACACGCCACTTTGAGCGGCGTAAAAATCGCCATTACATCCGCAATCTTTTTAAGGAGAGAGTAGCGTTAAAACTGAGCTCGAACAAAGAAGAGCAAGTTGCGCTCTTTATCCGTGGAGAGTGTGCGTATAGGTATAGAGAGAACATGCGCTGAATTCCTGCGTGACAATGGGGGAAATTTGGCAAGTGTAGTCCATATTTCAATTGAATATTAAAAATTGAACAGTTAACCTGTTTCCTGATTTGGTAGTTAAATGAAATGCTGTAACATATAGAGTGTTTTCAGGTGACGTCACAACCGGTTATTTTCTTTTAACTGTGTACCTTCTGTAGGGCTTTTAACTGTTGCTAAGGCGGTTATTAGGTATGGGATCACGTGATTGCAAATGCTCCAATAGAAGAATTCCACGGCTAGTCATTTTCTGTAACTGTTAACCTCTGTAGGGAAAAAAACTGTAACATCTTCTGTTGCTAAGGCCGTTGTTAGGTCCGTGTCATGTGATTGAAAATGCTCTATACAATTTTTGTGTTATTGTTTTTATGAATTATATTTCAATTTTTTTAATTTTTATTAGTCACAATTAAAAAACAAACATTAGGGGAGACTGGGGTTAGCTGGCATAGGTTTTGCTTTATGATGTATCTCTTTTTCTCTAATACTTAGAGATATTTTGTTTTATGCAGTGGATAGGTTAACCTTTGGGATAAAATATACGTCGGGTTTATAATTATAATACGCGTTTATTTAACCTAAAGATTAGTTCTCGATTATGTTAATTAGCCTCACACCCGTGTTAACTTTAACTCCTTTGGCTTTTAACTCGCTCAAATGAGCCAATGACCAAACTGGACCAATCGCTGTATTCCTAATTATACCTGATCGAGCGAGGCACGTTCAATAATGATGTAATTAAGTAATTGCAGTGAAGTTAGTTTTCCTGCATACTTATGATTATAAAGGAAAAACAAGTTTTACAGGAACTAAGAGTTATGCAGCGAAAGTAACATGTTTCACCTAATTTTTTATAAGTCGCTTCGTAGAGGTTCTGTGCGTGTTCTGAATAATAAGTCCTCTATTTTTAGCTAATATTTAGTTTATACATTTAGTAAGTCGGTCATCATAAATTCAGAATTCAATAAAAAATAATTAAAATACACTAAAAAATTTGATCTATAATATTTTTTGTAGACAAGTGAATCAAATGGGTAAAATAATATTAGTATTTGGTGATTTAAGCTGGTTTTCCTGAAAACTCTTCTTAATGCCAAAGGGAAAATTTAGCGTGTACTGTACATGTATTATGTTATACATGTTACTAAATTTACATGTATAAATCATTAGTGGAGTTCGAATGGTCAAATTAGTGGTTGATTTCGAATTTATTATTCAAGTGAATGCGAGTAGTGATGGGCGATTTTTTGAGGAGTTAACTCATTGAACTAACTCCTTAAACTGAGTGAAGGATCAAGGAGCGAGAAAAAAAGAGTGGTAACTCAGTTGCAATTTTAAAAAATTCCTTTCAAAAGTTTTAATTTGTGATACTGCCCCTTGAAAATCGCAAAGAAACACGAGAGCACGCTTGCCACTACCGTTCAGCATCAATGCTCACTCAGGCCTTTCCTTTCTCTATGTTCCTCGCTGCGCTAGTGAATGACGAACGTTGAAACGATTACGATGAAAAGAGAGTTACTCACTCTTTTGGGAGGGATCAAAAGAGCTACAAACGGAGTAGTTTACGGAGTGGTTGGATCAGATGAGTTGAGATCGGAACTATCTTAACTCTTTCGGTCCGGGAAGCTCTCTTGATAGTTCAGTTGTTCACTCCCTCGGAGTAGATAGCTCCTGAGTTGAAAAGAACTATATAACTCCTTTTGGGATCGAAGAGTGGAAAGGAGTAGCTCTTTTTGGGATCACAGATTGTCTTAATTACTATGTTTATGAAGATGGCTAATAAAATCTAAAGCACATAATTAAACAATTTTTATGATTTAATATTCTTTCTATACTCAGGTTCAAATAATCCTTGAATATTTAGAAATTCCATTAAAAATTTCGTCGATTAAAAAAGATTGCGAAAATGAGAATTTCGTTTAATGAGCTTCCACGATTGAAAGACATGTAGTAGTTATTTCTGACGTTCACAGGCATGCGCATTGGATCAAAGTATTTCCTAAATAAGCGCTCGTATTTCTGACGAGGCACTATTATTATTTAAATACTTGTTGATAATTGAAAAATAATTTATCTTTATCAAAAGTTATGTAGTATAGGTCTATATTTTAATGGTTTAGCAGTGTTTTACATAATTAATGAGGCGATGGATTTGGATTTGAAAAGTCTCTTTTCAACTAATTTTGAGAATCCAGCTACGATGGTGTCTAGTGGGGTAAAATAGGTCTAGGCGTAGCGTTTTAATTTGTACGAAATTGAGCGAGATTACACATTGTCTTAATCACTAAGTTTATGATGATGATGATTAATAAAATCTACAGCTCACAATAAAAAAAATTGTATGATTTTATATTCTTATGATCCTCAGGTTCAAGTAATCCTTGAATATTTAGAAACTCAATTAAAAATTTCGACGATTAAAAAAGATTGAGAAAATAAGAATTTTGCTAAACGCGCTGTCATGATTGAAAGGCATGTAGTTATTTCTGACTGGGTATTATTATTATTTAAATATTTGTTGATAATTGAAAAATAATTTATCTTCATCAAAAGTTATGCAGTATAGGTTTATATTTTAATGGTTTAGCAGTGTTTTACATAATTAATGAGGCGATGGATTTGGATTTGAAAAGTCTCTTTCCAAATATAATTCTGAGAATCGAAACGGGAGTCTACCAGCTACGATGGCGTTGTATTAGCAGTGAATACTGCTAATACTCGTTATAATTTTTAATTGTACTTTAAAAAATTGTATTGAATTAATTCTCTTACTTAAGAATTAATAAGATGATTATTAATTTAAATAAAGTCTGAACACTTTTCTGCTCTGATGTTTGAAGAGTGAGTTTATGTGTAATGGCATTCGCCGTTTTTTTATTCACATTTTTAACAGATAACAATCATGAATTAGTTTACGCTTTTGGAAAAATATTATAAAATGTTTATTTTTTCAATCTTTAAGTTTAAGAAAATCTGGAAAAAAAGTTTAAATTCATTTGTATTTCTTCCTGTGTGTGACTACGATGTTATTAGTGTAATTAATTCTTTTTCAAATATAAACTCTACTGATTATGATGGTGTCAGCATAAAGCTGGTAAAGATGTTTTCTGTAAAAAATATTGGTTTTATAACAAATTTATTAACTTATCAATTAGTTTATCCTATTTCCCAAATTCATTAAAAATAGCTACTGTTACTCCAATCTTTAAATCCGGTAACAAAAACCTATTAACAAATTATCGTCCTATTTCTATTCTCCCTACTTTTTCTAAAATTATCGAAAAAGCATTATCTAATAAAATGTATAATTTTTTATTTCATACTAATTTCTTTGCTGAAAATCAGTATGGTTTTATTAAAGGTCGCAATACGGAAATCGCTCTCATAAAATTCACTAAATTTATATACAACAGTATCGATAAAAATAAGAAAACAGTGGCTATTTTTCTTGATATATCTAAGGCTTTTGACAGTGTGAATCATTATATATTAATAGATAAATTGCAATATGCCGGTTTTAGAGGAAACATTTTAGAATGGTTCATCTCATATCTCTCAAATAGGAAACAAAGAGTAAAAATAAAAGATTCCTACAGTGACTTTTCCACAACAAATCGTGGCGTTCCACAGGGCTCAATATTAGGACCATTATTATTTATAATTTTTATAAATGATTTTTGTAAATTAAATCTTTTTGGTGAAATGATAACTTATGCAGATGACTCAGTTCTATTATATTCTTGTCATGATTTAAATGAACTAAAAAGACAAATTGAATCTGATCTTATTTTAATTAGAAAATGGTTTTTGTCAAATGATTTAACTCTTAACTTAAATAAAACTAAATATATATATTTCACATTGCAGGAATGCTCTATTGACTTAAATTTCAAATTTCACAGTAACACCTGCAATGCTATTCAAAATTGTAACTGTTATTCCTTGCAACGCGTTAATACCATTAAATATTTGGGTATTCAAATAGATTTTAACTTGAAGTGGAAAACTCACATAGGTGATCTATGCAAAAAACTACGCTTTATTTTAATTAGATTTCATCACTTGAAGAATAAAGTGAATAAGTTGTTCTTAAATACATTATATTATTCTTGGTTTTATTCTCTATTAAACTACGGTATTATTGTCTGGGGAGGAGACTACAAAACTAACTTATCTCCATTAATCTCCCTTCAAAATAAATGCTTCAAAATTTTAAACTACAAACCTTCGACACCCAACCATTTAAAATCTATAAAACTTCTACCTATACGCTACATTGCTTTCTTTCGTATGATTTATTTTTTATATCGTAATAAAACAATATGTGAATATAAAAATCAAATTTCAGAACGGAGACCTAATGAAATATACCAAATACCGCGCTTCAATAAAGAAATCTTCCGCAAACATTTTTGTTATTTAGCACCTAAATTATTTAATGGATTAACTTTAGACCTACAAAACATCTCAAGTAATAAAAAATTTAAGAATTTGTTATTTGATTTCTTATTGGTCATTGATGATTTAGATGTCTTTTTTAAGTTATAGAAGCAACATGTAATTTTAATGCCTATGCTGTTTTGCCATTTATCTCTTTGTATTTGTCATTTAAATTGTGTTATTATTTTTTTTTTTTATGTACATATGTATTGTGTATTAGTTATATTTTAAGACACTTTTTTTTTTTCGATTTTATTTCCTCATCTGTACTAAATTTGCTTGTAATAATTTTTTTGGTCAGCTAAATGGGCATGTGCCCCAGTCTGACTAATATGCCTTCCCCCTATTTTCGATTGTATCGCTTTGTACAAAAATGAAATAAATTATTATTATTATTATTATTATTATAAAATTAAGATTAACATTTAAAAATTTTACGATTACAAAGGATTGCCTAAGGAGAATTTCCTTAAACGTAGCGTTTAATTTCAAGGTAAGTGAGTTAGTGAGTTATATAAAAGAGTTAACTCTTTTTGGTGAGTGAGTTGCTGAGATCTGATCCCAAAAATGAGTTGGATCGCCCATCACTAAATGCGAGTAAAAAAATCGATCTGTTTGATAGTATTCGATGTTCTTACTTATTTCTTGAATAGCGATTCTTTAGTTCACGTGTAATTATAAGATAACTGATTCTAACATATTGCTTTCTTTTTTAGGTAAGTGATGATATTTTCTTTGCTTGATCGCTTTGGGTAAAAAGGAGGAATCTGCTGCAGTATGTATGATTTCGTTTCATTGTACGTAATAGTGGCTTGTGTCAAAAAACAATGGTGTAAAAAATACTTTTGGCAGAAGCTTAGTGAGTGGTATCATTCGATTCGTAATGATGTCTACATTAACGTGGTACCGGGTGTTTTTTCCTAATTCCGTGCAGGGGGCGTGTGTGACGTCATGAATACAAAATGGCCGCCGCAGGAAAAGAACTGTAAAGATGTCTAAGATGTTAAGAACGATCTAAAGATGTTATTGGAATTATTTTTGTATAAAAATCTTATAAATATTTAGATTTATCGAATAGCTACCGAAATAAGCATCTAAATCGGTTAAAAATGGCGTTTATGACGTCCTAACCAAAAAATAAATGTTTTTACCAAAAATACAGTATAATAGTAGGATATCGTATATACAGTATAATGCAGTATACGTAATAGTAATTTTGTCTCATAAAGGATTATTTTATACTTTTCTTCTAAAATATAATTTTTAGTGTACAACTTGTGAAACCCAAAGCGAATTGGCTTGGCTGTATTGGGGGATTGGTCACAAATATTCTCGACACCAGTTATAGTGCGCAGACTGCTAGCATAGTGGTACAGTGGCTAAAAGGGGCTATTATGTTTATCGCCATAGAACCGTGTACAAATTTCTGTTTCCGAAAAGGAGGAAACCACCAGAGGGCGATGGAATCCCATCGTGTTTACATTGAAATCGCATTGTGAGTTCGAAAACATAACTAATACTTTGATAGAGGTTTAAGCGTTTGTTTGTTTCTTCTCTGGACAAGTAAAGAAATTAAGTTTTTTTTTTTTTTAATCCGTTAGAGCATTTGAAAGAGTTTATTTTATTGCAGAAAATAGATGGCGCTATCTTTCAAGTCGTCTCGATGCCATCAACTTTTTTTTCTCATTTTTTATAGTGGTCTCGACATCACTTCTTCTAGACACTATAACAGTGGGCTGCACGTAATCCCACTAGGCCACCCCGGCCCCATTTGGCTGTATCCATGGCCACCAATACTCATAAAGCCATAGAAGCTCGAAATCGTGACGCGAAATAGTAGGCAAGACGTCACTCTTCATAGCTTTTTTTTTGGACAACAGCGCAACTCCAATCTGAAATCTTGTACCTTGAGCTAAAGTGACGTGTTGCCTACTATTTCACGTCACGATTTCGAGCTTCTATGGCCTTATGAGTCTAGGTGGCCATGCTGGATCTCAGGTTTATTGTTTTATGCCAAGTTTCGGTTTTTTATACGGTTAACAGGTATACTCAACAGCAGCGTTTCTTGAACCCAGTACGTCACAAATGCGGAAGGAGAAATCGGTAAACACAAAGCCTGTTGGGTTGTTAGGAGGAGTTTCGGTACGCAAGTCGTGATTGAAAAGCACTATACAGGGTGTTTTAGATAAGTGTTTCATAACTTCTAGGGGAGGTAGGGTACATCAAGACGAACAAGAATCGGTATAGAAAGGGGGGGGGGGGTCTAAGGGGTGAAAATCACAGGTGAAAATTAGCAAAAGACCTCGCATATCTGGGCAGAAAGCGATACAATTGTTCGATTCCGGTATTTTTAACATTCAACCAATTCAAATTTTTCATATAAAAACGAGATGCAAGTGTTTATTCTATTCAAAAACAGGCCAATAATTGAATGAGGCATGCGTTGTTGGTAGATTAAAGGTACAATTGTTCCTTGGTCAGACTTTAGTTCTTTTCGCCATATAACTCCAACCAACCAAACAACCAACAAAAATCTACTATTAAGATGTTTTTGTCTTAACACTTTCTATTGCAGTCTATCAACTTAACAACGCTTGCTTGTTTCATGTATTGGTCTGTTTTTGATTAGAATAAACACTTGTATCTCGTTTTTACATGAAAAATTTGAATTGGTTGAATGTAAAAAATACCGGAATCGAACAATTATATCGCTTTCTGCCCAGATATGCGAGATTTTTTGGTAATTTTCACCTGTGATTTTCACCCCTTAGACTCCACTTGCGACCCCCTAACCTACATCGATTCTTGTTCGTCTTGATGTACCCTACCTCCCCTAGAAGTTATGAAACATTCATCTGAAACACCACCCTGTATATACATGGGTTTAACAAAGTAATAATAATTTTAAATTGACGTTCTTCATTTCACTCCAAATTCAGACACCGCGATGGGAACTACTTTGTTTGTTAGTGACGTCATAGGGTTAACTTAAGTTGCTGTCTAGTATAGTATAGGTGACGTTAGCACGGTGGCTTCTGTGGCAATCTAAGTTCGATGTACACCCTATCTATCGACACCCTTACTCACACGTACAGGGCTTCACGCTTTTCTCTACATACTACCGAAAGAATATGATTTTTACAAAAGGCTTGTTTACGTCGCCTTGGATATTTTAATTAACAAACTTTTTTTTTTTCATCTTGTTCTTATAAGGGGATGGGGGATAGAGAGAAGAATCTTTAATGAATACTTTCGACGAAGAGTTTGTTTTGACCCTTCTTTATTATGCTAAGATGAAGAGGGATTTTTTTCCCTTCGTGAGGGAATTATCTACTGTCTAAAAAAAATTATTCTCTGCTGTTTGAGAGTAAAAAAATGTAATTGAATTTCAGGGGTTTTTTTTAAAAAAAAGACGGCTTCTTTTTCGGTTTGTGTGCGTAAGGAGTGTTTTAATATCGGCGTATTGATTTTTATTCCCCTTTTGTTTCTGCCTCCTGATGTTTAATATTCTTCGAAAAAGGTCGCTCGATAGCAGCTTTATATCGGGTGTGTTTCTGGGGTGGTGGTCTTCTCTTTTGTTGGTGTTCGAATTGCAAGTTAACCGCGCCGCGATTCTCGGTTTTGTTGTTCAGTTATCGGTTGTTTCCAGTCGTATTCCAGAAACTCCAGTTTTGTAGTGAGTTTTCAATTTCATCCACGAAACTAACTTTCAGAGTTCTTAGCTGTTTCATTTGAAACGCTTACAGCCTCATTCACAGCCATCAGCGTCGGTGTTAACCAGCAGTTGAAAAAAAAAAAGAAAAATTAGCTTTTCGCTCACTCTGATTGGTAGAATCCTTCTTTGATTAAAGATATAACACCGACGCTGATGGCTGTGAATTTGGCTGTTAAGATATTTAAATAGTTATTGGCTAATTCGTTTCTCTGGCATAATTTCTAATTTGAAAAACTGCTTTGAATGAACTTCAATCTTCCTGTTTATATTAATCATGCCCCTAATTCTCACTATATAGGGAATAGTTTGATCATGTAACAACAATTCTTATTTCATTGTCGAAATCTTACCTTACCTTACCTTATTTCAGCTTATAAGTATTGATAAGTAGGTAACAAATGTCGTTGTAAATTATCACCATAAAATAAAACCATGTTACCGGAATTATTTTCTTACTTTCTTATCGGATATATTCAGGTTAATTAAACGTTAATTTAAAATAAAATCCATCCGCAATTTTCATTGAAAACCGCAAACTTTCACACCCCTACAATCTCCCCTGATATACTCCTTTTACAAAGCCTTAATTCTGGGGTAAAAAAATCAATACATTAACAGTATTCAAAGACCACAACTGTCATTACTAAAAGCAAGTACTTTTTAAAGCTTTGTCATGTTAACCACAATTGCCATAAATAACCACATTGTCTGTATTAGTACTCCAAGTAAACAAACTGATTAAAAGTGATTTTCATCGAAAAAGTTACCGCAATTTATATACGAAATCGCAGTTGTTTCTTACCTCCCATCTCGATTTGCGTGACGTATTGTTCCCAAAATAACCATTTTGACCGCAATTGTCGTAAGAGTTACACTGTTCTCTTAAGATTGAACGATTTCCCGCAATGAAATATGTAATAAGTGTGAAATGACCGCAATTACCATACAAAACTGCAATTGGCACTCACATCCTATCTTGGTGCATTGTCCCCAAAAAAATATTATCATTTTGACCGCAATTTTCAGAAAGAACTCTACTATCATTTCATATCAAACCACTTTCCACATTGAGTTGTGAAAATAAGTATGAATTGACCGCAATTGTGTCTCACCTCCTATCCTGATCTGCGCGGCGCCTTGGGCGGCGTCGGCGTCCGAGTGTGCGAAGCACTGCCACATGCCCTCGTCCTCCCTGCGCACCGAGGTGATGTGCAGCACCTTCCCCGCCCCCACCAGCTGCACCCTTCCGTCTCCAGACTGCTGCTCCAATAAGGGGAGGCCGTCCTTGCGCCACTGAACCGCGTGCACAGGCCTTCCCGTCACTGAGCAGTTCAGCGCCGCCGCCTCGCCGATGTTCAGCGTCTGCCGCTCCGGGATCACTGTTACTCGCAGGGGAGCTGTTTGGGAAAGAAAGATAGCATTATGGGGTGCTTCACAATATAGGTTATTTCCTAAAATATGTCCCCTATAGACCAGGGATCTCCACCTATTAAACAGCAACTTGGGGGCCAACTACATACTCGAGGTCTAAATAAAAGAGTCAAAATCAGTGGCCGCTCGTGGGTTGTTAAAATGGGGGTTCTCAATTATGACGGTGGTGTAGTGGTCAGTGTGCCTGGCTACGAGCATTACCGACCCAGGTTCGATGCCTTGCGGCTTCTGCATGGGTAGCTGGTCATGGGTCAACTCAGCCCTTCATCCTCCCGGGGTCGATAAAATGAGCACCAAGCCCGCTTGGGGAATCAACTGGGGGTCCAGCGTCGGGCTAGCCACTCGGCCTGGACATAAGCTAAGTAATTAGCACCCCAGGCCCAAAGGCTAAGGTAACGGAGATGGGCACCGCCTGATGGGCCACTAGGCCCGGGGCAGAATTTGATGATTTTTTCTCAATTATGTATTTGAAGAACAATTAAGTAACAATCTTACAATTAAATCGCAATTATTATTTACAAAAGAGGAAAAAGAAACTATCACCGCATACAAAAGGACTTAAAAGGAAAATACAACTTAACTTTTTGGATGAACTCTGTTTTGCTCTCAAAAAGGGCGTTATAAAGTGGTGTAAGTCGCCAATTTTATATTTTTAATAGCTCTGCGAGTTTTGAAGATCTTACTACGAGCATCCGAGGCTGTTTTCCTCGATGTCCCTGATAGGTCCTAGCAGCCAATGGGCACCAACGACTATCCCTAAGGATGTCCTCATGGACTCGCCAGCAAGTCAAGAGCAAAAGGACGCTCTGGCGGGGTACGTGCAAAGTAGGAGTATGTGCTCCAAAGTTTCCTCCTCCCTGCCGCACATCTCACAAAGAGGGCTGGCCGCCCAGCAGAATGAGTTTTGAAGATAGTGAGATAGAATTTATGTGCCTGATACAGGAAATAATAAAGATAATTTTGCTAATTGGGAATTTTAAATTAAGGAGACCGTATAAAAATTTATTTTCTGCATTTCCTGAAGTAGACCTCCATGGAGTTGAAACTAGTCCACAATTTTTACTTTGTCACGTCTTAAAATGCAAATTTGCAATAAATTGGAAGTATGTGTCTAGGGGAGATATTTTAGGAAATAGCCTATTGTTACACTCTATTTGAAACACTCTGTATACAAGTTCGTATAGACATTTAAAAAATTCAAAAAATCTAGCTATCAACTTAATTAAAGGAATCCTTCGCCGGGAGTTGGTGTGTACGTACCTGTGACCACTAGGTCAGTGTAGGTGGTCTTCCTGCCGTTGCTGTTGGCGCTGGAGCACTCGTACTTCCCCTGGTCATCGAGGGTGGCGCCACCGATGACCAGCGTCCCTCCAAGGGTCACGCGCACCCTCCCTCCGTCCTCCCCAACGGGGACGTAGCCGGACGACGTGTCGCGGAACCACCTGTGAACAGACACACCCATTGAAAACGGCATTAGAGAATGAAGTACATGAACACTGCGATTGCGTGGAACAATTTTGCATTGCTCAGTGGCTTATATAAGGGGGGGGGGCCGAGGGCGCCCTGCCCCCCCCCCCCCGAAATTCGGACTAAGTGTACCAAAACCAGTTAAAACTGTATTTTAGGGTCAAAATTCAAAAAAAAATTCTGGGGGAGAACCCCCACACCCCCCTTTTGTACTTGGAATTTTACTATTAACAACTTTATTATAATAAAGTTCATCAAAATCAAAATCCTACCGAAAAATATATGTCCAAAATTCGGACTAAGTGTACCAAAAACAAGATAAAACCCTGTTTTTAGGGGAAAAGTTCCAAAAATTTTCTGGGGAAGGACCCCCAGATCCTTTTTTGTACTTGGAACTCTATTTTAATAACTTTTTAAATATTAAGTTCATAAAAATGTACATCCAAAATTCGGACTTAGTGTACCAAAACTAGTTAAAAACCTGTTTTTTTAAGTCAAATTTCCAAAAATTTTCTGGGGGAGGACCCCCAGACCCCCCTTTGGTATTTGTATTTTTATTAATAACATCTTTTCCTACATTAAGTTTTTAGGAACTAAATTATCACCTATAAAGCTGCATTGGACCTATTAAATATATGGGAGAGGGGCTGGGGAGTAATTTTGGGCCCCTCCCGAAATAAATTCCTATATACGCCACTGGTATTGCTCTAATCCGGCCAGCTCGATCGTCCACTGGCTGCTGCCTTCTATCGGAAAGATTTACCACTAATTATGCGCTGATACAAGAAACATTTTACTAACACTAGATTTCCATTACTTTCGTAATATGTTAATGTCTGAGGACTGTTTTTGGTAATTACCAAAATACTTAATAATACTAATTACCAAAAACAGTCCTCAGACATTAACATATTACGAAAGTAATGGAAATATAGTGTTAGTAAAATTTTTCTTGTATCAGCGTATAATTAGTTGTAAATCGTTCTGATAGAAGGCTGCAGCCAGCGGACGATCGAGCTGGCCGAGTGAGCTCGAGTGGTCGTTCATCGTTCTCGTATCATTATCGTATCGGTTCATCCATCATCTATAACCCTCAGATTTTTCCAGGAAATTCAAAAAATTATTTAGAATACAGATCAATCATCGAAAAATATGAGTATATATTCAATAATATTTAACTGATCAATAAAGTTGATGGACTTGTGAAATTTCAGCTTAAAATACTATCTTATAAACCCCTTTAATTGACAGTTGAATTATTTTTCTGATTAGTTCACATTAAAAAAGTGAAAAATAGAAAGACAAGACAGGTAAAATTAAAAACTATTATGAAACCGAGTCATTATGGCAATAAACCAATGGAATAAATGAATATCGATGGAGACTAACATTCTATGGATAAAAAAACCATTTTTGGGTGAAATCTAAAAGGTCTTAAAATAAGTTGAAACACTATTATTTTGGGGGCAAGTTTCGAAAAGGAAAGGAATTAAAGAGGAAATTTCCATAAAAAATCTAAATTGTATAAAAAATTTTGTTTTGAAAAAAAATTTTAATATGGATTCATATTGTTTACACAATTTTGAAAATAAGTGCACCAAAATTAAAATCCTTTGTGTAAAGTTCTATAAAATTGGACGCATAATAAAAGTACTCGTAAGGAGGTATCTCAGAAATAATGTCGAGTCGATATCCTCCCCGAAACACAAGTCTGGTATGGCCCTTCTCTATTCCCGATTCCCAAAAACAAATAAACAATTACTACTTCAACACGATTCTTTTTTTCTTTTATCAACCCCTTCCTTTTTTTTTTTTCAAAATTTTTAAGAATCCAAATACTAATTACGAATGTCCGACAACCCTCAACTTCATCACCGACGAAATTCTCTCTCTTGATTAAAATCCACCTCCAGGCGGGACAGAAAAAAAAAGTCGATTGTCAACTCCGTTTCACGAATTTGCATGAAGCCGGGGGGGATGTGACAAATTTCGCCGTCTAGAAAAAGAACCCTGGTAGTTATGGAGGGCAAATTCTTTCCGCAAAGTCAATCGCGCGAAAAATTTTTTTTGGTTTTGCTCTCCGACGAAAGAAGGCTCGTTTTAACGGTGCTGTCATGATGTTTGAAAGCAGAGTGACGTTGTTTAACGTATGGTTAAAAAGGAGAGATTCGTTGTTATATGAGATGGAGAATTTCCGAAACTATCTTAAGGGCAACTTCCACAATTTTTAACAATAATCTTTTTTATTGTGATGGAATTTATTTGGAAGGTAAAAATTATAAGTTGATAAACTTAGGTATCGATCTCAGTGGTATCGATGAATTTCATGTATTGAACGTTTATACCTAAAAGGGAAAAAAGTACATTTGACAATTTTCGGGGGTTAAAGTGATTTCCCATTAAATAAAAGGGAGAAATAACTAAAAAAAGTATTTAGAATCTGTGAATATGATGTTGAAAATCAGTAACTCTGTAGCTGTAGGAAAACTACATTGGACATTATTCAGGGTTTTTTCTTCCACAGAGTAACAGAACAAAGAGTTCATGTGCCATAGACGATAATGGAAATAGGGAATAGTTAGGGGACATCCATAAATTACGTGAGGTCAAAAAGGGGGGAAAGGGTTTTGGAAAAATCTCACCAAGGGGGGAGGGGGGTCGATTAAAATCTCACGTCAACTTTTTAATAAGCTAGAAATTATACGATTTTCTGTTTTTTTTTAAGTATGAAAAAGGAAAATAATTTATAAAAATTTGTAGGTAAATCTCACGTGGGGGGCTTAAAAACAACGGCTCAGGCTTAAAAACAACGGTATTTTACCTTATAAAACAAAACAAAAAAGAAATGGATTAAAATGGAAAAAACGCCGTTGGTTTTACGGAATTACTTCGTATATATTACGGTTTTCCACAATCAACCCAGCTGCCAGTTTAAAACTGTAAATTTTACAGTGTACCTATATGACTCAGAATCACATGGGATTGGGGGGTCGGAAGTGTACCTCTAACGATCTAAGGGTTTTTATAAGCGGGCATGGGACATGGGAGGCTGTATAATCCCCAGCGTAAATTGACACTTATAAGAGCTGAAATTTCAATCTTTCTTTCTCAGATCTCAGGCTAAAAATAATGACTTACGACGAGCTTTAAATATTAAAAAAAATATTACGATTGTTCTGGCTAAACATTAACTGAAATTTCAGCTCTTAAATTGGTTTTAATTAATAAATGCCGGAATCAAACGATTTTTCTAGTTTTAATCCGATCTTAAAAGGTTTTACGTGTAAATTTTCACTGGGGGTTATACAACCTCTCATGCCCGCTTATAAAAACCCCTACATCGTTAAGGGTGAATATACTAGTCCTCCATTCCTATAAGAGATTCTGAATCTTCTAGGTGTGCTTACCCCTCCTAGAAGTTTGTCCCATTATTACTTATTGATACACCCTACACGCACATATAAAAAAATGATTGTTGCATGAACAGAAAGAAACTAAATAAAAATAAAACAAAATGCATAAATTTACACTAACAAAACCTTTAGACAATTTAATGTCACAAAATAAAAAAATTAGCTATAGTTTTAGGATCAAAACATAATCGTGGTCTTTGAAGTAAAAATTATGTTTACAGTAAAATTGACACTAGATTACTAAGAGTTAAATATTTTAACTTTTGATAGTATGATCTGAATTTTCTGAATTCGTAAAACCAGGAAGGTGAAATTCTTGATAACTCATAGGTACTGAACCTATCAGTCAACTCTTCAGGATATGATATCACACAACCATTATCTCATGACAATGAATTTCAATTTCTTTTACATTTTGTGTAAGCCACAAGCTGCAACTTATCTACAGAAAAGCAATGTTAATAGTAAAAAGAAAAGGCAGATAAACTAAGAAAATAAGATCTATATAAATAAGAAACATTGAATTCAATAATGATGTTTATTATAAACTTTTGTGATACATTTACACGCTTAAAAATTAAGTGGTGTACTATTGAAATACAAAATGTTCAGCTTTCAATTTTGGTCGAAATTAACAAAATATCACTAAGATTCAAAAAGTAAATTATAAATACTATATTAAACAATATTTCAAGTAATTCACATATATATCTTAAAAGTATGGAAATAACTAATAAATATATCTCATAAGGGAAACCATTTCCACATTATGTTTTAACTTCAAAAGTTTTTAAAACTTAAATAAACATTGAGAATATATCAAGTTTAGAAATAAACAAGAACTACAACTTATTTAACAATATAGTACATTAGATTTGAAGACGTAGAATATTAATTTTTGAAATTAAATTAAAGCTGCACTTTAAGTACAGTAAGAATTTTGGGTAACAAAAATCAAAACAAGAACGAAGAATTATTACAAATAAAAAGGATATAGTTAGTTAACAATTGTAACTTAGGTAGTATTTAAATAATAATTTTTACAAAAATTTCTCTTTGTACCTTCATAGTAGTCGTAGAAAATATATAGCGTGGATTCACAAAATTGCACTTTTAATTCCCAGATTAGTAGAAGTTTCGGTTCAATTCCGTTATCTGTCTCCCTTAAATAACGCCAAGCTAATTTAGACGCCAAATATTAGGAATACCGTTAAAATTTGCGAACTAACAGAATAAAATGTGTAGTCAATGACAGCCATAAAAATTTTACGATATTTGAATACTTGGCGTAAATAACAGCTCTTGTGCATATTTAACGGAATTGAACCGAAGTACCTGCTGATCCTTTTTTGTGCTCAAGGGATATGCATTTGCCCCACATACTTTTTCTTGGCAAAATATGTGACAGTTTTCAAAGCCAGCATAGGTTCTCTTTCCATGAAGTTCTCCCACACTTTTGACCCCAAAACATCATTATAATTTTTCAAAATGAAATTATGTGACACAACAGTGAGATCTTCATCGTTATGTTTGTCCGCAAGGGTCAAAACGTCCCACACGTTTTCGATAGATATGTTGGCACTGAGGAAGTCGACACATTCCCTCTTGAGGGAGGGGACCTGGTACTTGTCGGCCGCGTAGTAGAGCTTGAGGGCTCTGTCACACTCCAAGTCCTCCACGGTCCCGGTGTAGAGGAAGGCCAAGAAGAGGCCGAGCGTAGAGGGGTCCAGGTCCCCTATGTCTACTTCATTGGACGCTGCCTCTGCCATGTCAGTGGAGAGCATTATCTTAAAGACTGGGGACCGGGCACTCAGGATTGCCCTGTGGACCGGGAAGGAGACACTGTCACACTTGAGTTGGATGTCTGAAAAGTCCTCGTCTTGGTAGAGACACATCAGTTCTTTTTTAAGCTCATCTGTCGATGAATCCTCCAACTGGTTTGAAGAGGCAGTACTCTTAGGTGGGCTTTGCTCAGTAAGGTGAGCCACTCTATTATTTTTCACTATGCTCACACTTTTATCCTCGATAATGCAAATGTATGTCTCACCAATTTCTCCGTTAATAACTTTCAATCGCAGAAATATGATAATGCCTTTTTCTTCCAATTCCTTCACTGTTAGGGATTCCGATATCATCCATTTTTCACCATCAATGAACACGTGCTTAACCACTTCATTTCTAACAAGGTAGTTGTCACTGGTTACCATACTCATGGAGCTCTCAACCAAAACAGCTTTTTCTACCATACGATAGGGTGCCATTATGAGCTGTACTCTTTCAGCCTGCCGTGCTAACTTTATGCGTATTCCATTGCCTTTCTTTGAAGTGTAACGGAAGTAAAAGATATCTCTTGATTGAGGAGAATTGACCATTTCAACCAATTTCGTATCAATTTTAAATGATACTTCCCACACACCTATGGTTGTACACATGTGCTGCTCTTCATTATTTACACCCTGAATGCAGAACCGCAAGGTGATTTGGTCCTTTTAATTGGCTTTTGTGATTCAGGCGAGCAAATCTTCGAATTTTGGGCCAACGGAAGGTCCAAGAATCCCTTCGCCTTTCTGCGTAATGATCAGCTGTTGCGAGCAGATCGAGGATCCATCGAAAGCAATGAAGGACAACTCACCGCTTAAATCACTTATTACATTGCAGAAGCGCAGATTCATGTGATCGTCTTGACCACTGCCGCCTCTCGGGTACAGTTCCACATTTTTGAAAAGATCGTAAAAGTAATCGGGACTCTCAATGCACTTGCCGTGCACAGCCTCGCACCGGCAACTGAAGTTCTCGATTTTCCAATCGAACACGGTATTTTTCACTTGCGACATATCGAAATGGTATCACACACCGAACAAGCGTCCACTCAACCAGAACAACGAAGCGAATGAATGAAATTAATGAATGACGCGAGTTCCACAAAGAAGGGAAAATTCCCTTCTAACGTCACGAGAGTATCAGGCATCAGCCACGTGCTTATCAGCGGCATGCATAGAAACGCATGATAGAACGCACCACTATAGATTAAATACAAAACCTGCCAAATGGATTGTTCGGTCGCACAAATTATTATCTCTTTGGCGATTGTATTTCTTGTTCCGATGCGTTTTGATTTTTAAATTTAACGATAATTTCGCCGGATTTATATTATTTTTAACCCGGGAGGACGCGCGCACCTTTCTGTTACACGGGGACGCGCGTGGGGTCCACACGCACCGTTTTCCGTTGTGAACATTCGGGATATGCAAACCCTTCATAAAAAGATGCTTGATTTCTTCATTTCAGAAAACCCTTCATTTAAAGAAATGTATTTTTAAGTTGTCAGATTTTTCTAAAAAGAGTATACAGGGTGTCCCATAAATGTTGGGTCACACACTTCTAGAGGGGATAGCAGATACCTAGACGAGTCAGAATCACATAGGATTTGGGGGTCCCAGGGAGTTGAAAATGGAGCGACACCCCAAAAAATTTATTGAAAAATTCAATTTGTAGAAGAACTACAATACAAAATTTAATTATGATCTCAAATTTTTTGGTTTAATATGATCTTTAAAATTACCTTAAAAGTTTCACTTAAAAGTGGTTGATTATTACGAAAAAAGTCAAAAAACCACAAAAAAATACGAAAAAAACTGCCAAAACTTTATTTTATATTTCGAAATCCTTTCTTTTGATTGGATAATCTGAAAGAGCATAATTGAACCGAACCCCCTTTAGTCCAAAGTTTCGCGTAAATATTAAACGCTCGAATGCCTGTTAAAGTCTGTATTTTGCGTGCGCAAGCAGTTTTCTTATAGCTGTTTCCAGAACGACTGTTTTCGCACTCATAAAACAGATTTTAACAGGCTCTCAAGCTTTTAATATTGATGGTATTAACGTGAAACTTTGGACTAAAGGATATAATTCAAAAACTAAAAAAGATAAAAATACGCGTCTTTTTGCATCCTACTCTAAAGACCAAATAATTTTATGACGCAAGTTTTCGTAAATCATAGTTTAAAAATCCCCCGACAGGCGACAGCACTATTTTACATTATCTCCTATGGGAAGATTGATACTTTTATACCCTGTCGGGGGATTCGGGAACAATGGTTTACGAAAATTTGTGTCATAAAATTCTTAAGTCTTCAGAGTAGAATGCAAAAAACCGCGTATTTTTATCTTTTTTTAGTTTTTTAATTAAAAATTTTTAAAATGTGTCAGTCTCTTTCGGGACACCCTGTAAGATGAAACTCTTGATAAATAGGTCTGAATTTTCTGAATTCGTAAAACCAGGAAAGTGATATCCAGACTGATATTAGGTACAGACACTTTATCTATAGTTTGTGTCAGCTACGGCTTACCTACACACAAAAGTAATGCTAATGATATAGACCAGGGATGTGAGATTGGCTAAAATACAAAAAGTCTGAAAACTTTGAGAACGACGTTTTATCAACAGTATTTATACACTATTCGGCGTAGGATCTTATTTAAAAATATATTAGAGAAATTGGTCAACATTAACCTTACACTTTGAAATTTAAATTTTACCGTGTAGTAATGATCTGAAAGAAATATAAGTACCCATTAGAAAGAATGACTCAGTGATTGATTCCAAAAGTATTAAGACTTAATTATTATAATTGCAAATTCTATTGAAATCACTGAAAAAAGTAGGGTTAAAGTTAGAGTTTTCCCATAAAGTAAAAGGGAGAAATAACTAAAAAAGTATTTAGAATCTTTGAATATGTTGAAAATCTGAAAGCTGAAGTAGTTGAAAATCTGTAGCTGATTACTCCTGGTTATCAAACTAAATAAAACTCTTATGCTGTTATATTAAATTGCCTCAAATATGAAAATTTTTGCCGTTTAAAAGAGTAAGTTAGGAACATCAACTTGAATTGAGAAAAATTCAATTTTCAGTCAAAAATATCAGTTTATAAACCTAATTTTCAAAAAGTAAAAAAAAAAGTGTCTGAAAAATCATCTCAGAGTGAAAAGGCATAGAAATTAAGAAAAAGAGATCTAAATAAGAAAACATTTAATTTAATAATGGCATTTATTAGGAACTTTTAATGCTTTACACTCTTAAAAATTAAGTGGTGTTATGTTGAAATACAAAATGCTCAGCTTTTAATTTAGGTAGAAATTAGTAAAATATCACAATAAGGCTAAAAATGAAATTAGAAATACCATTTTAAACATTTCAAGTAACTCACAAACATCGAACAGTACAAAAATAACTATTAAAAATACCTTATAAGGGAAACAATTTCCACATCATGTTTAAACTTTAAAAGTTAAAAAAAAACTTATATAAACATTGAAAATATCAAGTTTTGAAATAAACAAGAAGTACACCTATTTTATAACAATATTATGCATTACATTGGGGGAAGTAGAATATAAGTTTTTGAAATTAACTTAAAGCTACACTTAACAATGCACAGTAAGAATTTTACCTTAGCTATCAAAGATCAAAACAAGAATGAAAGAATTATTACAACTAAAAAAAGGATATTAGTTAACAATTATAACTTAGTATTTCAATCATAATTTTTAAAAAATGTTCACTTTTTCCCCTTCGTAGTACAAGTAGAAAAATATTGTATTCCGTGGATATTAACTGTTCTTTTTTTGAGCTCAAGAAATGCACTTTTTTTGGGCAACATGAGTCAATGTCTTCACAGCCAGCAAAGGTTCAATTTCCATGAAATTTGCCCACTCTTTTGACCCCAAAACATCATTGAAGTTATTCAAGATGAAATTATGTGACACAACAGTGAGATAACTGTCTTCATGTTTGTCCGCGAGGGACAAGATGTCGCACACGTTCGAAATGGAGACGTTTGCATTGAGGAAGTCGACACATTCCCTCTTGAGGGAGGGGACCTGGTACTTGTCGGCCGCGTAGTAGAGCTTGAGTGCTACGTTACACTCCAAGTTTTCAACTGTCCCAGTGTAAAGGAAGGTCAGGAAGCGGGCGAGTGTAGAGGGGTCCAGGTCTGTGATGTCCATAAGGCCGGACGCCGCTTCTGTCATGTCAGTGGAGAGCATGGTCTTAAAGACCGGGGACCGAGCACTTAGGATGTTCTTGTGGACAGGGAACGATACATCGTCACACTTGAGTTGGAAATCGGAAAAGTCCTGGTCCTGGTAGAGGCACATCAACTCTTTTTTTAGCTCTGTCGATGAATCGTCTAACTGGTTTGAAGAAGCAGAACACTTAGGTGGTATTTCCTCGCAAAAGCAGAAAGTACTGTTATTTGGCACTATGTTCACATTTTTATCCTTAATACTGTAACTGTAATATCTCTCACCAATTTCGCCGTTAATAACTTTCAGTTGCAAAAGTATAGTAATGCCCTTTTTCTCCGATTCCTTCGCTGTTAACGATTCTGAGAACATCCATGCTTCTTTATCAATGAACACGTGCTTAACCACTTCATTTCTCACAAGGTGGTTGTCACTGCTTAGCATTCTCACGGAGCTCTCAACCAGAAAGGCTTTTTCTACCTTATAAAAGGGTACCATTATAAGCTGTACTCTTTCATCCTTTCGTGCTATTTTTATGTCTATTCCTTTGCTTTTTTTTGAAGTGTAACAGAAGTAAAAGATATATTTTGATTTATTCGATTTGACGTTTTCAATCAAAATCGGATCAATTTTAAGGGATACTTTCGACACACCTATAGTCGTACACATGCTCTGCCCGTTATCTTTATAAATGTTATCACTACCCTGAATGCAGAACCGCAACGTTATTTCATCCTTGTGATCGGTTTTCCTGATCTGGGAGACCACCTCATCGAATTTTGGGCCAACAGAAGGTTCAAAGACCCTTTCGCCTTTCTGCGTAATGTTCAGCTGTTGAGAGCACATCGAAAATCCGTCGAAATTAATGAAGGACAAGTCACCGATTATATTATTTTTAACATTGCAGAAGCGCACCCCCATGTGGCCGTCTTGACCACTGACGCCTCTCGGGTACAGTTCCACATTTTCTAAAAGATCGTAAAAGAAATCGGGACTCTGAATGCACTTGCCGTGCACAGCTTCGCACCAACAGCTGAAGTTCTCGATTTTCCATTCGTAGACTCGAAATGTTTCTTCCGCCATATCGAAATGGTATCAAACAAACGAGCGGAGCACCGAACAGAGTAGCTCTCAATCAGAACAACGTATCGCGTTCGCGACTGAATGAAAGAAACGAATAACTAGACGACCTTGAATGGCTGCCGCGATAAGATTCCACAAAGCGCACGGAAGGGAATTTTCCCTTCTGACGTCACGAGAGCATCGGGCACGTGCTTTATCAGCGGCATAAAAAACGCTTCCCGCTGTAGTTAGACTAAATACGAAACTTTCCAAATGAATCACGGGTCGCACAAATTATTATTCTCTTTGGCGAGGATTTCCTACTCTTCCGATGTGTTTCGGTTTCTGAATTTAACGAAAATGTAGGCGGATTTCAATTATTTTAAAACAAACCAATTTCCAAGTTCTTAACTAAAACAAAGGATGATTAGGGAACGTACCCATACTACGTGACCTATTTTTTACTGTTTTTGAACCCCCCTCCCCCTCTAGTTTTCACGTAGTAGTTCATAAATACGGTTTTCAATCATTTTTAGCAAACAGAAAGTTAAAAAATGTTAATTTGGCTTAATATTTGTGTTTATTAATACAACGCTTGCCTCTTGGCGCCAAGAGTGCGTACATACAAGTGGAAATTGTATTATTAAGAAGAAAAAACTTATGTAAAAGTTGTTGCAACAGTAACTTAATTTACAAAAACAAGTATTTTTTTCTTTATTTTTTGACTACGTGACGTGATCCTAAGCCCCCCCCCCCTCCCCCTTGTGACCAAGTGTGGTATTTTGAAGACCCCCCTCCCCCCCACTAAACAGGTCACGTATTATGGGTACGTTCCTATAATGGATGTAAGTAGCCAAGATTCATTTGAGGTTCTTTTTTTTATAAAACAAGGGGACTATCGCTCACCAATACCTGTAAGGAGACGTCCATAAATTACGTGAGGTCAAAAAGGGGGGAGGGGTCCAGCAAAATCTCACCAGGGGGAGGCAATTAAAATCTCATGTCAACTTTTAGTTTTTAGGAAATATTCGTTTTTTCTTTCATATTTTCCAGCACAAGTTTAGAAAAAATGCTCAGATTAGTAAAAACGGCAAATCATTAGCCAGTCAGTCGTGATAATTAGAATCATGTTTTCGATTCCAACGTGTATTTGTATCGAAATTTTGCAATCTGGATGGTAATTTTAATGCCGATAAAACGGAACTAGTGATTGAGAAAATCTCACGTCAGTATTTGAGGGGGGTCCAGCAAATTCTCACCAAGGGGGGACCAAAATTTGGGAAAAAAAACCTCACTAACCCTAACTGCTACGTAGATCTGAGCGAGCAAAGCTAGCTTGTTATATTTCACCAATTCTAATGACAATCCTCATCCAATCTGAAATATTTTATTTCTCTTATCGCTCATTTATTGTATAATATTATTTTTCTAAAAAAACCTATGTAGCAAATACTGATAAAAATCAGATTACACAGCGACATACACATAGCGAAACAAAAAATAAAAAGTTAATTGTCAACTCCAATTTGCAAGAGGGTGACAAATTTCGCCATCCGAAAAAGAACCCACCCGTTTGGTGGGCGAATTCTTTCCGTGAAAAAGAAAATTGTTTTGCTCAGACTTATTTAAACGGTGCTGTCGCAATGTTTGAAAGGAACATGTGTGATAGACTCTTATCTCATAAAACAACGAATATAACCAATATCTATCTGAAAGAGAATTTCCGAAAAAACTTATTTGGAAGATAAAAGTAATGAGGTATTTGCACGTTTTGAGATTAAATTTGATTAAAATAGTTGATAAGAAACCATGAAACCAGCACTGAGATTCGGGAAATGAAATTGAGGTACTCCAGTCCTCAGGGCCGTTCCAAGGGGGGGGGGAGTTCGAAATTTTGACATCTAATTTTATACTGTATTTTTCCTTGAAAAAATTCTGCAAAGTTATAAGGAGCAGTCCTCTTTGGTTGTAACCCAAAGGGTCTTAAAATGAGTTAAAGCACTACTTTTGGCAGGGGGGGCGTCATTTCATTTTTTGGTTGGGGGGGGGGCAAATAATTTTTTTAAGTGGAGCTGGGCCACGCCGTAATCAGACTTTTGGAGGTAAGACTCAACGTCATTTTTAAGGTAGCCCCTAACGAGTACATTAAAACATTAAGGCTGGGCGCGTACGAGTGACTAAAGTCACGGCGACCAGGATTACTAGAATAAAAAATATCACAAGAAAACAATAGAGCATTTTCAATCACATGACTTTACCTAACAACGGCCTTAGCAACGTTGTTTTTATCCTCCAGTGATGTCATGTGCGAATGCTTCTATTAGATGCTTATATGTCCCGCCCCTAACAACAGCCATAGCAACGTTGTTTTTGTCTTTGTCACCGTGACAAAAGTCGCCCGTGCGCGCTCGCCCTTAGTTTAAGACTGCGTAAAAGAAGTATTTGAATGATATAACAATTTGTACAACTTGATGGGCTCGAAGTAAAAGTAGGGGGTCTGGGGGGTTACCCCCAGAAAATATTTGAAAATTTGCCTCTTAAAATTGTGTTTCAGCTCATTTCAGGCCCTTTGGGTTACATCCGAGGAGAACAACTCCTTGTAAACCTCAGGATTTCCAAGGGAAAAAGTTATAAATTGAAGTCAAAGATTCGAGGGGCGTTGGAATTTTGGGCCCAGAAAAATTTTTGAAAATCGCCCCTTTAAACTGCTATTTTATCTCTTTTTTAAACTGTTTGGGGAACACCCAAAGGGTAGCGTCTTGTAAGCTAGACTTTTCAAGGGAAAACACTGTATTACAGACATCAAAATTTTAAAGTGGTGTTTCGAGGTTCTCCCCTAGAAAATTTTCTGAAATTTGCCTATTAAAGTAGTGTTTCAGCTCAATTCGAGGCTCTTCTCGAACTAAACTCCGAAGAGAACAGTTAATTGTAAACTTTAGGATTTTAAAGGGGAAAAAGGTATTAATGAAAGTCAAAGTTTTGAGGGGGGCTGGGGGTCCTCCCCCAGAAAATTTTTTGAAATTTGACCCTCAAAATTAGTGTTTTATCTCCTTTTGGGACTTTTTGGGTTACACCCGATGCTACTTGTGGAACTTACAGAATTTTCATGGGATTTGCAGCTATTTTTCACATAAAAGTGGAAACCTGGGGGGGGGCAATTGCCCCCCCCCCTGCCCCCCCTAAATAAAGCCCATGACTTTTGAGGATCAAATTTCAAAAAAATTTCTTGGAAAGA
This sequence comes from Tetragnatha montana, assembly GCA_963680715.1. NCBI lineage: Eukaryota > Metazoa > Arthropoda > Arachnida > Araneae > Tetragnathidae > Tetragnatha > Tetragnatha montana. Next base: position 5,042,939 of record OY796678.1, on the reverse strand, counting down.
ACCTCCAAATATATGATTAAATAATGACCAAAAATATGACGGTCTTTTATACAGTCTTTCCTTTGTAAATTAAAAGAAGCAGCAGTGTTCACCAAAGAGGAAGTTTCACAATGATATAAAGCACTAGTTTAAAGGGGAAAATCTCAAAAAAATTTCTGGGGGAGGACCCCTCATAATTTTGACGTCTACTTATGGTTTTCCCTCTTGAAAATCGGTAGTTTACGAGGAGATGTTTCAGATGGAACCCAAAGGGTCACAAAATGGAGCTAATATGCTATTTTTAGAGGCAAACTTTCAAAATTTTTATGGGGTAGGGCTCCCAGACCCCCCCCCCATATGGCAAATTTTCATTTAAAGAGGTGAAAAATAAGATGGGTCTAGTTTTAAGAAAATGCAGAAAATAAATTTTTACACAGCCCGCGTAGTTTAAAATTTCCGATTAGCTAAATTTTCTTTATTACATCCTGAATAAGACACAAAAATTCTACTCACTGAGATGTTAAAAATTTAAAATTTCTGACTTACACCACTTTATGACACCCTTTTTGAGAGCAAAATACAAAAAAAATTTCAATAGAAAATAAAGAAAAAATTTTAATGTAGGGTTTTTTACTTCTTCCTATTTACTTATGGTTTTGTGTACATTAGGGTGTATCGAAAAAAAACTTTTTTTTTGATTTTGATAAAGTCTTATCAAAAAAGAGTTGTCTAAGGTGGCAGAGAGTACCTGTGAATTTTTTCAGAATTTTCGGATAATATCTAGGGGTGCCGCAAAGCCCCCAAAGTTTGACTGGGGGGGGCAAAACCTCAGGACCTAGGGAGCCGTCGAAGGGGTTCTGGAACCCCAAATGTTTTTAACAGTTTTCCCTTTTCGAGTAAAATGTAGGCCAAGTGTGAATTTTTGCGGTTAGTACACGCTCTCAAGCAAAAAGGAGGGCCTGGGGGTCCTCCCCCATAAAATTTTGTGAAATTTAATCCGCAAAAAGTTGTATTTACAAGCATTTTTGGGATATTTGGGACAGAAACCTTTCTGTTTGGCTGACATAAAGTTTGGGCTAAGGGGCGGGTCTGGACCCCCTAAATATACGTCCATGTCTCTACAGAATATTCGATACCTGAAAAGGTACTCGATACTCCAATATCGATACCCCCATGAATCGATAACTCCCATCACTAATCACTAGAATTAATCAAATCTGACTCTTTCTCTATAATAAATCACCCACAAAGAGATGTTTTATGATGGAATTTCTTTTTTTTTCTCTCGTTTGTTGTTTAAGGTGGAAGCAGGAATGTTTAAAATTCCCCCTTTTTCGAAATTAATGCAGCCAATTAGGGAAGAAGATAAAAAACGATCTCGCGGTTTGAAGGAGGGGATGTGGAATTTTTTTTTTCGAAATAATTATTTGAAAAGAAAGAGGAGAGATACATGGAGGGCTCAGAATAAAAGTGGACCAAGTCCACTTTTTGTCATTTTTGAGTTGGCAACGCTATAACATGCTCCAACTATGTAAAATTTCAGTGCACTAAAGAACCAAGTCCTAGTTCTGATAATATCCGCAAAAAACGTTAATTTTAAAAACTGTTAACATTAATTTTCCTATGTAGCTTGAACTTTAAACCTCTGTAGCTCAAAAGTAGCTAAAGTGGACTTGGTTCACTTCTATTCTGAACCCTCCATATGGTGGGCTGGCGTGAGTTTGTGGGGTGTTTGGAGGTAGAGGGGCGTATGTCGCGAAAGAAAGCTCATCTCCCAGTCATGGGCGCCCATATGTTTGAATTCAGGAGGGGGCCCAAGAAAAATTTTTGCAAGTTAGCCAGTCAAGCCCGCCAAGTTTCTTTTTAAGGGGGTTGGTTGATAATTATAATTATTTCAAAGGGACCCGTCACGAGTTCTTAATGCAAAATATTAAAAAAAAATAACTGGAATTTTAAGCAGAGAGGGGTGTCTAAGGGTCCTCCCCAGAAAAAGTTTCGAAATTTTATTCTTAAAAGTAGTGTTTTAACTCATTTGGGTAACTTCTAAAATAGGATCGCTCCTACACCGAGCAGTAAAATTTCAAGTCAGAAACTAAAAGGAAGATTTTACGTAACTTTTCCGGTGCAAGGGAGGGGGGCGCGGGCCTCCCTTTGCATTTATGTATGGGTGCCCATGCTTCCAGTATCGTATCTTTTTGTCAAAGAAAAGTGTTGGTTTTCTAGTACGTTTGAGAATGAAATCTTTCCTGGATTCCCATGCCTTCTGCTTTTTTGTTTTATTATTCCTATCATCTGGTAGCCGCTCATCCTATCAAAGAGGCTTCCTTTGTATTTTTATTAACTATGTGAGTTTCTAACTTCAATCAATCAATCAATTTATTAACAAAAACAAAAATTTACTTACAAAATTTAAAACATAGATTCACAAAAGTTTACACAGAATTAAAAGAAGAAAAGAAAAGAGACTGTTGCAAAACATCCCAAAGGAGCCACAGCTCGTCCATGAGTTCCTACTTACACTAATCAATATCTTCAGAACCAAACATTCATACAATTCATAAAAATAGTAAATAATCTCCCCAATAATTATGATATTTTTTTGACTCTTTTAAAAAAATTTGGAAAGTGCTATGATACTTCCTTTTTTATGATCTGTTTTGTGTGTGTATTTGTATTTCTCTTTGCCTTTTGGTGTTTTTATTATCTTTTGTCATGTATAGTGCTGTCCTTTAAAAACAACCCACTGTTTCATATTTTCTTCATTATAAAAGCTTAATAAAAAGGATAATTAAATCGAACAAAAAACTGTACTAGCGGCTCATCCTCCCTAACATTTTAGTGCCAAGCATTTTTAATTCCAACTATTCATTACAAATTGGCAGCCAATTAAGTAAGAATTTGAAAAAACCCACTTTTTCCTAGAAGGACTCTAATTGGCGGACTGAGCTAAAACTTTTATATTTTATTCTCATAGTAATGGGATAACATAAAAACGCGCGAAAAATGCTCTAAAGTCTTTGTAACATGCATTTTTACAAAATCTGCAAATCTAAAGCACATTTTTTGCCAAAAATCTACATTTTCTCAGCTTGTTTAAAAAATAGGTAAATAAACCGTTCTTTGACCAGTTTTTACACCCCTGACACTCTGCGGTCAGCAAGAAAATCAGTATGGTATCTGTTCAAAAAATCTGCAGTATCTGGTTATCGGACAATAGGAAAACCGCAATCAACCCCTTCAATGGTCCCTCCAACAAAAGACAGCCCTCGGGGAGGAGCGAGAAGTCACTATCGGGTGTCTGCTAATTGACTGGGGGGGGGTGACTTCGGACTCCTTCGCTATTGTTGGAGGGGTCATGAATGGGGAGATAGGGCAGATTTTTTGAAGAGATACCATCCCAGATAGCACGTATGCTTGCTTCAAGTTTGAGATTTCCTGTAATTTAAGTTGACATGTCAAACTTGCAAAAAAAACCTTACTTCAATTAATTTTCAAGCTGGATGTTTCAAGATGGAAAAAAATCCAACTATTTTCAAACTTGAGAGTTCAAACGAAAAACAAGCTTGACTTTATCAAACTTACTTCGATCATTTTTCAAGCAAGGAAATTCTAGCTTGGTTAATACAATATTTTTCAATCATTAAAGTTGGTTGAAAATACAAGCAAATCACAAGCTTGACTTTATCAAACTTACTTCGATCATTTTTCCAGCAAGGAAATTCTAGCTTGGTTAATAAAATAGGTTTCAATCATTAAAGTTGGTTGAAAATACAAGCAAATCACAAGCTTGACTTTATCAAACTTACTTCGATCATTTTTCAAGCAAGGAAATTCTAGCTTGGTTAATAAAATATTTTTCAATAATTAAAGTTGGTTGAAAAAACAAGCAAATCACAAGCTTGAGTTTATCAAATTTACTTCGATCATTTTTCCAGCAAGGAAATTCTAGCTTGGTTAATAAAATATTTTTCAATCATTAAAGTTGGTTGAAAATACAAGCAAATCACAAGCTTGAGTTTATCAAACTTACTTCGATCATTTTTCCAGCAAGGACATTCTAGCTTGGTTAATAAAATATTTTTCAAACATTAAAGCTGGTTGAAAATACAAGCAAATCAAAAGCTTGAGTTTATCAAATTTACTTCGATCATTTTTCCAGCAAGGAATTTCTCGCTTGGTTAATAAAATATTTTTCATTCATTAAAAATGGTTGAAAATACAAGCAAATCACAAGCTTGATTTTATCAAACTTACTTCGATCATTTTTCCAGCAAGGAATTTCTCGCTTGTGTAATAAAATATTTTCCAATCATTAAAATTGGTTGAAAATTTAAGCGAATCACAAGCTTGAGTTAATCAAACTTACTTCGATCATTTTTCCAGCAAGGAATTTCTTGCTTGGGTAATAAAATATTTTCCAATCATTAAAATTGGTTGAAAATTTAAGCAAATCACAAGCTTGAGTTTATCAAACTTACTTCGATCATTTTTCCAGCAAGGACATTCTAGCTTGGTTAATAAAATATTTTTCAAACATTAAAGCTGGTTGAAAATACAAGCAAATCACAAGCTTGAGTTTATCAAATTTACTTCGATCATTTTTCCAGCAAGGGATTTCTTGCTTGTGTAATCAACTGCTTGAAAATTCAAGCGAATCACAAGCTTTAGTTGATCAAACTTAGTTCGATCATTTTTCCAGCAAGGGATTTTTTGCTTGGGTAGTAAAAGTTTTTCAATGATTAAAATTATTTTGAAAGTTCATTAAAAGTTTTTGTTCTAGTTAATATATTGTTTAAAGGATTTCAATACAAAAATGGGAAAATAAGTGTGCCTTTTTAATTGTTCAATAAATAATTGTTGGTTCAGTGTAAACCAAGAATATTAAATATACAAATAAATTTTCATCCTATAAAGATAAAGACTTATGAAATTTTATTATAAACTATCGTTAACTACGTAAAACAATATAATTAAAGATTTGGAGAAAAGTGCATAAAAACATCCCTGAAAATTCCATTAAATGTTTCCCCAAAGTTTGTGTTGTTTAGAACTATCTCTGGTCATTGAAAGTTGAAATACTAATGAGATAACGATGAAATATGATACTTTATTTTTAATGAGTAATATTAATTTTCTGTTGACATAAAAACAGTTAGTAATAATTAAAAGCATTTAACAACACGCATGTTAATTACTAGAAGAAAAAAGCTAAAAAAAACCCCAACAGGTTTCAGTAGGATAGAAGATTAATAGCATTGATTACATCAATATCATGGTGGTTGATTGAGACGAAGAGGATATTTATTGCAACAAATATTTAATTTTGGTATTCTAGAACATATTTTCCTTACGAGAATTCTAATTAAACGGATTCTATTATGTCCGGTGTTTTACCGAAAATCGCCGATAATTCTTATATAAATCGGTTTATTTTTTTAATAATGGTTCAAAAGGTGATTGATTCTTAAAATATACATCGAGATTCATGTCATATCCGATTTTCATGAAAAAATCTTTATAACTTAGTAAGTTATTAGACTTATTAAAAAATATATAGGATCGTTAAAAAACACAAGTCCAATTTTTGCTTAATAAATCGATAAATATTATTTAATTTTTTTATTTTATTTTACTTATGAGTAAAGGACCGTTATGGCAAAGTTTTTCCAGAATTACGGGTTTTCATGGTGATTATGACGTAATTGAGAATTTTCGAAAGCAGAATGGAGCTTACTGGTCTTTGACGCGAATGACTCTGGAATATTTCCCAGATTTGAGTTCTCGGTTTGTTTACTTTTAAAGTTAGATTTTAATGCTTTACATATTTAGAAAGCTTATAAAAAATGATTTTAGGAATTGGAAATTTTGAGGGGAATATATACATATTGCGCTTGTAATTTAGGTTCAAAGAATTTTCGTTTTACTTGAAATTTTTTCCAAATATGGAGATAAATATTTAAGATTTTAACATGTTGTAGTAGACCTTTAGACGAACAAAAATATGTATCGCAATAAGGGGTTGATGAATTAGTTCTGGATTTATAAATTATTCAAGTTTATTACTGTATTTATTATGTATACGGCCCCCTAATTGAAATTGGGCCCTGAAAATTTAATAGATTGTTTGAATTCACACCATGAACAACATATTAAAATTTCATGGTCCTAGCTTTATGGGAAGTCCCTTAATTAGCTTAATTACTTGCACATCCGGTGTATTTTAATACTTGGAAAAAATTCCAGTTCAAAAACCTGCCTACCGATTTCGATGAAATTTTAGTATGTTGTGGAACTCGAAGAGACGCTTCGTACAGCGTATCTCACTAATGTGGCGTGTGAAATTTATTTATTCCCACAGTTGTCACATGCAGGGCTTAGGCTTAACAGCTCCATGATACATGAGGCATGGGCATGCCAGAGAGTAAACAGTTGTCATTTAAAAAGGAAAATTCATTATTTAACAAGTTTGTTAAACTAAAATTTAAAAAAAAATGTTTTCTTTGATATTTAATAACTATTTAAGTGATTTATTACCGAATCTTGGTTGTTTTGATTGGTTTGATTCTTATTCAGTTCATAAAAATTACCTATTTACTCAACGAACTAACATCCTAAATGAAAAAAGAAAATAAAAATTTCAATAACATGGACAGTTTGCTTGAAATAATTGGAAATAATGATAAAAAATACTAATTGTCGGTTTTTTTTGTGTTTAATTTCACCCCACACACAAACCAAGTGAAATGAAGCAAGAAATATTGTTTTGGCGGGCGTTAGTTAGGGTTAGCCACTAGCGTCAGCGTGACTAGCGTAATTCAAGTAAGTACAAATATTTGCTTATATTGTTGATGCCCTTTTAAATGCTTTTAAAATATATTTTCTCTTTAAAAGCAAGGGTTTTTATGTTTGCACATTAGAATGTAACAAAAATTAAGAGAGTGATAGATAAATAGTGCTAGTTGAGATATTTTGAGGGTGTTACACAGGGCCGTGCCGTAACCAGACTTTTGTTTCGGGGGGGGTTTTGACTCAAATATTTTCTGAGGTACCTCCTTACAAGTACTTTTATATGTTAATTTTTGGATGACAACACTGGATTGAAATTTTGATGCACTAATTTCAAATTGTATGGACAATATGAATTCCAAGCAAAAGGGGGGTCTGGGGAAAATTTTGGAAATTTGCCCCTCAAAAGAGTGTTTTAGCTCATTTTGAGACCCTATAGATAACTCCCAAAGAGAACCACTCATTATAAGCGGCCGAATTTTCAAGGTAGGTATATTGTCATAAATGGCAAAATGTTGAGGGGGGGTTTGGGTTCCTACTCCAGAAAATTTTTTGAATTTTGCCCCTAAAAGTGGCATTTTAACTCATTTTGAGACACTTTAAGTTGCATCAAAGAGGACCACTCCCTGTAAATCACACAAATTTGAAGGAAAAACCATACTTAGTAGATTTCAAAATTTCGAGGGGGTTTGGGGGTCCTCCCCCAGAAAATTTTTGGAAATAAGTAGGGTTTTGACTCATTTTGAGACCCTTTGGGTTATACCCGAAGAGGATCGCTCCTTGTGAGACATAATTTTCATGAAAAATAGCAGTATAAAAATTGATGTCAGAATTTCGGGGGGGGGGGTTGAACCCCTAAAACCCCCCCTTGGACAGACCTGGAAAAAGTGCCCAAACCTATGAACCTGGTTCGGGGGAAGCCCCTGCCAGCTCCATAGGAGCAATACATAAGGTTCGGGGAAATTTTATTAGGTTCGGGGGAAGGTTACAGCTTTTTCCAGGTCCGCCCTTGGATACGGCCCTGGTGTTACATTTCATTATTTGATAAGTTTCGGCAATTCAGCATATTCTATGCTGCGTCAGCTAATCCAAAAAAACTTCCGAAATCTTCCCAAGATTTTTTGGGTAAGAAATTTGATAAAATTTCCAGACCTGTGCACCATATAACAAGCAGCCTATATAGTAAAGCCTGATTTTAAAGATTCAACTGCTTTAGTTTAACAGACTCCCATTTTTAAGCTCATATTCATTAACCATACTTTTACGTTAGGGGACATCCATAAATTACGTGAGGTCAAAAGGGGGGAGGGGTTTGGAAAAATCTCACCAAGGGGGGTGGGGGGGTCCAGATTTTGGAAAAAACACCTCACGTAATTTATGGATGTCCCATTAGGTGTGCAAAAGTTCAAATCCTTTGTATAAGTACCATTAAATTTAGTGTGTAAAAATACTCTCCATGGGGTAAGGGGGGACCAGGGAAATAATGTTGAGTCAACCCCTAGTCTAGTCACTAGTATTTGCAACATCAAGAGCGAAGGTAAGTATCCTTGCCCCCCCCCTAACATGAAGGTTAAACTTTATATGCCAAGGCCTTTTTCGCCAAGTTCTGTTGTAACAATACAGTCGAGTCGTATGTGATCACATTTGTACAAGATCACAATAACAATATCTAATTGATGATAATAAGCAGTCTATAAAAAAGTGACAAACAGTATAATTCCAGTGTTTGCATTAAAATCAAGACTAGTCCTAATTGGAGTGAATTTCTAGGGTGTATTTTGCAACTTAAACATTGTTAAAGAAAAATATGAAAAAGTGGATCATATTATACTTCACATTAATGACTCATTTTGTATGTTTATGTACTAATAAAATTGGCCTTCCAACAAGAAAAAGGAGATTTTTAAGGGATTTCACCAAATTTTGATAACATTAAACGATATTCTGATCACATAAAACAATTGAATTAATTTTGCGTTAATTTAAATGGGAGTGATCAGGACTAGACAATTTTGATAACATTAAGCGGAGTCGACTGTACCTTCAAAAAAGTAATGGTTTAATTCCTTTAACTGTCCCATTAAATACTGCCTAATATCACTAAATTTTTATTCTTGTTATTTTAAGGAATTGTATATTTTATTGATTAGAGTTTGCAATTTTACAGAATATTTCTAATTTTTGATGTCTAAAATAGCTTGGTAATATTAAACAGGATATTCAATGAAATTGTACCAAATTATTTTTTATGATCTGTAAATGTGTGAGATTTAAGTGGGCATTCCACATTTTAGATTGCTGTATAAGAGTAATCTTAGTTGGAGGGTGGAGTCTGCGTTGACATAGACTGAGATTGGCCACTACTGACTTCCTGTTCTCGATGGCATCCCGGCGAGCTGCATCTCTTCACCTGACAGCGACTTGGATGTCCTCCTCATTATGTGCCCCCCCCTCCCCGAAGATCCCCTACGCCACTCTTGGATGGAACGCTACACAGCAGCAGGTGGGTGCTCCCTTTCTTCCGATTCATGTATCGGTACTTACGTATTATCCCGTCAACCGTGACGCTTAATCCGAAAACGTTATCAAATCCCATTGACTTAACTACTACTGTGCCACTGAATTAGACGGCCGCTGAACGGTCGACGGAATAATACATAAGTACCCAATCTTACAAAATGAATTTTTGTTTTTATTTACGGGCCTTGCAAAACTCGCTTTCTGAATGGCCCCTGTATTCATTCAGATATTTTTAAATGTTGTCACACCGATACCAGGGATTTCGTGATACCCGTCATGCTGATTTGTCTCGCCCGTCACACAAAAAGTCATACAAAATGATAATTTTAAAACCTTTTAACATTTTACATGTGTTAAGAACTGCAACAATCAGAACTACTGAAACCTTCAAGTATTCAAGTGAAAAAATTGAATCTTGTGTAATAACCATCTTTTTTTGTGACGAGTGTGACAGAAGGAGGATCTAAATTTAAATGCATCAAAAAATGTTTTTTCTTTAAATGTTTTTTCAAAAATTGAGTGTTTTATTGGATAATCAAGGTCAAAAATAGTGACATTATGCTCATACAATGAAAATTCTGCTGCATTTAGTATTTTTTTGGTCAATATCAAAATACCCTATTTTACATACTTGAAAAGTTTTCAAGTAACTTTGAGCCCCCAAAAAATTATCAAATAATAATATTGTTAAAGCTTAGCTCTCTTTAAATCCATCTTGTTCATATCTCTACCTTTAATAATAAATAATTTATAGTATAATTTATAAACCAATTTGCATCAATTTAGCCCTTATGTCCACTTTTTCATGGAATGACCCTAATATTTATGTAAGGCATTAAAAGTGTACTATTTTCAAAAATATCTTCTTGCGTATAAAACAGGGTTCCCACGGTCCTTAAAAGTCCTTGAATTTTGAATATACTCCAGCCGTCTTTCGCTGATTTATCTAAATTTCCTTTCCACATTTAACGGCAATGTTTGAAACCATAAAACTGTGATAACTAACTTAATAACTTAACTTAAGATGATTAACCAAGGTTATCTAAATTATTATCTAAATTTCCTTTCCACATTTAACGGCAATGTTTGAAACCATATAACTGTGATAGGTACACCCTCTACATCGGTTCCACAAGTGAACAAACTAGTTAGAAAATTAAGTTGGAGTCAGTAGGCAGTTTAAAAACACCTCCAATTGCTCTAGAAAGATTATAATTTTTAAATGTCTGCAAAAAAAGGTCCTTGAAAAATTTTGTTGAGGTCCTTAAGTCCTTGATTTTCAATGTTTTTGAAGAGATGAGACATTTTTTCTTTTAAGCCATGTAAGTTGTTCATTGATATTTAGTACTATATTTAAAATAATGTCATTACTGAAAGTTTGGTGCAAAAAATAACTGAAAATTAGAGTTTTTCTTGCATAGTTTTAAAGGGAAGTTAATATTAGGGTGACCATAAGTACCGCTTTTGACGGGTTGTCTGTGGGACATCATGAATTCCAAGATCCACTTCTGCTTATACTGGGTATGCTTATACTTATAACAGGTATGCTCAATAACAATTATACCCTAATATTATAATTGCTCAATAACAATTATAACAGGTATGCTCAAACTCTACACACCCAGATTCCTTGTATGTAGTGCATTAAAAATGCCTACTGAACTATAACTCTACAATGTTTAGTTTTCGATGAAATCACAACAGAAAAGCTACATACTACTCCGAGTAGGGATCATGTAAAAAAATTCACTGGTAAAATGTGATATTGTTAGGTATTATGCATAATTTTCGGATTAATCACAATTACTGTAACATAAATTTGCTAAATTATTTAAGAATTATCATTGTGTACATTCTATTTTGTTTAACAGGTTTTTGACTGGAACCCCCAGGGCCATTGAAACAGGGAAAGGCTACAAAAAGATTGGAATGTAACAGAAGCAAAGCATCTTGCCACCAACTGTCAGGTGTAAACATGATGGAGGCCCTATGCTCCAGTTAATGGAGTGCGAGAGGAATAAATTAAGTAAGTCATTGTATTTTAATTACAGAAACCAATAAAATTAAGAACTTTAAAACTGTTATAAAATTTTTGGATACTGGGCTTATATAAAATCAACATTCTAGTAGAATTGATAATCAATTATTTTAGTCTATATCTTTTTGCGCTAAGTGGCTAGGAATGAGAAAATGCAAATTCAGGTAGGGGGTGGGAAATTCGGGTAGCTAGCATGGGCATGAAATTTCTCACTAGCCAAGAGGGTACTTACGTATTATCCCATCGACCATTCAGCGGCTGTCTAATTCAGCGGCACAGCAATAGTAAATCAATGGGATCTGAAAATGTTTTCGGATTAAGCGACACGGTCGACGGGATAATACGTAAGTACCACCAAGAGTAAAAAATCCGATATTCTTGGACGTAGAAATTATAAAAATTTTAAGAAAAAATACTATGGTAAATTGTCATTTGCTTGACCACAAGAGTTAGTGTAACAAATAGGACCATATGGGCTTAATTAAAAGACCTGCCTGTAGCAATGAGCTTCATGAAAGATAAACCACTTCTTAATAAGTAGGGGAAAGTGGGCGATAATGGGACATTTTTTAAAAATAAATGCTAGTAAAAAAAGCATAAAAGCAGTTATTTTTATAATGTTTATGATTTAAACCATTTACATTTAAGTTTTGTTTATAAAAATATTCCTTGAAATGCCTTTTTTATTTACATATGCTACTCTATATATTGAATATGCAAAAATTGTTGTGGATGAAATTTCAGCATTGAACATTTTAATACCACAATGTCTTCTGCAGTGTTTAGTTTCTACTTATTTCTTCACTAATTGGAATTATCATAATAGGGTATGGATAATTCTAGATTTAGTAAAACTTATGGGTTTAAAGTAATTTATTTATTTATTAAAATATTGACTTTGGTAAAAATATTGACTTTGGAACAAAATATAATAAAAGTCCCTTGTTTTGTTTTTATGAATTTTTTTTTAAATTCATTTAGAACTAGATACTTGAATGCATCATAAAAACCACACAATTGATTTTTTAATGCTTTAAAAAGAAACTCTTTATTTTTTTTTAAATATATGAACACCAAATTTGTTTTTAATCCATAAAAAAGACAAGATATTTGAATCTAGGATAAAAAACAGTTGGTTTTTATTTATCAATAAAAAAACCTTTCTTATTATAAAAATGTACATATAACCACTGTCTTTTCCATGCTATAGAAACTTTTTAATGCAGCTAAAAAATCTGATGGTTTATATATAATTTTTACTTTTTAAAACTTAAATAAAATTAATTTTAATTAATAAATTAGTTAAGTCACTTGAACTATTTATTCAATGCATTCATAATTTAAATCAATCAGAAATATTTATATTTATGTGTTAAAGGGAAATTTAAAAAAAAAAAACAGTTTAAACCAAACCTGAAAAAACCTGTTTATTTTTTCAACCCTGCTTAATACATATATAGGAAATTTTTTTTGAAGGATCCTATTTAAAATTACTAATTTGTTTGCCTAAAATGTTAAAATTTGTCCACTTAAAAAACTATTTAGTTCTTATTATCTTATTCTATTATTAACTTTTTTTTTAAATTTTATATGTTGGTAATGACTGTCTAATTCTGTTTCCATACTACCTAATTAAATATGCAAAGTCAAATAAACACTACAATGTTCTTTTAAGAAATATTCAGCCATATTAAGTTGTCCCATTAGCCCCCACAACACATGTAACATTAGCCCCCATGATGAGGAATTTACAATCCTAGAAATAGTTCTTTAAATGTGCAATTTTTCAGTAATATTTCTTATTTTCCAATATTTGTAGAATATAAAAGTGTCCTTAAATAAGATTAAAATATTCTTAAAATACAAATGTTTGTTTGAATTTTTGCAATTGATATCTGGTTTTGTATTCCAATGAAATTTATATATTTCAAAGAGCATATTAACAATCACATTAAATAAAAGGAATTTAGCAATTTAGAATAGACAGTCTTTAGATGTTAAGCAAATTGCAATTCACTGTTTAATTTCCGGATAGTTGCAAACTTATTTATCAGAATTTGAGGACAGTAAGCAGTGTTTAAGGGGTTTAAAAAAATGTCACTAAAATATAGGGGTTTCTTTCAAGAAGGTCCCATGGAAAAACACTTTTCTAAAAGGGTCCCATAGCTTTACTCAATTATTATTATTTTCATTTTATTACTTTAAGAAGTCCAGGGATTATCGTGTCAAATTTTCAGGTGAATTAAACTGCACTATCCTCAAAAAATTGTTTGAAATAAGTTAATTTCTTACAACTAAAATCTAAACCTTTGTCTTGAAAGAGAATATACAATGCAAATAACAATGAGGTACAAATATTTTTTTTTATATCTTAAATTTTGCTTATAAATGGTAGTAATCTAATATTTATCCTAATACATCTTTAGTTTTGGATTTCAGATAGTACCCAATGCCTAATAAATATTGTAATTGTATCATCCACATTAAAGAAATATGTATTTATAATCTCATCTTAAATAATAACTCTTTGTTTATGACTCAGTGACCATAGGGGTAAACATTTAAGACCATGTGACAGGTCTATAGAGTAACAGCAATGGTGGAAAAATAAATTTAATTTTTAGTTTGGCACAAAACCAGTTGCACTAATCTTTTACTATGTGATACTTATAAGTTATACATATTATAATATTTTTTACCTTTTTCACAGGAAAAGAGAAGAAGAAATAATAAATGATGGAAATGATCTATGATCTGGTCTTTTTATGTTTAAATTTTTTTGTGAATAAAGCATTATTTTGAATATTTTAGTTAATAATTTATTTTTAACAATGGTGTTTGTGAAAGTGAACTTTCAATACTAATGATTCAATTAAATCTAAAGCAATTAATTTAACAGATAAGTTGTTGAGCATTTAAACTGGATTAATAATTATGATTTCAACTTTAAGAACGGTTAATTTATTAATCTTTAACGTTACCATAATTCAAAGCTGCTATTATTTCAACCTTAAAACGGTGTAATATTCAAGCTTAAAATTAGCTATTAAATATTAATTTAAGGCTGAAACAAGCAATCACTGGTACAAATATATGCATAAAAAATTAAAAAAAAAAGTTTGAAATTTCAAACTTATAAATTATTGAAATTTCAAACATGGAGAATAATTGAAATTCAAACCTGAATAATAGTTGAAATTTCAAACCTGAATAATAGTTGAAATTTCAAACCTGAATAATAATTGAAATTTCAAACCTGAATAATAGTTGAAATTTCAAACCTGAATAATAGTTGAAATTTCAAACCTGAATAATAATTGAAATTTCAAACCTGAATAATAGTTGAAATTTCAAACCTGAATAATGACTGAAATTTCGAACATGAAAAAAGATTGAAAGTTACAACATGAAAAATGATTGAAATCTCAAGCTTTAAAGTATTCTTTTTTCCATCTATGTTTCAAACTTGAAAAATAATTGAAATTTCTATCTTGAAAAATGCTTACTTTTAGCATGAAAATTCAATCCTTCTTTATACATGATTCAAGATCGCCGTGGTACAACTATACACATTAAATACTGCTAAACTACCGTAATTTTCAAGTTTGATTCAGGTTTATCAAGCTTGAGCGCTTAAGTTTGATTCAATCTTTTTTCAATCTTTCTGTGCTATCTGGGATAGGTTTTTTGGCTGACCGTGCCCTAAGGGCATATCTCTCTTAGGAGATTAGTTTTAGTTTAATATCTCTCTTAGGAGATTAGTTTTAAATGCCTAAATTCTTCACTGCATGCACTTTCATTTTGAAAAAATATGCATTTAATGGAAATAAACAAACACTTACGAATGTATTCATTTCATTTTTTGTAATACCATTGAGGGGAAAGTCATAATACTTATCCATAATATAATACCTCACTATCACCTTTTATAATTATTAAAAATTAGTTGACATGAAGATTATAATTTTCTTATCAAAAAGTACTTTTCTCATTTTCTAATTAGCCGAAAAAATCCAGACCACAAAAAAACAAACTGAGCTTCAAAAACGCAAGCCTCGGCACACAAAATCT
Source organism: Tetragnatha montana (assembly GCA_963680715.1). NCBI lineage: Eukaryota > Metazoa > Arthropoda > Arachnida > Araneae > Tetragnathidae > Tetragnatha > Tetragnatha montana. Next base: position 5,027,545 of record OY796678.1, on the reverse strand, counting down.
GTGCTATCGGGAAACCAAATTGCGAGGCCGTAAGCTGAAAATTCCCCCGGCAAGCAGTCGGGGTTTCTTCGGAATCTCATATTTTTTACGCTCCCACGTGCGAAAAAGGAAAGAAAAATAACAGTTCATTCCTTTTCGATTTCTTTCGCGTTTCCGGTAGTAAATTTTTCTTATTGAGTAGAGAAGGGGGGGGGGGAGAAAGATAATTCTGAGGAAAAAAAAAAAGAAATTTAGAATATATTTCCATTGATATTTATTAATCTTTATATTCGATTTTTGTTCTACTTTTTCTGTGGGTGTTCACGTGCTCTTGTGCTCCTATGGACGAGCCGCCACTGGCTCTTCCCTCATTGGCCCTTTTTTGACATGTGATCCTCCTGCGAGTCCAGTTTCAAAAGAAAGGATTGCTCTTTTCACCAGGAAGGTTTTAAAACGCATCTCACGCGAATTGAGACAGTGAAAATTTAGTGTTGGAATTTGTGAATGACCCCTTATCTAAATAATGTATGCATCTCGAGAGTTTTCAACAAAAAATCGCGCCCCGAAATCACGTATTGAATTCAGAGTAAAAATCCTCTCTTAGTAATTTCCATGCATTCATTTCCCTCATTACCGTGCAAAACAGTTTTGGATCGATTTTAGCCGCTGGGAGGAAAAATGGTTTAACTCATTTCAGAAAAATTCCAGTGTTTGAGTGCACTATCTAAACAAGTGGTTTACTTCTAGTTCTGTATATAGAACCGGGGGGGAGGTTTAAACCTTTGAATTTCACATGAGGAGCTTAATGAAAATGAAGTGGTTCATTCCACGACGGTTGAAGCATGCGCAGTAATAGGAGTTTGTTATTGCGTGTTTTAAAACATTAAAATTATGTTATTTATCAATCCTGGCATCAGCACCGATGGCCTAGTGGTAGAGTGTGCGTCTCGTAGTCTTATGGGGTCCGGTTCGATTCCTGCGGATGCTGCTTTTGAGTATTTTGCTTTTATTTAACTTGTAATTTTTTAAAAATAGCGAAATTAGAGTAGAGTTTAGTCGTTACTTTCGTGGAAATAACAAGTGCCTAATGAAAAGCATCCAAACGTAAAAAAAAAACCTCTTAAGCGGGAATTTTTGACGTAGTCTACTTTTATTCTCAGTGTCTCATTTAAATTGTAAGCTTTGACTCTACTCAATGTATGAATGAAAAACCTTCAGAATATTTGAATCACCAGTTTGAAAAACGGAATAAGTCCAAAAAATGACAGACCTCTTGTGCTCAAAAATATTTCCAAGCTTTGCTCTACACATGAGTGGAAAGAGGGGGAAAATAACTACCCCCTATCGGCAGATATACCCCCTTGAATTTCCGAAATCAATGTCCATTCATTGCATTTTTTAAATTTAGTTTGGAAATAAAGTTAATATGTCTTTCTTTTCTTATTTTTTGTGTTGTAAACTAAGCCAAAATAAAATTTGCTTTTAATTTAAAAGTATTTTCCATTTTTTCCCCCCAGGGAATGTTTGACTCCATTGATATTCACTTACTCCATTGATACTGCTTTATTGACTCAGTTTCATTATAATTTTGAATTTATTTTTCTCAGTCTTTCTATTTCTCCCTTTTATGCTGTGAACTAACTTTTTTAATTTTTTTTAATTTAATAATTTTAATTTATCTTTTTTTAAAAAATACAATTTACAAAATAAAAATTGGTCACCAAGAGGCAACAGAGCCAGTTTAACTAAGCAGAAATGTAATTTATATGTCAATTTAAGGGGCTTTTAAGATTTTTGTTCATCTGAAATTTCATAAGGTTGAAGAAGGGAATAAGTTCATCATCTTTTTTTTTAACTGTAAAAAATTTTTAAATACACTTATAATTTTCTCGATGATTGTTCTGCATTTTTAACAGTGTCATGAATTTCCTGTAAAAATTTGGTGGCTATAGGATAAAATTTCAATTACTTAGGGGCCATTCATTAATTACGTAAGGATGATTTTGGCAATTTTTGACCCCCCCCTACCCCCATGTAAGGGTACGTAAGATTTTTCAAACCCCTCCCCCCTATTCTTACGTAAGATTCCATTTCGTTTTTCAAAGTAATAAAATGTTAGAAAAGGATCAGTTACACTAAAACTCTCAGTTTGACGTAAATCAAAGATTTTTATTTTTCAATAGATAGGTAAGTAATATTCTAAATCTGTAATCAAATTAAATTTGATTAGAATAACTGGAATTTGTTTACATTAACTTGGAAAATCTTACGTAAGAATGGGTTTGACCCAGTGGCGTATATAGGAATTTATTTCGGGAGGGGCCCAAAATTACTCTCCAGCCCCTTCCCCCCAATGTAGCTTTTTAAGGTGATAACTTAGGTTCGAAAAACCTAATATAGGAAAAGGTGTTAGTAATAAAAATACAAGTACCAAAGGGGGGGGGGGGGGGTCTGGGGGAGAAAATTTTTGGAAATTACAATTGTTACAATTTGGTACAATTTTGTCCCCCAGAAAATTTTTGGAAGTTTGACTAAAAAAAAACAGGTTTTTAACTAGTTTTGGTACACTAAGTCCGAATTTTGGATGTTCATTTTTATGAACTTAATATTTAAAAAGTTATTAAAATAGAGTTCCAAGTACAAAAGGGGATCTGGGGTCCTTCCCCAGAAATTTTTGTAACTTTACCCCTAAAAAAAGGGGTTTATCTTGTTTTTGGAACACTTAGTCCGAATTTTGGGCATATATTTTTTGGTAGGATTTGGATTTTGATGAACTTATTATATATATTAGGGTGGCCCTTATTTACAAACTTTCGAAATGTTTAGCTCCCACCCCCTAACTTTGTGCCAATGGACAAAAAAATGATAATTGCAAAATTTCAGCCAAATCTGATAATATTAAGGCGACCCCCAAACGGCCTAAAGTTTTGAGTTTTTAGCTATTTTTTTTAAAAAAAGACAAAAAACCCAAGATAAAATATTCACAATTTTTTACTAATTTTTATATGATGAACTACCTTTGTTAGAGATATAATGGCACAGGTTTGGTTTTTGTGCCACCTCTCATTTAGGAGTAATAGATTTTTTAGTGGTTAGCAATTGTTGTAAAGTTGTTTTTCCTGCATTTTGAAAACAACTGTTACTCTACAACCCCTTAACTTAAACACATAAAATTGGGCTCATTTTGTTCGTAATTTTAATCTCTTTATATTGATGGGCACTATAACCAACTTCCATTTTTAAAAAATTCCAAAATTTTGAAAAAAGTTTAAAAAAAATTTAAAAATTTAAAAAATAAAATTTTTGAAAAACTTTTGAAACAAAACATTTTATTGCTTTTTACCGTCTAATATATACATTTTTACCAAATATCAAAACAGAAATTGAATTGGATCACATTGGAAAAAAATGAAATTCACCGTACATTTGGTAGGTCCCTTAATAATCCCCTAATCAATAGAAAAATAGTGATAAGCTCAAGAAAAACTGGTAAGATCTTCGAAAGGGTTCATATAATTCAAAGACATGCAAAATATTCGACCCAGATTATTTAAAAAACTTTTTTAAGCTAATTTTCTATAAAAATCATTATTTCCAGAATTGAGATGGAATCTTATGAAAGGAATATTTTCTATTTAAAATTCCATAGTAATAATTATTTTCATATAACTCTTCTCTTACCATTTAAAACCTTAATTCTACTTATTAATTTATGTTTAAAACTAAATTAGTTCTTTAATAGAATATTTTGTTCTTTAAAACATCAATACAAAATGAACAAAAATTAGTTTTTCTAAAAAATAGTGTTGCTATTGAATGAATTAATTTTAATTCCAAGTTTTTGTTTTTTTAAGACTTTCGAATAATTCAAGTGATTTTTAATTTTTATTTCTCTAAAAAAAAACTCATATCTAATGCTAAGTGGATGGTAAGGCAATTAAGATACCAATTCTATAAAGGCTGTTTTTTTCTAATCAATTCTACTTTTAGGCTTGGTTTTTAAGGGTGGCCCTTAGCTTCATGAGATTTTTTTTAAAGTTAAAATAAGTCACTCACTTACCCGTAATATTGTTCCAATCAACGAAAACTGATTGGGCAAAGTTTCAGTTGAATAGGAAAATTACAAGGCAATCCTCAAATGCCTTGAAGTTTGGAAAAATCCTTAAATCATGAACAATATAAAATACTAGCTGACTTACCCGGCCTTGCACGGGTTGTGTTAATTCATAAATATTTTAAAAAGTTTTTCAAGTTATGTCTTTTCTTTTTCTGGAACTTATCATCCCGTCGTCCCCGTCGTCTTTTTCATCCCAGTTCCTAACTGTGAAAATACACCCTAACTCATCCCGTCTCGCATTTAAATTTGGCTGTTACCTTCGCTGTAAAGAACAATCAAATTGAAATCATCAGGTTTATCAAGTTATATGTCTTTTCTTTTTCTGGATTAGCAGTCACTTATCATCCCGTCACCCCCGTCGTCTTTTTCATCCTGGTTCCTTACTGTGAAAATATACCCTAACTCACCCCGTCCCAAATTTAACTACGGCTATAAAAGAACAATCACTTTTATATACCTTTTTATAAATCACTTTAGGAAGTAAAAATCACAACCCTCTTTGAGCCCCTTGGGAATAATTTCCTACAGGATGTTACAAACCGTATTTTATGAAATTTCTATCGTTTTCTAAAAATGATATTAATTTAATCAAAAAATAATCCCGATGTGTAATTCAGTCAACAACTCCCGCCGCTAAGCAAAATATTTAACTACACCTAATTTAATCTATATTCAAAAATTATTAAGAATCCATTTTTTATTTGTATGTTCCTACATCTCCAAAAATAAAAACATTTTTATCAAAATAATAAAATGCTTCTTAAATCTCATTTTCTTTTTATCATGATAGCCCAACTTCTTAGTAAAAACTGTTTTCTAGTACTTAACAATAAAAATTTAGTGAATGTATAAGTCTAGTAAACCATGCCCCATGAAACAATGAAATAATTTCAGCTGTTTCCATGGAAACCATTTATTTTAGCCTTTCCATAAATATATTTATTTTAGAAAAAAATTAAAATTACAAATAAAGGAAAATGTTGTTTCAAAATTAATTATTTGAATTTATATGTTTCCTGAAAATTGTTATAATTTTGAAAAAGAAATTTACACTGTGTTTTTCGTCTTAATTTGTTATAAATTATGAAATTTTTGAAATTATATTTTATCACATGAGGCCAGACGAAACCTCAAGAGAGAAATAAACCTACTGCAATTTACGCATTTCAACAATGCATAATGCTATTTCAATGGGAAAAACGGAGTAGAAAAAGCGCCGAAAAACAGGGAAGGAGTCGTTGGATTTTAAAATCGTTTCTTAGTGCGCGTCGCATAGCTGAGAGGAACGTCTCTGTCAAATTTCAAGCCTCTGGGTCCAGTAGTTTCGGAGATTCCGTGTTGAGTGTTTGTCACTTACCAGTGAGTGAGTCAGTCAGTGGTATTTCGCTTTTATAGATATAGATAACATTTATTTCAATAGCAAACTATTTTTATGGAAATTTAATTTTTATTCCGAAAATGAATACCTATTATAGTTTTGAAACATTATTTGAAACAACAAATCTATTTAAAAAATTTTTCTTAGAAAAGATTTAGTTGCCAATGGATATTTTTTTCAGTCTTCAGCAACAATTTGCAAAACAGTTTATCAGTTTCATTTTTTGTAAGAATGTTATTATAATCATGAATCGGTTTTATGCCCCTTTCTGCAGTATCGTTTACAACAACAATTTAAGAAAGTTTTTCGATTCCTTTTTTGTAGAAAGGATCATCTTTCCAATAAGAAGGGTCTTGCAAGGAATTAGAAGGAATGAAAAGATATAATTTTTTTTTTAAATAAAAAAAATAACTTTACGGCCAAAATCACAAAATTTCAAGTCTTTTGAACTTTCAAATTGTCTGATTATGCTGTAATTTTACACTTATCATTTTGAAATAACTGTAATAACATAAGAGCTGGAAAATATGAGAACGATATTCAAGAATTCTAAACAAAAATAATTCCTTTAGTAAGGTTCCATCTCAATTCTGAAAATAAGATTTTTATAGAAAATTAGCTTAAAAATGTTCTTTGAATAATGTGTGTCGAATTTTTTGCATGTCTTTGAATCATATGAACCCTTTCGAAGATCTTACCAGTTTTTCTTTTGATTAGGCCTAATCAAAAGAAAAGGGGTTATTAAGGGACCTACCAAATGTACGGTGAATTTCATTTTTTTCCAATGTGATCCAATTCAATTTTTGTTTTGATATTTGGTAAAAATGTATATATTAGACGGTAAAAAGCAATAAAATGTTTTATTTCAAAAGTTTTTCAAAAATTTTATTTTTTAAATTTTTAAATTTTTTTTAAACTTTTTTCAAAATTTTGGAATTTTTTAAAAATGGAAGTTGGTTATAGTGCCCATCAATATAAAGAGATTAAAATTACGAACAAAATGAGCCCAATTTCATGTGTTTAAGTTAAGGGGTTGTAGAGTAACAGTTGTTTTCAAAATGCAGGAAAAACAACTTTACAACAATTGCTAACCACTAAAAAATCTATTACTCCTAAATGAGAGGTGGCACAAAAACCAAACCTGTGCCATTATATCTCTAACAAAGGTAGTTCATCATATAAAAATTGGTAAAAAATTGTGAATATTTTATCTTGGGTTTTTTGTCTTTTTTTCAAAAAAATAGCTAAAAACTCAAAACTTTAGGCCGTTTGGGGGTCGCCTTAATATTATCAGATTTGGCTGAAATTTTGCAATTATCATTTTTTTGTCCATTGGCACAAAGTTAGGGGGTGGGAGCAGCATATTTATAAATTTTAAAAATCCCCATACTGTTAAGGGCCACCCTAATATATATATATATATATATATATATATATATATATATATATATATATATATGTATAATATAGTTGTTAATAATAAAATTCCAAGTACAAAAGGGGGTTTGGGGGTCCTCCCTCAGAAAATGTTTTGAAATTTGACCCTAAAATACAATGTTTTAACTTGTTTTGGTACACCTAGTCCGAATTTCGGGGGGGGGGGGCAGGGCCCCCTCGCCCCCCCCCCCCTTATATACGCCACTGTCCCTTCATATGCAACCACCAGCACCGACTTAGCTCTCTCTGCCTCTCAAGAACGAAATTAATGCACCCAATTAAGAAACGAGACGCGGAACGAAACAGGGCAAACAAAAAAAAATTATCATGGAACGAGAAGAAGCGCGTTCTCAATTATTCCGAAAGAAAGCGTCAAATATGTATAAATAATTTTTTTCTTCTATTCTTTTTTTCTTTCTTTTCTCCAAAAACCATTGACAGCAGCAGTAGGAACGCAACAATGATATCGCCGGTAATGACTTTAGCAGAAGAAAAAAGAATCGATCTTTTTTGATCGCCGCGGGATATGTTCTCAAACAGTAGAGGTGTAATTGCATAGAGATCGCTTCGGATCTCTTAGGGAACCCGTGGTAACATTCAGTGGCGTAATCACTAATGTTCGGCACTAGTTAACTAGAACTAGTTGCAACTAGTAGTTAACTAGTAGTTTAATTACTTTTGGTTTAAACTAGTTCAACTATTAGTTGAACTACTTTTTTTAATAACTACTAGTTGAAACTACTTTCAAAATTTCAACTACTTTCAAAAAAATTCTTATTAAAATTTTTATCAAAATATAGAAAAAATTGTACTGTAACAAATTTAATTAAGATGGTAGAGTGCTCAAAATACCATAACCAGAACTAAAGGCCCTTTTTTGCGCGTTTTTTGTGATATAGATAAGAAAGATGTATTAGAATTTGGCCAAAAAATAGGTTATGAAATTAAATAGACTAGTTAACTACTTTGGGAAACAGTTAACTACTAGTTGTAACTAGTCCCAGGAAAAAATAGTTAACTACTAGTTGCAACTAGATTTTCCCAGACTAGTTAGTAGTTGGTAGTTAACTATTTTTTTACCACTAGTTGCCGAACACTAGTAATCACGACCCACTTTTCATAAATAAACTCTAACTCGACCCACCTAGTTAATTTTCCCATCCCCCCTACATGACTTCAGTGGGGTGGGGTTTGGCCATCTACTATTTTGCTACAATAATAAATTAGAGATTATTTTAGCTTTTTAGGTATTTAAAAAGAAATCCAACCAAAGCGTATCCAATTGTTTGATTGTGGGAGCAATGATGAGCTCCAGAGTCAGAAGGGGGTCTGGGGGTCCTCCCCCAGAGAAATTTTTGAAATTTGACTCTTAAAAAACAGGGTTTTAAATCGTTTTTTTTTTTTGGTAATCTAGGATAAATTTCAATTACATCATTTCCTAAGGAAATTCTTGAATTCAAAAATCCACCAAAAACTGACTGGCGACCCACCGTTTCAGAACCTCTGGCGTAGGCAGTAGAAATAAAGATACAGTCGATGCCGCTTAATTGTGCTTAATTGTGTGCTTAATTGTTAATTGTGCCTTAATTGTGCAGTGATCATAGGATGATCTTTTTTAGCATTGTTTTTAAATGATTTTCTGTGTGGTTAATTATATTATATGGTTAAAAAATTGTTTGTATACATGTTACGGGCAAGAAAAATCAACTTTTTGCTTTAATTCTTATCATAAGTCAATGTTCTTGATTGTACTAATTTTAGGCAAAAAAAAGTAACATTTTCTATTAAATGGCATGAATCTAAGATTTTCCAAATGTTTTTAAAAACCCTACTATCATAATCAAATTGAAAGATATTATCCACATGGACTGAAAAAAATGCACACCTGCTTATATACACCTAGAAAAAAAATATGCTTTAGATTGATGGGAAAAATCATGAATAAAAAGTTATATAATGAAATTAATTATTGCCGCAAATGCCACATGGGAATATTTTACTTGCTCATCTTAGCTGCCCTAAATAAATACTACTTGAGACTGCACGATTAACATATTTCCCAGCTCTCCATCGCGAGAGCAGCTGGTTTGGCTCAGTGCTGTGTTTGCCACCTGCTTTTTTTTGCCTTCATAGTTAATTTTCATACAATTTGTGCCGTTTCTTTTGTTTTCATTTAGATACGTTTAGCTCTATGATCGAACCAGTGATTACAGAATGTTTGTAAATTGTATTTGATTTAGCGATTGTTCATGTCGATGTCGATAGAAGGCAGGCAACAGTACATCTGCCTTTGGTCCTCAGCGACACATGACTGACAATTACATTTTAAAAATCAATAACTCAAAAACTAAAAAAAGATAAAAATACGCGATTTTTTACATCCTACTCTAAAGACCAAATAATTTTATGATACAAATTTTCGTAAATCGTAGTTCCCAAATCCCCCGACAGGTGGCAGCCGGATTTTCTACTACCTCCTATGGGAAGATTGATCCTTTTATACCCTGTCGGGGTATTTGGGAACAATGATTTACGAAAATTTGTGTCATAAAATTATTTGGTCTTCAGAATAGGATGCAAAAAACCCCGTATTTTTATATTTTTTAGTTTTTTAATTAAAAATTTTTAAAATGTGTCGGTCTTTTTTGGGACACCCTATCTGGGATAATGATTTCGGTCTTTCTTTCCTGATACACTGCAAAAAATAATAGTCCAGAAACAGAAAAGCTCTGGCAGCATAAGTTTCCAGACTTACAACCATCCCCCATCCATCACCTGTGAGAAAAATGATAAAAATTTTTCAAGACAATATTCGAGGTTGGGAGTCTCTAGGCCATGGTTATACTAGAGAGCAACTTAATTTGACCCTACGACGTCACTAACAAACAAAGTAGTTCCCATCGCGGTGTCTGAAATTTGAGTGAAATGAAGAACGTCAATTTAAAAATATGATTATTTTGTTAAACCCATGTATATATAGTGCTTTTCAATCACGGTTTGCGTACCGAAACCCCTCCTAGCAACCAAACAGGCTTTGTGTTTACCCATTTCCTCCTTCCGCGTAACGACGTACTGGGTTCAGGAAACGTTGGAAACTGTCGAGTATAGTACTGATTTTTCACTACTCCGTTTTCCATGAGTGGAACGCATATCTTCGCGCTCTCTACGCACTATCCATCTCCACACGATGTCGAAGAAGGAAAGGAATGCTAACGAGTTTTTTTGTTTCGATTCCGAGTGTTTTTGCCTTGCCGCAGTTTTTTTTTTTCGCTCCGAAAATTTTCATAGAATCCATTTCTCATTCTCAAACATTTTTTTTTATTAAATTTATTCGTTCTTCGTCTTGTTTTAAGTTTCATCTTTCTATTTCTCTTTAATTTAAATACTCGCGCGATTTAAGCTTCTTTTCTTTTTTTTTCTCTCGTTGTTCGGGAAAGAGTGTGCATGAATTTTCTCTCTCTCTCTCTCTCCTTTTCCCGTATTTAACCGGAGAAGAGCTGCTTTCCTTTTTTTTTCTCCTTGGACGTTTTCCAAGGATTCACCACCGAACACAATACCGCAGCTGCTTATGATAAGTGAAATGAGCGATGGCGGGCATTAGACGAGATGTCTTGTGATTCAGAGCAAAAACAACGCAAGTCCGGTTGGTTGATTCTAAATCAGTGGTTATCCCAAACGGTGGTCCGTCAGAGTCTTGGAAATGGTCCTTGAAGGGTCCCGGCGAAGCACGAAAAGTATCCAATAAATACAGGTGTGAGCGAATTGAACTGGAAAAGATTGAATCATATCCGTGACGATGACTTTCGGCTGAGTAATTGATGGGAATAATAGTCACCACTAAATTATTAACAATACTTTTGTCTACTATAAATATTTAAAGTGAAATTAAAGGCGCTGAAAAAAAAACCTCGGTTACATTTTTATAGGTCCCCGAAAGATTTAATTATATCATAACAAAAATTCTTAACTCTTGTTAGATATAATTAAAATTTTATTAAAATAGAATTATATAACTTAGAGCATCATATCAATTTGCATCCTTAATTAGGGAAAATAAACTTTTATCTTGCCAGGGATCAGGGATGGCCAACCAGCGGCACGGCTGAGTAAAATCAGTGGCACGCGAAGATATTGAAAAGTTTGGGAAAATAATGTGACGTCATGGTTTCAATGTTCCCTCCCGTTTATCTCCTCTTCTGAGAACATAATTCTTTTTTTTTTACGGTTTCATCAATGATTATGAATAAAATCTTAAGTGTAAGAGTTCATGTCGGTCAAATCTCTTTGAGGTGCATGAAAGATAGAAAATTTTAACATTCGGGGTGGATAGGTTACTAATTAATTTAGAACCAGCTTTTATAATGTAGCTTAAAAACTCGCATGGCTTTCTTTTCATTTAGGAAAAACTTTCTGAAGTTATTGATTCTAGTGATTTTTAAAACACAGTGTTTCAAAATTAGTTAAAATTCCGTTTTATGGGAGAATTCCTAAAATGTTTTTGGGAAGTACCACCCCTATGTTACTTTAAAATCTCCACTAAGCAGACTTACTTAAAAAATGTTTTATTTTCTAAAAATTCCCTCTTTTTTTTATTCCCGCTTTTTTCAAAAGCTATTTGAAAACCCATAAAAATATTCGAATAGCCATAGACTTAAAATGGGATCATTGCATTTCTGAAAAGCATATTTTGTTCCTAATCCTAATTTAAAAGCACGTGCATGTAATTTTTTTCTTGAGGTCATAATACCAATAGCTTTCAAATCGCTTCATTTTTTAAATAATATGTTTCTAACTGTTTTGATATTTTTTTGCTCTATTTTTTGATAGATTATAATGAAGAATAACATACTGTGTTAGAGGATAATTTTTGTTTGGATTTTTGCACGTGGAATTTAGCCGTAATAGGAGGTATACTGGTGCAAATTTGTTGGGTGTACGAATACTTCCTGGAGTGACTGTATGTGTATATCGAATTTTTTAGATCAAAAGAAAGCTAAACCTGGAAAATCTGACTCGTGCCGTTCTGCCACTAAATCCCCCATAACGCAGTTCGTTTATGAGGTATATACGCAGATGGATAAACAAAGTTTCCCCCCTCTCCTCCGATGCCAAGTTTCGCCGAGAAACCCATGCGTTCTTGAAGGTGCTTAATTCATATTCCCAGAGAAATCCCTGGGCATCGCGCGTGCCTCCTCGGCAGTCGCTTTCAATCACCATTCCTCCTCCGCGGTTGCAGTTGGGAGTTTTTGGCAGCCGTATGCGCTTTCTCTGCCGCGGAAACGGGAGATTGCGTGGAAATCTGTTTTTTTTTTGTTTATCGTTGAATAGAGTATTATCTTTTAATATTAAATTGCATATGAAATTTTTAGCAGTAATAAAAACTTGGGTGTGTCAAGTTTTTATTGCGATCCAGGTGTAAACAGAGTTTTGAGTGGGTAAAAATATAACCTAAATATATTTTTTAAAAATTGTGTTTGTAGAGTTTAGATTAAAATTTAAACATTGTGTGTGTGATGAGAAATACGTTACTTAAGACAATTACGAAATGTGTTGCATCAGGATTCTCGATAATAGTTTATTTTTATTACATCCTTACTTATTTATATTTATTTTCTTTCATTTGCTTTTTACATAACTGTCTGGTCTATCACAAGATGAGCTCTCGTTTGCATTTCTAGCATTGTTTCTATAGCAACCGCCGCAACTAGTCCAGAGCTCATCTTGTGATAGACAGACAGTGCTTACTTTTTATAACTGTAATATCAATTTAAATTTTTGATAACCCAAATAGAATGGAAAAATTCTACTTCTATTTTCTATTTATCAGGAATCGCGACATCACATGTGTTTTCATGCATATCAGAAAAGTACAACTTAAAAAATATTTTTAATTAAAGTTAACCAGAAATTTCGCACGAGGGGTCTAATTTTTCGTGAATTCGAGAAAAAAGAATAATGATGAAGTTAATAAGGTGGTTGTAAAAATAAATAAGCGTTACTGGTTCCATAGATTTCATAAATTTTATTCCATAGATTTTAGTAAATATCTTAATTTCAACGTCTTTCAAAAACTTGAATTTCTAGTTTTTAGAAAATACTCAACACCAAAATACCAATACGAATACCTTTTACCGTTCTTTTTAACCACATATTACCGAAAAGGGCCAAAGCGTTGTGAAGTTCGTTTTTCTGCATAGTGTTAGCTATGAAGGAAAAAGGAGATTTACAGGTGCCTACAGTTCAGCAGGAAAAGAACCGGTTTTTATAATTACCTCAGTTCTAGCCGACTACTTTCCCGCATAACTATAGGGAACCTGTAAATGTCGTTTTTCCTTCATAGCTAACACTATGCAGAGAAACGAACCACGACTGTGATTGAAGCAAGTTCGTAGACTAGATTTTTCTAGACTAAAGTTTTAGCCTTTAAAGTTCTATCTGTTTTAGGGTCAAATTCTGGGGAATTTGACCCTAAAACAGGTCAAACTAACTGTAGGTGTCTAGGTACCAATTTTGTGAAAATTTAGGGATAATTTGTGAAAATTTAGAAATTTTGTGAAAAATTTTCTGCAAATTTGTGAAAATTTAAGTGCAAAAGCAACATAAAGCATGTATATAACTTTTTAAACATTAAAAACAAAATAAAATTTAGTATAGAATGTATAAAAATTTAACTATTGAGAGAATATAGCTCACTAGAGAACTTTCTTTCAAAAATGTATTTTGTGAAGGTACCTTTTTTTCTTCCTAAAACTGAATTTGTGAAAGTACCTATTTATCAAATGATGAATTTGTGAAGGTACCTAAAAATGGAAGTAAAATTGCCCTGGACAGACCACTAGTCTAAGAATGCATATTTAATGATCTTCCAAATATTTTTGCGGTCCGGATGTGGACCCTTGAGATAAATCGGCTGAATATAATATGACAACTACCCACCTGTACTCTGGGGCCGGTCTGGCTTGAGAGACGCAGGGAATGGTGACGTAGCTCCCTTCCTCGGCTCTGATCTGGGACTTGACGAACGAGAATCGAGGAGACATCGTGGAGTGAGGCTCTGGAGGAGAGAAAGTACAATGAACATTTTTGTTTTTTCCTTGTCCTTCCATTGTTTTACTTTCTTGTCATAAAATAAAACTTAGTAAGGCTCTAATGAGAGGAAGTAAATGAAGCAAAATGCAAAAGATTTAATAAAGTAACGGGAGTATTTGCCACTAACCTAACCTAAAGTTAACCTGGAATCAAAACTTCTAATTGGTAAAGTTGGTCAAGTTGTTAGTGGTGAATACAACCGTTAAAGATAAATGTAAAAAGTGGAAGTTGTAATAATGTAAAGGAAAGCTACAGGGTGAATCCAAAATCCTGCCCCTATTATAAAATTCAGTAACAAAAAAAAACACGTTGTTTGTTGCATCCTTCTGGGATATTCAAAAATTTTATTACAAAATTTTTTTTTAAAATCACAATCACAAAATTTCAGATAGATGGTGCCACAACTAAAAATTAGCAACAAAAAAACCCGAAGAAGAAAAAAATATGCTGCATCCTACATGGGTTACTAATAAATTGTAGCACACGGATTTTTGAAAATCAGTAAGTAGTTCACAAAATTTTAGATAGATGGTGACACCATTAAAAACCAATAAAATACAGAAAGAGATAAAAATACGTCGATTGTTGCATCCCATTGACATTTTGTGCAACAAACGGCAAATTTCTCTCTTTTTTTTTACTTTTTTGTTCTTTATTTTTAGATGTGGCGCAATCTGTATGAAATTTTGCGAACTATTGATTTTCAAAGAAATTCGTTATAAAATTTTTGAGTTTCCCCAGAAGGATCCAACGAACCGTGTGTTTTTATCTTTTTTTGTTATTAAATTTTATAATGGGACAGAACTTTTGGTTCACCCTGTATATATCGAAGGAAAAAATGAGTTAAGGCGTACAGAAGACATAAAGTATGAGGTTCAGGTAATAGTAAAAGATTTTATGAAAGCAGCAAAATTAAAGGTAATAAAGGGATCCACAGGTGTTGTAGTACCTGTGACGAGTATCCTGGCGGGCTTGGGGCTGAGGGCGAGTTCCCCAGTCAGCCGGTGTCTTGCCCTGCATCGGAAGTGTCTGGTGGCGTCGCTCGCGTTCACCCGGTTGATGAGCAGTTCGCCGCTTTCCAGCACGCTGTACTTCTCGTCTGAAAGAGATGACAAACACTTTATTAACGTGAAAGATCAACTACTGTGTTTTTAATGGGTGTCGAATTTTCCTGTTTTTTTTTTTTTGTTAGATTCATTAATGTTCACAGCCGTCAGCGTCGGTGTTACCAGCAGCTAAAGAAAGAAAATTAAAATTTTCGTTGACTCTGATTGGTGGAATTCTTCCCAGGATTTAACACAGACGCTGATGGTAGTGAATATACTCGACAGCAACGTTTCCGGAACCCAGAACGTCACTACGTGAAAGAAGAAAGTGGGTAAACAGAAAGCCAAGTACGTTTGCGTTTCTGTACGCAAATCGTGATTAAAAATCACTATACTATACAAAGGAACATGGGTTGAACAAAATAATTATATTTTAAAACTGACGTTCTCCATTTCACTCAAAATTCAGACACCGCGATGTCAACTACTTCGTTTGTGAGTGACGTCATAGGGTCAACTTAAGATGCTGTCTAGTATCGAAAACAAATTGCGTTAATATAAATAAAGATGGTCTTGAGGGGTCATTGGAGCTAGAATATCCAAAATTTCGACTATTCGGATAACATTTCAATGGGATAACGTCAAAGGGTCAACTAACGTTGCTGTCTACGAGTAGTATACTAAATTTAAGGACTCATTTGCTTTGTTAATGTATTAAAATTATCTTTCAAACGGGGAAAAGGAGGTTTTTTAAGGATTTCACCGAGTTTTGATAACATTAAATGGTATACTGATCACATAAATCAAAACATTTCGCTTTAAATTAAGTAGGAGTGACCAGGACCGGTCAATTTTGATACCATTATACTTGGTTGCAACGTTTCTTGAACCCAGTACGTCACAAATGCGGAAGGAGAAATCGGTAAACACGAAGCCTGTTGGGCAGATAGGAGGAGTTTCGGTACGCAAATCGTGATTGAAAAGCACTACATATACATAAGTTTAACAAAATAATCATAGTTTTAAATTGACGTTCTTTATTTCACTCAAAATTCAGACACCGCGATGGGAAATACTTTGTTTGGTAGTGACGTCATAGGGTCAACTAACGTTACTGTCTAGTATAGAAGAAGAACATTTATTTTATCTTGGGTAGAAGCCCATTACAAAAGAATTAACATGCAAACACCTAGGTTCAATTAATTGTTTAAAGAGATTACATACAGGAATATACTTATACAAGCACACATACTCAAAAAACAAATTTAACATACATATAATACACATTAATAGCGTAACCTGTGGATCAGATTATACTGTAAACTAAATTTAAGGACTCATTTGTAAATGTTTATGTATTAAAATTGTCTTTTTTTTAGCTGGAAAAAGGAGTTTTTTTAGTGATTTCACCGAATTTTGATAACATTAAACGGTATACTGATCACATAAATCGTACATTTCGCTTTAAATTGAGTAGGAGTGATCATGACCTGTCAATTTTAATACCACTATCAAATTTGATCACATTAAACGTCGACCGTACAATAACGAATTCCCTCCCCAACCCCTACCCTGATGCCACGAAAATCCGAACACGGAAAATTCCAAAAGATGTCCCCCATCCATCCCCAGAAACTGGAGTGGCTTATCCATCAAAAAAGGAGAACGCAACTCAAAAGTTCTCCTTCGCATAAATCAAGCATCGTGCCAACTATCTTGACCTCCTCCCCCTACGAAAGAGAAAGGCGCACATCATAAGCGAGGGCAGCGAACCTCCATCACCGATTCCTTTTTACTTAATGCCGTTTCTGTATTATTATTGTTCTTAGTACGTTCTTTTTTCTTCTTTTTAAGTACGATTCGAATGATGGAATCGTTCCGCTCTCCCCCCTCTTCTGTTTTTTTTTTCGTTTTGTTTTTGGGGGGAGAGGGGTGTATGGAAGGAGGGGTGGGGGTGTTCTTGGAAGGAGGGATTGTGTTTTTATGTTGAGTGGAATTGTCTGAATCAATCAGTGTGGATTTTGTACAGGGATGTTGGGAAAGATCGATTTTTTTGCAGGTATCGAGTGTTCGTTTCGATGTTTTTCGAATTGGAATTATGTTTGAGAAAACTTAAAGTGTCTGATTACGTTTGTTAGAATAGGCAGAAAGACAAAAAACAAACACAAGTTTAAATTTGGCCTTGTACAAGTTTTAAATAGGTTTTCTCTTCAATTCTAAAATCTCGATTTTTTTTTTAAAAAATGTGAATTTACTGAAATTTAGCAATAAAAATGCTTCGTACACTTTTTTTTTGTTCTTTAACACTAATTTTGATCCCAAATTTTATTTTTAGTATTTGATATTTTTTTTTTAACTTGGCACTTTTTCCATTTATTTTTCTAATAAGTCTTTTTTTTAAATTTAAGTTCTGAAATGTTCTTTAATCTTAAAAAGCTTCAAAATAAATTCCCATACATAAAATAGAAATTTACATATTTCTGTCGCTGCATATTTCAAGAAATATAAGTACTTTTTATAACTTATATTTCTATTCATAAGGGATTTAAATACCAAGTTTCCAATTCCCTTAACAAGTTTTTAAAATCCATGTGATACTTAAAATAACTAACTGAACGTTTGATAAGCTTTTTGATACACTTCATTCACGTCTCGTTATTTTTAGTTATACGAGCTAGTTAGAATGAAAGTGGCATAAGTCTCCAGGACGTAGGTTTGAGTACATGAATGCTGTTCTAGCGTACCCGTGTTGTTCCAATGGAGAAGGTATTTTTAAGCAGCTCTTACTGGTCAGTTTATTGAGCATTTGACTTCGGCGACTACCACCAGGGCCACCTATAGGGGGGGGCAAACTGGACAAATGTCAGGGGGGGGGGCGAAGCATTAAGGACCCCTGGAGGCCTTCTCCCCGAAATTTGGACAAGATGGACAAAAATGAGTTAAAACGTTGTTTTTAAATGTCGAATTTCCAAAACTTTTCCGGGGAGCATTCAGACCCCCTTTTTAACATGGCGATAATAATATTTTTTAAAAGTTTGGCCCAAAAAATAAAACTTTACAGGATGGAATGAAGGGAGAAGAAATCCTTTGGGGTGGTTTGGTTAGGTAATCCCCTGGGGTGAAAATCTAAATATGGGCTGTTTTATTGTCAAGGATATTTGGACCCCTACCAAAAAAAATTCTATAGGTATATGTTACGGGCAATGTGATAAATTGAATGGAATTTATCACTTTGCCCGCCTCCACTTCGGGCATTATTAAAATGCCCGATTAATCACTTTGCCCATAACATATATATGTAACTCAGAGAGAGAAGTATTTTTAATATAGGGGGCCCCGTGGAAAAATTTTGTCTGGGGTCCCGGGGAACTTATGGCCGGCCCTGACTACCGCACTAGGTAAAAGACCTTAAAAGAATTCCAAATCCACGCTTTTCTCCAATTTTGTATTTTTGTACCTATACCACTTTCACCCTGAGCAACTCGTATAATATTTTTCACAACCCTCACATGATACTTATCAGACTGAAAAGTAATAAAAACACGAAGACATATTTTTACGAACACGACAACTTATGTTTACCCACTTGAGACATTTTGATTTCTCGTTTTCACTTAGTTTTATACAGAATTTTCGAATTTAAATAGCCTTAATAAGAATAGATACTTAAACCATCACTGTTTTAACAACAACAAAAAAATAAGTATTCATTTTTAACGTCAAATGTTAACTATGTCGTTACAAGGTTTTGTTTTTAACTGATACACATAGAACAATGGGGAATAAAATCTTTGAAAATTGTCAGGGAATAGTTTTATTTATTTATACAAAAGAGTGTTTTTGGTAGAATCTCTGTAGAATTCGAATGCAAATAGGCTGGGAAAAAAGCGGTGTTTCAAGAATAAAAAAGTCATTGTTTTCCTTTGTTGATTCCAGAGGGGTTATTCTGTTGGTTTAGTTTAGAAAATGAAGTTGAGATGTTATTAGCGTTTAATTAAATTCGAGATGTAGTATCATAAGGTGTTGAATTTGAGATCTTCGTGGGTTAAATTGTATAATTTGCTACGTTTAGAATACATTATGATAGCTACTTGAATATTGTTAATTAATGTAAAGTATAAGGCATTTTGTGTTATTCTAAATATTCATGAAGAAATTGAGTAATTTTAAAAATATTTCTTTCTTATTTCTAAATAATCAGAATATTTATTCATTTAAAAATTATCTCTGTATTTTCAATAACATTTTTATTCCTTTTAAAATTACGGTTTATAATACAAGAACTTTTTATTTTAGTCCTAGATTTTCAGTAGCACATTGTCAGCAAAATAACTTGATAAAGTAGGAGTAGTTTAAAAGTCAAGAAGTTTTACTTAATATGGATATTACTTTTATTTTTTATCAATTGAACTAAATTGGCATGGCAATAAAAATTACAATTTTGGTTTAAATTTCTAATGAAATCAAAGATGTTTCAAAATAAACACATTCAACATTTAAAGTTTTAGATTACTAAGTTCTAAGATAAAGAGTTCTAAGATGTTCAAAATTTGACGAAATTATTCAAATGTATAGCAAAATTTAAAATAAACGACCTTATAAAGTTGAAATGAAGACTTTTAATTTTGATATTAATTGGATTTATCAACTTATAGAGAAATGATGGTTGTTTATATCTCAATTAATTTAACGTATCAGTTGATTAAATAAAATAAAATTAAGGTCTTAATCCAACATCAAAACTATTATGAAGCTCCATTAAAACCTTAGCGATAAAATATATACCCTAGTTTCATAATTTGATGCTAAAAATTGTATTATTAAACTCTGCATTAATCAATAACAGAGCTTATAAACAAAACACTTAAAATCATATCCTTTTAAACATTCTCAGCACGATATTAAATATTATCAGGGTGTCTTAACCGCCTTAATTCCCTTCAGTTCACCCAAACATTTCCCCCAATACCCCCCTTAATCCCCTCTAAATTCAATAACTCTAGCTTTTATTATTACTTGAAATATATTAATGCTCCACATTCGTTATTATTGAAATATTTATTATAAAGCGCTATTCATTGTTGTTTAGCTATTATTCAAAGACGATTCGTAAGCGAGCCGTTTTCATAATAATAATAAGGGAAGATGAATCCGATGATAATAAAGCTCCAAGAAACAATGCCGTTTATTGACGTGAGACGTCTTTTAGGAGCGTAGGGGGATGGTGGGGATAGAGTGCGCGTCGGTTGTAACTCCTACGTGGCACTTGTTCCAAGTGTTCACCGTGAAAGAACTACAGGGTGGTTTGGAAAATAGTACTATGAAGCCGTACTTTAAGCGGGTATAGTGTGCCCGAAGATAATTCAGAATCACATAGGAAACCCCTGGAGAAATAAGCTGAAAGTAAACAAAGAAAAGGGACATCCATAAATTACGTGAGGTGTTTTTTCCAAAATCTGGACCCCCCCTCCCCCCTTGGTGAGATTTAGTGAGATTTTGCTGGACCCCCCTCCCCCACGTGAGATTTACCTACAACTTTTTACAAATTATTTTCCTTCCTCATACTTAAAAAAAAAAAGAAAATCGTATAATTTCTAACTTAAAAAGTTGACGTGAGATTTTAATCGACCCCCCCCCCCCTTGGTGAGATTTTTCCAAACTCATCCCCCCCCTTTTTGACCTCACGTAATTTATGGGTGTCCCCAAAGTTGTTCCTGGCGCGGTGTCTGAATTTTGAGTGAACTTCAATTTAGAAATATGATTAGCTTGTTAAACCCACGTACTATTAATCGTCTTTATATCATGATTTGCGTACTCCTCCTACCAAGCCAAAAGACTTTCTGTTTTTTCAGTTTTTCCCTTCCGCGTAGTGACGTCATCGGATCAAGAAACGTTGCAACCAGGTATAACATGTTATAAACACTGGATAGTTTCCCCCCTTATAAGGTTGTCAAAAATAAAGTTTTGATAACTAAATTGTGGAGACAACCTCTAACGAGTTTTTTTTTTTTTTTTACTTTTACAGATTTAATGATTCAGGGGCATAATCAGACTCTTATTTCGTGGGGGGGGGGGTTGGACTCAACATCATTTCTGACTTACTTGAGTTTTAGGTGACTACAATTTTTAATTTTGCTGCCCTTTATTTCAAAATGTCAATCCCAGGTAAAATTGAGGGGTTTGGGGGTACACCCCTAGAAAAATAAATATCAGCATGAAAAAAAAACATTTAGTTTTATAAATATAAAACTGTTAAAATCTCTGCATCCATTTTATCACGCCATAACCATTTTACCCCATCTGACCCAAATTATTCGGAAGTTTTATAAAAAGTTCGAGTTATCCAAGTTGCAATGTATAATAATTAACCCCAAATAATCAATGCGTTAAAAGAAGATATTGCCCCATGCTCCATTCGAAGAAAGACATCTAACGCACCCCCTATCACTTCTAACCCTACGCTTAAGACTGAAATTAACGACGAAATAAATCTCCCGGATTTCGCATTCACTAGTTAGTAGTGCGCGTGCTGCATTGTTCGAAATGAGTTAATGCCCACATCTCAAGCTATACGCATTCTCTTGATATATATTGAATCTTTTTCCCCTTCTAAACAAAGTACAGGGATGAATGGGGAAAAATCATTGGGATCACGGGGATATAAAACAATATTCGGGGGGATGATAGTATTTCGATGTTGAATGGAAAAGGTGAAATATTATTGTGTGTTTATTTGTTCAGTATTTATTCAAGTTTTGTGATTAAGTCTTAGGTAAAGTCTTAGGTTATTTAAAGTAGCTTTATTACAGTTTTTAGAAATGATTAAATCTATATGCTAAAAAGGTTTTTAGATCCATTCTACTCGCATTCGCTGTTTGAATTAATTGACTCGGTACCATCAATTGCTCTAATTATTTTGTTAACACAGGGTGCTTCAAAAGTTCCTTTCACGTCTTTTATCGGGAACTAACGTCTTTTACAGGGCCATGAAAGGTAAGTGGCTGTGGAGAATCCATTGAGATGACTTACAGCTCCCCTAGTGGCGAAATAAAAAAGTTAAAAATTAATTCAAAAACTAGGAGATAGAGCAAAAACCGCAATGAAAATATTGTTGCCAATATTATAAAAAACCCAATGAAAAAAAAATTCATGAAAATATCGTGAATATTCGAGGATATATTAGCATGCGAAAATGGCACTTTCTCAAGCCTCAATAAAGAAAATGTTTCCAAATTTTCACGTTTCTTTGATTTTTTATTTAAAATTTGTTTTTATTTATCTAAAATGCACAACTATGTGATAATACTGAAAAACTTGCAAATTTACGAACGTTTTTACTTTTTTTTCATATGTTAATATCTCCTCAAATATATTAGATACCTTTATCAAATTTTTCCCTGTGCGTTCGTCCAACAATTTTAGAAACAATTTTCTCACTGAAGATGTTGTTACTTATAAGTAAGTTTTATAATTAATTTTTTCAACTTATTTCGTCTCTAGGGGCGCTATAAGCCGTCTCAATGCATGATCATTTACCTAGGGGTAAACCTTAACACCCTGTATAGTGTGCTGTCCTTAAAAAACAACCCACTCCAAATTCTACCCTAAAAACAACCCATTGGGATTTTTCAATTACATAATTAAAATAATTTTACCATCTCATATACCCTGCCCTTCTATGCCTCTTAGAGTGTCAGGGATGTAAAAACTGGTCAAAGAACTGTTTATTTACTTACTTTTTAAACACGCTGAGATAATGTTAGATTTTTGGAAAAAAATGTGCTTCAAATACAAATACAAATATAGTCGATCAACTACAGGCTCAGATTTACAGATTTTGTAAAAAATGTATGTTATAAAGACTTTAGAGCATTTTTCGTGGGTTTTTGTTATCCCATTACTATAAGACTTACTCAGTCCACCAATTAGAGTCCTTCTAGGAAAAAGTTTTTTTTTTTTTCAAATTCTACTTAATTTAATTGACTGCCAATTTGTAATGGATAATTGGAATTAAACATGCTAAGCACTAAAATGTTAGGGAGGATGAGCCGTTACAACAGTTTTTTGTTCGATTTAATTATCCTTTCTATTAAGCTTTTAATGAAGAAAATATTAAACAGTGGGTTGTTTTTAAAGGACAGCACTATATATTAAATGTTTTGAAGAGGGGTTATAGGACGGATAAATCTCCTGAATAAAATATTATTTTTATTCGTTTATGTGCATTTGTAAGAAATTACAAACTGCGATAATTAATTTGCAATAATATTGTGTTAACAGTTTTTTTTATCCTTTCTTTTTAGGTGAGGGCTTGTTTTCTTCTTTAATGTGTGAAGATTCTTTTTAGAGCAATGATTCTCAGAGGTGAGATATGTGTGATTTTAAAATATTTGATTATTTGAGTTTTCTATGAAAAAAAATTTTTTTTCGCAATTACAGTAGAACCCCGATTATCCGCGAGTGCCACAAAAATAAAATTTTCAATTTGAATTGATTTTTTTACTTGAATTTCGAAAATTTTAGTGATTTAGAAGTAGAACAAAGGTTTCTGCTGTACTGTACATATTTTAAAAGTTTTACATACTATGCTTTTTGTACAATAAAGCATAATTTTAATTCTGAAATATTTTTTCGTATTTTCACCTCATTTTTAGTCTTTTTTTCGGGTTATTCGCGATTTTCGCTATCCTCGGTACCCTTGCCACCCAATTCCTCGGATAATCGGGGCTCTACTGTATAAGATTTTCAGGATTATGAATTACAGGTGATTTTGTAAGGAGGATTTATATCCCATACATTCGTTGATAAGTCGTATTGTGGATACATGGTCAGTAACTTTATATCGTCAATTTTGTGTAAAACATCCGAAAATTGGTCTGGTCTTATGAAAACTCGATTGAAATACAGTTACTATTCGAAAAATGAAATAGCTATTGATTGTGTCTAACTTACGCATGTTTGTAATTCCTGTATGTCTGTTAAATAGTTTTTAGGTTATTATTTTAACTCTGAACACAATCTATTCTAGGTTTTACTCTTAACACAAACATTTTTAAATGGCTAAAAAAATGAAAACTAGTCTGTTATTCCTCATAATTTTTGAAATTAAAGCGAAATCACATTATGATAATACTATTTCCTTGCATTGCTAAATTGCATTATTTTCATTTCTAACAAATATGAGTAAAAGAAAAATGATTTGATTAATTTTCTCGTATAAAGCAAACGAAACGTAGAAACATAAACTTGTCTGATATAAACTTGATTGAAATATAGTTTTATACCCATCATCTCGAAAAAGGGAATGACTATTGACTGTGCTTAACTTTGTTAACCGCTTTATAATTCCAAAAGAACAACTAAATGGGTTTTAACTACGGGAGTTATGTTTTACTCTATAAGTACAAACTTTTTATCATTGTTGAAAACATTAAAATTATTAACGTATCATTCCTCAAATAATGGTAATTGAGAATAATCTAGGATGTATCTGAAATCACAACCAATGATAAATACTTTTGGGCATTCGCGTATTGCAGCATTCCCACGTTTCTTCTATTACTTTCATTAAGATACTTCTCTTGATTGATTGTAACGTTTTAGGTATTGCTACTCCTTTATACGCGGGCTGTTACCGCAAAACCTATATGTTATAGTATTATTATTTTCGTCAGAATAAGCCCTTCGTGTGTGTATCCAGTTATGCTTATTTTCCGTATTACCGAGCAATGTATACCCTGGCTGCTAATGATCTTTGCTCACCGTAACTGATCAATCATTTTCCCGAAATGCTTTTTTTTTTTTGCTGGGCACCACTGGGCAATAATGACGTAATAAGTGCCGTTAATCCTTCATCTCGGACGGCTGTGATGATCTGTTTGTTTTCTCATCCGGTGGTTCGCGAACTCAATGAGCTGCTCAGGATAAAAGTGGTATAAGTCCAAAAATACAAAATTAAGGTGTGGATTTGGATTTCGTATAAGGTTCTTTACCTATTGCGGTAATTGCCTAAGTCAAAAGTTCAATTAGCAGCCCGTAAGAGCTGCTTGAAAAATGCCTCTATAGGAACAACACGTCGTAAGAGGACCTTCAATTACTTAAACTACGTTCAGTGGACTTATACCACTTTGATTCAAACCAGCTCAAATATAAGGTGAATCAAACGGTTAAGTTATTTTCTCTGATTGATTAAACGGAATTAAGTTTACATAGGTTTTTGGGGGCGTTCTCTCTCAGAATATGTAATAACAATTGAAGTTTCCCACAGAATAAAAGAGTTTAACGTTGCCCGGCGAACATTGTTCTATAGCGGACACAGTTAACATTTTGCCGACATGAGTTCCTATGAAAATCTTGTTTGTCATGGCATGAAAGACCTGCATGTTTTAAGTATGGCAAGGACCTTTTGAGACACCCTGTAGAATGGACGACAATTGCACTCAATTTTTTTTTTTAAATCTTAATGTGTTCAGTATGGCCTCTAGTAACCTCTCTAGTGACCTGTAGTAAACTTTTTAATACAAATACAAATACAAATACAAATATAGTCGATCAACTACAGGCTAAAAGCCCAGCAAGGTTGATCCAGTCTATTCAATTCAACCTCCCCCCGATTTCCAGTATTCGTCTACTTTTCTTTTAAACTCGTCCACCCCACTTGAGTTAACTATCGATTCAGGTAATGCATTCCATTTATCCACTACTCTATTAAAAAAATAATGCTTCCTAAAATCCCGTTTAAAACTTGCCTTATTCAATTTTAAACTGTGACCCCTCGTTCTATTACCCGTACAGAAATCTAGTCCCTCTGTGTCCCCTTGTTTTAACATTTTAAAAAGTTGAATCAAATCCCCTCTAGCCCTTCTTTTCTCTAAAGTGAACATATTTAACTTCTTAAGTCTTTCCTCGTAACTAAAACTAGATATACCCTTGACCAATTTAGTTGCCCTATGCTGAACCCTTTCAACTAAATCTATATCTTTTTTTAAGTATGGAGACCAGAACTGAACAGCATATTCGAGATGAGGCCTTACCAAGCCTCTATATAATGGCAAAATAATGTTTCCGGACCTTGAAGAAACAGTTTTTTTAATGTATCCCAACATCCTATTAGCTTTTTTACTTGCAGCTGAACACTGATGTTTCATTTTAAAGTCTTCATTTACTATCACCCCTAGATCTCTTATACTATCACCCTCTTTTATTTTATCCCCTTGCAGATAAAATTCAGCCCTACTATTGCTACAACCCACCTTTATATAATTTAATATACCTTTTAAAGCGCTAAATGAGGGAATTGCATAGGTGAGGGATTTGCTTAATTTTACACTTTTTGGATATGTTATAGTTTAAAACTCTCAAATATCAGATTTTAAAGTTCAAAAATATGTTCTAAATAACTTAAAATTCGATTTTATTTTTGCCAAAACACTATAGTAAAGTCATGTGATCAAAAAACGGGATTTGACGTCACAGCGCCGTCGAAACTAGTGAATTGTTGAAAATAAAAGAAATCAGACTTATCATAAAACCAAAACACGCATAAAACTCGTCTGTTTCTCTAGTGAACGGCCAGAAAAAGTAAAAATTAAAACTTTGAATCCTAATAATTCCAAAACCAATTAATATTTTTTGAAAAACAAAACGCCAATCTTTTTATAAAAAAATATTTGTATGTGTCTTTAAAATATCATAGTTTTTTAGTTAAAACTTTATGAAGAATAGCAGAATGAAGCAAGCTAAGTATACAATAACATGGCGAAACCAGTGGGTCCAAGCGCTGTGACGTCACACAGCAGCCATAACGAAATTACTGTTTTTTCCGCCAATACTGGAAACGACATTTTAAAAATTAATATCTTGGGGAATAGTTTTCCGATTTCAATAATTTTTACGTCGTTTTTCATGGATTTTCATCCTCTATCATAGTAAAATTTAAAAAAAACCCGTGCAATTCCTTCATTCTAAGCTATTTTCAATTAGGTCTGAGCTGAAACCTATTCTGACATCACGCGTGCTTTGTTTACTATCATTCCGCTTTGAAAGACATTGCGCTCTAGTTTGTGTTTTGTTTTTACAGCCTAGGGTGCTTCCTACATTTCCGAGAGGCACTTTTGACGTCAGATTTTCTGCAATGAAATAACTTATAATTAACTAACAAAATTTTTCCTAGAAAAAGACGAGCGTATTTTCGGATTCAGGAGAGAATTTTCAATAAATTAAAATTGAAGATTTTGATATTTAAGCGATGTTGTGTAAAACTCCATTTTGGCTCTTTCTCTGTGGAACTAAAAATTGTAGTTTTGTGATGTATTGAGGGTGATGTCAATTGAAAATAAATTTAACCCTTTTAGTCCTAGGCGCCCCAAATTTTCCACAGGATTCAATGTTAATCTAGGACAGGATAGGATTGAAAGGGTTGAAAACGTTGAGACGTAAAGTGTGGATAGTTGTAGTGTTCGGCAACTAGTGGTCAAAAAATAGTAAACTACCAACTACTAACTACTCTAGGAAATTGTAGTTGTAACTAGTAGTTAACTAATTTTTCCTGGGACTAGTTGCAACTAGTAGTTAACTATTTCCCAAAGCACTTAACTAATAATTAAATAGTCTATTTAATTTCATAATAGGGTCATTCCACGTCAAATCAACACACTTTTTGGCATGACCATCTCGGATTTTCTTGAAATTTGGTACAAATGTTCTACTTATAGAAACTCGGAAAAGTACCAACTTTCATCAAAAAATATTTATTGGTTCTGGAATTACAGGTGCGTAAAGTGGTCAAAAATGGGCCAAAAATGGACCAACATAAGTTCATTAAATTGCTCTAGAGGATCTTCTAATTGGGTTATACAAATGAAATTGGTGTCATTTTAAAGTATTTTAAATGTTCTTTTTAATGGTGTAAAACGTGCTACATAATTTTGAAATATAATATATTTTACAAAACAAAATAGAATTAAAAGTTCGATTTCTATCAAATGTACCACTTTTAAAATTTTGAAAAAAATTCCAGGAATAGGTAATATTATTCTAAATAATCTGGTAAAATTATAGGATGGGACAAAAATGGGATCAGTGTCAAAAACTATTAAAACCAAAGTTCGATTTTTCTTATATCCCCTTAAAAATTTTTAAAATTAATTTTTTGCCGTTAATTGGATGTGAATTGAGTTGTATTTAACTGCTGTTGACAATTAGGGCCCCTGCACAAACTTCGTGTACCCCGGGTTTCATATTTCCAACTTGTATATTAATTCAGGCCATTGCACTGTAACAATGCACATAAAGTAAATA
The DNA here is from genome assembly GCA_963680715.1 of Tetragnatha montana. Classification (NCBI taxonomy): domain Eukaryota; kingdom Metazoa; phylum Arthropoda; class Arachnida; order Araneae; family Tetragnathidae; genus Tetragnatha; species Tetragnatha montana. Next base: position 4,999,200 of record OY796678.1, on the reverse strand, counting down.
TGAAGCCCGGGCTACTCCAAGTTTGTGCAGGGGCCCTAATTGTCAACAGCAGTTAAATACAACTCAATTCGCATCCAATTAATGGCAAAAAATTAGTTTTAAAAATTTTTAAGGGGATATAAGGAAAATCGAACTTTGGTTTAAATAGTTTTTGACACTGATCCCATTTTTGTCCCATCCTATAATTTTACCAGATTATTTAGAATAATATTACCTATTCCTGGAATTTTTTTCAAAATTTTAAAAGTGGTACATTTGATAGAAATTGAACTTTTAATTCTATTTTGTTTTGTAAAACATATTGTTTTTAAAAATTTTGTAGCACATTTTACGCCATTAAAAAGAACATTTAAAATACTTTAAAATGACACCAACTTCATCTGTATAACCCAATTAGAAGATCCTCTAGAGCAATTTAAAGAACTTATGTTGGCCCATTTTCGACCACTTTGCGCACCTGTAATTCCAGAACCAATAAATATTTTTTGATGAAAATTGGTACTTTTCCGAGTTTCTATAAGTAGAACATGTGTACCAAATTTGAAGAAAATCCGAGATGGTCATGCCAAAAAGTGTGTTGATTTGACGTGGAATGACCCAATATACTTTTTTGCAAAATTCCAATAGTACATCTTTCTTATCTATATCACAAAAAACGTTTATACTTCGAGCAAAAATGGTCTTTATTTCTGGTTATGGTATTTGAGTACTCTACCTTTGTTAAAAATCTTAAATATCTTTTTAAATTTTAAATAAAGTTTTTTTGAAGTAGTTGTTTTAACTAGTATTTGATAAAAAAAAGTAGTTGAACTATTAGTTGAACTAGTACTTTAAACTAAAAGTAGTTAAACTACTAGTTGCTCGATAGTAAACTACTAGTTGCAACTAGTGTCGAACACTAGATAGTTGTACTCACCCGCGACGTCCGAGTCCCTGAGCACCCTGGGAGACTGGGTGGGGTCGTCGGAGGAGAGCTGCCACGAGACGGCCACGTGCTCCCTCACGAAGGAAGGCAGGTGGCACCTCAGCACCCCCGTGTTGCCCACGATCACGTAATCGTCGTACACCTGCGGCACCCACTGCTGCACCACCACTGGAAATAAGAGAAAGCAGGGGGTTACACGACTTATCATATACTCGACAGCAACGTTTCCTGACCCTATGACGTCACTGCTCGGAAGAAGAAAATGCGTAAACAGAAAGCCTTTTGGGTTGCTAGGAGGAGTTTCGGTACGCTAATCGTGATTGAAAAGCACTAGATATAAATGGGTTTAACAAAATAATCATATCTTTAAATGGACGTTCACTCAAAATTCAGACACCGCAATGGGAACTACTTTGTTTTGTTTCTCCAGGGTCAACTAACGTTACAGTCTTATATAGACAACAACTTAAGTTTACCCTATGACGTCATTCACGAACAAAGTCGTTCCCATATCGCGGTGTCTTAATTTTGAGTGAAATGAAGAGCGTCAATTTAGAAATATGATTAATTTGTTAAACCCATGTATACATAGCGTCTTTTTATCACTATTTGTGCGCACCGAAACTCCTCCCAACAGACTTTCTGTTTACCCATTTTCTCCTTTCGCATAGTGACGTACTGGGTTCAGGGAACGTTGCTGTCGTGTAAGTGTTTTTGAGATTCATGACATCATGCAGCTCTACTCGTCGATGAAGCGGAACAATTTAGAAAATGTCATTACGTTGTAAATGAATCCAATCTCCCTTTACATTCATTCATTAGAAATAGAAGAACAATTATTCCCAAAAATCAACTTCCTCCTGAAAAATTTTAAATCATTGTTAAGAAAACTCGAAATTAAATTTTCCCCAATCATCATCCAAAGAAACTTCAACTTCCCTCATCCCGCGTATTAGCGTTGCTCACTCCCATTAGAAAGCCCGGCTTTGCCCCCTCCGGGTCCTGTATATGCAATAATAAAGTGTCGCATTTGCATCTACTACTCTTGGCTCTCGAAATTAAGGCTCGCTCGTAAATACCTCCCCGGGGGCGAATTCGAATGAGATACTGCTGCGAAATCGTTTGGCTACTTTGGCTAATAACCCCTCTCCTCGTATATCGAAAAGGGAGAGAATTTTCCGGAGACAGCCCTGTGGGGGCGATGTAATGGCTAATTTTGAGCGGTTTTGGATGGCGGATTTTTTTTGGAGGGAGTATTTTATTTTAATATTGGGGGTTAGATGATTGATGTTAAGGTAGAATAAATAGGGTAAAGTGGGGCAATCTCGGATGTAAGAGACATATTGATACGTTATAGATAAATCAAGTTATTTAAAAAAGTATTTCAAAAATTTTTTTTTCCTGGAATGTAAAGGTGCATTATTTAAATCCTTTGCTTAGTACTAACAAGGAAACGTTCTCAGGGTGAACTCACAGAATTGGATGACAATTTTACAGGCATAAGAAGATGGCTAAAAAAAACTTACTGTGAAAAAATTAGCTGCTAAATTTCATTGTGAAAGGCGTAAATTAACTTTGAAAATTGGGTTCTGAGATGCCAACCACATTCAGTTAATACTACTTGGCGAATTTTCTATAGATGGGATGATTAAATTTGTATTTAACGTGAAATTGAGATATTTTGTTAAAAGTACTTCAGAATATCCATTAAAACAACAGTTTTTTAATTAATTTCCTTTCCTTTAATTTAATTTTCCTCCTTTAATTCATTTTTAATCCTTTTTTGCATTTGATGAACCTTTTTTTTTATTCGCTCATTTAAACTCAAACGCGGCCAGTTTATTCTAAGCATTTGGCACAAAACCAAAGGAAGCATCTTCGCCTAGTAGGGTTACATTTGGCGTTAAATATGATAATTTTTAATAATTTTTTACAGCTTTTCTACTGTAATTTAGCAGCTAATTTTTTTACAGAAGGTGTTTTGAGTCATATACTAACCCCTGTAAAATTTTCGTCCAATTCTGTGAGTTCACCCTAAAGAACGTTTCCTTGTAAGATTTTATTGAATGAAAATGTAACTCGATTTTTGTAAAAAAAACTTTTATGCTCTGAAAACATTCCGAAATAAAAATTGAAAGAAATAGTGAAGAAAAGAGAAAGGAGGGTGAGAAAAATGATGAGAAGAAAAAAAAAAGATGAAGGACGACAGAATAAAAAGAAGAGGAAATAGAAATATAGATTATGAGAGAAAGGAGAAAAAAAACTAGAGTTGAGTGAGTGAGGAAAAGGTTAATTTTGAAAGAAAATTAAGAAAATAGTGGGAAAATTTGTCAACCAAATATCTTCCGAGGAAAATAGGATAAGAATTACAAATGAAACAAATAAAAGCTAAATTTTAGTATCATATTTTATTATGAAAAGCATTGGCTTCATGATTAAATTAAGTTATAGTTATTACATTCTATTTAAACGTTTAAAATAAATTAAAGCCCTTGGTTATAGTTATTTTTTCATACAGAAAATAATTTAACATCTCTGATACATCCCACTGCATTGTGATTTAACCTAAAATGTAATTTACTGAACAATTTTAAATCACTATCAATTGCATCAAAATATTTCAGGTAAATGCTCAGGAAAATAATTTATTATAGTTGACACACTTCATTGCTCTTAGCCGTTTTCATCATGATTATATAAAAGTCTACTGAAAAATTTCATATGTATATCTTAATTGATTCCATCAAAACCCAAGCACATATCTCAGGTAAAATGTCACATTCTGTTAAATCGTATCCCCTCTCCGGTTAAGAATCCGGCATTTCAAATTCCCTCATGAAATCGCTTCTAATTTAATCAATTTGGAAGATGTGTTCGGATATAAATTAACCGAACTTGAGCGAATTCATCGTATCTTGTTACGTCATTATTAATGTCTTGACATTTAAAGCCAGAATAGCTCGAGTTAGTGCTACCCAACTTTAAAAAGGCATGGAAGGAAATATATTTCTAGTCTTATAATTTTTCCATAGAATAAATTGAAATTCATCTTATCGGGAATTTTTAAATAACGCACTTAACTTTGAAACAGTATAATAAAGTTAATAATAAATATAGAAGTTCTTAAATGAATTTGCCTTTTTGTATTCTTCAGTGGCGTAACCAGAAAAATTTTTGGTGAGGGATATCGGGTATTTTATTTAAGGGGGATATGGGGTAAGTTCAGTTCTTATTTATTGGCTTGACATTGTGCTATAAACGAACAACAAACAAACCAAATTAACAAACCAAAGCAAACCTTTTTATGGGGACAAAAAGGGGACTTTCTTTTAATTTCGGTTGGCAATGTATACCCTAATCCTCTTTTAGCTGCGCCCTTGGTGGCCTTAGAACTCTGTTTCTCCAGGATCAAGTAACGTTGCAGTCTATACTCGACAGCAACATTTCTTGACCCTATGACGTCAGAATTTTGAGTGAAATGAAGAACGTCAATTTAAAAATATGATTAATTTATTACACTCATGTATATATAGCGTCTTTCCAATCACGATTTGCGTACCGAAACTCCTCCTATCAACCCAACAGGCTTTGTGTTTACTCATTTTCTCCTTCCGCGTAGTGAAGTACTGGGTTCAGGAAACGTTGGGCTGTCGAGTATATGAAAGAGCTAATAAGGGAGATGGGAATGTGATGTAACTGACATACGACACTTTAACTTTAAATAACCTTAAAAAGTTTACAGACTCAGTTTCTGACGGGGGGAGGGGGGCTTTTAACCATAGAAAATGCCCTAATTGCCAGAAACGTTTGAAGCGGACACCCAGAAATAAGCCCTCGAATTAAGTGCTCCAGACGTTCAAAGAGGTTTGTTAACTCTTTTAGTCCTACACGCCCCAAATTTTCCATAGGATTAAATGGGGGCGGAATAAAATTCAATGGGTTAAATTTCGTTTTAAAAGCGACTCCAATTAGCAAACTGAAGGAAGGCAGTCTTAATTCGATTTCGCCCGAGTAAAAGAGGACGGGAGGAGACATATATTTGCTTTTATTTAAACTCTGACTCTATTACTGAAAGCTGTACTAGACTATAACGTTTCTTTACCCTATGACGTTAGTACACGGTAGGAAAAACTGAGGAAACAGAAAGCCTGTTGGGTTGCTAGGAGGAGTTTCGGCACGCAAATCGTGATTGGAAAGCACTATATATACACATGGGTTTAACAAAACTAATCATATTTTTGAATTGACGTTCTTCATTTCACTTAAAATTCAGACACCGCTATGGAAACTACTTTATTTGTTAGTGACGTCGTAGGGTCAACTTAAGTTGCTGTCTAGTATAGTATATTGGTTATAAGCTATAAAGAGCTAATAAGATAGATGGAAATGTGATGTAAGCAAAGTGGGTAGTACTATATTAACTCTTAATAACTCTAAAAAGAACAGTTTTCTCAGACTCAGTCTGTTCTGTCTCTGACAGGGGGCTTTTAACCAGCGAAAATGCCCTAATTGCCGGAGACGGTTAAAGCGGACACCCATCAGAAATAAGCCCTCGAATTAAGTGCTCAAAGAGAGGTTCGTTAAATTTCGTTTTAAGAGCGACTCCAATTAGCGAACTGAAGGCACCGTCTTAATTCGATTTCGTCGTAGTCTTTTAATGTAAAAGACGCTTTTCGGGAGGACGGGAGGACATGTAGTATTTGCATTTATTTAAACTCGTTCGAAAATGAAGTGCGTAACGTTCGCTTTATATTCGATTGATTGGATTCATGGATATGTCTGCATACTTTATTACAGGTAAGGGATAAGAGGTAAAAGAAAATAACCGGTTGTGACGTCACCTGAAAACACTCTATAAAAAGTATCACTAGAGTGTTTTCAGGTGACGTCACAACCAGTTACTTTCTTTTAACTGTGTACCTTCTGTAGGGCTTTTAACTGTTGCTAAGGCCGTTGTTGATCTGTTGCTAAGGCGGTTTTTAGGTATGGAATCACGTGATTGCAAATGCTCCCATAGGAGAATTCCACGGCCAGTCATTTTCTGTAACTGTTAACCTCTGTAGGGCAAAAAACTGTAAAAACTTCTGTTGATAAGGCCGTTGTTAGGTCCGAGTCATGTGATTGAAAATGCCCTATAGAGTGTGTTCAGGTGACGTCACAACCGGTTATTTTCTTTGAACTGTGTATCTTCTGTAGGGCTTTTATCTGTTGCTAAGGCGGTTTTTAGGAATGGGATCACGTGATTGCAAATGCTCCAATAGAAGAATTCCACGGCTAGTCATTTTTTGTAACTGTTAACCTCTGTAGGGCAAAAAAACTGTAACAACCTCTGTTGCTATGGCCGTTGTTATGTCCGAGTCATGTGATTGAAAATGCTCTCTAGTACAAATTTCTGAGAAAAAATAAAATCAATTTAATTTATTAAAGATTCGTTTTTCACATTTCAAAAATATTCTTCAGTCATTCCTTAGTATAAGAATGATTCAAAAATTTTTTTTCGCATACTTTAAGATGGCTAACCATTTTTTTACAGGCAGGGGGGGGGTTATACCCTCTAGCATCCGAATCAGACTACAATGCTTCTAAAAAAAACTTTAAATGGCACTTTATAAAAAAGAAACCTCTGCGATATTTATGCCAAGTTCTTTAGTAACCATTTCTCTCCTCTTTTGGAATCAATTCGCCGCTCTTTATAAAGTGTGTGTTATGGAGATTCGCAACGTCCAACTCCTATTACCCTAATGACCCCCCCCCCCTTTCGAAGTATAGTATCACTTCGTCTAGACTCCACTGCGCAGTTAGAATAAAAAACCGTTCGTTGAATGAATTGTTCGAAATAGTTTCGAGTCGGCGGATTTAGGACGAATTAAGAAAACAGTTTCGGAACATCGGCGAGAGAGAGGTTGCGAATAGGGTGCGCATCGGTGTGGAAACCGTCATAGTGGGTGGCAAAAAAGCTGTTTTGCCTGAAAAAGGTGTTTGAGGAAACAGTAAATTATGAAATAACAAAATTCAGTTTAAAAAAAGGAATAAGTCCAAAATATGGCAAATATGGTCAGGGACGTATATAGAAATTTATATCCGGAGGGGTTATTCTCGTAAAAAATATTAAGTCATTGTCAGGCCAAAAGTTAGATTTTTGCACCGGAGTAGAGAACCTAAAATTAATTCAGACCCTTTCATGCATATCCATCCATGCAATGTGGATTTCTAGTATACTTTTATGCAAGATTTGCATCTTAAGAAACTTAATATAAGACAAAATGTGAGTAATAGGGCGAGCGCGCACGGGCGACTTTTGTCACGGTGACAAAGACAAAAACAACGTTGCTAAGGCTGTTGTTAGGGGCGGGACATATAAGCATCCAATAGAAGCATTCGCACATGACATCACTGGAGGATAAAAACAACGTTGCTAAGGCCGTTGTTAGGTAAAGTCATGTGATTGAAAATGCTCTATTGATTTCTAGCGATATTTTTGATACTAGTGATACTGGTCGCCGTGACTTTAGTCACTCGTGCGCGCTCAGCCATAGGGTTCCAAGTACAAAAGGAGGGTCTGGAGATCCTCTCCCAGAAGTTTTTTGAAAGTTTAACGTAAAAAACAGAGTTTTAAACTCGTTTTGGTACACCTAGTCCGAAATTCACGGGGGGGGGTCCTAGCCTTTTATACGCCCCTAGAAACAGTAAATTACATATGTAAATAACAAAATGTAATCCCCGTTTGGAGAAGATGAGGTGTCAGCCAGAAAATCAGTATGGTATCTGTTCAAAAAATCTGCTGTTTCTGGCTATCGGACAATAGGAAAACCGCAATCAACCCCCTTCAATGGTCCCTCCTACAAAAGGCACTCCTCCTACTCGGGGAGGAGCGAGAAGTCACTATCGGGGGTCTGCTAATTGACTGGGGGGTGACTTCGGACTCCTTCCCTATTGTTGGAGGGGTCATGAATGGGGAGATAGTGCAGATTTTTTGAAGAGATACCATGCTGAATTTCTGGCTGACCGTACCCTAAATGAACGTGCTAACTCAGAGTACTCAGAGTACTGCTACCCGTGCCACACACACCATTCGCTCGTACAACCCATTTTCACAGGGGGGGCACATTTAATCATCACACACTAGACCAGAACCTATCACCCCTAAATAACTCGTTTTCGATCAGCACGATCATTTAATGAACGAAAAAGTTTGAACAATCTGGGTATAGTGACCCTATGGGCTTAACAAAAAGGGGCATAAATGGCTGAAAAATTTTTGGTCTTTCAGAATTTTTCTCCTTTTTGTCTTTTCTCTCTTTTTTCCCCCTTCTTCCTTTTTTCATTTTCAGCCCAATGAGGGGGCTTTCAATGAGGGGGAGTTCCTTGAATCCGCACTTCTGTCAATCACAGACATTTTCTGTGCGGCCGTCTTTACGATGGCATTTGAAATTAGCATATTGGACCCTCTGTTCCACTTTTCTCTGTGACCAGCGACATATTCGAAGCGCCCTCTGTTCATAGTACCTCCACACTCGCTGAGCTGGTAATAAAATCCCAAACGACTTTTTATGCTGAAGGGATTTTCCTTGGCGTTGTTCCTCAGGGGAAGAAGAAGACTTGATTGTAGTAGATTTTTTCCTTCTTCATGGCTTAACTGCGACTGCGACTGATTTTTGAATGGAGTTAATGTTGTCGTCAACGGAAGGAAGCCATTAATTTCGGATCACGTGGTCTATATCGCGATGCCAGATTCGAAATTGAAAACTTGCGCGTGCTATCTGTTGGGGGGAGGGAGGGGGTGGTTTTTTGAGGACAATGCTTGAAGAGGAATTCGAAACCTCCTTGATGGAATATTTTTTCTTGCATTGTGTTTTGCTTAAGGGGGACCATCTTTAAGATTTGGCACGATTTCTGGAGAATTTGAGAACTCGCAGCGTTTTAGCTTATGGAGTACTTTTTGATGATAAAATACTTTTTAGCTGTAATTATTTCCTATCTAATATTAGTTGAGATTAGTAACACATATTGTAGAGTTATTTTCCTTATTTTTACTTGTTTTCTAAAGTAAAGTTTCCTGTGTTTTTTTGTGTAACACTCGCGTTCATGTCGATTGAACATTTTCGTTCTTACCCTATGATAAAACGTATCATTCGTTTGTTGAGGCCCACATATTGAAAATAAGATTAAAGAAACTATTTTTGTATGAGCATTGTCGAAAATGGAGCTAGTTTATCTCTTCCTAAACGTTTCCTGAACCCAGTACGTCACTACGCGGAAAGAGAAAATAGATAAACACAAAGCCTGTTGGGTTGCTAGGTGGAGTTTCGGTACGCAAATCGTGATTGAAAAGCACTATTAGTTTACATGGGTTTAACAAAATAATCATATTTTCAAATTGGCGTTCTTCATTTCACTCAGACTTCAGACACTCCGATGGGAACTACTTTGTTTATTAGTGACGTCATAGGTTCAACTAAAGTTGCTGTCTAGTTTAGATAGGCAGAATCACAGAGTAGTAGAACAGAGAGTCCACGGCCATAGGCCATAATGGAAATCGAAAATCATGACATCTTGTTACAGGTTGGGAGAATCGTGGCGCTGGGATCGCACTAAACTCACTAGCGTCTGGATCCAGTCTGAATCGTTCGCCGGCTGCCTATGGGAGATCGAAAACACCTTTTTGCGCATGCGCTGAGTTCTAATTTGGCGAGAGATTTAAGCGGCCGGCATACGTTCCAGACTCTAGTGTGGCGCCCTCACATCAGTAACGCATTTGAAAATAGCCTCGTGGACCCTATGTTAGGATATTTCTCTGTGGGCAGAATCATCGCCAACTAGAAAGATAGTGCCATTGAAGCTTGAAATTGTGATAACGTATGATAGGCGTCCTTACGTCAGGATTGATAGCTATGTGATAACAGCACAATTTGAAATTTTTTATGCTCCACAGATAATAACGAAATTAAGGAGAGTTTCTGTTTATTTTCTGCAGTGTTCGTTTTTCATTATAATTTAGTTTCTGTTTTTAAAATTAGATAACTACTGAAAGTTTGTTACAAAAAAAAGGTTGGGGTTTGGAGCAAGTTAGTTGCTTACGTAGTATATGGAGGGGTTTAACAACTGACTTATTTTTGGTGACAAGGGGGAGGGGTGGTTAAATATCTCCAAAAACATGTTTGTGTACCCTGTGAATTCATAAAACACTTTAGCCACACTAGGCTGACACAATAATTAACACTTTTAATCGAAAGGTTTTAATTGTATTGTGATTATGTTGTTATAAAAGGGTAGTGCTGTAAAAGTGTTGCTGAAAAATATCAGAGACCGACAACGTGTTCTTACTGGATTTTTCGATCCAAATTTAAGAACCCTTTCAGATTCTTAACGTATTTTACAACATTACTTTAAAAACAGATTTTTAACACTTTTCAAACATACACTGCAAATGCATTAAAACACTTTTGCAACACTAACAAACACAATGTAATCACTATAATTAACACTTCTAATTAAAAGCGTTTGTATGGTGTTGTGTAAGAAAAAGATAGTGTTGTAAAAGTGTTGTTAAAGGAAGAAAATGTGTTCTTATGGTGTTGCGATCGAAATTTAAGAACACTTTCAGATTTTAAACACATTTTACAACACTATTTTAAGACATAGATAGAACACATTTCCAACACTTTTCAAACAAATTCAGAGCACTATATAGCAACACATTAAGGTGATAAAGTGTTCCACCTAACATCAAAACTAAAGCGTTGCTAATATAGGGACAAAAATAACAGTGTCCTTATGTGTTTATAATGTGTTTATTTTTTCTGGGGAGCATTTGCAGTGTATCACAACACATTAAGGTTATAAAGTGTTCCACCTAACAACACAACTAAAGTGTTCTTACTGTGTTTCGATCCAAATTTAAAAACACTTTCAGATTCTTATAGTATTTTGCAAAATTACTTTAAAAACACATTTCTAACACTTTTTAAACATATTTAGAACACTATGCCTATACAATAAGGTGATGAAGTGTTCTACTTAACACAACTAAAGTGTTGTTAATGAATGTGTGGGCAGAAAAGTGTTAATGAAAGATTATTTTCGTGTTGAGCGTTTTCAGCGTAATATTTAAACGGACCCCATTCCAGAAAGACTCACCACCAAGTTCAAACAGAATGAAACTCATTCAAAAAATTTGCAATGCGAGCAATGTTTAAACTTCTCCTCCTCCCAACCAACAAAATCTTCTCCATCATATAAAAGAGAAGAAAAAACCTCTACCGCCCGTCTGCATATTTGCCCAATTTCGTTTTTTAATCACGTGATTATATATGCGTTCGAACACTCCTTCGAAACAGAGCAGACGAAGAAAAAAAATCATTAACTTCTCCCCCCCCCCTGATCATCATCATCATCATCATTATCATCGTCATCTTCTCATTATTAAAAAAGTACATCTCTTATTTCCAGACAACACCTATGCAAAATGAATGGAGAAGGGAAAAAAGGGGAAGAAAAAAACCTCTTCTATTTTATCGAACAAACGACAGTTTCTAATAATCCTTCGAAAATTGAAGGGATTAGAACGCCGCGCGACAGGAAGAGAAGGGGGGTTGAGCGGGAGGGAGGAGAAAAAACTGCAACTTCTTCCCGATCGATAAAAATTTAATTAGTCAAAAGATGGGAACAGGATTTCCTTCCTCCGCCGTGTTGCCATATCTGGGGGTAGAAATTCCGACTCTGCTGGAAACAGACTAATTGAAAATTAAAGAATTAAAACAGATATGGAATGTTTTGAAGGGAAAAAGCGCGGGGATAATTATTTCGGAGCGTCCCCTTATCTGATTCGCTTTTCCCTCTCCTGTGGGGCAGGAAGAGGGGATATTAATAATTAATGAAGTTTTTATCTTTCGTGGAAAGTTGGTCGAAGGGAATTGTTTTAGCTGCTTCGTCTGCTCGCATCTGATTTTCTTTTGCGTTTTATTTTGTGAAAGCGTAGAGAAAGGTAGGTATAGAGTTACCATAGAGCCTCTATCATAGTTGTTCTCGATAGGTACCCCAGAGACTGAACAATGAACTATTCGCCGCCATTTTAGTTACAATTTGCATGGATCGCCATAGTGTAATGCTGATACGAGTACATTACTCTTTTTATTACTCCAAAATCATATGATAAATTTTTTTTTAAATTCAATTTTTAAATTCAAAATTAAATTTCTGTTCAATGCTGAACAGAAATCTTTTTTATCCATGGCATTTTTCCTTTTGCCAAACGAAAAAAATAGAAAACTTTATATGAATTTGGAAAAATTAGGTAAAAAACCATTTAAAGAACTTAAAAAGATTATTTTTGGTATAAGATTCTGTTCTTTATAACTGAAAAAGGAAAATATCTTCATAAAATACTTCGTTTTTAAGGACCAAGAAATCTATTAAAATTGCCATGGATGGTCAGTTTTTCGACATGGAATTCTCTTAAAATTTTAAAATGTAAATAAATTTTCGGAATAATTCTTAAAAATTAAATAGAGGGAATTAATTCCACATTTTTTATCTTTAAATACTTTTATCCATATGGTATTTCCAATAACTTACACTATAAATAACAATCCCTTAAAAAATTACGGTTTTAAACTGGTAGCTGCGTTGGTTGTGGAAAACCGAAAGAATTATTACAAAGTAAATCTGTAAGAACAACGGTGTTTTACCTAGTAAACCCAAAAAACATGGATTAAAATGGTAAACCGCCGTCGTTTTTACGGATTTACTTTGCAATTTTTACGGTTTTGCACAACCAACCCAGCTGCCAGTTTAAAACCGTAAATTTTACGGGAGTTTTTTTTACAGTGTAGGGATACACGTTACTTCCATGACCCTTGGAGTGGGAGATGTTGGCTCCAAATAAAAGCCGCGAAATGAACTTTTGAAACAATTCATGTATACGCCCAGTGGTGGCTCGTCCATAGGAGCATATGAGCACGTGAACCCCCTGTGGAAAGGAATTCAATTAAAATACATGAAAAAGTAATAAAATCTTATATATTAAAATAATTTGGTTTTTCTTTCGGCCGGCCGCCAGGCCGAACCCCTGAATCGAATTGGACAAACTCGGTCTTGATCGAAAGCTTTCCACCCCTAGATGAGCCAATAATATATCACGTTCCTCTAAAACATACGGGAATTTTTACGGGAATTTTTTAGTGTATATATTTCCTTTTTGCCACTCAATGTTGTCCATACAGGGATGCATACGATCTACCTTCTAGGTCATGCATTCTCTATACCCCGAAGTTATGTCATTTCGTGGCAAGCTCCAATTCGGTGTATAGTTCTAGACCGAATGTCGTCTGGATGACTTGATTAGTTTTGGGGAGTAGAAAGTTTATCCCTTTGTCACAAAATTAATTTTCTGCTATTCATTTTTATATGAATCCCAATTGGTTTGAAACTTATGCCTCTAAGACATGAGGAAGAACAACACAGTTTCTGAAAAAAGTAATTAAAAATTTAAACTTTTAGCGAGTCAAATTCACTATAAATAGATACAGTTATTGTTTTTGATTCTTTAAGTTTAAATGTTATTTTTCGTGATCTAGTCAAATAGTGTTTGTGTTGCTAGTTAAACTTGAAAATAGTTCCTATAAATAATAGAGCATTTTCAATCACATGACTCGGACCTAACAACGGCCTTAGCATCAGAAGGTTACAGTTTTTTTGCCCTACAGAAGGTTGACAGTTACAGAAAGTGACTGGTTGTGGAATTCTTCTATTGGAGCATTTGCAATCACATGACCCCATACCTAACAACCGCCTTAGCAACGGATACCGCCTCATCTAACAACGGCCTTAGCAACAACTAAAAGCCCTGCAAAAGGTTAATAGTTAAAAGAAAATAAATGGTCGTGACGTCACCTGAAAACACTCTTTTAACTATAAATAAATTATTATTTTTACTGCAAGGTTCAATTAATTATTCTCCAAGACTTGTTTCTTAGTTCCTTTCTTAGTTCTTCCTTAGTTCTTTTTTTAGTTCCTTGAAATGCTATTTCCAATTTAAGTACTACTCATATCAATTTTCAGAAAAGCTCGCGAATTTCATGGGTTTTTAGTTTACTGATGTGTATGCTAATGATTTCTTTAAAGATGTTTTTCATAAACTCATTGCTGTTTTGTATTAAAAATAAAATGAAGCGAAGCGATGAAAATTTCGTTAGTTCAATGGAATTTTAATGAGCTAATTATCAAACACTGATGCTTTTTTTATTACTTATACATTTCCGTTAAATGAAAATATATTTGATTTTAATTAGGTTATACACAGACCGAGAAATGTTGATAGTTTAAAAAAATGTATTGCGTCCTTTGAAATAAAAAAATGAGATTTTAATGTAAATAGACTGAATACCCTTTTTTTTGCTTTGAATGTATAACCTAATATTTATATTCATATATTATTAAACTGTATTAGAAAGTCTGAAACTAAAAGTAAAGAGTTTTCAAAATAATTAAAAAGTAAATATAAAAAATAAATAATGCATTAAAATCACAACTATGTAGTCCTAATTAGAGTGTTTATAACGAATCCCTGGTTTGTATTTTGCAAATTATATATTTTTAAAGAAAGATACGAGAGTGGAAAATATATTACTACTAATAAATTAATGACTCTTTTTGTAGTTAAATTGGCCTTCAAACGAGAAAATAGAGTGTTTTCAGGTGACGTCACAACCGGTTATTTTCTTTTAACTGTGTATCTTCTGTAGGGCTTTTAACTGTTGCTAAGGCCGTTGTTTATCTGTTGCTAAGGCGGTTTTTAGGTATGGGATCACGTGATTGTGATCACGTGATTGATTTAGGCTAGTCATTTTCTGTAACTGTTAACCTCTGTAGGGCAAAAAACTGTAACAATTCTGTTGCTAAGGCCGTTGTTAGGTCAGAGTCATGTGATTGAAAATGCTCTGTAAACCGACGCATTTTACATTAAATAAAAAAGTTGTGATCGGAACCGGGCAGTTTCGATGACATCCGATTGATGGAATTAACCGTGATTACATTAAGCGGTTTGGACTGTACTTGTAAGGCTTTGCGACAGGGGGAGTCAGGAGCACACAGGAGGATAAACAGCAACTCTAGACCTACCATTTAAAATCTCTATTTTCCGTATCGTTCCTGACTCGCTTCTTCGTGATTTAAGTTTCTGAATACGATCCTTAAGGCAAGCGCGCACTGGCGACTTTTGTCACGGTGACAAAGACAAAAACAACGTTGCTAAGGCTGTTGTTAGGGGCGGGACATATAAGCATTCAATAGCAGCATTCGCACATGACATCACTGGAGGATAAAAACAACGTTGCTAAGGCCGTTGTTAGGTAAAGTCATGTGATTGAAAATGCTCTATTGTTTTCTAGTGATATTTTTGATACTAGTGATACTGGTCGCCGTGACTTTAGTCGCTAGTGCGCGCCCAGCTTTAGGCTGATCGCGCACGAGCGACTTTTGTCACGGTGACAAAGACAAAATTGTTGCCTTGGCTATTGAAACAAGTTCAAGTATTGGTAGAGTGCGCGCACTAGGCGACGTGACACTTGGCCGATTGCCAAGAATTTCTTCATAGAGATCCATGGTCATAGTGACTTTAGTCACTCGTGCGAGCCCAGCCTAAGTGTTGCATAAATGTGTTGGCTTGCAAATATACAAACAGTGGAAATGTGTTTTATCCATCAGAAACGTGTTCTAAAAATAGTGTTGTAAAGTAGTATATGTTTACAATCTGAAAGTGTTCTTAAATTTGCAACACTGTAATAACACATTTTCTTTCTTTAGCAACACTTTTACAGCTTTCTTTTACACAAAATTTATAGGCTATGTAGTAGCAAAAGTGTTCATTATTGAGTTTACTTATCGTAGATTTACACTACCGCGGTAAAAGCGACTAAAGCGGCAAACAGCGATACAAAAGAACCAATAGAAAGCCTCGAAAACGATCCCTTTAGTCGCTTTTGTCGCGGTGGTGTAAATCCACCATAAGTGTCGCAAAAGTGTTGGCCACTCACCTCCCTTGACGTGCACCTCCCTGCTGACCACCGTCCCAGCCTCGTTCCTCGCCACGCACCGGTAGAGGGCGTCGTGCACGTCCTGCCTGAAGTCCTCCGCGGCGAAAGGGGGGAAGAGCAGGGTGCCGTCTGGAGATAGGCGGCGCAGGCCGGGCACGTCACGAGCCGTAGCCCCGCCCCCTCCCGTCTGCCAGGCGACGGTGGCGCCCCCGCCGGCCGAGCAGCGCACCTCGCCGCCGCTGCTGTTGGAGAAGGCGGCGCGGAAGGGGGGTTCCGACACGAAGCGAGGGCCGTCCACGCTGCTGCTCGCCACTGCAAAGAGAAGGAGAAAGTGTTAAAATCGTGGGTTAATAATTAATATTGTCAGTGTGTACGGTACGAAAAACAGAACTAGAACTGTCTGTCTATCACAAGATGAGCTCTCGTTTATATTTCTTACACCCATTCGTTTAGTATTGTTTCTATAGCAACCGCCACAAGCAGGCAACTAGTCCAAAGCTCATTTTGTGATAGACAGACAGTATATTAGACAGCAACGTTTCTTGAACCAGCACGTCACTACGCGGAAGGAGAAGTCGGTAAACACAAAGCCTGTTGGGTTCATAGGAGGAGTATGCAAATCGTGATTGAAAAGCACTGTATATACAGAGTGTCCCAAAAAAGACCGACATATTTTAAAAATTTGTAATGAAAAAACTAAAAAAGATAAAAATACGCGTTTTTTTTGCATCCTACTCTGAAGACCAAAGAATTTTATGACACAAGTTTTCGTTAATCATTGTTCCCAAATCCCACGACAGGGTATAAAAGGATCAATCTTCCCATTGGAAATAATGGAAAATGGCGCTGCCACCTGTCGGGGGATTTGGCAACTACGATTTATGAAAATTTGTGACATAAAATTATTTGGTCTTTAGAGAAGGATGCAAAAAACCGTGTATATTTATCTTTCTTAGTTTTTGAGTTATTGATTTTTAAAACGTAATGTGTCAGTCTTTTTTGGGACACCCTACATGGGTTCAACAAAATGTCATATTTTCAAATTGACGTTCTTAATCTCACTCAAAAATCAGACACGGAGATGGCAACTACTTTGTTTGTGAGTACGTCATAAGGTCAGCTAACGTTGCTGTGAATTATAGCTCTTAAAATGTCTTAAAGAATAACCGACTTTCCACTTCTTAAACCTACCTCCTTCATCCTCGACTGAAACGCAACAACGAATTTTCCACCTCCTTATTAGCAATTCCCTCCTAATTAAAACCCCCATAGAACAAGTCCTGCACAGATTGAATAAAAGAGCGATGATCGAAGATTTCAGCGGCTCCGACCACAAAGAACAAAAAAGAAAGCTGATGACCTTTTCCCCATCAGGAACACACACAAACGCTTAATTAAGTCTTTGTTTCGGATCCAGATTAGGTTGCTCTAATCCTTCCTCCCCCCGAGGGAGTGCTTTGGAACGAATCGGCGCTTGAGGGGACAATGATGAAGGAATCACAACCTCCCCCCTTCCCCCTTTCTTTTTCTCTTTGTCTTTCGAGGATTACGCAAAGTTTGAAGTTCGTTTTTTTTTGGTGTTTTAACGGGTTTTGTGTTCTGGGTTGTGTTTTTCTGTGATGGGAATTTTCCACTTACTGTTGAAGAAAATAAGCTACTTACTAAGTAGCTTAGTTACTTTCAAAAGGAGGATTTTTTTCCCCATGAAAAAGTGATTTTCTTAGTTTGGAATAGACCATTTATATAGAGAGACTGGACAATGTACGATTCGCTGAAATTTAAGTTACAATTTGTATGGATTGCCACAGAGTGTAATGCTAATTCATTCACTTCAAATTGTAGAGAGAGCATTTGCAATCACATGACTCACACCTAGCAACCGCCCTAGCAACAGGTTCTTGTTCTCTAGCAGTTAACAGTGAAAAGAAAATAACTGGTCGTTACGACATTTGTGAATGCTTCTATTGAAGCATTTGCAATCACGTGACCCGTACCTAGCAACCACCCTAGCAAAAGGTTCTTGTCCTCCAGCAGTTAAAAGTTAAAAGAAAATAACTGGTCGTGATGTCATGTGCGTATGCTCTATTTTTATTGCTCCAAAACCACAGAAAAAACTATACTGGACAGCAACTTAAGTTGACCCTATGACGTCATTAACAAAGTAGTTCCCATCGCGGTGTCTGAATTTTGAATGAAATGAAGAACGTCAATTTAGAAAAATGATTAGTTTGTTAAACCCATGTATATGTTATGGGCAAAGTCATTAATCGGGCATTATTAATAATGCCCGAAGTGGAGGCGGGCAAAGTGATAAATTTCATTCATAAATTTCACTGTATTTATCACTTTGCCCGGGCATTATTAATAATGCCCGGATTTATCACATTGCTCGTAACATATATATATATAGCGTATTTTTGTATCACGATTTGCGTACCGAAACTCCTCCTAGCAACCCAACAGGATTTCTGTTTACGCAGTTTCTGCTTCCGCGTAATGACGTCATAGGATCAGGAAACGTTACTGTCGAGTATAGTTCCTTCAGAACAAAAAGTGATGTTTCTTTTAATTGTGGAAATGAAATTTTTCTCTATTCGGCTTTAGTTCTAGTGTAATAATTCATAATTTTAACCCCTTCTTTTTTAACACAGCGTTAAAAAATTTTGAAATGTATATTTCTTTAAAATTTATGCCATCTATTTTTGTCACTGTTTTCACAAAGAAAAATGTTTTCTTCAAAACAATTATTTTTTTCTAGAGTGGAGAAAAAAATCTTTAAAATACGCCATCGCAAAAAAAATATTTAACCAATATAAATGAAAATGAGACACTCTTAATAATTAGACAGCTTCTATACCATCTCGGCTAGTCATTCATATATTAAAGTTCCGGTAGTATATATATCTAACAAAAGGATTTGATTCATGGTCCAGAAGCAATGCAATTAAAGTAATTTGCATGAGTTTTTCTCCCCCCACGTCGTCTGGTAAATCCGAGTTGTGGAATGAAGTCCATTTATCAAAATACTCGCGACATTTTAAAAATCACTTCTGCATGCATTTGTCCGATGAGCACCGTAGAGAGTGTGTGCGATAGAGCGCGCTTAGGATGCACACCTGCGTGGAAAGCACGGTTGTGGACGTTAAATAAATATAGTCGTACCGACAAAAGGAGAAAAACTCTTGACGTCTTACAATATTGTTGCGTTTGTTATGGGAACGGATTTTTCCACTCAATTTCAGGGGTGACGGTAATCCATAAAGGATGAACAAACGTTTTGTGCAAAGTGTGCGTATGGCTACACTGTAAAAAAAATTCTGGAACGTTACTTAAAAAAACTGGGCAGCTGAGTTGCCCATTTTTTTAAGTAATGTTCCTGGAAACCAGGAACGTTACGGTAAAATCAATCAGAAATACCAGTGTACCAGTATTTTATGGTATGGTATTTTATGGCTGTTATTTTCCAGGAACATTATTTAGAAAAAATGGGCAACCCAGCTGCCCAGTTTTTCCAAGGAAAGTGGCAAGATTTGTTTTACAGTGTATCATTGATTAACGTAACATATACGTAATCAAAACAAATGGGATAGTGGGAAAAACAATTATTTTTTTCCGTAGATTCTAATTCTGTTTGAAAAAAAAACATCCTATCGAAAGGGAAAAAGAAATATGCGTGTCAGTCCTTCTGAGGAAGTCTTCCCCTTATGTGAACTGGTTAGAAACACCCATATACAGGGTGTTTCAGATAAGTGTTTCATAACTTCTAGGGGAGGTAGGGTACATCAAGATGAACAAGAATCGGTATAGGTTATGGGGTCGCAAGTGGGGTTTAAGGGGTGAAAATAACGGGGTAACATAAGCAAAAAACCCTCGCATATCTGGGCAGAAAGAGATACAATTGTTCGATTCCGGCATTTATTACATAAAACCAATTAGGATTATTTCTCTAAAAATCATATGCAAATGGTTATTTATTCAAAAACAAACCAATAAATGCAACAGGCATGCGTTGTAGGTTAGATAGACTGAAATAAAAAATGTTACGACGAAAAAAACCTTAGTACTCTTGTCTTACCCCCTAACCTATACCAATTCTTGTTCGCCTTGATGTACCCTACCCCCTTAGAAGTTATGAAACACTTATCTGAAACACCCTGTATGTTTGACTTGATGAGGCGTTCGAACAGGCGGTGTAGACACGGTGTCTTTAAATTGTGTTTTTCACGTGTCCCCTGTCTCTTTCTCGCTCTCCGGTTTGAGAGCACAACCAAAAACGCATTCGTTCCAATTAGCGTGGCAACAGCCAATTACCTAAGTGGGGCCACTCAGGCACGAACCGTTCGCATCGAGTTATTCAAAAGACAGCAAAAAGATCGATCTAAATTATCGATCCCTGGTTTCGAGAACCCACTTTCGCTTGAAACTTGAAAGAAAAACGCCATCTTTCAAACGTCTAATTTTTGTAATGCAGGAAAGTTCATGAATTTTTTTCTTTCATTTTAAAATGAGAATAAACTCTGTCCTTTTGTGAAGTCATTACTAATTAGGGGTTGAACAAGCAATACACACACTTATACTAGACAGCGACGTTAGTTGTCCCTATGACGTCACTAATAAACGTAGTTCCCATCGCAGTGTCTGAATTTTGAGTGAAATGAAGAACGTCGATTTAAAAATAAGATTAGTTTGTTAAACCCATGTATACATAGTGCTTTTCATTTACTATTTGTGCCCGAAACTCCTCCTAGAAACCCAACAGGCTTTGTGTTTACCGATTTCTCCTTCCCCATTCGTGACATACTGGGTTCAAGAAACGTTGCTGTCGAGTATAGATTATGTGTCAAGGGTAAGCTTCCATACATCCGGGGTTTTTAGAGCTATCCGGGGAAATGTCCGGGGTTTCATACGTTAAGATTTGTGAGATATTTTTATAAATAACAATTCTGACTGAGATGTTTGAAATTGCGGGTTTTTGTACATTTTCTTTTGTCCGATATTAATTCAGAACTTACTTGCTGTGAATTTTGTGATGAAATTAAGTCAAACAGTCCATGAATAACACTCTTTTAAATGTTTAAATATTTATTTGCTCTAACTTATCAATAATTTAATCACAATGTTTTCCTTAAAAAATATCCAGCACGTCTATTAATAACTAGTGTTAATCAATGGCCTGGAAAAATGTACACCAATGAATAGAGTGTTTTCAGGTGACGTCACAACCGGTTATTTTCTTTTAACTGTGTACCTTCTGTAGGGCTTTTAACTGTTGCTAAGGTCGTTGTTTATTTGTTGGTTAGGCGGTTATTAGGTATGGGATCACGTGATTGCAAATGCTCCAATAGAAGAATTCCACGGCTAGTCATTTTTTGTAACTGTTAACCTCTGTAGGGCAAAAAACTGTAACCTTTCTGTTGCTAAGGCTGTTGTTAGGTCCGAGTCATGTGATTGAAAATGCTCTATCTTTTAAATTCAATATGGTATTCAATATGGTATCTAGTAACTCGTTAGTATGTCTAGTTTATATTTCTGTTGCAACCCAGACGTTAAACAATACCTTTTAAGCCATAGAAAATAATAAGAGACAAAGCCAACAAGACACTCAATGGGTCGCATTTGATCTGTGAAATACTTGAGTAGATGGACCTTAGAAAAAATTGAGTCCTTCCCGAAAAACAAAAGTCTGGTTGTGCGGCTTTGTAGACGACCTAAAATCGTTTTTTAGGGTCAAATTTCCAAAATTCTGACGGGGAAGAACCCCCAACCTTCTTAAAATGGGGTTGCCCCCTCCGTAGGTTCATTCTGCACTGCAAAAAATAATCGTAAAAAAACAGAAAAGCTCTGGCAGCAAAAGTTGCCAGATAGTAGGGGAGCCCATGATGCTAAATGTGGTTTTACTCGAGCGCGTCAGATAATCATAGGGGAGATACCTTGCATGCTTTTGAGTAACTCCACCAAGTATAAGCTCTCCATGTTGGTGGGTTTGTTTAGAACAGCCCGTCAAAATTTGAAAGAAAACTAGTTACATGGACATACTCGAGCGCGTCAGATTGGCTACCAAGACAGTTTACAACTAGTTGAGCCTAGTTTCCTGGCTACTAGTCTATAAACATTTTGTTTCGTACATTTTTCGGTCTTGGCTTTACTTTGCAACTTTGTAACCCTCCCGCTCCCTTACTCACCGCTCAAATCGGCAGATTTTAGAAAATGTACACTTTTTAGCTGGTAACTAGCCTACCTTATCATTATCTGACGCGCTCGAGTATGTCCATTTAACTAATTTTTTTTTTACAAATCTGACGGGCTGTTCTAGACAAACCCCCCTACTTAGAGAGCTTATATTTGGTGGAGTTGCTCAAAAGCATGCAAGGTATCCCCCCTTATGATTATCTGACGCGCTCGAGTTACTAACCAAAAACACTCTGGGCTCCCCTGCTAAGAGCTTTCCTTTCCACGGAATTTCTCTGTTGACTGAACTTTTTGTGTATGAACGACTTTTTCTGCGAAAATATTTAGGGATATAACCCTCTAAAATTTCCTAAGTTAGGAAAAAAATGAGACACCAGTCTGTAGAGGGACAATATGTAGTTAAAAAAATAGAATATTTCCAATGGATAAGTTCCCTCAAGTTGCGAAACAATCGTTAGCATACAGAAAAAGTTCAGTCAACAGAGAAACTCCGTAGAAAGAAAGCTTTGGCAACTTTTGCTGCCAGAGCTTTTCTGTTTTTTTTTACGATTATTTTTTGCAGTGTGGATATACCACTGTCATCAATAGACTACCAAAATGACAAGAGGATAATGGGAAATTCCCCTTCCTCAAACATTATCGAGTAAAAAAAATGTGCGTCGTAATAGACCGGGAGCCAGCAACATATTTTGTCAGTCATTTCCTCTCAAGCGATATTTGGTGGAAAATTTCACGGAGTTGTATCATAAAGTCTGGTGAGCGTCAGCTGCTTGTCCGTAAGTGGGTTGAGCGGTGGGAGCCCCCCAAACACTCCCCTACACACACAAAAAAAAAATAAAATTTTCAGTCATTTCCTCCCGGCTAAAATTTGATACATTATAGTAGACCCAATATCTAGAAGGAAAAAATTCGTCAGCTGGCTGTAGGGCGGTGTAATAGACGTCAGCTGGTTGTTTTAACGTTTGGAGCGTCTTCCTCAAAGATTCTTATCAATGAATGAAGCGGTTGGGTTTCCACAATCCTTCAAGTTATCACTAGTTTCATAGATAAGAATCTTTGAGGGAGAAGCTCCAAATGTTAAAACGACCAGCTGACGTCTATTCCACCGCCCTACAGCCAGCTGACGAATTTTTTTCTTCTAGATATTGGGTCTACTATAATGTATCAAAGTTTTAGCCGGGAGGAAATGACTGAAAATTTTAATTTTTTTTTGTGGGGGGGGGGAATGTTTGGGGGGCTCCCACCGCTCAACCACCCACGGACAAGCAGCTGACGCTCACCAGGCTTTTTGATACAACTCCCTGAAATTTTCCACCAAATATCGCTTGAGAGGAAATGACTGACAAAATATGTTGCTGGCTCCCGGTCTATAACTATTTTAGGTGAAGATTGAATAATAATTTTTATTATTCGCTGACGCACAAAAACAATCACGCGTTCGATTGTTTTGTTTATCAGAGAATGAAAAGAGAAGTGAAACCTTAAATCGTGCACTATTCGTAGGGATGAGATACCTGTGGATCACGGTGCGTTATTGTTCTTGTTATCAATAGAGATAAACTGCTATCCCAATATAAACCTTCAAAGTTCCCGTTGCTACCACCACAGAAGCAAACATCACTCAGAGTAGGAAGGAGGTCTTGATTTTGAAATTTCTGTAGGAGAAAGGGAGTTAGAATGGAGGAAGAGGCGGAAAGAGTGTTAGAGTTTACAGAGTGGACTATCAAAAACTTTAGCTGCTGGAATTGTGCAATTCACGGAGATTACATTACTCCCCCAGACGATTATTTTCGTCATATGTCTGGAGCTTGGATGAGATTGTATCCGAGAGGCCGCGGTGATCGCAATTCGAGTGGTGAACATTTGGAAGTGGCAATACATGCATTCGCGGGCATTATATTTTTTGACGTATCATTCATTGGCTCCGACGGACATGTCTTTAGCACAAAAAAAGACGTGTATGCAATCTTCCAAGAACCCATGGCATACAGAGAAACTCTTATAATCAAGGGACCCAGGTTCAAAGACGTCATCGCTCAAATCAAGAAAAACGAGAATCATCATAAGGATAGATTTATTTTGAAGTTTAATCATAAGGAAAATGTTTCTAGAAATGAATATATATCCACAAAGATTGAGTGTTTTCGTTCGTCATTAAAATTGTCTGATACACAATTAGAATATAATTTGCAGGGAAATTCAGAATTCTTTTTTCCTTCAGATGACAATATTCGTGTAACGAGAATCATATATGTAAGGCTTTTAGAAAAAGAAAAAAATTATTCAAAAATCGAATTTAAGATAGGGTCACGTCCCGAAAAACCTGTTTTGATCTTCGCAAACATTTATGTTATCAACAAGAAAAATGCAGAGATAAGAACCAGAGAGTTCGAACAAATATTTACTGAATCTCCTGAAGACTGGAGAGAATGGGTCATCTCATGTCCATTGACTAGAGAAGAAGTAGTGAGAAACGGTCTTTCTTTGATTATACGGCTGAAAATTGTTCCCAAAAACAGATACAAGTACGAGTTACGATATCGCTATACACCACTACATATAATCGTGATGCCAACGTATAGCTCAACACGATGTTTAAATTTCTCGGAAAAAACCACTTGCGAGAACTTAAGTGCTAATACATGAGACCAGTTAGACTGCCAAGTGTCATCAGACCTGACGTGCCTCTACCAGGACCAGGACATTTCCGACTTCACACTCAAGTGCAACAATGTCTCGTTCCCTGTCCACAAGAACATCTTAAGCGCCCGGTCTCCAGTCTTCGAGACAATGCTCTCTACTGACACTCCAGAGTCAGCGTCCGGCGAAGCGGACATAGACGATTTGGACCCCTCTACCCTAGCCCTCTTCTTGACCTACCTGTACACCGGAGCCGTGGAGGATTTACAGTGTGACAGAGCCCTCAAGCTCTATTACGCGGCAGACAAGTACCAGGTCCCCTGCCTCAAGAAGGAATGCGCTGACTTCCTAGGTACCAACGTCTCCATTTCTAATGTGTGCGACATTTTGTCATTTGCTGACAAACACCAAGACGGCCACCTTACGTCTGTAGCTCACGATTTTATTGTAAAGAATTACAACGAAGTTTTAATTTCTGATGAATGGGATAACCTCTTGAAGAGTGATCCAGTTTTAGTAGCGAGATTTTTAACGCAATTTGATCTGAAGGGGAAAAGTAAGGGGAAATAACTAGTTCGTAGTCTGATTTTTTATGTAAGATATTTCCCCCTTCCAAGAAAAAAAAATAACTGAAAATCCAAGTAGTTAATTATTAACATTTTATGGAATGTAAGTCGTGAACAATCTAAAATCTACGGGTTGTAGGCAGTTCACCAAATTTATTTTTATTTTTTTAATTTACATATTATAATCATGGATAAATAAGGAGGTATTAATCTAAGGATAGTAGGTAGTTCACCCAAATTATTTTATTTTTTTATTTACATATTATAATCATGGATAAATAAGGATGTATTTTAATGTTTTGAGATTAAATTTTATTAAAATAGTAGATAAAAAAACATGAAGAATGACGTTTAAATGAAGTATTTGCGTAGCCTAGTTTCTAAGATATAAATTTTTGAAATTTCGTTTTCGTTTTGGCGCGGAAACTGAAACACTATTGTTTACATGCGCTATGACGTCACATCCAATAGAATCCCTTTTCCCGATCATTGAAAAACAGTAAAAACACTAGTGAAACACTGCGCTGTGACGTCAAATCCCGTTTTTTGATCACGTGACTTTACTAGTGGCAAAAATAAAATTGAATTATTTAAAACATATTCTTGAACTTAACAATCTGATATTTGAGAGTTTTAAACTATAACGTATCAAAAAAAAGTGTAAAATAAAACAAATCCCTCACTTATGCAAATACCTCATTATAAATCGTGTTCAATTATGTATGTTTTGAACACTTTTAAATTAACTTGTTTTAGGTTATGGTATATAATTTTTTAACTTTAAGAAAGAATTAAGGTAATTATTAAGAATTAAAATTAATTAAAAAATGTGTTTATTTTATGCCATGTAATCTTATGATATTCTTGGGTTAAACGAAAATGAAAATTCTAATTTCAAGAATCTCAAAGAATAGTCAAAAAGATGCTAATCATTACTTGAACTCTAATCTTGTAAAAAAGTTATATTAATAATTTTCAACGCTGGGAAAATTTTATTATGTAATACATGAATTTTTATTGAATTCAGAATTCAGGGTAGACGTGTTTTTTGAAAATCCTCTAGCTGTGTAAAAAATACTTCTATATCTAACTTCGCTAGCATGCAATATTTTTTTTATTATTATTATTTTTATTTATTTATTTGTTAAAACTAATACAACAAATGTTCAATTTGTTTTTTTTTAAATGATTTTCAATGTGGTAAATTATATTACATAATATTTTTAAAAAGTGTTTGTAGTAGGTATATATGTTTCGGGCAATGAATTTTATTGAATTCAGAATTCAGGGTAGACGTGTATTTTGAAAATCCTCTAGCTGTATGAAAAAACTTCTATATCTAACTTCTCTAGCATTCAATATTTATATTTGTTGTTTTTTTTTTATTTTCAATGTGGTAAATTATAACACATAATATTTTAAAAAGTGTTTGTAGTAGGTATATATGTTTCGAGCAAAGTCATAAACCGGGCTTTATTGAAAATGCCCAAATGAAAGGTGGGCAATGTGACAAATTCCATTGAATTTATCACATTGCCCGGGTATTATTAATAATGCCCGGATTTATCTCATTGCCCGTAACATATACACATGCCACAGAATATACTTGTATTATAGAAATATAGTAACTTATTTGTTACATCTTACACTGATTTCTGTGAAAATAAGAAACTTTCAATCACTTTATACTTAAGTTCACATATTAAACTATATCGCATAGTTACTGTTTCTCTCCTACTCATAACCTCAATATCAATTTAATGCAAAAAAAAGAACAAATGAGAAGGAATATAAACTTAAGTAATATAAAACGCACTGGTCAAGATTTAAGGTCTTACTTGTGAATTTACCAAAATTTGGAAAATACCTGTACATGGAATCTGTTTATATTTTCGTTATTTTAATATATAGAAATTTGAAGACATTTTTTGGACTGTATCACAAAGAAATATACTTATTTTGATTATGATTTTTTTTAGATTTCAAAACCTTTGGTATGTGGCAAATGATTATTGATATATTGTTATAGTTTATAGTATAGTGTTAGTGTTACAAAGAAAAAAAATATTTACTTCAAC
The DNA here is from genome assembly GCA_963680715.1 of Tetragnatha montana. Lineage (NCBI taxonomy): Eukaryota > Metazoa > Arthropoda > Arachnida > Araneae > Tetragnathidae > Tetragnatha > Tetragnatha montana. Next base: position 4,971,770 of record OY796678.1, on the reverse strand, counting down.
TTTTATTTGAGACTAGTATATCATGCAGCTTATTATTATTTTATTGTGATTTAAGAATGTAAAATTAGTGTGTTCCTCTGTGTTGTTTACGTTCAATCTAAATAAATGCCTTTTATTTAGTCGAGCATAATTTCTACCGGTTGTGATATAAATTTCAACTAAAATCTTGGTCCATAATTCTCACAAAAATAACTTTCATCTTCAAATTTCTAAGGCTATAAATTATTTTACTATTAGATATTTATATTAGTATTAGATATTTACTATAAATAACTTGAAAAAAGAACTTTATACCAATAATTTTACAAAGTACTGTAAGTGGTTGCCATCCAATCTCGAATCCAATCCATCCAAGAAACTGACCAGCGCCAATCGTTATTAATGAATCTTATGGCTTTTGACTGAATACTTTGAAGGTTACCTATTTATCCATAGAGCAGTATGTTTTTTATGCAGATGTTTTGTTTAATTTAACAATTTAATTAAGAAAATAGCTTACGCTACTCACTCAAATTACCTCTATGTAAAAATATGTGTACCTGAAAATAATAATTTAAAACTAATTAAGTACGGTTTTTTTCTCCGGACCTCGATAAAAATTTTCAAAATTATTTGGACCCCTGCTCTAACCTACCCACCATTTAGATGTAAGAAATGACTTTTAAGGGGACTCAGTACCAAAATTTGGTCAAAGTATCGAATTTGAGATTTTGCAATCAAAGTGAAGATAGTACCCTTAGAATTATTCCTACCGAGTTTCATAATGATATGGGGATTCTAAGTTTAAAAATTTTGAGGTGTCTGTGGTTTAGATAGGCTTAAGAAGCCTAGTTTTCTATCTTTAAACGGCTTTTTCTCAAAATAAGGTTTTTAATGTTTAAAATCTAAAGGTTTTTTTTCTAATCATCCAAACCACTTCAAACTTTGTAGTCATTATCAGTAACACCTGTTTAACATCTTCAGGCATGGATTTTAAATTATATTTATTTCAATTTTTTTTACGGAGCATTAAAGTGGAAACTTAGGATATTTTTTCGAAAAAGAGGCCAAATTTCAGAGATTTTTTTTATTTTTCAGAAACTTTTATAGATAATCAAATTTCCATGCCTACAAGTGACTATATATGAGGCCCCTAGTTTCAAAAACGGACTCTTACCAAAAACAAAATTTTACAGGAGGGAGAAAAAACTGTCATCATGACTAAAACAAGAAAAATTTGACACTCAATCTATTTGCTGTAAATAGATTGAATGTCAAATTTTTCTTGTTTTAGTCATGATGACAGTTTTTTCTCCCTTCTGTAAAATTTTGTTTTTGGTAACAGTCCGTTTTTGAAACTAGGGGCCTCATATGTTTGATTTATGCTAAGAAAAAAAATCAAGTCAAAATAACATATATTAAGGGAGGAGTTACAATTTAAATTTAGGGTAATTTCGGGCATTTTTTTGAAGTTTTTTGTAATTTTTTAAAAAAATAAATTTTTGAACTCGCTTTTTGGGCTAAATATGAATTAGTATGAAATAAATACATAATTTAACACCTTAAAAGATAATAAAATCCAGTTATTAGAGAAAAAAATTTTTTTGGTACCAAGTCCCCTTAAAAGTCAGAACGATCGAAACTATGAACCTATTGTGAGTCTTTCTTGGTGAATGGCATGAATCTTGTTCGTGTGTTGGGGCCTAGCCATAAATTACCAACATACTTTTAACAAGCTGGTTTATTAACACACAGTCAAACATAACAAGAACAAAAAAACTATAAGAATTTATTTCGAGAGGGACCAGAAATTACTCCCCAGCCGCTCCCCCACATACTTAACAGGTCCAACGTAGCTTTTTAGGTGATAATATAGGTTCTAAAAACTTAATATAGGAAAAGTTGTTAGTAATAAAAAGTACAAGTACCAAAGGGGGGTCTGGGGGTCCTCTCCCAGAAAATCTTTGGAAGTTTGACTAAACAAACCAGGTTTTTAACTAGTTTTGGTACATTAAGTCCAAATTTTGGATGCACATTTTTATGAACTTAATATTTAAAAAGTTATCGAAATAGAGTTCCAAGTACAAAAGGGGATCTGGGGATCCTTCCTCAGAAAATTTTTGGAACTTTACCCCTAAAAACAGGGTTCTATCTTGTTTTTGTTACACTTAGTCCGAATTTTGGACATATATTTTTTGGTAGGATTTTGATGAACTTATTATAATAAAGTTGTTAATAATAAAATTCCAAGTACAAAAGGGGGGTTGAGGGTCCTCCCCCAGAAATTTTTTTGAAATTTGACCTTAAAATACAGGGTTTTAACTTGTTTGGGTACCAGGGCCCCCTCGCACCCTCCTTATACGCCATTGGCTTCAGGTTACTTAAGAAGGCTTCTTCAAAACACAAAATAAGATTTTATCTACTTCATTCTTGTTGAATTTGCAAGCAGCAACTTTGACTTCCACGATTATAAATTCAAATGTATTCCCTCTCCGACAACTACTAAAAATCCATTCGAGCCAATTAGCAGTACCCGGCCAATTACCCGACCGAAACACTTCAAAAATCGAATTTAAAAAAAAGATCGATCTACATTATCGATCATCCCGCCAGTTGTTGTTGTAGTTGCGAAAAAGATCGGAGAAAAAAATTCAATTTGCTTGATTCCGAGGGGGGGGATACCGTGATCTACATAATTAGAGCGAGTTGAAATTCAATAGGCCCCTCGTAATACCATTAGAGCTACGGGGTTCGCTTTTTTGAAGGGAAGGGCGGTCCCACTTTTTTTCTTCTTCTTTATCCCTAACGTCGTTAGTTGTAGAGGGGGGGGGAAGTAAAGGTTTCTAGGAATTTCAAGTAGCTCTCTCGTGAAGAATGAATTTATTTTCTAAGGGGGCTTTTGGTATGGGTGTGTTTAGGAGGGGTGGAGGGGATTTAGAACGAAATTAGGTTTTCTTTGAGAGGGTTCTTAGTACACTGAACTGGGCGGGGTGGGATTTGGGTCTGGGACATGACCCCCTTGAATTTACATCTTGGTTTAAAAGGTTGAAAAACTTGAAAACAATTTTTAAATTACAGTAAATCAACCGAAACAGTTGACCGAAAGCGTGCAGATATAAATACCCGAACTTGAATTAACATGATTTTAATTTTATTTTAAAAATATAATGGTTTCCAATTTTCAGAAATTGGAGGACTACTTTGTTGAAAATGTCATCCTTAGGGAAATTCAAAGGCATTTATTTGCCACGTTAACATATCGCTGGCGTCATCGGATAACCTTGTATCTTGTAAGAGAGGACTATACTATACTGAAACTTAACTTGACCCTACGACGTCACTAATAAACAAAGTAGTTCCCATCGTGGTGTCTGACTTTTGAGTGAAATAAAGAATGTCAATTTAAAAATATGATTATTTTGTTAAACCCATGAACATATTATAAGTGCTTTTCAATCACAATTTGCTTACCGAAACTCCTCCTAACAACCCAACAGGCTTTGTGTTTACCGATTACTCCTTCTGCATTTGTGATGTACTGGGTTCAAGAAACGTTGCTGTCGAGTATAGTGAATCAATGGAAACAATAGAGCATTTTCAATCACATGACTCGGACCTAACAACGGCCTTAGCAACAGAAGATGTTACAGTTTTTTGCCCTACAGAGGTTAACAGTTACAGAAAATGACTAGCCGTGGAATTCTTCTATTGGATCATTTGCAATCACGTGATCCCATACCTAAAAACCGCCTTAGCAACATATACCTCGTTACCTAGCAACCGCCTTAGCAACAGTTAAAAGCCCTACAAAGGTTAACAGTTAATAGAAAATAGCTGGTCGTGACGTCACCTGAAAACACTCTATGAACCAATGTGTAACAATGGAAACTAGTGAACTAATTTGAGATAGTACTAGTGAATAGATAATGAGTTTCTCTTTCATTATTTGGCAGTTGTGAGTAAATAAAAATTAAGAGTTTGGTTTTTAGAATGAAATGGTAAAATGTTTTGGGTGAAAAGTGTCGGTAATTTTAAGTAATAAAAATTTTGAAATAATAACAATCTTTATTAACAGAATTTAAAGAAAAAATAAAAATGAACACACGCCACGGGGAAATAAAAAAAAATCTGGGAAATAAAAATATATTTTAATGAAAACGTAATTATTTTTGTGAGAGTCGCGAAGAAACATCTAACAGTTATTCCACTAAGTAACCCTTTTAGTTTTTGTTCCACTTCACCGTTTCACTCCTTTCACTCTCACGTTATCAAAATAAAAATTCAGTTCAGAACTGAGTGAAAAATATTCTGCAACAACCACATCTGCTGAATTGACTGACAGCTGGGAGTGGAGCAATTCTCGAATTTCCCCCAATGGATGAAATAATTAAAAGTTCGAATCGGTCTTGTGAGCCTTTGGAACACCTGCTGTTTTCTGTATCAAATTCAATCGGTCGGTCATGAAAACATTACTGTACGTTACGTTCCCCAAATCGAAGATACGTGGTTATCTGGTTATCCGATGACGGCTTCTGTGATATTCTAAATCTCTAGGGTAAAAAAGAAAAAGGGAAAAACAAGTTGGACAAAAACCTTCCTTCAATTTTTCTTTTTCATCGTTTCTCCACTTTTTGTGTCCTTAATGCCTACTTTTTTTCTTTCCTTCTCTTTGTTTTCATTCTCTAATTTTTTTTTTAAGAAATCTTAAATTTAACAAAATTAACCTCAAACAATCAAATTCACAGGGTGTTTCAAAAGTCCATTTCACAGCTTTTATTTGAAAAAAAAAACATCTCCTAGGGTCATGGAAGTAAGGGATACCTCTAGGTAAGTGACCATCCATTGAGAAGGCTTCAGGGATCATTTCATTTGGTTTAAAAAATAAATTAAGAAACAAAACTGCATAAAAATTAATTAAAAACCTCAACGATGTGGAACAAAAACTTTAGTGAAAAATTGTTTGCAATATCATGACACAAACGGACAGTAAAAAGTTCCAGAAAAATATCTTAAATATTCGAGGCAAATTCGCAAGTTTTTCAATGTTATAATGTAGTTTTGCGTTTTTTGGTTAAATTAAGGCGAATTTTAAGTAAAAATATAAAGAACCCTTACAGTTAGTGATTCAAAAATTTTCGAGTCGTTTACGCTATTGGCCGAAACAGCTCTGAAAATAGTCCTTGTTTAAAATACGAAGTGGTTATTTTCACGAAGGTTGAAGCATGAGCACTAGGGTGTCCCAAAAAAACGCGACTTTTGAAATGTTTAACTCTCACCCCCCAAAAATGTTCTTCATGTGAATATAAGACACTGTGAATTTTTTTGGAATTTTTGAAAAATATTTAGAGGTCACCCAAGGTCATTGAATTTTCAAAAAATGGCCAAAAAAAGGGTAAAAATTAACATTTTTTCTAATTTTTTTAAAATAACCATTAATGTTCAAATGGCATTATTTTCATTTATTAGAGCTATTTATATTGTTTTAAACCAATTCTGTATTAATTATTTGGGTAAGAATTAATACGCATTATTATTAAAATCAAGAAACATGCGATATTTTTCGATATTTTGACCTTATGTATTACACTATGCGATAAAAAAATGGGTCAAAATGCCACAGAAACTTTGAAAGCAGATTCGTAGGTAAAATGATCCCCTCAAATGACCCGGAAAAAAGGGTAAAAATTAGAAAAAATGTTAATTTTTACCCTTTTTTTGGCCATTTTTTGAAAATTCAGTGACCTTGGGGGACCTCTAAATATTTTCCAAAAATTCTAAAAAAAATCAGTGTCTTATATTCACATAAAGAACATTTTTGGGGAGTGAGAGTTAAACATTTCAAAAGTCGCGTTTTTTTGGGACACCCTAATGAGCACAGCAGAAAAAAGGAGTTTGTTTATAACGTGTTTTATAACATTAAGATTATATTATTTATCAATCCTGGCATCAGCACCGATGGCCTAGTGGTAGAGTGTGCGTCTAGTACCTTAATGGACCCCAGTTCGATCCCAGGCTGCTACTTTTGACTATTATGCTTGGTTTGGTTTGGTTTTTGGTTGCATATATTTTCCGGTATGTGTGCTTGATCTCAAGGATCCGCTTATACACCTTCGTCAAGTAAGACAGACACAACAGAATTTTTACTGGCACAAAGAAGGAAAATACACCCAGGGGCGAGGTGAGAATCGAACTCACGACGGAGCAGTGCGCAGACTGCTGGCGTGAAAGGCAGAGGAGCAAACCGAACAGGCCATCCCGTCTCCTGACTATTATGCTTTTGTAATTTTTCAGAAGTAGCGAGATTAGAGTTGAGTTGTTACTTTCGTGGAAATAACCAGTGCCTTTAAAATATTCACCCGCTCAGGAAAAATTGTTCTTGTTTTCAACACCCTTAAACGAAACAGTCTCATTCCAAAATAGCCTCGACAATCCCCTCAGCGAAATTCCCTAAACGATTCCCTCCTCAAAAATCCCCCATCTCCGTTGTAAATAATTTCCTCGTTAGTGCCTGTGCCACTATTAGCAACTCGCTATAGTTCTCCCATTATTATTATTGCCCGGAGAGGAGAAATCCTCTCTCTAGCGGGGTGATTATATTCCGAATAAGAGAGTTTTGGGATTTTGTGTTTGCTCCGGAGTTGTTTTAGAAAGACTTAATTATTAAGATGCTCAGAAAGACGGTTGGAATGAGTACGGAATTACGAAGTTTTGGTTCGATGGACAGTTCTCGTATTTTTTAATAATAGAAAAAAAAACATTTTACTGTTAAACAAATGGTTATAATTTCAAAAAAAAAAAAAATATGTTTGTGTGTGTTCGTCTTTCTTCTTTTGCTTTTGTGTGTATTTCTTGTAATTTAATTTATTTATTTTTGAAATAAATTCTAAATTCTATTCTAAGCACCTAAAGGTAAAGCCCTGGATGAAGACGTTACTTTAGTAGCGACATACTTTGATCACTTTGATCTTGCCGCTTTTGATTTTGATTGGACGTTTCACAGTCACGCATGTAAACAGCCGCCATCGTGGGGAAATTGGTTTTAAGCCCAGAGCCAGTGCGATAGATTTTCATACTAAGCAAGACACCTTTCATTATTTAATTTGCGCTTGTACAGGATTTTAAGATGCCAACTTGGTTACGCTTTTGGGTGCACAAATAATTCAACTGCTGGGTATAAGTTATATCGATTACCTTTTGGAAAGTCTAATGAAGGAAGACGAAAAGTCTGGCTGGATGACATCGGAAGAGAAAAGTGGAAACCAAATGACCACTGCAAAGTGTGTGAGGAAAGTTTAAAATCATTTAATTATATTTATCCTAATCAAATTTTATGGCATTAGATTAGTAATGTTGCGCAAGATATGTTTTGTATTTATTATACTCACTTGTTAAATTAATCTTAAAATCAAAGCTAACAACAATGCTTAATATCGTTTTCCATAATAAACTGCTCGATTCCGAATGTTTTGCTTAGATTATTATTAGGAGATTATTATTTGTGGCAACTATGAGAAGGTGTATTTCTGTGAGTGCGCAGAGCGAAACTTGTTATTATGGTTATTTGTATGCATGGGAAGGTGCTGCAATAAACAAGTTCTTTTTAAACCCAAGGAGTTCTCTTTGAAAAGGCTCATTTTCACAGTATGCTCCCAACATTAGTGATGCTTCCGTAAGATGCTACAAATACCCGTTCACAGTTCTTAGAAAGGTAAGTGTTTATAAAAACGAACGTCGATTGTAGTTACAGGTGTCTTTAGAGAAAATTGTCAATTCTTCAAAACTAAGCTCTGTGGACATGGTTCACTTGATTCTGAATTAGAGGTGAATTATCATCAGTTGGGGAGTAGAAAAAAAGGGTTTTGAGCTAAGGAAAAACATTGGAAACCAATGGTTTATATCAATTGTTCATAAATAAATATTTTTATAGGAATTTAGATGGTCAAAAACAAGTGCCTATACGTAACTTAAAGTAATTAACAAATATTGTTTCTTATCCATAAGCAGTGGTCTGTATATTCTCTCAATGGTTAATTTAACCATTCTAGACGTAATTTTATTTTGTTTTTATTGTTTTAAAAATTATGTGCATGTTTTTATGTTGATTTTGCACTTGAATTTTCACATATTTACTGAAATTTTTTTCACAAAATAGGTACCATTTAAAAAAAACCTAGACCGACCCCTAATAAGATAGCTTATCTAGAAGTGATTATGAGAAACTTACTCGTACTTTTAATATTTTTCCCCATAATCCTGGGCGTGATTCACAACACTATTTAAGGTTAGTATTGTTGACCACCTCCTGATCTTAGTCAAAAATACTAACATCCATGAATGAGTAGGAATACAATATGGAGCCAATTTATCCAAAGAATCATTGATGCAATTTTTCGGCAATATCCTTTTTTCAAGATCAATGTGAAGTAAATGTTTTTTAATATCTGTATAACAATTAAACCTGTAACAATTGAATTGTTTGTTTCATTGTTGTGTACCAACAATGAAATCGGAATATAACACTGTTTCGCTGTTTCGTGCGTTTCTCTGGCCAACAATTGAAAAATCAATATGGTCTAAAACACTTGAATCCTGTTATGGTCTATAACGTAAAAATAACCTGAAACTACCATAATAATAGAAATAACAGAAAAACAACATAATCGAAGCAAGTTCGCAAGCATAATCGCTAGTTCTATCGAACCAGGATGTATATTTACAAACTCTCCAGACTGGGGAACCATTGAAAAATTAAGTAATTTTAATGTTTTAATTTGTTTAATTTAATAATATTTTAATTTTTCAAAATGATTCCTCAGTCTTGAGCCTTAGTAAATATGCAACCAGGATGTAGAATTCAACCATTAGTGGAGCGAAAAGGCCTACTATTTTTTTTACTTAATTGTAGACTGAAAAGAAGGAATTGAAGGTTACTTTTAACCTTCAGCTGACTAAGTCATATTTTCTGTAGGTTACTTTTTTCGAGTTTAGGAAATATTTTCTGAAGCTACTGATTTATTTATTTTAAAAACTCTTACATCCATATTCACATCCATCAGCGTCGGTGTTAAAATCCTTGGTCAAAGAAGGGTTCTACCAATCAAAGTCAGCGAAAGCTAATTTTTCTATCTTTAGCTGCTGGTTAACCGCGATGCTGATGGAAAAAATGTTTTATTTTCTTTAAAATCCCACAATCAGCCTGCAAATTAATAATTTAAGAAAAAAATTTTTTTGCTACAGTGAAAAAGTTAAAGTGGCCCGCATGATTTTTGCTTCCTAAATAGTGGCACCCCAGCCAAAAAAATCTGCAAAATTACTTAAAAAAAAACGTCGTAAGTGCAGATTTCTTAAGAAGTCTTCAGTTATTATGCAGCAATAGGACTATTTGAAGCCTTTCAGCATGTAAGTCTGCAGTTTTTCTACAAAAATTTCGCAACCATTCTAAAGACATTTCAGCAGTCTTGGAAAAAAAAACTGCAGATTTTTTGAAGAAACTGCAGACAAAGTGTTTCAATTCCCTTCACTTTTTTTTTTGAAGCAATTGACGTCAGCTGGACGTTTTAACATTTGGAGCGTCTTCCTCAATGATTCTTATCTATGAAACTAGCGATAACTTGAAGGATTGTGGAAACCCAACCGCTTCATTCATTGATAGGAATCTTTGAGGAAGACGCTCTAAATGTTAAAACTACCAGCTGACGTCTATTCCACCGCCCTACAGCCAGCTGACGAATTTTTTTCTTCTAGATACTGGGTCTACTATAATGTATCAAAGTTTTAGCCGGGAGGAAATGACTGAAAATTTTAATTTTTTTTGTGTGGGGGGGAGTGTTTGGGGGGCTCCCACCGCTCAACCCACCCACGGACAAGCAGCTGACGCTCACCAGGCTTTATGATACAACTCCCTGAAATTTTCCACCAAATATCGCTTGAGAGGAAATGACTTGACAAAATATGTTGCTGGCTCCCGGTCTACTTCCCCTGCACTCAATTTGAGAAAACGTCAAAACGAAGCGACTTAAGTGTATGAAACCACCATAACTCACGCCCAAGTATTTCCCAATCACACTGCCTCTCATGAAGAAGCATTTTTCCTCAGAGGGGGGGGGGGGGAGAGCGCGTGCACAATGGGATCTTTTGTTCCTCTAATTAGCGGCGGTTCTAATGAAGCTTCCGACAATCGATTTCCAGCGGATTCTTCAGATTTAACGGATAGGGGGATTTTAAAACAGCGTAAATTGGGTTTTAGAAAATGGGTTCGTAGGTTCACTGTATCTTAATAGAAATTGTGTACTTTTTTAAAATTTAAGTATTATGGTTATGATTTATGAACTTATTAAAAAAAGTATTAAATATTGATGAATTTTTTGCCCATATGTTAACTTTTGGTCTCATATCAGATATAAACCATGAGCTGCCAAATGATCAAACTTTTCAAATCAATGACTTTTCCAACTTTTGGGAAATTCTCAAGATGACCTTAAATCTTAACTAGTGTGTTTATATTTCTTAAGTTTATAACACATTCTCATATTTTTTTTTACATTGAATTGATATGGAGCTTATGAATAGGAGATAATACAGGATGTAAAATAACTTTGTGAGAAAGTTTATTATATGAACTAAACTAAAAAGTCTTAATTTTCTTATTTTCACCGAAATCAGTGTAAGATAAATTCAATGACACTTATTAATGAGTATCTATCACTTTGCTCGAAATACGCGAGCATTATTAATAAATTACCAAACATGTTTTAAATATAGTACAGTGGAAGCTCTTATAACGTAATCAATCCGTACCGAGTTTTTTGTCGTTATAAGAGCAAACTTCGAGTGATACACTCGAGTGTAGAATATCACTCGTTTAAAAGTAATAAACTCGTTAAACTAAACTATCAATTTTGATGCTTTTCGGGAAGGTGGACTCGATTCCCTCAAAGATATATTTTTAGTAGATTAGTTTATAAAGTTTGGAGGAAATCTAAACCAGAAAACGATCACCAACCCTCAATCGTCAAAGGCAAAGGGATGGATTATGGAAATTGCAGTTACCCGTAATACGTTTTTTTAATAAACTAACTGAAACCCTTGGTTGTATATTTTACCATTACAGTAGGGCCTCGTATAACGCGCCTTCGTACAACGCGAATTCCTATAACGCGAGAGAAATTTTGCTACCACTTTTTCCTATAGCGCGAAAAATCTCGCGTTATACGAGAACTCACCATCCACTCGCACTCCAGCCATTCATGAGAAATCGAACCTGGAAATCGAACCAGCCATCCTGGAAATCGAACTCTTACCGCCACTGCCGAGCATTTTTAGAAGACCTTTTAGAATCGTCCTAGGACTGTTTTTCGGGATCTAAAATCGTATGGGTTGATGGTCTTGATTTATTATCATGGGAATAAGAAACAACAATAGTACCGTGCCTGTATTTTATCCAAAATCTTTTTTTTTAAAAGATTTTAGGTTGCATGCTATGAATATTAGCTATGAATATTAGCTATGAATATTATTTTTATATAACATTGCTCCTTCAAAAACAAAAATAATTAAGTTTAATAAATCTTTTTAATGCTCATTATTTTAACAATATATTATTAAATTCATAACAAATCTTGTGACACTTATTCTTAAAATTATTTTACATGTTTGAACATTGCAAAAGTGTTTTAAGTTAGTTATTTTAACATTGAGTATATCTGAGGCTAGAGTTTTTATTTTACAGATATTAAAATTTCTAACTGTCACATTTGTGCTCACAATGTTATTCCTCCATTTCTTGGATTTTTAAGAAACATTTATTTATTATTTGTTTTGAGTGATTATTTTTTCTTAAAATACATTAACTTTTTATCAGCGACGGTATGTAATTTGGTATAAGCTTTATTATTAATATTTTTTGTAACTTCGTTTGCGGTCCTACCAAACAATAATGTGAGGGTCCCTCCTCCCAAAAAGGGTGTGCTAGTTATAACGTACTATCAAATGGTATATAGAAACAAACTAATAGAACCTATAAATCTGCAATTATATTTTCGCTGTATACAAGGAAAATCCTCTGAATTTAATAAATGGTTGGGTAATTGAATTTTGGACAGACTGATAAATGTGAGCTCTACGGACCTACTAAAAGTTAGTTGTAAAAGTGTTATTACTAAAATACAATATTTTTTTTTGCAGACTCCTGTAATTGTACTAAGCAAAATCATTTTAAAATAATGAAGCTTTCAACTTGACTTGAAAAAGATTCGACAGTGGATTTTCCTAGTTCAGTGTCGGGGGGGGGGGATAATCGAGCTATGTATTTATCTTATAAACGGCTTTTGGTAGAGATAGAAAGGAGATGAGGGAGGAATAAGGAGGGTAAGTTGGATCTAGAAAGTATAACTCCAATTTCTCCCTTCTACAAGACCGTCCCTAAAAAAAACCTTCCTATACCTACCCCTCTTCTGCGGCGCCGATTTTCAGTTCAAATGTTTGGCCTCCTCAATACGCAGAAATCAATACTCTGGTTTTCTTATGATCTAGTCTTAACAGATAATTCGAAAGCGGTAAGAAGACTGCCTATAACACGTCATTCTCAATAGCCTCTACAAGGTTACAAGCTATATCGTCATTAAGCAATTGATGGTGGGTACCAGAAGCGTAAGCTGCTCCCTAGAAGCAAAGTGACGGCCCGATAGGATATCATTGACCATGACATGCTTTGCTGCTATCCCAAGCTAACCCGGTAGCTAGTGACGGTGGCCAGGTTTATTGCCTACGTATAAAAGAAAGTTTTATTAAAAGATTGGTGACATAATTTAATAATAATTTATATGTTGTGGTCACCACTAAATTATTGAATATTATTTTAATCAGTTTGGTCTATCTCCGCTAGAATGCATCCTCAATCCTCACCCGGATCATATCAGCAATCTGCAGCCTGATTACTCAGTGTAGTAGGGCCGTTAAAGGGAAAAAAACACTCGAATTGTTCAGATTGTGATAAAATCACCAAAATTGCTGGAGGTATAGTTTAAAATATGCTGAATCCAAAATCGACCGGAAGCACTCTGGCGAAAGCGTTGTTTTGGACTTCCGGTCAAAAACAAAATGGCCGCCCGCGGGCCTATTTTTGGTTGTTTTAATGATAAAAAGATAATTTTGGTGACGAATATTATGTTTTAAAGGTCAAGGATCATGATTATGATACCAAAATGTGCAATTTATGTATAAAAAATTGATTAAAATTCAATAAAATATCTAAAATAGTGTGATAGAGTCAATCGGTAGGTTTTTTCTCAAAACATTGGTAAAGAAGTTTTTATTTCGACGGTTTTACATGTTTTTGAGGTGCTGATTCCGAATATCAAGTTTGCTGTCACGTGGTAGGTCGGCTTTGTATAAAAAATTTCAAAACATTTTAAAATATCTTAAAATGTTTTTCTCTATCTTCAGATTTTTGCTTATATATTTCAAAAACTATAACTTTTTTGAAGATGATCTCAATTACAAAGTTAAAGTAAACAAAATTTACAATAAAATTCACTATTAAGCTTCCATTTTCTGAAGAATAGTAGTTCAGTTATAGAGTGCTGAAAAGCAGCTATTCTTTTGTTCTTCTGCAATTAATATTGCACTTAATTTCCTTAATTAATTAAATTATTAAATATGTTATTTTACTCGGAAAATACAACCAAATACTAAATCTATGTATTCAATTATATGAATGTTTAAATGTACTGATATTGTATTTGTTCTCATATGGTGTTGATTCCGAATTTAAGGTTTATTTTTATTTAAAAGGTCACTCTAAATCAAAAATTGCCAAATATTTTTCTCAAAAAGTGCAGTGCACCAAATTTTAAACACGTAAAATTTCTTATAACAAGCATATTAGTTCATTTTTATCTTTTGACAAGCGGTATCGCCGCTAGAGCTTTTTAAAGAAAAGGGAATTTTTTTTCTTTCAATAAAGTGACGAATGCTTGCTATTTCTCCACTAAATCTGCAAATAAATAAAAATTATTTTCAAACATTTTATACCAAATGAAATAACATTTAATTTCTACACATAAAGTTTTACTGCTCTTTTTTGAGAAACTATAAGTTTTGTGAAAATTACGAAAAACTAATAATTAAAGTAAAATTTTTGAGGCAATTTTTGATACCTAATATTTAATAATTTAATATTATTTTTTTGACCATGCTTAGTCATCAATTGATCTGAAATATTTTTCTTAATGGTTAATACACCAAAAGTAAAGCGAAAATTGGAGATAAACAGGTAGGAAGGTCCGTTTTGGCTACAAGGCGCAAAACACTTTATTCGCGATTTTCGCTTATCTCCTTCCCCCTTCTCTGTAAATAATGATAATGTAGGGCACTATTTTAGTGAGGAATAAAATTCTCTTTCACGTGGCATAAAAATTTGTTGACATTATTTGTTAGCGGGTGGAAACGTATGTTTGTCACTTTTTTGCAGAAGAACAAAAGAATAGCTGCTTTTCAGCACTCTATAACTGAACTACTATTCTTCAGAAAATGGAAGCTTAAAAGTGAATTTTATTGTAAATTTTGTTTACTTTAACTTTGTAATTGAGATCATCTTCAAAAAAGTTATAGTTTTTGAAATATAAGCAAAAATCTGAAGATAGAGAAAAACATTTTAAGATTTTTTGATATGTTTTGAAAATTTATTATACAAAGCCGACCTACCACGTGACAGCAAACTTGATATTCGGAATCAGCACCTCAAAAACATGTAAAACCGTCGAAATAAAAACTTCTTTACCAATGTTTTGAGAAAAAACCTACCGATTGACTCTATCACACTATTTTAGAGATTTAATTGAATTTTAATCAATTTTTTATACATAAATTGCACATTTTGGTATCATAATCATGATCCTTGACCTTTAAAACATAATATTCGTCACCAAAATTATTTTTTTATCAATAAAACAACCGAAAATAGGCCCTCGGGCGGCCATTTTGTTTTTGACCGGAAGTCCAAAACAACGCTTCCGCCAGAGTGCTTCCGGTCGATTTTGGATTCAGCATGTTTTAATTTATACCTCCAGCAATTTTGGTGATTTTATCACAATCTGAACAATTCTTCCCTTTAACGGCCCTACTAGTGGCAGATACTTGAAAGCTCTGGGCAAGGAAATTACAGAAAACCGTGACACACTCTTAACGATATAACTAGTATTCGTTGGGACTAATAGGAGTAACGATGAGTTAAATTTTTGCGAAAGTCCAGGCTTTCAAAACAAAAAAAAGGCACTGTCTATATGCCCGGCAGATATACTCTCTAACTCTAGTCCTGTTTACCCGGCACTTGCCCGACAACGGTTCTGATTGGAGCGCCGGGACCGCGAGACCTACAGCGCATGCGCCAACTAGTGCCAACTGCCGGTTTGACCGTCCAAATAGACACTTCGAAAAAAAAAAGAGTGGTTGCGTATCTATCATAAGCTGTTCATCAGAATCGTTATTTTTCCCGCGACTGTATTTGTGTATGCATTACGATATTTACTTATTAATGATAAGAAAATTGAAATATCTTGATCCTAAAGGCATGATGAATGTTTCTGGAATTTCTTTCATTAGTTTATTACAAAAGTGAAAATTTTGGATTAAACGTAGATGAAAAATAAAAGATATTTCGAAAACACATCTACTAAATTAATCCAAACACATTAACTTAAAACTAATAAAAAACTAAACTAAAATAAGAATGGCTTTTTGTAAATAAATCTTTACTAAGTTTGAAAAAAACTACACGGATAAAAGATTCCTTTATGACAAAAATAGAAAATATTTGGGGAGAATTGTTATAAAAAAGCTTAACCCAGTAAATAATAATATGATCCAGCAGAAAGCTGCTAAATATCCAATTAAAACAGCTCATTTCTTCTGATGAAAGTCATACTTTACAATTAGGAGTAGGAAAATAACTGGCCTCAAGAATGCTCCAAAGAATTTATAGTTTCAAAAATAAAAATAATCTGAATCTGGGTTAAAGCATCTAAGGAAAAAATAAACACTTCTCTAGTGTAGTAATAATCTTTAAAATACAATCACTTATTATTTATGGACATATGAGAAATATTTTGATTTGAATACATATTTTTCCAATACCTGAATTTGAAAATCCTTTTTATTCCCCGAGCAACGCCGGGTATAGCAGCTAGTAGACGATAAAATTTAACATGGTTACAATCACTCTAGCCCTTAACCCTAAGAAACTGCGATTGCGTAAGAATTTAACAGAACGTTTAGCTTTTTAAATGTAAAAACCTCGGAATCGAACAATTGTGTTGCTTTAGGTAGCGTACTTGAGGGTATTATTTTTGTCTGTCATTCGCGTTGTATGAGATATTTTTTCATACAACACGAATTCGTACAACGCGATTTTCCTACTACACGGAACCAAAAATCGCGTTATACGAGGCCCTACTGTATATCCAAACAGTAGGATACTAGATCGTTGGGATTTAGAACACAGTTCGAATCGCCCAATAGATTTTTCCTCATTTTAAGCAATTATTTATTATTTTATGAATTCTTGATACTTTCAATTTAATGTTATATTACCTTATTTTTTGCTATGAAATTTAAGATCAATATTTTACAAAGTATAAATATTTGTGTTTGCTATTAAATTTTTATTTTGATATTAATTTATTGCGTAGCTTAGCTTCCTTAGAATGTTCGGATGCTTACATAAAACCAAAACGCTAATAATAATAATAAATAAGTCTAAAATCAACAAAGGCATTGGGTAGCGCAAGATTTCATTTTGAGATTGTAGCCGGTTACCCCGGGCGAAAGCAAGCGAGAAGAAGATGCGATGGTTACTTGGTGCTGGTTTGTCATACTTTGATATTGGTTTATTGGCTAATTCATGTGTGACGCAAACATACCGATCCAGAAAAGTATTCGATAAGCTGAATCGATTCGAAGATTAGTCTTTATAAGAGCACTTTTGTGCTCTTATAGAGACTAATTTTTGGGTCTTTATAAGAGAGGATTTTATAAGAGCAGGTCGTTATAAGAGCTTCCACTGTATTAACAATTTACCACATTGAAAATCTCTTAAAAAACACTAGAACAGTTCTTAATATGAAATTAAACCAAAATTCAATCCAAACAATATCTCTGGCTTATTTAAGGTAAAATATTGAATGTTAGAAAAGTTAGGGTTTTTTATACAGTTAGATTACACTGGTCAACACACATTTTGATGCCATTAAGTTTTTAAGACTTTTGCTCTACCTTTTTAAAAATAATTTTTTAAAAATATTTTTGAGTTTGCTAATGTGATAAAACTGGCTAATATATGTTATTTAGAACTTATTTAGACAGGATAAAATAATTTTTACTTTTAAACTGCACCAAATATCTGATGGTATTTAAGGATCAGACAGGAATTTATTTAGGTGCAAGCGTAGGTGGAATTCATTAGGAGAAAGATTACATGTAAATGATCAAACAGATCCAAACGAATGGGGATGATCTACTGCAGATTTTCCCCTGGAACTCCATTCTTATGCAGAACTCCCAATATTACACTTTTCTTGCACGGATAAATGGTAATTGAATAACAAGTTCACACAAGTTTTTTTTATTCTTAAAAATATCTTTAATGGTAACCCCTTTATACGAAACACCTTCTAAAATACAAGCACCTTCTAAACATACAAACACCTTCTAAATACAAGATAAATTTTTACAAAAATAAAATTGTTAAAAACCCTAAAGGGGCATTTTGCTCTAATTCTAAAACTTAATAAAGGAACTAAAATCACAGTTAAAAAGATGAAACTCGTCTTTACGACTATAGAATTTGTACTCAAAACATGTTACAAGTTACATACTTACATTTTTGTTAAAATCGAAAAAAAAATTGGAGCTTTAAAACGTAGATATCTGTTATAGAGATTTGAGGAGGGAAACTGTTATATAGAACCCCCACCCGTTGGAAACCCTCGAAACTCTAAACCAGTGGTTCCCAAACTATTTTGCTCGTGGAACCCCCCCCCCAATACGTTGCCAATGATCGCGGAACCCTGAATACTTTTTAATCAACGACTTTTCCAAATTTAATACCTGATATTAAATGAAAGCCAACTTAATGTTGAAAAGGTTGTGATTAAGCGAGTTCGAAGAACCATCAGGGGGGTCTGGGGGTTCTCCCCCAGAAAAATTTTGGAAATTTGACTACAAAAAGAGGGTTTTAACTTGTTTTGCACTTGTTTTTTTTAACTTGTTAACACCTAATCCGAATTTCGGACATACATTTTTAAGAATTTAATACATATTTTTGGTAGGATTTTCATTTTGATTAACTTAATATAAAAAAACACCGCTCTTATTTTCTTTAAGGAAATCAAATTTGTCACGCGGAACCCCTAAATATTTTCGTGGAACCCCAGGGTTCCGCGGAACCCACTTTGGGAGCCACTGCTCTAAACCAAGGAACGGCTAGTGGCGGACCGCATCCGAACTGCAAAAGTTATTTCCTGCACCGCCAACCATTTTCAATTTAAATGAATACTTTATTAATATTCACATTTGAAAACCATTAATATGTGTTCCTAGCACACTAAAAATAGGTTGAACTTTTCCTGGGTCAAATTTCCTAGGGGAAACCCCCAGACCCATGCACTTATATTATAAAGATATACAAATTTACAAGCACTTACCAAGTTATTTTAAAGGTTTCGAATCTTATAATGTAAGAGGGGTGCTGAATTGTAAAAAGTTTATCTTTGTACTTAATAAATCAAGGGTTTTCAAATCCTTCCGGGGAGAAATCCCTAATCCCCCTCAACATTCTCTTGTTGACGACGCCCATTGGTTTGAGTGATAGCCCAATCAATGTTTTATTTTACAATTTTTTAAACGTAATTTGATATTTTAATTAATGAGGGAATTGCACGTTTTTTTAAAATTTTATTATGATAGAGGATGAAAATCCATGAAAAATGACGTAAAAATTACTGAAATCGGAAAACTATTCCCCAAGATATTAATTTTTAAAATGTCGTTTCCAGTATTGGCGGGAAAAACAATAATTTCGTTATGGCTGCTGTGTGACGTCACAGCGCTTGGACCCACTTGGTCCCGCTATGTTATTGTATGCTTAGCTTGCTTCATTCTGCTATTCTTCACAAAGTTTTAACTAAAAAACTATGCTATTTTAAAGACACATACAAATATTTTTTTATAAAAAGATTGGCGTTTTGTTTTTAAAAATATATTTATTGGTTTTGGAATTATTAGGATTCAAAGTTTTAATTTTTTCTTTTTCTGGCCGTTTACTAGAGAAACAGACGAGTTTTATGCGTGTTTTGGTTTTATGATAAGTCTGATTTCTTTTATTTTCAACAATTCACTAGTTTTGACGGCGCTGTGACGTCAAATTCCGTTTTTTGATCACATGACTTTACTAGTGTTTTGGCAAAAATAAAATCGAATTTTAAGTTATTTAAAACATATTTTTGACCTTTAAAATCTGATATTTGACTATAACGTATCAAAAAAGTTTAAAATTAAGCAAATCCCTTACCTATGCAATTCCCTCATTGTTGTGATTTTATTTTAAATTCTTCTCAATTAATTTTTACATGATCTAATTTTAACTCTTCCTTCTTCGCAGATATCATCTCATTCATTTTGGAGGTGGATTGAGCACCGGCTTTCTTCTCACGGTATGTGGGTTTTTTTTTTCTTCCTTTACTTGCGTGCTGTTATTGTGTGCTCTTTGAACGCAATAAAAAGTTAGATTCTTCTATAAACTTGACAATTTAAGGGGTGAGTGGCTGGAGGAAGGAAGGAGTGTTACAAAAAGCTTGTGTCGAGATATTTGGCTTTAAAAAAACTTATATCCATGTCTTTTGTGCCCATATAACTCGTTTATGAAACTTGAATATAATAGTAAAAATTGACGATTTAACTTTTGAAAGCTGTTGCTTCGTTTGTGAATTTGTAGAAAAACAGTTCGACATTGTCCTTTAGCGAATTTTTTTAGAACCTTACGAAATTAAAACATTCTTTTCAAATTTTAGAATCATTCAGTACTTTTTAGGGCCCCAAAATAGAGCGAGCCAAATAGGTCGTATAGCGGGTCGTATGTTATACTCGACAGCAACATTTTCTGACTGTATGACGTCACTACGCGGAAGCAGAAACTGCGTAAACAGAAAGCCTGTTGGGTTGTAAGGTGGAGTTTCGGTACGCAAAAATCGTGATAAAAAGACGCTATATACACATGGGTTTAACAAAATAATGATATTTTTAAATTGACGTTCTTCATTTCAATCAAAATTCAGAGACCGCGATGGGAACTACTTTGTTTATTAGTGACGTCGTAGGGTCAGAAAACGTTTCAGTCTTGTATAGAGCCATATTCGGAAACTTAAACACGATGAAGAAACGAGATGGAAACGACGGAAACGGAAGTAGACGCCTGCCATTTCCAAATTGCTCGTTTTCATCTGGAGTGCTAACGGTGCCATTTATCGAAAACTCTAACAAGTAATTATACACTGATAATACAAATTTAAACAAACACTAGATGACCATTGCTTTCCCATTACTATTTTTATTTTACCAGTATTTTGGAACTATTTATCGGACCACAAAAAGTGTTAAAGCAATCCGCATACGGTTCGAATCTCGGAACAGTATGGCGGACCTCTCACGTTTGAAATCTCAAGTGTCGAGAACATTTTCAACGTTTCTCATCAGAATACGGCCCATAGTCTCCTTTGTCTTATAAACTAACAAAGACACCTGCGAAAAGCGGTGCACTACACCTGTAGTTCACCACACAACTCAATGACGTTCATCTGCGAAACACGTCTCCCCTTTGTCAACGCGTCTTTCTTTTCCGGGAACGAAACGGAGAAAGAAAAAACTACTCCGGGAAGAGTGGTACACTCCGGAAACAACACACGGAGCGATTCATCAAGCGGCCGATTATTCTGTTTGTCCGCGCCTAATCGAAGCCCCATTCACTCACTCGGCCTTTTGGGCAGCTGAAAAGAACCCTCACGATTGCCACGCTCCTCCGTAGAGGTTATAGTCACAGGGGACGCTTCGGTACGACGTCCCTGTGTGCATTTTTGGGAAGAAAAAACGTTAGAGTTGGAAATTGGATGGGGATTAACATTAAGGAGATAGCCAGCTGTGTTTTACTAACACATGGTTACCTTTAGTTTTCCCGTGGACACGACATCAACCAATCATTGGATGGGAAGATACCTTAAGCCTTAAGCGTTAGTTTTCTTAACTAACGCATTCTTGAAAAGGAGGGTTCACTATTTTTCTCCATCTCCATAACTAACACATCGTGTTTCTTTCCAAGGGGGTTAGGTGTTCAACCCCCCAGATATTTTGACGTCTATTAGTATTTTTATTCCTTGAATTTCCTATTTCTATTTTTCTAACATTGAACTCTTCGGATGTAACCTAAGGGATCACATAACGAGATGAAACAGTACTTTTAGAAGCAAATTTCTATGGGTGACCCCCCCCCAAAAAAAAAACAATGTTGCAATGGTTTCAACAATAATTTAGGATTCAAAGCGATTGTTGTTTTTTACTTTAAGGTAGGGCCAAAACATATCTAACGCCATTCTATCCGAGACAAGTGCAAAGCGACTGTCGATTTTTATTTTCAAATATTACATTAGCTTTTAATTAATTTTTTTTAAACTTTTTGAATTTAGAACCATTTTTTAAACGGGAAAAATTCACTTTTTTCTGTTTTTTTTCCTTTTTTTTTTTCTAAATACATAGATCTCTCCAGAACCCCCATGAAATTTAGTTTTGCACCCCTATGTTTGGTAAATAAGTATATGCGAAGCAGTATTTCTGAACCATGATTGGGATCTGAACCTTCTAACTGTCTTTTAAGAATGCAAATTTTTTTAGACAATGTTAGGTGTTCTCCTCGCATAAATTGTAGGGATTTTGACCCTAAATAACTCATTTTTGATCAGCTCAGGCACTCGATGATCGAAAAGGTTTGAAAAATATGGGGATAAGTGACACCTTAGCCCACGGACGTAGCTATAGCTTTTACAAGGGAGGGGTCCAAGAAACTTTATTCAGGGGACACTGAAAGTGTAGCTAAAACAGGGTTTTCCAACTGGCGGGCATCAGCATGCGGCCCGCCGGGTCATTTTGTGCGGCCCGTGAAGCTCCCTGAAAACCCCCTAAAAAGTAGTTTTAGAAGACTTTTTAGCGTACTAAAATTTAAACATTTTTGGGGAAGGACCCCTGAAAACCCCCTATTACATTAAAGAGTAGCTTTAGTCGGTCGTTTTCTATGAAGAAAAAATGAAAGTTTAAGGTTTCGAAAGGGAGTTTGTATACCTTGAAATTCCCCCTGAGCGTAGCAAGGGGTTAGAAAGGCTTGGGTTAACCTTTATCACGAGGAGGGACAAAATGGAGTATGCGTATGTTCAACTTTTTTACTGGGGGGAGGGGGCAAAACCTATAAGACCTCAGGACCTAGGGAGCCGTTACTAGACTGTTTCGAAGGGGTTCTGGCCCCCCAAATGTTTGTAACAATTTTCCCTTTTCGAGTAAAATGTAGGCCAAATGTGAATTTTCGCTGTTAGTACATGCTCTCAAGCAAATAAGGGGGGTCTGGGGGTCCTCCCCCAGAAAATGTTGTGAAATTTGATCCAAAAAGATGTATTTTCAAGCATTTTTTGGATATTTGGGACAGGAACCTTTCTGTTTGGCTGACATAAGGTTTGGGCTAAGGGGGGGGGGTCTGGACCCCCTAAATCCCCCCCTTATATACGTCCATGCCTTGGCCTAAGCAAAGGGTGCAAAAAAGAAGGAAAAAGAGGTAAAAAAGAAAAAAAAGAACACTTTTTGATTGAAAAAATTATTGTTCTTACGCCCTTTTCTGTTTTTTCCCTTCTTTCCCTCTCTTTTACACCCCAAGGAGGGGCCCCTTTCCGGAGTGTCCCCCCCCATTGAATCCGCGCCTTTGTATCTGTCACCACCTCATAATAAAAACACAGCTCTTCCATTTATCACAACAGCCACGAAATCTTTCGCGTGATGAAAAAAAAACATTCTTTACTTAATCTCTTTTAATTGCTCCCACCCTGCCCATCAACTAATTAAGGATCAGCGGCGTTAAAAATCCCTCTTTCGAAATCCGCCGGCTAATTATTATAATTACCCAGGGAATAATTCTCGCCCATGAGATAAGTAGAAAAAAAATTTGTTGAGAGACCTTTTGAAAAAGTTGGTGTCTCTTGTGGTTTGCTTTCCATCGTGGTCGGATAGCGTGACTTTAAGGTATTTTCAAGGGATGGAAATAGTTTTTAAACAAAAAAAATTAGCACCTTAATTTACTTACTAACCGTACGTTTACAAATATTATAATACATTTAAAATAATAACATTCACAAATAACTGTTATAGAGCATTTTCAATCACATGACTCGGGCCTAACAACGGCCTTAGCAACAGAAGATGTTACAGTTTTTTGCCCTTACAGAGGTTAACAGTTACAGAAAATGACTAGCCGTGGAATTCTTCTATTGGAGCATTTGCAATCACGTGATCCCATACCTAAAAACCACCTTAGCAACAGATAAACAACGGCCTTAGCAACGGTTAAAAGCCCTACAAAAGGTATACAGTTAAAGAAAATAACCGGTTGTGACGTCACCTGAAAACACTCTATTGCATTTTGCTTGATACAGTTATTCGTTTTTTATAACACTCCGACCTGAACCACTATTCTTCCTTTTTCTATCTGTTAGAATGCATCGTTTTTTGTAACGCCTGTTAAAAAACGACCCTCAAGCTGTTTTTCAAGTTTGTTGTTTTAACTGATATTATACTAGACAGCAACGTTTCTATGATGACACTACGCGGAAAAGAAAAACTGAGTAAACACAAAGCCTGTTGGGTTGCTAGGAGGAGTTTCGGTACGCAAATTGTGATAAAAAACGCTATATAAACATGGGTTTAACAAACTAATCAAATTTATAAATTGACGTTCTTCATTTCACTCGAAATTCAGACACCGCGATGGGAACTACTTTGTTGCTCCAGAGTCAACTAACGTTGGTGTTTAGTATGGTAATAAACAAAACTTTATCCGCTATTTGTACTTCGAGGAGAAAAAACTGATTTAATAAGGGGCCATTCATTAATTACGTAAGGATGATTTTCGCAATTTTTGATCCCCCCCCAACCTTGATTCCATTGATACTGCATTGATAGCTCCTTAATTACACAGTTTTATAATAATTTTTTTGTTTTATTTGCCTTACTATTTTTCATATTTGTGGTGTAAACTAATAAACAGAACAGAAACATAAACAGATATATATAATTTAGTTGTCGATTAAAGTGGTTACTAAAATTTTTGTCAGCTGAAATTTCGTAAGTTTGAAAAACGGAACAAGTCCATCAACTTTTTTCAAGTGTTAAATATTTTTTTTTTCAATATGTACAGTAGAACTCAAGTTATCCGAATGTTGCATTTTTATTTAATTAATTAAAAGCTCTTTATTTAAAAGTAGTTTTTTTCTCCCATTTTCAACATACATGCAGTAATAGTGTTTTCAGGTGACGTCACGACCAGCTATTTTCTTTTGACTGTTAACCTTTTGTAGGGCTTTCAACTGTTGCTAAGGCGGTTGCTAGGTAACGAGGTATCTGTTACTAAGGCGGTTTTTAGGTATGGGGTCACGTGATTGCAAATTCTCCAATAGAGGAATTCCACGGCCAGTCATTTTCTGTAACTGTTGACCTTCTGTAGGGCAAAAAAACTGTAACTTTCTGTTGCTAAGGCCGTTGTTAGGTCCGAGTCATGTGATTGAAAATGCTCTATTAATTAAATTGGACCGTTTTCCGGCTTAAACTAATTTACATACTGACTTCTTTCATTCGCATTTTGTATAAATGAAAATTTCCTATCAAATGAAATTAAGTTTCTGATTCAAAGTTCTAAAAAAAAAAAAAACTTGGTAACTCTTTGGTTGTCCCTCAATTATCCAATGACGTTCTAAGTATTATTCTCAAAATGATCTACTACTGCAATCACTTCAACCTCGTATAAAACTACACTCTTTGCCTGCTATAAACGGCCAAATAAATTAAAAGAAACCCCTTTTCTCTAAATACTACTCACTGGATCGTGAAGAACACCCCCTCAAGGGGGTAAGGGGGGGGGTCTCAAATTGCGCGTGATGACGTTCTCCGATCGTTTGCGTTTTTCAAACGTCCCCATAATTGGCTTCATTCCGAGAGAGCTCTGATTACGGGTTTCTCTCTTCCTCGTAGAGTCACCAAAGAACAGACTGCGCGTACGACTTTTTTTTCTTGGTTAACTGTGGGCGCTCTGTCCCCTTCTCACTCTCACTTACCAGGGGCGTATGTAAGGGGGGGGGCGAGGGGCCCTTGCCTCCCTCCCGAAATTCAGACTGGGTGCAACAAAGCAAGTAAAAAACACTGTTTTTAGGGGCAAATTTCCAAAATTTTCTGGGGGAGAACCCCAAGAACCCCTTTTGTACTTGAAACTCGTAATTATTCTCAACTTTTTTTAAAATTAAGTTCATCAAATGCAAATCCTATTTTAAAATGTATACCTAATATTCTGACCAGGGGTAGCAAAACTAGTTAAAAACCTGTTTTTTGAGACAAATTTCTAAAACTTTTCTGGGAAATAAAGGACCTCCAGACCCCCTTTGGTACTTGAAACTTTATTATTTACAACTTTTCTTTATTAAGTTTTTTAGGACGCAAATTCTACCTTAAAATGTATTCAATATGTATGTAGGGGCCAGCTGTACTACATTCGCAATCACCATTACTTTTAAAGATTTTACTAACTATCTGTTAAGTTTATTATTATTTCTGTGCTGCTACCATTTGCGGCAGTAGTGAGGGGCTAAACTAAATTAAAAATGTACTAAACCATCGGGGGGAATGGAAAATTTAGGAATTAAAAAGGGACAGGGTTTGAAAAAGGTAGAGAAACACTGATCTATTTTATCGTTTTGACATTATTTGTAAATGATTTTTTTTTTCTAAATTTTTTAAATCGAGGTTTCATTTTAGTTTTCAGATGGATATTTTTTTGCAGCGAGTATTATCTAGGTGTAAACTCCGACTCTCAAGTATTATCTAGTTCAAAGTGGTTATCTCTTCCCTGTATTAAGTTATCTTATTATCAAGTTTTCGGTTTCTTTTCGACGAGAAGCGTCTGATAAATAGCTGAGTATGGATATCAGCCACAAACGAAACCACCTTCAACTTTTGCACCAATCAGCAGGTTTCAAAATATGAAACCATTATAGTAGGGGAGCCCAGAGTGTTTTTGGGCAGTAACTCGAGCGCGTCAGATAATCATAAGGGGGATACCTTGCATGCTTTTGAGTAACTCCACCAAATATAAGCTCTCTATGTTGGTGGGTAAGTTTAGAACAGCCCGTCAGATTTGTAAAAAAAAATTAGTTACATGGACATACTCGAGCGCGTCAGATAATGATAAGGTAGGTTAGTTACCAGCTAAAAAGTGTACATTTTCTAAAATCTGCCGATTTGAGCGGTGGGCAAGGGAGTGGGAGGGTTACAAAGTAAAGCCAAGACCGGTAAGACGCTATCGCTCTTTTTGAGAAAAATGTACGAAACAAAATGTTTATAGACTAGTAGCCAGGAAACTAGGCTCAACTAGTTGTAAACTGTCTTGGTAGCCAATCTGACGCGCTCGAGTATGTCCATGTAACTAGTTTTCTTTCAAATTTTGACGGGCTGTTCTAAGCAAACCCACCAACATGGAGAGCTTATATTTGGTGGAGTTACTCAAAAGCATGCAAGGTATCTTCCCTATGATTATCTGACGCGCCCGAGTAAATACACATTTAGCATCATGGGCTCCCCTACTATTAAGAGTACGAATCCGGACTTCAATACAAATTCTTTATAGTAGGGGAGCCCATGATGCTAAATGTGGATTTACTCGAGCGCGTCAGATAATCATAGGGGTGATACCTTGCATGCTTTTGAGTAACTCCACCAAATATAAGCTCTCCATGTTGGTGGGTTTGTTTAGAACAGCCCGTCAAAATTTGAAAGAAAACTAGTTACATGGACATACTCGAGCACGTCAGATTGGCTACCAAGACAGTTTACAACTAGTTGAGCCTAGTTTCCTGGCTACTAGTCTATAAACATTTTGTTTCGTACATTTTTCTCAAAAAGAGCGATAGCGTCTTACCGGTCTTGGCTTTACTTTGCAACTTTGTAACCCTCCCGCTCCCTTACCCACCGCTCAAATCGGCAGATTTTAGAAAATGTACACTTTTTAGCTGGTAACTAGCCTACCTTATCATTATCTGACGCGCTCGAGTATGTCCATTTAACTAATTTTTTTTTACAAATCTGACGGGCTGTTCTAGACAAACCCCCCTACATAGAGAGCTTATATTTGGTGGAGTTACTCAAAAGCATGCAAGGTATCCCCCTTATGATTATCTGACGCGCTCGAGTTACTACCCAAAAACACTCTGGGCTCCCCTACTATTAACTGTATAATTCTCTAAAACTATATTTTATTTAGTAATTCAGCTAGCTGATAGTTTCAATGGGTAAAATATTTTTCTACTCTCCGTTGATAGGCTTTTCATATTTTTTTTTTTTTTTTAATTTACGAAGGCAGGCAAATGAACCTAAATAAAGAAGAGAACATACGTTTTATAATAATCGAATGTCCTCGAGAATTTATTATTCTTCCGGAACAAAACTCCTTTCGCAGTAAGTAGAGTTGAATTTCGTTCCCGGAGCAAAATTAATTTTTTTTTGTTAGTTTTGTTCTTTAACTTTATTGCGCTTTCGACAAATTAGAGACCATTGCACCAGAAAAGAGACACATACAGTATTATTTTGTTCTCTTTTCTAGTGTTGGCGAGTGAACCAAAATTAAACTCCGAATTCTGAATATGCTATTTAGAAGTAGTATTTCGTTAGATCCGGTATAAAGCTCAATGCTTTCGACTTTTCAATTTTGCTCCGAAACGAAGCTAGAGATTAGTTTGGTTCCGGAACAAAATTAAAGCGCCGAAAGCATTGTGGGAAAGAACAATTGGGAAATGAATTAAAGGTTTGTTATTTATTGAGTAATTTTGATCAGGAATTTCTAAGAGATAATTAGAAAATTTTGTTCCTTTTTTTTTGCATTGATTTTCTCCGCTCCACGAATTCCACGCAGCCTTACTCGGCCGATGCTCTGTCTAGTCGTTATCTCTCCACGGATTCTTTCAAAAAAGAGAAGGCCGTAATAATAATCTTTTGAAAAGCGGCGCGTGCCGGATAAACAGCAGAGGGGGGGGTTCTAATGGGGATTAAGTGTGCTTAACAGAACGTGTCTGGGAAATTTGCGAGCGGGTTTTGAATTTCCTCCTCCCTCCAAAGGGCAAAATAATTTCTCGAGTTTGTTTTTTCCCCCTTGTAAATCCCTCTCTCGCTCTACAATGGGGGAAAAGGCGTTTAATGTTGCTCATAATCGCAGGTTTAGGCTCTGTCCACACTGGAAGACTTTCGCAGCCCGAAACGATTGGGATCTTTATCAAACAGAGGGGGGATTTGAGAGGTGATGCACTAGACCAGGGCTCTCTCCAAACTTTTCAGGCCAAGGGCCGCATTAACTAACTGTTAAACAGCAGTTCGGGTGCCGACTACATACTCGAGGTCCAAATCAAATCAAAAGAATCAAAGGATAATAAGTTAAATCACATAACAGGTAACACGAAATACAGGGTTTTTCAAAAGTCCATTTCGCGGCTTTTATTATTTGGAACCAACGACTCCTAGAGTCATGGAAATAAGGTAAGTGACCATGGGAAAATCCCTTGAGAATATTTACAGAGCCCCCTAATGGCAAAATATGAGAGTTTATAAGTAACTAAAAAATTAAAGGAGATAGAGCTAATAGAAATGTATCCGCGGGCCGGATGAGAGGGCCTCGCGGGCCGTAGTTTGGAGACCCCTGCATTAGACTACTCTAACTGTACTACTACTAGTGTTCGGCACTAGTTAACTAGAACTAGTTGCAACTAGTATTTAACTACTGATCAACTAGTAGTTTAACTACTTTTGGTTTAAACTAGTTCAACTATTAGTTGAACTACTTTTTATAATAACTACTAGTTGAAACTACTTTCGAAATTTCAACTACTTTAAAAAAAATTCGTATTAAAATTTTTAACAAAATATAGAAAAAATTGTACTGTAACAAGTTTAATTAAGATGGTAGAGTACTCAAAATACCATAACCAGAATTAAAGGCCCTTTTTGCGCGATTTTTGTGATATAGATAAGAAAGATGTATTAGAATTTGGGCAAAAAATAGGTTATGAAATTAAATAGACTAGTTAACTACTTTGGGAAACAGTTAACTACTAGTTGTAACTAGTCCCAGGAAAAAATAGTTAACTACTAGTTGCAACTAGATTTTCCCAGACTAGTTAGTAGTTGGTAGCTAACTATTTTTTTGACCACTAGTTGCCGAACACTACTACTAAGTAGATTACTACTGTAACTACTCCTGTAGCGGTTTGAAGTGGAAAGGATGACCTCTCAAATCCCCTTCTTTCTCCTCTCCGTATAATAAAGATCTTAATCGTTTCGGGCCGGGAAAATCTTCTAGTGTGGACAGAGCCTTTGATGGGGAAAGAGGAAAACTCGTCTCTAATTTGGTTTTCTTTGAGTATTCGCAATCAACACTTTGTGCGGACTACATAAAGTGTTGTTAATGCCATCTCCGCTTCCACTTTCTTCTTACATCTAAGTACGAAAAGAGTGTAGATTGGAGACGAGATTAGAGGTATTATTAGGCTCGTGATTGCTGATTTAGCTGGTGAGAGAAAATTTAGTTCAGGGAGATTTTCTTAAGTATTCGCTAATCTACACTTTGTGTGGACTATACGTTAAATGTGCTACATCGAAAACACTTTAAATGGGCTGAATCTTGGTTCTCCTTTCTTCGTAAATAAGAGGGTAATACTAAATAACGGGGTGTTTCGGTAAAAGCTGTATTTTGCTCTTTCTTTTGGGAAATCTCATTAATTTCGTGGATTAAAGCATGGCCATCTAGACTCATACTAGGCCATAGAAGCTCGAAATAGTAGGCAAGACGTCATTTTTCAACAGCCCAAGGTCAGATTTCAGACTGGAGTTGCGCTGTTGTCCAAAAAAGCTGTGAAGAGTGACGTCTTGCCTACTATTTCAGGTTTCTATGGCCTCATGAGTCTAGATGGCCATAATGAGGGAATTTCACGTTTTTTTTTTTTAATTTTATTATGATAGAGGATGAAAATCCAAGAAAAATGACGTAAAAATTATTGAAATCGGAAAACTATTTCCCAAGATATTAATTTTTAAAATGTCGTTTCCAGTATTGGCGGGAAAAACAGTAATTTCGTTATGGCTGCTGTGTGACGTCACAGCGTTTGGACCCACTTGGACCCGCTATGTTATCGTATGCTTAGCTTGCTTCATTCTGCTATTCTTCACAAAGTTTTAACTAAAAAACTATGATATTTTAAAGACACATACAAATATTTTTTATAAAAAGATTGGCGTTTTGTTTTTCAAAAAATATTAATTGGTTTTGGAATTATTAGGATTCAAAGTTTCAACTTTTTCTTTTTCTGGCCGTTCACTGGAGAAACATACGAGTTTTGTGCGTGTTTTGGTTTTATGATCAGTCTGATTTCTTTTATTTTCAACAATTCACTAGTTTCGACGGCGCTGTGACGTCAAATCCCGTTTTTTGATCACATGACTTTACTAGTGTTTTGGCAAAAATAAAATCGAATTTTAAGTTATTTAAAACATATTTTTGAACTTTAAAATCTGATATTTGAGAGTTTTGAACTATAACGTATGAAAAAAGTGTTATATTAAGCAAATCCCTCACCTATGCAATTCCCTCATTAGGATAGAGGAGAAGGTTTAGGTAAAATCTTGCAAAAGAAGGTGGTGTCAATAAAAATCTAACCATGAGGATTCCATATGAGGAACTTGCCTACTAGTTTAGTGGTGCACCTCTAAACGTTAACCATGTCTACCGATGTCGTCAAGAAAAAAAAAAAGTTATCTTCAGCGCGAAAATATTTCTACGCTCCCTCTATCCCAATCTTGCTCCATTCTCCACATAAACATACTACATCGGAATCTTGGCAATCATTTGAATCCCGCGAAACCAACCTTCCAAAAGGGAAATCGGAAATTCATTTGTGGAAATGCCTCGGCGGCGCTACCGGCCCTGCCTTATTTATTTGCGGCGCTCTCTTCTCTGTGATATATTAAATTTAATCAAAGTCGTTATGGCATTTTCATCTCTTCTCAGACTGATATTAATGACACCAATAAATTTGATGGGATTATGCGAGGGGGGCTGTCTCAATATTGAACCAGCGGCATTATTTGTCAGTGTCATATAGTGAGATATGGTGGTCTTAATAGAGCAGTTAAGGGGTTGAGTCACTGGCTATGGCTAATATCGTTGGCTGGACGCTATGGGGATTTTTTCTTCTAAGGAAAGTAAAATATTATGGAATAAGTACCTTATATACTATACTAGACAGCAACTTAAGCTGACCCTATGACGTCACTAATAAACAAAGTAGTTCCAATCGCGGTGTCTGAATTTTGAGTGAAATGTGGAACGTCAATTTAAAAATATGATTAGTATTTTGTTAAACCCATGTATTTATAGTGCTTTTCAATCACTATTTGCGTACCGAAACTCTTCCTAGCAACCCAACAGGCTTTCTGTTTACCCATTTTCTCCTTCCGCGTAGTGACGTACTGTGTTCAGGAAACGTAATAGTCTATAGTTATTTTTCCCACACCTTCCCTTTCTTTCAATAACCCCTCGGGTATCTGTAATCGCCTGTAACTCGGGAATGAACTTCCCTCCAATCAACCCCCCCCCCCGAGGCCAAATGGAACGTGCTGTTCTTCCTCCCCCCCTCATTAAAATCCCCTTTCGTCGCCCTATAATCCGGGGCATCTGGACCCCCCCAACTGATTAAGCAAGGCGTGTGTGGCACAATTAGTGGCGGTTTCGGGTTGCCCTGAATCGAATGGCATCATGGAAAGATCGAATGTGGAAAAAGATCGATTATTATTCACTCGACAAATACGATCGACTGTTTTGCAGCTTCTCTGCAATACTAGCGTACTCTTCGGTTCCCTGTAGAACGGGTTCTACTGCGTTGAGAGTTAGTATGCCGGGAAAACATTTTTCAGTGATTATTGCGTATGAGTTTCTCATAGCACAGTTATTCTTACTTAGCTTGAAAGATAAAATCCTTGTTTGTATTTTTACGAGTCTTTAGTTTTTAAGGAAATCGGTAGAAGTAGCTAAAGTTCAGAAATAATTATAATTTCCCTTTCTTTCTCTCCCCCCCCCTTTATCTCTAGCTTTTTCCCTGTTTGGTTTTCAGATTTATTGACAAAGCACAAAAAACAATATAGGCAACAAAAGCATAAGTTACAAAATAGAATACAGCACTCAATTTAGGTAAAATAAAAAATGAATAAAGACTATGACCATAAAAAAGTTATATGTTAACCATAGAGATCTGATAGTATATTAGAGTGGAAATCACGTGACCCAGTAAGGCTATTGCATAGGAAGCTCAGTAACCGACAAGGCGCCATATTTGTATAGGCCAGGCGTAATGTTTAGTCTATGGGGAGGGGTCTCAAAAATGGCACAAAATGCATTTGAAAAATTTACCAGCTGAAATATCTCTCTAACAAGGAAACGTTCTCTGGGGGTGAACTCACAGAATTGGACGAAAATTTTACAGGGGTTAGTATATGACTCAAAATACCTTCTGTAAAAAAAATTAGCTGCTAAATTACAGTAGAAAAGCTGTAAAAAATTATTTAAAATTATCAATTTTAACGCCAAATATACTATTGCCTACTAGGCGAGAAACGCAGATAGAACGCCAAATGCTAGACAGTTTCACACTAGCAGTGTGTGCCTGTGCACTGTATCGGCCGTCCTGATTCCATCTGATAGAAAATTCGCCAAGTGGTGTTAACTGAATGTGTTTGGCATCTCAGAACCCAATTTTCAAAGTTAATTTACTCCTTTCCTAATGAAATTTAGCAGCTAATTTTTTCACAGTAAGTTTTTTTAGCCATCTTCTTATGCCTGTAAAATTTTCATCCAATTCTGTGAGTTCACCCTGAGAACGTTTCCTTGTAAGACCGATCAAAATGCAAGTAGAATCAAAAAACACATAATTTAACACCAAAATTACAAACCTTTGATGCAGTTTTCTTTGTTTTTTGTCCAGATTTTATAACCATTAGACTAACATGTCTGTATTTCTCGTCAAAAACCATTGTTATACCGATTATTCGTCAATATTATTGCATTTGTATTTATTCCTTCTTTTTTCTTTCGCTTTCTCTTTTCTCTCTCCCTCTTTTACTCTTTCATTTTCTTTATAATTCACTGTGACTCTCTTTTATCAATTCTTTCTCCCTTATTTTGAGATTAAACCGAGAAAAATCCCCCACATCTTCTTCACTTCTACACAAAATCTCAAGACAACCCACCACTAACCAACTACTCCTCGATGCTCGAAAATCGATTTTCTCCGGGACAAAGTGCGGAAGTCCCCCCCATTGAAAGGGGGGGCACCCCCCCTTTCATCAACGCTCGAGCGCTTAATTGGGGGAGGGAGGGAGGCTCCAGCCGAGCGGATCTCTTCACTTCGCTTCGATAATTATTTGCCGAGTCTTTAATCCGGTGCCCTCCTCTCTCTTCCAATATTATTCTGATGATGAAGTGGTGTATAGGGAAAGAGGCCCTTTTGGGTTCATTTAGGGAGGGGTTATGAACCGGTGTTGATCGACCCTTTATTGTTCTGCCAGACCCCCACCATAGTCAAGACAGTCTATATAAAGGTCTTTACAAACAGTCTGACGTTTTAAGTGTGTTTTCGTTCTGAATCCTAAGTTTAAAAAGTCCCACCACAGTTAAGACACTCTACATCAGTGGTTCCTAACTCAGAGAAGTCCGCGGAGCACTAAGTTTAAAATTGGAACCTTCACGGACCACCCTGTACTACAGCTGAGAATTCTTTACCCTCACAAAATTACAAGATGAAAGTTTATATTTCCTAATTAAGCATATAAATTTATATGATGCTCTGAAATGTAATTATACTTTAATGAAATTTTAATATACATATCTCTCAAGAGTTAAGAGTATATTCTTTTTAATTTTAAGAATTTTAAGAATATATATTAAGAATACTGTTGGGTTCATTTGAGAATGAGGGAGGGGTTATGAACCGGTGTTTCTCGACCTTTTATTATTCTGCCAGACCCCACCAGAGTCAAGACACTCTATAGAAAGGTCTTTACAACCCGGTCTGACGTTGTGAGTGTGTTTTCGTTCTGAATCCTAAGCTTAAAAAGTCCCACCATAGTTAAGACACTCTACAACTACATAAAAGTATTTACTACTCGGTATAAAGTCATAAGTAGGGTGTCCCAAAAAAGACTGACACATTTTAAAAATTTTTAATTAAAAAACTAAAAAATATAAAAATACGCGGTTTTTTGCATTCTACTCTGAAGACTTAAGAATTTTATGACACAAATTCTCTTAAATCATTGTTCCCAAATCCCCCGACAGGGTATAAAAATATCAATCTTCCCATAGGAGATAATGTAAAATTTAGCTGCCACCTGTCGGGGGATTTTTGAACTATGATTTACGAAAACTTGTGTCATAAAATTATTTGGTCTTTAGAGTAGGATGCAAAAAAACTGCGTATTTTTATCTTTTTTAGTTTTTGAGTTATTGATTTTTAAAATGTAATGTGTCAGTCTTTTTTGGGACACCCTATGAGGATATGTGGTATATTTTTTCACAAATGTTTTTTGAAATGGTGTAAGAATGTATCCAATATTCTTACGGCTTTAATGATTTTTTTCAAGTAAGAAGAAGCTTTACTGGTATGCATACATTTTTGTTGCTACATTTGTGTAAAACATTTTCAAAGTGTTTTAGTCGTTAAGTATATACAATTTTTACTAAATTTTTAAACGAATTATTTTGGCGACAGGGACAAATTTGATGTGTGATATACTATAAAGAATACATATTTTCCACAATAATTCAGACACCGATTTTTTCTTCTTGAAATCATTTAATCTACGAGAAGGGAAAGAATGGGATCAAAATATCCGAATATCATTAAGATTCTTTGGTGAAATTGAGAAAGGTAGTCCGATAAAAAAAATATCAGCAAAGAATAAGTTGTCAATAGTTAAAGATTCGGAAACAAACAAACAAAAAAAAGAACACGAGGGATTTTTTTTTGTTACTTATCCCCAACAACAACAACTTTCCGAAACTTCCCAAAAACCCAATTTTCCCCCAACAACCCTCAAATCCGCGCGTGCAAACCCCAATCCTCAGCTGTTCCTATGAGCCCCCCCCAAGAACACTTTTTCCCGCTGATGAGAAAAGTCTGATAGGCTTTTAATCCCCACCAATCATAAGCGCCGACAATTCCCTCTAGAAGGGATGAAAAAAAAAGAAAGGGATTTTGTGGGGATATTTGATTGAAGAGGGAAAAGAAAGCCCTTAGTCTTTTCATTACGGTTCTTTTGTAATGAATTTTTACAGGGAGAATTCATTATGAGGGGATTTTGGGGATTTTTTTTTCTTCCCGATTGGGGATTACGGATGACAAATGAAGCCTTGAAGGTTTTGCTTCATAAATGTTAATTGGGTATTATTACTTATTATGCGATTTGTGTTGGGTAATTTATATCCATTTTCAGAGTTTCTAATGATTTGTTGGTTTATTATCGAGGATTTATTTCGTATGGGTAAAAGTGTCTTTCATCTTCTATGACAGAGATCATTTAAAAAAACTTCCCGAAAAAATTGAATAATTTTTAACGAGTATATATTTTTATTTTTTTAGTTACAAGTTATATAACTTTTTGCTAAAGGTAAAAGGGTTCAATGAGGTATTTGCTTAATTTCACACTTTTTTTGATACGTTATGGTTTAAAACTCTCAAATATCAGATTTTATAGTTCAAAAATATGTTTTAAATAATTTAAAATTCAAATTTATTTTTGCCAAAGTGCAACTAATAGTTAATTGCCCCCCCCCCCGTGGACTCAGACCAAAACCCTTGACCATCTAGGGCAGAGGTTACCGCTCATCTCTGGAATATCTCTCAGAGGATGGGACCTTAATTCTCGTCTTAACAGTTCAAAAATCAGTCAAGAGACTACATTTTAAGGTCTAATTTAAACAAATTTCTGGAGGAGGACCCCCGGCTCCCTTCCTTCCCTGGGGCGTCATATGAGCATTGTCAATAAAACTTAGATATTTTTGCACGAAGGTTCGCATATGATCTGTAAAATACTCGGGTAAAGAGACCTTACAAAAAAAATTGGGAGTCAAACCCATCCCGAAAAAAAGTCTGGTTGTACGGCTAGGGTGTTTCAAAAAAATTTTTTTTTGAATTTCCCAGATGCCCCCCCTCAAGTTGTTACAAATACTAAAACATTATTACCTGCAAGTTTTCAGGTCTCTAGGACGATGTTTGACCCCCGCGCCCTTCAAAAGTAGGTTTCCCATGTTAAAGTATAGGGAAAATATTGAAAATATCGTCGTTTTTGGTTCTTTTCAATTTTACGAGCCTGAACGCAGTCAATATCGAATTAAAACCTATACATCATCTTTGGGACATTATTGCCTCAAGATCCTATCGGAAAAATATTCCATGACACCTACTGGGGGGTAGTTACACGGGGGTGAAAAGCGAGCTTTCACCGAAAAACGAGGATGCTTGCTGGCGCTTGCGGCGGGAGCTGGATGAAGGCCTCTCATGGGGGGTCCAGACACAACTCCCGCCAGATGGGTTCCAAATGACCAGGTACCTTAGGAAAAAGGTTCAATAAACACTTAAATAGGCTTTTATCCAGGTCCCTCCGCAAACGCCGGCGAGCATAACCAGCATAACCTCATTTTTCGGTGAAAGCTCGCTTTTCACCCCCGTGTAACTACCCCCAGTAGGTGTCATAGAATATTTTTCCGATAGGATCTTGAGGCAATAATGTCCCAAAGATGATGTATAGGTTTTAATTCGATATTGACTGCGTTCAGGCTCGTAAAATTGAAAAGAACCAAAAATGACGATATTTTCAATATTTTCCCAATACTTTAACATGGGAAACCTACTTTTGAAGGGCGCGGGGGTCAAAAATCGTCTTAGAGACCTGAAAATTTGCAGGTAATAATGTTTTAGTATTTGTAACAACTTGAGGGGGGGGCATCTGGGAAATTCGAAAAAAAAAATTTTACCATAGACTTTCGAAACACCCTGACCCTGTAGACCATTGTTTCTCAACCGGGGGTACGCGTACCCCTAGGGGTACACTGAGAACTTTTAAGGGGTACGCCACGTATTCAAAAATCCCGTAAACGTAGCTTAAAATCACTTTTTAATAAGCTGAAATTCAAAAATTTCCTGGGGGAGGACCCCCAGACCCCCCTTTTATCTATAGTTTGATATCAAATATCGCTAATTTATGTAATTTTTAAGATGAAAGCAGGAAAATTTTCAGGTGGAGGTTCCAAATATACTCTGGAGATAGCAAACGGGGCATACGCCCTGGGTATCACTCAAGAGGTTTCAGTATATTCAAAAGTAGATAAAGAATTATTTTTTAATCAAATTTTGGAAAAAGGTAGAGTTGAATTATTATCCTAACTGTTTCAAATTAAATGTTAAGGTGCATAGAAAACTTAACTTTTGAATATTGTCCATAATAGCTTTACAAAATTGTATTTCATTTGGTTATAAATTGAATTCTATTCATAACAGAACGTTGGTATAAAATTCTAAGAAATGTAAGCAAATTAGGGGCAAATATTTGTAAGGGGGGCGGAGGAAATTTTTCTTCTTGAAAAGGGGGCGGTGGTCCCCAAAAGTTTGGGAACCTTATAATTTAATAAACGAAGGTGATATTTCAACTACTACCTGCAACTGCATGCGAGGGGTACGCAGGAAAATATATTTTTTCTATGGGGGTACAATCGTGAAAAAGGTTGAGAACCACTGCTGTAGACGACCTAAAATCGGTTTTTAGCGTCAGATTTTCAAAATTCTTCTGCGGAAGAACCCTCAAACTTCTTAAAATGTGGTTGCCACATCCCGTAGTTCCAGGCTGAATCCGCCACTGGTTCTATTCTTAGATGGAGGCTTTAATTTTCTATACGAGCACTTAAAACACTCTACGTTAAGTAAAGTCTGGAATCTTTTTGCTCTTGACTATTAATTTGCGCAAGAGTAAGTCTAGTAAAAATTTGAATGGAAGTGGGGGGAAAATTCAGCAAATGCAAATATAGTTCAGCGAGACTATGGACTTTCTATAGCTAAAATTTCAGAGACAATACGCTACCTTTAGTTTAACTTTCCGTCAAAGTTTTAACTGAATTAGATTTGTTCTATGGACTCACAGCTTTTAAGCCTTTTATTAACAGAAAAATTCTGCCTTTATAATGCAAATATAGTAATTTGATTAGAAAGTTTTTATCATGATTTCTCTCTTGTACTCATTGTCTCATTTTTTTTATGAGACATTCACCAGTTACGTCATAATTTTTAGGGGATTTAAATATTTAATGGAGGGGTTAGTTGGTATACTTAACTTACCCCTCCCAAGTCACACTATTAAATTTATATTATACTAAAATCCAACATTTGAAATCTTAATTTTATTTTCCGTTTTTGAGAATTATGGCTTCAGAACAAAACTAGTAAATATTAGAACAAATTAGTAAATTAGAAAACGCTACCTATGGCATTGCAAGCAATAAAAAGTTAAATTTGAAGTCAGGACAGAGTTTTTATATGCGTTTATTTTTGTGTAGAGTATTTGCTGTGAAGCAGAGTTATTCCTAGGATTTTTTTTTGGAGGAGTAAAAATACTCCTTGACTTTTTTTAGGAGGAGTGAAATTTAATTGTGAGGAGTGAAATACGGAAATAATATAAGCTACATATACATATACAAAATTTCTATTAAAAACGCTTACTTTTTAAAGGACAAAATGAAATTGAAAAAAAAAGAATGAGGATGCTATTTTGGGTTTCAATCAATCAAACTCCCTAAGCATCAGAACAATAAATGGAATAAAAAATACAATGGCTGTATGAAAACACAATTAAAAAGTATGATAATTAGGATGCCGTGGCTGAAGGTTTAAGTTAAACCTTTATGAAAAAATCAAAGAGTGAAAATACTCCTATCTAGTTTTTTAAAGAGTAATTCCGATTTTCTAGGAGTGAAATACTCAGAGGAGTTAAAAATATCTCTGCTGTGAAGTCTTAGATATGTGTTCTAAAGATAGTGTTGTAAAACGTGTTAAGAACCCCCTGTTAAGTCTAGTACGAGAACCAACCACTAAAGAAGGTAGCCATTGTATCCTAAACGTGTTACATA
Source organism: Tetragnatha montana (assembly GCA_963680715.1). Lineage (NCBI taxonomy): Eukaryota > Metazoa > Arthropoda > Arachnida > Araneae > Tetragnathidae > Tetragnatha > Tetragnatha montana. Next base: position 4,932,241 of record OY796678.1, on the reverse strand, counting down.
ATTTGCGAATGTCCCCTAAATGCGTTCAATTTTCGGGGATTGTTCCTGCTCGTAAATACCCAGCTTTCGTGCCCACTCGAATCGAACTCCATTATTTCCGTGTAGCATCCTCATTAAAAATTCACAATTCCCCCTCCCTAATTAACCGTCCCTAATTGGGCGCACTTTTAATCTGCGCCGCCGCCGCCACCGCTTAAATCCGGAGAAAACTTTTCCCGGAGAGATAACAACCGGATTAGGGGCAGAAATTGAATTTCGCTAATTAACTCTGTTGGCCCCCTCCTACTCCTCGTTATATGGGGGGTGACCCCTCGAATCTTTCGGGGAGAGGGGGGGTTGTGAATGGTGGTTGTGATTGTAGGGTGTTAGTCGGGCTAATAGGGGATTTTGAGGATGTTTTGATGGCTTTGCGACGTCGTCGTGTCTTATTTAGACGAGGGAATGAAAGAAATTGAGAATAATATCTTATGTAATGTAGAAACAACGTGTAAAAGCCTAACCAGAGATATTTTTAACTCCTCTGAGAGTATTTCACTCCTTGAATATCGTAAATACTCTTTAAAAACTAGCCAGGAGTATTTTCACTCTTTGAAATTTTCACAAAGTTTTAACCTTTAAATGCACCGTGCCCCACCAAAATCAGCAAATAATATTTTTCAACTCAAAACACCAACTGATCTCAACGGGGACATTTTCGACCAACTTCTGGCTTTGTCGTTTGTCCTGCAGTTGGTTGCGTTCTTTATCCCCCTGAGGAATTTCATTGTTCGTTTTGCCGGCCCCGTTGCTTGTATTCGTATACATATATTGCATATTGAATATGTATTAATTTTTAACATTACTATTTGGTACTCGCATTCAGTGCAATATTTATTTATAACAATATTTAAGCCTGCCCTTTATAATTTGTCGGACCAGTGATTAGCAAAACACTGGTCCGCAGTGCCAGTGTTTTTTTTCCCCAATTTCTAACGCTGAATAAAAGTATAGGTGTTAAAATAAGCATACAGCTGTTTCGGAGATACTCGGATCTCCTTCGTCAGTCACTAGATAGAAAGCGAATTACGAGGAATGTTTTTTTTATCAACTTTCGTTTCGCTTTCCCCTCGTCATGCGATTATCACCTGCCCACCCATTGTTTAATGTTAAATGCTGGGCGAACGGAGCGATTTCGCGTAAGGAGAAAGTGAAATTTTTGTATGAGGATGTTTTGACCATGCAGGTTTTGACGGATGGAGCTTTACTAAATTGTCGGGAATTTAGATGAGGGAATGAAAGAAAATGAGACAGAAATGGAAAAGAATACCTTATGTAATGTACACTGGTGTTCAAAATTAATAGAAATCGAACATTTGTTTGATTTTCTCCAGATCTACTGGACAGATTTGGATGTAATTTGGTAGGAACACAGGTTGATATAATACCCAAAAAATAATCGTTCAAAAATCATCATTCCCATGCATGCGCTTGAGTAACAATCATCAGGGTTAAAAGGTGTGAAACAGCTGTTCCTGAATCAAGCAAAAAACAGTTGGTTTACAGGCGTTATGATCCACTCCTACTGACATGCAGGCCCACTTGAGTAATTTTACACCTGAATAAGGCAGATAATAAATTTCCCTGTTCATGAATCCATGTTTCCCAGAAATGCTGTTCGAATCACAAATCGTGCGCTGTGACGTCATATCAAATAGAAGCCCGTTTTTTCTGGTCACGGGCCTTTCTGGTGTTTTGGCAAAAATAAATTTGAATCTTAAATTCAGAAGTTTGGGAGTTTTAAACCATAACGTATCAAAAAGTAATAAATCAAGCAAATCCCTCACTCATGAAAATATCTCATTGTTTGTTTCTATAAATATTCCAGCAAACATTTTTCCAAATATGAAGCAAGTATTCCTCCGAAGCCTTTCTCAAAGATATTACGAGCCTCGAACATCGGAGGGAAGAACTCTAACCCTAATTGAAGGCCACAAAAAAAAAAGAGTATAAAGGCTCGGAAATAAGAATGATGTATCGCGACGCAGTAATCCGAAACCCCCTCGAAACAAATTAAAACGCGAAGCTTCTCGAGTGTCAAATTAGTGTCACGGCTCTCTGATCCCTCTGTCACTTCTCTCTTGTCGCCCCTTTTCGCGCTAATTCGTGTCAAAACGAGACCCTCCCGCTCTCTGTATGTTTGAAATCATCTGTCTTCCGGAGTTCTCCTCTGTTTTGAAATGATGCGCGTTTCGGTATCTTTTTATCTCTTTGCGTATCTTTTTGTGTGAAGACGATTTAAGATGGTGTTCGTTTTTGAAAGACGTGTCTTTTGAAAGAAGGGTTTGTCGTTTGTATCATTTAGACAGCAATGTTAGTTGACCCAATAACGTCACCAACAAACAAAGTAGTTTCCATCGGGGTGTTTGAATTTTGAGTGAAATGAAGAACGTCAATTCAAAAATATTATTATTTTGTTAAACCCATGTATATAATAGTGCTTTTAAATCACGATTTGCGTACCGAAACTCCTCCTAGCAACCCAACAGGCTTTTTGTTCGCTCATTTTCTCCTTCCGCGTAGTGACGTACTGGATTCAGGAAACGTTGCTGTCGAGTATAGTGTGTTATATTTAGATAAATTTTCGTTTCTTAAAACTACTAAGCAAATACGTGATACCAAAAATTATTTATTTCCATAAAACATATTTTAGTAGATAGTGATACCCGAATCCTTAACCACCTACTCTCTCTCTTACTAATTTTAATATTCTAAAGTGGTCGCGTTAATATTTGATACCATCTATTTCAACTCGTTAAAACATTGATAAAAGTGGTAAATATTATTTTCCCAGAATCCATTACTGTTTCATGATATGAAAGCACTTTGCATTTTTAATAACGGTAATGAAAGTCATTTTTCTAGAGAAAGAGAAAAGATTATTTTGTTTTGATGATATTCGCGATTAAAATTTCAAGTAGAGAGAATTTCGCGTTACAGTGAGTTTTCGTATATAAGAGGAAAATCACGCTTTCTTTAAAATGTGTAATTTACTAATGTTCGTGTTAATAAACTGGAGTGCGCTTGGATAGTATTACTTTTTTGGGTATCGTTTTCTTAAGATTTTTATTGGCTGTTTTGGCTATTTACAGAGTGTAATTTGGTATTTGATGTAAATAACTTTGGTGTACTCTTTCGTTAACTATACCGTAAAAATATCTCAAGATAGTTAGCTTACCGTAAACCGGTTTTTGCTTTTAATTCCTTTGCAAATTATTTTCCCAGTGAGTTTTTCCATTGATTAATATTTTAAGGATATAAGCTAATAAAAATTAGCTGAACAAAATGCAAGAAGTGTTTTATAACTAGTATAATAATTAATTTAATTGAAAAAAAAATATGTTATTTAATACTTTCGTTAACTATTCCGTAAAAAAATCATCAAGGTATTTTGGTTACCAAAATATGCTACTTATAAAATCCAACGACCGATTTAATTAGTATATTTGCTGAAGACAAGTCATGTTGAACCCACATTTTGATTTTTCTTGGAAACTTGAAAATATTTTACGGTTTGCAAACTTAAGTAAGGTGAAAAAAATCCGGAATAAATTAAGAAATGTAGTTTTTGCTGTCAAATCCTTTGTTAATCCTTAGAGAATTGTGTTCAATTTAAGGTTTATCCAAAAGAAACACCGTTAGACATTATGGTGGACATTGTGGTCGAACTATAGAGTGTTTTCAGGTGACGTCACAACCGGTTATTTTCTTTTAACTGTTGCTAAGGCCGTTGTTTATCTGTTGCTAAGGCGGTTTTTAGGTATGGGATCACGTGATTGCAAATAATCCAATAGAAGAATTCCACGGCCAGTCCTTTTCTGTAACTGTTAACCTCTGTAGGGCAAAAAACTGTAAAATTTTCTGTTGCTAAGGCCGTTGTTAGGTCCGAGTCATGTGATTGAAAATGCTCTATTAGGGTTAGATGGATGATTTAAGTGCCATTTTCCGAGGTGGTTTAGGGTATTCTACCTTTGACATGTGATATTTTTTCTGTAAGACACAATCTTCTTACGTAACATAACACATCCAAACCACAAATTTTATTCCATATTGTGAAAAAGCACCAAAAAAAAATTCCCCTGGACACCAAGCTTAATTTTCCTAGGATATCATACGAAATAATTATCGGCCGTAAAAATTATGAAATTTAAGAAAGTGGAAAACGTATAGTACAGGTTGTTCCCTGTGAATTCTAGCTCCCCAAAATAATAATTTTTGTGTAATTAAGTTATAAGTTCTTCGTATGATTCAAATGTAAAATTAATTTTCAATCAAACTGATAGCTTATTTTGCGATAACAATTAAGGATTTTACTCACCGCAATTGAGCAAAGAAATGAGGATCCAAAAAATCGCATCCATTGGTGGCTTTGGTTAGTTCCAAAACTGTTACTTGGCAGTAGAGTTGTGTTGTATATTGTCTTGAAAACACCAGCGGAATATCCACAAATGCCTTTTTAAATGTTATATTTCGCACAGACAATTTGAAATATTTTTGTAAATAATCCTATAACTTGTATACAACTTCGATATAATTTAACGTCACTCTTTATTGATATTTCTCTTTGGGAAAATAAGGTTTAGAGAAAATATGTAATTTTTTAGGAGGTATTATTTTTTTTAAATATGCTTCTGCTCTCTCTTGCATTCATTGAGCACTATTTGGAGCATGGTATTCTCTGATAAAGATACAGCACGTTGTAAGGGTGTTCTAAAGTTTTTGGTTAACATATCCTTCAGAAAATGTAAGCTATCAACACGATATGTCAATCCAAGTTGCTGGAAATAAATTCTAACTATTCAAATCAAGTTTTAGTTTTGATTGCAACGATTTTTTAGAATTTATTTCTTTGAACTGAGAGGAGTTTCTTTACCGAAATCGGCAAGTGAATTTCAGAACAAACTTTCCTTAAACATAGCACTATGAAATCTGTCGTTCACCTTTCTCCTTTCTTTTAAATTAACCATTAAAATTTCTCTGTCAAGTTAAATGTTTCCAATGGTTAGCACCTATGAAGGAATGTAGTTCATACCACAAGAAATAGCCCCTTTATGCCGGTATTGTTACAAAAATACTTGTTACTACACGCACTGTTGATTGTAGAACTTTCAATGAACCAACTCGTACACGCTTTTTTCTAGCACCCAAGGTGGCAAGTTTGAAACATAATTTCCTCTATGGAGATGTTGGAACAGTTTTCACCACGTGTAATATGATGAGTTAAAAACATCCGATATAATTTTATAGCATTTTTAACAAAGCTTTTTTAACAATTTTTAACACTTTTCACTCAACAAAACACGGTAGTATGGTAGTGCTTTTAATAAGCAGATTCTTTACTTGAGCAATACGGAAAGTTCAAAATTTGCGCTTTCGTTTTTTGTAAGAACGTATTTTGGCAAGTTCAAAACCTCCGTTCCACTCTTACACTCTGTTTTACACTCGTACTTTCACCAGTTGAGAATTCTCGTATACTCCAATGAGCAATACGGAAAGTTCAAACTATGCGTTCAACTCTATGACGAACATATATTCTCAACTTTCCAACACACCCAATTCGGGAAAAATTCACTCAACACACGGTAGTATGGTAGCACTTTTAACAAAACTATTGTTTACTTGAGCAATACGGCAAGTTCAAAACATGCACTTTCGTTTTTTTAAGCAAGTATTTCGTCCAGTTCAAAATATCCGTCACATACACATTGTGTATACTTTCAAAGAGAGATTTTTCGTATACTCCAAGGAGCAATATGGATAGTTCAAACTATACGGTTCCACTGTATGATATTAACAACGAACGAATTCTCTCAACTTTCCAACACACACAATATGTTGATTTTGACAACGTGCAAACTCTCTCAACTTTTCAACACACACAATACGCTGATTTTCACAACGAGCAAACTGTCTCAACTTTTCAACACACACAATTTGCCGATTTTAACAATGGGCAAACTGTCTCAACTTTTCAACTTTCAATATGCCGAGTTCAAACTCTATAATCGGCACAATCTTTAGGAGAATAATCCTCTTTAGAAGATGAAGAATTCTTTAGAAGAATAATCCTTTTGATCTCGCGCTTCCGCCCGCTGTGGGGGGGATGGTTGTCACGTGCGCGTTCGAATCTCCCGCTGCGAAGAGGGGGAGGTGGCAGGAACGCGTGTTGCCGGAAAGCCCGCCTCGCGGAGTGTCGAGGGATCTTTTTCGGGGGAAAGTGTGCACTTCACTTTTTCGTCGCCAAGCGGGGGTCGCCAAGGCGCCCAAATCGATCGGGTTCCGAGTTTTCAGCGTCAATTTTTTTTTCGAGGGGTTCAGAATTTTTTGTCTTATCTCAGTCTCAGGGTGTCGAATAACAACTGCTTTAACCTCGTAAACCAATTTTTTTTTCTGGAGGTTCAGAGTTTTTAACCTTTTTTTTTCCACCATTCATAATTTTTTAAAAACTGGATTCACACCATTGTTAACATACTTAACATTGTTTTCGGGTTCCGAGTTTTCAGCGTCTTTTTATTCGAGGGTTTATAATTTTGTCTTATTTTAGGGTGGTCAACTAAGTGGTTTAACCTCATAAACCTATTTTCTTCTGGAAGTTTCAGTTTTTAAGCGGTTTTTTCCATTATTCACAATTTTTTAACACATGTTTTTTAAACACAATTTTCAACACAATTTTTTAACACACACTGGATTCACACCATTGTTAACAATTTAAATAGAATAAATGCAATTTTCTCTGGAACGAAATTCTGTACGACTAAGCCTTTTATGGAAACTTAGAGGCCGGAATAACTTATCTTTTAGCTAAAAAAAATTCTAATAAAATGCGCAAACACTATTGAAGCATAAACTTATTAAAACTCTTAATTTAATACCTTTTCCCCCATGGAAATAAAGGTAGAAAAACTGACAAAAAAAGTGTTCTAACTTTAAAATTCATAAATGCTATTTTATTAAACGTGCTTAGATGACTATTTTTGTTTAATATTAGTAATAAGTTCAACATACACACAGATTTCGAAGTGATTTTGTAATGTGAATGAGTTAGAAATCAAGGGGCACAAGAGACAAGGCGAACATCTTCAGTCTCATTGTAAGAAGTCGGGGTTTTTTTTCGGGTCGGGGGGGGAAGAAGTTTCATATTCTCTTAGCTCCAGCCTTCCGAAGATAGATAATGGAAATAAAAATGCAAAATAGTATAAAACTTTACATTTAATTTGACCATAACCAGTAGTTTTTTCCTAGCTAGCTAGCTCATAATTTAAAATTTTTATTCAAAAATAAAAAGAAACACGCAGCGGAATTTTATTTTATAAAAGTTCACAGCATACTCAACTATGATTAAAACACTAATTTAAAGTAAATAAAATAATTAAAAAAAGCTACTATTCTAGCCTTGAAAACTTCTCACCATTTCTTTCCCCAAGTCCCCTTCTAACCAAGACAAACTCTCCTCCCCCCCCCCTTTCGGTCGCCAAGCGCATCATCTCGCCAAAAAGGTCGCCAACATCGGAAAAATCGATGGCCCCGGAGTTTTAAGCGCCTTTTCATTCCTAATAATGCAAAGTGATTAGTTTCCTGCTCCTTCCGACGCATCGATTGATGGAGAGGGGGGGGGCATTCTCTCCAATCAAATTAAGAAATGCCCCCCCCCCCTCCCCGATTAGCATATCTCTCCAGACGTCGTGAATAATGCGGAGCGATATCGTTTGAATTATGAAACAGATGGAAGGGCTCTCTCTCTGCGTGGGGTCATTTACTAATTAAGAAAGAACGTTTTGCCTGATGCAGTTGGAATCTTTTGAGGAGGAGAATTAGATTTTAGCGAGTAGATGCAAATTAGTCGTACAATGTTGTATGAACGAACACGATTATTGGGAGCAAAAAATTCACAGACACCGCGATGGGAACTACTTTGTTTGTGACGTCATAGGGTCAAGTAACCCGATTATTGGAGGCAAACACCGAGATAATGGACTCTAACCGTCTGACGTCACACGGAACCAACACGTGACCTACTGAGCTTACAATTGGGTCACGTGTTGGTTCCGTGAAGTCTCGAACCAGATAGGCGGTTAGAGTCCATTGGTTACCACAGATACTACACTAGTAGATTACTAGTGTAGTATCTGTAGTATCGGTTAGAGTCCATTGCAAGCTCAGTAACACGTGACCTAGTAGGTCACGTGTTGGTTCCGTGTGACGTCAGACGGTTAGAGTCCATTGTTGAGAAAAGTGGACCTACTTTATTCAAAGGATTTATCTAGTGGAGCATCTCTCTTTAAAACCAGCTTTTTAGAAATAAATGTTGATATCTTTAAAAATCGGTTAAACCAACTTTTCGGAGAAAAAAAATGTTGATATCCTTAAAAATAAGTTAAAAACCAACTTTTCAGAAATAAATGTTGATATCTTTGAAAATAGGTTAAACCTACTTTTTTCAAAAATAGATGTTAAAATCTTTAAAAGAGGTAAACCAACTTTTTAGAACTAGATGTGTTAAAATCTTTATAGAGCATTTTCAATCACGTGTCTTCGATCACGTGATCGAGCTGGCTTGGAGGATAGACAACTTTTCTTTAACATTAGGCTCCCATAGAGAATACGCGCTGCATTTAGTTTTTATAAAATAATTTCATTAAAAAAGATTCTTTAGGCTCGGTTAAAGACCGGAACGAAAGAATAATAGTTATTGAAGGTAAGTGCATAAGTTTTTGTGTTTTAGTGGTAAGCTAAATTTAGAAAAAGACTTATTACGAGGTGACATGTTTTTGTTTACATTTGTTAGAACAATATGCGAGTCCGATACATCTGTAAAATACTTATAATATGCTACTGAAACTAAATATTGAATAATTAATAAATAATTAAGAATTTTAAAATATGTTAGTAGCATTGCGAATAGTACTTGCAATAAGAACATTGGCAGAAATGGTTTCAGCAATCAGAACACTGCTAAATATAAAATGTAGTATTATTGAATGACTTATAATATGCAGAGATGCCATTTTAGAGTAAATAAAGGTTACTTTAAAGTAAACTTTGGAGAAAAACATAAAACATCCTTATTTTTCAAAATTCACATCAAAAGTAAACAAATAAACGATGTGCATCCTATAGTTTTCCATCATACTGTCTGTCATCCAAGCCTCTGACGTCACAAGCCTGTGACGTCAAGTGCGAATGCTCTATAGAGCATTCGCACATGACGTCACTTGGAGGACAAAATCAACGTTGCTAAGGCTGTTGTTAGGGGCGGGACATAGAAGTATCCAATAGCAGCATTCGCACATGACGTCACTTGGCGAATAAACAACGTTGCTAAGGCCGTTGTTAGGCAGAGTCATGTGATTGAAAATACTCTATAAGAGGTGAACCATCTTTTTAAAAAACTGAAGATAAATATCCTTGAAAATGGCTGAACCTATTTCTTCCAAATACTAAATGTTAAAAGTTTTTAAAGTAGATGAATCAATTTTGTCTCAATTCATACGAAAAAAAAACTAAAAACACTTATAAATTAAAAACAAATTTTGTTTTGGCTTAGTTTACGGCACAGAGAATTACAAAAGAAATAAAAATGAACTTATATTGAAAATTTATTCAAAAAAATACAATGAATGGACATTAATTTCGCAAATTCAAGGGGCTATATCTGCCTATAGGGGAAGTTATTTCCCCCTCTTCCCACTCATGTGTAGAGCGAAGCTTGAAGATGATTCTTTTAAGCACAAAAAGTCAATTCGCCATTTTTTGGACTTATTCCCTTTTCAAACTGACGATTTAATTATTCACATCACTAAATTATTTCCATGCAAATTTGAAATAATCAAGAAAGGATCCTCTTGAGGGAACCAGACTTGACTATCTCAATCAAAATCCGATTAGTATATGTCTGCAAGGAGAATTATTAAGAAGCTGTAATTTACCTATATACGTAGAAAACCATAACAGTAAACAATGTTTAATTCCTATTTTCCGTGTAAATTAAATATTTGATGAGAAAACATTATTTTTCACAAATTATTCAGTCTATAAAAAACCACCTGCATACATCTTTCCCGCGTAATTTTTTAATCGATCTGTTTGTTCCTGGAAATATTCCATGGAATAATTATGGAATATGTCGCTTTTAATTTGCTAAAAAGACTTTTAGTCTACCGAGAATTTGCTGAAGAATATAACTAGGAATATGGATATTCCAAGAAATAGTGATTTAAGAAATTCTGAGGAGATTGCAGAAGATGCGTTGGGGTACATTTTATTGATTATTTTAATTGTTGGCGGACGACTTTGAAGATTAGTTGTGTAAGTCCAGATTTATGGATGGTCAAATAATAACAAGTTTTTGAAAAAAAAAACGGTTATTTACCGGTTATTTATTTTCCTTCGTTTAACCTATTCGGTTTTTTTTCTTTTGAAATTCAACTTAACGGTGAGTAAAAAATTATTAACTACCTATCTTTTAGCTTTTAAGCCTATATTTTTTTTTATTAATTCGCGAGTTTGAAAAAGGGAATAAGTCCAAAAAATGGCAAATTGACTTTTTGTGACCCAAAAAAATCTCCAAACTTTGCTCTTACACATGAGTGGAAAGAGGGGGGAAATAACTACTCCCTATAGACCTCTTCAACCGGAACTTGGTGGCGCTACGATCCGGGCGCTTGGATTACTTCCGGGTTACTTCTTTTGGCGTTGTATTTGGCTATTCTTTGATCTGGCTATTATTGGCGGCCGTGGGTGTTTGTTTTTGTTTGTATTCCGTCGTGTGTTGTTTTTATTATTCTTGGATTTAACGAGCATATAGCTAATACTTATTAATTTATTCATATTATTTTCTTTAAATTAATCAAAACCGAAATCTGGAAAGACTACTTTTACTTTATTTCCCACTCCGGAGTAACGGCGACCAATCTGTCTCTTTTTATTTACCCGTTTGATAGTAAACAAAAACCGAGCTACAGATATATTGTATTATAGTATTTCTGGTAGTAATAATACTACAGAAGATACTACATCAGGGTTTATTTGCATTGCCCTGTGAACTGTAAAATCAGGTTTTTAATTTCCCTATTTTTTTAATTCTCCAATTCCATTATTAATGTAGCGTATCTGGTGGTATTATATAGGTATTGAAGTTTCTTTAAGTCTGTATTTCATATGGGCATTTATGTCCATTTAGGATTGATTAAAAAACAAATTAAATCCACTGTCTGTGTTTCATTCTAAATAACAGTATTTAAGTGTGATTGTAGTATTAAGATTCATTTTTCTGTCTTTCAAATTTTCTAATCTTGACACATTGAGTTTTTTTTTTCAGATTTCAGAGTGCTGAATTAAGCATGTCAATCATCTTCCAATTTTAAGAGACTGTTTCTAGACTATTTTTTGCCAAAGGTTTTTATTTCACAATAGTAATCTGAAAGTGATGGAGTATTTTAAGACTCCTCAAAAGAAACTTTATATTAGATCTGCACTTTCTTTTTTATATTCTACATTTCTTAAAATTGGAGGATGATAGAATTGTTTTCTTCCTATTTTTTTACATGATGACACTAGAGAGACATAAATTAAAACAATATGCTTCTCAGTGTCAAAAACAATAAAGTTGGAGGGAAAGGGCATTCAGTTTTCAAATTATTACTTTGATTAGGATTTTTTACATCTTTGTACTTTCCTGGATCGACCATTAAACGGACATGACTTCATTACCAATCATTGGATGATTGGTCAAGTGTAATGGTCGATTCTGTGAAATGGCTTTTCAGTGTATTGGAATTCGCTAAAATGTAGTATAAATGTTGATCCCCTCATGGTATTGCATCATCCATTTACTCATTCCCTCCCAGGGAGAGGCAGAAAGTTTGTTTGGAATTTCGCTTGAAGGTCATTGCCTTCTCCTTGTGTTGGATTGGTTTATTGGGTGTGAGTCATATGGATTGGTTTCACTTCGTAAAATGTTGCAGATAAACTAGTGGAAGTTGATCCTTGCTACTCACTTAACTAATCGTAGTAGCTTGTGAGAACAACCTCAATCCCTCTGGTAAGGTCCTATTTTTCCATTAAAAATTTTTTTAAGAAATTTGCATTGCAAATATATTTAGTTTAAAATATAACTTTTCTTGAAATGCATGTTAAACCCAGTGGCAAAGCATGAATTGCAAAGAGGAGAAGCACTGGAAGTTGATTGTTATTTTGCCATATGTTAGGTTGATTGTAATATTAATGTTTATAGTTTTATTTTGAAATTTGTAACTTCTTGGATGTTTCAAGTATAATTTTTGTAAATGTGTATGTCATGTTTACATAGCGCTTTTCCTGTTTGCAACTCATGCTTCGCCACTGGTTAAACCTAATTTCTCATAATTGACACTGAACCCAAATCACACAAAACTGACAATTTCTAACACATTTGAGGATACCCATAAATTATGTGAGGCGAGATTATGGAGCCCTCCCTCCCCCCTTCAAATTCTCATTGGAGTTTACTCTATAACTTAAATTTTAAAAAGTGGTCTTATGTTTGTAATTATCATGATTGACTGGATAATGATTTGTTGTTTTGACTAATATGGATATTTTCCCTAAACTTGTGGTAAAAATGATAAAAAAGCTTATCTCCAAACTAAAAGTTGACATGAGATTTTAAATAGACCCCTTCCCTCTTTTTGAGCTCTCATGATTTATTGATGTCCTATTATGGTGATTTCTCCAAGACAAAACCATAAGCTTGCTTTTAAAAATCGAAATTTGCATTTAAATGATAGTAAACTCGAGCAAAAGTAAAGGTTGCCAATTTTCAATGATACTTTGTTTCAATCCTTATTCCTACTTAAGTAGAAGATTTAAGCCCACATGTGGCAGTATGCTTTGAAAATTCAACTGATTATCAGATAATATCAAATATTTTGAAAAAATTTCTCGGTACTCTAGGATAAGTTGGGGCGCAAGCAACTTCCAAATGTTTTTTTTTTTTGATAAATCAACATATATTTGCAAATATGAAAATAAATAACTAAAATATCTCAACAAGCAGTGCTGCTTTAAATATTTTTATTAGTAAAAGTCTGCCAATAAGTTAAATATAGGGAGAACTCGGCTAATCCTAGCCTAGAGTACCATTTTCATTAGCTACAAGAAATGAACACAAAGTTATTCTAAAATAAATATTTTATTAAAATAACATAATTTATTCAAAGAAGTTATTTGAGAACCATCAATATTTTTAGAATTATGTGGGCAGTTCTTTTAATCTACATGTTAAATCTAGTACACACAATAGCATCACATTCCAAAGATATGCCAGAGTCACAACATAGGTCCTTTCAGTTTTAAAATGATCTTGAATGAAGATCCATGTGCATTCTAAAGATGAATATTCATCTGCATGAAAGAATGAATGAAAGAACAACTGAATCCTTCGTCGTTGTTGTAATTGGAATTCCCAGTCATGGGTTACTCGGATAGATGTTGCCTGTATAAAAAAAAAAACAAAGAATATTATAAAAGTTGTTCACAATAACTTAACACATTCCCCATGTCATTTTCATTCTTGATATTTCCCCTTAGCAAATGGTTAAGATTTTACTTAATTTATAAGTATTCTTCACTCCATTTTTTTTTGCCAGTTCAGGGAGTGAAGTTAAATTTTGACCAAAACTTTAATGCAGTTAAACAATTACTCCTAAATCCACATTCAGGCTGTTGTTCATAAGTCTATCTTGAAGAATTAAACATTAGTTTTACTATTGCAATCATCACACTTATCTCATCAAAAGCCACATTATCGAGAACCTTGCACCAGACAAATTTCTTCGTTTCATTAAATGGCCTTATTACACCGACAGACCTTTCCCCCAATTCAATTACACTGAAAAGCCAATTCACTGACAATTGTTTCACTGAATTCCATAACACCGACAGGACTTAATAACTGACTGTAAAGACAGGTGTAATGATCAATTCGTTGAAACGCTTTGACAGTGTTGTGGAATTCTGTGAAACTTCTTTACAGTGAGTGTACTGGAATATGGAGAAGCATCTTGTTTGGAAAACATTCTGTTAGTGTAATGGTCCATTTTGAGAAATAATTTGGTGGGGAAATAGTCTTTCGGTGTAACAATTTGTCCATGAATAGGATTTTAGCGAGATGAAATAGGAGTATCGTGCTACTTTTACCATTTCTATTCTTACCTCTACAATTTATCTAAATCTGACAGATTATGGTTAGCTTGAGTTATGTTTTTTTCTTCAAAATATTTGTAAATGTGGCATATAACTATCTAAAAAAATGTTGCATTTTAAATCAAATTTATATAGGCTCAGAATATACCTCAAACCAACAGTAAGTCTTCAAGCTTTAAATACAACATGTTGTTAGTATTATTAAGCTAAAATATTTACTGTTTTTTAATCAATTTGAAGGAAATAATGGGAAAATGATATTTGTAAATAGTATTGAGTACAAGGAAAGCAAGCATTAAATTGAAAAACATAGTTTGTAGAAACTTAAGCAACATACAGAAAGAGGGGAACCAAGTTAAAGAGCTCTAATTTAATTTATCTGAAGATTCATTAGTAGTATTATAATAGTAGCTTGTATTATTATATTAGTATATTAGAACCTATGATACGACCTGATAAAAGTACTGATTGTTTTATCACAGTAATAGTTTTATTCGTTAAGTACAATTCCCTTCTTTTGTTAAAACAACCATGTTTTTGGTCTCAGAAAGGGGCCGCTTTATTTAGGTTCAACTGTATTATAATAAGAGGAATAAAATTAGCATACTTCAAAAATAAATTAGTTAATGATGAAATGGGTAGATTTTTTGGTATTAAGCTGTCCACTTTTTTCATTAATGTTAAAACTGTGACTGTCACCAAAAAAACAGAAAAAGATATATAGATGAGTAGAGCATTGAAAATTTTTTGTAACTGTTTTGATTTTGGCGAATTGTTTAATGGCTTATCACGTTACCTTAAAATGTTACACACCAAATCAGTTTAATCCTTGATTAAAATTTTAAATTCACAATTGTTTATTTTATCAACAGTCCTTTTTGACAAAAATACATGACTAAACTTGATCAAATATGCAAATGAAACTAACAAAGTCATCTTATCTAAAACATAACATTTAATCATTGTAATATCTATCAGCAAAACTAGAAACTCATTAAATATTATCCTTGTGAAGTACATTACTATATTAAAAGCATTCTACTTATTCACTCTACATTTCAATAAAATGTCATTTTACCTTTCAAAAAATACTTTGTCACTTCTGCAGCAGTTTTATTAGGTCTGAGGTCCAAACACATCAAGAGAGGCTGTGTTGCTGTGTTAACATCTACATAGAACCTAGAATGGAAGAAACGCATTTACTTCCAGATAATTTTTTTTAAAAACAAAATCGTTTATTTCATAAATCAATTAATTCTATTATCTCAAATAATAAGTAAGTTTAAATGAGTTGTCATGTAGAAAATCTATTTTTAGCTTGTGGGATGTATTATTTATAATTCAAAGCACTCTTTTAAGAGCATATATTAATATGCTTAAAAGTTACCAATTTACTAAAAATTTCAATAACTTTTGACTAGTTGATCACAGTTTTATTTCAGCAATTTATTTTATAAACTGTATATATATTACGATAACCAAAGTTGGGGGAAGAATTGTTAAGGTATCTACCAAAATAACAAAGTAGAACCGTAATATTTTTCTCGAGTTACATTTCAATAAATCATGGTTAAATTGATCGAGACATTGTGAGTTTGGACAATTTAAAACTCCTTATGGAATAAGTAATCATATAGTAAGACTTGATTAAAATCAAAAATAGTTAATTTTTACAAATTATTAAGAAAAAAAAGCTTACCTTGTTTTTCTTTCACCACGGAATATACTGTTCTGTTCCGTTTCCGTTGGCTTTAGGCCGGTTTTTTTTTTTTCATTCTTCTTTTTTTACTTTGAAATTAATTTAGTCAACTTTGGGATTAAATAAGCTTTTGCAGTCTCTAAAGTTAAAAAAAGATTCACACATTAAACGTTTTATTTAAAAATAATAGTCCGATCGGGGTTTGTTTACTTTTGTTTTTATGGGAAATAATTTCAAAACCATACTTCGTTATGTCGCCAAAATAGCGAAAACACACGATTTTTGGCACCCATACACAACCGGAAGCTCGCAGCCCACCCTTCCGGTTTTGTTTATTTACTTTAAAAAGAGGTCTATAGGCATATATAACCCCTTCAATTTGCGAAATCGATGTCCATTAATTGTATTTTTTAATTTAATTTGAAATTAAAATTGATTTGTCTTTTTTTATTATTCTTTGACCTGTGAACTAAGCAAAATTAAAATTTCCTTTTAATTTAAAAGTATTTTTACCTTTTTCCCCCAGTGTATTAAGAAAAATTTATTCACTTTTAACATTCAGTATTTTTGAAGTTGCAGATTGTAGATTGAAGAAGTAGATTCAGCCATTTTCAAGGATTTTTACCTTTTGTTTTTTTAACAGTTGGTTTACCTCTTTTAAAGATTTTAACATCTATTTTTGAAAAAGGTTGGTTCACCTCTTTTTAAAGATTTTAACATGTATTTTTGAAAAAAGTTGGTTCACCTATTTTTAAATGTATGTCTATGTCTTTCTTTTATTATTCTTTGTGCTGTAAACTAAGCCAAAACAAAATTTGCTTTTAACTTAAAAGTGGTTTTAACTTTTTTTATCCAGTGAACATTTTTACCGGGACAGATAACGGCATTGTACCAAACATTTTTCGAATTAATAATAATTCAAAATATTTATAAAACAAATCCAGTCCACTAATACTGTTCGGTAAACCTTCTCCCTAATACCAAAACACAAAAGATCTTCTATAAAAAGCTCCCATTCGAATATTCTATTTTCCAGCCACCTTGCATACAGCCCCACATTAACGTGGCTCGTAAAGCAACCCCAATCGAAGGGGCTGCTTCCATTAGAGGCCGCCCTTATCTCGGGGCGGAAGTGAGTGCAGGGGCGGCTTATCGGGGCGAAAAAGTTCGGGACCACCTTATCGGGCGTGTTTCGTTCCTGTGAGGTTGTCGTTCGCGGCTTTTTCGGATTATTATGAATATTTTGTTGTGCGGGATTTTTCTTCTGAAGGTAGGGAAATGTGGTTTTTGGGGGAAGTGTGGGGTGGAATCTGCTGTTTTTAAGTTGGCACTGGTTATTCCCACGAAAGTAAAAACTCATCTCTAACTAATCTCGCTATTTCTGAAAAATTTCAAGTTAAATAAAAGCATAATAATCAAAAGTAGCAGCCAGGAATCGAACTGGGGACCATTGGGTTACTAGAAGCACACTATACCACTAGGCCATCGGTGCTGATGCCAGGAATGATCAATAATATGATTTTAATGTTATAAAACACGTAAAATAGCAAACTCTTAATTACTGCGCATGCTTCAACTTTCGTGGAAATAACCTCTTCGTTTTAAGTTTATACTCGACAACAACGTTAGTACGTCACTACGTGAAAGGAGAAAATGGGTAAGCAAAAAACGTGTCGGGTTGCTAGGAGGCGTTTCGGTACGCAAATTTGTGATAAAAAGACACTTTGTATATATGTTACGGGCAATGTGATAAATTCAGTGGAATTTCTGATCATTTCACTCAAAATTCAGAGACCGCGATGGGAACTACTTTGTTAGTGAGTGACGTCATATGGTCAACTAACGTTGCTGTTTAGTATAGTGTGTTTGGTGGGTTGAGTTGTATTTGGGAGAGTTAGGGGTTCGTTGTGTGAGATTTGTATTTTGAAATTAATTGTAAGAATAGGGTAGAATATAATGTTTGGGAGTTCTTCGACTTCAAGTATTCAAGTGTGGGAATTTTTAAAAATTTTTTAGTCTCTTTCTAACCGTAATTTTTTTTAGAATTATATAAAGTATCACAAAACACTGAAAATAAAGTTTCAGTTTGATACATTTAATTGTAACGCCAACTAGTTAAAACCAAATGACCATACCTCTTATATAGAATTTTTGTGAAAACTTTTAACTCCTTTTTATTAATATTACTCTGTAGTACACTTTTATTTATTGGGAGAGATGTTATTTTATTCTATCGATTTCTAGTTGCTTGATAAGGCAATTAAAATCAATTGAAAGGGGGTTTTTTTATTAAATTGTTGGTCCATCAATTGGAAAATAAACTGTGAGAATTTGTATAATTTGTTGGTCTAACAATTACAATACAAAATTCTTGGAATTTTTTTTATAATTGTTGGTCTAACAAACATAAAACCAATGGAAAGTTGGTTTATTGAGTTTTTTGGTGCAACAATAGAATATCATTTGAAAGGACTTGTAATAATAATTCATGGTCAACAATTAAAAAATCAATTGTTCATATTTTTTATTTCTTGGTCCGAAAACAAGAAACCAATAATAAGATTTTTAAAAAATTGTTGGTTCAAGATATTTGCATGTAATTATTTTCAATCTAATATAATTTTGCATTACCAGTAGTATAGCATATCTCATTAACAATAAAACCAAATCCTCACGGTACCTAAAAGCTCACGTTCCAAATTAAAGTGGTCCCGACTATCCCTTCCCTAAGCAAATATCCTTCTTCTTGTTTATCGGCTCTTTCCGAACAAACGTTTCGTTTAACAAAGGGGTAAATAATCGATTCAGAGGAGTAATCGATCTTGGGTTGGGAATTAATGGGCGATCCCAGATAGGAATTTTTTAATTAACCTCCCCCATTCAGATAAGGGGCTCCATTAGATCGGGAAAGAAACTCTCCGAATGAATTATTTTTCTGATGGGGTCTCAAGTGGTGATGCGATGCTATCTGTGAAGAGTTTGGATAGCGTTATAAGGTCAGAGTGTCTGTTTCGGTGTTTTCTGTTGCTTTTTTTGTGAAAGGTTTACCTGGGTTTACCATTTGATTTTCTGTTAGACACTGGTTTTTTCCCGAAAGTAACAACTCAACTCAACTCTACTCTTATCTCGCTATTTCTAAAAAAAAATTAAAAGTTTAATTAAAGCAAAATACTCAAAAGTAGCAGCCTTTTGAATCGAACCGGGGACCAATAAGTTACTAGACGCACACTCTACCACTAAGTCAGGGGTCGGCAACCTTTTGATGCGGAAGAGCCAAAAGTTACAATTTACAAAATTTCCCAGTTTTTAAAGAGCCGCACTAAAAATTTTCGTTTCCAAATTATATAGTATTTGCTTATATATATTTGATTTTTGATTTAAAATAAACGGCTTTAAATACGTAATAATATAAAATATATAAGAAGTAGTAAATAATATTGTTATAAACACAAAAGGGGGGTCTGGGGGTCCTCCCCCAGAAAATTTTAGAAATTTGACCCAAAAAGTAGGGTTTTAACTCGTTTTGGTCCGAGCCCCAAGTCGTAGGCTAGGCCCTTTCCTAGCAGTTTTAGATTTTGCCAAATTTGTTTCATTGTGGTATCTACCATGAAGTTGAATTTTTGCAGCCATTCGTCTTCCAATTCTGGATAATCAGTGCTTTTTTCATTGTGGAATGTTTTTATTTCACACAAGCGATTTATAATTAAAGGTTATGGAAATAAAAGCTTTTGGAAAAATTAGGTACTTAAAAACATATTTTCTTATTTTTAAGGGTTTTGATGCTAAATTATTAATTTTTTCGTATAGAACTAGAGAGCCGCAACTTTACGTCAAAAGAGCCGCAGGTTGCCGACCCCTGCACTAGGCCATTGAAAAATAACATAATTTTAATGATATAAAACACCTAATAACACACTCCTACTACTGGGCATGCTTCAACTGTCGTGGAAATATCCACTTCGTTTCGGTTATTCGATTCTAAAGGGTGTTTTAAAAGTCTGTTCACGGCCAACGTCTCCTAGGGTCAAGAAAGTCAGGTATAACCCTAGGTAAGTGACCAGGGGGAATTCATTCAATTGATTTACCCTTAGCGACAAAATAAGAAGTTAAAAAAAATAATTAAAAAAAATAAAGGAGATAGCACCTAAATAAAAGGTGGTTTGCATTAGGTTCTTAGGTTAAAAATTGAGATGGCTTTGGATCCCCTGCGTTAATGCATTGAGATTTGCAACTTAGTCTCGAAGCTTTTCGTAAAAGGAGACAGAATTTGACTGTAATTTCGTGTACGAAACTGCTCTCCGGGAAATATTTGAGATTTTTCTTTGATTTCTTCTGTGATTTTTCGAATATAAATAAGATATAATGCTTATAATATTGAGATAGGTGGATTTTAAGGTAGGGAATCAAATTTCTTTTGGACGTAAAGCAAAATGGGTATTCGCCCAACACAAAAAGGTTTCAATATATATACAGAATTAGGTAATGAATTATTTTTGAATAAATTTTATAAAAGGGGAAGAGTTGAATTATTGTGCTAATTATTTCAAATTAAATTTGGTATGTGAAGTGTTTCAAAAGCCTAAAAAAGTTGTTTTCTCCCCAGTTTCACCCAACTCGGTGTCGAAAGTAAAAAGGAGAAAAAGAGCCAAGAAAACATCTGTCGCTTTCATGTGCTGATAGTTCTATGGTACTGATGTTTTAGGATAAAAGCCTTTTGTGCATACTTTTGTGCCTAAATCCATCTGCTCCGTCATACATAGCCCTATATTCTTCATTCAACAAAACTAATATCGTTTTGAGTGTGGTTGAAATAAAAAATATCTAAAAAATCCCTATTTTATAGTCAAGGTATACTAGACAGCAATTTAAGTTGACCCTACGACGTCACTAACAAACAAAGTAGTTCCCATCGCGGTGTCTGAATTTTAAGTGAAATGAAGAACGGCAATTTAAAACTATGATTGTTTTGTTAAACTTATGTATATATAGTGCTTTTCAATCACGATTTGCGTACCGAAACTCCTCCTATCAACACAACAGGCTTCGTGTTTACCGGTTTCTCCTTCCCCATTTGTGGAGTACTGGGTTCAAGAAACGTTGCAGTCGAGTATAGAATCGGAAAAAAATTAAATACCTCAACTGAAGTTAAGATGGTTAACGTTAGATTCGGTTTATAAAAAGTGGGTTACGATACGTTTTGCAACTTATTATCGAAGCTTTTCGTAAAAGGTAACGAAATTTTCTGAGCTCGTAAGTGCACCACTCTATTAAAGTTCTTTCTCGAGATTCTCCAGTAAAGTGCAAAAATCGGAAAAATCATTCCAAAACCCTTTCCTTGGATGTTCCACACGACCCCATAAAGAAAAACGAAAACGCTTTATTAAAGAGACAGCTAATAGTTAAACAGTCAGATCAATTCCTCCCCTCCTGGAATTAATTAATCCCGCGTTTTTTTAATTGCTGTCCTCATTGCCGTTGAGATAACGTCCTAGCATTCGAATAACGGCAGGATGGTCGCTCCCCCCCCACCCCCTTTTGTTTCCCGATATTGCGATAAGCGAAAGAAGCGTAGAGAAGGGAAGAAGCAGGGAGTACTTCGGTTGTAACACCAACACAGACTATAAATAAAAGGCATTGCAAGGAAAGCGAACGGCTGGGGTTATTAGAAGGATACCTTGGACGCCAATATTCAGGATTAAACGTAAACTTTTTTTTAACAACGTTTTTCTCTAAAAGACCATCTTCAACGAAATTTGTATCTTTTCTTTGGCGGACCCCAATTTCCGTTCCATATTTTTACAGAACACACCAAAAATCCACTTGACACCCAAAAATTCAAAATACTAGAAGATGAAAACAGAAACTGTGCATCCAGTTTATTCCAATTTAGTATTTTTTCTTTCATCCCCTTGTCTTTATCTCTCTTTTCTTTCTTTCATATCGCATTCCATGTCTTATTAATTTCTCCTTTCCCCCCCCCTCTTTTGGATATTTGGTCCCCTCCCCATCCAAAAAAAATTCTATAAACGCCATATTTTTATACATAGAATTTTGAGTTAGTTTTGGGTGAATTTTGAAATTATTTATGCAAGAAACAAGATATTTTCGCAAGTGCAGCGTTTGAAGCATCTTACGTAAGCATCACTCATACCCCTTCCCACCTTGTCAGGAAAAATACAAATACAAATACAAAGACTGACGACCAGCTACAGGCTGAAAGCCCAACAAGGCTGGTCCTATGATTATGAATTCCCCAATTCCCACAGCCTATCCAATTGCCTCTTAAACTCAAACACTCCCTTTGAATATACTATATTTTCTGGCAACGCGTTCCATATGTCAATTACCCTATTGAAGTAGTAGTACTTCCTTAAATCCCGATTGACCTGTGTCTTATTTAGTTTATACCCATGGCCCCTTGTTCTGTTATCCTTGCTGAAACTCAAGCCCTCCGTATCCCCTTGCTTTACCAACTTGAATAGCTGAATCAAATCCCCCCTCTCTCTTCTTTTTTCCAGCGAATACATGTTGAGCCTGTCCAAACGTTCATTATAATCCAGATGTGTTATCCCCTTAATTATTTTTGTAGCTCTGTGCTGTACCTTTTTAATTACCTCTATATCCTTCCTCATGTATGAAGCCCAGAATTGTACTGCATATTCAAGATGAGGTCTTACTAATCCCTTGTATAAAGGCAATATTATATACTTATCCCTTGAAGTTAGTCCTTTTTATATACCCCAATAACCTATTTGCCTTTTTACCCGCAGCTGTACATTGATGACCCATTTTAAAGTCCCTATGTATTAATACCCCTAGATCCTTGACTGATTCTCCCTTCTTAACCTTTACTCCTTGTAGACAGTACTCATCTTCACTATTCCTGTAACCCATAAGCAAAGATCAAATCCCCCTTAGGTGCTAACGTAATATTTGAACGGCCCCGTACAGCTCCTATCCTTCTTATACTTACAAGGAAACGTTCTCAGGCTAAACTCATAAGAACGGACGAAAATGTTATAGGCATAAGAAGATGACTCAAAACACTTACTGTGAAAAAATTAGTTGCGGAATTTCATTATAGTCTGTGTAAATAAAATCGGCGGTTTCACGTCATGCTTTACCATGGCAACGCCAGAAGAAATACATGGAGAAAAAACTCAAGGTCAACCGCCGATTCTATTTACACAGACTTTAGGAAAGGGCTATATTAATATTGAAAATTGGGTTCCGAGTTGCCGAATCCATTCAGTTAGGGGCCATTCATTAATTACGTAAGGATGATTTTGGCAATTTTTGACCCCCCGTACCCCCATGTAAGGGTACGTAAGATTTTTCAAACCCCTCCCCCCCTATTCTTACGTAAGATTCCATTTCGTTTTCCATCAGCGAACGAAATGATTAACAAAAAAAAAGTTGAAACCAAAACTAATAAAGATATCTCTCTCTTTTTGCTTTTGTTTTGTTTCGACTTTTGAAAACTGGAAGATGGATTCAACAATGGTATTTCAAAGTGTCAGTTATTGATTCCAAAATTTTCCTAGGGTGTCAGTTACAGGGACCACGCTAACTTAAAAAATATTTTAAAAATAGAAAAAGTTTGCTTACTGAAACAAATTGGACTCTAAATAAATATTGAAACTTCATTTAATTCTTCAGAACACATAGTTTTTCCAGGATAATTTTAGTACATAGCAATAGCTAATTAATTTTAATATTGCTCTTTAAGTGCCAGTTACTGGTGCCCTTACCCTAGTTATGGGGTGGAGATACAGTCTTAAAGAGAAAACATTACAGTGACTTTCTATACAAATAGCTTGGATACGAAAGAAAATTTTGGCTTGAATTTTTCTCTAGAAAATTCTGCAACTTACCAGCAATAATCCTCTCTTAATTACACCGAAAGAGTCTCAAAATGAGTTAAAACACTATTTTGATGGTAAAATTTCAAAAAATATCAAGGTTATGACCCTCATTATTATTTTTTAGTTTTTTATTTCTTGAAAATTAAGGGTTTTAAAAGGTGCTGCTTTAATTTGTTAAATAGCAAATTGAACCCTCTTTGGTTAACAAACCCAAAACTATTATTTGTAAACACTTTCAAATTGAAAATACGATGAACTTTCTTAAATTACAGGAATATGCTCACCAAAATATGATTAATCAAGGACTCCACATGCGAGTATTTAAAGTAATTTTTTAAAGAATATGCTGTATACTTTCTAGGTTTATTTATGGGTATCATATTTATAAATGTAGAAATCATTCCAAATTTAAAATACTTGATAAACTGGATAGATTTTAATATATCTGATACAAAATAAAGTATGGAATATATTAAAGCTTTTTAGGATTAAAGCTACTAACTTCACCCAGGCAAGGCCAGGCATATCAGTTAGTTTATTTTAAAAACAAAAATACCTGAATGTAACTTCAAAGCAAAATGAAAAAAAAAACCTTGAAAGTATTCATAAAATTTATACACTGATATATCCTATAATCACTTTAAATAAAAAGAATGAATTATGCTTTCTCTCAAATCAATAGTTAAGATACTTGTGACTATCTTTTTACAGTCTCATTCTCAAAATTGATGGTGAGAATTTAAGGTTTATCACAAAATTAAAAAACAAAGTTGATAAAGAATCATCATCAAATAGTTTATCTGAAATATCACTTTAATCTTTATTTTATCATGTACATTAAAAAAATATGAATTTATAAAGTTGATATTGGGTAAATTCCCGTTGAAATTTGTATAGGGATTACTTTACTATCAATTAATATACATTCAAAAAAAGAAATTAAGCAAGGTTATAAAAATATAAAATTTTAAAAAATGCTTATATTTTTATCATGTGTTGATACTAAGGTAATGGCGTAAAAGACATAGAATTCTTTTCAGATAACTGTGTAAGTGTTTTCACAGCCAGTAAGGGTTCACGCTCCATAAAATTCTTCCATTCTTTTGATTTCAACAAATCGTTGTAGTTGGTTATCATAAAATTGTGCGACACAGTCGTGAGATGGTCATCACGGTGTCGGTTTGCAAGGGACAGAATGTCGCACACATTCGAAATGGAGACGTTGGCACTAAGAAACTTGGCGCATTCCTTCTTGAGAGAAGGGACCTGGTACTTGTCTGCCGCGTAATAGAGCTTGAGGGCTCTGTCACACTGCAATTCCTTCAAGGACCTGGTGTACAGGAAGGTCAAGAAGAGACCTAGGGTTGGAGGGTCCAAGTCTTCGATGGTCACTCTGCCGGACGCTGATTTCTGCATGTCATTTGAGATCAGGCGGTCGAGTACGGGGGACTGGGCACTCAAGATGACCCTGTGTACCGGAAACGTGACAGTGTCACACTTGAGTTCGAGGACAGAAAAATCCTGGTCTTGACGCATTAAATCTTTTGAAAGCATATCCACAGGGGTCTTAGTAGGATCGAGGGGGACAGCGTCCTGAGACTTGGATGGTTTTTCCTCCAAACAGACGGTATCGTTCGGTACTATGCGGACTCCTTTGGTAAAGTACACTAAATGGTGGTTCTCTCTTGTGTTGCCAGTTATAATCCTGACACGCAGGAGTAGATAAGCTATCCCTTTTTTGGTCAGTTTTCGTTTGGTCAGTGAACTGGAAAACATCCATGGATCACAATCTTCAAACAGGTGCTCCTTTTCTTCAAACCTCACCAGGGAACCTTCGCTGTTTATCAAGCTCATGCGCGTTCGAACCGAAAAAATGCATGCTTCACTAGGATCTAAACTGAATTTAAATTCCTCGTTTTCATCTGTCAAGTCGGAACATAGAGTGCTTAAATACAAGGTGTTGCCAGAATGACTGATATACGATACGAGATCATCGCTTCTCAGTTCTGCAGTATCCAGTTTGAAGGTGGTGTCGATGACTTCTATCACTGTACACAGATGTAGTTCGTCTATCTTTTCGTTCACGCGGAGCTGAACGGTCAGGCTGTCCCCGCACTCAGCCTCCGTCTTTCGGATTTGGGTGGCCACCTCTTCGAATCTAGGTCGAACAGTACGAAAATGATGAGTCCATGGGCTTATTTGACCAACCTGTTGCTTGTAGATGAGCGATTCGTCGGGAGCGATCAAATGCAACTCACCAGTAATCACTGGGTTATGAAAAGTGCAATCACTGGGTGTGGGAAAAAAGTCAACCAACATGCCGTCGTCTCGGCCATCGAATCCTTTCGGGTGCAGATTAATACGGCCACATTGCTCGCCATTATACTTGATGCAACTTCCGTGCACTTTTTCTCTCCAGCAGCTGAAGTTCTCGATTCTCCATTCCCAGCACAGGAAGGTTTCCGACTCCATATCGCAAATTTATCGACTGATCACTCCGCTTTTGAGATAAACACGTTTTTCTGTACGAGCGAATTAGCTGAACGCCGCAAGCACAACTGAAGAACGAGCCGGGGGAATTCCCTTTTGACGTCATCAGGCAGCTGTGCTTCCATGGAATGGGAGAAAAGGTTTACTTCATCAGTGCGCTTCTCAAACTTTCGAGACTGGCGACCCAAGGTTTATAGAATACTAGCGCTTTCAGCGCTAGACCCGGCTTTGCTCGGACATTATTGACGGGCTGCGCCCGTACTTAGTTCTGACAGAATCTCATACGCTTTGAAATAGTTCTGAAGTCTTATTTGTTAAAGCAATATAGCATTACCCAGACTGCACGACAAAGAGGCCCGCTGCTTTACCATCCATAAAAATGGATTCAAACAGTTAAATGAATGTATTCGAAGATTCTAAGAATTAAATCAATGACAACCATAAAAATTTCATACCATTTCAACTCATATTACCAATTTCAACCATATTATTTGGTGACCAAAACAGCTGAGTGATAAATTACAGGACACGTAACAGAATTAAGCCAAACAAAAACTACGGTGAGTTCTCGAGTAAGAAATCCAGAAAGTATAATAAAAAAGTAAATAAACAAAGTATAGATTTGCTCTGTAAGAAATCTACAAACAAATGTAATCGTGTGTAAACTATACAAAAAGGTTCAACATCATCAAGAGCGAAACATAAAAACAGACGGCGTTAAATGAATAAAAAGGAAATTTATGTACGAAAAACGGAATAAAAGTAATAAATCAGAATAGTAAGAAGCACTCATAAAATAAACACGAAAAAAAATCCACGCGTTCGTCCTTCAGCCAAAGAATATAGATGCTTCAGCCACTTCGGCACCTCCGAGAGTAGGAGAAAGAGCTTTGGACCAATCACATACGCTGTACGCAACGATCGGATAAAACGACAAACAGCTGGTTTCTATTTTATTAATATAGATAAGGTTGGCTCTTCACATAGACATGAAAAAGCTCGTGACGTCTCGTTTCCGCTGCCAGTGACGTCATTTGTAACGCATCCTAACTGTTTGAACAACCAATCACTTTCCGCTGCCAGTGACGTCACTGGCAGCAGTGTCAGATGCCCCCCCCTGCTGGCGAACCAATTTCCAATCGTAATTTTCCATCACGCGCCCCTTTTATACAGTAACAACGTATGTAAAGCAATAATAATATACAGGGTGTCCAGTCGTAAGGCTTATCACGGCCTTTACTCCTGAACGGCTAGAGCTATTTCCATAAATGTGGTGTCTACCCCTAGTAAAACGCCTTGGCGCTTGCCGATGAAAGTTTTTTTGCAGTTAGCGTGCCTATCTTAAAAACTATTAGAGATAAAAGAAAAGTGTCAATGACAAAGTTGTAGAGCATTGTCTGTTTTTTCAAATTGACACCTTGAACACAAAAATTACAAGAATAGACGCTCAAAAATGCAGGGTGTTTTTCGCGTTTTTCATATTTAACCCCATGAAACGCAACAATGACTTTTTCAATGATGCGTCTTTTTTCAACAAGTTGGGCTATGTGTACGAAAACGTGGTTAATAAACGCATATTTTTCAGGTTCTATTCTTATAATTTTTGTGTAAAAGGTGGCGTTTTGTATAAAATAGACAATACTCTACAACTTTGTCACTGACATTTTTCTCTTATCTCTAATTGTTTTTAAGATAGGCACGCTAACTCCAAAACTTGCCGCTAGGGGACGTTAAAAGTGGTTTCATTGGCAAGCGCCAAGGCTTTATACTAGGGGTAGACACCACGTTTATGGAAATAGCTCCAGGCGTGTAGGAGTAAAGGCCGTGATAAGCCTTACGACTGGACACCCTGTATACTGTTGAAGCTAAAACTACAATTCCAGAAGAAACCCTGTTAGGAACCGCTGCCCAAGGGATATGGGGGGTCTGAAATTTTTCAAAATATTAGTGTGATAAAAGCTATTTTAAGCTACTTCTTGGGGATGGCACCCATGGACCTGATTTTTATTCCGAAAAGGATGAATTATTCCAAAGCCCTAAAAAAATGTAGCTTTTTTGAAATCTTAAGATAGTATTTGCATCTTTCTGAAGTTAATACAAAAAAGTGTGGGCGATACAGAATTCCAAGTGCAAAAAGGGGCGAAACCAACGACTTGTTTGTCAGGACTATCCTTCCTCCTGAGAAATGTGCCCTATGCTACCTCTCATGCACGTATATAAGGGGGGAGGTTTAGGGGATCCAGACCCCCCCCTTAGCCCAAACCTTATGTCAGCCAAACAGAAAGGTTCCTGTCCCAAATATGCAAAAAATGAGTGAAAATACAACTTTTTCGGATCAAATTTCACAAAATTTTCTGGGGGAGGACCCCCAGACCCCCCTATTTTGCTTGAGAGCATGTACTAACCGCAAAATTTTGTGATTAAGTTCACAAAAATTCACATTTGCCCTTACATTTTACTCGGAAAGGGAAACTGTTCGAAACATTTGGGAGTCCAGAACTCATTCGAAACAGTCTAGTAACGGCTCCCTAGGTCCTGAGGTCTTATAGGTTTAGCCCCCCCCCCCAGTCAAAAATTTGAACTTACGCCTATGATACTCCATTTTGTCTCTCCTCGTGATAAAGGTTAACAGTTAACCTAAGCCTTTATAATCCCTTGCTATACGCTCAGGGCGAATTTCAAAGTATTCAACCTCCCTTTCAATACCTCAAACTTTTAATTTCTCTCCATAGAAAACGACCGACCAAAGCTACTCCTTAATGTAACAAGGGGTTCAGGGGTCCTCCCTCAAAACTTTTTAAATTTTAGTATGCTAAAAAGTTTTGTAAAGCTACTTTTTAGGGGGTTTCAGGAAGCTTCGCGGACCGCACAAAATGACCCGGCGGGCCGCATGCGGCTCGCCCGTTGGAAAACCCTGTTTTAGCTACACTTTCAGTGTCTACTGCGACCCCTGAAAGAAGTTTATTGGATCCCACCCCTTGTAAAAGCTATAACTACGTCCGTGCTACCTCTACTCCATCCGACTCTACGCGAAGAACTATCGGACTCTAATGCATGGTGGGATTGTTTTAATGCGAATATAATGCTTCCTCTCTAATTAGAGGGCTGATGAATTATATCGATCGCGTTTTATCAGGTTTTTATCCTGGGCCGCCCGAGATTTATACGAAATCCAATTGGAAAAATCGGGGCGGCAGAGAGACATTGAAGGTCGTTTGTATAGGAATCTGTTTTGGCGTTATCGGGTTGGTTATTGCTGTTATTGGCACGATGTTAGGATGTAAATTCAAATTATTTGACCTAGTACAGGCATGTTAAAATTGGAAAGCCTGAAGGAAATAATGACTAAAAATAACAATGTAAAAAGTCCGTCGAGAAGTGTGTAGATGTAGACCATCCCCGATAGTAACTGTTCAAACGTACTACTCAAAATTATAGAGCATTTGCAATCAGGTGACTCGCACCTAGCAACCAGCCTACTAGCAACAGGTGCGTCTCCACCAGCAGTTAACAGTTAAAAGAAAATAACTGGTCATGACGTCATGTTCGAATGGTTGTATTATAGCATTTGCGATCACGAGACCCCGTACCTAGCAACAGCCTTAGCAACAAGTGCGTCTCCACCAGCAGTTAACAGTTAAAATAAAATAACTGGTCATGACGTCATGTTCGAATGGTTGTATAGCATTTGCGATCACGTGACCCCGTACCTAGCAACAGCCTTAGCAACAGGTGCGTCTCCACCAGCAGTTAACAGTTAAAAGAAAATAACTGGTCATTGTGCGAATGCTTCTATTGGAGAATTTGCAATCACGTGACCCCGCACCTAGCAACCGCCCTAGCAACTAGGTGTGTGTCCACCAGCAGTTATTCGTTAAAAGGATTGTGATGTCATGTGCTCTAAAGAGTTGTGTTATTGGCGAGTAGTTGTTACATAAATTTCTAACTATATACGACACTGAACCTTGTTTAAGTTTAATCGCCAGGAATTAAGACTGAAAACTGATTGTTATAGTCTGTGTAAATAGAATCGGCGGTTGACCTTGAGTTTTTTCTCCATGTATTTCTTCTGCGTTGCCATGGTAAAGCATGACGTGAAACCGCCGATTTTATTTACACAGACTATAAATATATTTTAATACATACTCCTAAACATAGTTGTAGAAAGTGCTTCCAAGAACAAGTACATGGGGGTATGATTTGAATGCAAATGTATATAGGAAATGGGATATAAGGAGAATGACAGATCATACATTTTCCTTTCAAAACACGTTTAAAATTCAGTTTAGATTTTTATTTATTGTTGACGGATCTATTATACACTGTTGGTGGTTTTTTTGCATTATTGTAATTTGGAAAGTGTTAATTTCTTTGGCATTGTTATCCTCTTGATTCATATTGTTGGTTATTTTACATTGTTGCACGGTTATAATATTGTTGAACTAACTTTGTAAAAAGTTTTACAGTTGCCTCCTGAAGGTGCCAAAAAAGGGGGATTTTTTTCATTGAAGTCACAAAATTTAAATATTCTGGTAATAGTACTAGGAAATAATGCCCATTAAGTATATCGAAGTGGCTATTTCCACGATATTGCAAGTGCAGATAGAGGAGTTTGTACTATACGTGTTTTATAACATTAAAATTATGTTATTGATCAATCCTGGCATCAGCACCGATGTTCTAGTGGAATAGTGCGCTGCTCCCCGGTTCCGATTCCTGACTGCTACTTTTGTTATTATGCTTTAATTTAACTAGTAATTTTTCAAAAAAATAGCGAGATTGGAGTAGAGTTTAGTTGTTACTTTCGTGGAAATAACCAATGCCCATTAAATATTCTAAAATAAACGCACCGATTCAAAACTGCAATAAAAATTGTCGATTTGAATAAAACTCCATAAACCAAACACCCCGAATCCAAGAAGATCCAGAAGAAATTATTTCGCTATAAGGATGATTCCTCCGAACCTTGATTGCCTCTGGCAGTGTTGCCGTTTATTTAGCGAAACAAAACTCTGAACACAAATCGAATTAACCGAGCGCCCTGCGCCTTTTCTCTAAAAGCTGCAAATGAGGAAGGTTCTGAAACGATCCAAAGTGGGATACGTCCTTCTATGGTGGGGCGTGGAAGGCACCCACCTTTCTCTAGAGAGCGCCTTCCTTCGTAGCCTTCCTTCTTAAGATGGCGGAGATGGGTGTTGGATAGAGGGAAAGTTAGATGTAGGACCTTTGGTGGTTTACATGGATGGAGAGTGGCAAAAGTGATACATATCTATACTGTAAAAAAACCTTTTGTTTTAATGGATATTCAACAATACATGTCTACATGCTTTGTTATACCACGGCTTACTAGATACTATACAGGCTAGCCGAGATACGGAAATCATTAAATATCCAGATGGCAATAGTTGACAAACTGGCAAAGCAAATCCACAGAGTTGAAGGCGGGACTTAATGGCTGAAAAATTCAAATCAGCCACTAATGGCCAACAATTAGAAGTTTACGTCATGAAAACATGTTTATCCTTATTTGTCAGTGTGTTATCCTATTGGTTGGGTGATATAGGTAGGACTTGTGGCGATCCAAGCGGTAAAGGTTGTCAACTGCTTTTCATTGTTCAAAACTCGGCTGGCCTGTATAGTATCTTGTAAGCCGTGGTTATACACAAATTTTAACTGCAATCCAGCACACTATGAAAAAATTCCGTTATTTTTACAGATATTCTTTGACAAAAACAACAGTCCTGTAACAGAAAATTAGTAACATCAAAAAAATTTCCTTTTTTTATGCTTAAAAAAGTGCTATTTTTACATGCTAATAACTCCTTCAATTTGGAATAAATTTTCATGAATTTTTTTCTGCTCCTTTTTCATGATATTGCAAACAATTGAGGTGTTTGCTGCAACAAGGAGTTAACTCTAAAATCAGAATCAGAAGACCTTGGCGGGAGCAAGCGTTAGTCGCCAACGTTAGTGCTGTTTTACGACAATGCACAATTGGGTTGATGACTGCGGTCACCATTTTTTACCGCAAAACAAACAAAGTATAAGATACTTTACAAATATTCATTCTTTACTCAACAGCAATGTTTCTTTAATTCATAAGTAAGTTTAAGACATAAGTTTCAGTACGTCACAAATGCAGAAGGAGAAATCGGTTAACACAAAGCTTGTTGGGTTGCTTGGAGGAGTTTCGGTACGCAAATCGTGATTGAAAAGACACTGTATACACATGGGTTTAACAAAATAATCATATTTCAAAATAGAAGTTCTTCATTTCACTCAAAATTCAGACACCGCGATGGGAATTACTTTGTTTGTTAGTGACGTCATAGGGTCAACTTAAGTTGCTGTCTAGTATAGTGGAGTTAACTCATTGTTGCAGCAAACACCTCAATTCTTTCTTTGTGAAGTTACCGTTCTATCTCCTTAAGTTTTTAAATTATTTTTTAAACTTTCTTATTTCGCCGCTAGGGGCGTTGTATGCCATCTCAATAAGGGTCATTTACCTAAAGTTACACCTTATTTCCATGACCTTCAAGAGACGTTCAGGTACAGAGAGAACAGTCGAGCACTCTATTTCTATCTCGCCCTACGACCTTCACATATTTGAAGCGGGAAAATTAGATTTGCTTTGGAGCGGGTCCAAAAAGACAGTTATTAAAAATGCCCGATGCCTTTATCATCATAACTCCTCCCCTCTTATCGCTAAAAGGACTAATTTGGGCTTATCTAGTTATACTAGCTCTCGCGTGCACGATAAGTTTTGTTGTGAATAAGATAAGAGGTAAAAAGAGCAATGTTTGGATTTCATCGGCAGGTGGTTTGAAAGTAATTAATTTAAAACGGGCTTTTTTGAAAGTTGGAGGACTTGGCAAGAGGATCCTATTAGGATTTAATTAATTAGTTGCGCAGAAATACGTGTTTTTGTTAAGTGATAGGTGTGGGAATGAGTTATTCTAACACTCTCTGTCGCCATTTTTTTTTTTTTTAATAATCCACGATCAACTTTGTAGGAAAGTGATCAAATTTCACAATGAAAGTTTCAAAGGGTAAAGTGTAAATGATGGTTTAATATTATATTTCTTCAGATTCTAATGCGCGGATCCATCACGGCTCCAAGGGGGGCATTTTTCCAGACCATCACATTTACCTTTTGAGAAAAATGGAATGCTGGGGATTTTCTGAAAAAGTATCTCAAGATCCCCTTTTGTTACCACTAGGGGTATAGGGATCCTCCCCCAGAAAAAAAATTTTGAAATTTGACCTGTAAAAGTAGGTAAGTAGGGGTTTAACTTATTTTGAGTACTTTTTTTGGGGGGTTTCAAAGGGGGGCACTGTCCAGAGGGTCCAAACCCCCTTTGGATCCGCGCCTTCACTGTGTAGAAAACCTAACACTTTCCTTGGAAAAATGGGTTAGCCGGTTTGCCCATTTTTTCCAAGTAATGTTTCTGGAAAATAACAGACACGTTACCCTAAAATTAATTGGGTATATGTACCAGTATTTTATCGTATGTACTTGGTATTTTCCAGGAACATTACTTGGAGAAAACGGGTAACCTAGCTGACATTGTTTCCAAAGAAAGTGTCAGGATTTTTATACAGTGTATACAACACATGTATAATCATAAAATTTCACTGGTAACTTAAAATTTCCAAATATTCTTATCAAAGATCTGACGTATGCTTCACCCTGGTGGCACAGGTTCGACTCCCAGCATGGGAACCATATGTTGACGTCACATTGCATTTCCTATTAAATTTCATCGATTTAGTATTAGTATTTTATATCGATTTTACAGTTTAGTTTAATTATGTTTTTATCAGTGGCATCAGTAGGTTATTGTTGTTATCGTTGAATAAACGTTGTGTTTTTGCTGAAGTTCGTCTACTTTTTCTTCTGGAATAATTCCTAAAGTAATTTTATTAGTAGTAAGTGCAGTATTAGTAATTAGTAGTATTAGTATTAGATAATGTGTAGAGGGTTGGAATAACCTGCTTTTTTAACATGTACTGTTATGAATATAAAATTTCACTGGGAACTTAAAATTTCCTCAAAGATTCTTATTTAAATTAATTTTTAATTGCAGTATACTTTAACCTTATTGTTGTCAATACTATTAAAAACCACTTTAAGTAGTTTTTTTCTTCTAAATTTGATTGCAAATGTGCTGAATTGAATAATTTTCTGATATATTTTTCTTCTTCATTTTAGGTAAGTGGATTTCATGGTTGCATCTTGTTTTCAATTGACTTGTTTTGCTGTTTTCCAAAACACGTCTGGTAAATTCTATGTAAGTAGTACTTGTGATTTTTGTTTCCACTTCCAGTTTGGAAGTCGCCATCAATATTCTGCTACTTTTTAAGGGAAAATTACATTAGTTCTGTTACAAAAGATTTTACTTTTAGGATTAAGTAAGGTACTTGATAAGTAAATTTAAATCCGATTAAATTTTGCCATGGACTTGCTGGTTTCAATTGAGGTTTTGCTGTGTTTAAAACGCGTCTGGTAAATTCTATGTAAATAGTACTCGTGTTTTCTGTTTTGACATCCAAAAGTTGGAGGGCGCCAAGTTGGAAGCCAATATTCTACTACTTTTTAAGGTAAAATTAGATCATTTAGTTATATTAAGTAATAGTTTGCATTTGGGATTACGTAGTGTAGTTGGTAAATAAATTTAAATCCAACTCAACTATCCATATGCTTTTAAATTAAATTTAATTAGAAATTTTGTTGAATTGGCTTACAGCAACCGATAACACATGTTATAACGCATAAAAATTGTGGTTGCAACTTAATCACTCTATGCCGTTCTTATTTATTATAGATTTTACTTCCCCTTCTAGAAGTTTGTAACCTGAATCTAGAACTATTTCGTATGATTATGAAAGAAAATGTTATTATTCATTCTTAAAACGGGAGTTAACCAACTTATTTAAAAAAAAGGGATGAAAAATTCCTACTAAAGTTAAAATTTCTATAGAAAAAGTTTTATATTTTATTTGTGCAAGAATGGTATTAATGGTATATTAAAATAGCGGTATCATAAAAGTTGTGATAGAATATAATTAGACTGTTATGTTGGTGTCTGAACATGATTCTATAAAAATGCAGCCTACTGATTATTTGCTGCTGTATAAAGTGAGTTTTCTAGAAACTCGTGTATCTTCTTCTTTTTAATTAACTCTCTGATCTGAATCAGACCAGATCCATGGGTTTGTTTGCTTT
This sequence comes from Tetragnatha montana, assembly GCA_963680715.1. NCBI lineage: Eukaryota > Metazoa > Arthropoda > Arachnida > Araneae > Tetragnathidae > Tetragnatha > Tetragnatha montana. The sequence goes on along the minus strand of OY796678.1, from coordinate 4,896,744 downwards.
AAATATCTCCAAGACAAAAAAAACAACGGTATTCTTATAATGTCCTCGCCCACCAAGTTAATGCGTTGAATTACATGTTGGGAAAGTGGTCTGCTCAACATCGTACTTGGTGCGAACAGGGAAGGTCCTAGTACCACCGCAGTACCGTGACCACCGCAGTCCGCAGTACCGTGACGTGCACGGCGCTGCTCAGTGTGAAATTCCTACCCACAATGTTTATGGATGCATCTCCGCTTGTTGAAGCGCCGGGTGATGTTTTCAGTTTCTGCGTGCAGTGGCAACCGCTTGTCGCAGTTTACTGCGTTTTACTGCCATAGAGATCTAATAGTAGGCATTTAAAACGTTTCCCAGCTGAAATATACCTTAAAGACCGATAGAAATGCAAATAGGACAAAAAAATACATCTTTTAACACCAAAATTACATACCTTTCGTGCAGTTTTCTTGGTTTTTAACCCGATTTTTCTTCCCTAAGACTAATGTTTTCTCGTCAAAAACCATTGTTATGCAGATTTTGCCTCTTGTTAATTAGGATGGCTTCGGAAATATTTTAAAACACTAGTAGAAATAAAAATATGATAGTATTTTAAGAATAAGAATTTTAGAATATTTTAGTGGCAAACTTAACATTTAATTAAATTAAATTCCTTAGGTGTATAAAAAAAAAGACAAAACTTACATAAAGTGTTACTTTTATTCTTACATATTTTCGTTTTACTAGTGCTTTACTAGTGTAGTAATGTCGGGAAACTAAACTGCGAGCCAACTAGCGTTAATCTCTCCGTGTGGCAGGGAGAAGTGAGTCACCCTACCTCACCTCACGGAGCTGCGTCTCATCTAGCGGTCGGCCTAAATGTCCAGTGATCAGGCGAGCCAAAGCAGTTACATGTACAGTAGTAGTATTGACCTAAATATTGATAGTTATTTCTAAGAGACAAGCCACACTAGCTGCCACCAGTGGCAAGTGCAATAAAAAAGCCATAAAGATGGTTATCTCACTTCTATTAGATACCCTGTCTTAGATAACCATCTTTATGGCTTTTTTATTGCACTTGACACTGGTGCACTGCAAAAAATAATCGTAAAAAAACAGAAAAGCTCTGGCAGCAAAAGTTGCCAGAGCTTTCCTTTCCACGGAGTTTTTCTGTTGACTGAACTTTTTCTGTATACTAACGATTGTTTCGCAACTTGTGGGAACTTATCCATTGGAAATATTCTATTTTTTTTTAACTACATATTGTCCCTCTACAGACTGGTGTCTCATTTTTTCCTAACTTTTTACTGAAATTTTAGAGGGTTATATCCCTAAATATTTTCGCAGAAAAAGTCGTTCATACAGAACAAGCTCAGTCAACAGAGAAATTCCGTGGAAAGTAAAGTTCTGGCAACTTTTGCTGCCAGAGCTTTTCTGGTTTTTTTACGATTATTTTTTGCAGTGTGTCAACTAGTGTGGCTTGTCTCTATCACGGCTTACTAGATACTTATACAGGCTAGCCGAGTTTTAAACAATGAAAACCATTTGACAACTTTTCCCATCGCCACAAGTCCTACCTATATCACCCACCGCCTTCAACACTGTGGATATGCTTTGCCAGTTGGTCCTGTATTGCCATCTGGATTTGCAATGATTTCCGTACTCGACTAGCCTGTATAAGTATCTAGTAAGCCGGGTCTCTATGTACAGTCGACTCCGCTTAATGTGATCACTTTTGCCCAAGAGTAGAATGATAACAATATCAGATTGATAACAATAAGCGATTTGATACTAGAAAGTTTCAAACAGCGTAACTCGAGTGTTTGCCTTAAAAATCACAACTATGTAGTCCCAATTTAACTTTCTAATTGAAGTACCTTGTATATATGTATTTTGCAACTTTTACATTCTTAAAGAAAAATATGAGAGTGGAAAATACAACACTAATAAATTAATGACTCATTTTTGTATGATTATATGGATTAAAAATTACCTTCAAACGGGAAACAAAGATATAATAAATAAGGGATGAAGGTTTGATAACGTTATTGGATCGATAACATCCGTGATCACAATAAACAGTGACGACTGTATTTTACTTTCACGTGGAACGGAATCTTCATTGTAAATGAACTGGATAGTCTTGGAGTTTTTCCATAAACCTCATTTCTTTCAAAAGCACATTATATTTTCCTACATTAAAAAAAATGACGAGATGTTTTAATAACGCACTCAACCAACTACGCACCCCATTTATAACTCCTCCTCGAAATCTCCTTCCCGTATCTGGCAACGCACCGGAACAGACCGGGAAAAATATCCTCAAGAATTAATTAGCCATAACAACTAGAGCGAACCTCTCCGAAGACGAAGAATCATCGATTTTTGTTAATTAAATTCCACGTCATACTAAAAAAAGCGGAAATAATAATAATAAGGCTCTTCAAGAAGAAATATTTCTAATTTGGAACTAAAATCTAATTTATAGCTCGAATGCGACTGTTTCTCTGTATGCTTTCTTTTTTTTTTCCGTTACCGAAGAATCGTTTTTTCAGGGGTTTTCATTAGAAGAATAATATTCAAAAGATAATTAATCAAAGTAATATATTATTCGGCTTCTTTGTGCTGCCATCCGGCTGTAAGGAATTCGACAAAATACTGATATTAATTCGATCCAATTTTCGAGAGGTTTTATTTTTTCGATGTTTTTTCTTCTTCTTTTTTATCTCTTAAAAAAAGCTTCTTGATTATCGCGTTTTTGAATGCGTCTTGTGCAGAGAAGCATTTTTAATTATATTCGCAAATGCGTATTTTAATTCCGAGTTTTTTTCTCCTACTAGTGAATGGCGGAGGGGGAAAATCGAAGTAAAAATGTTTTACTCCTGCTTGAAAGGATTTGTTTTTTTTTCTGGTTAAATATGTGTTGGATATTTAAGGGGTCATATTTAAAATGAAAGTTGAACAAAAGCGATAGGCAGTTAGTTATAAAGTAATTTTTTTTTGAAATTTTAATGGTAGGGGAAAGTATTGTACCTCGGTCCTACACTGTTTTGGGAGCAGCGTTTCCCAACCGGGGTTCCGCAAGTAATATGATCACTTAATCACAGTTCCAGGTAGAGGGATGCCATTTAACCCCCAAAAAGTACCATAATATTTTTTGGCAAGATATCATTTAAAATATTTTGGGGAAAAAATTTTTCAAACATAGTGTTTTCAGGTGACGTCACGACCAGCTAATTTCTTTTAACTGTTAACCTTTGTAGGGCTTTTAACTGTTGCTAAGGAGGTTGCTAGGTAACGAGGTATATGTTGCTAAGGCGGTTTTTAAGTATATGGTCATGTGATTGCAAATACTCCAATAGAAGAATTCCACGGCCAGTAATTTTCTGTAACTGTTAACCTCTGTAGGGCAAAAAACTGTAACAATTCTGTTGCTAAGGCCGTTGTTAGGTCCGAGTCATGTGATTGAAAATGCTCTATTGAGAGAGGACCAGTCTCTCCATTTACCAGGGCTTATGACATGGCATAGTTGAAATTGTCTTTTTATAGATTTAAAAGGAACTTTCTGAAATCAGAGGGTAGAGAACTCTATTTTTTAATTAAAATCCCCAAATATTTTCTGGTAGTATCTCCCAAGCGACAAACCTAGGAATTTCTCCACAAAATTGAAAAAGCCTGGGCAAAACAGTTCCGGTTTTCCAACAGTTTTACAATTCATTCAGCTTTGACATTTTCTTTTGAGAATTTCTTTCATTTTTTTAGTTGACTTGCATTTTGTTGGTGTAATTATTATTAATTTAAAAAATAATTTCCAAAATTTAATTTATACACGGATTGCTTATGATAGCTATCGACGACTTATGATAGTTATTTCCTGCTGCTATTAAAATTACGATATTATTAGGGGTTCCGTAAAACTTGAACATTGTCACAAGTGTTCCGTGAGGGCGAAAAGGTTGGGAAACGTGTTTCTAGGGGGTCTTGCCTGAAAAACAAGCGCTTATACGAAACCCCATTCTGATCTAAATGTCCTTTAAAACTTCGGCACCCCATAACCTTTTAAAACAATCTTCAAACCCGATACTTCTTCTTCTTCATTGGTTAATTTCCACCACCACCATCACGGCTGATTAGAAGTGGAGAGGAGGCGTCTCCAATGGCAACGGAGGCCTCCTTTTGTTCCAGAAGCCCCCCCCTCTTCCTTTGTTTCTGAGGCGGGGGGGTGCGATTTGTCAGCCTTTTATCGTCGGGCCCCACACAAAAGCCGTCGTGACAGAGTGGGGGCACTGCGCTCTCTTTAGAGATAGAACGGGGTAAAAAAATATATGGGACAGTTTTCCCGAAATATTGACGGTTATGAAACTTTTGTGTTTAAGGAGGGGTTTTTTTTTCGAAGTTTGTGGGAGGTGAATTTTGAGTATGAAGAGGTGTATAGATTAAATATTAAATTATGCTTTTTTTAAGGTTATTTTTAATGTTGTATACGGTAAAAAATTGCCAAGCTCTTTTAAGAGATGCCAATTATTCTCATATCGGTGAAATATCGTATAGCTGCCCTTATTATTTCCCTTAGTTTCTGTCATGGGCACCCATACATAAGGGAAAAATTCCCCCCTCCCCCTCTTGCACCTGAAAAATTACGTAAAATCATCCTTTGAATATAATAATAAATCGGTGTTTATTAACCTTTTTTTATTTTAAATTTTAAACTGTATTAATCTTTTTACTATGATGGTAAGCTAATTCAAAATCAAAATGTATTGTTTCTAATTCCTGACCCTATGACGTCTCTACGTGGAAGCAGAAACTGCGTAAACAGAAATCCTGTTGGGTTGCTAGGAGGAGCTTCTGTACGCAAATCGTGATAAAAAGACGCTATACATGGGTTTAACAAACTAATCATGTTTCTAAATTCAAGTTCTTCATTTCACTCAAAATTCAGACACCGCGCTGGCAACTCCTTTGTTTGTTTTGTTTCTCCAGGGTCAATAACGTTGCAGTCTAGTATATACTAGACAGCAACTTAAGTTGACCCTATGACGTCACTAACAAACAAAGTAGTTCCCATCGCGGTGTCTAAATTTTCCGTGAAATGAAGAACGTCAATTTAAAAACATTACTTTGTTAAACCACGGCTTACTAGATACTTATACAGGCTAGCCGAGATTTAAACAATGAAAACCATTTGACAACTTTTCCCGCTTGGAGCGCTACAAGACCTACCTATATCACCCACCGCCTTCAACACTGTGAATATGCTTTGCCAATTTGTCCAATAATGCCATCTGGATTTGCAATGATTTCCGTACTCGGCTAGCCTGTATAAGTATCTAGTTAGCCGTGGTTAAACCCATGTACGTATAGTGCTTTTCAATCACGATGAGCGTATGGAAACTTCTCCTATCAACCCAACAGGCTTTGTGTTTACCCATATTCTCCTTTCGCATTTGTGACGTACTGATTCAAGTAAAGTTGCTGTCGATAGTATAAATTTCTGTTAGCAATTTAATAACGAAAATGTAAACATTCGAAAACAACCAGCATTGTGGTACACCGCCACCAAACGATGAAAACCTGTTCCAAAACCGTTTTCACTGAACACTCATTTCAGTTTTCAAAACTCCCTCCGAGAGATATACTCCCTCCATTCCACAAAACTTCTCTGGATACGAAACTGCGCGAAGCAGTTAGCGGACTTCTGAACTCCTTGCTGCAATAATCCTCGACATCAGCGCCCCCACTTAATTCCGCCGAGTCTCAAAAAGGCATAAAGACCCCTTCGCGCGGAAAACGAAGAGGGGACGATAGCGGGGGGGGGGTCGATTAAAGAGAAGGGAGGGTAGTAATTGGCCCGTGTGCGCTCCGGCGGTTCTTCTCTTGGGATGCTCAGCGATGGAATATTCGTTCTGGGATGGTCCTCCTCCCTTTGAATGTGTGGTTGGATTTAGGGTTGGGAATTTTGTAGTCGTCGGCTTTTATTATTTCATTTCAGTTATACTTGACAGCAACGTTTCCTGAACCTAGTACGTCACTACGCGGAAGGGGAAAATGGGTAAACAGAAAGCCAGTTGGGTTGCTAGGATGGGTTTCGGTACCCAAATCGTGATCGAAAAGCACGATATGCATATGGGTTTAACAAAATAATCATATTTTTAAATGACACTGTCTATTTGGCCATCAGATATACTCTCTAACTGTAGTCCTGTTTACCCGGCACTTGCCCGACAACGGTTCTGATTGGAGCGCCGAAACCGCGAGACCTTCGGCGCATGCGCCAACTAGTGCCAACTGCCGGTTTTACCGTCCAAATAGACACTTCGTTTTTAAATTGGCGTTCTTCATTTCACCTAAAATTCAGACACCACGGCTTGGAACTACTTTGTTTGATACTGACGTCATAGAGTCAACTAACGTTGCTGTCTAGTATAGAACTCTTTACTATGGTTTAGATTTAATGAACACGCAAGAGTTTCAACCTTGTTTCTATATTTTTGAACACTTGAAAACCAATATATGGGGGTCGTTCAAATATTACGTAAGTATGCTTTCGTGGTCATTTTCGACCCCCCCCCCTTTGTCAGCATACTGTTCAACTCTAAAGGGGGTCTTCTAAAGAAAATGCGTAAACTAAATTTTTATACGGCCGGTCCCCGTAGTTTAAAATTTTCAATTAGCGAAATTTTCTTAATTATTTCCCGTGTAAGGAACAAAAAATATATATCACAATATCTTAAATACTCACAGAGATATGCGTGTTTAAATTTTTAAGTGATCGTTGCAAAGGGATTTTTTCGAAGTTATTCCTAACACCGCATAAAAATAGGTGTAACTTACACTTGTGGATGAACCCTATTTTGCTCTCAAAAATTTAATATCTCAGAGACTTTTTTAGGAAATATTGACATAGAATTTGTGTATCTTATTCAGGAAGTAATAAAGAAATTGTGCTAATTGGAAATTTTAAACTACGGAGACAGTATCACAATTTATTTTGTGCATTTTCTCAAGTACTAAACCCTCCACGGAGTTGAAACTATTCACATCTATTTTTTCACCCCCTTTAACGGAAATGTGCAATTGGGGAAGCATGTCTATAGGGGAAGTATTTTAAGAAATACTTTTACACTTTATTTGAAACACTCTGCATACACTTTCATAAATACATCGCATAGCCCCTCATTCCAAAACTCGTCCGGAGGAATTCCCTATTATTCTAATACTAATGCAGAGTACAGGTAGTTCAAAAGGAGAGCTGAAATCTCGCTTCGTATGCAAATAGGGAGGGCGTTGAGTTATCGCCCTCGCTCCGGTGGCTGGCCATTACCCCAATTGACCGCCCATTGTTTCGCACTCAACCCCTCCCTCCCTCCTCAAAACTATCGGAGTGATGGATTCGAAAAGGGGGTGTTGGGTTCTTCAGGTGATGCATGTTGGGATAGTCTAGGCCAGGGGGTTTAGGGGTTCAAATTCCTGAAATTTCGATATCAATTTTTATATCGTCTTTTTCCATGAAAATAGTGTGACTTGCAAGGAGCAATCCTTTTCGGGTGTTACCCAGGATAAACATTCCCAAAATTTTTTTGGGAATGCCCTCGAAATTTAAAAATCGGGTATGTACTGTATTGGTCCAGCGCAACATTTTTCCTGTAGCGTCTTCTTGGAATTGAACCTTGGAATCGCGCCTTTGATTTTTAAATTATAATGGGCATCGAATGTTAAGAAGGTATACGGATCAAATCAACGCAAAAAAAAATACAATTTTTGGACCTTGATTTCTCAGATTTCTGATACTATACAGGATAGCCGAGTACGGAAATCATTAAAAATCCAGATGGCAATAAAGTGGCGATGATAAGTGAATATGATATGTTGTGACCAACAATATACTTTGAGCTTAGCGTGGTAAGTGCTCGAGTAATAATCTGAACTTTTCTGTCAAATTGTTGGTGCACGATACGGTTGGGCCATTCCTCCCTCGAGGCAGCTACTCCTCGAGACCGATTAGCATCTGATGAGGCAGCACAAAGAGGCCGATTTATTTAGGGAACGGATCGAGGCTCTGTGCTTAGGCAGGCCTTATTGATTCTGCTGCATGCAGCTAAGCAAGGAAAGTTTTTATTGCTACCGACCGTTATAACGGGGAAGTAACTTGACTTAGTTCAGTGGCGTATATAAGGGGGGAGCCGAGGGGGCCCTGCCCCCCCCCCCGAAATTCGGACTAGGTGCACCAAAACAAGTTAAAACCCTGTATTTATGGGTCAAATTTCAAAAAAATTTCTGGGGAAGGACCCCCAAACCCCCCTTTTTGAACTTAGTATTTTATTAACAACTTCATTATAATACGTTCATCCAAATCCTATCAAAAAATATATGTCCAAAATTTGGACTAAGTGTACCAAAAACAAGATAAAACCCTGTCTATAGGGGTCAAGTTCCAAAAATTATCTGGGGAAGGACCCCCAGATCCTCTTTTGTACTTGGAACTCTATTTTAATAACTTTCTAAATATTAAGTTCATAGAAATGTACATCCAAAATTTGGGCTTAGTGTACCAAAAGTAGTTAAAAACCTGGGTTTTTTTTAGTCAAACTTCCAAAAATTTTGTGGGGGAGGACCCCCAGACCCCCCTTTGGTACTTGTATTTTTATTACTAACAACTATTCCTATATTAAGTGTTTTGGACCTAAATTATCACCTAAAAAGCTGCATTGGACCTATTAAATATGTGGGGGAGGGGCTGGGGAGTAATTTTGGGCCCCTCCCGAAATAAATTCCTATATACGCCACTGACTTTGTTAATAATGAGACCAGGTTTTTCAAATACAGAAATCGGGATGTTTAACTGTAAAATATAATCGTAAATGAACAGAAAAGCTCAGACACACCAAAAGTTGCCAGAGCTATCTTTTATTTCAGATTTGTCCTGCGCATGGTCTGACGGGACAAGACAGAACTCTCACGCGATTTTGCACGCGTTGTGTGAAAGAATAAGTCAACTTATGAACTTTGATATAAACTGGAAGTTCGTAATTTTTTTTCTGCCCAAAAAAAGAAAATCCGTTTCTCTCCTTCCTCCCACTAAACGAGTGACGTTAGGGGACATCCATAAATTACGTGAGGTCAAAAAGGAGGGAGGGGTTTGAAAAAATCTCACCAAGGGGGGAGTCGGAGTCGATTAAAATCTCACGTGAACTTTTTGTTAGAAATTATACGATTTTCTTTGTTTTTTAAGTATGAGAAAGGAAAATAATTTTTAGAAAGTTGTAGGTAAATCTCACGTAGAGGGGAGGGGGGTCCAGCAAAATCTCACTAAATCTCACCAAGGGGTCCAGATTTTGGGAAAAACACTTCACGTAATTTACGGATGTCCCCTTATTGGTGACAAAAAAAAATCGTAAAATGCGATCTCAATGGCTTTCTCTAAGGAGAGGAGAAAAAGCGTGGAGAAAAAGCGAAAGTAAAAAAAAAAGTCCGAATGAAATCTCGAAGCGAAACCACCTGCCAGAGCGATCAAGGAAGGCATGGAGGATCAAGGTCAGCGCCGATTCCGAGAGACAGAGAAACTCTCCGTGACGTCATTATCTCTCCGGAGCAACTGAAACAGAATTATTGTAGCTCTATGTATAAAAAAATATAACAAGGGATGTTTGCAATGGATAATGCGATAATACCGGTCAATGTAAAAATCGGTCAGTAAAACTCAGTAAGCTATGACCAGTTATAGCATAGAAATATACTGTATTTGGTTACTAGACTTTTTTTGCTAGAAACTTAATATTTCGGAGGGATTATCCAAATACATAGACGTAACTAGGGGGGGGGTTATTGGGGTTGTAACCCCCCATTACATCGACGGTTTCTAAAACATGAAAAACTGGGAAAAAAATTCCCTTCACAAAGAAGGCGGTTCACAAGGAACTGTTCTTTAAGGAACTAACCCAAAGGGCCTCAAAATGAGTTTAAACACTACATTGAGAGACAAATTTTTAAAAAAATTATAAGGGAGAACCCCCAGACCCCCCTCTAAAATTTTTACGTCTGTTATAGTGCTATACTGTATTTTTCCCTTGAAAATTAAGCCTCTTAGATGAAGTTTTCCCTTCGGAAGTTTTGCCAAAAAAAGTTTTTATATTATACCTATATTATGAGACATTTTTTAAAAGGGAATAATATATTGGAGGGGTTGACTGGTCGGAGTAACACCCCCATGAGTCAACTCTAGTAACACAAATAAAATCTGTTTTAGAATCATGGGGGTATATGGGGAACATCCCTTCATCCCCTTACATTGGAACAGCTCTTATGTTTACTGCATTTATAAAATGCACTTTTCATGCGTTTTCAATAATGCGTATTCAATTCAGTCCTTTACAGACTGTTTTGAATGCATTCATTGAATTTTTTTTTCGGTCTCCCCAGAAGTTAAAAATTAAGTTTATTTTAAACGATGTTCCTAATTATTGCGAGAGACGCATCCCCCCAGGATTATTTTCAACCATAATTAGCGGTATTTTGATTACTTTATAATGAATCTAATTATCATTAAAAACGAAAATATATTAAACCTTTCATGAGTTACAAATAAATCAACTTAATCCCCACCGAAATTATCTTTAATTTAAACAAACCAAAAATTATTTCACAAAATAAATACCTATCGCATTTCACCCACATTTGGGTTTTCATGTAACCATTAAAATTAACGTGTATTATAGTTACCGTCCCACGTATTAATAACCGATTGTTAACAACCATAAGATAACCGCAAAACCCATCTAATTTAATTGTTTACCAATAATTACGCCGGATATGGAAACGTAATTTAATGAAACTTAATTAGCTGAAACCAGACATCTATTACATTGCTTGTGTTTTCATATGTATATCAGTTTTATTCAATTACAGAAGTGATCTGTTTTAACGTATAACGGTAATGAAGTTTTTTTCATATGATGACAAAAACTATCTGTGTTTGAAAATTTAGTGTAAAAAAGATGTTAAAGACTAAGCTAAAGGAAAACACTTAAAAACATGCTGTGTTTTTAAAATTAAACATGATGACATTTTTAATTAAGTTTGTATTTATTTAACTAAAAAAACGAAAAACTAAATTATAACACTGAAAAACTGAGAAAATTTAGAAAAAAAAATATTTTCTTAAGGCCTGAAAAAGGGCTATTTTTCACTTGATTATATCTCCTTGAATACTTATGAAACGTTTCTCAACGAGACGTTTGGACTCGAAATTGCAATCAATTTTCAAAACAAAGTTTTAATTAAAAGCTCCTTTAGCTTTATAATTATTTGCAACATTTTTTTTTTTGTTTTGCCGCTAGAGGCACTGTAAGCATGGGCGCTCGTACATAAGGGACCGGAAAAGTTACGTAAAATCTTCCTTTGACTTTAATAAATCGGTTTTTATTAAATGTTTTTTTTTCAGTTTGAATTTTGTATTAAAATATTTATCTTTTTATTACCTACTAGCTGATATGCCCGCCGTAGTTCGGGGGAAAAAAAGGCTTATCAAACTGTGTGTTAAAATAAATAAGAATTATCGTTTAGATGCAATAAAGTCAATAGTCTTCCCGCTAGGATTCATTTTTGATGTCATACCACTTCGTTAAGATGTAAAAAAAAACCTTTAAAAATACCACCTGTTTAGATTTAATGTGTGAAATCCCCAACCCCGTTTTTAAAGAGTAATTTTTCAAAATAGAAAAAAAGTCAGGATACCTTCTGAACCCCACTATTTTTTCTCTTTTGTCCTTTTCTCCCTCCATCCATTTCTGCAATTGGTATAAATGTATATTTGAGGCAAATTTCTCCGCCTTCGCTTCACAATAAAGATATATTATTGAACAGCAATGTCTATAGATAGAACTTATTTCCCCCTCATCCCGCTAAATTTTTATAAAATACAAAAAAAATTAAATATACTACATACTTTTATACTTTTTTAAGATCTTAAAAAACCGGTTTAGAATTAGTGTTTATAACCATTTTTTAATAACGATAATTTTTTTTAAAATCAGGGGGAGACCCCCTGAACCCCCCTTTGCTGATTTATCACCAACTCATTCATTGAAAGAAATTTCAAACATGAAATAAAAGTAAACATCATTTGAATCGACACTGAAAATGCCTGTGATAAAATATTGTTTAATTTGAACTTTGCTGGAAGTACTTAAATTTGATTAAATAGAAAAAAGAATAAAATTTTTCAGTGGAACGGTTTTTGGTTATCATAAAAAAAATTATTTAATCATTAAAAATTGTTTCTTTATCATATTTTTTAAAAATTCACTTGTTATAAAACATTTCAAAATAAATATTTCCAACAATAGAGGTTTTGCGTGTCCTGGAAAGAGCAATAACCGCAATAAATTTAACATTGAAGGCTGAGCATAAGAATTTAGAAAAGGGACAAAAAAGGCTCCTTGGAATGTTTTGATTCAGAAAATTCTTTTTTGCAAACCTTCCTGGTTGTGTGAGGAACAACATGCTAAAATTTCATAACAATCACATTAATAATGTGGGTGCTAGGATCCAAAAACTAAAAACGGGAGTGAATATTCAAACCCCCGTGCACCCCCTCCAGAATGGAATATCGAAAAATCCAGAAATTACTTTCTTTGAAATTCTCTCAAGAAGGTATTACCAACAGTTCAATTCGTAATATCGATTTCTCGGTATTGTTTTCTTCGAAAATATAAAACTTGGTTTATGCTCAGCAAAAACGGGTTTTTGGAATATTCAGACCTCTTAAAATTCGAATATCCAAAATCTGAAAAATGCCTTTCTAGAAATTGTTGCTAGGTACCTTCCTGCGAAATAACAAAGATCTGGGGTCATTTGGGATGCCGCTGGGCTCGAAAACGTCAAAAACGCTCCAAACCCCCCCTGTGGGTCAGAAAAAAGATATTTCGAAAAATCCCTTCTTAGTGCGCGTATACACCGTAAGGCAGGGGTCCCCAACCCTATGCCCGCGGGCACCAATGCGCCCTTCGATCAGTCAAGGTGCGCCCGCTGCTTGTGCCCAACGATAAAAAATATTTCAGTTTTCCACTATCCCATAGAAATTTTGAATCCTCAGAATGACATTATCCGCAAAACTATTAGGTATATCAGATGAGAAATTCTGGAATATAGTTGACAGAAATAAATTTCCATTCTTAAAAAGAGCGGCATATAAAATAAAGTCTGTTTTTGGTTCCACATATTTCTGTGAATTCTTACTTTTGGAAATGAATATCATGAAACCAAAACATAGATCACAGCTTACAGATGAACACCTTGACGATTGCTTGCGAACAAGAATAATTTCATCATATTCTCCCAATTATGAAGTGCTGGTCAGTGAAATGCAATGCCAAAGATCACATTGACTGTGTATTTTATATATTTTATAAATAATTTTTTTTGCTTCGTATGTTTTGTAAGCAATTTAGTAATGATTTATTTTACAAAAGAATATTAATACTAATTATATTCATATGTTAAATTAATTTTTAAATTAAATTTTTCGTGCATTATATGTAGTGTGTATTATTAACTATATTCACCAACTATAAATTTATCTTGAAAAAATAAATGGTGCCCGCCATTCGACCGATATTCTGGTATGTGCTCTTAGGTACAAAAAGGTTGGGGACCCCTGCCGTAAGGTCTTTGACCCTACCAAGTTTCGAGTCCTTAGCCCCGGTAGATTTTGCTGTGCGTTGGTGAGTGAGTGAGTGAGTGAGTGAGTGAGTGAGTGAGTGAGTGAGTGAGTGAGTGAGTGAGTGAGTGAATGAGTGGTAAAGCTCTTTTATTATTATAGATGATCGTAAGCTAATTCAAAAGCAAAATATAAAAACTAGTTTCTAATAATGTTGACCAATTTCTAACTTGAAATTTTGCGGCTCAGAGTCAGAGCGATCCAATTTTAGAAGTCCCTCAAATGAGTTAAAACACTCAACTTTTAAAAATAAAATTTCAAAACCTTTTCTGAGTAGAACTCTACTTAGACACTCCCTTTTTGCTTGAAACTCCATTAATTTATACAATTTTTTGTATTAAATACTCGTGAGGGGCCCCTTTAAAATAATTATGGACCAACTCCCCTTAAAAAAAAAGAAACTTAAGTCTAGTTACGGGCTTGACTGGCTAACTTGTAAAATTTTTTCTTGGGCCCCCTCTTGAATTCAAATATATGGGGGGGGCCATGACTGTAAGCTGTCGCAATGAATTTAGCATGGTCCCTTACCTAGGGCAGGAGCGGATCCAGCACGGCTCCAAAGGGGGGGGGCACTTTTTCAGACCATCATCTTTAGCTCTTGAGAAAAATGTCAAAATTTTGGGAATTTTCTAAAAATTATCACTCAAGATCCCCTTTTGGTACCGCTGAGGGGTATGGGGGTCATCCCCCAGAAAAAATTTTGAAATTTGACCTGTAAATGTAGGGTTTTAACTCATTTTGAGTACTTTTTGGTATTTTTTTTCGTACTTATGAGTGATTTTTTGGGTCCAAGGGGGGAGGCACTTTCCAGAGTGCTCCCCCTGGATCCGCCACTGACCTAGGGGTATACTTTCATGACCATAAGAGACATTGGTTCCAAAATTCTCATTTCACATCCCTCCTGTTTCATCATGATACACTTCCTCCCTTCTTCCCCCTTAACGTATAATATGCGAACTGCACCTTAAAACCCACATTCCAGTTCCGAAATAAGCCCAATCTCCCCAAACTTAAGTATCCTCGCAGGACTACTACAGTATCCTCACAATTAGGGCAGTAATGCCAGTTTTAGTGCTGATACCGTATCCAATTAATGATACTCGTTTAATCCCCTTACAATGCGATGCATTTCTCTGCTAATCCGCAGTGCGACCCGCTTTAAGAAGGGATAGGGAATTTAAATGAGGGATAATTAGACACAGGGAAAACTTCACGGATATTATAATTGGAGTTGATTAATTCACGAATTAAATCCTGGGGTGGTAAGTTGATATTTGAATCGTTAGTTTAAAAAAGGGAATTAGTAAAAAAAATGGCAATTTGGCTTTTTGTGCTCAAAAATATCTCCAAGCTTTGGGAAACACATGGGTGGAAAGAGGGGGAAAATAACAACCCCCTATAGGGAGATATAGCACCTTGAAATAGGCGAAATCGATGTCCATTCATTGTATTTTTTAATAAATTTGAAATTTAACTTAATTTGTCTTTTTTTATTATCCTTTGAGCTGTAAACTATGCTTTCACTTTTAATTTGAAAGTTTTATCACCTTTTTTATCCAGTGAACTCCATTGATATTTACTCGCTTCATTAATAGTGCCTTGATGACTCAGTTTCATATAATCATTTTTTAATTTTATTAGTATCTTTATTAGTTTATTAGTATCTTTCTTTCTATTTTTCCCTTCTGTGCTGTGAACTAAGCAGAAATATAGTTTAATTGTCGAATAAAGTGCTTTTTTTTAAGATTTTTTTGGTCAGCTGAAATTTTATGACGTTGAAAAAGGGAACAAGTCCATCAACTTTTTCAACCGTCAAATATTTTTGAATAAACTTTTTTCGATGATTATTTTATTCTCGTAATAGGGTCCTGAATTTCCAGTACAAATTTGGTAGTTATAAAAAAAAATTCCATTATACTAGATAATAATGTTAGTTGACCTATGGCGTCTCTAACAAAGTAGTTCCCATAGCGGTGTCTGAAATTTGAGTGAAATGAAGAACGTCCATTTAAAAGTATGATTATTTTGTTAAACCCATGTATATAATAGTGCTTTTCAATCACGATTTGCGTACCGAAACTCCTCCGAGCAACCCAACTGGCTTTGTGTTTACCCATTTTCTCCTTCCGCGTAGTGACGTACTGGGTTCAAGAAACGTTGCTGTTGAGTATAGTAACACAGTTTTTCGATGGAAGTGTCTATTTCGACGGCAAAAACGGCAGTTGGCGCATACGCCGTAGGTCTCGCGGTTACGTAGCAATCCCGGCGCTTAGTGTGATCTCCAATCAGAACCTTTGCTGTGTAAATAAGAGTAGAGTTTAGTTGTATATTTGCTGGCCAAATAGACACTGCCTTTTCCAATTTGTCAAAACTTGGTCTGACGATTCAATAAACATCGTACGAATCGAGAAACATCTAATTGCCAACAAACCAATCAACAAACCAGGAATCAGGGTTGGCATCGGAGATACCTTGATTAAACCCAACCAATCAGCTCCTTCCAATCGATATATCGATAAAACATCATCTAAAACGCCGAAAAGAAAAAAAAACCTCAATCTCAAAACGGCAGCAACGCTTCATTCCCCTCAACACAAAGAGAGGTTCGTTCGAAATTGAAATAATCAGAAACCGCTCTCCCCCCCCCTCCCCTTCGGAAACAAAAACGTTCGAAATCGAAGGGGAAGTAAATTCGATTCGAACCGCAAGACGTACGGTTATGGTCGCCACACTCCGTGTTCGATCGGAAGGAAACAAAATCCGATATTGAGGCATTATCTGCGCCGCTCCCCCTCCCCAGATTTTTCCTCCTTTGGAAGAACGATTCGGAGGTAGAAGAGAGTAAGTCGGGACATCTGTTATTTGTTCGGGGGTGGGATGCCATTGAAGTTATACGTTTTCCCCCTTCTCACGCAGTTCTTCCTTTTCTCTAATCATAAAGTGGAATCCACTAACGAATCCGTACTGCTGTATTTTCAAAAGGCATTTCCACGAAAGTAACAACTCGAGTCTACTCTAATCTCGCTACTTCTGAAAAATTACGAGTTGAATTAAAGCAAAATACTCAAAAGTAGCAGCCTGGAATCGAACCCGGGACCATTAGGTTACTAGACGCACACTCTACCACTAGGCCATCGGTGCTGATGCCAGGGTTGATAAATGACATAATTTTCATGTTATAAAACACGTAATAGTACAGTAAACAAACTGTTATGACTGCGCCTGCTTCAACTTTCGTGGAAATAACCACTTTGTTAAAGTTATACGTTCTCCCCTATCCTTACACAGTTCTCCCTTTCTCTAATCAGAAAGTGGAATGAATCCGCTTATGACGAGCTCGTTATAACAACATTCTGATTTTAGAGAGTAAATAGGCATATTTTGGATGGTACTAAAACATGTCAAACTGCGACCGAAACTGCGTTTATTACAAACAAAATTAATGTAACGAGCAATATTTGAATCATCAGTTTGAAAAGGGGAATTAAGAACGAGATACAAGGTCATCAGATGATGCCAGCTATAACAAAATAGGAAAAAGATTCAATTAAACTCCCAGGTGGCTTTTATCCACCTACCGGGCCACAAGCTTCCTCTTTACCCTGTGAGAGTGCACTTTTAGCCCTAGGGGAACTTCCCCCCAGTAGGTGCCATTGAATGTTTTTCCCAATAGAATATTGGAAAAATGATATCCCAATGGTGATACATAGGTTTTAACTCAATATTGACAGCGTCCAGGCTCATTAAATAAAAAATTAAGATATTTTCAAAATTTTCCCTACGCAATAACATGGGAAAACTACTTTTGAGGTGCGCAGGGGTGAAAAATTGGCCTAGAGACCTGAAAATTTGCAGGTAATAATGTTTCTGTATTTGTAACAACATGAGAGAGAGGGGAGGGGGGCAATTGAGAAATTAAAAAAAAAAAAATTTTTTTTTCGTTCTTCTAGTGTCCGTTAACCCTCAAACTTGCGCCACTGTGCCTCTACCCTAGCCTGTGATCTACCTGTTCGTATTAGAGTTTATTGCAACGCTTTCGAAACAAAGGAAGGGGTGTTCTTTCCGGGGCAAATTGGGCGAGGCGAAAGGGGACGTTTCTGGACTTTGGGGGTCGTAAAAGGGACAGCGGAACGCTCTTTTATGACCGAGGGGGGTGGGTCAGGGGGGGGGGGGAGAAATTACGGATGAATGCTCTTCCTTTGTTAGTATTATTATATAGGGAGAAGGCGCAATTGGAGTTATATTAAATGGGCGATTTTATTATGGGGGTTAACTGATTGAATATCTGTTTAGGACAAATTGTTTATATACTCGACTGCAACGTTTCTTGAACCCAGTACGTCACAAATGCGGAAGCACTATAGATACATAAGTTTAACAAAATAATCCTATTTTTAAATTGACGTTCTTCATTTCACTCCAAACTCAGACACCGCGATGGGAACTACTTTGTTTTTTAGTGACGTCGTAGGGTCAACTTTAGGTGCTGTCTAGTATAGTTTGAATCACAAGAGTTATGACGCTCATTCCGAAAACTTTATTTGTGTTTTTAAAACTGTTTTCACTAAATTTTATTACCTACGCAGATACTCTGAGTGCTACGAACTATGGAAATCATCGGAATCCCTCCCAACATAGATACGGACAGAAAAAATGCAGATTTAACTTAGTTAGCTAGGCATAATAAACAATCACATCGGGGCTAATGACTGGGTCTGCATTAGATTCTGAAAAATTAAAAGCTTCCTCTCCCTAAAATCAACTTCCACTGTCGAAAACTGTATATAACAATCCCTTTTCAGATCGTATTGCACCGAAACTCCCGAAATCATCGGGTGCGGCATAACCATCACCTGCGGGAAGAAGAAAGAGATCCCTAAAAAAAAATATTTTTTCCTTTCCTTCTTTTTTTTCCTCATGCTGTTTTTCCATCTTTTATTCGCTAGAAACATTTAATTGCTTAAAAACATATAATCCATGCTGTTATTTCTAGTAGAATAAGTTTTATATAATGATCTATTTTTTACACCTTGAAAAATTAATCTTCGGAAAAAGTTCTCCTCGACGAATTTTGTCTCTTGGAAAGTGCTCCGCGACTTAAAAAGTTTTGGGAACCCGTCATGTTGTAGGAGATCGTCACTGATAGTTGTTTTCCCGGCATACTAACTCTCCTCGCGGTAGAAACCGTTCTACAGGAAGCTGAGATTGAGTCAGCATTGCAGGGAAGCTTACCACCAGTCGAACGTAGGAAGTAGGTGAAAACTGGTTTGCTAAGAATGAGTGTGGCATAAGTTCTAAATTATTAATTCCAATAGAAACGAGCATTGATTGGGATGATTTTTTACATTCCTCAGTTCGTGTGGTAATTGTTTAAGCCCAGGGGAGTGTATAAAGGGGGCCGATGGGGTTCGTCCCCCCCCCCGAAATTCAGAATAGGTGTACCAAACAAGTTAAAACCCTGGTTGTTAGGATCAAATTTTAAAAAATTATTTTCTGGGGGAGGACACCCAGACCCCTATTTTCTTTATTTGGAACTATATTATCCTCAATTTTTTTAGGTTAAATTCATCAAGATCCAAATCCTACCTAAAACTTTAAGTTCGAAATTCGGACCAATTTTAGCAAAATGAGTTAAAACCTGTTTTTTAGGGTCAAATTTACAAAAATGTTATGAAGAAGGACCCCCAGACCCCCCACTTCGGTACTTGGAACTCTATTATTTACAACTTTTTTATATTAAGTTTCTTAAGATGCCAATTCTGCCTAAAATTGTATGAAAAAGCTAATTTATTAAATAACCATGGGAGTGGCAGAGGAATAATTTGTGGTCCTCTTCTTCGGTGCGAAAATTTAGACCTGATAATGACTAATTTTTTTAGAGAATATTTGGGTCCCTCTCAAAATTAATTTCTATATACGCCAAAACTTAAGCCAAAAGTGTAATAGTTGGTTTACCGCCGCAAAAATTGTCTTCTCCATTGGAGCAACACAGTCACCGTTAAAGAAAAACTTTATTTATTTATAACTTAATTCAGTTGTTTTAGGTCAATTTCATTCTAAACATTGCACTTATAGAGCATTTTCAATCACATGACTTCGGACCTAACAACGGCCTTAGCAACAGAAAGTTACATTTTTTTGCCCTACAGAGGTTAACAGTTACAGAAAATGACTAGCCGTGGAATTCTTCTATTGGAGCATTTGCAATCACGTGATCCCATACCTAAAAATCGCCTTAGCAACAGATAAACAACGGCCTTAGCAACAGTTAAAAGCCCTACAGAAGGCATGCATTTAAAAGAAAATAACCGCTTGTGACGTCACCTGAAAACACTCTATAGGTTTTAGCTAACAAAAAACCAAATTACCTTTTTCAAAGTTTTCAATGAATTGCATCAATTTTTAATTTTGATTAATAGCCTATTTAAAAGCATGGGTCCGTGCGGAAGAAAGTATTTTTTCTTAAGTATAAATAATTTAAATTTCTCACTATACGATCTGAAAGCGAATTTCTCTTGAAAAAAGTCTCCATCAAACATTAAACTCGCTGGCTTCACTCATTCCAACCTTAAAAAAAAGCAGCAAAGATTAATTTCCCCTCCACCCCCTCTAATCTTAGGCACTCGGGGCAATTATTTGGAACGCCCCCATAAAAGCAGTCGTAAAGAGGGTCTCCTCCTCCCCTTTTATGCCCAGAGGCATAAAGCCAGGCCTATTTTTGAAGCCCTCCGGAATCTCCCTCGTAAGGCTACTGAACACATAGAGAGAATATTATACGGTGACCCAACGTGGCGGCAAGAATAGTTGCGTTTGATAAAATTATGTAGGCTTACACGCGTAGGATTATTAATCACATAAAACGATACATTTTGCGTTAAGTTAAATAGGAATGATCGGAGCCGGTCAATTTTGATAACATCAACCGTGATCACAATGAGCGGAGTCTATTGTATAAAGCAGGGATGGCCAACCCACGGCACGGCTGAGTTAAATCAGTGGCACGCGAAGATATTGGAAAAAAATTGGTAAAATAATAATGTAGCGTCATCAATGAGATTTCAGTGCTCAGTGTATCTTCTATTAGTTTAGTTTACTGAGAACAAGATTCTTATTTTACAATTTCACTAATGATTTTGAATAAAATCTTAAGTGTAAGACTTCATGTATGCCAGCCACATCTATTTTTAGGTGCCTAAAAGATAGTATCCTATCCACCCCGATAATTCTAATTTTCTAATTAATTTAGAACCAGCTTTATTAGATAGCTTAAAAACTTATGTGGTTCTCTTTCCATTGAGGTCCTATTAGGAATCTTTAGTTTAACTTTTTTTTTGGGAGGGGGAGGGGGGGGGGGAACATTTTTTAATGTTATTGATTCTAGTGATTTTCAAAACAATGAGTGTTTTAATATGAGTTAAAAGTCCGTTTTAGGGGAGAAAGAATCCAAAAATGTTTCAAGGTAGGACCCCACATATCATATTCACTATACAAATTTACATGAAAATAAATGTTTTATTTGTTTAAAATTCCCACAATCAGTTATAGTGTTTTCAGGTGACGTCACAACCGGTTATTTTCTTTTAACTGTGTCCCTTCTGTAGGGCTTTTAACTGTATCTAAGGCCATTGTTTATCTGTTGCTAAGGCGGTTTGTAGGTATGGGGTCACGTGATTACAAATGCTCCAATAGAAAAATTCAACAGCCAGTCATTTTCAGTAACTGTTAACCTCTGTAGGGCAAAAAACTGTAACATCTTCTGTTGCTAAGGCCGTTGTTAGGTCCGAGTCATGTGATTGAAAATGCTCTATAGTAGGGGAGCCCATGATGCTAAATGTGGATTTACTCGAGCGCGTCAGATAATCATAGGGGAGATACCTTGCATGCTTTTGAGTAACTCCACCAAATATAAGCTCCTTATGTTGGTGGGTTTGTTTAGAACAGCCCGTCAAAATTTGAAAGAAAACTAGTTACATGGACATACTCGAGCGCGTCAGATTGGCTACCAAGACAGTTTACAACTAGTTGAGCCTAGTTTCCTGGCTACTAGTCTATAAACATTTTGTTTCGTACATTTTTCTTAAAAAGAGCGATAGCGTCTTACCGGTCTTGGCTTTACTTTGCAACTTTGTAACCCTCCCGCTCCCTTACCCACCGCTCAAATCGGCAGATTTTAGAAAATGTACACTTTTTAGCTGGTAACTAACCTACCTTATCTGACGCGCTCGGGTATGTCCATTTAACTAATTTTTTTTTTTACAAATCTGACGGACTGTTCTAGACAAACCCCCCTACATAGAGAGCTTATATTTGGTGGAGTTACTCAAAAGCATGCAAGGTATCCCCCTTATGATTATCTGACGCGCTCGAGTTACCACCCAAAAACACTCTGGGCTCCCCTACTATTAACAAACAAGTAAAATTTTTAAACTTTATTTGTTGGTATATTGGAAAGAAGTGGAAGTGTCACGCACAATTTTTGCTTCCAAAATAGTGGCACGCTTCCTGAAATAGGTTGGCATAAAGTGATAATGTCCAACGTCGCCACGGTGTGAACAGTCGCTCGATGCGCCGTCTATGCCTAAGTCATAGGTCTCTTTTCGGAGCGTTCCAAAGGGATTCCGAGGACTTTATGCGGCCCTTGGAGGGCAGACGGTTTCGTTCCAAACGGCCGAAGCTTTTTTTTTCTCCGAATGGACAGTTTGGGAACGAAGTAGTGTCTTATTTTGATCGTTTCGGGGACTTTTACGTCTATTTAATTTGAGGCCAAATCATCCTTTCGAGTGCTACTGAAAAACTCATTTACGGTTCTGCTCTGAAAAGTTAATGTGTGACGCGCTTAGTTTAAGTGCATAAAACTTCTTGATGGATAATGTTCTAAAATATCTTGACTTGCTCTTTAAATTTATTAATTTTTATGCTTAACCTTTTTTTTTTCAATTTATTTATAATAGACTAGCTGATATGCCCGGCCTTGCACGGGTGGAGTGTATCAATTTATTTTTTTAAAGTTTTCTCAAGTTACATGTCTAATTTTCTGTAACCGTAATTACCAATCATCCCGGTATTCCCGGTAACTTTTTCATATCCCGGTGTTCCCGGTGCCTTTTCCCTTCCGGTTCCAACTGTGTAAATCTAACCTAACCCATCCAGTTCCGGTGTTGCACATTTAATTAAACAATTTTAGCCAAGTTTTATCTTTAAAAACTTTGTTTTATGTTGAAAATTGTTTTTGTTGTATTATATGCAACAATGCGAGTTAAACAGATCTTCTTTAGTGGAGAAGTAAGGCGATTTTTACAAAAAGACCTAAAAAGGGGTGAAGGGGTGGTTTTAGGAAGTTGAAACTGGCACCATTACCTTTCCCCCGTCCCCAAACGTATGTGTACCAAGTTTGGTTCGATTCGGACGGGAAGTTCAGGAGAAATTACGCCACATCCGATCCGCACATACCCAGGCAGGGACACAGGGATACCTTGATTATATATAGAGAGATTTCAGTCAGGGGTGTAACCAAAAGGAGGGATTTGTGGATACCGTATTTTTCCTCGTGTTAGCCGATTGTACGCTTGTTATTCGAAAAACTGACCAAGCATTGCATTTCGAAAACTTCGAGAACTCCGATTCAGACTGGCCTTGGTTCATCTAAGACTCGTTCTTATTCCAGACTTGTGTAACTTTCCGCATCCAAAGAGGTGTTAAAATAATTTCCTTTCTACTTTAACTTTTGTATTTTCTTTTAAATTGTTTCTATTTTCTTTAACTTATGATTCATTAGAAGTCTCAGGCAGACTTAGACTACGTATAAGGGTTAAATTGTTTTTTTTTTCTTTTTATCTCATTAACTTAATTAGACAATTTCATTAACTTTACTTATAGATACATTTAATTTATATCATTATATACCTAACTAGACAATTAATTAGATTATTTAATAATTTCACTCGAAAAATTAATATTCAGATAGGTATACTTTTATTTCTAAAACTTAATTCAATCAAACATACAAAAAAAGATAAAAGATATAATCAATAAACGAGTCTTCAAAGGAGGCACACAATTTTCATAATCTTCAAAACAAAACAAAACGAGAAAATATTACCATCCTATCTCCCCGCGATTATCTAATTAACTTTCGAGAAAAGGATCGGAACCGAATGCAACGAAACAGTTCCACGGTTCCAGAGAGAGAAAAAAAGTGAGCTAATTTAATCGCGCGATAATTACGGCGGAAAATGATTTATTCCCTTCTGCAAGCGGATGCGATAGTAATAGGGGAGTAATTGAAATTGATTGCTCCGGTCGAGCGGACAGAAGTTGGCTGCACTGCTCTGTTTATTGTCAAAGAGTGCCGACGGAAGCATGGGTTGGTTTTGTATATTTCGGCTTTCTCTACTGCTCAGGCGTTTTATATTTAAGGGTGGGTAAAATTGGGTTTAATGAAGAAGATATTTTGGTGTTTTAGGTTAGGAAAAAACTTGTATCGCATATGACACGTTGACTTACTACTACGAGATATCTTGTTCACTTGCCCAGCACGACTACTATACTCGACAACAACTTTTCCTGAACCCAGAACGTCACTACGCGGAAGGAGAAAATGAGTAAACACAAAGCCTGTTGGGTTGCTATACTAGACAGCAACTTAAGTTGACCCTACGACGTCACTAATAAAAAAAGTAGTTCCCATCGCGGTGTCTGAATTTTGAGTGAAATGAAAAACGTCAATTTAAAAATTGTTATTTTGTTAAACCCATGTATTTATAGTGCTTTTCAATCACGATTTGCGTACCAAAACTCCTCCTAACAACCCAACAGGCTTTGTGTTTACAGATTTCTCCTTCCGCATTTGTGACGTACTGGGTTCAAGAAACGTTGCTGTCAAGTATAGGACGAGTTTTGGTGCGCAAATCGTGATAAAAAGACACTATAAACACACGGGTTTAACAAAATAATCATATTTTTAAATGGACTTTCTTCATTTCACTCAAAATTCAGACTCCACGATGAGAACTACTTTGTTTGTTAGTGACGTCATAGGGTCAACTAACGTTGCTGTCTAGTATACGAGTTTTCTCGTCCCTTCATTTCTTGGCTTATTTCTACAGCTACGAGGAAATCTGAAATTTTGCACGCTCCCTTCAGACTAGAGCTGCGCTGTTGTCCAAAAAGCGATGAAGCCGCGAAATAGTAGGCAGAACGTCACGCAAGATTTCGAGCTTCTCTGGCCTTATGTGTCATGTAGATGACCATGATTCATCCCCTAAACCTAGTGTTCGGCAACTAGTGGTCAAAAAGTAGTTAACTACCAACTACTAACTAGTCTGGGAAAATCTAGTTGCAACTAGTAGTTAACTATTTTTTCCTGGGACTATTTGCAACTAGTAGTTAACTATTTCCCAAAGTAGTTAACTACTAGTTAACTAGTCTATTTAATTTCATAACCTATTTTTTGCCCAAATTCTAATACATCTTTCTTATCTATATCACAAAAAACTTTATGCTTCGCTCAAAACGGCGCTTTATTTCTGGTTATGGTATTTGAGTACTCTACCATGACATTGTAGTTATAAATGGCAGTGTAATTTTTGTATATTTTGACAAAAATTTTAAATATTTTTAAAATTTTAAACAAAAAATTTTTTTAAGGTAGTTGAAAATTTGAAAGTAGTTTCAACTTGTAGTTATTAAAAAAAGTAGTTCAACTACTAGTTTAAACCAAAAGTAGTTAAACTACTAGTTAACTACTAGTTGATCGGTAGTTAACTACTAGTTGCAACTAGTTCTAGTTAACTAGTGCCGAACACTACCTAAACCCCCCCCTCCCTATTGTACACGGCCCTGGGGCAGATTCCTTCAAGCAGAGAGCTTTTTCATCACAACCACTTGCAACAATTTTCATTACTACACCACACTGCCAAGTCCTTTCGATACATATTAAATACACCGAAGAGAGAATTAATCCCCGAATAAAAAAGGGGGGGCAGTGATGCCCCCAGGGGCACGAGACGCCCTCTTATCGTTCTTCCTCCTCCGGGGGGATAGGGATAAGAAGAGGATAGATTTTTTTTTTTTACTCCCTTCCTCCCGTCACAATGCTTCGCCTGGGGAAAAACGGGAAAAATCCGGGAGAGAGGGGAGATAGTGGGTCGTACATCAAGCGTGCAGAGGGGGGTTCGTTGCGTAAATCGTTCCCCTCCCCGTCGTGTTCGAAATTCGGGGGTTCCGGGAGAGATGGAGATGGTAGGGCGAGCGTTGGGTGACGACCAGGCGTGGTTGACTAAACTCGAGAACACACTGAGCCCTGTGGAAGCTGTCCGACCTAATGTGTATGGTTCTAGATCAGGGGTCTCCAAACTACGGCCCGCGAGGCCCTCTCATCCGGCCCGCGGATACCTTTCTGTCTACGAAAAAAATTACGGATATGTGATGTACTCAAATAAAAGATCAAAGATGTTAAAAAAAAGATCCAAGATCCCCCGAAATTTGGACTAAGGGTACCAAAATGAATAAACCCCCCTTTTATTTAGGGTCAAATTTCCAAAAATTTTCTGGTGGAGGACCCCCAACCCCCCCCCCCCCTATTTTGTACTTTTAATTCAATTCATCACATTAATATTCATATTAAGTTCAGCAAAATAAGAATCCTACCTAAAATCTATTAAAAAGATACAATAAACTAATTAAATATGCATAAGAGGGGCTAAGAGATAATTTTAGATCTCCTCCCCGATGCAAAAATGTAGCTTTGGGCCTGATAATTACTTAATTTTCTTAGAGGATATGTAGGTTCCTCCCGAAATAAATTTCCCTCGAAAATACCTCGAGTATGTATGCTAACGAGTAAAAATGATCAAGAGCAAAGAGAGGCTGAAAGGCAAAGACAGGCTCATGAACAAAAGGATCTTAAGAAACAAATAGATACAAATAAAGGGTGGTCCGATCATTACTTCGAATAGGAAAACCACTGAGTTTAGTCTGAGAAGAAGGGTCGAAGCACCCTCTATTTCTCTACGGGGCTGGCGGTGTGTCTTCCGGGGCCAGAGATGTTTGATGGGGGAAGAGAATGTTATCTGCTTTGGTTATTTATCGCGTGGAATGCGCTACCCTCCCTCCTCCCCTTATATTGTTCCACCAGGGAATATTATTTTTCCGCATCGCGTCACTCTCCCATCAAGTTGGTTTCATTAATTGGAATACTCGATGCTCTCCCATAGTTCACGAATGTCTATTCTTTGTTAAAATTGTTCTTATTTGGAAAGTATTTTTGTACAGAGTGTCCAACAAGACCCCCCTAAACTCTGTTCTGCCAAATTCAATTGTTGTAGTACGTGAAAAATGTTTTGAGACACGGAACAGTTTGGAAAACGGAATAGTTATAGGATAACAGAACTGTATCCAAATACTTGGTAACTACTCGACCGCAACGTTTCCTGAAGAGAAGGAGAAACGCGGAAGGAGAAATTGGGTAAACACAAAGCCTGTTGGGTTGCTAGGAAGAGTTTCGGTACGCGAATCGTGATTGAAAAGCACTATAAATACACGAGTTTAACAAAATAATCCTATTTTGAAATTGACGTTCTTCATTTCACTTAAAATTCAGACACCGCGCTGGGAACTACTTTGTTTGTTAGTGACGTCATAGGATCAACTTACGTTGCTGTCTAGTATAGTTAAAAATGGTTTTTATATTCATTTCTTCAAACTCACATAGTTTCACCTTACAATAAAATGTGAAATTTTATATATACAGTACAAAAGCGAGTATTATAATAAATAAGACTGATTGAAATGGGAAACGTAACTCCTGACAACAAACTAAACTTGAATGCGAAAAAAAAAAATAGTGTTTTTTTGGGATATATATTCATTTTTCAACGGACGCTTTATAGCCTTAGACGCCTTACAACATCATAGTTTGATACATTTCAGGAAAATTTTAATTTGTTAGGGCTCTATCAAGGCTTCTCGTATCACCATTTTACCCTCCGCAATAAACTCCATTCATCATCTTCGTTATCAGTCGCCATTACTCACGCGGGCGCACGCGATCTGACGACAGCGGAGATATTTTCCTCCCCGAGAATTACGCGCCTTGTAAACTCCCCTTAAGGGATCGTTTGTAACGCCTCTCTTATTTGAGGGAGGGAAGAATATACCCGGAGTTAATTCTTGGGGAATATTTTCCTCTGGTGGTTGGGGGAGGAAGTAAGTTCATTTTTCATTCCTTTCGAATACGTTATATTTAGGAAAAGGAAGTGTGTTTTATTACATTAAAATTATGTTATTGAACAATCCTGGCATCAGCACCGATGACCTAGTGGTAGAGTGAGCGTCTAGTAACCCAATGGTCCCCAGATCGATTCCCGGCTGCTACTTTTGAGTATTTTGCTTTCATTTGACTTGTAATTTTTCAGAAGTAGCGAGATTAGTTAGAGTTGAGTTGTTACTTTGGTGGAACTAACCAGCGCCTTTCTTTTTTGTGAGGGAAGAATATACCCGGAGTTAATTTTTGGGGAATATTTTCCTCTCGTGGTGGGGAGGAAGTAAGTTCATTTTTCATTCCTTTCGTATACTTTATGTTTATGAAGATGTGTATGTGTATTGTAATTACTTCAGATATGTAGGTAAATTTCGGGTTAAAATGTGAAATTTATATATGCTATCGTAATCACATCGATTCATGGCCTTTTAATGGGCCTTAGTACTCGCATATTAAAATAAATATTAAAAAAAATGACTTAATTAGCACTAAAAGTAGCAATTTTTCAGGCCTCAAACTTCTCTGTACTTGACTAAAAAAAACTCAAAACTACATGACAACACCAGAAAAACTTTTTTTGCCTGAAAAAGTGCTATTTGCACATGCTAATATCCCATCGAATATTTAATATTCTTTTTTTCTATGAAACTTTTTTCTGCACATTTTTCATGATATTCCCAATTAATAGAGTTTTTGGTACAATTCCGTTAGAGTCCCCACTAAATATCGCCAATATCCAAATCGCTAAATATTTCCAAATGTCAACAAATTTTTCTGACCTTTATTAATAAACTGAATAGTTATTGATCTAGTTAAACATTTTAATTCAGAAGTTTGAAATTATTTATGAATATTTCTACTTTTTGTTGTCTAAAAGAACCGGACGATATTTAGCGAGGACTCTAACGGAATTGAACCGAGTTTTTTTTTTAGGGAACTCTTTTCAATACAAACTTATACCTTGTAATATAATACGAATGATAAAGTATAGAATGATAAAGTATAGAAAGTTTGCAATCCAGATTCATGTATAGGCCAGTGATTTCTTTTAAAGGGATTTGGAAATTATTTTCAAAAAAAAAAAAAAACATCTCTAGTTGAATTCTCATCTAAATGTGTAACTTAATCTCGTATTAAGCGAACAAATTTTCAGTTATCTGTGTCGCCCATTTAAATTTAAGCGTTGTCATCTCCGTTTAGTTTATATCCAGTTGTAAAATGAAATGTTTCCTCCACCCAAACTAGTTCGAGCAACTTCGAATATAAACCAAAACGAATTTTCAAAAAAAAAAAATTCTTTTTTATAGAACGCCGCTGGTAACCACATCACCTGGGGGAATTTACCTCCTCACTTCACTTCGAATCAACGCAATTTTTTGGGATCTTCCCTGGAGGGTCTTTATCTCGCCCCCGCAGGGAAATGCCCCGTGGAGACGGTAGCAACTAGAGCGTCCATAGAGTGTTTTCAGGTGACGTCACAACCGGTTATTTTCTTTTAATTGTGTACCTTCTGTAGGGCTTTTAACTGTTGCTAAGGCCGTTGTTTATGTGTTGCTAAGGCGGTTTTTAAGTATGGGGTCACGTGATTGCAAATGCTCCAATAGGAGAATTCCACGGCCAGTTCATTTTCTGTAACTGTTAACCACTGTAGGGCAAAAAACTGTAACATTTCTGTTGCTAAGGCCGTTGTTAGGTCCGAGTCATGTGATTGAAAATGCTCTATTGGATGTGTTGCCCTATATGGCTTCAACAGAGAGTGCTCATATTACTTATTCTGTTACAGTCAGTGGCGTAGGCAGAAAAAATTCGGAAAGGGGTATTGGCTTTTAGAGGGATATGGGTAATTTTAGCACTTTTATGAAGTAAAATTAGGGATTTTTTAAAGTTTTTGTGGATAAATCTCTAAATTCCACTCTTTTAGAAAAGGAGTGGGATAAAAAGAGCGGGAGTTAAAAATCCCACTCGTTTTCTAAAAAGTGTGGGATTTATAGTGATAAATCCTGGTAAAAAAGTAATATCTGTATTAAAATGTAGTAGTCGAGGTGTTTTAAAATTTTTTTAATAGTATTATTCTTGAAGATATTAACATGTAAAAGGGAATTGGAATAATTTCTAGCTATACAGGGTGTTTCAAAAGTCCGTTTCTCGGCTGTTATTTGGAACTAACGTCTCCTAGGGTCATGGAATCAAGGTGCACTCCTAGGCTAGGTAAGTGACGATGCTGAATCCATTGCGCTCCAACAGCCAGCGCTCCTTGCAGCAAAAGTTTAAAAATTAATTAAAAAACAAAATAAGATAGAGCAAAGACTAGTAAGAAAATTATTTGTCTGTGCAATTGCATACTAACTAACGCCCAGAAAAAGGTTTCACGAGAACATCTTAATTATTCGAGGAGATATAATCATGTGAAAATAGCACTTTTCAAGGCTCAGAAAAGAAAAAGTTCGTTAACCTGCAAGTTTCTATGATTTTTTTTAATTAAAATTTGCATTTATTTAACTAAAAAACGCATTACTACATGTTAACACTGCAAAACTCTCAAATTTGCAAACTTTTCCTTCTTTGAGGCCAGAAAAAGTACTGTTTTCGAAGGGGTTGGATGTGCCGCCTATTCCTTATCTTCCCTTCCCCGGGGGGCGGAGAACACACTCCATAAATAGCCAAACATCCCCATAAATCCCCCACCTTATCCCCGTTTTATGATGGTCCCCGGAGGCCCCCAAATATTCGCTATCGAACTAATTCCAGGGATTAAGCCCCCCCCTGCATGTCCGGAGGGGGATCGATTGGTCTATTTGTCACGTGGCTTTCGGGGTGACGTTCGAAATAAAACGGGACCGAGGTTATGATGTGCACCTCGGTGGTATATTTTGTTGCTGTCGGGTATTTTGATGGAAAGAGATTTTTCTTTTGGATCGGGAGTTTTTTTTTTAGGGAGTTTTATTTTTGAAGGAAACACTGGTTTAGTCTGGAAAAATAGTTTTCGTGGATGGGAAGTTTTTCCTCTGAGCTTCTTTAGGGTGTTTTACTCTGTTTTTAATCATTTATTAAAACCTAATGAAGTTTGTGACGTATACAGTGACGTTCGTGGGCAATTCAAATGGGGGTTCACAAAATATTTAAAAAATACAATTAACTAAGAATCTCATAATTAAATCACAATTACAGTTAATTATATTAATGGTTACAAAAAACAATATCAGAGGTTTAAGGTAACTCAAACTCTTTCAACGAGAAATAAAATTTTCATAAAGACTTCTTAGTTAATTGGCATACACAAGTATGCCGATTTGGCTATGAAAATCTATTTCAATTAATTATCCTTTTGAAATCTCTGGGGTTTTTTTTGCTCAAATCGTATTTGGCTCAAAGTATTATTTCCAACGGTATTAAAAACGAAACTATTATAAAATTATTTTACTTTAAACATCCACTTAAAACTAACACACAAATCTAAAAGACGTCAATAAAATCAATCTTAAGAATAGAATGGATGCTGGCAGCTCATCCTGAATAGGATACAAAGTAAGAATACATTTTATTACTTTTTCATGTACTATTTTATTTGAATTCCTTTCCACAGGGGTTTCACGTGCTCATATGCTCCTATGGACGAGCCACCACTGGGCGTATATATGAATTGTTTCAAAAGTTCATTTCGCGGCTTTTATTTGGAGCCAACATCTCCCACTCCAAGGGTCATGGAAGTAACGTGTATCCCTACACTGTAAAAAAAAATCCTGTAAAATTTACGGTTTTAAACTGGCAGCTGGGTTGGTTGTGGAAAACCGTAAAAAAATTACAAAGTAAATCCGTTAAAACGACGGCGTTTTACCATTTTAATCCATGTTTTTTTTTATTACAAGGTAAAACACCGTTGTTATAACGGATTTACTTTGTAGTATTTTTTACGGTTTAGCCCAACCAACCCAACTGCCAGTTTAAAACCGTAAATTTTACAGGATTTTTTTACAGTGGTAGGTAAGCAGACGCAGATTTAAGGGGGGAGGTATTTTGATAAAAACTTTCGTATTGTAAGTCCCGTCAATACACACACATAAAGGGTTATGCGACGTAACTCAATACTATACATTTGTCCAATGGAGCATCTCCGCATTTCGTTCGTAACTTGGAGAACACTCGAACCAACAACTCCTTTGAAAAAAAGAACGAGTGGTGCTCTCTCTCCCTGTTCTAAATAAAAGGAAAAGGAAGAGAGAGAGTGGGGTGGGAGGGACGCAGCTGGTGATTTCCGCGACAACTAATGAAAGTGGGTCTCTCTCTCCTTCCAAGAAGAAAAAGATCGGGGGTAAAGAGACACTTCGAGTGTCGTAGGGCGGTTTAAGTGTCGCTACGAGTGTTTGAATGGCGTTTCGTTGTGTGAACACAGTATAGTTGGTGCTGTAGCTATGCTTTTATAAAAACAAGAATTAATTTTTAAATGTACTCGTGTCCAAACTTACAATCGTCTCCAAAAATTAACGATAATTAGATTTTTTGGGAGTAATGACCCAAATCTTAGTGCTTGTAATGTCATTTATGGTCGTTCAAATATTATTTAAGCATGTTTTGGGTCATTTCTGACCCTCCTCCCCCCTTGTCAGCAAAGATAAGCAAACTGCGAACCCCTCATCTCATAATTACGTAAGAAAACTGCCTGACCATTGTCCTTTTTTTGTACAAAATCTTTAGTAATGCTTAGATTTCTGAAATTCATTGTACTCCAAGAACTCTTAACCTATCATTAAATATCCCTGAGAAAAAGGCTGAAGAAAAAGGCTTGAAAAGGCTTGGCTTATTTATTTTTTTTGTGAAATTTATTTTTGGTTTAATTTTGGAATTACTTATGCAAGAAACAAAATATTTTCGAAAATACAGTGTTTGTAAAATCTTACGTAGGCATCACTCATACTCCCCTTCACCCCTTGGCAGGAAAAATAAGCAAAACCCCTTAGGTTCTTACGTAATAATTGAACGGCCCCTTTTCGACATAAATCGAAACGAACACATTAGAGAGCTTCATAATATATTATTACTACTGCCCCCAATATAGGATCCAAGATCTCAAGAGTCAAGTTTCAATTATTTTCTTGGTGGAGAACCACCACAGACACACTTCTTTCCAAACTAGTACTCAGTGTTGCACACAGAATTTTATACTTCTTGTTTCAAATCCTATATCCTTTCAGTTTCTAAAAGGTTCAGTGGCGGATCCAAGGGGGGGGGGGCAACAGGCCTTTTGCCCCCCCCCTTGGGCTCAGGCACTTTTTAAAAATTTAGGTAAGAAAAGGAAAAAATTGTAAGTGGGAAGAGAAGATTAAAATATTGAACACTAAATAGGAAGCATGAAAATGCAAGTCAATATGGGAGGGCACTCTCAAGCGCAGATTCAGGGGGGCTACTGGTCAATTGCACCCCCATGAGATCGGGCTATGGTGTACCAAAACGAGTTAAAACCCTGTTTTTTGGGTCAAATTTTCTGGGGGAGAACCCCAAACCACCTTTTGTATTTATATCACTATTATTTAGAATTTTTATACTAAGTTCTTCAAGGTGCATATACTATCTTAAAACGTATTAAAAAGCTTTATTGAACCCATTAGGGGCCATCCATAAATAACGTCACGTTCGGAGGAGGGAGGTATTCAATTTATGACAAGGGGGAGGAGGGGCAAAAGTTATGACATCACATCCTGCAGCTGAAAACCAACAATAAAACACAATTTATTTTTTCTAAAATACTTTTTTCAAAACAAACCAATTTAAACCCCATGAATGAAAAATAGAAATAAAACTATATGGTGGGGTAAAATTAAACTTAAATAAAAAAGTTGGTTTTGGGCACTTTCAAACCGTATATTAGGACATATTGTTGGTTTAAGAGCGTGACATATGACATAAGGGGAGGGGTTCGAAAATTGGCAAAAAAAAGTGTGACATCATAGTGTGACATCATTTATGGATGGTCCCAAATTTTAAATATGCGTGGAAGGGGCCTTAGGAATATTTTTGAGTCCTCTCCCCCCGGTGCAAAAATCTAGATTTTGGCTTGATAATGACTAAATCTTTTAGACTTTAAGAGGATATTTGGGCTCCTATACCCAAATAAATTTTATATGCGCCACTGGAGTGGTGAAAAGAGAGGGAGACCTATGGGGCAATCAGCCCCATGTGTATACCCCTTGATGACCATCTAGAGCAGAGATGAAGTCAAGAAACTACATTTTAAGGCATAATTTTTTAAAAAATTTCTGGGGGAGGACCCCCCAGAGACCCCCTTCCTTCTCTGGGGCGTCAATAAAATAATCGGGTGGAGAGACCTTGGGAAAAATATGAGAATCTAAACCCTTCCCGAAAAACAAAAGTCTGGTTGTACGGCTCTGTGGACGACCTAAAATAGGTTTTTAGGGTAAAATTTTCAAAATTCTTCAGTGGGAGAACCCCCAACCTTCCTAAAATGTGGTTGCCCCCCCCTTAGGATCAGGCTGGATCCGCCACTGAAAAGGTTACTATAAATTGAACTATGGTTAAGATTTTCAAATTGCTTATTGAATCTATGAGAACTAGGGTTAAAGTAAATAACCAAAATGGTGTGATAAACCATTAAAAAATAAGTCTTATGACATTCATTCAATGCATATTCTTTATATCTTAAAGTTTACATACTTATGTATAAGACTTGAGTAAACGATCCACCCTTTTTAAGATTTCACAAGTAGTTTTTTTAATAAAAGTTATTTTTTTAGCATAAATTGAACTATAACTAAAATTTTCGAAACATTATTTAACTATGAAAACTAGTGTTAAAGTAACCCCAAGTGTTTTAGTTTTCAGGTGACGTCACAACCGGTTATTTTCTTTTAACTGTTAATCTACTTTAGGGCTTTTAACTGTTGCTAAGGCCGTTGTTTATCTGTTGCTAAGGCGGTTTTTAGGTATGGGATCACGTGATTGCAAATGCTCCAATAGAAGAATTCCACGGCTAGTCATTTTCTGTAACTGTTAACCTCTGTAGGGCAAAAAACTGTAACATCTTCTGTTGCTAAAGCCGTTGTTAGGTCCGAGTCATGTGATTGAAAATGCTCTATATAAGTGTAAAAAATAATTAAAATATTCAATGCATATTCTTCATTTCTTAAAGTTTACATACTTTCTACTACCATTTCCGCATCCCGCTATTTCCACGCCAAAAAAAAAAAATATCGTCTGACACGATACAAGAGAAAAATCCTCTCTTCCAGTATCCAGTTCCCCTATTGTTCTAAGCTGGCAGCGATCCCGGGGCATATTTCTCCCAGCTCACATTTACATGCGAGAGGCCCTAGCGATTTATGGCCCCGCTTCCGTGGAGATTTATTTCTCCCTGTAACGACCTTCTTCGCATGTCATTACAAAAGATGCCCCCTTTTTTATTCCTTATTTTTCGAACGAACGCGATTGGGGCGGATCGAATATTTTAGAATAATAGCCTTTGTTCTTATCTCTGTTGTGGATATTTTTTTCTTCTTTTAATTCTTCTCTCTTGCGGAGGGGAATGGCGGTTATCGCTTCGTTGGGTTTTGCTTATATTAACCGCTCCGGTTGATGATTTTGTTGGTTAATGAATGGGGTCTGACTGAGGAAAAAGCGGCGGAAGATGATAATGATGATGATGCTGGCTTTGTGTTGGATGATGGGGATGATTTTTAGTGTGGTGGGTGGTTTCTTGTATCGGATAAAGTCAATATGGAGGGGCGGAGGTTTGGATAGTTTGTATGAAATAAATAAGATTATAGCTCCGGCCGGACTGATAAAAAGGCATGATCTAAGACTGAGATTTAAATATTTTTTTTATTCTGATGTTGAAAAGATTTTTTTATTCTATTATATCTATTTTCACTTGCTAATATCCACCTCGAATATTTAAGATATTTTCACTAATTTTTTTCTGAGTGTTTTTTATGATAATTCCAACGATTTTCTTATTGGAGTTTTTGCTCTATCTCCTCTAGTTTTTTACCTATTTTTTTACTTTCTCATTTTGCCATTAACACGTAAAATTGACGTACTCAGGCACGGATTATAGGAATTTTTAAGGGGGGGGCGGTCTAGGTTCCCCAAAATTTCGTAGATTTGATTTCAAATTTAATTAACCCCCCAGTTCCCCGTCCACTTTTCTATGATCAACTTTCCGATTCTGAATTCTTTCAACTGATTTTAACTGAAAGAAAAGCTTGTTAAAATAATATATCAATTTGCAAAAAATATTTGAATATTTTAGAAACATGGTATCTTACATTTATTACTTTATAAATAACGGTAAGAGTTTTGTCAAAAATTCAATAATAACTGATTTCTTTGATTCTGAAAATAAAAAGTTAATTTCTATTAATATTTTCCTATAGTGTACTTCAACTAGAATTTTACTCAACACATTTAAATACCCAAACCTCTTAATAGGATTTCAGCAACTCAGATTTCGATATTAACTCTCCAAAAATAAAAATTTTCAAGCTATTCTAAAAATAGTATTTTTTCTCAATTAAAAATTTAAACAATAATTATTTCTTAAAGATGAATCCGAGTATGAAAAGATGAATCCGAATCCGGCCCCTGTTTTTCTCCATCAGCCTCAGATTTTCGGGGAACAGCCCCTCCCCCTTTTTACGTTTTTCGACGACTTTATAACTTTGAACTCGATTTTCAGGGTCAAAAAGCATTGTTTTAGTCTTCAAATTTCCCCCCAGGAGACAAGAAAGGTTCAAAATAACAAAATATGAAAATTTGTAACAAATGGATAGGTTTAAGGGGTAATTAACCCCCTAAAAACGCAACAAAATCGCTAAGAATAGTAGGATTTGTTATACCGTATTTATTTAACTTATTTTTTAAGCAATTAATTTTTAAAGGGTCCTAACCGTTCCCCAAAACCCCAAATTTAATAATGATATGCAGCAATGATTTTTAGGAAAAGCGGTTGAGGAGTTATCGCCTCCGATGCACCCGCGGAAGGGTTCGGAAGACTCTCTGAATCGCGCTGGCACACGCGTATTGTAAAATTTTAAATTTAGGTTTTTACAGTTTCTTATGCCTTTACCCCGTTCTTTCATTCATCATACGTATAAGACAATAAGTCTTTATAGTACTTAAATGAAATTATTTAGTCAGTTTGAAAAAGCAATATTTCTAAATAATTTAAAAACTATACAGATTAAATCAACTATAAACTGCACAATTTAAAAAACATCATTAAGAAATTATTTTGTAAAAAAATTCATGCATATTATTTTTAGTATTTAATATTTTTTTTCAGACTTTTATAGAATTTTCAACTAAATTATTTCTTTGTTAATTTATTTTGGCTTAAATACTCATGTGTGGTCACAAGAAGGTGTCGGAACAAATGACTCTTACTGTTACACTTATATAAATAAACAGTCATTTCTGAAATATATTTTTGATTCTATTTAATTCTTTCATTTATAGAAACCACAAACTAGAGTTTATTATTTTAGTTATACAACGAAAAAAGTAATAAAATTATGAAACTTATGTTTTGTGATGGGTTAATCGAAACCCCAAAAATAAAGACAATTATAATTCTGTTATTTAAAAAAGGATACATATACATAATCAAACTGGATATTTTTTTTTTGTAGAAAAAAAGGTACAGTTAATTCACACTTTTTTAAAAATCACTTTCCTACGCATCATTGTTAATTCCATTATCAACTATATCGTCGATTCACAAATGAAGTTTTCAACTTCTTTTTCGGAAATCGGTAAATATCTGTATATCAAAAACACGAATGAAGATAAAAAAGCATAACTTACCTTTTTCTACAGGTGGCTAAAAAAGCAAAACGTATCTCAATCTGGAAATATGGAGTGAGACTAAAATAAAGAGCACGCAAATTCACGTCAAATTTACACCATTTCAAGAGAAGCTTTGAATACAATCTACAAACACGTGGACACAGGAAGGAGGGGGCGAACCTTATTGGAACATTCCAAAAACCTCGTTCAGTCGTTCATTACCCGTTCCGTTATCGTAGAATAACTTCGCCCCCCCCCTTCTGAGTAGCCTTTCCCTAGCCCCCAAAGAAAACACAGGAAGCAGGTCCCTGCTTGACATTCAAGATTATCTTAAGGGGTTAGAAGCGTATTTCCGGTCTTCCGATGTCCTCGAAACGTGGACATTCCAATCAGTTTCATTGCTTGTTAAACGGGACTTTCTTCATGTTCTGATTTTCGTAACCACAGACAAAAAAAATTCATGTCAGCCCTAAGGGGGGGGCGATCGCCCCCTTCGCCCCCCCTATAATCCGTCCCTGGACGTACTTGGTATAGAGCATTTCCAATCACATGACTCGGACCTAACAACGGCCTTAGCAACAGAAAGGTTACAGTTTTTTGCCTTACAGAGGTTAACAGTTACAGAAAATGACTGGCCGTGGAATTCTTCTATTGGAGCATTTGCAATCACGTGACCGCCTTAGCAACAGATAAACAACGGCCTTAGCAACAGTTAAAAGCCCTACAGAAGGTACACAGTTAAAAGAAAATAACCGGTTGTGACGTCACCTGAAAACACTCTATGAGCTGTTCTTTGCTGCTACACTAGACTGCAACGTTTCCTGACTCTATGACGTCACTACGCGGAATCAGAATCTGCGTAAATACAAATCCTGTTGGGTGGCTAGGAGGAGTACGAAAATCGTGACTGAAAAGACGCTATATACACATGGGTTTAACAAAATAATCATGTTTTTAAATTGACGTTCTTCATTTCACTCAAAATTCATACACCGCTATGGGAACTACTTTGTTTGTACGTCATAAGGGCCAGGAAACTTTAATGTCGAGTATAGTGTAGCATTGTTTTTTCTATCTACATAGCTATACATAGCATAACATGTGCTATACTCGACAAGGACTTAAGTTGACCCTACGACGTCACTAACAAACAAAGTAGTTCCCATCGCGGTGTCTGAATTTTGAGTGAAATGAAGAACGTCAATTTAAAAATATGATTATTTTGTTAAACCCATGTGTATATAGCGTCTTTTCAGTCACGATTTGCGTACTCCTCCTAGCCACCGAACATGCTTTCTGTTTACGCAGTTTCTCCTTCCACATTTGTGACGTACTGGGTTCAAGAAACGTTGCTGTTAGGGTTGTTAATAGGGGATAATAGGGTTGTTAGGACGATAGTGTGAGTGAAGATTCACTGGCGTCCCTAAAACACTTAAAAGCGAATATTTCTCCCAGAACCATAATCGAAATGAAACTTCAACTCATAATAAATATTTCTCATTCTCACAACATATTACAAAGCACAAAACACTCGCATCTTCCCCTACTACTATCCCATCGTCTCGTGTTTCGGCCCATTGATCTCCCCACCCCTCGTTCAATTTTTTTTTTTGTTCTAGAATCTTCTTTTTAAAAAAAAAACTATTCTCGGCACCCTACATCCATCACTCCTGGCACCCCTCTCAATCAAAAAGCATCGTAAGTCGTTCGGAGGCACAGTGGTCCAAGTCCTGATCTTTCTTAAGATGGACAAGGTTTAAGATTTTGTAGCGCCAAAAATATATTTCCCTATAACTAGTGTTTGGCAACTAGTGGTCAAAAAATAGTTAACTACCAACTACTAACTAGTCTGGGAAAATCTAGTTGTAACTAGTGTAGTTAACTATTTTTTCCTGGGACTAGTTACAACTAGTAGTTAACTGTTTCCCAAAGTAGTTAACTACTAGTTAACTAGTCTATTTAATTTCATAAGCTATTTTTTGCCCAAATCTTTCTTATCTATATCACAAAAAACGCGCAAAAAGAGCCTTTAATTCTGGTTATGGTATTTTGAGTACTCTACCATCTTAATTAAATTTGTTACAGTACAATTTTTTCTATATTTTGATAAAAGTTTTAATAAGAATTTTTTTGAAAGTAGTTGAAATTTTGAAAGTAGTTTCAACTAGTAGTTCTTAAAAAAAGTAGTTCAACTAATAGTTGAACTAGTTTAAACCAAAAGTAGTTAAACTACTAGTTGATCAGTAGTTAACTACTAGTTGCAACTCGTTCTAGTTAACTAGTGCCAAACATTACTTATAACATGCCAGCACTACATAAGGGCCATCAGCGCTTTTCTTTGTGGCCCAAAAAGGTGTCTTTACTCGACAGCACCATTTCTTGAACCCGTCACAAATGCGAAAGGAGAAAATGAGTAAACAGAAAGCCTGTTGGGTTGCTAGGAGAAGTACGCACATCGTGATTGAAAAGCACTATATACGTGGGTTTAAAAAAAATAATCATGTTTTTAAATCGACGTTCTTCATTTCACTCAAAGACACCGCGATGGGAACTACTTTGTTTGTTAGTGACGTCATAGGGTCAACTTAAGTTGCTGTCTAGTATAGGTGTTTTGAATGAATCTAAACTTCTACTATGTGCAAAATTGAAAAACAATTGGTTGTAGAATTCCTCAAAGTGACGTGTTGAACATTTTACGTATTTCACCACTTTACTATTTCTATTTTAAGTTTTATGAAAAATTATAAATCGTCAAATATAAAAGATAATTCGTTAAATAGTCTACTACCTTTTAGTATGTTTAGGGAATCTTTTTTCAGAGTGTATTTTATAAGGGGTTATTTTATTCTTGCACTTAAAAAAGAACCTTAACCAATTTGAAAGTGCTGACGAATTCTCAAAACTTATTTATTTTTAAATAAAGGGGGCCCGTACGTACTTAAATTATGTATGAGTAAAATTTAAATGACACTCGAGATTTCAGTACTTTGAAAATAGAAACCCATATTTCAATGAAAATTTTCATCGATAAGGAAATATAGTTAACAGAATACTTTATGTTAAGCATTTGAATTGATATTTACATTAACATTTATTCACGTATTCAGCTAAAATAATGAAAGCATTTAATGTGAATTTATTTTAAATATTTTTTAGGACAGAAACGTTCTTAAAAAATAAAATGAAGAGGAGTGCTTCCAAACACATACAACCATAAGAATTTTCGT
Source organism: Tetragnatha montana (assembly GCA_963680715.1). Classification (NCBI taxonomy): domain Eukaryota; kingdom Metazoa; phylum Arthropoda; class Arachnida; order Araneae; family Tetragnathidae; genus Tetragnatha; species Tetragnatha montana. The sequence goes on along the minus strand of OY796678.1, from coordinate 4,855,772 downwards.
TAGCAATAGAATTAAAGTTTTCATGAGGCAAAACATTTGCGTTGGAATTCACCAAAAACAGTTTTTTACTAAACACCTGGGACTTTTTTTTATCGCTTTTGCTCTTCCAACATGCATTCGACCACTTTCCATTGTTTTGAGATAGAAAAGAACAAAAAAAAAACCCTCCTCCCCCTCTTTTTCTCCGGGAACAATTCTCAACCCATCTTTATTCATCCCGAAACGCGTTTACGAAATTCGCCACGACGCGGCGCTCTCAAAAAAAAACCTTTAAAAAATTCATCCCCGGAACAACCCTGAGAATCCCGAGAGAGAATAGTTCTTTTCGGAACGTCCGCGAACGAAATTTGAAAAGAGCACAAAAGAACGCGCGTGGGCATTCTATTCTTAATGAATCTAATTATTGGAAGATTAGCGACCCTACCCCCCCCTTTCTGCGCCGAAAGTGTTCGATTGAACGTTCTTTATTTTTATTTTTCTGTTTTCGAACGTGTTTCTTTGTGAAGGCAAATCCGTTCCCAGAATTCCCTGCGACCTTTTTGTTTTCAATTTCGTGTTTTGAAATATTTAATAAGTTGACTAATTTTACACCTCTTCCTTAACGATCGTTTTCTCTCATTGGGGGACATGCACAAATTATGCTTCACATAATTTTCGAGGGTTTGTTCGTATCAGAGTACTATAAAAGAGAGTCTACGGTCATAGGCGGTAATGGTAATCGTAAAAGAATGGAATATTGTATAAGTTAGGGTCTATTTTGACGCTGGGATCGTTGTGCAGGCCAGTGGCAGATTCAGGAGGGTGGCACTCTGGAAAGTGCCCCCCCTTGGACGCAAAAAATCACTCATAAGTACCAAAAAATGTCCCAAAAAGTACTCAAAATGAGTTAAAACCCTACTTTTACACGGCACATTTCCAAATTTCTGCAGGGGGGACACTCATACCCTCCCCCAGTGGTAACAAAAGGGGATCTTGATACTTTTTAGAAAATCCCCAAAATTGACATTTTTCTCAAAAGGTAAAGGTGATAATCTGAAAAAGTTCCCCCCCCCTTGGAGCCGTGCTGGATCCGCTCCTGGTCCAGGCCGAGTGGCTAGCCCGACACTGGACCCCCAGTTGATTCCCCTAGCGAGTTTGGTGCTCATTTTATCGACCCCAGAAGGGTGAAGGGCTGAGTTGACCCATGTACAGCTACCCAAGCAGAAGCCCTACTCTTTGTATATCCAAGGAAAATAGTACATAATAAATTTTAAAATTTTAAGTGGAATTTGAGGGTCCTTGGGGAATCGGTTACCCTTAAAAGTAGTTTTTTGACTCATTGTGAGATCCTTTGGTTTACACCCGAAGAGGACCCCTCCTTCTAAGTCGCAGACAGTATAAACATTGATAATGTATAAATTTCGGGAGGGAGGGGGTTTGAAACCCCTCACCCCCCTTGGACCTGCGAATCGCTGTTGTCGTGCAGGTATATTGGTATATAATGTTACAAGACTTCAATGAAAGTGTGTGACACAAATATTTCAACTCACCCCCTTCTATGTCACTTGGTGTCACATATAGAGGAGAGACTCCTTCCCTCGTGAAGTGTGACGTAGTTAGTGAAGAGTCCCTCGGAGCTAGAAGAGATAAGAAAGGGTGAATTTCTAATTTGAACGGATTTTTACAAAAGCTTCATTAATATTTGATTGAAAAGAACGCGTTTGGTTTTTGTTGAAATCTCGTTTCGTGAAATGCGCTTTTGGGACATTTTTACGTCATTTTCGAGAGATTACGAACATTTTTGATGTTCTTTGTTTTTAAAACCTGTTATGTCTTCCGTTCAGTTGCATTTTTCTGTTGTTTAACTGTGGAAGATCCTGTTTAAAAAGATATTGTAGTAGTGAAAGTAAAAATATTGTAATTTTCGTTATACTTCAATCGAGGTAGTCCGGATTTGAGGGGGTGGCATGTGAAAACAATTGATAGTTCTTTGTACAAAAGACGTCATTCTATAAGTGAGAAAAGGATAGTGTTGTAAAAGTGTTGTTAGAGTCAGAAATCGTGTTCTTATAGTGTTGCGATCCAAACTTACGAACAGTTTCAGGTTTTAACCACATTTTACGACACTGTTTAAGAACACATTTCTGGATAGAACACATTTCTAACACTTCCCAAACAGAACACCAACTCCACACAATAAGTTTAAAGTGTTCTAGATAACAATGTAACAAGTTAGAAATGTGTAATTCATGTTACATTGCAAGCGCTCTACACATAAATACATATACACATCATAAGCACATTTAAGAACGCTTTTTGACAACAACACTTTTGTTGTGTTGTGTTTGTATAGCACACTTTATCACCTCATTGCGTTTCGACAGTGTTCTGAATATGTTTGAAAAGGGTTAGACATATGTTCTATCCAGGATTGTGTTCTTAAAATAGTGTAGTAAAATATGTTAAGAATCTTAAAATGTTCTTAAATTTGTATCGTAACACTATAAGCACACATATTATGTCTATATACTAGACAGCAACTTAAGTTGACCCTATGACGTCACTAGTGTTCGGCACTAGTTAACTAGAACTAGTTGCAACTAGTAAACTACCGATCAACTATTAGTTTAACTACTTTTTTAATTAACTACTAGTTAAAACTACTTTCAAATTTTCAACTACTTCAAAAAAAATTTTATTCAAAATTTAAAAAGATATTTAAAATCTTTATCAAAGGTAGAGTACTCAAATACCATAACCTGAAATAAAGACCATTTTTGCGCGAAGTATAAACGTTTTTTGTGACATAGATAAGAAAGATGTATTAGAATTTTGCCAAAAAGTAGGTTATGAAATAAAATAGGCTAGTTAACTACTTTGGGTAATAGTTAACTACTAGTTGCAACTAGTCCCAGGAAAAAATATTTAACTACTAGTTACAACTACAATTTCCCAGACTAGTTAGTAGTTGGTAGTTAACTATTTTTTGACCACTAGTTGCCGAACACTAGACGTCCCTAACAAAGTAGTTCTCATCGCGGTGTCTGAATTTTGAGTGAAATGAAGAACGTCAATTTAAAAATAGGATTATCTTGTTAAACCCATGTATAGCGTCTTTTCAATCACGATTTGCGTATCGAAACTCTTCCTAGCAACCCAACAGGCTTTTTACTGACCCATTTTCTCCTTCCACGTAGTGACGTCATGTTGAGTATAAAACTCAATACCGACGCAATAAAACCTTACTACAAACAGATCCAACACATCAAATCGATTCCTACGCAAAAAAAAAATAACCCAATTTAATGAGCCTCCGCCATTATTAACAACACCAAACTAATCTCTTCAACCAATAATAAATAATTCTTTTCTTCGCTCGCTCCAGAAATGAAGTCCTCACACTCCCCAAAAACGAACTAACTAATTAATTAATTCCGATAATCCCTCCCACCGTCGACGAATTAATTGAAAAACCTTCTTTTTATTAACCCCGCCGTCGAATATGTAGTCCAGGGGGGGAGAGAAATAATTAATTGTTCTCTTTTAATTAATATAGTTTTCTCTCTCCGCTTGAATGTTAATATTGGGGAAAAGTTTCTCCCCTCTCCAATTGTTTTATCCCTTTTGTGCGGATTTGAATTTCCCTCTGCACTTTTCGTGAGAAGTTGGTAATTACTAGAAGCGAGGTGCAAGATAAAGGAGCGGGAGATTTGGATGACATTGTTATGAATTTTAGAAACCTATACTTTGTGTTACTACTTTTTTAAAAACTGTTTTCTTTTGTTAATTTAAAATCCTCTTTCTCTGTTGTTCGCATCCGTTTTGTCAAAATTTATGTTTCTCTCTTTCTCTTATTTCTCTATTAATCTCTTGTTCTTATTTTCTCTTATTATCTTTCTCCCATATCTCTATTACTCTCTTGTTTTAGTTTTCTCTTTTTCTCTCTATATACTTCTCTTTTCTCCCTTTTTCTCTTCATTTCCGTTTCCTCTACTGGTATTTTCTCTCTTTCCTTATTTCCCTATTATATTTTCATATTTCTATCAATTTATCTCCATCTTCCCTTTTCAACCTCTCTCTTATATTTTTTCTCTTTCCTTTTTTTTTTTTTTCGTTTCTCTTTCTCTTTTTTTTTCTCTGTCCCCATCGCGGTGTCTGAATTTTGAGTGAAATGAAGAACGTCGATTTAAAAATATGATTAGTATGTTAAACCCATGTATACATACATAGGTATAGTGCTTTTCAATCACGATTTGCGTACCGAAACTCTTCCTAGCAACCCAACAGGCTCTGTGTTTACCGATTTCTCCTTCCTCATTTGTGACGTACTGGCTTCAGGAAACGTTGCTGTCGAGTATAGTATATTTAAAATATGAGATTTCTTTGCAATACCTATTCTATCATAAAATAATCCTTTTAACGGAATAATTTTCTTAAGTTATGCACTCACATGGCTCGAGCCTTTATAATCGCATTCTTCTCATAATATACGTATCGAATTTTCTGCACTTTTACTTCGAAACTCAGGAAGCAAGTAATACAACAGGCGTGTAATTTCAGAGATTACCCACTTAATTATAAGCTTTTAAATACAGTTTTAAAGAGTTCATTTAAATTAATTTCGGAAACCGTTCTGAAAAGTTTCATCATTCTGGAATTCCCCCCGAGAATGAAGATTTATTCTTTTACATTCCATTTTACAGTGTGCCGAGTCTTGAATAACAATCTAATTTAGATGCTCAAACAATGAAATATTTTTGCCTAGTTAAGATGAATCAGTATTAGTTATAATTTAGTTAAAGCGACAAAAGCACGTGCAATCAACGACTAGACTTATAATTATACTAGACAGCAACGTTTATTGACCCTGTGACGTCACTAACAAACAAAGTAGTTCCCATCGTGGTGTCTGAATTTTGAGTGAAATGAAAGAACGTCAATTTTAAAGTATGAATAATTTGTTAAACCCATGTATTATAGTCTTTTTTTATCACGATTTGCGTACCGAAACTCCTAGCAACCCAAAAGGCTTTGTGTTTACCCATTTTCTCCTTCCACGCAGTGATGTACTGGGTTCAGGAAACATTGCTGTGAGTCTAGTTATCTCAATATATTTCATGTATTTATATTAGCTACTTTCACATTTAAATTAAACTCAATGATAAACTAAAGCATAATTCTCTGTATCATAAAGAACAGAAAATATACGTTGAACCACAGCAGAAAAATCGGCGCAAGTTCACAACTGCTGATGGTTGGCGAGATTTGGCTTTTTAACGGCACATTTGGCGTTTTAATAAAGTGCCGTTAAAAACGCCAAATGTGCCGTTAAAAAGCCAAATCTCGCCAACCATCAGCAGTTGTGAACTTGCGCCAACTATGTTTTTTAGGATTCTAATTTCATTCTTTGACTTGAAAAATTCGAATAGAAATTAAATTAATATGTGCATAAAAATACATGATATTTTTCTAGTTATTTAGGATTAAAATTAATTAAAAACTAACAGGAATATTAATTTATTTTCAAAAATTTCAGCTAAAAAGTTTTTCCACGTCAATCAGATTGCATTACAGCTACAATATCGGCATGTGAGAAAACTCTTATCGAATCTACTTGGATTTGAAATTAAATTTAATCGATTATCTAAAAATTCGATAGTCATCGAATTAGGAATTGTTTCTATCAAGAAATGGACACGAGTGTTAGTCGTCAAGCAAGTTGGTCGAGTTGTGATTTAAACGCGAACTATCCATTGTTTTGAATCAGGGATTTGATTTGAATCAAATTCTTTGCTGTTTTAATAAGGTAAGCGAATAACTTTATTCGGTGAACTTTTATTTTTGAAATTAATGTTTGCCGTAGATCTACTATATAGAATGTTAGGGTTAGTGACGAATTTGACTTCGTCCCAGTTTTAGCTTGTAGATCTGTTGTTTTCTTATAATACTGAGTAATCGTTTTTTTATAGATTGATTTTTGTTATAGATTGTTTTTTTGCTTACTTACTAGTTAATTTTAATTTGGATATAGTGTCTTTATGAAAACTTTATTCTTATGAAAGCTATTAATTAGATGAAAGTTTTTCAGATGTGTTTCAGTCGATCTTGTATATGTTGATGCTACTGTGTTATCAAATTAATTAAGCTTTGTAACCTTTGTATTAATTTGTCGGGTCTTTAACTAGTTGTATTTGCTTGATACCGGATGTTTTTTAATGATTGTATATCGCTGAAGTAATTTACTTGGTAATTTAGAATATTCATATTTTGAGATAATTTAGATCTAAATATAAGTATTGAAATTCCTTGGTTACTTTTGAAGGGTGTGACTTTTTTTATTATGAGAACCTTTATTAATTTAAATTTATATATCCTGAAAATCTATATGGAAAGTTATAGATAGTGATGAATTTAACTACGTAATGTAGTTTCCCGTTTGCGAGTGCTGTACTCTTAATTAGAGCAATTTTATTTAAGATGTTTCTTTTATAAGATAATTTTATTTTAAGGGATCAATTTGTGATAATTTTAATTTATTGAAAGCTTATTTTGTTTCTATGAGATGAGTTTGAATATGTCTTGTATGCTAATGTTAGTTATTTAACGATTTAAACTTTGAATAGCATAGTGCGAATTGCTTGTTTAGCTTGTGCATAATTGGATGAATATTTTTTCATGTACGCTGGGTGTTTTTTTAATACTATAAATAATGGTCAGAATATCTCCTATTTTCGTTGTTGATCTGATCAAATTCAGATATATTTTTTTAACTTGGGGTTTAGAAGATTTAAGCTTTGGTTGAGGTATGAAACTGAATTTTAGCAAATTATATTCATAAAATTTACCATTTTTTGGTACTTACGTATTAACGCCACCGCAGCTATTTTGAAAGTGTTTTGATTTCAAATAAAACACTTTATTGAAAATTTCGTTTGTAAGGTAACTTTTTATCTAAGTAACACTATATGTAAAATAATTTAAAATCAAAAACACTTTCAAAATAGCTGTTGTGGCGTTAATACGTAGGTACCATCTTTTTTTGACACGCTGATTTTTCGTAAACTTTTTAAAAGCTACTTTTTTGCAAAAGCGGAACTTGTATTCAGTTTTTTAAGGAATCCTTAATTTGAACTTTTTCTTATTTTACAGAAGACCACGGCGATGCTCTTTTATGGCGATCAACTTCCTGCAAAGGTCAAGAACTGCAACGGTAGGAAAATGTTCATATATTTTGCTATAAGTCTGATCGACACGAAAAGTCTCAAAAAAAAATAGTTAATTCAATATATTAAAATAAAAATCGACAATCGCTACTTCTACTTTAAAGTAAAAACAAAAAATTGCTTTGAATCCTAAATCATAAAAAATAGCTAATACTAAATCATTGTCAACTAAGCCAATGTTTCTGATTGAATGACGTCACATGTTGTTTTCGCGCCCTTTTTAAAAGTCAGACTTTGAAATTAAATTTAAAAGTAAATAAGCATCGCAATTGCAAAATTTTTACGCTTATATATATTCCGCTCTTGGATATCTCTATTGAATAAAAAAATAAAAAAACTCTTAAATTATTTCAATAAAAAAATTATTTTTATTTTTTGTGTCAATTTTAAATATTTTTTTTTTTTAAAAGTAATATTGAAGGGATTGGTTATGCGTCTAAAAAACTAAAAATTAAATAAATTATCTAATAATTAAATAAGAAGTAGTTATAAACAAAAATAAGTTAAACATATACGTATATTTGCTTTATGATGTGCTCATTGGAGACTGGCATTGGAATCATTTAAATGCTGTTGACTCATTTTCGAACATTTCTGTATATTTCAGAAAACTTCAAAAATGTAAATTTGTAAAATACACGGGGGGTCATATTTTTTTTCCTTTTTGTAAGGTTTATGATGACCAACACTCAAAAAAGTATATAGGAATCGCTAACCTTTTAAACTAAAATTAATAGTTAAAAATCACTTGAGGAGGATTGGTAATAATAATAATAATATACTGAGGTTTTATATTTTAAGGCACCTTTAGTTCCAATTATTCTTACTTTAATTACAAAAAAATAGATGAAGAATATTCCAAAACTTCAAAAACTAAGCTGTTAAAAAACCTTGAATTGTAAACAATGAGGGAATTGCATAGGTGAGGGATTTGCTTAATTTTACACTTTTTCGATACGTTATAGTTTAAAACTCTCAAATATCATATTTTAAAGTTCAAAAATATGTTTTAAATAACTTAAAATTCGATTTTATTTTTGCCAAAACACTAGTAAAGTCATGTGATCAAAAAACGGGATTTGACGTCACAGCGCCGTCGAAACTAGTGAATTGTTGAAAATAAAAGAAATCAGACTTATCATAAAACCAAAACACGCATAAAACTCGTCTGTTTCTCTAGTGAACGGCCAGAAAAAGAAAAAATTTAAACTTTGAATCCTAATAATTCCTAAACCAATTAATATTTTTTTAAAAAACAAAACGCCAATCTTTTTATAAAAAATACTTGTATGTGTCTTTAAAATATCATAGTTTTTTAGTTAAAACTTTGTGAAGAATAGAAGAATGAAGCAAGCTAAGCATACAATAACATAGCGGGTCCAAGTGGGTCCAAGCGCTGTGACGTCACACAGCAGCCATAACGAAATTATTGTTTTTCCCGCCAATACTGGAAACGACATTTTAAAAATTAATATCCCGGGGAATAGTTTTCCTATTTCAATAATTCTTACGTCATTTTTCATGGATTTTCATCCTCTATCATAATAAAATTTTAAAAAAAATGTGCAATTCCCTCATTTAGCCAATTTTCCGAATCTTCAAGATATTTTTAAAGTCTCGCTCAAATTTAGCTAATTTTTTTTCTTGACGTATATTTGTTGGCACTGGTTATTTCCACGAAAGTAACAACTCAACCAGTGGCGGCTCGTCCATAGGAGCACAGGAGCACGTGAACACCCACAGAAAAAGTAGAACAAAAATCGAATATAAAGATAAATAAATAACAATGGAAATATATTTTCAATTTTTTTTTAAACTCAGAATTATGTTTCCCCCCTCCCTTCTCTACTCAATAAGAAAAATTTACTACCGGAAACGCGAAAGAAATCGAAAAAAGAATGAACTCTTATTTTTCTTTCCTTTTCCACACGTGTGAGCGTAAAAAATATGAGATTCCGAAGAAACCCCGACTGCTTGCCGAGAGAATATTGAGCTTACGTCCTCGCATTTTAGATTCCCGTACGCACAGATTTCGTGTGCCGAGGCCTTCACTTTTGAGGCACATCTTTCCTTTTTTTGAGTTCTGGAATTGATTTTTTCGGCTAATTGAAAAGTACGAGTAAGAGCACTCTTTCAATATAATTTAAATATTTTCATTAAAATATTTTAATACTTTTGTTATTAATTAGGATGCTTTTTTTAGGATGTAATGGCGTTAAGTATAATTATTTCCATGTTTGAAATAAAGCATCTTCATTTCTCCCAATTGCCGCTGGAAAAAAAAGTTAAAATAAAGAGAATGAATAATTTATGTTTTCAAAATTATTTCCAAGAAAGAGATGTTTCTACTAAAAGAAGTTAGATTTATGTATATTGATCCGCCATCCCTTCTCTTTCTAGATATTTTGTAAATTTTAATTTTTATATAATAGGTGTGAACACCCTATTAATTAACTCACGAGCCGCCACTGAACTCAACTCTAACTAATCTCGCTATTTCTGAAAAATTACAAGTTAAATTAAAGCAAAATACTCAATCGAACCATTAGCTTACTAGACGCACACTCTACCACTAGACCATCGGTGCTGATGCCACAGGATTGTTCAATAAAATAATTTTAATGTTATAAAACACGTAATACAAACTTCTATTACTACGCATGCTTCAACTTTCGTGGAAATAACCACTTTGATATTTATTTTTCCGTGGCACTTGATTGGTTTTCCATGTCCAGTCTCCAAAAAAAAAAAAAATTCAGGGTTCATCTGGACCGGGTAAGTCATAGGTCCAGATGGAAGAAAGAAGAAACCCACTTCTAGCCAAGAAGGATTCACCCGGACCCTGTGAGTTCGTTCATTACACTGGTCTACAAAAAAAAACTTTTTTTTTGGTGGCTGGAATATTAAAGCTGATTTTGTATACATTTGACCTCCTGATTACGAATATGGCATCCATTTTTGCTCATCAGCTCTAGTTTTTGATATATTTCACAATTAAGTTTTTAAGACTTTTGCTCTACCTTTTATACAATATGGCGATATAAAGATGTCTTAAAATATAAAAAACCAAACTCTCTAAGGCTTTTCCTATTCCATAGGGTCCCAATAGATAGTGTATACAGTTTCATTCCCCTGAGTTAGTTTTAAGGGGTACCTATAGGGCCCTAAAGTTGAAAAAAAGTGGAAAAAATTGTCTTTTTTTCAGAATTTTTTAAAAAATATTTTTGAGTTTTCACATGTGTTAAAACTGGGTAATATATGTTATTTAGAACTTATTTAGACAGGATAAAATAATTTTTACTTTTTAAGTGCACCGGAAAAGACCTATTTTCTAATTTTAAGGAGAGAAGTAGGGTCATTTCGCTCAAAAACGCTCAATACCAATAATGGTGGTTGAAACGAATAATTTTCGAATTTTTCAGAAGTAAGTTCTCAAAAAAGATGTCCTTTGATGTAAAACTAAAAATTTCATATGATAAAGATCAGTGAGTTAGTTTATTGAACGTAAATATCGCCTCTCCAGAAAGAGCAGAGCGTGCGAAGTTTGGCTCGCTTCAGACAAGTCTACTCTACTATCTCTACGGATTAAACTATGCCAAATGGGAAAGTTTAATCCGTAGAGATAGTAGAGTAGACTTGTCTGAAGCGAGCCAAACTTCGCACGCTCTGCTCTTTCTGGAGAGGCGATATTTACGTTCAATAAACTAACTCACTGATCTTTATCATATGAAATTTTTAGTTTTACACCAAAGGACATCTTTTTTGAGAACTTACTTCTGAAAAATTCGAAAATTATTCGTTTCAACCACCATTATTGGTATTGAGCGTTTTTGAGCGAAATGACCCTACTTCTCTCCTTAAAATTAGAAAATAGGTCTTTTCCGGTGCACTTAAAAAGTAAAAATTATTTTATCCTGTCTAAATAAGTTCTAAATAACATATATTACCCAGTTTTAACACATGTGAAAACTCAAAAATATTTTTTAAAAAATTCTGAAAAAAAGACAATTTTTTCCACTTTTTTTCAACTTTAGGGCCCTATAGGTACCCCTTAAAACTAACTCAGGGGAATGAAACTGTATACACTATCTATTGGGACCCTATGGAATAGGAAAAGCCTTAGAGAGTTTGGTTTTTTATATTTTAAGACATCTTTATATCGCCATATTGTATAAAAGGTAGAGCAAAAGTCTTAAAAACTTAATTGTGAAATATATCAAAAACTAGAGCTGATGAGCAAAAATGGATGCCATATTCGTAATCAGGAGGTCAAATGTATACAAAATCAGCTTTAATATTCCAGCCACCAAAATGAGTGTTGACCAGTGTTATCTTTTATACTTCGTATTTTTTTTAGTTGTACTCAATGATTGGTTCTTTAATATCATGTTGTTATGAATGTATAGTGCTGTCCTTTAAAAAAAAACACTCCAAATTGTTCCCTAAAAACAACCTATTGAGGTTTTTTGATTACATAATTAAAATAATTTTACCATCTCATATACCCTGTCCTTCTATGCCTTTTAGAGTGTCAGGGATGTAAAAACTGGTCAAAGAACGGTTTATTTACTTATTTGTATGTTATAAAGACTTTGGAGCATTTTTCGCGCGTTTTTATGCTATCCCATTACTATGAGAATAAAATATTAAAGTTTTAGCTCAGTCCGCCAATTAGAGTCCTTCTAGGAAAAAGTGGGTTTTTTTTCAAATTCCTACTTAATTGGCTGCCAATTTGGAATGGATAATTGGAATTAAACATGCTAAGCACTAAAATGTTAAGGAGGATGAGCCGTTACAACAGTTTTTTATTCGATTTAATTATCCTTTTTAATGAGCTTTTAATGGAGAAAATATTAAACAGTGGGTTGTTTTTAAAGGACAGCACTGTAAATATTCTCTCGTAAATCTGCTCCTACAAGAGTAGTGCTTTTTAACGAAAAATCAGAAATTTCACAAATTTCTGATTTTTAAGTTTAAAAATGTGTTTCAAATCATTTAAAAATACAATTTTATTTTTGCCAAAACGCCACGAAAGTCACGTGATCAGACTCGTAAATCTGCTCCTTCAAGAGTAGTGCTTAAATCTTAGGCAGTATTACTTGATCTTAAAAATTACCGAAGAATTTCATACTTTGTGCATCATAACATAAAATGTTTAATTAAATAAATAAAGGGGCTGATACCTGGATTAACAAAAAATATCTTCCTAAACAAACAATTGTAAGTGATTGTCGGGTAATTGCCTCCAAAAGCCCAATAGATTAAAAATAGTTAAGATTTAAAAAACTTGTCTTTTACGCTTGTTTCCTGCTGAAAGTTGCTCTTCATCATTTATCTTTTTAAATTATGTGTTTTGTAGTATGTTTGTCATACTTATATTGAAAGTTAAACTTCCATTTTTATTTAAAAAAAAAAAAACAAAGTCCTCCATTGGGGTAGCTAAATTTAATTTACAGTTTAAAATGCTCTAAATTTAGTCTAACGCTCATAATATGAATACATATAACTAGTTATGATAATTCCCAATATTTCTTGTAGAAACCAATCAGTAATCTTGTAATTATGAAGTTTGCGTAATTCCAATAATATTCATAGATGAATATCAAAGTACAGTGGAAGCTCTTATAGCGACCTGCTCTTATAAAAATACTCTCTTATAAAGACCCAAAAATTAGTCTCTATAAGAGCACTTTTGTGCTCTTATAAAGACTAATCTTCGAATCGATTCAGCTTATCGAATACTTTTCTGGATCGGTTTGTGTGCGTCACACAAGAATTAGCCAATAAACAAATATCAGAGTATGACAAACAGCACCAAGTAACGATCGCATCTTCTTCTCGCTTGCTTTCGCCCGGGGTAACCGGCTACAATCCCAAACGAAACCTTTCGCTACCTAATGTCCTTGTTGATTTTAGACTTTAAATTTATTAGCGTATTCATTTATCTTTCTTTATTTCCAATTTTTTGACTTATATTTAAGACAAAAATGTTTCAAATTGCATGCAGATGCAGGTGAAATTGATGTAATAAATTTTGTTAAGCATCAGACCTTTCTAAGAAGCTAAGCTATGCAATAAATTAATATCAAAATCAAAATTTAAAAAGCAAATATGTATACTCTGTAAAATATTGATCTTAAACTTTATATAAATTAAAATAAAAGCAAAAAATTAAGGTAATATAACATGAAATTGGAAGTATCAAGACTTCATAAAATAAGAAATAATTGTTTAAAGTGAGGAAAGATCAATTGGATGATTCGAACTGTGTTCTAAATCCCAATGATATCGTTTTCAGGTTGAGATTTCCTCCAGACTTTATAAATTAGTCTACTAAAAATACATCATTGAGGGAATCGAGTCCACCTTCCCGAAAAGCATCAAAATTGATAGTTTAGCTTAACGAGTTTATTGCTTTTAAACGAGTGATATTCTACACTCGAGTGTATCACTCGAAGTTTGCTCTTATAGCGACAAAAAACTCGGTACGGATTAATTACGCTATAAGAGCTTCCACTGTACTAAGATCAAAAATATTAAAAAATACTCTCAAATCCGCGCTAATTTCAAATTTTGCATGTTTGGACTTACGCCCTTTTCATTCTTAATCGATTCAAACGTTTTCCCATTCGAGCATTGAATGCTGCCTATTAATAAGCCCGAATTCGAACGACAACACACAAACACTTTATTCAAAACATACGAAAGGGAGGGGAAAAAACCGCTTCTTGATTAATCTTTCCCTCTGCTCAAAAGGTCGTAGAGGCATTTAGCACGTAGACGGAGCTTCGGTAGGGTGACCCTGAGTGGTTACGAAGTTGGTGGCAAAAAGAAATTCGTGTAGAGTCCTATACTGCCGTCCTAAGCGAAAGTGCACATAAACTAGTTTTCTTATAAACTCGTTATTTTTCCCGATTGGCGCGTTTTTTTATTTGGCGAGAATGCATCTCGCTACTTCCTAGCCTCTCCAAGGGTTGTCAAAATTTTGAACAAAGCCCTTAACCATCAGAATTGAAAGCAAATTAAAGTTGTTTTGTAAAATTAAAATTCCTATCAATTTAAATAGAAAATAATATTTAAACAACAATAGAATAGTTTAAAACTCATTGTGCTGTCTAACTTCAATTTATATTAGAGCACTATAACCAGAATATGCGAGTCCCTACAACTGCAGCTGAAATGCTGTGTCCTGTGTATTTTTCTTTGCTGAAAGCTGCATCTTGTTTTCCTTGTCTTGTGCCTTATTGCCGTTCTGTTTCTGAAAGACATTTATTTAAACATAAGGACAATATTCAATTTTTAAAAAAATCCGAGTGAGTGTCTCCATAAATTTGTAATTGAACCCTGTTTGCCTTAAAGATATACCCATTTCGGACTCTAACGCAGTTCTACGCCACAGCTGATAATAGAGGCTTTTTTGGATGAAGCCAATATTTAATCTAAGAAGGAGGGTTTACCACACAGAATGGAAACTCTGCCAAATACTTTTTTGGCGATATTTTTCTCAAAGTAAATCTGTCTAAAATTGCTTTTATGTGCACTTTCGCTTAGGACGGCAGTATAGACAAGGATAATGTTGTCAACCAAGTTGATCGTCTGTGGGAGCCTTTACAGTTCTAACTTCTTGGCTTGTTATACGTTGTAAATAAACTTAGTTTTATGTAGAAAACCTGCTGCTTCCTTAACTCTCAATAACTTATTATAACTCGTCCGTCAACTGATTCCCTGCTAAAATTTTAATTAATTAAGTTTCTCCATCCAAGTTGGTATATTTATTTGCGGTAATTTTAAGAAGACCGTGGTTTTGTAAGATTCTACTTCGAACTGTGTAGTTCCATAAATAGTTATTTGATATCAAGGAAATTTTTATTCCTAGACCTGAACGTTGAAAGAAATATTCAGGAGAAAAATTCTTTTTCAACAAAAGTAGATAATCTTGTGTCGCTGCTCTTAAGGTTACCTCCAGTAACCACCTGAAATTTAAAAATTGTGTTAATTTTTTTTCTTTCGAGAAAAGCGATTGTGCTTCTGAATTTGGGGTTAAAAACTAAGCGCATAAACCATTTGACCACTTGTTGACCTTTTAAGTCTTAAAAAAGTAGCTGTGGGGTGAATTCGGTCTAAAAGACAGAGATTTATTTTCTTGGGGTTTCCATGAAAAAAATCGGACAATAATTGCGGCGAATAGCTTGGTAAACAAATTATTTCTCCAAATTCGTTTTTATTTGCAATGGCTGAAATACAGCAGTTCTTATAAAGAGGAAATGGCTTAATACGGTAATTTTCCCTATTGTCAAGCGGGAAATTTTTAGTTGTATCTACAGCCATTTCTTTTTCGTTTGAACCAGTGGTATTTTTAAACGAAGAGGTTATTTCCACGACAGTTGATTTGACAGCCTATTTTTTAAAGGAACAGTCGATTTAGTGACGTTGACAGTTGGTTTTTTTTAATGGCACTGGTTATTTTCCATGAAAGTAACAACTAAACTCTTACTAATCTCGCTGCTTCTAAAAAATTACAAGTTAAATTTAAGCAAAATACTCGAAAGTAGCAGCCTGGAATAATCCGGGGACCATTAGGTTTCTACACGCACGCTCTACCACTAGGCCATCGATGCTGATTCCAGGAGGATTGATAAATAACGTAATTTTAATATTATAAAACACGTAATAGTAAATTCCTATTACTGCGCATGCTTCAACTTTCGTGGAAATAACCGCTTCCTTAACGATTTCCATTATATAACGTAGTAGTACGATGAACCTTTCGAATTTGATGTGATCCATTTATTTTCCATTGGAACCATTGGCGTTTTGAAAGGAACAGTGTTTTTAATAGTGATGTTGGCAGTTATAGTCTGTTCATTTAGAACTGGCGCCAGAGACGAAATGTATTAGAAGCAGTTACTATTGTAATTATCATCCAAAGCATTTTTTTCTGCAATGACAAGGCAGCCGAAACAGAAGTAGTTAAAATACTGTTAAAGGTCACTGAAGTTGTGTGATGACCGTTATGAAGCATTATTGAGCGTTTTTGATCCTGTTTCAGGCGCCAATTCTAAATGAACAGACTATAGGTTTTGGGATTACTTAAGATGGCAGGTGGGCGAAAATCGCCTATGAAACAATTTTGATGTCACCTGGTAGGTGATAACTACCATGATAGCCACCCATTCCATTAACGAATGCAGATGTTCTCTAAGCTCTATCTTTCCATCCTGTGCCTCCACCATGGTCCTTTTGTCTGCAAACCTCCCCTCTCAATCGATTGGGGGGGGGCTTAATTAAAGCTTCGAAACAGCGCGAATAGAAGGCCATTGTTTAAGGCTCTCTATTAATGCATCGGCTCTAAAGGACCTCGGTTTAAAATCCTTTAAAAGAGGATCGCGCTTTTGTCAAATTAATTGGTTTTTAGAATATTTTTGAAGAGGTGCCTTTGATGTGTATTGGGGTTGATTTAGGATGGGCGTTCGTATATCGGTTCTGGAATTTATCGGTTTGTGGATGGAGTTTTATTGTGCGGAATCAATTTAATGTCGAGTGGTTGAAAAGGATGTTTGAAATTCGGGGCTTTCAGAAACACGGATGTTTTTGTTGGTGTTTAATTAGTGGTATTATTTGATAACGTAGCTCATTATCGATTCATAAATTGAAATTTTACGTTTTATTAACACATAAAATTGTTAACAAAACTTAAAAGAAACACTTCTATACTCGACAGCACTACGTGGAAGGAGAAAATGGGTAAACACAAAGCCTGTTGGGTTGCTAGGAGCAGTTTCGGTAAGCAAATCGTGATTGAAAAGACACCTATATACACATGGGTTTAACAAAATAATCATTCTTAAATTGACGTTCTTCATTTCACTCAAAATTCAGACACCGCGATGGGAACTACTTTGTGAGTGACGTTATAGGGTCAACTAACGTTGCTGTTTAGTGTAGTTTATATATTTTAATGGTGTTTTATTCTGATATTTTATTATTTTTGGCGTTTGTAATTGAAACAAGTTTTTTTCACGTTTTAAAAAAGTGCTTTCTTAAATAAAAATATTAATCAAAGACTAATAAAAGTATTCTAAAAACTTAGATATGCTTTTTCATTCTAAATTTTCATAAATTTTGTCTGGAATTTAATATATTGTCTCTTATTATTTCCAATGGTTTAAAAGGCATTGTTTAACAAGTGTGGGTTTAAACAATCCAGACGTAATATGAATAATAAAACACTAGGTATATTAACGAGTTACTAGGCGGTACAATATTGAATTTAAAAGATTAATTGATGTACATTTTTTTTCACAATGTTGATTAACAATAGAGCCTTTTCAATCACATGACTCGAACCTAACAACGGCCTTAGCAACAGAAAGGTTACAGTTTTTTGCGCTACAGAGGTTAACAGTTACAGAAAATGACTAGCCGTGGAATTTTTCTATTGAAGCATTTGTAATCACGTGATCCCATTTCAAAAAACCGCCTTAGCAACAGATAAACAACGGCCTTAGCAACAGTTAAAAGCCCTACAGAGGGTATACAGTTAAAAGAAAATAACTCTCTATAGTTATTAAAAGACGCTGGTTATTTTATAAGGAAAACTTTTTGATTAAATTATTGATAAGGTAGAATTAATAAATATTTGAACTTTTAAAAGGGTGTTATTTATTGATGACAGTTTTTGTTTTATAAAGTAAGTTCAGTGAGCTGGGTTTTGGGAGGATTAAGAAGCAATGCAAAATTTCCTTCGTAAACAGTTAACAGGGGTCGGTAGCTCTCTAGTGATAAAAACATTTACTTTTGAATAAAGATTCTTTTCTTAAATCATAGACTTAATTATCTTACCGTATGCCATTTTATTTAGTAAAAGTCACTTTTTAAAAATAAAAAAAAACATTGATCAAAATTCTAGAAATGGTCAAAGTCCCTTGTTAAACAAACATTAATTTACATTAAAAATTGAAATTGAGAACAAGAAATACGCTTTTATTTTTTATGACTTTACTTACCTTTAATTAGAAAATCCAGAGAGGAGCTAATACTAATACAAACCGATCTGGTTTCAAAGAACAAAATCTTAAACTTAACATGAAATTATTTTCTTCACCATTTCATTTCTAAACAAAAATTTTTGACATAAATCATCATACTGAATCAAATTAAGGGGTTTTCTGCAATTTTGACAATTTAAATGTTATTGTTATTAACATATAATTATATGTTAACCATTAACATATAATTGAAAGATACTGCTAACCGTCCTCTAAATATTAATAAAGACATGTTGAAAAGAATTATATGCCAAATTACAAAAGCTTGCTTTCAACTTCAACTGAGTGATGATTAGAACAAAAAATATTAAATTTCTCAATTAAAAAAATATTTTCTCAATTAAATAAGTGATCAACCAATCTTCATTAGTAACTTTGGGCAGAGGATAAAACTGTGGAGAGATTTCAATATTTTGATAGATATATAAAATATAAAGCATCTATGAAGACACACTTAGGCTTTTTACTTTAGCAAAATGGCTTTTAAAAACCTAAATATCATTCATTAAAAGTCTTTTGAGTCTTAAATTACCCACTCTGTAGAGAATAAGCTACTTAATAATAACAAAATATTTGAACAATTATATTTATTGCATAATAAGTTCAAATTTTACATCAAACTAGGTAATTACTAACACACTTAAACATATTGAAAAATCCATTTTAATTGATTTTCATAAATTCGAATAGAATTGATTCTCAAACAAAATGCACAAAAAATAAACTCTTGTTTGCTGACCCTTTTGCAACCTCCCAATGAATTTTTACACATACCTTTAAAAAATGTTAGGCACTACAAAATAGAAAAATGTTAGGCACTATTACAAAATAGAAAAATGTTAGGCACTATTACAAAATAGAAAAATGTTAGGCACTATTACAAAATAGAAAAATGTTAGGCACTATTACAAAATAGAAAAATGTTAGGCACTATTACAAAATAGAAAAATGTTAGGCACTATTACAAAATAGAAAAATGTTAGGCACTATTACAAAATAGAAAAATGTTAGGCACTATTACAAAATAGAAAAATGTTAGGCACTATGTGATTTTTAATATTACATAGTTTTCATCATTTCTTTTTACTTTAACCTTTTCAAAAACATTTTTATAGGACATTGTAATTATTCAACAGCTTATAAGTATTATATATGCATTCACTGAAAATGCATGATAATAGTGAAATTTGAAAAAAAAAATTTAAATAATAAAAATCACTATGAAATAGAGCAAAAAATTTTTTGAAGAATGATTGAGTTTTAAATAAAACTTATTAGATTATATTTAAATTTTTGCATTAATGAAGATTATCAGTACTCTTATTAAGAAATAGGATACACACCAATTATTGCAAATAATAATGATAAATAAAAATAATTTTACTTTGGTGTAGATAACCCACATTGGTTTGTAGCAGCTACAATGAAATAAAAGGGAAATATTTTAACTTTAGTTTCATTGACTGTTAATAAACAAGTAGCTTTCTTGCTGAAGATAGTAACTCACTTCACCAACCAAACTGAGTGGAATTTCCACACAACAAATTCTTATCAGAGTTTACTGAATTTTTCCAACATACTTTTTCTGAGCGAACTGAGTCAAGGTTTTCAAAGCCAGCATAGGTTCGCTTTCCATGAAACGAGCCCACTCCTCCGACTCCAAAACTTCGTTGTAATTATTCACAAGGAAGTTATAAGACACGGCAGTTAGCTCGTCATCCTTGTGCTTGTCGGCAAACGACAGAATGTCGCACACGTTCGAAATGGACACGTTGGAACACAAGAACTTGGAACATTCCTTCTTGAGGGAGGGGACCTGGTACTTGTCGGCCGCGTAGTACAGCTTGAGGGCGCTCTCCCCCTGAAGATCTTCCACTGCCCCGGTGTAGAGGTAGGTCAAGAAGAGCCCTAGGGTAGAGGGGTCAAGGTCTTCAATCTCTACTTCAGAAGACGCTGCTTCTTTCATATCGGTTGAGAACATGGTCTTAAAGACCGGGGACCGGGCGCTCAGGATGTTCCTGTGGACGGGGAACGTGACGTTGTCACACTTGAGTTCGATGTCCGAATAGTCCTGGTCCTGGAAAAGGCCCATGAAATCTTTCAGGAGCGCTGTCACCGAATCGCCAGTCTCATTGGAGGTGACAGAATCGTTATTGCTGAAGGATTTCTGATCAAAGAAGCAGACAGTTTTTTTCGGAACTGTGCTGATTTCTGAGGGAGCGTTTATTTTTTTCTCAATTTTGTCACCGTTAATAACTTTCAAACTCAAGTGCATCGTGATTCCCTGTTCCACCAATTCCCCCATCAATGAATTTGAGAATTTCCAAGGTCCGCAGTTGTAAAATATGTACTTGTTCTCTTCATTTCTTACCAAAGTTTTGTCACTTCTACGTAAAGTCCACTGACTTTCAACTGAAATTGCATATCCAGTTTTAGTCAATAATTCCAATACGAATTCTATAGTTTCGTCCTTACGGACAGCATTTAATAGCATTTCGTCCAAGTAATTTTTCTCGGAGTAATGTATGATGGAAATATTTTTAGAATCGCCCGACTCCATGCTTTGAATGTATTTCGGATCTATTATCAAGGATAAGTTCAATACATCCAAAGTTGTACTCACAGCGATCGCGCGGGCTTTCTCATTGAAAAAACAGACCCGCACGGTGAGTTGGTCCCCTTTGGTCTTGGTTTTGGCCGCGACATCTTCGAATTTTAGCTCGGAGTCAATCCTATAGCCCCGTCCTGGATTATGAAATTGTTTGGAGCAAATAAGGAATCCATCCGAACCGATGATCGACAAGTTGCCGAAGCGAGAGACGAGCATTGCTGCAACGATTACACCCACGCGTGGAGGCTTTTCAGTCAAACTCACCCACATGCCTTGGTTCTGGTGACCTATTTGACCTCTCGGGTACAGATCTATTTGTTGAATGTATTCTTGACCGAAGTGCGGACTGGTGATGCAGTGACCGACGTTCCAGTAGCTGAAATTGTCGATTCTCCATTCGTAGACTTCGAGTGTTTCTTTCTCCATATCGAGTTCACTAACCAACCGCCGAACTGAACAAACGCGCGAGAAGTGATTTCACAGCAAGCCAGAGAGAGAGGTTTGAATGAGGCACGTGCAAATAATAGCACGTGCTAGACAGCGCGGCCTTAAGGGAACGTCCATAAATTACGTGAGGTGTTTTTTCCAAAATCTGGACCCCCCCCCCACTCCGCCCTTGGTGAGATTTTGCTGGATCCCCCCCCCCTCCCCCCCACGTGAGATTTTCTCAACCACTAGTTTTGTTTTATCGGCATAAAAATTACCATCCAGATTGCAAAAGTTTGATACAAAAACACGTTGAAATCAAAAACATGGTTCTAACTTGTAAGTATCACGACTGACTGGCTAATGATTTGCTATTTTGACTAATCTGAGCATTTTTTCTAAACTTGTGCTAAAAAATATTAAAGAAAAAACGTATATTTTCTAAACTAAAAGTTGATGTGAGATTTTAATTGACTCCCCCTCCCCCCTTTTAACCTCACTTAATTTATGGATGTCCCCTAACACAGCAATCAATGACCTTGTATCGAGAAAAAACACGGAGCGAGAAACCGAAGGAAGCGGCTGTGCATACTCGTATAACATTGTGAAGTAGAAATGGAATGACGATAAAATCCTAATAAAAGCTTTATTATAACTTTAAAAGTAACAGTTTAAAAGAGTAAGTTAGTAAAACCTTTAAAAGTTAACGGAACAGCCTAACATAATAACAACAGGAAATAATAAATAACATAATAAATAACATAATAAATAACAGGAACATAATAAATAACAGGAAAATCCTTCTCTCAGCATAGTCTCCCGACGGCACACGCCGAACCCCACCTCAGTGGGACTCGAACATCGTGGCAATATACACGAACGGTGTTCGCAGAAAATTTTGGCCTCTGCAGAAAAACTACAAAAAAAAAAAAAAAAAAAAAAAAAAAAAAAAAAAAAAAAGTTTAAAATAAAAAAAAAACCTTTGGGGAAAAAAAACCTACTTTTTGGACACCTTTTTGGTTTTTTTTTTCAACTTCGCCCAATTTTCAGATTTAAGCAAAATATTTAAAGAAATGACATATTTTAAATTGGTATTTCCAACTTCCAACATTTAAGATAATTCTAAAAATCCTCTGGAGTAAATTTGAATTGAAAGTGGAGACACCTGATTCTTGCACCACAAGCCTCAATTGGCTTTTTAAATTAAACTTATTAGGTGAATAAATAAATATTTAAGAACCGGGATTCGATCCATCGGGAATCTGTGTGCAGTGAATGATTAATCGTCTGCGAAAACCACTTCGTCGTGAAGAATAACCTCCCCGAATATATTGATCCTTCCATCGGAAGAGGACGTTTTAATCTCGCCCCACGAGGTGTCGGAACTGCTTTTGTGATGCCAAGGTTTTTGACACGTCCAATTTTTTTTTTCATTGAGTAGTGTCGGGTTACCTTGTGACATTTTTTCGGCTCTGTTTTCGTCGGGAAGACCCGTGATGCATAGCTACAATTTTTTATATCTTGTAGGCCAAAAGAAATGTGAAAAAAAAATTATAAATATACAAAAGAAAAGAATGTTCTCTTTTATGGAGTTTCTCTGATGTTGTCCGATAGAGCATTTTCAATCACATGACTCGGACCTAACAACGGTCTTAGCAACAGAAATGTTACAGTTTTTTTGCCCTACAGAGGTTAACAGTTACAGAAAATGACTAGCCGTGGAATTCTTCTATTGGAGCATTTGCAATCACGTGATCCCATACCTAAAAACCGCCTTAGCAACAGTTAAAAGCCCTACAGAAGGTACACAGTTAAAAGAAAATAACCGGTTGTGACGTCACCTGAAAACACTATAGCTGATTAACCCCTAACTGCTGTCATATAGTCCGATCGCCACGAGAAAAAAATATCGTTTAACGTTATCAAAATTTGATGAAATCCCTAAGCAAAATCTCCTTTTATCCTGTTGGAAGACCAATTTTTTATGCATAAACATACAAAATTGGACATTAATGTTGTAGAGTTACTGTCTGTCTATCACAAGATGAGCCCTGGATATGTTCCCTGCTTGTGGCGGTTGCTATAGAAATAATATAAAACGAATGGATGTAAGAAATGTAAACGAGAGCTCATCTTGTGATAGACAGAGTATTACGAGCCTTTGCTATATTTTTCTTTAAGAATGCTTAAGTTGCAAAATACATACTAGAATATCGTTTTAAATGCTTCAATTAAGACTACACAGTCGTGATTTTAATGCGAACACTCGAGTTACCCTGTTAGCCACTATTCATTATAGAACTTATAGTTATCATTCTGATCTTGGACAAATGTGATCACATTAAGCACGGAGTCGACTTATAACACTTTGAGGTAGCGATCAAAACTATCAGGTAGATAACTACTTACTGTGACTTTCTCCAAACATCCTTGGTCCACGAAACTATTTATGGTTACTATTTTTGACCAACTCCCCTGCACTTGGTCAAAAATAGTGACCTTAACGTTGGTCAAATGCGTAAGAAAAAAGTATCAAATCAATTTCTCATAATGGTCATCGGTAAATTCTTCCGGCTACACCTTTTGAGTTTTATTTTGTTGAACATTTGCTCAACAATGCGTACTCTGCAACAATGGTGTTTCATTGTTTAATACGATTTTACCAACATAACAGTGAAATTTGAAAAGTACCTAGTATTGATGAGAAACTAGTTCATTTCATTGTTGTAAAGAATGGATTTGTATTTTCAGTTATACAAGTTAGAATCTTCGCTTAAGGGTGCAGAATTAATTATTTTTAAGTATCAATACTTGGGCATCGGTTATTCTTGGCTATCGAATGAATATATGAAGTGAAATGTTAAACCCTTTACCAATTACCTAATAGGTTAATGTTCCGTAATCGGGAACCATCGCCAAGGAAAGTTGCCAAACTTTGCGTTATTAAAAAATTATTAAAAATTATTAAAAAATATTATTTTTTTATATATTTATTATTAAAAATATATTATTAAAAAAATTATTAAAAAGAGTTATTAAAAAATATCGCCAAGTTGGCGATGGTTCCCGATTACGGAATCTTAGCCTAATAGGTAGAAAAGAGCCAAAATCTCTAATCTTGGTCAATTTTAGCAATTAAATACATGACCCCCTAAACCACCCCCTTAGATACGGCCCTGCTAGAAATTTCCCCATAAAAGTTGTACTTTCAATCTGAGCCCATTTAATTTTAATTTTTTTTTATCGTATGATGCTAATAGTACAAGTAACTAATGATACATTGTCATTATCAGTCAACTATGCCAGAACGAAACAAATAGCTTTAGAAAAATGAAACTTCCGTATTAATGTATGTCCGGAGGAACCGAAAATGCAATGACAACTTCACCCAAATTATTTAAGAGACTGTCTCGTTCGTCTCTAGAACTAAAAAGAAACAAGACGCCATTAGGACGGAGGATAAAAAAATGGCGTCGTTTTTCATCTCTAATCCTTTAAGACAAATGGCTAAAAAGGACACAGTTCAGTGAAGTTCCGTAAATTTCCTCCTTACTTATATCAATGTCCTTATTAATACAGGGAGCTCTCAAACAATATTTATGGAGTAGCTAAACTAGCCCTGCAGATATTTATTTCCACTTAGAAAGGACGGTGTAGATTTGTCTTTTTGGTGTTTTTCAAGGAGGCCATCAGTAATGTCTTTTCACGTTTTGGGTTTGACTATTTGACTGATTGAATCGTCAGTTAGAAGAAGGGAATAAGTCCAAAAAAAAAAGTTTTGAAAAAATCGGGGAAAAAAACTGTATTTAAATAATAGAATTTTTGTTGTATGACCACCAAATTTTTATTGGAAATTCAGGAACTTGTTTAGGAAAAAGAGCAATATTCGGAAAAAATATAAGTGCATTCAAAAGTATTTTACAGTTGAAAAAAGTTGATGGACTTTTTCAACCTTGTGAAGGAAAATCTTAAAAACCTCTTAAATTCATCGTGTAGTTTATATTTCTGCTTATTTCATAGCACAAAAGTGAGAAATAGACAGACCAAGACAAATAAAATTCAAAATTATTATAAAAATGGGTCATTAAGGCAGTATCAGTGGAGTAAATGAATATGGAGTCAAACATTCCCTAGTTTAAAAAATATTTAAAAAAATAAAAATAAAATTAGATAACTAAAAAAGGAGGCTAGGTTGGTAATGAAGATAATTTTATTAAAATTCACTAATTTTACCCGTAATTCATCCGTATAAAACTATTTTTATTGCTCCAAAATCACAGAGAAAACTATTTTAAAATTTTAAATAGTTTATACAGAACATAAAATAATGTTTTTCGTTACTTAAATAAATGATTAATGTAACAAACAAACACACTAAACTATAACTTAAAATATCAAAACAAAAATAATTCTTTATTAAAGCCTATTTTTACTGTAAGAGAACTACATATTTTTCGTTTACTACTGTTCATTTTCAATAGTAAGTTTTTCTCTATCAATTCAAAACTAGTAACTTAACGCTTAGAAATACACATGGAAATGGTTTTATACCAAAGTCCGATAAAGAAATCTTTCATAAATCTCACGTGTTTCTAGGTCCCTATAGAGTGTTTTCAGGTGACGTCACAACCGGTTATTTTCTTTTAACTGTGTACCTTCTGTAGGGCTTTTAACTGTTTCTAAGGCCGTTGTTCATCTGTTGCTAAGGCGGTTTTTAAGTATGGGGTCACGTGATTGCAAATGCTCCAATAGATGAATTCCACGGCCAGTCGTTTTCTGTAACTGTTAACCTCTGTAGGGCAAAAAACTGTAACATTTCTGTTGCTAAGGCCGTTGTTAGGTCCGAGTCATGTGATTGAAAATGCTCTATCTGTTCAATAAACTAAATGAAACCCTTAAAACCACTAATAATAAAACTGAATTTAAATCTGGAATAGATAATTTTATAGCCGGACACAAGGATATAGAAATATTATTTAAATTAACTAAATAGAGTCAGCGCAGCTTCGTTGCCCAAACATAGTAACAGTTACTAGGTACCAAGGAGGAGCTCTTTGCTCTTTTGGTACTAAAAATTATTTTCTTTTGCCATGTAAGTGTGTGTTAGTCTTTTGTTTTTGTGTGTATTATCTCTTGTGATTTGTTGTTTTTTTTGTGTATTGTAATATACATAAATTCTATTCTATTCTATTCTAAAAAATATTAACGCTGTTGACAGATATTTTTAACTCCTCTAAGAGAGTATTTCACTCCTTGCAAATTCGGAAATACTCTTTAAAAAACTAGACAGAAGTATTTTCACTCTTTAAATTTTTCACAAAGGTTTAGCTTAAAAAAATGCACCCCGTGGCCCCACCGAACTCAACAAAATAATATTTATTCTACTCAAAACACCAACTGATCTCAACGGAGACATTTTCGCCCGACTTTTGGCCAAAGCCAATTGCCAAAAGCCACGGCACCCTAATTATCATACTTGTGTTTAATTGTGTTTTCATACAGCTATAGTAATTTTTTTTTCATTTATTGTTCTGATGCTTAGGGAGTTTGATTGAGGTTTTCGTGTCTCGGTATATGTAGTTCATGTTATTTCCGTATTTCACTCCTCATAATTCAATTTCACTCCTCCTAAAAAAGACAGAGTATTTTTACTGCTCAAAAAAATCCTAGAAGTAACACTGCCGGTTGAAATGTTTTAGTTCCTACAGTTGTTCCTTCCACATTTTCCTTTGATTATTTCGTTTTCGAATCCTAAATGAGGAGCCGGTCCCCTTTCTCCTCTCAGTCAGACGATATCATCCATCACGTGATGATGGTAATGAGGAGGGGGGTCTGTTCGCACCCACTTGTTTCCACCTAATGTCTTCTCCATTTGACAAATTGCAGGTGGAATTAAGACGTTAGGAGAGAGAGAGAACTGGATAAGAAAAAAAGGGGGGGTTATCCCCTTTAGCTTGCTTCGAATGATTGCTTTGTCATAATGTTTTCGCAATACGTCAATGAATCGTATAGATTTTCGCCCATTTTTTTTTATGTTCGTAGATTATATAGAATCTGTAATGTCTACACTCCGCTCATTGGTTCTTGGTTTTACTCTGTTCCCAAAAAAAGAGAAGATTTTGGTTCTACTGCAAATTTGCAAGTTTTTCAAAATTTGTCTTTATTTAACTTTTTGCGCAAAAACTGCATTATAATGCAGAAAAACTTGCGAACTTTTTTTTTTTGAGGCATGAAAAGGTGTTCTTTTTACTTGTTAATATCTCCTCGAATATTGAAGATATTTTCATGAAATTTGATTTTTTATTATATTGCTAACAAATTTTTCATTAAAATTTTTTTCAGTCTCCTTTATTTTTAAATTAATTTTTGCATTAAATTAAATATTTTATTAATTTCTTCATGACTGCCACATGACCAGTACAAATTTCTGGAAAACTATTATATATATTAAATGTTTCCTCGCTTCCATTTAGTATATGAGTGCAATTCATATTCCATCACAGGGTTCTCTAATTAAAGGAAAATAACAGATCATAACTCTACCACTTCTTCTCAACATTATGTTCTTACAAATTCAAGAAAAACAACGTGGTTTATTTGGACAAAAAATAAATTTAAAAACATAAAAAATTTGTTTCGAGAATACTTGGATCTTCATAGTCAGTGTAAAGATGGAAAACAAGCATGGCAATCGGTAAATGTATGTGATAAACGGGAAACAAAGTTACAGTGAATTTTCTAGTTCGTATCCAAAAGACAAAACATCCATCACTATAAAAATGCAACGAACCAATTAGATCTTGCAACCACTTACCATCACTATCTCCTTGGTTCACAAAACTATTTATGGTTACTATTTTTGACCCTTTCTCCTGCACATGGTCAAAAATAGTGACCGTTAATCGAATCAATTTTCCTAAATGGACAAAGATGAAATTTTCCGGCTACATTTTCCAAGTTTTAAATGAGAATAATGATAATTTCTTGAACGTATTTTTAACAATGTACTCTGCAACAATAGTGTTGCTTATTTTTTCTCTGTTTCACTTTTTATATTATTTCTACCAACAAAGAACTAGGAAAGAGTAGCAGTATTGATGAGATAGACACTCTAGTTCATTGTATTGCTGCGAAGATTTTAAGACTATATTGTAACGTGTAACTACATGTTACATATAGGTGAAGTTTAGTGTTTTAATGTTTTAGTGATTAACATTACAAAATTGTCACTTTCACCTTCCTTAATTTGATGTCGCACTTTTCAAACTGATATTAAACCGAATTTAAAACTGCTCTTTACTGTCGTTACTCGTTTATTATAAAATACTACCTGTGGAAGAAATGCCTCTTTTACTTAATTATTGTAACAAACGATGATAAAAGCTTAAAAGTGTGAAGTCGCTAAAGTTTCGACTCCATATCCTTTGTTGTCTGTCACACTATGTCACAAACAGAATCCCCTTCTGCCTAAACCTATGACAAAATTTGTGAATGGTTCCTTACGAGTCAGTGTTTCATTAAAGACACTGGCTATTTCCACGAAAGTAACAACTCAACTCTAACTAATCTCGCTACTTCTGAAAAATTGCAATTTAAATTAAAGCAGTGGTTCCCAACCTTTTGTGGCCCATCGCCCCCTTTCTGGAGGTTGACTAACACCTATGGCCCCGTTTTCATTCTCATTGTATGTCTAATTTTAATTTGAAGTAAAGTGTAAATAATAAACCAATTTTATTACCGTATATAAAAACAACCAAAGCAGTTTTATCAGGTCACTCTTAAATTTGAATCTCGAAAAATTTAGAAAGTTGACTGTTAAAATTTGTAATAATAAATGAAAATTTGATATTTTATTGTATTATTGCTGGACAACAGAATTAAACCCTTTTTCAACTAAAAATGTTGACAGGAACAAGATGAGAAATGGTTCAGTTTTTCCACACAGTTGATGGATAAATGTTCATGAGCTCACCCAGGCTAACTCTTAACCGCTCTTCTTGAAAATGATTTTCCCCTCACAGTTATACTTCAAGTCTGGAAACTCATTCTGCAATGAGTTATCAAGCTTATCCACAGCTTCAAACGAGAATGGATCTAGAATCCAATCCGGAATTTGTAACTTCGTCAAATCTTGAAATCTTGATTCCATGTCAGTTTTAACTGGTCAAGGTGATCAGTAAACCGTACAATATTATTATTTTAATTTCCCGCTTTGAATATTCATCGCCCCCACTTATTTATCGCCCCCCTGATAAACCAAATCGCCCCCAGGTTGGGAACCACTGAATTAAAGCAAAATACACAAAAGTAACAGCCTGGAATCGATCTGGGGACCGATGGGTTACTAAACGCACACTCTATGTCATCTGTGCTGATGCCAGGATTGATCAATAACATAATTTTAATGTCATAAAACACGTAATAACAAACGCCTATTACTGCGCATGCTTCAACTTTCGTGGAAATAACCACTTCGATCATTAAAAAAAACCATGTTCTCACCTGTTCGCAGTAAAACCACACCTTCTTCCACACGAGAGTAAAAAAAAAAAAAACTTTTTCACAATTTTTCTTTTTCCACTCCATTACTCCTGATAACTCCGATCGTCTGCTGAGCAAACTTCGGGGAAGGAGGTGATGATTCACGAGTGTAGTGGAAGATTCTTAATAAAGATATCGCCCTCTGATGATGGGGATGATTTGTGGAGCATTAGGGTAATTTATCCGTTCGAAGGGGGTTGGGTAGAAAGTGAAACGAGGGCAGTAAGAGACTAGAGTCCGATTATTTTATTTTTTTGGAATAATGACGCAAATTTTAGTTCCGTATCGATGAAATTCATGCTATACTCGACAGCAATGTTTCCTGAAATCAGTACACGGAAGGAAAAACAGAGTTAACAGAAAGCCTGTTGGGTTGTTAGAAGTTTCGGTACGCAAATCGTGATTGAAAAAACACTATATATATGTGGGTGTAACAAATAATCATATTTTTAAACTGACGTTCTTCATTTCACTCAAAATTCAGACACCGCGATGGGAACTACTTTGTTTGTTGGTGACGTCATAGGGTCAACTTAAGTTGCTGTCTAGTATAGGAGTAGTTTCGGTACGCAAACCGCTATTAAAAGCATAGGTTAATATGCATAGGTTTAACAAAGTTAGTTGACTATGACGTCACTAACAGACAAAGTAGTTCCCGGCGCGGTGTCTGAATTTTGAGTGAACGTCAATTTAAAAGTACGATTATTTTGTTAAATAAACTCATGTATATATAGTCTTTTTATCACGATTTGCGTACCGAAACTCCTCCTAGCTACCCAACAGGCTTTGTGTTTACCCATTTTCTCCTTCCGCGTAATGACGTACTGGGTTCAGGAAACGTTGCTGTCGAGTATAATATATTTAATGTTAATATTTGTAAAATTAAAATTTTTAGGTAATTACTTTTAAAACGAAGAGGAAGCTTTTAAAATTCAAAGAAAAGTGAAACATATTCTTTGGCCGAGATAATAATTCCCTATATTAAGACATGAGAGGTCATAAATATATGAACTTCCCATCTAACTTTTATGCAGAGATATTCATTTAATTACTGCATTCTCTGAGAGAAAATGAACTGATTTTCTTTAAGCACTAACTTCAGACATACGATTACATAACAAATAACAATTTTTCTTAAGCAGAGGAATTTGAGGACATTAAATAATACTATGTTTCGTAGCTGAGAATTCTCTCAAATGTTAGTTTTCTCCCTCTAAAGTAAAACAACACTGTGAAAGATTCTTAATTAAATTCGGACTACTTAAAACGTCGCGTGGCGGCGAGACACGGAACAAAAAAAGAATTTTAATTAACATCCGAAACACATTAATTGACTGCGCGTGCGTGTTTCCCTCCCTCTGAACTCTTCTTTTCTTACGGTGGAGTCTGCATAAAATTTTGTTGTTCCTTAGAGATGGTGGTAGTAGTATTCATTAGCTATAGAGCGAACTGAAGAATGCAACCCTGAGCAGACCAGTGGTGGATTCAGGGGGGTGGCACTCTGGAAAGTGCCCCCCTTGGAACCAAAAAGTCCTCAAAATGAGTTAAAACCCTACTTTTACAGGTCAAATTTCCAAAAAATTTTCTGGGGGAGGACCCTCATACCCCCCAGTGGTACCAAAAGGGAAATTTTGACATTTTTCTCAAAAGATAAAGGTGATGGTCTGAAAAAGTGCCCCCCTTAGAGCCGTGGGGAGGGAACTTTTTGAGAATCACCCCTACCTTTGGAAGCAAATAGACAAAAAAATTACTTTTTTTTTCTACATAGATCTCCAGATCCCCCCATGAAATTTATTTTCGGACCTCCTCATAGTGTTTTCAGGTGACGTCACAACCGGTTATTTTCTTTTAACTGTGCACCTTCTGTAGGGCTTTTAACTGTTGCCAAGGCCGTTGTTTATCTGTTGCTAAGGCGGTGTTTACGTATGGGATCACGTGATTGCAAATGCTCCAATAGAAGAATTCCACGGCTAGTCATTTTCTGTAACTGTTAACCTCTGTAGGGCAACCTTTATGTTGCTGAGGCCGTTGCTTATCTATGTAAGGCCGTTGTTTATCTATGTTTCTTTATGTAGCTAAGGCGGTTTTTATGTATGGGATCACGTGATTGCAAATGCTCCAATAGAAGAATTCCACGGCTAGTTCATTTTCTGTAACTGTTAACCTCTGTAGGGCAAAAAACTGTAACCTTTTTGTTGCTAAGGCCGTTGTTAGGTCCGAGTCATGTGATTGTAAATGCTCTATATTTAATAAACAATATAAGCGAAACTGTCTCTGAGGTCACGATCTGAACTTTGTTATTGTCTTTAAGAGTGTAAATTTTTTAGATGATGATAGGACGGTCTGGGGGTCCTCCCTTAGAAAATTGTAGGAATTTTGACCCTAAATAACTCGTTTTTGATCTGCACAGGCGCTTTGTGAACGTAAAAGTTTGTATAATCCAGGGAAAGTGATCCCCTGAGCTCAAAAAAGGGGGCCAAGAAAAGAAGAGGAAAAATTGTAAAAAGAAAAACTACATTTTCAAAATGACTGAAAAAAATCTTGGTCTTTCAAATCTACTTTCTTTTTCTTTTTACGCCTTTTCTCTCCTTTTTCCTTTCCTTTCCTTCTTTTTCAGTTCAAGGAGGGAAATTTATTATATACAATTATTAATAATGCCCGGATTTATCACATTGCCCGTAACATATACATGCGTTTAATAGTAGGGGAGCCCAGAGTGTTTTTGGGTAGTAACACGAGCGGGTCAGATAATCATAAGGGGGGATACCTTGCATGCTTTAGAGTAACTCCACCAAATATAAGCTCTCTATCTAGGGGGTTTATCTAGAACAGCCCGTCAGATTTGTAAAAAATTAGTTAAATGGACATACTCGAGCGCGTCAGATAACGATAAGGGAGGTTAGTTACCAGCTAAAAAGTGAACATTTTCTAAAATCTGCCGATTTGAGCGGTGGGTAAGGGAGCGGGAGGGTTACAAAGTTGCAAAGTAAAGCCAAGACCGGTAAGACGCTATCGCTCTTTTTGAGAAAAATGTACGAAACAAAATGTTTATAGACTAGTAGCCAGGAAACTAGGCTCAACTAGTTGTAAACTGTCTTGGTAGCCAATCTGACGCGCTCGAGTATGTCCATGTAACTAGTTTTCTTTCAAATTTTGAAGTGCTGTTCTAAACAAACCCACCAACATGGAGAGCTTATATTTGGTGGAGTTACTCAAAAGCATGCAAGGTATCTCCCCTATGATTATCTGACGCGCTCGAGTAAATCCACATTTAGCATCATGGGCTCCCCTACTATAACAAAATAATCATAATTTTAAGTCGACTTGACGTTCTTCATTTCACTCAAAATTCAGACACTGCGATGGGGTTTACTTCTTACGTCGCTGGGTCAACTAATGTTACTGTCTAGGTATAGTAAGATAATTTTTTAAATTTTTAAGGACTTTTTTTGAGGATTTAACTTTGGAAAATATTTTGAGACCACGTAGAACAAGCTTTTAAATACAGCCTTTCTAAAACGATTCGATGTGTCCTCTACCCCTTCTAGTAACATGATGTCATGCATATTATAACATTCTTGGAAGAATGAGGAAGTACTTTTATCTCTCCGTGGGGTTCTTTCGTTGGAACGAACATTAAAATTGATTTTCCCGCGCCGGAAATTAAACAGATTCGGGATACGAGATAGTTCCTTGCTTTTTAAACCGCTTTAGATTTAAGTTTTTTTTATTTACGAACGAAAGCTCCAACACTTAGTACTAGTACATAATGAAAACGCTTTGAGTCGAAAAATGCTTTTGGGAAAGGGCTTTTGCCCCCAGAAGATTATGCGATCTTTTTTTGGAGGGAAATTGCTTTTTCGAAGGTGACAACTTTTGGCATTCATTCCTCGTTTGGATCTATAATTTTCTAATATTGAAAAGGGCAAAAGAAGAAGTTATAATAGGCCAGGGCCCTTGGCTAGCCGAGTTTTGAATAATGAGAACCATTTGACAACTTTTTCGCGCTAGGATCGCCCCATGCTCTACCTATAACGTAGCATACGTACACTGAAAAAAAATTCCCGTTAAATTTACGATTTTAAACTGGTAGCTGGGGTGGTTGTGGAAAAACGTAAAAATTACGAAGTAAATCCGTAAAAACAGCTGGTGTTTTTACCTTGCAAAGCAAAAAACATGGGTATTAAAATGGTAAAACACCGTTGTTTTTACGGATTTCCTTCGTAATTTTTACGTTTTTCCACAACCACCCCCCCAGCTACCAGTTTAAAATCGTAAATTTAACGGGAATTTTTTACAGTGTATTGTATGTAGATTTAGTGCTTTGCCAGTTGTCAGCTATTGCCATCTATACATTTTTAATGATTTCCGCACTAAAGCATGATTTCTGCACTGGGGGAGAGCACCCAAAATTTATTCCTCAGCCCCTCCCATACATATTTAATCGGTTCAATGTAACTTTTTAATGCATTTATTTACATCTTAAGGAACTTAATGTTAGAAAAGTTGTGAGTAATAGAGTTCCAAACACCAAATGGGCGTCTGGAAGTTCTCCTCGAGAAAAGTTTTGGAAATTGGACTCTAAAAACAGGGTTTTAACTAGCTCTGGTACACCTAGTCCGAATTTCGGACAAACATTTTTAGATAGGATTTGTATTTTGATGAACTTAATATAAAAAATAGTTGTGAACGATAAAGTTCCAAGTACAAAAGGGGGACTGGGGGTCTTCCCCAAACATTGCTTGAAATGTTACCCTAAAAAAAAAAAAGAGTTTCAGAACACCTAGTCCTGATGTGGGCCTCGCGCCATAAAAAATTAACCAACCGACACCTAGTCCGAATTTCAGGGGGAAGGCAGGGGCCCCCTCGGCCCGCCCTTACATATACGCCCCTGCTATTAACCATCATATATTTTAAGAGTTTTTATCTTTTTAAACAATATTCTCAGCTTTAGTATTAAACACCTGATTTTTTTTCATACTTCAGTCGAAGAAAATTTCTTTGCATAAAATACTTTTTTTAAAGTAGATACTAAATTTCGCATTTTAAAGAGGATAAGGAGTAGAAAAAAACTCCAGAGCAGTGAGAGTTGTCCCCGGGAAAAAAAACTCCCGTTTTCAGCTCTCCGGAAAACGGGAACAATCCCGAAATTAAAGTCTCCGGAACGAACCACCCTCCGAGGGGACGATTTTCGTCGAGGGTGGCCAATTTTCGAAATGGAACAAAAAGAACAGAACCCCCTCTTGGAAAGAGAGAAAACGTTGATCGTGAGCCAAAACATCGTGCAGTCGGAAGTAATAGAGGGCGCATGTAACCGGACATTTTTTTTCCGTGTGTCAAGTCATCGTTTTTTTTTAATTGAATCGTCGTCAGTTTAAAAAAGGAATAAGTATAAAAAAATAAAGTTTTGAGAAAATCAGGAAAAAAAACTGTGTATTGGAATTTTTATTGTATTTAAGCTACATTTTCCAGAAAAAAATTTGCTATTTAGTTTTATTTTTGATTTTCAATGTGTGATGCCACAATTCTTGAAAATCCCCTCCCCCCCCCTGTGGCTCTGTCACAAAGTGTCACAGATTGATGATCCACCTCATCATCATTTTCTCAGACACTAGTTGACTAGAGAAGAACATTTGAATCGGTGGTTCTCAGCCTTTAACTCCATGCATTTAACCAACTATTTTTCTTCACCCCCATGCACACATTGGAGGTCAAATGTAGCTTTTCAGAAAATTAAAAGATTGAATTTGAACCTTTTTTGATGGCATGAATTACAGTTTTTTACTGCATGAACTTCTATAAGAATCTTGTAAAAACTAATTTGAACAATTTTAGACTGCAAATATATCATTATTACGATCTAAATACTTGTATTAATAATTGGTTAATATTTCATCCAAGATGGCGGCGATTCAACTCCAAAAGGCTGACACAGTACACCTTTTTCGTACCACTGTATTCGTACGCCTTGAAAAAAATAGTTCTAAAAGAAAATAAAGATTATCGTTTCAAGCGTACAAATAATTGAAAGCCCGTGTGCTCTAATGAATGTTTGTGTTATAATTGACAAATAAAAGTAGAAGTTTTAGAAAAATGGATCAAAATAGTCGATATGAGCTTTTTACTAGTAGTTAGTTAATCGACGAAAAGTTAACTGGAAGTTTCGTTGGTGAGACGACTGCGATTTTTAAGCTCCAGTTATATTTAAGAGCCAGTTAGCTAAGCGGAGATTAGCAAGAAGTTGGTGAGATCGGGCCTAAAACTGGGTTTCAACTCGGTTTTTAGTAATCGGAGTATTTGCAATTATTATTAGTATTTGCAATTACAATATTTCTGAAGAAAATTCCCAAAATTTGTAATTGTTCCCCGGTGTGCATGCGCCTCGCACTTAAAAACACTGATTTGAATTTCATTTTTTTTTTAAATCTTATTTGAATAACTGACAAATTTTGCATCAGCAGCATATTAAAAAGAGACGCATGTTTTTAACTTGTCCACTGCTTCTTCTGACATCGTTAGTTCTTTTTACTATGTGATTTCTATATCTATTTACTGTATGGAGATTTAGACATTAAGAAAAATTCCTTATAAATTGAAATATTATCAAGACCCAAGAATTGAGAACCTGTGTTATAGGAATTTTTTCTATAAATTGTTATTCAGGCCGAGGATATTTTCACAATTTGTTTAATACTTTCCATGGTGGACACGCAGGACTACTTGCTGACGGGTGCTCTAGTCGGCTCTCTCTCTCTACGCTCTTGTGAGTCGCGCTTCCATTTCATATAAGAAGAAAAGATTAAAAATAAAAGAGATGTATTCATTCGCGGAAAATGAAATTGAGCAACGAGTTTCTCCGGTTTTCCTCCGTTTTGGAATTCCATACTCCGGGCAGGCGATAAATTTTTTGGGGGAAATGACAAAACGTCAGGAAGGGTTTTTTATTTTTTCTCAATTTTCGTTTTCGTGATAATTTTGTGAGAGTTGTTTCCATTTGGAATAATGTAAAGAGTAGCGATGGCGAACGATGTTTCGTTGAGTAATGGTTTCTCAGAGCTCTTTAATATATTTCGAATTTGTTAATTTAGCGCAGGGATGGCCAACGGTGTGGCACGGCAGAGTTAAACCACGCGAAGACATTGAAAAATAATGACATCGGTCAGGGCCGTAACTAGTTTTTTTTTCTGGAGGGGTTTTTACTCAACACTATTTCTAAGGTAACCTCAATCGAGTACATTTATATGGTAAGTTTTAAGATCCCTTAAATTACGAATTTTGCAATGCAAACTCCAAGTAAATATGGGGGGTCTGGGGTTCTCCCCCAGAAATATTTGGAAAGTTTGCTTCTAAAAATAGCATTTCAGCTCCATTTTGAACCCTTTGGGTTCCATCCAAAACAGCTCCTCGTAAACTACCGATTTTTCAAAGGGGAAAATTATGAGTAGATGTAAAAAGTTTGAGTGGTCTAGGGGTCCTCTCCCAGAAAAATTTTAGAAATTTTTATAGTAGTAGTGTTTTGTTCCATTTTGGGTTAAACCCGATGAGGATCGCTCCTTGTAAGTCACAAAATTTTCAAGGGAAAAACAGCATAAAAATTTATGACCAAATTTCGGTGGATTTTGTAAACCCAAAATCCTCCCTTAGATACGGCACTTAATTTTTGTATTATTTTCTTCTCGCACAAAATAAAATCACACTGTTTAAGTAATCATGCTCAGGTGAAGTATCCTGATAAGTGGTTATACCCCTTTATTTTATATCTGGAAAAAAAGTAGAAATTAATTGTTTAGGATTAATTAAATTCCTAGTAAAAGTAGAAATCACTCTGGATCAACCACTGGAGACAGTGGCGTATATAAGGGGGGGCCGAGGGGGCCCTGCCCCCCCCCCGAAATTCGGACTAGGTGCACCAAAACAAGTTAAAACCCTGTATTTAAGAGTCAAATTTCAAAAAAATTTCTGGGGGAGGACCCCCAAACCCCCCTTTTGTACTTAAAATAATGATGTTGTTAATAAAATTCTAAGTTCATCCAAATCCTATCAAAAAATAAGTCCAAAATTCGGACTAAGTGTACCAAAAAGAAGATAAAACCCTGTTTTTAGGGGTCAAGTTCCAAAAATTATCAGGGGAAGGACCCTCAGATCATCTTTTGTACTTGGAACTCTATTTTAATAACTTTTTAAATATTAAGTTCATAAAAATGTACATCCAAAATTCGGGCTTAGTGTACCAAAACTAGTTAAAAACCTGTTTTTTTAAGTCAAACTTCAAAAAATTTTCTGGGGGCGGACCCCCAGACCCCCCTTTGGTACTTGTATTTTTAATACTAACAACTATTCCTATATTAAGTGTTTCGGACCTAAATTATCACCTAAAAAAATACATTGGACCTATTAATATGTGTTTGAGAGGGTCTGGGGAGTAATTTTGGGCCCCTCCCGAAATAAATTCCTATATACGCCCCTGACTAGAGATATGTCTGTTCTTGAAGCTTCCCCTGAGTTTCCCCTATAACTAATTTATGAAAACTTTTACAGCTGAATTTCTGGCTAACCCGCAAAAGAATAAAAAAAAACCCTCAGCGGTTCTCTACATCAAATCAAGCAAGAACCCCACGAAATGCATACCTCGGATCCGCGGGACTTAATCAAGAAATTGAAAAATCCCGAAAGTTTTTCCCCGTTCGGACGTGCGAATGTGGGTGGGAGTGATTTCGGGAGAAACCGGAGCTCTTATCGTCCTTCCCCGAGCTCTGGGGGAGCCCCTACCACGGGAAGGGGGGGGGATTTATCCAAAATTTATAACTTAGGATTGGAGGAATCGATACATGAGTATTAGTTTCCCCTATATTTGGAATTGAATACTCAAGTCTCAATTCGTGTATCGAATACATTTCGGTAGTTCTGTATTTCTTGAGGTGGAGGTACCGGTCTTGCTGATTAAGAATGGAATGACTTTAATAAATAATAGGTTTAGTTTTTTTAACTACCAGCTTATTACTGAGAAGTTTTTAATTTTTATTTAGGCTCGAAATTTTACCCACTACTGTTTTACATCCTCATTTTTAAATTTAACCCAATTTACCAATTTAAGAACAGTTTTAAGAAAAGATCTAGTCAATCATTTGTAAAGCAGTGCTGCCATATTGGGCTATAAGTAGCGGATTGGGCTCCTTTTGAAGGTCCTTTGCGACAAAAATTTTGTTTTGGGTGACATGCTACTTTTGGGTTACTTGTTGTTGTCTTGTTGTCTTATGCCACTTGGAATATCCAAGCTCCATCCGCAAAGCGGATAGGATTTAAGGCAAAGGGGGTGCGGCTCCTGAGGAAGTGAGGCTCATGAAATGGCAGGAGTCCGACTTAAGCCTCGGATGATAGATGTCGCCACCATCTATCGACACCTCCACAATTTTGCCATTGCTCTGAAGGGGAGGGAAATAGTCTCCAGACACCTGGACCCGTGGTAAACTGCGCCATGATGGAGCACAGGACTTTTGGGTTACTTAACCTGTAACCTCTGTGTGTTGGGTTACTTAAAAATTAAATTTGGACTACAGCAATTTCAATCCGCAACTTTTGTGTTTTGAAAAAAAAAATTACCTTAATTATTTTACCTTAATTATTAAAAACATAATTATTAATTAAAATTAATTTAATAAAAATTAAAAAAATTAAAATTAAAAATAAAATTAATTAAATATGCATGAGGGACTTGGGGAATAATTTTTGGCCTCTGAATGGATGGCCATGGTTTATTCCCCGAAATTCCCCGGTTTTTTCCCGTGTCTCGAAAACTGCGGAAATTTTGCTAATGACCAGGGACACTAGCGCCAAGTCCGTGAGTACTTCTCACCGTGAGAACTAGTCGCTAGCGACAACGAAAACAGTGACTAAATAGTCGATACCTTCAAAAAGACCCCAGCACCAGCTCAAAAGTGATTATTTTCTCACTGTCATTTCGGTTTCCATGGCGAAAAGGGTTGAACCAATCAGAGCAGAGCAATTTTTAACGAAATACAACCAGAACAAAGAAATACAACCAGATTCTATTCAATTTTTGAACATACATTTTTAATCGGAATTCTAGGTTCTTTTACTGCTTGAACTTCCATTAGACTCGTAAAAATAAATTTGAACAATTTGAGGCAGAACATGCATCATTATTATTATCTAATTACTTGTATATTTAATTAATTCATATTTCATCAAAGATGGCGGCGATTCAACTCAAAAAACTTTGACACGTTACACTTTATTCCTACGCCTTGAAAAAATTGTTCTGACATAAAATTAAGATTATTGGTTCATTTAGGAGTTGAAAATGCATTTTCAAGAATGTTTATTGCAGAACAAGGGCCAATTTTAAAGTTGGAGCTACTGTTTGAGGCAAAAACGATGTAAAAAAAAAATATTGTATATAAGTGAGAAGTTTTCGCCTGCTTCAGACATGGCGAGTAAAAAAGGTTGACATGTTCTCACTGGGAGAACTTCTCGCGGACTTGGTGCTGGGGTTTTTTGCAACTTTGCGGAATGTGACGTCATGATAGCGAGAAGTGTGATTAGTCGCTAGCGACTACTAAACCGCAGCACTTGGTGCTAGGGTCCCAGGGATTAGGTCCTTTAAAATTAACTCGAGAAAAAAGTTATGTTTAGTTAAGGGTTTATTGACATCCAACCCAACAACCTCCTCACTTTGAGGTTGCCCCCTTATACTCTCGAGCGCGCGTGGGAAATGCAACAGATGCGAGAGGATTTATTTTCTGTTCCTCTTTTACGAAGATTCTTCCCCCTTTTTTTCCCTCCTATGCAATGGGATTTTATTACCCCCCTCTAGCCCTGATAATGCGTCAGTCTTGATGACAAGTGAGAAAATTTGGATTTCGCACAAATGGCGAATTCATATCGTAATCGTATCGTAATCGTTTTTGATGGTTCATGGAAGCGAGGGGGGCATTTCGATATCAGGGGCCCTCCCCCAAAGATATTCTCTGAGGGGGGATTGAGGGACGGTTTCCTCATAAATATTCTAAATAAAATAAATAAAAGGGGTTCTTGGTGGTAAAAAAAATGGTAAAAGAATGGCGAGCCTCTCTAAATATTTTGTAGGGCCGCATTCAGAAATTTTAACACGTAGATGAAACGAGAACGGTACGGAAACTGTGAAAAAGCTCTCGACACGAGAGATTTCAAACATCGCAGCTCTCGTCCGCCATATTGTTCCGAGATTCGAACCGTATTCTGATTGAATTTACACTTTTTGATGTCCTTTAAATAGTTCCAGAAAATCTTGAACAGCTACTAATTACCAAAACAAGTCCTCAGACATTAATATATTACGAAAGTAATGAACATCTAGTGTTGGTTTAAATTTGTATTGTCAGTGTATAATTACTTGTAAGGTTTTCCAACAGGTGGAGCCTCTAATGGAGCCTAAAACGGCAACCAGAGACCTGCCATTTCCGAATTGCACGTTAACGTATAGTTTCCATCTCGTTTCTTCTACGTGTTTCTGAATTTAGTATATAGTTATGTCAAAGTGACCATTTACGAGGGTTGTTTTTTTTTTTTTTTTAATTTCCGTTTCGCTCCTGAAAAAGAGTAGCAGGAGTTTCGAAATAATTTTGGTACCTACTGGTAGTTAGGTACATCCGTCAGGATTAATTTGCATCTTTACTGGAAAAAATCGGACATTTTTTATATTAGTTATCGAATTTACAATTGCGCTCCTGCAATCAAGAACTTTGAGATGGACAAAGATCAGGGCCGTTCCGGCCGGGCGTGCTGGCCGTGCCTGCACGGAGGCGCCGACCGATGAAGAGGCGCCTTAGAAAATTTTTTTGACCCCTAACTTTAAGGGAAAAATATTCCGTTACGTCCTGACTCAAAAGAAACAAACCTAAGTAGTAAGCTAGATCTCCTTTCCTTTACAAAAAAAGCTTCAAAAGGCGCCTACAAACGAGTAAAGAGCGCCCTTACTGGGTTATACACACCCGTCCCCTTAAGAGAACTAATATAGGCGTCTTAAGAGAAGTACATTTTGAACTTTTTGTATGGGGCGCCCTCATCTAGTGGATCTATTAAAAGGTGCCAACTCTTAACAAAAATTTTAACATGCCCGACTTTGAAAGCTATAAGGAAGACTCCTTTTAGCTTTCAAATTGTATGGGGCGCCCCATCAAATAAATATATATTCAAAGCGCCCACCCTGAGAGAAAAATTGAACACACCGACTTTGAAATATGTAAGGCGTCTTACTTAGCTAAACCAAATTGTATGAGTTGTCTTAATTAAATGGATTTATCAAAGACCGCCAGACCTGCGAGTGAAAATTTTAACATTCCCAACTTTAAAAGCTATACCATATTGTATGGGCGCCCCCATCAAATGAATCTATTCAGGGCGCCCAGCGCGCCCATTCTGAGTGAGTAAAAATTTAAACACTCCGGACTTGAAAGCTGTAAGGCGTCTTAGAAAAACCGAATTGTATGAATCTATTAATAGGCGCCCTC
This sequence comes from Tetragnatha montana, assembly GCA_963680715.1. NCBI lineage: Eukaryota > Metazoa > Arthropoda > Arachnida > Araneae > Tetragnathidae > Tetragnatha > Tetragnatha montana. Next base: position 4,813,435 of record OY796678.1, on the reverse strand, counting down.
CTTGGATGAAGATTTGATTCACCAGTTATTAAATAGCTATCAAGCGTTTGCCTCAAATCATATTTTAATAGATGTCCCTTAAAAATTTCTATATAATAGGCCCTTGACTTGTGAAAAATGTTTTGAAGAAGACTATTGTAAAAAACCGAATGGATATCTCTTACGTAAATTTATTAGGTGCACCATGCTCTTGAATATCTCACACAAATAAATTTGTTGGAAGCACACACCTGAGGAACTATTTTTTTTTATTTATTAATTTTGATTTAATTGTATTTATACATATGCTTTCAAAATAAAATACAGTTACACCAAAAAATAAATATAAAGGGATTTATTATGCTTTTAATTTGGAGTATAAATCTAGGAATTTAAATTCATTTTCAATGAATGGTCGGCCCGAGGCCCGGTACCATTTGATCCACGGACCGGGGAATGGGGACCACTGCTCTAGATCCATCCATAGATCCATACAAATATTTGGAGATGGAGAGTGAGGGAGAGAGAGAAGAGCTATTATTGCGACTTAGTTCTCTGGAGACGGGAGAAGATGATGAAAAGGTGTTCTCATCATTACATTAAAAAAAAAAAAAATTAGTGCTTTCAAGTTCAGAAGCGTCCTTGTTTATTTCACTCAATATACGAGCGGGCAGAAAACATAAAAAGTTCCCGCCATTTTTGTGAGGGTGGCGACTGGGGGACCTCCGGGCTTTTGCCCGAGCACGGAGAATTTTTACTGGGAGGGTGTTGTACCGCCGGGATGAAGTACATAGTTGAGTTTTTGGTGTCGTGCTCTTTGGTTTAAAAATGGCATGGCTGCAGAAAGTGAAAGGAATCAGGTTAGTCGCTAGTGACTCACTCCATTTTAATTCTCTCTCCCTCTCACTTTTTAAAAAATAAAAGTTAAACTATAAAAAAGATAATTAAATGACAGACGTGTTTAAGAAAATTATTTCTGAATCTCAAATAAAAACAAAACAAGCTAACTGGACTAGCTGGATAACATATAAAATCCAGTATCATTCTGAAGGTAAATAAACAAAAACTTTTGAATAAATCTATTATTAAACTAAATTAATCAGTTTTTAGTAGATTGTTTTCCATATTTTTATGTATCATACCTGTTATGCAACTGGATCTTTTTGTCTAAATTTAATCTAAAATATTTCGATACAATGGATATTAAAGTTTCATATAAAGCAGCACAGAGAAATAAATTTTGGTACTTTACTTATATACCGTCGACCGTTCAGCAGCCGTTAAATTCAGCGGTACAGCTATAGAGTAGTCAATAGGATTTGATAACGTTTTCGGATTCGGATTCAGCGGCATGGTCGACGGCATAATACGTAATACGTGAATGTTCTAAAAAGTTCTCCTTATTGGATTTTTAAGATTGATATTTTGCTTTCTTTGTATCAGCAGCTGTTTTTCATTTATACCTAATTATAAGCTTAATTTATTAAAGGTATTTCAAATTTTGAGTTATTGGTGCCAAAATTTCTCGGGGTGTCGGTTACTGGGTGCTGCTACCATGCCAACTTAAAAATATTTTAAAAATAGAAAATAATTACTTTTTCAAACAAATTGTTCTCTAGATAAATATTGAAACTTCATTTAATTTTTCAAAACAAAAAGTTTTTTCAGGATAGTTTTATTAAGTAGCAATAGCTAATTAATTTTTTATTGTTCTTAAAGTGTCAATTACTGGTAACCATCAGTTACTGGTTAGATAAATAGCCAAACCATACAGCCTCTATCGAGAACTAGGCGAAAATTGAGTAATCCTAAGTGAATATTTTTGAGTTTATGGCCCAGGGCCGTATCCAAGGGGGGTTCAAAGTTCAAACCCCTCCCGAAATTTTGACATCAATTTTTATACTGTTTTTCATTGAAAATTCTGCAAATTTATAAGGAGCAATTCTCTTCGGTTGTTAGCTAAAGGGTCTCAAAATTAGTTAAAACACTACTTTTAGGGGTCAAATTTCAGAAATTTTTCTTGGGGGAAAACCCCCAACCCCCTCCCCCCACCACCAAAAAATGAGTTTATCATTATTCTTTAAACTGAAAACTGTAAAAATTCCCCACAATATATTGAAAAAAGCTTGATTTATTTTAACTGAAAACTAATTTTAATTAAATAAGTAATGCCAATATTATTTATTTATTAATAAGTAGAACCCCTTTACAACGACCCTCTGTTATAGCAACCCTTGCCTTACAACAACCGGTAATAAAAGCACCTTTTTATTACAATATTGTTAATTTTATTCGTTAAAACGTCCGCATTTTATTGGCACCATAAGGAGTCGCTTTATCAAAGTTCTACTGTATCATTAAGTTAAGTAATATCAAATTTGTTTAAAGTAATTATTAATTAGTTAAAATTAACAAATAATTTAAAATAAGTGATTAATTAATTAAAAATTAATTAAAAGTAAAAATTAATTAACTTAGAATTAATTATTAATGGGGGTGAGGTGTAAGGGGCGCCGTAATTTATTGGCACGGAGGCGCCTTCATACCCAGGAACGGGCCTGACAAAGATCATTTGCTTAGTTGTTCTTCATTGAATGAAGAAGGCTTATTCAGTCGATATTGGCGGGCTAGGGCAGGGCCTGATTTACCATTAGACCCACTAGGCCCGGGCCTAGGGGCCCCACAATTTGGGGGCCCCCTAATTTTAAAAAGTTGACAAAAATATATAGTAGAAATAATAACTTTTTATACTTCCTAGAATGCTTTTTCATTCCTTTTTTAAATCGGAAATAAAAATCCAAACCTTTTAGCAATGTAAAAAAAGGAAGATAACCGAGAATATGTCTGCCCCTGACTCCCTGACGATAGTGAATTTTCACACTAAGCTAACAATTACTTTTCACGATTCTACATTCATACATCAACTAAGGTGGCAACGGGGGGCCCCCTTCCGGTATGTTGTGTCTAGTGTTCCAAATTTTCTAGATCGGGCCCTGGGCTAGGGAGTTGATGCCATTGGCATCCAGCGACTGATTCTCGTTCATGTTTATGTGGTTCACGTTTTGCAAGTATTTATTGTTCTTGTTTTTTTTTATGCTCCAATCTCGTGCATCTTTGATGCATGGGAGCCAATGATGTAAAGTCAAGTGCTTTTGCAATAAAAAAAACAATTGCGAAATTATTTTCAACCAACCCATAGAGACTTTCTCTTTCGGCGGGGAATAATTTTAAATTGCTTGTGAGTTGTAAATTCTATAACTAATATAAGAAATGTCCCATTTTTTCCAGTAAAGATGCAAATTGATCCTGACCTCTACCAGTACCAAAATTATTTCGAAATTCCTAGCCTAGTACTTTTTTGTCAGGAAGTTGAAAATAAAAACTACTCTCGTACTTATGGCTTCTTTGAATTTGACTCCTTTCCTTTTCACGTCTGGGTCATTCCATATTAATGTCAACCTTCAGACCATTTTTTATTTCCTTCTCTGATCGAAAAAAAATTGATTGATGAACATAAAAGGTTTAAAAAGATAAAATGCACTTAAATATTTTAGTCCAGTCAAATAGTATTTATTTTGGGAAAGTTTTGGGGTAGTAGATATTTTTCGCTATCTGTATGTTTTTTGAGGTGCTGAATCCGAATCTGAGGTTTGCGAACAAAATTTCGTGACGGAACATTGTGAAAATTCGAAAAAATCGCGAAAATTCGCCCCTTTTTTTCGTTTTCTGCCCCTAGAACATTACCTTTGCGCTTCTGAGCTAAACAGTCAGTACAAAAAATAAAGAACACTAACCAAGCTACAAAAAAGTCTATTGAAACTTTTCTCTCAGACGCATAGTTTCGCCGATGGAGCACGTTGAAAAAGGGTCAATTTTCGTTCCATTGGTAGAAAATCCAAAAAATGTCACTAGTATCGCCAAAAAGCCGCATTTTTCCGCAAGAATATTTGTCATTATACTTCATTCCATTTTTGATACTTATAAAATAATAAATAATTTAGTAATTATCTACTTGTTTTTTTTCTTATTTTGTTACGTTAGTCACACACCTTTTAAACTTAGTGTTAATTTATCATAAAAAATACAAATATATTTTAAAAACAGTGGAATATTCTTACAATTCATTATTTACAAGTAAGAAATTAATCTTTAAATATTGTTTGCCTTTTCAAGTTTTAGAAGAATTTAGATTAGTATTTAGGTGTTAATATACGAGGTAGCAAAAACGTTACGTTAGTCACAACGACATTTTTTTAAAATAAATACCTGTAAACTTTAATTTTTAAGGAATTTTTTTTTATGGTATTAATAAAAAAAGTCATACTTACGCTTCTTAAAAAAGCCATTTAGTTCAAAATATTATCTTAATTTTTTCGTGTTTTAAGCAAAAAATGTAATGAAATCTGGTCTAAATGTTACGTTAGTCACTTTGGAATGACCCGTCTTCATTTGAGAAAACATTTTAGGGCAATTCCACGGGTAATTGACTGACATTCACAAAGGAAAATAATAAGTGTTTTGTAGTTTACTTCCCCAAAATAAATTTTAAAAAAAATATTTTCCTCCCAGCTTATTGCTTTCTTGTTAGCTATATATAAAGGCATAATTAAATTTTCAAAATATATTTTTATTTATTTTTAAAAAATATTTAAACCCATGGTAACTGACTGACATATATGCAACCTCTATGAAAAGTTAACACAGTCAATACGAGATTTCTCTGAAATTTATTGGAATTTTCAATTAAGTTAAAAAGGTGATAAAGAACAATACATAAGCTTTTAGAATATGGCATTTGAGTTCAAAAATGTTGCTACAATAGAGAATGATAGTAATTACAATATGGTATCTGACTGCCATCTCTGTATCTCCCAATGCAAAAATAGTGTACTAAAATTATATGAAAGAGTTAACTCAAGAGGTTAAAGTAAAAATTATAGGTTATATTCTGTTGGTAATTTTTACTTACATATAATTTATTGATGTTCAGGTTGACATTGCCCTTTACGTCTTCAAAAAACAAAAATATTCTTTTCCAATACTGACATGTTTTAAAAATTGAAAACTAAACATCGGAATGGAATTTTTTCTGGTTAGAGGCCGGCCATCCATAAATGATGTCACACTTTTCTTTTCAATATTTTGACCCCCTCCCTCCCCTAGGTCACAAAGTTCACCATACCCCCCTTTGTCACGGATTGCTACCAATAATACGTTTAGAATAAGGTTGGTAGGAATTTGGGACCTGATCTTTTTATTGAAGTTTAAGTGCACCCCACCTTATAACTTCAAAGTGAACCCTTATTTCGTTGGTGTTAATCTTATAATGATGTCATTTTAGCTACATTTTCCAGACAAAAAAAAATATTCTATTTTATTTTTGATTTTCAATCGGTGATGTATGTCACAATTCTTTAACCCGCCCCCCTTGTCACAGATTGATGAACTCCCTCTAAGCGTGACGTCATTTGAATCGCTTATTTCAGAAACATGTTAAACGCCATTTTTTTTAAAAATGAGTTATTGGTGTCATGGGATTCTATAGGGGTATAGGCACATTTTAATGTAAGAATACTAAAAATAACGTGATTTTAAAATAATTTCCCAACATGTTAAATTTCAGCTTTAGTACAGAAACATGTCAAGCGACGTCGTTCGGCTGATTTGTAAGTTGTTTGGGACTGTTGTTTTTCATTTTATTACATGCAAACAGTATTTGTGATTGAAAAAATTCATTCTTTTGAGGTTTGGTCCATCAGGCCATAGAAAAACCATGTTTGAAAGATTTTTTTACGAATCTTAACACTACGGACGTTTTCACAGTAATATATTCAAAATTTCCACGATTCTAGGCATTTATTGTATCCATGTGATAGAGGGTTTGGATCTATGAATCACTATATTTAAAGGGAGCATCGAATCTAAAAACCAAATCATAATATTGAACTAATTTTCAAAGTTTCCAATATAAAATCGTTTTACTATCCACAAAACTACATCTAAACACTATCTAATTAACTTCGAAGGTTTCTATACTAACATTTTGAATAGACGACATTAGTCATAACGTCACTTGCTTGTTTGGAAACGTACATTCCATCCGTGATTGGTTCCGTACGGATTTACCTCCAATCACGGAACCAATCACGGATAGAGTACACGTTTCCAAACAAGCAAGTGACGTCACACTAATGTCGTCTATTGGCAGATCACCATTTCAGAGTATAGAGTTGAAATCATTTATAAAAAAAGGTAGTTGTACATCTACTAAAAGAGAAAAATAAGAATTACGTAATAATTTTTTCGATTAGTATTTAATAAATAAATGTAATTCTTAACCAATATTCTCAGTTTTATTACCCAAACCTTAAAAAAATGGAAGCGAAACCATAAAAATAGGCTGTTTATTGCAGAAACGTGTCAAATGCAAAAATTTCAAAAAAAAATTTGCAAAGAATAAAAATGTTAAACAATTTCTTTTTGTCTATAAAATACCCAAATGAGGTCTACTTTAATAAAAAAATTACTTAACACCCTTATAAAAATGTAGCAAGTTTCTATACAGTTTTTCTCGTTTATCTCAAAACAAGAAAAGGGGCGTTTGACATGTTTCTGAAATAAGCGATTCATTTATGGATGGACGGTCCATTTCATTGGACGGTTTTAGAGGGCGCTGCTCTCTATAGTCTAGTAAGTAGGTTGTTTCTGTGACAACGTTATCTGTATCTGGCAACCACTCACAAGCAAAGCCGAGCACGTGTTGTTTGTTTTTGTCTGGACTGGATTGGTGTGAAAAGCGTGACTGGAACTGCTTAGTAGGCTTCCCCACAGTTTAGTAAAAATCGGATAAGTGTTGTTTCTGCGTCATGGAAGAAACGCGTAAAGACGAAAGTGGCCCGAATCGAAACCAGCTCTACCTCGAGTGGACACTCGAGAACCTCGGCCATTGGGCGAGGGAGGTCCACGGCGATTCTCTCGCGACCACTGTCGATTTCAACAACAGGCGGGTCGAATTCAAAGTGTACCCGATGAATTCCAACGGTCGCATGGAGGTGCACTACCCCGAAGAGCTATGTCGCTACGACGGCCAACTGGTCATCAAGGACCTAGTGGGGCATATCATCTGCGACTACCCGAAAAAAGGGGGCCAGCGAATCCTCTATGGTCCCCTATTTGCCATATTCCGAGAGAAACTCAGGAATATGACTAGGGATTTTGTCTTTCTCTCCTTTACGTTGGAAAATGTGGGGTGGGACCAAGTACTACATGCGAAACCAACTACCGTGTTATGCTCTGTCCGCGAAAGTAGACGTTTCTCCAACAGAAGAAAGGATCAAAACTATTACAAGAGGAGGAAACTTCGCCTGTGCAGCGTCCAGGAGAAACGGAACCAACCTTCGGGAAGGGACGCCGGAGTAGGAGAAAAGCCCTCGACAAATGAAAATGTCAATTCATGTGGCCACTCAGCCAGTCCACCGGGGCAAAGAAGTGACTTCTTCGCTCAGGCACCCGTACAGGCGAGTACAGACGCCTTGAACCTCGGTACACCTCCGACGCAAGAACAACTCATTCGGGGTCTGGAGAGTCTCTCCATCAGCCGAGGAGTAGCCGAGCCCTCTCCGAGTGACCCACCGGATGTGACCTTGGCCGACGATTACTTGGATATGATGAACAAGAAATACGACTTGTTGATGCGTTATTGTGAAAGCAGCATCATATGGGACAATACTGAAGAATTTATTTGTGACTATCAGGCGGAGCGTTACAAGGAGAGCCTTAAATTTATCACTTTTCCTGATTACGACCAGCTTCTCGGGAAATCCAGATATTGCCCGTACTGAAGTTAACCGGTTTCGGTCTTCTGTTTTAACTTTCAAGTGGTTAAATAAGAAACTTCAAATTCAGGGCTCGGCTTACTAGGTACTATACAGGCTAGCCGAGGTATGGAAATCATTAAAAATGTAGTTGGCAGAGCAAATCCACAGAGTTGAAGGCGGGGCTTAATGGCTCAAAAATTTAACTCAGCCACTAATGGCCAACAATCAGAAATCGTCATGAAAACACGCCTTTATTTTTCCTTATTTGTCAGTGTGTTATCCTATTGGTTGGTCGGTATAGGTAGTACTTGTGGCGATCCAAGCGGGAAATGTTGTCAAATGGTTTTCATTGTTGAAAACTAGGCTAGCCTGTATAGTGTCTAGTAAGCCGTGATCCAGGTATTCCGGCCAGGGTCCTGTTTTAGGAATTCAGTGGAAAATTTTAAGGAATTTTTTGAAATATCAAATGGAATTTGTGAAAATGGAGGGCCCGCAGTACAACCACAGCACATAACTTATGGAATGGGTCCAAAACTGGCAAATTCCATTCCAAAAATGATAAAAACTCCTGAATTTTTGGGAATTGCAATTTTGTTAAGGGTCCTTTTTTAAAGATTTTGTGAAGAGTCCTAAAACGGACCCATCGTAATCGTACTACTCATATTCTTAGTCTTCCACTTTATTTAAATTTAACACAAATTAGTTATTGCTTCTCTTGATGACACTGATATTTTTAAGTTAATTCATTTTATTTTATTGTGTTCTAACATATTTGTTATATATTCCTTTCTCACACAGAATAATTTTAAACCTAATTTCTAACTTGAATCACATTCAGATATCCTTAGTATTTCTTCATTTGGATGTTTTTCTCGGTGTTCACGTTAGTTTCCCATGTGGTTCCCGGTGAAACAAACTTGTTTTGGACAGCCAGTCAGTGACATTTGGACAAAAAAGTCACGGATTTGAAATTTTTGGAGCCCAAATTTTAAATCAGTAGTATAATATTGTTAGAGTTAGTACACACTTTTAACAAAGTTATAACATTATTGTTATAAAAACTCATACTTTAGAACTTAAAAAATATTCTTTTTCATTTTTAAAAGCTAGAATATAACTAATTTTCGAAATTATCTTTCTCATGAAATCAAATTTTTACTACGAAATATCATTAGAATTTTTTAACCTTCCATTAGTTAGATACTTTGTTAATCCAAAATTCTTTTGGGAGGGGCCCAAAATTATTCCTCTCATGCATATTAAATAGGTCCATTGTAACTTTTTAATATATTTTTAGGTAAAATCTTCTTAGAAGAACTTAATGTTGGAAAGGGTGTGAAGACAAAATTTAAAGTCCAAAGGGGTTCCGCCCCCAGAAAATTTTGGAAATTTGACCCTAAAACAGAGTTTTTACTTGTTTTGGTACACCAAATCCGAATTTCGAAGGATCATCGGAACCTTACCACAATAGTAGTGCGCATTTGTAATTATTATGTCAAATTTTTCTCAAAACACAATAGTTGCAGATTGAAAATATTGTAGTACAAATTTAATTTTTAAGTAGCCTGTCGCCCAAAACAAAATTTTTGAGAGAAGCCCAATTTGATTTTAAAAGAAGCCCAATCTGGCAACACTGAAGCCAACCCTGATAGAATGACCTGCAATACTGATCATAGCTACAGATATGGGACCAGACCAGAGCCTGCTACTAAATAAACAATAGCTCCATTGGTCACATTTTATCACCCTTCTCTTAAAAGTTGCTTTTTGAAGGAGCCGAGTTACAGTTTTGTTAACTTCCAGCGTGTGTTGTGGAAAAATAACATTTTTTTAAAAATGTGTTCAGGCTATTTGAACACATGTTAACTGGGCACAGGTGCTAAGTATTCTGATGAACAACCTTAAAAAGCAACTAAACTAATAAATAACAATTAAAATATCTCGTCCAGCAGTGTTGCTTTAATATTTTTCATGATTTATGTGTAATTTGTATAATGTCGCCAGTTGGCAAGATTTTGCACCCAGCTAATCCTAAAGTACAGAATTATTTTTTATACTATCGAAGTTGGGCTGCTGCTGTTTGTGTCTTTTTGTGTAAATTTACATTTTGTCAAATGTTTTTTCGTAAATTGGTGCTATTTTTCCTTTTAAACGGGGGCGAACAAATGCCTTTGTTAAGAGTTTTTGGTAAATATTTTTACAAGCTATTATGCTACCAGTTTCTAAGAGTAACCACAGTAAACATATTGTTATAAAGATGTAAAAAATAAAAGATTAAAATATAAATATTGTTAAGTTATTTATTCCTTTGTTTATCTTGTTAAAAATCGATAGCCAGGGAAGATATGGATATTGCCCTCAAAAGTAAAATTCCCCCTTTTTTTACTAGAAATTTATAAGTTTACCTGATATGTGCTTCCAAATTTTTTATTGGCTATGCCACTCCACATACATTGGAACAATGTGAACTGTATAATTTCTCTTTTCTCGCCAAGCTCTTCTAGCAGTTTCAATCTGTCATTTTCATTTGAGAATCGGCCAAATTATTTTTTAGATTAAAGTAATCGCTTGTGACTACATCAGTTCCACCAAAAGTTATATGCACATTGTTGTTTCTTTAAAAGCAATTCTTTTATGCCTTAAAATTTTGGTTCTTGTGTATTATCCCATCGATCATTAGTGTCAGTATGATGATATAGTTTCGTTTCAAGCTGCACGATCGACTAGGATAATATGAAGTACCAATAAAGTTTTGAATTTTATTGCTTAAGTCTTAAGTATATTTTTCCCTTGTTCTCAAACATTTTTCTTTTTTTATTATTTTTCCCTCAAAATCTGATTTTGTGGCAGAAAAAAATATTATGAGGAAAACAATTTAATTTAAAATGATGGTAAAATTTCCCAGAATATGTGCCAAGTACTTCTATAACCCCCAAACATGTTGTAAATCATTGGCTTGTACATATCGCTACCTCAGAACTACAGTGGGACATCTTCCACACTACCTCAGAGCAACAGTGGTATATCTTCCAATGTGTGGACATGCCACTGTTGCTCTGAGGTAGCGTGGAAGATGTCGTTTTGAGGTAGCGATATGTAGCTTGAGTTCATAAGAGTTGTATGTTGTTCTTGAGAGATGTGTAAGATTTTCATCTTATTAAACAAGGTGTTTCTCTACTGATCCTAGCGATGAAATTAGAAAATTTAAAAAATTAATTAAATGGCAAGGAAATAGAACATAAAAACTTCAGCGAGAAAATAGTTTACAATATCATAAACACACAGAAAATTTGTTAAATCATTTATAAAAAGTTTTCAAAAATAAAACTTTTCTTATCTAAAATTATCCTATCATATTTAAGAGTTGTAACATAGGAATTTATGTTCTCTAAGTTGCTAAGCGAACAAGGCTATTTTCAAATTCTGTGCAGGTGTGAGGGCAGCACGAGAAACTCAATGAATGACACTGACAGATAGGTAGGGAGTACATTTCGGTATTCAAAAAGCTGTGATTGGCTCTGACGTGTTCATTCAATCTGTCTTTTCGGAGGGCTATTGGAAGATGAAGTTTTTTCTCCGGCTCTCGTGACGTGACGCGATCCCAGCGCCAAAATTCCCCCAACCTATACAATATTTCATGCTTTTTCAATTTCCATTACGGCCTTTGACCGTGGACTCTGTTCTAGAGTTCTACTACTCTGTGGGAGCGGAAATTTCATTTTCAAAAAAAATATTTTTTCTACTTTTCCAACTGACGTGATGTAAAAATTGAAAACTAAACAATTCGCTTTTACGAAATGGATTTTTTTTCCGGTAAGTTTTGTCCATTGTTCCGCCAGTTTTACGGGACGCTTTTTGAGGGTGCTGCTGACCCTCTTCCCTAGTCTAGTAAGTAGGGTTTTTCTGTGATATAGCGAAAAAATATATAGCGTTATCGGTGTGTGGCAACCACTCACGAGTTGTTTTTGTTTTGATTGATGGATGCAAGGTCAGGGAGGTATGCTTGGATTTTCGTGAACTGTTGAGTTTTTCAGCTAAAAAGAATCGCATATACCTGCTGCATTGCGTCATGGAAAAAACGCGTAAAGACGAAAGTGGTGCGAGTCGGAACCCGTTCTACCTCGAGTGGACTTTCGAGAACCTCGGCGATTGGGCTAGGGAGGTCCACGGCGATTCTCTCGCGACCACTGTCGATTTCAACAACAGCCGGGTCGACTTCAAAGTGTACCCGAAGAACCCCGACGGTCGCATGGAGGTTCACTACCCCGAAGAGCTCGGTCGCTACGACGGCCAACTGCTGATCAAGCGCCTGGACGGGCTCGTCATCTGCGATCTCCGAAAAGAAGGGGGCCAGCGAGTCCTCTACGGCCCCCTATTTGACGGATTCAGATATGAGTTCAGGATGATGCCCAAGGTTAGCATCCTTCTCTCCTTTACGTTAGAAAATGTGGGGTGGGACGAAGTACAAGCGAACCCAATTACCGTGTTAACCTCTATCCTCCGAAGTAGATGTTTCTCCTACAGGAGAAAGGATTCAAGTTATTACAGGAGGAGGAAACTTCGCTTGTACGATGTCCAGGAGGAACAGAACCAACCTTCGGGAAGGGATGCAGGAGTAGGAGAAAAGCCATCGACAAATGAACATGCCGATTCCTGTGGCCGCTCAGACAATCCACCGGGGCAAAGAAGTGACTTCTTCGCTCAGGCGAGTACAGACGCCTTGAACGTCGGTACAGCTCCGACGCAGGAACAACTCGTTCCCGATCTGGATTGTCTCTCCATCAGCCTAGGAGTAGCCGAGCCCTCTCCGAGTGACCCACCGGAAGCGCCTTTGACCGAGGAGTACGTGGATTTTCTGTGCAAGAACATCGGGTCGTCGAATGCAAACCACATTCTGGATATCGCCATAAGGCACCAGAATGAGAAGTTGAAGGAGAGGGTCTGGGATTTCAACATGCAGGCGGCTATTGAGGAAAGCCGCCGTCACTTTGAGGCGACCGGTCTTCACGAGATCACTTTTCCTTGTTACGACGATACCGGCAGGCTGAGAAGGGGTCGCCAGCATCTCGGGAAATCCAGATATTGCCCGTACTGAAGTTAACCGGTTCAGTCCTCTGGGTTTTTTTTCCTCGAGTGGTATATATGCTTATGCAACTTCAAATTAATAAAAGAACCTGACCGGTTCTAGGAATAGATGGCTTGGTGTGTTAGTCAGGGCAGGGGTTCATCCAGGTTTTTCTGCCAGGGTCCTGTTTTAGAAATTTTGTGAAATTGAAGGGCCCACAGTAAAACCACAGCATTCATAACCTATGGCAGTGTGGTCCAACCTTTAGGTACCCGAGTGCCAATGAAAATTTTCATGAGGAGGCGAGTGCCAGAGACAGGAAAATTTACATTTTACTATTTTAAAACAGGCAAATCAAGCTTATATTTCAACACTGGAACATTTACTTCAACTACAAATACTTACTAAGACACATTTTACTTAAGAAATATCTTTCCTACATTTAAAATGCAATGCAAAAATATTGACTGGGTATCATTAACATGTTTTTTATTTATACTCAAGGGGATTTATTTTGTGCCAACATTAATTTACTTGATGTTCAAATTCATGAAATTAAAATTTAACAAATTATTTCTTGGGTTTTTTTCCAAATCGATTATTTTTTGTTAAAAGGAAAATTAGTCTATTAAAAAGTTAGTAAAAAGAAAACCATTCGTAGAAAATAGGCGATTCACAACGTTTTAAAAATGATGATGAGTCAATGAGTTTGTGATTTTCAGGTTCTAATTAAAATTTCTAAATTAGTCCATATCCAAAGAAGACGTTTATTTTTTCTCAGGAGGACTTTCAACTATCAAAATTGAGTTCTAAATACAAAGACACAACTACAGCCCTGTAGTAAAATTTCTGAAATTACACTTTTAGATTAAATGTTAATTACAACTTAGCTTCTACTGATTTGATAACTTCTTTTACTATTGCCCCAACTGGATCTCAAATTTTTTTGAAAATTCGACCCATAAAATCGGGTTTTTAACAAATTTTTGAAATAAAAATTACTTTTTGGTTAGTTTACTAAATAAAACTTACTTACATTTTGTGGCCGAGTGCCATGAAAATTTCTTCGAGGGCCGTGGGTTGGACTACACTGTTCTAACTGAAGCCCAAAGGGAATTTTAAACCAAAAATAACTTCCAAGGGGTATTAGGGGTTCTCCCCTGAAAATTAGACTAAAACCGAGTTTTTAACACTTTTCTGCAATAAAAATCGAAATGTGGAATATTTTCTATATAGTTAGAATACGAATTTAATTTTGAGGCCGAGTGCCACGAATATTTCTTCGAGTGCCAGAGTGCCACTTGTGGCCCGCGTGCCTCAGGTTGGACCACACTGACCTATGGAATGGGTCCAAAACTGGCAAATTCCATTCGAAAATGATAAAAACACTCCTGAAAACAAACTTTCAAACCATTTTTGATCTTTGGACTTTAGTGAGGGTCCTTTTTTGAAGATTAGAATTTTGTGAACAGTCCTAAAACGGACCCAATTTTCTTCTAGATGATCCCCTGCTAAGTTAATTGGTTCGGTCCTCTGTTTTTTCTCAGAGTGGTGAAATATGCAATTTCAAATTAATAAAAGAACCTGACCGGTTGTAGGAATATGGCTTGGTGTTTAAGTGCACCAGTATCCCATCCTGAAAGCCTTCAGATCGAATCTGAGCCTCTCCCCGAGTATAGAACTCTGAAATAAATGCAGTTGGGCATTTATAAATTCATTTTCGACTTACTCGTCCAAGGGGTATTTAAATTTTTTTCCCTTTAACTCGTAACTGTAACTGAATCAGTCAGATTCTTTACACGCATTTTTATTTTTCCAAGATTTTTATACCTTTTTTGGTATATTCCAATTCTCTATCCCTTCCCCAGAAACTCAATAAAAATTTGAGAAACTTGGAATGTAGTTAAGAAAATAAAATTACTTAGAATCTGACTGATATTATAACAGTTAAGAGTTACTTCATTGATTTAAGTGTAGTACATACCTATATTTAAATTTATGGCACAGCTTTGATAAGAATCCTACAGCCCCCATGTTTACCCATAAATGATAACACCTAAGTATTATTGATGTGAGAGCTGTGGATAAACATGGATGCTGTAGTACTCTTATCGAAGCTGTGCCATAAATTTATGACATCATTTGACGTGACATTTTTGACCAAATTTTATGTTTTATGCAATAATTTATTTTCCTTTCTGACACAGAATAATTTTAAACCTAATTTCTAACTTTAATTTTACACATCACATTCAGATAACCTGAATATTTCTTCATTTGGACGTTTTCCGAGGTATTTAATTCTTTTTCCGGGCAGGATTGAAAAAAATATGAGTTTTTGACAGGAAAGGCCAACTCTGATAGAATGGCCTGCAATCGGGGTTTGTACGCCTCCTGAAAACTCCTGAAATTTGCTTTATTTTTTTAAGGGCCCTTAAAACTCCTGAAAATTGTGTTTTTTCTCCTGAATTTTCCCCCTAACTCCAGAAAAACATCTATCCAAGAGCAAAAGGAAGTTTTATTACTGATTTGGTGGAATTAATTGTTTTTTAATTTAATAAAATTCCATTGGAGTTTGAAAGTCTAATCTCTTATGCAATTCTTTGTTGCAAACTTGATTAGGAACTCCTTCTGCTTGTATAATGTAAAGTATCGTCTATGCAGTGTTATTCCTAGGATTTTTTTGGAGGAGTAAAAATACTCCTTGACATTTTTAGGAGGAGTGAAATTGAATTATGAGGAGTGAAATACGGAAATACAGGGTTCCCACTGTCCTTGAAAGTCATTGAATTTTTTATGCTAAAATTAGGTCCTTGAAGGTCCATGAATTTTGAATCCACTCTGGCCTCCTTTCACTAATTCATCTAAATTTCCTTCCCGCAGTTACCGGCAATTTTTGAAACGCTCTGAACATGAAATTACGCTAGTAACACCCTCTACAACGGTTCCACAAATGAACCAACAAGGTAGAGGCAGTTTCTGGTTGAGTGAGAAATGCACAGAACTGTTATCTCGAGGGTTATATTTAAATGTCTGCGAAAAAAGGTCCTTGAAAAATTTTGTTGAGGGCCTTGATTTTTAATGTTTTCAAAGAGTGGGAACCATGAAATAGCAGTGAACTACATATATGTACAGAAATACAAAAATAGCAATCAAACTCCCAAAGCATCAGACCAATAAAGAAAAGAAATACTATGACTGTATCAAAACACATTTAAAAAGTATTATAATTAGGGTGCCGTGGCTTTTGGCAATCGGCTTGGGCCATCAGAAGTCGGGCGAAAATGTCTCCGCTGAGATCAGTTGGTGTTTTAAGTAGATAAATATAATTTGCTGATTTCGGTGGGGCACCCGGTGAAATTTTTAAGCTAAATCTTTGTGAAAAATTCCAAGAGTGAAAATACTCCTGGTAAGTTTTTTTTAAAGAGTATTTCCGATTTTCAAGGAGTGAAATACTCCCTCAGAGGAGTTAAAAATATCTCTGCGTCTATGGTTAATAATTATTCAGGTTATAGGCTTACTATACATCCGGGGTTACCTCGGACAGTCCAGGGTTTTTACAGCTGTCCGGGGAAATGTTCTGGGTCGCAAAAATGTCCGGGGTGTCATACATTAAGATTTGTGAGACATTTTTATTAAAAAATTCTAACCAAGATGTTTGAAATTGCATTGTTTTACTTTTATGACTTAATTTCATCATAAAATTCAAATAAAAGGAAGTCAAACAAACAATTTTGTAAAAAAGTTATGTCAAATGAAAAGTAATACAAATAAAAAATAAACTTAAATATTTCTGTTTAATGTTTTTAGTTTGGATGTTTTTTGCTTAGTTTTTAATCTTTGATGAACCAATATGGTACTTATTAAGTAGGTAATTTTAAAAATATGTCCTGAGTTGGACCCAAGAAAATATGGTAAGCCTATCTCATTACCTCCTGAAAAACCCCTGAATTTTACTCTGTTAGAACCCTGTGTAATACTGTTCTTAGCTGGTACTGCAGAGCCTGCTTCTAAACAGCTCCATGTGTCGCATTTTAGAAAACATCTTACTAGAAGTTGCTT
Source organism: Tetragnatha montana (assembly GCA_963680715.1). Lineage (NCBI taxonomy): Eukaryota > Metazoa > Arthropoda > Arachnida > Araneae > Tetragnathidae > Tetragnatha > Tetragnatha montana. Next base: position 4,796,512 of record OY796678.1, on the reverse strand, counting down.
TTTAAGGAGCCGAGTTAAAGTTTTGTTAACTTCCAGCGTGTGTTATGGAAAAAATTTACCTCAGGTGCTTTGTTTACATTTAGTTTATGATCGGCTTTTGGTTTGGGGTGTTATCTTGATTATTTAGTTGGTGAGAGATCCAAATGTTTAAAAAATATTTTTTTAATGTGTCCAGGCCATGTGGTAAAAAACAACAAATTTTATGTACATTTCTTCCCCTTGGTTGTGCCCTCTATGCTGTGGAGTCAAATCAAACAAAAAACTTTCCGTGCGAAAAAAATTTCTTCCAATATTTTCTGCTAAGTAATTATATTAACTACCCCCAGTCGTTTGAATTTTGATGAGCAACAGTAGGAAGAAATCAATTTAATTATTATCATCGAAAATTTAAATTATTTAAAAAGATTTTCTGTGAAATCTCAAAACGTACTTGGCGTGTAAGTAAACTTATCAAAGTCTATGACCAGCAGTAGATATGATATTCTTCTGTAAATGCCTGTGTTCCATTTTTGAGATCTATAATATCTGGGGAAATGGTTGGTTTCGAGGAACTTTTTTGTTGCATAGCCTGATCATTTTCAAACTATTTTTTATTTTCCTGAAGCTGCATTTGGCTTTGGATTAGACACCAAGGGCCTGATTTAGCTTGACCAAAAACCTAAGAGAAATGAGAACGAAGGATTTCAGATGGTACCTCGCGAGTTCTCTTTTCCAATGTTCTAAGATTTGAATCTAGGTGAATTGCTTTTACGCTCTTTGGTGGTCGGTTAAATAGTTCCCCAAACACTTGAACAGCTACTTACTATAAAAACTTTTAATTTAATATTATGTTTTAAAAGTTATAGACATCTGGTGTTAGAGGCATTTTGTTTCATCAGGTGCATAATTATTTATAAGTGTGTGCAACAGCTGGTGCCAGGAGCACACACTTACAAATAATGATATATTATACACAGAGATATTTTTAATCTAAATCTTTAATCTTTTAATTTATCTGCTCTGAGAGAGAGTATTTCACTCCTTGAAAATCTGAAATACTCTTTAAAAAACTAGCCAGGAGTATTTTCACTCTGAGTTTTTCACAAAGGTTTAGGAGTTTAGCTTAAAAAATGCACCGCGTGCCCCACCGAAATCAACAAATAATATTTTTCTACTCAAAACACCAACTGATCTCAGTGGAGACATTTTTCCCGACTTCTGGCCAAAGCCATAATGCCAAAAGCCACAGCACTCTAATTATCATACTTTTTAATTGTGTTTTCAAACAGCCATAGTATTTTTTTTTCATTTATTGTTCTGATGCTTTGGGAGTTTGATTACGGTTTTCGTGTCTCTGTATATGTAGTTCATGCTATTTCCGTATTTCACTCCTCATAATTCAATTTCACTCACTCCTAAAAAATTCAAGGAGTATTTTTACTCCTCCAAAAAAATCCTAAGAATAACACTGATTATACAATATATTTCTATTATACTCTCCTAATATATTAATGACTTTTTTTGATAAGTAGCTGTTCTAGTGTTTGTGGAACTGTAATGTAATGTAAAAGCAATCCGCCTAGATTCAAATCTTGTTAGATATGGAAACACCGTTTAAAAACCTCTGTTTACTTTCCAATCTTGTTTCTTCTACAAGCTGAATTGGACCTCATGGGTGATGTAATTTTTACAACAGGGATCTACGCAACCTCAGGCGAGTCGATAGCTGTCTGTCAGTACTCAAAAGGAAGCTCTTTGTGAGGTTTGGGGGTTCATCCCACTAAAATGGTTCATGCGTATCTGGTTATAAACTTAATAACGTAACCCTTATGCTAAACACAAAAAATTGTGTACCCTACAGTTTTGAGGCAAACGTCTTCATACAGTTAATGTGAGAGGGTTCCAAGGGTCAGGGAATACCTGGAGAAGTCAGGGAATTTTAATTTCACCTAAAAAGTCAGGGAAAGTTGCTCATTTTGGCCAAAAATCTGGTAAATCATCCTACAGAATACCTGGAAAATGTACAATTTTGAATGTTTGCTTGTCAATTTTGGCTTCATAAAGTGAAAAAAATACACCATTTATCGAAAATATATATGTTACAAAAGCAAGAAATATCCGAGAAACGCTGTGAATTGCTAGATTTTTTACCCAAAATTCTTCAAAATTGACCTGGAAAAGTCAGAATTTTATTTATGAAATTGAGTGGGGACCCTGTGTGAAGAAGCATTACTTCTATTGTAAAGAATTTGTGTGGAAAATTTAGTACTTCGGGATTAACTAGGCTAAGTATTCTGATGAGTTACCTTAAAAAGCAACTGAACTAATAAATATCAATTAAAATATCTCGACTAGCAGTGTTGCTATAATATTTTTCATTATTTATGTGCAATTTGTAAAATGTCGCCAGTTGGCAAGATTTTGTACCCAGCTAATCCTAAAGTACTGAAATTTTTTTCATACTGTCCAAGTTCGGCTGCTGCCGTTTGTGTCTTTTTGTGTAAATTTACATTTTGTTAAATGTTATTTTGTAAATTGGTGCAATTTTTCCTTTCAAACAGGGACAAACTAATGCCTTAGTAAAGAGTTTTTTGTAAATATTTTTGCAAGCTATTGTGTTACCATAGATTCTAAGAGTAACCACAGAAAATATATTATTGTTATAAAGATATAAAAAAATAAAATATAAATATTGTTTTTTAGTTACTTATTCCTTTGTTTATCTTGATATTAATATTGCTATGAAATTATCAGTTTAATTTCTTTTCTTACCAACCTATTTTATAGAAGTTTTAAATCATTTTTTCCTTTAAATATATTATTTTTTAAAAATTGAATAGTTTTTAAATATTCATAGTACCTAAAAGTGACTTTTTTTTCTACTTCCTTTAATATTTTCTTCTAATAATTCATTTGAATTTTCATTTTTTGACAACTTTACTCAAGTATTTTTAAGTAACTTAATATAAAAATATTTTTGTATAGATATTTTAATTCTCTGTATATATTTTAATGTGTTTTTTTAAGTTCTTTTTTACCAATTATTTTTTTAAACAGGTTAAATGTCAAAAAGGCTCTTAAAACTAAATTTAAAACATATAATATATTTAATGTTCTCTTAATAAAATTAATTATATTTAAATAATTATTCCTAACTGAGTGCCACTCTGGAAAAATTGCAATACTGAACTATTCTGAAATTCAGTACAATTTGCTATCTATCGTTTCCTGATTTCTTTAAACCTGGGTTGGAATTCCATTGACTTAATTTTTAAGACTGAAGAGTGGCACCCATGATTCCTAAGAGGACATCCATAAATTACGTGAGGTGTTTTTTCCAAATTTTGGACAGTTTCCTCCCCCTTGGTGAGGTTTTGCTAGACCTCCCTTCTCAAATTATCACGCCAGATTTTCTCTATAACTTTTGATTGAATAGATTTCTTTTATATGTTCTAGCCACATTTGTTTTGCCTTGTCAGCATGACACTTCACATACACTTTACAAATGTCTGATACAAATCCATTTTGAAATCAAAAACATGATCTTATACTTGTGCTCTTATACATCGACTGACTGGGTAATGATTCATTATTTTGACTAATGTGTCCATTTTTCCAAACTTGTGCTAAAAGGATAAAGAATAAAACGTTTAACCTCTTAACTAAATGTGGCGCAAGATTTTTTGGACCCCCCTCCCATTTTTTGACCTCGCGTAATATATGGACGTCCCCTGAGGTACTATTTTTTCTTCCTTTTTATTAAATTTTCTTCAATTAATTTCTCATTATCATTACCCAATTTAGTTGGAAAGGTATTGTGGGAGGGAAAAAATGTTCTAAAGTTTAAAACATGCAAAAAGAAGCTTTTGACTGTTTAGAACTTAGGTGTTGAGCCAAAACTTTTTCTAGTTTTGTTAAAAACAGGAGTTTTTCAAAAGTATATTTCACAGCTTTTATTTAAAAGCAACTTCTCCTAGGATGATAAAAGTCAGGTCTACCCGTGACCGTGAAGATAACGTACAGCGCCCCTAGCGGCGAAATAAAAAACTTTAAAAATTAAACTAAAATAAAAGGGTTGGGGATTTGTAACATTTATTCGCGACTCAAAGTACCTATAGATGGCGCTCTGCAAACTAACCACAATGTTAACATGGAGTTTCATACTCATTTGGAAGCTTCAATGTTCACTTATTTGAAAAAATTAAATTTGGATTTTTCTCTTTTACTCATCGAAATATTGCCGAAGTATATCATTGAAACCACCCGAAGTAAAAATGAAATGCATAAACCAACACTTCAGTAAGAACTTGAAACGTGTTTCTCATTTTTTCTATAATAAAGACATCGCGAAACTACTCCATAACCTGAGAGGGAAATGGAGAATTTGTTGATGTTCCTCCTCCTGGAAAATATTTGAATTTAGTAAAAAGCTAAAAACCCTTTTTTACAGGAGGTTCGTAGAGGGCGCTCGTAACCCTCTCCATTCTGAATGTTTTTCTCTGCGAGATCGGTTATTTGTATCTGGCAACGCTCACCACAAGTTGTTTTGTTTGGATTAACCACGTGCTTTGTTGAAGCATGGCCGCAGGGATTTGATGGTACTGAATTAGACATCGAACTTATCGTATTTTTTTCGTGTGGTAACCATCGACAGAGTGATGGAAGTAACGCACGGAACCGTTTCAGGAGGAAACAGTGGAGCAACAAATCGGCATCACTTGGAAGTCTGGTGGTACATAACCTACCTTAACCAATGGTCGAGGGAAGTTCATGGAGATTCCATCGACATTTCCGTCGTTTTTGAGGGAAAACCCGTCGTCATCAAACTGTTCCCCAGTAACGCAGAAGGCCTGATGGAGGTTCGCTTTGGGGACCAACTCGCACGCTTTGACGTACAATTGGATTTCAGAGGACCCGACTATTGGTCTCACAGCCGTTGCCAATGTAAAGGGAAAGAAGGGGGCGAGCAAGTCCTCCACGGCCCTCAATTGGAACAGTTCTTGAAGCGCAGGAGGCTCTGTACCCGTTTCTATATCGTATTGAAATTCTTTGACGCATGTGCATCTTCGCAATCCTTCTCCGTGAGCTCTTCGTTTAAAATTCCTGGAGGTCCCTACCGATCGCACCTTGCCGACAGCCTTCGCCCGAAACTTGTCTGTCCTAAGAAGAGAAGACCCGTCACCAGTATTTCTAGACAAGTGCTCGATCAGCGTTATGCCAGAGAGTTGTATAACTCAGCCTATCAGTCGTGTCCCTCCATAGGCCCTGGAAGTCTCGATCGGGACGATGTCAACAAGTTGTATCGCTCAGTCTTAGCCTTTTTCTCCATAGGCCATGAAGCCGAGGTACCTCAGCGACAAGACCGACTGGTAGAAGAAACACCATCTTCTATACTGAATCTCAGCGATCTGGCACCTGTTCCGAGACTTAGCTTCTTTCCTACGAGGCAACCTGCCGATCTCTCCATCCCCACCAGCGATCCAACGACGCTGGAACAACTCGTTCCCGGTCTGGGAAGTCTCTCCATCAGCCGAGAAGTCGTGGAAGAAGGAACACCCCCTGCATTTGGGAACGAGAGGGGGAGTGTCTCGGAATCCTTTGCAGATTCCTCATCGAAGGAAAGCCTTACTCAGATACCTATGGTGATATCTGGACTTGCTTCCTTGGATATCAGTGAGAGTAGAAGGCCCAGGGCTTTCAGATATTGCCCTTATTAACAACAAGAGTGCGGAAAATGTCTTTTAGCTCAATATTTCCCCAAAACACAGTGTTTACTGAAATTATTCCTCAAAAATGTCCATATCTTCATCCCAGTTTTGTAACTACTAAAGTACAAATATTCTATAGGTTTCAATTTTTATGAAGTGAAGTATACCAGAAAAATATCAATGATACAGTTGTCGAGAATTGTCTATTTTAATACAAATATTTTTGTACCATCAAAGTTTGGCTTCTGCCATTTTTTTCTTTATGTGTAAAATTTACATTTTGTAAATAGGGGCTATTTTTTCTTTCACACTGGCCAACTAATGGCCTTGTAAAATAGTTTTTTGTAAATATTTGTACAAGTTATTATACTACCAGAGTTCCTAAGAGTAACCACAAAAAACTCTTGTGGGACTTGATCAAATATTACAGTACAAACATTTTCATAAATGATAATAGTATTGCTATGGGCTATTTTTTAGCAATCCAGGAAGCAATTTTGATGCCATTAACATTATTGTTGTTTAATACGTATAATTTACTTTTGGTACAGAACAATAAAAGAATTTTTTTTAAACTTGGGAATGTATCATTGTTTTTTAGATTTTAGTTACTTATTATTCCTATGTTTATCTTGTTAAAAATCAATGCAGATACTCAGTAGGTATCATGTCCAGGGAATTTGTGGAGTTATATCCACAGCCCTTGAGTAAAATTATCTTCGTTAACTGCAGAAATGAACTGAACTTGCCCCATATTCACTTTTGATTTTTCTGACTAAGCCCCTGCACATGCATCTAAGATTTGGAACAAGATAGTTTTTCTTTTCTTGCTAACTGCCAACCTGTTTGAGCAGTTCTAAAATATTATTTTATTGTCTTTAAAAAAATATTATATTTTTTTAATTGAAAAGTTCTTAAGTATTCATAGAGTACCTAAAAGTGGCTCACTTTTTCTCTACTTTCATTAATCTTAGTATTTTTGAGTAACTTAATGTAAAAATATATTACGTAGATATTTTAATTCTGTTTATTCTAACGGTGGATTTACACCACCGTGTCAAAAGAGGTTAAAGCAGTGAACAACGATTCAAAAGAACCAATAGGAAGGTCTCAAAAATTATCGCTGTTCACTGCTTTTGACCCAGTGGTGTAAATCCTCCCTAATGCATGTTTCGAAAACGGTTTCTGGAAAAACGTTGCATGTCTTTTTTATAACAAAGGTTTTTCTTTGTTAAAAAAGACATGCAACGTTTTTCCAGCCACCCTTTCAAATGTGAAAAAGGCTGTAAATTAATAAAACTAAATTTTAAAAATATCCTAATTGTTCTTTTGATAAAATTTAATTTTAATAATCTATTCTTAATGTATTATTTTTTTCTTCCTTTTTATTAAATTTTCTGTTTTTAATTTCTCATTTCCAAATTTATTTTCAATCAAAGTTTATTGCCAACTCATATAAATACTAGGTTGTATATAGAAGAAACATAAATAATTAAAATGGGGGGGGAATACAAAAATTAAAGGAATTGAATGATTATGATATCCCAAAGGGAGTCAAAAGCTCTTCCATGGGGTGACGGATTCCTATTGTGAATGAACATAGAATAAATAAAATCAAAATGTAAGGAAATACAATAGAATACTTCATATGGGATACAAAACAAAAATGTAATTCTCGATCATCTCATTTTAGCAAATTTAAAAATGTATCAAGGTATTATTTGAAAATGTATTGCAGGAGTGGAAAACATTTTAAAGTATAAAATATATTTTAAGATAAAAAAAGCAAGCTTTTGGCTGTTTTTGACATTAGTGTTGAGCCCAAGTACAGCGTGTTTCAAAAGTCTGTTTCAAGGCTTTTATTTGGAAACATCTCCTACCTAGTTCACTAATTACCAAATTTGTCGGTGTAGTTTTGAGGTTTCTTAATTAAATGAAGACAGTTTTTTAAATCAATTTTTTGTCTTAATTTAACTAATTTTCATATTTTTGGAGGGTTTTTAATATGAGACTTTTCTGGCGAGGGAGGGAAGAAGGTCATTTACATGGTTTTGAGGGTTTAATGTTTACACAAAATAGTAACAGCACCAAGAAAAGAATAAATTAAAACAAAGTTAAAAAGGAAAAAATCTGAGATAAAAAACTATGATAAGGGACTTACTATATTTTCAAAAATTTTATAGGACATATAGATTTTTTAATATTGAGTATTTTTATGTAAAAGTTGGGAGGGTTTTTACAGAAAATGTTTATTAATTTCTCTAAATAAATGGCATTTTTGGGTAATGGCCCCGCCCTTGTGAGTGATAAGAAGCCAGGCCTATATATATATAGGGGGAATTTCAGGTTTCAAATCCTGTTCTAAAATTTCAAACGTTTATCATTTTTACCATATAAAGCGATCAAAACTACTCGATAACCTGACTAGTAAATGCAGGATTCGTTGGGGTTCCTCTCCCCGAAATTATTTGAATTTACGCAAGCTAAGAAAAGTTGTTTTCAGTAGAGATGCAAAATTCCCGCAGTTTTTGAAACATGGGAAAAAACCCGGGAATTTTGGGGAATAAACCCGGAATTTTTGGGAATATTGGGAATTTTGAGGAAGTTTTGAACATAAACAAAGACGGCCATCGTTAGGCTTAAGGTTAAAATTTTCATTTCTTTTCTCAACACATGTTATTTTTAAACTTATTAATGTTTGTCTTATTATTAATTATGTAATTATTACTTATTAATTTCAACATAAATAAGATTTCTTAACCGAGATTAGATGTTTTTTCCTTCTCCTGTGCCAAAGGTCAAAATTCCCGAAAACTCCCGGAAATTTTCAAAATTCCCTTCCCAAAAAACCCGGTTTATTCCCAGGTTTAAACCGGGTTTTTTCCAGCCTTTGCAACACTAGTTTTCAGTCGCATGTTTTTCAATCCGTTTTACAGGAGGTTCTTAGAGGGCGCTCGTAACGCTCTCCACTCTGGAAAGTTTTATCTGTGATGTTTGTTTCTGGCAACACTCAAAAAATGTTTTGATTACATGCTTGCTTTGTTTTTGTTTATTTTTTTCTTTGTTATGAAGAGGAAGAAACATACGCACAAGGATCTGATGATATTGTGAAATAGACATCGAGCTTTTCAAATTTTTTTTTTGCGGGGAATCATCGACAGAGCGATGTCAGTAAGGCACAAAATATTCGGTACCGTTCCAGGAGGAAATAGTAGCGCAACAAATCGGCATCACTTTGAAGTCAGGTGGTATATTTTCTACCTTAACCACTGGTCGAGGGAGGTTCACGGAGATTTCATCGACATTTCCGTCGATTTTGAGGGAAAACCCGTCGTCATCAAACTGTTCCCCAGGAACGCCGAAGGCCACATGGAGGTGCGCGTTGGGGACCAGCTCGCGCGTTTTGAAGTATTTTTGATTTTCTTTGGACCCGACCGTCGGCCTTACAGCCCTTTCCAATGTAAGGGTAAAGAAGGGGGCGAGCAAGTCCTCCCTGGCCCCCAATTGGAACGTTTCAGGGAACGTTTCAGGAAGCACCGGGACCATTTCAGTATCGAATTGACATTCTATGACGCGTGTGCGTCTTCAATACACTCCTTCATGAGATCTACGTTTAAAGTTCCTACGGGTACCTCCCGATCGCACAAAGCCAAACATGTGAGTCAAAAACTCAATCAGCATTATTCCAGAAAGATGCGTCATCCCAGCGATTTGGCACCTGTTCCCAGACTTAGCTTCCTTCCTACGAGGCAACCTGCCGATCTCTCCATCCCCACCAGCGATCCGACGACGCTGGAACAACTCGTTCCCGGTCTGGGAAGTCTCTCCATCAGCGGAGAAGTCGTGGAAGAAGGAACACCCCCTGCATTTGGGAACGAGAGGGGGAGTGTCTCGGAATCCTTTGCAGATTCCTCATCGAAGGAAAGCCTTACTCAGATACCTATGGTGATATCTGGACTTGCTTCCTTGGATATCAGTGAGAGTAGAAGGCCCAGGGCTTTCAGATATTGCCCTTATTAACAACAAGAGTGCTGAAAATGTCTTTTAGCTCAATATTTCCCCAAAACACAGTGTTTACTGAAATTTCCCTCAAAAATGTCCATATTTTCCTTCCAGTTTATGTAACTACTAAAGTACAAATATTCTATAGGTTTCAATTTTTATGATGTGAAGTATACAAGAAAAATATCAATGATACAGTTGTTGAGAATTGTCAATTTATACAAATATTTTTGTACAAACTATTTTGTACATTTTTTTTACCATCAAAGTTTGGCTTCTGCCATTTTTTCTTTTTGTGTAAAATTTACATTTTGTAAATAGGTGCTATTTTTTCTCTCAAACTGGCCAGCTAATGGCCTTGTAAAAAGTTTTTTGTAAATATTTTTACAAGTTATTATACTACCAGAGTTCCTAAGAGTAGATCAAATATACAGTACAAACTTTTTTTCATAAATGTTGACATTGCTATCCATAAACAATTTTGATGCCTTTAATATTAACATTATTATTTTAAATTGTAATTTACTTTTGGTACAGAACAATAAAAGAATTTTTTTTAAACTTGGGAATGTATCTTTGTTTTTTAGATTTTAGTTACTACTTATTATTCCTTTGTTTATCTTGTTATAAATCAATGCAGGTACTTAGTATCATAACCAGGGAATATGTGAAGTTATATCCTTAGAGTATATAACCTTGAGAGTAAAATTATCCTTTTTTGAAAATGAACTGAACTTCCCCATATTCACTTTTGTTTTTTTTCTGACTATGCCCCTGCACATGCATCTAATATTTGGAACAAGACACAGTTTTTCTTTTCTTGCAAACGCAGTTCTAAAATATTTTATTTTCTTAAAAAAAAAATATTTATTTTTTTAATTGAATAGTATTTTTATAGTACCTAAAGGTGGCTCATTTTTTTCTACTTCCATTAATATTTTCTTATAATAATTCAGTTGAAGAAAAGTGTAAGTGATGAAAACAAGTCTATTTCCAGTTCATTTTTAATTTCGACTATTTCACTCAAGTATTTTTGAGTAACCTAATATAAAAATATTTTATATAGATATTTTAATTTTCTGTATATTCTAATGTGCTTGTTTAAAGAAAAGTTCTTTTTTACCAATTATTTTTTCAACATGTTAAAAGTCAAAAAGGCTCTTAAATTAGTAAAACCAAATTTAAAACATATAATATTTAATGTTCTTTTAATAAATTAATTACTATTTAAATAATGTATTCCTAACATGGGTGTCACTGGAAAAATTGCAATACTGAACTATTCTGAAATTCAGTACAATTTGCTATCTATCTGTCCCTGATTTCTTTAAACCTGGGTTGGAATTCCATTGACCGAATTTTTTAAGACTGAAGAGTGGAACCCATGATTCCTAAGAGGACATCCATAAATTACATGAGGTGTTTTTTCCACATTTTGGACCCTCCTCCCCCTTGGTGAGATTTTGCTAGATCACCCCTCTCAAATTCTCACGGGAGATTTTCTCTATAACTTTTGACTGAATAGATTTCTTTTATATGTTCTAGCCACATTTGTTTCGTTTTGTCGACATAACACTTACCATACACATTACAAATGTCTGATACAAATCCATTTTGAAATCAAAAACATGATCTTATACTTGTATACTCAAAAACAGGGTTAGACATATTACATTTTAAAAATCAATAACTGTAAAAGATAAAATTACACTGTTTCTTGGATCCTACTCTGAAGACCAAATAATTTTGTCACAAATTTTCGTAAATCGTACTTCCCAAGTCCCCTTGGCAGCACTATTTTCCATTATCTCCTATGGGAAGAACAAAAATTTGTGTCGCAAAATTCTTTGGTGTTTAGAGTAGGATGCAAAAAACTTGATTTTTATCTTTTTTAGTTTCTTAATTAAAAATTTTTAAAATGTCAGTCATTTCTGAGACACCCTGTACATTGACTGATTGGGTAATGCTTCACTGTTTTAACTAATGTGTCCATTTTTCCAAACTTGTGCTATAAAGATAAAGAAAAAGTATAACCTCCTAACTAAAAGTGACGCGAGATTTTAATTGACTCCCCCATCCCTGTGGTGTGATTTTGCTGGACCCCCTCACACTTTTTGACCTCTCGTAACATATGGACGTCCCCTGAGGTACTATTTTTTCTTCCTTTTTATTAAATTTTCCTCATTTAATTTCTCTATATCATTACACAATTTAGTTGAAAAGGTATTGTGGGAGGAAAAAATTTTTACAAAGTTTAAAACATGCTTTGAAGTAAAAAACAAGCTTTTGACTGTTTAGGACTTTGGTGTTGAGCCAAAACTTTTTCTAGATTTCTAGTTTAGTTAAAAACAGGAGTATTTCAAAAGTATATTTCACAGCTTTTATTTAAAAACAACGTCTCCTAGAATGATAAAAGTCAGGTCTACCCGTGATCGTGGAGATAACGTACAGCGCCCCTAGCTGCGAAATTAAAAACACTTTAAAAAGTAAACTAAAGTAAAAGGGTTGGGGATTTGTAACATTTATTCGCGACTCAAAGTACCTATAGATGGCGCTGTGCAAACTAACTACAATGTTTAGCACAATGTTAACATGGAGTTTCATACTCATTTGGAAACTTCAATGTTCACTTATTTGAATTAATTTAATTTGGATTTTTCTCTTTTACTCATCGAAATAGTGCCGAAGTATATCATTAAAACCGCCCGAAGTAAAAATTAAATGCATAAACCAAAACTTCAGTGGGTGCGTTCGTAAAACCTCACGAGTTTAAGTTCAAACGAAAAAGTGTTCGGGTCACGTGATCCCAGTTTCATGAGTTAAAGTGTGATTAAACGAACGACTAGAACTATTTTCTGTGCACTTGCGCTTTTTTTTTCGCTACTTCTCAACTTCTCATTTTTTACACATGTTGAGTGTTGAGTCGCGTTTGGTGTTTGGTTTGGTCGCGTTGTTATTCGAAATTTGTCAGAGTTAAGTAATGAACATGGATAATTTAGCTAAATGTTTGCCGTTTCTGGAATCGGTTTTTTTCTATGAATCGTCAGAAGACGAATCAGAAGAAGAAATCTGTATTGACCTGTTATTCGATGACAATCAAGAAACTGTACCTAGACCTAGAGTATGTATTAAAAATTATGTAGAACAGGTGGTTCCACGGTACACGGATAGAGATTTCAAAAGTCATTTCCGAGTAAACAGAAGAACTTTTGAAGTGTTAAGGAATCATATATCTATCCATGAACTATCAAAGAAAAGGGCTGGTGGCCCTGGTAGACCAGCCACAAATTTAGATAAACACCTCTTGAGTGTGTTGTGGCTTTTAGGCAATCAAGAGTCATTTCGGTGAGTATTAATTGTCAAGTATTCTACTAATTATAAATTCTAATCAAAACTGAAAAATACTGATGCTATTTCTTTCATTTGAAGAAAAACATTGAGTTATTTATCAAGCCCATCAGTAGTCAAGTAATGCTCTTCCTATAATTTTGTTCCTTTACAAGTGTGCAAGTTCTACTAATTGCTAAATTACTTAGTATAAATTATTATCAATTACTATTAAAAACATTAGACTGGTAAAATGGTTAAAACCATTTAGGGCAGGTTGTTTCCCTCCGTCTCATATTCAAAGAGACAGAATAACTGGGCAATAAAGGGTTAAAATGTTAAAGTTAATAATAGTTAAAAGGTAAGGTAAGAATGCAATAAACATGTTTAATGTTTTTTTTTTCAAAGTACCACAATTTGTCTTTTTGATTTTAGGTCAGTTGCTGATAGATTTGATCTGTCTAAGTCCACACTGCACAGCCTCCTCAATAAGATGTGCGATACACTTGGAGAAATGGCACCTAAATTCATTAGCTGGCCAAATATCACTGAGGTAAAGGGTGCATTTGAAGCTATGTCTGGGTTTCCAGATGTGGTTGGAGCCATAGATGGGAGCCACATTCAAATAAAGGCTCCGTCCACTGAACCTGAGCGGTATTATAACCGGAAAAACGACTACTCAATTGTTCTCCAAGCCATTTGCCAACCAAGCTTAGCATTCACTCATGTGTTTGTCTCTTACCCAGGATCGGTGCATGATGCACGAGTGCTTAGATGCTCTGAAGTTGAAAATGTGATGTTCGGTAATAGGGACTACTTCCCGAACAACACCCACCTGATAGGGGATAATGGCTACCCTCTTCACATCAATTTGTTGGTACCTTTCAAAGACAATGGCCATTTGGCCCCTCGCCAAGTTAACTACAATATGAAGTTGTCGAAAACGCGAGTTTGTATCGAGAGGGCTTTTGGCCAGTTGAAAGGAAGGTATCGACGTTTGAAATTTTTTGATGTGGGGAGGGTAGATAAGCTTTCCATTTATGTTCTTGCTGCATGCGTACTGCACAATGTTTGTGTGCAAGAGGGGGACTTTGTTGAAGAAAGCCATGTTGATGATGACGACGATGATGACGACGACAATTCCGATTCTGTCAACACAACTGCTCTTAATAAGAGAGACTACATATGTGGAATTTTGCCATAAAATGACAGAATAACTGTTATCTTCTGATGTATTAATAAATGCCTAAAAAATTATTACTATTGTGTAATGTTACCTTAATTTTTATTCCAAATGTGTATGGTAAAATATAGGGCACAATATCAGCTAGAATTCGACTAATTACAGAAAAAAAGTTTCCTTCTGAACTATTTTATAAAACTTTTATTTTTTCTTAAACCATCTTTCCTATATTATTTTCTGTGGGTTTATGCTCTGCTTCCAGCCTAAGGAATTATTTAAATATAGTATTGGGTATTTTTCCGTTAGCTGGACGCAAGCGAAAAATCGCCAAATAATGTAGAATTCTGCCAAATTTCTTACCACTGTCATTCATTAGGTTCACAATTGGCAGCATTTACGCCAGGCTAATGGAGAAGTACCCAATACTTACTTAACAATGTACATGTATTAATTAAATTACACCATTGTTTCAAGATTGTGTAAGCAAAAAGACAGGTAGGAAAAGGGAAATATTTTTACCAGATTATGAAAATAATTGTTATGTTAAAAAATTAGTTATGCAAGTTTTGATTATTCTATTAACTTAAAATTTTCCTACTGTTAAATATCGTTTTTGAAATAAATTACGAGTTTATAAAAAATGCTTTTCTGGAAATTAATTTGTGGAATCTTAATGAGAAAGAATATTTTAAGAAGATAAAATGATGAGATGCACTTAAAACTTAAAAGTACACATATAGAGAATGAAAATTTGAAGATTTAATTATTTTAGGAACACAAGATAAGTAAGATATAAATTTAATTGTAACTTTGAGAATTTTCTCGTAAAGGAAAATATTAATGAATCTGAATTAAAATTATGCTAACAAAAAGTTTAAGACAAACCATTCATAAATAATTTTTAAGTAGAAAGTAAATTAAACTGCATCTGATAATATTCAGTAATTTAGAGTTGTTTGAGAATATTCTCACTATAAATTTTCCTAATTTTACAAAGTTCTATCAAAATTTCAGCTAAATGTCAGGTTTTAAAGGTCCTTCAGTTTGACAACTATATTGGTACTATTACCTTTGAAAAGAATTTAGATTCCTTCTTTTAATTGTATGAGTATTTTCTTCCAGTAAAACTTTTAATATTTAAAAAAAATATTTTATTTTGTATTAAATAAATTTGCTTTTTTAAAAAAAATCTTGCGAAATAATGAAATTATTACAGTTCAGAGAATATTCTCTGAACTGTAGGATGACTTTTAAATAATAATTTTCATTGAATTTATTATTATTTGCAGATTTCTACCACTAACACTACATGACCATTTCATATCATCAAACATTTTTACATTTATCATTAAAAAAATAAAATATTCTCGATTATTCTCAAAATTCTCGCCCCTGGAGAATATTCTCGACTCACATCTCTAATAAAAACCTTGCAGGAAATAGCCCTTTTATGGCAGTGGTCTGTCCAGGTTAATTTTACTACCGTTTTGCGGTACCTTCATAAATTCAACATTTGATAAATAGGTACTTTCACAAATTCAGTTTTGGGAAAAAAGGTATCTTCACAAAATACATTTTTAAAAGAAAGTTCTCTTAATAGTAAATTATTTATTTGTCATTGGTTTTGCACTTAAATTTTCACAAAATAGGTACCTAGAAAAAAAAATCCTAGACAGACCCCTGCTTTATGGTGCAAAATCGATGACCATTCATATTATTTTTCAATTAATTAGAATTAAAGTTGATTTTTCTTGTTCTAATTCTTTATGGTGCTAAAAAACTAGGTCAAATAAAATATGCTTCAATAACTTTTTATTTATCCGTAAAATGAAATGTTTACTCCATATTCATTTATCTACCGATACATTAACAACTCAGTGTCATAACAATTATTTTTTTGTCTTATTTCTATTCCTGCTTTTACTCCATATTCATTTATCTATCGATACTTTAACAATGCAGTGTCATAACAATTACTTTTTTGTCTTATTTTTATTCCTGCTTAGTTATACAATTTAAAAATCAATTTAAGTGCAGTATAAGCATGTAAAAAGTATGAACTCAAGAACCTTTTTAAAATTTAACTTTAAAAGTCTAATTAAAATGACTAAGTAACAATATTTATATTTTTTCATTGTTAAGGAATTGATAATTTCATCATACATTTGAAACAATTCAAAACAAGACATTCATAACTTGCTGTCTAAAAAAATTTTTGAATTATCCTCCAGCTATATCAGTTTTTTTAAGTAAAATTAATTAGTGGCTTTTTTTACGCATTATTTAGAACTCTAGATTACCATCCAACAAGTACCTAAACATGCCACTTAAATCTATAATGTATCAACCATATAATTAAAACTAAGGAAGGAAACATACATTTTCCAACAAGATACAGTACCTTACATTTGTAAAAAAAAATTCAAATTACTGTACTTGACTCATTTACACAAGACAGTAAATATTTCCAAACTTACATCCCTAATCCAGAAACTAAATACCTATAATCATTCATTCTAAAATAATACTGAATTGTTTTTTAGTTTTTCAGAACACAAGAAACAATTAAGAAATCAAACTCATTTATTTTGGTTTATATTTTGGGACATTTCCTTAAGCACATTCATGAACTCCCTTTGCACTACCAAGCGTTCTTCGTGGTTCTTTTGTCTCTGGGCCTGGGTCCTCTCTCGGTATTCCTCGGTCTTCTCTCTGTATTCCTTGAACCATAGAGGTTCCTCTTCAGGAAGGCGGCGTTTCCTTCCCCTCCTTTGGCTTGACCCGGATTCCGGGGTGGAAGGCTCATCCGAAGCTCCCTCAGGTGCTGCATTTTCCGAGGGGGCCCGAACCCAGTAACCCGACAGGGACGATGCCCCTGACACAGGTTGAATGTCAGGGCTGCCTGCCAAGATTTCGTCCAGCTCCTCATAGTAAGGGCTGGACTTTCTGGCGTTGCCAGACTGTTTATTGTTGTCCTTTGCTTTTTTATAAGCGTTTACTAGAGCCTTAATTTTATTTTCCACTTGGACCCCAGATACAGAGTACCCTTTTTCCTTCAAAACTTCAGCAATTTCTCCCCACACCATTTTTTTTTTAATGTGGGGACTATTCAGGTCAGCTTTTTTTTCGCCATACATGGCTATTAGTAGTTTTGTTGGTCTTTCATGCCACGTAAATGAGGGTGTGGTAGGACTTGACCGTGGGACTTGATTACCAGCTGGAAAAAATAAAATAGTAAGTACTTACAAAAGAGGAACTCGTCGCTCAAAAGCAAGGAGCAAGAAAATCTAGCAAAATTCCCAATTACATACATACTACGTTATATTAAGCCAAGGGGTTTATGTTCTCCAAGATAGTTTTTCCCAGAGTAAATTACAAAAAATAAGGAGGTAATATGACAAATAGGTTCAATTCCGTTAGAGTCCCCGCTAAATATCACCCGGTTCTATTAGACAACAAAGAGAAAGAATTATTTATAAATAATTTCAAACTTCTGAATTAAAATGTTTAATTAGATCAATAACTATTCAGTTTATTTATAAAAGTCATAAAAATTTGTTGATATTTGGATACATTTAGTGATTTGGATATTGGCGATATTTAGTGGGGACTCTAACGGAATTGTACCGAAAAATAATTAATATTATACATATTAACAAGTCTCAAGAATGACTAATGAATTATTGAACAAAGAAGTGCAATAATGGCTCGAGTTTCTTGCAGAATTTCATTAATTTGAGAAGAAAATTAATTACATTCACCAAGTTTTAATAAACTTCCTTTTATCCTGGATAGATGTTTTTCAGGAGTTTAAGGGCCTTTAGAAAAAATAGGTTCAATTCTTTTAATGTTTCCACTAAATATAGCCAAGATTTTTGAACACCATACATTCAATTTAATCTTAGTAACAGGAACTATTTAAGAGGATGACCAATTTTCTATACAGCTTTGATCTGATACAGGTTTATAAAAGATTTGTAGGAAGCTTTTACAAACAACTTTAAAAAAATATCACAACTCAATTTGGATAGTGAAGGAAAGTTCTTGAAATTTAGAGATGTATTAAAGGTTAAATAATACACTTATATCTCCAAAAAACATCTTACTAGTCTTTCATTTGGAATCAAATTACTTTACATACCGACAATTAATCACAATTGAAAACAACTAAGTAATTAAAATATTACTATAAGTCTTGCTACTTACTTTGGGACAGGTTGAGGAAATTACAAACATGATCCACGGAATCGTCTAAAACCACTGAGCACATGCTACATATACGAACATATTCGGACATTTTTTGGAGAGTGAAACACAACCTCGAGCGAGACGCAAAATAACTGGACCTAACGAAGAATTTTCTCCGTGCGGTCTCGTTCGAACGAGTTCGAACGGGACCGAATTTCCGAACGGGTAGTTATCTGCACGGAAAAAACCAGTTTAATACGCACAGTTAGCATCGCAAACGCACTCGTGCGCACGAGTGTGGATTTACGAACGCGCCCAGTAAGAACTTGAAACGTGTTTCTCATTTTTACTATAGAGCATTCGCACATGACGTCACTTGGAGGACAAAATCAACGTTGCTAAGGCTGTTGTTAGGGGCGGGACATAGAAGTATCCAATAGCAGCATTCGCACATGATGTCACTGGAGGAATAAAACAACGTTGCTAAGGCCGTTGTTAGGCAGAGTCATGTGATTGAAAATGCTCTATAAAAGAGACATCGCGAAACTACTCCATAACCTGAGAGGTAAATGGAGAATTTGTTGATGTTCCTCTTTCTGGAAAATATTTGAATTTAGTGAAAGCTAAAAACCCTTTTTTACAGGACGTTAGTAGAGGGCGCTCGTAACCCTCTCCATTCTGAATGTTTTTCTCTGCGAGATCGGTTATTTGTATCTGGCAACGCTCACCGCAAGTTGTTTTGTTTTGATTAACCACGTGCTTTGTTGAAGCATGGCCGCAGGGATTTGATGGTACTGTAATAAGACATCGAACTTATCGTATTTTTTTTCGTGTGGTAACCATCGACAGAGTGATGGAAGTAACGCACGGAACCGTTTCAGGAGGAAACAGTGGAGCAACAAATCGGCATCACTTGGAAGTCTGGTGGTACATAACCTACCTTAACCAATGGTCGAGGGAAGTTCATGGAGATTCCATCGACATTTCCGTCGTTTTTGAGGGAAAACCCGTCGTCATCAAACTGTTCCCCAGTAACGCAGAAGGCCTGATGGAGGTTCGCTTTGGGGACCAACTCGCACGCTTTGACGTACAATTGGATTTCAGAGGACCCGACTATTGGTCTCACAGCCGTTGCCAATGTAAAGGGAAAGAAGGGGGCGAGCAAGTCCTCCACGGCCCTCAATTGGAACAGTTCTTGAAGCGCAGGAGGCTCTGTACACGTTTCTATATCGTATTGAAATTCTTTGACGCATGTGCATCTTCGCAATCCTTCTCCGTGAGCTCTTCGTTTAAAATTCCTGGAGGTCCCTACCGTTCGCACCTTGCCGACAGCCTTCGCCCGAAACTTGTCTGTCCTAAGAAGAGAAGACCCGTCACCAGTATTTCTAGACAAGTGCTCGATCAGCGTTATGCCAGAGAGTTGTATAACTCAGCCTATCAGTCGTGTCCCTCCATAGGCCCTGGAAGTCTCGATCGGGACGATGTCAACAAGTTGTATCGCTCAGGCTTAGCCTTTTTCTCCATAGGCCATGAAGCCGAGGTACCTCAGCGACAAGACCGACTGGTAGAAGAAACACCATCTTCTATACTGAATCTCAGCGATCTGGCACCTGTTCCGAGACTTAGCTTCCTTCCTACGAGGCAACCAGCCAATCTCTCCATCCCCACCAGCGATCCGACGACGCTGGAACAACTCGTTCCCGGTCTGGGAAGTCTCTCCATCAGCCGAGAAGTCGTGGAAGAAGGAACACCCCCTGCATTCGGGAACGAGAGGGGGAGTGTCTCGGAATCCTTTGCAGATTCCTCATCGAAGGAAAGCCTTACTCAGATACCTATGGTGATATCTGGACTTGCTTCCTTGGATATCAGTGAGAGTAGAAGGCCCAGGGCTTTCAGATATTGCCCTTATTAACAACAAGAGTGCGGAAAATGTCTTTTAGCTCAATATTTCCCCAAAACACAGTGTTTACTGAAATTATTCCTCAAAATGTCCATATTTTCATCCCAGTTTTGTAACTACTAAAGTACAAATATTCTATAGGTTTCAATTTTTATGAAGTGAAGTATACCAGAAAAATATCAATGATACAGTTGTCGAGAATTGTCTATTTTAATACAAATATTTTTGTACCATCAAAGTTTGGCTTCTGCCATTTTTTTCTTTATGTGTAAAATTTACATTTTGTAAATAGGGGCTATTTTTTCTTTCACACTGGCCAGCTAATGGCCTTGTAAAATAGTTTTTTGTAAATATTTTTACAAGTTATTATACTACCAGAGTTCCTAAGAGTAACCACAAAAAACTCTTGTGGGACTTGATCAAATATTACAGTACAAACATTTTCATAAATGATAATAGTATTGCTATGGGCTATTTTTTAGCAATCCAGGAAGCAATTTTGATGCCGTTAACATTATTGTTGTTTAATACGTATAATTTACTTTTGGTACAGAACAATAAAAGAATTTTTTTTAAACTTGGGAATGTATCATTGTTTTTTAGATTTTAGTTACTTATTATTCCTATGTTTATCTTGTTAAAAATCAATGCAGATACTCAGTAGGTATCATGTCCAGGGAATATGTGGAGTTATATCCACAGCCCTTGAGTAAAATTATCTTTGTTAACTGCAGAAATGAACTGAACTTGCCCCATTTTCACTTTTGATTTTTCTGACTAAGCCCCTGCACATGCATCTAAGATTTGGAACAAGATAGTTTTTCTTTTCTTGCAAACTGCCAACCTGTTTGAGCAGTTTTAAAATATTATTTTATTGTCTTTAAAAAAATATTATATTTTTTTAATTGAATAGTTCTTAAGTATTCATAGAGTACCTAAAAGTGGCTCAGTTTTTCTCTACTTGCATTAATCTTAGTATTTTTGAGTAACTTAATGTAAAAATATATTACGTAGATATTTTAATTCTGTTTATTCTAACGGTGGATTTACACCACCGTGTCAAAAGAGGTTAAAGCAGTGAACAACGATTCAAAAGAACCAATAGGAAGGTCTCAAAAATTATCGCTGTTCACTGCTTTTGACCCAGTGGTGTAAATCCTCCCTAATGCATGTTTCACAAACGGAAAACAGTTTCTGGAAAAACGTTGCATGTCTTTTTTATAACAAAGGTTTTTCTTTGTTAAAAAAGACATGCAACGTTTTTCCAGCCACCCTTTCAAATGTGAAAAAGGCTGTAAATTAATAAAACTAAATTTTAAAAATATCCTAATTGTTCTTTTGATAAAATTTAATTTTAATAATCTATTCTTAATGTATTATTTTTTTCTTCCTTTTTATCAAATTTTCTGTTTTTAATTTCTCATTTCCAAATTTATTTTAAATCAAAGTTTATTGCCAACTCATATAAATACTAGGTTGTATATAGAAGAAACATAAATAATTAAAATGGGGGGGGAATACAAAAATTAAAGGAATTGAATGATTATGATATCCCAAAGGGAGTCAAAAGCTCTTCCATGGGGTGACGGATTCCTATTGTGAATGAACATAGAATAAATAAAATCAAAATGTAAGGAAATACAATAGAATACTTCATATGGGATACAAAACAAAAATGTAATTCTCGATCATCTCATTTTAGCAAATTTAAAAATGTATCAAGGTATTATTTGAAAATGTATTGCAGGAGTGGAAAACATTTTAAAGTATAAAATATATTTTAAGATAAAAAAAGCAAGCTTTTGGCTGTTTTTGACATTAGTGTTGAGCCCAAGTACAGCGTGTTTCAAAAGTCTGTTTCAAGGCTTTTATTTGGAAACATCTCCTACCTAGTTCACTAATTACCAAATTTGTCGGTGTAGTTTTGAGGTTTCTTAATTAAATGAAGACAGTTTTTTAAATCAATTTTTTGTCTTAATTTAACTAATTTTCATATTTTTGGAGGGTTTTTAATATGATACTTTTCTGGCGAGGGAGGGAAGGTCATTTACATGATTTTGAGGGTTTAATGTTTACACAAAATAGTAACAGCACCAAGAAAAGAATAAATTAAAACAAAGTTAAAAAGGAAAAAATCGGAGATAAAAAACTATGATAAGGGACTTACTATATTTTCAAAAATTTTATAGGACATATAGATTTTTTAATATTGAGTATTTTTATGTAAAAGTTGGGAGGGTTTTTACAGAAAATGTTTATTAATTTTTCTAAATAAATGGCATTTTTGGGTAATGGCCCCGCCCTTGTGAGTGATAAGAAGCCAGGCCTATATATATATATATATATATAGGGGGAATTTCAGGTTTCAAATCCTGTTCTAAAATTTCAAACGTTTATCATTTTTACCATATAAAGCGATCAAAACTACTCGATAACCTGACTAGTAAATGCAGGATTCGTTGGGGTTCCTCTCCCCGAAATTATTTGAATTTACGCAAGCTAAGAAAAGTTGTTTTCAGTCGCATGTTTTTGAATCCGTTTTACAGGAGGTTCTTAGAGGGCGCTCGTAACGCTCTCCACTCTGGAAAGTTTTATCTGTGATGTTTGTTTCTGGCAACACTCAAAAAATGTTTTGATTACGTGCTTGCTTTGTTTTTGTTTATTTTTTTCTTTGTTGTGAAGAGGAAGAAACATACGCGCAAGGATCTGATGATATTGTGAAATAGACATCGAGCTTTTCAAATTTTTTTTTTGCGGGGAATCATCGACAGAGCGATGTCAGTAAGGCACAAAATATTCGGTACCGTTCCAGGAGGAAATAGTAGCGCAACAAATCGGCATCACTTTGAAGTCAGGTGGTACATTTTCTACCTTAACCACTGGTCGAGGGAGGTTCACGGAGATTTCATCGACATTTCCGTCGATTTTGAGGGAAAACCCGTCGTCATCAAACTGTTCCCCAGGAACGCCGAAGGCCTCATGGAGGTGCGCGTTGGGGACCAGCTCGCGCGTTTTGAAGTATTTTTGATTTTCTTTGGACCCGACCGTCGGCCTTACAGCCCTTTCCAATGTAAGGGTAAAGAAGGGGGCGAGCAAGTCCTCCCTGGCCCCCAATTGGAACGTTTCAGGGAGAAACTCAGGAAGCACCGGGACTATTTCCGTATCGAATTGACATTCTATGACGCGTGTGCGTCTTCATCAATACACTCCTTCATGAGATCTACGTTTAAAGTTCCTACGGGTACCTCCCGATCGCACAAAGCCAAACATGTGAGTCAAAAACTCAATCAGCATTATTCCAGAAAGATGCGTTATCCCAGCGATTTGGCACCTGTTCCCAGACTTAGTTTCCTTCCTACAAGGCAACCTGCCGATCTCTCCATCCCCTCCAGAGATCCGAAGCTGGAACAACTCGTTCCCCGTCTGAGGAGTCTCTCCATTAGCCGAGAAGCTGAGGTACAGCCGAGACAGGACCGACAAGCAGAAGAAACGCCTCCATTGCTTTCGAATCTCAGCCACCCCAGCGATCTGGCACCTGTTTCAAGACTAAGCTTCTTTCCTACTAGGCAACCTGCCGATCTCTCCATCCCCACAAGAGATCTGAGACTGGAACATCTCGTTCCCCGTCTGGGGAGTCTGTCCATTAGCCGAGAAAGAACGCCCCCTGCATGCATGAGCATCGGGAACGCGAGCCTCGTTCCGGAGAATGCAGAAATGAACGAGAGGCGTAGACGCTTTGAATCTCATTTGATATCCTCACTTAAGAGAAACTTTGGTTTCTTCAAAAACATTGCGATGCCAGAGGACGGGAGGTTGGGTCTTACAAATTTCCACAAATCCCGTTCAGATCCTGTATTGAAGAAAATCCTCGATGAGATACCCAGGGTGGTGAATATGGTTTATCCTCCTTCTGGAGATGATTTAAATGGGGCAAGAAGAAATGAGCCCAGGGATTCCAGATATTGCCCATATGAACATCAGAGGTGAGGGAAATGTTTCCCCGGAACACCATTCGGTTCTTACGTATTACCTATCCAGTCGACCATGACGCTGAATCCGAAAACGTTATCAAATCCCATTGACTGTACTATAACTGTGCTGCTGAATGGTCGACGGGATAATGCCACCATTACAGTGTTCCAAATTTTCTTCAAAAATGATGTCTTCATATATTTTTATTTCAGTTTATGTTAATACTAATATATAAACACTATTATTCCATGAGTTTCCGATTTTAAGGAATGTTATATAGTTGAATAGTTCTATTCCTGTTATCTTCTTAAACATGAATAGGGTTTTTTTTAAATTGTAGAATAGAAGTTATGTATTTGCTACTTTAATTTTTCTGTTTAGGACTTTCCTATAACATGAGTGAACACTGGTAATAATATGCCCTAGGGTGCTGTGGCACACAATTTGAAAACTCTGCATTGTGCTATATAAATGCATTTGTAGCAGGGTTGGCAAGTTTCTTCCAAAGTGGAAAAAACCGTTCGGAAGAAATAGGTTTCTTCCAGATGGAAGAAACCTTTCTTATTAAAAAAAATTGACAAATAAGCTTTGATTTATAAGTTATAATGTTTTACTAATAAAATTATACCATTAAAAATATAATTGTATGCAAGTACTGTGCTGAGTTAATAATTACACTGGTGTAACAACTAACTGGTGGTTTGGTAACATTTATACAGAAACAGTAGAAACCATTCTAGCCAACATCCCCTTTAAAAACATAAGTAACCTGAAATTTAGTGTAAAAAGTAACTTCTTTTTCAAAAATTAATTAATTAATAGTAGGTAAGTAAATTAACTTTTATTTTTTAGATTGTGGTTTAAATTGTTCATTTATGTAGTCAGTAAATTGAAAAATGTGGAGCATTTGTTTGGCTTTTAGTGGGTTTTTTCCACTTTCTTCCATTTTTTCCAGTTTCTTCAGTTTTTTTCCAGTTTCTTCAGTTTTTTTCCCAGTTTCTTCTGTTTTTTTCCAGTTTCTTCCACTGTCCTGGAAGAAACCAGTTTCTTCCGGAAGAAACCCAACCCTGATTTGTGGTGAAAATTTAGATCTTTAGAATTAGCCAGGCACGGATACCAAGTGTTCTGATTTATGTATTGTGGACTTAAATACTACACTAAACTTCTTAATGGTCTTAATATTACTTAAATACTTATTTGACAAGTATTATTTTTATATACAGGAAACGGCTTCCTCCAGAAGCCACCTGCCCTCAGAAATGCTCTCTGACCTTCGGTTGACAGCGAGGAAGATATTTCTTCCCACGGTCCCTATGAATTCTTAGCACCCCATTTCCAAATTAAAGCCGCCTACCCCTTAACCAATAGAATTTGTAGTGGGGTGGAGATAAGCCACTCGAGACTTCCGAAAGTCAGGGAGCAGATGGAGGAAGTTGATTCCAATTTCTGTATTCACAGGGGTCTGTCTAGGTTTTTTCAAGAGGTACCTATTTTGTGAAAATTTAGCGGTAATTTGTGAAACTTTTTCAGCGAATTTGTGAAAATATGTTCAAAATCTCATGTAAATAATTATTAAACATTAAAAACAAAAGATAATTCAGTCTAGAATGGCTAAAAAGTTAAATATTAAGAGAATATAGCTTCCTATATAGAAATTTCTTTCAAAAATTTAATTTGTGAAGGTACCTTTTTACTAAAACTGAATTTGTGAAAGTACCTATTTATCAATTGGTGAAATTGTGAAGGTACCGCAAAACGGTAGTAAAATTGCCTTGCACAGACCACTGATTCAATTGATGTTATTAGTTTAGGTTTTTTTTTTTTTTGAGTTATTAGTTTAGTTTTAGTTGTGATGTGATGTTAAAACCTGAAAAGGCAAACCTGTACCTGCCTTCTGATATTCACGGAGTCCAAAGGTGTCGGAAAAACAACACCTTCAATATCAGCAAAAATACATCCAGGGGTTCATGTAGGTTTTTCTGCCAGGGTCCTGTTTAGGAGTATTGTGAGAAGTTAAATGGAATTTTGTGAAAATAAAGGGTTTGTAGTACAACATCATATCGTCGGCTTACAGTCAAAAGGCACTAAGTCACTCTTTGCTCAACTACTCTGTACGAGGTTATGCCAAATTTGGCGATAATTTTACCGTTGCCATTCTAGTTATAGTGTATGAAAAATAAAATATTATTCTAAAACCTTTGAAAAATCGAATTATAAAATCTTTTATAATCCCTAAAATAACTCAATTATGATCAAATAATTTCAATTTAATAAATTATTAATCGTGAACTAACATTTAAGCTTTTTACTGTATGAATTCTTTCTGGTTTAAAACAGTTTGACGAGATTTTAGAGATGCGCCAAGAGTCCGCTCGTTCGTTGGCGACATTCCACCGCTTACAAAATATCTTCCAAGAGTGACTTAGTGCCGTTCGACTGTAAGCCGACGATATATAACTATTGGAATGGGCCTAAAATTTGGCAAATTCCATTCTAAAATTACAGAAACACATTCTGAAAACAATTTCAAACCACTTTTGATCTTTGCACTTTAGTGAAGTCCATTTATGGGAATAGGAATTTTGGGAAGGTCCTTTTTTGACGATTTGAATTTAGTCCGGCTTTGAATATCAGAATTTTGTGAAGGGTCCTTAAAAGACAGACCCATTTTCTTTTTAGATGAACCCCTGATACCTTAAAAAGATAGCTCATTTCCATTGTTTTGAAAATGTTCATCATCATCATTTGGTCATCCGCTTTGGTTTGAGGAAGTATTGCCAAATGTAATGGGGGGGTGGTGCTCTACTCTTTCTTTCAAAGAAGGGACCAACTCTTGTAAAAAGTTGCTGAATTTATTGCTTTAAATGTTTATCCAAGTTAAATAGCTTTTTTAATCTTATACCAGAAGCATATTTCCGATTTCAGCATGAGACATGCTACCATATACCCAGTGGCGGATCTATGGGGGGGGCTATAGGGGCTATAGCCCCCCCCTTGAGACTTAAGTTAACACTACATAAAATTGAACTTTTTCGAAAAAAAATTAAGTTTTTAAAAAATTTTGTTTAAATTTTCAAAATTTTAAACTTTTTTTCAGTTTTTTGTAGCCTTTTTCACAATTCAAAGGGTCTACAAAGCATTAAGCCCCTTCCAAGATCTTTAGCCCCCTGCATTTTTATAAACTCCATTCACTATTTAAGGATTTCTAGAGGTTTTAGCCTTTACAAATTATTAGCCCCCTGCATGTTTGAAGGTTTGATTCGTAATTTAAAGGGTCTATTCAATGAGCTTAGCCCCTAAAAGCATTAGCCTCCTTGCGTTTTTATGTTTGTTACACAAATTAATGAGCTTTAACCCTGTGACACATTAGCCCCCTCCATGCTCTTTAATAGCCTTTACCAAGCTTTTAGCCCTCTTACGTTTTTAAATATATTTGGTTAACTATTTAATGAGCTTTAACCCTTATGAATCCTTCCATGATCTTTAGCTCCTACAAGGCTTTTAGCCCTGAGTTTTTGTAGATTCAATTCACAATTTAAAGGGGCCAATGAGTTTTAGCCCCCATAAAGAATTAGCCTCCTTGCGATGTTTTATAGTATTTAGTTCGCAATTTAATGAGCTTTAGCCTAAAAGCGTTAGCCCCCTCCAAGATCTTTAGCTTTCAGCACTTTAATATAAATGCGATTCAGAACTTGTAGATTCCAATGAGGTTTCTAAGCCTTACAAAGCATAACCTCCAAAATACTTAGCCCCTTACATTTTTATAGATTTGTTTCACATCTTAAAGGTTATGAGCTTTAGCCCCTCTGCAAGATCTTTAACTCCCTGGTTTTAATAAGATTCACTTTTTAAAAGGGTCTAATGCGCTAAGTCTCTTACAAAACATTTACTCTGTTAAAATAAAGACGGGGTTAGTTAGGGGGTTCAAACCACCCCCATGAAATTCTTATAATCTTACAGTTTTTTCCTTTGAAAACGAGTACAAGAAATCATCTTTTTCTTGTGACACTCAAAGAGTCCCAAATGACCAAAAATGAGTCAAAACACAACTTTTTAGGGTCAAATTTTCAAAAATTTTCTTGGGGGAGGTTCCCCCAAACCCCCCTTATGCCTCGGGATGGATGTATTATTCACTACACATTGAAATTTAGTGCAAGAAAATTCACATTTGATCTATATTCTTGGAAAAAAATATTTGACTCAAATCATCGTAAAAAACCCCTCCCGGTTGACACACCCTTGCCTTATTATTTTGATATATTTAATGATTAACTAATTTAATTACTAATTAATTAGTTATATTTAACAATACTAGTCATTTACAATCAACATTGCCCTCAATATTTAAGACATTAATGAATATTGTAAAAAGCACGGCTTGTTACTTCATTATCATCCTCAATCAGATTAAGTTAGCCCCCCCCTTGCTCATGTTCTAGATCCGCCACTGCATATACCAATCGACCATTAGGATTGCAGTTTTAGCTCCCCTGTTCAACTACGCCATACAGGGAAACAAAATAGATGAAAGTTTAGTCATTCCACATCAAATCAACAAACTTTTTGGCATGACCATCTCAGATTTTCTTAAAATTTGGTTTACATGTTCTACTTATAGAAACTCCAATTAATGAAAAAAAAATTAGTTTTAACATTTTTTAATGGGATGTAAGAAAAAGCAAACTGGTTTAAGTAGTTTTTTGACACTGAACCCATTCTTGTTCCATCCTATAATTTTACCAGATTATTTACAATAATATTACCTATTCCTGGATTTTTTTTTAAATTTTAAAAGTGGTGCAATTAAAAGAAATCAAACTTTTAATTCTATTTTGTTTTGTAAAATAGATATTTTTTTTAAATGATGTAGCACCTTTCACACCATTTAAAAGAACATTTAAATGGTATTATAAAAAATGGAGTATTTTTTATTCATAAGTGTTTGTTTATTTCCATTAAATGCATATTTTTTCAAAATGAAAGTGCATGCAGTGAAGAATTTAGGCACTTAAAACTACTCTCTTGAGAGAGATATTTTTTTTATGTATTGGTCCAACATCCTTCTCTTTCTAGATCTTGTGTAAATTTTAATTTTTATAAAATGGGTGTGAACTGTGAACCCCCAGTTTATCAACTCACAAGCCGCCACTGATATGCTGTGGGTTATTTTAGTTCATGAAATCATTTTGATGCATTTAATAACAACATTATTATATTATTTTTAATACGGGTATTGTACTTATGGTAAAGAATAATGTTCGGCACTAGTTAACTAGAACTAGTTGCAACTAGTAGTTAACTACTGATCAACTAGTAGTTAACTAGTAGTTTAACTACTTTTGGTTTAAACTAGTTCAACTATTAGTTGAACTACTTTTTTTAATAACTACTAGTTGAAACTACTTTCAAAATTTCAACTACTTTCAAAAAAATTCTTATTGAAATTTTTATCAAAATATAGAAAAAATTGTACTGTAACAAATTTTATTAAGATGGTAGAGTACTCAAAATACCATAACCAGAATTAAAGGCCCTTTTTGCGCGTTTTTTGTGATATAGATAAGAAAGCGATGTATTAGAATTTGGGCAAAAAATAGGTTATGAAATTAAATAGACTAGTTAACTAGTAGTTAACTACTTTGGGAAACAGTTAACTACTAGTTGTAACTAGTCCCAGGAAAAAATAGTTAACTACTAGTTGTAACTAGATTTTCCCAGACTAGTTAGTAGTTGGTAGTTAATTATTTTTTGACCACTAGTTGCCGAACGCTAGTAAAGAACAATAAATAGCCTATATATTTTTTTTAAATTTGAAAATGTATTCTTGCTTTTCAGGTTACTCATTCCTCTCTTTATGCTGTTAAAAATCAATGCAAATGGTCATAATAGCCAGTGGAGATATCCTCCCGTGAATGTCAAATTTTCCTTTTTTGACTATAGAATTCATTCACCCCATATCCCCTTCCAAAACTCACAAGCCGCCACTGATATGCTGTGGGTTATTTTAGTTCATGAAATCATTTTGATGCATTTAATAACCACAGAGTATAGAGCTTAACAGAGGTCTCATCTCCATAGACGCTAATGGTAACTTTTAAAGCATGGTTTTTCCCATAGAAAGTGTCACCCCCTCAACTGGCTGAATAAGCTCCGCCTCCTTAGCTCCATCGTCGCCGCCCACTCTCTCCCGCTCGCCTTTCACTCAAATCGGAAGAGGGGAAAAAGCTTTCTTATATTTCCCTAAATTTAAAATAGTTTTGTCGGTCTTCTGGCCATGATTCAATCTTGGACTTTGAATTTTTGAATCTCAGTTTTTCAAAGCACTACAGCGATTTTCTTA
Organism: Tetragnatha montana; assembly: GCA_963680715.1. Taxonomy (NCBI): domain Eukaryota; kingdom Metazoa; phylum Arthropoda; class Arachnida; order Araneae; family Tetragnathidae; genus Tetragnatha; species Tetragnatha montana. The sequence goes on along the minus strand of OY796678.1, from coordinate 4,765,913 downwards.
AACATTTCCAAAGAGATTACAAGTTTCTATAATGTTCACTGACTGTATTTAGTTCACTGACTGAGATTTTTTTTTTTTATCATCCAAATGGCTAATTTATTGATGCATATATTAAAACTTTATGCCTACATTTAAAAATTGAATAGGCTTGAAAATATTAAATATTAAGAAAACAAAAAGTACAAAAACATTTAGAGAAAGTAATCATTTTTATTAAAGACATTATTTTCACACATTAATTTGAACTTTTACACTTCATATAATTTGTTTTTCTACAAAACTTACTTAAACTATGAATTTTGCATTTCACAATTATTTGTGTTATTTACAGTGCAACTTAAGTGACTCAAATATCTCTAAATTCATGCATTTTTATTGATCCCTTGAACTCTATTTTATATCAGTTTAGAGTTTTTATAGTTTTTTTATTAGAGTTTATGGATAATTATAACTTTTTGTTGGTATCTAGAGTTTTGAATTATCCAAGTTACACTGTATTACAATACTTTGCACTCATATTCTCTTTACATAAATTAGGATTAACTGATTGTTTACATTAGTTAATTTATAACTTATAACATAGCACAAAATTAAATTCATGTTTAACATAAGTTCAACAATTAAATTAATGAAGTGTGACAAATCAAGAGCTTTTAACTACAATAGGAGATTTTTAAAAATGATACAACGATAAATGATAAACAAAATCTGCTTACCCCATTGTTTCAAAAATAAACATAATGCAAAATAACAAGTTTTAAAAGAAAAACTAGATGTTTAAGTCTATTTAAAAATCATATCAATAATCTAAAAAAAATAATAAATAACTACTTTAAAATATTTTATTTGAGAGTTTAATTTTTAAATGAAAATATTCATGGAATAGCATTGTTGTTTAAACAGTCTCCATGGAAACGAGAATGTAAAATCCAAAGATGATCATATTATTGTAGTTTTTAAGAAAGTTCATTAAAAAGTTTTCTGAGTTCATTCATTTAAAAACTTAACATTTTAAGAGTAGAAAATATACTTAAATAAACTACGAAACTTGCCGATTATTTGTATTCTTTCTTGTAGAAATTTTGCCATTTCTTCCGCTCTGATGTGAAATTATCGGCAAGATGCTAGATTAACAATTTAAACAAAAAAAAATAATCAAAGTTTAAAAAGAGAGGGATATTTTAATTCTAGCCAGGGATAATTTTACTACTTTAGGGAAAAAGTCTACAATCTGGGGAAAAGAAAGCAGCTCTGTCGTAATTAAAATGCAACGCCCTATATAAGTTACATATCCAATGAGGAATCAGTTTGAAGGTTTCGCCTTCTCCTGATTGGCAGAGGTGATTAGCTGGTGGAGTTTCAGCCTGAAGTGGCAACGGAACTAAAAGAGGAAAACTGCCTTTTGGACACTCTGTTAAGCTCTATACTCTGTGTTAATAACAACATTATTATATTATTTTTAATACGGGTATTGTACTTATGGTAAAGAACAATAAATAGCCTATATATTTTTTTTTAATTTGAAAATGTATTCTTGCTTTTCTACTCATTCCTCTCTTTATGCTGTCAAAAATCAATGCAAATGGTCATAATAGCCAGTGGAGATATCCTCCCTTGAATGTCAAATTTTCCTTTTTTGACTATAGAATTCATTCACCCCATATCCCCTTCCAAAACTCACAAGCCGCCACTGATATGCTGTGGGTTATTTTAGTTCATGAAATCATTTTGATGCATTTAATAACAACATTATTATATTATTTTTAATATGGGTATTGTACTTATGGTAAAGAACAATAAATAGCCTATATATTTTTTTTTAATTTGAAAATGTTTTCTTGCTTTTCTACTCATTCCTCTCTTTATGCTGTTAAAAATCAATGCAAATGGTCATAATAGCCAGTGGAGATATCCTCCCTTGAATGTCAAATTTTCCTTTTTTGACTATAGAATTCATTCACCCCATATCCCCTTCCAAACCTCACAAGCCGCCACTGATATGCTGTGGGTTATTTTAGTTCATGAAATCATTTTGATGCATTTAATAACAACATTATTATATTATTTTTAATACGGGTATTGTACTTATGGTAAAGAACAATAAATAGCCTATATATTTTTTTTAAATTTGAAAATGTATTCTTGCTTTTCAGGTTACTCATTCCTCTCTTTATGCTGTTAAAAATCAATGCAAATGGTCATAATAGCCAGTGGAGATATCCTCCCTTGAATGTCAAATTTTCCTTTTTTGACTATAGAATTCATTCACCCCATATCCCCTTCCAAACCTCACAAGCCGCCACTGATATGCTGTGGGTTATTTTAGTTCATGAAATCATTTTGATGCATTTAATAACAACATTATTATATTATTTTTAATATGGGTATTGTACTTATGGTAAAGAACAATAAATAGCCTATATATTTTTTTTTAATTTGAAAATGTATTCTTGCTTTTCTACTCATTCCTCTCTTTATGCTGTTAAAAATCAATGCAAATGGTCATAATAGCCAGTGGAGATATCCTCCCTTGAATGTCAAATTTTCCTTTTTTGACTATAGAATTCATTCACCCCATATCCCCTTCCAAACCTCACAAGCCGCCACTGATATGCTGTGGGTTATTTTAGTTCATGAAATCATTTTGATGCATTTAATAACAACATTATTATATTATTTTTAATATGGGTATTGTACTTATGGTAAAGAACAATAAATAGCCTATATATTTTTTTTTAATTTGAAAATGTATTCTTGCTTTTCTACTCATTCCTCTCTTTATGCTGTTAAAAATCAATGCAAATGGTCATAATAGCCAGTGGAGATATCCTCCCTTGAATGTCAAATTTTCCTTTTTTGACTATAGAATTCATTCACCCCATATCCCCTTCCAAAACTCACAAGCCGCCACTGATATGCTGTGGGTTATTTTAGTTCATGAAATCATTTTGATGCATTTAATAACAACATTATTATATTATTTTTAATATGGGTATTGTACTTATGGTAAAGAACAATAAATAGCCTATATATTTTTTTTTAATTTGAAAATGTTTTCTTGCTTTTCTACTCATTCCTCTCTTTATGCTGTTAAAAATCAATGCAAATGGTCATAATAGCCAGTGGAGATATCCTCCCTTGAATGTCAAATTTTCCTTTTTTGACTATAGAATTCATTCACCCCATATCCCCTTCCAAACCTCACAAGCCGCCACTGATATGCTGTGGGTTATTTTAGTTCATGAAATCATTTTGATGCATTTAATAACAACATTATTATATTATTTTTAATACGGGTATTGTACTTATGGTAAAGAACAATAAATAGCCTATATATTTTTTTTAAATTTGAAAATGTATTCTTGCTTTTCAGGTTACTCATTCCTCTCTTTATGCTGTTAAAAATCAATGCAAATGGTCATAATAGCCAGTGGAGATATCCTCCCTTGAATGTCAAATTTTCCTTTTTTGACTATAGAATTCATTCACCCCATATCCCCTTCCAAACCTCACAAGCCGCCACTGATATGCTGTGGGTTATTTTAGTTCATGAAATCATTTTGATGCATTTAATAACAACATTATTATATTATTTTTAATATGGGTATTGTACTTATGGTAAAGAACAATAAATAGCCTATATATTTTTTTTAAATTTGAAAATGTTTTCTTGCTTTTCTACTCATTCCTCTCTTTATGCTGTTAAAAATCAATGCAAATGGTCATAATAGCCAGTGGAGATATCCTCCCTTGAATGTCAAATTTTCCTTTTTTGACTATAGAATTCATTCACCCCATATCCCCTTCCAAACCTCACAAGCCGCCACTGATATGCTGTGGGTTATTTTAGTTCATGAAATCATTTTGATGCATTTAATAACAACATTATTATATTATTTTTAATACGGGTATTGTACTTATGGTAAAGAACAATAAATAGCCTATATATTTTTTTTAAATTTGAAAATGTATTCTTGCTTTTCAGGTTACTCATTCCTCTCTTTATGCTGTTAAAAATCAATGCAAATGGTCATAATAGCCAGTGGAGATATCCTCCCTTGAATGTCAAATTTTCCTTTTTTGACTATAGAATTCATTCACCCCATATCCCCTTCCAAACCTCACAAGCCGCCACTGATATGCTGTGGGTTATTTTAGTTCATGAAATCATTTTGATGCATTTAATAACAACATTATTATATTATTTTTAATACGGGTATTGTACTTATGGTAAAGAACAATAAATAGCCTATATATTTTTTTTAAATTTGAAAATGTATTCTTGCTTTTCAGGTTACTCATTCCTCTCTTTATGCTGTTAAAAATCAATGCAAATGGTCATAATAGCCAGTGGAGATATCCTCCCTTGAATGTCAAATTTTCCTTTTTTGACTATAGAATTCATTCACCCCATATCCCCTTCCAAACCTCACAAGCCGCCACTGATATGCTGTGGGTTATTTTAGTTCATGAAATCATTTTGATGCATTTAATAACAACATTATTATATTATTTTTAATACGGGTATTGTACTTATGGTAAAGAACAATAAATAGCCTATATATTTTTTTTAAATTTGAAAATGTATTCTTGCTTTTCAGGTTACTCATTCCTCTCTTTATGCTGTTAAAAATCAATGCAAATGGTCATAATAGCCAGTGGAGATATCCTCCCTTGAATGTCAAATTTTCCTTTTTTGACTATAGAATTCATTCACCCCATATCCCCTTCCAAACCTCACAAGCCGCCACTGATATGCTGTGGGTTATTTTAGTTCATGAAATCATTTTGATGCATTTAATAACAACATTATTATATTATTTTTAATACGGGTATTGTACTTATGGTAAAGAACAATAAATAGCCTATATATTTTTTTTAAATTTGAAAATGTATTCTTGCTTTTCAGGTTACTCATTCCTCTCTTTATGCTGTTAAAAATCAATGCAAATGGTCATAATAGCCAGTGGAGATATCCTCCCTTGAATGTCAAATTTTCCTTTTTTGACTATAGAATTCATTCACCCCATATCCCCTTCCAAAACTCACAAGCCGCCACTGATATGCTGTGGGTTATTTTAGTTCATGAAATCATTTTGATGCATTTAATAACAACATTATTATATTATTTTTAATACGGGTATTGTACTTATGGTAAAGAACAATAAATAGCCTATATATTTTTTTTAAATTTGAAAATGTATTCTTGCTTTTCTACTCATTCCTCTCTTTATGCTGTTAAAAATCAATGCAAATGGTCATAATAGCCAGTGGAGATATCCTCCCTTGAATGTCAAATTTTCCTTTTTTGAAATGAACTGAATTCATTCACCCCATATCCCCTTCCAAAATTTTTCTGGCTATGCCACTGCACGTGCATGTAACATTTGGAAAAAGATACATTAGGTATAAGGGGCCATTCAAATATTAAAAAGCACCTAAAGGGGAGGAGGTTATATTCGCTCTTTGCTTATTTTTCCTGACTAGGGAAAGCTACACTACTGCATATTTCAAAAGTCTCTTGCATAAGTAATTTCAAAATTCTTATTAATTTTTATGTAACCAAAAATAAAGTTTATTGTTAAATTTTTATTTTGTAAAAAAAAAAAAAGAATCAGTATTAATCTGTCACTTTCTTTTGAGAAAAAAAGAATAATTTTACATTAAAATAATTTGACTCGGGTTTGCGATGGTGCGATTTTCATAAAATTTCTGTACCTCTTTCCAAAAAACCTCAATTTAAATTGTTTGTGGTTTGAGTTTATAAAAGAACCAAATATGTAAGATTTTCATCTCATTATATAGAAGGCCCAGTTGTAATAAAATAGTTTGGAAGTAAGTTTGCATACATGATAAATTTTTTGCTTTAGTGGCTACAATCCAATCAAGGGCTAAGGTCGCTTATTTTGTTTCTGCACTAAACTAAACTAAATTATGTTTTGTTTATGGCAGCCCATCGGCTGATAGTACACTGTTTCGCTGACATGACTTATAGCCAAAAAGATAATTTTTAATAAAATTTTAATTTCAGGGATAGTTTTCCTTGGACATTTTAGTTATATAACTTAAAAACAGGGATACAATTTTTACGAATTTTGGAGGATTTTTTTGAAATTATCATGAAAATTTCAGACCTCCTCCAAAAGTTAAAAATAATTTTTTTTAAAAAACAATGTTCCTAATTATTATGGGGACGCCTCCCCCCTCGTCCGTGCTTTGTAGAGGGGGCTTCTAGCACTCTGTGGACTTTTCCCCTAATGATCGATAAATCTGTTTGTGAAACGAAGGCGGGCATTTAAATCACGCCTTTCTCTTGATTTAATAATTCTGTATCATTTTTCTTACATTTTTGGGGGGAAATGGATAAAATCATCAGGTTTGACGATCAGGTGCTTTTTAGTGCATAACATTACTCAAAGTTTAAATGTTTTTAAATATTAACATGGCGGGCAAAACGAAAAAACCGCATAATTTAAAAATGGAATGTTTTGGAGGAACGTGATATATTATTGGCTCATCTAGGGGTGGAGAGCTTTCGATCAAGACCGAGTTTGTCCAAATCGGAACGGGGGTGCGCCTGGCGGCCGGCCGAAAGAAAAACCAAATTATTTTAATATATAAGATTAGGATACTAAAATTGTCGTTCTTCTATTTGATGATTTAAATAAGTTTGGTTCAACTTTGAAATGAAGGGACAAATTAAAAGTAGTGTAATGTGTATGAACTAGAAGGGTTACGTTTTTTAAACAAATTAAAATAACTAATAAAGTTAATGTGAATACACTTTCTTACTGTGGTTGACAATGCTACTTTTACTACTACTCTGGCCAGGGCCGTATCCAAGGGGGGGGGTTTAGGGGTTCAACCCCCCCCCCCCCCACCGAAATTTTGACATCAATTTTTATACTGCTATTTTTCTTGAAAATTATGTCTCTGCCATAGAGTAGTCTCTGCACCCTCTGCACAAGGAGCGATCCTCTTCGGGTATAACCGTAACCTTGGTTCGTGACTATCTTGTGTATCTGGCAACGCTGGCAACCTCGCTTCGCTTGTTGTGAAATTGAAAATATCGTGAATTCGATCGAGCGGCTTATTTCATTTTTGTGTCATCTATCCGTTGTGCATTTTCGAAGCCATGGCAGAAAAAAGTCGACCGTCTCGCGTTTCGAGCGAAGATGGGGAGAACTGTTTCGAATGGATCATCAACCAACCAAAAGACATGAGGGCATTTCTCAGAGGAGACCCCGTCACAATCAACGATTTCGAGGTGATCGCGAGCGGCGTTGTCTGCGAACACTACAACGTCCCACTGTCCTCTTTCGTCAACCCCCCTCCAAGAATCCATAAGGAATCCAGGGTCAATCCCGACCATCCAGTTCAGTTGTCCCGACCCGAGCCGTCCACTACGGCTCCAGTTCAGTTGTCCCGAGCTGAGGAGAGCAGAAAGGAAGGTACAAGCCAGTCTCTTACATGGCCACCTCCTTCGAACGCGTCGAGGAGGACGGCTCCACATACTTTGACTACAGGCGATCCTACAGATTTGAGAAGGACTGAATTCAGTCCCCGGTTTAATAAAATCGGGAACCAATCAGCATTCAGCAGCGATTGGTACTTACTGAATTTTGTTCTTTGCTTCCTACCCTGACTTATTTTTTCTACCTTTTGATTTTCTTTTGGCGAAATTTGTAATTTTTTTATTCGAATGGAAAGTTTTAATAACCAATCACGGCACAAACTGTATTTTTAGTGGAGTCATGCCGATACAATGTCGGTTTAATAATTTCGGTACGCCGTTGACCGTTCAGCGGCACAACTACAGAACAGGCTTTGATAGCGTATTCGAATTCAGTGACACGGTCGACGGGATAATATGTGAGAACCATTAATTTTTAACAGACCTGGAAACGTGTTTTTGAAAATTCTACCACTTTGGTACTTTTTTAGAAAAGGGGCGCAAATCTCGCCAAGCAGATTTTTTGGCGAGAGATTGGCCGATAAAGAAATTTCCCTGTTGAAATTGTGGAATGTGGAGCATGGGTGCCACTCTTCCATCCCCAGGACGGAATTCCGTCTTTTTAAAATTTCAATGAACTGAATTCCGTCCCAGGTATATTACGAAACGCAAAATTAGTAGTACTAAATTCCAATACCTACATTGCACATTTGGTTCAATTCCGTTAACGTTCCTGCTAAATTGCCATGCTTTTGAGAATGTCGTACATTCAAGTATCAACATTTTTTTGAAAATATGAATAGTTTTTGATCTAACTAAACATTTTAATCTGAGTCTAAAATTGTTTTAGCAATATATTACTACTTTTTTGGTATCCAAAGGAGCATATAGTGGTATTTAGCGGGAACATTAACGGAATTGAACAGCACATTTTGAGCACAAGTAACATGGTTTTACTCACATACAGCTTTATCTTGATTTAGAATTTAAGGAACTAAGAGTTTTCATGATATATTATGAATTTTCATGCAATTAAAAAAATTGCTAGACTAGATGGAAATGATTAATACGATACTTTAAAGTTCCGTCTTGCAAATTTTGAAAAGTGGCACCCATGATGTGGAGGCAAAGGGTTTCCGAGGGTTACCAGCAGTGATATTCCGTTTGGCGTTGTTTGCATGATATTGGCAACTTTATCGCTTGGCGAGATTTGCGCCCCTTTTCTAGAAAAGTACCACCGCTTTTTATTGAAGAAAAACATTAGACACTGGTAAAATGATTAACTAGATTTTCAGTGTTTTAATTTTTGCTTATACAGTAGACCCCTGATTATCCACAGAATTGGGTGGCAAGGGTACCTGATGGTGAAGGTGAAGGGTGGGCTGACAGCGAAAATCGCGGATAACCCGAAAAAAGACTAAAAATGGGGTGAAAACACAAAAAAAAATGTTTTATTGTACATGATATGTTAAACTTTTAAAATACGTACATTATACAGCAGAAACCTTTGCTCTACATCTAAATCACGAAAAGAACAGTAAACGTTGTGGCACTCGTGGATAATCGAGGCTTTACTGTGTATAAATTCAAAACAACCTTTAAAAAATGTCAAAATTTAGTTTCTAGGTAAATAGGTTTAAAGGTAAAAAAAAATATGTATACTAAATGGACATTCACACTAGCCAGAGATTATATGTTAATGTGACCAAACCATCCATCCATCTATACACAAGTACTCTGCAGAGGGCGCTACCAGCATTCTGTAAACTTTAGCCCACTGGTCGATAAATAGCTGTCTTCAACCTGTCTTAAGTGATAATTTTAAGAAAGCCCTGGAACTTAAAAAACTGACCTGTCTTGATAGACAGACCTAACCTACTAACAATCATTCAGAAAATATTGACAATTCCCTAAAAAAACGAAACACGCTAGTGAAACGGAGAGCCTAACAGTTGAAGAATCTACATTAACGGACCATGGGAGAGTGTATCTATTAAAATATTTACACACTACTCAGATTCCCAAAGATTTTTCCATTTGTAATCATAATTATATTCTTAGTCTTTTACTTCCACATTGGATTTTAGCATCATAACAATGTATGATTATTTTGTATTATCCCGTCAACCGTGCTGCTAAATCCATAAACGCCATCAAATCAAATATCATTGATTGTTCTAAAACTGTGCCCCTGAATATGATGGTGGTTTAACGGTCGATGGGATAATACATAAATACCCAATAAATTAATTTAGAGGCTTTTTGTAAACCTAGTCTAATTTAATAATTTTATTTTATCGTGATCTAAAATGTTTATTTGGGGAATTCATTATTACTCTAAATTTTATGGTTTATGCAATAATTCTTATTTAAATTTCTATTCCTTTCCTACTGAATAATTTTAAACCTAAGGGAAATTTGTAATTAACTATATTTCTAACTTTGCACATCAGATTCAGAAAGCCAGAATATTTCTTACATATTATCATTTGGAAGATTTTACCAGTTTTTCCTGGTGGGATGGGGAAAAAGCCCCAGGGTGCTTCAGCACACAGTTTGAGAACCTATGCATTACTATATAAATGCATTTGTGTTGAAAATTTAGAACTTTAGAATTAGCCAGGCACAAGTGTTCTGATTTATATATATCGCCAAAAATAAGCAAATATGTATCTTAAAAAGATGGCTCTTTTCCAGTACTTTAAAATAAATTTTCATCGTTATTTCTTTAGCATTGGTTAAGTATCGTCAAATTTAATGTGGTGCTATACTCTTTTTTCAAAGAAAGAGACCAACCCTTGCCAAAATGTTGCTCAGTTTATTGTTATAAATATTTTTCCAAGCTTTTTTATTTTTATATACTTATACCTACAGAGATCTAATAGTATAATTAGAGTGGACATCACATGATCCAGTAATGCATAATTACATAGGAGGTTTGGTAATGGACAAGGCACCATATTTGCTAAAGCCAGGCTCAATCCATGGGGAGGGTCTCAAAATGGCACAAAAGTGCAATTAAAAAATTTCCCAACTGATGTATCCCTTCAAGGTTCTACTTGCATTTTGATTTGTCTGAAAGGGATATCCCGGCTGGGAAATTTTTTAATTACATTTTTGTGTCCTTTTGAGACTTCTCCCCATATACTTAACATTGAGCCTGGCCTTAACAAATATGGTGCCTTTTCATAAAAGTCATATGATGTTAACATGAATGCTGACATGCTTTCATTATTATTTATTTTCATTTTTCAATAAAATCATTTTGATGCATTTAATACTAACATTGTTGTTAACATCAAATATGGCACCTTGTCGATTCAGAAAAAATCATGTGATGTCCACTCTAATATAGAGTACTATTGGATCTCTATGCTTATATGAGAGTTCCTATTTTTTGGTGTGTTACTAAAGAAACCCAAAAAACACTTGTTTGACTGCCTACTGCCATTTTTTACCGTGAATGATGACGTGCTATGGGTTATTTTCATTTGTCTATAAAATCATTTTGGTGCATTTAATACTAACATTATTAACAACAAATATGTATGGCCCCTTGTCGATTTAGCAAAAATCATGTGATATCCTAAGTTCCTATATTTTGGTGTGTTACCAAAGAAAATCATGAATGATGATGTGCTGTAGGTTATTTTCATTTGTCTATAAAATCATTTTGGTGCATTTAATACTAACATTATTAATGTATTTAATATGGGTAATGTACTTTCGGTACAGAACAATAAAATATTTTTTTTTAAACTTTTGAATGTATCCTTGGTTTTCAGGTTTTAGTTAATTATTCCCAGCGTTCGAAATTGGGGTGTTTTGCTGGTCCGGGACAACTAAAAAATGGCTCGGACCAGTGGAATCAGAAAATCACTGGTCCGCAGGACCAGTGATTTCTCGAGCTCGCGTAAAATCATTTACACGATTTGTTCAGTGATAGCGGTATTTTAAGTTCGTTTGATGATTGCATTTGGTGAAGCAAGTACATATTTTTGACAGAACCCAAAAGATGGTGATATGGGATAGGGGAGTCCCCGGCGAAAAAGAAAAATTATTATTAATATTTATTGATTTTTAACATTACTACATTTTGTACTCACATTCAGTGCAATAGTTACTTTATATATTTCTAAACCGGTCCTTTATAATTTTATCAGACAAGTGATTTTTGTTGCAGACCAGTAAGATTGGCAAAGCACTGGTCCGCAGGACCACTGTTTTATTTTCCCAATTTCTAACGCTGCTTATTCCTTTCTTTATCCTGTTAAATGCAAATTCTCAGTGGCATAGCCAGGGGTGATTTAGGGATATATCCTCCCTTGGATGGTCAAATTTCCTTTTTGACTATAGAAATGAACTGAATTCATTCACTCTATATCCCCTTCCAAAAATTTTCTGGAAAGTTACAGTTGGTATAAATAAGGGGTTGTTCAAATATTGCATAAGCACCTAAGGGGGGAGGGGTTTGCTCTTTGCTTACTTTTCCTGACAAAAGGGGAGTGATGCTTGGTAATGATACAAACACTGTATTTTTAATTCATGTTTCTTGCATAAATAATTTCAAAATTCAACAAAAAATAAATTTTTATTTTGTACAAAAAAAGGGGCAATCAGGCAGTTTTCTTGCATAATTTTCTATGAGGAGAGTTGTTGGTTTGCTCCTCTTCCCCTAATACCCCTTCTCACTGATCTGTTATGGAAGTGTTGATTTTTCACTTTCTTTCGAGAAAAGAAAAATAATTTTATGTTAAAATAATTTCACTCGGGTTTTTGATGGTAAAATTTTCATTAAGTTTTTAGAATGTGCCTAAAATTTCTGTACCCCCTCAAAAAACATAATTTGAATCTTTGGTTTATGCATGAACTGAAAATTTTGACAGAAAACTTTTTGAATTTTTGACCTTTTAAAACAGGGTCAAACACATTTTTAGTGTTATTTGATAGTGCAATTTAAAAATATAATTTTCTATGCTTTACCTAGTGTTAGTTGGGGGAAAATACTATTTTGTGGGTTTCCTGTTTTTTTCAAAGACACATTTCTGTGGATAAACATGGCGGCTGGTGGCTAAACAAAAATTACACAAGTGTTTTATAGAGGGCGCTACCAACACAGTAAAAGTCATTAAATCTATCTGTGACCTTATACTGTGTGTGTGTGGCAACACTCGAAAGTTGTTTTGGTTTTGTTGACGCTTCGCTCGCTTGTTGTGAAATCGAGAGAGATAAGGGCGCGAGTTGAAATAAGCTGTTTCATTTTTGTGTCGTCTATCCTTTGTGCATTTTCGAAGCCATGGCAGAACAACAACAGCAGAACAAAAATCGGAAAAGGTTCCCGATTTGTTTCGAGTGGCGCGTCTACAACCTGAAAAACTGGAGGACCTGGGCCCACGGAGACGCCATTTCTGTCTCCTCCGAGTTCGACACGGCACTCAGGGACGTCCGACTGTACCCAACGGGGGTGGACGGCCGCGTGGATGTTCGCTACGCCAACGGCTTTTCGCGCTATGACGTCGAACTGACCTTCTTCCACCCTGACGGCTTGGTCGTCTGCACTTCTCGCGTCGAGGGGAGGGAAGCAGGGGGCGAGCAAGTCCTCCTCGGGCCCCCTTTCGAAACCGTCGCGGAAAAGTTCGAAGAGAGTAGAGTGGACCTGTTGGTTCTGCGTTTCACGTTCAAGAACGCCAGCGAGACTGAAGGGCAGTTCTACGCCACCTCCTCGGCTTTGGGGACCCCCGGTGGAGCCCACTCGCCAGACGGGGTCAGTTTGCTCCTGGTGGGACCCTGGGATGATGTGTTTTCCGTGGTCCATACAGCCAGACCCGTTCCGCGGGACAACGGTCTCTGCTCCTGGATTCTGGAGTTTTCGGAGAGAAGCCGAGGAACGATGCCCACTTGTCACGAAATGGGCGCGAATTATAAGAATGTTGATTTGAGTTTGGATTTAGAGCTGAATTGGTTAGCTTTAAAGGCGCAGGAAGGAAACGAACTAATTGATTTGGGGGGAGGTATGATTTGTTATTTCCAAAGGAACTCTCGATGAGTGCTTTTGTACATTGAGTTTCAGATCGCATAGGTTCTCATGCCCTTAATTTCAAATTTTTATACACAGGGTGTTAAATTGGGGGTTATCCCCCAGAAGTATTTAAAAAATTTGCCTCTCAGATAGTGTCGTAGCTCGTTTTGAGATCCCTTGAATTACACCCAAAGAGCACTGCTCATTTTAAGAAGGAGAACTTTCAGTGAAGAAAAGGTACAGCTTTAGAAAGAGTCCGCCAGCTGCCATGTTTAACCACAGCTCAATTTTGACCGACAACCATTGAGATATAATTGTTAGTATTATTATTATTATTAGATCGTAAAATAATAGTAATTTGTAGAATATTGTTAGAGATCTAATAGTATGATTAGATCTGTGGCAAGTGCGAGCCACTGGGAGATACCGATCCGAAGGTCATACGACTCAAAAGTATACTCCTGAGTTATAATCGCTTCAGTCGGTATATATAGCCCATTTGAATTACTTGACTCTTATAGTGGTGAGTAAGCTCGCCACAGTACTCCCCCTCCAGAATGCAGCTGGGCTGGATTCGTGAAACCGAGATCTCGTGGCTAGGTGAGACGCCGGGAGTGCGGAGCCTATGGCCCATGTTTGAATCTTCCGAGGCGTAATGTTGCGAAGCCGAGAGCGATGGCGAAGCGCTGCGAAACCAACCACAGCGAAGAGGGTGGTTTGGAGCTGGTGACCGTTAGTGAAGGTGGTGAAGGTGCGTGTTCGTATACCGGTTCACCAATGTGGCAAGTGCGAGCCACTGGGAGATACCGATCCGAAGGTCATACGACTCAAAAGTATACTCCGGAGTTATAATCGCTTCAGTCGGTATATATAGCCCATTTGAATTACTTGACTCTTATAGTGGTGAGTAAGCTCGCCACAGATCTTTATGTGGACAATACTTAATCATGTTGCTATGGGAGTAGGAGCTGTGGTTAAACATGGCCTAAAGGGTTGCTGTATTATTCAACCAGAGTTCCTACGTCTTGGCAGGTTGCCATTAAAGTGCCAAAATCCTTATGCCATGTGGTTCCTTAACGCAGTGGCGATGCCAGAAGGAGAATTTGGGGATACAGGGCCGTAACCAGACTTTTGTTTCGGGGGGGGGTTTTGACTCAAATATTTTCTGAGGTACCTCCTTACGGGTACTTTTATACTGGATTGAAATTTTCCTACACTAAATTTCAAAATTGTATAAACAATATGAATTCGAAGTAAAAGGGGGGGTCTGGGGGTCCTCCCCCAGAAAATTTTTGGAAATTTGCCCCTCAAAAGAGTGTTTTAGCTCATTTCTGAGACCCTTTAGATTACACCCATAGAGCACCACTCATTGTAAGCGGCCGAATTTTCAAGGTAAAAAGAAGGTATATTGCAGGGGTGCAGAATATGTCCGAACGCCCGAACATGGTTCGGGGGAAATTCAGGCAGTTCTGGGGAAATTTTCGCCCAAGTTTATTAAGAAAAAAAACTCTACAAATCCAAATTGTTATTAGAAACAAATATTTTGGCTGGTGACAATATCCATACCCTCCAAATTCTCCGGAAATTTGGTGAAAACTATGGAATTACGGTTGTACATCGGAAAACTACGGAACTATGCCAAAAAAAAAACAAGATTCCTTGGCAAATAACTGAAAGTTGACTTTTCCTTGTGTTTTGTTCCTTATGCAGGAAAAACAACGTATTTGTAACAGGATCGGTGATTCTCTCTAAAAATTGCGTTCTTGTTTAATCACATCAATGTTTCTGACTTAAAAAGTTAAGTTAAAGACAGGGGAGTTTTACGGTAGCTCAAATTGGGAGTTTATAATTAATATTTTAAGACATTTTTGAGGTAAGGTGACTTGTGTATAAGAAGATAAAGTTCATAAAAATTAAAACTTATGGATTATTTGGTAATTATTGAACCTCACAGAAGTTCAGTAATTAAGAAAACTATATTTTATAATAAAAACTCATTGTACTTCAGTAGTAACATAAACTGTTAAAAATATGGGGACATTTTTGGGTAAATTTTAATGAAATATGGAGACATTTTTGGGGAAATTTTCGACGAAGTTAATAGTGTTCTGGGGAAATATTGGGCCCTGGAACATTTTCTGCACCCCTGGTATATTGTAATAAATGGCGAAATGTTAAGGGGGTTTTTAGGTTCCTACTCCTGAAAACTTTTTGAATGTTTCCTCTAAAAGTGCATTTTAACTCATTTTGAGGCACTTTAGGTTACATTAAAGAGGACCAATCCTTGTAAATCACACAAGTTTGAAGGAAAAACCGTATACTTAATAGATTTCAAAATTTCAAGGGGGTTTGGGGGTCCTCCACCAGAAAAATTTTGGAAATTTACCCTTAAAAGTAGGGGTTTGACTCATTTTGAGACCCTTTGGGTTATACCCGAAGAGAATCGCTCCTTGTGAGACACAATTTTCAAGAAAAATAGCAGTATAAAAATTGATGTCAAAATTTCGGGGGGGGGGGTTTGAACCCCTAACCCCCCCCCTTGGATACGGCCCTGTGGGGATATATCCCACCGAAAGTCAGAAACTTTTCATTCCTTTTGCCATAGAAAAGGGACTAAATTATCCCCCTTCCTAATTTCTTCTGGCTATGCCACTGTTTCTTAGAACAAATAGGTGCTCAACTCCTATACTAGACAGCAACTCAAGTTGACCCTATGACGTCACTAACAAATAAAGTAGATACCATCGCAGTGTCAGAATTTTGAGTGAAATAAAGAATGTCAATTTGAAAATATGATTATTTTGTCAAACCCATGTATAATATACATGAGTACATACTTATCTAAATTGCCCTCAGAAGGGAAATAACAGGTGTAAAGTTATTAGTCAAGTCAAAATTTCTGAGTTCCAGTATATACCACAAATTAAGTCACTAAAAACAATGCTCTTAATACAAAAAATAACAATGAAATTAAATTTATATTAAACAAATGGTATTTCTTTGAAAGAGAAGTAAATTAGATACAAAATGGAACTAATAAGCAAGTTGAAACAAAGAAAATAAAGATATCAGAGATGAGTGTATCAAACAATGTGGCTGGCTTTGTATTTGTTTCATACTTAGAGTTAAGCGATTAAAAACTATGAAAATACTAATTTTAACTGAAACTGATGACTGATTCTGTATAAAAACTTAATTTAAATTATATCAACATCTAACTAATACAATTTTTTTATATTTTACTTATTTGGTACATTTTTTTGTAAATTAGTCCAAAACGTGATTTTTTGATGCCCTTGGGCAGTCTGCTAATATTAATATTTCTACTTCAAATTTTTTACACCTTTTTATAATGCCTCTAGGCTCAAAATAAGAGGGTTTGCATATTAAATTTCAAAAAAGAAATTTTTTTGCTATTTTTGAGAAAAACATGTAAACAAGATTTTACGATGCTCTCGAGCAGTCTGTTAATATCAATATATTTTTTTTTTCAAATTTTGAACACCATATTTAATTGCCATTAAGCACAAAATAAGGGGGTATGCGTATTAAATTTCTAAAAAAAATTTTTGGGAACAGTCTAATGTATATGTCAGCGTCTTTTTATCACAAATTACCTACCGAAACTCCTCCTAGCAACCCAACAGGCTTTCTGTTAACACAGTTTCTGCTTCTGCATTTGTGACGTAGTACTAGGTTCAAGAAGCGTTGCTGTCGAGTATAGCAGTTTAAAGATTTTAAAGAAAAATAGACATTCATAATGTCATTTGTTTATTCATTTTTTTAGTGCATTAATATTTAAATAATACGGGTTATGTACATATTCTAGTGTACAGACAGAACAATAAAATTGATATTTTTTCAAAGTATGTATTGATGATTTTTCAGGTTTTATGTCCAAGTTACTCGATGATAGTGGTCACTTGCAGGAATTTTTCAAAATTCTTATTCATTTTTGAGTAATCAAAAATAAATTTTATTGTAAAAGTTTTATTTTGTACCAAAAAAAATAATTAGTGTTAATCTGTCACTTTCTTTTGAGAAAAGAAGAATAATTTAACTCAGGTTTGTGATGGTGAGATTTTTATAAAATTTCTGTACCCCTCTCCAAAAAACATCATTTAAATTGTTTGTGGTTTGAGTTTATAAAAGAACCAAATATGTAAGATTTTCATCTCATTATATAGAAGGCCCAGTTGTAATAAAATAGTTTTTTGCAACATGATAAATTTTTTGCTTTAGTGGCTACAATCCAATCTAGGGCTAAGGTCGCTTATTTTGTTTCTGCACTAAATTAAATTATGTTTTGTTTATGGCAGCCCATCGGCTGATAGTACACTGTTTCGCTGACAAGACTTATCACCAAAAAGATAATTTTTAATTTAATTTTATAATAAAATTTTAATTTCAAGGTTATTTTTCCTTGAAAAAAGGGATGAGATTTTTCAGACTTTTGGAGGATTTTACGATTTTTTTGAAATTATCATGAAAATTTCAGACATTTTACTTTAGAAAAAGTGGCTGATGAACTGAAAATTTTGACAGAAAACTTTTTGACCTTTTAAAACAGGGTCAAACTCATTTTTAGTGTTATTTGATAGTGCAATTTAAAAATATAATTTTCTATGCTTTACCCAGTGTTACTTGGGGGAAAATACTCTTTTGTGGGTTACCTGTTTTTTTCAAAGACGCATTTCTGTGGATAAACATTTCGGCTGGTGGCTAAACAAAAATTACACAAGTGATTTATAGAAGGCGCTACCAACATTGAATATTTTACCCACTGGTCAACAAATCTGTCTGTGACTTGACGCTATCTGTATCTGGCAACTCTCGAAAGTTGTTTTGGTTTCGTTTTGCTGTTGACGCTTCGTTCACTCCCTTGTTGTGAAATCGAGAGAGAGAGAGTGATAAGGGCGTGAGTTGAAATAAGCTGTTTCATTTTTGTGTCGTCTATCCTTTGTGAATTTTCGAAGCCATGTCAGAACAACAGCAGTCTCCCGAAAATCGGAAGAGCTTCCCGATTTGTTTCGAGTGGCGCCTCTACAACCTGAAAAACTGGAGGACCTGGGCCCACGGAGACGCCATTTCTGTCTCCTCCGAGTTTGACCCGGCACTCAGGGACGTCCGACTGTACCCCAGAGGGGTGGACAGCTGCGTGGAGGTTCGCTACGCCAACGGCTTTTCCATGGCCATGGCTTTTCTCGCTACGACGTCGAACTGACCTACTTCCACCCTGACGGCTCCGTCGTGTGCACCTCTCGCGCCGAGGGGAGGGAAGGAGAACAAGTCCTCCTCGGACCCCCTTTCGAAACCGTCGGGGAACAGTTCGGGAGGGTGGACCTGTTGGTTCTCCGTTTCACGTTCAAGAACGCCGGCGAGACCGAAGGGCAGTTCTACGCCACCTCATCGGCTTTGGGAACCCCCGGTGGAGCCCCCGGGCCAGATGGAACTGGTTTGCTCCTCGCTGGACCCAGGGAGGATCCGTCTTCTCTGCTCCAAAGAGTCAGACGTGTTCCGGCGGCCAACGGTCCCGGTTCCTGGATCTTGGAGTCTTCCGAGAGAAGCCGAGGAACGATGCCGTCTAATCACGAATTGTGCGCGAATATCATGGATGATATGGATATGGATCTGGAGATGGATATGATGGCTTTAATGGCACAGGAAGGAGACCAACAAATTAACTTATAGTCATTCTCGAAGAAACTCTTTTTGAGTACTTTTAAGGATCCGTTCATTTGCCCAACATTCAACTGCCTGACAATTCTCCTTACTTCCTTCCCCTTGTATCGCATTGGCGATGATGATGTCTGGCAACTGATTCTGATTGTCGGGATTTCAAACCAGATCCTTTTTATATGTTGAGTTTCAGATTGCATAGGTTCACAAGGGATATTAATTAGGGACCAACAAATTAACTTATAGTCATTCTCGAAGAAACTCTTTTTGAGTACTTTTAAGGATCCGTTCATTTGCCCAACATTCAACTGCCTGACAATTCTCCTTACTTCCTTCCCCTTGTATCGCATTGGCGATGATGATGTCTGGCAACTGATTCTGATTGTCGGGATTTCAAACCAGATCCTTTTTATATGTTGAGTTTCAGATTGCATAGGTTCACATGGGATATTAATTAGGGACCAACAAATTAACTTATAGTCATTCTCGAAGAAACTCTTTTTGAGTACTTTTAAGGATCCGTTCATTTGCCCAACATTCAACTGCCTGACAATTCTCCTTACTTCCTTCCCCTTGTATCGCATTGGCGATGATGATGTCTGGCAACTGATTCTGATTGTCGGGATTTCAAACCAGATCCTTTTTATATGTTGAGTTTCAGATTGCATAGGTTCACATGGGATATTAATTAGGGACCAACAAATTAACTTATAGTCATTCTCGAAGAAACTCTTTTTGAGTACTTTTAAGGATCCGTTCATTTGCCCAACATTCAACTGCCTGACAATTCTCCTTACTTCCTTCCCCTTGTATCGCATTGGCGATGATGATGTCTGGCAACTGATTCTGATTGTCGGGATTTCAAACCAGATCCTTTTTATATGTTGAGTTTCAGATTGCATAGGTTCACATGGGATATTAATTAGGGACCAACAAATTAACTTATAGTCATTCTCGAAGAAACTCTTTTTGAGTACTTTTAAGGATCCGTTCATTACATTCAACTGCCTGACAATTCTCCTTACTTCCTTCCCCTTGTATCGCATTGGCGATGATGATGTCTGGCAACTGATTCTGATTGTCGGGATTTCAAACCAGATCCTTTTTATATGTTGAGTTTCAGACAGGGCCGTATCCAAGGGGGGGGGTTTAGGGGTTCTCAACCGCCCCCCCCCGAAAATTTGACATCAATTTTTATACTGCTATTTATCTTGAAAATTATGTCTCACAAGGAGCGATATCCTCTTCGGGTATAACCCAAAGGGTCTCAAAATGAGTCAAAACCCTACTTTTAAGGGTAAAATTTCCAAAACTTTTCTGGGGGAGAGGACCCCCAAACCCCCTCGAAATTTTGAAATCTATTAAGTATACGATTTTCCTTCAAACTTGTGTGATTTACAAGGAGTGGTCCTCTTTAATGTAACCTAAAGTGTCTCAAAATGAGTTAAAATGCCACTTTTAGGGGAAAAATTCAACAAATTTTCTGGAGTAGGAACCTAAAACCCCCCTTAACATTTCGCCATTTATTACAATATACCTTCTTTTTACCTTAAAAATTCGGCCGCTTACAATGAGTGGTGCCCTATGGGTGTAATCTAAAGGGTCTCAGAAATGAGCTAAAACACTCTTTTGAGGGGCAAATTTCCAAAAATTTTCTGGGGGAGGACCCCCAGACCCCCCTCCCCTTTTACTTCAAATTCAAATACTTTATACAATTTTTAAATTTAGTGCATCAAAATTTCTATCCAGTGTTGTCATCTAAAACTTAACATATAAAAGTACCCGTCAGGAGGTACCTCAGAAAATATTTGAGTCAAAACCCACCCCGAAACAAAAGTCTGGTTACGGCCCTGGTTTCAGATTGCATAGGTTCACATGGGATATTAATTTTGATCACCTTAATTTTAGAATTCTGTACACAGTTTGTTAAGTGGGGGGGGGGGGTTGACCCTTATCCACCAGAAAAATTTTAAAAATTTGCGTCTCAATAGTGTCGTAGCTCATTTTGAGATCCCTTTGAATTAATCCCAAAGAGCATTGCTCATTTTAAGCAGCAGAATTTCGAAAGGAGAAAAGGTGCAGCTTTAGAAAGGGTCCGCCATGTTTAACCACAGCTCAATTTTTGACCGACAACTATTAAGATATAATTGTTATTATTATTAGATCGTAAAAATAATAGTAATTTGTAGAATATTGTTAGAGATCTAATAGTACTATTAGATCTCTATGCTGACAACACTTAATCATGTTGCTGTTGGAGCTGTGGTTAAACATGGCGGCTGGTGGACCCATTCTGAAGCTGTTCCGGTTAAAAACAATACAGTATAATTAAACAGGGGTAAAGACCCTCCACAAAATTCTAATCTTTAATAAAGGACCCTTCACTAAATTCCAAGTGCCAAAAATGGACTCTTCACAAAAGTGATTTGAAAATTGTTTTCAGAAGGGGTTTCTATCATATTGGAATGGAATTGGCCAGGTTTTGGGCCCATTCCAATTCCAAAAGTTATGAATGCTGTAGTTGTACTAAAGCCCCTTAATTTTCATGCAATTTCATTAGATTTTTCACAAAATTCCTTGCAATTTTTTGCAAAATTCCTCAATCAGAACCCTGGCTGAAAACCCTAGATAAACCCTCATAACTAAAAAATTTTGGAACTTTTACCTATAAAATTAGCGAATTGTTTGCAGTCTGAATGTTCCGATATGAACTGGTTAGATAGAATAAAAGTGGTGTAAGTCCACTGAGAGTAGTTTTGAGTAATCGAAGGTTTTCTCTAACGGCGCCTGTGTTGTTTCTGTGGAGACGGTACTTTTTAGGCAGCTCTTACGGGCCAATCATTGAGCTTTTGACGTAGGCGATTACCACACTAGGTAAAGGAACATAGAAGAAATCCAAGTCCATGCTTTTCTTAGGTTTTGTATTTTCGGACTTGCACCACTTTCATCCTTAGCAGCTCATATATTGCTTTACTTTTTGCACCTGTTGAGATTGTGTTATTCAAGGTATTTCAGGGATGAGATTTTTCAGACTTTTGGAGGATTTTCAGACTTTTTTGAAATTATCATGAAAATTTCAGAATTTTTACTTTAAAAAAAAAATCAGCTTATAAACTGAAATTTTCACTGTGAATTTCATTTTTCTAAATTCAAGTTGATGTTCCTGACTTATGAGGCTCTTTTATATGGTAATTTTTCATATTTAGGCCAATTTAATATAACAAGTTAAACTTTTAATTTTAAGTGTAAGAATTTATTATTCAAATTTGTGTTAACTAATTATTATTAGTTTTTCCGATTTATTCTCAATTTAAGAGATCAAATGTCGTTCGCGCAGTTTTCAGACTTTTTGCTTTTTTACCAATCTCATCCCTGGTATTTTATCTATATTTTATTTCTTTGTTGTTCCCATTGTTTTCTTTTTTCTTTAAATTCAACATTGTAATGTCTAAAACAGATAGGCTTTTACGGCAGGTCATTTTGGCACAGCTTCGATAAGAGTCCTCCAGCCGCCATGTTTACCCATAAGCTCAAATAATGACAACATAAGCATAATGCTGTGGGAGCTGTGGATAAATATGGTGGCTGGAGGACCCTTATTGAAGCTGTGTCGTCATTTTTCATAAGAAGGATCTTCAGGGCGATAACACTGAGGTCTAAAAGTTAAAAATTAGTACTATAAATTAATTGTAATGTCGTTTCTTGTTTCACTTATGTTCCTGTAAAGTGTTGCTGTTTCAATCAACCAGAGTTCCTACATCTTGGCAGGTTGCTATTAAAGTGCCAATATCACTTGTGTTTTCTTAGCACATTGGCATTGCCAGAAGGAAAATTTGGGGATATATCCCACCGAAAGTCAGAAACTTTTCATTCCCATAGAAAAGGGACTAAATTATCCCCCTTCCTAATTTCTTCTGGCTATGCCACTGTTTCTTAGAACAAATAGGTGCTCAACTCCTATACTAGACAGCAACTTAAGTTGACCCTATGACGTCACTAACAAAGTAGTTCCCATCGCTGCGTTTGATGGAATGAGTGAACTTAATGAATTTTGAGTGAACTTCAATTTAAAAATAGGATTATTTTGTTAAACCCATGTATATATAGAGCTTTTTAAATCACAATTTGCATTCCAAAACTCCTCCTAGCAACCCAACAGGCTTTGTGTTTACCCATTTTCTCCTTCCGTGTTTGTGACGGGTTCAAGAAACGTTGCTGTCGAGTATAGCAGTTTCATCATTTTAAAGAAAAAAATTATTTATTTTATAACATCATTTGTTTACTTATTTTTAGCGCTTTAATATTTAAATAATACGGGTAATATACATATTCTCTAATATACAGAACAATAAAATCGATATTTTTTCAAAGTATGTATCATGATTTTTTGTTTTGATTACAGTGCACTCATTTTTCCACTTTAGCGAATTAGTGTATGTTATGTACCCCTATGTTATGTTCTTTCTTTTCGTTTAAACAACAATTTGTACTGGGTAGATATTTACAAAAAGGGAAGTAAGTCACTTGAAATCTAAATGAAATGAATAATAATTAGGGCTGGAATTATCATGTAATTGCACATCTTTTCAGAAATATGATATTGCAGATTGCTCTCTAATACTTCGTTTTAGTGATTTTGGAGTCCCTTAAAACTTGTAGTATTCTATGTAAACTAAAAAGGGTCCATCGATTAAGGCCATTTTATTTTTTAGTTTTACATTTTTCGGTTTATTTACATTATTTTACATATTTAAGCTATAAATACATGTATTTTTCTACATAGTCGTCCATTTTCTGGTATTAAACATAACGAGGTTGCCCAATTTAAAAAAGACTAACTAATTAAAGGATCAAAATTTTAGGAGGTGAACCCCATGCTTAATTTGGCTATAAAAAGTTGTGATTTTCCCACTTTATTTTTAAATATTTATTGGAAAGGTTTTGTATGACAGGATAAATTCTTGAATATGAACTTAAGATAAGTTTATTTTTATTATATATTTTTTACAGATTTGTATTAAAAATTTTTCAGTCATTGAGTTTGTTTCTAACTTTTCAAAGAATTGCAATTGTATTTCACTCAATGTTGGATAAAAGTTTTAATGTCTTAGCTCAAAATTTAATATTATTTTCTAATTGTATCATTTTTCAAGTCAATTTTGCAATGTTTTTAGAAGTACGATTAGTATGTTTTTATTTCTTAAGTTATTCTTGCAAAAAGTTTTGAAACAATAGTTTTAAAAATACTTTACTCTTCAATCATTTAAAATTAAATGAAAAAGGGATTTTTCTTATTCTATTCTTCCTTCATAAGTAGTTCCATCCTGAATAGATTTCAAACATCCACAATTTTTTTACCACTACTACCTTTTGTTCTAGCTTATTCAATCAACAACAAAAAAATATGAAAATTAATTTTATAAAAAAACCCGCTTCATATCTGGAGCTTATTCCAATTAATTATTAATACTATCTCTTTGTAGAGAAGGCAAATTCAGTATCAGTAATTATGCGCAATTGGAACACATTAATTAGTGAGATTTTTCAGCAAGCGTGTCCCCGCTGTGACAATTTGGGAAAAAAAAGTCGCATGTGTCTTTTGTCAAGCGATTCTAATAAATAAAATCCCCAATTAATTATAATTCCTATACTCCTCAGTCCGCTTGTGTGGACTCTTTCCCAAGTTAATTTGTTTGTTAGTGACAATGTCATAAATGCGCGCTTTTAGAAGCAATACTAAATGGTAAAATGATTTTTATAACTGTATTAGAAATAAAGGATAAAGGTATACCTATTGTGGAACCAGGGCCGTGTTGTGGAAAAATCGCGCCCGGGGCGGATGGCTTTTTTGGCGCCCCCTCCCAAATATAATTTCTTTACATTATTCTTAGATAGATTCGCAAAAAAATATTTGGGCAAAAATTTGGCGCCCCCTGAACACGTTCATCGTGGTTCCGTTTGAAAGTATTGAAGAATCTACGAAGTCCAATGCTAAAATAATTTTAAATTGCAAAATACTAAAATAATAAATTGCAAAAAAAAAAATTTCGGGCACAAATTCAGCACCTCTCTTGAATACCTGAATACTGCGCCCGGGGCGGACGCCCCCTTCGCCCCTCCCTTAACACGGCCCTGTGTGGAACTTTAAATTAATGTATAAAGCTGAAGGGACCACTACAAACGTTCGAATTATCCACTAGTCCGAAATAAAGTAGAATTTTCACTTAAATTCCAGGTTCATACTAAATGGTTAAAAAGATAATCGATCGTCAAAGTGTTGTTCTGTACTCAACTCAATACTTGGTTGAATGGGGACGTCCATGGATAGGTCAAAAGGATCTTACGTCAACTTTTTATCATTTTTAGCACAAGAAAAATGCGCACATTAGCCAAAACTCGATGGAGCTAATCAATAGCCATCAGTCAGTCGCGATAGCTACAAGTTAAGATCAATTTTTGATTTTG
The DNA here is from genome assembly GCA_963680715.1 of Tetragnatha montana. Classification (NCBI taxonomy): domain Eukaryota; kingdom Metazoa; phylum Arthropoda; class Arachnida; order Araneae; family Tetragnathidae; genus Tetragnatha; species Tetragnatha montana. Next base: position 4,740,297 of record OY796678.1, on the reverse strand, counting down.
ACATGTACTATTTGTATTAAACTTTATGCAGTGTGTGTTAAGCGTTATGTCGATAAGGCGAAACAAACGTGACTAGAACATATTGAAGAAATTTATCTATTTAAAAGTTATGGAGATAATCTCAAATAAGAAATTGTGGGGGAGGAGGGGTCCAGCAAAATCTCACTAAGGCTAAGAGAGGGGTCCAAAATTTGGGAACCCCCCCTAATTTATGGATGTTCCCTTAGAAAACTATATATCACTTACATTCAGAAGATCAATTCTTAAACGTTCTTGGAAAACTTATTTGTTCTTATTGTCGAAAGAAAAAGGATTTTGACATCACCATAACCCATTCCAATCGAAAATTCGAAAGGTTTATAACAAAAACTTCGTACTAAAGAATTCGAAGGAATTCGTGGATCAAGGGAAAACTTCGAATTATCCAAGTTGCACTGTATTTATAATTTTAATCATAAATTTTATCCATCTTTCTCTCTAACTTATGACTTTATTTCTTTTTTTTTCTTGTTTAAATGTTTTTATCTCATCACTTTACATTTAAAGAAAAAAGTAAAGGTTTATATATTTTTAATAAAAAGTACCTTTTTTACCTTAAACCTTATGAAGTGTAACTGAAGTTCTTCACCCGTTTAAACATTTTCAAAGAAAAAAAATTATCTACAGCTTTAAGTATAAGAAAAACCAACGAAAGTACTTAAAGGTAATCGAAATGAAGTATTCATTCCTTACCTCTCAGGAAAGCGCATGGATTTTTCTCAAGAAGTTAGTCCATAAAACATGTTAAAAACTGCCTTCCACATGTCTCGAGTCCGATAATAGCCTGGGCCATTTTTCTTAACCATGAAAAGAGAAATATCGATTCTAACTGCTTAATTCACCGCATGAAACTTAAAGACTTTACCTGCTCCTTGCCCATCTCTACGTTTAACCGGTCTTGAATAAAAAAAAATGCTTTTGAGGTTAATGAAGACTTGTGCATCGATATACGGAGCGTAGGGATGGTTAGCTACTAGAGCGCTCTTCAAAGCAGCAAAGAGTGTCATAATAGAGAGAAAAAAATGTGGTAGGGGGGGGTATGGGGTGAATTTAGTCCATTTCTATGGTCAAAAAAGGAAATTATCTGACTTTGTGGAGGGGGAATTTCTCCCCAAATCTCTCCTGAGAGAATTGCAATTCATAGGGGAGTCAGAAATTTTTTACGTAAATTGTATGGACAAAAATATTAAAGATTTTTAAAACATTTAAAAATTCATCATAAATTCACAGAGAAAGTAATGACACTGAGTTTAGTATATTGTGGTTGAAAGTAGAATTATTGAATTATTCCACCATATTTTAAAAATATGAAAACATAATAGTTTATATGAGGAGCCAAGGGGTACAAGTGCAGTGTGCAGTTTTTTTTTAGTATTGGAGTTAAGTGCACTGGAGTCCACCAAGTAGTTGCTGTGGAGACCACAGCAACTACTTTAGTGCACTTTAACTCCAATACTAAAAAAAACTACACTTGTACCCCTTGGCTTCTAGGCTTTTCATATAGTAATAGTTTTAAATAGTTTAATAAGTAGCGATAGTTTATTTACTGTTAAATGCATATTCTAAAAAAAAATACTCAGTAAACAAGCTTTGAGATACCAACTACAAAGAAAAAATACAGAATCTAAAAAAGAAAGAAAAAGTACAACTAAAAATCTCCTAACCCCCTCCCCCTACACATTACTATTTTCGTAAAGAATTGGACTGCTAGCTCAAATTTTCCTTTTTTTATGAGCCGATTTTTAAAAATTCGACAACAAAGCCCATTCCTCGTTTGCGTTGTCTCAAAACGAGTTTTTTTTTATTCGAAGCACTTGAATTAATTATCATCGTTTCGAAGGAACCTCGTCTCCCCCCCCCTTTCGGAGTTGCAGCGTGTTTTCGATTTGAATAATGCCCTTGGGGGTGGGGGAGGGACAATGTTAAAAAGGGAATATTTTATTTACATTTTATTGCAAACGATTGGTTGGGGCAATCTAACTCGTTTCGCCAATTTAATGGAAAGGAATACTTTTCCTAATTCGCCTTTTCTGAACAGTGTACACAGATTTCCTTGGAGGGGGTCATTAGAAAAAAATAATTAAAAATTATTATTTTTTAAATCTGTAAGAAATCAAGTGATTTTGTTTATGGCGCAAATCAGTAACAGAAAAATTCATCGTATCGAGCTGAACATTTTTTATACGCTGTTTTGAAGTCATGTGACGGATTTTTGAAAGCATGATTGTACAGAATTTTTTTCCCCAGAAAATACCGTTTTTCCCGTTAATTTAACAACCTCAGGGCGCTAGCAAAAGGAAGAGATGTATCCTGAAAATTTTTCACTGGTTATTCAAGCTTTTTGATCAAAATTCCACGCCAGCCTTACGAAGATTTTAAAAATATATATGTTTCAAAAAATATTTTAAAATAGAAGAAATATAGATATTAATAGGATAAAATAGAAGGAATTGTCATATAGAGCTGAAATTTTTTACACGTTTTATTGAAGCCATTGGTCCAAAAATTCGTAATCTGATTTTGAAAAAAGCGTTTTACCGACCGATCTTACTATTGACATACTTTATGCAATCTTTTTCCCTTAAAAAAATGTACATGGTTATGTCACCCACATATATATCTCGTACCAAATATGTGATGCCTGCAATGTTCAGTGTTAAAAAAAAAGTGACAAATTGTTGCATATAAGGCTGAGCGCGCACGAGTGACTAAAGTCACGGCGACCAGTATCACTAGTATAAAAAATATCACTAGAAAAGCATAGAGCATTTTCAATCACATGACTTTACCTACCAACGGCCTTAGCAACGTTGTTTTTATCCTCCAGTGATGTCATGTGCGAATGCTTCTATTGGATGCTTCTAGTTCCCGCCCCTAACAACAGCCTTAGCAACGTTGTTTTTGTCTTTGTCACCGTGACAAAAGTCGCCCGTGCGCGCTCGTCCTAAGGAAAGAGATAAACTCCCCTAGAAAATTGTGGGGGGGAACGGTCCCTAAATTATAATTTAAGAGAAATTGCGTAAGAAACAGTTCTTCACTGCATTCATCTTAAAACAAAATCCACAGGGAACTCTTCTCCCATTATAATGCACTTTCCTCCTACAGCGTTTATTTAAATCACCCTGTTGCAGTAATTCACTAGTACTTTTCTTACCACTTATATTAACTACCAACTTTCCGCGAATATTCCTCTTTTCTGAAGGGGTAATGAGGTTTTTTCTCCTCGAAATAAGGAAGCCCTATGTCCACCGGAAGAAAAATATTTCTCTCCCCGAATTCAAGCGACTGTGGTTTAATTAAATCACGTGAGCTAATTTGGAAGGAGCGATATAAGGTTTGTAGTAAAAAGAACGCTTTTGGACCCTATCCAAGTATTTTTAGTTCCGCACGGAATGGTTTCGGTTTGGAAAGGAATACGCGCTTCAACAGTAGGGTAGGGTGGGTACAATGGTTATAGGGATTTTAACAGTTTATATTTATAAAATTAATTTTTTTCATTCCACTTTGTTCGATTTCCAGCTAACTAAGGCCAATCAGAGCGACTGAGAATTCCGTATTTGAAATGACAATTATCCGTCAAACCAATCAGATCTTTCGCTCGCATCTTATAAAGCAAGGGACCGCCAACCATTTTCAATTTGAATGAATAATTTATGAATATTTACATTTGAAAATCATTAAAATGTATTTCTAGCACATCGAAGATTTATGTTGACCTTTTTAAGGGTCAAATTTCCTGGGACCCAGACCCCCTTTCAATATAAATCTGTAAAAAATTTACAAAAGACAAAAGTTAGTTTATTATAATTGAATCGTCAGTTAGAAAAAGTGAATAAGTCCAAAAACCAAATTTTGAGAAAATCGAAAAAATATATAATTAATGGAATTTTTGTGTTATAACCACCAAATTTTTACTGGAAATTCAGGAACTTATTTAGAAAAAAGGGTAATCTTCGGAAAAAATATAAGTGCATTCAAAAGTATTTTACAGTTGAAAAAAAAAAGTTAAAAACCTCTTAAATTTATAGGGTAAATTATATTTCCGCTTAGTTCACAGCACAAAAGTGAAAAATAGACAGACCAAGACAACTAAAATTCAAAATTATTATGAAACTGGGTCATTAAGGCAGTATGAATGGAGTCGAACATTCCCTTGATAAAAAAAATTAAAAGCACTTTTAAATTTTTTTTATGGCTTAGTTTGCAGCACAAAGAATAAGAACAGAAACAACAATTTAATTCCAAAGTAACTGAAAAAAATACGATGAATGGACATCGATTTCGCAACTTCAAGGGGCTATATCTCTCTATAGAGAGGGTAGTTATTTTCCCCCTCTTCCCACTCATGTATACAGCGAAGCTTGGAGATTGTTTTGAGCATAAAAAGTCAATTTGTCTTTTTTTGAACTAATTCTCTTTTTCAAACTGGCGATTCAATTTAAGAGGGGGTGCTGAAATGCTAAAAGTTTATTTCTTTGTACCTAATAAATCAAGGTTATGCGAATCTATCCGAGAAGGAAGCCCTAAATTCCCTGGCAATCCCCTTCAACATGTAGATGACGATTTAAAAATGTAAACTAATCATTTTCAAGACCAGATGTTTATTCCGATATCTCTAATAAAGTAATTTAAGGCAGAGTTTTCGAATAAGTTAAACGACACATCCGTGAACTTTCCCGATTTTCCCTGCTAAGAAGGAGAAACCGATTTCCTTTTATCTGAGAAACCTTCGTTCCGAGAGAGAGAGGGGGGGGGGATTGACTAATTAACCGAATGTTCCACTCCCTTTAAAGTATGAAATGTTCGTCAGTTAATTATCCGTCTGGAGCAGACGATATTTCGATGATTGCTCTTAAAGGTGGGGGAGGGATTGGGAAAATAATCATTTTAGTTAGTTATGCGCTGGAAGGATTTACCTCCCTAAAAATGTCAATAAAATTTAAAAGGTAGTCTTTCTTAAGTTTTAAAATGAATCTCAAAATTATTCCCTTTGCAAGTTTTGGAATGATTAAATATTTTATTAAAGGTGAGTGAGCACTAAGAAAAGTCTATCTACTTTACTAGACTGCAACTTTTTTTGACCCTATGACGTCACTGCGAGGAAGGAAAAACTGAGTAAACAGAAAGAATGTCAGGTAGCTAGACGCTATATAGAAATGGGTTTATCATACTAATCCTATTTATAAATTGATGTTCTTAATTTCACTCAAAATTCCGATACCGCGCTGTGCATGGGAACTACTTTCTTTGTTTCTATCCAGGGTCAGGTCAATCAACTTCTTCAAAAGGGAATCTTAAAAACTGATAATCTTCTTTTAGGGATAAAATTTACAAATATTAAAGTTATCAGAATATTTGTTACATTATTTTTAGAATATTAATTTGGCAATAGTATGAAATTGGATTGGGGGATCGGGAAAATAATCGTTTTAGTTAGAGTTATGCGCTAGAAGGATTTTACCTCCCTCTAAAAATGTCAATAGAATTTAAAAGGTAGTCCTTCTTAAGTTTTAAAATGAATCTCTCAAAACATATTCCCTGTGCAAATTTCAGGACGATTAGATGCTTTATTTAAATGACTTTATTGGTGAGTAAGAAGAAAAGTGATCTACTTTACTAAAAGAAGTTAAATTATCATTTATAGTAGATTGCAACTTTAGTTGACCCTACGACATCACTAACAAAGTAGTTCCCATCGCGGTGTCTGAATTTTGAGTGAAATGAAGAACGTCAATTTAAATATATGATTAGTTTGTTAAACCCATGTATATATAGTGCTTTTCAATCACGATTTGCGTACCGAAACTCCTCCTAGCAGCCGAACAGGCTCTGTGTTTACCGATTTCTCTTTCCGCATTTGTGACGTACTGGGTTCGAGAAACATTGCAATCAAGTACAGTTAATAGTTTAAGTCAAATAAATTTAAGTTTTATTTTAAGACATGTCGGGGTCCCCCATCACGGGGCCCTGGGCCCCCAAACTTGTAAGTCGGACCTTGGTTCTATTAAAAGATTCTGTACTACTAGTACTTCCTCTAAAAACAGCAGAGAGTTAGACTCATTTTGATACAGCCTAACAGCACTTGCTGATTAATGCATCATAGAGATGGGGATTTGCTTTAAGCAGATACTATGAATAAACCATATCGTTTGTATCCCTCAATCAAAGGGCAGTAGTTGTTAAAAGCCCCCCATTGCAATGCAGATTCGAGAAAGAAGCCAACGTATTCGTAATTGGTGTTTCGAAGCTTCCGAATCACGGAGAAGGGACAATATACCCCTGGAGACGAGAACTTCAATTAAACTTTTTTTTTTTTTGTTCTCTACACAGAAAATTCAAAGTTAATCGAAGGAAAACATAAAAGAAAAGATCGGCATCAGAAAGTGGGTTCTGTTGGATTCTTCTTATAAATGCTAATCACTACCCCCAGAGTTGCTTCAGGAGTTCCGATGTCTTAAAATGTTCCTTAAGTGGGATTTCGCTCGACTACTTTTACAAATTACGTCACGATGTTATTTTAAGGAGGGTTTCCTTGGCACAGCGAATAATAGTTACACCTTCTTTTAAGAATCAAATTTCTAAATATTATCTGAGAAGAAAACTGCAGACCCATTTTTTAATATAAAACTAATAATAATTTATAAGAATTAATTCATTTTGAACGAAATTTAATTGTTAAGATAGCGTACTACAAATATAATTTGTTTATAAAAAAGCGTTTAAAAATGCATGTATCTGAAAATTAGAATTTAAAAGTAATCTGTACTTTTTTTCTCTGGTCCTCGAAAAAATTTTGCAAAATTACTTGCCCACCCTTGTTCTATATGTACATTGTACATACACCCACTTTAAGTCTGTCAACGGCCCCTTTAGAAACCCCCTGTATCAGGGGCGTAGCTAGACTTTTATTTCTGGAGGGGTTTTGACCAAACATTTTTCTGGGATATTTCCTTCCGAGTACTACTTTTTTTGCGTCAAGTTTTAGAGGTCAAGTTTAATGGCCAAGTTTAGATGGTTTAGACTTTTGAACAACCCAACCACCTTGGTCGATTTCTCCTGGAATGACCCCACTCTGAAAATTTTTCCAAATTGTGGAAGGTGTTTGAACCCTTACTTAAAACCACCCCCTTGGTTACGGCCCTGCCTTGTATTGCAATGAACGCACGATCCCCAGTATTCCGTTTATCAAAGAAGAGCAGCAAACCTCCCCCTCCTTTGAATACACATGCTGATGCTAACGAGCTCGATTATTCAAAACAAGGAGCGAATCAATCTTTCTATTCCGTTCTTTTTTTCGTTCATCATCGTTATTATTCCGCTTCTATCGGGATGTGGATGCGATCCGGGACCAATTAGGACTAATTGAGAATCTCGCTAACGAAGGAGATGTTTTTCAAGTTTTAAAAATGCGCATCGATAATCATGTGTCGTCTATTTCAAGGTTTTTGAAAGCATTATTAGAGTCAGTTGTTTGTTTCAAAAGTCCCTTTCACGGCTTTTCTTTGGAAGCAACCCTGCTTAGGGAAGTACTAGGTAAGTGACGATGTGAAGGGCTTACAGCGACCCAAGCGGTGAAATAGGAAAGTTACAAAAATTAATTAAAAAAAATAAGAACAAAAACTTCAGTGTGAAAATTGTTGGAAATATCATAAAAAAACGCCCAGAAAAAAATTCCGAAAATAATATTTTCAAAATTCGAGGAGATATTAGCAAGTGAAGGAAGATAGGAGAGAGAGAGAGCACTTTTTCAGGCCTTAAAAAAAGCAAATTTGCGAGTTTCTTTTTGATTTTTTCATTTAGTTAAAAAAATCCGCAATAACTATATGATAACACTGAAAAATTTGAAAATATGCGAACTTTTTCTTATTTGGGTCCGAAAAAGTGTTATTTCACATGCAAATATCTCCTCTAATACTTGAGATATTTTCTTGTAAATTGTTTTGTGCGTTTGTCATGATATCGCTAACAATGTTTCCTTTTCGTTTCATCTTTAGTTTTTTAATTAAGATCTGATGACATAAATCAAGATATTTAATATATTTTCTGTTGGAGCTGGTAATGAAAAGAATATGTGTAGCCAAACAGCTTGCACCATCTACTGTAGGGTTAAGAAGGGGATTTAGGCTTTAGTTCGATTGAGCCGTTCATATTTCAGATAAAAACCGCTGTAGTTAATATAATACATCCGCCTGCCGCTTTCTATCAACATAAGAAAGGCCTCTCCACAAATTCAAACTCAAACACTCCCATCCGGGGTTTAATTTTCTGGAACACCCCCCCTCTCCCCCTCGTTCAAACACCCCTCGTGGCCGCAGAACCCCCTTTCAGGATGCAAAGCGGTGCAAGTCCGCTGTCTTGGAGGTTTTTCCAAAGATGCTATGTTTGCTGTGAACTAAGCTGAAATATAATGTCTGTTAAATGTAAATGTCTAAAAAAAATATTAAAATCTATTTCAAGATTTTTTTAATCCGAAATTTCATAAGGTTGAAAAAGGGAATAAGTCCATCACCTTTTTTTCAACTGTAAAATATTTTAGAATGTAGTACTTAGGGGCGTTCAGATATTAGGTAAGCCCCTAAGGGGGGGGAGGGGGTTTGCTATGTGCTTATTTTTCCTGACAAGAGGGGGGAGGGGGAGTATGAGTGATGTTTACGTAAAATGTTATAAACAGTGCATTTTCGATAATCTCTCTTGTTTCTTGCATAAATAATTTCAAAATTCAACCGAAAATACATTTTACAAAAACACTGAACTAGGAAAAATTTTAAACATTTTCTCAAGGGAAATTGTAACGATAGGTTAAGTATTTATTCATGGAGAACAATGAATTTCAGAAATCTAAGCATTGCTAAAGATTTTGTACAAAAAAAAACCCAAAGGGGGGGGTCGTGAAGTTTTCTTACGTAATTAATAGAGGGGGTTTGCTTATTTTTGCTGATAAGGGGGGGGAGGGGGTCAAAAATGACCAAAAAATTGCTTACGTAATATTTGAACGGCCCCTTATATTTTTTTCGATGATTACTCTGTTTTCTAAATGGGGATTCCAAATTTCCAGTAAAAATTAGGTGGTTGTACACAATGAAAATTCCAATTATACTTATTTCTTTTGGACTTATTCCCTTTTGAAAACTGACGATTCAATTAAATGTCCCGCTTTTTAGATGCAAAACCTGGTTACGTCACATTAGGATCGATGAAACCTGCGATTCGTTGGTTCGGCGGGACTTGGTCCGTTCTGCCTCTAAAAGCGGGAGGAGCGGTTTGTGGAAAAACTCAAATATTTGACTTATGCAAGAGTCGTCTGCGCAAACAATCGAGCGGACATCTTTTTTTGCTCCTCCTTCCTCCCGACACGTGTTCGACAAGCAAGCACCCCTCTCTCAATTTTGCGGAGTTTTTTTTTCATCTCCCGGATTTCCGGGAAAAATGAAAGTGGGTTCTTTTGATGGATTTCGGAAAGGGTGTTGGGTTTCGAATAATCTGTTTTTATTCTTTTGGGTACAGTTTTTTTATTTCAATTCGAATGTACTCTTTAAAGCAGTCCATTTGATCTTAATTTTTCATTTTTTAAAAATTTTAACAAGTCGTGAGTTCAGTGGGGGCGATAGGAGTGATCGCCCCCCCCCTAAAAAAAAAAGAGATCCACAAAAAGATAAAAAGGCGTACATTGTGAGGTAACACAAAATCCCCTGATGTAGAGTACAAGATGCTTTAAAACACTATATACTTTCAAGGGGCGAATTTCAAACTTTTCTGGGGGAGGGTCTCCATTTTTGTTTGGAGACTACAAAACCTTCACATTCAGTAAGATATAAATTCAAAACATTGCCTGCAAAAGGGCTCATCATGAAATTGGGACGAAGGGAATAAAAATAAGTTTAAATCCTGCTTTAACGGATCAAATTTGAAAAAAATTTCTAGGTATGGACCCTCAGACCCCCTATTCTGCCCGTCCCCTTACAAAAAAAACCAACTCTACTGTATGCATTTTACTGCAGATATTGTAAATGTTTCAAAAGGATAGATTTACCTAACGGGCGCGAAAACAGATCTGACCTGACGTCATTCAATCCGAAACATTAGAATTAAAAGCGATTGTCCCAATTTTCATTTTAAAATATTGAATTAACTGAATTTTTTGTAAACTTTTCGTGTCACTTTTTGAGTTTAGTAAAACAAATTCTTTAAAAATGCACTTTTTTCTGTTTTAAAAATAGCGGGAATTTTCCATTCGAAACCGCAGTGTGTTAGCACCATGAAAACCAAAACTCCCTGAAATCAACAAGTTTATCCGATTTTTATCTTAACAGTCAATATTTGCTCTTCCTCAAGCACTATCTAATCTCTTCCATTTCATTTCATTCAAGGGTATTTGACCCTGCACGTGATCTTTTATGGATCACTCGATTTTCAAGTCTGTTTTGTTTGATACAAGAGCCGATGTTTTATTTTAGGAATGAACTTGTCGAGCATTATCAGTTCGAGTAAAGATTTTATGATATCTGAGTTGATGTTATCGTAATGTATAACACACTGTGTGAATGAAGAGAAATAGTATCTGTATGGTTTGGGTATTTATATGTATTATCTAATATGATAAATCGTACTCGAACATTTTATATTTACGCTGATAAAACTATGATTAGGTACTGATTATTATTTACTCTGACTGATGTTTTCTGTATTTCGAACAAGCGTTGCTGTGATTTGTAGAATAATTGAGTGGTGCAAGAACCAAGTATCTCCACTTTCAATTTAAATTTACTTTATCTGCAACGTTACTTGATCTTGGAGAAACATGGTGAGAAAGAAAGAACAAAGAAAGTAGTTCCCATCGCGGTGTTTGAATTTTGAGTGAAATTAAGAACTTCAATTTAGAAATAGGATTAGTTTGTTAAACCCACGTAGTAGTATAGCGTCCATGTTTCCATAGCGTCTTTTAATCACGATTTGCGTAAATGTTGAGTTATTTTCGTATAGCAACCCAACAGGCTTTCTGTTTGCCAAGTTTTTCCCTCCGCGTAGTGACGTCTTAGGGTCAGGAAACATTGCAACCAATTAAAGAGGATTTATCATAAAATGTTAGCATGCTTAAGGGTTGCTTTTTAAACTTTGCGTAGAGTTGGGATAAATACGGGAGTCGAACCAGCAACCCTTTATAATTGTACCATGATCCCTCTGTGCATAAAAAAAGTTCACGTTTTTCATTGCGTTTTAAAAATTTCAAGCGGGCGATATAAACCTCCTTAGATTTTTAATAATAATAATAATAATTTATTTCATTTTTGTACAAAGCGATACAATCGAAAATAGGGGGAAGGCATATTAGTCAGACTGGGGCACATGCCCATTTAGCTGACCAAAAAAATTATTACAAGCAAATTTAGTACAGATGAGGAAATAAAATCGAAAAAAAAAAAGTGTCTTAAAATATAACTAATACACAATACATGGGTCGCGCCCGTATTCCCGAAATCCATATTCCCGAAGCCCACAATCCCGAACGCCACAAGACCGAACGGGACACTTTCCCGACAGGACTTTTTACCGAACGGGACACTTTCCCGACAGGACTTTTTACCGAACGGGACACTTTCCCGACAGGACTTTTTACCGAACGGGACACTTTCCCGACAGGACTTTTTACCGAACGGGACACTTTCCCGACAGGACTTTTTACCGAACGGGACACTTTACCGACAGGACATTTTACCGAATGGGACACTTTACCGACAGGACATTTCACCGAACCGGACACTTTCCCAAACGGGCCTTTTTACCGACAACTCACTTTGGTCACTAATTTTTAAATATGGACTCTCGATTTAAGTTTCATCTTGCCCGACCTGGTCAGTTTCACTGGTCAAGATTCCTTTATGTCTAAAATTCATTACAAAACAAATGTTTGAGTTGCTAATTGATATTTCGTAATCTTTTGTAGTGTTGACATTGGTCTTTTGTTCCTGGTGACCATTGGTCAGTCCGGTTCACATAATGTAACTTCTTTGCTTTAGCACTGAAGTATGTCTTGTGGGGGCTCAAACCAAACGTCTTCGGACGTGAAATATTTTTGTGTTGTCCACTGGTCAAGATCTCTTAACCAGTGGTCAATCCCTTTTTTTCCGCTAAATGCTACTTTTCTGATCTTATCTTTCTGTCTCGTGTTTGTTTTGGGGGTCCCTGATCTTTGGAATCCCCATTTGACCACTGGTCAAGATGACTTAAATTCAATACAAAACAAATGTTGGAGTTGCGAATTGATATTTTGTAATCTTTACAGTTTTGGACTGTGTCTTAGGTTGAAGCTGACCATTGGTCAGACCATTGATATCGTATTTTTAATTTTTTGATACACAAAAATAAGCATAAATTTTAATAAAAATAGTTACAATGGATCATATTTTATTATAGAATTATCCTATATATTTAATTAAAATTAAACTTTAATGTTATTTGCAATTTACAAATATTTTAATTGTAATTAAATTCTTAACAAACTAGGAAGCAAGAGAGTTCACTGCTCACTGCTTTATTTTAAACTAGCAGATATACCCGGCCTTGCCCGGGTGGAGTGGTAAATTAATGTTTTAAAGTTTATCTTATATAAGCAGAAGTTTACATACCTATAACCAATCTTATAGTACCTGTATTTCTCTCTTCTTTTTTTTCATATTCCAGTGTTTCCGTTATTTTCCTTTCCTGATGTTCCTGGTAATATTTCCTATCTCGATAAATTTCCTTTTCCCGGAGTTATAGTAAATTAAATGAGTCTAGTGAACAAAGTAACAAATTTGAAACAAAAAAAAAATATCTAGTAAACTGAGATCCTAGTGAACCGTCTCATTTGGACCAATGTTTTTTTTTAATCTTCCTCCATTAAAATAAAATTCAGAAATTCCATAAATATTTTAATTTTAAAGGAAATCATATTGAATAGGAGAAAAAAGATTGAAAATTAATTATTTGAATTTATTTCGCTGTTTTCACAACTTTTAAATGCAGATATATCGAGTTTTTCGTATTGTAATACATTTATTTTTGAACGTATGCTTTCGTTTACAACGATTCAAACGGATCCACTCTAGTAGAGAAATGGAGAAATAAGCGTTTTGGGCTATGGACGATGTCAACCGGAAGTAATCTTTTGGCAAAAACTCCGATTGCATTGTTGAAATAGGTTTTATTTCTCCATCTTAGGGTGACGTTTTGCCTCACTGATAAATTTTATTTCAAAAAATTTTAAATTTACAACGAAATTCAAGGCAAAAAAATATTAATTTATATTTATTAAATAATAAAAGTTATCAGAAAATTCAAATTACTGATTAGAAACATTGTTTACTTTTATTTAAAATTTTAAATGAGCTGGTCAACTAGTGATCTGAGTTCGTTCGGGCAAACTACCTTTTACATTCAATGGCGTTCGGGAATGAGGAGTTTCGGTCAAACGAGACTCTTCAATCTTGATAGTGGACAATACAAAAACGTCACACTTCCCAAGACGTTTGGTTTGAGCCCCCACATGACCAACTTCAGTGCTAAAGCAAAGAAGTTCCATTAAGTGCATCGGACTGACCAATGGTCAGCTTCAACCTAAGACACAGTCCAAAACTGTAAAGATTACAAAATATCAATTCGCAATTCCAACATTTGTTTTGTATTGAATTTAAGTCATCTTAACCAGTGGTCAAATGGGGATTCCAAAGATCAGGGACCCCCAAAACAACCACGAGACAGAAAGATAAGATAAAAAAAGTAGCATTTAGCGAAAATAAAAGGGATTGACCACTGGTTAAGAGATCTTGACCAGTGGACAACACAAAAATATTTCACGTCCGAAAACGTTTGATTTGAGCCCCCACAAGACATACTTCAGTGCTAAAGCAAAGAAGTTACATTATGTGAACCGGACTGACCAATGGTCACCAGGAACAAAAGACACATGTCAACACTACAAAAGATTACGAAATATCAATTAGCAACTCAAACATTTGTTTTGTAATGAATTTTAGACATAAAGGAATCTTGACCAGTGAAACTGACCAGGTCGGGCAAGATGAAACTTAAATCGAGAGTCCATATTTAAAAATAAGTGACCAAAGTGAGTTGTCGGTAAAAAGTCCCGTTCGGTAAAATGTCCCATTTGGTAAAGTGTCCCATTCGGTAAAGTGTCCCGTTCGGTAAAGTGTCCCATTCGGTAAAGTGTCCCGTTCGGTAAAATGTCCTGTCGGGAAAGTGTCCCGTTCGGTAAAAAGTCCTGTCGGGAAAGTGTCCCGTTCGGTAAAAAGTCCTGTCGGGAAAGTGTCCCGTTCGGTAAAATGTCCTGTCGGGAAAGTGTCCCGTTCGGTAAAAAGTCCTGTCGGGAAAGTGTCCCGTTCGGTCTTGTGGCGTTCGGGAATGTGGGCTTCGGGAATATGGATTTCGAGAAAACGAGACACACCCCACAATACATATGTACATAAAAAAAAAATAATAATAATAATAACACAATTTAAATGACAAATACAAAGAGATAAATGGCAAAACAGCATAGGCATTAAAATTACATGTTGCTTCTATAACTTAAAAAAGACATCTAAATCATCAATGACCAATAAGAAATCAAATAACAAATTCTTAAATTTTTTATTACTTGAGATGTTTTGTAGGTCTAAAGTTAATCCATTAAATGATTTAGGTGCTAAATAACAAAAATGTTTGCGGAAGATTTCTTTATTGAAGCGCGGTATTTGGTATATTTCATTAGGTCTCCGTTCTGAAATTTGATTTTTATATTCACATATTGTTTTATTACGATATAAAAAATAAATCATACGAAAGAAAGCAATGTAGCGTATAGGTAGAAGTTTTATAGATTTTAAATGGTTGGGTGTCGAAGGTTTGTAGTTTAAAATTTTGAAGCATTTATTTTGAAGGGAGATTAATGGAGATAAGTTAGTTTTGTAGTCTCCTCCCCAGACAATAATACCGTAGTTTAATAGAGAATAAAACCAAGAATAATATAATGTATTTAAGAACAACTTATTCACTTTATTCTTCAAGTGATGAAATCTAATTAAAATAAAGCGTAGTTTTTTGCATAGATCACCTATGTGAGTCTTCCACTTCAAGTTAAAATCTATTTGAATACCCAAATATTTAATGGTATTAACGCGTTGCAAGGAATAACAGTTACAATTTTGAATAGCATTGCAGGTGTTACTGTGAAATTTGAAATTTAAGTCAATAGAGCATTCCTGCAATGTGAAATATATATATTTAGTTTTATTTAAGTTAAGAGTTAAATCATTTGACAAAAACCATTTTCTAATTAAAATAAGATCAGATTCAATTTGTCTTTTTAGTTCATTTAAATCATGACAAGAATATAATAGAACTGAGTCATCTGCATAAGTTATCATTTCACCAAAAAGATTTAATTTACAAAAATCATTTATAAAAATTATAAATAATAATGGTCCTAATATTGAGCCCTGTGGAACGCCACGATTTGTTGTGGAAAAGTCACTGTAGGAATCTTTTATTTTTACTCTTTGTTTCCTATTTGAGAGATATGAGATGAACCATTCTAAAATGTTTCCTCTAAAACCGGCATATTGCAATTTATCTATTAATATATAATGATTCACACTGTCAAAAGCCTTAGATATATCAAGAAAAATAGCCACTGTTTTCTTATTTTTATCGATACTGTTGTATATAAATTTAGTGAATTTTATGAGAGCGATTTCCGTATTGCGACCTTTAATAAAACCATACTGATTTTCAGCAAAGAAATTAGTATGAAATAAGATTTCTTTTTCTTTTTGAAAAATGTAGCTACTTATATAGTATATAGGGGAGCCCAGAGTGTTTTTGGGGCTCGAGCTCGTAACTCGAGTGCGTCAGATAATCATAAGGGTCTCCACCAATTATAAGCTCCTATGCAGGGGGGTTTGTCTAGAACAGCCCGTCAAATTTGTAAAAAATATCAGTTAAATGGACATACTCGAGCGCGTCAGATAACGATAAGGTAGGTTAGTTACCAGCTAAAAAGTGTAAATTTTCTAAAATCTGCCGATTTGAGCGGTGGGTAAGGGAGCGGGAGGGTTACAAAGTTGCAAAGTAAAGCCAAGACCGGTAAGACGCTATCGCTCTTTTTGAGAAAAATGTACGAAACAAAATGTTTATACTGTCGTACCGCGAGGAGAAGAGCTATTGACGTCACACGATGATGCTGCGGTTGTTATAGAAACGGATTATTCCACTGAATTTTGGGGGTGATGGTAATTCACTTGGCGCTAAAATAAATGTTCCGAGCCAAATCTGAGTGGCTATCTTTCAGCTGTGTACTTCTTTCGATTCTAGAGTAACGGATTTTGGAATTTCATTTCGCATTGCATCTGATTTGATTAAATATTTATAATCTGACCTTTTTCAACTGATCTGATCTATTTTAACTGATCTGATCTATTTTAACTATCTGATCTTTTTCAACTGATCTTAAATATTTCACCGAATCTGATCTTTTTAATTTGATATTATGTTATGTGATTTACATCAATTTATCTGATTTTATTTAGGATATTTTATAATTGTTTGGATTTATAGTTACAGTGTTCATCAATCTTTCTTTTTAAACTCTTAAGTTGCTTATCATTTATCCTATCAAGTAGTTACCTTCAATTTTATTTGATTCAATTGATCTGATCTACATCAACTAGTCTGATCTATTTCATATCTGATCTGATGTGATTTTAGAAATTTTTGTATTTATTTGCGCCTTAAATTTTTGCAATTTTTGCATCTTGTCCATTGATCTTTTTTTTTTAACTTTCAAGTTTCTTATTATTTATCTTATTATGTAGTTATAATTAATAAAATGACATCATTGAAAATTGAAAAGACTTTGAATTCTCAAGCACGTGCTATAGTTCACAATGTCACGGAGTTTTTTTGAAGAAGAAAAAGCACGAATTCTCTAAAAGTGCCCATTGCAAATGCCATCAAGAGGACTGCCCAAGCAACCGGAGTTTCAGAGTCGTCAGTTAAGAGGACGTACAAAATATACTAGAAAACGATTATTGGAAAAAAAGATGGGTTTATCAAAGATATTGTAGACGAATTAGTGATTAATTTGTCGGACAGCGATTCAGAATCTTTTTCAAACATTGACAGTGACTGCAGTTCTAGTGACAATGAAATGTATTAGATTGTATTTAAATGTTACAAAATATTTTTTAAAAAAATAATAAATATTTCTATATTTTGTCTCTTTACAAGTTTCTAACGCCTCATTTAAATTTCAAGTATGGTGATTAAATTATAAAATTAGTAATTTAAGTGATGAGCTATTTTATATAAAGCTAAATGTTTCATGCCTAAAGGTATTTTCGATTTTAATTAACGAGAAATTTCAAAGATAATCTATATATTTTAATGTAGTTTTATAAAATATGATAATCTTATTTTCATTCGCGAAACGCGTTTTCTCATTCGCCAAATGTACGCTTAAAAAGCCAAATATTGCCGTTCAATTCATACCAGCTTCCCTCTTCTTTTGGACTCGTCTACTCACGGCAACCCTGTTCAAAGCTCTTCTCCTCGCGGTACGACAGTAGACTAGTAGCCAGGAAACTAGGCTCAACTAGTTGTAAACTGTCTCTGTAGCCAATCTGACGCGCTCGAGTATGTCAATGTAACTAGTTTTCTTTCAAATTTTGACTGGCTGTTCTAAACAAACCCACCAACATAGAGAGCATATATTTGGTGGAGTTACTCAAAAGCATGCAAGGTATCTCCCCTATGATTATCTGACGCGCTCGAGTAAATCCACATTTAGCATCATGGGCTCCCCTACTATTATTGATTACCCACAATCTCAAAGATTCATTACCACACTGTTGTTGCTTTCACTCATAAGGTCTTTATGAAAGCTGAAATGAGGCCCAAGGTGGTTCTTTTTATGCCAGACTTGCAATTTGAAAACCTACATTTGGCAACAGGCAGAGATCTGCATTTGAAGGAAACATTGTGATTGTAAAAGTGTAATCACTAAATTTGCGAATCTAGCTGTGAATAGACTTGGTTTGAAAGTTGAAGAAATACCTCTGGTTCTTCCTCCAAAGTCTTCGTTTGGAACGCAAAGGTAAAACAGCTTTTGTAGTTATGAAATCTTTATGCTTTAGTTTAGCATAAATAAAGCAAAACTGCAAATAAAGCAGTTTTGAGTATTGGGATCTCTGGATTATTTAATTTTTTTACGATAATCCTTGGATTATTAAATAACATAATCCAAGAGTTCAGATGGGAAAAGTTAAGAGAAATGGGTATTTTTACAATAGTTTTTGAGAGTGCATACTTAACTTAGTTTATAGAACTATTTCAAATTCCACTTGTAGTAGTTTTGAAACACCTCATTTAGGATTCTCAAACTGAAACTGTGGCTGCAAAACTTGCAATAATGTGGAAATTTTAATATTATTTTATATATAACTGATTTATAGTTACTAGAAATAACCTATGAATTTGAATTAAAAGTACATATTTTGGTACAGCTTGCTACCATGTTAATATTATTAGATCCAAAAATAATAGTAATTAGTAGATTATTGTTAGAGATCTAGTAATATTATATTATTAGATCTCTATATGTTGACAACTAGTGTTCGGCACTAGTTAACTAGAACTAGTTGCAACTAGTAGTTAACTACTGATCAACTAGTAGTTAACTAGTAGTTTAACTACTTTTAGTTTAAAGTAGTTCAACTATTAGTTTAACTAACTACCAGTTAAAACTACTTTCAAATTTTCAACTACTTCAAAAAATTCTTTATTTAAAATTTAAAGATATATTTAAAATTTTTATCAAAGGTAGAGTACTCAAATACCATAACCAGAAATAAGGACCATTTTTGCGCGAAGTATAAACATTTTTTGTGACATAGATAAGAAAGATGCATTAGAATTTTGCCACATAGTATGTTATCAAATTAAATAGACTAGTTAACTAGTAGTTAACTACTTTGGGAAATAGTAAACTACTAGTTGCAACTAGTCCCAGGAAAAAATAGTTAACTACTAGTTACAGCTACAATTTCCCAGACTAGTTAGTAGTTGGTAGTTAACTATTTTTTGCCCACTATAGTTGCCGAACACTACTGACAACTCTTAATCATGTTCCTGTGGGAGCTGTGGTAAAACATGGCGGCTGGAGACTCTTTCTATATAAAGCTGTTCCGGGCTGTGGCTGGAAATCTACGATTCTGATTTTATAATTATTTTATACTTGATTTGATATTTGATACAACCTGTATAGTAGTTTTCAAGCACTCTATTTAGTATTCTCGAACTGAAACTTTATCTAAAAATCTCGCCAAGATTGTAAAACCAACCGAATAGTATAATACGCAATGAGGGAATTGCACGTTTTTTTTTAAATTTTATTATGATAGAGGATGAAAATCCATGAAAAATGACGTAAAAATTATTGAAATCGGAAAACTAAACCCCAAGATATTAATTTTTAAAATGTCGTTTCCAGTATTGGCGGGAAAAACAGTAATTACGTTATGGCTGCTGTGTGACGTCACAGCGCTTGGACCCACCTGGACCCGCTATGTTATTGTATGCTTAGCTTGCTTCATTCTGCTATTCTTCACAAAGTTTTAACTAAAAAACTATGATATTTTAAAGACACATAAAAATATTTTTTATAAAAAGATTGGCGTTTTGTTTTTCAAAAAATATTAATTGGTTTTGGAATTATTAGGATTCAAAGTTTTAATTTTTTCTTTTTCTGGCCGTTCACTAGAGAAACAGACGAGTTTTATGCGTGTTTTGGTTTTATGATAAGTCTGATTTCTTTTATTTTCAACAATTCACTAGTTTCGACGGCGCTGTGACGTCAAATCCCGTTTTTTGATCACATGACTTTACTAGTGTTTTGGCAAAAATAAAATCTAATTTTAAGTTATTTAAAACATATTTTTGACCTTTAAAATCTGATATTGGAGAGTTTTAAACTATAACGTATCAAAAAAGTGTAAAATAAAGCAAATCCCTCACCTATGCAATTCCCTCATTATATCAATGGTAACCTTAACATTTGACGATATTTGAATAGGGTAGGGTGGGGAAAAATATGGGGTCTAGTAGGGTAAAATGGGATTTTAACAGAATTTAAATTTTTATTTAAAATTTAATGTTTTTTGGCATGCTGATTTTTATTGAGACTCAAGTAAAATCCAAATGCCAAAAAACATTAAGTTTTATAAATATACACAGGTAAAATCCCATTTTTCCCCACCCTACCCTATTTGTCGATTATTACAGCTTGGCGATATTTAATGGGACAGATAACGGAATTAAACTGAATTGCTTAACCTATTTCCGTTTCTGAGATATGATTTAGTTTCTTTTTAAGTCATGATAAAAAAATCTCAATACATACCCTGTCCGTCTCCTAAATTCTCCACTGAATTATTCGAGGATACTATTTTTGACCAACTGTTGCTCTTGGTCAAAAATAGTAACCTTCAGATAAAATTGAAATATAAGTATCTTAAGCAATTTTTCTTGATAGCCATCGATGATTTTAATTACTCCTTTAACCAAGTTTTGTGTCGGAATGATGATGATTTCTTGCACTGCTGTGTAACAATGTACTCTGCAACAATTGAATTGCTGTTTCATTGTTGCTTGAAATTTCAACCAACAATGAACATGGAAAAAGTGTAATTGTTAAGAGGCTTGTTAATTTTATTGTTATGAAGATTTATGGGTTTTCTGTTTCTGTCTATTAGACATACAGGGTGCATAGGACCGGGGCCGCCGCGAATAGAGCACAAACGCAACTCACGTTGCTCACCGGGCCCGGTACTAAGAATGATGAGTCATACCTACGCGATGGAAGAAACCAATACTTACCCTCGGAAGGCGTTTTCACATCAGGAATAAATGCTTCTTGAAAGCGAAATATAATTCAATCCAAGGTTTCACATGTTGGCAATACTAATTGAATTTATTAACTTCTATTATTTTATAATATTTTGCTTCAACTTTAAACAAAACAAACTTGCAGAGAAATAATTTGAATGTAAATTAAGCTAAAAATCTATCTACTACAAACTCATGCATGTATAGAATAATTTAAATAAATGTTAAGACAAGAAATTGATTACTACTAAATCAGAATAAAACGTTTTTTCATATAAACAAGAAAATATGAAAAATAGTTAAAGTAAGTCATTACTTAATATATTATTTAACTCAGGTACAGGTTGTCTTCTAAAAATATTTGAGGGATATTTTATTTTAATTCATCACAGTAAGCACTAAGCAGTTGAAAATCATATTTAAATTAATATAAAATATAATATAGAATGAAACTAATAAATAAAACATTAAAACACATACAGAAGTTGTATCACAATTGTTTATTTACATACTGTTTACATTAAAATAATTTCCGATAAAAACTAAATTTATATTTCCGATGAACTACATGCCAGAACATAACTTTTTCTTTTCTTTCCTTTTGCGGAGACAAAAAAATCATTTTTCGCAATAGAATAATTATTCAACAATATATTCACAAATACAGGAATAAATTTTATCAGCAAATCATACTTTGTGCAATGGCATACATTACACTCTTCTGCACTACAAATATCAAATTCTTCTGTTTTTTTAACTATTAATTTTGTCATAATTGCCTTTATTTTTGGAGAATGTAAAATTACTTCATTTTCTGCATTCAAAAAAAATTTAAAAATCTTATAACACGTAACAAATAATTTACAAACATCAATGTCTGGATAAGTTAGTTTACCCTTATCAATAGAATATTTGTGGAATTTTTCTCATCCATCGCTCAAATAACGGGGTTCCTCTCTTTGGAAATTCAAAGACTTTTACTCTTTCAGAAGATTTGTAATTCGATTTGCAACCAGGAACCGAACAAGAGGACGGCATGGCTAAAAGAGAAATATAAAACAAGTGATATTGAAAATTTAAATTTTTTGGCACAGCTTTAGTTACTAGCAATGATGCATTATTAATAATGCCCGAATTAAAGGAGGACAATGTGATAAATTCAATAGCATTTATCAATGAAATTAATCACTTTGCCCACCTCCCCCCCATTCTGGACATTATTAAAAACACCCAATTAATCACTTTGCCCGTAACATATATACCAAAATAAGATATTCATGCAGTGTGCTAGCACCTGGAACTTCCAGTTTGAACCGAAAGTGATCATGTTTACAGTTTACATACTTAGTTGTTAATCTGAATTCTAATTTTTATAAATCAAAGGTAGAATACAATAGTTTTCACTCTTAAAACAATGCAAATTGGAACGTTTTGGGAAGTTCAGGGTACCATCGCAACTAAATGTTTTTTTGTTAAGAAAACTAGGTGAATTAATATTAATCAGTGTTGCTGATTTGAGTTATTTTTAATTTCTTTTAAGTACCATCCTCACAGCATAAACAAGGACTCTTATAAAGAGCTAAATGGCATTTAAAAAATTAAAATATTTATTCTCACTGTACACAGTTAGCGATTTCTATTTATATCAGTGGATGTTGACAATACCAGATTTTAGACTGCAATACTTTTATAAGAGCGTGCCATAAATTAACTGATCTCCAATTTATCATTACAAAAATTCACAGGCAATCATACCTTTCTTAGCCATTTTTACTTCAGAAATAAAAATTGGAGAAATATTAATCATTCAACAAGTATCAGCGGTAAGAAACCAAACTTAGGCCTATTGAAAAGTACTAAGTAATAACTTACCTGATTTGAATGGAGAGTATCACCAGCCTCCAGCTATCAGTAGAATCACAATGTAGAGAAAAACTTAAATCGTAAAGTAACACAATTAAAAGTAAACTATTAAAAGTAACAATTTAGATACAAAACCAAGGCAACTGACACACGATGCTTCGGTCGGGTAGGTAGTAAACAAAACACGTTACGTTCCATCGCGTAGCGACACGAGTCGCTAAAGCGCCCTCTGGTTGTACCAGGCCCGATGAGCAACGTGAGTTGCGTTTGTGCTCTATTCGCGGCGGCCCCGATAGGACCCTTTAACCTGAAAATACTTGCGGAGTGAGGTAACAGTATAGTAAAGTGACTACCCCCGACCTAATGCTCGTCCTCAGTGGCAATTTTCGTAGTGTAGCCATTAAAAATCGCAAACAAAAAGAGATAGAGCAAAAACTTCAATGCAAAAAATGTTGGCAATATCATAAAAACACCCAGAAAATGTTTTTAGGGAAATATCCTCAAAATAAGAGATGTGAAAATAGCACCTCTTCAGGCCTCGAAAAAGAAAATTTTCGCAAATTTTTTCTGCGTTATCAAGTAATTTTTGCATTTTTAGGTAAATGAAGAAAAAATTTAACCAAAAAATCTAACAAACTTGGAAGTTTGCGAATACAGATGATGCGCAACCAAAATGTTCAGAATCGGTTGGATCACCCCCCTTCTCCGTTCCAATCCCATTCGGAATCAAAGCACGTAGGTACCCGGTGAAATTTTAATGCCCATCACCACTGATGAATTATTAACCGCGATAAATTTTGCGTGCGCTTTTTTCATTACATTTCAGACCGATAAAAAAAAGCGAAGTTTAAGAAAACCTTGCTTCCGAACAAATTTGAATGCATATTTAATACCCTATATGTATCGTTCTTTGAATATAATCTCACTGGAAGTTTTGCTGGAGCGTACTGGTGAAATGTATTGTAAGTGAAATCAAGACACTCTATATAAGGGATGGCCAACCTATTGCATATCATGCTCCAATAAATTTTGAAAGATAAAAAAGATTCATAATAATTTTTAATTTTATTCGTCTTAGTCTTCCTACTTCTCACTTTTGCGCTCTGAACTAAGCAAAGATATAATTTAGTTGTCGATTAAAGTGTTTTTTTTAAGATTTCTTTTCATCTGAAATTTCATAAAGAAAAGAACTATTATAATAATATATAATAATAACTATTATAATATATCTCAAAACTTGATTTTTGGACTTATTCTCTTTTTCAAACTGACTATTCATATTTATCCTTCCGTTCTCTTTACTGCCCCGTAGTTCTCTCCCCCGATATTTGCACCTTTCGCCCCTCCTCCTACTTCGGAGAGCCCCGTGCATCGCTCCTTGTAAAGTGCTTATAAGGGAGCTCTAATCCAGAGGAAGAGCCGTATTTCACTTTTATACCCCTCGTTTCCATATTGATCACTGCCTATTACCCGCTTCATTACAGAGGGGTGCTCCACCAAATGCCCTTCGGTCATTCATTCGTTTGTATGCTCTCATTCGAACTCATTTACAGGGTGGGCAAAAAGTCAGTACAGTTTTGAAAATGAGGTATTTCCATAAGTGAGGGATTAGCTTAATTTTACACTTTTTTTTTGATACGTTATAGTTTAAAACTATCAAATATCATATTTATAAGTTCAACAATTGAGCATTTTCAATCACATGACTCGGACTTAACAACGGCCTTAGCAACAGAAATGTTACAGTTTTTTGCCCTACAGAGGGTAACAGTTACAGAAAATGACTGGCCGTGGAATTCTTCTATTGGAGTATTTGCAATCACGTGACCCTATTCTTAAAAACCACCTTAGCAACATATACCTCGTTACCTAGCAACCACCTTAGCAACAGTTAAAAGCCCTACAAAGGTTAACAGTTAAAAGAAATTAGCTGGTCGTGACGTCACCTGAAAACACTCTATATGTTTTAAATAAATTCAATTTTATATTTGCACTAGTAAAGTCACGTGATCAAAAAATGGGATTTGACATCACAGCGCACTCGAAGCTAGTGTTTTTACTGATTTTCAATGATTGGAAAACGGAATTCTTTTGGATGTGACGTCACAGCGCTCAACAACAACAGTGTATGTTTTCGCGCCAAAACGTAAAACGAAATTTCAAAAATTTACATCGCAGAAACTAGGCTACAAAAATACTTCAATTAAACATCATTCTTCTTGGTTTTTTATCTACTATTTTAATAAAATTTTATCTCGAAACGTGAAAATACCTCATTCGTGGGGTTCCGTGTTCGATTTTTTCTCTGGAATCGAACACAATTTCTTGTAGGGGCAATCGTTTACAAAATTAATAAATTGGTTTATGTGTTGATTTTAAAGATAATGTGTTTTCAAACCCTAGCAGAAAAGCTTTCGGAAATACTGTACACAAAGGAGTAGTTAATCTTGAGTGTTCTGCTCACTGGGAAGTTAGTTTTCCTGCATCATGGGTCTTATAGTTGAAAAGAGACATTTAGAGGTAGTGCTTGCTATGCAGTGAAACGTGGTAGGGATTGCTCTTTTTATGGTAAGGTTGTTGTAAGGTATTTAAAAGGACCAACGGTAGCCTTTTAATACATTTTGAGGTAGAATTTGGGTTCTAAAAACAGGTACCAAAGGGGTGGGGAGTCTGTGGGTCCTCTCCCAGAATTTTTTGTTTAATTTGACTCAAAAAACGGGTTACACCTAGTCCGAATTTTGGATATAATTTTTAAGTAGAATACGAGTTTTGATGAACTTAATACTAAAAAAAAGTTGTGAATAATTAGAGTTCCAAGTATAGTACAAAAGGGGATCTGGGGGGTCTTTCCACAAAAAATTTGAAAAATTAACCTAAATTCAGGGTTTTTATTTGTTTTTGGTTCACTTTGTCCGAATTTTGAACATCCATTTTTAGGTAAGATGGGTGTTGCCAGTTTAGGTTTGATGACCTTATTACATATATAAAATCGTTTGAAAGGCGAACGGTTGTGGATAATAAAGTTCCTAGTACATAAGGGGGTCTGGAGGTTCTCCCCCATAAAATTTATGGAAATTTGACCCTAAACAACAGGGTTTTAACCGTTTTGGTACACCAAGTCTGAATTTCGGGGGGGGGGGCAGTGCCCCCCTTATATATGTCCCTGGAAACTACCCTGGCACTGTATGAAGCACCCCTCCGCGAGGCTGTATTACCCCCCATCGAAGCAAAATTAAGACCCCCCCAACATTAGGCTTAGCGTAATGGGCGCTCATTAGAGATTCCGATTTCAAAACACACACGCACCAACTTCATCGAAGGGAATTAATGAGCTACTATCGTCTGCTGCGAGGGGGGCATAAAAATTTTATTCGAGTCGTAACTATTAACTAGGTTGTTTGCCGACTTATAGGGGGATTGCTGGGGGGAGGGGGGGGAGAAGGAATATGCGTTTTATCTCTTTCGGAGAGCTTTTGAGTTTAGAGCGTTTTTAAGAGTGTTTTGATGTTAAAATGACTACTTGTTTGACTTTTCGTGAATTGCTTGCTTGTAAGGGCTTTTTTTTTCTGTGGAAATGATTTAGTTGAATCGGAATTTGTGTTCTGGAAAACATTTGAGTTTTGACTGTTTTATTTCGTTTTTTATCCTTTTTCTCTCTATTTTTTGTTCACATTCTCTATTAGCATCTTTAATTTCGGAATTCTTTGCTTTATTTCAAACTAGATTCCACCATTTCTTGACATTGGAGAAATAAGCTGAGAGCAAGCGAAGGAAGTAGTTCCCAGAGCAATGTCCCCCAACCACTTTACTTTAGAAATTAGTTTGTTAAATCCGCTCCCAGAGATATTTTTAACTCCTCAGAGGGAGTATTTCACTCCTTGAAAATCGGAAATACTCCTTCAAAAATTAGGGAGGAGTATTTTCACTCCTTGAATTTTACCAAAGGTTTAGCTTAAGAAATGCACTGTGCCCCACCAAAATCAACAAATCCGAACAAGAGAACTTCCGAAGAAAGAAAGAAGGGTTCGTGACGTCATCCTTATCCCTTAATGTAAAATAAATTGTTTCATTTATAATGTTTAATATTTTCTATTAATACTTAACGTATATGCTATAATTGTTAAAACCGAAATTTCATTTTATTCATAAAAAAGTAAGCGCTTTTAATAGAAAATTTGTCTCTGTATATGTAGTTTATGCTACTTCCGTATTTCACTCCTCATAATTGAATTTCACTCCTCCTAAAAAAGTCAAGGAGTATTTTACTCCTCCAAAAAAATCCTAGGAATAACACCGCTCCTATATACTGCGTTTTTGGGTCATAATTGTAGTTAAATGTTAAGTATTTTCGTTTTTGAAGTGTAGTAAATTAATTTAGAACTGAACGCGCCAGCCAATGAGAGCTCGTAGACGATCTGTTAACTCGGGTTTTTTTTCTTCCCCTCGCCGTGATGTCATTGTCAAGAAAGGTTGTAATCTATACTCGACTGCAACGTTTCTTGAACCCAGTACGTCACAAATGCGGAAGGAGAAAATGAGTAAAAAGAAAGCCTGTTGGGTTGCTAGGAGGAGTTGCAAATCGTGATTGAAAAGCACCATATGTTCATGGGTATGACAAAATAATCATAAATTGACGTTCACTCAAAATCCAGACACCGCGATGGGAACTACTTTGTATGTTAGTGACGTCGTGGGGTCAACTTAAGTTGCTGTCTAGTACAGTATAGTTGCTTTAGAATTTTCCCTCGTTTTTTTTTTCACTTTCTCTTCTTTACCCAGAGCAAATCGGCGTGTAAAAATATATTAAATTTAGAAACAATTAAAAAAATCCACTCACTTCTCCATCTTCTCATCAGAAACAACATTATGCCGATCGAAATATCGAATTTTGACACTCGACTCGATGGAAAAAGGAAAAAAAGAGACTGGCCTTCGAGAAGAAAAAGAATTAACCCGAAATAAGGAGAGTGGGACTGTCGAAGACGATTCAAAAGTGCTCTCCCGCCTCCTCCCCAATCGAATTACCCTCTAATTCAATTCTCTCTCGAACGCTGCTGCTGTCTTTTTTTTTTCTTCGCTTTGTGCGTAGAGTAACTATACAGCAGTGGTTCCCGTTCCCAACTGGTAGAAGTCCGCGGACTCCGCGGACTGGAATCGGCCGTTATGGCTTAAAATCTTTACCTAATCTTTAAAATCTTTTATAGTTTTTGGTGTGATATAAATATATCTTCGAAATCTACAACAAATGTGGCTGTTTTTTTTTTTTTTTAAGAGAATTCACTTTAAATATTTATAGGAGAGTTGAATGTATTGTTGACAAATTAGTGGTGACTTATCCCTACAGATTAAACAGCTAAAAATTCATCGTCAAGGATATAATTTAAATTCTTTATCATTGGAAGTAGTCAAATTTCTAATTATTGGAAATTTTTCGCTAGCTACCGGTCCCTTTCACCACGGCTTACTAGATACTTATACAGGCTAGCCGAGTACGGAAATCATTGCAAATCCAGGCATTATTGGACCAACTGGCAAAGCATATCCACAGTGTTGAAGGCGGTGGGTGATATAGGTAGGACTTGTAGCGCTCCAAGCGGGAAAAGTTGTTAAATGGTTTTCATTGTTTAAAACTCGGCTAGCCTGTATAAGTATCTAGTAAGCCGTGCTTTCACGGACCACTTCCAAGACTCTCACGGACCACCTGTTGGGAACCACTGCTATACAGGGTGCATAGGAAAGTCCCTTTAACCGGAAAATACTCTCGAACGGAGAGAGCTATATACCAGCTATGCAAGTGAGGTAACGGTATAGCAAAGCAACTATGCCTGCCCTTGTGCAAACGACCGCAGCGCCCCCAGTGGCGAAATAAGAAATTTTAAAAAGTTAATTAAAAAACTAAAGGAAATGGAATATTTCTTGTTCTATGAGAATATTGTTGCCAATATAATAAAAAAACACACGGAAGAACATTTCATGAAAATATCTTCCATATTCGAGGAGATATTAGCAAGTGAAAATTTGTAAATTTTCCTCAATACTTCTTGAGTTTTATTTTAAAATTCAGTAAGAACCCTATAAGAATATAACATGAAATAAACCCACTTTTTGGAAGACACTCACCACGTCGGGTTACCAAACGAAGGTCTCTCTATACCTACTAAACCATCATTTACGGTTCTGTCTTTTTTTTCTCTCTCTCTGCCGTTAATATCATTATTGTTGTTGTTATTGTCATCATTTTTCCTTCTCTTCTGATTACCGGGGATGTCTGGGGCAATTTCGAACGTTTTCTCTCCTCCGATCGAATGGGGGGGGGGTAGAAAGAACGAAAGAGCGACAATTATATTTCATTACGTTCCATTTTTCCGGTTCAGGAGCTTTTAGCATAATCACACGTATGGGGGTTTCTGCTATTCGATTACTTGTTGAAAATCGTTTGAGAATTGAGAGGGGTCCTTCATAAATTTCGTTCTAATATCTATGTTAGGAGAATGGTACTTGTTTGTGTCAACGTATATATATTCTGTATATTATTCTAGTATATAAGGTGAGTTAGTTGAAAACTTTTTGAGGTCCAAAGTGAAAATTAATCCACAATCATAGTTTTCATGTAAAAATAAGATAATTTCTTATATTATACTAGACTTCAACGTTACTTGACCCTGGAGAAACTAAACAAAGTATAGTTCCCATCACGGTGTCTGAATTTTGAGTCAACTTCAGTTTAGAAATATGATTTTTTTTTGTTAAACCCATGTATATGCATATAGCGTCTTTTTATCACGATTTGCGTACCGAAACTCCTCTTAGCAACCCAACAGGCTTTCTGTTTACGCAGTTTATGCTTCCGCCTAGTGACGTCATTCGTCATAGGGTCACTACACAAATTCTTCCATAATGTCCGCGTTTTGGGGGAATATTCAGAAGAATTCAATTACAAAATTCAAAGTTGTTCTCTATTTATCTTTTGATATAACCATAAGTAATCAAATACCCAAGTATTTACACTATACTAGACAGCAACTTAAGTTGAGCCTACGACGTCACTAATAAACAAAGCAGTTCCCATCGCGGTGTTTGAATTTTGAGTGAAATGAAGAACGTCAATTTAGAAATATGATTATTTTGTTACACCCATGTATATATATATACACACACCGAAACTTCTAACAACCCAACAGGCTTTGTGTTTACACATTTTCTCCTTCCGCGTAGTGACGTACTGGGTTCAAGAAACGTTGCTGTCGAGTATAGGACCCTTCAGGTGTAGCAACTGTGCAATTCCGTATCAATGGATAAGCTGCAATATCCTACATTAGTCTCTCATTACATTGAAAGCTGTCCGTTACTTATTAACTCGTCTGCTCCGATCGGGACATTAGTGCGACAAACATGCTAATGGAGAAGCGGTGTCATCGATTCCTCCCTTACCTGTTGTTAGGGCGTAACCAAGGGGGACGGTTGGCTGATGTTTTTAGAGGGGGGGGGACAATTTGTGACAATTCAATGTGTAACAATCAGGGCCCGACTTACAAGTTTGGGGGCCCAGGGCAAAAGACCCATTTGGGGGCCCCCGACATGTCTTAAAATAAAACTTAAATTTATTTGACTTAAAATAATAAATTCAATCTAAAAATTGTCTGTTCAAAAACTTTATATAAGCTTAGTAAGTTTATTTTACACTTCACATTTTCTTAGCTTTTTAAGCCTTTTGAGGCCTTTTTCAAATGGGAACCCTGGGCAAGAAAATGCCCTCCCAGAAATTAGGCTCTGGTAACAATAGGCAATGGGCATATAATCATTTCGAAGGGCCGAAACACAGATTTATACTCGATCTTTAATTTAATACCATAATTCTATTCGTGATACAGGGGCGTAAATAAGGGGGGCTTAGAGGACCGTTCCCCCCTCCGAAATTTGGACTATGAGTAGGGGAAAGTATTGTACCTCGGTCCTACACTATTTTTAGCTACTTAGTATCGCAACACTGCACGTGTAGTTAGCATCCTAACAGCCAGAGCTCACAGTCTAGCTAATTTTTTTTTAAAAGAAAGTCAACAATTTAAGATAATATAGGTTAAAAACTGATTTCACATATCAGAAGTAAATTTTCTAAGTTATAGTTAAAAAAAAATACAGATTCTGTTTTACTTACACTTACAGTGAATTTTATACGGTAAAATGTGTTATAATAGTATGTGCTTAAAATGGGGCTTAAGGCAAACTGAAAAGGGTGATCAGACAATCACATAGACTTTTAATTGGTATTTTGATTTTAAAAGCAGGATAGGATTTAGTGTTATTACTACAACTAACTTTATGAGAAATCTTTAAATATTCCTAAGCGCCACCATGCATATATTTAATAGATTCAATTCAATGATTTGCATCTTGATAAAGTGAATGTTAAAAACATTGTGAATATAATAGGGTTACCAAGCACTAAAGGGTGTCTGGGGGTCCTCATCCATACACTTTTCGGAAATTTGACCCTATAAACCAGTTTTAAATCGTTCTTAGTACACCTTCTCCAAATTTCGGAGTGGGCCTCGGCGGTCCCCTTTTATATCTGTGTTGCTGTAAAAAAAAGTTGGAACGGAACATCTCCATTTCTTATCCTTATTCCCTATCAAGGCGCCATCTATAATGTACAACGAGACAGTTTTCAATTTTGTAGTATTTCTGAAGAAGAGTTAGCAAAATCTCTAACAAGGTGAAAAATATTTGGAATCGCAGAATCTACTTCAAAAAATATAGAAAATGTAAAATGATTTTATGTTTAGCCTACTTAAATAAATGAAGAGCTAAAGAGATTCTATGTATAACCATGAGTAATAGACGGTTTTTATATTCGAAATCAGAAACATTCGTAAAAGATAAATATGTTAGCTAAACTTTTCTAACACGACTTCTTTAATTATTAATTCAACGTCTTTTTGATTCAGTTGCCAAGCGGCTAGTAAACATTAGTTATGTTATCTATTGCTAGATGGCAGCACCACAATTTGAGCAGAGAACGTGGGGCATTGGGTGTGGAAGATTTAAGATTAAAGGTACTTTTCGACTGATAATTTTAATGTGTCCCTCAAAAGTGATACGGCTGTATAAAAACTGATTATGAACTCCATAAAAATCCTGGTTTGGTGTTGGAGAGGTTAAAAAAGAATTATCTTATGGATCTGGTTTGATCCAGACCAGAGGGGGATAAGGAAGAAGAAAATTGATTATTGGGTGCATGTGCCCCCCCCCCCTCCGAATTATGTTTTAACTTATTCAGGGGGGGGGGGACAAAGTTCACAAGCGCCCCCAGCCATTGGCGTGTGTACTTCGGGACAAAAATTTTCTTAAGTTCCTCCACACATGTATTAGCTAAATTAGTTTTTAGGACAAATCTATAATGTTCGGCACTAGTTAACTAGAACTAGTTGCAACTAGTAGTTAACTACTAAACAACTAGTAGTTAACTAGTAGTTTAACTACTTTTGGTTTAAACTAGTTCAACTATTAGTTGAACTACTTTTTTTAATAACTACTAGTTGAAACTACTTTCAAAATTTCAACTACTTTCAAAAAAATTCTTATTGAAATTTTTATCAAAATATAGAAAAAATTGTACTGTAACAAATTTAATTAAGATGGTAGAGTACTCAAAATACCATAACCAGAATTAAAGGCCCTTTTTGCGCGTTTTTTGTGATATAGATAAGAAAGCGATGTATTAGAATTTGGGCAAAAAATAGGTTATGAAATTAAATAGACTAGTTAACTAGTAGTTAACTACTTTGGGAAACAGTTAACTACTAGTTGTAACTAGTCCCAGGAAAAAATAGTTAACTACTAGTTGCAACTAGATTTTCCCAGACTAGTTAGTAGTTGGTAGTTAACTATTTTTTGACCACTAGTTGCCGAACACTACAAATCTAGGTAAGATTTGAATCTTGGTGAGATTGAAATTTTGCTTGTTATTGATGATATGACGAGAAACAAGCCCAAAAAGGGTCGGGAGGGAACCCCAGAAAAGTTTTGGAAATTCGACCCTTAAAAAAGACATTCTTAACTCATTTTTGGACACTTTCACAATGTGACATTTGTGACACCTAGGCCATTTCTGATACGCTTTTAAGCCTAAATAATTCGGAATTAAATTGAAAAAATAATTCGGTTACTGTATGAATTTTTTGGAAATTTGCCCCTTGAAAACTGGGAATTTACTCTTTTTTTGACAAATTTATTCCAAAAATATTCAAAAATTTTATATGCCTAGGTATCCATAGTAAAAATCAAATCCTTGGACCATGGGGATATTACCCAATGAGGGAATTGCCTAAGTGAGGGATTTGCTTAATTTTACATTTTTTTGATACGTTATAGTTTAAAACTCTCAAATATCAGATTTTAAAGTTCAAAAATATGTTTTAAATAACTTAAAATTCGATTTTGTTTTTGCCAAAACACTAGTAAAGTCATGTGATCAAAAAACGGGATTTGACGTCACAGCGCCGTCGAAACTAGTGAATTGTTGAAAATATAAGAAATCAGACTTATCATAAAACCAAAACACGCATAAAACTCGTCTGTTTCTCTAGTGAACGGCCAGAAAAAGAAAAAATTAAAACTTTGAAATACCAAAACCAATTAATATTTTTTGAAAAACAAAACGCTAATCTTTTTATAAAAAATATTTGTATGTGTCTTTAAAATATCATAGTTTTTTTAGTAAAAACTTTATGAAGAAAAGCAGAATGAAGCAAGCTAAGCATACAATAACATGGCGAAACCAGTGGGTCCAAGCGCTGTGACGTCACACAGCAGCCATAACGAAATTACTGTTTTTCCCGCCAATACAGGAAACGAGATTTTAAAAATTAATATCTTGGGGAATAGTTTTCCGATTTCAATAATGTTTCCGTCATTTTTCATAGATTTTCATCCTCTATCATAATAAAATTAAAACAAAAAACGTGCAATTCCCTCATTGTCCCCCCTCTCAGTTATTTTTCCGTAAAAGTAGTCTTTGAAATTCGAAAGCAAGAACTTAGTTGTCATCGAATTGGGTCATTGGGAAAACGACCGCAAAAGCCAATTATTGGCACTGAGATTTTATTTTTCCAACCATGGGCTGGAACCTGTATTGAGCTATGGTATTGAGGGAGAAAATTCTTGTTTTGATAATCAAGGTTGAAAATGAAGTCGCCAAAGGCAGCTGGTTTCCTGAAGTGCCATGGGCGAGGCAGGTGTGTTGAAAATTAAAGACTCTCCCCCCCCCCATTTACTGCGGAAGGTGTGAAGAAACTTTGAAGCGATTTCTGCTGCTTCCACAGTGTTTTTTTTTCTTTTTTGCTACTTAATAGGAATCGGTAATATGAGTGGTTGTGAATTACTGAAAGTTGAGGGTGAGACCACAGCTCCACAGCTGCGCGTGAGGTGAGACATGGGTGAGACAATTAAGCAGCTGTGAAAACGTATCATTTGTGATGGTGGATCTCGGATTAGTTCAATTTCAATCGCCTGTTCGTTTCAAATTAGGCATGCAGTAACTTTCTCCTGCATTTTTTTTCGGTTTTCTCTTTTGCATGTTATATAGAACAGACGCTTATAAAACCGGAAAATGGAGTAGATTTTATGTGTTAAAATCTTTTATCGATTGAAAATAAAGTGAATTGGGGAATAAAAAATTAAAACTTGTTTTCTTTTATTGATAAGTTTTTGAAATGTTCGTAACTTTACAGCAAGTTAAAAAAAAATTTCATCTAGTCAGCCGCTGAGAAGAAAAGTGACCTAAATATTATACAATTTACGGTATTCTTGCAGTTATATGCGATTTACCAGTTTAATTAGCGGGATTTAGGATAAATAGGGACACTGCAACTGATTTTTTTTAAATCCATGTGCTTTTGACCTTCATAATTAAGAATATTTTTGATTAAAAAACATCATTTGCGGTGTCACCATTATCTACCATAAATCCAGCTAACTATATAGACTGGTAAATCGCATATAACTGCAAGGATACCCAATATACCCTTAATAAGAACTTCGCTACGTCGAAAACCTCTCTATTAATCGAAGACATATTTTTCTTATTTCGCACTCAGTCATCAATCAAAAAACAAATACGTATGTCTTCAAAGTAAAAATAATGAATTGCTATTCACTGTTGCTCTCCGAACTTGTTCATTGGTGATAGAAAAAAAACCTGCGATTTTCATTTCCCCCCCCCCCCCCGAACAGTGGGAATTCTGAGGGAGGTCAAGTTCTCTGAAACCAACAAGAATTCTAATTCGCTTTGGGTGCTCTGAAAAGATAAAAACCTGTTTCATTTCCATTCTAAACACTTTCGTTTAAAAAAAATAGACGAATTTATCTTTTTCACGTCCATCCTGATGTCCTTGAATAACCTAAGGTCTTTCTATGCAGATTTTTTTTTTATTAATTCTTAGCCATGCTTTCTCACAATACGAGCTTTTTTTAATATGGGTTTTCATTTATCTTGTCAGTCTTGAAACCATTTGGCTTATTTTAAATGCAGGTATTTTTTTTTTTAGTTCAATTTTAAACAAAATTTTTAAGATGGGTTAACAAACTATCCTTGGTTGATTTCGTTTGAAAATTACATCATGTAATCTAAATTCTTAAGTAACGTTTAACGAAATAATAACAGGATTTCTCGAACAGGGTCTTAGAAACATTTTTCTTTAAATATATTATCCTTTTACTTCTCCTGCACATTTTCTTTGATTTTCTAGGTTTCTTTATAAAAACCATTTATTTATAATATAGGACAATAAAAATCGACTTTTGCATACTCTCCTAAACATGTACTACCTACTGAACTAATGAACAGTGGTTCGGTCAGTGATGATACTTGAGGGAGTACCTAGGTCCTTGGACCTTCAAACTCCAGTACAACCAGGCTCACTCGGTGAGGCCATGAGCAGAGCTGTTACACTGAAAGTCACAATTCGCTGAGGCAAAGTCCCTTGTTTCCCTAAGTTAACTTGGTCCTCATGTTATCGACCCTTGAGGGATGATAGGTTGAGTCTGCTTCGCCCAACCCGCGAGAATAGAATTCGGGCCTGTGGGGTGTCAGCGAGATACTACGCCATTGGACTTCTAAGAATTAATTAAAGAATTCAAAAATTTGAAAATCGTTTCTTCATCTTTATTGTGATGAGCATGTTTTAAATTTAGGAGATTCAATCATAATTTCATTTACTATCAACTACTGAAATTTTACTGATTAATTTCGGTAGTATAGCGTGCTGTACGAGTACCTATTTGCACATAGGCGTAACGAGGGGGGGTTATTGGGGTTGTAACCCCCCCCCCCATTACATCGACGGTTTCTAAAACATGAAAAACTGAAAAAAAATCCCTTTATACGGAAAGCGGTTCACAAGGAACTGTTCTTTTAGGACGTAACCCAAAGGGCCTCAAAATGAATTTAAACACTACATTGAGAGACGAATTTTTAAAAAATTTCTGGGGGAGAACCCCTAAACCCCCCTCTAAAATTTTTACGTCTGTTATACTGTGTTTTTCCCTTGAAAGTTAAGCCTCTTAGATGAAGTTTTCCCTTCGGGAGTTTTGTAAAAGAAATTGTTTACATTATACCTATATTATGAGACATTTGTAAAAGGGAGTAATATGTTGGAGGGGTTGACTGGTCGGAGTAACACCCCCCATGAGTCAACTCTAGTTACGCCACTGTATTTGCACATATCGTAGTACATGTTTGATGAGTGTTCGAACCCGTCGTTTGTCCCAATGGCGTTTTTATTTCGTCTATAAACTTATTCAATTATTTAAATATAATCAATAGACTTAAGCTTTACTTACGTGGCCCGAGTAGGTTCTCCGAAGTTGGCCCCTCAACGACGTCTCTCCCACGACAAGCTAGTTTGTAGTCGGGGCAGCAGTCCGCCCCGCCTCCCGTCCTATCGCAGAAGGCATCGCAGTAGCACAGGGTGTCCAAGATGGGGACGGAGCAGGAATCGTTCCTTTCGGGGCAGCACCACCCTTGGCAGTACTCCCCTTTCAAGTCCTCATCCATGGTATGGGAGTTTTCCATGTCCCTTAAATCCATGACGTGTGGAGTATTTGTGTGGTCCCTTAAGAAATCCACTGGGTGACCATGGGAGTTTACCATATCACTTGAATCCATAACATGTGGAGGATTTGTGTGGTCCACAGGGGGACTATGGGAGTTTACCATATCATTTAACTCCATGAGATTTGGAGCATTTGTGTGGTCCCTTATTAAGTCCACTGAGAGACCATGTGAGTTTTCCATATCGCTTAAATCCATGACATGTGGTGTATTTGTGTGGTTTCTTATGAAATCCACGGGGGGACCATGTGAGTTTATCGTATCGTTTGCATTAGAATCCATAAGATGTGGAGCATTTGTGTGGTCCCTTATGAAGTCCACGGGAGGACCATGGGAGTTAATCATATCACTTAAATCCATGACATTTGCGTGGTCTCTTATGAAGTCCACAGGGGGACCATGGGAGTTTACCATATCACTTGAATCCATAGTATGTGGAGCTTTCATGTGGTCTCTTACGAAATGGGGACCATGGGAGTTTATCATATCGTTTGTACTTGAATCCAGGAGTGAACCATGGGGAGTATTTGCGTGGTCCCTTAAGAAGTCTACGGGGGGACCATGGGGGTTTACCATATCACTTGAATCTATAACATGGTGAGCATTTGTGTGGTCCCTTATGAAATGGGGACCATGGGAGTTTACCATATCTTTTGCATTAGAATCCATAGCATGTGGAGAATTTGTGTGGTCCACTGGGGGACCATGGGAGTTTACCATATCTTTTGCATTAGAATCCATAGCATGTGGAACATTTGCGTGGTCCCCTACGAAGTCCATGGAAGGGACAGAGGGGTGGATGTCCCCTCTTGAGTCCACGGGGAGAGTATAGGGATTTACCGTATCGTTTGCACTTGAATCCAGGCGTGAACCATGTGAAGCATTAATATTGTCGCCAGTGAAGTCTATGGGAGGGACAAAGGGGTGTTTGTCCCCTCCCGAGTCCACGAGGGGACGATGGGGGTTTGGGGTGTCTTGTCCTTTCGCGAAGTGTAGAAACGTCATTGCGAAAATGAGCGGTCCTAGACTCATTTTTGAAAGTGTAATGAATTGAACGCACTCACCACTAGGATAGTTGGGACTAAAATCCGTTGGTTTAATTGTAACACTCAACCACTAAAATATTCAGCAAGTTAATCCACGTTTCAATCCACTGGTTTTCTCTTATTTGTATCACACTGGCCAATAAATTAATAAGTTGGGACTAAAATCCACTGCGTTACTTATTATGAACAAGTCACGATCTCGTATGAATCTGATGTAAAGGTTATGATTCTGAAACTTTTCATGCTTGAATCAGATTTAACTTTAACTTAATTAAAAGGAAATCACTCTAAAAAGGATACCTACATCACTTTATTTTGAATCACTAAAATGGTAGTTGTTTGACAGTCGATTTTAACGCTTAATAATAACTCCGCTTAAATAATAATATTGAAAAATTGTACCTAATAATTAAAGGTCATAATGTTAATTAACTAATACGATATTCACATTTTTTTTTTCACCAAGCTGCACTAACGTTAAAAATTCGTGCAGTATTCGTCATGTAGGACCCAATTTTGTTTACTTCTTCAGCGGTCTGTATTCAGGGCAATTTTACTATCGTTTTAGGTACCTTCACAAATTCATCATTTGATAAATAGGTACTTTCACAAATTCAGTTTTAGGAAAAAGGTACCTTCACAAAATATATTTTTTGAAGGAAATTTCTCTAGTAAGCTATATTCTCTCAATAGAGCATTTTCAATCACATGACTCGGACCTAAGACGGCCTTAGCAACAGAAGATGTTACAGTGTTTTGCCCTACAGAGGTTAGTTAACAGTTACAGAAAACGACTGGCCGTGGAATTCTTCTATTGGAGCATTTGCCATCACGTGATTCCATACCTAAAAAACGCCTTAGCAACAGATAAACAACGGCATTAGCAACAGTTAAAAGCCGTACAGAAGGTACACAGTTAAGAGAAAATAATCGGTTGTGACGTCACCTGAAAACACTCTATAGTTAAATTTTTAGCCGTTCTAGACTAAATTTTATTTTGTTCTTAATGATTAAAAAATTATGTACATGCTTCTATATGGTGATTTGCACTTAAATTTTCACAAATTTGCAAAAAATGTTTCTAAATTTTCACAAATAAGCATTAAATTTTCACAAAATAGGTACCTCTTAAAAAAAACCTAGACAGACTCCTTTTCTAGTTGCAGTTAGATAAACTTGACATGGTTGGTATGAGCCGTTCTAGTGAGTAAGAACGAGTTTATCATAAACAAAAACTGACTTGGATTCATCATATGTATTTGAATCGTAAACCTTAACTCACCACTGTAAGAGTCAGCAATAAAGTCTGGTACTATTTAATCCAATGGTTTCCCCCGATGCACACAAAGCACAGAGCACTCCTAAATCACTAATTTACTCACTTTTTAGAGAGAAATTTCCGAGGAACATAATTCAGAAATGTGACGATAGGAACACGGTTTGGTGAACGAGTGATGTAAGCCAAAACACAACCGAGTATGCGTAAGATCACTGATCACGTAATATATGGTCTACGTATATACGTGAGATCATCAAGTAAGATCATTGCACTTTTACAAGTCTTTCAACCACATCATCGTATTTTAGGTGGTAAAAATCGTTTTGAAGCGAATAAAAATCCAAAGGGGCGGGGGGGAAAATGCTCCACCGAAGGGGTTTAGTTCGACACAAGAATAAAATCGTTCCACGAGGTAGAGACCACTTGTTGAACTTGTCTACGACTCGATTCGAGCAAAAGAGACAGAATGGGGGATGGAACTCGGGGCGGTTTCGGCAAGTTCGTCGGTGGAATACGAAATTCGGATTCGTCTACCTGTTTTTTGAATAAAGAGTTGGAAGCGCCATCTTAAGGTTTCGTTTTATTGCAACCGACTTTTACTAATACTAGACAAAGACTAGACTACCAAACAAAGTAGTTCCCATCGCGGTGTCTGAATTTTGAGTGAAATGAAGAACATCAATTTAAAAATATGATTATTTTGTTATAACCATGTATACGTAGCGTCTTTTCAATCACGATTTGCGTACCGAAACTCCTCCTAGCAACCCAACAGGCTTCCTGTTTACCCATTTTCTCCTTCCGCGTAATGACGTACTGGGTCCAGGAAACGTTGCAGTCGAGTATAGAAATTTAACAAGTTAATTTAAATTGGGTTAATTAAGTAAATAACTTTAACGGAAGAACCAACGGAACCGGAGCCTCCAGACTCCAGAGGCTGGTTGTGGAACTTAAAAAATTCTATTAATTCAGTTACCATTTATCAGTTACTGTCGATGAACTCTTAAAAATAAAGTAAATGGAAAAATCTTTATTTGTACGCATTTGAAAACATTCGTAAAAGATATTTAATTCATTTTTACGAGCAATCAATTAAGCTGAAAATTTGGATCTTATACTTTTTATTATTTCCTAATTGGAGAAAATTCCAACAAATATTTATTGGAAATTTTTGGATAGATATTTCCTCCCGAAACTCAGAAAATTTCTTTTTTTAACCATAACCACTAAAACCACCCCTATCCCCTGAATTACCGATATCGCTCTCCGAATTTTTTTTCTGGCTACGCTACTGAGCTATATCACAGTTATCGGGCGTTTGAAAATTATCCCAAAATTCAGAAAAGGTGCAAAAAATAACTATTTAAAACCTTGTTATTTAGGGTTAAATTTCCTAAAATACTCCCTTAGGACCTCCAGACCCACCTTTGTACTTAGATTTCTATTATTAACATGTTTTTTAAAGTTAAGTTCATCAAGATGCAAATCCTGCCAAAAAATATACTAAAAAGCTACACTGAATCCATTAAATATGCATGGAAATAATTTTGGGTCCTCCTTCCCGGTGCAAAAAAAATCAAGCTTTAGGCTTAGAAATGACTAAATTTTCTAGAGAATATTCGGGCCCCTCCCGAAATAAATTTCTATATACGCCATTGGGCGTTGATAACGTTTTCGTGCACGGTCGAGGGTCGACGGGCTAATACATAAATACCGATGTTTTTTTATTGGCTTTATAGTAGTACACTATAATCTGGATAGATGGCAGCACCACAAATGAAACGGACTGGATTCCAGTCTGAGGAGGGGGATATGGGGTAAATTTGTTCCTTTTCTAAGGTCAAAAAAGGTAAATTTCTGAATTTCGGGGAGGGATACATCCCCAAATCCCCCCCTCTGGCTACGCCCCTGAGTCGGAAAGTAAATTTACTTAGAGTCCAAATAACTTTCAAAATTTTTTATCGAAGTCCAAAGATAAAAAGGTACTTTTTACTATTGAAGTATTATCTTCAAATACACATATTTTTATAAATGTAATTTGAGTATGCTACCTTTGTCGAATTTCCGAGGAGTGTCCCATATCAACAGATTTATTTGAATCACCGGATGGAAGCTTTTGAAGATGAGGACTTTTATAAAAATACACCAATCTTTAAAAATATGCTAAGGGTTTATTACAAATGGTTCTGGGGGTTTCTCCCAGTAAATGTTTGGAAATTCGACCCTTAAAAAAGTTAAACTAATGTTTGAGTCAAAGAATAGAGCATTTTCAATGACATGACTCGGACCTAACAACGGCCTCAGCAACAGAAGAGTTACAGTTTTTTGCCCTACAGAGGTTAACAGTTACAGAAAATGACTAGCCGTGGAATTCTTCTATTGGAGCATTTGCAATCACGTGACCCCATACCTAAAAACCGCCTTAGCAACAGATAAACAACGGCTTTAGCAACAGTTAAAAGCCCTACAGAAGGTACGCAGTTAAAAGAAAATAACCGGTTGTGACGTCACCTGAAAACATTATACGTTGTCGACCCTTGGTTAATATGCGTGGGACTCAGGCGCAGATTGAAGGGAGGCAGGGGGCACTCCGGAAAGTGTCCCCTTCTTGGGCTGAATATGAAAGGAAAAATGCGAAAAAGAAAGTAAAGGTATAAAAAAGTAGATTCTGTAGAGGGTAAAAAAAGTAGATTCTGAAAGAAATTTTTTTAGCAGTCATTTAAAAACTGAACTTTGTTCTTTTTACCCTTTTTCTCTTCCTGGCCCCCTTGTTCCCCTACCCCAGGATCCAGGGAGTTACTTCGTATGTAAACAATCGTAAGCAAAAGTAGCTTTTGACAGGGCCTGATATCCCATTAGGCCCGCAATTTGGGGGGCCCCTAATTTTAAAAAGTTAACAAAAGTTTATAGTAGAAATAACTTTCGCACTTCCTAGAATACTTTTTCATTACTTTTTTTTAAAATCGAAAATTAAAATCCAAACCTTTTAGCATTGTAAAAAAAACGTAAAAAAAATAACCGAGAACATGTCTGACCCTGACCCTCTGACAATAGTAAATTTTCACACTAATCAAACAATAATTTTCACACATCTACATTCATATAGCACCAAATATGGCAACTTGGGGCCCCTTCCTGCATGTTGGGCCTAGTGTTCCAAATTTTCTAAATCGGGCCCTGGCTTTTGATGCATTTTCAATACGTTTTGAAACGAGAAAATAAAAATAGCAATTAATAATTGCTATTTAAATTTAATCTATTTAATCCGGGTCCCCTGACCTCCGAGCGGTCCACAAATCGATGAGAGGCTCCTCCGGGGTCAAAGAGGCCGAAGCATCAGGGGTTTCGAGCCATACTTGGTTGCAACGTTTCTTGAACCCAGTACGTCACAAATGCGGAAGGAGAAATTGGTAAACAGAAAGCCTGTTGGGTTGCTAGGAGGAGTTGCAAATCGTGATTGAAAAGCACCATATGTTCATGGGTATGACAAAATAATCATATTTTTAAATTGACGTTCACTCAAAATCCAGACACCGCGATGGGAACTATACTTTGTTAGTGACGTCGTAGGGTCAACTTAAGTTGCTGTCTATTAGTATAGCCGGGTCATTTTGTGCGAGACCCGCGACGCGTACTGAAAAACCCAGCCAAGCTAGCTACCTTGATTTCCCCGCGAAGAAAGACGCCGAACAACAACAACAACAGGTGGTTCCTTCCTTCTTGGAGGAATAATAACAGGTGGTGGTCACTCTCGTATCGCTCGCTCGCTCGGCCGGTTGTCGCCATGTGCCAGCCGAGAGACCTGCCACCTCTCCGCTACCTACCGCCACCCCCCGCAGTGGCCGTCATCCAG
Source organism: Tetragnatha montana (assembly GCA_963680715.1). Taxonomy (NCBI): domain Eukaryota; kingdom Metazoa; phylum Arthropoda; class Arachnida; order Araneae; family Tetragnathidae; genus Tetragnatha; species Tetragnatha montana. Next base: position 4,697,191 of record OY796678.1, on the reverse strand, counting down.
GTAACAAATAGAAGCGTTATTTTATATAGTCGACCCCGCTTAATGTGATCACTTTTGTCTACACCAGGGGTTCCCAACCTTTTTGCACCTGCGCACCACTTGACTTTTTGAGAAATTTTGGCGTACCACCAGACCTAAATATTTTAATAAACTTATAATATTTACTCTTCTAAAAGTGTTCAAAGGCTTTTTGAATTAAATTCCTGAGAAAACTTCATATTTAATGGTCAGATATTTGTTTATTTATAACATGCTTATAATAAAGGAGAAATAGAAAGATGATTAATTTATTATTAATTTACAGTTTTATTTATTATATCCATGGGTCTAAAAACATACAAATGAAAAATTTGTACAAACTCAGCCAAAAATTTATCATCATACAAAATATAATTTTATAGTCTAGTGCGAAATTTGTTGTTGCTTGCCTGTGATTAAAATATTAACATTAGGACTAATGGAACTTTTATCTTCACTCTTAAGTCCTCTTCAACACTTATTCTGCTTCTATATTTATTTTTTATGTACAAGAGTTCAGAAAATCAACTCTCACACTCGTAACAAATGGCATCAAAAATAGCAGAGCTTGCCGGAAGATCAAAGGGTACTCGATTTTACATCCGATCCAGAAGTTAATTAATGATTTCTCTTTAAAATAATCTGACTGAGACTGTCTTGCTTTACATATATTGCTTTGACTCACGCGTACCACCTGAAACGTTCCCGCGTACCACCGGTTGGGAACCCCTGGTCTACACTATAAAAAAAACTGTTGTTTTTTTATCAGAATTCTGTTAAATTTGCTGCCAGAAAATCCTTTTAATTTTCGCAGGGAAATCCTGTAATATAGAATCCTGTTATTGCATACTGAAAATGAGTTAAAACCCTACTTTTACATGTCAAATTTCAAAAAAAAAAAAATTCTGGGGGAGGACCCCCTACCCCCCAGCTGTACCAAAAGGGGATCTTGAGTAATACTTTTTAGAAAACCCCCAAGATTTTGACATTTTTCTCAAAAGGTAAAGGTGTTGGTTTGGAAAAGTGCCTCTCTTGGAGTCGTGCTGGAAAATCGGGGGGCGTTATTGTAGTAAAAGGGGGCGTCGACAACTCTTAAAGTATTGCTTAATGTCATTTAACGTATAAAAAACATTATAAAATCCCGTAAAAGTAGCTTAAAATCACTTTTTCAGATGGGGATACCAAATTTCCTTTGGACGTGTAGCAAAGGGGATATTATACGCCCTGGATATTACGCAAAGGGTTTCAGTATATTCATATTTAGGTAAAGAATTATTTTTAAATTAAATTTTATAAAGGGTACGGTCGAATTCTCCTAATTATTTCAAATTAAATTTTAAGGGGCATAGAAAACTTAACTTTGAATATTGTGTCCATATACTTAGGTTTTCAAAATTTTATTTTGCTTAGGTTATGTAGTAAAGTATTTTTATTACAAAAGGTTTTTACATAGTTCTATGAAATAATAATTGCCAGCCAAGCCATTCTCGTTTTATTATTTTTTTACTTTCTAAGTAAAAAGAAATAAATTCTTCTCCAATTCTTCCACTGTTTTTTTTTTTACCTGACTTAAATATACTAGATATGCCATTTGCCCATGGACGAGCAATTGCTCCTTTGGGATAGCCAAAAATATCAATGTTTATTATTATTTTTCTTGTGTGTATGTTTTTTTATGTGACTTTCTGAAAATAAATTTGATTTGATTTATTTGATTTGATTTGAAATATAGACAAATTAAGGAAAAAAAAATTGTAAGTGAGCAGTTTAAAATTTTCTTCTAGGTCGCGAAAAGTTTGGGAACCTGTGAACTATGGTTATGGACAGGGATTAAATTTTATGTTGCAATATCTTTCGTGTAATTATTTCGTGTACACTGTACAAAAATCTCGTAAAATTTACGGTTTAAAACTGGCAGCTGGGTTGGTTGAGGAAAACCGTAAAAATTACAAAGTAAATCCGTAAAAACGACGGCGTTTTACCATTTTAATCCATGTTTTTGGTTTTACAACCCAGCTGCCAGTTTAAAACCGTAAATTTTGCGGTTTTTTTTTAAAGTGTTCCCAGATATTCTCTACTGACAAAATGAATTTTAATTGCCATACGGATATCGGAAGTATTTAACACTTTATTTTTAAAGGAAACTAATAGGAAGCAGTTTTTCCTCACTCTGCTTTACAGCTTTTGTTAATCTTTTGTAGAGAGTTGTGTTGTTTTTTTCTTCTCACGTTCTAATCCACACGTGTTATGGGAGGGAATATCTCCGTTTCTGGATGACTAGCCATGGGCAACACGAGGTGATGGTCAGGATAGATGGCTCGTGCAGAACTGTTAAAGTTCCACACTGTTTGAACGATGCGTTGATACAATAAAGAATCAGATGACTTGTGGAGCCTTTTTTATTACAGCAGTGCACTAGAATATATAGCAGTCGGCGCGCTTGGCGCGGTAACAAATATCGACGCCAATTTGGCGTGAGTGTGGATAGTAATTTAAATAAATTTGCATTAAACATAGTGATTTACATAAAATTGCAGTGAACATAACTTCCCGCCTTAGGACGGTCCAGTCCTAAATAAATTAAGTTTAAATCACAAAGAAATATAAAGTTCAGTTTTGTCTAGGCAACAGGCAGACCTTGCCTATTGGCCTCTTGTAGACACCTTTGCTCGTTTTCACCGTAACCACTCGAACAAGAGAGTCCTTTCCTGGATGTACGTCGAGGATGAGTCCGAGAGGCCAGGATGCAGGGGAGGAGTCTTTCTCTTTCAGGATTACAACGTCACCGACCTTGAGGTTGTCGGTAGGGTGCTGCCACTTACAGCGTTGGTTAAGTGAGTGTAAGTACTCACGGTGCCATCTCTTCCAAAATCCGCGTCTTAGATTCTGGATTAGCTCCCATCTAGTAGATAGCTTCATATTTGGCGTCGGATCTGGAATAAAAGTTGCTACTTCTCCTATAAGAAAATGAGAAGGCGTTAATACATGAATTGAATCCGGATCATTTTGATCTAAGGATGTGAGTGGACGGGAATTCAACAATCCTTCGATTTGACACAAGAGAGTGGATAGTTCTTCATAGGTGAGCAGGTTTTCACCGATTATACGTCTAAGGTGAAATTTGGTTGATTTAACACCTGCTTCCCAAATCCCTCCAAAGTGAGGTGAAGTGGGTGGAATAAAATGCCATTCTATACAGTCTTTCGCGAGAAACTCGCAAACAGAGTCATCTCTGGACAGTTCTTCAAGCAAGTACTCCAACTCTTGGAGATGGCGTTTAGCCCCAATAAAGTTTGTAGCGTTATCGCTGAAAATACCTTTGGGTACACCTCTTCGTGAAACGAAGCGACGTAGAGCTGCTATAAACGACTCAGTTCCTAGATCACTCACTATTTCTAGGTGTAGGGCTTTAGATGCGAGACACACAAATAAGCATATGTAACCCTTGGTGCTTTTTGCACCTCTTCCTTTATTGACCTTTACCGGAATCGGGCCAGCTAAATCAATGCCTACATTAAGGAACGCCCTTGTGAACTGAACACGTTTCTCGGGAAGTGATCCCATCATTTGTTTGCCGGTACTACCTTTAAATCTTAAACATTTGACACATTTATTAATGCAGTTACCAATAACCCTTTTGGCTCTTAAGATCCAATATTTTTGTTTAACTAAGTGGGACAATAATGTAGGGCCTGCATGTAAGTTAGCAATATGAGCTTCTTGGACAATAAGGGTTGCAATTTTATGCTTCCCTGGGATTATGGCTGGGTGTTTAGTTTCATATTTTACAGTAGAATTTTCAATTCTTCCACCTACACGTAAAACAGCATCCTCATCCAAAAAAGGGTAGAGTGCTTTTAATGGACTACCTTTCTTTAAGGCTAGATTCTTCTTAATGCAGTTAATTTCTTCACTAAAGTACTTCATTTGTACCCACCTTAAGATTATATTAAGAGCTTCACTAAATTCTTTGGCAGTTACTGCCGTAGTTAACTGGGCATTTCGAGAATAGGAAATCCATCTTCTACAATAAGTTATAACTTTACAAATTTTCGTTAGGGACGAATGGGCTTCAAATATGTCTTCTAAAGTGTCATTCTTGGACACAGTTGAAAAGGAATAAATAGAGTTTACCTTCTCTTCTTTGAAGGCATCTGAATTTAAATCATCCAAACCATTAGGGTCCTGGGGAGGAACTGGATTGGCTTCTGAAAGAAACTTTGGCCCATGCCACCAGAGTGTTGACTCCTTCAATTGTTTGGCGAGTAGTCCTCTAGAAGCAATGTCAGCCGGGTTCTCCTTACTCTGTACATAATGCCACTGGTCGTTGGAGATAGATTCCAAAATTTCACAAGTCCTATTGCCGATGAACTGCTTCCATCTCCGAGGAGGGCTAGACAACCAGGTTAATACGACCTTCGAATCAGACCAAGCATAAATGCATGAGATACAGGAATCAAGAACAGTTTTTATAACATTTAGCAATCTCGTAAGTAATAAGGCTGCGCATAATTCTAATTTTGCAATAGTTAGAGGTTTGATAGGAGAAACCTTAGTTTTAGAAACTAATAAATTTACCTTTGCTTCACCGTTTATAACTTCACGGCAATAAACAACGGCTGCGTACGCCAGTTCAGATGCGTCGCTGAAGCCATGCAATTCAACTTTACACGTACCTATTCTAATGCTACGTGGAATTTGTATAGCTTCAATTAGGTCAAATTGACCTTTGATAGTAAGCCATTTTTTAGCTAGATCAGACGGAATAGGTGTATCCCAATCTAAATTAAGTAACCAAAGTTTTTGGTATAATATTTTTAGAAGAATTACACAAGGTGCTAATAATCCTAAGGGATCAAATACTCTTGCTGTGTGAGATAACAAGCTTCTTTTGGTGACATCACCCTCAAAGTTCAAAGAAGACTTAAAATATAAAGTATCTGATTTGTTATCCCAGTGTAAACCCAGTACCTTGTTGTACTCATCAGGTAAGATCTCAAAGTCAACTAAGTTGCTTTCGCCAAAAGAAACTTCATTTAGAAGTTCTAAAGAGTTTGACCTCCATTTTCTCAAGTTTAATCTTCGAGTTTTTAGAAGCATGGATACCTCTTTACATAGTTTCACCGCGTCGTCTAAATTATCAGTACCTGAGATAAAGTCATCCATATAGAAGTTTTTTTCAATTTCAGACGAAGCAGTAGGATATTCTAAATTACCATCAATAGCAATTTGCTTTAAACATCTAGCAGCCAAGAATGAGGAAGAAGAAAAACCATACGTTACGGTTTGTAGCTCGTATTCCTCCAAGCCTAGATCTGGATCTTCCCGCCAGACGATGCGTTGAAACCTCCGATCCTCTTCTGCCAGCCAGATTTGCCGGTAAAACTTTTCTATGTCGGCGGAAAACGCATACCTGTGACTACGGAAATTCACCAAGATTTCAAATAAATCACGTTGAATGGAAGGTCCAACTGCAAGAAGAGAGTTAATAGACTTTCCTGTGGAAGAAACAGAAGATGCGTCAAACACTACACGATATTTCGTAGTACTAGAAGAAGTTTTTGTGACGCAATGATGTGGAAGATGCAAGTTTTCTAAGCGCTTGTCTTCCAACATGGGATTAACTTTACACATATGACCAAGGTCTTTATATTCCTGCATAAACTCAATGTATGCTAGTTTCATAGCGGGATTGCGTTGCAATCTTCTTTCGGTTGCTAAGAAACGCTGAGTTGCTATTTGTTTTGATTCCCCGAGCTCAGATTGTGGCTCAATAAAAGGTAGTTTTACCATAAATCGACCATCTTTGTTAATTTTATAATTTTGCACAAAGTGATCTTCGGCAAACACTTCTTGCTCAGTTAGTTTACTGTTAGGGACAACGTTAGGGACCCTTTCAATTTCCCAAAAAAGTTTCAAAACTTTATCAATATCTAAGTTTGTATTTATGCAGGTTAGGGACAAGAGGCATAAATTTTGCTTATCCTCATTAGAAGGTTTACCTTTACCTGCCAAAACATATCCAAAAACAGTATTCTGAGCAACGATCGAATTATCCGACACTGACATTTTTTCAGGTTTCAAAAAATTGAACACATAATCAGACCCAAATAAAATGTCAATAGACTTTGGAATTTCAAACCCTGGATCAGCTAATGGGAGTGAAAATAAATAGTCTGGTTTAGAAAGTTCAAGCCTTTTCAGTGGGACTAGGGTAGTTAAAGTAGCTAGTACATAAGCATCAACTTTAAACGCAAAATTTATATCATTTTTAGAGAATACAAAAAGGTGCACAATACCTTTAGTTGAGCATGTTATTAGAGATCCAATCCCACTTACAGGAAACCTTGAGTTAGAGCGTTTTATACCCAATTTTGATACACAAGATTCTGATACGAACGTGCATTGACTACCAGTGTCCAATAAACCAACACATTCGATTTTTTGACTTTCAGAATTTTTAACTAACACGACTGCTGTTGGTAGCAAGCAAGTCGAGGGACCATCTGCATACATTGAAACGCTAGGGCTAACTGAAGTTGACGCCTCAATTTTAGGATCTTCAATCTTAGATACAAAGGCAGTAGCTGCTGTTTCGTGCAGCATTGTATTATGTCTATGCTTACACACGTTACATATACCGTAACTAGAAGTACAATCCTTAACGTTATGTTTACCAAAACAACCCGTACATAGAGAGTGTTGGTTAAGGAACCTTCTCCGAGATGAAATAGATAGATCTTTAAATTTTGGACACTTCGATAAAAAGTGCGACCCAGTGCATTTTTTACACTTAGGATTAACAAAACTCCGCGTATTGTATGCGGGGTTTGTCTTCGAATTAAGACTTTCAGCTCCGTGGCCTTTGGATACATCAAGATACGAACAGCGATTGTTTAGAAATGTAATAAAAGTTTCAGCTGTAGGAAACTCTACATTTGTAGTTTCTTGTGCCCAAAGATGGCGCGTTTCAGCGTCTACCTTTTCTAATAGTAGGTAAACAAGCCAAACGTCTCTTGATGTAGCCCTTTCATCTAATGACTTTAAACCGCGGATAACCTCATCAGTTATATCAGCTAACTTACGCAAAGCTAACCCATCAGGATTTGATACTTTATTTTGTTCAAAGAACGTACTCAAAAGAGCAGAACAGATTTGCTTTTTATTATCAAAGCGTTGTACTAACTTATCCCAAGCCTCGTCATAGCTAGCTTCCGAGATCGGGATATGACGTATCAAAGAAGCAGGTTTTTCGGATAATAAACCCTTTAGATAGTGAAATTTTTGAATCTTAGTAATCGATTCATTAGAGTCGACTGTAGCGACAAATAAGTCCTTAAAGGATGGCCAATCCGTTAAGTTCCCAGAAAACATGGGTATATTAATTTTAAGCAACCTCACAAAATTAGAAGGGGGCTGCATAATACTTGAATTAGATTGATTCAACTGCACATACTGAGGTGATCCCTGATCAATCTTTTCAATTTTATCTAAGATAGTAGATTTGAGTTGTAAATAAACATCCTCATACGTCTCATACTCCGATTGGTCATCTGGAAGTTGGTTATCTTGAGCTAAAAATTCTGCCCACACTTCATTTAATCTTTCGCATCGTGCTGATAAGTCACTTTTAGAAAAGCTAGTATTATTTTCTAAATAAGTTTTAAGTCTGGTGAAAGAGGCCTTAGCTCTACCTCGCAATACAATTATTTCAGAAGTAGTCATTGTACGAATTTAACAACTGAATCCAAACTTAAACTTTTATACTTATCTTCAATCTTCGATCGACTTTTGTATTCGTCGATACTTCACCCTTCAATCTTCGTCCCTGTTCGGGCGCCAGCTGTTTGAACGATGCGTTGATACAATAAAGAATCAGATGACTTGTGGAGCCTTTTTTATTACAGCAGTGCACTAGAATATATAGCAGTCGGCGCGCTTGGCGCGGTAACAAATATCGACGCCAACTTGGCGTGAGTGTGGATAGTAATTTACATAAATTTGCATTAAACATAGTGATTTACATAAAATTGCAGTGAACACACACCAACATTTTTAAACATTGTTATCTGAAATGTGGGTGTGTTAAATTACAGAACTCCTCTTTGCTTATTATTGGATTACGAATAAAACCCGGATGTATGTTAGGTTTACTATATACTACCGTCCTAAGCGAAAATGCAGACATAAGAGATTTCACACAGATTTACATTGAGAAAATATCTCGAAAAAAGGGTATTTTTTTTGGGATTTTACAGTCTATGCGGTAGACCTTCCGTCTAAGATCAAATATTGACTACCCTAAAAAACAACTCTGTAATCAGCTCAGATGGCGGATCCAGGGGGCACTCTAGACAGTGCCTCCCTTGGACCCAAAAAAATCACACATAAGTATGAAAAAAAGTATCAAAAAGTACTCAAAATGAGTTAAAACCCTACTTTTACAGGTCAAATTTAAAAAAAAAAAAATTCCGGAGGAGGACCCCCCCATAGCGGTACCAAAAGGGGATCTTGAGTGATACTTTTTAGAAGATCCCCAACATTTTGACATTATTTTTCTCAAAAGGTAAAGGTGATGGTCTGGAAAAGTGCCCCCCCCCCTTGTAGCCGTGCTGGATCCGCGGCGGCTTCAATTACAGCACTGCTTTAACCTACTTTAACCTAATCTTATATTTCTGAAACTACAGAATATATTTGTCCGTCTACTCTCGACCTGTCGTTATCAATTCTTTAGCTGTCGTGACCTTTGGCGACGTGTTTGTCTGGCTCATCCCGTGGTCATCTCGACGCCGACTTCCGCCAACGAGATGTGATCTGAATCCCGAGATAAGGAAAAAGTCGTATGGCAAGACATAGGAACCAGTTTTCTTAAAGTAACCTAATGAATTCGCTATTACTACCTGTTTTCATGAAAAAAGTGGGAAATAATTTAAATTACTGAATGAATTTGTATTAAAATTTGAAAAAAAAAATTAATTCCGGGGGGATGCAACCCCATTTAGGCCCTCCCCCTGAATTCGCCCTTGCGTTCATTAGAAAGAGCGAGTTGATAAGATAAACCCTTGCTGCAGTTGTTGATGTAAACCCTCCCCTAATTTAAGGAATACTTAATTAGCCTTATAATTTAGTAGTAACATTTAATTAACCCAATCGATTTGAAACACTGGCAGAAGCACATATCCTGAAAAATTAAGGTATTGACTCTCTTACATGGCAAGGCGAGAAAAAAAGTTAAGATACTACTAACTGTTTATTACTGCTTACTACGCTGATTTAAATTTTTCGCCCTTTTCAAATTAGTTTAATTAACTGAAAATAAGTTGATATCGTTAGATTCCGTTTTTTTAAAAAAAGTGGGTCGCTAAAGCGGTCAAAAGTTAGTTCACCAGATTAATACGATAATTCTCGCCTTAAATAAATAAAAAAAATACCTAATCTAACTAAATCTATCCTAAAAACTAAAAACCACTCCGTCGGTGTCCGTGGCACGCTTTCTCAGAAGAAGAAAACGCGTGTGTTTCGGGAAAGATCGAACAGCCTTCACTTTCACCGGCGAAGGCTGCTCCCACCGACCTTGGCTCCTCAGTCAAGGAGAGATACACTTTCTACTGCCTCTTCTTTTTTTTCTTTTTCTTCTGCTCCGTCCATATTCCCATGCTTCGAATTTCACCTGTTCAGCTTGAGTCGTTGAACTGTGTATTTTTGAACCTGGGTTTTACAATATGATACAGTGTTGTCACCTTTGTCCTAGCTCACCTTTGTACCTTTGTCCTTATTGTGATCACCTTTGTCCTAGAGTAGAATGATAACAATCACGGGCGTAGCTATAGATTTTATAAGGGGGGTGTTTAAGAAACTTAGGGCCCCAGTGGACACTGAAAGTTTAACTAAAACAGGGTTTTCCAACTGGCGGCCCGCGAAACTCTCTGAAAACCCCCTAAAAAGTAGCTTTAGAAGACATTTTAGCAAACTAAAATGTAAACATTTTTGGGGGAGGACCCCCGAACCCCCCTATATACCTTATTAAATTAAGGAGTAGCTTTGCTTTGGTCGGTCGTTTTCTATGGAGAAAAATTAAAAGTTTGAGGTTTCGAAAGGGAGGTTGTATACCTTGAATTTCCCTTTGAGCGTAGCAAGGGGTTATAAAGGCTTAGGTTAACCTTTATCATGAGGAGGGACAAAATGGAGTATCATAGGCATAGGTTCAACTTTTGACTAGGGGGAGCAGAACCTATAAGACCTCAGGACAAAGGGTGCCGTTACTAGACTGTTTCGAAGGGGTTCTGCCCCCCCCCCCAAATGTTTCTAATATTTTCCCTTCCCGAGTAAAATGTAGGGCAAATGTGAATTTTTGAGGTTAATACATGCCCTCAAGCAAAAAAGGGGGGTCTGGTGGTCCTCCCCCAGAAAATTTTGTTAAATCCCGAAAAAGTTGTATTTTCACTCATTTTTTGGATATTTGGGACACGAACCTTTCTGTTTGGCTGACATTAGGTCTAGGCTAAGGCGGGTGTCTGGACCCCCTAACCCCCCCCTTATATACGTCCATGATAATAATATCCGGTTGATAACAATAAGTGATTTGATACTATTGCGTAACTCGAGTGTTTGCTTTAAAATCACAACTATGCGTAGTTGTGGATTCAGGGGGTGGCACTCTGGACAGTGCCCCCCCCCCCCCTTGGACCCGAAAAATCACTCATATGTACAAAAAAAAGTCCCAAAAAGTACTCAAAATGAGTTAAAACCCTACTTTTACAGGTCAAATTTCAAAAAAATTTCTGGGAGTGGACCCCCCCCACACACACACCCCAGAAGTACCAAAAGGGATCTTGAGTCAGTGGCGGATCCACGGGGGGGGGGGTGATTGGGGTGATCACCCCCCCCCCCAACAAAGTGACCTCGCCGAATTTCCGGCCGAAAATCACATCCCTTATATAACATAGCGATAAACTTGACATGTGAATAATCTCTACTGAGAAGCCGCTGTCACCATCTGAGCGAGTATTTCTTCCGGTTTCTCGCAGTGCCCCTTTTCGGCAATAGTAGCAACTCGTTAAATGATAACTTCAATGCATCGATCACTTTTCAGAGGAGCTCCCTTCCCTAGCCCTGATAAAAGGGTTGACAGAGGGTCCGCGCTAATGACCACTTTTCCTCTCGTGGGGTTCGGTACGCCGGTGTTCAGCCGGTATTTCAGCCGGTGTTAAAGAAATCTGTATCGGGGTGAATTGGACCTCATATCGAGGCTGATTACTGGTATAATTGCACACAAAAACCAGAGCGGGCGGCTTGTTTGTATATTTTCTAATCTCTCAGTTTTTCAACATCTATTTAAGGGCCAATCAAAGCTTTTTCAGAGCGATTGACAATCCCATATTGGGAGGGGATAACAGCTATTTGTTGGCAGTGGTATGGTCAAAACTTGTGGGCGGAGCATGTCGTACATATGCCAAGCTGTACTAGTAAAACATTTAGTTGATTTTCTTTCCAACGTTTGACTTGTCTCGTGTTTTTACACTGATTTGCTGTTTTATTAAAACTTGGCGTTTTACTATCACAAAAAATGGATTCCGGAAATAGTGAACATGGTCGTGCTCAGAAACGAACAGGCTTTGGCTTTGCGGTTATTTTACTTTTAGTTTCTTTTCTGTTTCTAGAATTTTTCTTTACTTTGGTCTGTCTTGTTATATATTAGTGTATACTTTATGCATTTAAGTAGAAGTTCCATTTTAAAAAGGGAAAATGAATTAATTGCATTTAATGGTTTACAATTAAATCAGTAGAAAGTGGAACTTTCCACCAAATATATTTTATGTGTCTTCCTCTTACGAATTGAATGTAAAAGTGAAAATTGATTGTAATGTCGAATGCGCATATAGGTAAAATCACCCCCCCCAAACCAAGTCTGGATCCGCCACTGTCTTGAGTGATACTTTTTAGAAAATCCTCAAAATTTTTTGACATTTTTTTTTTCAAAAGGTAAAGGTGATGGTCTGGAAAAGTGCCCGCCCTTGAAGCCGTGCTGGATACGTGCCTGAGTCCTAACTCCTAATTGAAGTATAAATAGTATATAGGTAATAATGAATTGCAGACGGGAATTTTTTTGAAACAAAAAAAAATAGTAAATTAATTAACTTAAATATTTGCCACCAGAAGTCTAGAAGATAAATGTTTATTAAAACTATCATATCAGACACTTAAGGAAAATATTAATTATATCTATCCCTTTAGCTCAACAAAATTGCGCACTTTCTTAGGGAAATTTCCAATTTTGTTTTCTTAAGTGTCTGATTTGATAGCTTGAATAAACATTTACCTTTTAGACTTCTGGTGACGGTCCGAAAACTAAGGCAAAAATTCAGCTAAAGCTCCATTTATAAAAAGACAAATGAACTATTTTTTTTTCGTTTCAAAACAATTCCCATCCCTTCAAAATGTCCTGTTTCAAATATCGGATGTTTTTTGACCAGTAGTTTCGTCGGTAGAGAATTTTAAAGCAGGGATGTTGTTTTATAACCACCCTTTGTTAAAAAAAGAAACTATAACTTCAAATGAAGTTGTTAGGAGAAAAACCTGTTTGGGGAGACCAATCCTTAGCCATCAGACGGCGCTATGAGCATTTATTAATTTAGTTCCTCATTCTTGTGTTGACTAAATGCTTTTGGCTTTTTCGATGTAGCTGTGTTACTTTCGAGATTCATGTTTGGTGGTTAGATTTCGTTTTAATTTGATTCTTGCTCGTCTGAACTATTTCACATCCAAAACATCGACACTACTGAGGCGTGTCTGTCTACTCAGCGAAAGGTAAGCTCGCTTTATGCTAGCTCAATCGAATTAGGACTAAATTTGAGTCATTTTTTGTGTTCTAATGGGTCCTATTTGTCCTATTGTTAAGATTCTTTGCTCTCTTATTTGTATGGTTAGATTTACGAAATTAAATAAGTGTCTTAATGCATTTCAAAAATTTTACTGCTAGAAATTTGGAGGGATTAAAAGATTAATATATCGCACTTTATTATGCATGTGAATCGCGATCGTTTGAAGGGGAGTTGAACTATTGTTTTAAATCCGGATCGGGGGAAGGGAGAGGATATTCTCGAACGACTCGGAAGCAGACAGGTTGTTCGTGTCCTTGACCATATTCTTCTACACGTGTCAAGGCGATGTTTTCTCCTAATTTGAATTTCTTTGATTTGATTGAGGTGTTTCTGCCTAATGCAGTGCACTGTAAAAACTTCTTTTTTTTAAATAATGGAAATTAACCGGCAGCTATGTTGCCGGTTAATTTTTGCACTTTAAAGAACTTTTAGGACTAAATAATGGTCAAGGACGCTATGTACCACTTGGAAGGGCACCTGCGTGTTTCTTTTTGTGGTCTATATAAGTTTATAATTTGAAATTAATTTATTATTATTTTATATTTTAAAAACCAGTGATTGTCAAACTTTCCATAGTGTTATCAGGTGACGTCACAACCGGTTATTTTCTTTTAACTGTGTACCTTCTGTAGGGCTTTTAACTGTTGCTAAGGCCGTTGTTTATCTGTTGCTAAGGCGGTTTTTTTTAAATGGGATCACGTGATTGCAAATGCTCCAATAGAAGAATTCCACGGCTAGTCATTTTCTGTAGCTGTTAACCTCTGTAGGGCAAAAAACTGTAACCTTTCTGTTGCTAAGGCCGTTGTTAGGTCCGAGTCATGTGATTGAAAATGCTCTATACCACGGGCCACTAGATATTTTACCAAATCAATTAACCTGAAATCCACCCATAGATCACATGTCGTCCTGGTGCCCCCCCCCAAAAGTCAAACCTGGATCCGCCACTGCAGGGGGACGCTGTCCCTAAAAATATTAAGGTTTGGGGCTTCTGGCTAAAAATATGACAAAAAAAAATTAAAAAACAATAGGCGACGCCCCCCAAATACTTTTTTTCAACTACAGTACGGCTAAACATAGATTTCCGAAATGGACGATGGGGTCTAGAAAGAGGGTCGATTAAGAAGAACCAGACGCGGATCCAAGGGAGGGGGCATTCTGGACAGTGCACCCCTTGGACCTAAAAAAAGTACTCAATATGAGTTAAAGCCCTACTTTTACAGGTCAAATTTATAAATTTTTTTTCTGGGGGAGGACTCCCATACCCCCCAGCCAGAGATATTTTTAACTCCTCTGAGAGAGTATTTCACTCCTTGAAAATCGGAAATACTCTTTAAAAAATAGACAGGAGTATTTTCACTCTTTGAATTTTTCACAAAGGTTTAGCTTAAAAAATGCACTGCGTGTCTCCACCGAAATCAACAAATAATATTTTTCTGCTCAAAACACCAACTGATTTCAGCGGAGACATTTTCGTCCGACTTCTGCCAAAGCCAATTGCCAAAAGCCACGGCACTCTAATTATCATACTTTTAATTGTGTTTTCATACAGCCATAGTATTTTTTTATTTATTGTTCTGATGCTTTGGGAGTTTGATTGCGGTTTTCGTATTTCTGTATATGTAGTTCATGCTATTTCCGTATTTCACTCCTCCATAATTCAATTTCACTCATCCTAAAAAAGTCAAGGAGTATTTTTACTCCTCCATAAAAATCCTAGGAATAACACTGCCCCCAGCGGTACCAAAAGCGATAATTTTTAGAAAATCCCCAACATCCGCGCCTGTTAAGAACAAGAGGTTAAGAAACTCGTAATCTCGATTGCATTGTGGAAAAAAAACCGCTTCGTGAAATCTACAAAATCAACTAATTTATCCGATTACATCTTTTATCTTCCCTGTTGCACATCTCTACAATATAATCTTTTTTCTCCATTGTACTTGATTCATTCATGGGCATTTGACCTACTGCACTTGATCTTTTTATGAATGACTTTGTTTGCCAAGATAAGTAGCATCGGTTTATTTTTTTTATGAATGAACTGCGAGAGTAGAGTATTATCAGTTCATTCAAAGGAAGGTGGTTGAAATCTGTAGTAGTAATTGGAAGGTCTTTGATAAAAAAAAAGTATGTTCTATCGTAGCTAGAGAGGGCCAGTAGTATTTCAAATAGTATCTACATAGTCGATTCTGTCCAGACTTTTTGTGAAGGGTGGTCCGAATTTCGTGAAAACTGAAAATCTACTCATAATTTTGTGAATTTCAAGTTAGCGTTAAATTAGTTTTTTCATCCTGTTCAGAATCCTGTTTTTGGGAATTTGTGAAAATAGGGTCCCATGTTTGTTGTATTGTGAAAAATAATGTCCTCCGTCTAAAGGCTAAAATGTTTTGTTTTTAAGGTAAAATATTTTGCGAAGGATCCGAAAACAGACACAAATATCTCCTAAACACACCCCTATTAATGTAGACCCCGGATTAGAATGGATGATCCCCAAACAGGCGCGGATCCAGCACGGCTCAAAGGGGGGAGGGCACTTTTCCAGACCATCACCTTTACCTTTTGGTAAAATGTCAAAACGTTGGGGGTTTTCTAAAAAGTATCACTCAAGATCCCCTTTTTTGGTACCTCTTGGGGGTATGGAGGTCCTCCCCAAGAAAAACCTGTAAAAGTAGGCCTGTCCAGACCTGTAAAAGTAGGGTTTTAACTCATTTTGAGTACTTTTTTGTCCAATGGGGGGCACTGTCCAGAGTCCCTTGGATCCGCGCTTGAGCTGTACTTGACACTATCCATAGGTAGTGGTGAATACGGGTGAAAGCAACCGATTTTTCTCGGAACGAAAGGTGGTCACAGGTGGAGGGTTGGGGGCTTTTGTCACTTAGTCAAAAACTAAATGTGAATTAAAGATAGTGTTCGGCACTAGTTAACTAGAACTAGTTGCAACTAGTAGTTAACTACCGATCAACTACTAGTTAACTAGTAGTTTAACTACTTTTAGTTTAAAGTAGTTCAACTATTAGTTTAACTACTTTTTTAATCAACTACTAGTTAAAACTACTTTCAAATTTTCAACTACTTGAAAAAAAAATTATATAAAATTTAAAAAGATATTTAAAATTTTTATCAAAGGTAGAGTATTCAAATACCATAACCAGAAATAAAGACCATTCTTGCGCGAAGTATAAACGTTTTTTGTGATATAGATAAGAAAATTGTATTAGAATTTTGCCAAAAAGTAGGTTATGAAATTAAATAGACTAGTTAACTAGTAGTTAACTACTTTGGGAAATAGTTAACTACTAGTTGCAACTAGTCCCAGGAAAAAATAGTTAACTACTAGTTACAACTACAATTTCCCAGACTAGTTAGTAGTTGGTAGTTAACTATTTTTTGACCACTAGTTGCCGAACACTAATAAAAGAGAAAAAAAATTGTTTTTGTAAATTAAGTTCCTGTTGCAATATCTTTTGCGTAACTTTTTTCTGTGCAAATCAGAACAATTTGTTTGCAACAAATGATTGAATAAACCCGTATTTATGAATTACTACGTTAAAACTAGAAGGGGGTCAAAAATAATAAAAAATGGGTCATGTAGTATGGGTACGTTCCTGCCGCTTCCTAATTCTTCCGTCCCTATTCGCAGCAGCCTGTTGGAGGCAGAGGCAAGATGAAGGCTTCGCACAAAGGGTTCCTCCTGTGGCACGTACTGTGCCTGGCCTACTACCTCAGCCACTCTTTCTGCCAGTGCCACGAGGAGGAGCGTAAGCCGACGGTGGACCTCAGCCACCCCTTCGACCGCGACACCATATACTGGGTGACGGAACCAACTCTCCAGCTCAACGTCACGTACAACGGCACCATCGACGACGACTACTGGTATGTGGAGATTTTTTCTTGTTCTTTTTTTTGAAAAAGTTGGTGTTATTATGCAGCAGAATGTTAAAAAAGCAGGTTAAAGCGCTGCTTACTAGAAATACTATACAGGCTAGCCATGGGCGTAGCCAGGGGGGTGCAGGGAGGGGCAGCTGCCCCCCCCCCCTAAATTCTCAGTTTGTAAATTTTTTTTGAAAACTTTATTAAAGCAATACTACATAGTTTTCCTTGAAAATTGTGTGGCTTACAAGAAGCAGTTCTGTTCGGCCCAAAGAATCTCAAAAATGAGATAAAACACTATTTTGAGGGGCGAATTTTAAAACATTTTCTGGGGGAGGACCCCCAGACCCTCCATTTTTATGCTCACATTCATTGCCCATATTTTTACGTTAGGTGTGCAAACGTTCAAGTCTTTGTATAAGTACCCTAAAATTTAGCGTGTAAAAGTACTCGACATGGGGTATGGGGGGGACTATGGAATTAATGTTGAGTCAACCCCTAGTCATTAGTATTCGCAACATCAAGAGCAAAGGTAAGTATCCTTGCCCCCCCTAACATGAAACCTGGCTACGCCCATGAGGCTAGCCAAGATACGGAAATCATTAAAAATGTAGATGGTAATAGCTGACATCTAGCAAAGCAAATCCACAGAGTTGGCTCAAAAATATGTCTTCTATTTCATCACCATCAGCACCGATGGGCTAGTGGCATAGTGTGCGTCTAGTAACTTAATGGTCCCCGCTTCGATTCCAGGCTGCTACTTTTGAGTATTTTCCTTTAATTTAACTTGTAATTTTTCTGAGATTAGTTAAAGTTGAGTTGATACTTTCGTAGCAATACCCTGTGTTTTGTTATTATGCTGCAGAATGTTAAAATAACAGGTTTAACCAACCTTCTATATGGTGTACCACACGTTCTAAGTAAAATTACCTTGAGAATTCATTCATAAGAAAAGAATTAGACGAGCTTCGATAAGAGATGAGATGGTATATTTGGGACATTTGCTTGCTGTTGAGAAGCTGCTTCGTCCACTTGTTCCATATATAGAGCATTCGCACATGACGTCACTTGGAGGACAGAAACAACGTTGCTAAGGCTGTTGTTAGGGGCGGGAACTAGAAGCATCCAATAGAAGCATTCGCACATGATGTCACTGGCGGGCAAAAACAACGTTGCTAAGGCAGTTGTTAGGCCGAGTCATGTGATTGAAAATGCTACAGATGGAGGAAAAGTAGTAGTTTAAGTTTCTTCGATGTGATGTAGAAAATCTGATACTGCTTTAATGTCTGGGGTTTTTTTTGTTCAGATTTAAGGTGTTCATTAAGGGTTGGAAATTTAAATCTTGGACTTTAATTGCCTTTTTCAGAGCTTCTCTTTGTTTAAAGAATTTTAAACAGTTAAACATTCGATGGTTTTGAGTGTCTAGTATCTTTCATGAGTCGCAGAGGGGGTTGTAGTCATTTATAGTATTTCATTTTCTTTTTTGTATTGGTTAGCTATACAGGGTGATTCAGATAAGTGTTTCATAACTTCTAGGGGAGGTAGGGTACATCAAGACGAACAAGAATCGGTGTAGGTTAGGGGGTCGCAAGTGGGGTCTAAGGGGTTAAAATCAAGGGTGAAAATTCGCAATAAAACTTGCATTTCTGGACAGAAAGAGATTCAATTGTTCGATTCCGACATTTTTTTGCATTCAACCAATTCATATTTTTCATGTAAAAACGAGATGCAAGTGTTTATCCTAATCAAAAACAGACCAATAAATGAAACAGGCATGCGTTGTAAGTTGATAGACTGTAGTAGAATGTGTCACGACAAAAACATCTTAATACTATAGTTTTGTTGGTTGTTTGGTTGGTTGGAGTTATATGGCGCAAAGAACTAAAATCTGACCAAGGGACAATTGTAACTTTAATCTACCTACAACGCATGCCTCATTCAATTATTGGTCTGTTTTTGATTAGAATAAACACTTGCATCAAGGTTTATAGAATATAAGGTTGGCTCTTCACATAGACATGGAAAAAGCTCGTGACGTCTCGTTTCCGCTGCCAGTGACGTCATATGTAACGCCTCCTAACTGTTTGAACAACCAATCACTTTCAGTTTGAGCGGAATAAAGGAAAGATACTGGTGGCATGGAAACTTTACGCTCCGCCTTAACAAGCCTGATTGGCCAGTGTAAGCTTTGGCTCGTCACTTCCGCTGCCAGTGACGTCACTGGTAGCAGTGTCAGATGGGCCCCCTCTGCACTTGCATCTCGTTTTTACATGAAAAATTTGAATTGGTTGAATGCAAAAAATACCGGAATCGAACAATTGTATCTCTTTCTGGCCAGATATGCGAGGTTTTTTGCTAATTTTCACCCGTGATTTTAACCCCTTAGACCCCACTTGCGACCCCGTAACCTACCTCAATTATTGTTCGTCTTGATGTACCCTACCTCCCCTAGAAGTTATGAAACACTTAGCTGAATCACCCTGTATGTTTCATGACATCTTCAGGTGGGGTTTCATTTATTATCAATGCATTTGTTGCATTTTTTGCTTCCATGTCAGCTTTTTCGTTTTCCTGGAGTCCTTATTGTTAGTTTAGACCTTTTGGGAGCCCCCCCCCCCAAAAAAAAAATTACTAAGGATTCACAATCTTTGCACAATTTGAAATTTAATGCATCTAAATTAAATCTAAATTAAAGGAATATTGCGAGTCATCTAAACTTAACGTGGAAAAGTACTCGTAAGGAGGAACATCAGAAATAATGAATTAGTTAAACAACGTTTTTATTTGCACAATTAAAATCAAAACAGCATACAATTGTTTCAGGGGTCAACAGGACCCCCTTCGTCAGTGCTAAAAATGTGCTGATGCGTCAGTGCTGTTGACCTCCGAAACAATTGTGTGCTGTTTTTATTTTAATTGTGCAATTAAAAACGTTGTTTAACTAATTCATTACTTGCAGAAGATTTTTTTGCTATCAGAAATAATGTTGAGTCAACCCCCTTCCTCCGAAACAAAAGTCATCTGTATTTTGAGTCCCATCTGAACAAAAATCTTTAGTCCTCGTCAAGCCAACGCTCATCACTCTCCTCATTGGTCGATCTAAATTACTCGATGAAGTTTTTCTTTATACTTGAGAACTTTAACAAATCACGGTTGAGGTGAGGAACAGCTCAACTAAGGCTTTGGCCACACTAAGGAGATTCACGGCCCAAAACGATAAAGATCGTTGTCTAGGAAAAGAGAAGGGGACTCTAGGGACGATCTACTTATTAGACTACTCCCTTAGCGGAGGAAAACGGGAGTCATTTCACTTTTTAACTGCTATCAGTGAGGAGTATTTCGACCGCTCTGCTGCAGGAGTAATCTAGCTAGTGCCCTCACACACACAAGTCCCCTTCTCTCTCTCTCCCTTCATTTAGGGCCGTATTCAGAAACTTTAACACGATGATAAATGATACGATAACGATCAATTGGGGACGATCACTCCAGAGATGCCATTTCTCAATCCTGAGAGTCGATCGTCCGCTGGTGCTGCCGCCTCCTATCGGAAAGAATTACAAGTAATTATACGCTGATACAACAAAAATTCTGCTAACACTAGATTTCCATTACTTTCGTAATATATTAATGTCTGAGGACTTGTTTTGGTAATTAGTAGCGGTTCTAAATTTTTTGGAACTATTTAACGGACCACAAGGAGTGTAAAAGTAATCGGAATACGGTTAGAATCTCAGAACAATATGGCGGACGAGAGCTGCGAAGCTGGACAGCTCTCTCGTTTGATGATCGTTCGTGATCATTGCGACAGATCGTTCTCGTATCATTATCGTATCATTTCATCTTCGTGTTAAAGTTTCTGAATGCGGCCCTTAGATAACGATCTTTATCGTTTTGGGCCGGGAATCTCCGTAGTGTGACCAGATCCTAAAACTTATGGAACTTCTGTTCTCGGCAGGTACCAGAAGGAGACGTTCTCCGCCGCGACGCACGGAGGGACGCACCTGGACGCCCCTTGCCACTTCGCCAAAGGGGCGTGGTGCGTCGCTGACCTCCCCTTGCCCCGCCTCGTCGCGCGCCCCGCGGCGGTGGTGGACATCAGCGACCGCGTGGGGGACGACCCGACCGTCCACCTGAGCTCCGCCCACCTCTCGGAGTGGGAGGAGCGACACGGCCCCATCCCCAAAGGGGCGGTGCTCCTGGTGCGGACGGGGTGGTCCACCCGCTGGCCCGACCCCCTCGCCTACACCGGCTCCGCCCACCGGAAGAAGGAGGAGCTCAAGTTCCCCTCCATCCTCGGCAGCGCCGCCCAGTGGCTGGTGCAGAACAGGGAGGTGGTGGGAGTGGGCGTGGACACGATGTCGGTCGACCCCCCTGGCTCCGCCCACCCCACCACCCACGTGACCTTGGCGGAGAGGAACGTCTACGGCCTGGAGAACGTGAACAACCTGCATCTGCTGCCGCCGGTAGGCGCCACCGTCTACGTGATGCCCATGAAGCTGGCCGGGGCCAGTGGCGCCCCCTGCCGCATCTTCGCGGAGACTGTGAGTGGGGTGAGGGGCGTAGCTACCTCCTTTTGTGCCAATTTGGGGTGCATCGCCGTTGCGGCCCTTTATGTCGTGCTGTCGAACCATTTTCAGCCTTACTATGAATGAGAGTGATGTCCCCTTTGATAAAATACTCGAGTAGACGGATGACGTGAGTTATGACGTCATTTTTTCCGTCACAATTGCTTTAACTGACGACGATTGTTACGTTGAATGTCTACTTTATGAAGACGCCATTTTCAATGTCTACTTTGAAGATGGCATTTTCAATGCCATAAATGACGACGCGAAAATGACAAGATATGTTTTTCACGTCATAAATGACGTCATTGTTATACTTAGGGCCGTATTCTGATAGGCAAACACGCAGAAGAAACGATACGGAAACGGCAAGTAAAGACCAACCATTTCAAAATTGTTCGTTTTCTTTCATCTGGTGTGCTAATGCTGCCATATGTCGAAAAACCTTACAAGTAATTATACACTGATAGTACAAATTTATACAAACACCACGTGTCCATTACCTTCGTAATATATTAATGTCTGAGGACTTCGACTTGTTTTCGGTAATTCATAGCTGTTTCAGATTTTTTGGAACTACTTAACATACTACCACAAAAAGTGTAAGAGCAATCCGCATACGGGGCCTAACCGCGATCTCATCGCCTATAGTTGCTATCGACAATAGGCGAGCTCGCCTAGCCGAGAACACGCTTTTCTCTAAGCGAGACCTTCCCAAAACGCGCTTTTGGCCCGACCGCGAACCGGTGGTAGAAAAGGATTTACTGATGCCTCTCGCTTTCGTCTCGAGAAGGGAACTGGCCAATCAAAAGAGAGCATCCTATTCGAAGGTAGTATTCATCCGCATGAGCTGCAATATCGTTCGCCATCTTGTATTAAGTTTCGAACCGTATTCGGATTTCTTTTACACTTTTGGTGGTCCGTTAAATAGTTCCAAAAAATATAAAACAGCTGTTAATTTCCAAAGCAAGTCCTCAGACATTAATCTAGTACGAAAGTAATGGACATTAGTGTTCGTTTATACAAATTTGTAGGATCAGTGTAGAATTACTTGTGACGTTTTTCCATAGATGGCTCCACTATCACGTTAATGAATAAATCAATTTATAAATGGAAGGGCTATACTTTTCAATTTGTTTTCGTTTCTTAATCGTGTTAAAGTTTCTGAATGCATCCCTAAAGTCCCAGCCATAATGAAAAATTGTCTTCGGATTTAGAAAATGCAAACAAAACACTACACGCATCACTACTCTTCCCAAAGTAAACCGTGCGCAGACATAGAGAAAGAGTTCTTAAATAAAATACTTTAAAAAGTACAATCGAAGATTTTTAAGCATAACCTCAAAGAATGATAAGGTTAAAAACTAAAAGAAACGTCATAATATAAGGAAATAATAGCAAAAAAACGATACATAGCGTATACGATAATTGCGAAAAGACCTTTACGAGCCCTCCGAAGCAGTCGCTTCGTAGGCGAGGGAAAATTTGCCGTAGGCGAGGTTTCGAATGCTTCGCGGTTCGACCTTTGCCGAACTATCGTAATGTGACGTCACGAGCTCGCCTAGACTGGTTCCATCTCGCCTATTGTCGATAGCAACTATAGGCGATGAGATCGCGGTTAGGCCCACGGTTCGAATCTACGGAACAATATGGCGGACCTCTCTCGTTTGGAATCTCTCGTGTCGAGAGCTTTTTCACCGTTTCCGTACCGTTCTCGTTTCTTCTACGTGTTGGAGTGTCTGAATACGGCCCTTGGGTAATTGTGTTTTGGGATGGACTTCCCCATTACAGCAACAACGAGTTAACTCCTGGTGTTAACTCGTTTGTATCAGCCAGTGCCTCAATTACTCAAAATGCTCAAGTGAAAGTACCAAAAGCATTTTTCCTCTACATACTACTCCATAACTCCCCTGACAGCACAGGAACACGGTGTTCCGAACACCGGCCTATATCGTAACATCAATATTGGTCCTTGTCCCCTATAAAATATAGGTACACATACTGTGAAAAATTTAGCTGCGTAATTACAGTAGAAAAGCTGTAAAAAATTTCTAAAAATAAGCATTTTTATCGCCAAATGCAAACCTACTAGGCGAGAAATGCAGAGAAACCGCCAAATTTTTAAATGAACTCGCCGCGTTTCTCTGAAGCTGTTTAAATTCGCCAATCAAAAGGTTCATCAAATGCACACCAAGTGGTGCTAACTGAATGGATTCGGCAACTCAGAACCCAATTTTCGATACTAATTTACTCCTTTCCTAATGAAATTCCGCAGCTAATTTTTTCACAGTAAGTGTTTTAAGTCATCTTATGCCTGTAAAATTTTCGTCCGTTTTTTTTTTAGTTTAGCAGCCTGAGCAGTGGCGCAGCCAGAAATTCCTTCTGGGGGGGGACCAGTCAAAAATAATTTGGGTTTCTTAGTTTTTCAAAAACGATGGAAGCTTTATGTAGAATTTATTAAGATGAACGCGAAAAATTTCTTTGTTGCTGAACTTCTATTAATTAATAAATTTATTAGTACCTCCTAATTATTATAGTACAAAATTTAAGTAAATAGTAAGAATGTATTAGAACCTAACTCAGTTCTACTGTTACAATTTAGTTTATCTATGACTATAAGAGCATTTTTTGGAGAAGCCCAGGGCCCACCCGGGGCTGTCGCGCAAAGAGAAGTACTAGCAAGTGTGAATCTTGGAACTCTTACTTAAGAGGCTTCTTTGATGTGAAAACTGGCAGTGTTATTCCTAGGACTTTTTTTGGAGGAGAAAAAGTACTCCTTGACTTTTTTAGGAGGAGTGAAATTCAATTATGAGGAGTGAGATACGGAAATAACATAAACTACATATACAGAGACAAAATTTCGATTAAAAATGCTTACTTTTTAATAGACAAAATGAAATTGAAAAAAAAATGAGGATGCTATTTTGGGTTATTTGGGCTATTTTGGGCCTGTGTACATTTGTTCTACTTTTATAACACTATTAGTATAATTTTTTTATATTATTATTTTAAATATTATTTGTATATTGTATAACAAGATGATTATGGGCATTAAAACCTTACAACGAAAGGAGGTTTAAACAAAGAATTTGAAAGATCATTTCTCTAAAAAGAAACATTAAACAATTGATGAATTTAACTCGTTGTCACAAGAAAGGCTTGCTATATATTGCTCTTGTTATTAAAAACGTTTACAGTAAGCAATTTCGATAAGATAAATTACTGTTCATTAAGTTTTAAGATTTCAAATCCTAATTCTTCTTACTCAACTTCTTTCTTTATCTCTGAATAATAATTAATATTTAGAGCTTAATCACTTTTATATACTTCATTCTCGTTTCTTCTACGTTCTTTGTAAGGCTGTGGGCCCAGAGCCTGATTTCTGGGAGGGCATTTAGGGCCCAGGGCCTCACTAAAATGCTTTGAAAATGTGAGTGTGTAAAATAAGTAAACGAATTTAAAATCAATTTAATAAGTTTTTGAAGTTTCAAGTAAATATATTTTAATTTACACATTTTTTAAAACTGGGATTAAAGATGATTGATTTTGTTATTTTGAGTCCAATGAATTAAGTTTTATTTTAAGACATGTCGAGGGTCACAAATAGGTCTTTTGCCCTGGGCCCCATAACTTGTAAATCCGGTCCTGTCTGGCCCTTGATACATAAATTGGTTAATAACTCTTGAAAAATTTATTGCAATATCCAAATACGCTTGAGAAAAAGAATAAAAGAATGTTAGAGGAAATCTAGTTGTTCCGATTCGGACCCTCTAGTTCCACTAAACAAATAACAAAAACAGGTGCTCGTGCACACACACCACAGGAGGTCGTACTCCAGTGGAGAGCTCTCCAGTTCAGGACAGGAAATTGCTCCTCTTCGTCACGCCCTCCCCTAGGTGTGCTTATCTCTCCATCCCTAGAATGCGCACTGGAGAGTAGAATAACATCAGACACAAACATATTTTTAACTTGAAAAAGTTTAAATTAATTAAAAAATAATAAAAAAAATCAATTCGTTAAAAAATGAAAAAAAAAATTTCGGAAAGAGATTCGAACATTTTTTGAATTTTTTTACGAATACTGGAAATTCCTTATAACATCAGGTGACCTCTCGGTCCCTGGGGGGGGTTGGTCCCCTTGGTCCCCCCCCCGTCGCTGCGCCCCTGAGCCTGAGAACGTTTCCTTGTAAGTATTGGGGGGGTTTTTTGGCCAATATCGCTTTTCCTATATTCAATATCCCTATAACAACTAGAGATGCCCGCAGTTTTTGAAACATGGGAAAAAACCCGGGAATTTTGGGGAATAAACCCGGAATTTTGGGGAATTTTGAGGAAGTTTTGAACATAAACAAAGACGGCCATCTTTAGGCTTAAGGTTAAAATTTTCATTTCTTTTCTCAACACTGGTTATTTTTAAACTTATTAATATTTGTCTTATTATTAATTATGTAATTATTACTTATTAATTTCAACATAAATAAGATTTCTTAACCGAGATTAGATGTTTTTTTTCCTTCTCCTGTGTCAAAGGTCAAAATTCCTGAAAAATCCCGGAAATTTTCAAAATTCCCTTCCCAAAAAAACCGGTTTATTCCCGGGTTTAAACCGGGTTTTTTCCAGCCTTTGCAACACTACTAACAACTAGAGATAGACTGTTTATAAGCTTTGTATAATTTTGAATCATGTCTTGACCCCCCTCGTTTGATTATTAAAAGTAGAGCAGAAATTTACATCATTTTTTCAGGTATCATTCAATCAGTGTAACAAAATGACAGACTTTATTTTATCGATATTTCGCGATATTGGCCAATTTTATTGCAACACTCTTATGTTCCTGTGCTCCCTGATGATTATATTCATAGATTTGTTTTCACTGTATATAAATAATTTATTTTGAATAAAATAATGAAACATTTTTATATAAAAATTATTATTATTATTTTTTTTTTTGCAAAAGCATGGTAAGTAATCCCAAGCAGCACCAACGTTCAAGATTCATCCAAATTTAGGTTACTTCCGGTGGCAGTTACGTAAACTTAAAAGTTCCTGTAGTCATCGTCAAGCCAATCCTCATCTGTACGGTGATTGGTTGAAAAATTCTCAAAGTAAAAAAAGAAAAGCGCGTCATCAAATCAAAATTAATTCGTTCGACCAATGAGAAGGTAGATAAGGATTGGCTTGATGAGAACAACATTCTTTTCGTAAACTTGACATATTTGGTATTATCTGAATATGAACTGATTTTTAAATGAAGCCTACAAAAAAAGAAGGAAAAAGTTTCTGTAGTCTTCGTTGAGCCGTTTTATAAAAATTATTCATACAAATGAAAGTTCACTTTGAATTTTTAATATGGAGTGACGTCAACTTGAATAAAGATGTGGGATCTCAAGTCTTTCCCAACCTTGTGATAACATAAGCAGGAACGTAATCTTAATTATAAAATAAAATAAAATTTAATGATAAAAGAGCATACAATTGTTTCGCCTTTGCCCCTTCATCAGTGCTAAAATAATCCAAATATCCCCGAAACAATTGTATGCTTTTAATTTAATTTCCTTTTTATTGTGGAATAAATATTACGTTGAATTGTTCCTGCTTAAGTGATCTACACAAGAATATTTTTGACTTGTGATGTATGTACATCCAGAAATATTATGAAAAATACTTTTTGGCACACTAACGTAGCGTATTTTTAATTATATTTTTTGGGGTTTATTTTCTCGTTTTATGGAACCTTCAGGGCCCGATTTAGAAAATTTGGAACACTAGGCCCAACATACCGGAGGGCCCCCCCCCCCGTTGTCACATTAGATGTTATATGAATGTAGAAGCATGAAAAGTAATTGTTTGCTTAGTGTGAAAATTCACTATCGTCAGGGAGTCAAGGGCAGACATGTTCTCGGTTATCTTTTACATTTTTTACATTACTAAAAGGTTTGGATTTTTATTTTCGATTTAAAAAAGGAAAGAAAAAGCATTCTAGGAAGTATAAAAAGTTATTTCTACTATATATTTTTGTCAACTTTTTAAAATTAGGGGGCCCCCAAATTGTGGGGCCCCTAGGCGTGGGCCTAATGGTAAATCAGGCCCTGGGAACCTTATCTCCTTATCAGAAAAGCAGGGCGTCTGCTCTCATTACTTCTTTGCTCTTTCTTTGGAGTTTTAGTTTCTCTTGCTAATTCCTAGATGGCAGCACGTCTTAGAAAATAGACACCGCTGGGCTGAGAAGGAAATGGGAAGGAAGGGAAATAAATAAATTCCCAACTCCTGAAATTATCTTTTAGCGACTAAATTGAATATTCTTCATTTCTCGTGTTGATTAACTATTTTAACTTCATATAGAAATATGATAATGTAAATTTTTAGTGTTGATTAAAAAAATGGTTATAGAGGGCGCTGCTGACGCTCTTCAGATTTTTTCCAGTGGTCGGATGAGAGATCTGACTCCGCTAACCGGAACCGTGATTTGTGATTATACGTTATCTCTATTTGGCAACACTCGAAAGTTGCATGTTTTGATTTGTCTTGTTTGTAGACACGCTTTCGCACGTGCATTTCGTTTAATTAAAAGAAATTATTTCAAAATAGTGTTGCGTTCAATTCTGTGCAGTTGCGTTTCGCCGCCATGGATCTCAACAAGTTTCCACCTCCCTCGCCCGTGGTAAAAGAAATTGTACAATGCGTGCGGAAGTTCTCCCGGTACGTCTCAAAGGGCACCCACAGTTGGAACCACGGAAGCGATATCTTCCGCGTGACCCCGAGGGGTTGCGACGGCCGCATGCGAGTGAGTTACCAGAACGCCTTCTCTAGCTGGGACGTAGAACTTACCTATCTCGACGACCACAAGGGGTCGGTCATCCACCGGACACGAGCGGAAGGGAGTCCAAAGGGTGAGAGGCAATTCCTACGCGGCCCCTCATCAGCTGATCTGGCAGCACGTCTGTCCAAGGACCGCTTGAGACTCCACTTCGTGTTCCGGGAAGTTCCGGAGGAACAGCTTCAAAGGCGAAGCCAGCTGAAATCCATCGGCAGTGGGCGTCTTGATCAGGCGATTCAAAGTCTGCCGACGATCGCTGAGCTTCGTGACCCGCTTTTGGAGACGGACAAACATAACGTGCCCTTGACGGATGGAAGTTTGGGAGCGGAGGTCAGCACACGTCTGACGACATCCGATCATCTGGTTCCTCAACTGGAAAATCTTTCGCTAAGCCAACAAAAGCCACCTTTGTCAAGTGATGGACACAACCCGTTCTCGACAAATGCCTGGGGGAAATTCTCGACAAATGCCTGGGGGAAAAATTCCCTGGGGGAAAGCAATAAGGGGGCCAGTGGAGGTGCGAACTCCTTGGATACTAGCAATGAGAAGAATTTGGGAGAAATTTCAATGAGAGTAAAGGTCGGCAATCTGGTTCCTCGTAGTGTTTCCAGATATACCCCGTATTGATCCCCCCCAATGGACACAACCTACTGATGCTCCCGTAGCATACCTGCCAAAAAACCTCCGTAAAATTTACGGATTTCTGTCTAGTTTTACGGTGGTACGGATGGATCAGAAAATGTTCCGGATTTTGCATTTCCATGAAAATGCAAAACATTCGCAACCTAAACGATTTTCTCTAATTAATATCTTTTTACTTCAAAACCATCTCCTAATCCCGGCTCTTACAATTTTATCAATTTTGATTCTTTTATGGAGTGAAATTTAAATTTTTTTGCAAAGCTTTTTCGGATTTGTCCGCGTGCTCATCCGATAAGTTTGCTTCCCCCGTGTTCCGATCGCAATGCAGAAAAAACAACTTTACCGAGATCGGACCTGTGGTTCATCATCGCGTCTCCCTCAATTAGCATTGAGGCTTGTTAACGCGGAAAAGTTTCTCCTCGCTTTCTAATCGTAACAACTCAAGCTTATTTAAATTCATCTTTATCACATGCTACTGAAAATGTTGATGGAAATTTAGAAAAAATTTTATAAAAGCTATAATCATAACATTTTATCTGAAATTGATTCCAAACAGAAATTTAAATCAAATGGTTTGGGAAAAAGGGTACAAGATACTTATAAATTTAAGCAAAGAAATTTCATGGTTTTCTTCAATTATGTGAAAATTTTAAATACTTAATAAAAATAATTTAGGTAATAATGCATCAATCTGTAATCTGTACCTTTTTTTGTTTGTGAAGCAATTCAAATTGTAGTTTTGTAACTTTATGCAAAAAATTTTACTGATGCAAGTTTTCAAAAGTTGGCAGGTATGCCGTAGTCATAGTATAAATATGTATGTCCCGTATCATATTTATTAGTATATCCTTGTTGTAAAAATAACTTTTTAGAAACACCTTTAGAAAGAGTGCTCCAGCCTTGGGCAGATTCATTTGGGGGGCCAAGCTGTCTGATGACTTAAGAAACATGATTTTCCCTTACAAAAAAGGAATTTTCTCCAAAAGTAGGGCTGCTGTCAAAAGTAAGGACCAGCTGTCTTGTGTAACCACAGCAAAATGCTTTTAAGTGTTGTCATCATTTGTGTTTATATGGAAACTGGAGGACTCTTTCTAAAGCTGTTCCCTTTTTGTCAGTAAATTTGCAGCATTAAGAATAAACAAAAGAATTTGAAGCAGATGATGTAGGTCCTCCCCATCTATTGCAGCGGCCATATGGCCGATCTCTAGTTCTTACCTTTTGTCGCATCTGCTCTAAATTTTTTGTTAATTAATCTAAATAATTTGCAATGAAAGTTAAGTTTGTCTGCCCCGGCTAGGCACGAGTGGCAAACCTTAAGGCAGTACCGGAGTACCCACAGCAGAAAAAAGCAGTGGCGAGTGCACTAAAAAAGCCATAAAGATGGTTATCTCACTTTTATTAGACACCTGCACTTGCCACAGCTTTTTCTGCTGTGGGTACTGCCTTTAGGTTTGCCACTCGTGCCTAGCCGGGGCAGACAAACAATATTCTAAAATGTCATCAAAATTGAAATTTAACACTTAAATCTTTCCAACTGCAAAACTAAGCTGTAAACACTGGTCTACAAAAAAAAATTTTTTGTTGATGCCAGGATTATTAAAGCTGATTTTGTATATATTTGACCTCCTGATTAAGAATATGGCATCCATTTTTGCTCATCAGCTCTAGTTTTTAAGATATTCCACAATTAAGTTTTTAAGACTTTTCTCTACCTTTTATACAAAATGGTGATATAAAGATGTCTTAAAATATAAAAAACCAAACTCTCCAAGACTTTTCCTATTCCTTAGGGTCCCAATAGATAGTGTATACAGTTTCAGTCCCCTAAGTTAGTTCTAAGGGGTACCTATAGGGCCCTAAAGTTGGAAAAAATGGTATTTTTTTTCAGAATGTTTTAAAAAATATTTTTGAGTTTGCTAATGTTGTAAAACTGGCTAATATATGTTATTTAGAACTTATTTAGACAGGATAAAATAATTTTTACTTTTAAACTGCATCGCAAAATACCTATTTTCTAATTTTAAGGCGAAAAATATGGTAATTTCGCTCAAAAACGCTAAATACCAATAATGGTGGTTGAAACGAATAAATTCCGAATTTTTCGGAAGTAAGTTCTCAAAAATGATGTCCTTTGAAGTAAAACTGAAGTTTCATTTGATAAAGATCAGTGAAATAACAATAGAAACTGCTTTCAAGCCCTACACTTTTAAAAAAGTGGAAATTTTTTTTTCAGTTTTACAACAAAAGACATCTTTTTTGAAAAATTTGAAATTTATTTGTTTCACCCTCCATTACTGGTATATTTAGCGTTTTTGAGCGAAATTACCCTATTTCTCACCTAAAATTAGAAAATAGGTATTTTGCAGTGCAGTTTAAAAGTAAAAATTATTTTATCCCATCTAAATAAGTTCTAAATAACATATATTAGCCAGTTTTATCACATTAGCAAACTCAAAAATATTTTTAAAAAAATTCTGAAAAAAAGACCATTTTTTCCAACTTCAGGGCCCTATTATAGGTACCCCTTAGAACTAACTTAGGGGGGTGAAACTGTATACACTCTCTATTGGGACCCTAAGGAATAGGAAAAGCCTTGGAGAGTTTGGTTTTTTATATTTTAAGACATCTTTATATCACCATTTTGTATAAAAAGAAGAGAAAAGTCTTAAAAAATTTAATTGTGGATTATCTAAAAAACTAGAGCTGATGAGCAAAAATGGATGCCATATTCTTAATCAGGAGGTCAATTATATACAAAATCAGCTTTAATATTCCCGGCATCAAAATCAGTGTTGACCAGTGTAATTATTAACCAACCCCCAAGATAAAACCAGGTTTGATGTTGAAAGGTTTTTGTTCTATCTAAGTCTGCCTGCTGCCAATTTAATTTTATACCAAGTGCTTATGATTTTTTTATAGTGCTTGTTGAATTTATACCTTAAGATCATCGTTTCCAATGATTTTAAAATTAAATTTTTTTCTCTTTAGCTTTGAGGAAATTTTTTCAAATGTTATGTGGTGCTACCGTTCCTTTCAAAGAAGGAACCAACTTATGCACTTTTAAAAATTGCTCAGGTTAATGTAGTAAATATTTTAGACCAGAGTTCCTACTTTAAAATACTTACTCCTTAGACCAAATAAGGACTACTATTTTTTATTGTGATGAAAATGCTATGTGATATTTTTAAATCATCCATGAAGTCATTTTGATGCATTTACTGTTAACATTATTGTTAAAGTACAGGTAATGTAGTTATTGGTACATAACAATAAAAGAAAAGTTTTTTTTTTAAACAACTTGAGAATATATATTTTATTTGATTTTTAGGTAATATTATTCCTTTTTTAATCTTGTTAAAAAATCAATGTTGACACTCAGTGGCAGAGAAATTTGGGAAAATTAATAATTTGACATCATCATTTACTTTGATTTGATAAAGGCTATATTATAATCATAATATTAGATTTGTAATTGATTCCAAACATAAATATGAAATAGTTTAGGGAAAAAGGTACATACATGATAGTAGCATGTTTTGTAGCAAAAATTTAGTAAAGGATAAACAAAAAAAACACGTTTTTTTTTCTAAAAAAAACAAAAAACATGGTTTTTTTTGTTTTAAACATGTTTTTTTTGTTTAAAACGTTTTATTTGTTTTTTTTTCCCTCGACACAGAAATTCTAAAAAAAACACGATTTAAAAAAAAAAAATATATTTAGTTTTTAAAATTAATAATGGATTAACAAAGCTACCCCTGACATCAGATGGCATATTGAGCTTTTTAGCACCTGTTTCTTGGAGGTTGGCTGAAGTAAAATGATTGTTTTGGAAATGTGTTACTTATGTCTACTACTTCAGCTTTAACATTAGAAATGTCAATATTTTGCTAAAAGGTTAGCAGCATTGATCGTTTAAAATATTAAAATAAAACAAAGAACAGGTCAATTATAAAAAAATGATTTTTAAACAAGTTTATTTGTATTTTTTATTAAATAACTTTCTAAAAAAAATAAATAAAACAGTTGAAAGTAAATAACTAAGATTTATATACTAATGCCATCAGTTCATAGAAAAAAGAATTACTAAAAAAGTACATGTGTTTTAAACAATGTTTTTTTTGCTTTGTTTTAAACAAAGTGTTTTAAACGTAACAACCCTGTTTTTTTTTATCAGATAAGTACTATGCAATTAAAATTAAAGTAAGCTTTAAAAACTTAAGTTAGCATATTTATAAACTCTTAAACAAGAAGTTTTCTCAATTATGTGAAAATTTTAAAATTGTTAATAATGCATCAATTTGTTCCTTTTTTTATAAGTAATTCAAATTGTTGTTTTGTAACGTTACGCAAAAAATTTTACTGGTGTAAGTTTTCTAAAGTTGGCAAGCATGGAAGTGGCACGCCCAAACCTGGAAAAAGTTGTAACCTTCCCCCGAACCTAATTCTCAAAAATATCTTCCCCCAACCAACCCCCGTAGTTTCCCCTCTAAAATTCAAAACACCCAAATTCTCCATAAAAAAAAATTAGCATAAAATATTACATTTAAAACACATTTTATTTCTACTATTCACTGTCAGTTGCATATAAAGAAATTTATTTTGGGAGGGGCCCAGAATTAATTTTCAGCCCCCCATGCATATTTTATAGATCAAATGTATCTTTCTAATACATTTTTAGGTAGAATATATTCATCTCGAAGAACTTATTATAATAAAAGTTATGAGCAACAAATTACCAAAGGGGGGGGGGGGGGTCTGGAGGTCCTCCCCCAGAAAATTTGACTCTAGAAAACAGGTTTTTATCTAGTTTTGGTGCACCTATCCGAATTTCGGAAGTCCGAATTTAGGTAGGGTTTGCATTTTAATGAACTTAATATAAAATAAGTTGTCCATCTATTAACATAATTTTGAACTAAAATTTTTTATTGTCTTGACCGTTTTTTTAATTAGATTAGATTAGAATCCTTCTACCATAATAGTAGAAAGATGCCCTTCGAACTTAGATGGCAGCACTACTCATATAATACATTTCTGTTTTTAACTTCAAAATTTCCATTTTCTCAGAGTCAATCAAATTGAGAAATCAAATTTCTTTGAGGAAAAATGGTTACTGTCTTGTAATATGGTTAAAACTTCATTTTTAAGTACTAAATTTTATAAATTTCTATAATACAACTTTAATATACAACATTTTTAACTAAAATTTTCAATTTTTCCGGAAAGAAATAAACCCCCTCGGCCTCGGATGAAAAAAAACGTCCCCCAAGTTTCCGTTGGGTATTTTCCGGCCATTTTCATCTCTAGTTGCCACCGAAACCCAGAAACACTTTGCGTGACTTCCTTAGACCTAATAGGGGCTACCATTTTTTTCTTGAATGATGAAATTGCTATGTGTGTGCTATATGAGTCAAAGCTTCTTCTTGCCTTTGCTAGATGGCAGCACCACCGCTAATAAATGGCACCGCCTAGAGAGGGATTTAAACCAAACAACTATAATCACGGGAAATCGGGTGAAACTGTTTAAAAATCAACGTGTATTTCTATTGGATTAATAAAAACTGAAAGCTAAAAATTCATATCTTAGTTGGTAATACTTATGAATTTGTTTTAAGGCTTTTAATCCTCCTTACGATCAGAGATTACTAAAACTTTAAGGTGCATTTGAATTCATATATACTACTGTTAAAATCACTTTCATAACTTCATAATTGAAATTTGCTGCGAGAACATCAACCAGAATTTAGAACCATGACTAAACAATCGGAACAAACAAATACAAGCTACTTGCCTCTGCGTTGCTAAGTATTGCGTCATGGAATGGAAGATCGGAGAGAGGGAGCCATTCAGAGAGTTGTGATAGGTCAAAATTCTTAGTACCTCCCCCGGTTGCGAATCCCAGGTGCACTTGTGAATAATTACGCGTCCCGGTTTTCGGTTTTAAACTTTTTTTTCTTCGGTTTAACGGGTTCTGGTTTTTTTATAAATTCAATAACCGGTGGGGAAAAAGTGGATTAATTTCTGACTGAAAATTTAAATTTTTTTTTACTACACTGACTTAAAACCGGAGAACATCGACGGTGTATATCCGGTGGTAAAAAAAAAAGGACGGCTGGTGTCCAGTTTTGTTATAACCTACGTTTTTTGTTCGATTATAGGATTCAATAACGGGCAATTCCCGCATTTTTTAAAAATAGAAAAGAATTCACTTTTCCAGAAAACAAAATGGTTCTAAATTCTTAAATTGACATGAAAAGTTTCGAAAAGATTTAGTTAATTCAATTCAATATTTTAAAATAAAAATCGACAATCGCTTCGCACTTGTTTAAGATTGAATGACGTCAGACTAGTGTTCGGCACTAGTTAACTACAACTAGTAGTTTAACTACTTTTAGTTTAAAGTAGTTCAACTATTAGTTTAACTACTTTTTTAACTAACTACTAGTTAAAACTACTTTCAAATTTTCAACTACTTCAAAAAAAATTTATTTAAAATTTAAAGAGATATTTAAAATTTTTATCAAAGGTAGAGTACTCAAATACCATAACCAGAAATAAGGACCATTTTTGCACGTAGTATAAACTTTTTTTGTGATATAGATTGGAAAGATGTATTAAAATTTTGCCGAAAAGTAGGTTATGAAATTAGACTAGTTAACTACTTTGGGAAATATTTAACTACTAGTTGCAACTAGTCCCAGGAAAAAATAGTTAACTACTAGTTACAACTACAATTTCCCAGAATAGTTAGCAGTTGGTAGTTAACTATTTTTTGCCCACTAGTTGCCGAACACTACATCAGACACAATCAAATCAGACACTTAAGAAAAAAATATAAATTTCCCTAAGAAAGTACGCAATTTTGTTGAG
The DNA here is from genome assembly GCA_963680715.1 of Tetragnatha montana. Classification (NCBI taxonomy): domain Eukaryota; kingdom Metazoa; phylum Arthropoda; class Arachnida; order Araneae; family Tetragnathidae; genus Tetragnatha; species Tetragnatha montana. Next base: position 4,661,535 of record OY796678.1, on the reverse strand, counting down.
CAAAAGAGATAGTAGTTATAATTTCTTTTTTCTTAAGTGTCTGATATGATAGTTTTAATGAACATTTACTATTCTAAACTTCCCGAAATCCAAGGCAAAAGTTTAAGTTAATGAATTAATTTACTGAATTTTTTTTTGTTTTAAAAAAAAAATTCCCATCCTTTCAAAATGCCCTCTTTAAAATTTCAGATTTTTTTATTACCAGTAGTTTTGTCTATAGATAATTTTGAAGTAGGTATGTAATTTTTTAGCCACCCTGTGTAACATAAAATAAATTAGTTCGTGAAAAATATTTTTAAAATAGACTATCGGGAATCGAACATTCTGACTCCTTGGATGCTGTGCGCAGAGAAAAAAAACCCGAACATAGGTTCCTAAGTGCTATTTTCAAAATTCAACTCAAGGTAGAGGGCAGCACTCCCCAAACGTCTGTGATTGACAGGGCAGTGCGATTGTGTGGTCACAGCTGCGGCTGGCTGTTGGCTGTGACGTTTTCGTTCGATCTGTCGCGGAGAGAGGATTGAGATTCCTTTTCTCCGCCTCTCGTGACGTGACGAGGGAGGCGGGAATTTCTTGAGTGCGATCCCAGAGCCCCCTATACACAATGTTTTTTTATTTCAGTTTTTGACTGTGGCCGTGGACTCTCTTTTTCTGATACTCTGTGGCTGAGCGGAAGCAAGGGGACTGCTCAACTAGTTTCGATTTTGTACTTCTAAGAGCCATTTCGCCACTTCTAATACGATGTCGTCTCGCGTCAAGCTTTGCCGGTGGTATTGTGGAGACTCTAAACTTTCGTTTTTTGGTGAGTATGTGTGAATTTAGTTCCGGTGTTTTAAATTGTTTTAGTAATGTCAACTTACTTTGTTTTTATTAGGGTCTTTATAACTATTCAGTTCTTTTTACTAGTGAAACTTTAAATATTGTTCCCAAACAAAATTACCGCTTTTTTCAATTAAAAGTATGTAAGTTGATGTGTATGTTACGGGCAATGTGACAAACCGGGTATTATTAATAATGGTGGCGTATTGCGGGCAAAGTCTTAAATGTCATTGAATTTATTACATTGCCCGCCTCACTTCAGGTATTAGTGCATTAACAGTAGGTTGAGATTAGGGCCCTTTTACTATACTTGGTTGCAACGTTTCTTGAACCCAGTACGTCACAAACGCGGAAGGAGAAATCGGTAAACACGAAGCCTGTTGGGTTGCTAGGAGGAGTTTCGGTACGCAAATCGTGATTGTAAAGCACTATATATACTTAAGTTTAACAAAATAATCATATTTTTAAATTGACGTTCACTCAAAATTCAGACGGCGCGATGGAAACTTACTTTGTTTGTCAGTGACGTCGTAGGGTCAACTGAAGTTGCTGTTTAGTATATCTATCGTTGGCTATGCAGAATGTGGAGCTGCTATTTTATCTTATGTCTGTTTTATTTCACAGGTGGACTGCTCTAGGATTCGATGGCTATAGCCGAATCTTCCCCATGCCAGGACTTCAGTTTGTTCTATTGGCGGAATCTCCGCAGTATACTCCTGACCGGGTCATATATGATGTCATAACCGAGGTAGGAAATTTTATAGTGTACCACAAGATCCCGCCTAGTTGTGGCGGTTGACTATTATAGGAGCAAGACCGGTGTATTTTAAATATAGGGATAAACCGTGTTATGTGTTTAAATGTATAAGAATGTGTTTAGTGTTGTAAAATATATTTAAAATCTGAAAGTGTTCTTAAGTTTAGTGTTGTGAAGCTATTACTAAAGATCAATCTATATCAGTGGTTCCCAAAGTGGGTTCCGCGGAACCCTGGGGTTCCACGAAAAAATTTAGGGGTTCCGCGTGACAAATTTCATTTCCTTAAAGAAAATAAGAATGGTGTTTTTTTTATATTAAGTTCATCAAAATGCAAATCCTACCAAAAATATGTATTAAATTCTTAAAAATGTATGTCCTAAATTCGGATTAGGTGTTCCAAAACAAGTTAAAACCCTCTTTTTATAGTCAAATTTCCCAAAATTTTCTGGGAGAGGACCCTCCAGACCCTCCTGAAGGTTCTTGGAACTCGCTTAATCACAACTTTTTCAACATTAATTTGGCTTGTTTTATTTAATTTCAGATATTAAAATATTGAAAAGTCGTTGATTAAAAAATATTCAGGGTTCCGCGATCATTGGCAACAAATTGGGGGGTTCCACGAGCAAAATAGTTTGGGAACCGCTGATCTATATCTTTTTCTCATGCAACACAATCAAAACTGTTTTCAGTACCGTCTGTCTACCACAAGATGAGATCTCGCATAGTTGTCTGGTTGTGGCGGTTGCTATAGAAACAAGATCGGTTCATTTTAAATGGAGATAAACCGTATTATGATTTGGCGGGGATTAAAGCCGACGGAGGATTACTGGCAGAATTGATGGCTATCACAAGCACGGTCTTCTCGGAATGAATGCATAGGATAGAGGCTGGGATTAGTGAACAAAATAATAAACAATGAGGACTAGTGATTCAATGCAACAATTTCCCCTCGTTGAAAATGAGGAGTCCTGTTGCCTTGGCGACAGAAATGTAAACGAGAGCTCAACTTGTGATAGACAGACAGTACCATATAAGGAGTTTGTACACACTTGAAATTTTTTTTTTAAATTTTTGAATCTTATAAATGATCTCAATTTTTTTGTAATAAGTACTATTGTAGTTTATATAGTGTTGTAGAAAGAAAAGTAACTTGAATTATGTTTTTAAGATTTAATAGCTAATTAGCATATTTAAAAGTTCTTCTAAACTTTTAATAGCTCCCAACTGAGTTTTGGGCATTATACTCTTTGTTTTTGTATTGTAAAAGCAGGAGTTTTTCAAGAAAGCTTTTTATATCAGATATCCTAGAACCTAGACAATGTCAAGTGTGTACACACGCCTTTAATTGCTTGTCACCACCCGGCTAGCTGTTTATCGTAACGGATTTGTTATCGTTTTAAAAAAACTTTTACTTACTATGCTTAGCACTTAAAAGTACTTGGGTATTTTGAAAGAGATAGGTTTCCTTGAAATTTTGTTAGCAACTGAAAATTCCGAGATATTACCTCTTTGAATCTGTTCCAAAATGCCTTGACTAAAATTTAATTTTTTTATTAAATTGTTAATTTCAACCAAATTTTGATACACAGTCTAACGCGATTTTTTTTTAAATTTTTGCTCTTTTCGTTTAACTATATTATGTTTAGAATATTTCTAGCTGAATTCGTAACTTTGTGTGAATGTAAAATACCACTTGAAATAGGTGAGATATTGTCTTAAAATTCGCGTTACCGTCAGTTCGCCGAACCTTTCGGATCGCTTCGCAATCCTCGCAGAATCCAACTCGCTCAAAAAAACAATGATCCTAATTTAGGGACTTTTTCCCTCATCTTTGGTCCTGACGATTTTAAATGAAACTGACATCTTGCCCAAGCGCGGATCCAGGGGGGGGGGGCAACTGGTAAATTGGCCCCCGGTGGGCTCCCAAAAATTCTTCTAAAAATTGACGGCTTCACAATAATTTCTTCTGTAAGTTCTTAAATTTTAGCTTAAGTGGAATATTTTAATATAATATCATGAGGTAAGGAATTGAATAACTTAAGAGCTATACTTGACAGCAACGTTTCTTGAACCCAGTACGTCTCATATGCGGAAGGAGAAATCGGTAAACACAAAGCCTTTTGGGTTGTTAGGAGTTTCGGTACGCAAATCGTGATTGAAAAGCACTATAAATACATGGGTTTAACAAAAGAATCGTATTTTTAAATTGACGTTCTTTATTTCACTCAAAATTCAGACACCGCGATGGGAACTACTTTGTTAGTGACGTCGTAGGGTCAACTTAAGTTAAAAAAATAATTTGTTCAAATTTTTAATATTAACTCCTAATTAATTAATTTACCTCTAATTATAATTAAATTTTTATATTAATATGGAGAAGTAATTAAATATACTTGGCTTAAACTAAAAAAAGTAATCGGTTTTGTCAAAATCAAAAAAAAAACTTGTTAAAAACGTCTCTCATACGTTCTTAAATTTATAAGCACTGTTTATAATCTCAAAAGGCTCTCTTGAAAGAATCCTTTAAAATTATTTTCAAAATTATGAAATACATTTGGCTCGTACGATTTGGCATGATTAAAAATCCAATCAGTAAAGAGTACCGATTTGGGACGACTAATAAGGAAATATTTTCCCTTAGTTAAAAAGCTTCCTTGGCTATATCATGAGACAGCTGGTTCATTCGCTTTTTTATTAAATATTTTTAGGAATACTTATACTAAATAAGTTTTTAGTATTTTTTTTGTGAAATTGTATCATTTGAAAATTTAATATATTTAGTCTAAATTCCGCAAGAGTCGTTAAAATGGCGAGAGTAAATTTCATGCAAATGTCATTTGGGATCCCATGTCATCTGCGTGAGAAAAAAGTTGGGTTTGTAAAATTAATTTTAGTTTAAAAAATGAAAATTAATTTTAGTTTAAAAAATGAAAATTAATTTTTTTCCATTGCTTTTGTCGTGGGTTTATATTATACAACAGCAATTTAAATTGCAAAAGCCTGGGTGAACCGGTTGTTTTTAGTAGATCTAAGGAAAAGTCCTATAACTCTTTAACTAAAATTTTTTAAATTTGAAACCAAAACATCAATACATTCAGATATACTTTTGACGAGTCAGATGTATTTCAGTTAAATATATCGCCAAGCTGGATTAAAACACAAATTATTCAAATATCCCCAAATTTTTAGGGTATTCATTGATATGACTGTAATTTAATATATCAATACGTAAATTTTTGCAATATTTCTATTTGGCGTCTAAAAAAACTCGGCGTTATATAGCGGGAGGTTAACGGAATTGAACCTATTTCGTAATTTAAAAAAAAACCATATCTGTTTAGTCATGTGAAACGCAATTGCGATTATTTCATTATTTACTTTTAATATTAATCAGTAGTTTAAATTTTCATTCCAACCCTTAAACATAGAGCATTTTCAATCACATGACTCGGACCTAACAACGGCCTTAGCAACAGAAATGTTACAGTTTTTTGCCCTACAGAGGTTAACAGTTACAGAAAAGGACTAGCCGTGGAATTCTTCTATTGGAGCATTTTCAATCACGTGATCCCATACCTAAAAACCGCCTTAGTAACAGATAAACAACGGCCTTAGCAACAGTTAAAAGCCCTACAGAAGGTACACAGTTAAAAGAAAATAACCGGTTGTGACGTCACCTGAAAACACTCTATAGAGCATTTTCAATCACATGACTCGGCCTAACAACGGCCTTAGCAACGTTGTTTTAGCCCGCCAGTGACATCATGTGTGAATGCTGCTATTGGATGCTTCTAGTTCCCGCCCCTAACAACGGCCTTAGCAACGTTGTTTTTGTCCTCCAAGTGACGTCATGTGCGAATGCTCTATACACCGCAGATATAAATAAGGGATTTTCAAACATAATTTTCATCTCGCCCCTTTTTGTGATGCAATAGAGCATTTTCAATCACATGTCTCGGACCTAGCAACGCCCTTAGCGACAGACGCATTAGTGACGTCACCTGAAAACACTCTATAATGATATTGTCGCGTGAAAAAATAAAAGAACTTTAAATATTGAATTATAAATATTTATTACAGTTTAAAGAATACACCAACTCAAATTATCTAGCCAAAAATAAAAAAAACTCATCTGTAGAATACAGATAATCTATAATACATTTTTAGCTGTGTTGCCATCCTATAAACTAAATTATAATAAATGGAGCTAGTAAATTCAGCCAAACAATTCCCCAGTTCCTCGTTTTGCGTCATTGCCTGATTCACATTACCTGACCGTATTCACTAGTTCACAGTTTTGGGTCAATATTATTTTGACGCTAAAGCAACGATATAGCCATAGTTCAGGACAGATTATAATTTAGTTTTATATTATAGGTGTAAGCAAAAATAATTTTTTATATTAATAATAATTAATATAAATAATATTATAATAATGGAATATTATTATTAATAATTTTATATTAATAATAATATTCCATGGGTGCATAATGTATTAGATATAGCTTTTAAGAACTCATAGGGCATTTTCAATCACATGACTTGGACCTAACAACGGCCTTAGCAACAGAAGGGTTACAGTTTTTCGCCCTACAGAGGTTAACAGTTACAGAAAATGACTAGCCGTGAAATTCTTCTATTGGAGCATTTGCAATCACGTGATACCATACCTAAAAACCGCCTTAGCAACAGATAAACAACGGCCTTAGCAACAGTTAAAAGTCCCAAAGAATAACCGGTTGTGACGTCACCGTCACCTGAAAACACTATGTTGTTACACTATGTTGTTGTTGTGCGATTTCAGCTCCGACAAGCGCCTCTAGTGGCCATCGCTGACATCCACACAAGAGGAAATCATTTGTGGTGCTGCCATCTACTTAGTTAATTTAGAAACAAATGCTATACGTTCTAGTCAACGTTAATAGAGTACTACTCTATCAGTGGCGTAAGTAAAAGGGGGCCGAGGGAGGCCCCCCCCCTGAAATTCCGACTAGGTGTACTAATATGAATCAAAACCCTGTTTTTTAGTGTCAAATTTTCAGGGGGAGGACCCCCCTTTTGTGCTTGGAACTCTATTACTCAAGATGCAAATCATACCTGGAAAATATTAAAAAACTATACTGAATCTATTAAATATGCATGGGAGTAGGGCTTACAAGGAAACGTTCTCTAGGGTGAACTCACAGAATTGGACGAAAATTTTACAGGGGTTAGTATATGACTCAAAACACCTTCTGTAAAAAAATTAGCTGCTAAATTACAGTAGAAAAGCTGTAAAAAATTATTAAAAATTATCATATTGAACGCCAAATGTAACCCTACTAGGCGAGGATGCTTCCTTTGGCTCCAATACACAATTTTTGTCCAAAAATGAGTAAATTCCCAGTTTTCTAGGGGCATATTTTCAAAAACTTTCTGGGGGAAGAATCCCCAGACACATTTTATTACTCATCGTATTATAAAGAAAACGAAATTTCAAGAACGTTGTTTTTGGATGAAACGTTGGTTGAAACGTTTTTGGTTGTTTCGGCAGAAACTTTTATAATCGCAGTTTATAAACTTCAAATGAAAGATAGTGACCACCGCTTTCGAACACTGACATTGTATCCCAATCCGAAACCAAGATTTCAGAGAGATAAAAATGCCCTCTGTTTTCTTGTTCATTATAAGACCATTTTTTCTAACAAAAACACGCACATGGTATTGAACTGCAGCTCGTACAAAAACAATCATCTGTGTGTTTGTCTTAAAAATAAACATTTACCTCTAATATTGTACATCACACATGCAATCGTTCCACCTCGCCATTCGTAGTTATGTATTGGTACAGAAGCTATAATAATATTTATTTGACCCTGCGATGGAATTAGCTTGTTAATTTTCACAGAGGTATGGCAGAAACTTTTAACAAGAGATAAACAATGGCCTTAGCAGCAGTTAAGAGCCTGCACAGAAGGTACACAGTTAAAAGAAAATAACCGGTTGTGACGTCACCTGAAAACACTCTAAAAATACGAAAAAAAATCCCAAAAATTACTCAAAATGAGTTAAAACCCTACTTTTACAGGTCCAACTTCAAAAATTTTTTGGGGGGATGACCCCCAAACCCCCCAGCTGTACCAAAAGAGGATCTTGAGCATTTTGACCCAACATTTTGACATTTTTCTAGGAAGGTAAAGGTAATGGTATGGAAAAGTGCCCCCCCCCCTTGGAGCCGTGTTGAATCTGTCTGAAGAACACCGGTTATAAACCACTGCCCTAAAAGGGAATGTGGACACGAAATAGTTTTTCTAAATTGGAACACATTTTTATTTAAGGTCTTTTATCCCGTACTGTAAGATTAAAAGGGTTTTCTGACATCCAAATGAATTGCTTAGAGGTCTAATCACTAATATATCGAACGCATTGCGGCCTATCGGGTACTGCCCGGGGCCTCGCCTGTCTGAGCGTCGTATACTTGCAGAGGAAAACTTTTTTAGTTTTCCAATTGGTCGTACCGAAGTTTATTCTTCGCCGACTCAAGTAAATTGAGTGATTGCTCGATGACGGGGAGGACGCGTTAGATGTCTCGCGACTTTCGAGCGACCTCAAATACCTCAATTATAGAAATCGTAATTAATTTTACGTCGACCTCAGACAGACGAGACAACCCGCTGAATATATTAATGAGCGGAGGAAAAGAAACCAACAGGGATTCTCTGAGTAGCGTTGAGCGAAAAGGGAAAAGTCCAGCACCGAATCCCCTTCCTTGGAAGCGGGAAATGTGGTGTTTGGAGTGAGCGTTCGACTCTGCAGCAAGTCTTTCCCAAAGTGGGCGCAGATGCCCATACAGCTGCTATAGGTCGAATGCGATCTCCTCTCGGAGTCGGGTTGCTTGTGCAGCCCTAAGCGGGTGGTAAACTCCACCTAAGACTAAATACTGCCGTGATCAGACCCATAGCGAACAAGTATCGTGTATAGGGAAAGTTGCAAAGAACTTTGAAGAGAGAGTTCTAGAGTAACTGCTCAGAGGGAAACGGGTGGGCCCTCGAAATCCTGTGGCGGGACACACCACTTTAAAATTAAAAAAAAAAGTTACATTACAATAGTAATCATTTTCTTTCCGTCACAAACTAGAGTTGACTCTGGGTGGGGGTGTTACTCCGACCAGTCATCCACTCCAACATATTACTCCCTTTTAAAAAATTTCTCATAATAGGTATAATATTTTTTTTCTCCAAAACTTCCGAAGAGTAAACTTTAGCTAAGAGGCTTAACTTTCAATGGAAAAACACACTATAACAGACGTAAAAATTTCAGAGGGGGGTTTGGTGGTTCTTCCCCTTGAATTTTTTAAAAAAATTGTCTCAATGTAGTGTTTGAATTCATTTTGAGGCCCTTTGGGTGAGTTCCTAAAGGAACAGTTCCTTGTGAACCGCCTTTCTTGTAAATCGAAATTTTTTACGTTTTAGAAACCGTCTAGGTAATGGGGGGTTACATCCCCAAGAACTCCCCCTCCCTTGTTAGCCTATGTTCAAGAGTACGTGAAACTGCTCAGAGGGAAACGGGTGGGCCCTGTGGCGGAAGGATTCAGTGCGAAACTTTGTCTTTTGAGGGTGATGGTATAACCAGCCTTGCTGGGTGAGGCCATGAGCAGAGCTGTTACAGAAAGGGTGTCACAGTCAGCTGCAGGGCCGTAACCAGACTTTTGTTTCGGGGGGGGGTTGACTCAAATATTTTCTGAGGTACCTCCTTACGGGTACTTTTATATGTTAAGTTTTAGATGACAACACTGGATTGAAATTTTGATGCTCTAAATTTCAAAATTGTATAAACAATATGAATTCGAAGTAAAAGGGGGGTCCTCCCCCAGAAAATTTTTGGAAATTTGCCCTTAAAAGAGGGTTTTAGCTCATTTTGAGACCCTTTAGATTACACCCAAACTCATTGTAAGCGGCCGAATTTTCAAAGTAAAAAGAAGGTATATTGTAATAAATGGCAAAATGTTGAGGGGGTTTTTGGGTTTCTACTCCAGAAAAATTTTTGAATTTTGCCCCTAAAAGTGGCATTTTAACTCATTTTGAGACACTTTAGGTTACATCAAAGAGAATTACTCCTTGTAAATCACACAAGTTTGAAGGAAAAACCGTACTTAATAGATTTCAAAATTTTGAGGGGGTTTGGGGGTCCTCCCCCAGAAAATTTTTGGAAATTTTACCCTTAAAAGTAGGGTTTTGACTCATTTTGAGACCCTTTGGGTTATACCCGATGAGGATTGCTCCTTGTGAGACATAATTTTCAAGAAAAATAGCAGTATAAAAATTGGTGTCAAAATTTCGGGGGGGGGGTTGAACCCCTAAACCCCCCCCCTTGGATACGGCCCTGGGTGTCACAGTCAGCTGAGTGGCTAGCTTGGTGCTAACACCCTCTTGGTTTCCCGAGTGATGTCTGGCCACTCCAAATGAATTATATAATTAGAGGTGTAACTGCATTGTAAATTGAAATATTCTCTACAGAGGCTTAGAATTATGCAATAGTTATTTTAAAATGTAAATTTAGTTACAACTTTTGAACTTTAAGATAAAATAATTTTAAAAATACTAGGTTAAATATCGCGGTTAAAATAAAATAAGGCTTTTTTAAGTTTAAATTACCCAAAATTAAAGTTCGGTGTCATAGTGGATTATTTATCCTAATTTTTTAGTAAAAAAAAAACAGTATACTACCTACACCTAATAAAATACAATAGATTGGTAAAGATTAAATTTTAATATTACTACATAATTCCAGTGTTAAAGTCATACTTAAATGATGGTTATTTTCGTGTATAATAAAAGTAATGTAATAAGAAAATCTCACTTTTATGGTATCATGACTTTTGCAAAAACTTCTAAAAACTCTCATAATTTGGATTATTTTGTCTAATTAATCTGTATTTACAAAAGAGTTTTAAATGATTTTAAAGTTTTAGAAAAGTTTTTTTCATGCAAAATGTCAAAAATGAAGGAATTGTTTAAAGTAAAAATTCCGATTTTAAAAAATAATTTAATTTCCGATTGCCCTTGAAAATATCCTGTTTTTTTTTTTTTAAGATCACTCACTGTTCTGTTAATAATTTTTTTATTTGGTTTGTTTTAAGGGGCTGTCCTTGAGTGATGTCACTCTGGGGAGGGTCGATTTCCGACAAAAGGGGGAGAGGGGGTCACGGAAATTCGCTACAAATCACCATAAATCTGAAATAATTTTAATGAGAAAATTTAACTTATTAAAATTACTAACTCACTAAAATTATTCTAACCTAATAAATGTTCACTTAAAAGGTGGGGTACACTTCAGCTCAGATAAAAATGTTGGGTCTTTAGTTTTTGACAACCTAGTGCTAGACAATGTCGGTATAGGAGGGGCAAAGGGGGACGGGCATTATAGGAAAGAGGAATTAGTGTATATTAGTATTTATAGTTAGTGTATGTTAAGTATAGTTAGTGTGTATTAGTAGGGGTTCATCTAGAAGAAAAATGGGTCCGTTTTAGGATCCTCCACAAAATTCCAATTCCCAAAAATGGACTCTTCACAAAAGTTTAAAGATCAAAAATGATTTGAAAATTGTTTTCAGGAGTGTTTTTTATCATTTTAGAATAGAATAATTTGCCAATAATTTGGGCCCTTCATTTTCACAAAATTCTATTTATTTTTCACAAAACAGGACCCTGGCAGAAAAACCTGGATGAACCCCTGATTAGTATAGTTAGTGTATAGTTAAGTGACATATTTCGACATAAGGGGGCTTGACATGTGGAGAAACGTGTGACAGGATTTAAGGACAGCCCCTCTAGAACAAAAGAAAAAAAAATTCTGTCATGCAGGTCGACCCATGGCATTTGGGTGAAAGAGTTTGGGTTTTATCCCTATAATAGAAACAAAATTTTAATTAAAAATTGATTTTTGCATTTTATGTCAAAAACTAAATTTAAACTTATTTTTAGAGAAGTATTAAAATGAATGATCTCGTAAAAGTGAAACTTGCTTGTCTCAAACTTTAAATTTGGAATTCCCAAATTTTGGACTTAATTACAAATTATTGATTTGACAATCATTGATTTTTGTATTTTAGGTCAGAAACTAAATTTAAACTTTTATTTTTAGAGAAATATTAAAGTAATTAAAAGACATGATCTAATATAAAAGTGAAACTTCAATATCCTTAAATTAAAAGAATACGAATGAATTTTTAACTTTTTTTTTAATTTATCGTATAGTTAACTAAACATTTCAATTTTAATTTAAATCCAAATTTGGTATTCAATATATATTCTCTAAAAATAGTTAACTTTTTTATTGTATGAATATCATAGCTAAACAATGGCATCGCAATAGTAGTAAAAATAAAAAATATTTAACTATTTTTCTTTAGAAGTATTCCAATTCTTTTTTTTTTAATGTTTTTTCTAAATTAGAATTTATATTAAGCAATTGCTTGCCAGCATCAATAAATTTAAAAGCTTTGTTTTCGGCTAAGTATAGTGTTAAACTTCCAATTGGAGAATATTTCTCATTTATAATGCAGAGATCTCTATAATTTTTGAGATCGCATGTGTCTGATCCTGGATAAAATTTAAAATGGTCTAAAATCGCTTAAAAATATTGCACTCATGGACCTATTCTGTAATCTCCCTTTATTAATTGAAAATTATCCATCTTAGAAAATTAGTGTCTGGATTTTTACAAAATTATACTCGTGTAATTTCTTTTAAAATATTTAGGTCAGTTACTCATAAGTTTTTTCTTTAATTTTAGCTAAATTATATTATTTGTTTAACAGATGGGCAAAGACAAAATCCGTAAAAAAAAGTAAAAAATACATTGATTCAAAAAAGAAGTTTAATAAAATTGGGGAATAATTTGAAATTTTAAATTATTTATTTTGCCTTTGTGTGAGATCAAAATTACTTAAAAGTTGGGGTCCTCTCCAAAAAATGTTTGGAAATGTCTAAAAATATTGTTTTAAATCCTTTTTGTTGATACTCCCTTTTAGCTATGCTGAATGAATCTCAGGGTTTATTACTCCCCCCCCAAAAAAAAACCCAACAAACATTTAATACAATACAATACAATACAATTTTTATTTACATTACTAGGGGGCCTGCCCCCTGCTCGCTATCGCTCACCAACCCCCGAAACTGCTTCGCAGTTCTAATAAGATCGCTTCGCGATCTCAGCGAGCAAAGCTCGCTTGTTTCATCTTACCAATCCAGCACACCCCGCTGGTCGGCTTAATTAATGCTCCTTTACAACCGAAACTACTTATATCACTCTTGCTTATAAATAATTTAATCCAGCATAGCTCGCTTGTTCATCTCAACAATCCAGCAGAACCCTTTTCTCCGCTTAATTAAGCCTCTTGTAACACGGAAAATACCTCTCCCTTGCTTATCAAAATAATTTTATTGAAATGTTAAAAAAATATCCAGCAAGTCTACTAACAATCATCAACCATCTTGTAGAAAAAACATATCATTAAGAAACATTTCAATTTATAATGTGCACGCGTGCTCGCAACAATCTAGTGAGCCGTCAAAATAAAACTTAAAAAATCTCCAATAAACATTAAACGTGTCTGATGAAGACCTAGTAAAACTATGAAAAAAATGAAATTTTGATGCTTAATAATTCCAAAACTAATTAAAATTTTTCAAAGAATTAAACGCCAATCTTTTTCTAAAAAATAAGAGCATAATTGGTTAAAAAATCATACTTCTATTGTGATTAGTTTTTCTTTTAGACCGAAAAAACCGAAAAAGTGTCAAAATTTTCGAAAATTTAAAAATTAATTACTCTAAAGCAAATTCGAAATTCGAAAAAAGGGCGACGTAGTGCACATCTTCAGATATCAGAGTATGAGGTTGCAAAAAATCAAAGCTCTGCTGCTAATAGTCTTCGCTGAACGCGATTACGCGGCGAAAAAACAAAAACTTCAACTTTGACCTTAAAAATACCCCAGAATTAATAATCACATCAATTAGCTTTTCGTTCGAGAATGTTCTCTAAACATTTCTCTACAAACATTTCAAATTTCATAAATTTCTGTCAAGTACTTTTTGCGTTGTGAGAGGTCAGAGTTCAAAAATAAAAATTTCTGAAACAGCGGCGGCGGCGGCGGCGGCGACAGCGGCGGTGACGGTTACTTTTTTTTAATATAGAGAGACAGTACAGGTTTAATACAGAAATTAGGAAATATATTTGTCACCAAGAAGAAAAACAACTTGTTTAGGTGACAGCAATAAATTGAGTATAATATAATTAATTTGGAACAAAAATTAAATTATTAAAAAAAACATATTACACAAAGCATATAATAATAAAACAATAACATAAAACATACATAATAACAGGCACAGCTAGGTGTTATATAATTACTATTGCTTCACTATAATGAAAAAAATACAGCTAAATTATCTATTTCATTTAAAAAATTATGTAATAATCGTTTAAAAAAGGTTACATATGGAATACTTTGAAGATTGTAAGGTAGTCTGTTATATACAGGGTGTCCCGTAAATGATGTGTCACACTTCTAGGGGGGATAGTAGACACCTAGACGAGTCAGAATCACATAGGATTTGGGGTCCCAGACCCAATCCCTGGGAGTTAAAAATGGAGCGACACCCCAAAACAAGTATTGAAAAATTCAATTTGTAGAAGAACTACTATTGGTAAAAATGTAATTATGGTCTCAAATTTTGTGGTTTAATATGATCCTCAAAATTACCTTGACAGTTTTCAATTTAAAATTTTTTTATTACGAAAAAAGTTAAAAAACAGCAAAAAAATGTGAAAAATATGCCAAAACTTTATTTTGTTTTCCGAAATCCTTTCTTTCGATTTAATAATCTGAAAGAGCATAATTAATTAACCTTAAGTCCAAAGTTTCACGTAAATAGCATCAGTATTAAACGCTTGAGAGCCTGTTAAAGTTAGTTTTATGGGAGCAAAAACGGCTTCGGAAAACGAACGTTCAGGGACAATCTACAAGTTACGGATAGATGCTCGCCAAATTTCCCAACATTATTTGCGATACGAGATTCCTCGCCAACCTACGCTTCTTCAGATAGTTCAAACTTCCTTGGCGATGTGTGGCCTTAGTTTTCGGATCGTCACTAGAAGTCTAAAAGGTAAATGTATTCAAGCTATCAAATCAGACACTCAAGAAAAAATTGTTACTATACCTAAGAAAATAAGCAATGTTTGTTTAGCAAAAGGGATAGTTACAACTTATTTTTTCTTAAGTCTCTGTTTTGTTAAGTTCAATAAACATTTATCTTCTAGACTTCTGTGACGGTCTGAAATCGAAGGCAAAAATTTAAGTAAATTAATTAATTTACTAATTTTTTTCAAAATAATTCCCATCCCATAAAAAAGTGAACCACCATGCCAACTTTGAACACTTTTTGTAAACAGTTTTTGTCGTTATTTTTCATTATACCCCTGCTTTAGGATAGGTCAGTCGGCGGATCCTCGATCGCTGGGTTCGTGATTTCGAATTGCGATACAAGATTAGTTTCTATTAATCGAGAAATGTCAATGGGAATAAGCAAAGTGTATGGGGGCTATCCACTCACCGTCCGATAAGCAATATCTTAGGTTTGTCATAACTTTCAATAACCTGCATTCTTTTATTTTGCAAATTTCTTATATCGGAAGTTGAGGGGAGACCCTGCATACCCACTTGCTTATTATATCATTCTTAAATTAATAGGAACCACCCTTGTATCGCAACCCGAAATCAGGAACCTAGCGATTGAGGATCCACCGACTGACGTATCCCCACTATGTACAAAAGATATTTTACGAACCATGTTTGCAAATAATAGATTCTTCTGTTTTTTTTACCTAAGTTATCAAATGTACAGTTTTTCCTCATTAAACGCAATAAGTAGTAATGCTGTTTGCATGATTGATACATTTGTAAAACTAACACAACTATCGATTGAATAAAAAACTATCGATACTATCAGATAATTTCTAACAATTCATACTATTGATTTTTAAGATCGATAGTTCCTAAAAATCAGTAGTAAAATCATGTTTGTTCTTTATGTTCAAAAAATTTTTTAATTAAATTAATTAATCTCTTGTTTTCTAAAAATAATAAGAATTAAGAATCAACATTTTACGCTTTTGAAATTTTCATCCCGCCAAATTGTTCAATTGGCGCATTTCAGATATTTTCATACTCATCTCCTGTCTCGCCAAATCGGGCGAGGAATGAAAGTTGGCAGACATCTATCCGTAACTTGTAGATTGTCCCTAAACGTTCGTTTTCCGAAGCCGTTTTTGCTCCCATAAAACTAACTTTAACAGGCTCTCAAGCGTTTAATACTGATGCTATTTACGTGAAACTTTGGACTTAAGGGTAATTAATTATGCTCTTTCAGATTATCAAATCGAAAGAAAGGATTTCGGAAAACAAAATAAAGTTTTGGCATATTTTTCACATTTTTTTGCTGTTTTTTAACTTTTTTCGTAATAAAAAAAATTTTAAATTGAAAACTGTCAAGATAATTTTGAAGATCATAATAAACCGCAAAATTTGAGACCATAATTACATTTTTACCAATAGCAGTTCTTCTACAAATTGAATTTTTCAATAATTGTTTTGGGGTGTCGCTCCATTTTTAACTCCCTGGGATTGGGTCTGGGACCCCTAAGTCCTATGTGATTCTGACTCGTCTAGGTGTCTACTATCCCCCCTAGAAGTGTGACACATCATTTACGGGACACCCTGTAGTTTGGGGGCAAGATAAAAGAAATGCTTACTAAAAATTTCTTTGTGTACGCGAGGGACTTGAAATATTTCAGATGGTCTTCTAACAGAGATATTGTTTTTAGTTATACAAATATTTTTATTTCGATGTAAAAATAAAATTATACGAAAAAAAGCAATGTGACGAACAGGCAAAAGACTAAGACTAAGAACTGTAAAATACCATAATTTTTCACCATAGGAAACGAACGAAATTACTGTATAGCCAAAGATGTAAAAAAGGGGGGTTTGGAAGTCCTCTCCCTTAAGTTTTTCAAAATTATTTGGACTGCATGTGAAACTACTGGCCGACCCAAAGTACCTATATTCGGTTTTCTGAGTTTTTTTATGATTACCCAAAAGAAAGATCAAGGTTGACATCATGGGCGAATTTAGGTGGTGAACCCTGGGGGTGCGTAGTGGAAAACTTGGGGGTGCAAACATTCCCTGATGGCTTTGAAAACATGATTTTCCCTATAAAAATTGAATTTTCTCAAAATGTTGGGGGTGCAACGCACCCCCATGCACCCCCTTAAATCCGCCCATGGTTGACATTCTTGTATGTATTCATAAAACATTTCCATATTATACAGGGTGTATCTGAAATGATGCGACAAACTTTGAGGGGTGATAGTACTCATCAAGACGAACAAGAATTGGTATAGAAAGGGGGTCGCAGATACGCCGTTAAAGAGCTAGGACCTAATGTAGTGCGAGTGCGTTTCAAAAGGCCGTTTTTAGAAGGCCCGTGTGACGAAACAAAACTTAATAAAATTGAAAACATTATTGCATGAGGCACAGGAGTATCCGTACTACTTAAATCCTCAATGTGATAGAAATTGGACCACTTGCTAAACCGTGGGGTGAGTTTTAAAACGTGCAATATTCATCTTTTAGCCAAAGAATGGAGTTCCCTTAATGATACTTAGAAAGATGATGATCGGGGAAGGAATTTTCAATGATCATACAGTTCCAATGATCAATGTATGATCATTGAAAATTCCTTCCCCGATCATCATTTTTCTAAGTACCATTACACTAATGTAAGGGAACTACATTCTTTGGCTAAAAGATGAATATTGCACGTTTTAAAACTCACCCCACCATTTAGCAAGTAGTCCAATTTCTATCACATTGAGTATTTAAGTAGTACGGATACTCTTGTACCTCACGCAATAATGTTTTTCATTTTATTATGTTTTGTTTCGTCACACGGGCCTTCTAAAATCTTTAAGTTTTTCTCTACCTAAGCTTTTTTTTAATTATAGTTTTACAAACCATTAACTCATACAAACTAAATATAATTAATTGAAGCATGCCATTGGGTGACAAGCAATATATGGAGTAAGATTTCCAACCATCTCGAATATATTTTTCTAATAACAAGTTTTCATGTCTTATTCTATTTACAGCATGTGGTTGTTTTTAAACTCAAACTTTTAACATTTTTGTGGAGTTGTGTTTTAATGGAATGGAAACTATTCATAAGAAAGTTGTATGTTTTCCAAGTGTTGGATTTTAGCAATATGTGAACATGTTTAAAGTTTTCAGAGTTACGCTATGGAATTTTAATTTATCAAGTGTAATACGTTTTTCAATATTAGTATTAAGAAATTGATTAGCATTTTAATTTGACTCGGGCCTCTCTTTGTAATTAGAAAAATAGTACTAAGTTTATGAAAAATCTGTTAAATATGTTTGAAAATAAATTTATTTCATTATTTCTTGGATAAAACTCATTGTAATATTTTACGGTGAAAATAATTTTTTCCCCTAAAATTTTCTTTCCAAAACCAAAATTTTCGACCTATCGTTTTTTTTTCGCTCCACCCTTATATGTGCATCTTATCCAGTCAACCGTGCCTCAGGGCCTTTCATTTTGTAATCAGAGAAGTTAATTTCTAAAAGATTCTTTCTTTAAAAGCAATTTTTTAAAGTTCCTTCACTTTTTATAGTGGTTTGGAATTACTTAGATAAAACACTTAAAATATATATAAATTTGAAAATATTTTTTTTTCGCAAACTTACTTTCTGGCTTAAATTTTTATAAATTTCGTACGAGAAAAAAGTTGCAATTCCTTCTCACAAATGTAGTGGAGGCGCCCCATGTGCATTTGGGTGAAGGAATTTTGTTGCTTTTTTTAAAATTTCTATAAAATTTATAAATAAAATTTAATTTAAAACATGATCTTCACCTTCACCACTATGAATGTGAAGAAACAATTTTCCAAATTTAATAGAAAAGAAATATTTTTTTAATACTTTAACTTGGTGAAGGCTTTTCTTTATATTTTTGTTAGAATTTTGATTATGAACAGTTATAAATAAATACAAAACCTCTCTAGAAAAAAAATTGATAAAAATATAAATACTATTTTTAAATTAATTTATAGCTTCTTTCATATATAAAATGATTGGGAGGCCTTTAGTCAAATTTAAGTTACGTGGGTAAGTGAGTTAACCATACAACTAGCTTTTTAATTTGCAGTTTTTCCTTCTTAATAGATAAGAATAACCATATTAAAAATTAAATAATTTTATTTTGTTACTTTTCGTATCAAGTAGTAATTTACATTTCTCATGATAATGATAAAGGCATGAAATTTTGAAAATGAAATCTATTTGTAGAACATTGATGTAGAAATTTGTGAGATTCTAAATTATATCCGAGTGATGTTAAAATATGTATTTTGATATATTGACTAATGCGTAGCATGCATTACTGTATACTTGACCTTGTCTTGTTAAAAGTTTGAAAATTGTGTATGATTGTCAAAAAATTTCATAAAATTTCCATATTTATGTCAAAAAAATCTTGTTACATTAAATTATATGCATTATATTGTGTAACATTCAAGTGAAGCATGAATAATTTTATTCCTGAACATTATGCGTAAGCTGTTATTGAATGTTTAAATGATTTTATGGTTGCCTAAAATCTATTCAGTTCAGTGCACGATGTGATATTGTGAAGTGATTTTTTTATAGTACTATTGTTTTATATTTTTCTTATCAATGTGTACCTAAATGGTAAATTGTGTTTACAAGTAAATTGTGTGCCTTGCTAAATTGTGTTCATCACACACACACATATGGTAAAAAAAGTATTGTGTCGAAATTTAAAAGCTAGGTGGCAAACTACTACAAAATGGTAAATTACTAGAAAATTGTAGAAATGTTATATTTGATTTTTATATTTGTAAATTAAGAAAATTATATAGATAATCTTTTATTTTTCTTGAAAAATCTTTTTCAAAGCATTAAATGGAGCTATAGCAGCTATGGAGGTTAAAATACCTCTTATTTTACCTGTGCTAAATTCTTGAAGCCCAGGGAATTTTTGGTGATAAGAAAAAAAAAGAACCAAAATTAAGATGGGAGGTGCTGACTTATTAGTCTCTTGAGTCCGAACTAAAAACAATCAAAATAACCACCCACTATATCAATGTGACAATATTACTTAAAATGACCGTTTCTTTGCTTTCGCCTAATTTAATAATTTTACTTTTTCTAAACTTTTAACTAAGATGTCCTTTTTCACAGAGCAGTAATTATGATTTTAAAAGTAGATTACTAAAAATTAAAATTACTTTAGATATCAGTAGCCAAATCTTCTATGAATTGGTTTCGTTCTGTTCTAAATTATGTAATCAAAAGTTAGTGTCAAAATTGCTCCTCCCAAATATCATTAGGGGCCCCATGGTATTTGGTTGAGAGTTTTTGACCACTTTTTTTTAATTAATATTTTTGTTTCTAGATGATAGGCATGATCACTGCTCGCTTCAGGTGAAGATTTGAGTTTAGATTAATTTGCACTAGATTAAAAGTGATTAAATATCTTTTAATCGTTTAAATGAAATTAATACATCGAAACTCAATGTTTAAGTAAAAGCATTTGTTAAAACTAGAGCTTTAAACATATAGTAAATACTAATTTAACTGAAATAATTTTTTTGGAGACTGCTAAAAAATTGATAATTTTCCTAGTGTACCTACTAAAATAGTGGTTTTTAAAAGTATAGTTTTGTAATATAATGGCATGTTATATAAAGCATAAATGTTAAAAGTAGGTACTTCATATTTTAAAATACTAAATGCATTATGTATAAAGAAGGAATTTGTAAAAATACGATTGAATGAGATAAAATGCTAAAATTTTCTTGTTTGCATCATTGTTTATGTATTGAAATGTATTCTTGTTTGTAAATTGTACAGTAGCAACTGCTTTTTGTATAAATGACACAATTTTATTTCAATAATATTTTTTCTACCCAGTCTGTTTCTTTCGAATTTTTTGGCTTCTCTTTCAGGTAAAACTACTGCCCTAGTTGAAAGCATTCTTTAGCTTTAGGAGTTGCTGTATTTTAAAACGTAAGTGGCAAAGAGTTGCTTTGGATCTTGGAAGAAGCGTGGCAGCTAACTAAGACAAGTTGTTACGCTATATTAAAGGAGAATAACTTAAAAGTTTTAGCGTAAATATTTAAAATTAATTCAACAAATTTAAACAAAAAATTATAATTTGTTAATGGATTTTTGTTTTAGTAAAATACCTTTAATTAGACAGTACAAAAATCAAGGGGGGGTATTTGAGGGAGTACCTAGGTCGTTGGATCTTCAAACTCCATAGTATAACTAGCCTCACTGGGTGAGGCTTGAGCTGAGCTGTACAGAACTAACGTGTGACTGAAAGTCACGGTCAGCTGAGGAGTGGCTAGCTTGATGCTAGCCCCCTCTTGATTTCCCCAAGTGACCTTGGTACTCATTTTATCGACCCCGGAGGGATGAAGGGCTGAGTCTGCCCATTGCCCGTGGACCGGGATTTGAACCCCGGGCCTGTGGGAGCGCGAAGCGCTTCTTCTACGCCACCGGGCTTCTAATTAGACAATACCACTCTTTCTAGTGACTTTCTCCTATGTGTATTCTTTTCTATGTGTATTCAGGGAAGCAACTTTTAAGCACTTAAGTGAACAAATGGTCTTCTGACCTTTGGAAATAACTAAGCTTTCCCCAAACAAGTATACAGGGGGTGTTTCGAAAGTCCCTTTCACAGCTTTTATTTGGAAACGTCTCCTAGGGTTATGGAAATAAGGTCTATCCCTAGGTAAGTGACTATGTATAGAATCCACTGAGATGACTTAACAGTGCCTCTAGTGGCGAAATAAAATATAGTTAAAAATACTAATTAAAAAACTAAAGGATATTTTCAATACGAATATTGTTGCCAATATTATGAAAAACTAACTGGAACAAAGTTTCATGAAAATATCTTTAATATTCGAGAAGATATTGGTATGTTAAAATAGCAAATTTTCAGGCCTCAAAAAAGAAAAAGAATTTTCATTGTAGATTAAGTTTTTGATGACGAAAAAGTTAATATATTCCCCATCAATAACATTAAATGAGAAATATTTAAAAAATGTATTTGTGTTCAGTTTTTTTAGGATAATGAGCCAGCTAGCAACTGAAAACCCATATCTTGAAATAGTAGGCGAGATTATTTTGTGAAGGTATTCATAAAAGATATGTTAATAGAGAAATGATTTTTCTAAATGATTTTCTTTTCAGACTATTTCTGCTTGGTTCTAACCATACTTTTTTAAAAATCCAAACGTGAAGAACTTTGTTTCTATAAATAGATAGGTGAGAAATTACAAGTAAAGAATCACTAATATAATTCTTGAATGAAATAAAAACTTAGTTTAATATTAGTAAAATTTTAAACAAAATACAGGGTGCTCATAAACTAACGACCCTATTTTAAAATTATCTACAGACGAAACTATTGGGGTAAAAAAATCTAAAATTTTGAAGAAAGGAAGTTTTTAGTTCTTTTTTAAAAAAATAATTAAATTTTGCCCCCAGATGGTGTTTTACCTTAATTTTTGACTTAGTCCTCAGAAGTCTAGAATGTAAATGTTTATCCAAACCAGTTAATCAGACACTTGCACTTAGTTCAACATTTGCATACTTTCCTAGGAATTTTTTTTTTCGTTTTAAAAAAATTTCAATCCTTTGAAAATGCTCCCTTTAAAATATCAGGATTTTACCATTAGATTCGTCTGTAGATAATTTTAAAGTAGGGTCGTTTTTATGATCACCGTGTATCTTCCGACTGGTTTTAAAAGGGTTCAGAAAATATAAATAAAATCCGACAAATATTAAAGAATATCACATATTTGTACACAGAAAACCATTCTTTACAAATATTCTTTTATAAAAGTTAAAATCCTAAAGCATTGATTTTAAGGTTTAATATTTGAATTAACTTAACTAATTAAATTTAAAACTATTAAAAATGCTGCATTTCAAGTTCAAAATCAAGGAAATGAACTAGAAGGTACATTTAAACATTTTGATGTGCCCCTATCCCCCACTATAGAGCATTCGCACATGACGTCACTTGGAGGACAAAATCAACGTTGCTAAGGCTGTTGTTAGGGGCGGGACATAGAAGTATCCAATAGCAGCATTCGCACATGATGTCACTGGAGCAACTATAATAAATAATAATGGAAATTTAACAATGGCTTGTTAATGTTTTGAAGTGGAAAATTTTGTTTACTTTTAAGCTTATAAAAACGTTTAATTAATTAAATAAAAAATTAATATTCTTGAATGAGGCATAGCTTCACCTTACAGCATTATATTAAGATCGAGATATAAAAAGATTTCGCTATAAGCGGGTTCAACTGACTCAATTCTAAAAGAAACTTTTGTTTGTTGGCATACACTTATAGAACTGGTCTTTTTTTCAGCGTGAAAAACTTGAGATTCATCAAACCAACAAGGAAATACGGAGTTTCAGAAACTTTTCTATACTTTCTTACTCAAACATTGCATGTGGTAGTTTTAATATAAAAACTTGTGATACCAAATAAAAATCACCTTGAAAACCGAGGGGGTATCCCTCGGTTGTGTCTTGTTTATTATTAAGGGCTATCTAACAGAATACTAAGTGGTTATTTCCACGACAGTTCAAGCATGAGTAGTAATAGGAGTTTATAACATTAAAATTATGTTATTGGTCTATCTTGGCATCAGGACCGATGACCTAGTGTTAGAGTGTGCGGCTAGCAACCCAATGGTCCCTGGTTCGATTCCTGGCTGCTACGTTTGATTATTATGCTTTTATTTAACATGTAATTTTTTTAGAAGTAGCGATATTAGAGTAGAGTTTAGTTGTTACTTTCGTGGAAATAACCAGTGCCAACAGAATACCAGAACAACAGAGTCCATGGCCGTAGGCGATAATGAAAATAGGAAAAGGTATGCCTTGTGATAGGGCCCCTGGTGGCGCTGGGATCGCATCTAATACTAATGATACTCACTCACGCCTCCATTGTCTGGTCACGAGAGGCGGAGAAAAATAATCTCAATCTTCTAAATGGCCGTCTTTAAAATGTCACGCTTATTGGGGGGTCATTAATCGGTGACAAGGGGGATTTAAGAGTTAAGACATCACACATTGAAAATCTAAATAACAAAAACTAGATAATTTTGTTGTGTGGAAAATTTAGCTTAAATAAAATTATTATAAAATCATACTAACAAATTAAGGGGTCACTTATTATTGGTAGCGCAGAGTGTGACCAAGGGGGGGGTATAGTGAAGTGTGACAAACAGTGTGATAAAATTCATGGAATGGGGGAAGAATAGAGATAATTTAATTCAGGAATGGGAAATAAATCAAATAAAAACGGCCTCTAGAAGGTTTAAGGAATAATGTTCAAATTTCAATCTAGGATATTTCTATATAGATGGTCTAAAACGCTATTCCAAAAGCAATCTCATGATAGAGGGCAGCACTTCAAATGTATGTGATTGACAGAGGGGAAGGCAGTAAAATTTTGTGGACACAGTTGTGATTGGATGTGACGTGTTCCATCAATCTGCCATTTTCGCAGGAGTGTTTGGGGATTGAGATTCCTTTTTTCCGCCTCTTCGTGACGATACAAGGAAGGCGTGAGTTTCATGAATAATGGATGCGATCTCAGCGCCACCAGGATCCCTATCACAAGGCATACCCATTGTTTTTTTCCTATGACCACGGACTCACTGTTCTGGTACTCTGTACCATAATTCAGTTTACTTAGACATTTATTGGGTTTAGTAAGTTGAGAAGTTAAGTACAACACTTCACGAAAGTGGTTTACCAAAAAAATTTTCGAATTGAGTTCAGCATGGTAACTTGAATTTAAGTACACTGAGAACACATTAATTTTCACTAAATACAATGGTTACACTAGTTTCATTTCATTTTACTATAGTAGAATAGTTTTCTAATATTACACTCTTGATCTCTAAGTTATTTTTTAAAAGTACTGATACAATTTAAGTAAAAAATGTTACAATTTAAAAAATTTGTTTAAATTTTTAACAAAATTAAAACAGGCTACTATGAAAAATTAGATAGTCAATATAAAGATTATTTTAATAAATGAAGAACCTGTATTAATAAATATATGGATATCTTCAATATTTTAGATATAGGACCATCTAGCTCAGAATTGCAGTTAAAAAAGATTTCTTTATAAATTTCAAGGTAGATATTGAATATATAACAATTCGAAATCTTAGGCTATCAAGAACTGAAATTAAGTAATAAGGACTAAGTAATAAGGACTGGTAACCTTTTATAAGAAAATTAAGTTAAATCAGTGATCTTTCACTGTGCTTAATATACAAATTATAATGTAAACTTTATAAAAATTTTGGAAAATAACGATAAATTCAAAAATAACTACTAGGTGCAATATAAATGTAATGGGAGCTGGGCGGCTTAGTTGGTCTACGTGCTGCCAACCACGCTAGCAGTCTGCGCACTGTACCAGCTGTAGTTCGATTCTGACCTTTGCTCTAAGTGTACTTTCTGTATCTCAGTAAAAACTCTGTTGTGTCTGTCTTCCATAACGAAGGTTTCTAACAGCCGTATTGACCAACACGAGTTACTCTCGTATTAGGAGAGATATCTCGCATTCGCGAGTTAACGGTATCGACCAGTCCAAAATATCTTAACTCTAGAGTGAAAAACAGCACTGACCTTGACTCCCCAATTTTCCCGAGTTAGTCTCGAGTTAACAAAAACAAAATGGCCGTCTGGGATATGTTAGCACATGTATAGCAGAAAGGATTAAGAATAATGTGCAAAAGTGTTGTAGAAACTTACAAAATACTATTTAATGCTAGAATTTCACACATTCTTTGCCTAAAATTTGTTAAATTTAATTCTGATAACTGAAATCGTTTGTAAACATTGAGTGCCGTGTAATTTTTTGTTCCTCATCATTTTGTCTGTTTAATTGCCATTGTTTAACCAAAAAATATTTATTATAAAATACTAGATGTTTTGACGAGTTACTAGGTAAATATTAAGTTTAAAAAATTTATTTGTGTACTTTTTTTGTAGAAAGTTGGTAAACAATAGTTTTTTCTGAATATTTTTAAAGAGAACATTCTGATTAAATTATTAATAAGTTAGAATCAATAATTTTTTAAGATAGTTTTTTTTTTCATTGAAATGACCTGTGAGGTATTTGTGGCCTTCTATTGCCTTGTCCATCGTGACGGTCCAATCAGAAACGGGCCTACTACTTTCCTACATTTAGCTCGAGAGTATCTTAATTCGATGCTGGTCAATAAGCTCAAAACTTATTACTAGAGTTAGCTTAACTCTAGAGACAACCTACTCTAGAGTTAGCTATAAACTAACTCGAGATGGTCGATACGGGTGTAAGTGGATCATTGAGATTAAGCCCACAGACCGAACGAAACATATAAGTAACCAATACCAATATACAAACGTAATTAATCAGTACAAATGGATATTTAAGAGTTTTGTAGCTGAGGGTTAAACGTTCGATTCCTTAGAAAAATCTAAAAAAAAAACCCAATTAGCCCTAACCTTAAAGATGAATGAAAATGTTTCTCAAAATGCAGAGCACCAACAACTAAACCCAACTAATCTCTAAAGGGAAAATTCTATACAGGGAATGTAATCCCCCAAATAAATTTAATTCTGGCAGACCTTAAAATTTTTTTTTAAATATTATATTTAAAACTTTATATACAAGTTTCAAGATTGCTATTCCGTTGGTACGAGTAGCTCAGTCGGTAGAGCAAGCAGCTTTCAGAGTCTGGCTGTTGGCACATAGTTAATGCGGGTTCGAGCCTCGATTCAGAAATAAGGGAAATAATTTTATTTTAAATGTATTAATAATTAAATGTTAAATATAGTATTTGTAGCCTAAGCTGTCGGGCCAGATGGCTCAGTTGGTTGAGGTGCTCAAACAGCTGAACCGTCTGGTCAGCGCGCTGGGATGGGCTTCAGTTCGAGCCCATCCCCCAGGTCAAAATTCCCGGGGGCCAGTGGTCTGTTAATTCGGCCTTAAAGACGCGTTGGGTTAGCTAGAGGGTGTTAGGGTAGGAGTCAGACCACTGGCAGCGCGTTCGGGGGTGTCCGTAACTAATTGAGTCTAAGGTTAGTCGTTAGGAGGCGGACAACCCCAGAGATTGGTTAGGGCCAAGTTCCTTCCTCCTCAACACCCGAGTGTCACTGGTCATCGTCGGGGTCGGTCGGCTGGCTCTGCCGGCGTTTCTTCTCTTGGCCGGCGGAGCCCCCTGCCGGCCGGCTTCGGCGTCTCGACCAGTGGCACTCGGTGAGAGGAGGAACGAACTTAGGCTAAATTTTTGAAAAAGTCAACTTCATATAAGATAACTAACCCTGGGGGATGGCAGCCCCGATAGCCCAGTGGGTAAATACAAGGGTCCTGTGGAGGTTCTTGAAGGTGGCCTCGATCTGACCCAGGTTCGATCCCAAGTGGATCCAATGGAACTGGAAATTAAAGCAAATAATGCCAGGAGGTTCATAGAAGGTAGATGTCATAGGAAGTTGACAGGGAATTATGTTGAAGACTACTTAGTGGAGTCTCAATATATTGAAGTATCCCTATGTAAGTCACAATAGAGTAACTATAAAATTCTCTGTAGAAGTGTATCCTGGTGGCCCAGTTGGTAGGACCTCTGATTGTTGAGGTCCAGATGGGTTGCCAAGTACAGCTACAGGTTCGAGTCCGAGTGAGGTAGGAAAAATAATAGTAATAAAGATCATTCTGTGGATAGGGTACTTAGAGTGTGATAGGGGCAAAAAAAGTCTGACCAACTTCTCTGAAAGAAGTGGCTTAACATTTTAACCTATGAGGAATCGATGGTGACCAAGAGAGTAAGTGAAAGGAAGTTCAGAGCAAACAGCTTCGTTGGCTCAGTTGGTAGAGCGATGAGTCTCTGTAGAGGCTCCAACAGCGGTCCTCTGGCTGACGTGGGTTCGAACCCAGGTAGAAGATATTCTTCGCCATCCATCCGAGGAAAGGCACAATCGAGTAAGTATAAAAATCTCTGCGTATGCATATCCCGATGGCCAAGTCGGTATAAGCTCTGGCTGTTCAGGTTCAGATGGATGGCCGAGGCGAACTGCAGGTTCGAGTCTGGGTGAGAGACGAAAGGCCCCTGGTTCTCTTACTTAGAGGAATAGTATGTGAAATAGGATGTGCAAGATGGAGTCATCGGTAAAATTCCAACACACGCTTATCTTGTGGGGGGAAAAAGCGGATTGACTTTTTGTGGGGAATGGTGCTAAAGTGAGGAGGAGTAACACAAAGAGAAGCCGGATCACCCAACCTCAGTGGCTCAGATGGCAGAGCACGGGCTTCTCCAAAATCTGGGAGAGTAGACGAGTTTGTAGGTTCGAGCCCACTTGGAGGAGAAATATTCTTCGGCATCTAACCGAGGTAATCTAAAATTGAGTAAGTATAATTACCACTGTAAATGTGTATCCCGATGGCCCAGTCGGTTAAGCCTCTGGTCGTTGAGGTCCTGATGGGTGGCAGAGGCTATCTGCAGGTTCGAGCCCCGGAAGAGACGAAAGCAGATGTCCTGGAAGCAAAACTGAAAAGTCCTCTTGGATGGTGACGGAATTTCCAAATGGTGCCATTACGAGGTCACTCGTAATGGAGTAGGTATAAATGCATCTGGAGGTGTGAGTCCCAGTAGCCTGGTCGGCAGAGTGTCTGATCGCTGAGGTCTAGATGGGTGTCAGATATCTGATGGGGGTTCGAATCCAGCTGCGGAACCATCTTGGAGCATTAGGTGTATGATGGTCACAGAGGTAAGTAAAATGACATTACTCATTGGGGTAAGTTATGTGATGAAGTGTCTAATCGATTTGTTCGTGTCTTCCAACAGGTCCAGTCTCCAAAAGGTGTGTGGCAGAGTGCTGATTCGAGGCCAGGTGAGAGAAAGGTAGAGGAAGTTCCCAGGCAGGAGGGACAGAGTGCAGATTTCGTGACAAGGGGAAAGAGGAAGTACTCCTGAAGGAAAATCCAAGGAGGAGTAAGTTCCCTTGAGGGGACAAAAGAAAGGCAAGCGGAGGAAGAACCTCTCTACAGGGTAGCACCGAGTGGAAGGGGCAACTTCTCTTGGTGCCCAGCTGCCGCGACTTCTCTTACGGGACATCTCCTGGGCACTTCTCTTATAATCTATTTACTTCTCTTACTCTTGCCAACTTCTCTTTTTCCCTTACCTTTATTATTCTCTTTGCCACTTCTCTTCATCTCTTCTCTTTACCACTTCTCTTCTTTCTCTTAATCTTCTCTTGCCGCCTCTGTTCTTTCTCTCTCTCTCTCTCTCTCTCTTCTTGCTCTAGAGCCTTCTCTTCCCTCTAGAGCCTTCTTTTCCCTCTAGAGCAAGAAGAGAGAGAGAGAGAAAGAACAGAGGCGGCAAGAGAAGAAGAAGAAGAGAAAGAAGAGAAGTGGTAAAGAGAAAAATAAAGGTAAGGGAAAAAGAGAAGTTGGCAAGAATAAGAGAAGTAAATAGAATATAAGAGAAGTGCCAAGGAGATGTCCCGTAAGAGAAGTCGTGGCAGCTGGGTACCAAGAGAAGTTGCCCCTTCCACTCGGTGCTACCCTGTAGAGAGGTTCTTCCTCCGCTTGCCTTTTTTTTGTCCCCTCAAGGGAACTTACTCCTCCTTGGATTTTCCTTCAGGAGTACTTCCTCTTTCCCCTTGTCACGAAATCTGCACTCTGTCCCTCCTGCCTGGGAACTTCCTCTACCTTTCTCTCACCTGGCCTCGAATCAGCACTCTGCCACACACCTTTTGGAGACTGGACCTGTTGGAAGACACGAACAAATCGATTAGACACTTCATCACATAACTTACC
This sequence comes from Tetragnatha montana, assembly GCA_963680715.1. NCBI lineage: Eukaryota > Metazoa > Arthropoda > Arachnida > Araneae > Tetragnathidae > Tetragnatha > Tetragnatha montana. Next base: position 4,631,968 of record OY796678.1, on the reverse strand, counting down.
CCAATGAGTAATGTCATTTTACTTACCTCTGTGACCATCATACACCTAATGCTCCAAGATGGTTCCGCAGCTGGATTCGAACCCCCATCAGATATCTGACACCCATCTAGACCTCAGCGATCAGACACTCTGCCGACCAGGCTACTGGGACTCACACCTCCAGATGCATTTATACCTACTCCATTACGAGTGACCTCGTAATGGCACCATTTGGAAATTCCGTCACCATCCAAGAGGACTTTTCAGTTTTGCTTCCAGGACATCTGCTTTCGTCTCTTCCGGGGCTCGAACCTGCAGATAGCCTCTGCCACCCATCAGGACCTCAACGACCAGAGGCTTAACCGACTGGGCCATCGGGATACACATTTACAGTGGTAATTATACTTACTCAATTTTAGATTACCTCGGTTAGATGCCGAAGAATATTTCTCCTCCAAGTGGGCTCGAACCTACAAACTCGTCTACTCTCCCAGATTTTGGAGAAGCCCGTGCTCTGCCATCTGAGCCACTGAGGTTGGGTGATCCGGCTTCTCTTTGTGTTACTCCTCCTCACTTTAGCACCATTCCCCACAAAAAGTCAATCCGCTTTTTCCCCCCACAAGATAAGCGTGTGTTGGAATTTTACCGATGACTCCATCTTGCACATCCTATTTCACATACTATTCCTCTAAGTAAGAGAACCAGGGGCCTTTCGTCTCTCACCCAGACTCGAACCTGCAGTTCGCCTCGGCCATCCATCTGAACCTGAACAGCCAGAGCTTATACCGACTTGGCCATCGGGATATGCATACGCAGAGATTTTTATACTTACTCGATTGTGCCTTTCCTCGGATGGATGGCGAAGAATATCTTCTACCTGGGTTCGAACCCACGTCAGCCAGAGGACCGCTGTTGGAGCCTCTACAGAGACTCATCGCTCTACCAACTGAGCCAACGAAGCTGTTTGCTCTGAACTTCCTTTCACTTACTCTCTTGGTCACCATCGATTCCTCATAGGTTAAAATGTTAAGCCACTTCTTTCAGAGAAGTTGGTCAGACTTTTTTTGCCCCTATCACACTCTAAGTACCCTATCCACAGAATGATCTTTATTACTATTATTTTTCCTACCTCACTCGGACTCGAACCTGTAGCTGTACTTGGCAACCCATCTGGACCTCAACAATCAGAGGTCCTACCAACTGGGCCACCAGGATACACTTCTACAGAGAATTTTATAGTTACTCTATTGTGACTTACATAGGGATACTTCAATATATTGAGACTCCACTAAGTAGTCTTCAACATAATTCCCTGTCAACTTCCTATGACATCTACCTTCTATGAACCTCCTGGCATTATTTGCTTTAATTTCCAGTTCCATTGGATCCACTTGGGATCGAACCTGGGTCAGATCGAGGCCACCTTCAAGAACCTCCACAGGACCCTTGTATTTACCCACTGGGCTATCGGGGCTGCCATCCCCCAGGGTTAGTTATCTTATATGAAGTTGACTTTTTCAAAAATTTAGCCTAAGTTCGTTCCTCCTCTCACCGAGTGCCACTGGTCGAGACGCCGAAGCCGGCCGGCAGGGGGCTCCGCCGGCCAAGAGAAGAAACGCCGGCAGAGCCAGCCGACCGACCCCGACGATGACCAGTGACACTCGGGTGTTGAGGAGGAAGGAACTTGGCCCTAACCAATCTCTGGGGTTGTCCGCCTCCTAACGACTAACCTTAGACTCAATTAGTTACGGACACCCCCGAACGCGCTGCCAGTGGTCTGACTCCTACCCTAACACCCTCTAGCTAGCCCAACGCGTCTTTAAGGCCGAATTAACAGACCACTGGCCCCCGGGAATTTTGACCTGGGGGATGGGCTCGAACTGAAGCCCACCCCAGCGCGCTGACCAGACGGTTCAGCTGTTTGAGCACCTCAACCAACTGAGCCATCTGGCCCGACAGCTTAGGCTACAAATACTATATTTAACATTTAATTATTAATACATTTAAAATAAAATTATTTCCCTTATTTCTGAATCGAGGATCGAACCCGCATTAACTATGTGCCAACAGCCAGACTCTGAAAGCTGCTTGCTCTACCGACTGAGCTACTCGTACCAACGGAATACCAATCTTGAAACTTGTATATAAAGTTTTAAATATAATATTTAAAAAAAAATTTTAAGGTCTGCCAGAATTAAATTTATTTTAGGGGGATATTCGTTAGCCTTTAGGGATTTGTCACTTGATTGGGTTTAGTTGTTAGTGCTCTGCCTTTCCTTGCCATTAGGGAAACATTTCATTCATCTTTAGGGATAATATTTTATGAGATTTTTCTTGGGAATCGAACGTTTAACCCTCGGCTGCAAAACTCCTACCTATTCCTTTATATATTTCATGTTAGTTTATATTTGTATTATATTCTGCTGAATTTATCGTACTTTCCCTTTAATTTTATAAATTTTTAAACTATAATTGGTCATTAAACATAGTGAAGCCGAGCCCTTTACCTTAAATTCTAACTTTAATTTTATTTCAGCTTTAGAAACAACTTTAACTTTTATTTGAACTCTTAGCCTTAAATTTTAACTGCCAGTTTTTTATTTAAAAGGTGTTTTTTTTTCTGTTTTCATTTGATGTTGTATATAGACATAGGTTGGCATAAAGCATGTTAAATGTTAATGATGGTTTGGTTTATTTCCGAGTATCTACAGTAGTGATTTAGAAAGTTATTTGATTTAAATGAATTTTTTTCTAGTTACCTTAGCTGATTCTGATTGATTTATAAAGTCATATCCTAACTCCTGGGGATGGCTTAGTGGGATTATATACTGTAGGGATGAAGACTCTGATGGGAATTAATTTCCTTTCCTCATATATTATATTTGTTTCGTTGCCTTTACTTTATTCTTATTACAATTATCTAACTACTACTTTGAAAAAACATAATCATTTAGTAAAAAAATATATTTGGAATCAATATTTTACTGAGATTTTTATTCTGGAATGTTCAGATCTTTTTATAGTACTTAATTTCTGCATTTTAAAACAAATTGTAGGTTGATTTTACTTTATATTTTATCAATTAAAGAAATAGTATTAAGATATCTTACGATTGATCAATTTATTTTAATTTCTAATGTTAAATAAATGAATGCCAACACAAGGGAATGTTTTATTGTTCCATCCTTAATATTGGTATTTTAGTTACAAAAATAATAATGCTCAAAATAATTCAAATTTTTATAAATATTATTGTTATTTTGAATATTTTCTCAATTTATATTTAACATTATAGTCAGTATACCACTAGAGTTATGAAAGTTTAATTTTCTTACACATGTTTATAGTAATTATTCAAACAGAAATGAGGATTTGACATTATATGTTCACAGAAATTATGAAACTTATGATTTTCAAACAAACTTCCATTTTCACACAAAACAACTTTATTTTTACATGATTACATGCTTCATACAAAAATATAAGTCATATAACAGAAATAAAATTGTTTTAAAGTATTTGAAATTACATTACATAAACATAACGCACTATGTTCACAATAAATCTAAAATTAAAAACCTAATTTAATAATGTTATGATGACCTATTGTAAATTTAATACTAATAATTATAATAATAAAAACACTAATATCTAATACAATAGTGTGAATTTGAATTTTTGAACATAAAATATCAAAAGGAGACTAATACAATAATTAAAAAGTGGAAAATATCTAAATAGAATATGTAAAAAAGATCAATGGATAAACTGAAAATATCAATCTGTGAAAGCAATAATGTTGTAAAATAAAAACCTTGAAAAATGAAATATTTGTTTTGGAACCACCTCAACACCTGTAAACGTACACAAACCGGAAAAAAGTAAATAAAATATTCGACCCATACAAAGACATACAGATTGTGTCAAAATTAATATAGAATTGAAATTCGAACCTATGAAAAAAGTAATTCCGTAGTAAACGAACGAAAAAGGAAAAAATCCATAACAGAAAATGGAATAAAAAACACACATCCAAAAAAACCTTTGAAACTAGTTGGAAAATTTTAGAAATTGCCCCTCCAACAAACAGTTAAATTTGAAAAACATACACTTACAAAAACTGAAAAGAAACTATTGGACCCATACAAACAAACATGAATTGTGCCACAATAAAGGATAATTGAATTTTTGAACCTATAACATAGAAACAATGCCATAAAAACAAAAGAGTAAAATTAAAATCCATGCCAGAAAATCGAATGAAAAACGAATTTACAAAAACATTAAACGTGACTGGAGAGTTACAAATCTGTATTAAAATGTGAAAAACCTGAAAAAAAAACAATAACATAAAAAACTAATAACATAATAAAACCAATAACAAAGCAAAAACAAAAAATATTTTGAACCGCAAAATGGTAACTTCTTCCACAATCAGTAGTGCCCGTCTGAAACAAAAGAAATAACAAAATTACACAAAAAAAAATGAATAAAAATACATTCAGCTATACACATTAAAAAAAACCTGGGGGGAAAAGACTTTGTCGGTTGTTGCAACCACATGCTTCTCGATCCCGACATTCGATCGATATCAGCACATATGCTTGAGGTTCGTCCTATTTTTGTCATGTATGGCCAAATTTCGTTTACTTCTAGTTGCAGTTACGTAAACTTGACATATTTGGGATGAGCTGTGCATGCTAGGGATGCCTCGATAACTCCTTCTCACTGTGAGAAGAAAAAAATTTAAACTCACAAGATTGCACAAATTCGTCAGACAATGCATTCAACATTCTATACGCGGCAGCAACGTTTCCTGACCCTATGACGTCACTAACAAAGAAAGTAATTCCCAGCGTGGCGTCTGAATTTTGAATGAAGAAGGTCAAATAAAAATCAGAATTATTCTATTATACCCATGTATATGTTATGGGCAAAGTGATTAATCGGGCATTATTAATAATGCCCGAAGTGGAGGCGGGCAAAGTGATAAATTTCATTCATAAATTCCACTGAATTTATCACATTGCCCGGGCATTATTAAAAATGCCCGAATTTATCACATTACCCGTAACATATATATAAATCGTCTTTTTATCCCGATTTGCGTACCAAAACTCCTTCTAGCAACCCAACAAGCTTTCTGTTTACGCGGTTTCTGCTTCCGTATAGTTACGTCATAGGGCCGGGAAACGTTGCATTCGGGTATGCCACATTCAAGATAATAAAAACTTATATTAATAATGTAGTTAGTTGGTGACTGTTTAATGTTAGTCATTAGATTTAGTAATCCATAAAATAGTCCAAATTCACTCAATCACCACATGCACTTTTATCTCACCTAATTTAAGCTCTTACTTATTTTTATCTCTCTCCACCAGTGTTCTTTCCAACTGGTGGAAGTTTTCTGCAAGATAATTCATTGGCATGATAAAACAAAACAAATTTACTTATACGGAGGTATTAAATGTAAATATACTTAAAGTGTTCGAGTCCTTCCTCCCCCCTCCTCAGTCCCATGCTGACTCCTTCATCCACAAGTCTGCAACAGCTGAGCACCTGAAAAACACAAATCGCGTGACACTATATCACACCAAATGGAAAATGAATAGCAAAAATAAAATGTAAATATACTTAAAGTGTTCGAGTCCTTCCTCCCCCCTCCTCAATCCCATGCTGACTCCTTCATCCACAAATCCGCAACAGCTGAGCACCTGAAAAACAGAAATCCCGTGACACTATATGACACTAATAGGAAAATGAATAGCAAAAATAAAATGTAAATATACTTAAAGTGTTCGAGTCCTTCCTCCCCCCTCCTCAGTCGCATGCTGACTCCTTCATCCACAAGTCCGCAACAGCTGAGCACCTGAAAAACAGAAATCCCGTGACACTATATGACACTAATAGGAAAATGAATAGCAAAAATAAAATGTAAATATACTTAAAGTGTTCGAGTCCTTCCTCCCCCCTCCTCAATCCCATGCTGACTCCTTCATCCACAAGTCCGCAACAGCTGAGCACCTGAAAAACAGAAATCCCGTGACACTATATGACACTAATAGGAAAATGAATAGCAAAAATAAAATGTAAATATACTTAAAGTGTTCGAGTCCTTCCTCCCCCCTCCTCAATCCCATGCTGACTCCTTCATCCACAAGTCCGCAACAGCTGAGCACCTGAAAAACAGAAATCCCGTGACACTATATGACACTAATAGGAAAATGAATAGCAAAAATAAAATGTAAATATACTTAAAGTGTTCGAGTCCTTCCTGCCCCCTCCTCAATCCCATGCTGACTCCTTCATCCACAAGTTCGCAACAGCTGAGCACCTGAAAAACAGAAATCCCGTGACACTATATGACACTAATAGGAAAATGAATAGCAAAAATAAAATGTAAATATATTTAAAGTGTTCGAGTCCTTCCTCCCCCCCTCCTCAGTCGCATGCTGACTCCTTCATCCACAAGTCCGCAACAGCTGAGCACCTGAAAAACAGAAATCCCGTGACACTATATGACACTAATAGGAAAATGAATAGCAAAAATAAAATGTAAATATACTTAGTGTTCGAGTCCTTCCTCCCCCCCTCCTCAGTCGCATGCTGACTCCTTCATCCACAAGTCCGCAACAGCTGAGCACCTGAAAAACAGAAATCCCGTGACACTATATGACACTAATAGGAAAATGAATAGCAAAAATTAAAAGTGATACTTGTTATTAAATCTTGTGATTTTTCGTTTTATGTCGCAATATTTCGCAGTTTTCCTCCCAGATTCTTTCCTGTAAGACGAAAAATTGTTTAATATTTCAGCATCGCATACATTCGATATAGAAAATAAAGTTCATAGTCTCCCACATATCAGTGGCGTATATAAGGGGGGGGGCCGAAGGGGCCCTGCCCCCCCCCCGAAATTCGGACTAGGTGTACCAAAACCAGGTAAAACCCTGTATTTTAGGGTCAAAAATTCAAACAATTTTCTGGGGGAATACCCCCAAACCCCCTTTTGTACTTGGAATTTTATTATTAACAACTTTATTATAATAAGTTCATCAAAATCCAAATCCTACCAAAAAATATATGTCCAAAATTCGGACTAAGTGTACCAAAAACAAGATAAACCCTGCTTTTAGGGGTAAAGTTCCAAAAATTTCTGGGGAAGGACCCCCAGATCCTTTTTTTGTACTTGAAACTCTATTTTAATAACTTTTTAAATATTAAGTTCATAAAAATGTACATCCAAAATTCGGACTTAGTGTACCAAAACTAGTTAAAAACCTGTTTTTTTAGTCAAATTTCCAAAACTTTTCTGGGGGAGGACCCCCAGACCCCCCTTTGGTACTTCTATTTTTATTAATAACCACTTTTCCCATATTTAGTTTTTAGGACCTAAATTATCACCTAAAACATTGGACCTATTAAATATGTGGGAGAGGGGCTGGGGAATAATTTTGGGCCCCTCCTGAAATAAATTCTTATATACGCCACTGCTCAAAAGTTTAGCGATTTTGATGCTGCCACCCATGTATTTGATGATTTTCGACCCCCTCACCTTTTGTCAGCAAAGATAAGCAAACCGCAACCCCCTTCTCATAATTATGTAAGAAAACAGCCCGACCCCCTATTGTTCTTTTTTGTTTCAAAATGTTTAGCAGTGCCCGTGCCCGGATTCCAGAAATTCATTTTGCTCTATGAATACTTGACGCTTAACCTATCGTTAAAATTTTCCTTGTGAATTCAAAATGCTTGAAATTTTTTTCCCAGTTCAATTTTTTTTTTTTGGTTGAATTTTGAAATTATTTATACAAAAAAAACCCAGATATTTTCGAAAATACAGTGTCGAAAATGCATGTTAAGTAAGCATCACTCATAGCCCCTCCTTCCTTGTCAGGAAATGAAATCAAAGAGTAAACCCCTCCCCCCCTCAAGTTTCCGAGAAAAAAAATATAACGCACACTTGTATTAATTAAATTTCTTGCCTAAAAAAACCTTCCAACAATTCATTCGAAATTAAATTAAAAAGTTAATCAGCATCGCAAATAAAATTATATTCCTCTCTTGAATATCTCTATCGAATAAAAAAATTAATAAAAATGCGGGAATTGCCCATTGTCCATTCTATTACAATAGTAGATAAAAAACCATGAAGAATGCCGTTTAAATGAAGTTTCTGAGTTTCCTAGTTTCTGAGATATAAATATTTGAAATTCCGTTTTGCGTTTCGGGGCGAAAACAGAAACGCTAAAGTTTACAAGCGCTGTGACGTCACATCCAATAGTATCCCCTTTTCCGGTCATTGAAAAACAGTAAGAACACTAGTTTCGAGTGCGCTGTGACGTCATATCCCGTTTTTTGAGCCTTTACTAGTGTTTCGGACTAAAAAATAAAATGGAATTCTAAATTATATTGAACATATTTTTGAAATTAAAAAAAAAATGTGATATTCGAGAGTTTTAACCGTATCAAAAAAAGTGTAAAATTAAGCAAATCCCTCACTTATGCAAATACCTCATTATATTCCTCTCTTGGAAATCTATATCGAATAAAAAATAAATAAAAATGCGGGAATTGTTCATTCTAGTACCTAAATTTCTTGAGTAAGAAACATCCAACAATAAAATCCTCAATCTAATTTAAATCGCGATCCACTATAATTATACATTTAGAATACATTAGATACATTTAGAATATCACAAGTCAGCTAAAAATATATAACCCACGCTTCTATTACTTAATTTTCTTTCGTAAAAAAACATCCAACACTTCATCCTGAATCTAATTAAAAAACCGCGATCCACTACAATTACTTATTAATGATACTAAATTTAGAATATCACAAGTCAGCTAAAAATATAGCGCACGCTTCTATTACTTAACTTTCTTGCGTAAAAGAACAATGAGCAAATCCTAAATCTAATTAGCTCCGTTTTAAACAAATAACGCAAAACATCTGCTTTCCTTCATAAAGAGTAAACAGCCAAATTAGGATCACCATTTCCATGGGAACATACTCTCTGTGAAAACTAGTAAAAAAAAACGGGATCCGTTCAAAATCCCGACAATCAACTGCCCGACAGCTCAAATGCCCGACACCGTCTGCCCGACAGGTACGATTGCCCGACAGGTCACTTGCCCGACAGGTACGATTGCCCGACAGGTACGTTTGCCCGACAATTAATTTGTCCTAGATACGAATCCATTACATTGTTGAAATATGAGGGGGCTTAATATTTTAGGTTCGGGTGGTTGTATGAAGCTGCGTCCCAGGGTACCCGGATATGATGACTAAAGGGGGCCATAGCCCCTAACATTGAGGTTCTATCGGTAAAAAAGTGGCATGTCATTTAAAAATTTATCCCATAGGAATAGCATTGGCGGAAAGATAAAAGAACAATTAGCTCAGTAAAACTTAATTAACAACAAGGACATAGAAAGGGACTTCCTAGTTTTAAGTTTAACTAATTCTACTTAAATTTCATGTTGCTTGACCACTGGTCAAGATTACTCTAGATGGCAAAAAATCAAAGTAAAGTAAATTTTTGAGTTACTAATTGATATTCTGTATTCCCTATTGTTAGTAACATGTCTTTTTGGTTCCGGCTGACCATTGGTCAGTCCAGTCAACTTTTTACTACTTCTATGCTTTTGCACTGAAGTAGGTTATGTGGGGGCTCAAACGCCTAAAGACGGGTTACATTTTGTTCTTGACCGCTGGTCAAATCTCTTGACCAGAGGTCAATCCACTTTTTCTCGCTATTTTTAGCTGTTCTGACCTTCTCAGCCGGAACCAAAGAGACATGTTACAACAATAGGGAATACAGAATATCAATTAGTAACTCAAAAATTTACTTTACTTTGATTTTTTGCCATCTAGAGTAATCTTGACCAGTGGTCAAGCAACATGAAATTTAAGTAGAATTAGTTAAACTTAAAACTAGGAAGTCCCTTCTTATGTCCTTGTTGTTAATTAAGTTTTACTAAGCTAATTGTTCTTTTATCTTTCCGCCAATGCTATTCCTATGGGATAAATTTTTAAATGACATGCCACTTTTTTACCGATAGAACCTCAATGTTAGGGGCTATAGCCCCCTTTAGTCATCATATCCGGGTACCCTGGGACGCAGCTTCATACAACCACCCGAACCCAAAATATTAAGCCCCCTCATATTTCAACAATGTAATGGATTCGTATCTAGGACAAATGAATTGTCGGGCAAACGTACCTGTCGGGCAATCGTACCTGTCGGGCAATCGTACTTGTCGGGCAAACGTACCTGTCGGGCAAGTGACTTGTCGGGCAATCGTACCTGTCGGGCAAGTGACCTGTCGGGCAATCGTACCTGTCGGGCAGACGGTGTCGGGCAGTTGAGCTGTCGGGCAGTTGATTGTCGGGATTTCGAACCAGACCAAAAAAGCTTTTGTCACGGTGACAAAGACAAAAACAACGTTGCTAAGGCTGTTGTTAGGGGCGGGAAATAGAAGCATCCAATAGAAGCATTCGCACATGACATCACTGGAAGATAAAAACAACGTTGCTAAGGCCGTTGTTAGGTAAAGTCATGTGATTGAAAATGCTCTCTTGTTTTCTAGTGATATTTTTGATACTATTAATCCTGGTCACCGTGACAAAAGTTGCCCGTGCGCGCTCGCCCTAAATGAAAAATTAGCACTTTGATTGAAAGGAATATTAAAATGTTTCCAGAAAATTTTAAGTCATTCTGAATACATTAAGATTTAAAAAAACATCAACTGCAAGTGTCCATTCTATTAGGGGCCGCTCAAAAAATGTTACGTAAGCAAGTTTTTGGTCATTTTTGGCCCCCCCTCCCCCTTGTCAGCAAAAATAAGAGCAAACCGCTAACCCCCCTACCATAATTACGTAAGAAAACTCTCCGACCCCCCCCTTGTTCTTTTTTTTTGTTCTTCAAAATCTTTAGTAATGCTTAAATTTCTGAAATTCATTGTTCTCCATGCCCACAACCTATCATTAAAACTTCCCTTGTGAAAAATGCTTAAAAAATTTTTCCTAGTTCATTCTTTTTAATTTATTTTTGGTTGAATTTTGAAATTATTTATGAAAGAAAAAGGAGATTTTGGAAAATGCAGTGTTTGTAACATCTTACGTAAGCATCACTCCCCCTCCCCCCTTGTCAGAAAAAACAAGCAAAGAGCAAACCCCCACCCCCCTTAGGTGCGTACGTAATATTTGAACGGCGGCCCCTCATACTTAAATTCCTTTCGTAAAAAACATCCAACAATTAATCCTGCATCTAATTACAACCGCGATCCACTAGCTCCTTTTTTAACAGCTGCCGCAGAAGTTACCGAAAAATATAACACACTTAAATTTCTTGCGTAAAAAAAACAACCAACGCATCCTCAATCTAATTTAGCTCCGTTTTAAACAACTAACGCAAAACATCTGCTTTCCTTCACAACAAGCAAAATTCACCGTCAAAAATTTCACTTCGTAAGCTGATTTTTTTTTAAATTTAAAAAGTCTGAAATTTTCAAGATAATTCTAAAAAAAAAGTCTGAAAATCACAAATTGATTAACCCCCTCCCCCCCCTCTGAGCGTGACGTCATTTATGGACGGCCCCAAAGAACGAACCCTGATCAAGTTACCGAAAACCCACACTTCTTGCGTAAATAAAACATCCAACACTTTATCCTGAATCTAATTAAAAAACCGCGATCCACTATAAAGTCTGTGTAAATAAAATAGGCGGTTAAACGTCATTCTTTACCATGGCAACGCAGAAGAAATACATTGAGAAAAAACTCAAGGTCAACCGCCGATTCTAATTACACACAGTATAGCTCCGTTTCTAACAGCTAACGCAAAACATCTGCTTTCCCTTTCTCAACAAGCGAAAAAACGGTGTTAATTAAAAAAGATCCCATCTCTCACAATATAACCCTACCGTCAGAACTACAGCAGAAAGCTCAACAAATGCATCTGCTCAAACGCAGCCAACGCGGCGCCAGAACTGGCGAAAATCGCCTTTCCGGCGCCTCGCGTTTTCCCCTCTCGCCTAGAACAAACACACGCTTCGATGAAATCGGCAGCGCCAAGACGAAACCGCCAAGCTTTTTTCAGCGACATCGCTCGCTAAAACGACGATTTCTCGGCTAAATATCGGTTTAAATTAATCGCGAATGGCTTAAATCGATTTAGAAGGGTTTTTTCTACATGGTGTGATGTTTTTTTTTCCGGAATTTTTCAGATAACGGCCCCAAAATCGACCTTAAAGTCGTTCCTACCGAAATCCAGGACTTCCGAAATTTACGGCTGCTTTCCGAAATCTGAGCTCTCCGATTCGTCAATCGCCTTAAAGTTACGCCCCGAAAAAAAGGCGGAGTCAAGCGCTTCTGCAGTGGATTGGTGGAGAGTTCGGCGAATGAAGCTATGAGGCTGAGCTCGCATATAATATAATAATGAATAATTTTTGTGGTTGATTTTTCCTGCCGCTTTTTTATGCTGATTATGATTTTTAACAGCTAGAGTTAGCGTTTTGGGAGAATGCTATGAACTAAAAAGAGGGGTTTATTAAACTCATCAGGGGGTCATGTCAGTTTTTGGTTGGGGGAGGGCCGTAACTAGACTTTAGTTTCGGGAGGGGTTTTGACCAAACAATATTTTCTTTTTAGCGTCAGGTTTTAGATGACTTGTCTTTTTTATTTTAATTTTGTGGTGAACTTAATTTCAGAATTTTATAAATAAATAAATTCTATCATACATATTAAAAAATCCCTTTACATGGTAGGGTACAATAAATACATAGAATTTAAAGATAAATATCAACTGATGGAAAATCCTTTTTAAGTTAAAAAAATTGTCATAATGGATTGATTTTTTAAATATTGTTTTGAATAAAATGTTTAAATAATATAATTTTTTCTTAAATTATCTTAAAAAATAGTAAAAAAAAATAATAAATCTTAGTAAAAAAAATGTGATTTCAAAGTATAATTAAAAGGTTCTGGGATTTTTTTTGGGGGAAAATTTTGGAAATTTCTCCCTCAAAATAGCGTTTTAGCTTATTTTGATACCTTTTTGGATTAAGAACACGGCTCATTGTAAGCGGCCGAATTTTCAAGGAACCCCAGCATGTTAAAGTTAACAGCACATTTTTGAGAGCATTGAAATTTTAAACAGGAAATTTTGATAAAATTCATAGGAACACAATGGACAATTCCCGCATTTTATTATTTTTTATTTAATAAAGATGTTTGAAAAATAAATTTTGTCGCAAAATTTTTTTGATTCAGATGTTTAATAATTATTTTATTTAATTTAAAAGTTCGTCTTTTAAAAAGAAAACATTTGCTAAGTCATAAATAGTTGTGTGGCGTAAGTTGGTACAGCTGAGGAAAAAAAACGTTACAGTAGACTTTGCGGGAAAACAGGTGGGGTTAGAAAGATGCTTTTGGTGTCATTTTTCAGGATTTAGTGTATGCTTGAAAATATTAAGTGACTATTTTTCTCTCAGAGGTCGTCTTCTGGTGCAGCGCAATAAAAACTGCATCTTTTTTCATGGCGACCCTCAATTTTTATTCGATTTTATGAAAGATCATAGTAATTTAACCCTCATCACCGAGTTTCATTTAATTTGGACGTTAAACAAACCCATGGCAGACTGTCAAAATCTGAAAAATTCATATTAAAAGCCTGAAATTAGTCGCCAACACCCGACTGCCAAACACGGATTTCTGACAACCTACCAGTACTATAGTGAACCGATTTTCATTAATATTTCAGTTTTAAATTGTCGAAACATGATATATGGTTATTTTTAAAATTTTTAAGCTTTAATAAGCATATAAATATTATGATTAAATTATTTTAATTTTGTTTATTTATATTAGTTTATTAGTAATTTCGAAGTCAAAAATCGCACTGAGCTAATTTTCGTGTTGTTTGAAAACGCGTAAATAAAAACAAAAACGCAAGAAGCGCCAAATCATCGATAAATTGCCAAGCCTAAAAAATAACTGTAACGTTTTTTTTTCCTCAGCTGTACATAAAATGCTGTTTCTTGAAATTAGAACAATTTGTTTTACCAGAAAAATGGCTTTATTTCTAACAGGGAATAATAAAGGATATGATAAATCTTATCTATCGGCTATGTTATCTAAATCCATAGGAGATAATGGAAAATAGTGCTGTCATCTATCGGGAGATTATATCGTAAAATTCTATGGTCTTTAGAGTAAATTGCAAGAAACCGTGTATTTTTATCTTTTTTGAGTTATTGATTTTTAAAATGTAATGTGTCAATCTTTTTTGGGACACCCTGTATTTAACATATTATTCACAAATTAAATAATGGTTTTTACAAATTTTTCACCCTAATTCTCTGATGTAAAAAAGACATTTTCGCTTATATTAGAATTTTGATGCTGCCATCTAGCGGGCGGCTGGAAAACTAATACTGCAACGATCAATTATTTAAGTTTCAGATTTAGTATTAATGTTTTGATTTATAAAAGAAATTACCAACTAGATAGCCATGGTGAAGAAAAACTACCGGATTTCCTGCAACATCTAAACAATGTCCATCCAAACATTCAGTTCACAATGGAAATAGAGAAAAATAGAGAGCCTAGGCCGAGGGGGCCCTGGCCCCCTCCGAAATTCGGACCAGGTGCACCAAAACAAGTTAAAACCCTGTATTTAAGGGTCAAATTTCAAAAAAATTTCTGGGGGAGGACCCCCAAACCCCCCCCCCCTTTTGTACTTAGAATCAACTTCATTATAAGTTCATCCAAATCCTATAAAAAAATATATGTCCGAAATTCGCCAATATGTCCTCAATCTGTCCAAAAACAAGATAAAACCCCTTTTACCACAACTAGTTAAAACCCTGTTTTCTTTAGTCAAAATTTTCTGGGGAAGGACCTCCAGACCCCCCCTTGGTACTTGTATTTTTATTACTAACAACTATTCCTATATTAAGTGTTTCGGACCTAAATTATCACCTAAAAAGCTGCATTATTGGACCTATTAAGTATGTGGAGGAGGGTCTGGGGAGTAATTTTGGGCCCCTCCCGAAATAAATTCCTATATACGCCACTGCCACATATACAAAACATAACAGAAATAAATATTATTAAAGTAGTTGGTTAGAGGTTAATGTTAGTTATTAGGTTTAGTAAATCCTTAATATTGGGGCCCCATTTCCCTGAGTATAAAACATAATCCGCTTTCTTGTTGATCTCTCCTTCGATGTTGTTTTCTAAAATGGAACTCACCAGCGAGATCAAATGAGGAGCCAAGGGGTACAAGTGCAGTTTTTTTTGGAATAGCGCACTAAGTAGCATAACAACAAAGTATGGTAACAGGCATCATGTCTTAAAATAAATTTTAATTCAAATTTTATTTTCGTAATAAATTTTTTTTAAAAATTAATTTAAAAATAAATTTTTTATTCATTTAAAATATTTTTTTATTTAATTTAAAAATTAATTTTTTTAATTTAAATTTTTTAATTAATTTTTTTAATTTAGAATTTTTTTTAATTATTTTATTAATTTAAATTTTATAAACTAAAACTAAAGTAACTAAAGGTCGTCTTATAAATACTTTTCATTCACTCTATTTGTACTCTATTTAGTTACTTTTTTGGTGTATTTGCATTTAATATTTAGTTACTTTTTCTAAAATACTATAGTATTTGTACCCAAATACTTTTTAGAAGTAACTTTAACAACCTTGACCAGGCCTGACGAGAGAGGGGGGCGAGGGGGTACGATACCCCCGGGCCGGTAGGGGGCCCGGTACCCAAAGCTTTTCATATTGAGTACTAAGACGGATATCATTTTGAATATTTTGGAAAATAATTTGTTCACATAAAGGTCCAAAAATGAGTAAATTCCCAGTTATCTAGGGCATATTTTCAAAAATTTTCTGGGGGAAGACCCCCAGACCCCCTTTATTACTTCTTACTCATCGTATTATCGAGAAAACGATACGTTTAAGTTGAGTGAAATTCAGATCTTGCCTAGAAATATTCTAAAAATTACATTAAGCCTATGAATGCATGGGTCTGGAGGTACTTCGCCCCCTACCTCGAAATGAGAATATGTCATTGGGGGCCCGCTTCTCAACCTTGGCTCTCGACGGCCCTGACCAAAAAAAATTGCACTTGTACCCCTTGGCTCCTGAAATGAAAATTTTACATAGTGAATTGGAGCTTAAGGAGGAGCTTTCGAACTGATATCTTACCTGTCGGATTTTCGTTGCTCTCTTTCGAACTGCAGGCACAGCTATAGAGCAGTCATAGAGCTTTGATAACGTTTTTGGATTCTGCGGCACGGCGACGGCATAATACTATACTTCAAAATAAATTTAAATTTGAATAAAAATACAATACATTTACAATATTTGTATCTTTAATAAACTTCCCTAAATATAAAATTTACTATAAATTACTTTTCTTATTATGCCAACTAATCTTCGACCTAAATTTCAGTATACAAAGGTATATTTAAAAGCAGATTGATCTGATTAACTAGATTGTAATTTACTTTTTTTAAGTTCACAGTTTAGTTTTTAATATTTTAGAAAATTAATTGAACACAAAACTTCATTATTTTAATTGTTAATTTTTTCTTGTTATGGATAAAGATAATTCTGTAAACAGCATTAAAAATAGCATGTGCAGAAGAAATTCCTGTCGATGGTGTAAACTCTCAAAAAAAAAAAAAAAAAAAAAAACTTTAAATGTTTTCTTTTTTTAAACTCTTTAAAATGGCATAATAAATAAATTAATAGTACCATCGACTAATCACAAAGAGAGCAAAATATATCAGCTGTTATCCGAAACTGGAACTGAAAACATCAAATTGCTTTAATTAGTTCTATAACAATCCCACCATGGGATAAATATGCAGAGAGAGCATAAAACATCTGCTCCCACCGCAGCTGGCGCAGTCATTCGTAAATCAAAATCAACTCATCGAATTAACCTTCGAAAATACTTAACAGAGCTATTTTGATGCTGCCATCTATCGGGCAGCTGACAAACTAATACTGCTCTAATCAATTTATGAAGTTTCAAATTTAGAATTAAGGTATTTTATGAAAACAAACTTTTTTATCGATTAGATATTGTTCCGAAATTTGAAATTTATTTATTTATTGATTGATTGATTACTTTCTTTCATTCATTAATTACAAATTAAGTAAAAGTTTTTAGGATTTTTTCACTATATTTCTGTGATGTAAAAGCGACATTTTAGCGACGCTATACATTTCATTTCCTCAAGAAAAGAATTTTCAAAGTTTTCGTTTATAGCTTCACTTGACGATAATTTTTTTTCACGCGTTTTCATTCATTACCCATAGTTATTTTTCATTAAATCTCGCCAAGTCAAAAAATGTGACCATTTTACAAAATTGCTTTTTTAAAATGAAGGCCCTTAACCATCTACTAGACTTAAAAGTTCTACTGAAAGAGGTAAAAAGAGTATGCCATCATAAATTATCCTACACTACAACACTTAAAATTTTTTTTAACATCCGTTTATTGTAATTACTCTTTCGCTTGAATGGCGAATTTCCTTTACTATATGAAAACAAAATTAAAAAGTATGATAATTAGGATGGCGTGGCTGAAGGTTTAAGCTAAACCTTTGTGAAAAATTCAAAGAGTGAAAATATTCCTGTCTAGTTTTTAAAAATTCCGATTTTCACGGAGTGAAATACTCTCTCAGAGGAGTTAAAAATATCTCTGATATTAACCATTAATAAAGGATTACTTACGATATAGTTAGATGCTGCTTGGTTCGTCCGGCGGGATATGTACAAAACTCTGGGGCAGTTCAAATATTACGTAAGCAGCTAAAGTGGGGGTTTACTATTTGCTTATTTTTCTTGACAAGGGGTCAGTGGCGGATCCAGAGACTTGGTTTGGGGGGGGTGATTTTACCTATATGCGCATTCGACATTACAATCAATTTTCACTTTTACATTCAATTCGTAAGAGGAAGACACATAAAATATATTTGGTGGAAAGTTCCACTTTCTACTGATTTAATTGTAAACCATTAAATGCATGATTAAAATAATTCATTTTCCCTTTTTAAAATGGAACTTCTACTTAAATGCATAAAGTATACACTAATATATAACAAGACAGACCAAAATAAAGAAAAATTAGAGAAACAGAAAAGTCACTAAAAGTAAAATTACCGCAAATCCACGAATGCCTTTTTCTGTTTATAATTATTTCTTTTAGCTTTTTCACAATTTAGAAATTTAGTAAACCGAATTAAATCATTAGAACCTTGAAATGATAAGTAATAATGACATTGAAAGCTGCCCTGTTAATGTTAAGTTCTCAAAATAATAATAAAAACTTAATAAATGTACATAAATATATTAAATCTATTACTAAATGATAAAAACAATTTTCTTTTGTATATGTATTCTGAATTTAGCAACCAAGAAGAAAATTTAAAATAGCAATTTCTCTTAATAATTAATACAGTGATATACTTGAGTTTAAAAAATTATGAAACATCGAAACATATAGTTTTAAAAAAAAGAAAAGTTGCAGAAAATGGCAAAACTACCTCAGCTTTATCTTCAAAAAAATCATTTCTTGGCTTTTTCTTAAAAAACGAAAGCTGAGTTCCACTGTTCGTTTCTGAGCACGACCATGTTCACTATTTCCGGAATCCATTTTTAGTGATAGTAAAACGCCAAATTTTAATAAAACAGCAAATCAGTGTAAAAAAACGAGGCAAGTCAAACGTTGGAAAGAAAATCAACTAAATTTTTTACTAGTACAGCTTGGCATATGTACGACATGCTCCGCCCACAAGTTTTTACTATCCCACTGCCAACAAATAGCTGTTATCCCCTCCCAATATGGGATTGCCAATCGCTCTGAAAAAGCTTTGATTGGCCCTTAAATAGATGTTGAAAAACAGTGAGATTAGAAAATATACAAACAAGCCGCCCGCTCTGGTTTTTGTGTGCAATTATACCAGTAATCAGCCTCGATATGAGGTCCAATTCACCCCGATACAGATTTCTTTAATACCGGCTGAAATTTCCGGTGACCAAAGAGTACCGAACAACCCCAAGAGAGGAAAAAGTGGTCATTAGCGCGGACCCTCTGTCAACCCTTTTATCAGGGCTCGGGAAGGGAGCCCTCTGAAAAGTGATCGATGCATTGAAGTTATCATTTAACGAGTTGCTACTATTGCCGAAAAGGGGCACTGCGAGAAACCGGAAAAAATACTCGCTCAGATGGTGACAGCGGTTTCTCAGTAGATATTATTCACAAGTCAAGTTAATCGCTGTTATCGGGGATGTGATTTTCGGCCGGAAATTCGGCGAGGTCACTTTGTTGGGGGGGGGGGTGATCACCCCAATCACCCCCCCCGTGGATCCGCCACTGCAAGGGGTAGTATGAGTGATGCTTACGTGTTACAAACACTGCACTTTTGAAAATCTTTGATTTCTTGCATCAATAATTTCAAAATTCAACCCCAAAATAAATTTTCTTTTGATATTTTGCACAAAAAAGAACAAATTAATGGGTAGCCAGCTTTCACCCGTAATTATGATGGGGGGTTGCGGTTTGCTTATCTTTGTGTCAAGGGGGGATCCAAAAATGAGCAAAAATATGCTTACGTAATTGTTTACGAATTATTGCGTAATTTTACGAATTATGTCGAATATGTAGAATTTCATGAGTGGGGTGAAGAACTTTATTCAACCTAAAATTTCCATGAGAGGTAGAATAATAAGTTTTCAGAAAATAAAAGTCTTACACCAATAATCGGTAAAAAATCATCCAAATCGAGCATTTTCAATCACATGACTCGGACCTAACAACGGCCTTAGCAACAGAAGATGTTACAGTTTTTTTTGCCCTACAGAGGTTAACAGTTACAGAAAATGACTAGCCGTGGAATTCTTCTATTGGAGCATTTGCAATCACGTGATCCCATACCTAAAACGGCCTTAGCAACAGATAAACAACGGCCTTAGCAACAGTTAAAAGCCCTACAGAAGGTACACAGTTAAAAGAAAATAACCGGTTGTGACGTCACCTGAAAACACTATAATTAAATTTAAAAACGACAATTTTTTTTTTTTTAAATTTAAATTTTTAACAAATAATTTTTTACTGTAGACTATATTTTCTTGGTTTGAACATATAATAGAAATAAATTTGGAAAATAAAAGCTTACTTTTCACTCCAATACATACAGAAATAAATTAGTTACACAGATAAATTATTTAAATTTTCAATTGATCAACTATTGGCGCTTTCATGTGGCTGATTTATTTCTTAAATTTCGGGTTTTTATAAAAAATATATTCAGAATTACTTCATCTCAAATGTAGAATTTAAAAAAAAATCTTAGCAATATTATTTGTTTTAAAAATGGCTGTACGCTTCGTGCCGTGATATTTAATATTTGATTAATTCCACAATGACATTTTTATACGATAAAATTCATAGGAACACGATTAATTGAAATTAACGCCCAGGAAATGTTGCTTGTTTTAACGGATAGATGGTGACAGCGTACAGAGCATTGAAATTTCACTCAAGCCAGTGGAGCAATTTGTGATGCTGCCATCTATCAGGTAGCTGGGAAACTAATACTGCTACAATGAATTATTAAGCTTTAGATTTAGTATTAAAAGGTTGTAGTTTATGAAAACAATTTTTTTAACGACTCCAAAATTTTAAATTAATTCATTAGGGATTATTTTTTCAATAATTCATTACTTAATAAATTAAATAGAGTTTTTACGATTTTCACCCAATTTCTCTAACGTAAATGCGACATTTTTAGGTTTAAGATTTTTGGGGTTTTTTTTACGTTAAACGTTCTTTCGGCACCAGATCAAAACAGGATTGAACGAAAAAAAAAAGCAAAAATCTGGATAGTTTTATGTTCACTAATAAACTATCGCAGTAAACAAAATTGATATTAAATATTTAACTTTTAAAAATTATTAATTTCTTTAAAGTAAAATAATTTACCAATTTTTTGCTGAAAAGGTTTATAAAAATAAAACAAAAATTATACAGCAATTTATATTTCATTGTTTAAAAATAATTTCTGAATGGTTAATGAAAAATATTTACCACAGCAGGGGTCGGTCCAGGTTTATTTTTTTGGGACCCATTTTTGCGAAAAACGAAAATATTTTTACATAGCTCATTTCACTTTAAATATTTATAGTATTTATAGTATAGTATAGTATAACCACACATTTAATGAAATATCTCTAATCAGCACTGAAAATCAGCCCAGAAAAAAGTCTTGCAAGTGCAGGAGGATAGTATTAAACCCTTTTTAAATCAATTTTAAAAAATTTAAAATTTTAAAATCTTTCAAACCACAGTTTTGATGTAATATCTGTAATCAGCACTGAAAATGAGCCCAGAAAAAAGTCTTGCAAGTGCAGATGGGTAGTATTAAAATTAAACCCTTTTTAAATCAATTTAAAATTTTAAAATCTTTCAAACCACAGATTTGATGAAATATCTGTAATCAGCACTGAAAAGCAGCTCAGAAAAAAGTCTTGGAAGTGCAGATGGGTAGTATTAAAATTAAACCCTTTTTAAATCAATTTAAAATTTTAAAATCTTTCAAACCACAGATTTGATGAAATATCTGTAATCAGCACTGAAAATCAGCCCAGAAAAAAGTCTTGCAAGTGCAGGAGGATAGTATTAAACCCTTTTTAAATCAATTTAAAAAATTTAAAATTTTAAAATCTTTCAAACCACAGTTTTGATGTAATATCTGTAATCAGCACTGAAAATGAGCCCAGAAAAAAGTCTTGCACGTGCAGGAGTGTAATATAAAACCCTTTTTAAATCAATTAAAAAAAATAAAATTACGATTCTAGATTCCTCTTGACGAGGCATTGTCACTACTACGCAGTTTTTACAATTGCGGTCACTCTTAACATTTGTGCTGATTAGAGACAGTAGTGATACCTAGAATCGTGTCCGAGATCGCTAAGATCCGGAGCATGAGCATAAACATATTCATAGGATGTCGATGTTACTGGTAACACTGGAGGAACTAATCGATACATTTCTTCGGGGACGAAATATCCGGGGACCAAATGTCCGGGGACGAAAACGACGTATCCCCTCCCGAGACGTTGCGGACCATTCCGGAAGAGTTGCGGACCACTCCCGAGAAGTTGCGCTCCACTCCGGAGAAGTTGCTGCAAGTTGCAGACAAGTCTGCAGAAAAAGAACTGCAGAAAAAGTATTTCAATTTCCTTCACTTTTGCTGCAAAATTGCTTCACTTTTAATTCTGCAGACAAACACTGCAGTTTTAAATCTGCAGACAAAAACTGCAGTTTTAAATCTACAGAAAAAAAACTGCAGTTTTTTTTTCGGCAGATTTAAAACTGCAGTTTTTGTCAGCAGAATTAAAAGTGGAGCAATTTTCCAGCCAAAGTGAAGCAATTTTGCAGCAAAAGTGAAGCAATTTCTCAGCAAAAGTGAAGGAAATTGAAATACTTTTTCTGCAGTTCTTATTCTGCAGACTTGTCTGCAACTTGCAGCAACTTCTCCGGAGTGGTGCGCAACTTCTCGGGAGTGGACCGCAACTTCTCCGCAATGGTCCGCAACTTCTCCGGAGTGGACCGACACTTCTCGGGAATGGTCCGAAACTTCTCGGGAGTGGTCCCCAACTTCTCGGGAGTGGTCCGCACATTCTCGGGAGTGGTGCGCAACTTCTCGGGAGTGGTGCGCAACTTCTCGGGAGAGGACCGACACTTCTCGGGAATGATAGGAAACTTCTCGGGAATAGTAGGAAACATCTCGGGAGTGGTCCGAAACTTGTCCAGAGTGGTCCGCAAGTTTTCGGGAGTGGTCCCCAACTTCTCGGTAGTGGTCCGCAACTTCTTTGCAATGGTCCGCAACTTCTCGGGAGTGGTCCGCAACTTCTTGGGAGTGGGCCGACACTCCTCGGGAGTGGTCCGCAACTTCTCGAAAGTGGCCCAGAACATCTCGGGAGTAGTCCGCAACTTCACGGGAGTGGTTCGAAACTTCTCGGGAGTGGTCCGCAACTGCTCGGGAGTGGTCCGAAACTTGTCCAGAGGGGTCCGCAATTTCTCGGGAGTGGACCGCCACTTCTCGAGGGTGGTCCGCAATTTCTCCGGAGTGGTCCGCAACTATCGGAATTGGTCCGCAACTTACCGGAGGGTGTCCGCAACTGCTCGGGAGGACCGCAACTTACAGGGAGTGGCCCGCAACTTACCGGATGTGGTCCGGGTACAATCCCGTTAGAGTCCCCGCTAAATATCGCCCATATCAAAATCGCTAAATGTATCCAAAATATCAAAAAAAGTTTCTGACTTTTATTAATGAACTGAATACTTATTGATCTAATTAAACATTTTATTTCAGGAGTTCGAAACTATTTGTGAATATTTCTACTTTTTGTTGTCTAAAAGAACCGGGCGATATATAGCGGGGACTCTAACGGAATTGAACCGTGGTCCGCAATTTCTCGGGAGGGGTCTGCAACTTTTCGGCAGTTGACCGCAACGTACCGGAAGCGCCCCAGAACTTACTGGAAGTGGTCCCCAACTTACCAGAAATGGTCCGCAACTTCACGGGAGTAAGTTGGAGTGGAGTAAGTTGGTAAGTAAACTTACCGAAAGTGGTCCGAAAATTGAACAAGTAAGTTCCGGGCAACATCCGGTAAGTTGCGAAACACTTCCGACAAGTTGCGGCCCATTTCCGTGAAGTTGGGGCCCACTCCAGAGAAGTTGCGGACCACTACCGAGAAGTTGCGGACCACTACCGAGAAGTTGCGGACCACTCCGGAGAAGTTGCGGACCGCTCCCGAGAAGTTTCGGACCACTACCGAGAAGTTGCGGACCACTACCGAGAATTTGCGGACCACTCCGGAGAAGTTGCGGACCACTCCCGAGAAGTTGCGGACCGCTCCCGAGAAGTTTCGGACCGCTCCCGAGAAGTTGCGGACCGCTCCCGAGAAGTTGCGGACCACTCCGGAGAAGTTGCGGACCGCTCCCGAGAAATTGCGGACCACTCCCGAGAAGTTTCGGACCACTCCCGAGAAGTTGCGGACCACTCCCGAGAAGTTTCGGACCGCTCCCGAGAAGTTTCGGACCGCTCCCGAGAAGTTGCGGACCACTCCGGAGAAGTTGCGGACCGCTCCGGAGAAGTTGCGGACCGCTCCGGAGAAGTTGCGGACCACTCCGGAGAAGTTGCGGACCGCTCCCGAGAAGTTGCGGACCACTCCCGAGAAGTTTCGGACCACTCCCGAGAAGTTGCGGACCACTCCCGAGAAGTTTCGGACCGCTCCCGAGAAGTTGCGGACCACTCCCGAGAAGTTGCGGACCACTCCCGAGAAGTTGCGGACCGCTCCCGAGAAGTTGCGGACCACTCCCGAGAAGTTGCGGACCACTCCCGGAGTGCCCCTCCCCTTTGAATCCACGCCATGAAAAGTACCACAAAGTATAAAGGCGAAAAACACGTGGGTTAAAAAAAAGAACATCAAATGCAGTGTCGCCATCTACCGTAAATCATCCTAACTAAACAAACTGGTGAATGCCTCAATACTCTTCTTTATCTTACACAAACATCATTCCCATCCCAATCAGCAAAAATAAGAAAGTAGGAAATCCGCAATATTTAAACCTCCATGATTTAAACCACCGCGCCGCAAAAATCCTTCATCCCACCATAGAGGAAATACACAAAAAAAAGCATCTGCTCCCACCACGGCTCCCACTGAATCCCACACGAAATATCATCCCACCACAGAGGAAAGATACAAAAAGAGAGGGCAACAAAAAAACATCTGCCCTCAATTGCAGTGTTACACATCTACCCTAAATCATCCTAAATAAACAAACTGGTGGATGGCATAATGCCTGAACTGAATACTCTTTTACCTCCTACTCAAAAAAAGCAGTAGCAAAAAAAAATTAGCAAACCTGCAATATTTAAACAGCCGCGCCGCTAGTTATCCATTGAGAGGGAAATCCGCAAAAAAAAGAGCGTAAAAAACATCTGCTCCCACTGACCAAAATCATCAAACAAACTGGTGTGGATGACACCGCACAGTGCTCTTTTTCCTACGCGGAAATAAAAAAGAAGGTAGCTAACCTCCTATTTAAACAGCCGCGCCGCTAATAATCCCATGAATAATCCCCATCTTAATCAATCCCACCACAGATGAAATACAAAAAAAGAGCGCAAAAAACATCTGCTCCGACCATGGATCCCACTGCAGTGAAACGAGCGAGCCAGCCAGTGGCGTATATAAGGGAGGGGGCCCTCCCCAAAATTCGGACTAGGTGTACCAAAACAAGTTAAAACACTGTATATTTTAGGGTCAAATTTCAAAAAATATTCTGGGGATGGACCCCCAAACCCCCTTTTTGTACTTGGAATTTTATTATTAACAACTTTATTATAATAAGTTCATCAAAATCCAAATCCTACCAAAAAATACATGTTCAAAAATTGGACTAAGTGTTCCAAAAACAAGATAAAACCCTGTTTTTAGGGGTTAAGTTCCAAACATTTTCTGGGGAAGGACCCCAGATCCCCTTTTGCACTTGGAACTCTATTTTAATAACTTTTTAAATATTAAGTTCATAAAAATATACATCCAAAATTCGGACTTAGTGTACCAAAACTAATTAAAAACCTGGTTTTTTTAGTCAAACTTCCAAACATTTTCTGGAGGAGGACCCCCAGACCCCCCTTTGGTACTTGTACTTTTATTAATAACAACTTTTCCTATATTAAGTTTTTAGAACCTCAGTTACCTAAAAAGCTACATTGGACCTATTAAATATATGGGGGATGGGCTGGGGAGTAATTTTGGGCCCCTCCCGAAATAAATTCCTATATACGCCACTGGCGCCAGCGAAGCACCAAGAGAAACCAAAACAACGTGCCATAACCCCCATAACCCTAGCAAAAAGTAGTAGCATGAAAAAAAGTAGCTAACCTCCAATATTTAAACCCCTGCACCGCTATAATCCCCAATTAAATAAATCCCACCACAGAGAAAAGAAACATCCTCACAAAACCTATGCTCAAAACAAACAGCAGAATCAGAAACAAAAGAAATGGAATAATCCAGGTGCTTTCGGTATTTTTGAACGGCCCCAATCCCATTTCTAAAATTTTCCTTTTAACTCTAATCCCACCATGGAGCTATGAATCCCACCACAGAGGAAAGATACAAAAAGAGCGCAAAAAACATCTGCTCCGACAGCAGCAGCGAAACCAGCCAGCGAAGCACAGAGGGAGAATCGGAAACGAGCGCCAGATTTGGCAATCAATCGCTCTTTCGGCGCCTTGCGCTTTCGCCGCTCGCCTAGAACAACCACAGGCTTTTGGGAAATCCGCAGATCGACCCCGCGCCAAGCTAAAACCGCCAACTGATTTTTCACGACTTCGTTCACTAAAACCGCGATTTCTCGACTAAATACCGTTCAAAATTAATCTAAAATGGCTCAGAACGAATCGGAAGGGTTCAGGCTACATGATGCGAGGTGTTTTATCACGAAATTTCTCCGATAACTGTACGAAATTCCGGTTTAAAGTCGTTCCTTACCGAATCCGGCCGATTCGAAACCGACGGCTTCCCCTCGCGAATGGAGCTCTCCCATTCGCCGATCGCAGCTGTCAGTCACTATAGTTACGCCCCTAAAAAAAGGCGGAGTCTTAACTCGGCTAACTTCATTGGTGGAAAGTTGGACGAATGGGAGAATGAAAGGAGGGGCACTCTCTCAAATGTTTTTCATAAATTACGACGATTAAAGAGATGATTACAAATCCATGCAAGACGTGGATCGTAAAAATAGCATTAATATCAACTTGAAACTTTATTTAAAACGAAAGGTGCCTTTCCTTTCAAATATTACGTACCCAACTAAGGGGGGTAGGGGTTTGTTATTTGCTAATTTTTCCTAGCAAGGGGGAGGGGAGTATGAGTGATGCTTATGTTACAAACGCTGCATTTTCGAAAATCTATTTTTTTTATTGCGTAAATAATATCAAAATTCCACCAAAAATAAATATCATAAAAAAAACCTTAACTAACTAGGAAAAAATGTCAAGAATTTTTCACAAGGAAAGTTTTAACGATAGGTTAAGTGTTTATGGAGCACAGTGAATTTCTGGAATCTAAGCATTGCTTAACATTTAATACAAAAAAAAAAACAACAATGAGGGGAGTCTCACGTAATTATGAGGGGGGGGTTGCTGGCAAGGAGGGGCCAAAAATGACCAAAATATGCTTACGTAATATTTGAACTTATTTTCATTTTACCTTTATGTAAAACTCCAATCCTATGCTCTAGATGGCAGCCCAATGTGTCTCAGGGGTTATAGTTATTTTTGTAGTCTTGTAACATTTTGGAACGGGATTGAATTTTATGAGTTGAGTCTTCTCTTTCTTCTGAGAGGTCTCCAAAGACAAATTAATGATCCTCGTCATTTTCCTGCTTTGTAAGATAAAAGCAAGTATAAGAGAATGCATGGTTCTTCATTGAAAACTGTACAGTGCTGTCCTTTAAAAACAACCCACTCCAAATTGTACCCTAGAAACAACCCATTGAGATTTTTTAATTAAATAATTAAAATAATTTTTTTTACCATCTCACATACCGTCTTTCTATGCCCTTTAGAGTGTCAGGGGTGTAAAAACTGGTCAAAGAACGGTTTATTTACTTATTTTTTAAACAAGCTGAGAAAATGTAGATTTTTGGCAAAAAATGTGCTTCAGATTTACAGATTTTGTAAAAATGTATGTTATAAAGACTTTAGAGCAGTGGCGTATATAAGGGGGGGGGGCCGAGGGGGCCCTGGCCCCCCCCCCGAAATTCGGACTAGGTATACCAAAACAAGTTAAAACACTGTATTTTAGGGTCAAATTTCAAAAAAATTTCTGGGGGAGGACCCCCAAGCCCCCCTTTTGTACTTGGAATTTTATTATTACCAACTTTATTATAATAAGTTCATCAAAATCCAAATCCTACCAAAAAATATATGTCCAAAATTCGGACTAAGTATTCCAAAAACAAGATAAAACCCTGTTTTTAGGGATAAAGTTCCAAAAATTTTCTGGGGAAGGACCCCAGATCCCCTTTTGTACTTGGAACTCTATTTTAATAACTTTTTAAATATTAAGTTCATAAAAATGTACATCCAAATTCGGACTTAGTGTACCAAAACTAGTTAAAAACCTGGTTTTTTTAGTCAAACTTCCAAAAATTTTCTGCACTGCAAAAAAAAGGTCATCGATTTTACAGAAAAAAACTGTCAATTTTTGTGCCAGTTTTTTTCTGTTTTTTATACAGGTTTTTCTGTTAATATTTACAGATTATCTGCTTATTATACAGGTTTCTTCTGTTAATTTTTTACAGATTATCTGTTTATATACAGGTTTCTTCTGTTATTTTTTACAGATTATCTGCTTATCGTACAGGTTTCTTCTGTTAATGTTTACAGACCACCTGCTTATTTTACAGGTTTCTTCTGTTAATATTTACAGATTATCTGCTTATTAGGTTTCTTGTTTATTTTTTACTGACTACCTGCTTTTTTGTTTCTTTTGTTAATTTTTACATACAATCTGTTTATTCAAATTTCTTCTTTGATTTTTCAGTCCATTAACCTAAACTTGAACTTATGTTTTTCTAGTTTTTTAAGAACAGCATATTTTCAAGAATCAACATTTAAAATATGTTCAAATAACAATGAACCTGAAAATATGTTCAAATAACAATGAACCTGAAAATATGTTCAAATAACCTGATCATCAGATACAGTAATCAAAATATTTCACATTAAATAACACTTTCACAGCAAAATATCTTTTATTAACATATCTATATTATGTTTACACAAAGCAATTTATTATTGTGCTTATATTTAACTTTAAAATTATACTGTTCAAAATTTATACTAAGAGTAAAATGTGATGTGCTGAATGTCATTTCACTCCATTTTCCTTAAAAATCATTCAACAAAAGTGATAACTCTAAAATGCCTCTCTTCACTCCACATTAATTGTTTGTCTTAACTTTGGTTCTCAATACATATCAATTAAGGATGGTAATATATCATATGTCCAGAAGAAAAATCAAGCCAAAAAATTAATATGGAGTGCTGAGTGGCATTACAGGGTTATTTTTGGACTTACTCTTATTAAAAACATTTTAAATTAAAGAAGCTACGTAATGATTGAAATGGAGTGAAATGACATTCATATTTAAATTATAATCCAGCTGATTAAAAAAGTATTTGATTGGTACTAAGTCCCTTTAACTAACTTCAATCAAACATATTTGATAATAAAGACAAAAGTAAACATTAATACAAATTACAATTTTTACACAAGTTTTAGCTTTGTGTATTTTATGTTTAGTAATTAAATCATATTGCAGTACAAAACTTAGATAAGCTTTTAAAAATATTTCCCAACTAATCTAAAAATTTTAAAGACAAAAAAACATGAAACCAAAATACTTTTTACACAATTAATCAAATAGAGATTGAGGATTATGTTTGATGAGCAAAATGAACTAAAATTTAAATAGATCTAAAAATATCTATTTGAAACAGCATGATGTAGGCACATACATTCATGTTTATTTGAACATGAAATATTATAACAAAATTGAGAGTATCTGGTGCTAACATTTTTAATATTTGAAAACCTGGACACTTTTTTAAAATAGCCATGTTTAGTCTCAATACACCAATTAAATTCAATGAAAGAAAAACATAAAAACTCAATAATTTTTTTTACCAAAGTTTCAGTTAATTTAGAATACACAAATCATTTCACAAGAGTCATAACTCTTAAATGTCACTCTTCACTCAATATTAATTTGTCTTAATTTTTGTTCTCGGTACATATCCATTATAGATTAAGGACTTTAATATAATGTATGTTCAGAAGAAAAAAACAAGCCAAAAAATTAATATGGAGTGCTGAGTGGCATTATAGGGTTATTTTTGGATTTATACTCATTAAAAACATTTTAAATTAAAGAAGCTACATAATGATTAAAATGGAGTGAAATGATATTGATATTTAAATTATAATCCAGCTGATTAAAAAAGTACTTGAAAGGTACTAGGTTCCTTTCCACTGATTTCAAACATATTTGATAATAAAGACAAAAGTAAACATAAATACAAATTACAATTTTTACACAAGTTTTAGCTTTGTGTATTTTATGTTTAGTAATTAAATCATATTGCAGTACAAAACTTAGATAAGTTTTTAAAAATATTTTCAAACTAATATAAAAATTTTAAAGGGGTTTCTTTAAATTCCTTCTGTGTAATTAAACAGTAGCGGCAAAAGTATTCACAACTAAAACTTTCTTGAAAACCCCCAACCATGTGTGAACCAAGATTATCACCAACAATGGCACTTACTGTACCCTGAACACTTGCATCGTTAACTTTTATACCTTGTGTTTCTAAAATTTTTAAGTCACTTATCAACTGCGAAAATACTTTTTCATGTCCAAAAAACTTCAAATCATTTTCTAAGCATAAAAGAACTAACTGAATATTATCGACGTTTGATCGATATGAGGAATGCAGATTAGTTAGGGTGAAGTATACACCAATGACTTGGTGCTTTTTCCTGGCTGACCCTAGGGGATTAACAACTTCAAAGGCATCTTGGAATAAAATTATTCCCAGAGCATTGGGACTTTTTTTAAATAATGGATTACTTTTACGAACAGAACCATCCATTACATCAAAAAATACTCCACTTTTAAGAGGTCTATTACTATTATCATTGATGTGAATACAAATCATTTCACAAGAGTCATAACTCTTAAATGTCACTCTTCACTCAATATTAATTTGTCTTAATTTTTGTTCTCGGTACATATCCATTATAGATTAAGGACTTTAATATAATGTATGTTCAGAAGAAAAAACAGCCAAAAAATTAATATGGAGTGCTGAGTGGCATTATAGGGTTATTTTTGGATTTATACTCATTAAAAACATTTTAAATTAAAGAAGCTACATAATGATTAAAATGGAGTGAAATGATATTGATATTTAAATTATAATAAGCTGATTAAAAAAGTACTTGAAAGGTACTAGGTTCCTTTCCACTGATTTCAAACATATTTGATAATAAAGACAAAAGTAAACATAAATGCAAATTACAATTTTTACACAAGTTTTAGCTTGGTGTATTTTATGTTTAGTAATTAAATCATATTGCAGTACAAAACTTAGATAAGTTTTTAAAAATATTTCCCAACTAATCTAAAAATTTTAAAGACAAAAAAACATGAAACCAAAATACTTTTTACACAATTAATCAAATAGAGATTGAGGATTATGTTTGATGAGCAAAATAAACTAAAATTTAAATAGATCTAAAAATATCTATTTGAAACAGCATGATGTAGGCACATACATTCATGTTTATTAGAACATGAAATATTATAGCAAAAATGATAGGATCTGGTGCTAACATTTTTAATATTTGAAAACCTGAACACTTTCTAAATGGCCATGTTGAGTCTCAATGCACCAATTAAACTCAGTGAAAGCAATAACATGAAAACGCAATTTTTTTTTTACCAAAGTTTCAGTCAGTTTTTCCATACATATCATTCCTTGACAGTGATAACTCCAAAATGCCACTCTTTACATAACATTGCTCGAGATTTTAGGTGAAAATCGGGAGGGCGGGAGAGAGTCTAAATCGTGAGGGTTGGCAAATCAATTACGAATCAATTAACTCATGTGTCGATACTTTGTTTATCAAATTCAAAATTTTTGAGCTCACTGTTTCTTTAGCCTTGAAATCAGGATCATTCTTGGATCCTCTGCAAGGATTAATTCCAAGAAAACATCTGAAAATAAATATTTCAACTAGAGTGAATGCAATGGAAACTAAAGGATTGGCTGTAAGAAGAGTAGTTCCAGAATTAAGAAACCCAGTATAATGAAGTCTTGGTATAGAAAGTAATCTTACCTCTGAACAAATTCAAGCGTTGTAGCAGTTCTTTTGGGATAGTGAATGTTAAACACATAAAATGTGATGAACAAGAAAGTGAATCCCTGACAGAAATTGTCAGCACATAGAACCTTTTTCCTGTCAATGAACACTGTGAAGGATTTCGATAACATAACATCATCTCCTGAAAATTAAATAAAATGGAATGATGGAATGAATTTAAGTTTTCAAGTTGAACTTCCTTATCTGATGAGTGGCACACTATTC
Organism: Tetragnatha montana; assembly: GCA_963680715.1. NCBI lineage: Eukaryota > Metazoa > Arthropoda > Arachnida > Araneae > Tetragnathidae > Tetragnatha > Tetragnatha montana. The sequence continues at coordinate 4,599,713 of OY796678.1, read as the reverse complement.
TGAACCAATGCAAAAGAAGACTATTGACTTTTCTACAAATTAGCAAAATAATTTTATCAATTTAACTCACCATAATATACTAGAGTGGGCGTACTAGGAAGGTCTAATTGATCCACATCAAGGGCAACCTGAAAACATGCAACATTGTATTAAAAAATTTCAGCAGAGCATAAAATTTTACTGAAGGCCATTTATGTATTTAAAAATAAAATGTGCAGAACACAAATATGATGTATGGTTAGCCAAATAATCAGAAAAAATACTAACATCAACTGCACACAATATTTGTCCTACATCTTCATCAAAGTAAATGGCTAAAAGTCTTAGAAGCGTGAGAATATCAGTCTCCTTATTGTTGGAACAAGTCTCCAAAACAGACTCCATCTTTTTAATGTTCTTTTTCTGAGGTAAGGTTTTTAAGTAGCTGAAAATTCTATACCCTTTACGGGATAAGGAGTCATTGAACTTTTCATAAAAGTTAATTTCCATTAAAATCAAAAAGTGCTGGCACAATCCCTCATTCGTAAATAATAAAGGCCACCTTTTCATTAATTCTTCAACTGGTGTTCTGCTGTTAATTTCCTTTCTTTGTGAATAAAATGTATCATTTAATAGTTTTTTACTATCAACATCAAGAACTTTGGAGGGGGGCTTTTGCAACATTCTTTTTCTTTTTTCCTCGAGCGTTTCTTCAGTTTCATTTTCTGGAAAATCAGGCATCCAATTCACACAGCCGTATGCGTCTGACTGCTTAACTTTTTTCTCAACATTATTGCTCCTCATTTTTCGTTTTAGAGTATTATATTGGCTAGTTCTATTTTTGTTGTCAAATCTAACCTCCATTTGTTTCTCTATAGATAGGTGTCCTTCACCAACTACTTCTCCACATAGCGTATCAGAAAGGGACTCCGGATACTTTTGCACCATATTTCTAGCAACTATCGATAGGGCTTTTCTTCCAGGCTTGGTGTAGGACTTACTGATGTTGTCAGTTACCACTTGAATTAAGTGTCTTCTTAAACCTGGAGTAAGGCGTTTCTTTTTTTCCAGTAACTTGTGCAGTTCTGTTGGCATTAGCTCCCATGGTATTTCATAATTGTAGGCCCAATCCAGATTATCAAATTCTCTTGGAGATTCTTTTCGAACTTGCAATAATTCTTGTTGAGTTTCTGCCAATGTGTTTAGCTCATCTTCTGCAAGGAAGGAAATAATTTATGAGATATATGCACAAATATTAAATTTTGATATTGATTTGTATGTTTGTTTAGTTATTCGACCATAAGATATAATGGTCATAAGAATTGAAAGAGTTCTCAAAACACTCCTGCTACAGACAAAAAAAGCTACAGTTCATTATCACATATCTTACACCACATTTAATTTAATACAATACTTTCCAGGTAATCTAGGGTTCTTCGGAGAAAATAGCAAACAGGAATGAAATATTAAGTCTGGTCAATTATTATGGTTTAATAGTCAAGTGTATTAAACCAAAAAATTAAGCTGAAAAAAAATGGAATTGGTAAATACATAAGTCAATTTCATAATTATAAAGAAACCTTATTTGAAATTAAATTTTTTGGATTTTAATTTTGTTAAGTTACTTAACAATAACTACAAAAATTATCTTTAGTTAATGTCCCCAAAATATACCAAGCCCCTATTTACCAGCTTGATTGCAGTTAAAATTAAAGAATACATAACATACCTGTTGTTTTCCAACATTTGATGAGGATACGAGCCTGAATAGTTTTCACCACGTCTGTCAAATCTTTTTCTTCGATTAATTTTAAATCGTCAAAGTTATTAACTCCCAGATACTCGAGATGCTCTAAAAGAGCATCGAGTGTACCATCTTCAATAAATGGTAAAGCTTTTTTGATACTCAATTTTATTGTATCATCCATCCTATACAACAGAAAAAAAATAAATTGTCTCTGAAACAGATCCAGGCTGTGTGTTATCTAGAATCATATACCTCAAAAACTCACTTCTAAATAAATGTGAAAATGATTTGTGAAGAGCTCTATACTGAAACCTTCACAAAAAGTTACTTGAATTAAGATTTAAAAACTTTGCTAATAATCATCAACTGCAAAGTGTGCAGGGAAGGGTTGCTTCATGTTTCTTACATGACAGATTGATGATTATTAGCATCATTAGGGCCATTCCATGGAAAAGTGGACATGAGGGTTGAAATTTCAAATTTAATATGAAATTAAAGGTAAAGATACAACCAATATGATATTCTAGAGACCTAAGTTCTGAAAAAGTTTTTTTTGATAGTTTTTGGGGGCTCAAAGTTTGGAAAATTTGAAGGCTTTTCAAGTGTGCAAAATAGGCTATTTTCAGTTTGACTGAGCCCTAGAACTTTTTTCAATCATTCTGACTGAACAAGCATTAAAAGCCACAGAATTTTTGTATAGCTGCCTACTTGCAACTTTGTTTATCTTATAAAATACTCAATTCCAGAAAAAAAATTTAATTACCTGGTTTTCGAGATATTTAAATTTACCTTATCCTGTTGTCACACCCGTCGCGATGGAATGGCCCATGATCACAAACCTCAAAAAATTAATAAGTATAGGAGGGGATCCTTTTATGCCCCTCAATGAAATTTTAAAGCATATATTGATCAGCATAAAAACATCAGCTATTGCTTAATTTAAAAATAAAACAAATGCATAATGACACATAAATTATTTAAACCATGGGTGGAAAATTAATATTCCAAAACAGCATGATGTAAGCATATACATTCTTGTTTATTTAGAACATAAGCAGGTAAAGGATAATAATCTAAGAAATTACTCATATGAACACAGCATGTTTTTAAAGGATTAGGTAGAATTTCATGCACACCCCACTGATGCAAAAAAATACTCTGATATATTTCAGAAACAAAGTAAACCTCTGTACCATTCTGAATTATTAGTAACTTAATTTTACCAAACACAATACCAACCGAATTCCTTTCTAGAGGTAAAAACAAATCTTTTTGGTAAGAAATACCTTTAACTAGAACATGATCTGATACAACAGAATCGAGAGAGCTCAGAGTAACTGGTAACGAATTTTGAATATCTGTACTAAACATGGTAGGATAAAAGTTCATACTTTTATTAATTGTAATATCATGAGGAAAAAAGCTACCCGAGTGAATGTAGGTTTGCAAAAGCTGATGACGTTGAGCTAGAGTAGAGCAAACATTTTTAAAATTACATGAATGCCTGGCACACTTTTTGAAGTAACTATGTTTACTCTCAAATCTTAACGTCCAGAGTCTAATTAATGGTCCAAACTGGGAAATAAGAGATGGATAGTGACACAAATAGTGATGCTTGGGTTTCATAGAGCCTGGAAATGCCTGGGAATGTAAATCTAAATGCTCATCAATGATAACTTGTAAATAAGTTATTTGTTCAATGGATATCTTTGGAGCACAAATAATTTCAGTTATTTTCCGTAACTGCAGACATAAGTTCCAGACATGATCAGTATCGTCCTGAATTTTTTGTCCAATCAATACCGGTAATAAACGTAGTAAAGACCAATTCTGAGCAGCATGACCAGCTATTTTATTACCCTTCAAAATTTTATTAGGTTTATTTCGACCATCCATACCTTTATATTTAAAAACAGCAACATTATTATTTAAGTATTCATAAGTGAACCACTTTTTTACATCTACAAAATACTTCAAATATAAAGCTAAATCGTAAGCTATAACACCCTCAAACAAGTCATGCCCTAAGCAGGGAGGGAGTCCTGGTTTACAAACATGAAAATATTGCAGCTGATTAAACAGAGAAGGAAATTTAATGCCTTCATATGATGTAACCGTAGCATCATTCGAAACTTTTTCAGCTGTAGAATCATACATTGCAGGAGTGCGAATTATTCCTAGAGCATAAGGGGTTTCTTTAAATTCCTTCTGTGTAATTAAACAGTAGCGGCAAAAGTATTCACAACTAAAACTTTCTTGAAAGCCCCCAACCATGTGGGAACCAAGATTATCACCAACAATGGCACTTACTGTACCCTGAACTCCAGCATCATTAACTTTTATACCTTGTGTTTCTAAAATTTTTAAGTCACTTATCAACTGCGAAAATACTTTTTCATGTCCAAAAAACTTCAAATCATTTTCTAAACATAAAAGAACTAACTGAATATTATCGACGTTTGATCGATATGAGGAATGCAGATTAGTTAGGGTGAAGTATACACCAATGACTTTGTGCTTTTTCCTGGCTGACCCTAGGGGATTAACAACTTCAAAGGCATCTTGGAATAAAATTATTCCCAGAGCATTGGGACTTTTTTTAAATAATGGATTACTTTTACGAACAGAACCATCCATTACATCAAAAAATACTCCACTTTTAAGAGGTCTATTACTATTATCATTGATGTGCTTTGAAATTTGTGTATTGGTTAATAAAACTTCAAGAGTTTTCAAAATAGGTACATACTGAATCGAGCAATCTTGCTGCAGTTTATTTTTACCCAGGTATATTTCTACAGGTGCAACAAAATTCAATTCTTTTTTAAAATACTGCATTCTTTTATAATGTGAATTTAAAGAATTTGTAAGTTCTCTAGATATACTATTATCATTAAGAAGATTTACTGACTTCTTAACTATGTCTTCATCAATTGAGAATGAATTTAAAGTGGTCTGCAATTTATTAGAAGATATTTCAGATATTTCAACATTCATTACATTAAACTGTTCAATGATATCTTGCACAACAGAACTGGGTAACAGATGTTTAGAATATAACTTTAAGATAAATAATGCAGTGTTCTCTCTTAAGTTTCTAGCCAAATCAACATTCTGAATTGGATGAATATCATGGTCACTGGAAGTTGCCAGAGGCACCGTTTCTAGAGTACTAGATTGTTCAGTTTGTATTTCATTAATACATCTATATGTATCGGAAATTTTATCAGCGAAACAATTTTTGTGATAACGACTAATATGGCTGCAAAAAGACGCCTTCGTGGAAAAATTTACAGAGCAATCATTAAATGGGCATGGAACTTTTATAGAATTGTCTATATGCATTTTAAGGTGGGAAAAGAGCAGATTAATTTTGTTAAATGTAATATGGTTGCAAAATGGTAAAGGGCATTTTAATGCAACGTTACTTACCGTTCTATTTTCATTATTACCATGATCTCTTCTCAAATGTGATATAAATGCAGAGTACTTTTTAAATCTTCTTACACAATTTCGATAACCACAACGATACTCAAAGTTATGCCTATTCCTCTTAGAACGACAGTGAAGAAGGTAAAGTTTTAAATATTTAGTAGAGAATGAACACTGAACACAATTAAATAATGGGGGAACCATCTTAATAATAAAAGCATTCAAGTATAATTAAATATATGAATAACTCATTCACAAGGCAAAATAACGACACGTAAAGAACTTTCATCTGATGGAATAGGATGGAGATACAATAAGTTATGAAGTAAAATAAACTTACTTTTGTTTTATATTTATAATTATATTTACAATTTTAACATCTAGCCTGACTTCAAACGACTTCAAACCAAAACTAAAATTGAGCGGTATAACATAAATAAGGTTACAGTTACATTTTGACTGTACTAAGGTAAAAATGCTAGCACAATAAATTAAAAACTCTCAAAGAAACAGAAATTTAGACCATCGGACGTATTAGAACCTCTCTGTTAAGTTGTAAAACCAATTTCTTTATTACTCAGGAATTATATTTGCAATAAAATTAAAACTTTTTACTTTAGTATTTGCAGCGCCATCTTTGGAGATTGAAGCCAACTAGATTTAGAACAGAAAAAATCTGTTTTCTCTCTAAAACAGATTTTTCCTATAAAAAACACAGAAAATATCTGCAAATTTACAGATATTTTTTACAGTGTGGGGGAGGACCCCCAGACCCCCCTTTGGTACTTGTATTTTTATTACTAACAACTTTTCCTATATTAAGATTTTAGAACCTGAGTTATCAACTAAAAAGCTACATTGGACAGATGAAATATGTGGGGGGGGGTCTGGGGAGTAATTTTGGGCCCCTCCCGAAATAAATTCCTATATACGCCACTGCTTTAGAGCATATTTTTCGCGCGTTTTTATGTTATCCCATTACTATGAGAATAAAATATTAAAGTTTTAGCTCAGTCCGCCAATTAGAGTCCTTCTAGGAAAAAGTGGTTTTTTTTTCAAATTCTTACTTAATTGGCTGCCAATTTGTAATGGAGAGTTGGAATTAAAAATGCATAGCACTATAATGTTAGGGAGGATGAGCCGCTAGTACAGTTTTTTGTTCGATTTAATTATCCTTTTTATTAAGCTTTTAATGAAGAAAATATGAAACAGTGGGTTGTTTTTAAAGGACAGCACTATATTTGTTTTACGACATCGTTATTTTCAATATATATTCCATTTTGAGTGTAGCAGTTTCAACGTCCTTCTTCATACCTAGATGGCAGCACCACTCGGACTGAATATCAAGAATTCTGAGTTTCGGATTGGGGTATTGGAATTTAGGGAAGAATATAGGATAAATTTCAGAGGCGTATATATTATAGAATTTTACTTCGGGACAGGACCCGATTTAGAAAATTTCTTGTAGTAGGTGCACCATGCAAAAAGGGGGTCTCCAAATTCAGGGCCAGATTTAAAAAATTTGGAACACTAGGCCCAGGGCCGTATCCAAGGGGGGGGTTAGGGGTTACGGCCCCCCCCCCCCCCGAAATTTTGACATCAATTTTTATACTGCTATTTTTCTTGAAAATTATGTCTCACAAGGAGCGATATCGTCTTCGGGTATAACCCAAAGGGTCTCAAAATGAGTCAAAACCCTACTTTTAAGGGTAAAATTTCCAAAATTTTTCGGGGGGAGGACCCCCAAACCCCTTCGAAATTTTGAAATCTATTAAGTATACGGTTTTTCCTTCAAACTTGCGCGATTTACAAGGAGTGGTCCTCTTTAATGTAACCTAAAGTATCTCAAAATGAGTTAAAATGCCACTTTTAGGGGAAAAATTCAAAAAATTTTCTGGAGTAGGAACCTAAAAACCCCCTTAGCATTTCGCCATTTATTACAATATACCTTCTTTTTACCTTGAAAATTCGGCCGCTTACAATGAGTGGTGCTCTATGGGTGTAATCTAAAGGGTCTCAGAAATGAGCTAAAACACTCTTTTGAGGGGCAAATTTCCAAAAATTTTCTGGGGGAGGACCCCCCAGACCCCCCCTTTTACTTCAAATTCATATTGTTTATATAATTTGAAATTTAGTGTGCATCAAAATTTCAATAGTGTTGTCATCTAAAACTTAACATATAAAAGTACCCGTAAGGAGGTACCTCAGGAAATACATATTTGAGTCAACCCCCCCCCCCCCGAAACAAAAGTCTGGTTACGGCCCTGACTAGGCCCAACATGAAGGAAGGGGCCCCCACTTTGCCATATTTGGTGCTACGTATAGGAATGTAGATGCTTAAAAATTATTGTTTGATTAGAGTGAAAATTAACTATCGTCAGGGCAGGGTCGGACACGTTCTCGGGTAACTTTTACGCTTTTTACAATGCTAAAAGGTTTGGATCTTATTTTAAAAAAAGTAATAAAAAAACATTCTAGGAAGTATATACTTATTTCTACTATAAATTTTTGTTAATTTTTTAAAATTAAGGGGACACTTAGGCCCAGGCCTAATGGTAAATCAGAGCCTGTGCTTGGAACTATTATTCACAATTAACTTCATGAAGATGCAAATCAATATTAAATATGCATGGAGTACTTTTGGGCCCTCCCCCCCCCTGGTACGAAATTCTAGCTTTCGGGTTTTCAAAAGCTAAATTTTTTTGATGATATTTTGGGCCCCTCCCGAAATAAATTTCTATATACGCCACTGGTTCGGATGAAAACTGGGCGAAAAATGGTTCTACCTAGTTACCGCCGTAAGTTTATTACAGCAACCCTAGGTTATCAAATCTTTTCTCCAGCCACCTGCTCTCGGCTCATTAATTCAACATCTGTGTGGAGTTGTTTTTTATTCAAAAGAGCGTCGTTACCCAAGATCTGTTTCAAATGACACACACATTCATTCACTATCAGCCGTTTCTTTTTTTATTTCATTTCATCTCCTATTTTTCCTTCTTTGTAAGATAAAAAGCAGGTGTCCGAGAACGCATGCAAAACGTGGAACATAATTAGAGCATGGACTTTACTGATAAGTGTATTTTTTTATGAAATTATTTTCTTCATTTTAGGTAATACATAATGTATTTTGAGTGCAGCAGTTTCAACTTCATTCTTAGATGGCAGCACGACTCGGACTGAATATTAAGAATTCTAGGTTTCCGATTGGAATTTGAGGGGAGAAATTTATTACGGAACAAAGGCTGATTTAGAAAATTTTCTGTAGAAGGCACATCACCACTCAAGAACAGGGGAGCTGACAATTTCATAGATGTCACCAAAAAGTGCCTTAAAATCATTGTTAAATTAATAAATTTAACTAATTAACAATTAATAATTTTTAATTTTACCTTAAATTATGGTTTCGGGGGAGGGGCCGAAATTTGATTATCTCGAGTCTAAAACTAGATTTTTGTTTCTGGGGGACTCAAAATTAATCCTCAGCCCCTCCCATTTTAATACATTTTCTGGTAGAATTTGCTTCTTAAAATGAATACAAAAAAAATAATTGTGTGAGTTACAAGCAGTGTTATTCCTAGGATTTTTTTTTTGGAGGAGTAAAAATACTCTCCTTGACTTTTTTAGGAGGAGTGAAATAGCATTAACTACATATACAGAAATATGAAAACCGCAATCTAACTCCCAAAGCACCAGAACAATAAATGACAAAAAAGTACTATATGGCTGTATGAAAATACAATTAAAAAGTATGATAATTAGGGTGCTGTGGCTTTTAGCAATTGGCTTTGGCCAGAAGTAAGGCGAAAATGTCTCCGTTGAGATCAGTTGGTGTTTTGAGTAGAAAAACATTATTTGTTGATTTCAGTGGGGCCAAGGGGTGCATTTTGCCTAAACCTTTGTGAAAAATTCAAAGAGTGAAAATACTCCTGGCTAGTTTTTTTAAAGAGTATATCCAATTTTCAAAGAGTGAAATACTCTCTCAGAGGAGTTAAAAATATCTCTGGTTACAAGTACTAAAGAAGGGCCTGGTAAAATATTTGAAAATTTGACTAATAAAACAGGTTTTTAACTAGTTTTTGTACATCTAGTTTAAATTTCAGTTATGCATATTTCAGGTCATTTAGAAGCTTGAAGCTTCAAAGAAAGGGACTTGGCGGCTCGTCCATGGGAGCGCATGAACCCCCAATAAAAAGGAAATAAGTCAAAAATAACAAAAATGAAATGCTAATAAAATTCTATTCCAACTTGCAGCTTATTCAGGATGAGCTTCCAACCCCTTTTCTGTTCTAATTATGGTTTTTTTACTTAATTGTGTTTTCAAAATTTAATTGTGAACCCCCATTTGAAATACCCTAGAGCCGCTACTGCTTAAGGACCAATAATTGAAAGAAAAGGGAATTGAAGAAAACAAGGGAACATTTTAAAAAATCAGTTTTCTGTGCCAACTATACAAAGTTGGTATGTTTTACTTTTACAAAAAGACACATCCAACTGAAGTATTTTGCCTTGAGCCCAACTTTGAATTTTACATAAAGTTCTACATAATTCATTAGAATTGTAATTAAAAAAAACTTCATATTTTTTCCACCAAAAAAAATTCAATTGGGAAAAGTGCCAGAACTTATAACTATCTGCACTCAAGCACTCCTTTATTTGAAAACATAATTCCAGAATTCATGTGGGAAAAGCCGTCTTTACAATGAGGCACTGGAAAGTTATTTACAAAAACAGAATTTGAAAAAATATGTATCATAATTCAAGACTCTTTTTCCAACTTTGAGCAGTTTTCTCAAGTTTCCTACCGTTTTTTGTAATTTCAAAAGTCCCTTTTATTTGTAACCTACGTCTCCTAATATTGTCATGGAAGTAAGGTCTACCCTTAGGTAGTGTTCGGCACTAGTTAACTAGAACTACCGGTCAACTAGTAGTTAACTACCGGTCAACTAGTAGTTAAACCACTTTTAGTTTAAAGTAGTTCAACTATTAGTTTAACTACTTTTTTAATTAACTACTAGTTAAAACTACTTTCAAATTTTCATCTACTACTTCAAAAAAAAAAAAACATTTTAAAAGATATTTAAGATTTTTATCAAAGGTAGAGTACTCAAATATCATAACCAGAAATAAAGACCTTTTTTGCGCTAAGTATAGACGTTTTTTGTGACATAGATAAGAAAGATGTATTAGAATTTTGCCAAAAAGTAGGTTATGAAATTAAATAGACTAGTTAACTACTTTGGGAAATAGGTAACTACTAGTTGTAACTAGTCCCAGGAAAAAATAGTTAACTACTAGTTACAACCACAATTTCCTATACTAGTTAGTAGTTAACTATTTTTTTACCACTAGTTGCCGAACACTACCCTTATGTGACCTTGGAGAATCCATTGAGATCACTTACAGCAATCTAGCAGCAAAAAAGAACTGATTTTTATTTCATTTTAAAAAATATTCTTAACTAATTAATGCAAACTGAAATTAACGAAAATAATTTTTTTACTAGAAAACAATGTTAACTATAGAGTGTTTTCAGGTGACGCCACAACCGGTTATTTTCTTTTAACTGTGTATCTTCTGTAGGGCTTTTAACTGTTTCTAAGGCCGTTGTTTATCTGTTGCTAAGGCGGTTTTTAAGTATGGGGTCACGTGATTGCAAATGCTCCAATAGAAGAATTCCACGGCCAGTCGTTTTCTGTAACTGTTAACCTCTGTAGGGCAAAAAACTGTAACATTTCTGTTGCTAAGGCCGTTGTTAGGTCCGAGTCATGTGATTGAAAATGCTCTATTGTTTTCGTATTCAGGGACCAATCCAGGATTTTAAACTTAACCCCCATTTTTGTGAAAAATTTTCACAGCCTTTTAATTTTTGTGAAAAATTGCAACAGCTTTTTAATTTTTGTGAAATTTTTTATAATTATATGATTAATATTTTTAACGGAAACTATAAAATTAATGAAAGCAGCTTTAAGGAACTTTTTCCTTCAGTTTTATAGCATCTTAAATACTCAATTAAAAATAAGTAATTCATATATTTTAATAATAATTTTAGAATAATTTTTGTGAAGGTGCCGATAAACGGTACCAAAATTGACCTGTATTAGTCCCTGGTATTAACCTAAGAACTATAAAAAAGAATATTTAGGATTGATTTAAATTTTTTTTTTTGCTTACTAGCACATATGATAATTTACATTTAATTGTATTTTACATCGTCAAATTAATAAAGTTAAATTCCCTAAACTTTGCACCTTAAGCTGGTTCGCCAATTTCCACTTAGTAACTCGAGAAAGAAAATTTTAAAAATTTCATTAAAAACTAAATACTATTTTTTTTCTTATACTACTAGCCTTTAATAAAGATATTTTAACTACATAAATTTATAAATTCCTGTAAATGTAAAAACACATGCAAAAAAAAAAAAGAAAACAATGGTTTGTGTAAAATAAGTTATATTATTAAAACAAATTAGTAATTTGCAAATACAAACACATTTAAACATACTGTACACATAAAACAATATACACAATTCATTCACAGATTTGTAAATTTATACAAAGATATGTCATTCATTTTGTCAAGTCATTTGTTACATTTCATATCCACGGGTGCCACTCTTCAAAAATTGACAAAACTGAACTTTAAATTTATGAACAATGAAACAGGTCCTCAATTTTAACTCAAACATGGTTCGCACTCTTTGAAAATATTGAAAATCAAGGACTTTTCAAGGACCTCAACAGAATTTTTCAAGGAATTTACAAGGACCTCAACAAAATTTTTCAAGGACCTTTTTTTGCAGACACTAAAAATTATAATCTTTCTAGAGCAATTGGAGTTGTTTTTAAAATGCCTACCGACTCCAACTTAATTTTCTACCTAGTTTGTTCACTTGCAGAACCGATGTATAGGGCGTTACTACCATAGTTTTACAGTTTCAAACATCATTGCTGTCAAATGCGGAAAGGAAATTTAGATAAATCAGCGAAAGGCTGCTGGAGTGGATTCAAAATTCAAGGACCTTTTGCATTTTTCAAGGACTTTCAAGGACCTAATTTTAACAGAAAAAAATTCAAGGACTTTCAAGGAGAGTGGGAACCCTGTCAAAGCTTTATCTGAGTAAAACAGGCTTATTTGTGGACAAAATGTGCAAAGTAATTTCTAAAATTTAGTACAAATCGCTGCCAATTGGTCAGCTGATTTTGCATTTCGTAATAAACCCCCAGAACGGAATTCCGTTCACAGAACCTTTAAAAAGATGGAAGAGCGGCACCAATGCATATCTAATAATGGAAAACAAGTATACTCAACTCTTTAAAACAGTTTAAAAAACAGCGAATATTAATTTCTAGGGGGCAATCTGAAAATTTTCAACCAAATTGCCCCCCAGGTGGAGCATGGACCACCAGGTTTTATTTACTTTTCATTTCAAGAAGGATTTTCGAAAAAATAAAGGAAGGAAAAAGAGGCATGGAAAATTTAGAAAGTCTTTGGTGGGGCATGGACCAAAAAAGGTTGGGAAACACTGGTTTAAAGATTTAATGTCCCTTAAACTTTTTTTTTAATTTCAAGCTCTTCACACGATAGTGTAGGTAGTACTGAATTAAATGTTAATAATTGAGCTAAACGAATTAAACTTTCTTGCAATTGCAAGATATTAATTTTAAAATCACATTAGTGCTTCAAAAAACTTTTCAAACATTTTTCAGGGTGGCTACAGAAATTGAGAAAAAAAAAACATTCCCTGACTTTTCCCCAATTTCCCCTGACTTAACTTACAGCATTTCCCTGTTTTACGGGAACTAATTTTACTAATTTTCTGGCCTTCTCTGTACTTAGAACCATTATGCAAGATACATTTTTAATAATTTCCCACTTGTTATGTAAAACGAACAAAAATAATATTTAATTTTAACCTTGAGTGATGCTTGAGTCCAAACATAGAATTTGTCACAAAATGTTCCTGATTGAGATTAGAAAAATAAAAAACATGGTTTTGGAGGAAGAAGAAAAGTATGCACAAAATGCTCTAATCATGAAATTTCCCTCATTTTCACATATTGTTTTAGGATTTCCCTCACATTTCCCTAATCAATAAAATTCCCTGAAATCCCTGTTTTTCAATTCATATCAATTCTATGAAAATAAAGGCTATCATTTTTTCATTAACTAACTATAAGTACTAATTTGAATCCTTAACCAAGCAGTAATCATGTCTGTTGTGCCCAAAATCAATGAAACATTCAAATTATTAATTTTAGAAAAAAAAAAATTCTTTCATCCAAATGCCAAGGGGGGCCTACATGATATTTGGAGAGAGGAATTTTTCCACAAATGGAACAAATTTAAAAAATATATTAAGGAATTTAGATTAAGGCAAAATGAATTAAATGTAACTTTTATGTTTAAAAAGCCAATAGATTGAATTTTAAACATGATTACTGCCATGTGAAAGCGTGGATGATTTTATTTTAAGAGTAACCAGAGAAAAATTTAGTTTTAGAGGAATTTCTGGAAAATATCGCATTTAATAACCTTAACCAATATTATGACTATATTTTAAAATTATAATATTGCAAATAGTAGCACTTTAATCATTAGCTCCTTTAATTCAAGTTTAGAATGATCGAGTTTTTCCAAACTCAAAAATTAAATTTAAGATTAAAGATCAATTAAAATAAGTTTACAGAGATAATTTCTATGGTACTTTTAGAAAGAAAAAAACCCTTTTCGAATGTTAGTCAATTAAGTTCGATTCCGTTAACTCCTTTTTCGTCAAGTTGTTTGGACGCCAAATTTGAGGAAGTGTTTTTGGACATTTTCAATTAATTACCCAAGAAAAATGATTTAGAGAAACTATTCAAATCATATTTTCAAGTATTTATTAGAGCCAGCTATGCTACCCCATCTATATGTTTTTCTTTTATATTTAGTTTAAGTTTTTTCTCAACTTAAATAGTCACCTAAAAATCACAAATTTGATTTTCATTTGTCACATTAAGAATTCTGCTTTCAAAAGGTAGTGCCATTGCTCCTTCGAGAAAGGTGTACTTGTTTTCCATTATTGTTTCAGTTTATTTTGGAAGAAAATTTTGAAATTAAGTTTACCAAGATATACAAGTCATCTAACACAAGACATAAAAAAAGTACTCTTAAGAGGATACCTCAGAAAAAATTTCGGGTCAAAAACCCCGAAACAAAAGTGTAGTTACAACCCTGGGCAAACCATAAGGTAAGCTAAGCAAATATTCTAGAACATTAAGAACTAGATTATTGGAAATAATTTGGCTTTCAGAAATTACCTTTCAATTTCAAATACCTTTGATAATCAGAAAAATAAATACAGTGGTCTTATTTTTTACTTCATTAGTTTTTTAAAAAAAATTATTAAATCCTATGTAAGTAAATAATTTAATTTAGCCTCAAGCAAGCAGTAATCATGATTATTGTAAAAAAATAAATCTTTAAGGAATCAGGAAAAAGTGGTTACACTCTCAACCAAATACCATGGGGCCCCTTGTGATATTTGGAAGGAGTAATTTTAACATTTTAAATCACATATCTAAATTTTGACTTATAAATTTTTGAAAATATATATAATTTATGATGAAGACTAATTAATAATTTAAGACTAAATCAATTGGAAAGAGTAGTTTTGTCAACTCATGTCCTTAAATTAAAAAGTAATTTTTAGTTATAAATTTTATTAAATCATGATTACTACTTTAAAAAGAGTGTCACGCTTAAAATGTAATAGAAACTAGATACTAATATTGAAAGACTTTGAATATAGTAATATAGGTAAATTAAGGAACTATTGTGAATTACAGTATATTTATAAGAATAATCTCTAATGCACTACATTTTAATGCAGTTCTTAAAAGTAACTTTTAGAAATGCAAAAGATAATTAAAATCCACTAAAAAGTATATTTTTTCTAAAATTTACAAAAAAATAAACATACAACAATATTATATTTGTGACTTTTTGCAAGCATTAGGCTTACCATATACGTCTTGAGTTTTTCAGAGACATGGCAAAATGGTGGAGGTGGCGATAGATGCTTGGGGGTAGCCAGGTTTCATGTTAGGGGAGGGGGGCAAGGATATTTACCTTTGATGTTGCGAATACTAGTGAAAATTATTGAGCTGAACTAGTGGGTATCTGTAGGTTCTTCCTCAGAAAATTTGTCCCTCAAAGTAGTGTTTTAACTCATTTTGTGACTCTTTGGTTCGAACAGAACCGCTTCTTCGTAAGCCACACAATTTTGAAAATTAGTATAAAAATAGGTTCAAAAACCTTTCCCCCTAATAATTTTTTTTTGGAAATTAGCCTCCAAAGAGTAGTGTTTTATCTAATTTTGTGACTTTTGTTTGGCTATCCCGGATCGTCCTTTGAAAGGGGCAGGATTTTCAAGGAAATTAACAAAGTCAAAGGGAAAAAATTAACAAGTTGAGAATTTGGGGGGGGGTAGCTGCCCCCAGGCCTGACGAGAGAGGGGGGCAAAGGGGGACGATACCCCCGGGCCCGGGCCGGTAGGGGGCCCGGTACCCAAAGCTTTTCATATTGAGCACTAAGACGGGTATCATTTTGAATATTTTGGAAATTAATTTGTTCACATAAAGGTCCAAAAATGAGTAAATTCCCAGTTTTCTAGACCCCCTTTATTATCTTGCCTAGAAATATTCTAAAAACTACATTAAGCCTATGAATGCATGGCTGGAGGTATTTCAGAAAATTTCGCCCCCTACCTCGAAATGAGAATATGTCATTGGGGGCCCGCTTCTCAACCTTGTACCCGGGGCCCGACTTGGCTCTCGGCGGCCCTGGCAGCCCCTCCCTGCCCCCCTGGCTACGCCCATGAATAGATGGTGGCATCTATCATCAGAGGCTTAAGTTGGACTCCTGCCATTCATGGGCCTCACTTTGCCTAAAATCCTGTACGCCTTAACGCTTGGATATTCTAACAGCCATATTTACGACCATCAGTGTTGGTGTTAACCAGCAGCTAAAGAAAGAAAAATTTGCTTTTCGCTAACTCTGATTGGTGGAATCCTTCTTCGACCAAGGATTTGACACCGACACTGATGGCTATGAATATGGGTGTAAGTGGCACAAGAAACAACAACACCAAAAAAAAAATAATCATCTAAACCGGGAGTTTCCAACTTCAAAATGCTCGTGGGCGAAATCGAAATAACAATTCGGGTGGCGAGCCTCTAAGTAATCAAGCTCCTGTTTACCCATGATATATACATATAAATTTTGGAGGTGGGGGAAGTCTTTAATATGGAACTTTTCCAGCGAGAGAGGGACAAAGGTTATTTATATCACATAAAGGTAGAACTATTACTCAGTGGCGGCTCGTCCATAGGAGCACAGGAGCACGTGAACACCCACAGAAAAAGTAGAACAAAAATCGAATACAAAGATAAATAAATATTAATGGAAATATATTCTCAATTTCTTTTTTACACTCAGAATTATGTTTCTCCTCCCCCTTCTCTACTCAATAAGAGAAATTTACTACCGGAAACGCGAAAGCAATCGAAAAAAGAATGAACTCTTATTTTTCTTTCCTTTTTCGCACGTGTGAGCGTAAAAAATATGGGATTCCGAAGAAACCCCGACTGCTTGCCGGGGGAATTTTAAGCTTACGGCCTCGTAATTTGGATTCCCGCTAGCACAGATTTTGTGTGCCGGGGCTTGCGTTTTTGAAGCTCAGCTTGGTTTTTTTGTGGTCTGGATTTTTTCGGCTAATTAGAAAATGAGATAAGTACTTTTTGAAAAGAAAATTATAATCTTCATGTCAACTAATTTTTAATAATTAAAAAATAATTATAAAAGGTGTTTGTGAGGTATTACTTTATGTATAAGTGTTATGACTTTCCCCTCAATGGTATTATAAAAAATGAAAGGAGTATTTTATATTCATAAGTGCTTGTTTATTTCCATTAAATGCATATTTTTTCAAAATGAAAGCGCTTGCAGTGAAGAATTTAAGCATTTAAAACTACTCTCCTAAGAGAGTTAATTTTTTTATGCATTGGTCCAACATCCTTCTGTTTCTAGATCTTGTGTAAATTTTAATTTTTATAAAATGGGTGTGAACCCCCAGTTTGTCAACTCACGAGCCGCCACTGCTATTACTACTATATTTTCAAAACTGTCAGAGGATATATTGATTTTTGTCCCTGCATCTTTTAAATACCAGATTATGGAAAAGTTTTATGAATATGATATTGATTTATATATGCTTTTTATGGATTTCAAGCAAGCATTTGACAGCATAAATAGAAAACAATTGTTTAAAGCAATCACAGATTTGGTATACTACCAGCAAAAATAATAAAACTTACAGTAATGACAATGAAAAGCACTATGGCCAGTATAAATATAGGTGGAAAAACTGGAGATACATTTAAGTTTAACAAAGGTGTTAAGCAAGGTGATTCGTTATCAGCTGTGCTGTTCAATATTGCCTTGCATTCTGCAATCATGTCAATTGATCAACGAGGAAATATATTTACCAAGACGACACAAATCTGTGCTTATGCAGATGATATCCTAATTATTGCAAGAACAAAAAATAGACTAATACAAACTGTTAAGGAACTCATGAATTGTGCAAGTGAAATAGGTCTAGAGGTGAATGAAACCAAAAAAAATTCATGATTATGTCAACCTCTAAAGAAAGAAGACAGATACAGAACCTAAAAATAGATGATAAAATTTTCAAGGGTACCAACTCATATACTCCAACTCGTACTACTTTTATTTTCCTACCCGAACAATTTTTGAATTTTAGTATGCTAAAAAGTGTTTTGGAACTACTTTTGGGTTTTTCTCAGGAAGCTTTGTGGACACAGAAAATGACCCACCAGTTGGAAACCCCTGATCTAAACATACATAATCGGTTTCATACTTATTATACAATATGTTAAAACTACTAAATATAAACATACATTCTAGAAGTTAATTTTCATCTCTTCCATTCAATTCAATAAACAGGCTTTCTGTATATTTCCTTCCGCGTAGTGATGTCACAGGGTGATGAAACATTGAAACCATGAATAGAAAATAAGAAACATTAAAACCATAATTGTATTTCATACATGAAAATTTTTCGAATAAAAAGTTTGTTGCGTGTGATTAATTTTTAAAAAGTTATAAATATTAAATTTCACACACACTATTCATAAACACTTTAAAATTGAATCTTATCAAGTAAATGATAGGTAACAAGAATTGACTTTCGACACTTTAATAATCTTAAATAGAAAAGTTTTAAAAATTAAAATCGTTTCTTCACTTTTATAGTGGTGATCATGTTTTGAACTTTAAAAAATGAGAAACTAAGTTTCTTATTTAGTATTTATTACGTACTAATGTTTTTCGAAAACTGATTTTTAAGATAATTTTGAAAAAAGCAACATAATTCCTTCACCCAAATGCACATGGGGCGCCACCACTACATTTGTGTGAAGGAATTGCATCGCATGACAAAATTTTATCTTGCGCAAAATGTCGAAAAATCAAAGTTGTACAAAGTAAATTTTTGAAAAACTTATTTCCACTACAAATATTAATAGTTTTTAGGGTTCATTTAAATCATAATAACCACTATAAAGAAAAGAAACCTTGAATTTTTTTTCAAACTAAGTATCCTTTTCAGAAATAAAGTCATCTCACTGTGGCACTCAGCCTCCGATCTCACTGTGGCACTCAGCCGACGATCTCACGATGGCACTAAGCCTCCAATCTCACGATGGCACTAAGCCTCCGATCTCACTGTGGCACTCAGCAGACTATCGTAACAAGAAACCTTAACCAGACGCTTACAATCAGAAACTACGCTCCTCATTGACGGTCTCCACACAGTTCGTATCTTTCCTCTTCTTCCCCGAGGCTTCTCTCCTAGCTCTCTTCCGTACTCCACAGTTCGGCCATCCTGATTGTCCTCGGCTGTCAACTAAAACACAGTTCTGAAAAGAAAAAAGAAAAAACAGAATCTCCTTCCTGGTTAAACTACCGTGCCAAACTTGTTCCCTTTAAGAGCGCCTGGTCACCGACCTCTTAGAAGGTTTTCTTTTTCTCCGGAACCTTCTCTTCTTTCCTTGAATTTTTAAGACACATGTTCTTGCCCTCCAATCATCCAGCTCCCTCAAAACTTGTCTAAAGTACTTCTCTTGTATCTTTTTTTACCCTAATATCTTTTTTAATCGAAGCCTCTTTAGCCTGTACGACTCCTACAGTGGTAATTTCTCCCTGTTGATATTCTTTGTGCCCGAATACCTTGCACCTTTTACATCGCACGCCTTTACTTTTGTACTTGCAGTCTTTCGTCGCGAGGCCTTGGCCTAAACATTTGTAGCCTTCCTTTCCATTCCCTTTCATGTCAACATTCCATTTTCCTTTGCTTTGACACGAATGCTTCAGTCCTCCGTACCAAGTTCATGGGCGTAGCCAGGTTTCATGTTGGGGGGGGGGGGCAAGGATACTTACATTTGCTCTTGATGTTGCAAATACTAGTGACTAGGGGTTGACTCAACATTATTTCCTAGGTCCCCCCATACCCCATGGCGAGTACTTTTACATGCTAAATTTTGGGGTACTTATACAAAGGATTTTAACTTTTGCACACCTAACGTAAAAATATGGGTAATGAATGTGAGCTTAAAAATGGAGGGTCTGGTGGGTCCTCCTCCAGAAAATTTTTTAAAATTCGCCCCTCGAAGTAGTGTTTTAGCTCATTTTGAGACTCTTTGGGCCGAACAGAACCGCTTCTTGTAAGCCACATAATTTCAAAGTAAAATTATGTACTATTGCTTTAATAAAGTTTTTAAAAGAACTGAGAATTTAGGGGGGGGGCAGCTGCCCCTCCCTGCACCCCCCTGGCTATGCCCATGACCAAGTTTACTTCCATCTTTTGGGGCCGCTTCCCCCTCTTCTTCTAAAAAACGGTGCCTCAAGTCACACTCTTGGCTTGGAGAGGTCATAGTGAGTTATTTGGCACAGCTTCGGTAAGAGTCCTCCAGCCGCCATGTTTATCCACAGCAGTATATGCTTAAGTGTAGTCATCATTTGAGCTTATGGGTAGGTAAACATGGCAGCTGGAGGACTCTTACCGAAGCTGTGCCAGTTATTTAAATGTGAGCTCTGTATTTTATTGTGATTTGTATGTTTTATCGTGTAATTTGTGCATGCACCACAACAACAACATACGATAGAGATAATCACCCATTTGAACCAACCCATGAGCTGACCCTTTTAATTTTAACCTAGGATCAGATCAGTGGCGGATTAATGCAATTTTGTGGGTGGGGGCGGTTAGATCGAATATTCAATTTACAGTAGGTCCTCCCTGGTATATAATTTTAATAATTCTGGTATAAAATATAATTTTTTAAAAATAATATTTTTAAATCTAGTATACTGCTAAGCTGTTTTGAGACTTTTTAAACTGATAAAATAAGTTTAAAAATAGTGGAGAAGGGGGTACATTAATTTGAAAAAATTTGTACGTAAAAAATGTGTGGGCAGTATAGAATTCCTAGCAAAAAAGGGGGTCTCGGGGCGCTCCCCCAGAAAATTTTCCCTAAATTTTTTAAAGTTTAACAAGCACCAAAGTGCTTTTCAGACACGTTTGAGCGGTATAGACGTCCTCTGTTGAGTGGTTAATCATAATTATAACACCTATAGCAGGGTCTAAAAAGTTTAAGGTCAGGCTCAATGGGGGGTCCGGACCAGGTGCCCCCCCTCGGATATGCTCCTAAATAAGAACTTCTATCTTATCATCATAGAAAACGTCTTAAACTACTCTAGGCAAAGAAAGAAGAGGGGGGGGGTCCGGGGGTCCTCCCCCGTGAAATTTTTGAATTTTAGCATGCCAAAAAGTGTTCTGAAACTGCTTTTAGGAGATTTTTTTCGGGGGGGGGGGGGGGGGGCGGTCGCCCCCTCCGCCCCTGGATTAGATTGTTGCAGGCACGGATTAGTGCAACTTTTTAAGAAAGGCAATCCTGCCTGAAAAAAATACTTTTGACAAGTTTTTTTTATGTTGTTTATGTGCCCGTCCATAGCCGTAAGTTCAACTTTTTGACAGAGGGTGAAACCTATATTGAATACCTATACCTTCAAGAACCTTCACACAAATAGGGGGTCAAGGGGTTCTCACCCAGAAAATTTCGTAAAATTTGACTCATTATTTGAATATTTAGGTCCCATTATGAATGATACTTCAGGAGAATTTCTGCTTCGCCCTCAGAAAATTGGCCTTTCAAGAGGGGCACGGGGGTTCTCCCCAGTAAGAAAAGTTGGTCCTAAATTGTTAGTTCTTGCAGATTTTTCAGACTAGGGCATTAACCAGACTTGTGTTACGGAGTAGGGGAGAGAACCCTTAAAAGTACTTTTATACTACATTAAATTTCAGGTCTGTTTGATATAGGATTATTTGGAAGGATTGAGTATTTTTTTGAAATTTGTGACCGTTAAAAGTAGTGTTTCAACTCTTTTTGAGAGCGCCATTTGGATTCACCCGAAGAGAATCTCTCAATGTAAGCCGTAGAATTTTCAAGAATGAAACAGGATTTAGAAAAATGCCAAAATTTTGAAGTAAGTGGACCTCCCCCAGAATTTTTTTTTTAAAAATTTGACCCCTAAAAGTAGAATTAAATTTTAATTCATTTTGAGAGCATTTGGATTACATCCAAAGAGGACTCTTTGTATCCCATTGAATTTTCAAAGAAAAAAAAATGTATAAAATTTACGAAAAAATTCCGGGGGTTGGTTAACCCCTTGGATACAGCCCCTGTGCTACACCACTGACAAAAAGATTTTTCCCAAACCATGGTTCCCACTCTTTGAAAACATTGAAAATCAAGGACTTTTCAAGGACCTCAACAAAATTTTTCAAGGACCTTTTTTTGCAGACACTTAAAAATTATAATCTTTCTAGAGAAATTGGAGTTGTTTTTAAAATGCCTACTGACTCCAACTTAATTTTACACCTAGTTTGTTCACTTGCGGAACTGATGTAGAGGGCGTTACTATCATAATTTTATGGTTTCAAACATTGCCATTAAATGCAGAAAGGAAATTAAGATAAATCAGCGAAAGGCGGCTGGAGTGGATTCAAAATTCAAGGACTTTCAAGGACTTAATTTTAGCAGAAAAAAATTCAAGGACTTTTAAGGACTTTCAAGGCCTGTGGGAACCATGCAAACCATACATAACTTTCACCCCCTCATTTATTTTAAGAATTTTAAAAAATAATGAGAATCAACTGGCTAAGTTTGTAGTTCGATGTATAAAACAGGGGTTCATCTAGAAGAAAATGCGTCCATTTAACCCCTTCGGACCTGATGTGCGGTATACCGGACATCAACTTTAAACTCTACTAACTTCATTAAAATACTTTAGAATAACACCGATTTTGTTTTAGTTGATGCTCCACATCTGTACTATTGTACAAGGTTTATTTAAACATAAAATTTGATTACCAATAAGTTCTTTTTAAGGCGCTGAATGTTTTTTTAAAATGGATGTCCGCTATACCGGACATCGTACTGGACGTAAGTAAAAGCTACTTGTGATCGTGTAGTTTGTTTACATGGACGAAACATGTTTTAAACTTACTTACACCTGTATTAATGCAAGTTTTTTCATTTTATTGCTTTATTATATTTAAAAAATAATTTATATAAGTGATTTTTGATATTTTAAATGCTACTTTTTTCTGTCTGTAATTTCTTTAAATATTATACCAGACACTTCAAAATTTGTGACAGATATATTTATCATCATAGCATACTATGTACCAAAAGAAAATATTTTCATACTAAAATTTCAAAATTCCGACTGAAGGGGTTAAGGACTCTTCACAAAAGTTTAAAGATCAAAAATGGTTTGAAGATTGTTTTCAGGAGTGTTTTTTATCATTTTAGAATGGAATTTGGCAGTTTTGGGCCCATTCCAAAAGTTATGAATGCTGTGGTTGTACTTTGTGCCCTTCATTTTCACATAATTCTATTTACTTTTCACAAAATTCCTTACAAATTCCAATACCAAAATAAAGTTAATTTTAATTGTTCAATTACAAAATGAAAACTTTAAATGTTCAATTGCTATACAAGAAACTTAAAAAAGTTAAAATTCAAAACTTAGTAAAATCTTACTTTTTAACTATCAAAATTTTCAAGTCTCACTTTTATGGTAACGATCTTTCTTCTAATTCAATTTAAGTTCATTTCTCTAAAACACATCCAAATTTAGTTTTTAATTTAAAATTTAAAAAAACCCCAATGAATAATTATTGTATCAATGTGATTCAAAACTTAATTTTATAAAAACTACTAAAAGGGGAAAAAAGCCAAACTCTTTCGCACGAATCCATTCCATTAAATACATTCGTGTGAAAGAATTTTTTCTCTCTAAAGGGGCTGTCCTTAAATGATTCACTCTTAATCATTCGCTCCCCCCCCCAAATACACCTTTGTCCTCACTCCCTTAACAAAATGTCTAGAACAAGATTGACAATATAGAGACCCCTCATTTTTATACAATCTAAAGTGTACCTGCCCAACCTTACAATTATTGGAGTTGTATGTGGTTAGAATAATTTTAGTGAGTTAGTAATTTTAAATTTGTTTTATTTGAGCCGGGTACCTCTCTCTAGTGATACTGGAATATTCCCTATAGCTCTATAGTATATATTCCCTATAGAATTACCTTACTAATATGGAATTGATCCACCCATCCCCTGAACATTCCACTCCTGTGTTTCTAGAAATAGAGTCCTTCCCTCACCCTAATTGATGAACCCTCCCCCTTCATCATTTGTGGACAGCCCCTTAAAAGAAATCACATCAAAATAATTAACATATAACAATGACAGTAAAAATGAAGTAAATGCCATGGTGACATTTTGCAAGAAATAATTTAAACATTGCAGCTAAATATTTTGGGGATAATAAAATAATCCAAAGGTATGAGACGTTTTTATTTAAACCATGATGTTTACCATAAAAGTGAGACAAAATTTAAATTCCAGGTTCCTAAATTTCATAAAAATCTGGAAACTCCCCTTAAATTGTAACCCTGATGTTTTAATTAATAAGTAACACATTAATTTACCTAGTCAGTTATCGCTTTCATTTGAACTTTATAGTGACGAGCAACTTAATTTAAAATGTAAATTTTAACCAAATTATAAATTAGGGTTCCCACTCAATTTCAGAAATAAAATTCCCTGACTTTTCCAGATTAATTTTGTAGATTTTTTGGTTAAAAAACTAGCAATTAACGGCATTTTTCCATATATTTCTTACTTTTTTAACACATATTTTCAACTAATTGTCTATTTTTTGTGCAAAATTGACATTCAAACATTAAAAATTTTTCATTTTCCAGGTTTTTGGCCAAATTGAGCAACTTTCCCAAGACTGTTCCCCGACTTTTTAGTTAAAATTAAAATTCCCTGACATTTCCAGGTTTTCCCTGATCTGTGGAAACCCTGTATAATGTGAAGTTCTTCCTCCATATCGAGAGAATATTTCAATTTCTGAAGCATTCAGACCATTATTTAAAAAAATATTCCCATCGAGATACCCAAAAACTCTTCCGATCTTTCAGTATATATGGCCTAAATTAGAGGCTCCTCAACCTTTTCAAAGCCCCCTAAGGTGATGCAGAAATTTTTCAATGCTCTCCCGCTAAGAAAATTCTGTAATTTAGGGTATGGGGACGGGCGATTACTTACAATTAAGAGTAATTTTAAGGGCATTATTAAGTAAACTTTGCTACTAATAAAGTAAAGAGAGTAAAGTTGAACAAAATTTGATGACCTTGGAACTTGGGAACCCACTGATACCCTTCCAAGTAAAAACATTTATGTATTTTTACACATTAATATGCCTAAAAAATAAATGTATTTTTGTTTTAGGTTCTCATTCCCTAATACTAAAAGCTGATAATAGGCTCCTTAAAGTACCAAAAGTTAGGTTTAAAATTTGTTGGTGAATGTTTTCAGACAACTTCTTTTCAATTCTATTTTGCAGACCAATTTCGGTTGCAACGGTCTTTAGACCACCAGTCTGAAGGGAACACATAAAGGAACCACTTGTATTGTAAGCTGCAGAATTTTCAAGGGGGAAAAACTCTGCAAAATAGACTTCCAAATTTAAGTGTTTTTTTGAAATTTGACCCTCAAAAGTAGTGTTTTAACTCTTTTTGAGACTTTTTGGGTTACACCAGATACTCCAAGTGAAAGTTACAGAATTTCCAAGGGACTTGCAGCTATTTTTCATATAACATTGGAAACCTTGGTGGGGGGGGCATCAATTGCCCCCCTAAATGACGCCCATGATTTTGAGTGAACCGATTACAGAGGTCTCCTGCCTGTGACGCCCTTTTGAGTGTCACTAACCAGGTGTGAGCGTCCCATATCGCTTGTTTTGTGATGAGAGTGGTCTGCCATGATGTGTTTGCTTACCAGTTGTGTTGCCAGTGCTTGGGCTTAAGCTAGGGGTGGTTAGGACCAGTGGCATAACTAGAGTTGTCTCATGGGGGGTGTTACTCCGACCAGTCAACCACTCCAACATATTACCCCCTTTTAAAAAATTTCATAGAGGTAATATAATTTAAAAAATTTTTGTTTTGCAAAACTTCTGTAGGGAAAACTTCATCTAAGAGGCTTAACTTTCAAGGGAAAAACACAGTATAACAGACGTAAAAGTTTTAGAGGGAGGTTTGGGGGTTCTCCTCCAGAAATTTTTTTAAGAATTAGTCTCTCAATGTAGTGTTTAAATTCATTTTGAGGCCCTTTGGGTTAGTTCCTAAAAGAACAGTTCCTTGTGAACCGCCTTCCTTGAGAAAATTTTTCATATTTTCATGTTTTAGAAACCGTCGATGTAATGGGGGGGGTTACATCCCCAATAACCCCCCCCTCGTTACGCCTATGGTTAGGACAGTTCATGTAGGATAAAAAGGGGCATTTACAAGGCTTCATTCCGGACACTTTGCCCTTCTAGGATGGGGGGAATTAGACAGTTAGGTCAGGCCAAGAAAGTAGTGTACCGATGGTCAATGCCAGTCAATGTACCCCAGACCACTATAAAAATTTTTTATTAGAAATTTTTTGAAATTTGATCCAAAAAAGCAGGGTTTTAACTTGTTTTGGTCCGAGCCCACGGGGGGAGGAATGACCAGTTGCCCCCCTGGATATGCGCTTGCTACTGAGAACACTGATTGAGGGGTTATCTCCTGAGGATGTTTGCTATCAGTCTCACGGCAGTATTTAGTCTTAGGTGGAGTTTACCACCCGCTTAGGGTTATTAACCCGACTCCAAGAGGAGATCGCATTCGACCTACAGCAGCTATATGGGACCCACTTTGGGAAAGACTTGCTGCAGAGTCGAACGCTCACTCCCAAACACCACATTTCCCGCTTCCAAGGAAGGGGATTCGGTGCTGGACTTTTCCCTTTTCGCTCGCCGCTACTCAGAGAATCCCTGTTAGTTTCTTTTCCTCCGCTCATTTAAATGCTTAAATTCAGCGGGTTGGCTCGTCTGTCTAAGGTCGACGTAAAATTAATTACGATTTCTATAATTGAGGTATTTGAGGTCTCTCGAAAGTCAGGAGACATCTAAAGTGTCCTCCCCGTCATCGAGCAATCACTCAATTTACTTGAGTCGGCGAATTAAAAATTCGGTACGACCAATTGGAAAACTTAAAAAAGTTTTCCTTTGCAAGTATACGACGCTCAGACAGGCGAGGCCCCGGGCAGTATACCCAGAGGCCGCAATGCGTTCGATCCCTGATCCCGATAGCAAAATGGGTTTCCACTCAATTTCAGAAACAAAATTCCCTGACTTTTCCAGGCCATTTACGGCATTTTTCGGATACTTCTTGCTCTTATGAACATATATTTTCGATAAATGGTCTATTTTTCCCCCACTTTCTAAAGCCAAAATTGACACCCAAACATTAAAAATTGATCATTGTCCAGGTATTCTGTATGATTTTAAAGGTTTTTGGCCAAAATGAGCAATTTTCCCCAACTATCCCCTGACTTTTAGTTGAAATTAAAATTCCCCGACTTTTCCAGGTATTCCCTGACCAGTGGGAGCCCTGACTGGAGTTCCAAGGGACTTTTAAAAGTACTACACTTAAAAGAGACTTTATGAGAGAAAGGGAGGGACACCCTTTCTTCAAATTTGGACTGAGTGTATCGAAAAGAAGCTCTCTCAGATCTCAACATTCCCAGATCCCCAAACAGGAAGTACACAGAGCCATAAATTGGGACGGAAATTGGAAAATAGTTGACCCACAAGTTATGTAAACTTGGAGCATGGTTTTATTGATTTTTGGGCAGTTTTGTTGAGCCTCGGTCATTACGAAGTCTGGGTCCTCAGAAATTTGTCTTTTACACTTTACATCATATTTAAAGGTTAATGCAAAAAAATCTGAACCAATCATTGACACGAAAAAAAGTTAAATGCCAATTATGGATTAAATGTTTTAGTTTCCTTTCAAAATTCTATAATTCCTCTTTTTCAAATTTTCTTGTCTTTCTACTTAATTTTCAGGTAAAGTATTCTATTTTTGTGTAAAGCAGCTTTAAGCGCTGATGCATAATGGAATTGACTTAAATAAATTTTAGGAAAATGATTGATAGTCTTATAATTCATCTTGGCTTACATCTTAGTACTTAAGTTACAATTTTAAAACCTTTCCTTTTAATGTCACTGGTTCATTCTGGTCTTCCTCATTTCAATGGCTGTGACATAGCCACCACCAAAATTATAAGAGAGAGACCAATTAAATGCAAATTGAACTTGCATTTGAACTAAAATGAGGTACTATTTGCAAGAGTGAGGAATTTGCTTAAATTTATACTTTTAGTTATGGTTTAAAACTCTCAAATTTCTTATTTTTAAGTTCAAAAATGTGTTTTAAATCATTTAAAATTCAATTTTATTTTTCCCAAAACAGCAGAAAAGTCACGTTATCAGAAAACTGGCTTCTATTGTACGTGACGTCTCAGCGCACGGTTTGTGATTCAAAAGTGTTTTAGCTCCCTAACAAAAAACAAAATTTCAAAAATTTCTCAGAAACTAGGCTACGAAAAAACTTGACGTAAACGTCATTCTTCATGGTTTCTTATCAACTATATTAATAAAATTTAATCTCAAAACGTGAAAGTACCTCATTGTTTAAAATCCAATAAACTAACACTTTCATGCAAATGCCAAGGGCCCCCCTCTTGGTATTTCCATGAATTTTTTTTTTCTCATTTTAGATCTATTGAAATTTTGATTATTAAGATTTAGCTTTTGAATGATAATTTAAAAAAAAATTATTTCTTAAATAGTGAAATTACTTATAGTGTGATTTATAATGCAAGACCAAATGAACCAGTGCTCAATAAGAACTCTATTAAAGTATAGGAAAAGGTTTTCTCTATTTAAATAAGTAGTGGTACATGTTATAAATATTTGGTGCCAACATTTAATTGGTAATTCTAAGGGAAATCATACAGGCCTAATGAATTACGAAGCTTCGAAAATAAAAGAATCAATTAATAATTAATCTGAAAGTAATTTTTATGCTTTAAGCTGTTTTTGTAATCTTCCTTTTGGAATACATTCTGGTTAAATGTGTTATCGTTTTTATGATTTTTTTTATTGTTCGAACTGCGTATTATATGTTTGTACTTAAGCTATGTTGCAGTAATTTTTAAAAATTATTTTACATTTATTGATTTTTTTTTAAATTTTGTTTGTAATATTCTTTGTAAAATTTTTCTGTGAACTAAATGGGGTTTCTTTACACTAGTTGGCAAATATTTATTTTTTTCCTACCTTTTATGTAAATATTATACAGTTGTAAATAAATAATAATAATTATAAAAAGTGTTTTTTGTTTGTTTTGGGGTTAAATTATATTTATTGTGCAATTAAATTTGAAAATTAATCTGTCACCTAGACGGAACTTGGTCCCCTGGTGGTGAATATGTTTTTTCTTCATAAATTTCTGTAATTATTATTATAAAAAAAAATTTCTTAGGGGCAAGATTTTTGCAGGAAGTTTGAAATTTAGGTGTTACTCAAGGTTCCTTTACCATATGAGGTTCATACTTGGATAATATAGGAGCACACGCGCACGCCGAGCGCAGCTAGTTTTAGAATTTTGCAGAAAATCTTTTCAAATAATTTACATTTTTGGTAAATAAATTGATTTTTTTCTTGCTGTTGTTGCTTATGAAGCATTATTACAGTATTTAGGTAAACAATAAGACTGACATTATGTTTTGAAGTCAAAATTCAAACGAATAGGGGCACTAATTAGTTTGCAGATAATATTTGATGGAATTTTTGTGCGCAGAGAGTTTTTTGTTTTATCCAACTATGATGAGGTTCATATTGGTAATTTAATTAATAAGGAAGTGTAGGTATTTATTGATTAATAAAACAAAAAATAGGGCATTTAAAATGTTTTTGGACCTCTTAATTTATCCAAGGCGGGAGGTTCTAGGGGTTCAAACCCCTCCCGAAATTTTAACATCAATTTTTATACTGTGCTTTCACTTGAAAATTCTGCTAATTTATTAGGAGCAATCTTCCTCGGTTGTAACCCAAAAGGTCTCAAAATGAGTTAAAACTTTTGGAGGTGAAATTTCAAAAAAAATTTGGGGGGAAAACCCCCTCCTCCAAAAAGATTACTTCTTTTACACAGTGTCTTTCCCTTGCCAATTCTGCCGCTTAAATGAAGCTGTTTCCTTTGAGTGTTCACCAAAGAGGAGGTTTCAAAATGATATAAAGCACTAGTTTAAAGGGGGCAAATCTCAAAATTTGTTCTGGGGAGGACCCCTAGACCACTCTGTGGTCTAGGGGTCTCCGCCCGCTAGGGGACTGCAAAATTTTGACATCTACTTATAATTTTCCCCTTTGAAAAATTGGTATAGTTTAAAAGGAGCCGTTTCGTTCAGATGGAACCCAAAGTGTCTCAAAATGGAGCTTCAATGCTATTTTTAGAGACAAACTTTCAAAACATTTCGAGGGGAGGACCCCCATTCCCCCTATATTTACTTGGAGTTTACATTGCAAAATTTGTAATTTAAGGTATCAAACTGGACATAAATGTTCTCGATTGGGGTTACCTTCGAAATAATGTTAAGTCAAAAGCCCTCCCGAAACAGAAGTCTAGTTACAGCCCTGCAACTATTATTTGTGATTGTTTAATAGTAAAGGAAGTGGGTCAAATGTTAAAAAAATGTTGGAAAAACTCCTATTGTTTAACGTGATTCACCCATAAAAATGAGATTTTAAGGCTTTTTTACTACTACCAGATAATTGGAGCTAATTCATGCAGTTCTTAAGTAAATGAAAGGGCATAAAATTGTATCACAGTCAAGATGGAACATTGCAACTTAAATTTAGAAAGCTCAACAATGGGCGGACCTGGAAAAAGTTTTAACCTTCCCCCGAACCTAATAAAATTTAACCGAACCTATTGTATTGCTCCTATGGAGCTGACAGGGGCTTCCCCCGAACCAGGTTCGTAGGTTCGGGCACTTTTTCCCAGGTCCGACAGTGGGTCAGTCCTGAAATTTTTCTGTTTAACAAATAAAAAACCCTACTTTTTTGTATTGCTATTAAGATTGCTATTTGCTATTAAGCAAGATCTTTCATGTGTGCAGACTAAGAATTTCGATCACTTTCCCCTGAACAGTGAAAAATCCGTTTAAGCCTGGAGGTTTACAGAACAGAAGTTTAAGCAAAAGAGACAATATAGCATTGCCTTCCAGATTTGAACTATGCAATATCTTCAACCTCATAAGGATAGGGACTACTAATAAATTGATTTCAAAATCTCATCCAAACAGACAGGCATCAAGAAACCAAGCAAAAGGAAAGTACATGAGCCAGGGGTATGTTTAGAAGAAATATGGGTCCGTTTTCGGACCCTTCACAAAATATCTCAACTTAAAAACGGACCATTCACTAAGTATTTTGGATTAAAAACGGACACTTTACAGAAAGTTTTGCTTCTGACGTTCCCACTTAGCATTTTCATAGCGTTAGTCATACGTGCAATTTAAAACTACAGCTCTTTGAACACATAGTTTTGGGATTTTTCACAATACTACAAAATAGGACCCTATTTTCACAAAATTACAAAACCAGGCTCCTTTCTAAAAACACTAATTTAACACTAATTTCAAATTCAAAAACTTGTAAGTAGATTTTTTCAGTTTTCCCAAAAACAGGACCCTTCACAAAAAGTCTGGACAGACACATGGAAGCCCTGTCATTTTGCACTATGACATTGACTTTATGGGTTTATGTGTTTTAAACATAAAAATTCAGAAAGATTCATATAGCCAGCATTGGGTGACATATTGTTGGCTTACAAGCCAAAGGCACTAAGACACTTTCGGTGAATCTTTTGAAAGCTACGAATGATTGTAGCCCCAAATCTTGCCAGGCTCTAAGGCGATGAATTGGCATGGTGCAAAAGAAGGCACTGATTATTTCCACGAAAGTAACAACTCAACTCCAATCTTGCTACTTCTAAAAAATTACAAGTTAAATTAAAACAAAACACTCAAAAGTAGCAGCCAGGAGTCGAACTCGGGACCATTAGGTCACTATACACACACTATAACACTAAGCCATCATTGCTGATGCCAAAACTGTTCAATAACATAATTTTAATGTTATACAACAAACTCTTGTAACTGCGCATGCTTCAACTGTCGTGGAAATAACCACTTTGTTTCAGTAAAACTTTTTTTCAATTTCTAAAGCCAAAATCGACACATTAACATTAAAATTTTTTCATTTTCCAGGTTTTTGGCCAAAATAAGCAACTTTCCCCGACTTTTTAGGTGAAATTAAAATTCCCTGACCTGTGGAAACCCTGCATAAGCATGTTTTTGATAGTTAACTACCAACTACTAACTAGTCTGGGAAAATCTAGTTGCAACTAGTAGTTAACTATTTACCAAAGTAGTTAACTAGTTATTTAATTTCATAACCTACTTTTTGGCAAAATTCTAACACATCTTTCTTATCTATGTCACAAAAAACGTTTATACTTCGCGCAAAAAAGGTCTTTATTTCTGGTTATGGTATTTGAGTACTCTACCTTTGAAAAAAATTTTAAATATCATTTTAAAATTTTAAATAAAATGTTTTTTGAAGTAGTTGAAAATTTGAAAGTAGTTTTAACTAGTAGTTAATTAAAAAAGTAGTTAAACTAATAGTTGAACTACTTTAAACTAAAAGTAGTTCAACTACTAGTTAACTAGTAGTCAGTGGCGTATATAGGAATTTATTTCGGGAGGGGCCCAAAATTACTCCTCAGCCCCTCCCCCACATATTTAATAGGTCCAATGTAGCTTTTTAGGTGATAACTTAGGTTCTGAAAACTTAATATAGGAAAAGTTGTTAGTAATAAAAATACAAGTACCAAAGGGGGGTCTGGGGGTCATCCCCCAGAAAATTTTTGGAAGTTTGACTAAAAAAACCGGTTTTTAACTAGTTTTGGTACACTAAGTCGGAATTTTGGATGTACATTTTTATGAACTTAATATTTAAAAAGTTATTAAAATAGAGTTCCAAGTACAAAATGGGATCTGGGGTCCTTCCCCAGAAAATGTTTGGAACTTTACCCCTAAAAACAGGGGGTTATCTTGTTTTTGGAGCACTTGGTCCGAAATTTGGACATATATTTTTTGTTAGGATTTGGATTTTGATGAACTTATTGTGACAAAGTTGTTAATAATAAAATTCCAAGTACAAAAGGGGGGTTTGGGGTCCTCCCCCAGAAAATTTTTTGAAATTTGACCCTGAAATACAGTGTTTTAACTTGTTTTGGTACACCTAGTCCGAATTTCGGGGGGGCCAGGGCCCCCTCGGCCCCCCCTTACATACGCCACTGCTAGTAGTTGATCTGCAGTTAACTACTAGTTGCAACTAGTTCTAGTTAACTAGTGCCGAACACTAGTTTTTGATCAATATTGACCCCCCTTGTCAGCAAAGATAAGCAAACCGCAAAACCCCCTCAAAATTACGTAAAAAAAAGTTGCCATGTTGCAAAAGTTGTAGAGCCAGAAGGGACTCAGTGCCTTTCGCTTGAGCTGAGGATATGTAAAGAGTCTGAAAGATCCTACCCGTGTCTGTAATCCTAGGTTTAGGGCATCGTCGCACCAAGCTCTTTTCTTTCTACTCCGAAGAAGATGCCACCCCAAGACGATGAATCAGGGGGGGGGGGGCAATCAGCCGATGAGACCAGTTGACTGGTATCACTTGAGAACTCAGATGAGTAATGTGGACACTGAAATAAAATATTTGATTGAATTTATAAAATATTAAATTGAACTTATTACTTAATTTTCTGTTATTAATAAATTAACTATTAATAGCCGTGAAAGCCTGTCTTCTTTTATAAACAAACAAAAGTTCAAAACAAAGTGCAACACGAGTGTTTACATTAAAATCACAACTGTATAGGCTTAGCTGAAGTATTTAAAACAATTTTCTAGTATGTATTTTGCAACTTAAACATTCTTAAACAAAAATATGAGAGCAGAACATATAACACTAGTACTTGAGAGTCGGAGTTTACATTTACACTAGTACATGTTGTATGTTCATGTATTAAAATTGGCCAAACTGGGAAAAAATGAGGTTTTTAAGGAATTTCACCGAAGTTTGATAACATTAAAGTCATTAAACGATACACTGATCACATTATACGATACATCTTGCGTTAATTTATTAAGTAGGAGTGATCGGAACCAGTCAATTTTCATAACATTATAAGTGACCACATTAAGCGGAGTCAACTGTATTTATTTATTTGAAATACTGTGGAATATTTAAAGGCCAAGGGTATTAGGGTAATAGCCAAGAAATAGAAGTCTATTCAAAAATTATTAATAACATAAAAGTCCATTTCAACAAAATTTAAAATTTTAAAACTGCTAAGTAGTTTAAAATTTTATTTGTGACTAAATCTAATTTTTAAATTAAAGGCTTCATGGAATAACATTAGAATAGTCACCATGGAAACAAGGAGGGAAAAATCAACAGATGATCATATTTTACCTTTTGAGAAAGTTAGTAAGCAAACCAAAAACTTTTAAAGAAAAAAAACAGTATACTTAAATATTAACGCCACCGCAGCTATTTTGAAAATGTTTTGATTTTAAATAAAGTGTTTTATTTTACAGATAAAGTGTTACTCAGATAAATAGTTGTTTGACAGATAAAATTTTAAATAAAGTGTTTTTATTCAAAATCAAAGCACTTTCAAAATAGCTGCAGTTGCGTTAATACGCAAGTACCAAAACAACTTTTTAACTAGAAAAGACAGTTTTTCTTAAATTGAAAATTTAAAAATTAAATGTATTCAAAATTTTAAAGAAAAAGCTATAACTCCACCTGTGCAAGGCCAGTCAATATTAGCTAGTAACAAATACAATCATTTTATACAAACTTTGATTAAAGCAACCTGTTTACCCGCAGCTGTTGGTGATGCCATTATTGCAGCCTAAATCTGGTGTCATTCAAGACTAATTAAGGGTCCTTCTAAGAGGGCTCTTGGCTATGACCAATGGTCAATTCCTAATAGACCATCACAATTGATCCCCAATGGTCAACACGTAGTGGACATATGATAAATGACTCCTGAAATGGAAGGAGGCCTTAACAACAGTACTATAGGGCTACTATTTTACTACATATTGAACATTATCATTTTTCTCTTATGCAAAATACCGGTCAGTATTAAGAGAGGGGCAAAAAAACTATACTAGACTGCAACTTAAGTTGACCCTACCACGTCACTAATAAACAAAGTAGTTCCAATCACGGTGTCTGAATTTTGAGAGAAATAAAGAACATCTATTTAAAAATATGATTATTTTGTTAAACTCGAGTATTTATAGTGCTTTTCAATCACGATTTGCGTACCGAAACTCCTCCTAGCAACCCAACAGGTTGTGTGTTTACCGATTTCTCCTTCTGCATTTGTGACGTACTAGGTTCAAGAAATGTTGCAACCAAGTATAGTAGCAGTAAAAAAAATAGCTGCTACAGGAAAAAAAATTGATGTAGCTGCTAAACGTGCTAAAAATTAGCAGCATTTATAGGCTCTTGATTGGTCAAAAAATTGCATCTATACTGCTACGCGCTGACCAATGAGAATCATCTAAATTTAGCAGTAGCAGTTAGCGAAAGGAAAACGCGATCATGTCCTGTATCAGTAGCAGCTGCAAAAAAATAGTACCTGTAACCTCAACCTCGAGAAAATATTTAAAAGAAATACTTACACTGTTCAATAGTCAAAATGTTTAAACAATTATTGTTTTAATTACATAAATTTAAAAAAAAAGATATATTAATTATAGAAGTATACGACTCAATAACTAACCTGCTAATTTTTAGCAGCTATTTTTCCTTAACGGACGTAATTGCTAAGTTTTCAAAAAGTAGCAGATTTGCCCACCTCTAATCAGTATAGGTCTGTCTAGGTTTTCTTTAAGAGGTAAAATTTAGAGGTTTCAAGAAAAAGTTTCCGCAAACTTGTGAAAATTCAGTTGCAAATTAAACAAAAAACACATGCACATAATTTTTTTAAACATCAAAAACACACGAACGTTAACACTGTAACACTTGCAATAAGTTGGTTATTACTAAAATTATTAATAAAAGGTTCATTAAACAATCAAATATGGTTCCATAGACACATAAACGTACTGAATGTGTAACGCATAAAAAGTTTTTTTATCTAGCAAATAACAAGTGAATTTGTGTATTTAAACTGCGAAAAAACAATCTTCAAAGGGAAAGGGGAGACAAATATTTATCGAGGACAAAGGAGAGAGATAAAACTAATAAATCTAAAATCTGCTACAAACTTTACTTTCTGTTCAGTTTAAAAATTTATACTCCACCAAAATTAAAACAATGTATTACCACCTTAATTTAAAGTAAGACCAAATTAAAATTTTCCTGTTAACATAAATTCAAATTTTATGGAAATGTATTGACAAACTAGTTTTAAATTACCCTCATATCATAAATATTCACAAATAATTTTTTTGATTATATAATTAATAAATTACCCTTTATCCTCTGAGTAGTATGCCGTGGAAAGCTTTGGTCTGGGATCTTAACCACTGCATGAGGTGAGTTTTCAGTCAGTACTGCCTGATTCAATAGGCCATGACCATTCAAAAAATACCTATACAAGAAAAAGTTAAATTAAAGTACATGTTGGGATATAATTAGTTAATTTCCCTACAAACAAACAATGCATTTAAACATTTGAAGTTACTGATTAAAATCAGACATGATACCAGGGGTCTGTCTAGGTTTTTTTTTAAAAAGTTGTGTTAAAATTATTTTGTGAAAATTTAGAAATTTTGCGTAAATTTCAGTGCAAAACCAACATAAAAACATGTGCATAATTTTTTAAACTTAGAAAACAAAAAAAAAAAAATTTAGTTAGAAAGGCAAAAAATTTAACTATGTTGTATTAAGAGAATGTTGCTTACTAGAGAACTTTATTTCAAACATGTTATTTTGTGAAGGTACCTTTTTCCTAAAACTGAATTTGTGAAAGTACATATTTATCAAACGAAGCCCGGTGGCGTAGAGGAAGCGCTTCGCGCTCCCACACCACAGGCCCGGGGTTCAAATCCCGGTCCACGGGCATGGCAGACTCAGCCCTTCATCCCTCCAGGGTCGATAATATGGGTACCAGGGTCACTTGGGGAAATCAAGAGGGGGTTAGCATCAAGCTAGCCACTCCTCAGCTGACCGTGACTTTCAGTCACACGTTCTGTACAGCTCAGCTCAAGCCTCACCCAGTGAGGCTAGTTATACTGGAGTTTGAAGGTCCAACGACCTAGGTACTCCCTCAAATATCCCCCTTGATTTTGATATTTATCAAACGATTAATTTGTGAAGGTACCTCAAAACCATACTTGTATAAAATGAAAACCTTTCTGCAAACTTAAATTTTTTCCGAAAACTTTTCTGCAAGAATTTACACATTTTGAAATCTTAACATTCTTTCTTAAATACTCAAATTGGTACCATAATTATTTTATCTGTGCTACCTGACTATCTTGTACTTTTTCCCCAAACTATTTTGTTTAAAATTTATGTTTGGAATCAATTTATTCAATATAATATTTTGATTATAGCTTTAAAAAATATTTATAAACTTCAATCAACATCTTCAGCAGGATGTGATAAAGCTGAATTGAAATAAGCTCGAGTTGCTACGATTGAAACGCTAGGAATCAGTAAGTATTTCAGTGTTAACAAGCCTTAAAAACATCAGCGAGAATTGAGCGAGACAATAATGAATCACAGGTCCAATCGCGGTAAAGTTGTTTTTTCCGCATTGCGATCGAAACACGAGAAGAAGCAAACTTACCGGGTGAGCGCGCGCGCCAGCGATTCGAAAAAGACTTGCAAAATAGCGAAATTTCACTCGATAAAAGGGCCAAAATTGAGAAAATCCTAGAGACAGGGATTAGCAGAGAAAAATTTATCGATCAAAAATAAATTCTGCAGAAAAATTTCTAAAAAAAACCCTCTTTTGTAGTTTTTTTGCAGAAAATTTTCTGCAGAGGGCAAAATTTTCTGCGAACGCCGTTCGCGCATTCGTGTATATTATACAAGTATGCTCAAAACGGTAGTAAAATTGTCCTGGGCAGACCGCTGAATACCCTTCTAGCACTTGATTGAAAAAGTACTTAAACTATAAGGTGAGAAGAATAGGGTCAGGTGGGGAAAAAAGGATCTAGTGGGGTAAAATAGGTCTAGGGATTTTAACAGTTTATATTTATAAAATTTAATGTTTTTTGGCATGCTGATTTTACTCGAGTCTCGGGTAATATTCCATAATCGAGGTTTTCGCCAAATGTCGCCAAATTTGGGCGATAACCAGGGATTTAGATGTAGTGTTAAAGTTTGTCTGCCCCGGCTAGGCACGAGTGGCAATCCTAAAGGCAGTACCCACAGCAGAAAAAACAGTGGCGAGTGCACTAAAAAAGCCATAAAGATGGTTATCTCACTTCTATTAGATACCCTGCACTCGCCACTGCTTTTTCTGCTGTGGGTACTGCCTTTAGGATTGCCACTTGTGCCTAGCCGGGGCAGACCAGGCCCGTGCTGGGTACCTTCAGAGGGCGGTGGACAAAGGGTGAAAGGGCGCCGCCCCAATAATTATTTGTAAACCTAAAAACTTACTTTTCTTTTAAGATTGGCGACATTTCACAAATTGCTTTTCTCAATAAAAAAAAATTAAAGCAATACTGCTATTTGATATATATTTGATTGTTTTTTATTTTTAATATTTGATTTTTGTGAAAAACAGTATTTTGAATCATTTCGAGCCCCTTCAGATGTTTACATCAAAAGAGGACTACTCCTCGTAAGTCGGAGAATATTCAAGAAAAATTAGTTTACAATGGATTTTAAAATTTCGAGGGGGGTCTGGGGGTCCTCCCCCAGAAAATTTTTGGAATTTTTACTCCTAAAAGTACTGTTTTGACACATTTTGAGACCCTTTGGGTTACACCCGGAGGAAAAAACAGCATAAATATTTGTCTAAATTTTAGGAGGGGTTAAACCCCTAAAACCCCATTGGATATGACCCTGCGTTCGATTTTCTCTAATGACTAAGGACGGCCTTTAGTCAAGTAACTACCTGTTTAAATAACAGCACCGTAAAAAATTAACGCCCCGCCCTTTCAATTTCAACGTATTTCACTAAAGGCCCACCAAAAATTAGTGCTGTGCCCTTGCATTTTCTGGTTTGTGCATGAAGAAGGGCGTCTAAAAGACACCGCCCCGCCTTCGCAAATTCGAAGTATTAAACAAAGAGCGAAATCGACATGAAAAATCACCGCAGTAAAATTAAAGCGGAACTTTTAAAATTTCGCGGTAGCTTAAAAGGGCGCCCTGAAAACACTGCCTAGTTTTCCACTATCAAGGTAAGTATTAGTACTTTTTTTTCCCTAGTGCAAAAAACACAATACCTTGACTTAACACTCTCAAAGGTATTGCTGTTTTGATTAAAGGTACCCACCTCTATTAAGTAGTATGCCTACAGTCGCAACACTCAAAGCCTTGTCAGTTTCGGAATAGGAGGGCGCCAAAATTTCCAGGCTGATGGGCGCACCGGGATATGTCCCGGTGTCCCGGCGGCCCAGCACGGGCCTGGGGCAGACAAACAATAGTAGTAGCTTGGCAAGATCCGATCTCGCCAAATTTGGCTAAAACCTCAATTATGGAATCTGTCCCCGAGTCTCAATAAAAATCAGCATGCCAAAAACCATTTAATTTTATGAGTATGAACTGCTAAAATCCCTGGACCTTTGTTACTCCACTAAACCCATTTTTCCCCCACCCTACTCTAATTTTAAAGTATACAATTAATTTGTAAAAATTGTTATAGACCAATTATCAGAGTTAATGAGAACCAAGCTTAACTCTAGAAGACCGAAAAACTGTTGAAGCAAATATACATAACAAAAATCTTGATAGTTTGTAAGTTTGTATCTTAACAAAAACATCCCAGATGCTCCACATGCAATTCATGTTGTTACGAGTTACAATAGACTACTTTGGGTGCCATACTTGAATAATACAGAAGCCCATGCCAAGCGCAGCTAGTTTTAGAATTTTGCAGAATTTCTTTTCAAATAAATTAAATTTTTGGTAAATAAATTCATTTTTTTCTAAGCATTATTACAGTATTTAGGTAAACAATGGGACTGTCAACATGTTTTTAAGTCAAAATTCAAACGACTAGGGGCATGTCATTAGTTTGCAGAAAATATTTGAAGGAATTTTTGTGCACAGAGAGGTTTTTTGTTTTATCCAACTATGCAAAAGAGGTGAGAAACAACGTGCAACAGATAATACAGCAGTAGCTTTGTGCAGATACAATAGGATTTACAAATCTTGTATATGTTACAAATTGATAAACCGCTAGGACTTACTACACACACACACTTTCAGTTAAGATACATGAAAGAACCCAATTCGTGAAAAAGTGCGTTTCTATAATCGAAATGGGAACAAGAGGCTTTTGGCCATTTCGCAAAACATATATAGTTCCTGTCCCGACAGCGAGAGGATGGCGAATTGGATATAAATTAGCTGTACTTATGTGATGCTAAAGTCGCCTTACTCTTTAATATCCCTTCTGTGGCGGGCATGGGATAACAACAATTGTGAGTTAATTAAAGCCGATAAGCAGCCTAACTATTTACTAAACTAACTAACTATTTACAGTAAAAAACTAACTATTTACAGTACATTACAAGAGGGGAAAACCGAAAATCCTGACTTCTTTCAAAACTATCAACTCTCCTATTGTTTCTCGAGATAGCACTGCTTTTAAAACCACGGGGGGATGCCACAATACACATAACTTCAAAAATACTATAGAGCATTTTCAATCACATGACTCGGCCTAACAACGGCCTTAGCAACGTTGTTTTTGCTCGCCAGTGACATCATGTGCGAATGCTTCTATTGGATGCTTCTAGTTCCCGCCCCTAACAACAGCCTTAGCAACGTTGTTTTTGTCCTCCAAGTGACGTCATGTGCGAATGCTCTATTATACAAAATAAAATAACTACTAGTTAATATCGGGACTAGTGCCCCATTCTTGACAGTACCCAAGTTCAAGTAGCACCAAAACAAAGGCAGACATTAGAAATGCCAAAAGGGCACACACACAACGCAGATAGTCAAAAACTTATTATGTATTAAACGGAGCATTTCAATCCTCGAATTGAAAATGAGGAACAACAGGCTTTCGGCCATTTTAACAAAACGTAACACAACATACCCATTAGTAGCACCAAAACAATGGCCGAGAAGAAACACCGAGTAGGACACAACATAGCAGAGAGTCAAATACTCATCCTTCTTGAATTAGAGGCACATTTCCAGACTGCTCAAAGTTGGTGTCGACATTTGAAGTCACAAGTTAAGACTTGAGTCATCAGGAAACTCGAAGATTAAAATTGTCGACCACAAACTGCTGCACGAGAGACAAAGAACTATGGCGAGAGTGCGGCGAGGCGAGACTAGGGATGGGCGAGACTGCTTTTGTTTTGATTTGAATCGAGTTTCAATGGCGCTACTGTAGAGGGCGCGACCATCGGATGTTGGTGACGTAATCGTAACTTCGTTCTTGTTGGGTTTCGGCGTCGTTTGCATGGTCGTTTGCCGTTTTCGTTTGTGATTTAGCAGCGACAGCTTCCGTTCAAATCAAATTTCAAATATTACGTAAGCACCTAAGGGGGG
This sequence comes from Tetragnatha montana, assembly GCA_963680715.1. Classification (NCBI taxonomy): domain Eukaryota; kingdom Metazoa; phylum Arthropoda; class Arachnida; order Araneae; family Tetragnathidae; genus Tetragnatha; species Tetragnatha montana. The sequence goes on along the minus strand of OY796678.1, from coordinate 4,558,211 downwards.
GAGGGGGGGGTTGCTATTTCAGGGGTCGATCCAGGTTTTATTTTTGGGGCCCATTTTTGTGAAAAACTGAAGTCAAATTATAATTTAATTTTTTCAAATTGACGTAAAAAACATCATTTGTGATTTGAAACAATGATTTTGCGAATGTTTTCTTGCAAATAATCATTAAAGCTAATTTGAATTTTGAGAAAGGGTCGTTTTTATGAATTTGAATTTTGTGAAGGGGTGGTTTTATAGGAGGAGGAATTTTGTGAAGGGGGCAGCAAAAGGGTCGGAATTTTCGGCTGGATCGACCCCTGTACAATGGAAGCTCTTATAGCGTAATTAATCCGTACCGAGTTTTTTGTCGCTATAAGAGCAAACTGCGAGTGATACACTCGAGTGTAGAATATCACTTGTTTAAAAGCAATAAACTCGTTAAGCTAAACTATCAATTTTGATGCTTTTCGGGAAGGTGGACTAGATTCCCTCAATGATGTATTTTTAGTAGACTAATTTATAAATTTTGGAGGAAATCTCAACCTTAAAACGATATCATTGGGATTTAGAACACAGTTCGAATCATCCAATTGATCTTTCCTCACTTTAAACAATTATTTCTTATTTTATGAAATCTTGATACTTCCAATTTCATGTTATATTACCTTATTTTTTGCTTTTACTTTAATTTACATAAAGTTTAAGATTTTACAGAGTATAAAAATTTGCTTTTTAAATTTTTATTTTGATATTAATTTATTGCATAGCTTAGCTTCCTTAGAAAGGTCTGATGCTTAACAAAATTTACTGATCTGGGTTTCCAGTGCCCCGGCGCGGTCGGCGATTTAATTTTTGGCCGTGCGACCGAGCTTCGAAAAATATGGCACCATCGAAAAATGCGTCCTAGCAGCCAGAGAGGATCTGGGTTTCCAGTGCCCCGGCGCTATCGGCGATAGAATTTTTGGCCGTGCGACCGAGCTTCCAAAAATATGGAACCATCGAAAATGACGCCCTAGCAGCCAGAGAGGATCTGGGTTTCCAGTGTAGATGGATTTCCAAAACATTTAAATATATTGTTATGGAGAATGTATTTTTTAATTATCTTAGTTAAGAAATAGTTTTTCTATCTGGGCGGACAGAACATACACGTTAGAAGACAACTGTTCTTCGGATTTTAATTGATGTTATTTAAGAAGAATTTAAATGTAAATTCACTTTTATACAGTTGTAAAACTATTTTTTCACTATTAATAATACTTTAACAATGAAAAAATACTTTTAGACTCTCAGAAGGAAATGTTCACGTCTTTTCTTACGCGTAAGAATACACTGGAAGTACGACATGACGGAAAGTTACACTTATAAAACGGACATTTCCTCAAATGAAGGAAAAAGAAAAGACGGACGTTCCCTAAAATAACGGAAGGTTCCCCTCTTTTGACAGAAAAAGATAAAACGGACATTCCCTCAAATGACGGAAAAAGAAAAAACGGATGCCTTGTCAAATGAGGGAAATAATCCGGCAACAGTGTCGCCGGGAAATTTCCGTTTTTTGAAGAAACTTTTTTTTACAGAGCAATTTTCAAAGTTAATTTACTCCTTTCCTAATGAAATTTAGCAGCTAATTTTTTCACAGTAAGTTTTTTTAGCCATCTTCTTATGCCTGTAAAATTTTCGTCCAATTCTGTGAGTTCACCCTGAGAACGTTTCCTTGTAAGATGTTAAAAAAAAGAAAATAAAAGGTACAAGCCCCCTAAATTCCGACTAAGGGTATCAGAATGAGTAAAAACCCTGTTTTTTAGGGTCAAATTTCCAAAAAAATTCTGGGGGACCCCCCATTTTGAACTACATTCGTTACATTCATTTTCATATTAAGTTCAGCAAATTAAGAATCCTACCTATAAAATCTTTTTATAAGGCACATTAACCTTATTAAATATGCACAAGAGGGGCTTAGAAATAAATTTAGGTCTCCTCCCTGGTGCTAAAATCTAGCTTTGGGCCTGACATGATAATTAATTTTCTCAGAGGATGGCCCCTCCCAAGATAAATTTTCCTCGAAAATACCTCGAGTCGGCCTCCCGAACTGCTGTTTGATAGTTAATAGTTTGGAGACCCCAAATTAAGGGGGTCTGGGCAGGGCCATAATCAGACTTTTGTTTCGAGGGGTGCTTAAAAATTTCCACTCTTTTCAATTGAACTCCAGAAAAATTTAGGAATTGTTACCCTTAAAAGTAGTGTTTTATAACTCATTGTGAGACTTTTGAGAAGGCGTAAAAGGGATGAGATTGGCACAAAAGAAAAAAGTCTGAAAACTGCGCACTTGACATTTTATCTCTTATTAAAATGAGAATATATCCCAAAAACTAACAATAATTAGCTAACATTAATTTCGAGAATAAATACTTACACTTTAAAATTAAAAGTTCTACTGTGATTAGCTGTTATGTTATATTTGACTTAAATACGAAAATTTACCATCCAAAAGAGCCTCATAAGACCATCAACTTGAAAAATGAAATTCCCAGTCAAAAATTTCATTTCATAAGCTGAATTTTTTTTTTTAAATTTAAAAATCTCATCCCTGCAGAATTATTTTATCCAAAATGTAGAATTTAAAAATGTAAACTGCGTTTAAAAATGCGTTTTAAATTTACCATTTCGGGTATCGATATTTAATAATTAAAAATTGATAATTCCGCAATGATATTTTTATTTGATAAAATTCATAAGAACACGAATAATTGAAATTAACGCCCAGAAAATGTTTTTTCTTCAAACGGATAGATGGCGATAGCATGCAAGGTATTTTAATTTCACTCAAAAGCAGTGGCGTATATAAGGGGGGGCCGAGGGGGCCCTGGCAACCCCCTCCCCGAAATGCGGACTAGGTGTACCAAAACCAGTTAAAACCCTGTATTTTAGTGTCAAAAATTCAAAAAATTTTCTGGGGGAGGACCCCCAAACCCCCCTTTTGTACTTGGATTTTTATTATTAACAACTTTATTATAATAAGTTCATCAAAATCCAAATCCTACCGAAAAATATATGTCCAAAATTCGGACTAAGTGTACCAAAAACAAGATAAAACCCTGTTTTTAGGGGTAAAGTTCCAAAAATTTTCTAGGGAAGGACCCCCAGATTCTTTTTTTTGTACTTGAAACTCTATTTTAATAACTTTTTAAATATTAAGTTCATAAAAATGTTCATCCAAAATTCGGACTTAGTGTACCAAAACTAGTTAAAAACCTGGTTTTTTTAGTCAAATTTCCAAAACTTTTCTGGGGGAGGACCCCCCTTTGGTACTTGTATTAATAACCACTTTTCCCATATTAAGTTTTTAGGACCTTAATTATGACCTAAAAAGCTATATTGGACCTATTGGGAGAGGGGCTAGGGAATAATTTTGGGCCCCTCCCGAAATAAATTCCTATATACGCCACTGCTCAAAAGTTTAGCGATTTTATTTTAATAACTTTTTAAATGTTAAGTTCATAAAAATGTTCATCCAAAATTCGGACTTAGTGTACCAAAACTAGTTAAAAACCTGGTTTTTTTAGTCAAATTTCCAAAACTTTTCTGGGGGAGGACCCCCCTTTGGTACTTGTATTAATAACCACTTTTCCCATATTAAGTTTTTAGGACCTTAATTATGACCTAAAAAGCTATATTGGACCTATTGGGAGAGGGGCTAGGGAATAATTTTGGGCCCCTCCCGAAATAAATTCCTATATACGCCACTGCTCAAAAGTTTAGCGATTTTATTTTAATAACTTTTTAAATATTAAGTTCATAAAAATGTTCATCCAAAATTCGGACTTAGTGTACCAAAACTAGTTAAAAACCTGGTTTTTTTAGTCAAATTTCCAAAACTTTTCTGGGGGAGGACCCCCCTTTGGTACTTGTATTAATAACCACTTTTCCCATATTAAGTTTTTAGGACCTTAATTATGACCTAAAAAGCTATATTGGACCTATTGGGAGAGGGGCTAGGGAATAATTTTGGGCCCCTCCCGAAATAAATTCCTATATACGCCACTGCTCAAAAGTTTAGCGATTTTGATGCTGCCACCCATGTATTTAATGATTTTTGACCCCCTCCCCTTTTGTCAGCAAAGATAAGCAAACCGCAACCCCCTTCTCATAATTATGTAAGAAAACAGCCCGACCCCCCATTGTTCTTTTTTGTTTCAAAATGTTTAGCAGTGCCCGGATTCCAGAAATTCATTTTGCTCTATGAATACTTAACGCTTAACCTATCGTTAAAATTTTCCTTGTGAATTCAAAATGCTTGAAATTTTTTTCCAAGTTCAATTTTTTTTCTTAGTTGAATTTTGAAATTATTCATACAAATATTTTCGAAAATGCAGTGTCGAAAATGCATGTTAAGTAAGCATCACTCATATAGCCCCTCCTTCCTTGTCAGGAAATGAAATCAAAGAGTAAACCCCTCCCCCCTCAAGTTTCCGAAAAAAAAATATAACCCACACTTGTATTATTAAATTTCTTGCGTAAAAAAAACCTTCCAACAATTCATTCGAAATTAAATTAAAAAGTTAATCAGCATCGCAAATAAAATTATATTCCTCTCTTGAATATCTCTATCAAATAAAAAAAATTAATAAAAAAGTGGGAATTGCCCATTGTCCATTCTATTACAATACGTCGGCTTACAGTCGAAAGTCACTGTTGGAAGATATTTTGAAAGCGGTGGAATGTCGCCAACGAACGAGCGGACTCATGGCGCATCTCTAAAATCTCGTCAAACTGTTTTAAACCAGAAAGAATTCATACAGTAAAAAGCTTAAATGTTGGTTCGCGATTAATAATTTATTAAATTGAAATTATTTGATCATAATTGAGTTATTTTAGGGATTATAAAAGATTTTATAATTCGATTTTTCAAAGGTTTTATAGTAATATTTTATTTTTCATATACTATAACTAGAATGGCAACGGTAAAATGATAGCCAAATTTGGCATAACCTCGTACGGAGTAGTTGAGCATAAAGTGACTTAGTGCCTTTCGACTGTAAGCCGACGAATAGTAGATAAAAAACCATGAAGAATGACGTTTAAATGAAGTTTCTGAGTTTCCTAGTTTCTGAGATATAAATTTTTGAAATTCCGTTTTGCGTTTCGGGGCGAAAACAGAAACGCTGAAGTTTACAAGCGCTGTGACGTCACATCCAATAGTATCCCCTTTTCCGGTCATTGAAAATCAGTAAAAACACTAGTTTCGAGTGCGCTGTGACGTCACATCCAATAGTATCCCCCTTTCCGGTCATTGAAAAGCAGTAAAAACACTAGTTTCGAGTGCGCTGTGACGTCACATCCAATAGTATTCCCTTTTCCGGTCATTGAAAAACAGTAAAAACACTAGTTTTGAGTGCGCTGTGACGTCATATCCCGTTTTTTGATCCTTTACTAGTGTTTCGGCATAAAAAATAAAATGGAATTCTAAATTATTTAAAACATATTTTTGAAATTAAAAAAAAAATCTGATATTCGAGAGTTTTAAACGTATAAAAAAAAGTGTAAAATTAAGCAAATCCCTCACTTATGCAAATACCTCATTATATTCCTCTCTTGGAAATCAAAATCGAATAAAAAATAAATAAAAATGCGGGAATTGTCCATTGTTCATTCTAGTACTTAAATTTCTTGCGTAAAAAACATCCAACAATAAAATCCTCAATCTAATTTAAATTGCGATCCACTATAATTACTTACGAAAAATACTAAATTTAGAATATATCACAAGTCAGCAGTTAAAAATATAACCCAAGCTTCTATTACTTAATTTTCTTTCGTAAAAAAACATCCAACACTTCATCCTGAATCTAATTAAAAAACCGCGATCCACTACAATTACTTATTAATGATACTAAATTTAGAGTATCACAAGTCAGCTAAAAATATAGCGCACGCTTCTATTACTTAACTTTCTTGCGTAAAAAAACAACCAGCACATCCTAAATCTAATTAGCTCCGTTTTAAACAGCTAACGCAAAACATCTGCTTTCCTTCGTAAAGAGCAAACAGCCGCCCTTTGATTGAAAGGATTATTAAAATGTTTCCAGAAGTAATTACGTAAGAAAACTCTCCGACCCCCCTTGTTCTTTTTTTTTTGTTCTTCAAAATCTTTAGTAATGCTTAAATTTCTGAAATTCATTGTTCTCCATGCCCACAACCTATCATTAAAACTTCCCTTGTGAAAAATGCTTAAAAAATTTTTCCTAGTTCATTCTTTTTAATTTATTTTTGGTTGAATTTTGAAATTATTTATGAAAGAAAAAGGAGATTTTTGAAAATGCAATGTTTGTAACATCTTACGTAAGCATCACACTCCCCCTCCCCCCTTGTCAGAAAAAACAAGCAAATAGCAAACCCCCACCCCCCTTAGGTGCGTACCTAATATTTGAACGTCCATGGATCCAACAATTAATTCTGCATCTAATTAAAACCGCGATCCACTAGCTCCTTTTTTAACAGCTGCCGCAGAAGTTACCGAAAAATATAACACACTTAAATTTCTTGCGTAAAAAAAACAACCAACGCATCCTCAATCTAATTTAGCTCCGTTTTAAACAACTAACGCAAAACATCTGCTTTCCTTCACAACAAGCAAAATTCACCGTCAAAAATTTCACTTCGTAAGCTGATTTTTTTTTTAATTTAAAAAGTCTGAAATTTTCAAGATAATTCTAAAAAAAAGTCTGAAAATCCTCCAAAAGTCTGAAAAATCTCATGCCTAATAAAAGAACGAACTCTGATCAAGTTACCGAAAAATATAAACCCACGCTTCTATTACTTAAACTTCTTGCGCAAATAAAACATCCCCAAACTCATCCTGAATCTAATTAAAAAAAACCGCGATCCACTAGCTCCGTTTCTAACAGCTAACGCAAAACATCTGCTTTCCCTTTTCAACGAGCGAAAAAACGGCATTGATTAAAAAAGATCCCATCTCTCACAATATAACCCTACCGTCAGAACTGCAGCGGAAAGCTCAACAACAAATGCATCTGCTCAAACGCAGCCAACGCGGCGCCAGAACTGGCGAAAATCGCCTTTCCGGCGCCTCGCGTTTTCCCCTCTCGCCTAGAACAAACACACGCTTCGATGAAAACGGCAGCGCCAAGACGAAACCGCCAAGCTTTTTTCAGCGACATCGCTCGCTAAAACGACGATTTCTCCCCTAAATATCGGTTTAAATTAATCGGGAATGGCTTAAATCGATTTAGAAGGGTTTTTTCTACGTGGTGTGATGGTTTTTTTCCCGGAATTTTCACGATAACGGGTCGAAAATCGACCTTAAAGTCGTTCCTACCGAAATCCAGGACTTCAGAAATCGACGGCTGCTTTCCGAAATCTGAGCTCTCCGATTCGCCAATCGCCTTAAAGTTACGCCCCGAAAAAAAGGCGGGGTCAAGCGCTTCTGCAGTGGATTGGTGGAGAGTTCGGCGAATGAAGCTATGAGGCTGAGCTCCCATATAATAATGAATAATTTTTGTGGTTGATTTTTCCTGCCGCTTTTTTTATGCTGATTATGATTTTTAACAGCTAGAGTTAGCGTTTTGGGAGAATGTTATGAACTAAAAAGAGGGGTTTATTAAACTTATCAGGGGGGTCAATTCAGTTTTTGGTTGGGGGGGGGGCGTAACTAGACTTTAGTTTCGGGAGGGGTTTTGAACAAACAATATTTTCTTTTAAGCGTCAAGTTTTAGATGACTTGTCTTTTTTATTTTAATTTTGTGGTGAACTTAATTTCAGAATTTTAGAAATAAATAAATTCTATCATACATATTAAAAAATCCCTTTACATGGTAGGGTACAATAAATACACAGAATTTAAAGATAAATATCAACTGATGGAAAATCCTTTTTAAGTTTAAAAAAATTGTCATAGAGCATTTTCAATCACATGGCTCGGACCTAACAACGGCCTTAGCAACAGAAATGTTACAGTTTTTTGCCCTACAGAGGTTAACAGTTACAGAAAATGACTGGCCTCGGAATTCTTCTATTGGAGTATTTGCAATCACGTGACCCTATATTTAAAAACCGCCTTAGCAACATATACCTCGTTACCTAGCAACCGCCTTAGCAACAGTTAAAAGCCCTACAAAGGTTAACAGTTAAAAGAAATTAGCTGGTCGTGACGTCACCTGAAAACACTCTATAGAAAGTATCACTGTGATCCGGTAAGCTATTTACTATTTTAATAAATTGGATAATGGATTGATTTTTTAAATATCGTTTTGAATAAAATGTTTAAATAATATAATTTTTTCTTAAATTATCTTAAAAACTAGTAAAAAAAATACTAAATCTTAGTAAAAAAAAATGTGATTTCAAAGTATAATTAAAAGGTTGTGGGATTTTTTTGGGGGGAAATTTCTCCCTCAAAATAGCGTTTTAGCTTATTTTGAGACCTTTTTGGATTCGGCTCATTGTAAGCGGCTTCAAGGAACTTCAGTATGTTAACAGCACATTTTTGAGAGAGTTGTGGAATTTTGATAAAATTCATAGAAACACAATTCCCGCATTTTATTATTTAATAAAGATGGTTGAAAAAGAATTTTCATTCAGATGTTTAATTATTTTTTTATTTAATTTAAAAGTTCGTCTTTTAAAAAGAAAACATTTGCTAAGTCATAAATAGTTGTGTGGCGTCAGTTGGTACATAAAATGCTGATTTTTGAAATTAGAACAATTTGTTTTACCAGAAAAATGGCTTTATTTCTATTTTTAAATATACGGAAATTCCATTGAAATTAATGCACAGAAAATGTTGTTTCTTGTAACGGAGAGATGGCGCTACTATTCAAGGCATTTTAATTTCACTCTGATGCTGCCATCTATCGGGTGACTTATAAACTAATACTGCTACAGTCATTTATTAAATTTCAGATTTATTATAAAGGTTGTGGTTTATGTACAGATTTTTTTCATCGACTAGATATTATTCCAAAATTTTAAATTAAGTTTGGATTATTTTTTCAATCAATTAATATATTATTAATAAATTAAGTAATGTTTAATACGAATTTTTCCACCCTATTTCTCTGACGTAAAAGCGACATTTAGGCCTCCGGATTTTTGGGGGCATTTTTTTTTCTTGGCACCTGATTAAAAAATCACCGGATTTAACGAAAAAGCCAAATTATGGATATTTTGATGTTCAATAATGAACTATCGCACCAAAAAAAAATATTAAATTAATATTTAACTTTTTAATTAATTTCTTTAAAGTTAAATATTTCAACACCAATTTTACCCGACAATTTTATTACAATATTCAGAATTATTTTAGCTACAATGTAGATTGTATTTGTTTAAAAAAAATGCGTTACGCTTCAGTACATCAATTTGCCACTTCGGGAGTCGATTTTTAATATTTAAAAATTAATCAATCCCACAATATTTTTATCTGTGAATTTTGATAAATTTCATAAGAACACAATAAATTGAAATTAACGCACAGGAAATGTTGTTTTTTATATCGGAGAGATGGCGCTACCATACAGGGCAATTTTACTTTCACCCAAAAGCGGAGAAGTTTTGATGCTGCCATCTATCGGCTGGCTGGAAAACTAATACTACTACAATCAATTACTATTAAATTTAAGATTTTGTATTAAGGTTGTGGTTTTTGAAAACTATTTTTTTAACGACTCCAAAATTTTAAATTAATTATTAGGGATCATTCATTTGGATCATTTGGATTCATTTGGATTCATTAGGGATCAATCATTCATTACTTAATATATTATTCATAAATTAAGTACACCCTTATTTTTCTGATGTAAAAGCAACATTTTCGCATTAAGGTTTATGAAAACAATTTTTTTAAAGACTCCAAAATTTTAAATTAATTAAAATTAATAAGGGATTATTTTTGCAATCATTTATTACAGGGTGTCCCAAGAAAGACTGACACTAGTGGGGTCGCTTATGTCATGTTTCGTCATAACCAAAAAATGGCTATTTTCACCAAAAATACAGTATTTTGTCATGTAATACTTTAAATAGATGCTATTTTCAACGTGAATATAATGAAAATATGTTCATAATAAAAAAAACAACAATGAAAATTTCATTGATGGTCACAAAAGGCGGATATGACGTCAGAAATCCAAAATGGCTGTCACATAGAATAAAATTTTTTATTTTTTTATTCAAAAATTCTTTAATTGGGAATTATTACACTTATATGAATGTAATAAAGGTATTTTGAGGATAAAATTTAACAAAACATTTTAAAATTCCTGAAAATAGCATCGAAATATTAGGTGTGAAAGACAGAACTACAGTATTTTGTCATGTAATACCTTAAATAGATGCTATTTTCAACGTGAATGTAAAGAAAATATGTTCATAATTAAAATGCCAGCAATGGAAATTTCATTCTTTGTCACACAAGGCGGATATGGCGTCAGAAATCCAAGATGGCTGGCATGTGAAATGAATTTCTTTAGTTTTTTACTCCAAAACTTTTTAATTGGGAATTATTTTATCCTTAAAATGACTTTATTACAACATTAATAAAAGTATAATAATTCCCAAATGGCCGGGAATAAAAAATTGGTGCATAAAATTCCATATTATATAGTGTAAAATTTTTCATTTTTTTTGGGGGGGGGCTCAAGCCCCCTAGCCCCCACCTGGATCCGCTAGTGGCTTGGTTGGGTCACATTGAAAGATCTGATGACAAAAACAGAGTTAAAAGGACGTTAAATTGGAAGCCAATGGGCAATAGACCTAGAGGACGACCCAAAATGAGATGGTTGGACGATGTTCTTAAAGATCTTAGAACGATGAAAATAACCAACTGGAGAAAAAAGGTGTTTAATAGAGTTGCCTGGAGTAGATTGGTGCAGCAGGCCAAGGCCGATCAAGGGCCGAAGAAGAAGATTTTTTTTTACAGCATGAAGGCACTTTCTGGAGTACCCCTCTTGAATCTGTGTGTGCCTTTTCATATGGGTGTGGGTCAAAATCCCGACACTCAGAATCCCGACAGATCAGGTTCCCGACGGTCGAAATCCCGACAGTTCATAATCCCGACAGGGTCAGAATCCCGACAGTTCAAAATCCCGACAGGGTCAAAATCCCGACAGGGTCATAATCCCGACAGGTCGAAATCCCGACAGGTCAAAATCCCGACAGGGTCATAATCCCGACAGGTCAAAATCCCGACAGGGTCATAATCCCGACAGGTCATAATCCCGACAGGGTCAAAATCCCGACAGGTCATAATCCCGACAGGTCAAAATCCCGACAGGGTCAGAATCCCGACAGGGTCAGAATCCCGACAGGTCGAAATCCCGACAGGTCAAAATCCCGACAGGGTCATAATCCCGACAGGGTCATAATCCCGACAGGTCAAAATCCCGACAGGGTCAGAATCCCGACAGGTCATAATCCCGACAGGGTCAAAATCCCGACAGGTCATAATCCCGACAGGTCAAAATCCCGACAGGGTCAGAATCCCGACAGGGTCAGAATCCCGACAGGTCGAAATCCCGACAGGTCAAAATCCCGACAGGGTCATAATCCCGACAGGTCAAAATCCCGACAGGGTCAGAATCCCGACAGGTCATAATCCCGACAGGGTCAAAATCCCGACAGGTCATAATCCCGACAGGTCAAAATCCCGACAGGGTCAGAATCCCGACAGGGTCAGAATCCCGACAGGTCGAAATCCCGACAGGTCAAAATCCCGACAGTGTAATGTCACTCTTGAGCCGTGAGAGCATGAATTATTGAATTTTTTTGAAATTTTAAATTTTTTAAAATTGATTAAAAACTGGTTAAATACTACACTCCTGCGCGTGCAAGACTTTTTTCTAGGCAGCTTTTCAGTGCTGACTACAGATGTTTCTTCAGTACTGTGGTTTGAAAGATTTTAAAATTTTAAATTTTTTAAAATTGATTAAAAAATAGTTTAATACTACACTCCTGCGCGTGCAAGACTTTTTTCTAGGCAGCTTTTCAGTGCTGACTACAGATGTTTCTTAAATACTGTGGTTTGAAAGATTTTAAAATTTTAAATTTTTTAAAATTGATTAAAAATTGGTTTAAAATTTTAAAATCTTTCAATCGTCAGTTTTGATGAAATATCTGTAATCAACACTGAAAAAAAGCCCAGAAAAAAGTCTTGCACGCGCAGGAGTGTAGTATTAAACCATTTTTCAATCAATTTTAAAAAATTTAAAATTTTAAAATCTTTCAAACGTCCATTTTAATGAAATATCTGTAATCAACACTGAAAAAAAGCCCAGAAAAAAGTCTTGCACGCGCAGGAGTGTAGTATTAAACCATTTTTTAATCAATTTTAAAAAATTTAAAATTTTAAAATCTTTCAAACCACAGTATTGAAGAAATATCTGTAATCAGCACTGAAAAAAACCCCAGAAAAAAGTCTTGCACGCGCAGGAGTGTAGTATTAAACCATTTTTTAATCAATTTTAAAAAATTTAAAATTTTAAAATCTTTCAAACGTACGTTTTAATGAAATATCTGTAATCAGCACTGAAAAAACCCCCAGAAAAAAGTCTTGCACGCGCAGGAGTGTAGTATTAAACCAGTTTTTAATCAATTTTAAAAAATTTAAAATTTTAAAATCTTTCAAACGTACGTTTTGATGAAATATCTGTAATCAGCACTGAAAAAACCCCCAGAAAAAAGTCTTGCACGCGCAGGAGTGTAGTATTAAACCAGTTTTTAATCAATTTTAAAAAATTTAAAATTTCAAAAAAATTCAATAATTCATGCTCTCACGGCTCAAGAGTGACATTACACTGTCGGGATTTTGACCTGTCGGGATTTTGACCCTGTCGGGAATCTGACCATGTCGGGATTCTGACCCTGTCGGGATTTCGACCTGTCGGGATTTCGACCTGTCGGGATTCTGACCCTGTCGGGATTTTGACCAGTCGGGATTCTGACCCTGTCGGGATTTCGACCTGTCGGGATTTTGACCTGTCGGGATTCTGACCCTGTCGGGATTTTGACTTGTCGGGATTCTGACCCTGTCGGGATTTTGACCTGTCGGGATTTTGACCCTGTCGGGATTCTGACGCAGTCGGGATTCTGACCTGTCGGGATTTTGACCTGTCGGGATTTTGACCCAGTCGGGATTTTGATCTGTCGGGATTCTGACCCTGTCGGGATTTCGTCGTCGGGAACCTGATCTGTCGGGATTCTGACTGTCGGGATTTTGAACGGAACCCCTTTTCATATAATATAAGTCCCTTCTTTTTTTCCCAAACAAATGTACACCTTGGTGTAAATAATATAAATTTACTTTTTTTTTTGTTTGCAGGAAATTCTTTCGAAGGAAACCCTTCTCAAGCAGTACAAAATAGTCAAGAAAGAAACAAATTCGAGCCATGTTCAGGAATTCGGGGATTTTGTAAGTATTCTTTCCTCTTTACTTTCCAAATTTAATTTCAAAACCAATTTTGAGTTATTGTAGGGATGCAGTTTACATGAGGCATTATTAAATTATCAGCAACAGATATCAAAAATGCATTTTTGTGAAGGGGCAGCAAAAGGGCCCCAATTTTCAGCTGGATCGACCCCTGCTAGCCCCAGAGCCTCTAATGAATTTTATTAGTGCAAATGAGTCAATTTCCACTATTAATATTAATTTTCAAAAGATTTTGTAGCTAATGTATTTCTTTTTCTTAGTCTATTGCCCATATGAAAGTGAGCGAGTTTCAAGGCAGAAAGAAATCTGAAGCAATTGTGCTGCCAAAACCAAAGGTAACAAACATAAAGTATATTTTACTCATTTCACAACCAGGGGTTCTCAAACTTTTGAACATCGTGATTATTGTTTTTTAATAAGTGTGTTTATGATTCATTTTATATTTGTCAGATGGCAGTGTGGATTTGGTATTATGTTTTCCACGTTCGCCACTAGATGGCATTCTTTCAATTTCTTGTATATCATTTGTAAATAATTTAGAAAAAATGTAGCTTTCAAACAAGAAGGGTTGTTGATTTGTGTCTCTGCAATCTAATGCAATGAAAGTCCTAAGAACAAAGTGTTTTGCTTTAGGGTTGTAATATTAGTGTTCCCACGGGTCTGGGAATACCTGGATAAGTCGAGGAAAGTTGCTCCTTTTGTCCATAAACCTGGAAAATCATACAGAATACCTGCAAAATGAACAACTTTTAATGTTTACTTGTCAATTTTGACTCCGGAAAGTGAAAAAAATAGACCATTTATTGAAAATGTGTGTTAAAAAAGAAAGAAATATCCGAAAAATGCTGTGAATTACCAGTTTTTTAACCAAAATTGACCTGGAAAAGTCGGGGAATTTCATTTCTGGAATTAAGTGGGAACCCTGAAAGACGACTAGTGATTCAATGGCCCTGTTGAAAATGACAAGAGTCCCGTTGCCTTGGCAACATATTCAGCAACACGAATTTTGAAGGGACAATTTTCCTTGAAAATTGTGTGGCTTACAAGAAGCGGTTCTATTCAGCCCAAAGAGTCTCAAAATGTGCTAAAACACTGCTTTGAGGGGCAACTATTAAAACATTTTCTGGGGGAGGACCCCCAGACCCCCCATTTTTAAGCTCACATTCATTAACCGTATTTTTATGTTAGGTGTGCAAAAGTTCAAATTCTTTGTATGTGGGTACCTGGGAAATAATGTTGAGTCAACCCCTAGTCACTAGTATTTGCAACATCAAGGGCAAAGGTAAGTATCCCTGCCATGGGCGTAGCCAGGTTTCATGTTAGGGGGGGGGCAGAGATACTTACCTGTGCTCTTGATGTTGTGAATACCAGTGACTAGGGGTTGACTCAACATTATTTCCCAGGTACCCACATACAAAAGATTGCACACCTAACGTTAAAATCTGGGTAATGAATGTGAGTTTAAAAATGGGGGGTCTGGGGGTCCTCCCCCATAAAATTTTTTAAAATTCGCCCCTCAAAGTAGTGTTTTAGCTCATTTTGAGACTCTTTGGGCCGAACAGAGCCACTTCTTGTCAGCCATACAATTTTCAAGGAAAATTATGTACTATTGCTTTAATAAAGTTTGTCAAAAAAAATTTAACAAACTGAGAATTTAGGGGGGGCAGCTGCCTCCCCCTGGCTACGCACATGCCCCCCTCCCCGTAACCTGGCTACGCCTTATAGTGTTAAAAATATTGTCGCTCCCCGCAGTTTGAGAACATCTGACTTCAACTGATCAATAGTGTGTTTATTTTCATCAATTCTTATGTTTTAAATTTGCAGAAGCTGGATCTGGTGAGTAGCAGGGATGTTCCGATCGAGATTATGAAAAGGAAGTACTCGGAATCCAACTCCGTGGAGGAGGGGGCTCGGCATTTGAAGAACAAGATGCTTAGGGTAAGAAAAACCACTCTCTAAGGCCAGCAGACTTTGGTGGCCCGAAAGGATCTTCATCAAACAAGAAAGCTGTTTCCCAACCTTTTTACCTTCACGGAACTATGTGACAATCATCAAGTTTTTTACGGAACCCCTAATAGTAACGGACCTCTTATCCGTAAAGCTCGGGACCGGCATCATCTCGGATTTCCGAATTTTACGGATTTTTGAACATTTTCCCGAAAACTGGGGTAAAACCGGTTTTCCAGCCTCAAAACACCGCATTAACAGAATTGCGTGTGTATCGTAAATAAATACGCAGATCTGCGGAGCCGCGCAAGAGTGAAAAGAAAAACGATCTCCAGATCTCGCGCGCGCGGCTCCGGCATCCTCCTACCTCCTGAACATTTCCCCTTCTTAAAAGCCGAGGAGAAATAAACAATCCTCCCGATCGACATTCACATCGTTGAAAATTAAATTTTAATCGTATTGCAACGGGAACAAAACGAAACGGAAACTAATACGCTCTCTCGAAAATCAGCTCTACTGCATGAAAACGATGCATTTTCGGCACCGGCTTTCCCTCATTCAATCGCAATATTCCTAGAACACAACCCGTAGAAAAATGCATCCGATTGGTCCCTTTCAAATTGCTCTCCTCTCCCTCCCACTGATATGAAACAATACTCCGTCCGCATTCCGAGAATCAGTCTCGACTCTCGGCGCTCCTTCTGCTCTACAAAGGGGCGGGAGTGGATCGCGGAAACGGGAGGGGGAGCGGACACGGAGTACATCGAGACACGCTGAATCCCTTCGGATCTTTAAAAAAGAAAACTGATTTCGGAAAACCTTACGGATTTTCGCGGATTCGGAACTTAAAAAAAAAAAAAAAAAAAAAAAAAAAAAAAAAAAAACTGATTTCGGAAAACCTTACGGATTTTTGAACATTACGGATTTTTGGGACACGGATAAGAGGTTCGTTACTAATATCGAATTATGTGATAATTTCAGATTTTAATAAGAACAGATAGTAATTATCCTAAGTCATTCATTTTAAAACAAATGAAAATGGTATAACCTAAAATATACTTACTTGGGTAAAAAATAAATTAAATTATTATTAATTATTGCCTAGAAATTGCAACTCAACCTAAAAAATGTATGCATTTGGTGTGTAAAATAAAATATACCTGCTTGTTAAAAAAATTACATTATTATTATTATTCTTAATTACCACCTACAAAATGCAACTGAACCTAAAAGAATTAAACGAA
This sequence comes from Tetragnatha montana, assembly GCA_963680715.1. Classification (NCBI taxonomy): domain Eukaryota; kingdom Metazoa; phylum Arthropoda; class Arachnida; order Araneae; family Tetragnathidae; genus Tetragnatha; species Tetragnatha montana. Next base: position 4,541,603 of record OY796678.1, on the reverse strand, counting down.
TTCTCAAAAGAAAATGTCAAAAACTGAATGACTTGTAAAACTGTTGGACATTGGTAGTCTTTTGTAATTTTGTTGGTATTACTTTTATGCCTGAGGGATACTCTCCAAGAAAATATTTGGAAATTTAAATTAAAAAACTGTTTTAGTTTTAACCCCAATCTAAGAATGTTCCTTTTAAACTTTAAAAAGACAATTTCAACTACACCATGTCATCAGCCCTAGGTAAATGGGAGGATGGGGGTCATCCCCTAGAAAAATTTGAATTACAGCATGGCAAACAAAAAGTATTATGGTACTTTTGTGGGATTATCACGACTGACTGGCTAATGATTCGCCGTTTTGACTAATCTAACAAGGAAACGTTCTCAGGGTGAACTCACAGAATTGGATCAAAATTTTACAGGCATAAGAAGATGGCTAAAAAAACTTACTGTGAAAAAATTAGCTGCTAAATTTCATTAGGAAAGGAGTAAATTAACTTTGAAAATTGGGTTCTGAGATGCCAAAACCACATTCAGTTAACACCACTTGGCGACTTGGCGAATTTTCTATCAGATGGGACGATTAAATTTGTATTTAACGTGAAATTGAGATATTTTGTTAAAAGTACTTCAGAATATCCATTAAAACAACAGTTTTTTTAATTAATTTCCTTTCCTTTAATTTAATTTTCCTCCTTTAATTCATTTTTAATCCTTTTTTGCATTTGATGAACCTTTTTTTTTTTATTTGCTCATTTAAACTCAAACGCGGCCAGTTTATTCTAAGCATTTGTCACTGAGCCAAAGGAAGCATCCTCGCCTAGTAGGGTTACATTTGGTGTTAAATATGATAATTTTTAATAATTCTTTACAGTTTTTCTACTGTAATTTAGCTGCTAATTCTTTTACAGAAAGTGTTTTGAGTCATATACTAACCCCTGTAAAATTTTCGTCCAATTCTGTGAGTTCACCCTAGAGAACGTTTCCTTGTGAGCATTTTTTCTAAACTTGTGCATATAAAAAACTTGTGCTTGTAAAAAATACTAAAGAAAATGCGTATATTTCCTAAACTAAAAGTTGACTTGAGATTTTGCTGGAGCCCCCTTTTTGACCTCACGTAATTTATGGACCTCCCCTTACCGTATCTTTTCTTTTTGAACTGTAGAACCGCATGTTCCTGGTCGAGAAAGTCAAAACGGTCGTGAGTGAAGTTGTTCGAGACAAGCAGAACGAAACGGACGTCTGGGAAAAGCGCTACGAGTTGAGAGATTTCAACTGCTACGACAACGTCCGCAAAGTGTTTAATGAAGAATGTTTCCAGCTGTCCAAGGTATCATTTTTTTTTATTGTTTTTAACCCTACAACCTACCTTTAGTGTATTTCCCTCCTTGAATATCGGAAATACTCTTTTTAAAAAACTTTTACTACTAATATAAACTACTTTTTAAAACCAATATAGAATGTTTATTGACATCTTTCATAATTGATCATTATTTTACACTATGTTAATTATTTCAAAAAATGTTTCCAGACACCAAATTCCCAAGAGTTAGGGGGACTAAAAAATACATATTTTGTTATAAATGTATGTTTTTCTTAAGATTTTTTTACTGAAAGATGTCCATTTATGCTACCTATTGACTTAGGTAGAGCATTGTTCACCAGAGACCTTTGTTGACTTATCAGTGTAAAAAATGCTGTGGGTATCTTGAGTTTTAAAATCTTCCTGTTTTTATAATCCCAATGTTGGCAGGTATAGTGCTGTCCTTTAAAAACAACCCACTGTTTCATATTTTCTTCATTAAAAGCTTAATAAAAAGGATAATTAAATCGAACAAAAAACTGTACTAGCGGCTCATCTTCCCTAACATTTTAGTGCTTAGCATGTTTAATTCCAATTATCCATTACAAATTGGCAGTCAATTAAGTAAGAATTTGAAAAAAAAAACACTTTTTCCTAAAAGGACTCTAATTAACAGACTGAGCTAAAACTTCAGTATTTTATTCTCATAGTCTTGGGATAACATAAAAATGCTCTAAAGTCTTTATAACTTACATTTTTACAAAATCTGTAAATCTGTAGCACATCTTTTGCCAAAAATCTACACTATCTCAGCTAAAAATAAGTAAATAAACCGTTCTTTGACCAGTTTTTACATCCCTGACACTCTAAAGGCCATAGAAAGACAGGGTATATGAGATGGTAAAATTATTTTAATTATTTAATTAAAAAATCTCAATGGGTTGTTTTTAGGGTACAATTTGGAGTGGGTTGTTTTTAAAGGACAGCACTATATGCATGTAGTATTATATTTGAAAATTCGATTATATGTCCTAACCTTTTTTCTCCTTCAAAACCACAGAACGAATATGCTCTTGGGTTCCTGTACGTTCTCGTCAACCTGTGCGAAACCAAGATGCCGCAAGAGAGGGTCAGAATGGCGATGGAAAAAGTGTGCGACCATCCCCCTGTCCACGGAATTGTGTGATATAGGACTGTTGTGCATTTATTTATCTGTTTGTATTTTGCATATACTTACTTTTTTTTTGTATCGAAAGCGTTTCACGTAACACGTATTTTCGTTAATTTGCAACTACAAGGTGGCCTCAGACCTGGAATATCAGGGAAAAATCAGGAAGTTTTAGAAAATCTGATAATGATCGGGGAAATTTTGAAAATCTGCCTGGTTTCAAAAATAAATTCAAAATTTTTCTGATTTTTAAATATCTAATGATGGATTTATTTCCTTTTTCCTTCCTACAAAATGAAATCTCAAATGCATGTAAATTATGTGGTTGCAAAGCAAATGTTCAAAAAAAGGCTTCTGAGGGTTCTTTTGTGATAAAAGTCTGGAAATAATCTCATTTATATTCCTTTCCCGATTTATGCACTCATTTTCCCGTTTTCTAGAGAGTAGATGTCAGAGGGAAAATCATACCAGATTATGAGGGAAAACCTGGAATTTTTTAAATATAGGTTTTCTGTGGCCACCCTGAGCTACAGTCGACTCCGCTTAATGTTATCAAAATTGATAGGTCCCAATCACTCCTACATAATTTAATGTACAATGTGTCATTTAATGTGATCAAATTTTTGTTTTTAATGTTATCAAAATTGATAGGTCCCAATCACTCCTACCTAATTTAATGTACAATGTGTCATTTAATGTGATCAAATTTTTGTTTTTAATGTTATCAAAATTGATAGGTCCCAATCACTCCTACCTAATTTAATGTATAATGTGTCATTTAATGTGATCAAATTTTTGCTTTTAATGTTATCAAAATTTGGTGTAATCCCCAAAAAACATCTTTCTTTCCCGTTTGAAGGCCAATTTTAATGCATAATCATATAAAATGAGTCATTAATTTAGTAGTGTTATATGTTCCCCTCTCATATTTTTCTTTAAGAATGTATAATTTGCAAACTATACACTAGGTTGGTTTGGTTTGGTTTTTTGGTTACATATATTTTCCGGTATGTGTGCTTGATCTCAAGGATCCGCTTATACACCTTCGTCAAGTAAGACAGACACAACAGAATTTTTACTGGCACAAAGAAGGAAAATACACCCAGGGGCGAGGTGAGAATCGAACTCACGACGGGGCAGTGCGCAGACTGCTGGCGTGAAAGGCAGAGGAGCAAACCGAACAGGCCATCCCGTCCCCCAAACTATACACTAGGGAATCGTTTTAAAGACTTCAATTAGCAAACAAAGCAATTACTAATTAATTAAAGCAAACACTCGAGTTACACTGTATGACACTTTCTATAGTATCAAATCGCTCATTATTGTTATCAATTTGATATTGTTATGTGCATTAAGCGGAGTCGACTGCACTACTTAATTTTACAAGCTTGTTTTTTTGTGAATCTCGGCAGCAGTTATGGTTTTCTGAGGGTTTAGAGATTATTTACCTGTTTTTTTTTATGTTATTCACTTTATTTAGCCATGTATATTGGGATAAAATAAATTATTTTTATTTTCTGAAAGATCTTGTAACTTTTCTCTAGTTCTTACACTCCCTTTCACTCCTCATAATTCAATTTCACTCCTCCTAAAAAAGTTAAGGAGTATTTTTACTCCTCCAAAAAAATCCTGGGAATAACACTGGTCACAATGTTTAAAAGTTTGAGAACCTCTGATGTAATAAAAAAAATTTTTCTTTGAGAATTGAGCAAAATCAGCCCTAGTAGGTCACAGTAAAATGGGGCAACATTGGCCCCTTAATAGTAGGGGAGCCCAGAGTGTTTTTGGGTAGTTTCTCGAGCACGTCAGATAATCATAGGGGGGATACCTTGCATGCTTTTGAGTAACTCCACCAAATATTAGCTCTCCATGTTGGTGGGTTTGTTTAGAACAGCCCGTCAGATTTGTAAAAAAAATTAGTTAAATGGACATACTCGAGCGTGTCAGATAAAGATAAGGTAGGTTAGTTACCAGCTAAAAAGTGTACATTTTCTAAAATCTGCCGATTTGAGCGGTGTGGGTGTAAGGGAGCGGGAGGGTTGCAAAGTAAAGCCAAGACCGGTAAGACGCTATCGCTCTTTTTGAGAAAAATGTACGAAACAAAATGTTTATGGACTAGTAGCCAGAAAACTAGTCTCAACTAGTTGTTAACTGTCTCTGTAGCCAATCTGACGCGCTTAAGTATGTCCATGTAACTAGTTTTTTTTTACAAATCTGACGGGCTGTTCTAGACAAACCCCCCTACATAGAGAGCTTATATTTGGTGGAGTTACTCAAAAGCATGCAAGGTATCCCCCCTATGATTATCTGACGCGCTCGAGTTACTACCCAAAAACACTCTGGGCTCCCCTACTATAAGGGTTCATTCATTAGCCTCCTGAAAATCTCCTTTATTTTTCTTAAGATCCTTTAAACTCCTGAAAAAAACATCTATTCAAGAGAAAAAAAAAAGTTTTATTATTGATTTGGTTTGTTTTTTTAAATACAATAAATAAAATTCCATTGGAATTTGAAATTCTAACTCAATCTACATTTAATATTTAAAGTAGTTACATAAGGTAAATAATTATTCTCCTGATTTTTTATGTAATTTACTCCTGAAAAACTCCTAAAAATTCTTCTGAATTTTACTACGTTAAATAGAGTATAAACCCTGGAAATAGATTCTACCTGCTGTATCTATGTAAAGGAATGTGACTATCACTTATTCAATGCTTGGGCGATAAAAACAAGTTAAAATGCGGTTTTTACGAGTCAAATTTCCAAAAATTTTCTTGGGTAGGACCCCCAGACCCCCTTTTTACTTGGCTTTACAAAACTTTTTACGTCAACATTTTTTTTTTTAAATATCCCCCCTTCGCCCCTATTTTTAAACTGATTTTATGTATGTTTTAAGTCTCAAAACAGCTTTACAGTACTAGTTTTAAAGATATTATTTTTTAAAAATTATCTTCCAGACCTTTCGAAAGAGGGCGCTAAAATCGATTTGCGAGAAACCAAAACTTAGGAGTTGAATCGCCGCCATCTTGGATGAAATATGAACTAATTATGAATACGAATAATTAAATAGTAGTAATGATATATGTTCTGCCTTAAATTGCTTAAATTTATTTTTTACAAGAGTCCAATAGAAGTTCATGGAGTAAGAAATCTAGAATTCCGATTAAAAAATATGGTATTCAAAACTTGAATAGAATCAGATTGTTTTTCACTGTTCCGTTCATAGATGGCAGCACGACTGTCTCGGTAAACGGGGAAGGCCATTGTCTCCCTGGGGTTGGGTAGGTATTTTGAGAGCGCCAAAACTGGTTACTACCATGGCCACCTAAACTAATAAGGCCGTAGAAGCTTGAAGTCTTGAGTGACGTCATGCCTTCTATTTCACGTCATCGACGCGTTTAAGACAACCGCGCAACTCCAGTCTGGAATCTTGATCGCCCCACCCTTTACAGCCTGATTGGTCTACTCAACTACGGTGAAACGTCACTTGAATAAGCCACACCGACACACGTGCCGAATATTTCAGATGGGAAAAACGTTTGATCTGAATTAGGATTGATTTGACTTAGGATCGCTAAGAATTACTCTCTTAATGACAGAGGGGGTTAAAGAGCAGAATAAATCCTGATCTGAAATTTGCACCCAATCCTTGGATTGGACACCTAAGATTGGACCTAAAACCAGCAAAATCTTTCTGTTGATGATAACATAAAACTGATCGAAAAGAGGAAACACCAGTTAATATTTAACCCCCCTCCATTGTAATCGTAAATTTGAAGGCTTAAAATATGTCCGATCATGAGTTTTAAACCAGGCCCGATTTTTACAATTTTACTCAAAATTTAATCATTAAACCAGATTTTAGTGATCAAATATGATCATTAAAATTAACTCTGCTTAAAACCATTTTCAGGTCTTAAGGGAAACCTCTTTTTCGATCTGCAAAACGAAACTACACAACATAAAATTGTTTATAATAGAGCACGGAATCAATTTGAGGTTCGCGATCTCTAATTCACTTTCTCACTTCTGAAATATTCGACACGTGTGTCGGTGTGGCTAATTCAAGTGACGTTTTCACCGTAGTTGAGTAGACCAATCAGGCTGTAAAGGGTGGGGCGATCAAGATTCCAGACTGGAGTTGCGCTGTTGTCTTAAACGCGTCGATGACGTGAAATAGAAGGCTGACATCACTCAAGATTTCAAGCTTCTACGGCCTTATTAGTTTAGGTGGCCATGTTACTACTCGGCTAGCTAGGCAATAACTACTGCCCGGTCCCGGCGCACTTGAGTTCGTTCTGGGTTGTGGTTTGGTTACATATATTTTCCGGTATGTGTGCTTGATATCAAGGATCCGCTTATACACCTTCGAGACAGTATAATTTTTACTGACACAAAGAAGGAAATAACACCCAGGGGCGAGGTCAGAATCGAACTGACGACTAAACTGCTGGCGTGAAGGGCAGTGAGCAGAACCAACCGGCCATACGTCCCCCTCAGTTCACAACTGCCGTTCCTGAAGACTTGATGCGAATGTCAGCCGAGCACCCCAAGGGTCACCGTCACCGAGCGCTCGGTCCCTCTCCTTCGAAAGAGTTGGGTGCTTCAAGCCAGCTACCCCGCACCCCTACTCGAACTTAGGATTTCCCCTCTTCCCATCTTTCTCGAGGTGGCAACACTTGTTGAATGTTTATTCAAAGTTTGTTTATTTTGTTTTGTGTTTTGTGACTTCGAATCTTGAGTATTCTATAGGTCGCATATGTCTCAAACCTTTCCATTCAATCCAATCTTGAGTATTAGTGCACATCAAAAATCAAAATATGAGCTTTTCTGGATGCATCAGAGGAGATCCCTGGGATCGGTTCGATAAGGTGGATATAATCGGGCAAGGAGGGTTTGGAAAGGTTTACAAGGTATGTCAAATTTCCTCTTGATGAATGCTGAATATTCCAATTATTTCCATAATTAAGTACCATATATATCATGTCGACAGCCACGTTGCAAAAGCCTGTAAGAACATTTTTGGCGAAAATAAGGTTTTGAGTTGTACTTGTTAAAGATGGCCTTGCGCACATCTCAGTGCCACCAAAATATGCCAAAGACGCACTTCAAAACTTCTCCATGACGATTTGTAATAACCTGTAAGCACTGAGCTATAAACAAACTGGAGTGACAACCTCTGATGATATAACATGCGACCGAACGTGCCGGCGCGGATGGTCACAATTGCCCGGTTCGCTTGAGCGAACCGGGCAAAACAAACGAATTTCTCCATTGACTAACATTGTGTGAGTTGAACTATTTCTAGAAAACCCCCTTTTTTAAAAATATTTTGAGCAACATTTAGAATGGTCCGATCATGCTGTGCATACAATTGTGCCAACAGATGGGGAAAACTAAAAGAAGATGGAAATCTTTTCCGCGTAGACACAAACTTCGATAAGGTGTGATGCGGTTTCGGCACGCTCAGTTGTCACTCCAGTTTGTTTATAGCTCAGTGCCTGTAAGTTGGAAACCTCCCAATCACCAAGCAAAACTCTATAACTATGAAAAGTTTCTATGAACAACTATGAAAAGTTTCATAGTTGCCTTTAATGTACAATAAAAACGGGACAGAAAAAGTACTGTTCATAAGACAAAAAATATGCAGTTTTTTTCGTCTCCTAAAAACTTTGAGGTTTTGCACTTACAGGCTTTTGCAACGTGGCTGTCGATGTATAATATCGTAGGATGATGCTTAATGTGGATTTACTCGAGCGCGTCAGATAAACACAGGTGGGGATACCTTGCATGCTTTTGAGTAACTCCACCAAATATAAGGCCTCTATGTAGGCCCTATCATGACAAGTTGGGGCCCAAGGCCTGGATACTTAAGGGAGCCCCTTACTCACTACTACCCCAAATTGCTCATTTTGGCCTAAAACCTGGAAAATCATGCAGGATACTTGGAAAATGAAAAAAGGCCGTAAATAGAATTTTATTTCTGAAATTGAGTGGGAACCCTGTGAGAGGGGGGTTTTGTAGTTTGCTAATTTTTGCTGAGGAGGGGGAGTCAAAAATGACCAAAAACTTATTTCGTAATATTTGAATGGCCCCAAAGCATTTTATAATATAATATAATATATTTATAATATATAAAGCAATTTATAGCTCTGTGCAGTAACTAGTGCTTACAGTGTGCTAATCCAGTATATTCTGTGCTTTTAGGCTAGAAGAAATGGAATATTGGTGGCTATCAAGAAGATCATTATTAAACCTGGTAAGCCATATTCTGAGTTCTTGGTGAAGTGCTCTCTCGCCATTGCCTGATGGCATTGGGCAAGAAAGCACTTCGACATTCTTACTGATGTTCGGAAGTAATTTTGGTACAGCTTCAGTGGTCCGTCTGCCCAGAGCAATTTTACTACCTTTTTGCAGTACCTTCACAAATTCACCATTTTGTAAACTGGTAGTTTCACAAATTCAGTTTTAGGAAAAAAGGTACCTTCACAAAATACATTTTTTTTTTAAATTCTCTAATAAGCTCTATTCTCTTAATTATTAAATATTAATAGCCATTCCAGACTAAATTTTCTATTATTTTTGATGTTTAAAGACTATGTACATATGTTTTTATGTCGACTTTGTACTTAAATTTTCACAATTTGCAGAAAAATTTGTGCAATATCATTTATTCAAGAAAAATACTTATTTTTTTTTCAATTAGTGCAATTGTATGCAATTAGAAAAATTTTATTTAATCAACAAGAGTATTTAATAAATAAGATATTTTCAAACTTATTTGATAATTTAGTGCTATTGCTTATTTCTCATAAATTTATTTTATTACTTATTTTATATTTACAGCTTGTAACCTATTATTGAATATGTATTAATTTTTAACATTACTATTTGACAGGTACTCACATTCAGTGCAATAGTTACTTTATAATATTTAAACCAGTTCTTTTTAATTCGTCGGACCAGATATTTTTGTTGCGGTTGCGGACCAGTAAAATTTGAGATTGGCAAAGCACTGGTCCGCGGGACCAGTGGTTTTTTTTCCCCAAATTTCTAATGCTGCCAATCACATCCCTGACTTATTTTTTGAAGAAAAAAAAAACAACAACTGTGTTCTGAATCATTTTTGCTTTCAGGAAGAAGAATTGATTTGATTGAGAAAGAAGTGCGCGTTTTAAAATCGTGCAAGCATCCCAACATCGTGGAATATTGCCGAAGCTATCTGCAGTATGTGAATTTTTTTTTACTACCCTTCCCTTTGCATTGATTTTAACTGTTAGTAGCTATTAAGAGTAACAAACTTCCAGGGTTGGCCGATATATATATGATATTTATAGGCTGATATATATCCAAAAATAAAATAAACCAAAACCTCCCAAAATTCATTTTTTAGTACTTGGTTTCCATGTTAAGTTATGAAAAAATTAATACAATTTAATGACCATAAAATTGTTAAATCATGTAGTTAAAATATCTTATTTTATCAAATCTGATTAGATCTTATCAAGTTAGCATAGGAAGTTTTGTATTTTATGTTTCATTATGTTTTCATTAATTATTCTGTTATACACAAGGTGTTTCAAAAGTCTGTTTCAAGGCTTTTATTTGGAACAGGGTGGCTACAGAATCTGTGGATAAAATTTCCCTGACTTTTCCCTGATTTCCCTGACTATAATTTTAAAATTTCCCTGATATACCTACATCAAAATTTTTTTAACGATAAATATTAATAAACTGTAATTTGTAAACTAGAAGTTACATAAACTAAGAAATACTTGAACGTAATAAGCATATTAAAATATTAATTACAATGATATAATATAATATTTCTTATGTAGAAATAATACATAGAATATTTTAAAATTTTAATCAAAAAACATATTGATTAAATATGAATATTCCTTTTATTCAAATCTTCAGCTACATACAAGTAGGAAATATAATGTATTATTTTCAATTATTCTATGTATTTAATGCTTATAATCAATTTTTAAGGGGAAAAAAACTCAACAAGGATTTTCAGGGACTTTTCCAGGCTACCAGATGAAAATTTCAAGGCTGACCGATATTGTTTGCAATAATTTTTTTAAGGAACATGTGTGTTTCATTTCGTACAACTATATCTATTAAATAGTTGAATAAAAGAAAATTTTCATATAAGTTCCTAGCTACACCAAAGGGTTTGATTAAAAATGTAATTACGCTATAGTATATTAACAAAATATTTTCATGTAATTTTGAAATAAATGAACCTATTTAGACAGCAGTGGCATATACAGGAATTTATTTCGGGAGGGGCCCAAAAATACTCCTCAGCCCCTCCCAAACATAATTAATAGGTCCAATGTAGCTTTTTAATACAATTTAGGTGATTATTTAGGCCCTAAAAAACTTAATATAAGAAAAGTTGTGATGAGCATAATTAAACAAGTACCAAAGGCATGGGCGTAGCCAGGTTTCATGTTAGGGGGGGGCAAGGATACTTACCTTTGCTCTTGATGTTGCGAATACTAGTGACTAGCGGTTGACTCAACATTATTTCCCAGGTACCCCCATACCCCATGGCGAGTATTTTTACACGCTAGATTTTGGGGTACTTACTCGTATACAAAGGATTTGAACTTTTGCACACCTCAAGTAAAAATATGGGTAATGAATGTGAGCTTAAAAATGGAGGGTCTGGGGGTCCTCCCCCAGAAATTTTTTTAAAACTCACCCCTCAAAGTAGTGTTTTAGCTGATTTTGAGACTCTTTGGGCCAAACAGAACCGCTTCTTGTAAGCCACACAATTTTCAAGGAAAATTATGTACTTTAATAAAGTATTTCAAAACAATTTAACATACTGAGAACTTAGAGGGGGGCAGCTGCCCCTCCCTGCCTCCCCCTGGCTACGCCCATGACCAAAGGGGGGGTCTGGGGGTCCTCCCCCAGAAAATTTTTGGAAATTTGACTCAAAAAACAGGTTTTTAACTAGTTTTGGTACATCTCTTAGCCCAAATTTTAGATATACATTTTTATATAGGATTTGAATTTTGATGAACTTAATATTAAAAAAGTTATGAGTAACAGAAAGGAGATCTGGGGGCCCTCCCCAGAAAAATTTAGTTCGAATTTTGGACACACATTTTTAGGTAGGATTTGGATGAACTTATTATAATAAAGTCGTTAATAATACGTTCCAAGTACAAAAGGGGGGGGGTTGGGGGTCTTCCCCCAGAAATTTTTTGTAATTTGACCCTAAAAGCAGGATTTTAACTTGTTTGGTACACCTAGTTTGAATTTCGGGGGGGGGGGAGGCAAGGCCCCCCTTATATACGCCACTGTTAGACAGATTTAATTTCAAAAAATTAAAAACTATCTTATACTTTTAATAAAACTATAAATAATGATTAATAGTTATTCTAATGCATTGACTCAAAATGTATAAATTTGCAGAAAATGAAAAACTAAAACAATCTGAAAGGAATAAAAAAACTTAAGTCCAAAAAGTTTAATTTCAACCCCAAAAAATTACCCATATGGAAGATTTTGTAAGATTTCCTTTCTGATACTTTAAAATATTCATATATCCTATTATCAATACACCTTGTAATTCTTTGATATTAAAACTCTAAAGTTCAAACTACAAATTTCTATTTGCCTTCTTGCAAACAACAGGAAATTCCTCTGAAAAACCTCATAATTTGCCAGCTAAATATTCATCACATTTGAACTACTAATCTCCAAAATTTCTCCAAAAACAAGCATTTAAAGCCAAGGATATTGACGCGAAGTTTGAAAAACGCGATCGCGAACCTAACGTGAAGTTGTTTTTTCCGCCCGCGTTCACGCCGTAAAAATGCCAACTTTACAGGCAAACGTCCGGAAGCATCCGAATTTCCGGCAGAAATCCGGAATTTTTCATTGAAATTCCAGATTTTTATAGGAATTCCAGACTTTCCCAGCCACTGAAATGAGTGAAGGATGCGATCGCGGATCGCGCGTATGTGCGGCGTGAATTACTAAAATCTTCCCTGATTTTTTAACTTTTTTCTGAATTTCCCTGACTTTTCCCTGATTTTTCCAGATGAATGAAATTCCCTGACTTTTCCTTGATCTCCCTGATTTCCCTGATCTGTCGCCACCCTGTGGAACCAACGTCTCCTAGGGTCCTAGAACTTTTTTATTTCGCCGCTAGGGCCGCTGTATGTCCTTTCAATGGATTCTCCAGGGTCACTTACCTAGGGGTAGACCTTACTTCCAGGACCCTAAGAGACGTTGGTTCCAAATAAAAGCCGTGAAACGGACTGTTAAAACACCCTGTATAGCAGCGTTCAAAATTGGGGTGTTTTGCTGGTCCGGGACAACTAAAAAACGGCTCGGACTAGTTGAATCAGAAAATCACTGGTCCGCCGGACCAGTGATTCCTCGAGCATGTGTAAAATCATTTAGATGATTTGTTCAGTGATAGCGGTATTTTAAGTGCGTTTGATGATTGCATTTGGTGAAAAGCAAGTACATTTTTTTTGACAGAACCCGAAATGTGATATGGGATAGGGGAGCCCCCGGCGAAAAAGAAAAAAATATTATTAATATATATTGATTTTTAACATTACTATTTGGTACTCACATTCACAGGGGTGGAAAATCTGCGCCAAGCTGTGCCAAAATTGATTCCTTGCGCCAAGCTGTGCCAAAACCGGCAAAATTAACATTTTTGCGCCAAACTGCGCCCAAAAACGCAGTTTTTTCCGATTTTCTCTAAGAATTTTCAGACTTTATATTTTAGCATTTCGACATTTTCGATTTTTTTTTAAATTTTCTTCAGAAAAGTTCGAGATCTAAGGAAAATCGGATTGAACAGCCCGGCCGGAAGAATGGAATATATTGGCGCCTCGCGTCCTTGAACAGTGTTTTATGGACTGGGCTCTACCCTAGTGGTGCACAACCTGCGGCCCGCGAACTCATTTGGATTTTTTTCAGATAATCCTTACTTTCCAGATTATTTCCAAGAAAGAGGACTAGTTATATCGCTGAAAAAGTCGGGAAAAATCGATAGTTTCGCGCTAGTTTCGTTTTGCGTGCGGAGTGTTCCGTTCCTCCCGCGACTTTCTCGATTGGCCGCGGGAGACAAGTTGAAGTCGGCTTCTTCTTGCGTTGCTATTGCGATGTAAAAAAAAACAACTTTACAGTGGTCAGAAGCCAAAAAGTTCGGTGTTCAGGGTCACATTCTCCGAAAAAGTCGAAAACAGCAACATTTCGAAAAAGTTCCGTTTCTTTCCGCCCCTAGTTGAAGTTGACTTCTTGTTGTAATTGCAAATACAAATTGTTTAGTCGTAGCTCAAGGAGCAATATCAGACTGTATAAGTATTAACATATAAATTTTATTTCAGTACAGACGAGAGTGCTTAGCGCACGTCCACTCAGTATGAGCGAGAGAAGAGAACTGATTACATATACAACACAACATCTCCGCTAGGAGCGGAGGGGGGGAGAGAAACCGGTTAGCCCCCTAGAAGCAGGGAGCCAACGGAGAGGGCATAGCGGGAGCGAACATACCGGCCCCCGTTGAAATAATTAGAAATTTCAACACAATAATAAAACAATTTCAATACAATAATGGTACACTTCATGCATAGTGTAAAATACAAATGAAACATAAATAGGATATACATAGAGAAATTTAATTAGATTCATCCTTAGAAATAGGCAAGATACAAATATTAGAAATGGATCTTTTGTATTCCCCCCTTGAGGTCTTTACCTTCACTACTCTTACTAAGCCATCCTTTCCAAGCAACACCTCTGAAATTCGTCCAATTGACCACTTCAGGGGAGGGAGATTAGGCTCCTTTAAAAGAACCATTGTGCCAACATTAATGTTATTTTTCACAAAATACCATTTGGTGCGTTGCTGCAAATGACTCAAATAACTGTTGGACCAATTTTTCCAGATCTGTTGAACCATTTTCTGGCGTCTTTCCCATTTATTCAAAAGATTATCCCTTACATCCAATAAGTTAGGCTCATGGAGACCAATGATAGGCTTTCCTATCAAGAAATGACCTGGAGTTAGAACCTCAGTTATCAAAATCCGCAGAAAGGGGAGAAAGAGGACGAGAATTTAAAATTCCTTCAATCTGAATTGAAATGGTTAGAAACTCTTCAAAGGTCAATACAGATGACCCTACAACTCTTTTAAAATGGTATTTGAAGGATTGAACGCCTCTTTCCCATAAACCCCCGAAGGAAGGAGAACAGGGAGGTAAGAACTTCCAGGTAACTTCTTCAGAAGATTTTAATTTAAAAAACTCGTTGTCAGACTCTGAGGCTTCTAGAAGTCTTCCCAATTCCTTGTAAGCCCCAACAAAATTAGTACCATTGTCTGAAAACATGATTGAACTTTTCCCACGCCTTCTTACAATATATAGGAGGCCCAAAGCACCAACCATGAAAATACATATCATGAAAATGTTTAAATATTATTTTAGTCAGCTTCTCATTTTTAGGTAATACAATAGGATGTTTTTTATCATAACTTATATCTGCTTTAGACAAGCGACCTCCTACTCTAATTATACCATTACTATCTAAATAGGGATTAAGATATTTCAACACACTATTTGATCCAACATAGTTTCCCTTTGTTAGGGAGTTAACCTCACTCTTAAAGCATTTTCTTTGCACATGTTTTAATAGGATAAATCTGGCTTGATTGAGCTCGTCCTTGATTGAGCTGGCTTGATTGAGCTCGTCCACAGATAAAGAGCCTTTCACCTTAATGGTGTTTCTGGCATTTCTTATAAATCTGAGGACATAAGCCAAAACATGGATCAACTTAAGAAATTCGTTTGACATGTTCACAAAGTTATCAAAAAATACTTCAGAGGTCAAACTTACTAATGATTTTGAAACTGGACCTTTGAACTCTCTTTCAACTTCTTCCTTTTCATCAGTAAGAGCTAAACTCAGGTTAGAATTATTAAGCTCAGAATGTTTCGGTCCAAACCACCAAAGTTCACAATCAATTAGTTCAGGAGCATTTAATCCTCGAGAGGAAATGTCCGCAGGATTCAGTTCTGATGCAACATGTTTCCAAGTAAAGGATTCAGTCAGTTGTTGAATTTGCGAAACACGGTTTGCAACAAAAGTTTTTAAGAGGTGAGGAGGAGAGTCTATCCGAGCCAAAGCAATAGTGGAATCAGAGTACAAGCTTACCTTGCTGATGCTGAGGTGAAGTGCGGAAATTACCTTCGTGACCAGGGATGACAGCAAAAGGCAGGCTGACAACTCCAACCTGGGCACAGTCAGAGTCTTCAAAGGGGCAACTCTGGACTTACTGCACAGAAGTCGACTGGAAGGTTCGCCGTTTGAAGAGATGGTCGTCACGTAGATTACAGCGGCATATCCTTTGGTAGATGCATCACAGAAGCCGTCCAAGGAGACTTCCTCAGGATTCCTCGTCAGCATGAACCTCGGGATCTGAAGATATTCCAAGGCAGGCAGAGATCGGACAAAATCTTCCCATTCCTCTGAGACAGCTGCAGGAAGGATGTCGTCCCAGTCAAGTTTGAGCAACCATAACTTTTGCATAAAGAATTTGGCTTTGCTCACAACAGGCCCCAAGAGTCCAAGTGGGTCAAAAAGACGGGCTATTTGCGACAAGATGTCTCTTTTTTTGAAACTGGATATAAAGGGCAGCGTCACCTTGAAACTGAAAGAGTCAGTTTTATTGTTCCATAGAACACCTAAGGTTTTGACTGTGACCTCTTCCGACAAGTTCTCAAAACGGATTACTTGTTCATCGGCATGGTTAAAAAAAGTTTTAAATATGTTTTCTAGGAAAATAAAGCATGGGTAATTCAATATTAAAAATACTATCCTGTATAAACAAAATCCGTATATACCCGAAGTCCGTTTACGGCAACTGTACATTTTCCGTTTATGACAAGCGTACTAACACCGTTTGTGGCAACCCGACAGTCGGGTTACCTCAAACAAACTTGAGGAACGTAGGTTCGATTGGCACAAGCAAACAGTTCGGTTGTCCCAACCACACCGCTCTCATTCGAACCGGTTTGGTCACCCCAAACGGAGAGTTCGTTCAGTCCTATATCAACAGGACGGTGCGGTTGGGGGAACCGAATTTCTGGTTGTGGGAGCAGAACTGTTTTTTGAGTGTAATCAATAGTCGATCATTGGTAGACTAATCAGTGGTCACCATTTTTTCCATTATAGCGGTTTAATCACAAAAGCTTGAGCTTTACATGTTGCTCAAATTTGAGAAAAACTGTTTTTAACTAATATTTCAACACAAGAGGGACTTTTGAACTAAGGTTATATGTATGGAAGGAAGACTAAAAGATGGTATTAAGCTCAATAAAAATTAAATTTATGGATTAGGTGAATGTGTTATTGTGTGAATCAGGGGCGTAGCCAGGATTTTCCCTTGGGGGGTCTAGTGTGAAAAATTTATTAAATATGAGTAGTTTTTCCGTAATAAGTGGGATTAATTATTCTCAAATTAGTATAATTAGCCCTCTATATTAATAAATGGTCAGTAATTTATTACTAATTAGTATAATAGTTAAGATTAAGTACTAATTTTTAAGTCTTAAGTACCAAGTTTTCCTCAACAAAAAAACATGCTTTTCTTAATGTAAAAAGTTTCTTTAAAAATATCATTGGCTTAATGTAAAAAGTTTGTGGTTGTTATAGAAATCCAAGTACAAAAGTCCTCCCCCAGAAAATTTTTGGAAATTTGACCCTTAAAAACAGCATTTTAACCCAAGGTATCGGTGATTTGCCCAAAAATTTATAGAGTTGCAAAAAAGTGTTTTTCAGGCTCTTTCAGGTCAGGCCCAAAAGGGGGGAGTCCAAACCCGGGGATCCCCCCCTTGGCTACGCCCCCTGCTGTGAATCTTGAAGAAGTTTAATAATTTGAAAAACCCTATATTTCATAATAAAATCTCTCGTTTTGGAAGTAACAAATTGTGTTCCGGGGAACTACTGACAAGGAAACGTTCTCTGGGGGTGAACTCGCAGAATTGGACAAAAATTTTACAGGGGTTAGTATATAACTCAAAACACCTTCTGTAAAAAAATTAGCTGCTAAATTACAGGAGAAAAGCTGTAAAAAATTATCAATTTTAACGTCAAATGTAACCCTACTACGCGAGAAACGCAGAGAGAACGCCAAATGCTAGACAGTTCCACGCTAGCAGCACTTCCTGTGCACTGTATCGGCCGTCCTCATTCCATCTGATAGAAAATTCACCAAGTCGCCAAGTGGTGATAACTAGGGATGTCAAAATGTTCAAAATAACCGGTTTTCGGTTAACCGGTTTATTTTCCCTTTCGGTTAACCGTCCGGTTATAACCGTCCAAAAAATACCGGTTATTTGAATAACCGAACAAATTATTACCTCCTGAACGGTGCGAGGTAAAATTACGAAACCGGTCTCTAAAAAAAGCCCATTTCCCATATCATTACATATTAAAAGGAATAATCCATATAAATTCATTAACTATTTAAAAAATTTCTTAATTAACAGAACAGGGATGAAAAGGCGGTTAGTATAGAGCATTCGCACATGACGTCACTTGGAGGACAAAAACAACGTTGCTAAGGCCGTTGTTAAGGGCGGGAACTAGAAGCATCCAATAGAAGCATTCGCACATGATGTCACTGGCGGGCAAAAACAACGTTGCTAAGGCCGTTGTTAGGCCGAGTCATGTGATTGAAAATGCTCTATTTTGATGATCCGGTTTTTTATATTTCAGTCCGATGACCACAACTAGAGAAATTTCTACAGCAAAGTTACTCACCACTATAAAAGTTAGATTATTCAAATGCGTTATAAATACCAACTGATTTTAAATCCGGTTCTTTTCATTTTAATAGATCATACAGAGTGGATTAAATAAGATTTTTTCTCACAACCGGGAAAAAAACCGGGTTTTCAATAGATTTTCAGGTTTTTGAAGTTAAGATAACAGGTTTTTGTCTCAAAACTGGAGAAAAAACCGGTTTCCAAGTGATTTTCAGAGGGTTTTTTTTTTCATTTTTAGATCATATGAAGTGGATTTAATAAGATTTGAAAAACCGGTTTTTCATACTAACAGATTTTTAATCTAGTGAGATTTGAGTCTAACAAACGGAGAAAAAAACCGGTTTTTCAAGTGATTTTCAGGTCTTTTTTCATTTTTAATAGATCATATGAAAGATTCTGTGGCGAATTTTTTTACTCACCACTATAAGAGTCAGAATATTCAAATGGGTTATAAATACTGACTGACTTTCACTTCCATGGATTTTTTCATTTTTAATAGATCTTATGAAGTAGGATTAAAAAGAATTTTGTCTCATAACAGGGAAAAAACGGTTTTTAATTTGATTTTTAATTGCTTTCATGGATTTAACAACATTTTTGTCTCATAACCGGAGAAAAAACTGGTTTTTAATTTGATTTTAATTGCTTACAGGGATTTAATAACAGTTTGGTCTCCCAACCGGAGAGAAAAACCAGTTTAAATTTGATTTTAAAGTGCTTTCATGGATTTAATAATATTTTTGTCTCATAACCGGAGAAAAAAACCGGTTTTTAATTTGATTTTCAGGTTTTTTTTTTCATTTTAAATATATCATTGAAGTGAATTTAATACGATTTTTGTCTCATAACCGAAAAAACCGGTTTTTTATTAGACTTTTATATTTTTAATCGGTTTTATGGGTTATATAAGTTCTAAGTCTCATTACCGGAGAAAAAAAAATTTTTTTTCATTTGATTTTCAGGTTTTTTTTTTTTTTTTCATTTTAATTAGATCACAAGGAGTGAATTTAATTAGATTTCGGTCTCACAACCGGAGGAAAAAAACCGGTTTTCATTTGATTTTCAGGGGTTTTTTTTCATTTTAATAGATCATATGAAGAGGATTAAGTAAGATTTTTTCTCACAACCGGAGAAAAAACCGGTTTTTAATTTTCAGTCTCACAACCGGAGAAAAAAACCGGTGTTTCATTTGATTTTCAGATTTTTTTCATTGTAATAGATTATATGAAGTGGATTAAGTAAGATTTTTTTCTCACAACCGGAGAAAAAAACCGGTTTTTAATTTGATTTTCTGGGGAATTTCTTCATTTTAATGTATCATAAGAAGTGGATTAAGCAAGATGTTTTTCTCACAACCGGAAAAAAACCGGTTTTTCATTCAATTACCAGATTTTTTTTATCGGTTTCATTGATTTAATAAGATTTGAGTCTCATAACCGGAGGAAAAAACCGGTTTTTCATATGATTTTCAGTTTTTTTTTTTTTCATTTTTAATAGATTACAAGAAGTGAATTTAATACGATTTTTGTCTCATAACCAAAAAAACCGGTTCTTTATTAGACTTTTATATTTTTAATCGGTTTTATGGGTTATATAAGTTCTAAGTCTCATTACCGGAGAAAAAAAAAAAAATTTTTCATTTGATTTTCAGGGTTTTTTTTTTCATTTTAATTAGATCACAAGGAGTGAATTTAATTAGATTTCGGTCTCACAACCGGAGGAAAAAACCGGTGTTTCATTTGATTTTCAGATTTTTTTCATTGTAATAGATCATATGAAGTGGATTAAGTAAGATTTTTTTCTCACAACCGGAGAAAAAAACCGGTTTTTAATTTGATTTTCTGGGGAATTTTTTCATTTTAATGTATCATAAGAAGTGGATTAAGCAAGATGTTTTTCTCACAACCGGAAAAAACCGGTTTTTCATTCAATTACCAGATTTTTTTTATCGGTTTCATTGATTTAATAAGATTTGAGTCTCATAACCGGAGGAAAAACCGGTTTTTCATTTGAATTTCAGGTTTTTTTTTCATTTTTAATAGATTACAAGAAGTGAATTTAATACGATTTTTGTCTCATAACCGAAAAAACCGGTTTTTATTAGACTTTTATATTTTTAATCGGTTTTATGGGTTATATAAGTTCTAAGTCTCATTACCGGAGAAAAAAAAACAACTTTTCATTTGATTTTCAGGGGTTTTTTTCCCCATTTTAATTAGATCACAAGGAGTGAATTTAGTTAGATTTCAGTCTCACGACCGGAGGAAAAAAAACCGGTTTTCATTTGATTTTCAGGTTTTTTTTTTTCATTTTAATAGATCATATGAAAAGGATTAAGATGTTTTTCTCACAATCGAAAAAAAAAAAAACGTTTTTTCATTCAATTACCAGATTTTTTTTTTTATCGGTTTCATTGATTTAATAAGATTTGAGTCTCATAACAGGAGAAAAAAACCGGTTTTTCATTTGATTTTCAGGATTTTTTTCATTTTTAATAGATTACAAGAAGTGAATTTAATTAGATTTCAGTCTCACAACCGGTGGGAAAAAAACCGGTTTTCATTTGATTATCAGGTTTTTTTTTTTCATTTTAATAGATCATATGAAGAGGATTAAGTAAGATTTTTTCTCACAACCGGAGAAAAAACCGGTTTTTAATTTTCAGTCTCATAACCGGAGAAAAAACCGGTTTTTAATTTTCAGTCTCACAACCGGAGAAAAAAAAACCGGTGTTTCATTTGATTTTCAGATTTTTTTCATTGTAATAGATCATATGAAGTGGATTAAGATTTTTTTTCTTACAACCGGAGACAAAACCGGTTTTTAATTTGATTTTAAATTGCTTTCATGGATTTAGTAACATTTTTGTCTCATGTCTTTTTATGTTGTATGTATTGTTGTATGTATTGTGTATATTGTCCTTTATACTGTATTATATTGTCCTTTGTACTGTCATTTAATTGGATATTTTCTGTTTGACAGTTAAATAAATAAATAAAAAATAAAAAAATAAAAATAAAAAATAACCGGAGAAAAAACACCGGTTTTTAATTTGATTCTTAATTGCTTTCATGGATTTAATAACATTTTTGTCTCATAACCGGAGAAAAAAAAACGGTTTTTAATTTGATA
This sequence comes from Tetragnatha montana, assembly GCA_963680715.1. Classification (NCBI taxonomy): domain Eukaryota; kingdom Metazoa; phylum Arthropoda; class Arachnida; order Araneae; family Tetragnathidae; genus Tetragnatha; species Tetragnatha montana. The sequence goes on along the minus strand of OY796678.1, from coordinate 4,520,207 downwards.
TTTAATTGCTTTCATGGATTTAATTACAATTTTGTCTCATAAAACCGGAGAAAAAACCGGTTTTTAATTTGATTTTTAATTGCTTTCATGGATTTAACAACATTTTTGTCTCATGACCGGAGAAAAAAAACCGGTTTTTAATTTGATTTTTCATTGCTTTCATGGATTTAATTACATTTTTGTCTCATAAAACCGGAGAAAAAATAAGGTTTCTCAATTCATTTTCACTGTTTTACCGTTCATTGGATACTGTATACCGGAGGGTTTTTTTTCGAATTTTAAATTTTTTTAAAATAGTCACGAGTTTTTTTTTACGCTGGTTTCTAGTAAAAGGCTGTATGAAAAGTAACATATTAAATTATCAAGTCATCGTACAGGTAATTTTGAGTTCGAGCCCCCTTTTAAGGTCCGTTATTGAAATGTACCTTAATTATCGAAAAAAAGCATCTAAACGAATTTTCACCAGATCGTTGACCTTTTACCCTTAAACTATGAGGAAATATCTCCCAGAATCTGTAATTTGAAGAAATTGGAATACTAATCCAGTCCTCGGCAGTCGTCCGTTCTTTTCCGAGAAATTGCCGAATTTCGCGTTTTAAATACAATTAAATTTAAAATATCAATTTTTTGGTTATTAAATCTCAAACTAGACACCTATAAGTGGATCATGTTCAATATTTGTGAGAATAGAACCGTAATTTAGAGAATAATTAAAAAAATTGAATTCCGAAAAAAATTTCGGAATTCAACCTTGAAACACAACTCCGAATAAAGCTAATAACCCCTCATTAAATAATATTAATTTTTTTTTCGAATTTTTTTTTAATAATATAAGGTTATGGCAAGATTTTTCCAGAATTACGGGTTTCCATGGTGATTATGACGTAATTGAGAATTTTTGAGAGAAGAATGGAGCCTACTGGTCCTTAACGCGAATGACTCTGGAATATTTCCCAGATTTGAGTTCTCGGTTTGTTTACTTTTAAAGTTAGATTTTAATGCTTTACATATTTAGAAAGCTTATAAAAAATGGTTCCAGGAATTGGAAATTTTAAGGGGAATATATACATATTGCGCTTGTAATTTAGGTTCAAAGAATTTTCGTTTTTCTTGAAATTTTTCCCCAAATATAGAGATAAATATTTAATATTTTAATATGTTATAGTAGACCTTTAGGCAATAAAAAATTTGTATCTCTGTAAGGGGTTGATGAATTAGTTCTGTATTTATAAGTTATTCAAGTTTATTACTGTAATTATTATGTATACGGCCCCCTAATTGAAATTGGACCCTGAAAATTGAATAGATTGTTTGGATTCACACCATGAACAACATATTAAAATTTCATGGTCCTTGCTCTATGGAAAGTCGATTCTCCGGTTGTGGGAAAAAATGTTATTAAATCTACTTCATATGATCTATTTAAAATGAAAAAAAACAACCATGAAAATCAAATTAAAAACCGATTTTTTCCGGTTATGAGACTATGAAACCGATTAAAAATCTGGTAATTGAATGAAAAACCGTTTTTTTCCCTCCGGTTCTGAGAGTGAAATGTAATTAAATTCACTTCTTGTGATCTATTAAAAATGAATAAAACCTCTGAAAATCAAATGAAAAACCGGTTTCTTTTCTCCGGTTGTGAAAAAAAAAATATTAAATCCACTTCATTTGATTTATTATAATGAAAAAAACCTGAAAATAAAATAAAAAACCGGTTTTTTTCCCTCCGGTTTTGAGACTGAAATCTAATTAAATTCACTTCTTGTGATCAATTAAAAATGAAAAAAAAAACCCTGAAAATCAAATGAAAATCGTTTTTTTTTCTCCGGTTGTGGAAAAAAACACAGCACAACCGGTTACTTCCTTTTTCTTTTCCCCGGACGTGATCCCCCACCGAGTTTTGTCAGGAAATCCGGATAACTACTCTCATTATACAAATATCACGCTGCACATAATTTAACTAAATTTATAATACGCAACTTTTTAACTGAATTGAAATTTTCAATTTCATTCAGATTTCCTTTCGGTTATTCTTGCCCGTTAAAACCGAAAACCGGAACAAAAATAACCGTTTTTTTTTAACATCCCTTGTAACTGTAACCACAGAGCTAGGGACTGTCCCAAAAGAAACTGCCCCAGAGATAATAGAGAAAATAAGGGACCTCTGCATATTTAAGCCCAGTGGTGGTCTTACATCCCTGGGAAAACATTAGTGTGTAAGGGAAAGAAGTGAGGTGCGTAGTAGATTCGGGAACGCAACTGGTAATAATTCATTCTTCTTTGGTTGAAAATTTGAACTCAAGGGAAGGAGGCAAAATAATTCTATCCTCAGCCTTTGGTGATAAAATCGAAGCGAAACTAAAAAAAGCAACTAAAATTAAGCAGCTTTGGAAGGTAAACATTCAATAAAGCACCCGATGGAATGCGTTATCGCGTTAACTGACAAGTTGGGTGTGGAACATGGAGCGTGTGGAAGGGTTGATTCCGTAGTCTTTGTATTAATCATTATGCGAAATGAAAGAAGACTTGAGTAACGAGGGGGGAAGTCAATCGAATGAAAGCGAAACAGATGCCATGAAGGCAGATGTTCTTTTGCAAGACGTTTCCGTTGAAAGGGTGCTACGGTGGTTTCGCCGACATTGAAATATCCTACCCCCATTTGCTGGCCTTACACTCACAAATTCCTAAAGCGAAGATTCAACAGGAAACCCGGGGGGAAGGAAATATTTTGTCGACCAAACGTCCGAGACACCGTTGAAAGTGGGAAAGAACAAAAAGAGGCTGGGAGCACCGAGGAGAAAAATGAAGGGGGTAGCGAAAGCGAAAACGATTCTGTTTGTTCAGATGCGCTTAAATTAAAAGGGAGCAGAAGGAATGTCCATCATTAGAGAGTGTTTGGGGGCTGTTAAACACAATAATAAGGGCAACTTTGTTTTGTTTGAGGATATCGTTTACCATAGAGATAAAGTTTTGGATGAGCCCGTCACTCAGCTTGTATTGCCGCAATGTTGGATAACGATGGCATCAGGAGAAAACCTCATATAATCCCGATAAACCGCAGTCGGGACAGATGCTGTATTCTAGATTGGCGACTGTGTGCTTTTGCGCCAAAGGTGCCAATGAGGAATTACTTACAACCAAATTTATTTGCGAGTGTCAAGTCATTAACGCCAAAACAAGGGTTAAATCAATTCCACTGGGAACACCAGTAATCATCTTGTAACCCTAGGAGCAGTGAAGCTTTTGCTTTGATTTCACACCTGCAATTTAACTAAAACTTTTCTTCACACAATAAAAATAACAAAACAGTTCTCTCATGGTCTATGCCTTTGATCCGTGAGGTTATCAGAAAAAAGCCAGATGGAACAAAAAATTAGTCTCCTTGTGAGAGATTATAACACCTGCTTTTTTGCTTTAACAGCTCATTAAAATTCACCCTCCACCTGTTTACCGCTAAAAGTGGTCTTTGGCAAGGAAACGAATCTCGCTCACTTATACTTATCTATTGGTAGCCATCTGGATTTTCGATTATACCAGGTTTTCTCCTGACGCCATCGATAAAGAAAGTAATGGAACTCGCGCATGAATCAGTGTTTGGCGGACACATGGGGGTCAGTGAGAGAGCGCCTATTACTCCAGTTACTCGACCGGAGTAACTTGATGGAACCACCCTCTAGCCGTGGGCACAAACATGTTCTATGCCTGGTGGACCTGATGTCCCGCTGGCCAGAGGCAGTGCCGCTGCTCTCACTTTCTGCAAAAGTGACTTGTGACGCTCTTCTGGAAATATTTACAAGAACTGAAATTATCGCCAAGGGGGGGGGGGGTTTAGGGGTAATTTAATAAAAAAAACAGATTTATCGGTTATTTTAAGACTTATTTTGTTCATAAATGCCAAAGCTCCAAATTTGGGAACATATTCCGCTCTATACCTATTAATTTTTTTTTTTTTTTGAAATTTTAGACTTTATATAATCTATTAAAAACGAAAACTACTAACAACTTTTCTACTAAATGGTTTGCACTAGGTTAGGGGGCCGGTCACAAATTAAAAGCAGAAATATCCCGTTTTTTTCCGGATTTCTCCCGAAATAATCGTTTGGGAGCTTAACAAAAACGCGGGCTTTCAGAAAATTTACAGTTTCATCAATCTGCGACCAGTATTTCCAACAATGCCGAGTAAACGATTGCGCGGGCTACTTAAGGCGGGAAATCTCAGCCTGACACGTGCCGAAATTTGACACTATTGCTCCGGATCTAGGAAGAGTATGACTCAGCGTGTATTGGTATTTATGAAACTATTCCAGAAGAAGTCCTTTTCGTTCCGGTTCAAACGATGTGACTGACACAGGGGTTGTAAAAAAATTAAATTTGGCTTTTCGTTAAGAAACTAGGATATTTCCCGGATTTTTCCGGAAGTAAAGGTCAGAGAGCTTGGACATTACCGGATTCTTAAAGATCGTAAAAATCGTCTCATAACCGAAAAAAAAAAACGGTTTTTAATTGATTATTAATTACTTTCATGGATTTAATAACATTTTGATCTCATAACCGGAGAAAAAAAAAGGTTTTTAATTTGATTTTTAATTGTTTTCATGGATTTAATAACATTTTTGTCTCATAAAACCGGAGAAAAAATCCGGTTTCTCATTTTATTTTCTCTGTTATACCGTTCATTGGATACTGTATATCGGAGGGTTTTTTTTCGAATTTTAAATTTTTTTAAAATAGTCACGAGTTTTTTTACGCTGGTTTCTAGTAAAAGGCTGTATGAAAAGTAACATATTAAATTTTCAAGTCATCGTACAGGCAATTTTGAGTTCGAGCCCCCTTTTAAGGTCCGTTTTTGACATGTACCTTAATTATCGAAAAAAAGCATCTTAACGAATTTTCACCAGGTCGGGGACCTTTTACCCTTAAACTATGAGGAAATATCTCGCAGAATCTGTAATATGAAGAAATTGGAACAATGATCCAGTCCTCGGCGGTCGGGCGTTCTTTTCCGAGAAATTGCCGAATTTCGCGTTTTAAATACAATTAAATTTAAAATATCGTTTTTACGGTGATTAAATCTCAAACTAGACACCTATAAGTGGATCGTATTCAATTTTTGTGAGAATAGAATCGTAATTTAGAGAATAATTAAAAAAATTGAATTCCGAAAAAAATTTCGGAATTCAACCTTGAAACACAACTCCGAATAAAGCTAATAACCCCTTATTAAATAATATTAACTTTTTTTCAAATTTTTTTTACAATAATATAAGGTTATAGCAAGGTTTTTCCAAAATTACGGGTTTCCATGGGGATTATGACGTAATTGAGAAATTTTGAGAGAAGAATGGAGCCTACTGGTTCTTAACGCGAATGACTGGATTATTTCCCAGATTTGAGTTCTCGGTTTGTTTACTTTTAAAGTTAGATTTTAATGCTTTACATATTTAGAAAGCTTATAAAAAATGGTTCCAGGAATTGGAAATTTTAAGGGAAATATATACATATTGTGCTTGTAATTTAGGTTCAAAGAATTTATGTTTTATTTGAAATTTTTTCCCAAATATAGAGAAAAATATTTAATATTTTAATATGTTGTAGTAGAATTTTAGACAAACAAAAATATGTATCGCAGTAAGGGGTCGATGAATTAGTTCTGGATTTATAAATTATTCAAGTTTATTACTGTATTTATTATGTATACGGCCCCCTAATTGAAATTGGACCCTGAAAATTTAATAGATTGTTTGGATTCACACCATGAACAACATATTAAAATGTCATGGTCCTAGCTCTAAGGGAAGTTTATTCTCCGGTTGTGGGGGAAAAAATGTTATTAAATCTACTTCATATGATCTATTTAAAATGAAAAATGTAACCATTAAATTCAAATTAAAAACCGTTTTTTTCTCCGTTTATGAGACTCAAATCTTATTAAGTCCATGAAACCAATTAAAAATCTGGTAATTGAATGAACAACCGTTTTTTTTTCTCCTCCGGTGAGAAACTAAATCTAATTAAATTCACTTCTTGGGATCTATTAAAAATCAATGAAACCTCACAAAATGAAATGAAAAACCGGTTTTTTCTCCGGTTGTGGGGAAAAAATATTAAATCCACTACATATGATCTATTACAATGAAAAAAACCTGACAATAAAATGAAAAACCGGTTTTTTTTCTCTGGTTTTGAGACTGAAATCTAATTAAATTCACTTCTTGTGATCTATTAAAAATAAACAATAACAATGAAAATCAAATTAAAAACCGTTTTCTTTCCGATTGGGAGACTCAAATCTTATTAAATCCATGAAACCGATATAAAATCTTGTAATTGAATGAAAAACCGGTTTTTTTCCTCCGGTTGTGAGACTGAAATCTATTTAAATTCACTTCTTGTGATCTATTAAAAATTTAAAAAAAAACCCTGAAAATGAAATGAAAAACCGGTTTTCTTTCTCCGGTTGTTTGAAAAAAATATTAAATCCACTTCATATGATCTATGCAATGAAAAAAACCTGAAACTGAAATGAAAAACCGGTTTTTTTTCTCCGGTTGTGGGAAAAAGATATTCAATCCACTTCATATGATGTATTACAATGAAAAAAAAACCTGAAAATCAAATTAAAAACCGTTTTTTTTCTCCGGTCGGTTCTGTGGAAAATATATTAAATCCACTTCATATGATCTATTACAATGAAAAAACCTGAAAATAAAATGAAAAACCGGTTTTTTTTCTCCGGTTTTGAGACTGAAATCTAATTAAATTCACTTATTGTGATCTATTAAAAATAAACAATAACCATGAAAATCAAATTAAAAACCGTTTTTTTCTCCGGTTGTGAGACTCAAATCTTATTAAATCCATGAAACCGATTAAAAATCTGGTAATTGAATGAAAAACTGTTTTTTTCCCTCCGGTTGTGAGACTGAAATCTATTTAAATTCACTTCTTGTGATCTATTAAAAATAAAAAAAAACCCTGAAAAGGAAATGAGAAACCGTTTTTTTTTTCTCCGGTTGTTGTAAAAAAATATTCAATCCACTTCATATGATCTATTACAATGAAAAAAAACCTGAAAATCAAATTAAAACCGTTTTTTTTTCTCCGGTTATGAGACTCAAATCTTATTAAATCCATGAAACCAATTAAAAATCTGGTAATTGAATGAAAAACCGGTTTTTTCCCTTCGGTTGTGAGACGGAAATCTATTTAAATTCACTTCTTGTGATCTGTTAAAAATTTTAAAATACCCTGATAATGAAATAAATAACCGTTTTTTTTTCTCCGGTTGTTTGAAAAAAATATTAAATCTACTTCATATAATCTATTACAATGAAGAAGAAACCTAAAACTGAAATGAAAAACCGGTTTTTTTCTCTGGTTGTGGGAAAAAAAATATTCAATCCATTTCATATGATCTATTACAATGAAAAAACCCCCTGAAAATCAAATTAAAAACCGTTTTTTTTCTCCGGTTATAAGACTCAAATCTTATTAAATCCCTGAAACTGATTACAAATCTGGTAATTGAATGAAAAACCGGTTTTTTTTCCTCCGGTTGTGAGATTGAAATCTATTTAAATTCACTTATTGTAATGTATAAAAAATGAATAAAACCCCTGAAAATGAAATGAAAAACCGGTTTTTTTTCTCCGGTTATGAGACTCAAATCTTATTAAATCAATGAAACCGATAAAAAAATCTGGTAATTGAATGAAAAACATGTTTTTTTCCGGTTGTGAGAAAAACATCTTACTTAATCCACTTCATAAGATCTATTACAATGAAAAAAATCTGAAAATCAAAAGAAAAACCGGTTTTTTTCCTCCGGTTGCGAGATTGAAATCTCACTCCTTGTGATCTTATTAAAATGAAAAACACCCCCGAAAATCAAATGAAAAACCGTTTTTTTTCTCCGGTTATGAGGCTCTGAACTTAATATATTCCATAAAACCGATTAAAAATATAAAAGTGTAATAAAAAACCGGTTTTTTTCGGTTATGAGACAAAAATCGTATTAAATTCACTTCTTATGATATATTAAAAATGAAAAAAACCTAAAAATCAAATTAAAAACCGGTTTTTTTTCTCTGGTTATGAGACTCGGATCTTATTAAATCCATAAAACATAAAACCGATTAAAAATCTAAAAGTCTAATGAAAAACTGTTTTTTCCCGGTTATGAGACAAAAATGTTATTAATTCTACTTCGTATGATCTATTGAGTATGAAAAAAAATACAGTGCATATAAAAGTCAGTCAGGATTTATAACCCATTTAAACGTTCTAACTTTTATAGTGGTGAGTAAGTAAATTCGCCACAGAATCTCTAATATCTTATTAAATCCATTTCATATGATCTATTCAAAATGAAAAAATACCCGAGAATCACTTGAAAAACCGGTTGTTTTTCCGTTTGTGAGACTCAAACCTTATTAAATTCACTTCATATTTCCCGGTTATGAGACAAAAATCTTATTAAAGCCACTTCACATAATCTATTACCATGAAAAAACCTAAAAATCAAATGAAAAACCGGTATTTTTACTCCGGTTATGAGACTGAAATCTTATTAAATTCAAGAAGTTTATCACAAGAAGCTGTAATCTATTACAATGAAAAAAATCTGAAAATCAAATGAAACACCGGTTTTTTCCTCCGGTTGTGAGACTGAAAATTAAAAACCGTTTTTTTTCTCCGGTTGTGATAAATAATCTTACTTAATACACTTCATATGAGCTATTACAATGAAAAAAAACCTAAAAATCAAATGAAAATGAATGGTATTTATAACCCATTTAAATAATTTAACTCTTATAGTGGTGAGTAACTTTTTAACTTGAATTTTCAATTTCATTCACATTTTCTTCAGGTTATTTTTTGGCCGGTTGTTGAATTTGAAAATAACCGAACCGGTTAAACCGAAGAAAAAAATAACCGGTTAAAACCGAAAACCGGAACAAAAAGTACCGGTTTTTTTAAAAACCGGTTTTTTTTTGACATCCCTACTGAGAACGTTTCCTTGTGAGCCCTGAAACATTTAAATTGTGTTTATTTAATGTTTCACACAGTGTATCTAAATGACTTTTTTGCAGGACGCGTTCGTGGATAGGACGTTTTCAAAGAAGCTGGGTAGAAGACTGCTTCACCAAGTAACAATCTTTATTAATTAATTAATAATTAACAATATGTAAAAAATTAAAAGCATACAGAAAAATTACGACCCACATTTTCAGAACCTCTATTATGTAATCAAACAAAGAATACCTTTGTTATTTTTCTAATTATTTTAAAATCACAATCAAGTCATTATGTGCCAGAAAAATTTGGAAGTAATTTTGGTTCAATTCCGTTAGAGTCCCCGCTAAATATTGCCCGGTTCTTTTAGACAACAAAAAGTAGAAATATTTATCAATAATTTCAAACTTCTGAATTAAAATGTTTAATTATATCAATAACTATTCATTTTATTAACAACAGTCAGAAAAATTTGTTGATATTGTGATGTATTTAGCGATTTGGATATTGGCGATATTTAGCGGGGACTCTAACGGAATTGTACCGTAACTTTTTCATTTGTTTTAATTTGCAACTGAGTTGATTTAGTTATGGGGGATCGGTTATTTTAGACTGTAAAACTAAAAGGGTTTCAATTAAGTTTGTTCTCATTTTGATAGTTTATAATTTTGGTGTTTTTTTACTAGAAAGAACAAAGTTCGCCAGTGGCTCAAAGTGATCGTAATCAGCAAGGTGGTCCACAACGTACTCAACAGTAGTAAGTTCAGTAGTTTGGTTTTTTCTCTTCTAGAGTAAGTCAAGGTTCAATTTTAATCATAAATCTTAACATTGCAGCCTTAAAACTCTGACAAACCAAGCCTGGAACACTCCAGTTATGAATCTGTGAAGAGTGACTTCAATAATGAATCCATGGAGAGTGTCTACAATGGTGAATCCGTGAAGAGTGACTTCAATAATGAATCCATGGAGAGTTACGCCAGTAAGTTTTTTCTACTTCCTTTTTCTTGCTTTTCCATAGCTGCCAACTCTTCTGTTTTAGCCGGATATAGTTCTGTTTTAGCGTATAATTATAAGTAATTAAGGGCCATTCATTAATTACGTAAGGGTCCCGAGAGGGAGGGGGGGTTGGAAAAATCTCTACATACCCTTACTAGGCGGGTGGGGGGGTCAAACCCATACCCATTCTTACGTAAGATTTTCCAAGTTGATGTAAACAAATTCCAATTATTCTAATCAAATTACTATTGAATAACCCTTTTTTTTATATCCTTTTGGTTTTGGCTAGAAACGAAATATTTTGTTGGGATGATGTCCCCCCAAGTATTGGCTTCAACCTATTCTAAATGAAATTCTGTTCTAAATCATGGGGGGGTCCGTGCCCCTATAAGCATTATTGTATGGTGGTGTCCTCTATTGCAGGGGTTCTGAACTGAAAATTAAAAACAGTCATATTTACAGAGTTATTTTTTATACACACAACAATTTTCAAAACTTACAGATCATTAAATTAATGAGACATTTGAGCATGTTTCACACTTTTGATTGGTATTCTTGAGGTCGCACATATTTCTCTTCTCCCATATATTCTTCTATGGTTTCGGCATTTCTTTTTCCTCATTTTAGAAAGAAACTCATATTTAAGTAAAAAAAAAGTTAAGCGCCAATATCCAGTCATGCATGTGATTCCTCCGCCAATTGGCGGAAATCCGCCTATTTGCCTAGCAAAACTAAAAACTAATATTCCCCTTTCCTTTAAAATTTCTTTCCGAATACAATAGTTTTTAACTGTAAGCTCTGGCTGAGAGTGTTAATATTACCATTACCTTGTAAATTAATTTTTAAGTAAAAGCGGGAAAAGTCGCAAAGTAATAAAGTTAAAAGCAGTTAATATTTAAACTAAAAAAAAATCGGACTTTTAGCTTTTGTTTTCTGATTGGTTCTCGGGAAGTAGAAGCCGAAAGACCCTCTCTACTTAAATAAGGGAAAATGGAGATGCCCTAAAAAAATTAATATTATATTCAGCCAAAATATTGTTGGAGTAATCACATGTATGTCCAGTGGATATTTCGTTTCCTGCATGAACTATTTAGAATAAGAGTAAATATTGGATGCATTGGCAACGTATTGCATGGCAATTATAAATGGTAGATTAATATCTTAACATTTTAGGTCTGAGGGGGTCGCCAAATTATTTTCCCTGAAAAGGGGGTCGCAGAGGGAAAAAGGTTGAGAACCCCTGCTCTATTGATTCATATCTTATTATTTATTTATTGTCCATGTCTTATATCTCTCTATTATCTTTGCTATTTCCACTGAGTCAGTAGTGAGAGTCGTGGTGGTCTTCCTGTCAATTTTGAGTTGATCATGGGCTTTGGTTCTCGAGGGGGCAACAGGTCTTGACCCTGCATTTGCATCTGCCAGCAAAATTAGGGTGGGATCTCTGGCCTTTTTAGCCAAGGAATTGGCAATTTCATTGAATTCCAAGTTCACATGGTCAGGAATCCATTGCAAGATGTATTTTTTCTGGAGACGATGAAGTTATCCAAGCTCTGCAAGGATACTCAAGATTGGACTTGAAGTAAAACCTATCTTATGTTACATTTATCGTATTTTATTCTATTGACGAGAGGCCAAATGTGATTTGTGATAGCCAGAGTGCTACTTATTTTTCTAGAAACCCTGTTGAGAATAAGAAAACTAAGTATATTTATGTTACGGGCAATGTGATAAATCCGGACATTATTAATAATGCCCGAGCAGTGTGATAAATTCAGTGGAATTTATGAATGAAATTTATCACTTTGCCCGCCTCCACTTCGGGCATTATTAATAATGCCCGATTAATCACTTTGCCCATAACATTGATACCAGGTATCATTTTGTTAAAGACTAACTTTATTGCTGGAAGATAAAATTTATCTGATTGTATGACCTTCAACATGTGATAAATTTAAGTATTTCTGTCATAGGATTTTTTCTAGTTAAATAAGTACTTGTTTTGTAGCAATCGAGAGGAAAAGGGGACATTTGTTGGAATCGAACGATATTGTTTCCATTCGGTAACCTAAGTGCCTCATTCATTTTTGTATTTGCCTTTCTTGTCGATTAAAGTGCTGTTTTTGTGCATCACTCGTGTTTTTGCTGTTTGGTTCAATTCCAGGGTGGCCACGGGCCTGGAAAACCTTAAAAAACTGGAATTTATCAGAAGGAAAGCAGGGAATTTTAGAAAATCTGACAATAATCGGGGAAGTTTTGAGGATCAGCCTAGTTTCAAATACAGTCACTCCAGAAAGTATTCGTACACCCAACAAATTTGCACCTCCTATTACGGGTAAAATCCAAACAAAAATTATCCTAACACAGTATGTTATTCTTCATTATAATCTACCAAAAAAAAAGAGCAAAAAATATCAGAACAGTAAAAAAAAAATATTTGAAAACATGAAGTGATTTGAATGCTATTAGTATTATGAACCGCAAGAAATAAAAATTTCATGCACGTGCTTTTAAATTAGGATTAGGAACAAAATATGCTTTTCAGAAATGCCATGATCCGTGTTAAGTCTATGGCTGTACCCAAGGTTAATAGAATAAGATAAGGTTGGCTCTTCACATAGGAACGAAAATTCGTGTGACGTACTGCTCTCCAGCCGATTACGTAATTCGCGTGATACCCCAGCTTCTCCTTCGATTGGGTCAGATAGAATAGGGATTTTTTTTGACAGGAGAGAGGGAAATTTAAACTTTGATCCAACAATTCAGTTTTGAAGCATTTAAGATATGAATCTAAAAGGGTTTTCGTGAATGTTTGAAAGGGTTTTTTGAATGAATATCTATTGTTAATTTGAAGTAAGAAACCGAAGTAGATCGTCCCAAAGGCAAGAGGAATCCATAGATTGGTTTTAGGAACATATTAATTTCTTTTAGAATAAAAGCAATTTTGATTTGGGAGGGACAATATATTTCTAGTTCCCTTCATGGAAACTGAAAAGAGTTGAAATAAAATACTAAAAGCAATTTATAGACTTAATTATTATAGTATTAAAGCTTGGCAATATTTTTTAATTATTATTATGTACCTATCATTTTTTAATTTGAAGACTTGATTTTTTAATTCAAATTTTACACTAAAACAGGATCAATGTGACCTCACCTTGGAGATCTTATAAAATGATAATATCGTAACTTTGGAACACTGATCCAACTTCAAAACTAACTGTTTCAGTTCGAGTTTCTTTCGGCGATCGTATGTGGGAGTCGGCAAGTTGGTGAAGGTTTATACCCAATAAATTATCTCCTTCATGTTTGTCATGTTTAATCAAAATTGAATTCGAAATCAACAGATTATTTGATTTTTTCTTCATGTAATTATCACTTAGAATTTAAGTGATCATTTATTATCATCTGATTATGTGATTGTTTTAACACTGATCAATATGTCTTAGATAGATCAGTGTTACTACAATCATAATCAGAATATAAGATACATTAGAATAATAAATTCAGTGAGATCAGGTTAATTAGTACCTAATAAACTAACTTTGAATTTTAATAAATTAGTAATAAAAGCGATTAGTAGCGTAATCAATTTTATACAAAACATACAAAAGAAGAACAACCCAAAAATAGCTCACAATTTGAGGATTTTTTAGTGATCTAAAAGTATCGGATTGTAACTAAATACTGCTTTAAAAAACGGTATTTTCTTTGTATTTAGAATTTTCTAAAATACAGATAGTGGGAATTTGTTTAACTTTTAAAATATTGTTACAAATCGATCACTATTGATTTAAGTAATGAACCTCCGATGCATAGGAATCAGTTTTAAATTTCATAGTGTGTATTTAATCCACTATTTGGTAAGCTATAAACTTGTTCTTCAAGTTGCTTATGAGAAGGAAAACAAGATACTCATAATTTAATTCAATGAAATATTTTAATCAGTTTTAACCCATCAGAAGTTAAAAAATTGAATGCAACCATATAGATCACAAGTATTGATATTTAAATATATGATTTGTTGCTTAGGCAAGTTCACAGGTCTATATTTTCCCTTCCGCGTCTTATATTACTCCCTTCTACGTAAGAAAATACCTATAAGAAGCTCCGCGATTTCCCTATGTAACCCTGATTGGTCACTCCTGTCAAAACTTCAACGCCTTCCAGCCGATTACGTCATCCTGGCTGAAAGTAATCGGAGAGCCAGATGAGCCCCCCCTGGGCTGTACCACGGCTTACTAGATACTATAGAGTATAGTATAGAGGCTAGCCGAGTACAGAAATGATTAAAAATCCAGATGGGACAAACTGGCAAAGCATATCCACAATGTTGAAGGCGATATAGGTAGGACTTGTGGCGGGAAAAGTTGTCAAATGGTTTTCATTGTTGAAAAATCGGCTAGCCTCTATAGTATCTAGTAAGCCGTGGCTGTACGAATATTTGTTTGGGCTTTCAAATCACTTCATTTTTTAACTATTTTTTTTCTAACTGTTCTGATATTTTTTGCTCTTTTTTTTTTGAGAGGCTAACGTAGTGGATCGATGCTATCCCAGAGCCCCTACATAATTCTCTGGTTTGTGTGCTGCACAGAGTACTAGAACAGAGTCCACGAGAGGCAGTAATGGAAATTGGAAAAGAATGGAATATTGTATATAAGTTAGTGGCCATTTTGGCGCTGGGATCGCGTTACGTCACGAGAGGCGGAGAAAATAAGCTTGATCCTCCAATAGCCCTCCGAAAAGACAGATTGAATGAACACCAAACTGTACTGCCTACCTCTGAACCTCTCTGTCAATCATTGAATTTCCCGTGCTGCCTCACAAGGTATACCCGATGGGTTTTTTTTTATTTCCATTTTATCGCCTATATGGCCATGGAGTCTGTTCTTATTTTTGTATAAGGTAGAGGGCAGCACGGGAAATTCAATGACTGACAGAGAGGTGCACTTTAGTGGTCAAAGCTGTGACGTGTTCATTCAATCGGAGGGCTATCAGAGGATCAAGCTTTTTTATCTCCGCCTCTCGTGACGTGATCCCAGCGCCAAAATAGCCCCTAACTTATACAATAGTCCATGCTCTTTTCGATATCCATTATGGCCCATTTGCACATGACGTGTCACGACCAGTTATTTTCTTTTAACTATTAAGCAGACGCACCTGTTGCTAGGTGCTAGTCACGTGATTGCAAATGCTCTATGTCAGTGGGTTCCCAAAAAATTTTCTTCCACGAAAAAATTTAGGGGTTCCGCGTGACAAATTTTCTTTCCTTAAAGAAAATAAGAATGGTGTTTTTTATATTAAGTTCATCAAAATACAAATCCTACCTATCAGATACTATTAAATTTTGAAAAGTTGTTGATTAAAAAATATTCGGGGTTCCGCGATCATTGGCAACAAATTGGGGGGGGGGAGCCACGAGCAAAATAGTTTGGGAACCACTGCTCTATGTGGCATGAAACTCTCTGTTCTAGCTAGTTAGGGACGTCAAATTTTGTGACGGAATCGATCCCATGTATCGAACGCACGGAATCGAACCGAAAGAATAAAAGAGTCGCGACATCCCTAGTTGTAGTCTGTGGTGGGTCACGCGACGGAAATATTCTTTCCAAACAAGCCAGAAAGCAAAATGTATACGGGAAAGCAGTTTAGATTCCGCAGTTAAAATTTCTGTTGGCAACTAGCTAGTAAGGTGGGCGGCGACCTCAAGAGATGTGTAGGTTTTCATTCCCAGCAGGCACTGTCTATTTGGCCTGCAGATATACTCTCTAGTCCTGTTTACCCGGCACTTGCCCGACAACGGTTCTGATTGGAGCGCCGGGACCGCACGGCTCATGCGCCAACTGCCGGTTTTACCGTCCAAATAGACACTTCGTTCCGGGCATGCCTTTCTGCGGAACATGCGTCATGAGGGTTCAGCATGAGGTCCTTGCATCATCATGATCATCTGGTAAGTTGCGAGTTAGAATATTCTATACTCGACAGCAACGTATCCTGAACCCAGTACGTCACAAACGCGGAAGCAGAAATCGGTAAACACAAAGCCTGTTGGGTTGCTAGGAGGAGTACGCAAATCGTGATTGAAAAGCGCTATATAAACATGGGTTTAACAAAATAATCATATTATATTTTTAAATTGGCGTTCTTCATTTCCCCCAAAATTCAGACACCGCCATGGGATCTACTTTGTTAGTGACGTCGTAGGGTCAACGAACGTTGCTGTCTGGTAGTATAGTTGAAGTCTTGAGTGTCAACAACATACATATAGAAAGATCAGTGTAAAAATAAATTCGCGCGGTATGTTTTGAACAGGGCCGTGTTAAGGAAGGGGCGAAGGGGGCGTCCGCCCCGGGCGCAGTATTCAGGTATTCAAGAGAGGCGCTGAATTTGTGCCCGAATTTTTTTTTGCAATTTATTATTTTAGTATTTTGCAATTTAAAATTATTTTAGCATTGGACTTCGTAGATTCTTCAATACTTTCCAACGGAACCACGATGAACGGGTTCAGGGGGCGCCAAATTTTTGCCCAAACATTTTTTTGCGAATCGAAATTATATTTGGGAGGGGGCGCAAAAAAGCCAGGGGGGCGCCAAAAAAGCCATCCGCCCCGGGCGCGATTTTTCCACAACACGGCCATGGTTTTGAATATGCGATCATCAGATACTCCAAGTAGAGTACTATGTGATCGCCTCTGTCCAAGAGATTAGATTGATTACAATACCCGGTTGATAAAAATTGGCAAACAGTAGTGCCGTTCACATGAGCCACTCTACCTGGGTAAAAGGTTAGAAAAACCGGTTCTACG
Source organism: Tetragnatha montana (assembly GCA_963680715.1). Taxonomy (NCBI): domain Eukaryota; kingdom Metazoa; phylum Arthropoda; class Arachnida; order Araneae; family Tetragnathidae; genus Tetragnatha; species Tetragnatha montana. Next base: position 4,503,388 of record OY796678.1, on the reverse strand, counting down.
CAGTTTTATCACACCGCTTCCCCTACGCAAGGGAAAAAGTGCGGAAGTAACCGTGCAAAACTTCACCCTAGGCTAGGGTAGGGGAATAAAGTACTCCGACCAGAGTTTGTTTACAAAAACAATATGGCCTCCTCTTACTACACTGCACTTCACGTTAATCATAAAAACCATATTATTACTTACGAAATAAAATATTCTTGATCCTCAATATTCTCAAGGTGTGTTTTGTCTCGTTCAATGTTTATGTTATGATATTTTTAGTTTTAAAAGCTTTTACTATTGCGTTCCGAAATGTTCTGATGAAATCGCTTGCAATAAGTTAATAATGTTTCAGTGATCTTTTTTATGATTGTTCTTCAATTTTATTTTTTACATCATGGTCATCCTTTGAAGGCAGCTAATATATTCATTAGTATAATTTTGTATTACTTCGATGGATTAATTTATTTAATGATCAAAGTATAAACATGACTGGCCGATTCAATATTCCAAGTTTCCAATGTTGGCTTAGTTTTTTATGTTTTAATCAAGGTTAGAATATTATTTAACTCCATTATAGTGTTAATTAAAATAAACTTTTATTCGTAGTATTTTTATTAAAAATGTGTTTAGAGAAAATTATTCTTATAAAATCTGCGAATATTCTGATTACATTTCTGATGCTTAATTTCTTTCATTTGTGTTGTCCATTTGTTTGTTTCTTTTCATTTATAAGTTTTTTGAAGCATTTGAGTTTTTTTATTTTTCACTTATTTTTAGATGCTGAGTTTTTTTTATTACGTTCTTAATTGTGTGGAAAGTGGATAAAATTAGTTATATTTATTTTTAATTAGAAAGCCTTTAAAAATTGTTTAAATCTTAGTCTTGTTAAAATTTGAATGTCTCGGGTCCCAGAAAATGGATAGAGAATCGTAAAATAGATGGTCTCACGAAGAGAAATAACCCTTCTAAACGTGTTAGAAGCCTTCATACTGGCAAAATTTTCTGAAGACTATTTTATATTTACATTTGATATAGTGCTGAACAGTGCCAGTGTTTACTACTTTGTAAATGCAGATGGTGCTTCTTTTTCTTGATTGCTACCTTAATCTGTAAAATAGGCTTTTATTTACCCTAGAAATGCAATAATTATGTTACTCATACTGTTAGGAAGATAGGTTAACATTCTTAGACCTAAACTCCATTGAGTTTTAAAGGTAGCTTTAGTTTTCTGAGGGATTTCATATTCAAATTTCTAAAAATGCATTTTTATTAAATTTTTTTGTGATAATCACTGGTTTCTATTAACTAAATTTTTTGAATTGCTCATGACAGACTGTTGAATCTTTTAATATATGAATTTATACATTTATATAAGAATTATATTTTATATATATTCTTAAAATATTAGTTTGTATTATGAGTCCTATTAAGAATTATGATTAATATATAATTATTTTTAAATATGTCAAAAAGTGTTCCAATTAAGAATTTTTAAGCCTTTTTTTTCTCAATGCGCTGTTATAAAAAAGCATTCAAATAAATAAAGCAATAGTTTGAGTACTACCTACTAAAACTAAATTGACAGTTTTGTAAGAGTTAAAAAAAAACTTTTAAAACTGAGATTTTTTAACTTTTAAAATATGGTTTGTCAAACTGCCCCACAATTTGGAATAAAAAATGTTTATAAACATTCTTTTAAATAAAAACTACTTTTTATGCTCTGTTTAATTGCACATTATATATGTATTCAAAATAGGGTACTTTGTTGCCTTCATGCTTCATCTCATTTCTCCTAATTCATTAATAGAAATTCTTAAGCAAAAAATTTACTTAAAGCATGTTCCTAATTCAAAGAAAAAATATTCCTCCCAGGGTTTATTTCCCATAGGAAAGAGCTTCATAAGTCAGAAACATCAACTCGAATAGAGAAAAATGCAAATTTGAGTTGAAAATTTCAGCTTATAGGCTGTTTTATAAATAAATATCTGTAAAATAATTGTTTGATAAATAAGAAAACACTAAAATTTTTGTTGAAAATTATCCCAAAGTCAGAAAAATATCATTCCTCTGCTTCAAATTGTAAGATGATATTTAAAAAACCCTCATTTTTGGGTGAAATGAATAAGAACCCACCCAGTGAGTTAGAAACTAAATTTCTTTTGAAAATACCCTATTCTTTAACAAAGTGACAGATTTTATTATGATCTATTAATACATTTTTGGTTACAAAACTATCCCTAATAAAATTCCTAAATATATTTTTTGGCAGAAAATAAAAAACCTGCCAGAAAACGGATAATAATTAACCATTTAAAAGAAGCTTTTGAACAGGTAATGAAAGACTTAAAGCACAGCTGAATACAGTGAAAATTTGCTAGCCCAAAACCAACTAATTATATAGGTAGGTCAAAACCAACAAATAATTGACTTGATGAATAGGTCATTTGAAAAATTTTGAAAAAGTTTATGTTTTTCTGAAATAAGGATTTTCTATTACAGGATTACCATCTTTTCATTTCCTAGCACTATGGAAACAAATTCCTTGAATTTCTTCAAACATCAGAAATTTAAAATATACTTCTGAGGTTACAGAATTAAATCTTATTCACTTCTAGCCTTCTCTAAGGATTCTCCTCTATTCTAGTCTGTTCATGGCTACAGTTCGCCAGTTCCTAAATTTTAGGACAAGGAAGTCCTTGCCATAAAAATCAGACCATCTGAGTTTGGGTCTTCCTCTAGCTTTATTTCCAAATGGCTTAGACATAATAATTATTTTTGTGGTACATTGGTTTGGCAACCGGAACTTTTAGAATGAAAACCCTTCAGATTTTTATAGAAAAAAAAAGGAACTGGATTTTTAAAATTTGAATAAATCACCTATTAATATAAGTACATATTATGAATGAAATAAAATTATCTTTAAATATCATTATTTCTATAATAAAATAATTGGTACTTTAAATACCGGTCGTTGTATCGGGAGGGTCGTTATAAAGGGGTTCTACTGTATTAGTAGTAAAAAAGAAAAAATGAGAGGGTGTCACTTAAAAATTTACTCTTTGAATTTTTCCTTCATTTTTAAAGGAACCCCATAATTTAATACTCGTACTTTATTTTTATTAACCATATAGTTAATTAATTTAAATGCAAAAATTGTCGGGAATTTCTATCTTCTTTCTCATGTAAATCATTAAAAACAAACAAAGAAACTCCATGATTTGATTATTAATGTTCGGCACTAGTTAACTAGAACTAGTTGCAACTAGTAGTTAACTACTCATCAACTAGTAGTTTAACTACTTTTGGTTTAAACTAGTTTAACTAGTAGTTGAACTACTTTTTTTAATAACTACTAGTTGAAACTACTTTCAAATTTTCAACTTCTTTCAAAAAAAATTTTATTAAAATTTTTATCAAAATATAGAAAAAATTGTACTGTAACAAATTTAATTAAGATGGTAGAGTACTTAAATTACCATAATCAGAATTAAAGGTCCTTTTTCCGCGTTTTTTGTGATACAGATAAGAAATATGTATTAGAATTTGGGCAAAAAATAGGTTATGAAATTAAATAGACTAGTTAACTAGTAGTTAACTACTTTGGGAAGCAGTTAACTACTAGTTGTAACTAGTCCCAGTAAAAATAGTTAACTACTAGTTGCAACTAGATTTTCCCAGACTAGTTAGTAGTTAACTATTTTTTGACCACTAGTTGCCGAACACTATTGATTATAAACAATAAAAAACGACGCATCAACAAGAATCCCGTTGTCCACGTGTTACCCTCATTTCCCATAATACCTTTCGAATCTCTAAAAGATTGCTCATCACGTGACTCCTTGTCCGGGTAAAACGAGTGTGCATGTGAACGGGGCTAATCAACAGTCACCCGGGTAGTCTTCAAAAAATCCTTTCTCCCTATTTCACTACTCTTTTAACTGGGTAAATGGGTTTGGCCATGTGAACGGCACTAGTGTAATACGAGTGTTAGTATTAAAATCACGACTGTGTGTACTCTATATATTGAAGTAGTATTTAAAACGATTATCTAGTTTGTATTTTTCAAATTATGCATCCCTGAAGAAAAATATGAGAGCGGAACACATCATGACACTAATAAATCAATGACTCATTTTGTATGTTTACGTATTAAATTTAGCCTTCAAACTGGAAAGAGGAGGTTTTTAGGAGATTGCTATCAAATTTTGATAACATTAAACGATATAATGATCACGTATAAAACGATACATTTTGCATGTTAATTTAAGCAAGAGTGATCGGGACCGGTCATTTTAGATAACATTAACAGTGATCACATTAAGCGCAGTATAGCTCATGAACATAATTAATGGGGGTGGTCGGAGTTCACCTCATGGGGGTGGTCTGAGTAACACCCCCATGAGTCAACTCTAGTTACGCCACTGTTTAAGCTTGCAAATTTTATTTTCAGACCCGTTATTTTAAAAAGAAAAATTTATCTAATTTCTGAGTGAAAAGATCCAGTTGCAACAGCATAACACCTGCGGAATAGACTGTTGAGCACTTCTCGAATTTCTCTCTAATGGTGAAAGAATAAAAATGCAAATCGGTCTTCTTGTGAGCTTTTGTAACACCTGCCGTTTTTTCTCTCTTAACAGCTCATTAAAATGCTAATTAAAAAGGGTCGTTATGGAAAATCTGTTTGGGGCAGGGTCATGGGTGCCAGTCCTGATGGGGACAGAATTCAGTCTTCTTAAAAGTTATGTGAACGGAAATCCAGCCCAGGTTTCATTATGAAACGTAAACATTGAACACATTTTGCCAAGAAATAAGCCTGTTTTATTTTTTAAGCTTTCCTTAGGCCCTTAAGTTTAAAGCTTTCTCTTAAAATTTAAGGACTTATTATTCATATGATATTTTATAGGTTTCTCTGCAATTTTAAAAAAAATCTTCTTGACTGGGAAATGATTTTAAACATCAGGTAGTTCAAAGTTCAGTCTTGCAATTTTTAAAGAGTGGCACCCATGGGCATGGTTTGGTGGAGGAAATCATAGAGGAAATGTATAGTGACGCCAAATAAATAGGACTGTTGTTGATTATTTCCCTGGGTGGGACCATCAGTGACAAGTTGTGACTGGTGAAAAGAGAGAGAAAAAAAGGGGGTTGCGCGAAAGGGAAAATCCACACATGCGAAGAACAATGGAGCAGATGTTCAAAGCAGTCTCCGTGGGACCCTTTTACTTTCATGTTATCAAAAGAAAAATTCATTTCATAGTATAAAAATATTCCCTTACAACCATAGCACCTGCGCAATTGACTGATGTAGAACAGTGTTTCCCAAGTGGGGGGGGGCAATATGATTTTCTAGGGGGGCAGTTTGAACATTTTCAACCAAATTGTCCCCTACAGATGGGGCCACCAGGTTTTATGTACTTTCCAAGAAGGATTTTCGAAAAAAAAAAAGACATGGGGGCACATGGAAAATTTCGAAAGACTTTGCTGGGGCATGGACCGAAAAAGGCTGGGAAATACTTCTCAAATTTCTCGCAATGTTGAAAGATTAAAATAATAAAAATGGAAATCGATCTTCTTTGTAACACCTGCTGGTTTTTTTCGGTGTCTCTCCAACGTTTCGCAAATTCTGAAATTTTCTACCCCCCCCTATATAGTTTCTGTTTAATCTTTGTGCTTTAGGGATTCGCGTTGTGTAAGGCCACCTGCCGTGTTCTCTAACAGCTCATTAAAATGCAATTCCATAGGAATAATAGGTGGAATTCCTGAGTAATAAATAGGAATAATAGTGGAAAATAGGTTTGGCGAGGAAATGTTAGCGTAGGGTCTGGTTCGAAATCCCGACAATCAACTGCCCGACAGCTCAACTGCCCGACACCGTTTGCCCGACAGGTCACTTGCCCGACAGGTACGATTGCCCGACAGGTACTATTGCCCGACAAGTCGATTGCCCGACAGGTACGATTGCCCGACAGGTCACTTGCCCGACAGGTACGATTGCCCGACAGGTCACTTGCCCGACAGGTACGATTGCCCGACAGATCACTTGCCCGACAGGTACGATTGCCCGACAAGTCACTTGCCCGACAGGTACGATTGCCCGACAGGTACATTTGCCCGACAAGTACGATTGCCCGACAGGTACGATTGCCCGACAGGTACGTTTGCCCGACAATTCATTTATCCTAGATACGAATCCATTACATTGTTGAAATATGAGGGGGCTTAATATTTTAGGTTCGGGTGGTTGTATGAAGCTGCGTCCCAGGGTACCCGGATATGATGACAAAAGTGGGCTATAGCCCCTAAAATTGAGGTTCTATCGGTAAAAAAGTGGCATGTCATTTAAAAATTTATCCCATAGGAATAGCATTGGCGGGAAGATAAAAGAACAATTAGCTAAGCAAAACTTAATTAACAACAAGGACATAAGAAGGGACTTCCTAGTTAAGTTTAACTAATTCTACTTAAATTTCATGTTGCTTGACCACTGGTCAAGATTACTCTAGATGGCAAAAAATCAAAGTAAAGTAAATTTTTGAGTTACAAATTGATATTCTGTATTCCCTATTGTTGTAACATGTCTTTTTGGTTCCGGCTGACCATTGGTCAGTCCAGTCAACTTTTTACAACTTCTATGCTTTTGCACTGAAGTAGGTTATGTGGGGGCTCAAACGCCTAAAGACGGGTTACATTTTGTTCTTGATCGCTGGTCAAATCTCTTGACCAGAGGTCAATCCACTTTTTCTCGCTATTTTTAGCTTTTCTGACCTTCTCAGCCGGAACCAAAAAGACATGTTACAACAATAGGGAATACAGAATATCAATTAGTAATTCAAAAATTTACTTTACTTTGATTTTTTGCCATCTAGAGTATTCTTGACCAGTGGTCAAGCAACATGAAATTTATGTAGAATTAGTTAAACTTAACTAGGAAGTCCCTTCTTAAGTCCTTGTTGTTAATTAAGTTTTACTTAGCTAATTGTTCTTTTATCTTTCCGCCAATGCTATTCCTATGGGATAAATTTTTAAATGACATGCCACTTTTTTACCGATAGAACCTCAATTTTAGGGGCTATAGCCCCCTTTTGTCATCATATCCGGGTACCCTGGGACGCAGCTTCATACAACCACCCGAACCTAAAATATTAAGCCCCCTCATATTTCAACAATGTAATGGATTCGTATCTAGGACAATTGAATTGTCGGGCAAACGTACCTGTCGGGCAAGTGACCTGTCGGGCAATCGTACCTGTCGGGCAAGTGACCTGTCGGGCAATCGTACCTGTCGGGCAAGTGACTTGTCGGGCAATCGTACCTGTCGGGCAGACGGTGTCGGGCAGTTGATTGTCGGGATTTTGAACGGATCCCGTTAGCGTATCCCGCAGTCTATAGGCTCGACAGCAACATTTCCTGATCCTAGGAAGGAGAAAATGGGTAAACACAAAGCCTCTTGGGTTGCTAGGAGGTGTATGCAAATCGTGATAAAAACACTATATATGCATGGGTTTAACAAAACAATACTATTTCTAAATTGACGTTCACTCGAAATTCAGACACCGAGCTGGGAACTACTTTGTTGACGTCATATAGGGTCAACTTAAGTTCCTGTCTAGTATAGTTAAACCTACGTATACCTTAGTACCGTCTACCGTAGTAGTGTCTTTTTATCACGATTTGCGTACCGAAACTCCTCCTAGCAACCCAACAGGCTTTCTGTTTACCCATTTTCCCCTTCCGCTATTTTTTTTGTAAAATTTATTTTTAGAAACATGATATTTTTGGAAATGCAGTGTTTGTTACATCTTACGTCAGTATAACCCATACTCTCCCTTGTCAGGAAAAATAAGCAAATAGCAAACCCCCTTAGGTGCTAACGTAATATTTGAACGCCCCTTATAAAAGAACGGACACTTATCAAGTTAGCTAAAAATATATAACCCACACATTCTATTACTTAAATTCCTTTCGTAAAAAAAAACAACCAACAATAAATACATCCTGAATCTAATCAAATCGCAATCCACTAACAGCTCCGTTTTTAACAACTATCAGCATAAAACATCTGCTCACTTTCATAACAAGTAAAAAACGGCAGAGAACAGTTGATGAATTAAATGGATCCCCGCTCTTACAATAACCCTACAGAGCTGTGAAAAGCACAAAAAAATTACATCTGCTCTCATCATGATTCAAACCCCGATCTCCACTAGCTCCATTTCTAACAGCTACTAAAACATCTGCTTCCCTTTTCACAACGAGCAAAAAAACACCGCAGAACAATTCAATTAAAAGATAATAATCTCTTACAAAAACCCTACCGAAAGAGCTGTATAATAAAAACCGCAACATCTGCTTGGCTATTCTCCCCCAGATCTGGCATCAAATCTCCTTTCTAGCGCCTTGCGTTTTCCCCTCGCGCCTAGAACATCCACACGCTTTGATGAAATCGACAGCGGGAGGTCTCGCCAAGCAGAAACCGCCAAGCTTTTTTTCGCGACATCGCTCGCTAAATCGACGATTTCTCAGCTAAATATTGGTTTAAATGACTCGGGAATGGCTGTAATCGATTCGGAAGGGTTTTTTCTACATGGTGGGATGGTTTTTTTCCTGGAATGTTTGCGATTAAGGGTCAAAAATCGACTTTAAAGTCGTTCCTACCGAAATCAAGGTCTTCCGAAATCGACGGCTTCCCTCCGGAATCTGAGCTCTCTGATTCGCCAAGCGCGGTTGTCAGTCACTGAGAACACGCCCATAAAAGTAGGCGGAGCCGAAACTTTGCCGGAGTTGATTGGTGGAAAGTTTGGCGAATGGCGTTCTCGGGCGAATGAAGTGTAGGTAGGCTGTGCTTGCATATAATTATGAATACAGTGGAAGCTCTTATAGCGTAATTAATCCGTACCGAGTTTTTTGTCGCTATAAGAGCAAACTTCGAGTGATACACTCGAGTATAGAATATCACTCGTTTAAAAGCAATAAACTCGTTAAGCTAAACTATCAATTTTGATGCTTTTCGGGAAGGTGGACTCGATTCCCTCAATGATGTATTTTTAGTAGACTAATTTATAAAGTCTGGAGGAAATCTCAACCTGGAAACGATATCATTGGGATTTAGAACACAGTTCGAATCATCCAATTGATCTTTCCTCACTTTAAACAATTACTATTTCTTATTTTATGAAGTCTTGATACTTCCAATTTCATGTTATATTACCTTATTTTTTGCTGTTATTTTAATTTATATAAAGTTTAAGATCAATGTTTTACAGAGTAAAAATATTTGCGTTTGCTTTTTAAATTTTGATTTTGATATTAATTTATTACATAGCTTAGCTTCCTTAGAAAGGTCTGATGCTTAACAAAATTTATTACTGCATCAATTTCACCTGCATCTGCATGCAATTTGAAACATTTTTGTCTTAAATATAAGTCAAAAAATTGGAAATAAAGAAAGATAAATGAATACGCTAATAAATTTAAAGTCTAAAATCAACAAGGACATTAGGTAGCGAAAGGTTTCGTTTGGGATTGTAGCCGGTTACCCCGGGCGAAAGCAAGCGAGAAGAAGATGCGATCGTTACTTGGTGCTGTTTGTCATACTCTGATATTTGTTTATTGGCTAATTCTTGTGTGACGCATAGTGATGGGCGATCCAACTCTTTTTTGGGATCAGATCTCAGCAACTCACTCACCAAAAAGAGTTAACTCTTTTATATAACTCACTAACTCAATTACCTTGAAATTAAACGCTACGTTTAAGGAAATTCTCCTTAGGCAATCCTTTGTAATCGTAAAATTTTTAAATGTTAATCTTAATTTTTCCAGATTTTCTTAAACTTAAAGATTGAAAAAATAAACATTTTATAATATTTTTCCAAAAGCGTAAATTAATTCATGATTGTTATCTGTTAAAAATGTGAATAAAAAAACGGCGAATGCCATTACACATAAACTCACTCTTCAAACATCAGAGCAGAAAAGTGTTCAGACTTTATTTAAATTAATAATCATCTTATTAATTCTTAAGTAAGAGAATTAATTCAATACAATTTTTTAAAGTACAATTAAAAATTATAACGAGCCTCATTAATTATGTAAAACACTGCTAAACCATTAAAATATAAACCTATACTGCATAACTTTTGATGAAGATAAATTATTTTTCAATTATCAACAAATATTTAAATAATAATAATACCCAGTCAGAAATAACTACATGCCTTTCAATCATGACAGCGCGTTTAGCAAAATTCTTATTTTCTCAATCTTTTTTAATCGTCGAAATTTTTAATTGAGTTTCTAAATATTCAAGGATTACTTGAACCTGAGGATCATAAGAATATAAAATCATACAAATTTTTTCATTGTGAGCTGTAGATTTTATTAATCATCATCATAAACTTAGTGATTAAGACAATGTGTAATCTCGCTCAATTTCGTACAAATTAAAACGCTACGCCTAGACCTATTTTACCCCACTAGACACCATCGTAGCTGGATTCTCAAAATTAGTTGAAAAGAGACTTTTCAAATCCAAATCCATCGCCTCATTAATTATGTAAAACACTGCTAAACCATTAAAATATAAACCTATACTGCATAACTTTTGATAAAGACAGGGGCGTCATTTCAGATTTTGGTTGGGGGGGGCAAGGACTTTTTTTAAGTGGGGCTGAGCCACGCCGTAACCAGACTTGTTTTTTTTGGGGGGGGTGACTCAACATCATAAGTTCTAAGTAAAAATGGGGGGTCTGGGAGTCACCCCCAGAAAAATTTTTAAATTTTGCTTCATTTTTACAACATTTAAGTTACATCCGAAGAGAACAGCCCCTTGTAAACCACATAATTTCTAGCGAAAAGAGTTACAAATAAACGTCAAAGTTTCAAGGGGAGCCGGAGGTCCTCCCTCAGAATTTTTTTTGAAAATTTCCCTTTAAACTAGGGTTTTATCTCTCTTGCAACCTCGTTGGGGAGCACCCAGAGGGAACTGCTTGTTGTGAGTGGCAGAATTTTCAAGGAAAATATACTGTATAACATAATATATATTTAAAAATTTTCAAGGGGGGTCTGGGGGTCCTCCCCCAGAAAATTTTTTGAAATTTGCCTCTTTAAAGTAGTGTTTCAGCTCATTTTGAGGTCCTTTGGGTTACATTCAAAAAGAACAGTTCCTTGTAAAGCATAGAATTTTCTAAATTTTCAAGGGGGGGCGGAGATCCTCCCCCAGTAAAAATTTTTGAAAATTCCCCTTTAAACCAGACTCCTAGGGGCTTCAAACTCTTTGGTTCCCAAAGGGAACTGCTTCTTGTAAGCGGCAGAATTTTCAAGGGAGACAAATTGTATAAAAGACATCAAAGGTCAGGAGGGGGATTGGGGGTTCTCCCCCAGAAAATTTTGAAATTAGACCCTCAAAAGTAGTGCTTTAACTGCTTTTGGGATGTTTTGAGTTAAATCTGTTGCACCTTGTGGAAGTTTTCCAGGGACTCTCAGCAATTTTTCACTTAAGAGTGGAAACCTTGGGGGGGGGGCAATTGCCCCCCCCTGCCCCCCCTAAATGACGCCCATGGATAAAGATAAATTATTTTTCAATTATCAACAAGTATTTAAATAATAATAGTGCCACGGCCACGTCAGAAATACGAGCGCTTATTTAGGAAATACTTTGATCCAATGCGCATGCCTGTGAACGTCAGAAATAACTACTACATGTCTTTCAATCGTGGAAGCTCATTAAACGAAATTCTCATTTTCGCAATCTTTTTTAATCGACGAAATTTTTAATGGAATTTCTAAATATTCAAGGATTATTTGAACCTGAGTATAGAAAGAATATTAAATCATAAAAATTTTTTAATTATGTGCTTTAGATTTTATTAGCCATCTTCATAAACATAGTAATTAAGACAATCTGTGATCCCAAAAAGAGCTACTCCTTTCCACTCTTCGATCCCAAAAGGAGTTATATAGTTCTTTTCAACTCAGGAGCTATCTACTCCGAGGGAGTGAACAACTGATGAACAACTGAACTATCAAGAGAGCTTCCAGGATCAAAAGAGTTAAGATAGTTCCGATCTCAACTCATCTGATCCAACCACTCCGTAAACTACTCCGTTAGTAGCTCTTTTGCTCTTTTGATCCCTCCCAAAAGAGTGAGTAACTCTCTTTTCATCGTAATCGTTTCAACGTTCGTCATTCACTAGCGCAGCGAGGAACATAGAGAAAGGAAAGGCCTGAGTGAGCATTGATGCTGAACGGTAGTGGCAGGCGTGCTCTCGTGTTTCTTTGCGATTTTCAAGGGGCAGTATCACAAATTAAAACTTTTGAAAGGAATTTTTTAAAATTGCAACTGAGTTACCACTCTTTTTTTCTCGCTCCTTGATCCTTCACTCAGTTTAAGGAGTTAGTTCAATGAGTTAACTCCTCAAAAAATCGCCCATCACTAGTGACGCACACAAACCGATCCAGAAAAGTATTCGATAAGCTGAATCGATTCGAAGATTAGTCTTTATAAGAGCACAAAAGTGCTCTTATAGAGACTAATTTTTGGGTCTTTATAAGAGAGTATTTTTATAAGAGCAGGTCGCTATAAGAGCTTCCACTGTATTGAAAATCTCATCCGAAGTGTACGTACTTTAAGCATGCCAGTCCCTTCAAGACCCGAAAATTATCATCTTTTTTTCCAATCTTTGGAACGTGCATTTGCTACGAAAAAAGTCTCAGATGACCTGAAATCCGAAATTCTTATGAACATTTTGGGTGAAAAAGCCAGCCACATCCTTCTCAACATTCCAGAAAACGAATTACAAGATTACAAAAAAGTGAAAGATGTGTTTTTGCGACAATTCCAGCCGACATCCCAAGAATGTTTACTAAATTTCCGCAGAAGTCAGCGCTTGCCAAACGAATCCCATGCACAGTTCGCATCACGGTTATCTACATCCTTTGAATATTATTGCAAAGTGCGTAACGCAACTGACTTCAAAACTCTATGCCAACTAATGGTATCTGATAAACTGTTCAGCACCCTCGATCGTGAAACGCAGTCCCATATCGCCATTACTCAAGGCGAAGACTGGTTCAAACCCCAGGAACTTGCTCAAAACTGTGACATCTATTTTACTTCAAAACGCAAATCCCTAAGTGAAACTACTAACTTTCGACAAAACTACAACAGCGCACAAAATTTCAGAAGCAGAAATTCTCCAAATCAAAACCTTTTTAGAAATTCAAATTACAGATCTGCTCAAAGCTATCAAAATCAGCGTAATGGCGGAAGTAACTTTAGACCTGAAGAGTCTGGTGATGTCTGCGAAATCGCATCAAAGAAAAACATCACCAGGGAAACCTTTTTTCATAAACTGCAGTACGAAAATGTTCTCTTCGATGGAAAAGAAACAAAAGCTCTGATAGACTCTGGCACAAACATCGCCTGCATACGAACAAGCCTTCTACCCTCCAATACAACATTCCAGGGATCGCTACTTCTCCGAGGTGCTTTTGGAACGGAGCAGAAAGCCAAGTTAACAGAAATCAACATCGAACATCCCCAAATTAAAGTTCCCATCACGGTAACTGTCGCAGCTTGCCGTAACCTCTGTGCTGATATGGTGTTACCCCCCAATGTTTTCAAGAGCATCACACAGAAGAAAAAAGAGAAGGACGAAAAAACGATTTCGCAGAAGTTGGAACAGTGCCAAGATACTAATGCCGATACTCCAGCCGAAGAAAAAATTGAATTTGTCTCCTTTTCCCCACCAGAACCGTCAGTCATTATGCAGCAACCCGATTTCCGGTCGCCGCAAGAAGAAAAGCAGGTGCATGCCGATTTGTGTGTAAACAAAGACGGATTTTTAAGTGAAGAACCCCACGTGCTCAAAATAGACTGTGATACCCTCCATGGTGATACCGCACGTTTTATTGAACCAGATTTCTCCCACATTACAGATGTGAAGGTGCGAAATACCGTTAAAGAAATGGTGAAGCTTTATGAACCGAAAAAAATCAAGAGCTCAAATTTCCAGATGAAAATATTTCTGTCAGACGAAACACCTGTATTTCAAAGACCCCGCCGCCTAGCTCCATCAGAGCAAGAAGAAGTAAATAAACAGATTAAAGAACTCTTGGCCAACGGAACTATTTCGGAAAGCGTGTCGGACTATTCCTCACCTATAGTTCTCTGCAAGAAAAAAGATGGGTCAACACGTATGTGTATCGATTACCGAAGACTAAACAAAGTGATCATAAAAGAAAGATTTCCGCTACCCCTCATCGACGACATCTTCGACAAGCTACAGGGAGCTTCAGTCTACTCTAATTTGGACCTAAAAATAGTTTCCATCAAGTTGAAGTTGATCCAGCCAGCCGTAAGTACACCAGTTTTGTGACTCCTGATAATCAATATGAATTTAACAAAGTTCCTTTCGGACTATGCAACTCACCATCTGTTTTTCAAAGGTTCATACAAATTGTTTTTCGTGAACTTTTAGAGGATAACACATTGATCTTATACTTAGATGATTTAATTGTCCCTTCCAATTCAGAAGCCGAAAATATTGTTAAATTAGAAAAAGTGTTTCAAGTTGCCTCTCAATATGGGTTAGAATTTAACATGAAAAAATGCCAATTCCTGCGCAGAAAAATTCAATTTCTTGGGTACATACTTGAAAAAGGTACAATTTCCCCATCGCCCGATAAAACCAAAGCCGTGTATTCCTTCCCTATACCAAAGACGACCAAACAAGTCCAATCCTTTCTTGGCCTCACAGGCTATTTTCGAAAATTCATTAAAGGTAATTCTTTGATTGCCCGTCCCTTAAGTGACTTACTAAGAAATGACGTCCCATTCGAGTTTGGAAAACCTCAGCTAGATGCCTTTCAAACTTTAAAAGAAATACTTTCAAAAGAACCTGTTAGTGGAGTAGAATTAGGGCTTGACCGTGAACAAATTACAACAAAAGCAAACTCTGCGGGAAATGGTAGGTGACATGGTCCTAATTAACATACTAAAAATATACATCCGTACTAGTGGTAGAAATATGTTTTTTTGGCCGCCATCTTGAAAAAACACCCAAAAATTTTTTTCATCAAAAAAGGTCGTGTAAGGTATCAAACTGTGGGGAATTTTGTGCTGAAAGAGAATATGATTTTTGTTTTTCTTAAAATTTATTAAAAAGTAAAATTTTTGACCAAAAACGCAAAGCAGATACAATGATAAAGGGCCCTCCCTCCATACTAAACGCATCTTAAACGTTCTAAACTTTTTTAAAAACACTACTTTGAGACAAATGGTAGTTGACATGGTCCTAATCAACATACTAGAAATATACATCCGTACTAGTGAAGTGAGGAAAATATCGTTTTTTGACCGCCATCTTGAAAAACACCTAAATACATTTTACTCCGTAAAATGTCTTGAAAAATATCAAACTGCAGGGAATTTTGTGCTGAATAAGAATATGATTTTTGTTTTTCTTTAAGTTCGATAAAAAATAACTTTTTTGACCAAAAACTGATAGCAAATTCAATGATAAATGGCCCTTCCTCCATACTATATGGACCATAAGCGTCCTTAGCTTTTCTAAAAACACTATTTTGAGGTAAATGTAGGTGACATGGTCCAATTAAACATATACATCCGTTTTAATGGGAAAAATGCGATTTTTTGACCGCCATCTTGAAAAAAAAATTTACATGAAAAGTCATTCCTCAAACTGCTGGGAATTTTGTGCTGAAAGAGAATATGATACTTAAAAATAATTAATAATCCATAGCTAAAAAATCCATCCATTTATTAATTAGATTTGGACTAGGTTACAAAATTCTAGGATACTTTGATTTTTTTTTACAAATTAAATAGGGAACTACTTTCAAGTTTGATAGTTTTAAGCTTGAAAATATAACATTAAACATATATTAAAAGAATTTTAAGAACAAATTATAGGTGCTATCAACACCGTCATAGTCCAATATCATTTTCATCTTCATAAGTATTAATTAGGTCTCCTGTAATACTACAGTTCTTTCCACAACAGTTTTCGCAAACTACGGAACAAGAAAGTCCATATCGGCGGCATGTACATTTCATACTGTAACATGGCTCATCAGCTGTAGTTTGGCATGCACATTTGATCATTTCTAAAAGCTCCTTTGGTGCTGGACTTCTATCTGTCAATATTGGCTGGAATTCTCCTTCAACTAACTGCCAACCCCATAGCGTAGGATCAGGGCTTGGCATGAACAGATTCTTCCAAATAAAACACTGCAAATTTACTCGAAGTAAATGATATTTTGCAGCATTTTGTGTCGGAGGCAAACGTGCAATATCAAATTCTTTTTTAGCTGAAGCTATTTTTCTCATATATTCTTCATAACGAAGATTATTCAAGTCGTTGGTGTTATAATGACACAATAACTTTGCAGCCCATTTCCAGTAACTCTTCCTTATTAGTAATTTCCGTAGACCCAAATTGGGAAGCATATTCGAACAATATTTGAGAATTTATTATATTTTTTAAAGCCGAAGACTTGCTTTTTCCAAATAATGAACTGGTGGTGTCACATCCAGTTAACGCATGGACAAATGGCAAAGCTTTGCAGGCCTCTTCTCCAATATCTCCTTGCATTGCTTGAATATCGCGAACTTTATCCGATTGTAGGGCAGACTGCATTAAAATGTTTGATGACGAATGATATAGTAGTAGTAAAATTAAAACATCGGTGTCATCAGCTACAACTGTGACTTGTTTCTCCTGAGGTTTAACGCTTCTTTAACAATCAACGTATCTGCATCTCCTTCGGCATGAATGACGAATGGCCATTTCTTTGAAAATAATTCCCTAGCATATTTATGAATCTTTGTTTATTTTGAGAGTTTGAGAGGAACTTACTCTTCTTGACTATAAGTGGCGAGTCTTCGTCAAAGATAACAGTGGCAGATGACTGCTTTGAGCGTAGTCTTGTGCTCCATATATTTAATGTTGGATTTTCCATACCCATCTAATTGTCACTTTCCCATACTTTTTGCTGACATACGATTCGTACTGTCTCATGACATCACCAAATGTTTTATACGATCCCCCATGGTATCTGGTGAATTAAGGCACCACCATCCAGAACGTAAGAAGTATTCTGTTGGATATTAGAAGGTTGAAATCCACTTACATTCATCCTATCTAAGGTGTTGGCTAATGAAGATTTATCAGTTTTCCTCATTTGCTTAGTACTGTAGTCAAATAAGGCAGATGGAAGAGTCGATAACTCGTACCTAAAAAAATGTCTCGCATCTTGAACGGTGTTTTCTAAGGAGATACATGCCAGCATCCTTTGGGTTAAAAGGCGTGAATCAATGTGGCGAGTCTCTCCAGCAATAACTATACATTTTTTAAGTGTCTTCAGGGTAATTGCCAAGTCTGATTTTAGACAGAGCTTCTTTGAAAAGTTTGCCTGTAAGTTTTTCTTGTATATTTCGCCCAATGATGTCTAAATTTTCTACATTAACCTTGTTCTCACTATCTGTTATTCCGTTAAAAATATTCCATAAACCACTTGATGAAAGAGAAAATGGATTGTGGTGGATAAAAAACTTAATAATCATTTGCATATCTTCAAAATCTCACAAATCATTGAATTTGCTATCAGTTTTCGATCAAAAAAGTTATTTTTTATCAAAAGTAATGAAAAACAAAAATCATATTCTCATTCAGCACAAAATTCCCTGCAGTTTGATATATTACAAGACATTTTACGGAGTAAAATGTGTTTTGGTGTTTTTCAAGATGGCGGTCAAAAAACGATATTTTCCTCACTAGTACGGATGTATATTTCTAGTATGTTGATTAGGACTATGTCAACTACCATTTGTCTCAAAGTAGTGTTTTTAAAAAAGTTTAGAACGTTTAAGATGCGTTTAGTATGGAGGGAGGGCCCTTTATCATTGTATCTGCTTTGCGTTTTTGGTCAAAAATTTTACTTTTTAATGAATTTTAAGAAAAACAAAAATCATATTCTCTTTCAGCACAAAATTCCCCACAGTTTGATACCTTACACGACCTTTTTTGATGAAAAAAATTTTTGGGTGTTTTTTCAAGATGGCGGCCAAAAAAACATATTTCTACCACTAGTACGGATGTATATTTTTAGTATGTTGATTAGGACCATGTCACCTACCATATACCGCAGAGTTTGCTTTTGTTGTAATTTGTTCACGGTCAAGCCCTTTTTCGACCTAATTCTACTCCACTATGTCTTACACCTCTACAAACAAGGCTCACCTCTGCAGTTGCATTGTGATGCATCCTCAAAAGGATTTGGTGCCATTCTCCTTCAGACTGACTTAGACAACGTTCCCCATCCCATCCAGTACATGAGTCGAAAAACATCACCCCAAGAAAAAAAATATTCATCGTATGAGTTAGAAGTCCTGGCTATAATTGAAGCACTAAAGAAATTCAGACATTATCTAATAGGAACAAAATTCAAAATTTTCACCGACTGTCAAGCTTTTCAAAAGACTATGTCCAAAAAAGAATTGCCACCTAGAATAGCCAGATGGGCAATGCCACTAGAAGCTTATGACTATGAGCTACTTCACAGGCCTGGACAACAGATGAAGCACGTAGATGCTCTAAGCAGACACCCAGTTTTCCTGATAACCTATGATGAAGTCACGCAGAAAATTGCAGCTTTACAGTCCAAAGATGAATTTACCCTTACCATGAAGAAGATGATTCAAGACAACGACCAGACCGAATTTTTCATGAAGAATGGAGTGCTGTTTAAGACGCACGAAGGAAGAGAACTCCTCGTTGTTCCTGAAGCTATGAAAAGTGAAATTGTACGAGACACCCATGAACAAGGTCATTTCGCTGTAGCTAAAACTGAAAATCTTGTACGGCAGCAGTATTTCATTCCCAATCTGAGAAAATGCGTGGAATCCGTGGTTACGCACTGTGTCAAATGTATACTGGTCAACCGTAAGCGTGGGAAACAAGAAGGATATCTGCATCCCATTCCAAAAGGAGATGTCCCCTTGGACACATACCATATAGACTTTCTCGGTCCTCTCCCAAGTACAAATAAAAATTATAAGTACATATTCACAGTCGTAGATGCATTCACAAAATTTCTATGGATATATCCGGTTAAGTCAACCTCAACTAAAGATGCTTTGGACAAACTCCAACTTCAACAAGTTACTTTTGGAAACCCCAAGAGAATAATATCAGACCGTGGATCAGCTTTCACCTCAACCGATTTCAAGAAGTACTGTGAAGATGAAAACATCGAACACGTCACAATCACCACCGGTCAACCGCGAGGAAATGGACAAGTCGAGAAGTTCCACGATACTCTTATCCCCGTTATTACGAAACTATCCATCGATGACCCCAACAAATGGTTTCGCCATGTACCAGCGGTTCAACGCGTAATCAACAGCACCGTTTCATCAGTAACCCAGTTCACACCTTTCGAGCTCTTGACTGGTGTTAAGATGAAAAACAAGGAAGACTTAAACATTAATAGCCCAGTCAAATGGGGTTCAAAAGTGACGTTTTCAAAACTTTCATATAGAAGTTTTTTTTTCGACGGTTTTATATGTTTTCGAGGTCGCTGATTACGAATATGAAGTTTGCTGCCACGTGGGAGGTCGGCTTCATATCGAAAATCGCAAAATTTTTGCTCTTTTTTCGATCTTTTGCTTATACATCAAAAACTATAAGTTTCTCGAAGATAATCTCAATTATAAAGTTGAAGTTAACAAAATTTCCTACAAAATGCACTGCTCAACATTGATTTTCTGAAGAGTGGTTCTGCCGCTAGAGCGTGCTGAAAAACAGCGATTTTTTGGCCTTTCCGCAAAAAAATGAAAAGCGCGCGCTTCTACCCTCTACAAAAGGAAAACTATTCACGTTACCAACAAAACTTTTATACCACGTGAAAGAGAATTTAATTGCTTAAAAATAACCTACCTTACATTATTTTTTTTTGAGAATGGGGGAGGGAGCGAAGCAAAGATCGGAAATAAAACTTTCGCGCCTTACAGCTAAAATGAACTCTCGCAGTTGTTAATTTCAAATCTGCGCTTTAATTCCGGTATATTACCAATAAAATTGATTGTTTTGGGTGAATTGATGACTAAGCATGTTTAAAAAAATAATTTTTTAAATTTATTTATGAAATATTAGGTATTTTAGGCGAAAATTCAATATTTTTTAAAAAATGATAAATTAAATTATGGGAATTTTTTAATGAACGAATTTATAGGTTTTTTGCATTGCTGAATCCGAATTTCAAGTTCATTTTCATTTCAAAAGTCATCTTCACATCAAAAAATGCAAAAAATCTCAAATTTTCGCTCTTTGGTTCGGTTTTTCATTGATTTTCTCAAAAAATTATTCGTTTTTCGAAAAATAACAGTACACCAAATTAAAGTACATAAAATTTGCTATAAGATACATTGGTTCGTTTTTATTTTACAAAGAGCGGTGTACGCTTTAGAGGGTTTTAAAGAGCAGCGATTTTTTTTCTTTTCTACAAAAAAAGTGAAGAGCGCTTGCTTTCCCCCACTACAGCTCTAAATATATAAACGTAACAGACACATATTTTATACCATAGGAAAGTACATTTAATTTCCTACAAAATGCACTACTCAACTTTCATTTTATAATGAGAGGAATTGACGCTAGAGCGCGCTGAATTACAGCTGTTTCTTGACTTTACACAGAAAAAAGAAAATCATTTTTCTTCAGAACTCTCTAAAGCGTACACCGCTTCTTGCGAAATAAAAACAAACCAGTGAATCTTATAGCAAATTTTACGTACTTTAATTTGGTGTACTGTAATATTTCGAAAAACTAATAATTTTTTGAGAAAATCGGTGAAAAACTGAACCAAAGAGCAAAAATTTGAGATTTTTTGCATTTTTTGATGTGAAGGTGACTTTTGAAATGAAAATGAACTTGAAATTCGGATTTAGCATTGCAAAAAACCTATAAATTCGTTCATTAAAAAATTCCCATAGTTTAATTTATGATTTTTTTAAAAATATTGAAATTTCGCCTAAAATACCTAATATTTCATAAATAAATTTAAAAAATTATTTTTTTAAACATGCTTAGTCATCAATTCACCCAAAACAACCAATTTTATTGGTAATATACCGGAATTAAAGCGCAGATTGGAAATTAACAACTGCGAGAGTTCGTTTTAGCTGTAAGGCGCGAAAGTTTTATTTCCGATCTTTGCTTCGCTCCCTCCCCCATTCTCAAAAAATAATAATGTAAGGTAAGTTATTTTTAGGCAATTAAATTCTCTTTCACGTGGTATAAAAGTTTTGTTGGTAACGTGAATAGGTTTCCTTTTGTAGAGGGTAGAAGCGCGCGCTTTTCATTTTTTTGCGGAAAGGCCAAAAAATCGCTGTTTTTCAGCGCGCTCTAGCGGCAGAACCACTCTTCAGAAAATCAATGATGAGTAGTGCATTTTGTAGGAAATTTTGTTTACTTCAACTTTATAATTGAGATTATCTTCGAGAAACTTATAGTTTTTGATGTATAAGCAAAAGATCGAAAAAAAGAGCAAATATTTTGCGATTTTTTGCGATTTTCGATATGAAGCCGACCTCCCACGTGGCAGCAAACTTCATATTCGTATTCAGCGACCTCGAAAACATATAAAACCGTCGAAAAAAAAACTTCTATATGAAAGTTTTGAAAAAAACCCCATTTGACTGGGCTATAAAAGGATTCTAGAAGAAGAGCACGTCCATACGTTCGTTCAAAAGAAACATCAAATGTGCGAAGAAGCGAAAAACAACATACTACAGCTGCAAGAGAAAACCAAGAAAAACTACAACAGAACCCGAAAGGCAGCAAGGAACTACAAAGTGAATGATTTGGTTGCTATCAAAAGGACTCAATTTGGAACCGGCCTAAAGCTTCGTCCCAAATTTTTCGGACCTTATCGTGTTACCAAAGTAAAAAATAATGACCGATATGATGTTGTCAAAATTGGATCTCATGAAGGACCTCATGTGACTTGCACCTCTGCTGATCTCATGAAACCGTGGCAAGGATCAGGCTGAACTTTTCCTTTCTGACTGTCAAATAACTTTTAAAAGTGCATTTCTAATTCATCTTTTTGTGCTCATTATTTAGTTGTATTTTATGATTTTGAAAAGATTTTGCTTTCATTAACTATTATCTTTTTTTTTATTTTGCATTTTGTGATTATACCTTTATATTTCAAGTTCACCTTTTGTATATTGTAATTTTTTATCTCTTTTCATACTTTTCATTTTATTTACTCCCAGTCCTAGTTCTGAATTGTTCATCATGAACTCCATGTCTATATAGTATATTTCTATACTTTTCTTGTCGATATTTTCCACCTTGTATTTACTCAGTTGTTATTGTCAAAGTTAGGCTCTTGTTTTGTTTTTGTTTTCGATGCTATACTTGCAGATTACGTCGGAGGACCTCCTTAGTCAGGATGACAGAGTGTCGTATATGTTGTGTACTAGAGGGCGCTACTTATTCTACCCCTACCGAGCGAGCTGCCGCGCTGAGCGGAAGTAGAAACGCGTCATTATGAATGGAAGACGCAGAGAGTGTAGATGTCTGTTAGTTGATTAGCTCCAATAAAGGTGTTGTAACTTAACGGCTTCTCACTGTGTCATCCAACATGTATATTATACGTTAGTTATGTATAGCGTCTTTTTATCACGTTCCGAAACTCCTCCTAGCTACCCAAGAGCCTTTCCGTTTACGCAGTTTTCCCCCTTTTTGGTAGTGACGTCATAGGGTCAGGAAACGCTGACGGCAATTTAAAAATATGATTAGTTGTGTTAGTTATGTATAGCGTCTTTTTATCACGTTCCGAAACTCCTCCTAGCTACCCAACAGCCTTTCCGTTTACGCAGTTTTCCCCCTTTTTGGTAGTGACGTCATAGGGTCAGGAAACGCTGACGGCAATTTAAAAATATGATTAGTTGTGTTAGTTATGTATAGCGTCTTTTTATCACGTTCCGAAACTCCTCCTAGCAACCCAACAGGCTTTCTGTTTACGCAGTTTCTCCTTCCACGTAGTGACATCATAGGGGGTCAGGTAACGTTGCTGTCTAGTATAGCAACCCGATATGCATTCTATTTACTCAGTTTTCCCCCTTCCGCGTACTGTGGGTTCAAGAAACTCCTCCTAAGCAACCCAACAGGCTTTCTGTTTATGCAGTATCTTGCTTCCGCGTAGTGATGTCATAGAAAGGTTGCTGTAAATTTTCGCAGTCTGTAACACTGCGCCTGCGTCAAAATTTTACCTAATATCCAATACGTTTATATGTTTATGAGTTACTAAATACTCGTTGGAGCAGCGGTAGGATGTCAGCTTAGCATGCGGCAGTTCTCGGGTTCTGTCCCCGGCTATTTTTTTTATAGAATTTATTATCACAAAGAATTACAATTATTTTATTTAAATTATTTAATTTAATTATTATATATTATTAATCATTATTATATAATTATTTATTATTAATTACGCAATTATTTATTAATTTATTTAAAAAGAAACTTATGTTTGGGTAATTCCATGGGTAACTGACTGACTTTTTTAAAGAAAAATCATAATTATTTTGTAATTTACTTCCCAAAAATAAATTTAAAAAAAATTATATTTTCGATCCAGTTGCTTTTTTTTTTTGCTAAACCTAATGGCGTGATTAAATTTTTAAATATATTTTTATTTATTTATTTTAAATTTTAACAGCATGGTTACTGACTGACATTTATGCTGATGTAACTTAATATTTTACTTTACTAACGTAAATTAAAACGAAAATTTGATATACAGGGTGTCCCGTAAATGATGTGTCACACTTCTAGGGAGGATAGTAGACACCTAGACGAGTCAGAATCACATAGGACTTAGGGGTCCCAGACCCAATCCCAGGGAGTTAAAAATGGAGCGACACCCCCAAAACAATTATTGAAAAATTCAATTTGTAGAAGAACTACTATTGGTAAAAATGTAATTATGGTCTCAAATTTTGTGGTTTAATATGATCTTCAAAATTATCTTGACAGTTTTCAATTTAAAATTTTTTTTATTACGAAAAAAGTTAAAAAACAGCAAAAAAATGTGAAAAATAGGCCAAAACTTTATTTTGTTTTCCGAAATCCTTTCTTTTGATTTGATAATCTGAAAGAGCATAATTAATTAACTTTAAGTCCAAAGTTTCACGTAAATAGCATCAGTATTAAACGCTTGAGAGCCTGTTAAAGTTAGTTTTAAGCGTGCTAAATCGGCTTCGGAAAACGAATGTTCAGGGAGAATCTACAAGTTACGGATAGATGTCTGCCAACTTTCATTCCTCGCCCGATTTGGCGAGACAGGAGATGAGTATGAAAATATCTGAAATGCGCCAATTGAACAATTTGGCGGGATGAAAATTTCAAAAGCGTAAAATGTTGATTCTTAATTCTTATTATTTTTAGGAAACAAGAGATTAATTAATTTAATTTAAAAATTTTTTGAACATAAAGAACAAACATGATTTTACTACTGAATTTTAGGAACTATCGATCTTAAAAATCAATAGTATGAATTGTTAGAAATTATCTGATAGTATCGATAGTTTTTTATTCAATCGATAGTTGTGTTGGTTTTACAAAAATGCATCACTCATGCAAACAGCATTACTACTTATTGCGTTTAATGAGAAAAACTGTACATTTGATAACTTAGGTAAAAAAAACAGAAGAATCTATTATTTACAAACATGGTTCGTATAAAATATCTTTTGTACATAGTTTTTGTGGTTATTTTCCATCATTATACCCCCGCTCTGGGATACGTCAGTCGGTAGATCCTCAATCGCTAGGTTCGTGATTTCGGGTTGCGATACAAGGGTGGTTCCTATTAATTAAAGAATAAAGTTCTCGATTAATAGAAACCAACCTTGTATCGCAATTTGAAATCACGAACCCAGCGATCGAGGATCCACCGACTGACCTATCCTAGTGTGCAGGGGTATAATGAAAAATAATGACAAAAACTGTTTACAAAAAGTGTTCAAAGTTGGCATGGTGGTTCACTTTTTTATGGGATGGGAATTATTTTGAAAAAAAATTTGTAAATTAATTAATTTACTTAAATTTTTGCCTTCGATTTCAGACCGTCACAGAAGTCTATAGAAGATAAATGTTTATTGAACTTAACAAAACAGAGACTTAAGAAAAAATAAGTTGTAACTATCCCTTTTGCTAAACAAACATTGCTTATTTTCTTAGGTATAGTAAAAATTTTTTCTTAAGTGTCTGATTTGATAGCTTGAATACATTTACCTTTTAGACTTCTAGTGACGATCCGAAAACTAATATCGCAAATAATGTTGGGAAATTTGGCGAGCGTCTATCCGTAACTTGTAGATTGTCCCTGAACGTTCGTTTTCCGAAGCCGTTTTTGCTCCCATAAAACTAACTTTAACAGGCTCTCAAGCATTTAATACTGATGCTGTTTACGTGAAACTTTGGACTTAAGGTTAATTAATTATGCTCTTTCAGATTCTCAAATCAAAAGAAAGGATTTCGGAAAACAAAATAAAGTTTTGGCATATTTCTCACATTTGTTTGCTGTTTTTTAACTTTTTTCGTAATAAAAAAAATTTTAAATTGAAAACTGTCAAGATAATTTTGAAGATCATATTAAACCACAAAATTTGAGACCATAATTACATTTTTACCAATAGTAGTTCTTCTACAAATTGAATTTTTCAATACTTGTTTTGGGGTGTCGCTCCATTTTTAACTCCCAGGGATTGGGTCTGGGACCCCAAATCCTATGTGATTCTGACTCGTCTAGGTGTCTACTATCCCCCCTAGAAGTGTGACACATCATTTACGGGACACCCTGTAGAATAAAAATAGAATTAATTTTAAAATTTTTTAATAAACATTAAAGTGGTGAGTAAAACTGTTTCTTTCTATCCGACCGTTTTCATGAAAATGAAATACTAATGATAAATTTAACTTTTTAACTTGATAAATAAAATGCTAGAGTTTCTTATTGAATACTTGAATTTGTTTAAAAGGGGTAATATGAAACGGGGCAGTTTTAAGAATGATCCACAACCCTAAATTTAAGAACAAAAATTAAAATTATATAGTCCTTTTAACTTCTAAAGAAGTTGAATAAAAATTCGAAGATCATTTAGTTGCGAAAACAAGATAAATTGAAATAGTTAAAAAAGCATGACTTTAGGTAAAAGAATTTCGCTGGTTGCATCAACTTCAAACGGGAATTTTTTATTGAAATACTTATTTCAAAACGATACAAGTTTTATGGGATACAAATAAAGTTTGTCAGCAAGTTTCAGATTCAGCAAATAAAACTGTTTCTTATTACCTCATTCGGGGACATCCACTTGAGGTCAAAAAGGGGTGAGGGGGTCAAGCAAAATCACACACCAGAGGGAATAAATGAAAATATCCCCTCAACTTTTACTTTAAAGAATATTCGTTTTTTCTTTTATCTTTTTGAGCACAAGCTTAGTCAAAACAGGGAATCTTTATACTCGACAGTAACTGTAGAGACTTGAATGCACCACAACACCACAGAAGAATTACTACACAAGTCCCAAATAAATAAATTTTATTGGGAGACTTCTTTCTTTACACACTCTAGATTATAATACTACAATATCCACTTCCGAAAAAAACACACTACCAAAATCACGCGACACACGCTACACTTCGAGAAATCACTCCTGAACCACACGCGTTCCCCAGCGTCTCTTAACCGGTCCCCTCTGTTATCAGGGGCCGTCCCCTTTTATAAACTCGTTGCTCCTCTGCTCAGTTCCGTTCCTCCCCCTATACCGGTTGGGTCAGAGGGGTTATCAGGAATACAGACCCTGGGCAGAGGTAGCGACCCCTGTGGCCCACTGCCAGACACTACAGTAACGTTTCCTTGATCCCAGTACTACGTCACTACGCGGAAGTAAAAACTGTGTAAACGGAAAGCCGGTTATGGGTTGCTAGGAGGAGTTTCGGTACGCAAATCGTGATTGAAAAGCACTATATATATACATGGGGTTTAACAAGCTAATCTTATTTATAAATTCACTCAAACTTCAGGCACCGCGAAGGGAACTACTTTCTTTGTTAGTGACGTCATAGAGTCCCCCCTTGCACCGGAAAAGTTACGTAAAATCTTCCTTTGACTATATAATAAAACGTTTTTTTTTTCTTTTAAATTGTGTTAATTGTATTTTTATCCATTACAAGTCACCGTTAAAAGAATTAAGAGAAAGAGTCCCATTTATAACAGCGATGACCACTCGAAGAAATTGACAGATTATCTCTGATGTCAATGTTCTGTCAATTTCCTTTTAACTTAGTATTCTGAGAACATACTACATTTTGCTTATGAATATTTAAATTATCGTTGAAATTTTCCTTGTGAAGTCAAAATGCTCTGAATTTCTTTTCCTTGTTAAATTTTCTCTCATAAAACTTATTTGTGGTTGAATTTTGAAATTATTTATGTAAAACAGAGGATATTTTCGAAAATGCAAAGACTGTCACATCTTACTTAAGCATCGTTCATACTCCCCCTCCCCCCTTATGTAATATTTGAACGGGCCCTAAAGCTGAAGCAAGCCTGAAGTTCTATACTAGACAGCAACTTAAGCTGACCCTATGACGTCACTAACAAAGTAGTTCCCATCGCGGTGTCTTGAGTTTTGAGTGAATTTAAAAATATGATTATTTTGTTAAACCCATGAATACATAGTGCTTTTCAATCACGATTTGCGTAACCGAAACTCATCCTGTAGCAACCCAACAGGCTTTGTGTTTACCCATTTTCTCTTTTCGCATTTGTGACGTACTGGGTTCAAGAAACGTTGCTGTCGAGTATACTGGTTTTCTTGTAACTGACCAATATGTAGTTAGTTTTAAAAAAACTTTTAACGGTGAATATGAACCGGTATGTTAGATGAAACTTTTTATTTTAGACTAGCTGATATGCCCGCCGTTGCTCGGGGGATAAAAGGCTTATCAAACTGTGTGTTAAAATAAATAAGAATTATCGTTTAGATGCAATAGAGTCAACAGTGTTCCCGCTAGGATTCTTTTTTGATGCCATACCACTTCGTTAAGGTGTAAAAAAACCCTTTAAAAATGCAAACTGTTTAGATTTAATGTGTGAAATCCCCATCCCCGTTTTTAAAGAGTAATTTTTCAAAATAGAAAAAAGTCAGGGGACCTTCTGAACCCCATTATTTTTTTCTCTTTTGTCCTTTTCTCCCTCCATCCATTTCTGCAATTGGTATAAATGTATATTTGAGGCAAATTTCTCCGCCTTCGCTTCACAATAAAGATATATTATTGAACCGCAATGTGTATAGATAAAACTTATTTCCCCCTCATCCCGCTAATTTTTTATGAAATACAAAACAATTAAATATACTACACACTTCTATACTTTTTTAAGATGTTAAACAAAATCTTAAAAAACCGGTTTAGAATTAGTGTTTATAACCACTTTTTAATAATGATAATTTTTTTTTAAATCAGGGGGAGACCCCCTGAACCCCCCTTTGCTGATTTATCACCAAATCATTCATTGAAGGAAATTTCAAACATGAAATAAATAAAAGTAAACATCATTTGAATCGACACTGAAAATGCCTGTGATAAAATATTGTTTAATTTGAACTTTGCTGGAAATACTTAAATTTGATTAAATAGAAAAAAGAATAAAATTTTTCAGTGGAACGTTTTTTGGTTATCTTAAAAAAAATTATTTAATCATTAAAAATTGTTTCTTTATCATATTTTTTAAAAGTTCACCTGTTATAAAACATTTCAAAATAAATATTTCCAACAATAGAGTTTTTGCGTGTCCTAGAAAGAGCAATAACCGCAATAAATTTAACATGGAAGGCTAAGCATAAGAATTTAGAAAAGGGACAAAAAAGCTCCTTGGAATGCTTTGATTCAGAAAATTCTTTTTCGCAAACCTTTCTGGTTGTGTGAGGAACAACATGCTAAAATTGCATAACAATCACATTAATAATGTGGGTGCTAGGATCCAAAAACTAAAAACGGGAGTGAATATTCAAACCCCCGTGCACCCCCTCCAGAATGGAATATCGAAAAATCCAGAAATTACTTTCTTTGAAATACTCTTAAGAAGGTATTACCAACAGTTCACTTCGTAATATCGATTTCTCGGAACTGATTTCTTCGAAAATGTAAAACTTGGTTTATGCTCAGCAAAAACGGGTTTTTGGAATATTTAGACCTCTTAAAATTCGAATATCCAAAATCTGAAAAATGCCTTTCTATATATTGTTGCTAGGTACCTTCCTGCGAAATAACAAAGATCTGGGGTCATTTGGGACGCCGCTGAGCTCAAAAACGTCGAAAACGCTCCAAACCCCCCTGTGGGTCAGAAAAAAGATATTTCGAAAAATCCCTTCTTAGTGCGCGTATACACCGTAAAGTCTTCGACCCTACCAAGTTTCGAGTCTTTAGCCCCGGTAGATTTTGCTGTGCGTTGATGAGTGAGTGAGTGAGTGAGTGGTAAAGCTCTTTTATTATTATAGACTAGCTGATATGCCCGCCGTTGCTCGGGGGATAAAAGGCTTATCAAACTGAGTGTTAAAATAAATAAGCATTATCGTTTACATGCAAAAGAGTCAACAGTCTTCCCGCTAGGATTCTTTTTTGATGCCATACCACTTCGTTAAGATGTAAAAAAAAACCTTTAAAAATACCACCTGTTTAGATTTAATGTGTGAAATCCCCATCCCCGTTTTTAAAGAGTAATTTTTCAAAATAGAAAAAAGTCAGGGGACCTTCTGAACCCCATTATTTTTTTCCCTTTTGTCCTTTTCTCCCTCCATCCATTTCTGCAATTGGTATAAATGTATATTTGAGGCAAATTTCTCCGCCTTCGCTTCACAATAAAGATATATTATTGAACAGCAATGCCTATAGATAAAACTTATTTCCCCCTCATCCCGCTAAATTTTTATAAAATACAAAACAATTAAATATATACTACATACTTTTATACTTTTTTTAAGATGTTAAACAAAATCTTAAAAAACCGGTTTAGAATTAGTGTTTATAACCATTTTTTAATAATGATATTTTTTTTAAATCAGGGGGAGACCCCCTGAACCCCCCTTTGCTGATTTATCACCAACTCATTCATTGAAAGAAATTTCAAACATGAAATAAAAGTAAACATCATTTGAATCCACACTGAAAATGCCTGTGATAAAATATTGTTTAATTTAAATATAAATACTTAAATTTGATTAAAAAGAATAAAATTTTTCAGTGGAACGGTTTTTGGTTATCATAAAAAAATTATTTAATCATTAAAAATTGTTTCTTTATCATATTTTTTAAAAATTCACCTGTTATAAAACATTTCAAAATAAATATTTCCAACAATAGAGGTTTTGCGTGTCCTGGAAAGAGCAATAACCGCAATAAATTTAACATTGAAGGCTAAGCATAAGAATTTAGAAAAAGGACAAAAAGGCTTCTTGGAATGTTTTGATTCAGAAAATTCTTTTTCGCAAACCTTCCTGGTTGTGTGAGGAACAACATGCTAAAATTTCATAACAATCACATTAATAATGTGGGTGCTAGGATCCAAAAACTAAAAACAGGAGTGAATATTCAAACCCCCGTGCACCCCCTCCAGAATGGAATATCGAAAAATCCAGAAATTACTTTCTTTGAAATTCTCTCAAGAAGGTATTACCAACAGTTCAATTCGTAATATCGATTTCTCGGTATTGTTTTCTTCGAAAATATAAAACTTGGTTTATGCTCAGCAAAAACGGGTTTTTGGAATATTCAGACCTCTTAAAATTCGAATATCCAAAATCTGAAAAATGTCTTTCTAGAAATTATTGCTAGGTACCTTCCTGCGAAATAACAAAGATCTGGGGTCATTTGGGACGCCGCTGGGCTCGAAAACGTCAAAAACGCTCCAAACCCCCCTGTGGGTCAGAAAAAAGGTATTTCGAAAAATCCCTTCTTAGTGCGCGTATACACCGTAAGGTCTTTGACCCTACCAAGTTTCGAGTCCTTAGCCCCGGTAGATTTTGCTGTGCGTTGATGAGTGAGTGAGTGAGTGAGTGAGTGGTAAAGCTCTTTTATTATTATAGATTAAAACGTGAAATTACTGAACCAAGTTTTCAAATAAAATATTTGTGTCCCTTTTAAGTTATTGTCCTATATTCATGGGTTCAAACGCCCCCTGGAAAAACCTTTGAAATTAACTTTATTTTTCTAAGAGTTCTTAAAACTCCTGAAAATTATGTGTTTTTTCTGCTGAATTTTCCCTCTTATTCCTGAAGAATATCTATCCAAGATCAAAACAAAATTTTATTATGGATTTGGTGGAAATAATTGTTTTTTAATTCAATAAAATTCCATTGGGAATTCGAAATTATTACCACTTTTGGCAGTTCTTTGTTCCAAACGTAATTCTGAACTAATTCTGCTTATGTGATAATATCTATAGTAGTGTGAGGTTCATAATTATTCACGCTACCTCCTGATTTTTTCCTAATTTACTACTGAAAACCTCTTTAAAGACCCCTCAATTTTGCTATGTTAGATAGAGTATGAACCAGGGGCGGATCCATAGCACGGCTCCAAGGGACACTTTTTTCACCTTTACCTTTTGAGAAAAATGTCAAAATGTTGGGGATTTTCTAAAAAGGATCACTCAAGATCCTCTCTTGGTACCGCTGGGGGACATGGGGGTCCTCCCCAAAAAACGTTTTGAAATTTGACCTCTAAAAGTCACTGAGCTATAAACAAACTGGAGTGACAACCTCTGATGATATAACATGCGACCGAACGTGCCGGCGCGGATGGTCACAATTGCCCGGTTCGCTTGAGCGAACCGGGCAAAACAAACGAATTTCTCCATAGACTAACATTGTGTGAGTGGAACTATTTCTAGAAAACCCCCTTTTTTAAAAATATTTTGAGCAACATTTAGAATGGTCGTATCATGCTGTGCATACAACTGTGCCAACAGATGGGGAAAACTAAAAGAAGATGGAAATCTTTTCCGCGTAGACACAAACTTCGATAAGGTGTGATGCGGTTTCGGCACGCTCAGTTGTCACTCCAGTTTGTTTATAGCTCAGTGCTAAAAGTAGGGTTTTAACTCATGTTAAGTACTTTTGGGGCCTTTTTTTTTTTCGTACTTTTGAGTGATTTTTTGGGTCCACCCCTTGGATCTTCCACTTGTATGAACCCTGTAATTCCATCTTACTTATTCATGTTGTATCCAGAGGTATAATGAGGTGTTTTGAAGAGTGCGAAATACACTTACAAAAGTTTCACGGAACATGAAGTTAGTCACCAGTTTAAGAGAAAAGTTGGTATGTTTGAAAAAATCAAACTCCAGATGGCCGCCAGTCTTTACGACAGAGATTCGCCGCAATATCTTCATTTTTTGGATTTTGATTCGAACAGAACGATAATTACGTGGTCATTCTGTTCTTTGTTATTCATCAGTCAGTTTCGGTTTTGATTTTAGGCTGTCCCCACCGTTGGATTTCTCGGGAAGGCCTTGAGCCTTGCGTGATATGGCAAGCAAGGATCCTCCCATGGATCGCCCTCTGGAAGGGTTTGACCCTGGACTCGGTACGGTTCGCTCTGACCTACAACTCCCTGTAGAGAAACCGGAGAAGTCCGCAGAGGAGATCAACGCACAGTTGGTCGCGAAGGAAAACGAGCGGGATTCCCTCGCGCGCGACCTAGAAGCCGTCCGAGGACTGCAACACCGCCACGACGAGGTTCGTCAGGCTGCGACTGTGATGACCGGCATCGAGGCTGCACTTATCGGAAAGTTAGAACAAGTCAATGATGAGTTGAATATGTTAAATTATCTTATTGAGAAATTCTTCAAGCCTGTAAACCCGCGAAAACGACGCAATGCGCCCGCTTCGTCCGACTCGCGTGCCGAAAAAACGCCGCGCCGATCGAACCCGACGCTCAAACATAGCAACAACGCAAACAACAACAGAAGTTCTGATAATGTTGTAATGGATTGTTCTGTAGTTAATGATGATTTGTCTGATACTAATGTTGGTAACCGTACTGTATTAGACGGCGAACTCCCGCTCCTTAAGCCCATCTTTCCGAATTACGATGGTGCTGATAACATGTCTGTTTACTCTGAAGTTGATGATGTGATTACGAAACCCAAACCTCCTCGTATACAACCTGTGATCATGCCCTTACCCACAAACTCTTCGCTGTTTGTTGCCGATCTGAAAAAACTTGTCCCTGACTTGTCTGCTAAAATCCGAGGTCCAAACTTGTATCTATATGTAAACTCTGAAAATGAACATAGAGTGTTGACTTCCACTTTGGATAAAAGGGAATCTCCGTACTTTTTCCGTATTCCACGTGACAAAAAACCGGTAAAAGCCGTAATCAGGGGTCTACCGATCAATGCTGATAAAAGCGTGATCAAAACTGACTTGTGCTATAAAGGTTTCGAGGTTCTTGAGATAAACCAAATGCGCAGCACTACAAATAAATCATTTATGCCTCTATTCCAGGTGCACATTGCCAGGTGTGAGGGCGCTAGGGACATATTTAATGTCTACGAGATAGACAACTTAATCGTTAGCGTTGTGCCATATGTTAAGAGGAAAGGTGTTCCTCAGTGCTATCGTTGTCAGGGTTTTAACCACTCTTCCCACAACTGCGCCATGCCAATAAAATGTGTTTTTTGTGCTGGGGCACACAATGTCGGAAACTGTGACAAAAAGGGTACTGATGCTAAACCAACGTGTGCAAACTGTAAGGGTGATCATTGTGCTAACTGGGTAGGGTGCGAAATGTTTCCTAAACCAAAAAATCAAAAACGAAATCAAAAACAGACTGGAAAACCAAACCAAAAACAAACTGAAAATACTCAACCAAAAACCTTCACGTCCAAAAAAGCTGACCCTGGTATTGCGTACTCTGATATACTTAAAAAGGTACAAAATGCTCCAAATCAAACTCCACCTGCATCAAACACTGCTGATATGTCTGATGTACTTAAAAATATGAGTCTTTTCATAAGGTTTTCTAACATCCTCACAGGTATTTTCGGTTCCACCGAAAAGTTTGAGGAACGAATCTCCAAGGCTGAAAATGCCAGCTCACAAAACGACAAGTTATTTGCTTTACTGGGTCAATATTAGCTCGTGTATATCTAATATTAAAGGTCTGAAACTAGTGTACTGGAACGCTAACGGTTTACGAAACAAAATGAACGAACTGCGTGTGTTTGTGAATAAACATTCCCCTGATATAGTATGTGTACAGGAAACATTTTTTGGTAGAAATGATAGTCCAAAAATGCCCAACTATGTGCTGTATAGTAACCCTCGTGTTGGTTGGAAAGGAGGGACAGCAATCTTCGTAAAAAACTGTGTTTCGCATCATGTTCACTCGTTCACTAATCTGCCGCCTTTTAGGTTTATTGATGCAACAGCTATAACTGTTATGGGTCCTACTGGTGCCCTACTTATTGCCTCGGTCTATGTAAAACCAGGTACTGATCCCATGTTTACGCTAGATTTCGAAACCCTACTGTGTTTGGGCAGGGAAGCCCTGCTTGTGGGAGATTTTAATGCACACCACCGTCAGTGGAACTGCAGATCCACAAACGTGCAAGGTAAAAGGCTGCTAAATTTTGCGAAAGCCGCGGAACTTGATATTTTAGCGCCTGATTCTCCAACACACTTCCACTACGATGGCAGCCCGTCCATTATTGATCTTCTAGTAAAAAGGGAGTTTCCGTATGATCTAAAACTCACGTCCGTAGCGGAATTATCTAGTGATCACAACCCTGTGATTGTGGAAACCATGTTCTCGGTGCCTAAACCGGAACCCTTTTTCCGCCCAAATTGGGAAAAATTTACTGAACAGTTGAGTAATGTTGATTTTCCTGCTGTAATGCCTGAAACTGAACACGACTTAGATGTACTTGTGAAAAATACAGTGTCTAACATAATGACTATAAGGGAAAATACAGGTAGATATGTTCCCTCTACGCAAGCAAATACCTTGCCCATGTCTCTACGTCCTCTACTTAGAGCTAAGAACCTGGCCAGAAAAACGTGGCAGGATACCAGGTCGCCTAGAGATAAGACAAAACTCAACAGGTTACAAGCCGAATTTAGGCTGGCGCTAAACAAATTTAGGGAACGCAAATTTAGGGAGGAAATGGAGGCCCTAAATCCTCAAGATAACTCACTGTGGAAGGTAATAAAATACCGACGTGCCAAAAACAAGAAAACGACTATCCCAGTGTTGTCAAAAAATAATAGTACTGCTTTTACTGTGTCGGAAAAAGCCGAAATGCTAGCTGATAGCTTGGAGGCTCAATTTTGCGAAAATGAAAATGGTGATGCTGATTTTGAAAATGAGGTAAACACACGTGTACTATCAAAACTATCTGAAACGCACATTGAAGAAATCCCTCAAGCGTATCCCTCAGAGGTAATTGCGTATATCAAAAACTCTAAAATAAAAAAGAGTCCAGGAGGTGATCAACTGACAAACGAAATACTTAAACATTTGCCTATGAAAATGATATTCATAATAACTATGCTCGTAAACATGGTGTTTAAACTAAAGGTTTTTCCTACAGAATGGAAACAAGCAGTAATTGTGCCTCTGTTAAAACCAAATAAGAACCCTGCTGACCCGGTAAGCTACCGTCCCATTAGCTTACTTCCCTCTCTTGCCAAGCTAACGGAAAGTCTGTTGGTCAAAAGACTCCTTGTTCATGTTAACCCTATAATGGCTCCCGAACAATTTGGTTTTCGTCCCAAGTTATCTACTCAACACCAACTCTTAAGGGTGGTAGAACATATTCATGATGGGTTCCTCGCCAGACGATCCACTGGCGGGGTCCTCTTAGATGTAGCTAAGGCATTTGATAGAGTATGGATAAATGGAGTACTTTACAAACTATTACAAGCCAATACACCCCACTGCTTTGTGAAACTCATTCATTCGTACTTGACAAATCGTACTTTCAGAGTGAGAGTGAATAAACATCTTTCCTCACCTAGGGTAATACGCGCTGGAACGCCGCAAGGCTCAGTGCTGGGTCCGCACCTATTCAATATCTATGTGAATGACATACCCAAGCAGCCGCTGGTGCAGCTTTGTCTATATGCTGATGATACGGCACTGCTGGCTCAGGATAAGGATCCTAATAAAGTTGTAAAACAACTAAATGATGCTCTTTCTGAAATTAGCATCTGGTTAAAACATTGGAAGATAGATATCAATGTAAGCAAATCTCAATCAATCCTGTTCTCGCATAACAGACAACTCCCCCCTCCCCCTGTGCTGAACAATACACTAATACCTTGGACTAATGAAGTACTTTATTTAGGCGTCACACTGGACAGGCGATTAACCTGGGCCAAGCACATAAAAAACACTAAAGACAAATTTGGAGTTGGAGTCAGAGAACTGTTTCCCCTCTTAAATGGTAGATCCCATGTGTCAATCAATACCAAACTGATGGCATATAAATCTGTGTTAAGACCAGTTCTCTCCTATGCTTGTTGTGTATGGGGCCAAGCGGCCAAGACCTCTTTCAACAAACTAGAAGCCTCACAAATGAGGGTTCTCAGGCTAATACTCAACGCACCATACTACTATCGAAATATTGCTATACGTAGGGACCTTGATGTACCCACTCTTAGGGACTTCTTCTCTAAACTTGCGGTGAAATTCTTTGCTAATGTAGAAAGCAGCGAAAATAGCTGTGTACAAAACATCAAAAACTATGACCCTCGATTCGCGCGATACAAAAAACGCCCTAGAGCTCTTCTGCGGGAGATTTTGTATGCTACTACTGAGTAGCAAATGATTTGCATGTGATTGACCAATCTCAAAATTCTCTAAAAGTTTCCTTCAGGAAGCTTAGTGTAAAAAACCTCTGATACACCATGCTTTGCATCTAACCCTTCTGTTTTAGGCAAAAAATCTGCCAGTTATACCGGAGATAGAAGGCCCTTCGGGCCTAGGTGCTCCATCGTGTTCCCCCCTCTTCTTCTTCTTTACGACAGTTAAGTTAGACTTTCCAAACTTTTAGGGACCACCTCCCAGTTTTCAAGAAGAAAATTTTCCAAACCCCCCTTAATATTTCATAGAATTTGTTATACCAACGTTTCAATTTACGTAATATATTTTGTAAAGCTATAGATATAGACACAATTGAAACGTTAAGTTTTCTATATGCACCCTTAATATTTAATTTCAAACAATTAAGATAGTTGTTGGAAATCGGACTAGTAGCAGCTATCTATTTGTTTATTTTTAGTTAGAAACCTTTTGGCAACCAGGAAGAGACTCGTGATATTATTTTAGCTTTTAAATTTGAAATGAAAAATGTTTTAGATCAATTTGAAAATGAAAAATGTAAGATCAATTGGAAATGGAAAAATGGAGTTCTTTGTGTAAATAGTTAATTTTTGGCCCGTAATAAAATTATTGTGCTGTACTCATCAAGTTTCCTTCATCGCAGATGTTAATGTTTGGTACTGCTGCCCATATGCATGAATTTGAAACCACAATAGTAATTCAACTTTATACGTTTTTTTCTTTTAATTTGGTTTGAGAAATAGGTTTTTATCTAATTCTGGACATCTGATACTGTTACCCTTTGTGTGATGTCCCAAAGACATCAGTAATCCTTGGCTAAAAAAATTTCCCATCTAAAAAATTACTTACACTATTCATCCTTCAATCCAAATATAAATGGGGGGTCCTCCCCCGGGATATTTTTGAAGTTTAACACGTTAAAAATCGATTTTAAGCTATTTTTGTGTGGGGTTTATAAATGTTTTTTCTACATAAAAATTGACATTAACCAATAGTCTAAAGTAGTCAAAGCTCCCTTATGCTCTAATAACGCCCCCCCCCCCAATTTTCTATCAAGTCTAGCCTACATTTTCTTGTACAATATGTTTAGCAGTGCTTAGATTCCTGAAATTCATTGTGCTCCATGCAGTGGCGGCTCGTGAGTTAATTAATAGGGTGTTCACACCTATTATATAAGAATTAAAATTTATAAAATATCTAGAAAGAGAAGGGATGGTGGATCAATATACATAAAACATAAATCTAACTTCTTTTAGTTGAAACATCTCTTTCTTGGTTAATTCACACTCTCACATCCATTTATATTTGTCATAAATGTCATCTTTAAATTCTCTTTTAAAGTCCCTATGTTTTCCTTTTGTAATTTGGACAATGGTCAGATGAGGTGTTGGTCTTTAGTTCTTTATTTCAACTTTTTTTATTTCCAGCGGCAATTGGGAGAAATGAAGATGCTTTATTTCAAACACGGAAATTTTACTTAACGCCATTACATCCTAAAAAAAGCATCCTATTTAATAACAAAAGTATAAAAAATATTTTAATGAAAAGATTTAAATTATATTGAAAAAGTGCTCTTACTCGTACTTTTCAATTAGCCGAAAAAATCAATTCCAGAACTCAAAAAAAGTAAAGCTGTGCCTCAAAAGTGAAAGCCTCGGCACACGAAATCTGTGCGTACGGGAATCTAAAATGCGAGGACGTAAGCTCAATATTCTCTCGGCAAGTAGTCGGGGTTTCTTCGGAATCTCATATTTTTTACGCTCACACGTGCGGAAAAGGAAAGAAAAATAAGAGTTCATTCTTTTTTCGATTTCTTTCGCGTTTCCGGTAGTAAATTTTTGTTATTGAGTAGAGAAGGGAGGGGGAAGCATAATTCTGAGTTTAAAAAAAGAAATTGAAAATATATTTATCTTTATATTCGATTTTTGATCTACTTTTTCTGTGGGTGTTCACGTGCTCCTGTGCTCCTATGGACGAGCCGCCACTGGCTCCATGAATATTTAACCTATCTTTAAAATTTTCCTTGCGAAGTCGAAATGCTTGAATTTATAT
Organism: Tetragnatha montana; assembly: GCA_963680715.1. NCBI lineage: Eukaryota > Metazoa > Arthropoda > Arachnida > Araneae > Tetragnathidae > Tetragnatha > Tetragnatha montana. The sequence continues at coordinate 4,464,422 of OY796678.1, read as the reverse complement.
TTCTCTTGTAAAACTTATTGTTTTGGGTGAATTTCGAAATTATTTATGAGAAAAAGAGGAGATTTTTGGAAATGCAGTGTTCGTGACAACTTACGTCAGCATCACACATAATCCCCCTTGTCAGGAAAAATAAGCGAAGACCAAACCCCCTTAGATACTTACGTAATATTTGAACAGCCCCCATAATATTTGAACAGTAATAAAGTTGAAGCAACTTAAGTTGACCCCACGACGTCACTAACAAACAAAGTAGTTCCCGGTGTCTGAATTTTAAGTTAACGTCAATTTAGAAATATGATTATTTTGTTAAACCCATGTATTTATAGTGCTTTTCAATCACGCGATTTGCGTTCCGAAACACCTCCTAGCCACCCAACAGGCTTTGTGTTTACCGATTTCTCCTTCCGCATTTGTGTCATACTGCGTTCAAGAAACGTTGCAGTCGAGTATAATGGAGTCGAAGCAGGCCTAAAGTTCTTCCACCCTTTTGAGCACTAAACAATATCTTTTTTTAATTTTTACCGGTGAGCATTGCTATGTTCTCACGAAACTTTTATATTTTAGATTAAAATATAAAAATACTGAACTAAGTTTTCAAATCAATTACTATTCGCATCCCTCTTAAATTATTGTGCTACATTTCATCTCACTTATTAAAACAGTGTTCCTTGTGAAGTCAAAATGCAAAATATATTTTCCTCAGTTCAATTTTCATGTAAAATTTATTTTTGGTTGGAATTTTGAAATTATTTATGAGAAAAAGAGACTTTTGAAGATTTCAATGTGTGTGTAACATCTCACGTGAACATCACTCATACCCCCTTGTCAGGTAACCCCTCCCCCTTTACGTTATATTTGAATGGCCCCCTAACACAGTTGAAGTAACCCTGAAGCTCTGTTCTAACATCATCAATGCAGTATGCACTGTAAAAAAAACCACAGTAAATTTACAGCCAAAAGTGCTGGCAATATGGGTGCCAGCACTTTTGACTGTAATTTAACTGCAGTGCTGTATTCTTCGAACTTTACAGCGCGCCGTTATTTTACAGCGTTCCGTAATTTTACAGCGTTCCGTAATTTTACAGCGCGCCGTTATTTTACAGCGTGCCGTAATTTAACAGCGATTCCGTTATTTTACAGTGTGCCGTAATTTTTACAGCAATCCGTAAATTACAGATTACTGTTTTTTTTACGGAATTTTTTGCAAACGGTTGGAGGTAGAAATGAAACTCCAGTACCAATTATCATGTTTCAACTTTACTAATAAAATTTGAAAACTGTTAAGTTTTTGTTCTTAAAAGAGGTAGTTTTCAAAATGCGACAATAGTAATTTCTCTACTGTTGGATTTTGAAGATGCACTCTAAGGACAAAAAAACCCTAAAGAAACAAAATCTTCAAGTTTTGATTAGAAAGTTGAAACATGATAATTGGTACTGGAATTTCATTTCTACCTCCAACCGTTTGCCAATGGTAACCATTGCTTTTGGACTCCAAGCACCTCAGGATTGGAATTCTCTCTTTGGAATTGTCTTTGGGTATTCTAAAACCTCTAGCATTTTTGCCCCTGAGTTTTGAATTACCCTGTATATTTATATACTCGAACATTGTGCACAACGAGGAATCTGTTACAACTGAAACATTTGGCCATATAGAACTGAAGGAACTGTGGTGACCCAGCTGGTGCGAATAGTTGCAGTATGGCACAGTAACCCCTAGTTGGATTGTTACTATTTCTGAGGAATTAAATTTATAAGAATTAACAGTGCCGAAAAAATTAACTATCAGGACGTAACAAAATTATTTTAAAATTTGGTAACTAAATCCCATACAGCTAAATAAATTTTTAAAAACCAGTATTTTGGAAAGCAATTTTTTCCAATTTGTTTAGGTTTTGCAGAGTTATTATTTAAACAAACATAAGTAACCGATTATAGTAATAATTGATTCAGTAAATTTTTCAAAACAATTTTAAAATTCTTTTTGTGCTATGCTATATATAATTAAATTTTAACAACTACAGTCAACTCCGCTTATTGTGATCAGTTAATGTTATCAAAATTGACCGGTCCCGATTACTCCTACTTCATTTAATGTAAAATGCGTCACAAAAAAACTTTATTTTATCAACATTTCGCCTAATGTCATCAAAATTTGGTGAAATCTCCTCAAAACCTCCTTTTTTTTGTTGGTAGGCCAATTTAAATAGTATATGAACTTACAAATTATGCATTAATTTATTAGTGTTATATGTTTTACACTCATATGTTTGTTTAAGCATGTAAAAGTTGCAAAATACATACTAGGTAATCATTTTAAATACTTCAATTAGGACTACATAGTAGAGATTTTAAACCAAACGCTTATTATCAATTGGATATTGTTATTGTTCTACTCTTGGACAAAAGTGATCACATTAAGCGGAGTTGACTGTAGTTAGAAAATATTGAATATTTATCAATATTTAGGTTCTGCTTCTACATTGCAATATAATATATTGTATATACTCTATTTTTGAAAAAACTTTTAAGCTTCTGCAGATCCATATCACAATAAGTAAACAAATGTTCTTGCATATTATCCTGTCGACTGTGCTTCTGAATTCATAAACATTATCAAACCCCATTGCAGTCAACAAGATAATACGCAAGAACCATAACAATATATTACTTTAACTATTAATCATCACTTAAGATAAATGAGCAAGGCTTATAATTTTTTTTTTGTTGTTTATTAATATTTAATACACTTACTAAATTTTAAGAAAAATTTAATAATTTTTAGGATGTTTTTATATTAGCTAGATTAAAATGTTTAGCCACCAATATCAAACTTCAGATACTCAATGTGAGTTGTATGATTTTTAGAATTAGTTTAATTGATACAAAAGGTTCATTCCATTATTTATTTGTCTTGTTAATTATTGCCAAGCTGTTTTGGACATCCAAGATTAGAAATATTGCTAAAAACAGCTAATGAACTGATAAAAATGTACCATCACATTAATGTCAACAATAAAAATTTGGAGATATTTGGTGCCAAAAATGCTGAGCAATATTTAACAGGGCAGAGATCTGAACCAAACAGAACCTTTCAAAAGACAAATGAATGCAAATGTTTATTTAGCCCCGAAAACAAATATTTTTTTTCACATAACTGATTTTATTTTAAAATTATCAAAGCAGAATTTTCAACATTTTATAATATTTTAACACCAGAAAGAAAGTTATCACATCTAAATTAAATGTATATTAAATTTTATGGATTAAAAGCTTTATAATAATAAAGTAAAAAACTTAACTACACCCGATCTGATACCCCAGCTCCCATGGAGGGGTCGGAAGAGCATGTCCCTGGCCCCGTTTACATGGACCATATACCCGGGTATAAGTGGCCGATATACCCAGCAATAGGGAAAAATGCAGGGTATAAATAAATCCACCTATTTACTCGGGAATTTGAATACCCGGCTTTCCCATGATGCATTTCGGTCTCACTCAAAGCAAAAAGTCATCCATGTTAGGCTTAAGTGAGTACTTGTTGGAAAGTAAGTTGTTCTTTGTAATTTCAATTGGATATTTAAGATTGATTACTATCTTAAATGTCGAAATAACTTGAAAATAATCCATTATGAACGCAAAATTCCAAGACGAAAACAGATAACAGAATGTAAACAAACTCAAATCGCAATGAATGATGGGACCAGTGACGTATATACCCGGGATTTGAGGACTGGTCATGTAAACGGGTTTTTAGCACGGTTTTCAATATCCCTTTCTCCTGCATTATACCCGGGTATAAGAGTGGCAAATGTAAACGGGGCCCCTATCTCTAGAAAGAGATGCTCTTGAGCATTCAGCATCCTGATGCTACTTATCACTGTCGACTGAAGAGGATGAGAAGCGAGAAGTCGTCAAGAGGGTTCTGAAGGGGCTGCAAGAAGGGCACCGGAAAGATGTTGGGTTCAATTCCGTTAGAGTTCCCGCTAAGTATCGCCCAGGTCTTTTAGACAACAAAAAGTACAAATATTCATTAATAATTTCATCAAATTCCTGAATTAAAATGTTTAATTAGATCAATAACTATTCAGTTTATTAATAAAAGTCAGAATTTTTTTTTGATATATGGATATATTTAGCAATTAAGATATTGGCAATGTTTAGTGTGAACTCTAACGGAGTTGTACCAGATGCTGAAGCCTAGCAAGCTGGGAAGTGTCATGCAGAGACAGCCAAGCTTGCTCACGTTCTCAAATTGGACCAGACACCTGCCTCACAGGCCGTAGTGGTCCTGCAAGTCCAAGTAACCAACAGGTCCTATGAGCAGTTACAGTCACCGAAGCAGAGAATCCAAAATGCTGATGTCGATAAAAGAGGCCGACTGTGATGAGGGGCTGCCCTGTTCCCCGGCCACTCCTGAGAAGTCCAGCATAAAAAGACTTTCAAGTGGGTAGTCAAGGGACTACTGGGAGCCAGTGCAGTGGTGACCACGGGCTCCAGGACTGCCAGACCAGTCAGATGATGACACCTGCGGACCCGAAGGGCACCTAAATTCTTGGAGGACATGCCCGCTGTACAGATGAGCCCGCCTGGAGAAAGTCGCCACCATGAAGGAGACGATCCACTGGTACTGTAACGGCCAAGCACATGATGCAGGGTGGTGCGACCCCGAGCCACTCCAGTTGAAGATATATTGGCTGACCTGGTGAAGCAAGGATACCAAGCTGTCAGCTGTATCCGGATCAAGGAGAGGAAGAAGTCAGCGTCAGGAAGCGGTGCAGTAGTGACCACAGGCTCCGGAGGACATGCCCGGTGTACAGATGAGCCCACCTGGAGAAAGTCGCCACCATGAAGGAGACGATCCACTGGTACTGCAACGGCCAAGCACATGATGTAGGGTGGTGCGACCCCGAGCCACTCCAGTTGAAGATATATTGGCTGACCTGGTGAATCAAGGATACCAAGCTGTCAGCTGTATCCGGATCAAGGAGAGGAAGAAGTCAGCATCAGGAAGCGGTGCAGTAGTGACCACAGGCTCCGGAGGACATGCCCGGTGTACAGATGAGCCCACCTGGAGAAAGTCACCGCCATGAAGGAGACGATCCACTGACGTGCAGTCAGCAGCTGACCATTCAGGAACTGCTACACTCTAGTCAGCTACAATGAAAAGAAAATTCTTGTTAATATTTTGTTATACATCCAATACATACAACCTAAATGTGAGGCACAGCACGATAAAATTTATCAAAAGAAGTTACATAATTATAGTAATAAATCCAAAAACATTCCATTCTATTACTCAAAATCTACTCTAAGTTAGCTTTCTTTCCTCCTTTTTTAAGGTCAGAGGAAGCAGAACCAGAATAAACTGAAATAAAAATTAAATAAATACAACATTGCTGGCATCATCAATAAAACTTATAGCTCAAATTTAGGGAATCTACAGCAAGAGATATTTGTGTAAATATTCATGCTAATGAACAATACTAATGACAGGTTAAGATGTTAAGAATCCCTAACATATCATTGTAAATACTAAGAACGCATGACCCAAATAGCCGCTAAATTGGGGAGTTGCTGCCTTTCTAGAAATATTAGTAAATATCTACTAAGAATAACCCTTTTACTTTTTGTTTTACTTTTCAAAATTTACAAAATAAAATCCACTTGAGTCCACCCGAGGGAAAATATCGCATTACAAATTTACTAGTGTGACTGGAACTGAGCTAGGGGATAACTTCTCTAATTTCATGCGATTTGTTTTTGTTTGTGAAAATCTGTCCTGAACTGTATATTCCCCAAATACGAGATTCAAGGTTTTCCGAAGATGCTGTGACACAATTCAATGAATTTTCAAACATAACTCACATTAGTAAGATCAAAATTAAGAGTAGGGAATAAAGGTTTTGCACGATTCCTTCCTTGGCACTTGAGTATTGACCAGGCCCGAACAAAAGCATTCGGTAAACACACGCGAAATAAATAAATGCACATAATAAATAATATATTAATTCAACAGTAATGTAAAACAATAGTGATGATACATTAGAGGAGCATTATTTTAGGAACTTCAATTAACTAAGCATTACAGCAGGGCCGGCCCCAGGGCAGGGCGCTCCGGGCGGCCGCCCGGAGCGCAATGATCTAGGGGCGCCAAAATCATGGAAAATGAAAATAAATTTTCAAAAAAAGATTGGAGCAAGTTCATAATTTTGAGCGATAAATGCAAACAGGCTCCCTTTAACCTTGGCTGTCACCTTGAAGAGGTCATTCAAACAAGATAACCGGACAGTCGTTCTGTCGTTTGTTTATCTGCACTCCCGTCCCCCATGTTGTTTTAGGGTTTCTTCCCTGTTTCCTCTGAGGAACTGAGTGAGAAAGAGAGAGGGGGGGATAGGTGGCAAGGAATGCAGGAAGTTCTCGGTTGGGGATATCGCCCCCCCCCCTCTTCTAGGCTTCTAGTGAAAATATTCGCATGATTGGTGCTTCTCAAACACCAGTGGTCACTGCCTAATGAGACGATTTCAGTGCTTTGGGTCTCAAATGAAAATTGTCATTGCTGTTGGAGAAGCGTTTGCCTATATATTTTTCTGTACGCAAGGAGAAAAACGTTAGTTTATACTCAACTCTTTTAAAAGAATGTTTGTTTCATGTACTTAAAATTATGACTAGGTGTGGAAGTTTCATGTTATTACATTTATTTTATAATTATTATTTTGAAGAGTTCTGTTTCGAATATTACACGTTTCAAGGGATTTTTGATCGATTTATACTAGCTACTAGCTTTATGTTACATACTTCGGTTTATTCACATGTTTTTACATATTTAAGCGCTTTGCTACTTATTCAATTCATCCTTATTCAATTCATCCAGTATAACTTTATGAATCTAATATTGTAGATGAAATTTAGTGAACCCAATGCTAATTTTCCGCGGAATTCCGTTTTTTGTGACTTTTTCTATTAAGTTCCGCTTTTTCAACTATTTTCCTCAAAGTATGTTTTTTCCACGGAGACAAAAAGTTTTCCTCCTTCACTCTATCCTTTTCTGCCAGGGTTCGTACGCTGCCTTGAAAACCTTGAAAGTCCTTGGAATTTTCAAATTTTTGAATTCAAGGCCTTGAAAATCCTTGAAAAAACGTATTTTACCCTAAGATCATTGAAAATCCTTGAAATTTTTGGCAAGGAAATAATTTTAAACAGCAACATCTTAAGCAAAGAAAATAACGAAACCCAGCGAACCCTCGGCAGGGTGCGCGCGGGGCCTTGGAAATCCTCAAAAGTCAGAATTTCATACATGATTTTCAAAGCCTGGAATGTCCTTACAAAAGCGCGAACTTTTGTACTAAAAGCCTGGAATATCCTATAATTTTAATTTCTAAAAGGCTTTAAAAAGATTTCAGGGTGTCAACTGATTATGTTTAAGTCCGGAAATCTTATAACGGTCCGGAATTTCTTTGAAAAATCCCGAATTTTCATACATGCTTTCGGACGTTTGCCTGTAAAGTTGGCATTTTGACGGCGTGGACGCGGGCAAAAAAACAACTTGACTGACGGTTCGCGATCGCGTATCAATATCCTTGGATTTAAATGCTTGTTTTTGGATAAAGTGTTCACTTTTTGTAGTTCAAATATTATGTCCAATAAAATTAAAAAAATTATTGGAGTAATTTCTTGTTGTTTGCAAGAAGGCAAATAGAAATTTATGGTTTGAACTTGAGATTTTTAATATCAAACAAAGAATTACTGAAAATAATTGCATTACAGGAAAGGTTTTTGTTGTAAATAAATTATTATTATGTATGAGGAAGAATTTTAAAACATAATGCTCTTATAATACGAATGCTTAAAAGGGTTTAAGTAGTTATTTAATGTTTTAACAATTTAATCCTTAAATTAACTTTCAACATGCAGAATAATCATAAAATTAAAATTACCCTAAAAAAATCGGACCGCCCCCCTTGAAAGTTTCTTAATCCGTGCCTGTTTAATTCTCTATTTTATGTTTTCTCTTTATCGTACATACATCAAGCGAAAAAAATCTCCTTAATATTGTTTCAACTTTGTAATTATCAATTATTTGAATTGAAATCACTGGTTCGTGAGTTTGCCGAAAGAAAAGTTAGAAAAAGGCATTTTAATTACTTCGGTTAGTTAGAATTTATTTGTAATATGGGATATTAGTTCAGTTAGGGCATTACTACATTTTAATATTTGTTAATTATTTTGCCTTAAGTGCTAAATTGCTTGTCTTGTTATCTGATGATTGATAAATAAGAAAGATTAAATAAATAAGAAATAAAACACAATATTTTATATGTTTCTTTTATTATATGTAAATTACAGTTTTTACTTTATTTTAAGATGTTTATGGATTTCTCAGAAGGTTATATGCCAGTATTTTCATTTTTTATTTTATTAAAAAGAAGAAGATTTGGTTAACTTTGAATCGCTCCTTATATATTGACATTTTGTTTCATATTCTGAGAAATGTAAGCTGTTTATATAATTCTTTTGAGGAATTGATAGTGGAAGCAAAAAAAAAAAAAAAATCCTCAGACAGCTGGCACCGCGATTTCCTGTGGACTAAATTATTTAAAAAAATGTATAAATATAGTGCTTTGTAAAAAAAAATATTCAGTTTTCTTGGAAAAATAAGAATGTTTCCTATGATTCAAGAGTATTTACAGAAATTCAGAATGCGATTTCGAAGAATTCGAAAACAAAGAAAAAGCTAAATTTGCTTTGAAAATAAGTTTCACAAGCAAGAAACTTCCTTCACTAATATTTTTGAACCGATCATTTTTGTTTCATTTTCTGAATTATAAAAAGGTAAATCCACATTTAATATGTTTTAAAATACTAAATAAATTAATGTAGGATGATAGGTAGCTGCCTAATGCAAGAAAATTAAGATACGCAACTCCATAAATCTTTAAAAATTAACTAATAAATGCTTCCCGTGCAAGTTCGGGTATATCAGATAATACATTTCAAGAAGTGTAATAATAAAACATTTCAAATAAACCAACTGAATTATAGTTAATTTCTCTAATTTAATTATTCTAGAGTTAAAAAGAAACGTGTATGAAAAGAAACCAAATAACGCCTTAAAAGGACAAAAAACGATAAAAATAGAGCAAAAATTAGACAAATTATTCTGAAAAAATCTTTTATGAGGTATTAATGATAGTTCCTTGCATTTTAAGATATTTTTACCCTAATTGTTCTCTAGAGCGTAGGAAGGTTAAAAAAACGGAGAGGGGGGGGCGCAAAATTAAGGTTTTGCCCGGAGCGCCAAAATGTCTAGGGCCGGCCCTGATTACAGAAAAGAAATACAACTTACCAACAACGAACGAAGCCATAGCAGCCATGTTTTCTGAGCCGGGGATTCCCCGTGAAGAAGACGACGCGCATGCGCTGTGCTGCGTTTTGGCGATCGAATTGGAAGTTATCAGACCTAGTCGACAGATGGCGCTTATTTTACAGTATAAACCGCGGTGATTCCAAAACACAGTGGATGCTGTAAAATATTCACAGTCCTTTTTACAGTTATTTTTTCCGTTTTTTCTTACAGTGTGTAACTGAACAATATTTTTAAAAACCTCTACCGGTGAGTATTGCTATGTTCGATGAAACTTTTAATTTTAGATTAAAACATAAAATTACTGAACTGAGTTTTCAGATATAATATTTGCGTCCCTTTTAAATTATTGTTCTACATTCAGTGTTCGAAATCCCTGAAAAAATCCTGATATTAACTTTATTTTTCTAAGAGCCCTTACAACTCCTGAAAATGTTTTTCATCTGAAATTCCACCGAATGGAATAGAACATTAGGCATATTTGTGTCCCTTTTAAGTGTAAGTTGTAAAAAAGATATTTGGCAGACGGAAGAACATGAAACAAATTGGAAAACATGGAATTTCTCACTCACATTTTTGGTGTCCTAACCTAAGTTTCGTTTCAGATCTGTGGTTTTGACTCAACATTCTTGAGTCAACAAAGTATAGTACCTCTCTTACATGAACTCTTAGGTACAGCTTTAGGTAGTTACGGGCTTCGCCCCTTGAAAACATTCTTACTCATATTTTCGGTGTATTCTATTTCTATTATTTCTTTAATATGGAACGAAATTTGAACTTCTCAGTCACTTTTTGTGCTTGTTATCCCCCCCTTCCAATTAAAAAAAAAGGTTAAGACTTTAGTGCAAAAAAAAAAAAAATATGTCAATACTCTTTTCCACCACATTTTTTGTTATTTCTGTGCCAAAATGGAAAAGAAAAATAGGCATTTTTTTCATTTTTTTATTCATTTATTTATTTATTCATTTACATATATATACAGGACCAAAAAACAAAAGAAGAGAAAAAATAATTGTACACTTCGGGGATTTACATCCCTTAAGAGTGCGTTATAAATCTATTTAGTTAATACAAATAATGAAGAATACAAGATACATAGAAAATAATTAATTACAAGAAAATGAGATATAAAATAAATAATTACAATTATGAGGACTGGCAATGGTGTCGATTGCAAATATAAATATAAATATAAGCCCAAAGTAGAAAAAAAAAACCATATTGACTATATTGAAGAAGTCCAATGAATTATAAATAAAGCATTTGTATTAAATTAAGAGCAATAAGTTCAAAGAATAACTAAAACTTCTGAATTAAATAAAAATTGCTTAAGTTTTTTCTTGAATAAAGTAATTTTAGGTATTATTTGAACATCAATTGGCAAACTATTGTAGTGTTTGGGTGCTAAGTAGAAAAAACATTTGTGAAAAATCTCTTTATACAAATACAAATACAAATATAGTCGATCAACTACAGGCTAAAAGCCCAGCAAGGTTGATCCAGTCTATTCAATTCAACCTCCCCCCGATTTCCAGTATTCGTCTACTTTTCTTTTAAACTCGTCCACCCCACTTGAGTTAACTATCGATTCAGGTAATGCATTCCATTTATCCACTACTCTATTAAAAAAATAATGCTTCCTAAAATCCCGTTTAAAACTTGCCTTATTCAATTTTAAACTGTGACCCCTCGTTCTATTACCCGTACAGAAATCTAGTCCCTCTGTGTCCCCTTGTTTTAACATTTTAAAAAGTTGAATCAAATCCCCTCTAGCCCTTCTTTTCTCTAAAGTGAACATATTTAACTTCTTAAGTCTTTCCTCGTAACTAAAACTAGATATACCCTTGACCAATTTAGTTGCCCTATGCTGAACCCTTTCAACTAAATCTATATCGTTTTTTAAGTATGGAGACCAGAACTGAACAGCATATTCGAGATGAGGCCTTACCAAGCCTCTATATAATGGCAAAATAATGTTTCCGGACCTTGAAGAAACAGTTTTTTTAATGTATCCCAACATCCTATTAGCTTTTTTACTTGCAGCTGAACACTGATGTTTCATTTTAAAGTCTTCATTTACTATCACCCCTAGATCTCTTATACTATCACCCTCTTTTATTTTATCCCCTTGCAGATAAAATTCAGCCCTACTATTGCTACAACCCATGTGCAATACCTGACATTTACCTATGTTAAAGGACATACCCCATTTTTCTGCCCATACCGATAAAATATCTAGATCGCTTTGTAAATTTTGAACTTGCTCCTGAGTATCTACCCTCCCCCAAATTTTTAAGTCATCAGCAAAGATGCTAATTTTGTTCTTGATATCCTGACTAATATCGTTGATGAAAATTATAAAGAGAATCGGTCCCAATACTGACCCCTGAGGTACACCACTCTTGACCTCTGCCCACTGAGAATAATTACCCTTGACTTGCACCCTCTGCTTCCTACCTATCAACCAGTTCCTAATCCACAATAATGTTTTACCCCTGATACCCATTTTTTCCAATTTAAAGAGCAGTGCCTCATGTGGAACTTTATCGAAGGCCTTTTGAAAATCTATGTAAAATATATCTACACTATTTTTCTTATCCAACTCCTTTGTTACTTCGTCATAGAACTTTAACAGGTTTGTTTGACACGACTTTCCCTTTCTGAATCCAAACTGGTAGTTGTAACTGTTTGATTTAGGAACACAGTAGATCATGCCAGGGCGTCTAAGATTAACAGTTGTTCTTTTTATACATATATTCGGATTTAAAAATAGATTATAACAATTTTTGTAGAAAAACAGATGCTTAAGAGGAAGTATATCAATGGATTTGTAGGAAACGAATGTTATACTTTGGTTAGTGGAATTTAACATAACTTTTAAAAATTTGTTTTGAAGGTTTTCTATTATTTGAATATTAATTATGTAGTCACCACCCCATACAGATAAACCATAGTATATCCTAGGATGAACCCAAGCATAGTACAAGTTTTTTAGAAATTTCAAATTTACAAAGTTTTTTAAATGATAAAACTTATACAAAAGAAATCTTAGTGAATTAGACAGGGAACCGATGTGAGATTTCCATTTCAGATTGGAGTCAATATGCAGACCCAAGTACTTTATTGTCTTTACACTTTCTAGTTGAGTACAATTACAATATAATTGATTTATGCAGTCTGGTTGGTGAAATATTAGTTTGAAAGGATTTACTCGGCTTGTTAGGCTGAAATAGATATATTTAGTTTTGTTGACATTTATGTTTAAATCATTTAGGTGGAACCAAGTTCTTAGTTTATTTAGGTCATCTTGAATTTTACTATTTAAATCGTTCTGGTCTTGACTCGAATATAAAAGGGTTGTATCGTCAGCAAAACATATGATATCACCATGAAGTTTCATGTCAAGAAGATCATTTACGTAAATCAGAAATAAGAGAGGACCTGTATAGATCCTTGCGGGACTCCTTTAGTTAGAGATGAGAGAGGACTTACACTATTTTTGATTTTAACTACTTGATTTCGATTGGTTAAATAGGATTTTAGAAGATTGTGAGTTGTACCACGAATTCCATATGCAAATAATTTGTCTAGTAAGATGTTATGATTTACAGAATCAAAGGCTTTTGAGATGTCTAAGAATATTGCTACTGTAAAATTATTCCTGTCAATACTATTGTATACAAATTTAGTAAATTTAATGAGAGCAAGCTCGGTGTTACGATGTGGCAAAAAACCAAATTGATTTGGTGAAAAAAAGTTTAAGCTTTCAAAATAGTTAATCAGACGTATTTTGATACAATATTCAACAATTTGGGAAAATGTGGTAAGTACAGAAATAGGTCTATAGTTGGACAAATTATTTTTGTCTCCTTGTTTATATATGGGAGTAACAACAGCAATTTTCAAGAAATCTGGAAAAGTACCTGATTTTATAAGGTCATTAATGAGTTTTGTGAGGTAATTAGAATGGTATAGAGAAAGAGATTTCAAAATAGTCACATCAATATAATCAATTCCACAACTTTTCCTTGTACTCAAGTTATTTATGTGAGTTAATATCTCTGACTCATTTATATCAAAAAAAGCAAAAGAGTTCGGATATCTTGTCACATAGTTCATGTATCCATTACCCGAAATTGTTTTGGATGTATTTGAAGAAAAGTGGTTGTTAAAAGCAATGGCCAATTGAATTTCGGAGTTACATGAAACAGGAAAAACACTTGTTTCTGGTTTTTTGGTTATTTCATTTATCAGTTTCCATTGTTCTCGAGAGTTTACACAATCCGTAAAACGCCTCAAAAAGTATTCTTTTTTTTGCTGTTTTTATTTTTATTTTCAATAAAGAAACTGTTGAACGATAAGCTTGTTTGTAAAAATTGTCACCTGGATATCTGCGAATTTTTCTAAAAAGGTTTTGTTTACATTTTATGATCTTTAATATATCATCATTTATCCAAGGATTATTAGGTTTTGGTTTTACTTTCTTTAAACATTTAAAAGTGAAATTATTAGTGATTGCTACAAGTTTATTGTAGAAATTAGAGAATATATTAAGTTTGTCACCTACGGAGTCAATAAAATTATATTTCTTGAAATACTCCTCTATCTTTACATAGTCCTTTCTATATAAAAACCTGGAATTTACTGTTTTGTCTAATGTTAAATCTTTTCTGTGTTGTTTTTTCTGTGTTCTGCTATGTTTTTGTACCTTTTTCTGTGAAAAGAAGTGTTTTTGATCGCTTTTTGTGTATAAGTTGTAAAAAAAAATATATTTAGCTTAGCCCTAATTTCTGAACAGAAGGAAAACGGAAGAACATGAAAAAAAAAGTAGGATCATTATTCACTGTTTTCATCCCCATAAAAAGTTAAGTATCTTCGTTCCGTATTTAAAAATTTCGCAGTTTTCGTACCACTTTTTTTTATTATTAGCGCGGCACCCCTGGAATACCAGTTTTAGAACCTCTGGTATAGGAAATCTCCATGAGATTTTTTTTAAATTTTTCCCCTTGAAAACATTGAATTACTCGCATTTAAACTTTTAGCGGTGAGTATTGCTATGTTCCATGAACCTTTTTATTTTAGATTAAAATATTTGGGCATATTTTTTCTCACCCTTTTTTGATGTTCTTTGTTTTTGATCCCTTTTTTTGTGTAAGTTGTAAAAAAGTTATTTGGCTTTTCTAGCATTAATATTAAATATAGAAGATAAACAGAAAAGCATGAAACAAATCGGAAAACATAGAATTTCTTACTCAAATTTTCGGTGTGAGGCCCATAACCCAACTTTTGGTTCAGAAATAGATGTGTGGTTTTGACTCAACAAGGTATAGTACCTATCTCTTACAAGAACTTTTAGGTACATGGTAAATTTTAGAACACTCACAGGTAGAATATGAATCTCGATACACACTATAAAAACAATCCCGTGAAATTTTCGATTTTAAACTGGCAGCTGGGTTGGTTGTGGAAAACCGTAATAAAAATTACAAAGTAAATCCGTAAAAACGACGGCGTTTTAATCCATGTTTTTTGGATTACAAGAAGGTAAAACGCCGTTGTTTTTACGGGTTTACTTTTAACGGCTTTCCACAACCAACCCAGCTGCCAGTTTAAAACCGAAAATTTCACGGAATTGTTTTTATCACAGTGTAATGTAAGAATTTCCTACTGAAGATTTGCTTGGCCCTATGTAAAGGTTGGACCACACTGTATTATAAAAAAATAAGCTTCAACGCTCATTTTGATAGACTACAGTAGGCCCTTTTCAAAAATTGATGGGTCGTTTGAACCACTAGAAGACCTATATAGAATGATACAAGGACATAAAAGAATAAGATTCAGCACTATGCCGTCACTTGTAAAGCTGTCCAACTGAGTGCAGGTGAGAATTCAAAAGCACAGGTGCATTTTGGTAATGTATTTTTGTACGGCATTCTTACCATCAATAGATCCATGAAAAATACTGAGAAAACGCGCAGTGCTGTACAAAAGTAGTGCAAAGTCGGAAAATTTTTTGACTTTCCGGCGATTTTTAGGCTAAATATGAATCTTGGTAGAAATGCAATTATTGCATCATAAAAGAAATGCAAGGTAAGAATTTGCATAAAATGTAAGCCCTAAGCAAAGTCGGGTATTGTATAGGGTTCTTCCTCTGGAAAAAGTCTGGAAATTTTTATCTTAAAAAGCAGCGTTTTAGCTCATTTTAATACTTTTGGGGTTACATTTAAAGAGCTCTTAGTAAGCTAGAAAAATATAAAGGAAAAACATACGTAAAAAGGCGTCAAATTAACTAAGGGGGGCTTGAGAATCCTTCCTAAGAAACGATTTAGAATAAACTCATCTCAAAAATGTTGGATTGTGTTTACAAAATACGCATATGAGTACTATTTTTTAAGTCCTCCCTGAGAAACAACTTAGTATAATCTCATCTCAAAAGTTTTGGATTATATAAAATAACCATGTCTTATAAAATAGTTTTATTGTATAAAAGAATCTGCTTGTTATGTTTAACTTATAAAGAAAAGAAGAAATTTTCCCCTTTGAATAAGCAGAAACTAAATTTATAAAGTCGAAATCGGCACATATGTCTGTAAGTGTTATACTAAATCCGTCACCAACTAAAGAATTAAGATAAAGTTTATAAGTTTGTCAAAAATTAAAGTTTCTAAATTCAAATACTTTAATTCAGTCACCTCTCAAAGAATTAGCCTAAAATTATGAAGTTAAAACGAGACGCCCAGGGTCGGTGGTTGGGGTTTGTGGACGGAAGTACAATTCATTCCTCCCTTAGACTCTTAATTTTCAAGACAAAAATAGGGATATTTTTTAAAGAATCTCACTGATTCGGGTAAAATAAGGGGAAAAAGTCTTCAAAAATAGGGTATTTTTTAAAGAATCTGACCGGTACGGTTACAGTTAACGTCGAAATTCAGAAAAATTATGTCCCCCCGTGAATGCGCAGGAAAATTTATAAATACCGATCTGTATTTATTTCCGGGTGCTATACCCGGTGAGAAGGCTCAGCCTCGAACCTGGGTTCGATCTGAGGGCCTTTCGGATGGCAGTCTGGTGTGCTAACCACCAGGCCATCCGTTCCTGCAGCTGTGGTAATCTTCTAATTAATATGAACTTGATATTCCAACATGTTGTTAGAAATATTCATTTACTTTTTGTAATATAGATGGCGCCTGTACCGTGTGACGATTCAAATGCGCATGCGTGTGAACTTGCGTTTAATAAAATTGTATTAGCTGGGGATCGAACCCAGAAACTTCCGCATGCTAGGCAAGTACTAACACACCAAGCCATCCGTTCCTACAGCTGTGACAATCTTCTAATTAATTTAAAGTTGATAAATAGAAATAGAATATAATAGAAAATAGAATAGACGACATAGAATAGGAATAGATGAGATGAGATAGAATAGGAATAGAATAAATATAAAATTAAATTTAATAAATAGGAAACACCGGGATTCGAACCCAGGTCTAGAGCATGCAAGCCACGCACGCATCCACTGAGCCATAGACTCATATAGTAACAGAAACATTTAATAGATCTGCACTTTAATTTATCAATATTCATATACTGCAGTAATATATATGGACTGACACACGAAGTCCACACGAAGTCCACACGCATGCGCATTGGATCAACTCCAAATCAATTTGGTTGGTTGGTTTGGTAACTAGAAGGAAGATAATTGATTGGTTGATTGACATTTCTCTAGATAAATGAAATATATAATTGATAGAATAGGAATAGAATAAAAATTAAAGTTTATAAATAGTAAACACCGGGGATAGAACCCATGTCCAGTGCATGGTAGCCACACACGGATCCACTGAGCCATCGACTCATATTCCAACAGTAACTTATAATAGATCTGGATATTAATTTTTCAATTTAAATAGAATAGAAAATTTAGTTTACTTTTAGTAATATAGATGGCGCCAGCACCGTGTGAAGATTCAAATGCGCATGGACTTTATTTTTGCTGTTTTAAGAAAGTTTAATAAAATAGTATTAAGTGGGGATAGAACCCAGGAACTGCCGCATGCTACGCAAGCACTAACATACCAAGCCATCCGCTCCTACAGTTGTGATAATCTTCTAATTAATTTGAAGTTGATAAATAGAATTGTTATAGAATATAACAGATATAGAATACATAGAATAGGAATAGAATATATAACAGATAGAATAGGAATAGAATATATAACAGATAGAATAGGAATAGAATATACAGATAGAAAAAATAGAAAATTAAAGTACCGGGGATCGAACCCAGGTCCAGAGCATGCAAGCCACACACGCATCCACTGAGCCATAAGACTCATATACCAACAGTGACATTTAATAACTGGTGGATATTAATTTTTGAATTTAAATATACATATATATATATATATGTATATGAAGTAATCTATATGCACGGACACGAAATTATTTTAAGTCCACAAGCATGCGCACTGGATCAACTAGAAGGAATATTGGTTGGTTGGTTTGGCTTCATCTGGTAACTAGAAGGAAGAACATTAATTTAACTGAGAAATGGTTGGTTGGTTGACATATTTCTCTAGATAAATGAAATAATTTTTTTATTAACATTCTCTAGGGAAAATATAAGTTTCTCAAGTTTTTAAATAAAATAACTGGGGATAGAACCCACGAATTACCGCATGCTAAGCGAGTATCCTAACCACTACTCCAGTGGAGATTCAGTAACTGGAAAGCTTATTGTAACGTGTTCCTTATTGGGTTCACTAGACGACATTAGTGTGACGTCACTTGCTTGTTTGGAAACGTTGATTCTATCCGTGATTGGTTCCGTGATTGGAAGTAAATCCGTACTGATCCGTACGGAACCAATCACGGATGGAATCAACGTTTCCAAACAAGCAAGTGACGTAATGACTAATGTCGTCTCTTTTGGCGCAGGCGCTGTGTTGAGGATTGTTATAAGTTCCTTTCTCTAGGTACTAGTCTCTTTTACAAGTCCATGCGCAGCTGAGCAATGCGCATATAGTGTTCAGAAAGTGCCCAGATTCCAGGAACCTCTCAAGTCATAGAAGAGTTCAAATCCAAGTTGCCATTTGAAATATAATAATAAACTTAGTTCTTGTTATACCATCTTTGTCATGTTATTTATTTTTTCAGATTTTTTTTTCTAGATCCATGTCAATCTTTCAACAGAATGAAAACAAAGCCGGAATAAAACTAATTTATCTTTATTGAAGTCACACACACAGCGGTAGATGAGAAATAATAAGAAGTAAAATAAATATGTACAGGCTTATATACACTTGATAATACGTTAAGGTTACAGTGAATCAAATCTTCATCGCGCCGACTTCACGCATTTCTGCCACAAACTCCCCACCTGGAGCTTTCCTAAAGTCGAAAAAAAAAGTCAGCTCAGTTCTACAAAAATATGAAAATTTTAGCAGATGGGACCAAAAGATGTCAAAACTGTGGCAACTGCCCTGACGGAGAACTCGCACCACATCATGTTTTCAAGTGCCCTGCTTCAGGCCTCCACAATCTAAATTCTAAACTATCTTACAGAACAGAAGATTTATATTCTACTGACTCACAGTGGAAGCAAAGATAATACAAGCACACCATAAGATATGAATCAATAGAGAGCAGTGGTTCCCAAACTATTTTGCTCGTGGAACCCCCAAATTTGTTGCCAATGACCGCGGAACCCTGAATTTTTTTTTTAATCAACGCCTTTTCAAAACTTAACATCTAATATTAAATGAAACAAGCCAACTTAATGTTAAAAAAGTTGTGAATAATCGTGAGTTCCAAAAACCAACAGGGGGGTCAAATTTTTTAAATTTGACTGTAAAAAGAGGGGTTTAACTTGTTTTAGTACACCTAAATCTGAATTTTGGACATACATTTTTAAGAATTTAATACATATTTTTCTAGGATTTGCATTTTGATGAACTTAATATAAAAAAAGTTGTAAATAATGGGGGTTTAAAGGACCTCCCCCAGATAATTTCAGAAAATTTGAGCCTAAAAACAGGGTTTTTACTCGTTTTGGAACACTTACTCGTAGTCCAAATTTCGAGGAGAGAAGATGGTTTTGGTTTTCAGTCACCTTATATAAAAATTTTAAATTTATTTTAGTGGTCGATTGTAAACTTTCCGAGGAAAATGTGAATACATTACACACCATTCTTATTATTTAATTAAATAAAATTATGTCACGCGGAACCCCTAAATTTTTTCGCGGAACCCACTTTGGGAACCACTGCAATAAGAGGATACGACACCACCAGTCATCTTAGGCTTGTCAACCTCTAAGTTGAACAGATCACGCATTTGGAAGACACCTCGTGACCGATATGGACCCCCAGTCCACAAATTATCCTCCTAATATACTAGGAGCCTACTATATTCTTCTTTCAACTTGTTGCATTCACCGACAAATGTTCCTGGTCCTGGCAGGCAATTTACTGACTACTCAAACCCCCAAATTTGGACTAAAAAAATATTGCTTTCCAACAATTTAGATTGCGATTCTCTAATATAACTAGACTTGGAAGCGTTAACTATCCTCGAGGCCCCCCCCTAACCCCGAATTCTAGATGAAATTAGTTAACAGATAGGAGGAACCCGATAAGTCAAATACTGAGGAAATATGAGGTTCTAGATCATATACCCAAACACTAGTAGTCCACTTTTTCTTAAACTTATCATAGAGCATTTTCAATCACATGACTCGGACCTAACAACGGCCTTAGCAACGTTGTTCTTGTCCTCCAGTGACGTCATGTGCGAATGCTCTATTTGTGAGAACTCTAACTACACACGGACAATACGGAATACGTTTCGTCCAACAACGGGTACCGACCAACTTGGTTGATTTCAGAATCTCAACCAAATTATCCAACCTACCCCCTAATATACTCTGGATCAGGGGTGGTACACAAATTACTCAAACCTCCAACGGAATAAAACTGTTGAATACAAAAATTGTCCCCCTTTTTGATTATTCAGATTACGAACCTCAAATAACTAGATTTATTGGAAACACAAATATACTTAAGGAGCATATATACCCAAATACTGCAAGAAGGAATCTGCTAAATCGAACAAACAGTAGTCCACTTTTTTGAAAGTTGTGAGAACTCTTCACTGCAAATAATCATACACAAAAATAAACACATTTTACAACACAAAAAATGTCACCATTTTTACAACACTTTCATTACAACACTTTTACAACACTTTATTAAGAACACAATCACAACACAATAATTGTGTTGCGAATGTGTTTAAAATAGTGTTGTGAGCAGAAAATGTGTTCTAAAAATAGTGTTGCGACCAGAAAATGTGTTCTAAAAATAGTGTTGTAAAATGTGTTGTGATGAAAAAGTGTTCTTAGGATAGTGTTGTAAATCACAACACTTTGTCACCATTTTAAGAACACATTCTGAACACCACACACAATTTAGAACACTATGTAAACACATTTTACTTAGTGTTCTAAATTGTGTGTGGTGTTGCGAATGTGTTGTTAATTATGTAATGCAAGGTCATTTTTCAGTTTTTCCATTTCATATGCTGGGTCCAAGTTTGTAAAAATAATTTTGACCAAGCAAAATGGTCAGGAAAATCCATAACATGAAAAAAGACAAAATCCTAAAAGGAAAATTCATGGGAATACCTATGTGCACTTCTAATTCTAAATCACACTCAGGGTAACATGTTTTTAAATAAAAAACATAAAACATGGTTTTTTGTTTACACAGGCTTGACACCAATATTTTACTTGGTGATTACCAAATAAAATGGTGAGTTGGTTGCATAAAAAGTGAGTAGCTTGCTAAAAAATACTAATAAGTGTTTTGAAAATAGCATTTAAATGTAACAACCCTGATCACACTTTACAGTAAAATAAGTTTTTAATATTAATGGTAATTTATTAGCAAAAGTTGTAAAGTCGCAAAATTTTTATCTATAACTAGCAATTATAATAAAACTATAATTATTTATTTAATGGTAACATGAAAGATATAAGGAAGACTAAATGAATTTATAACAGCAATTTTATTACAAACAAAACATTCATAATTTCATAAACATTCACATAATTTAAGAAAGACAAATTTGTTACACAGCTTTAAACACACACATTGACAATTACATACCTGAATCAGGTTATAAAACCACTTTAAAAGTCAAAATGTAACTAAAAGCAAATAAAAATACGGGAAATAAAATGATAGACTCACGAATTTATGGACGTCCCTTACAAGCTAATATTTCCATATAGGACAAAATCTGCAATTGATTATAATTGCAATATTACAATACACATATGAGAGTTCTTAAGTAATAATCTCCTTATCCATGTTCACTTGGTTTTTTTCCTTGCTTGTAAGATTGCTAAAAGAGAAAAAAAATAGTAAGTTTTAATTTTAACTTACAAATAAAATCAGTGGTGTAACTAACCTGGGTGTCACCTGGGACGGAGGTTGTGGTGTCACCCCCTCATATTATTGTCCTTTTATGATAAGAGAATACGCCAGTTTTTAAAAAAATCAAAGTGGCTTGTCTGCATCACCCCTTTTTGGTGAAGTAAATAGAAATTTATTTCGGGAGGAGCCTAAATTATTCTTCAGCCACTCCCATGCATATTTAATACCAGGGGCGTAGCCAGAGGGGGGGATTTGGGGATATATCCCCTCCCGTAACTCAGACATTTTCCTTTTTTTACTATAGAAAACCAGTTAAGTACCCTATATCCCCTCCCGAAATATCAGTATCCCCTCCCAATTTTTTATCTGGCTACGCCACTGTCTAATACGTCAGATGTAGCTATTTAATATATTTGTAAGTAGAATTTGCTTCGTAAAAGATTAACAAAATTAAAGTTGTGAGTAATAAAGTTCCAAATACAAAAGGGGGTCTGAGGGTCCTTCCCCAGAATTTTTTTGTAAATTTCACCTTAAAACAAGTTTTTAACTTGTTTTGGTACACCTAGTCTGAATTTTGGATATAGAATTTTAGGTAAGAATTGAATATTGATGAACTAACTTATTGTAAAAAAATTGTGAATAATAGAGTTCCAAGTTCAAAAGGGGATATTGGGATCCTATCCCAGAAAATTTTTGGAAATTTGACCCTAAAAACAGGTTTTTAACTTGTTTTTGGTACCTCTTCCAAATTTCGGACATAAATTTTTAGGTAGGTACATAGGATTTTTATTTTGCTGAACTTATTTTAAAAATTTGTAAATAGTAAGGTTCCAAGTACAAAAGGAAATATTAAAAAAGGAGGGTCTCCCCCAGAAAATTTTTGGAAATACGACCCGAAGTTACAGTGTTTTAACTTGTATTAGTTCAAATTTCAGGGGGGGGGGCAGGCCCCCTCCTTATATTTGTCCCTGCTCCCTTTAATATTCGTTAAAAGAAGTATAATTTGTATCTATAAAGTGGTGGCCCTAAAAACCGACACACTTTTTACAATTTCCTCTGTAAAAAGATTAATAAAAATGATAATATATTGAATAATGTTATGCTGTAACGGCTAATTCTCCTTAATATTTAAGTGGTGTAAAGAGGAACAGAGTTTTTAAGTTCCAGTGCAACCCCATAATTCTATTGAAGGGTGACACCCTGCTTAATATTTCCTTCAATTTAGTAATTAAAAAACTTCTTGTAGAGATGAACGAAGTTTTAAGATTCTGGTGTTCCCTTAGTTCTCCGTTGAGGTGACACCCTCTTTAATCTACCACTGGTTTCTCCTATAGACTTTAGATTTTCCCCTTAATCACCAGTAGATTGACATGTTGACATTCGTCCCAGTTTAAGTTGGGACCCACTCCTCCATATCAGTGAAGGAGAAACCTTCGAAGTACGATGTATGTTTATTTTTCTGAATGTGTCATTTATTTCAAGAGAGCTTCGGTGTCACCCCCCTAGATAGTTAGACAAGCCAGCTTGCTTGAATTAAAGTGCATCAAGTATCTACCAGGTCATCAACTCTTTATTTTAGCTTTCTTCCCACCACTATGCAGCATTAATTATTTTTCCATGATTCTACACCCATGGTTTTAACCAGGGTTAATTCTAAAAGAAGAAACTTACAATGGGATTGAGTGGAGGGTGGGGGCAGAATCAGGGATGGCAGGAGAGGTCTCGGTATCCGGCAGAGTAGCCACTCACTAGAGCAGGAGACGGGGTCCATATATTACTAGATCCATGAAGACTGGCGGTGTATCGCTGGAACTGCTGCGAAGGCAGCTGCTGCAGCTCTTGTTGCCTGAAAAAAAGATGTGTTTAGGCACGATGCTACTCTGTGCATCATATGACAGTATCAAATGAGTAATTTTAAAAGCAGAAACTTACAATGGGATTGAGTGGAGGTGGGGGCAAACTCAGGGATGGCAGGAGAGGTCTTGGTATCCGGCAGAGTAGCCACACACTAGAGCAGGAGACGTGGTCCATATATTACTAGATCCATGAAGACTGGCGGTGTATCGCTGAAACTCGTGCAAAGGCAGCTGCTGCAGCTCTTGTTGCCTGAAAAAAAGATGTGTTTAGGCATGATGCTACTCTGTGCATCATATGACAGTATCAAATGAGTAATTCTAAAAGCAGAAACTTACAATGGGATTGAGTGGAGGTGGGGTCAAACTCAGGGATGGCAGGAGAGGTCTCGGTATCCGGCAGAGTAGCCACACACTAGAGCAGGAGACGGGGTCCATATATTACTAGATCCATGAAGACTGGCGGTGTATCGCTGAAACTCGTGCAAAGGCAGCTGCTGCAGCTCTTGTTGCCTGAAAAAAAGATGTGTTTAGGCATGATGCTACTCTGTGCATCATATGACAGTATCAAATGAGTAATTCTAAAAGCAGAAACTTACAATGGGATTGAGTGGAGGTGGGGGCAAACTCAGGGATGGCAGGAGAGGTCTCGGTATCCGGCAGAGTAGCCACTCACTAGAGCAGGAGACGGGGTCCATATATTACTAGATCCATGAAGACTGGCGGTGTATCGCTGGAACTGCTGCGAAGGCAGCTGCTGCAGCTCTTGTTGCCTGAAAAAAAGATGTGTTTAGGCACGATGCTACTCTGTGCATCATATGACAGTATCAAATGAGTAGTTAATTTTCCAAAGCCCCCCTACAATACTGTATCTTTATCCGTGTGTGGTTTGGTCCCCAACTAGTACTTTGTAACAGTAATAAATTACATGGGATCAATTAGAAGTTAAATAATTAACCTGATTGTATCAAATTGTTTAATCGTGGGAGCAACAATGAGCTCCACAATAAAATGGGGGGTATGTGGGTCCACCCCCAGAAAGATGTTTTGAATTTGACTCTTAAAAATAGATTTTCAGCTTGTTTTTTAGTAATTTGGGATAAATTGCATCAGTTTAACATCATTCTCTAAGAAAATTATTAATATTTGTCTTGCTCCCCCACCCGTGGGGAGCCTAACGTTTAGAAATATAGACTTATTATCAAATCTTATTTTTAAAAAAAACTAATTTTGCATTATCAGCACATTAAAGTAACCACTCACATGTACTTTTACTTTAATTGTCCTTAGCATTTGACACTGAGTAGGGTAATTTAATTTTTCTTATTGCTTTTTTATTCTTTTTACTCTACAGTAACTTGAATAATTTCAAACGTCAACAACATGTTCATAAAATTGTAGAAAAGATCATACCATATTCAGACAAATTCAAAATCTTGTTGTGACCCACCAAAAATTGATTGGCGACCCACATTTGGAGAACCTCTGGAATAGTCCATTTTATCAGTATAATTTAAAGTAAAGATCAGAAAGAAAGTATCAGAAAATTTAAAGTAAGTCAGTAGGTAAGTTGAGCAAACCTGATAAGTGTCCCAGTACAAAATAAAAAGGTTAAGATGTGAAAACAAACTTGACAAACAAAGATTGTCTTCAGTTTTTAAAATAAGAAAAACTTTCCAATGCGCCTAATGCATGTCTTGGGATTTCATGGAGCGTCTGGTAACAATTAAAAATAATTTGTATATTATATATATTTAAATTTAAAATTTACCCCGACTAATAAAGTTGCTGTGTTTTCGTAACTGATGTTACATCATCATCAATCCCCAACTAGAGCAGTCGCCAAGTTCGGCAACAGCTTTAGTTGGTGATCGCTGTAGCAGAGCTGCACTAAATCTATTCTAAGAACTTTTTGATTATTCATTATTGTAACACAAATAGTACACTCATCTATATAACTTTTAAATTTGTTAACATAATACAAATTTCAATTCAACCAAGTTCCCCGGTACTCCTAGTTAGGTTTAGCTTAAGTTAGCTTAGATAATCTAAACTTAATATAAAGCAAAAGGCACAGCTGTAATAAAAGTCCTCCATTTGGCGACTCGCCTTGCGGTTGCCAAGTTGGCTGTATATCACGATTAGATATAGTGTATAGTTGGAGACTGCAACGCGAGTAGCCAAATGGAGGACACTTATTCCAGCTGTGACAACCAAATATTATGCACGCTTACTTTATTACACATACCTAACTATTTAAAGGTCATGGATTGTATTCTAGTGGATTACAACATTACAAAGAGTTGCAAGTTGTTGTTTATTATCAAATTGAGTAGAATATTGAAATACTATTTATGAAATATATCACCCTTCTCAACCGACACCCCATCCAATGTTATGCGAGTCTTTTTTACAACTTCCGTTTTGCTCATGGAAAAATGTAGTTCGAATTGACAGTACCTAACTTTTAAATCAATTTGCATAAACAGGGGGAAATCGTACAAATTTTCAACTACTAATCACGTCTACAATCGCGCAACATTTATTTTTCCCTCCAACCACAAAGGATATACATGATGCAATGATAAGATATTCGTCAGTGAAGAAACGTTAATCTTTCCAGGAGCAAAACGGAAGAAAAAGAATAGTTCTCAATGTAAATAAATATTTACGAGGAGGAAATAAACTAACTTACCTAAGTACTTCTTGTATTTATCTTGACGATGGATAATGCCGGCGGCAGAAGCCATGCCGCCATTGCACTTACAAACACAACAAACAAACGTGACGTGGCGTCCACAAAGATGTTGCCAACTTGTCGTGCAGAAATATTCAGAAACGTTTCCGAAATGAAATGCAGGGAAGTGTTTAATTACTGTAAAAACAAACGCGTAAAAAACAGGAACTTTTCCGGAATTTTAAGTCCAGAAGGGGTCCGAATCACTTGACAATCAACGAAAAAAAAATTATTTTGATTTTGTGACGCAAAAATGACTTTTCGGTTTCCGCTAATTCGGTTTCAGATAAAATCGTTTGAAAACCAATTAAATCAATTTTCATCTGGTCGACAATCTTTGATCTTTCATTTTATTCCCAAAAACTCTTAGAATCTGGAATTTTGAGAATTTAGGACAAAATTTAGGGTCCCTGGACCCGTGCGTAAGTCTCACTAAAGTCGCATTTTTTACCAAAATCGAAAAATTATATGGAGTTTTCGACCTTGAAATCTTAAAATATACCATGCCATATACCTCGTATTCGATTTTGGTGATAATTGATTGGTAATTAAGGCAGTAATTAGACTTTGAAAAAAAGTTCAGATTTTGACAAAAATACACAAGTCTAAAGAAAGCTTATAAATCCGAAAATATTAATATTAATTTCTTTTTGAATTTTTTTTATAGTAGCTAATTGTTATGACAAAGTTTTTCCAGAATTACGGGTTGCCATGGTGATTTTTACGTCATCTAGGATTTTTCGAACAAGGCCGGGGCTAACTTACATTTAATGCCAAACACTCCATTTTTCGGGGTAAGTCGTGTCAGAAGAGTTTCGGAAAAAATTCGACCACATACCAAGTGCCTTACATGGTTAAATCGGGAATTTTTTACAGATTACAATATGTAAATCTTTAAGTTATGGGATACATATTTTGGAGTTATTCCTGAAAAACCGGTATTCCAAAAACTTCGTTTTTCCCGCATTACACCCAAACCGCTTGCTCCAGGCTTCTGAAATTTCGGTATATGTGCACCCTAAAACTAAGGATTCGAACCATGTATCGCATTAGGGGGTGAGTCAAAATTAAAATTCCTTCTTTTTTCCCGCCAAAACGCTCCCGGACCATTGGCACCTTTTCCAGGAAGCTCCGGAAAGTGCAGTAACACTTTTCTGGAGCGATTTGGTCTCGAAAATTCGAATTTTGTAAACTTTAAGCTCTACCTTGCTTGGTTCCAGAGAAATTTACGAAAAACCAACGTTTTTTTGACCATTTAGCTATTGTTTTTCTATATTGTGAACTTTATAGGACATAGTGTGTTTTAGTGTCATCTCATACTTAGTATCAAATAATAAATAAATTGTACAAAAACTAAAATTTTTATAAAATCCTTAAAGTGTTAAAAATCCTAAAAAAAAGCAAAAAAAATCCCAACCACATTTTTCCAAGCCAAACGGGTCTATAAAAGCAAAATTTCTCGAATTTGGCCTTCAAAAAGCCAAGCTCAGTTAATAAAATTCATATCAACACCATGATGCATCGAAATGCACATATTAACTTTTAAGCAAAGCGGTAATGTGTTTAAAAAAGCGTTTCAAAATAGTGTTGTGAAAGTGTTGTAAAAAGCGTTCAGAATCTGATAGTGTTCTTAAATTTAGATCGCAACACATTCACAACACATTTTCTGCCTCTGTAATTGTTTAGCAACACCTCGCAACACTTTCTCAACACCTCGCAACACTTTCTCAACACTTTCGCAACACAATCACAACACAATCACAGCACTTTTTGCTTGAAGTGTTTATTATTGTGTTGCGATTGTGTTGCAAAAGTGTTTCGCTTATTTGCAGTGTTATCTAACTACACAGACGATAAATATACAGTATTTACCAGATTTTGTTCACTAATAACGGGTACCACACCCAACCTAACTGATTTCAGAATCCAAAATTACCCTCTGATATACATTTAGGATCCTCTTTGGGGTGATGCAAAGTAGTATTCAATATTTTCCATGGAATAAACTTAGGGCTAAAAAATTGCGTTCGGACAATTCAGATTGCGATTCTCAGATATAGCTAGATTTCAGAAGTCAACTATCCCTAAGGCCTCCCCAGAATTTTAGCTACGTTAGTTAACTATATTTAGTACTTAGTGCAGTTTCTATGTTTAGGGGAAACACTATCCCTTACTCCAAATCAGGCGCGGATCCAGCATGGTTCCAAGGGAGGAGGCACTTGTCCAGACCTGTACCTTTTGAGAAAAATGTCAAAATGTTGGGGATTTTCTAAAAAGTATCACTCAAGATCCCCTTTTGGTACCGGTAGGGGTCCTCCCCCAGAAAAAAAAAATTTAACCTGTAAAAGTAGGGTTTAAACTCATTTTGGGTCCAAGGGCACTGTCCAAAGGAACCTGATACTGAGGTTTATGGATCATGTATCCAAACACTCTAGTGGATCAGTTCAACTTTAAGCCAAAATACCACCTCGGCTGGATTCGCCTAAAACTTACAAATGCTGCTTCTTCAATCCTGAAAATTTATTTGGTACAGTTTTAGAAAGAGTCCTTCAGTTGCCATGTGTAATCACTGCAACATGATTAAGTGAAGTCAATATAAAGATCTATACAGTATACACTGTAAAAAAATCCCGTAAGATTTACGGTTTTAAACTGGCAGCTGGCTTGGTTGTGGAAACTCGACGGCGTTTTACCATTTTAATCCATGTAAATCCGTAAGAACAACGGCGTTTCACCATTTGAACCCATGATTTTGGTTTTGCAAGGTAAAACACCGTTGTATTTACGGTTTTCCACAACCAACCCAGCTGCCAGTTTAAAACCGTAAATTTTACGAGTTTTTTTTTTTACAGTGTAGACTCCGGTTAATGTGATCACGGTTAATGTTATCAATCCTACCTAATTAGAATCCTTAATACATTAACACACAAAATAAAATGAGCCATTTAAATTCATCAGTAATAATATGTTCCACTCTCATATTTTTCTTTAAGAATGTAAAATTTGCAAAATACCCATCTAGTTAAACGTTTTAAATACTTCAATTATGACTACGGGCCGTATTCAGAAACTTTTAACACGATTGAAACGAGTCGAAAACGAGTCGATAACGATTCGAGACCGAAATTGATCGAAAACGATCATTTTCGAAACGAGTACTTCAGCTCTCTCGTTTCCTCAAAAACGAGTAATATAGCGGACTCTGATTGGTTGAAAAGAAATTCGCGTCATCGCTGGGAGGTCCAGCGATGACGCGAATTTCTTTTCAACCAGAGTCCGCTATATTACTCGTTTTTGAGGAAACGAGAGAGCTGAAGTACTCGTTTCGAAAATGATCGTTTTCGATCAATTTCGGTCTCGAATCGTTATCGACTCGTTTTCGACTCGTTTCAATCGTGTTAAAAGTTTCTGAATACGGCCCTACAATTAGGAATTTAAAGCAAACACTCGAGTTACACTGTTTGAAACTTTCTATTATTATCAAATCGCTTATTGTTATGAATCGGATATTGTTATCATTCTACTCTTGGACAAAAGTGATCACATTAAGCTGAGTCAACATGTATACTTTTAGATCTCTAACTATAATCTACTACTATTATTTTTGGATATAATAATAATATTAATTAGATCTCTATGGTTGTCAGCAGTGTTATTCCTAGGATGTTTTGGAGTAGTAGAAATCTTGAATTTTTTAGGAGGAGTGAAACACTGAAATAGCATGAACTACATACAGAGACACGAAAACCGCAATCTAACCGCACCTAAGCATCAGAACAATAAATGAAAAACAAAATATAATCTATTCCTCTCCTAAAACGACCAAAAGTAGATCCAATCTTTCCAAATTTAATAGTTTATTTAAATTAACTATAAAATTAAAGTTAAATTTCATTTTACAAAGTCTAATTCATTGGAATCACCGCCAAAAAAATTTCGGTGGGGCACCGGTGCATTTAAACCTTTTTGTGGAAAAATTCAGAGAAAATACTCCTGTCTAGTTATTTAAAAGAGTATTTCCGATTTTCAAGGAGTGAAATACGCACTCAGAGGAGTTAAAAATCTCTATGGTTGTCAGTCATAATTTGATGTGGGTGAACATGGCGGCTGGAGGAATCTTTCTAAAGCTGTACGAATTTATTTTTATTGAGCTGAAATAAAAAAAAACCTAGTTGATACCTGGAAATGATCAATCTTTAAAACTTTGCACGATCGAAACTATTACTGATGTTTTGCGATCTAACCTGAATCAATTGAGCTTATCAATAATTCTTTATTGATATACACCCGGCCCGCCTGCCTAAGCAGGCTTTGATGGTACATTATTTACAAAAATAAAAGCAATAACAATACAAAAGGATCAAATCCTGAGGTCCAAGTTTAAAATAAAAATAGGTAAAATAATTAAATAATTTACATTACATTCAGATTTACACATTAATAGGTTTTTAGCAAAAAAATATGTTAAGAATTAAAATTTAATATTAAAATCATGATACTATGCATTTAGATATTAATTTAGATTAACTGTATGGCTCATAAATTTGATAATATAGAACGAAATAACTTTTGCAAGTTGATAAACATTATTCGATAAAATTCACAAATTTCTATTCAGGAAAATATCTCACCGTTATTGCTAACGTAAATAACCGAATCAAAGTTTTACTCACAATTTCTTTCAACTTACATACCTTAAACAGTTATAAAGGTTGCGTAAAATAGCTAATCTACAACTATTAAGCATACCTGTATTAAAACACCCCCCCCCCTGTTTTAAGTTCTGTATCGCAATCAGCATTATGAGCATTACCTAAATAGGTATCAACATCAATATCTGACACTGAGCCGAAGGTGTTAGCAAAGTTAGCTAACACAATTCACAATTAATATCAACAACTCCTATACTAAAATTGATGCACATAACACGAGTACAGCTAACTAACAAAACGCTTTAACTATTACATAGTGCGAATATATAACTAGCAGTTCAAAAGTGCGGCTACTGTGCAAAATAATCAGATACTAATAAGTAGAGGACTCATTGGGGTTAAAAGTCATAACCGAAAGTGTTACAAAACACGCAACAAACACTTGATGGTTGGTTGGTTGTTTTGGGTTTTATGGCGCAAGGTCCCTATATCGGACATTCCGCGCCAAACACAAGATTAATAGTTAAAAAGATATTTAAATTAAAAGTCATGTCTGTTTCCACCCAATATTAAAATATGAAGCTTATTAAAAGGTTTATAAGATGCGGACGTGAAGTCCGTAGTCGAGCGTAGTCTATACGCCATTTTTAAAAGGTTGATAGGTTAAAAACACAACAAACACTTGAACACGTTAACAAAATGTTGTTAAGCTCTAGACGTCAAACGATACATGGCATTGCGAATTTAAGATTGAAACCTATATTTATCTAACTAAAATACAGTATAAAGAGAGATTATACTCGACAGCAACGTTTCCTGAACCCAGTACGATCATTACGCAGAAGGAGAAAATGGGTAAACACAAAGCCTGTTGGGTTGCTAGGAGTAGTACGCAAATAATGATCAGAAGACGCTATATATAACATGGGTTTTTACAAAATAATCATATTTTAAAATTTCACTCAAAATTCAGATACCGCGATGGGAACTACTTTGTTTGTTAGTGACGTCGTAGTGTCAACTTAAGTTGCTGTCTAGTATAAAATTGATACACCTAAAGCGAATATAGCTTTAACACCTCAAAAGTACATACAGCTAACTAACATGGGTGTGGGTCAAAATCCCGACACTCAGAATCCCGACAGATCAGGTTCCCGACAGTTCAAAATCCCGACAGGGTCAAAATCCCGACAGGGTCATAATCCCGACAGGTCGAAATCCCGACAGGTCGAAATCCCGACAGGGTCAAAATCCCGACAGGGTCAGAATCCCGACAGGTCGAAATCCCGACAGGTCGAAATCCCGACAGGGTCAGAATCCCGACAGGTCGAAATCCCGACAGGGTCAAAATCCCGACAGGGTCAAAATCCCGACAGTGTAATGTCACTCTTGAGCCGTGAGAGCATGAATTATTGAATTTTTTTGAAATTTTAAATTTTTTAAAATTGATTAAAAATTGGTTTAAAATTTTAAAATCTTTCAATCGTCAGTTTTGATGAAATATCTGTAATCAACACTGAAAAAAGGCCCAGAAAAAGTCTTGCACGCGCAGGAGTGTAGTATTAAACCATTTTTAATCAATTTTAAAAAATTTAAAATTTTAAAATCTTTCAAACCACAGTATTGAAGAAACATCTGTAGTCAGCACTGATGCCTAGAAAAAAGTCTTGCACGCGCAGGAGTGTAGTATTAAACCATTTTTTAATCAATTTTAAAATCTTTCAAACGTCCGTTTTGATGAAATATCTGTAATCAGCACTGAAAAAAACCCAGAAAAAAGTCTTGCACGCGCAGGAGTGTAGTATTAAACCAGTTTTTAATCAATTTTAAAAAATTTAAAATTTCAAAATCTTTCAAACCTCCGTTTTGATGAAATATCTGTAATCAGCACTGAAAAAAACCCCAGAAAAAAGTCTTGCACGCGCAGGAGTGTAGTATTAAACCAGTTTTTAATCAATTTTAAAAAATTTAAAATTTCAAAAAAATTCAATAATTCATGCTCTCACGGCTCAAGAGTGACATTACACTGTCGGGATTTTGACCTGTCGGGATTTTGACCCTGTCGGGATTCTGACCCTGTCGGGATTTTGACCCTGTCGGGATTCTGACCCTGTCGGGATTTTGACCCTGTCGGGATTCTGACCCTGTCGGGATTTCGACCTGTCGGGATTTTGACCTGTCGGGATTCTGACCCTGTCGGGATTTTGACTTGTCGGGATTTTGACCTGTCGGGATTTTGACCCTGTCGGGATTCTGACCCAGTCGGGATTCTGACCTGTCGGGATTTTGACCCAGTCGGGATTTTGATCTGTCGGGATTCTGACCCTGTCGGGATTTCGTCGTCGGGAACCTGATCTGTCGGGATTCTGACTGTCGGGATTTTGAACGGAACCCAACTAACATAACGCTTTAACTATAAAATAACGTGAATATAGCTAACAGTTAAAAAGTACAACTACTAATAAGTAGACGTTAGTGTTAAAAGTCATCACCGAAATTGTAACAAAACACTTGGACATGTAAACAAAATGTTGTTAAGCTATACAAGAGACGACACATAGTATTGCGAATTTAACATTGAAAACTATCTATCTAATACTAAAATACAGTAAAGAAATAGAAATTAGCTGAAATAAAAAGAAAAAGTTATTCAAAACACTTAACCGAACAGCACAGGCAAAACAGCAACCTTCGTTGAGCTCCGAAAAGGGCGATCTGACAAATCGAGAGCCTGCGCACGGTTACGGTTAATTAATTATACTTTAACAAAATATTAATTAATTTCCAAAATACTATTAATTGATTAGTGAACAAAATTTTCGTTACTATCATCCGTATTTATTAATTAGGAAATTAAGTAGGATTCCTATATAATATTTTGATTCGTGCTGATGGAATTGATTCTTTTGGGGTTTCGATTCCTTCAGAAATATTCAGAACCCTAAACATGAGTGATCTTTACCAAAGAATCACGCATTTCATTTTGGATGATTCCTCTATCTAAAATGAAGATCGAAAGTGAAAAGTCTAAATGAGTCTTAAGATCATCTCTTTTTGATGTCACTTTGGAGGAATCATCCAAAGGGAATAATGTCTTTACTCCACCCAGTGGCGGATCCAGGATTTGGGTTTTTTTGGGGTGTGGGGCTAAGAATTTTCATAATCCAATTGAATCTTCTTGATTATCTTAATATGGAAAAGGTAGTGAATTATCCTGCTCTAACCACTAAAATTTTTTGGGAAATTTAAGTAAAAAAAAAACCCACTTTTTATTTTGTTTTCGTACGCCTCCTCCGATTTCAGATTTTATGGTAGAATTTTTGTGTTTTTTAACAAATTTAATTTAAAATAGAGTTGTAATAATAGAGTTACAAGTATTAAGGGGGTCTGTAGGTCCTCCCCTAGAAAATTTAAGTAAAAAAACTTTTTCAACTCGTTTTGGTACGCCTCATCCGAAATTCGGACATAGATTTCATGGTAGAATTTTTGCGTTTTGACAAACTTAATATAAAATAGAGTTGCACTTGCAATAATAGAGTTACAAGTACCAAGGGGGTCTGGGGTTCCTCCCCCAGAATTTTTTTTGAAAATTTGACCTTAAAATAACAGGGTTTTAACTCATTTTGGTGCATAAAATTCCATATAAAATAGTGTAAAACTTTTCATGCCCCCCCCCACTGGATCCGCTAGTGACTCCACCTACACAAGGAAACTAGCGATTCACAGGAGTGAATCACTCAGAAATCCTGAGTGATTTCACTATTCATCCTGAGTCAGGATGAACAGTGAAAGTGAAACAATCTGTGTCTAAATATTTTTACTTACTTTAGTAAAAAAGCTCTTTTACTCTACAGCTGCGTTTGCTGACCCTATGCCGTCACAACGCGGAAGCAGAAACTGCGTAAACGGAAAGCCTGTTGGGTTGCTAGGAGAAGTTTCGGTAAGCAAAGGGTGACAAAAAGACACTAAATATACGTGATGGGTTTAATAAAATAATCATATTTTTAATTGACGTTCTTCATTTCACTCAAAATCCAAACACCGCACTGTGAACTACTTTGTTAGTGACGTCATAGGGTCAGAAAACGTTGCTGTCGAGTTATAGTGCTATATTTATGTTATCAAAATTCGTTACAGATGATTTTTAGTTACCTTGATTAGTATGTCTTTAAAAGTAGGCATACCACAAACTTTAAGTTCAAAGTTAAGTTAAGTTTAAAAAACTCACACGGTAAAACTTAAAAAAATTGTTAAAAATAAATAAAAAATTTGAAAAAATCTTACAAGAAATAAAAAGTTACACTAAAAAATTAACTCTACCAAAAATTAAACTGTAAAACTAAAAATTTGTAAAAATAAGTAAAAAAGCTTTGAAAAATATTACAACAAATAAAAAAAAGTTGCTACAAAACTAAAACTTTACTAAAAATTAAACTGTAAAACTAAAAACTTTGTTAAAAATAAATAAAAACATTGAAAAAATCTTACAAGAAATAAAAAGTTACACTGCAAAACTTAAAAAAACTTTGTTAAAATAACGAAAACTGAAATATCTTACAAGAAATAAAAAAATACACTACAAAACTAAAACTTTACCAAAAATTACACATGCATTAAAGCTAAAATCTGTTGAAAAAATAAAGACAAACATAGAAAATAACTAAATACTTTGGTATAAATGAAGGAAAAAAACTTAAAATAATACAAAAATAAAAACTTTGATAAAACTGGACAATTTTCTAAAATAAAGACTGATATCGAAAATAACTAAGAACTTTGAAAAAATAAAGATGAAAACATAATAATATTACAAAAAATACTATTACACTGTAGGTATGAAACTAAAAAACTTTACTTAAAATGAACTAGAAAACGAAAAATTTTACAAGAAATGAAAACTTATGCATTAAAGCTAAAATCTGTTGAAAAAAATAAAGACAAACATAGAAAATAACTAAGAGCTTTTGGTATAAACGAAGAAAAACTTTAAAATAATACAAGAAATAAAAACTTTGCTTACATAAAACTGAAAAATCTCACAAGAAATAAAAAAAATCACACTGTAAAACTTAAAAAATTGTTAAAAATAAATAAAAAATTTAAAAAAATCTTACAAGAAATAAAAAGTTACACTAAAAAATTAAAACTCTACCAAAAATTAAACTGTAAAACTAAAAATTTGTAAAAATAAGTAAAAAAACTTTGAAAAATATTACAACAAATAAAAAAAAGTTGCTTCAAAACTAAAACTTTACTAAAAATTAAACTGTAAAACTAAAAACTTTGTTAAAAATAAATAAAAACATTGAAAAAATCTTACAAGAAATAAAAAGTTACACTACAAAACTAAAACTTTACCAAAAATTAAAATGTGAAACTAAAAATTTGTTGAAAATAAATAAAAACTTTGAAAAAAATATTACAAGAAATAAAAAAGTTAATACAAAACTAAAACTTTACCAAAAATTAAACGGTAAAACTAAAAACTTTGTGAAAAATATATAAAAACTTTGAAAAAATATTACAACAAATAAAAAATTTCACTGCAAAACTAAAAAAAAAAACTTTGTTAAAGTAACAAAACTGAAAAATATTACAAGAAATAAAAAAAATGCATACTGTAAAACTTAAAAAATATGTTAAAAGTAAATAAAAACTTTGAAAAATATTACAAGAAATAAAAAGTTACACAGTAAAACTAAAAAAAAACTTTGTTAATAATAAAAAAAAATTTAAAAATAAGTAAAAACTTTGAAAAAATATTACAAGAAATAAAAAGTTACACTACAAATCTAAAACTTTACCAAAAATTAAACGGTAAAACTAAAAACTTTGTGAAAAATATATAAAAACTTTGAAAAAATATTACAACAAATAAAAAATTTCACTGCAAAACTAAAAAAAACTTTGTTAAAGTAACAAAACTGAAAAATATTACAAGAAATAAAAAAATTCATACTGTAAAACTTACAACATATGTTAAAAATAAATAAAAACTTTGAAAAATATTACAAGAAATAAAAAGTTACACAGTAAAACTAAAAAAAACTTTGTTAATAATAAAAAAAATTAAAAAATAAGTAAAAACTTTGAAAAAAATATTACAAGAAATAAAAAGTTACACTACAAAACTAAAAATTTTGAAAACTTTACTAAAATATAAAGACTAATACAGAAAAATAACTAAGAACTTTGAAAAAATAAAGATTAAAAGGTTCTCATGTCCCATATAAATCAAGAAATCTTTATATACTTTCTATGAAAATTTCAATGTGTCTTATGTAAAGTGTTTCAAACTAGAAGTTTTTTCCCCCCTTAAATTTTTAAAGTACTTAACTTACTTTTGGTTAAGAACATTTTTTATTAGATATCATCGTTAGGTCTACGATCTCCTTCATTGCGAACAATTTTTTTAATTATTATGTAAAACGGGTGTGCTGGAACAAATTAAAGCAAGATTCTTTAATTTCCCTTCTTCATATAGAAGGGGTTCTCAGCCCACCTAGTTTTCATAATAAAAAAAAAAACGTTCACAATGGAGGAGATCATAGACCTAACGATGACATCTAAAGTAATCTTTAAGTAACAAAACTGAAAAATATTACAAGAAATAAAAAAATTCATACAGTAAAACTTAAAAAATATTTTAAGTTACTTTTGCTTAAGTTTTGTTACTTTTTTACTTAAGTTTTGTTACTTTAACAAAGTTTTTTTTTTAGTTTTGCAGTGAAATGTTTTATTTGTTGTAAAATTTTTTCAAAGTTTTTATATATTTTTCACAAAGTTTTTAGTTTTACCGTTTAATTTTTGGTAAAGTTTTAGATTTGTAGTGTAACTTTTTATTTCTTGTAATATTTTTTCAAAGTTTTTACTTATTTTTAAAATTTTTTTTATTATTAACAAAGTTTTTATTAGTTTTACTGTGTAACTTTTTATTTACTTTTAATATATTTTTTAAATATTACCGTTTAATTTTTGGTAAAGTTTTATATTTGTAGTGTAACTTTTTATTTCTTGTAATATTTTTTTCAAAGTTTTTACTTATTTTTTAAATTTTTTTTATTATTAACAAAGTTTTTTTAGTTTTACTGTGTAACTTTTTATTTACTTTTAACATATTTTTTAAGTTTTACAGTATGCATTTTTTTTATTTCTTGTAATATTTTTCAGTTTTGTTACTTTAACAAAGTTTTTTTTTAGTTTTGCAGTGAAATTTTTTATTTGTTGTAATATTTTTTCAAAGTTTTTATATATTTTTCACAAAGTTTTTAGCTTTACCGTTTAATTTTTGGTAAAGTTTTAGTTTTGTATTAACTTTTTTATTTCTTGTAATATTTTTTTCAAAGTTTTTATTTATTTTTAACAAATTTTTTAGTTTTACAGTTTAATTTTTAGTAAAGTTTTAGTTTTGTAGCAACTTTTTTTTATTTGTTGTAATATTTTTCAAAGTTTTTTTACTTATTTTTACAAATTTTTAGTTTTACAGTTTAATTTTTGGTAGTTTTAATTTTTTAGTGTAACTTTTTATTTCTTGTAAGATTTTTTCAAATTTTTTATTTATTTTTAACAATTTTTTAAGTTTTACAGTGTGATTTTTTTATTTCTTGTGAGATTTTTCAGTTTTATGTAAGCAAAGTTTTTATTTCTTGTATTATTTTAAAGTTTTTCTTCGTTTATACCAAAAGCTCTTAGTTATTTTCTATGTTTGTCTTTATTTTTTTCAACAGATTTTAGCTTTAATGCATAAGTTTTCATTTCTTGTAAAATTTTTCGTTTTCTAGTTCATTTTAAGTAAAGTTTTTTAGTTTCATACCTACAGTGTAATAATATTTTTTGTAATATTATTATGTTTTCATCTTTATTTTTTCAAAGTTCTTAGTTATTTTCTATATCAGTCTTTATTTTAGAAAATTGTCCAGTTTTATGTAAGCAAAGTTTTTATTTTTGTATTATTTTAAGTTTTTTTCCTTCATTTATACCAAAGTATTTAGTTATTTTCTATGTTTGTCTTTATTTTTTCAACAGATTTTAGCTTTAATGCATGTGTAATTTTTGGTAAAGTTTTAGTTTTGTAGTGTATTTTTTTATTTCTTGTAAGATTTTTCAGTTTTCGTTATTTTACAAAGTTTTTTTAAGTTTTGCAGTGTAACTTTTTATTTGTTGTAATATTTTGAAAGTTTTTTTTACTTATTTTTACAAATTTTTAGTTTTACAGTTTAATTTTTAGTAAAGTTTTAATTTTTTAGTGTAACTTTTTATTTCTTGTAAGATTTTTTCAAATTTTTTATTTATTTTTAACAATTTTTTAAGTTTTACAGTGTGATTTTTTTTTATTTCTTGTGAGATTTTTCAGTTTTATGTAAGCAAAGTTTTTATTTCATGTATTATTTTAAAGTTTTTCTTCGTTTATACCAAAAGCTCTTAGTTATTTTCTATGTTTGTCTTTATTTTTTTCAGCAGATTTTAGCTTTAATGCATAAGTTTTCATTTCTTTTAAAATTTTCGTTTTATACTTTATTTTAAGTAAAGGGTCATTCCACGTCAAATCAACACACTTTTTGGCATGACCATCTCGGATTTTCTTGAAATTTGGTACACATGTTCTACTTATAGAAACTCGGTACAGTACCAACTTTCATCAAAAAATATTAATTGGTTCTGGAATTACAGGTGTGCAAATGTGGTCATAATGGGCCAAAAATGGACAAACATAAGTTCTTTAAATGGCTCTAGAGAATCTTCTAATTGTGTTATACAAATGAAGTTGGTGTCATTTTAAAGTATTTTAAATGTTCTTTTTAATGGTTTAAAATGTGCTTTAAAATTTTGAAGAACACTATATTTTACAAAACAAAATAGAATTAAAAGTTCGATTTCTATCAAATGTACCACTTTTAAAATTTTGAAAAAAATTCCAGAAATAGGTAATATTATTCTAAATAATCTGGTAAAATTATAGGATGGGACAAAAATGGGATCAGTGTCAAAATGTATTAAAACCAAAGTTCGATTTTTCTTATATCCCCAAAAAAATTTTTAAAACTATCTTTTTTTCATTAATTGGATGCGAATTGAATTGTATTGAACTGCTGTTGACAATTAGGGCCCCTGCACAAACTTGGTGTAGCACGGGCTTCATATTTACAACCTGTATGTTAATTCAGGCCATTGTATTGTAACAATGGACATAATGTAAATATGAAGCCCGTGCTACACCAAGTTTGTGCAGGGGCCCTAATTGTCAACAGCAGTTCAATACAATTCAATTCGCATCCAATTAATGAAAAAAAGATAGTTTTAAAAATTTTTTGGGGGATATAAGAAAAATCGAACTTTGGTTTTAATACATTTTGACACTGATTCCATTTTTGTCCCATCCTATAATTTTACCAGATTATTTAGAATAATATTACCTATTCTTGGAATTTTTTTCAAAATTTTAAAAGTGGTACATTTGATAGAAATCGAACTTTTAATTCTATTTTGTTTTGTAAAATATAGTATTCTTCAAAATTTTAAAGCACATTTTAGACCATTAAAAAGAACATTTAAAATACTTTAAAATGACACCAACTTCATTTGTATAACACAATTAGAAGATTCTCTAGAGCCATTTAAAGAACTTATGTTTGTCCATTTTTGGCCCATTTTGACCACTTTTGCACACCTGTAATTCCAGAACCAATTAATATTTTTTGATGAAAGTTGGTACTGTTCCGAGTTTCTATAAGTAGAACATGTGTACCAAATTTCAAGAAAATCCGAGATGGTCATGCCAAAAAGTGTGTTGATTTGACGTGGAATGACCCTAAAGTCTTTTTTTTTGTTTCATGGAGTGGGATGTTTTTTTTTTCTTGTAATTCTTTTTTGTTTTCACCTTTATTTCTTCAAAGTTCTTAGTTATTTTTTAACAAAGTCTTCAGTTTTAGAGTTTCTAAGTTTTTATTTCAACAAAATTTTTAGTTTCATAATGCATAAGATAACATTTCTTTTTAAAAGTTTTCGTTTTCTAGTTCATTTTAAGTAAAGTTTTTAGTTTCATGCAGTAGGGTAATGTTTTTTCTTGTAATTCTTTTATGTTTTCACCTTTATTTTTTCAAAGTTCTTAGTTATTATTCTGTATTAGTCTTTATTTTTTCAAAGTCTTTAGTTATTTTACTGTATTTGCCTTCGCTTTTCACAAAAATTTTAGTATATAGCATTGTTGTAATGTTTCCTCTTGTTATATTTTGAAGTTTTTTCTTCAATTCTACCAAAGTTCTTAATTATTTTCAATGTTTTAACCTTTATTTTTTCAAAGATCTTAGTTATTTTTCTGCATTTGTCTTTTATTTTTTCAAAGTTTTTAGTTATTTTACTATATTTGTCTTCGTTTTTTCACAAAGTTTTTAGCATATTGCAGTGTTGTAATGTTTCCTCTTGTTATATTTTGAAGTTTTTTCTTCAATTCTACCAAAGTTCTTAATTATTTTCAAAGTTTTAACCTTTATTTTTTCAAAGATCTTAGTTATTTTTCTGCATTTGTCTTTTATTTTTTCAAAGTCTTTAGTTATTTTACTGTATTTGCCTTCGCTTTTCACAAAAATTTTAGTATATTGCAGTGTTGTAATGTTTCCTCTTGTTATATTTTAAAGTTTTTTTCTACAATTCTATAGTCTGTCTGTCCTCGCTTGGCACGTGTGGCAAACCTAAAATCACTACCCACGGCAGGAAAAGCAGTGGCGAGTGCAGGGTATCGGGTATCTAATAGAAGTGAGATAACCATCTTTATGGCTTTTTCGCCACTGTTTTTTCTGCTGTGGGTACGGATTTTAGGTTTGCCACTTGTGCCAAGCGAGGACAGACAGACTTTACCAACGATTTTAGTTATTTTCAGTTTCACGATTTTAGTTATTTCGTGGAGTTCCTCAAGGATCTATTTTAGGGCCTTTATTTTTTCTTATTTATATAAATGATTTTTGTAAATTAAAATTATTTGGTAAAATTATAACCTATGCTGATGACACCGTTTTACTGTACTCGTGCTCTGATAAATTTGAACTTCTTAATAAGATAGAGTCTGATTTAATAGAAATAGAATCTTGGTTTTGTGCTAATGATTTAACCCTGAATATAAACAAAACTAAATACATCCATTTTAGCTTGAGGCAAAGTGATTTAAACCTAAACATCAAATATCACTCTCTGTCTTGTAATAGAAATGCTATAAATTGTCAATGTCAAATTCTTCAGTCTGTCCAAAGCATTAAATATTTAGGATTATTCATTGATTCAAATCTTAAATGGAAAACACATATTAATGAGCTGGGGAAAAAATTACGTTTCATTTTATATAAATTTTTTCACCTTAAAAACAAAGTTGGATTAAGTTTTTTAAAATCTTTATATCTTGCTTGGTTCTATTCGCTATTTAATTATGGAGCTATTATTTGGGGAGGGGAATATAGATCCAATCTACAACCTTTAATATCAATACAAAATAAATTATTTAAGCTTCTTAATCATCAATCTAATCCCCACAATTTTAGGTTTCTTAATTTGTTACCATTAAGACATAATGCATTTTATCGTATTTTACTTTATATTTTCCGCAATAAATCTCTTTGTAATTTTAGAACTAGGCAATATAACACTAGATCATCTGATTTATTTGAAATTCCAGCATTTTCTAAGGACATATTTTGTAGGCATTTCTTTTATCTAGCACCTAAACTGTACAATTGTTTACCTACCAATTTAACTCAAACAAACAGTTACCCTGTTTTCAAAAGAAATCTTTTTAAATTTTTAATTAACATCGACGACCTGGATCTGTATTTCTCCTTCCTTTGAAGCATATTTTTATCTTTAATGTTACCCAGCTTTTTGCCAGCCTATTTTTTATATGTGATTTTTTGTAGGTTTTTTTCTTCTTTTTGTTTTCTTTTCTGTTATTTTCATTACTAAATTGATGTACAATTTCTTTATTACGCCTGGACGGGAAAACATTTTTTCCCCTTGGCGTATCACATATTCTTTTGTATTATCTCATATTTTCTTCTGTTGTTAAATAAAAGATTGATTGATTGATTGATAAATTAAAGCAAAATACTCTACCACTAGGCCATCGGTGCTGAAGCCATAATTGATCAATAACATAATTTTAATGTTATAAAACACGTAATAACAAATTCCTATTACTGCGCATGTTACGTGGAAATAACCACTTCGAAAGTTAAAACAATAATTTTTAAATTATTTTCGTATTCGGGGAAAGACAGGATCGACGCCAGTGGGCAACACAAAAAAACCCTCAATAATATTTTTTTGAGCACTATACTTGGCTTTCCCTAAGAGCCCGCCGACGGAGCGTATCATAGGGAAAGGAAAATGCTCAGATTAGTCAAAACAGCAAACAGCAAAAAAACTGTCATCATGA
Organism: Tetragnatha montana; assembly: GCA_963680715.1. Lineage (NCBI taxonomy): Eukaryota > Metazoa > Arthropoda > Arachnida > Araneae > Tetragnathidae > Tetragnatha > Tetragnatha montana. The sequence continues at coordinate 4,420,961 of OY796678.1, read as the reverse complement.
CTAAAACAAGAAAAATTTGAAATTCAATCTATTTGCTGTATACAGCAAATAGATTGAATTTCAATTTTTTTTTCAATTTTAATTTCAAATTTTTCTTGTTTTAGCAAGAGATGACAGTTTTTTCTCCCTCCTGTAAAATTTTGTTTTTGGTCCGTTTTTGAAACTAGGGGCCTCAATTGTAAACATTTTAAAGACCATGCCGGTCTCTCATCCGATGCGCTCTCTTGGTTTTAGCGACTCTATTTAATAGGAGTTAATTAACATCTGTTGATTTTTTCCTCTCCTCCAAAAGCGCTCTTCGGAGGGAGCGGGGGGAAACAGCGATTCTGTTCAAAGCTTGTTCACCTACCTATACTTTGTTCACGGCGCAGTGGGGAAATCTTTCCTTATTGATCATAATAAATCGGTTTTATTAAGCATTTTTTTATTTTAAATTTTGAACTGCATTAGTTTTTATTTAGTTTTGAATATTGGCGAGATAGTCAGATTACGTTGGAATCTAAAAGTGTCTAGAGCGGCGACAGAGAGTAGGAAATCCTTTTCCTACCCTTTTTTTGTATAGGAAGCAGGAGAGTAGGAGTGTCTATTGAATAAAATATCAGACCAACCAAAGAAATGGTACAATGCGATTGTAAGCTAATTCAAAAGCAAAAAATGTAAATAGTTATTTTCTAACAGTGGCTGACCACTATTTATGTATACTAGTTAGTTACTTGAAATTTTGCGGCTCGGCGTAGGAGTGATCCTATTTTAGAAGTCACCCAAATGGAGTTACATAAAATACTACTTTTAAGAATAAAATTTATGAGAAAAAAGCCCGGTGGCGTAGAGGAAGCTCCCACACCACAGGCCCGGGGTTCAAATCCCGGTCCACGGGCAAGGCAGACTCAGTCCTTCATCCCTCCGGGGTCGATAAAATGAGTACCAAGGTTACTTGGGGAAAGGCTAGCCACTCCTCAGCTGACTGTGACTTTCAAGTCACACGTTCTGTAGCAGTTTAGCTCATGGCCTCACCCAGTGAGGCTAGTTATACTGGAGTTTGAAGGTCCAACGACCTAGGTACTCCCTCAAAAATCCCCCTTAAAATTTATAAACGTTTTCTGAGGGAGGACTCTTATTAGATGTACCCCTTTTTTCCTTGAAACTCAAGTATTTTATAAATTATTTCTTGTATTAAGTACTCGTGAGGGGCCCCTTTGAAATAATTTTGAACCTATACCCCTTTTTAAAAAAAGAAACTCAAGTCTGTGGTTACGGGCTTGACTTCCTGAATTCAAACATATGGGCGCCTTAACTTATGGTCAACCCTTCTGAAGTGTGATCTTTATTGTTTCTATAGAATCGAATTTTATACGGAGTTTGTTGGAATACTTGAGGTCATTAAATATAGAAACTGTGTAGTGGAGTGAAATGCTGGAGATAAAACTAATTGATGTCAGGAATCGAGCACATTTATCTTCATTTGTGCCGTACGGGAGATATGGTTGTAGAACTATTATTTCTGAACTGCCAAGTGTGGCAACGGACTTCCTGAATTCAAACATATGGGCGCCTTAACTTATGGTCAACCCTTCTGAAGTGTGATCTTTATTGTTTCTATAGAATCGAATTTTATACGGAGTTTGTTGGAATACTTGAGGTCATTAAATATAGAAACTGTGTAGTGGAGTGAAATGCTGGAGATAAAACTAATTGATGTCAGGAATCGAGCATCTTCATTTGTGCCGTACGGGAGATATGGTTGTATTATTTCTGAACTGCCAAGTGTGGCAACGATGTTATTCTAATTTTCCTCTGTATATATAGTGACTGATTTTAGACTTTAATTAAATTGTTTCTTTGTTCTTACCCTGACTATGTTATTTCTTATTTAATTTCACTCTGCTAGACACTAATTTAAGTAATTTTGCCAATATTGTACAGTTGGGGAAATAAAAAACGACTCAGTTGAGTTTTCTGACAAACCACTTGGGTTAGGAAGACAAATAAGGTGTCATTTTTCATGTCACGAAGTATTCTTTAGATGGAAAAAATTTCGAGTCCTTAGGGGGTCGTCTTCATATTAAACGAAACACTAACTTTTGTTTTTTCTATGGGGACCCCCAATTATTATGCGTTTTTCTGAAAGAGCATCCCCATAAACCCCCAAATACCAAGTTTCATCCATGTAAGTATCCAAATAGAAGCATAATAAATTTTTGAAATGTCAACCATTCAATGTGAAATTTATCAAAATGTTTTCGGTGTAAAAATATGAAACTTTGAATTTAGATCAAATTTGTGTCCCCAAACAAAATAATTATGCTTTTATAGCGATATTTAATGGTTAATAGATAGATAATTAACATCTAATTTTGACCCAAAAATTAAATTTTGAAATCTTTTAATATTTTTATGGTAATCGATTCTGTTAGTAATTTTATGTGGAAAACCAAAATTTCAGTCGATTTCATTTAATAGTTTTTGAAAAAACCGAATTAAACTAAATTCCCACTCTTTAAGGGACCATATACCGCTGCCAAATGTATACCGGCGAATGTTTTTTCTGGAAACAGTCGCCTTATTTTAATCACCATAACTTGAATTAAAACTTAAATTTGATATAAAATTTCATTGAATTACTTAAAAACTTTTTAATAAACATTAAAGTGGTAAGTAAAAGTCTTGCTATCCCACCGTTTTTCAGAAATAGTGTTCACAGAAAAGTAACCCTTCTCACTCTGGAGACGACCCCCAAAACCTAAAAGCTTTATTTACCGCACGATTTGAATGAAACTTGGTATTTGGGGGTTAATGAGGATGCTCTTTCAGAAAATCGCATAATAATTGGGGGTCCCCATAGGAAAAAAAAAAGTTAGTGTTTCGTTTAATATGAAGACGACCCCCTAAGGACTCGAAATTTTTCTCATTTAAAGAATACTTTATGACATGAAAAATGACACCTTGTTTGTCTTCCTAACCCAAGTGGTTCGTCAGAAATCTCAACTGAGTCGTTTTTTATTTCCCCAACTGTACATTAATTAATATTTTTATTTTTGAAAATTAGCACAAAGTTCTGTACAAAAATAATAAAAAATGTTTATAGTGAGGAATCTAAAATTAGGGAGGAAAATTACTATTCGAGTGTTTACTTTCTCCATTCAAAATAGCGATACGCTCTAATTATGAACAGAACGCGTCTTAATCTGGAGTTCTATTTTTACAAATTAAAATGAATATCAACAGACTGAAAAGAAAATCTTACTGTATTTTAGTCTCCTTATGGAGGATTCGTCTGTTTTCTCTTCTCCAAAATGCGTGCGAATCGTAATTTTCTTTGAAACTGTGTCTCAATAATTTTCAAAGAAAATTAGGTTTCGCACAAGAAAATGGAAAATTCAATCTAATAAACCGCAGCAGCCAAAAATGTTTGTTCATAAGCAACACGGAAATTTTTTTTTATTTGTTTCATTGTTGAGAATTTTTTTTTGTGTTTTTCCAAATTTTCATATTTTCAAGTTATCCAGTGTTGTAACCATTGTTGCTTTAATAGTGTTTTCAGGTGACGTCACAACCGGTTATTTTCCTTTAACTGTGCATCTTCTGTAAGGCTTTTAACTGTTGCTAAGGCGGTTTTTAGGTATGGGATCACGTGATTGCAAATGCTCCAATAGAAGAATTCCACGGCTAGTCATTTTCTGTAACTGTTAACCTCTGTAGGGCAAACAATTTCTGTTGCTAAGGCCGTTGTTAGGTCCAAGTCATGTGATTGAAAATGCTCTATACTTCGGTTACCTAGTTAATTATTGCGGCTTGTTTCATTTGTTACTGCTGATTTAACTTCCTAGAACAGGGGTCTCCAAACTTTTCAGTCCGAGGGCCGCATTAACTAACAATTTGGGGGCCAACTACATACTTGAGGTCCAAATAAAAAAGAATCAAAATCAGTGGCGGCTCGTGGGTACAGTTCAAATGGGGGTTCTCAATTGTGTTTTGAAAGAACAATTAAGTAATAAAGGAAGGTTAAGGAATAAAGAGAAAAAGAAACTATTCAATTTAAAACACAATTTTTTAACACCTTGACTCTCAGTGACGTGAATAGAAATTTAAGGGGCCCAAATATCTTTCTAAGAAAATTAAGTAATTATCATGTCCAAAGCTAGATTTTTGAACCTGGGAGGAGACCTAAAATTACCCCTAAGCCCCTCTTATGCATTTGTAATAGGTTTAATGTACCTTTTTAATGCATTTTTAGGTATGACTTCCATATGAAAATTATTGTGATTAAATTGAGTTCAAAGTACAAAAAGCGGGGTCTGGGGGGTCTCCCTCAGAATTTTTTTGGAAATTTAGAGCTTAAAAAATACAGGAATCAACTCGACCTCCAAGAGTTTACAAACTGGCCCATTGAAACATTTTACAGCATAGAAATGCTTACCCAACCATCCCAAAACCTTGGTGTGATCTTTTGCCAGACATTTTCCTCAGTTAAAATTCGGCTTAAAAAGTGGTCGTTTTGACAACACCTTGCATTAAAACCAGATCATAAGTCAGAGGAGACTATAAATGGGTGGCAGAGCCGTTGGAATAAACTAATGAAGGAGGTTATTATGAAAAATATCAAGTGTGTGTGTGTAATTATCTTCGAATAATTTGTGAAATAATCTCTACTTTTGGAGGACAGACCACGAAAATTCTGGGTTAGTTCTTGGTTCAAAAATACAGAGGGGGCATGATAAACTCTACTACCTACTTAAAGCTGAAGAAATATCCCAATTTTTAAACATTGATTGATCAGAGTAAATTTATTATTTAGGCAGGAAATAGAGTAGTAGCATTTATAGGCATACAACACATAAATAAAACATGTTATAGTATAAATATTTCGTCGCTATCATACATAATGTTATCTTTATTTTGATAGAAATTATAGTATTGTGTTTCGCTTAGTTACAGAAGGTTTGATGAAGGAAAATGGGCCCTGATGATGTAAACTAGTACTAATATCTTAGCAAAAAAAATTGTCGAAGTTAAGTCTATTAAGGTTAAGTTAGGCTGCGCGCGCATGAGGGACACTTATACATTCAAGAAGCTCTTTAACCGTGTTTAGTTCATAAAAAAATATTGGAGCGTTTCTAAAAATCAAATGGCGTGTCGCAGCAGCCAATGAAATCGCCATCTAGACACATAAGGCCAGAAAAGCTCGAAATCTTGAGTGGCGTTCTGCCTACTATTTCGCGTCACTTTTTGGACAACAGCGCAACTCCAGTGTGAAGGGAGCGTGCAAGATTCACAGCGCCAAAAGCACCAAAATTCAAAAGCAACACTGCTAGTTGAGATATTTGATTATTTTGGCTATAAAAACTTGCGCCCGGCTAATATCCTAAAGTATACAACCGTCATCTTAATATCAAACACTACTATATCTCCGTTCGGCAAACTTCGGGAATCCCGATCCTTGGCGATCGGATCGTTGGAGCTCATTCGATTGGTTTTGATCTTTCCTTGATGATGAAGCGCGTATACGAACCAATCAAACGAGCTTCTCCAACGATCGGGATTCCCGAAGTTTGCCGAACGGAGATAGTTTGATATTAAGGTGACAAAATAATGATTGATTTAGAGTGACTTACCCACCACCGTTTAAATCCTGTTCAAACTAAGAACTTTCAAGAAAGATGACCGCATCATTCAATCAGTTAGGGGGTCACTCGACAGCATCGGGTCTGCAAAATGTATAAACAAACACGCCTAAACAAGTGGTTGCCGTTTGAGCATATAGCACTTCGCTGAAATAAGTAAAAGTATCTTTCTTGCCTGGTTCACTTTTTTTTTTGTTTCTGAGGACGAGGGTTCGTTTTCAGTGTGTCAGACCTACCCGAAATTTGACCCTAAAAACCAATTTTAGGTCGTGTACAACCATCAGACTTGTTTTTCGGAAAGGGTCCAATTTTTTTCCTAAGGTCTCTCCATTCGAGTATTTTACAGATCAAATGCAGGTGCAAATATATCTTAAGTTTTATTGACGTTGCTCATATGACGCCATAGGAAAAGAAGGGGATCTGGGGGTCATCCCAAGAATATTTTGACGTTAAAATGTAGACTCTTGACTCATTTTAAGAAGGTATATCATATTTAAAATAAAATTTTTAGAGAAATTCTCACGTGAGAATTTGAGGGAGAGGGGGGTCCAAAGAAATCTCACTAAATCTAACCATGGGGGAGGAGGGGGTCCAAAATTTGGAAAAAAAAACACCTCACCTAATTTGTGGACGTCCCCTAATAACTGTAGAACTATACAACTAAAAAACCTGAATTTTCTGTGTTAAAAAATGCTGGAAAACTGACTTCGGGTTCAAACTTGGTAGGTTTGTAGTAGTGATGGGCAAAATCGATAATTTTAGGTATCGAATACGTTGGTATCGAATACTTTTAGGTATCGAGTACTTTCAATGTTGGGAAATGGACCTGAAGGGACCGTTTTTTCTTAGGGCCTATCCATACTCAGACTGAAATTCAGAAAACTGAAAGCGATCCATCAAAAAGAGGGCTCCCGATTCCCAGAGAACAAGATCTTGAAAGCTATAAGCACCACAGTAATAAAACACGGCTGAGGATGGGAGCTGTGGGATTACTGTGGTGCTTATAGCTTTCAAGATCTTGTTCTCTGGGAATCAGGAGCCCACTTTTTGATGGATCGCTTTCAGTTTTCTGAATTTCAGTCTGAGTATGGATAGGCCCTAAGAAAAAACGGGGGAAAAAAGCCAAGGCCACGTCGAATTTCGCTCGATGAAGATGAACGACTCGGGTTTGAGCGTTGCAAAATGAAAACAGGCTGTATTTTGAAGATTATCTCATTGAAAAATTTAAAACGAAATATGTCAATAAAGTATCGATACTTTTTTGGGTATCGAAAACACCCGATACTTTTAGGTATCGAATACACCCGATACTTTTAGGTATCGAATACCTAAGTAATTGGTATCGATACCTGCCCATCACTAGTTTGTAGTACACCCCAAGGATGATATCCTATCCTTACTCTCTCTTTTTAGGGGGGGTGTTCTCCGGACCTACTGGCTAGTGCGCCGGATAGGATTCCCTTGGGGTGTACTACAAACCTACCAAGTGGGAGTGGGAGGGAAGGGGGGGTTTGAGGCTGTGACGCGTTTCTTGGCTTCTTGTCAGTGACCATGGTTTTGTATCAAAGCTTTTGCAATTTGTATCTTAAGCATCATGCCAAAAAGACGAAAAAAAACCGTGCCAAGAAGGTATATCAAAGAAATATATTCACTTAAAATTTATAGAGAAATTCTCACGTAAGAATTTGAGGGAAAAGGGAGGCCCAGAAAAATCTCCACTAAATCTCACCAAGGGGGAGGAAGGGGAAAACACCGCACCTAATTTTTGCTGGACGTCCTCTAAAAACTCTAGAACTATACAACTTAAAAACCTGAATTTTCTGTTTTCAAAAAATGCTGGAAATGCCCCCCGTTATTCCAATTTTGATGATGTTGATGTTTGATTTGATGATTTTTGTAATTTTGTCTGCCACAAGGGGAGCCTAGTTGTGGGGCGGTTGCTATAGAAACAAGAGCGGTTCATTTTTAAAGATGAGCAATAAACTAGCCCCCGATTTTAAAAATTAATAACAAAAAAACGAAAAGAGATAAAAATACGCCGTCTCCGGCATCCTACTTAAAAGACCAAAGAATTTTCGTACACAAATTTCTAAAATTCGTAGTTCACAAATCAATTTATAGATGGAAGCACAACTTCTTTGATATTTAGGGAAAGCTATCCTCAAAGTCCCTATTTTCGTTCGCCATAGGGAAATCAAATTTTGGGAAAGAATCGATTCATGAATCGAATTAGAATCAAACAATTTGAAATCGAACCCTGTTTCCAGTTTGCAGAAACGGCTCTCAGCCAATTTTAAAGACTAGATCTCACTAATTTAGGAACATCAATTAATTAAGTTATAGTCTAAGTTAAATTTTGTAGTAGTATTTCGTTATCTATCCCATAAAAAAGGACATTTTTAAAAGATAATAAGTGGATGGAGTACAAATTTACTAACATCTTAGATACAGGAATTTCGACATTTTAACTTCTAACAAAATCTTTGTAAAATGTAGAAGGTTTTTAAAATTTGTTGGCATTACAAACTACGGAGTGCTTCAAAGAGTTCAGAACGATTAGGTTTATTATCAGCGAATAAATATTATTGTACGATTGATTCATCTGATAGTTATTTAGCTAATCCTAATGTATTCTTTAGAGGAGAGGGTTTTCATAGTTTTGGAGTATCACAGATTAAACCACAGCCCTATTGCCACAAAGCGGAGTTTCCAAGTCCGATTCGGAGTTCAAAAAGGACCAGCGGAGAAGACAATTCGTGAACTGTTTAAAAAATTTCAACAGACGGGCAGCGTGACTGATGACTTAGTGGGAAATGTGGGTCCCAAACACTCTGTCGTAACATCTACTAATGCCACGACAATTACTTCAGCTATCGAGAAGAACCCAAACAAATCTGTGCGCAAACTTTCAGCAGAGTCCGGCATCAGCCCATCCAGCACGTATAGAATCCTTAGAAAAAAAATTAAAGATGTTTCCATACAAAATTCAATGCCGGCAGGCTATACCTGTTAGAGCTGAACAACAACGAGAGGTATTTGCTAAAAAAAATGTTCGAAATGATTGATGGTGCCAGTCTCGATGTCGGCCAAATTTGGTTCTCAGATGAAGCCCATTTTTATCTAGACGGGGTTGTCAACAGACAAAATAGGCGTTTTTGGGGAACTGAAAACCCTCATTTGTCTCAAGCGCAACCCCTCCACTCTCCAAAACTCACTGTTTGGGCTGCTATCTCGAGACAAGGAATTATCGGGCCCCTTTTCTTGCGAGAAACCATTACTACAGGCCGTTATATTGCACTCTTGAACCAATTTGTCAACTACCAACAAGCTTTGGACGATCATCCTGACACGGCATGGTTCATGCAAGATGGCGCACGCCCACACCGAACCCAAGACGTGTTTGACGTTTTGGAGGAATATTTTGATGACAGAGTAATTGCATTAGACTATTTGAAATTCAAAGGAAAAGGTTTCGACTAGCCCCCGTATTCTCCCGACCTTACCCCGTGTGACTACTTTCTGTGGGGCACACTTAAGGACCAAGTTTACGGCACTAATCCTTCAACAATCAACGAGCTGGAAAATGCAATTCAAAAAGCTTGTGTGTCGATTTCCCGTGACACACTCCACAAAGTCACCGAAAACTTCGTTCTTCGTTTGAGACATGTCTGTGCAGTAAAAGGGGCGCATTTTGAGTCAATTTTAATGTGATTGTTCTTTAAATTAATGTGTCACTTGTGTTTTAAATGCTTTCATCATCATTTTGAAATTATAAATTAAAGTTTGGAGTTCTTTCGTGAAACCTAGAATAAGAAATCAGTTTTTTAATCAGTTTAACTCCTCCAGTACTAAAAAGTTTTAAGACAAATAATTTTTTACAAATATATCGATCGAAAAATTCATATTACAAATAAAAAGGGGGCTGGGAGGCTTAGTTGGTTTACGTGCTGCAAACCACGCTAGCAGTCTGCGCACTGTACCAGCCGTCGGTTCGATTCCAGCCTTTGCCCTGGGGGTATTTTCTCTCTCTCTCTGTGTCAGTAAAAATTCTGTTGTGTCTGTCTTTCTTGATGAAGCTTTATAACCCTTTCAATCCTAAGGTGCCCGAGATAACCATTAGATACTATGGAACATATGGGGTGGCTAGGTCTTAAAGTGATAAGCGGATCCTTGAGATCAAGAACACAGACCGGAAAATATATGTTACCAATACCAATACAAATATAAAACCCCAAGACAAAGAAGGGTTTAAGTTCCATCTTCGACATTTTTAGGTCTGATCATTTATGACGAGCTCATTAAACAGTTTTAAAAAATCTGTAGGAAACACGAGCAAATTTAAAAATTTAGTAAAATAAATTTAAAGAAATATTCTGAACTACTAAGAAATTTCTGCAAGGATAAATTGATTATTGTATTTAAAACAATATATAAAAGATTTGCTTTACAAACTATTGCATCTTATTTAAATTAAACTCAATATGCATTTTCTTTGATTATTTAGAAGCTTAATAGATCAGATTAACCTGTTTCTGCTGACTGGGAACAAAGGTTTGATTCCAAATTATTTTATTCTAATTCGATTCATGAATCGATTCTTTCCCAAAATTTGATTTCCCTATGGCGAACGAAAATAGGGACTTTGAGGATAGCTTTCCCTAAATATCAAAGAAGTTGTGCTTCCATCTATAAATTGATTTGAGAACTACGAATTTTTAAAAATTTGTGTACGAAAATTCTTTGGTCTTTTAAGTAGGATGCCGGAGACGGCGTATTTTTATCTCTTTTCGTTTTTTTGTTATTAGTTTTTAAAATCGGGGGCTCTTTGTGAAACACCCTGTAGGAGCAGTTAAAAAATAGCTGCTACAGGAAAAAATATTAATGTAGCTGCTAAACGTCTTAAGAAATAGCTGCTAATTTTCTGCTGTTTTTGTAGGCTCTCGATTGGTCAAAAAATTGCATCTATATCAAATACATTCATATCTATATCAAGCACTGCATTTTCGAAAATCTCTTGTTTCTCGCATAAATAATTTCAAAATTCAACCAAAAATAAACTTCAAGCATTTTTTTGCAAGGAAAGTTTCAAAGAACAATGAATTTCAGAAATCTGAGCATTACTAAAGATATGGTAAGGAAAAAGGGGCAGTTTTCTTACGTAATTAAGAACTGCGTCGCGTGGAACGCCACGGGATCCAACGACAAGACGCTCAAGCTCATGCGGTTCAACGACCACCAGCTAGAAGGTATTTCTCCTATCCTGAGATATTTTTAACTCCTCTGAGAGAGTATTTCACTCCTTGAAAATCTTTAAAAAACTAGACAGAAGTCTTTCACAAAGCTTAGCACCACCGAAATCAACAAATAATATTTTCCTACTCAAAACGCCAACTGATCTCAGCGGAGACATTCATTGTTCTGATGCTTAGGGAGATTGATTGCGGTTTTGGTGTCTCTGTATATGTTGTTTATGCTATTTCCGTATTCGTTCACTCCTCGTTATTTCACTCCTCATAATTGAATGTCACTCCTCATAAAAGTCAAGAAGTATTTTTACTCCTCCAAAAAAATCCTAGGAATAACACTGGTCCTATAAAAAAAAACTTAATCAGTCAAAATGTTGTGCATCAAGTACTTGTCCCTTTGAAATCATTATGAACCAACCGCCCCTTTTAAAAAAGAAACTGAAGCGAGCTTGACTGTGGCTAACTCGCAAAAAAATTTCTTGGGCCCCTTCCCGAATTCAAACATGTGGGTGCCCGTGATTGGTCCCATCCTACAACTTGAAAAACCATTCTGTGGTTTTTAACGAAAGGAAACTTTCTCATCGAACTTACTTCAAATCAGAGAAACGACATTGCAAAATCACTCCTCCCCCGTAGGGTGCTCTTTTACTTTTCCATTCCGCCACTAGATGGCAGCTCCAACTGACCCTCTCTCGCGTGGAGAGAATCTTGCAAAATAAAATTATCAGGTGAAGGTCGTATCCAAGGGGGGTTCAAACCCCTCCCGAAATTTGGACATAAATTTTTTTCCCCTTAAAATTCTGTAACTTACAAAGAGCAATTGCAATTTCGAGGGTCTTAAAATCAGTTAAAACACTGCTTTTGATGGTTAAATTTAGAAATTTTTTGAGGGATGAACCCCCAATCCCCTTTTAAAATTGTGTCGTCTGTTACACAGTGTTTTTCGCTTGAAAATTCTGCTTTTTACCAGAAGCGGTTCCTCCAAAGAGTTTCAGAATGATATCAAACACTAATTTAAAAGGGCAAATTTCCAAAATTTTTCTGGGGGAGGACCCGCCAGACTTCTCAATTTTACTTGGGATCAACATAGTAAACATTCTTTTGAAATTTAGTGCAACAAAATTTAAATTCAACGTGTATAAGTGATTTAAATTTATTGTATGAGAATATATTCGTAAGGAGGTACCTCAGAAGTAATGTGAACACTACTTTTGAGGATCAAATTTCAAAATTTTTCTGGGGGAGAATACCCCAATCCCCCTCCACAATTTGAAAGTCTGTTGTACAGTGTTTTTCCATAGAAAATTCTGCCTACTTACAAGAAACGATTCCCTTTGCGTGTTCCCCAAAGTGGTTTCAAATGAGATAAAACACCAGTTAAAGGGGACAATTTAAAAATTTTCCTGGGCGAAGGCCCCCATCCCTCTCGAAATTTTGACATCTTTTTATAATTTTTTTCCCTTGAAAATTGTTTGGTTTACAAGAACCGTTCTCTTATGTTACTCAAAGGGTCTCAAAAGGAGCTAAATCACTACTTTTATAGGCAAATTTTAAAAAAAAATTCTGGGGGTGACCCACAGACCCCCATTTTTACTTGTAGCTAACATTTTAAAATTTTGGCATTATGTGCAACATAGTTCAAATACTACTTTTAAGTTATCTAAATCTTAACGTAAAATCATGGAACTAGAAGACTAAGGAAGCGCCGTATCGGGAAACGAGTGAAGCATTTCCTGTAACCGTGGCGCCATCTTGTTGCGATGACAACATTGCGATTTTCCATGCAAAGCAATGGGTGATTACGTATTTTATCGGTGTATTTGATAGTAATCTTCCTGGATATTTTTTTTAAATTATTACATTCGGTGAAAGAACAGTGTTCTGCCTCATGTTCAGCGAAATAAATAGTGAAGACGATTCTTAGAAAACGTTTTTAGGTAAGTTGAACAATTCCTGTTCTAGTTACTTGTCTCATTCTATTTAAATGTGTTTATGCAATAATATTTTTTTATTTTATGTAAATAATGAAATAATTGAACTAAAAATTTATGTAATACTGTTTGAAATGTTAAATAATTGATGAAATAATAAGTTTAAGTTATGTTGCTTGGATCTGTTTAATTCATATGTTCTTGGATGTTACGACGACATGTAAACATTCTTATTTTAAAATATTATTATTAATGATATTATTCTTATTTAAATATTATTAAAAAATTTGGAATTCTAAACATTATCATAATATTAGACTGCTTAGGAATTAAGGAAAGGGCTTTTTATCAATATTTCGTGGTTCTATGCTTTATTTAAATAATTTTAATTATGACTTTGAAATGGAGAATTTATAGTATATTTGCATAGGTTCCATCCTGGGGACGGAATTCCGGTTTTTTTAAATTTCTGTGAATGTAATTCCGTCCAGTGTTTTTATTACAAAATGCAAAATCAGTTGACTGATTGACAGCTCAGCGATTAGTACTAAAATTCAGTACTTACATCGCACATTTTGTCCACAAATAAGCCTGTTTTATACTGTAGATACAGCTTTAACTTAAAATTTAAGAACCTAATATTTCATTCTATTTACATGATATTTGATAACTTTTTCTGCAATTTTAAAAAATTGCTAGACTGGGGGAAAATGATTTAAAAGCTAGTTCAAAGTTCAGTCTTGCAATTTTTGAAGAGTAAAACACCCATATATATTTGTTTTTGATAATTTTATCACGTTTCTTCTTTTGCTTCAGTCTTATATTTATATGTGAAGGCTGATTGTAAATTTCTACGAGAAAATCCACGGGTTACATTTTAACCACTGGGGAAGTTTCTTATTACATACTTAAAAACAAAGTTTATTTAATATTATAAAATTGTCTACAAAATGTTAATGGCATTTTTAAAATTTCAGATCAACAGTGTATCAGAATACGAATTATGCACATAGAATATGAATTTCAAGACTAAGAACTTGACTGTATTTTTAAAATTGTAATTATCTCAACTGCTTAATTTTCTAACTATGTATATAGCCCATGGCAAATTTGTATTTTCTTTTTGCTTGGACCCCTGGAAGATATGATGAAAGATTTTTACTATGAAAATCGTTTAATAAAAGATATATTTGCAAAATTGGAGCTCAATCAAAATCTTTGCATTAAAATTTACTTCTGACAAAGTTCTTAAAAATAAAAACAGTAAGAAAAATATTTCAAAGAATTTTTACAAGTTACAAAACATATTTTGTTATAAATATTAATTTTTTGAATAACTTATTTTGCCTCGAATTATCCTGGGTTTTGATACCTATTTAAAAAAAAATTATACAAAATCCTTTCTTTTACTGCTTTTACTAAATAAGTAGCATGTTTTTGGTTTAAAAAAATATCAAACTTTACTGTTTCAAACTTTCTTTTGATAAAAAGTTTTTAAAATCATTTACTTATTTGTTTATTATTCTTGTATTTTGAATAAAAATCTCTAAAAAGTATTTTTATCTTGTTTCATTTCTAAGTTCATTGAAATATGTTTAGTGTTTAAAAGTTTTAATTGTGTCAAGAAGTTAAATTTTCAAAGGTAAGTAAAAAATGGTAAGTATTTTATGGGAAAGGGTAACTAATAGGGCAATAATATGCCTTTAATTTTTTTTTTTGAAGTGGGAACTAACTGCCTAAATTTGTAAAGCAGAAAGATCGCGTTCTTCACTTACGTCGCTCAAAACGAAAAGCGCGTTAGAAACGGCAAACATCGTGAATCTGAGCGGCCGCCATCTTGTTGCGATTATTTCTAGTCTCATAATCGGCTTCAGTTAAACCGGTAGCTCGGACCGTTTATGGCACTTCCTTATTGTACTAGTTCCATGCGTAAAATGTACCTTAGAAATGACGTCGAGTCCCAAAAGAAAAGTATTAAAATCTTTGAGTTCGGCCCGCAGATTAAAAACGGTTGCCCATACCTGATTTAAATGATTGTTCTGTTTCTATTGTAATTCGCATTTGCACTTTAACATCTGTCATGTCATACTATTTGTGGAGTTGTGTTAAAGTGTTGCGAGGGGCCGTGCGCGCGCTGTGCACGTGGGGCGGCGTCATGTTCGTGAGCAGTGCGCAGGACCGGAGCGTACGCTTCTGGGACATGCGATCGCGCGGCTGCGTGCACCACATACCCCCGAGGCCCGCGGGACAAGACGCCACCACCGGTGAGCACTTTCATTTCAAAAATTCCGAGTAACTGTTTAATCGACTTTTATTCAATTGGTTTAAGTAATTCCAAATTTGTTTATTGCTTCTTCTCATACAACAGGGGTCTCCAACTGGCGGCCCGCCAAGTCAATTTGTGCGGAGACCCCCCAAAAAGTAGCTTTAGAACACTTTTTAGCTCAATAATTCATTTATATTTCAAATATTGAATTCAAAAATTCTTCGGGGGAGGACACCCGAACCTCTTATATTATGGAGTAGCTTTAGTTATGGATAAAAATTTTAAGTTTGAGGTTTCGAGGGGGGGGGGTTGTTTACCGTGAAATTCCTCCTGAGGGGTTATAAAGGCTTAGCCCAAGGAGGGACTTAATGGAGTATCCAAAAGTTGGATGAAAAACATTTTTACAGCAGTTTTCTGGAGAAAGACCTCCTCCTTAATTAATATTCAACATTAAAATATGTTTAGGGTTAAAAATCCTCTGAAATTTTTGAAAATACAGTAGTATCTTCACAATATGTGATTAACCTTCGTCCCTCCCTCGCTGGAAAAGTTCCATACATCATGGATAAAAATGAGGATCCAGATTACGCCCCCCACTTGACTTGTGATTTCGATTGACGAGGACTTTGAAGTTGGAAACCCCTGTTATACAAGGAAACGTTCTCGGGGGCTAATTTTAATAACAATAGAAGTGATCACAATACAATAAGCAGAGTGTATAACAAAAGAGATTTCTTTGTTGTTGCAGGAGAGGTGGGTGGAGTGGCCGGGTGTCTGGCGGCGGACCCGAGCGGCCGTCTTCTGGTGAGCGGCCACGAGGACGGGGGGTGTCGTCTGTACGACATGCGCTCCCGCCGCCCCCTCGCCTCTCTCACTCCTCACGGGGGGCGAGAGGTGCGAACGGCCGCCCTCTCCCCCAAAGCGCTCTATCTGTTGACGGGCGGCGCGGACGGGTCCCTCGCCATCACGGATCTGCAAGGTAACACAAGGCTCCCTTACGCTTGCATTCTACACAATTGAGTTAACCGCGTGGTAAATGAAACCCTGTGAGACGAACCCCTGTGAGACCCTGTGAGGGAACCCTGTGCGAACGGAGCGAAACAAAATTACGAGTTTCAGACAGAGTGAAAAATCGATATTCTACTTCCTATATTCAACTGAGTTTCACTTACTCTGGTGGTAACTTGTGCGACCACATGCGATTGGCTACTCAGCCAAGTGACGTAACAAACAAGATCAGATCTGTTCCAAGCGCGGCAGCGGACATTTTAAAAATTGTTCAAAATCAAAATAAAGAATGGCTAGAAACAACGTACAGAAAAGAAAACAAATCGGAAAATCTTTAAGGATTATGAGCGACATTTTTTGATTGAATGTGTCGACAGATGGAAAAATGTTGAATCTTTCAAATCGCCTGGCTGGAAATAAGTCTAGACTAGAAAGGATCTTAATTCGTAGGTCCCGAACGGAGCGAAACAAAATTACGAAACAAGTCTCTAAAAATAGCTTGGTTACGGCTAATATTCGATAAGGGGAGACCATCGCCAAATTGGCGATATTTTCAAATCGCGCCAATTGTGGTGCCCAGTCGCAAGAATTTTCGTCTTCGCCTTCTAGATCACGGCAACCCTATCGCGACGAGCCGTAGGTGGTTGAGTAGTAGCGATGCTACTTTAACCTTGCGGATCAAGTTTCGCGGGCCAGTGGCGTTGGCTCCGCCTACCGGTTTTTTGTTTTTGACCAATGAGAATTTCAATCGCGGGGTAAAATGATTTTCGGGGAAAGGTTTAGTAAGGGCGGTTTGGCAACGGGCAGAAGCTTTCTTTTCGAATCAACGCGGGAAAGATAGCGTGCGAATTCTCATGTGGAGATTTTTCAGCGTAATTAGCAATTTTAACACGATTTATTAATTTAATATTATTTTTTTAAAATAGTATTGCAGATAGAAATCATAAATAACAATAATGAAAGGTAAATTCTTAAAATTTAAGTTAAAATCGTGGTTTTTCCGATGGACGAGGATTAAGACGCACGAGGATAATTCTCTTTGCCCATGATATGTGAGTTCTTTTTCTGCTATTTTATTCTCTTTTTGTTAATAATCCTATAATTTTCCGTTGTCTTCCTTTTAATTTTCGTTCTTTTTATATTGTTCGACACCCCCAAACCCCCGAATTGAATTTTTAAATGTGCTTCTTAATTCTACAATTTTCCCGGTTTCTTCCGTTTAATTGTTGTTAATCCTATATTTTTCTGTTGTCTTCCTTTTAATTCTCTTTTTTTATATTGGGGGACACCCCCAAACCCCCGAATTGAATTTTTAAATGTGCTTCTTAATTCTACAATTTTCACCAATTTCCTCGGTTTAATTGTTGTTGAACCTGTAATTTTCCGATGTCTTCCTTTTAATTTTCGTTTTTTTTATATTCGGGGGACACCCCCGAAACCCCCGGTATTTAATTTTTAATTGTGCTTCTTAATTCGCCAATTTCTTCTGTTAAATTGTTGTTAATCCACTAATTTTCCATTGTCTTCCTTTTAATTTTTGTTTTTTATATTCGGGGGACACCCCCGAAACCCCCGGTATTTAATTTTTAAATGTGCTTCTTAATTCACCAATTTCTTCCGTTTAATCCTCTAATTTTCCGTTGTCTTCCTTTTACTTTCCGTTTTTTGTTGTTGCTTTTTGTAAGACCATCGCCAAGACGGTCGCCGAGATGGTCGCCAACAGTTGGCGACAATCTTGGCGACCTTCTTGGCGATGGTCTCCCCTTATCGAATAATCCCCTTGGTTACCATATAATAGCAAATTAAAAGGAATAATTCGTACAAATTCATTAACTATTCAAAAAAAGAGATTTATAGTCTAAAGACGAAATAGCGAAACCGTGCTGCCATCTATCAAATAAAATACGAACATGATTGTCAACCTATTTTTTGGAAAAACTAATTGGCATTTCTTTAATAATTATCGCAACGACTCCATTTTTGGATATAAAATGAATCATTGAACCCTCTTTAAGGGGGAATAGTCGAAAACTCGAAAAAGATTCTTAAAGGGTTCCCAAACACTTCGTTCTGCATGCCCGAGAACTGAGTAATAGGACTGAGTTCGACTTACCCAGTGGCGGATCCAGAGGGGGGGCCCTGGGGGCCATGGCCCCCCCCGAGAAACCCTAACAAATAGCTTAAAAAACACTTTCTTAATGCTAAAATTCAAAAATTTTCTGGGGGAGAACCCCCAATCCCCCCTTTAATATTTGGACATGTGACATCTGTTTTAGAGTGTTTTTTCCTTGAAAATTTTTCCGCTTAAAAGAAGCTGTTCTCTTTTGGGAAGTTTTAAAATAGATGAATACTATAGTTTAAAAGGGCGCATTTGCAAAAATTTTCTGGGAGAGGACCCCCAGCCCTTTTCAAAATTTGGCATCTATTTATAATTTCATCCTTGAAAATTCTGTGGTTTACATGCTTTCAAAATGAGCTGAAACTTTATTTTTGTAGGCAAAGTTTCAAAATTTTTCTCGGGGGTTACCCCCAAACCCCCTATCAATTTCTCATGGTTACTTATTTACTGTTTTCTCCTAGAACTTATTTATCTCCTCTCCTTTTAGGAGTACAAGAAAGTTGCCCTCTTTAGGTGTTATCCAATGGGTACCAAATGTATAAAAATTGAGTAAAAAAACTTACTATTTGTAGCCAAATTTCAAAAATTTTCTGGGGGCGGACCCCCAGACCCCCCTCTTGCTTTCGAGCTAGTATTACCTGATGAAATCTTTTTAACTTTAACAAAGTTTCGCATTTTATTTATGTTATACTCGGAAAATTGGGAGCCAAACACCTCGCGAAACTTAAGTATTGTTATGCCCCTACAAAAAGGTTTCATCTCCCCACCCCACTTTTTAAAACAATGGCACGGGCCCTGGATATCCTCTAAGTTACTATAAACCCCTAAAAAGCTGCTTAAAAGCAAGCACTCTTCAAAAAAAATTCCGAGGCTCTGAAAATTTCGAATGTAATACCCTCCGACTCTGACATGGCCCCCCCCGAAAATCTGGTCTGGATCCGCCCTTGGACTTACCACCCAAATTTGGAGGGTTACATTTTACTACATGAAACATGGTCTTATGGAGGAGTAGAATACGAAAAAGTCCAAAAAACAGGGTAACTCACATGGTAATGAGTTACGACTTTTGTGTAGAATACAAGCGTTAGACATATAAAAGCGATAAAGATGGTTATCTCACTTCTATTAGATACCCTGTCTTAGATAACCATCTTTATGGCTTTTTTAGTGCTCCTGCCACTGGTGGCGGCTAGTGTGGCTTGTCTCTTACTCTTACTCTCTTACTCTTATTCTCTTACTCCCTTACTCTTTTACTCCCTTACTCCCCCTTACGCTCTTACTCTTACTCCCTTACTCCCCCTTACTCTAACTCTTCCCCCCTTAGTCTTACTCCCTTATTCTAACTCTTCCCCCTTACTCTTACTCCCTTACTCTAACAACTTACTCCCTTACTCTTACTCTTACTTTTACTCTCTTACTCCCTTACTCTAACTTCATTACTCCCTTACTCTAACTCTCTTACTCTTACTCCCTTTCTCTTATAACTTACTCCCTTACACTTAATTTACTCTCTTACTCCCTTACTCTTAATTTACTCTCTTACTCCCTTACTCTTAATTTACTCTCTTACTCCCTTACTCTTTAACTTCTTTACTCCCTTACTCTTACTCTTACTCTCTTACTCCCTTTCTCTTATATCTTACTCCCTTACACTTAATTTACTCTCTTACTCCCTTACTCTTAATTTACTCTCTTACTCCCTTACTCTTACTCTAACTTCTTTACTCCCTTACTCTTACTCTTACTTCCTTACTCTTACTCTCTTAATTTTGGGAACCTTACTTTACGGACAGCCCACGTATCTTTGGTAAAATTTAAAAAATAAAACATATTCCTG
This sequence comes from Tetragnatha montana, assembly GCA_963680715.1. NCBI lineage: Eukaryota > Metazoa > Arthropoda > Arachnida > Araneae > Tetragnathidae > Tetragnatha > Tetragnatha montana. The sequence goes on along the minus strand of OY796678.1, from coordinate 4,400,933 downwards.
CAACTTAAGAAAAATGTTTCCACTTGAAAGGGTTTTGAATGCGTTGTGTTGTTGCAGGGGACCTGACGCAAGCGCCCGCGTGCGTGCGTGCGCGTGGCCTCCCATTCGGACCAAGTGGTGCCCGAGCACTTCGCGTCCGCAGACAAGACCGCAGTCGTCTGGGCACTCCCCACCCACTAGTTCTTCACTTCAATAATACAGCACATCAGAGAAAAGAGGACCATACTAATATACTCGACTGATGATGCAACGTTTCTTGAACCCAGTACACGGAAGCGTAAACCAGGGGCGGATCCAAGGGGGGGGGCACTTTTTCAGACCATCACCTTCATCTTTAGAGAAAAATGTCAACATTTTGGAGATTTGACCTGTAAAAGTAGGGTTTTAACTCATTTTCAGTTCTTTTTGGGACTTTTTTTCGTACATATGAGTGGATTTTTTGGGTACAAGGGGGGACACTTTCCAGAGTGCCACCCCCCTGAATCCGCCACTGGCGTAAACACAAAGTCTGTTGGGTTGCTTGGAGGCGGTACGCAAATAGTGATTGAAAAGCACTATCTATTCATGGGTTTAACAAAATAATCACATTTCTAAATTGAAGTTCACTCAAAATTCCGCGATGGGAACTACTTTGTTTCGTAGTGACGTCGTAGGGTCAACTTAAGTTGCTGTCTACTGACCCTATGACAACAAACGAAGTAGTTCTCATCGCGGAATTTTGAGTAAACGTCGATTTAAAAATATAATTATTTTGTTAAACCCATGTGTATACAGTGCTTTTCAATCACGATTTGCCTCCTAGCAACCCAACAGGCTACTGGGTTCAAGAAACGTCGAGTATAGACATCAAAACCTTCATGTAAATAAAGACTTTGCTCACAGAGGAGGACACTGTCAAAACATTAAGTAAGAAGAACCAGGTGCTTTCAATTCAAATTTACCTTTAAAATGCTTTAGGTATAAAACAGGGCCACACAAAACAGGGCAACCATTGTTGAGTCCTCTGAGCATAAGAAAGTTTAAAAGCTTGCTTAAAAATTTCAGTTTATCTCGATTCTCTCCATCCATAAATGATGTCACTCTTTTTTTCAATATCCCCCTCACACTTCACCATACCCCCCCCCCTTTTTCACATGTCACGGACTGCTACCAATAATAAGTTTAGAATAAGGTTGGTAAAGAATTTGGGACCCAATGTTTTTATTTAAGTTTAGGTGCACCATACCTAATAAGTTCAAAATGAACTCTTATTTCGTTGGTATGAATCTTATAATAATGTCATTTAAGCTACATTTTTCAGAAAAAAATTGTCATTTATTTTTGATTTTCAATGTGTGATGTCACAATTCTTGAACCCCCCCCTCCTCACAGATTGATGAACCCCCTAAGCGTGACGTCATTTATGGACGGCCCCTTATATGGAATCCCCGCGCGGGATAGCAGTGGTTGGGCGCGGCTGGGTTCTATCCCCAGTTATTAAAATTCCAAAAAAAAAAAAAATTGGAAGTGTTGGTTTGAAAGTGGAGATATATAGTACCTGGTTCTCAATTCATTAAAATCATGTTTGTATACTTCAAAGAATAAGGAAGGCTCTCAAATCTGTTGTGACGGGTTGGGGGGAAAATAACAGGAGCCAGATGTCTTTAACAGGAACCAGATGAGGGAGACAGAAAATTTGCTGAATGTGTGCAGGCGCGGACCCAGTACGGCTCCAAGGGGGGGGCACTTTTTCAGACCGTCACCTTTACCTTTTGAGATTTTCGAAAATGCATCTTCCGTAAGCACCACTCATAGCCCCTCCTTCCTTGTCATGAAATGTGATCAAAGAGTAAACCCCTCAAGTTGGGCCGTCCATAAATGATGTCACACTTTTTTTTGCCCATTTTTGACCCCTCCCCCCCTATGTCACAAACTGTCACACTTCCCCATACCCCCTCCCCCCCTATGTCACATGTCACGCTTTCAATCGATCAATATGTCTAATACATAGAGTTGTAAAATTCTCGGTAATAATTTTTTGTAGAATATTCTCTCTCCTAGAAGCAACTAAAATTATTTTTCTTTTGGATTAAAAATCTTAGGAAAAAAAATTTTGTTTTTGTTATTTTTGGTTGATTTTAGTTTTGGGGAGGATTTGATGTCAGAAACCCTCCCCCTTGTCACAAATTGATTAACCCCCCTCTGAGCGTGACGTCATTTATGGACGGCCCATTTCCGAAAAAATATAGCGCACACTTTTATTACTTAACTTTCTTGCGTAAAAAACAACCAGCACATCCTAAATCTAATTAGCTCCATTCCGCAAAACATCTGCTTTCCCTCATAAAGAGTAAACAGCCAAATTAGGATCACCATTTCCATGGAAACACTCTCTGTGAAAACAAGCAGAAGCATTCGCACATGACGTCACTTGGACGAATTACAACGTTGCTAAGGCCGTTGTTAGGTCCGAGTCATGTGATTGAAAATGCTCTATTAGCGCATTAAAATGTTTTCAGAAGATTTTAAGTCATTCTGAATACATTAAGATTAAAAAAAAAAACGACTGCATCGCAATTGTCCATTCTATTGTACTTAAATTCCTTGCGTAAAATAAAAACATCCAGTAGCGGATTTCTAAATAGGCTAGCTAGGCTGAAGCCTACGGCGGCAAATTTTCATAGGCGGCAAATTTTTGACGGTGAAATTTTTTTTCCGCAAAGAAAAGGAGAAGAGAAAGGAAACACAAGCACTGGAAAGACGAAGAACGCTCTTTTCAGATAACCAAAATCCCAACCCCCAGCCAGAAGTTTTGAGTAGTTTGATTCAGCAAAGTAACAAATCTATTATTCAATGCTTTGTTTATAGACATATGGGCATGGGCAACCTCCAGCCCGCCTCTCCATTTATTTCTGTCCGCGGAACATATAAAAAATTGTCATGGAGAAGAGTCAAAAGAAAGACTTCAAAAAGTCTCAAAAGGACTTAAACACTATTTTGAGGATCAAATTTCAAAAATTTTTTTTGAGGGAGAACCCCCAAACTCCCTCCACAATTTGAAAGTCTGTTACATAGTGTTTTTCCTTTGGAAATTCTGCCGCTTACAAGAAACGGTTCCCTTTGCTTGTTCCCCAAAGTGGTTTCAAATGAGATAAAACACTAGTTTAAAGGGGAAATTTTTAAAATTTTCGTGGGGCAGCACCCCCAGCCCCCTCAAAATTTTGACGTCTATTCATAATTTTTTTCCCCTTGAAAATTGTGCGGTTTACAAGGAACCGTTCTCTTCAAATGTTACCCAAAGGTTCTCAAAATCAACTAAATCATTACTTTTATAGGCCAATTTAAAAAAAAATATCTGGAGATGACCCACAGACCCCCATTTTTACTTCCAGCTAAGATTGTAAAATTTTGACGTTATGTGCACACTGTAAAAAAATCCCATAAAATTTACGATTTTTAACTGGCAGCTGGGTTGGTTGTGGAAAACCGTAAAAATTACGAAGTAAATCTATAAAAACATCGGTATTTTAACTTGTAAAACAAAAAACATGGATTAAAATGGTAAAACACCATTGTTTTTATGGATTTACTGGGATTTACTGCGTAATTTTTACGGATTTACCCAACCAACCAAAGTGTGTATAGTGTGTATAGTTACAGTGTACAGGCGGCAATTTTTGGTTCAGCCTATAGGCGGCACATTTGGAAATCCGCAACTGAAAACATCCAACAATAAATACATCCTGCATCTAATTCAAACCGCGATCCACTAACTCCTTTTTTAACAGCTACCGCAGAAGTTACCGAAAAATATTCCTCTATTACTGAAATTTCTCGCGTAAAAAACAACCAACTCATCCTGAATCAATCTAATTAGCTCCGTTTCTAATAGCTGCCGTAAAACATCTGCTATCCTTCACAATGAATAAACCGCAGAGAACAGTTCAATTAAGAAGATCCCCTCTTACAATAACCCTACCGTTAAAGCTGCAGAAAGCGCAACAAACTACATCTGCTCCCCTTGTTTGCCAGCGCGGCCGTTTTCCGCCAGAACTGGCGAAAATCGCCTTTCCGGCGCCTCGCGTTTTCCCCTCTCGCCTAGCACATCCACACGCTTTGATGAAATCGGCAGCGGGAGGTCTCGCCAAGACGAAACCGCCAAGCTTTTTTCCGCGACATCGCTCACTAAAACGTCGATTTCTCACCTAAATATAGGTTTAAATTAATCGGGAATGGTCCCAATAGATTCAGAAGGGTTTTTTCTACAAAGTGTGATGTTTTTTTCCCGGAAATTTTTGCGATAACGGGTCGAAAATTGGCTCTAAAGTCATTCCTTCCGAAATCCAGGTCCTTCCAGATCGAAGGCTTCTCCATCAAATCTGAGCCCTCCGATTCGCCGAGCGCAGTTGTCAGTCACTGAGAACACGCCCATAAAAAAAGGCGGAGTCTAAACTTTGCCGATGTTGATTAGTGGAGAGTTCGACGAATGGCGTTCTCGGGCGAATGAAGCGTAGGAGGTTGTGCTTGCATGTAATAATTATTAATAATTTCTGTTGTTAATGGTGATTAAGGGCCACCGCACAGTAAAACTGAAAAATCTTGTTGAAAATACCTCCCATGAAGCCACGCGTTCCCATCTCAGCCTTCCCAATGCAAAGAGAGGGGGTCGACCAGGGGTCGAGAGGTCGAGAGCGTCTTAGTTTACACGACTGTCCAGGAGGATAATTAACGTTCTCAACCCCCTCTCTTGTATTGCGAAGGCTGCGAGGGGAAGCGTGCCGGGCACCTGTTTTGGATCGAGTTTCACACTGAAAGATTTTTCAGTTTTACTGTGCGGTGGCCCTTACCAAGTGATTTGGAGATATGTCTGAACTTGTCCCACAATCCCTCAATATTACAGTTTCCATCCCAATTATTATGCCCTTACTCAGATACGGTGCCAATGAAGGTGCGAATTTCTCCTCGGCCCTCACATGATTTACGCGCTCGTAGCGAGATTGTCGGTTTATCTCTGGACACTGAGCCTTGAAATGATCGGTCGAGTGGCACACATAGCATGCCGGTGGCGGTGCGCGGCGCTCAAATTCACCCCTCCTGTCGCGCTCTTTATCGGTCGCACGATCTCTCCAATTGCTTTCTTCCCTCCCTTCTCCAATCGTTCGGTTTCGGCGGGCCCTGCCGAGGCCGTGCGCGAAAGCTCGCTCCACGAAAAGCTCGCTGCATGGGTGGTACTCCGCTCGGGGGACGATTGCTTATTTTTCTTAGGGGAGGTCTAACCGATTCGTATTGATCTAGTTTAGACACCAGTTCCTCTGGATTTACAAGAGACGTCCATTGATCTAGGAAATGTTCTTTAGCCTCGGACGGAACCCTCTTTTTTACCTGCTCGGTTATCATCAAGTTTTTGAGGTCCTCCAAACTTTCCACCCCTACTCCTGATAACCAACCCTCCAAGTAACTTCTCAGTACAAAAGTTATGTCTTTCCACGTAGACCCTGGGGCCTTTTGGTGAGTTAGAAATTTTTCCCGAAAGGTTTCCGGGTTCAATTTGAACCTTTCTAGGAGGAGACCTTTCACGTAGTCATAAGACTCTGTCCTTTCGGACGGCTCCCTCATGACTAGTTCGGCCACCTCCATTGGGAGTAAATAAAGGAGATGGGTCACCCTATCATCCTCGTCAATCCCCATCTTTTCAGCCTGTCTTTCAAATAAGGCTAGAAACAAAGCGATGTCGGACTTTTCTGGGTCGAAAGACGTCATAACCCCCTTTAAACTTGTTGTGGAAGGTGGAGCAGGAGGAGCAGGGTTTGCTGCCCTGAGTCTATTTATTTCCTCTTTACGATTATGGCTCCTCCTTAACCCCGACTCCAAAAGTATCTTTGTCACTTCCTCATCATACACATACTCCAGCGAACTAGTAATAGCATTTATTATTTGATCCTTCCTCATATTAGCGTTTATTTGAGCATCTAGATCCTCTGCTAGACATATTAGGAGGGATTTCGTGCAGTGTCTTAAGAAAGCCATTTTGCTTTACCCCCTTTTTTTTCAACAAACAAATTAATTTACACACAACTTATTTCAGTTGTCACAAATATTCACTGTGCACAAAACACACCAATAATCCCTTACAAGACACTACAATATTCATTCACAAATAAAGCCAAAATAGTTTTAAATAGCCAAAATTTGCTCTCACAACTAAAGGGAATTAAGGTACTTACCCCAAATAATGGCACTTGCAGAATTAATTTTCGGGCAGATGCCCCACAAATCACCCGCACTGGGCAGAGATGCCCCACAAAAAGCACTGACGCACTCGGAGCCGTCGCGCTCCGTTCAGCAGCCACTTGGCCTCCTCAGTTGCCTCAGTGTCGGCTGCACTCCTCGTCGAACACGGGCGCTCACTGACGCACACGAAAACCGCTTCTCGCTCCTTGTTTAGGCCTCCTCGGGCGGCAGGCCTAGCTGCGGGTGCCGAGGCGGCGCGAAAAAAAAATCGTCCGGGCTGACGGATCTACAGGCGTTTACGAGTGCCTAGGCGGCACGACACAGACCTCTCCTGTAGGCCTAGTCACTCACGAGCGTCGAAGCTTCTCAAACAAGGCTGGCCTCCCTCGAACCAACCCCGTCACCAGAGAAATTGGTCTCTATAAATCCCACCGCTGGCACCAGAAGATCGGACGTCTGTGACGGGTTGGGGGAAAAATAACAGGAGCCAGATGTCTTGGTTAATGGTATATTAAACAATCAGAAAACAGGATAATATATACAGCAAAATAGAGCAGGACCTCTCCCGTGACACATCCGTCGCCTCTCGGGCCCTTCTCTTCTCGCTCGCGTCCCTTTCAGTCCCCGGATGCTTTACCCCCCTCGAATGTTCTCGAGGAACTGCAGAAGGGGTAGCGTTGGCTTCCCAGTCATGCCGCCAAGGGGCTTCACTGTACGACGTTACAGTACCTTTAAATGGGCTTACCAGAAACACCTGAGCGCCATATAAAAACCAGCAACACATAGCGGAACTGCTTATTTACGCTGGCCTTTTCCACGCATAGATAGATAGTAAGCCTCAGGCAGGAAAACAATAATCCGGATTGGATTAGATTTGGTTTACATTTCAGATAAATGTTTTAGAACTTCTAGTGGGGGTAGGGTACTTCGAGACTAACAAGAATTGGTATGTTAGGGGGTCGCATCAAGTGGTGAAAATCAAGGAGGAAAATTAGCAAAAAAAAAAACCCTTGCATATCTGGGCAGAAGGAGATAGAATGGTTCGATACCGGCAAGAACCTTTTGCTGTGAAAAGATACCTTACTGCGAAATTTAGAGTTAAAAGTTACAATTTATTGACCCTTGGTCAGACTCTATTATTTTTTTTAATAGAATAAAAATTTTCTTATGATTTTTACCTGAAGCATTTAATTGGTTTTGTGTGTAAAATGACGAAATCGAACCATTGCATCTCTTTCTGCCCAGATATGCGAGAGGTTTTTTTTTGCTAATTTTCACCCTTCAAAATCAATTTTGGAGATCAAAATTTTTTAAGACCCATATTTATATTTACGTAATTTTTATTAAAGTATTTTTCTTTACTCCTGTGCATACATTGAGCATACGCAGTTTCATGAAAATCTATCGAACACGGAACCCCGTGAATCATACATAACGGAACTAATATTTTCGTCTTCAAAAAATCCCCCGACCAACCGATGTCACAATTTTTTAATCCGATTATTTTTCTACACGAATTTTTAAAATGATTACGGACTTTCCGTTCAACCTATAGATCATTCTTAACGGTACTAAGCAGTTGAGAATACTTCTGTGGATTTTTTTTTAAAGTTCACAGTTTAGTTCTTAATATTTTGAGAAAATTAATTCAACAAAAAAACTTAATTATTTGAATTGTTAATTTTTTCTTATTACGGATCAAAAAAAAATTCTGTAAAATGCAATAAAAATAGCCTGTGTGTTAATTTTTTTTTTCGAAAAAGTTCAATTTTATGTAGTGTAAACTTAAGTCCCAAGGGGGGGGCTATAGCCCCAAAAGCCCCCCCCATAGATCCGCCACTGCCTATGATGGGATAAATATTTAAATGACATGCCACTTTTTTACCGATAGAACCTCAATGTTAGGGGCTATAGCCCCCTTTTGTCATCATATCCGGGTACCCTGGGACGCAGCTTCATACAACCACCCGAACCTAAAATATTAAGCCCCCTCATATTTCAACAATGTAATGGATTCGTATCTAGGACAAATGAATTGTCGGGCAAACGTACCTGTCGGGCAATCGTACTTGTCGGGCAAATGCAGTGCTGAAATTGGAGGGGGACGCGGGGGGAAGCCGTCCCCCGAAATGATTGGACCGTCCCCCGAAATATTTTTACCGTCCCTGTTCCCTAAAATTTTGGTTTCCACAAAGAAATATAAATTTAAGGGTAGATTTAAATACGAAAGCAAATTTATTTTTTCTGACCTGATTTTTCTGACTGATTTTCTGATTTTATTTAATCTCTATTACTCACGATTTGCTATAAAAATGAGTTAAAACCCTGTTTTTAGAGTCTAATTTCCAAAACTTTTATGGGGGTGAACCCCCAGACCCCCCTTTTCATACTTGGAATTCGATTATTCACAACTTTTTTAACATTAGGTTGAGAAAGATGATTCATAGCAAATTTTTAGCCCCCAAAACCAAATCTTGGATCCGCCACTGCATGGTAACACAAAGATGAATGTTTTTTACTTTTCATCAATATTTGATTGTAAAGACTTAAATGTTACATAGTTTTATGTCATAGTTTAAAATTAGTCCTACTATTTTACCCTCCATCAATCATCTACTCTGTAAAAAGGTGAGTCCCCCCAAATATTTTTCTCCAATTTCAGCACTGTATGTACCTGTTGGGCAAGTGACTTGTCGGGCAATCGTACCTGTCGGGCAAGTGATCTGTCGGGCAATCGTACCTGTCGGGCAAGTGACCTGTCGGGCAAGTGACCTGTCGGGCAATCGTATCTGTCGGGCAAGTGACCTGTCGGGCAATCGTACCTGTCGGGCAAGTGACCTGTCGGCGGGCAATCGTACCTGTCGGGCAGACGGTGTCGGGCAGTTGAGCCGTCGGGCAGTTGATTGTCGGGATTTTGAACGGATCCCCTATTTTTTGCCCACTAGTTGCCGAACACTAAAAATATATCAGCTGTTATCCGAAACTGGAACTAAAACCCTCAAATTGCTCACTAACAAACAAAGTAGTTCCCATCGAGGTGTATAAATTATGAGTGAAATGAAGAACGTAAATTTAAAAATACGATTATTTTGTTAAACCCATGTATTTATAGTGCTTTATTTCAATCACGATTTGCGTACCTCCTCCTATTCTCCTTCCGCATTTGTGACGTACTGGGTTCGCTGTCGAGTATAAATAGTCGATGGTACTATTAATTTACTTATTATGCCATTTAAAAAAAAGTTTCAAAATAGAAAAACGTTTAAAATTTTTTGAGAGTTTACACTATTGACAAGAATTTCTTCTGACACTCGCTATTTTTATTGCTGTTTACAGATTTTTTTTATCCATAATATAAGGAAAAAATTAACAATTCAAATAATTAAGTTTTTTGTTCAATTAATTTTCTCAAAATATTAAAAACTAGTTGCTGTTTAGTATATGATAATCTAACTTATCACAAAGGTAGCAAAATACAACAGCTGTTATCCGAAACTGGAACTATTAAAACCCTCAAATTGCTTTAATTAGTGCTACTACAACAATCCCTTTAAAACTCCACCTGATCCCACCATGGGATAAATATACACAGAGAGAGAACGCAAAAAACATCTGCTCCCACTACAGCTGCTAGCGCAGACATGTTCGTAAATCGAATCAACTAAACGCTTTTCAGATTGCCTTTTGAGAATTTCGCCCGACACCCACACAGAACATTCGAACTACGGTCCACGAGGCCCTCTCATCCGGCCCGCGGATACCTTTTTGCATCACTGCAAATAAGCATGTCTTATGTCTTATATGTCTGCACATAAGTGTCTGACCTAAAAAATGTCAGACACCACAAACAACTGAATTTCAAATGTCAGACACCACAAAATCTGAATTTTCAAATTCAGACACTTGATGTGTCTTACGTCATCCTGTGTTGATGATGTATACATCAACTTATTTTTTTTTTATTACATATTACTTTTTTATATAACTTTATTACTTTTTATAAAAAGTAATAAAAAATATGCTTATTTCATCCAAGAAATTTGGTATATTAATATATACATTCTAAATAATTTTAGCAATTTAACTCTTTCCATACGGGAACGGCAGCAACCGTACAGCAAATACACCACCGTTCCTTAGGTGGGCCGTAGACTTTCTAGATGTCATAAAACTTGGATGTAATAAAACAATTACTGCTGGGCCTCCACCACTTCCGAAAACCTGTTCTCCAAACTCCTGGTCGTCGGCCGGGCTTTTCTCGACCCCCCCGGTTCAAACCCTCCTTCTTTTATTACCCTTTTTGTCGCGGTGGTCACTATCTCAGTACGGGATCACTTTTCCTCGTGGGGTGGGCCAGTTGGCTCTGTTTTGACTGTGGAGTGTTATTTATTCTTTTGATTCTGTAGTAAGGTGGGATCGTTTATGAAGATTTTAATTTCATAAAACTAGAGATTATAGTGTTCTTATTTTATTAAAGGAAATTAGTTTATTTCACAATACAACAAAAAAAATAAGAAATCAATAAAATCTCGAAGAATAAAATCATAGAAATCGTTTTAATCAGATTTTTAAATGGGTAATAATAAAACAAAATATTTGAAAATAGATTAAAATCATTTCTACTTGTTAAAAAAGTAAATGATTTTTATGAACAACAAACTACAATTGTTTTCACTTGGAATCATTACTAACCCAAGGACCCATTACCCAAACAAGGTTTTGGGGGGCATAATTAGGTACATAAGCTTTTGTTCGAAAACCATTTTTCATTTTGAATAAAATTCAATCAATATTATTATATTTCTTCATACCTTTTGAATTGTTTTTTATATAAACAACTATTCCACCAGATCTATTATTTGGTCTAGTATTTGAAAACATTTTATAGTTGTCTATGTTATATAAGCCAGTCTCAAATTCATCAATCCAAATTTCACTTAATACAATAATATCAAATTTAAACAAAAACTGATTTGAAACTGCCAAGAACTCATCGAAATTGTGTCTAATACTTCTAATGTTAACATGAAATATATTTATATCACTGCAACTTTTTGGCACGAAAAAATTCTTACTTATATTGTCAAAATCTGAGAAAATCAAATTTAATTCTACCTCATCTTCCATCGGCGATTGATAACAAATCTCAATTAATTCAATTTCAATTTCAAATTAATTAATCAAATTTCAATTAATTATTATTTTTAGAGTTCGAAAATGTCATATTCGGTTTTCTTGACTCAAGAAACATACATTTCGACATTTTGTTTATAGTTGTATGCGTAGTGGATCTCGATTTACACTTAGTCTTTTCAATCCAAAATGGAAGCTCTAGGATTAAAAATGGCCGTTTTTTCAAGTGTCTATCCTTCTATATTTGTTCTTAACTTTATAAAGAACATATTGTGTGAGTTTGGAGATATTGGGATTTTTTCCTGTCTCGGTAGTGATTAAAATTAGCTGGTCAAGTTTAATGGGACATTGAGGGTGTAATGTTTTTAATTAAATTGGTTTCTTAGAAGTTCGAAAATGACATATTCGGTTTTCTTGACTCAAGAAACATATATTTGGACACTTTTTTTATGACTATATGTGCAGTGGATCTCGAGATAAAGCAAGTATTTATGATTCAATATGGCGGTCATAAATTCAAAATGGCCGTTTTCATCTGGTGACCATTCTTCTGAAATTATTTCCTATAGTGTTACAAACATATTACTAATTTTTGGGATTTTTATCTGGCTTATAAATTGATTAACTGAGCTGTTTAATTTCAAGGAGAAATGGAAGGCGTAATTTTTCAATTAAATTGTTCTCTAAATAGTTCGAAAATGTCATTTTCGATTTTCTTGATCCGAAAAACATACATTTTCACACATTGGTTTTGGTAATATGTGCAGTGGATCTTGAGATACAGCAGGTTCTCTTAATGCAATATGGCGGCCAAAAAAATCAAAATGGCCGTTTCAATCCGGTGGTTCTTCTTCTAAAATTGTTTCTTATGGTAACAATAACATATTTTATAAGTTTGGGAATTTTGGTAATGTTTTAAATAAGTGAACTGAGCTGTTATGGTTAAATGTACGAGTAGCAGAAAATAGAAAGTGTATTTTTTAATGGTTAATTGTTCTTTTGATGATTCGAAAATGTCATATTCGGTTTTGTTGACCCCATAAACATATATTTTGATACTTTGTTTATGATTATATGTCCAATGAATCTTGAGTTAAAGAAAATTCTTCAATCAAAGATGGCGCCCATAAAATCCAAGATGGCGGCTAATTCATATGAATCCTCACTTAAAATCTTTTCTTATGTTCTAAGGAACAAATTTTGAAAATTTGGTAACTTTGTCCAATGTGTCCATTTTTTCGGTTAACAGACCAGACTATTAGCTGTACACAACAATTCACCAAATGCAAAGAACCATTAGAAACTCGAACAATTTAAAGTGTTAATTTTTTAAGTGCATTTAAGTGCTGTTGGCAATTAGGGCCCCTGCACAAACTTGGTGTAGCCTGGGCTTCATTTTTACAACCTGTATGGTAATTCAGTCCATTGTATTGTAACACTGCACACAAAGTAAATATGAAGCCCGGGCTACACCAAGTTTGTGCAGGGGCCCTAATTGCTAACAGCAATTAAATACTACTCAATTCGCATCCAATTCATGAAAAAAAATTAGCTTTAAAAATTTTTAAGGGGATATAAGAAAAATCGAACTTTGGTTTAAATAGGTTTTGACACTGATCCCATTCTTGTCCCATCCTATAATTTTACCAGATTATTTAGAATAATATTACCTATTCCTGGAATTTTTTTCAAAATTTTAAAAGTGGTACATTTGATAGAAATCGAACTTTTAATTCTATTTGTTTTGTAAAATATATAGTTTTTAAAAATTTTGCAGAACATTTTACACCATTAAAGAGAACATTTAAAATACTTTAAAATGACACCACCCTCATCTGTCTAACCTAATTAGAAGATCCTCTAGAGCAATTTAAAGAACTTATGTTGGTTCATTTTTGGCCCATTTTTGACCACTTTGCGCACCTGTAATTCCAGAACCAATTAATATTTTTTGATGAAAGTTGGTACTTTTCAGAGTTTTTATAAGTAGAACATATGTACCAAATTTCAAGAAAATCCGAGATACTCATGCCAAAAAGTGTGTTGATTTGACGTGGAATGACCCTGTAGTATATATTTAATTGTTTTGTATTTTATAAAAATTTAGCGGGATGAGGGGGGAAATAAGTTTTATCTATAGACATTGCTGTTCAATAATATATCTTTATTGTGAAGCGAAGGCGGAGAAATTTGCCTCAAATATACATTTATACCAATTGCAGAAATGGATGGAGGGAGAAAAGGACAAAAGAGAAAAAAATAATGGGGTTCAGAAGGTCCCCTGAGTTTTTTCTATTTTGAAAAATTACTCTTTAAAAACGGGGATGGGGATTTCACACATTAAATCTAAACAGGTAGTATTTTTAAAGGTTTTTTTACATCTTAACGAAGTGGTATGGCATCAAAAAAGAATCCTACACTGTTAAAAAAACCAGTTCAATATTTCACCAGAATTCTGGTGAAATGTTCGAGATTTTAAGGCTTGCACCAGAATTTCGGTGCGATGCAAAATCGTTGCCACCGAAGAAAATATGGTTTCACCGAGATTACGGTGAAAGATATCAAGGGTTTCGGTGCGGCCTGATTGAACCGAGAATCGAGATTCTTGATCCTCCATCGGCCATTTTGTCGATTTGTTGTCGTGACTCGTGGAAATTGGATTGCTGTGGATTCATTTAAAAAGTAAGTGTTGAGTACTACTATTAAAGTATAGTATGATTTTTATGTTTTTGTTGTTGGCTTAAATTTTATTCTAAGAGATAATTAAATTGGATTTAATAAAAGATAAAAAATTATTCTTAAAGATGCATTAAAACTGTTGTTCTGATTACATTGTAGAAATAAAAGTTTTTGAATACATTTGCTTATGTTAGGATGTTCTGAATGTCAATTTTAATTATTTTAGCTCCAACTAATTTATAAACATATATGCTGCTTATCGATTTATATTTTCTTATATTATTTTCATGTATTGATCACTTTAGTTTATAACTTCATCACGCTTTAGTTTTTTGTTTTTGTAAATATATCCATCCATGTTTCGTTCACCTAATATGGATCTTTGCAATCCCAGGTGATATAGATATTTTTCTTGTTCTATTTGATTTGATTAATTGTAAATAAATTTGTTATTCAAAAAATTTGTTACCAATTCAAAAATATTTAATTATGTTGGAAAGATAGAATGTAAGGAAAGTATTGAATTTTTCTTTTTCATCTAAAATATGATATTAAAGTAAACATGAAATTTTATTTATAGAATTCTGATTTGATTTGGTTTGTTGTTTGTATCATTACATTAAAAACATCTCCCTTATCATTTATAAGTTTAAACATATCCTTTAACTAATTAGTAGCATTTAAATTAGAATTTCATCTTTCTCTGGCATTAGGAACTAATGAAGTATGTAAAATATTTTCACTCGTTATTTAAGTAAGATGATTTAAGTGAAGCATTGAAAGAGTTTCTCGATTTTTATCAAATGCAGTATTCAATGGCTTTCAGTACAAACCCAACTTGTATGTGCTAGTTAATTTTGAAAAAGGATGAGCCTGTTTTTTCGAAAATTGTCCTGTTATTGTGTAAAGGGGAAGAACTACGTTTTGAGTTTCGAACATATCCACTCTCACACAGTGTTTCACATTTTAGGCTACAAGTTGTTTGAAACTAAAGTCATAAATATATTGTCATTTACTGATTTTCTAGACAAGTACCCATTATCAGTTTACAAGTTTAAGAGATATTCTGTTTTAATCCCTAAATACATGATCTTGGATCATTAATTTCTTAGTGTATATACTGTCTATTAGTGTATATATTTATCTTATGTATGTAACTGTTGGAAATTCAAACTGTTCTGATTCTATCCCATGAATAAATTGCTAATTCTTGCTAATTAATAGTTGTTTATGTATATTTTTTAAAACCTATATTGTTATTGTAGCAATAATTTAGGAATGTTCTGTAATTCAAAGTGAGTACAGAACTCAAGTTATTCCTTATAAGAATCTGAAATAGTTAAAATGGTAAAATCTCTTAACGTTATTGGTATTTTGATATGGATTTTTTTTAAAAATAAATCTAATTTCTTCCAAAAAATTGTTGATATTGTTCATGTTTTATATTAATTTTATAAGTTTGAGAAGTTGGTAAAATAAATTTTCTGTTATTATGAAATTGTATTTTTTAATGACATTATAACCTTGTTATCTCAAAAAACCTTTTTATAGTACATAAAAAAATTTACCTTGAAATTGATTATTTTTATATTATTCCTTGTTATCTTAGAGAAAAAAATTGGGTTCCTTTGGTTTAGAGATAATAAGGTTATACTTATACACATAATTTAAAGAAAAAAGTTCATTTTTATAATATAAATCTACATTAGACATAGTCTGACTGCCTGAAAAAAAAATTCAAAAGAACTTCAAACCTAAATGATGTGGCACAAACTCTTTTTCAGCTTATATGAATTACCATAATGAAAATAAATGAAATTTTGTGTAAAAAAATGAGTGTTAAGGAATATGAACAAAATAATTTAAAAAAACTAGTAGGTAAATGCATCCTAATATAACACCTTATTTTCTGTCAATGTAGAGCCGGTGCTTCCGATATCGGCCATCTCGGTTCAAACTTTCACCGTACTACCGGTGCTTCCCATATCGCCTATCTCGGTTCAACCTGTCACCGCGGACTCGGTTCTTTCCGTATCGCCGATTTCGGTTCAAACTTCTACCTATTTCGCGGTGCTAGGATGGGCACCGAAAACCTGGTGCAACTTTTCGCCACATTTCGGTTGCAGCTTTTTTTGAACCACTTTTAGGTGAAAGGTTGAACTTTTTTTCTAACAGTGTAGAGGGAAGACTGCTGACTAGGACTGGGCGATATTGAAATTTTGATATCGCGATATATCGTCGATCAAATATCGATATTTCACGATATATCGATATTTCGTCAAAATATCGATATATCGTCGAAATATCGTCAATTTCGATATATCGTCTGTTTCGGTATATCGTCTATTTCGGTATATCGTCGATATATCGTCAATTTCGATATATCGTCTATTTCGGTATATCGTCGATATATCGTCAATTTCGATATATCGTCTATTTCGGTATATCGTCAATTTCGATATATCGTCCATTTCGGTATATCGTCGAAATATCGTCAATTTCGATATATCGTCAATTTCGATATATCGTGGAAATATCGTCATATCGTCAATGCTGTGGGGGCTCCATGTTCCTCCATGGGGGGCTCAAACCAAACGCCTTGGGACGTGCAACATTTTGGTCTTGAGAACTGGTCAAGATCTCTTGACCAGTGGTCAATCCATTTTTTCTCGCTATATGTAACCTTTCTGACCATCTGTTTCAGTCTCGTGGTTGTTTTGGGGTTCCCTGATCTTTGGAAACCCCATTTGACCACTGGTCAAGATAGCTAAAATTCATTACAAAATAAATGTTGGAGTTGCTAACTGATATTTTGTAGTCTCTATTGTTATGACATGTGTCTTTGGTTACGACTGATGTTTTTCTGAACTTTAATTTTTTTGAATTTTTGAGAATTTTTGGCTGACCCCTTTTTGAGAATATCCGAAAGTAAATCCGCGCTTTAGAAGATTAGGCGGGAAAGACCTATGAAATTCAGGGGAGTTCCAT
The DNA here is from genome assembly GCA_963680715.1 of Tetragnatha montana. Taxonomy (NCBI): domain Eukaryota; kingdom Metazoa; phylum Arthropoda; class Arachnida; order Araneae; family Tetragnathidae; genus Tetragnatha; species Tetragnatha montana. Next base: position 4,383,923 of record OY796678.1, on the reverse strand, counting down.
GGTCTCAACAAACTATTGTCATGTCTCACTTTTATGATGGATGGCTAATAAAATGTAGTGCACATACTTAAAAAATTATAGGGATTTTATATTCTTAGGATCCTTAACTTCAAGTAAACATAAATTATTTAGAAATTCTAATTAATATTTCAAGGATTAAAAAAGATTGCAAAAATGAGAATTTCGTTAAACGAGCTGCCAGGATAGGAAGTACGAAAATTTCTGAGGGGGCATTATTATTACGTATTTAATAATAAAAATACTTAATCTAAAACAAAATTTATGCTATAAATATTTGTATTTTAATGGTTAATCAGTGTTTTGCATAATTAATGAGGAGATTGATTTGGATTTGAAAAGTATATGTATCTTTTCAACTGTTTTGATGATCGAAACGCCAGTCTTCTTAAGCAATGTGGTATTTGCTGTTGGATGATTTGATTAAAATTATTTATCCTACTTGAAAAATTATACTGTACTTATGTTCTTACAGCCTTTATTTTCAAATATGTCTAAAAAAAGTTAGGACTTGCATAACAAATTTCGACGATTAATTAAGATTGCTAAAACGTAACGTAAATTCAGTTCAGAAGCTCTTCATTTCGAAAAAGGGGAATCCCCGCCGCCGCCATTGCTGAACTTCTTCGTGTATGCCAGCAGGGGAGTTCCTTTTTCGAAATTGAATTTACGTTTCAGCAATCCTAATTCATCTTCGAAATTTCTTATGAAAGTCGAAACTTTTTTACGGAAAATTGAATATAAGGGTCGTAACAACATAAGTACAGTATAATTTTTCAAGTAGGATTAAAAATTTTAAGCAAATCATTTTTTTATAAAGAACAGCAAATACAACGCCATAACTAAAGATCTGCGTTTAAATCCTCTTAAGTTGTTGAGAAGCGACTTTTCAAATCCTAATCAATCGGCTAATTAATTATGTAAAACCCAGATTAAACATTAAAGCATAAAACTATACTGCATACATTTTATACAAGATCAAGTATTTTTTTGTTACTAAAAATATTTAATTAGTAAAAATGCCTTCTCATAAACCTAATAGCTTGTTTACCGAAATTCTCATTTTCGCAATCTTTTTTAATCGTCGAAATTTTTAATAGAATTTCTGAATATTCTAGGTTTACTTGAAGCTAAGGACCGTAAGTATATAAAATCCGAATTATTTTTTAATTATGTGCTCTATAAACTTTGCAGTTAGTGTTGGGCGTGAAATTGGCTTTCAGAGAACAAAGACGAGTTATCGAAAACATCCCGATGTTTCCAATCATCGTGAGAACCACGATATATCGAAATTATCGATATTCACGATATATGACCACTGGTCAAGACCAAAATGATGCACGTCCAAGGCGTTTGGTTTGAGCCCCCACTTGACCTACTGCCAAAGCATAGAAGTAGTAAAAACTTGATCCGATTGACCAATGGTCAACCGGAACAAAAGAGACATGTTATAAGAATAGGGAATTCAAAATATCAATTAGCAACTCCAACATTTATTTAATAATGAATTTTAACCATATAGAGCAATCTTGACCAGTGGTCAAGCAACACGAAACCTAATTAGAAAGCCCATATTTATAATTAGAGACCAAAGTGAGTCGGGCAAACGCTCCGTTATGGAGAACATCACGATATATCGAAGTCGACGATGTATCGAGAAATATCGCCATTCACGATAAATCGAAGGCGACGGTAAATCGGGACATATCGATAAAGACGATATATCGTGAAGTATCGAAATAGACGATATATCGTGAATAGACGATATATCGTGAGTAGACGATATATCGTGAAATGACGATATATCGAAAAAATACCGAAATGACGATATATCGAAAAAATATCGGTTTGACGATATATCGAAAAAATATCGGTTTGACGATATATCGAAAAAATATCGGTTTGACGATATATCGAAAAAATACCGAAATGACGATATATCGAAAAAATATCGATATGCCGATATATCGAAAAAATATCGATTTCAATATCGATATATCGATATTGGATTGATATCGATATTTTTCGATATATCGATATATCGCCCAGTCCTACTGCTGACTATTGCATCTAAACGATAATTCTTATTTATTTTAACACATGGATCGATAAGCCTTTTATCCCCCGAGCAACGGCGGGCATATCAGCTAGTTATACTCTAAAATAAGATTTCTACCATTTCACCCGAAAAAAAGTCTAGTTAATGCCTTTGCCCCTTTCGTACTGACTACTGATCTTAATTATTTCCAGTTTTCTATTTTTCTTGTCTACTCAATCAGTGTTTTCCCATTTCCTAAATGTCCACGTGCCTCCTGTAGCGACATGTTTTAAGCAGGACCACGAGGAGACCCTTCCGCATTCCTATAGGAACCCCCCTGGAGAGGTCAAAAAGGTCCATGGAATACTTTCACGCCCCTCCCCTCCTTTTCAATTCAAACGATATTGTAGCATGGGTGGAAAGTTCAACTGTTTGACTGGGGGGGCAAAGAACCAAGGGAGCTCTTTCCAGATTCGTTTCGGGAAGGGTTCTGAGTCATGGGGTTAAAATGTTCACTTATGTCAATAAAAAAACCATAAAAAAAATGTCGATGTTTGAATTTGTGGCATTTAAAACAGCTTGGCGATATTAAGCGGGACCAGAATTGAACCAAATTTTGGACTAAAAAAATTGTGTTCTGAGGAAATATTGGGTATTGGATGATCTAATCTTCTAATTACACTGCAAATAATCATACACAAAAATAAACACATTTTACAACACAAAAAATGTCACCATTTTTACAACACTTTCATTACAACACTTTTACAACACTTTATTAAGAACACAATCACAACACAATAATTGTGTTGCGAATGTGTTTCAAATAGTGTTGTGAGCAGAAAATGTGTTCTAAAAATAGTGTTGCGACCAGAAAATGTGTTCTAAAAATAGTGTTGTAAAATGTGTTGTGATGAAAAAGTGTTCTTAGGATAGTGTTGTAAATCACAACACTTTGTCACCATTTTAAGAACACATTCTGAACACCACACACAATTTAGAACACTGTAAACACATTTTACTTAGTGTTCTAAATTGTGTGTGGTGTTGCGAATGTGTTGTTAATTATGTAATGCAAGGTCATTTTTCAGTTTTTCCATTTCATATGCTGGGTCCAAGTTTGTAAAAATAATTTTGACCAAGCAAAATGGTCAGGAAAATCCATAACATGAAAAAAGACAAAATCCTAAAAGGAAAATTCATGGGAATACCTATGTGCACTTCTAATTCTAAATCACACTCAGGGTAACATGTTTTTAAATAAAAAACATAAAACATGGTTTTTTGTTTACACAGGCTTGACACCAATATTTTACTTGGTGATTACCAAATAAAATGGTGAGTTGGTTGCATAAAAAGTGAGTAGCTTGCTAAAAAATACTAATAAGTGTTTTGAAAATAGCATTTAAATGTAACAACCCTGATCACACTTTACAGTAAAATAAGTTTTTAATATTAATGGTAATTTATTAGCAAAAGTTGTAAAGTCGCAAAATTTTTATCTATAACTAGCAATTATAATAAAACTATAATTATTTATTTAATGGTAACATGAAAGATATAAGGAAGACTAAATGAATTTATAACAGCAATTTTATTACAAACAAAACATTCATAATTTCATAAACATTCACATAATTTAAGAAAGACAAATTTGTTACACAGCTTTAAACACACACATTGACAATTACATACCTGAATCAGGTTATAAAACCACTTTAAAAGTCAAAATGTAACTAAAAGCAAATAAAAATACGGGAAATAAAATGATAGACTCACGAATTTATGGACGTCCCTTACAAGCTAATATTTCCATATAGGACAAAATCTGCAATTGATTATAATTGCAATATTACAATACACATATGAGAGTTCTTAAGTAATAATCTCCTTATCCATGTTCACTTGGTTTTTTTCCTTGCTTGTAAGATTGCTAAAAGAGAAAAAAAATAGTAAGTTTTAATTTTAACTTACAAATAAAATCAGTGGTGTAACTAACCTGGGTGTCACCTGGGACGGAGGTTGTGGTGTCACCCCCTCATATTATTGTCCTTTTATGATAAGAGAATACGCCAGTTTTTAAAAAAATCAAAGTGGCTTGTCTGCATCACCCCTTTTTGGTGAAGTAAATAGAAATTTATTTCGGGAGGAGCCTAAATTATTTTTCAGCCACTCCCATGCATATTTAATACCAGGGGCGTAGCCAGAGGGGGGGATTTGGGGATATATCCCCTCCCGTAACTCAGACATTTTCCTTTTTTTACTATAGAAAACCAGTTAAGTACCCTATATCCCCTCCCGAAATATCAGTATCCCCTCCCAATTTTTTATCTGGCTACGCCACTGTCTAATACGTCAGATGTAGCTATTTAATATATTTGTAAGTAGAATTTGCTTCGTAAAAGATTAACAAAATTAAAGTTGTGAGTAATAAAGTTCCAAATACGAAAGGGGGTCTGAGGGTCCTTCCCCAGAATTTTTTTGTAAATTTCACCTTAAAACAAGTTTTTAACTTGTTTTGGTACACCTAGTCTGAATTTTGGATATAGAATTTTAGGTAAGAATTGAATATTGATGAACTAACTTATTGTAAAAAAATTGTGAATAATAGAGTTCCAAGTTCAAAAGGGGATATTGGGATCCTATCCCAGAAAATTTTTGGAAATTTGACCCTAAAAACAGGTTTTTAACTTGTTTTTGGTACACCTATTCCAAATTTCGGACATAAATTTTTAGGTAGGTACATAGGATTTTTATTTTGCTGAACTTATTTTAAAAATTTGTAAATAGTAAGGTTCCAAGTACAAAAGGAAATATTAAAAAAGGAGGGTCTCCCCCAGAAAATTTTTGGAAATACGACCCGAAGTTACAGTGTTTTAACTTGTATTAGTTCAAATTTCAGGGGGGGGGGGCAGGCCCCCTCCTTATATTTGTCCCTGCTCCCTTTAATATTCGTTAAAAGAAGTATAATTTGTATCTATAAAGTGGTGGCCCTAAAAACCGACACACTTTTTACAATTTCCTCTGTAAAAAGATTAATAAAAATGATAATATATTGAATAATGTTATGCTGTAACGGCTAATTCTCCTAATTATTTAAGTGGTGTAAAGAGGAACAGAGTTTTTAAGTTCCAGTGCAACCCCATAATTCTATTGAAGGGTGACACCCTGCTTAATATTTCCTTCAATTTAGTAATTAAAAAACTTCTTGTAGAGATGAACGAAGTTTTAAGATTCTGGTGTTCCCTTAGTTCTCCGTTGAGGTGACACCCTCTTTAATCTACCACTGGTTTCTCCTATAGACTTTAGATTTTCCCCTTAATCACCAGTAGATTGACATGTTGACATTCGTCCCAGTTTAAGTTGGGACCCACTCCTCCATATCAGTGAAGGAGAAACCTTCGAAGTACAATGTATGTTTATTTTTCTGAATGTGTCATTTATTTCAAGAGAGCTTCGGTGTCACCCCCCTAGATAGTTAGACAAGCCAGCTTGCTTGAATTAAAGTGCATCAAGTATCTACCAGGTCATCAACTCTTTATTTTAGCTTTCTTCCCACCACTATGCAGCATTAATTATTTTTCCATGATTCTACACCCATGGTTTTAACCAGGGTTAATTCTAAAAGAAGAAACTTACAATGGGATTGAGTGGAGGGTGGGGGCAGAATCAGGGATGGCAGGAGAGGTCTCGGTATCCGGCAGAGTAGCCACTCACTAGAGCAGGAGACGGGGTCCATATATTACTAGATCCATGAAGACTGGCGGTGTATCGCTGGAACTGCTGCGAAGGCAGCTGCTGCAGCTCTTGTTGCCTGAAAAAAAGATGTGTTTAGGCACGATGCTACTCTGTGCATCATATGACAGTATCAAATGAGTAATTCTAAAAGCAGAAACTCACAATGGGATTGAGTGGAGGTGGGGGCAAACTCAGGGATGGCAGGAGAGGTCTCGGTATCCGGCAGAGTAGCCACACACTAGAGCAGGAGACGGGGTCCATATATTACTAGATCCATGAAGACTGGCGGTGTATCGCTGAAACTCGTGCAAAGGCAGCTGCTGCAGCTCTTGTTGCCTGAAAAAAAGATGTGTTTAGGCATGATGCTACTCTGTGCATCATATGACAGTATCAAATGAGTAATTCTAAAAGCAGAAACTTACAATGGGATTGAGTGGAGGTGGGGGCAAACTCAGGGATGGCAGGAGAGGTCTCGGTATCCGGCAGAGTAGCCACACACTAGAGCAGGAGACGGGGTCCATATATTACTAGATCCATGAAGACTGGCGGTGTATCGCTGAAACTCGTGCAAAGGCAGCTGCTGCAGCTCTTGTTGCCTGAAAAAAAGATGTGTTTAGGCATGATGCTACTCTGTGCATCATATGACAGTATCAAATGAGTAATTCTAAAAGCAGAAACTTACAATGGGATTGAGTGGAGGTGGGGGCAAACTCAGGGATGGCAGGAGAGGTCTCGGTATCCGGCAGAGTAGCCACTCACTAGAGCAGGAGACGGGGTCCATATATTACTAGATCCATGAAGACTGGCGGTGTATCGCTGGAACTGCTGCGAAGGCAGCTGCTGCAGCTCTTGTTGCCTGAAAAAAAGATGTGTTTAGGCACGATGCTACTCTGTGCATCATATGACAGTATCAAATGAGTAGTTAATTTTCCAAAGCTCCCCTACAATACTGTATCTTTATCCGTGTGTGGTTTGGTCCCCAACTAGTACTTTGTAACAGTAATAAATTACATGGGATCAATTAGAAGTTAAATAATTAACCTGATTGTATCAAATTGTTTAATCGTGGGAGCAACAATGAGCTCCACAATAAAATGGGGGGTATGTGGGTCCACCCCCAGAAAGATGTTTTGAATTTGACTCTTAAAAATAGATTTTCAGCTTGTTTTTTAGTAATTTGGGATAAATTGCATCAGTTTAACATCATTCTCTAAGAAAATTATTAATATTTGTCTTGCTCCCCCACCCGTGGGGAGCCTAACGTTTAGAAATATAGATTTATTATCAAATCTTATTTTTAAAAAAAACTAATTTTGCATTATCAGCACATTAAAGTAACCACTCACATGTACTTTTACTTTAATTGTCCTTAGCATTTGACACTGAGTAGGGTAATTTAATTTTTCTTATTGCTTTTTTATTCTTTTTACTCTACAGTAACTTGAATAATTTCAAACGTCAACAACATGTTCATAAAATTGTAGAAAAGATCATACCATATTCAGACAAATTCAAAATCTTGTTGTGACCCACCAAAAATTGACTGGCGACCCACTTTTGGAGAACCTCTGGAATAGTCCATTTTATCAGTATAATTTAAAGTAAAGATCAGAAAGAAAGTATCAGAAAATTTAAAGTAAGTCAGTAGGTAAGTTGAGCAAACCTGATAAGTGTCCCAGTACAAAATAAAAAGGTTAAGATGTGAAAACAAACTCGACAAACAAAGATTGTCTTCAGTTTTTAAAATAAGAAAAACTTTCCAATGCGCCTAATGCATGTCTTGGGATTTCATGGAGCGTCTGGTAACAATTAAAAATAATTTGTATATTATATATATTTAAATTTAAAATTTACCCCGACTAATAAAGTTGCTGTGTTTTCGTAACTGATGTTACATCATCATCAATCCCCAACTAGAGCAGTCACCAAGTTCGGCAACAGCTTTAGTTGGTGATCGCTGTAGCAGAGCTGCACTAAATCTATTCTAAGAACTTTTTGATTATTCATTATTGTAACACAAATAGTACACTCATCTATATAACTTTTAAATTTGTTAACATAATACAAATTTCAATTCAACCAAGTTCCCCGGTACTCCTAGTTAGGTTTAGCTTAAGTTAGCTTAGATAATCTAAACTTAATATAAAGCAAAAGGCACAGCTGTAATAAAAGTCCTCCATTTGGCGACTCGCCTTGCGGTTGCCAAGTTGGCTGTATATCACGATTAGATATAGTGTATAGTTGGAGACCGCAACGCGAGTAGCCAAATGGAGGACACTTATTCCAGCTGTGACAACCAAATATTATGCACGCTTACTTTATTACACATACCTAACTATTTAAAGGTCATGGATTGTATTCTAGTGGATTACAACATTACAAAGAGTTGCAAGTTGTTGTTTATTATCAAATTGAGTAGAATATTGAAATATTATTTATGAAATATATCACCCTTCTCAACCGACACCCCATCCAATGTTATGCGAGTCTTTTTTACAACTTCCGTTTTGCTCATGGAAAAATGTAGTTCGAATTGACAGTACCTAACTTTTAAATCAATTTGCATAAACAGGGGGAAATCGTACAAATTTTCAACTACTAATCACGTCTACAATCGCGCAACATTTATTTTTCCCTCCAACCACAAAGGATATACATGATGCAATGATAAGATATTCGTCAGTGAAGAAACGTTAATCTTTCCAGGAGCAAAACGGAAGAAAAAGAATAGTTCTCAATGTAAATAAATATTTACGAGGAGGAAATAAACTAACTTACCTAAGTACTTCTTGTATTCATCTTGACGATGGATAATGCCGGCGGCAGAAGCCATGCCGCCATTGCACTTACAAACACAACAAACAAACGTGACGTGGCGTCCACAAAGATGTTGCCAACTTGTCGTGCAGAAATATTCAGAAACGTTTCCGAAATGAAATGCAGGGAAGTGTTTAATTACTGTAAAAACAAACGCGTAAAAAACAGGAACTTTTCCGGAATTTTAAGTCCAGAAGGGGTCCGAATCACTTGACAATCAACGAAAAAAAAATTATTTTGATTTTGTGACGCAAAAATGACTTTTCGGTTTCCGCTAATTCGGTTTCAGATAAAATCGTTTGAAAACCAATTAAATCAATTTTCATCTGGTCGACAATCTTTGATCTTTCATTTTATTCCCAAAAACTCTTAGAATCTGGAATTTTGAGAATTTAGGACAAAATTTAGGGTCCCTGGACCCGTGCGTAAGTCTCACTAAAGTCGCATTTTTTACCAAAATCGAAAAATTATATGGAGATTTCGACCTTGAAATCTTAAAATATACCATGCCATATACCTCGTATTCGATTTTGGTGATAATTGATTGGTAATTAAGGCAGTAATTAGACTTTGAAAAAAAGTTCAGATTTTGACAAAAATACACAAGTCTAAAGAAAGCTTATAAATCCGAAAATATTAATATTAATTTCTTTTTGAATTTTTTTTATAGTAACTAATTGTTATGACAAAGTTTTTCCAGAATTACGGGTTGCCATGGTGATTTTTACGTCATCTAGGATTTTTCGAACAAGGCCGGGGCTAACTTACATTTAATGCCAAACACTCCATTTTTCGGGGTAAGTCGTGTCAGAAGAGTTTCGGAAAAAATTCGACCACATACCAAGTGCCTTACATGGTTAAATCGGGAATTTTTTACAGATTACAATATGTAAATCTTTAAGGTATGGGATACATATTTTGGAGTTATTCCTGAAAAACCGGTATTCCAAAAACTTCGTTTTTCCCGCATTACACCCAAACCGCTTGCTCCAGGCTTCTGAAATTTCGGTATATGTGCACCCTAAAACTAAGGATTCGAACCATGTATCGCATTAGGGGGTGAGTCAAAATTAAAATTCCTTCTTTTTTCCCGCCAAAACGCTCCCGGACCATTGGCACCTTTTCCAGGAAGCTCCGGAAAGTGCAGTAACACTTTTCTGGAGCGATTTGGTCTCGAAAATTCGAATTTTGTAAACTTTAAGCTCTACCTTGCTTGGTTCCAGAGAAATTTACGAAAAACCAACGTTTTTTTGACCATTTAGCTATTGTTTTTCTATATTGTGAACTTTATAGGACATAGTGTGTTTTAGTGTCATCTCATACTTAGTATCAAATAATAAATAAATTGTACAAAAACTAAAATTTTTATAAAATCCTTAAAGTGTTAAAAATCCTAAAAAAAAGCAAAAAAATCCCAACCACATTTTTCCAAGCCAAACGGGTCTATAAAAGCAAAATTTCTCGAATTTGGCCTTCAAAAAGCCAAGCTCAGTTAATAAAATTCATATCAACACCATGATGCATCGAAATGCACATATTAACTTTTAAGCAAAGCGGTAATGTGTTTAAAAAAGCGTTTCAAAATAGTGTTGTGAAAGTGTTGTAAAAAGCGTTCAGAATCTGATAGTGTTCTTAAATTTAGATCGCAACACATTCACAACACATTTTCTGCCTCTGTAATTGTTGAGCAACACCTCGCAACACTTTCTCAACACCTCGCAACACTTTCTCAACACTTTCGCAACACAATCACAACACAATCACAGCACTTTTTGCTTGAAGTGTTTATTATTGTGTTGCGATTGTGTTGCAAAAGTGTTTCGCTTATTTGCAGTGTAGTGTTAAAAAACATCTGTTTTTAATGTAAATAATCCGTTTTCAATGGGGCCATTCAAATATTATGCAAGCACGTTTTTGGTCATTTTTGACCCCCCTATCCCCCGTTATGAGCAAAGATAAGCAAACTGCAACCCCCCCCCCCTCATAATTATGTAAGAAACTGCCCAACACCCCCCTTTATTATAGTGAAACCTTCTTTCTTTTACTTAAACTAGCTGAGTATATATAGGAACATGATGGATGAGTTACTGATCAGTCTGTTAATCAAAACGAAGCTTCAAATTTCAAGTAACTTCCATGAAACGACGAGCATATTCATTTTGTTCTTTCGACCATGAATGAATAATATTACTCCTTTTGGTTCTTGAAAAACGCACATCAATTCATTTTCTTCACTGAATAAACATCCCTCGTTCTCTGACACCTGCTCATTTGAATTAGAACTCTTTTGGGTTGCGGTTTTTTCCGAAGGAACAGCTGTTAATACATTTCAGTCGGACGCAGTTTCACGCATGGAGCTGTATCATTGTATCATGAGCTGTATACTTCCCGAGGTTTTTTCGGAAGCAGCAGCTGCTAATATATTTGAGTTATATGAGTGTGAGTTGCACGGTGGAGTGTGGAGTCTGCTTTTACGCTGTTTCATTCAAGTGCTACGGTTAATTTCGCCGACACGGAAATTTCTTCCCCCATAAGTAATTGATTACATTTGTAATCTGATTGATGTAATCTGAATACGTTTGTCAATCAGATTACTTTTGAAATCAGATTGACACAACTTAATTACAGTGGTCCGCAATTCACCGGAAGTAGTTCTTAGCTAACCGGAAGTGGTTCTTAACTGACCGGAAGTGGTTCTTAGATAACTGGAAGTGAACCATAACTTACCGGAAGTGGTCCAAAACTTATCGGAAGGGGTTCACAACTTATCGGAAGTGGTCCAAAACTTATCGGAAGGGGTTCACAACTTACCGGAAGTGGTCCAAAACATACCGGAAGTGAACCATAACTTACAGGAAGTGGTTCGCAACTTACCGGAAGTGGTTCGCAACTTACCGGAAGTGGTTCGCAACTTACCGGAAGTGGTCCACAACTTACCGGAAGTGATCCTTAATCTACCAGAAGTGGGTCACAACTTACCGGAAGTGGTTCGCAACTCACTTCCGGTAAGTTTAGGTCCACTTCCGGTAAGTTGTGAACCACTTCTGGTTAGTTGAGAACCACTTCCGGTAAGTTGCTGGCCACTTCCGGTAAGTTATGGTTCACTTCCGGTATGTTTTGGACCACTTCCGGTAAGATGTGAACCCCTTCCGATAAGTTTTGGACCACTTCCGATAAGTTGTGAACCCCTTCCGATAAGTTTTGGACCACTTCCGGTAAGTTTTGGACTATTTCTGGCAAGATGCGAACCAACAAGTACATTCTGTGTGCCTTCACATTATCAATCATAAAAAGTAATCAAGATTTATTATGGGATTACATATTGTAATCTGTAATCAGATTACAGATTACAATTGTAATCATTAATCTCCATGTGATTACTTTTGTGATTACAATTGTAATCATTAATCTCCATGTGATTACTTTCTTGATTACATTTGTAATCGTAATCATTAATCATTAATCTGATTACATTTTGCCCAACTCTGGGTGTGTTATAGGTATTTATAAAGTGTTTACCCCCATTCCGAAAGAAAAAGTTCATGTCAAGTGTTTAATGAAAAATGTTTTCCCATGCGATTCTTCCGTTTCATTGAAATAGTATTGAACATCTAAAAAAAATCCTAATCTTTTTTTTCCCTCGGTCTGTGAAATGCCACATTGAAAACCCTGCTCTCATTAAACATGCATATACGTCAATACCTCGATCTCTGACACCTGCTCATTTGAACAACAGCAGCTGCTAATAATTCAATCGGCTTTCAGATGGTATTAGAAATATTTCGCCAATACAGATGGGTTTTTTTCTCCAAAGCTTGTTAGTAGTATGCTTTTTTTTCTGTTTTGGAGAACAGTTCACAAAAGGGATTGCTCATGAAGCATTTACCCCCATTCCGAAACAAAAAGTGGATTTAGGTGTTTCCATGCAAAATTTATTTCAGTTCAATTTTATTCAAAATTTATTTAAAATCTTCCGTTTCAATGAAATACTGATGAACATCTGATAATCTTCCCTCGTCAGTGAAATATCCCGCTTTTTAGTTCGAAAAACCTGCTCACATTGCACATGCGTCAATACCTATGGGGCGAATGGAAAAATCAAGGGGGGTATTTCAGGGAGTACCTAGGTCGTTGGATCTTCAAACTCCAGTATAACTTAGCTTTACTGGGTTAGGCCATGAGCGGAACTGTTACAGAATGTGTGACTTGAAAGTCACAGTCAGCTGAGGGGTGGCTAGCCTCTTGATTTCCCCAAGTGACCTTGGTACTCATTTTATCGATCCCGGAGGGCTGAGTCTGCCTTGCCCGTGGACGCCTGTGGTGTACCGGGCTTCTTTTCGCGGGAAGGAGAAAGCGCGCGCCCCTCCCCTTCTTCTAGAATTGAAAAGGCTGAAAGTTCCCCGAAATACATGTCTAAATAACAGAGCTAATTCTAAACACTCCTCCGATTGAAAGTTCGAATACATGTGATCCAGCGGGAGCAGGTGTGAGGAAACAAGCAGCTGCCTCGAATCGCATTTTTCGCTAGGAACGGTTTGTTGAGAAAGGAATTGCCATGGCAACCGATCACTGTCAGCTAGGAGGAAAAGCGCACCTTGCCTTGCGGAGTAAACAACCTACGGAAGGCTGTTTTTTATTTTAGGATCCGTTAAAAATCCCGACATCTCAGACAGGAGTCTTGTGGAATATGAGGGTGGGGCTCAATATTTTAGGTTTGTATAGGGAAACAAAGGGGGCCCCAAAAATAGAAGGAAAATGAATAGTTAAGTGTTTAAAGGGATAACCTCTTTCTTCATATTCATAAAATCCCTTAACAATTCATTTAAAGTGTTTGTGAAATGTTTTCTAAAATTTTTATGGAGAAAAAAAGTGGAGGTGTTGGGGTTTTTTTTTCTTTGTGAAAGACCAAAATATACCGATGTAACTTCCAGGGATAATCAGTATATAATCCAAGTAATTTAAAAGTGAAATTTACAGCAAAAAATTTGATCAGAGAATTTGTTCTAACATATGTGTTGTCCTCGTGCCTGAACGGTCGACGGGATTATTCGTAAGTACCAAAAATACCTTCAGAACAAGAAAAAATTAACTTAAATCTGTCCCCGTGCCGGATTTTGGAGCATTCTCGATTTTGGGATTCCGGATAAGAGGTTCGCTACTCTAATATTTTCCGGAATTTTGGGTTGAAGTCAGTCTCACCCGTGGTGCGGATCCAGTACGGCTCCAAGGGGGGGGCACTTTTTCAGATCATCACCTTTATCTTTGAGAAAAATGTCAAAATGTTGGGAATTTTTTAAAAAGTACCACTCAAGATCCCCTTTTGGTACCGCTGGGGGGTATGAGGGTCTTCCCCCAAAATAAATATTGGAATTTAGGGTTTTAACTCATTATATAATACAGACGCCCCTTTGCAGTCAATATCTTGTATGTATTTTAACTACCATTCTATAGAGTGTTTTCGGGTGATTATCTAGAAATGTGAAAATTTGCTGTCCACGGCTCAGAAAACCATAAAATGCCATAAAATTAATTTTTCTTTCCAATATTCTGATAAATAGCCTTATGATAAGTATTGCTCATAGTTATAACGATTTTTAGATGCAAAAATTAAGGAATTAAAAAACTTCAAAGTTCAAAATTTCATCATTTTGGCTTGTCCCACTACTGACATAAGCTCAAATAGCGGGCTTTTTAGTACACTAAAAGCATATTTTTAAAGATTTTTTTACCTAATATTATTAATCTTATCTTATAGTAGATGTATTTGTGGATAATTTTTTTTTTGAAATTTTTAAATAACATTTTAGAAGTGAAACATGGTTGTCCCAGGAAATATCGTTATTCTCCTAACATGAACGTTTTAGTTCATTATGAGGCATATAAAAATGACAGAATAACGCAATTCTTCTTGATATTAATTAATTACAATCAGAATAAGTGAATATTCACTTTTAGTACAATTATAAAGTGTTTTACTTAGAAAATTTTGAGTTTGAACTGTTCATTACAGAGCGTATGCTTTTAAAAAGTCATTATCCTGGCATCCATATCTCCTAAACTAAACGGAGTTAAAAATTGAAATTTGGATATGTTAGAGGTATTGGGATTTTATGGTGAACGTGAAGTTTGTAGCCCAAAATATGAAAAAATAAAAAAATGGCGAGAGAATTATTATAAAAACGCCATTTTCCTGGCGCGTCATTATCCTGGCATCCATATTTCCTAAACGAAACGGAGTAAAAAATTGAAATTTGGATATGTTAGAGATATCGTGATTTTATGGTGAACGTGAAGTTTGTAGCCCAAAATATGAAAAAATAAAAAAATGGCGAAGTACTGAAAAACAGCATTTTACTGGCACGTCATTATCCTGGCATCCATATCTCCTAAACGAAACGGTCTTAAAAATTGAAATTTGGATATGCTAGAGGTATTGGGATTCTATGGTGAACGTGAAGTTTGTAGCCCAAAATATGAAAAAATAAAAAAAATGGCGTAGTACTGAAAAACAACATTTTACTGGCACGTCATTATCCTGGCATCCATATCTCCTAAACGAAACGGAGTAAAAAATTGAAATTTGGATATGTTAGAGGTATTGGGATTCTATGGTTAACGTGAAGTTTGTAGCCCAAAATATGAAAAAATAAAAAAATGGCGAAGTACTGAAAAACAACATTTTACTGGCACGTCATTATCCAGGCATCCATATCTCCTAAACGAAACGGAGTAAAAATTGAAATTTGGATATGCTAGAGGTATTGGGATTCTATGGTGAACGTGAAGTTTGTAGCCCAAAATATGAAAAAATAAAAAAATGGCGTAGTACTGAAAAACAACATTTTACTGGCACGTCATTATCCTGGCATCCATATCTCCTAAACGAAACGGAGTAAAAAATTGAAATTTGGATATGCTAGAGGTATTGGGATTCTATGGTGAACGTGAAGTTTGTAGCCCAAAATATGAAAAAATAAAAAAATGGCGAAGTACTGAAAAACAGCATTTTACTGGCACGTCATTATCCTGGCATCCATATCTCTTAAATGAAACGGTGTAAAAAATTGAAATTTGGATATGTTAGAGATATTGTGATTTTATGGTGAATGTGAAATTTTCAGGCTTAAATATGAAAAAATAAAGAAATGGCGAAGTACTGAAAAACATTAATTCACTGGCGCGTCATTCTCCTGGCATCCATATCTCCTAAACAAAACGGAGGGTATTATTGAAATTTGAATATGTTAGAGGTATCATGATTTCAAAGTAAATGTGAAATTAGAAAATATTTTTTTTAAAGAAAAAAAAATTTTTTTTTTTTTTAATTTTTTTGAAACTTTTGTAGATATTAAAATTTCCATACGGTAGCACAAGTAACAAAATATGTTTGATTTATGTTGAAAATAAAAACAAATGTAAAAGAGAATATGTTAAAAGGGAGGTTTAGCGTTTTTAAGTTAGGATAATTTTGGGTGTATTTTTTTTGAAGTTTCTTGTAATTTTTTAAAAAATAAATTTTTGAATTTGCTTTTTATACGAAATATGAATTAGCATGAAGTAAATACATAATTTAAAACCTAAAAAGATAGTAAATTCTGTTATTTGAGAAAAAAAAATTTTGGTACTGAGTCACCCTAAAAAAATTTTTTTTTCTATCTAAATGTTTTTAAACTTCACTGCTGGTCATTGGATATCAACTAGGAGCTCTTCAACTAACATTTAAAAAAAAATCAGAAGTTTTAAAAGTCTTTTAATTTTCCAAACTTTATGCTCTCAATTTTTCACATTTCTAGAGAATCACCCTTTCAGGTGACGTCACTACCGGTTATTTTCTTTTAACTGTGTATCTTCTGTAGGGCTTTTAACTGTTGCTAAGGCCGTTGTTTATCTATTGCTAAGGCGGTATTTAGGTATGGGGTCACGTGATTGCAAATACTCCAATAGAAGAATTCCACGGCCAGTCATTTTCTGTAACTGTTAACCTCTGTAGGGCAAAAAACTGTAACTCTTCTGTTGCTAAGGCCGTTGTTAGGTCCGAGTCATGTGATTGAAAATGCTCTATATAAATTACAGTTTGCTAGTAACTTAAGGTATTGATATTGGTTTTGGGATAAAACTTAGTAAAATGTTTTAAGTTTATTTTTTAAAATTTAAAATTTTTAAAAATAAAAATTAATGGTTAATTTTTTTTATTGTTGTAAAATATAATTTAATTTTTTTGAAATTTTCATTTCCTAACTTTAAATCAATCAATTTGATTTATTGCTCAACTATCTATCATAAAAACTGCATAAGTTTATAAACGGCGGCCATCTTGGACGCCATCTTGAAAATCACCCTAATAGCAAGTTAAAATGAATTTAATAACCTAGTATAAATCAAACAGTGGCGTACTTTATATCAAATGTCATAAATAAAAATTAGTAAAATATATTAAATTTATTTTTTTTAATTAAAAATTTTTAAAATTAATGGTTAAAAACGCGTTTATTGTTGTTAAAAATAATTTCATTTTAATTAAATTTCCATTTCCTTACTCAAAAACAATCAATTTGATATATTGCTCAACTATCTATCATAAAAACTGCAAAACTTTATAATCGGCGGCCATCTTGGACGCCATCTTAAAAATCACATCGATAACAAGTTTTTTTTTTAAAAAAAAAACGAAAACCTATTTTAATTCAAACCTTAGCTTTAGTTAAAGCAAATAGAAAATATAAACTAGAGACATATCAAGCGAAGAACGTTTCTCGGTCGCCATCTTGAATATGACCCCCCAAAATGGGTTATATAAAATTTTACACCAAAATATTCGTATTCTATGCATCAAAATCTGTGGAACAGAACATTAAAATCTAACTTTGTACTAACCAGTCGCTCAGAAAGCTATATTTACTACATCCCAATACCCATCTTCCTTCCCGAAACCCATCAATCTGTCAGGATGAAAGTGGTATAAATCCATTAAAGCTAATTTAAAGCACTTTCAGTTAAAATTTGATAAAAGTTGATCCGCAGCAAAAATTGTGTCCCTGCCTAAAGACAAATCCACCCCACAAAGTAAAAATATAAGCAATCCTGAATTTTTAGCACAGGTTTTTAGAAAACCTTCAATTACACAAAACGAAGTTCAGTGGACGTATACCACTTTCATCCTAACCAGCTCAATAAGCTCAACAGCCTTTTACAGGCCAAGGCTGACTCGCAGATTCTCCTCCATCCGGCCCGCCATCGGTTAATTCCCAGTAGCCCCCATCATCCATCCAGTGGCGGATCCAGGGCCTCGGTTTGGGGGGGGCGATTTTGCTGCTGCCAATAATCGAAATATATATGTTACGGGCAAAGTGATTAATTGGGTATTATTAATAATGTCCAGAGTGGAGGCGGGCAAATTGATAAATTTCATTCATAAATTCCCTTTATTTTCGAGATGATTTTAAGATCCAGTGTTACTATATAGGTGGTAAAGTTTATTATACTAGGTGGTAAAGTTTGGATTTAAAAAAAATCAAATAGTAAAAACTGGTTTTATATATAATGATGAAATAATTTTTGCATCTTGAGCAATAAGGCCCAAAAATATATAAAGAGAAACAATAGTAAATTATCTAAAATTCTTTTAAATTATCTATCCCTCAGAAAATTTTTGACCCTAAGAAAAGGGTTTTAAACTGAGTTTAGTACACGTAAAACCCACATTTGGACAAACATTTTTAGGTAGAATTTTGATTTAAATGAACTTTTAAGTCTAAAATTAATTTAATAAAACGTTCATAATTTCGATAACCAGATGGACATCGATTAGCAGAGGAATATGATTTTGAAGTGAGAAAGAAACGCAATATCCGCAAAAATTTCCGATCTATCAGTAAGATTGTAAACTAAACGAAAATCCGTACACTTTACGGACAATTCTTAAAAGTTGGCAAGTATGAATATCCAATTATTTTTATGAAATTTATTGATTATTACAATAAAATACGTAAAACAAATAAGAACTTACTAGAAAACGATGCTCCAATCTGTATTTTTGAACTTACAAATTAAGAAGGTATCTCTCTGTAAACTCTTTTAACTGCCAATTGAGAAGCAAAACAGCTTATATGGAAGCGGTCTCGTGAACACTTTCAATGAAAGGGAGTGAAAACCAACCCCCTAATACACAGGATTGGTTTTGGTCTTCGTAAAATGATGACCAATAGCTGATGAAGAGCTCAAGAAGCGTTGGGAATCCTTTATCTTCGATTTATTTATGACCCCCTTTGAGTGGTGGCAATGGAACTAATTGGACGTCCTTTCCATCCCTGAATTCTTTGGTTAAGAAACCTGAAATCGCTGAAATGTTTGTTATCACAACACCACCCCCTTTGAAAACAGGAAGTAAGCCGCGAGGCGGACCAAAAACCTTCCCATAAATCCTTCACGCGTCTCACCATTCATTAACCAAATTCCTGTACCCACCCACCCCATTCTCTGTCAACGTAAACCTGTCACCCCCACTGTAGTATCTTAAAACAACATTGCAACCGAAGTGGACACATCTGGTTTACACATGGGATTCATTTTATTGGGGTGTTAGTTGTTTCCCCTTTATCCGATTCCGAAAAACTGGTCGGCGCGAAACGAACGCTTCGGCCACTGCATGATTGCCCCTCCCGTGGGTATGTCAACCGTTTGGGGGGGGCGATCGCCCCAATCGCCCCCCCCGTGGATCCGCGCATGCATCCATCCATCTTGTAGGTGGTCTTCCCCTTCGTCTAATCCCTTCAATTCTGGAGAAAGTCACTTTTTTGGGGATATCTGAAGAGATGGCCCAGCCACCTAATACGTGACGCCTTGAGTGAAGGTACTACTGTATTTTAAAAACTTCCAGAGGATATACAAATATTTGAACCTTTTACCTTATTTATTGACCTTACCTCATTATTTAATAGTGAATATTAATTAAAGAGGGGTCTTTCTCTAGAAAATATTTATAAAAAATTTCCCTGAAAATTCACCTAATTTTTGGATACTCCATTTTGTCCCTCCTCGTGATAAAGGTTCACCTATAATCCCCCTTGTTACGCTCAGAGGGAATTTTCAACCTCCCTCTGGAATTTTAGTATGCTAAAAAGTGTTCTGAAGCTACATTTTTAGGGGGTTTTCAGGGAACTTCGCGGGGCCGCACAAAATGACCCGGCGGGTCGCCAGTTGGAAACCCCTGTTCTATATAATTTTAGCTACTAAAAATTTTTGAAGAATATTTAAACAGCCCCTCATATATTGACACTTTCAATCACCTCAAACTTTCCATGAGATTCAACAGCGGGAGACAGAACACAGTGAAGACAATAAGAGCAAAAAATAATAAGAGTTCTCCTAATTAATTTAGTTGAACATGCAATACACGATTTACTCATAAAACTAATACTTTGCATTCGACAGGGTCGGGTGGGGAAAATGGGTCTAGTGGGGTAAAATGGAACTAAGGATTTTAACAGTTTATATTCATAAAATTTAACGTTTTTTGGCTTGCTTATTTTACTTGACCAATCAGCATACCAAAAACATTACATTTTATAAATATAAACTGTAAAAAGTCCATAGAACTATTTTACCCCACTAGACCCATTTCCCCCCACCCGACCCTACTATACCAGACTGCAACTTATTGATCAACTTGTAATTGATGAATAAAATTTAAAATTATCATCAAATGAGTTCGATGTTTACCTGTCTATTAGATGTCACTTTGTGTAGATTCTTTAAGCTTACATGAGTACTGAAAAATTAGCATGTCAAAGATGCGTTTAGATTTCTATCACCAAGACTCAATAACTGAAATTTTAATCTGCTCAATCCTTAAATTTTATTTACTTTCTGAATTTGTGATCGTTTTGGACTGAAATTGATTCGTTTATAGTTTTGATTGTTCTTATCAAACCTTTTCTGCGATCTACCCAGTTTAGTTAGCTGGATTTAGGATGACACCGCAACAGTTGTTTTTCAAATAAAATGTTCTTAATTAAGTAGGACACGTGGATTCAAAAAAAAAAAAAAAACATCAGTTGCTATGTACCCTAAATCCAGCTAACTAAACTGGGTAGATCGCATATTGCAATCTCTTACCTCGTGTATTGTTTAAGATTTCTTGCGTTTTGCTTTTGAAAAAGCTGACAATAATTGCATACGATTGTGATACGTATTAGGTACCGAAATTCGGTTCAGACTTCATAAAAACTTGAAATTTTCTAGTACAAGAAACCAAATGTAGTACTTGTACTAGTAAATATACTTGGACTAGTACAAGGTTTACCATTTGTAAACAAAATCATTCTGCCACCATACTATCACACATGAGATATCAATGGATTAGACTAGATTATTAATTACAAAAGAAACTAGAAACCAAAACATCAGAACTAGAATCAGAACTTCAGACTAGATTTTGAGACTGTTTAAATTAAATTAAGTGACCATCGGGAATAATAGTGCTAAATACTTAAGCCTAACAATCGTCTAATAAACCACTTAAAACACTCAAGAATCAAAACGTTGCAGAACAAGATATCATATCATACTAAGACATGTTACTTACTTTTAAAGGGCGTTCTGTACTCTGTTAAAGCCAATTTTGGTTGACCGATGTTGTAGGTTTATTTCTCTACCTTCAGAAGGCTTCTTGCCCGTTATGCTCTTAAAATAGTTTCTCCTTGCAAAAATGCGATTGTTGAAATAAATTAAAAGTAAAAATTACAGTTTTCGGGATTTTGTAGTTGGGAATTAAATCCAGTTTTATTACCGAGTGCGTTATTAAATGTTTCTTATATAAGGGGGGGGAGTCTTACGATAAATCATATAAGGATTAAAATTTGATCATCTTTTAATTTTCTCGAAATGGGGGAAACATGGATCGGATCAGTTTTGATTTCTTTCGACCAAGCCATTGAGCTCAGTTTAATCTTATTTAGTCCTACACTGTTAAAAAAACCAGTTCAATATTTCACCAGAATTCTGGTGAAATGTTTGAGATTTTAAGGCTTGCACCAGAATTTCGGTGCGATGCAAAATCGTTGCCACCGAAGAAAATATGGTTTCACCGAGATTACGGTGAAAGATATCAAGGGTTTCGGTGCGGCCTGATTGAACCGAGAATCGAGATTCTTGGTCCTCCATCGGCCATTTTGTCGATTTGTTGTCGTGACTCCTGGAAATTGGATTGCTGTGGATTCATTTAAAAAGTAAGTGTTGAGTACTACTATTAAAGTATAGTATGATTTTTATGTTTTTTGTTGTTGGCTTAAATTTTATTCTAAGAGATAATTAAATTGGTATTAATAAAAGATAAGAAAATTATTCTTAAAGATGCATTAAAACTGTTGTTCTGATTATATTGTAGAAATAAAAGTTTTTGAATACATTTTCTTATGTTAGGATGTTCTGAATGTCAATTTTGATTATTTTAGCTCCAACTAATTTATAAACATATATGATGCTTATCGATTTATATTTTTCCTATATTATTTTCATGTATTGTTCACTTTAGTTTATAACTTCATCACGCTTTAGTTTTTGTAAATACAGGGTGTCCCAAAAAAGACTGACGCATTTTAAAAATCAATAACTTGAAAACTAAAAAAGATAAAAATACGCGGTTTCTTGCATTCGTCTTAGAAGGGCTAAGATTTTTTGTACAAAAAATTTCAAAATCTTAGTTCCAAAATGCAATTGTAGATGGCAGCACGAGAACTTTTTCTGAAATTTAGGGATAAACTATTAGCGGGATCCCTGCTATTGCCTCGTGGTAGGAAAATCGAAGTTGAGAGATAGAATCGATTTCAGAATCAAATTAGATTGAAATGCTTTAGCTAGTTGGTAGTTTGATTGATCTTTTATGGCACAGGGAAGATATTGTTAGGATTTAATTATAAATAATAAAATCTTTGGGAAATCGAACTTTGAGCTCTAATTGGAAATCATTATTTAAGGAATATCATGGAAAATTAGAACATAATTTCTGACAAAGGCTGCGCCATTAATTGTTTAATCTAGGGGGTTATACACATTTTAAATCACCAGAAACTTTTTTATTTAAAATTTCTATATGAAGCGTTTTTCACTGCTTTTTTTCAGAGGATGGTTATGTAAAATATTTTAAAGGAAAATCAAAGTTTTAGAATCTTTGAGATAACATTTTATAGAGGGGATATTAAATTTGACATGGTGTTTGAGAAAGGATCCCGATCAGACTAAGTTACACTAAATTTAAACTACATTTATTTTCGGAATTAAATAAGTGGATGAATTTGGCAAGAATGTGTGAATTTCAGTGGAAGTCCGGAACTTCTTTAAACTATTATTTTAGTGAAAATAGGGTTGGTTGGCTGAAAAATGATCTTTCGGGGTTAAACAGAATATATTTATAATTTTTTTTTATTTTGGCATGCTGATTTTTCTTTGGGCTCAAGAAGAATCAGGATGTCAAAAAATAATAAATTTTATGTAGTCTGTTTAACCCCATATGTTTATTTTACTACACCCATCACTACTCGCATATGTAATGTACCCACATCTCTATCGAATTATGAGTAGGGTAGAGTGGGGAAAAATGGGGTCTAGTGGGGTAAAATAGGTCTAGCTATTTTAACAGCTTATAGCCGAGTTCACAACAGCCAACCTGTTCAACCGGAGAAAGAGCTAAAGAAGTAGGGGAAAAGAGGATCTCCGAAAACCAGCCGTGAGGAAATTGAAGAGCCCGTTCACAAGAGCACTCGTTCTACCAGTAGAAAGAATCACGTGTGACAATCGAGCGAGCTCGTGGATATGCGGGAAGCGAGCGAGAGCGCTGTCTACGAGAGTTGATCCAATTAAAACATTTTCTACTGCTATTGCCCAGGAGAGAATTTCCAACTGATAGTCAGGTGATTTCTTCCCTGCGTAGGGAGGGCGGAGGAAGTAGAGCCGGTTTTCTCTGCCTTTCATCCGGTAGAATGGCTGTTGTGAACGCGGCTAATATTTATGAAATTTAATGTTTTTGTGGCATGCTGATTTTACTTGAGTTATTAAAAATAAGCATGCCAAAAAACATTAAATTTTATAATTATAAACTGTTAAAATCCCTAGACCTATTTTACCCCACTAGACCCATTTTCCCACCCAACGCTATCCGACCAACATCCGCCATAGAAACTTGCAAGTTTAATAGAAGACCCGATAACCTAGAATATTCACTCGGAACACAATCACCCCTGTTATGTGCATCGCAGCACAAACCACAAACAACCATATACTGTTCTTCTAAAGAACACCAATAATCTAAACTTCTCATTCCCGCAATAAACGTTTAAAGAATTTATTTGGATTTAAACTCTCTATTTTAACAAAATCAAATTCAGTAATTTGAAAAATATTGGCTGAAATGAGAGATCCGTCTTAAGGGGAGGACCACAGTTTGGTTTAGTTGTCAAAATGATTCAAAGCGTAACCCAAATCTTAATATTTTCCTTAGATCGATTCTTAAATCTTCCCAGAATCGAATAAGATTCGTTCAGGATCGAACAACATTCGATTCTGTGAATCGATTTTTAATCAAACTTTGGTTTTCCTGTCACAAGTTAAGTAACAGGGATTATTCCGATACCTTTTCCCTAAATCCCTCAAAAACTTCTTGTGCTGCCATCTAATTAAAATTTTGGAACTAAAATCGAAAATTCTGGGATGAAAATTCTTTGGCCTAACAAGTAGGAGGCAAGAAACCGCACATTTTTATCTTTTTTAGTTTTTGAGTTATTGATTTTTAAAATGCGTCAGTCTTTTTTGGGACACCCTGTATATGTATTCATGTTTCGTCCCCCTACATGGATCGTAGCAATCCCAGGTGATATAGATATTTTTCTTGTTCTATTTGATTTGATTAATTGTAAATAAATTTGTTATTCAAGAAATTTGTTACCAATTCAAAAATATTTAATTATAATTATTGAATTTTTCTTTTTCATCTCTAAAAATATGATATTAAAGTAAACATGAAATTTTATTTATAGAATTCTGATTTGATTTGGTTTGTTGTTTGGATCATTACATTAAAAACATCTCCCTTATCATTTATAAGTTTAAACATATCCTTTAACTAATTAGTAGCATTTAAATTAGAATTTCATCTTTCTCTGGCATTAGGAACTAATGAAGTATGTAAAATATTTTCACTCGTTATTTAAGTAAGATGATTTAAGTGAAGCATTGAAAGAGTTTCTCGATTTTTATCAAATGCAGTATTCAATGGCTTTCAGTACAAACCCAACTTGTATGTGCTAGTTAATTTTGAAAAAGGATGAGCCTGTTTTTTCGAAAATTGTCCTGTTATTGTGTAAAGGGGAAGAACTACGTTTTGAGTGTCGAACATACCACTCTCACACAGTGTTTCACATTTTAGGCTACAAGTTGTTTGAAATTAAAGTCATAAATATATTGTCATTTATTGATTTTCTAGACAAGTATCCATTATCAGTTTACAAGTTTAAGGGATATTCTGTTTTAATCCCTAAATACATGATCTTGGATCATTAATTTCTTAGTGTATATACTGTCTATTAGTGTATATATTTATCTTATGTATGTAACTGTTGGAAATTCAAACTGTTCTGATTCTATCCCATGAATAAATTGCTAATTCTTGCTAATTAATAGTTGTTTATGTATATTTTTTAAAACCTATCTTGTTATTGTAGCAATAATTTAGGAATGTTCTGTAATTCAAAGTGAGTTCAGAACTCAAGTTATTCCTTATAAAAATCTGAAATGGTTAAAATGGTAAAATCTCTTAACGTTATTGGTATTTTGATATGGATTTTTTTTAAAAATAAATCTAATTTCTTCCAAAAAATTGTTGATATTGTTCATGTTTTATATTAATTTTATAAGTTTGAGAAGTTGGTAAAATAAATTTTCTGTTATTATGAAATTGTATTTTTTATGACAGTATAACCTTGTTATCTCAAAAAACCTTTTTATAGTACATAAAAAAATTTACCTTGAAATTGATTATTTTTATATTATTCCTTGTTATCTTAGAGAAAAAAATTGGGTTCCTTTGGTTTAGAGATAATAAGGTTATACTTATACACATAATTTAAAGAAAAAAGTTCAATTTTATAATATAAATCTACATTAGACAGTCTGACTGCCTGAAAAAAAATTGAAAAGAACTTCAAACCTAAATGATTTGGCACAAAACTCTTTTTCAGCTTATATGAATTACCATAATGAAAATAAATGAAATTTGGTGTAAAAAAATGAGTGTTAAGGAATATGAACAAAATAATTTAAAAAAACTAGTAGGTAAATGCATCCTAATCTCTCTCTATATAATGAAGGTGTCCGTGCCTGGGTTCCTGGGTTCCTGGGTTTGTCCGGAACAGATTTGGCTCAATTTCTCCAAAACTACCCGTCCGAATCGAACCAAACTTGGTACACATACGTATGGGGACGGGGGAAAGACAATGACATCATTTCCAAATTTCTAAAACCACCCCTTCATCCCCTTTTAGGCCTTTTTGTAAAAATCGCCTTACTTCTCCACTAAAGAAGATCTGTTTAACTCGCATTGTTGCAAATAATACAACAAAAACAATTTTAAACATAAAACAAAGTATTTAAAGATAAAACTTGGCTAAAATTTTTTTAAAAAGGTTATTAATAATTTAAAAAATTAAAAACGGCCCTTATAAAAAACTTTATAACAGTATTTTCTTATTAAAAACTTCATTTTCCATGAAACTTTAAGTTGAAATAGAAAGTTTTAAGAATTAGACTGGTTAAAGTAAAGATTACATCATGCAGTTTTTTTAGAAAGTTGATGATAGAAACACTAGATCAATTTGTTATTTAACTTTATAATTTGTTTCTTTGGTGTAGTTTAACGGGATTTTTTTTTTCAATTTAAACAGGGGGTATTTACAAATTTTGGGATTTCAAAAGTCTAATAATTTTAATGGATTTTTTTTCACTTAGAATGGATAATTGGGTAACTGTCGTAATTAAATGTGCAACACCGGAACTGGATGGTTAGGTTAGATTTACACAGTTGGAACCGGGAGGGAAAAGGCACAGGGAGCACGGTGATGAAAATGCACCGGGAACACCGAGATGAAAAGGCACCGGGGACACCAAGATGAAAAAGGCACCGGGATATGAAAAAATACTGGGAACACCGGGATATGAAAAAATACTGGGAACACCGGGATATGAAAAACTACCAGGATGATTGGTAATTATGGTTACAGAAAATTAGGCATGTAACTTGAGAAAATTTTAATAAATTGATACACTCCACCCGTGCAAGGCCGGGCATATCAGCTAGTCTCTTTATATATAATCAAGGTGTCCCTGCCTGCCTGGGTGCCTGGGTTCCTGGGTTTGTCCGGATTAGATTTGGCTTAATTTCTCCCAAACTTCCCGATCGATTTGAACCAAACTTGGTACACAGACGTATGGGGACGGGGGAAAGGTAACGGCACCAATTTCAAAATTCTAAAACCACCTCTTCACCCCCTTTTACTCTTTTATCAAAAACATCCTTACTTCTCCGTTAAAGAAGACCTGTTTAACTCGCATTGTTGCAAAGAATTCAACAAAAACAATTTTACGCACAAAACAAAGTTTTTAAGGATAAAACCGGACTAAAATTGTTTTAAAAAGGTTATTAATAATTTAAAAAATTAAAAACGATCCTTATAAAAAACTTTATGACAGTATTTTCTTATTTAAGACTATTTTCCATAAAATTTTAAGTTGAAACAGAAAGTTTTAAGAATTAGACTGGTTAAAGTAATAATGAAAGTAAAGTTTGCATAATAATGCAGTTTTTTTAGAA
Organism: Tetragnatha montana; assembly: GCA_963680715.1. Classification (NCBI taxonomy): domain Eukaryota; kingdom Metazoa; phylum Arthropoda; class Arachnida; order Araneae; family Tetragnathidae; genus Tetragnatha; species Tetragnatha montana. Next base: position 4,356,456 of record OY796678.1, on the reverse strand, counting down.
AGTTGATGATAGAAACACTAGATCAATTGTTATTTAACCTTAAAATTTGTTTCTTTGGGGTAGTTTAGCGGGATTTTTTTTTTCAATTTAAAGAGGGGTAATTACAAATTTTGGGATTTCAAATGTCTGTAATAATTTTAATTGATTTTTTTTTTCACTTAGAGTGGATAATTTGCTAACTGTCGTAATTAAATGTGCAACACCGGAATTGGATGGGTTAGGTTAGATTTACACAGTTGGAACCGGGAGGGAAAAGGCACCGGGAACACCGGGATATGAAAAAGGCACCGGGAACACCGGGATATGAAAAAATACCGGGAACATCGGGTTGTGAAAAGTTACCGGGAGAACCAAGATAAGAAAAATTACTGGGAACACCTGGATATGAAAAACTACCGGGAATGCCGGCATGGGCGGATTTAGGTGGTGAAACCTGGGGGTGCGTAGAGGAAAACTTGGGGGTGCAAACTGTCCCTAATGGCTTTGAAAACATGATTTTCCCTATAAAAATTGAATTTTCTCAAAAAGTTGGGGGTGCAACGCACCCCCATGCACCCCCTTAAATCCGCCCATGAATGCCGGGATGATTGGTAATTACGGTTACAGGAAATTAGACATGTAACTTGAAAAAACTTTAAAAAAATAAATTGATACACTCCACCCGTGCAAGGCCGGGCATATCAGCTAGTATAATACTAATAAAAACACCTTATTTTCTGTCAATGTAGAGCCGGTGCTTCCGATATCGCCCATCTCGGTTCAAACTTTGACCGTACTCCCGGTGCTTCCCATATCGCCTATCTCGGTTCAAACTGTCACCGTATTCCCGGTGCTTCCCGTATCGCCTATCTCGGTTCAACCTGTCACCGCGGACTCGGTTCTTTCCGTCGCCGATTTCGGTTCAAACTTCTACCTATTCCGCGGTGCTAGGATGGGCACCGAAAACCTGGTGCAACTTTTCGCCACATTTCGGTTGCAGCTTTTTTTGAACCACTTTTAGGTGAAAGATTGAACTTTTTTTCTAACAGTGTAGATAAAAAACCATGAAGAATGACGTTTAAATGAAGTTTCTGAGATATAAATTTTTGAAATTCCGTTTTGCGTTTCGGGGTGAAAACAGAAACGCTGAAGTTTACAAGCGCTGTAACGTCACATCCAATAGTATCCCCTTTTCCGGTCATTGAAAATCAGTAAAAACACTAGTTTCGAGTGCGCTGTGACGTCACATCCAATAGTATCCCCTTTTCCGGTCATTGAAAATCAGTAAAAAAACTAGTTTCGAGTGCGCTGTGACGTCACATCCAATAGTATCCCCTTTTCCGGTCATTGAAAAACAGTAAAAACACTAGTTTCGAGTGCGCTGTGACGTCACATCCAATAGTATCCCCTTTTCCGGTCATTGAAAATCAGTAAAAACACTAGTTTCGAGTGCGCTGTGACGTCACATCCAATAGTATCCCCTTTTCCGGTCATTGAAAAACAGTAAAAACCCTAGTTTCGAGTGCGCTGTGACGTCACATCCAATAGTATCCCCTTTTCCGGTCATTGAAAATCAGTAAAAACACTAGTTTCGAGTGCGCTGTGACGTCACATCCAATAGTATCCCCTTTTCCGGTCATTGAAAATCAGTAAAAACACTAGTTTCGAGTGCGCTGTGACGTCACATCCAATAGTATCCCCTTTTCCGGTCATTGAAAATCAGTAAAAACACTAGTTTCGAGTGCGCTGTGACGTCACATCCAATAGTATCCCCTTTTCCGGTCATTGAAAAACAGTAAAAACCCTAGTTTCGAGTGCGCTGTGACGTCACATCCAATAGTATCCCCTTTTCCGGTCATTGAAAATCAGTAAAAACACTAGTTTCGAGTGCGCTGTGACGTCACATCCAATAGTATCCCCTTTTCCGGTCATTGAAAATCAGTAAAAACACTAGTTTCGAGTGCGCTGTGACGTCACATCCAATAGTATCCCCTTTTCCGGTCATTGAAAAACAGTAAAAACCCTAGTTTCGAGTGCGCTGTGACGTCACATCCAATAGTATCCCCTTTTCCGGTCATTGAAAATCAGTAAAAACACTAGTTTCGAGTGCGCTGTGACGTCACATCCAATAGTATCCCCTTTTCCGGTCATTGAAAATCAGTAAAAACACTAGTTTCGAGTGCGCTGTGACGTCACATCCAATAGTATCCCCTTTTCCGGTCATTGAAAATCAGTAAAAACACTAGTTTCGAGTGCGCTGTGACGTCACATCCAATAGTATCCCCTTTTCCGGTCATTGAAAATCAGTAAAAACACTAGTTTCGAGTGCGCTGTGACGTCATATCCCGTTTTTTGATCCTTTACTATAGTGTTTCGGCATAAAAAATAAAATAGAATTCTAAATTATTTAAAACATATTTTTGAAATTAAAAAAAAAAATCTGATATTTGAGAGTTTTAAACGTTTCAAAAAAAGTGTAAAATTAAGCAAATCCCTCACTTATGCAAATACCTCATTATATTCCTCTCTTGGAAATCTATATCGAATAAAAAGTAAAAAAAATGCGGGAATTATCCATTGTTCATTCTAGTACTTAAATTTCTTGCGTAAAAAACATCCAACAATAAAATCCTCAATCTAATTTAAATTGCGATCCACTATAATTACTTACGAAAAATACTAAATTTAGAATATCACAAGTCAGCTAAAAATATAACCCAAGCTTCTATTACTTAATTTTCTTTCGTAAAAAAACATCCAACACTTCATCCTGAATCTAATTAAAAAACCGCGATCCTAAATTTAGAATATCACAAGTCAGCTAAAAATATAGCGCACGCTTCTATTACTTAACTTTCTTGCGTAAAAAACAATCAGCACATCCTAAATCTAATTAGCTCCGTTTTAAACATCTAACGCAAAACATCTGCTTTCCTTCATAAAGAGTAAACAGCCAAATTAGCACTTTGATTGAAAGGAATATTAAAATGTTTCCAGAAGAATACATTAAGAATTCTGAATACATTAAGATTTAAAAAAAAAATCAACTGCAAGTGTCCATTCTATTAGGGGCCGTTCAAATATTACGTAAGCAAGTTTTTGGTCATTTTTGCCCCCCCCTCCCCCTTGTTAGCAAAAATAAGCAAACCGCTAACCCCCCTACCATAATTACGTAAGAAAACTCTCCGACCCCCCTTGTTCTTTTTTTTTTTTTGTTCTTCAAAATCTTTAGTAATGCTTAAATTTCTGAAATTCATTGTTCTCCATGCCCACAACCTATCATTAAAACTTCCCTTGCGAAAAATGCTTAAAAAATTTTTCCTAGTTCATTCTTTTTAATTTATTTTTGGTTGAATTTTGAAATTATTTATGAAAGAAAAAGGAGATTTTTGAAAATGCAGTGTTTGTAACATCTTACGTAAGCATCACACTCCCCCTCCCCCCTTGTCAGAAAAAACAAGCAAATAGCAAACCCCCACCCCCCTTAGGTGCGTACCTAATATTTGAACGTCCATGGATCCATCAATTAATCCTGCATCTAATTAAAACCGCGATCCACTAGCTCCTTTTTTAACAGCGGTGCCGCAGAAGTTACCGAAAAATATAACACACTTAAATTTCTTGCGTAAAAAAACAACCAACGCATCCTCAATCTAATTTATCTCCGTTTTAAACAACTAACGCAAAACATCTGCTTTCCCTTTCACAACGAGCGAAAAAACGGCATTAATTAAAAAAGATCCCATCTCCCACAATATAACCCTACCGTCAGAACTACAGCAGAAAGCTCAACAAATGCATCTGCTCAAACGCAGCCAACGCGGCGCCAGAACTGGCGAAAATCGCCTTTCCGGCGCCTCGCGTTTTCCCCTCTCGTCTAGAACAAACACACGCTTCGATGAAAACGGCAGCGCCAAGACGAAACCGCCAAGCTTTTTTCAGCGACATCGCTCGCTAAAACGACGATTTCTCCCCTAAATATCGGTTTAAATTATTCGGGAATAGCTTAAATCGATTTAGAAGGGTTTTTTCTACGTGGTGTGATGGTTTTTTTCCTGGAATGTTCCCGATAACGGGTCGAAAATTGACCTTAAAGTCGCTCCTACCGAAATCCAGGACTTCCGAAATCGACGGCTGCTTTCCGAAATCTGAGCTCTCCGATTCGCCGATCGCCTTAAAGTTACGCCCCGAAAAAAAGGCGGAGTCAAGCGCTTCTGCAGTGGATTGGTGGAGAGTTCGGCGAATGAAGCTATGAGGCTGAGCTCGCATATAATAATGAATAATTTTTGTGGTTGATTTTTCCTGCCGCTTTTTTTATGCTGATTATGATTTTTAACAGCTAGAGTTAGCGTTTTGGCGGGAGAATGTTATGAACTAAAAAGAGGGGTTTATTAAACTTATCAGGGGGGTCAATTCAGTTTTTGGTTGGGGGGGGGGGGGCGTAACTAGACTTTAGTTTCGGGAGGGGTTTTGAACAAACAATATTTTCTTTTAAGCGTCAAGTTTTAGATGACTTGTCTTTTTTATTTTAATTTTGTGGTGAACTTAATTTCAGAATTTTAGAAATAAATAAATTCTATCATACATATTAAAAAATCCCTTTACATGGAAGGGTACAATAAATACACAGAATTTAAAGATAAATATCAACTGATGGAAAATCCTTTTTAAGTTTAAAAAAATTGTCATGGAGCATTTTAAATCACATGGCTCGGACCTAACAACGGCCTTAGCAACAGAAATGTTACAGTTTTTTGCCCTACAGAGGTTAACAGTTACAGAAAATGACTGGCCTCGGAATTCTTCTATTGGAGTATTTGCAATCACGTGAATCAGTTAAAAGAAATTAGCTGGTCGTGACGTCACCTGAAAACAGTCTATAGAAAATATCACTGTGATCCGGTAAGCTATTTACTATTTTAATAAATTGGATAATGGATTGATTTAAATATTGATATATGATTAATTATTAAATATTAATAATGATTAAATATATGATTAAATATTGATTTTAAATATTGTTTTGAATAAAATGTTTAAATAATATAATTTTTTCTTAAATTATCTTAAAAACTAGTAAAAAAAATACTAAATCTTAGTCAAAAAAATGTGATTTCAAAGTATAATTAAAAGGTTGTGGGATTTTTTTGGGGGGAAATAAATAGCGTTTTAGCTTATTTTGAGACCTTTTTGGATTCGGCTCATTGTAAGCGGCTTCAAGGAACTTCAGTATGTTAACAGCACATTTTTGAGAGAGTTGTGAAATTTTGATAAAATTCATAGGAACACAATTCCCGCATTTTATTATTTAATAAAGATGGTTGAAAAAGAATTTTCATTCAGATGTTTAATTGTTTTTTTATTTAATTTAAAAGTTCGTCTTTTAAAAAGAAAACATTTGCTAAGTCATAAATAGTTGTGTGGCGTCAGTTGGTACATAAAATGCTGATTTTTGTGTTGGAATCGAACGCTATTTCCTCCCGATTATCTAGTGCCGTACGGGGGAACTTTGTTTTGTGAGGATATGATTTCTAGATCCGCCAGGTGGCGTCTTATAATGTATATAAATATTTCTGTTTTACTGTAATAAATGATTATTCCTGTTTTAACCCAAGCTAGTCTTGTCTGATTTTCCACCCTCCTCAAAAGTACGATCCAACAAAATGGTAGCAGAGCGTGGTTGTATGGAAGTTCGTGGTTGTATGGTGGAATTATGATTTAAGTACCGATTGGATTGTCGACAGGATGAGTTCCGGAGAGGAAAGTAGTTTGTTCCGGATTGAGAAGCTGAATCGTGATAATTTCAGATCATGGAAATTCAACCTGAAGATGCTCCTTATGCATCAGGGGTTATTTGGATATGTGGACGGAACAGAACCCCTACCTGAAAAAACTGACAACAAGGCTGTCAAAGCATGGCAGAGCCGGGATGGAAAAGCATTTTCAACTATTTGCCTGTCGATAGAGGAGGATCTAAAGAATCTAGTTATGGATTGCACTACTTCAAAGGAAGCCTGGGACAGTGTCTGCTGCACTTTCGAGCCAACAACGAGAGCAAGAATCGCTGCTTTGAGAACAGAGTTTATGAATATTGGGCTGAAGGACACTGAAACGATGTCTATGTTCATGGGCAGATTGTTAAGAGCCGCTGAAGATTTGGAGATGGCTGGTAAAGTCGTGCCTGATGATGAGATAGCTTACCAAATGCTATATCAGCTCCCGTCAAACTATGACAACGTCGTGATCCAACTTTACCAATTGGAGGATGAGGATTTCACTTCTACTAACGTGAGAAAAGCTCTGATTGCTGAGTTTGATCGCTTGCAACACCGAACTGACGTAGCTGAGTCAACTAGGACGGCACTGGCATCTGAATCCGAAACCAGACTTCGTAAGAGTGACGGAAACGTCGAAAAAGATAAGAGAACTTGCTTCAAATGTGGTCTCCCAGGACATTTCATCAAAGACTGTAAAAAGGGAAAAAAGGACTATGCAGGACGGTCTACCAAAGGTCCCTCTCGTGGTCCCTCTACCTCCCAAGGAGGACGCTCAAATGTCTTCATTGCCTCAACAGCCATGGTTGTAGACAAGGACATAGTGAACTTCGTGATAGATACAGCTGCTACAGAACATTTCTGCAATGATTTAAGCATGTTCAGTGATTACGTTGAAAGTAAAGAAACGAGTTCTGCAAAAATCGCCCAGGGATCGACTCCAATTCACGGACACGGTGATATTAAGTTGAATGTTCATCAAAGATCAGGTAAACGTTTTTTGGTATTGAAAAACGTTATGTATGCTCCTAAAATGTCTAGAAATTTAATATCTGGTAGATTAATTGATAAGGCAAATTTCAGTATACATATCAAAAATGGTAAACTGGTCATTAAAAGATCTGATGGTTATTATTTCCTAGAGTCATTTTTGGAAAATAATTTATATTCTTTGAATGCAGATGTTATTAAAAGTGGTAAATCGCCAGAAGGGTATATTGTTAACAAAAATGACATTATGTATTGGCATGTAAAACTAGGACACCAAAATCCTAGAGAGGTTTTGAAAATGTCTAAATCTGATCAGGTATTTGGTATTGAAAACTTAACTGGTGATACTAAGTTTTGTGATGTATGTAATATGTCTAAATCTAACAGAGCTTCTTTTAAGAAGATAAGCAAAATTTCTTCTAAAGAGATTTTAGAATTGCTTCATTTGGATGAGTGGGGACCCGCTCCAGTTAGATCTATGGGAGGTGCTAAATACTTCTTAAGTATAATAGATGATTATTCTAGGTATTCTCAAGTTTATTTTATGAAAAATAAAAACGAGGCTTTTGATTACTTTAAAGAGTATCAAGTTGAAATGGAAAGGCAAACGGGTAAGAAAATTAAGAGGATTAGAACGGATAATGGGTTGGAGTTTTGTGCAAAGTATTTTGAAGAACATTTGAGGGATTGTGGTATTAAGATAGAAAGGACTAATCCTTATTCACCAGAAATGAATGGTGTAGCCGAAAGGTTAAATAGAATTATTGTTGAGGGGGCAAGAGCTTCTTTATATCAAGGGAAATTGCCTAAAACATTGTGGGCAGAGGTAGTAAATACCCAGAACTATTTAAAGAATCGCTTTCCTCATAAAAGTCTAAAAGGAAAGATCCCTTTAAATGTTTGGTCAGGAAAAAGGTTTTCTGTTAGACATCTAAAACCTATTGGTAGTGTAGCTTATATGTATGTTCCAAAACCAAAGAGAGACAAGCTAGATGGGAAGGCTAATAAAGGAATATTAGTAGGTTATGCTATTAAAACTAAGGGTTATAGAGTTTGGAAACCAGGTACTCGGGAAGTATTGGAAACTAATCATGTGAAATTTGATGAATCAAAATTGGGTTTGAATTTTTCAGATAAGGGTGATCAAAACAAATCGTTTTTTGATTTAGAATCAAGTGGGTCTAAAGTGAGCTCCGATTCTGAAGAGGAATCAGAACCCGAGGTTGAAACTAAAGAAATTCCTGACATTTCTAAATGGGTGAGAAAGGTTACAACTAGAAAAAAGGGTAAATATATAGGGAGAAAGGAAGTTTTCTACTACCCAAAAAGTAACGTTAGACTTAGAAGTTTAAATGATGTAAAGAAATATTGTGATAAAGAGGGATTAAGTTTTAACCCAGGTGATTATGATTTTTCTGGAAAAGAAATAGAGATTGAGGAGGAATTATCAGGTGAGGAAGACTCTAGTGATCAGTCTGAAGCTGAGGCTCATTGTGTTGAGGTCAAAGTTCCTCGATCTTTCTATGAATCTCAAAGTGTTCCAGAGAGATCATGTTGGTTAAATGCAATGAAAGATGAGGTGACTACTTTAAAATCTAGGGATGTGTACGAAGTGGTACAAAGACCAACAAATCACAACGTGTTGGGAAGTAGATGGGTTTTTAACCTAAAAAGGGATTTGCTTGGAAAAATAAAGTCTTATAAAGCTCGTTTTGTAGCTAAAGGGTTCAGACAAACTGAAGGGATTGATTATTATGAAGTATTTTCGCCAGTAGTGAACTTTACCCTTGTAAGGTTTTTTATGATTCAATTGGTCATACTTAAAAAATGGGTAAATCGTCACATTGATGTTAAATGTGCTTACTTGTATAGTAATCTTAACGAGGAAACTTATATTGAGCAACCTGAAGGTTTTGTAGAATTTGGTAACGACTATGTCTTTAAGCTAAAGAAAGCGTTATATGGTTTACACCAAGCCGGGAGAGAATGGTTTTCTACGTTAAATGAAGTGTTATTAAAGTTAGGTTTTGAAAAGTTGAAAAATTGTAATTGTGTATATTACTTGGACTCTAAAGTGATTATGCTGGTGTATGTTGACGATTTGGCTATTTTTGCCATGGATGAAAACAGCATGAACGATGTCATAAAAATGCTAAAATCAAAATTTGAAGTTAAAGATTTAGGACCAATTTCAAAATTTTTAGGAGTTGAGTTTGGATTTAAAGATGATAATTTTTGATGCATCAAAAGGGTTACATCGAAAAGATGTATGATGTATTTAGAGACATCCTTCATGTTAGAGTAAAACTTCCACTGAATCCCGGTATGGTTATTGAAAAAGTTGCTGACAAAAATTCAGTTTTAAAAGATGTTCCATACAGGTCTTTAATTGGAAGTTTATTGTTTTTGGCATCGAGGACAAGACCTGATATTATGTTCGCAGTAACTCTGTTGTCAAAATTCAGCAACGAACCTTCCGCGATTCATTGGAAGATGCTCTGTCAGGTTTATAATTATATCATAAGTACTAAGCATTATTGTATAAACCTATCTGATGCTACAGATGGTAATTTTTCAGCATTTAGCGATGCTACACTCTTAAAACTGTACCGTATATATATAAGGTAAAACGCGCATGTGCCTTATATAACACGATTATATATGGCATAACCGGTTTCGCGCTGCGAAATATACGGCACGGACAACCCTATTCGGCAAATATACGGGGTTGAAAGCGACAACATTGTATGCGTGCCGTATATAATTATTTGCCTTATATTTTTGTGCCTTATATAATTATTTGCCTTATATTTTTGTGCCGTATATAACTACGCGTGCTGAATTTTCGCCCTGGGACCCCCGATCATTGTGCCATATATTAGCAGCATCAGCAGAATTCGAATCAGTCTGTGTTCCACTTATTAGAAGTGTGTTAAATATATTTAACTTAAAATATACTGAACACTTATTTGTAAAATCTACTTAAGAAAGGTTGAAACAAATTTCAATAAGATATTTTTACGTTTTCTTGGAAAAGATAAATTTAAAAAATTAATAATTTTATTGGGGGAAATACGTTATCAATTTAAAAAATTAATTTCAAAACGTAGTCCAGTCAATCTGTGACTAAATCCCCTAACAAAGCATGATTTAAATCACTATATTTTTTATAATACAAAAAATCATGTGATTTAAATCAAAAATGTTAAACTACCACAATTTAAAGAAATTAATTAGTAGTTGTAATTTGTATTTTGCAAAATTATTTGCATTTAAACTAAACAAGAATTAAAATCCCATAATTTTTTACCTGGTATCAACTTTTTAAAATGTTAAGATGATTTTTATCAAAAGCTTATTTTTATATTTTTAGTTATGTTTTCCAATCCAATTTTATTTTCTTATGCTACATAAACATCTTTATTTTTTTATTAATTACTTTTTGTTTTGAAGAAATAAACATTATTTTAATGAGTAAAATTAATTTAACTAATCAATAAACTTAAATATTGATTTCAATTTTTACACAAAAATCAGGCATGATTTTTTCAGTAATGCATCAAATATAATCATTGTCTTTTTTTATTTATTTAATAATGTATCAAATATAACTGAAATTATGATTTAAAAAAATAATATTGATTTCGAAATTTGGTAAGTAGTTAGTCGTCGTCGTGTCGTGTCCATGGGAGTATTAAATGTATCCATGGTAAGTAGTTAGTGAAAGAAGGATAAAAATTTTAGTAACTAATAGTACTATAATTATTCATTCCTCCTTTTAGAACGGGCATCTCACCGATGAGATAATTAGTGCATAAAATATATTAGAATGTGATGCAAAATTATTACATCACACAGAAACTATAATATCAATATATTTTTTACCAGTTTCAGAAAACACAGAACTGTTAATTCATTTAAATAAAAAAATCTGATTTAAATTAAACAAGTCCGATTTAAGTCAAAAAATTCAATTTTTTACTTTAAAAAAAAATCAGTAACCTTGTTTGTGATACTACATGTCTATAGGTTATCCTTCATTGATAAACACGATATTCCATTTAAAATTTTAAAAAAATTGAAATATCAATTTTTAAAAAAAATAATGTATTCAAAACAAAACAAAAACTGCAAAAGACGTAATTCTAATGGATTTCATTCAGAAATGACATAATAACTAACACATACTTTTCAATAAAGAAAAAATCGGACAACCCAAGTAGACAGTGGACGACATTTTTGCGTCACAAAATGCCTTAAAATTTGATTTTTTTTTCGTTGAATACAAATACAAATATTGACGATCAACAACAGTGTCAATGAATGTCAAGTGATTTTCACGTGATTCGGACCCGGACCTTAAATTCCGGAAACTTTCCTGCAAAATTCTGGTTTTCATTTGTCATTTCTGAAACGCTTCTGAATATTTCTGGACGACAAGTTGGCAACATCCTACGCCGACGCTATGTACATGTTGTTGTTTATGATTGGCATTGGTGAAAAGGGCGCGCGATCCGCGATCTCGCCCGCTCTGAATACAAGAAATACTTAGGTAAGTTTATATTTATTTCCTGCTCTTAAATATTCATAACGATTACTTTATTTTGAGAACTATTCTTTTAACTTCCGTTTTGCTCCTTAAAAGATAGTCCAAACAACCCATCCATAGAAAATGGTTCAAGCCAGATCAGTGGCGCAGCCAGAAATTCCTTCTGGGGGGGGACCAGTCAAAAATAATTTGGGTTTCTTAGTTTTTCAAAAACGATGGAAGCTTTATGTAGAATTTATTAAGATGAACGCGAAAAATTTCTTTGTTGCTGAACTTCTATTAATTAATAAATTTATTAGTACCTCCTAATTATTATAGTACAAAATTTAATTAAATAGTAAGAATGTATTAGAACCTAACTCAGTTCTACTGTTACAATTTAGTTTATCTATGACTATAAGAGCATTTTTTGGAGAAGCCCAGGGCCCACCTGGGGCTGTCGCGCAAAGAGAAGTACTAGCAAGTGTGAATCTTGGAACTCTTACTTAAGAGGCTTCTTTGATGTGAAAACTGGCAGTGTTATTCCTAGGACTTTTTTTTGGAGGAGTAAAAGTACTCCTTGACTTTTTTAGGAGGAGTGAAATTCAATTATGAGGAGTGAGATACGGAAATAACATAAACTACATATACAGAGACAAAATTTCGATTAAAAATGCTTAATTTTTAATAGACAAAATGAAATTGAAAAAAAAAATGAGGATGCTATTTTGGGTTATTTGGGCTATTTTGGGCCTGTGTACATTTGTTCTACTTTTATAACACTATTAGTATAAATTTTTTATATTATTATTTTAAATATTATTTGTATATTGTATAACAAGATGATTATGGGCATTAAAACCTTACAACGAAAGGGAGAGTCATTCCACATCAAATCAACACACTTTTTGGCATGACCATCTCGGATTTTCTTGAAATTTGGTACATATGTTCTACTTATAGAAACTCTGAAAAGTACCAACTTTCATCAAAAAATATTAATTGGTTCTGGAATTACAGGTGCGCAAAGTGGTCAAATATGGGCCAAAAATTAACCAACATAAGTTCTTTAAATTGCTCTAGAGGATCTTCTAATTGGGTTAGACAGATGAAGAAGGTGTCATTTTAAAGTATTTTAAATGTTCTTTTTAATGGTGTAAAATGTTCTGCAAAATTTTGAAAAACAATATATTTTACAAAACAAAATAGAATTAAAAGTTCGATTTCTATCAAATGTACCACTTTTAAAATTTTGAAAAAAAATCCAGGAATAGGTAATATTATTCTTAATAATCTGGTAAAATTATAGGATGGGACAAGAATGGGATCAGTGTCAAAACCTATTTAAACCAAAGTTCGATTTTTCTTATATCCCCTTAAAAATTTTTAAAGCTAATTTCTTTTCATGAATTGGATGCGAATTGAGTTTTATTTCATTGCTGTTGGCAATTAGGGCCCCTGCACAAACTTCGTGTAGCCTGGGCTTCATTTTTACAAACTGTATGGTAATTCAGTCCATTGTATTGTAACAATGTACATAAAGTAAATATGAAGCCCAGGCTACACGAAGTTTATGCAGGGGCGCTAATTGCCAACAGCAATTAAATACAACTCAATTCGCATCCAATTCATGAAAAAAAATTAGCTTTAAAATTTTTTAAGGGTATATAAGAAAAATCGAACTTTGGTTTAAATAGGTTTTGACACTGATCCCATTCTTGTCCCATCCTATAATTTTACCAGATTATTAAGAATAATATTACCTATTCCTGGAATTTTTTTCAAAATTTTAAAAGTGGTACATTTGATAGAAATCGAACTTTTAATTCTATTTTGTTTTGTAAAATATATTATTTTTCAAAATTTTGCAGAACATTTTACACCATTAAAGAGAACATTTAAAATACTTTAAAAGTACACCTTCTTCATCTGTCTAACCCAATTAGAAGATCCTCTAGAGCAATTTAAAGAACTTATGTTGGTTAATTTTTGGCCCATATTTGACCACTTTGCGCACCTGTAATTCCAGAACCAATTAATATTTTTTGATGAAAGTTGGTACTTTTCAGAGTTTCTATAAGTAGAACATATGTACCAAATTTCAAGAAAATCCGAGATGGTCATGCCAAAAAGTGTGTTGATTTGACGTGGAATGACCCAGGAGGTTTAAACAAAGAATTTGAAAGATCATTTCTCTAAAAAGAAACATTAAACAATTGATGAATTTAACTCCAGTAGTTATCACAAGAAAGGCTTGCTATATATTGCTCTTGTTATTAAAAAAAGTTTACAGTAAGCAATTTCGATAAGATAAATTACTGTTCATTAAGTTTTAAGATTTCAAATCCTAATTCTTCTTACTTAACTTCTTTCTTTATCTCTGAATAACAATTAATATTTAGAGCTTAATCACTTATATATACTTCATTCTCGTTTCTTCTACGTTCTTTGTAAGGCTGTGGGCCCAGAGCCTGATTTCTGGGAGGGCATTTAGGGCCCAGGGCCTCACTAAAATGCTTTGAAAATGTGAGTGTGTAAAATAAGTTAACGAATTTAAAATCAATTTAATAAGTTTTTGAAGTTTCAAGTAAATATATTTTAATTTACACATTTTTTAAAACTGGGATTAAAGATGATTGATTTTGTTATTTTGAGTCCAATGAATTAAGTTTTATTTTAAGACATGTCGAGGGTCACAAATAGGTCTTTTGCCCTGGGCCCCATAACTTGTAAATCCGGTCCTGTCTGGCCCTTGATACATAAATTGGTTAATAACTCTTGAAAAATTTATTGCAATATCCAAATACGCTTGAGAAAAAGAATGTTAGAGGAAATCTAGTTGTTCCGATTCGGACCCTCTAGTTCCACTAAACAAATACTCCAGTGGAGAGCTCTCCAGTTCTGGACAGGAAATTGCTCCTCTTCGTCACGCCCTCCCCTAGGTGTGCTTATCTCTCCATCCCTAGAATGCGCACTGGAGAGTAGAATAACATCAGACACAAACATATTTTTAACTTGAAAAAGTTTAAATTAATTAAAAAATAATAAAAAAAATCAATTCGTTAAAAAATGAAAAAAAAAATTTCGGAAAGAGATTCGAACATTTTTTGAATTTTTTCACGAATACTGGAAATTCCTTATAACATCAGGTGACCTCTCGGTCCCTGGGGGGGGTTTGGTCCCCTTGGTCCCCCCCCGTCGCTGCGCCCCTGAGCCAGATTATTCTTTGTGGTTGTCGGGGAAATAAATGTTCCGTGGTTGTAGACGTGATTAGTAGTTGCAAATTTGTACGATTTTTGCCTATAAAAATTAGATTTTAAAGTTAAGTACTGTAGCACTAGAAAGTTTTTATCTTATTTTGAAAACTGAAGGCAATATTTGTTCCTCGAGTTTGTTTTCATGTCTTAACCTTTTTATTTTGTACTGGGACACTTGTCAGGTTTGCTCAACTAATATTAAATTTTCTGACCCAACTGAATTGAATCGGGGGTTTTATATCTTGCTATTACTACCGCATTTCAACTCAACTTATAAATTCCAAATATATTGTATGTCAGAATCATGTATTAAAACACAATTTTTAACAAGGGCATATTCTACCCAAATTTTACTTATAAAATGATGGACTATTCCAGAGGTTCTCAAACTGTGGGTTGCCAGTAAGTTTTTGGTGAGTCGGGGTCGCTACCAGTGCTGAAATTGGAGGGTGACGCCGTCCCCCGAAATGATTGGACCGTTCCCCGAAATATTTTTACAGTCCCCATTCCCTAAAATATTTGTTTCCCCGAAAAAAAAATTATAAATTTAAGGGTAGATTTAAATACGAAAACAAATTTATTTTTCTGACCTAAATTCCCATTCGAATGAGTGATCGGATTCGCCTATCAGTGCGCCAGCAGTCTCCCCGTATTCCGATTCTCAAATTTATTCGGATTCGGATTTTTAGAGTTAAATTTCCAAAAACTTTCTGGGGAGGGAGGACCCCCAGACCCCCTTTATGTATTTTAATCTCTTTTACTCACGATTTGATGTACAAAAAAGGAGTTAAAACCCTGTTTTTAGAGTCTAATTTCCAAAAATTTTCTGGTGGAGAACCCCCAGACCCCCCTTTTCATACTTGGAACTTCATTATTCACAACTTTTTTAACATTAGGTTGAGCAAAATGATTCAATTCGATTCACAAGTTTTTAGCCCCCCAAACCAAATCCTGGATCCGTCACTGCATGGTAACACAAATATGAATAATGTTTTTTTAAAGTTATAAAAATTATAATAACTGCATTTGTGCTTTTATTCTAGCATTTAAAAATGTTCCATTAGCCCCCACTTTCCCCTAACTATGCAATCTAGAATTTGATTATATCAATACGAGTAGGTACCAAAAATTAGTCATATTTTACCCTCTATCAATCATCTACTCTGTAAAAAGGTGAGTCCCCCCAAATATTTTTCTCCAATTTCAGCACTGGTCGCTACAAATTTTGAATTCATCTGAATACATGGTATCTTTTTACAATTTTATGAACATGCTGACTTGAAATTTATCAAATTACTGTAGAGTAAAAATTACAAAAAAATAATAAGAAAAATTATCCTACTCGGTGTCGAATGCAAAGACAAAGTAAAAATACAAAAGAGTTTTATTTAAAACTTTTACTTTTAAAAAAAGATTTGGTAATAAATCAGCGTTTCTAAACGTTGGGCTCCCTACCCGGGGGAGCAAGACAAATATTAAGAATTTTCTTAGGGAGTGATGTTGTAACTTGTAACTGATGCAATTTATCCAGATATTACAAAAAAACAGTTCAAAATCAATTTTTAAGAGTCAAATTCAAAACATTTCTGGGGGAGGACCTCCATACCCCCCATTTTATTGTGGAGCTCATTGTTGCTCCAACAATTAAACATTCAAGTTAAAATTCTTCCTTATTATCTCCTAAAAATGTTATTTAACTTCTGATACATGATATATAATTTATTACTGTAACAAAGTACTACTTGTTGGGGACCAAACCAGCTAGATTTTGTTTATAAAAAGTGGTTGCAATGCTCAAAAGTTTGATAACCCCTTGACTATTCAGTTGCTAACTTAAAATTTTAAGCATTTTTTCGAAAGAAAATTGTCAGTTGAATAACTTTTGAGTTTATGTAAGTTAAGGTATTATTACGTCCTACAACTGGCTGCCTGCCATTTCACTCACTGGCCAAGAGTGTATACTATGTCTAATTCTTGCTTCTAATTTCAAAAAGTTCTTATATTACATTCATAAAGATTCAAATACTACCTAAAAATGTATTAAAACCTGTATTTTTAAAAAATTTGAGATTGCCCCCATGTTTTTTAAATTGCTGTGTCAAAATTAAAACTTTTCATTCATTGGCGGAACTAAAAATCTGTAGTAGCATTGTGGCTAAACACATCTTTCTTTTTTCTGGCAGCAAGATCATCAGCATCTGCCACAGCAGTTCCAGACCACTAGTCTTTATGGATCCAGTCCCAGTGTCTCGACCCTGCCTCCTGCTCCAGAGAGTAGCTACTCTGCCAGATGCCGAGACCTCTCCTGCCATCCTTGAGTCTGCCCCAACCTCCACTCATTCCCATTGTAAGTTTCTGCTTTTAGAATTACTCATTTGAAACTAGGGTAAAATTTAAAATAAAACATTATCAAGTCTTTTAACAATGCAAATCTCTCACAATCTAATTATTTGAAGAGAAATGTATAAAAAAACTCAAGATTATCACAAAAAATATTGGGCAAGGTAAATGAAGGGCAAAAATTCAACAATAAATAAAATAAACAAACTTTTGTACTTTTTAACCGTAGTGAAATTAAAAACGCAATAAAACCTTTAGTTTTCCCCCAAGCAACACAACCTGCCCAATTGGTATAAAATATTAAATCATAATCATGTAGATGTATTCTTGACAATGGTACTGCACTTATAAGGGTTTTCATTTAATATGTTTTTAAATTTGTTTTGCTAGGTTTGGTTTACTTAATATGTATATATTTTTTAAAAATTATAAAATATAAATCGAGAAACCTATAAAAAAGTAAGCAACACACTCATCTTTGCATCGTAGCATACATTTACCTTATGTTGTAATAAAATTATAATAAATTCTTTATTATTACCCAAAGTTACAGCATTAAAGATATATTGTTTTAATTAATTAAAATATTTTATTCAGTGGCGGATTTCAAAATGTGCCGCCTATAGGCTGAACCAAAAATTGCCGCCTATTCACTGTAAAAAATTCCCGTAAAATTTACGGTTTTAAACTGGCAGCTGGGTTGGTTGGGGAAAACCGTAAAAATTACGAAGTTTTTACCATAGACTTTCGAAACACCCTAATGTTCCGCGGACCGAAACAAATGGAGAGGTGGGCTGGAGGTTGCCCATATGTGGTCTAAAGAAAGCATAGAATAATAGATTTGTTACTTTGCTGAATCAAACTACTCAAAACTTCTGGGTGGGGGTTGTAATTTTGGTTACTTGAAAAGAGCGTTCTTCGTCTTTTCAGTGCTTGTGTTTCCTTTCTCTTCTCCTGTTTTTTGCGTAAAAAAATTCCACCATCAAAAATTTGCCGCCTGTGAAAATTTGCCGCCGTAGGCTTCAGCCTAGCTAGCCTATTTAGAAATCCGCTACTGATTTTATTGCAATAAAAGTTTCCCATTACTCTAAAATTAATAAAACTTAACACCTAAATTCTTTCTAGCTGCAAAACTCTGCTGTATTAAGCAATAATCCCAATTAAATCCCATTTTTTTTAAACCCGAGTTTTTGAAATCCTGTTTGATACTGTCATAGGACGCACAGAGTAGCTTAATGTCTTAACACACATCTTTTTTTTCTTCAGGAAGCAAGAGCTGCACTTGCTGCCGCAGCAGTTCCATAGATCTCTGAGAGAGCTCCACCGTCAGTCTTCATGGATCCAGTCACAAGTTCTGCCACTAGAAATGTCTGAACCTTGCCTCCTGCTGCAGCGAGCACTGCCTCTGTCAGATGCCGAGACCTCTCATGCCATCCCTGAGTCTGCCCCAACCTCCACTCAATCCCATTGTAAGTTTCTGCTTTTAGAATTACTCATTTGAAACCAGGGTTTTCAACCCGCCCACAAACCAAAAAAACCTGAGTGTTTTTTAATAAAACCCACTTAAAAAAACAATATCAACCAGCCCTTTTTTTGGGTTTTTTAAAAATTGGGTAAAATTTTATTAATACCAGCATGATCAAGTCTTTTAATAATGCAAATATCTCACAATATAATATTTGAAGAGAAATGTTACCACAAAAAATATTGGGCAAGGTAAATGAAGGGAAAATTCAACAATTAAATAAACAAAATTTGTACTTTTTTAACCGTAGTGAAATTAAAAGTGCGATAAAACCTTTACTTTTTCCCAAGAAACACAACCTGCCCAATCGGTATAAAATATTAAATCATAATCATATAGATGTATTCTTGACAGGCACGGATCTTGGGGGGGCACTTTTTCAGACCATCACCTTTACCATTTGAGAAAAATGTCAAAATTTTGGGGATTTTCTAAAAAGTAACACAAGATCCCCTTTTGGCTCCCTGGGGGGTATGGGGGTCCTCCCCCAGAAAAAAATTTGAAATTTGACCTGTAAAAGTAGGGTTTTAACTCATTTTGAGTACTTTTTGAAACTTTTTTTGTACTTATGAGTAATTTTTTAGGTCCAAGGGGGGGCACTTTCCAGAGTGCCACCCCCTTGGATCTGCCACTGATCCTTGACAATGGTACTGTACTTTATAAGGGTTTTCATTTAATGGTTTTAAATTTGTTTTGCCAGGTTTTGTTTACTTAATATGTATACATTTTTTAAAAATTATAAAATACAAACAGAGAAGCCTATAAAAAAACAAAAAGCAACACACTTTGCATTGTAACATGCATTTACCTTATGTCGTAAAAAATTATAATAAATTCTTTGTTATTATCCAAAGTTACAGCATTAAAGATGTTTTTTAATTGATAAAAATATTTTATTGCAATAAAAGTTTCCCTTTACTCTTAAATTAATAAAACTTAACACCTAAATTCCTTCCAGCTGCAAAACTCTGCTGTATTAAGCAATAAACCCAATTAAACCCACCCGGGTTTTTTTTCAAACCCTGTTTGATACTGTCATATGATGCACAGAGTAGCATCATATCTAAACACATCTTTTTTCTTCAGGAAGCAAGAGCTGCAGTTGCCGTTGCTGCAGTGTTTAGACTGCCTCCTGCTCCAGCCAGCAGTGCCTCTGCAAGATGCAGACTTCTCCTTCCATTCCTGAGTCTGCCCCCAGCTCTACTCAATCCCATTGTAAGTTTCTGCTTTTAGAATTACCCCTGGTTAAAACCATTATTAATCATAAAAAAATAATTAACAATGCTGCATGGTGGGGAAAAAAGCTTGATTGATTTTTTATGGCGCAAGGGTAGGACAAGTAGCGCCAGACTCAAGGAAAATGGTTGCACAGTTTTAAAAGTTACATAGAACAAAATAATTGTTAAAAATATTATGCTGTTTATGGTGAAAAATCTGTATATTAAGAAAGAGGACTCAATTAATTAAAAGTATTGAATAAATTCAAAATGTATGTCAAACTTTAAACAGATTGTAAATTCCTAAAAAAAAATTAAGGTTTGGTTCTTTAAAGCAGTGTTTGAAATTGCGATGGATTGCTATTCTGGACCAGTGGTATTTTTTCACAATTTCTAACGCTGTTTTAAAGAGACTGTCTTGACTGAAATTCCTTTCATAGAAGTATTAGAATTACAAAATAATGATTTTGTTTGTAAGTTGTTAAAATTAAAACTTACTATTTTTTTCTCTTTTTCTTTTAGCAGTCTTACAAGCAAGGAAGTGATAAAAAACAAATATAAATAAGGAGATCATTACTGAAGAACTCTCATTTGTTATATGTGCAGATTGTGTCCTGACATATAGAAATAATTGCTTGATGTAACAAAACAAGACATTTATTGTTTATTTAAGAAATAACTTTCAAGAAAGCATTTTTTATTCATATTATGTATTATGTAAAAATTGATTTTTTTTATAGTAGATTGATTTTTTGTTACAACAATATGTATTAATGTGCAATAAATACTATATTATAAAATTGATTCCTACATAGCAATAATTTAATTAAATTACCTTAAAATTACTAGCTTCCAATAAATGATGCATAAAATCTGGTTAACCTTTTAAACATTAATTTTTTGTATCTTTGTAAATTGAATTGAATTAACTACACTAAGTCACAGCATTCTTTGAGTAAATAGCATATTAAAAATAATTAATGTAATTACAAATTTTTAAATTTTAATCTCTGTAGATGTATGCAGTTTAAATATTTTTTTTTTTATCTGCTTAAGAATCAAAATTTTAAGAATTTATTTACATAAATTATAAAACTATGAAATGTATTATTTCCTAGCAAACATTGTTTTTCAAATTTCATAAATTTTTGTAAATGAACACTTTGTAATTTTGTGCCTTTTACTGAATATGTTGTAATTTTCACTTCAGTAACAAAAATGTTTGAAAAAAATTTTTTAGTGAGATTGGCCATACAGGCATTTCTTGAATTTAAGAAATCTTTTATGGAGTAAATTACAGCATATTCAAAAGTTTCAGTCAAATGTGCCATAAAAAGTATGTAATGTAAGCATAATATTAATGTATCAAAAGGAAACGTGCAAGCACATCGTATAAGGCACGAGGAACGCTTTATAAACCATATAAGGCACAGAAAATATAAGGCACAATTTTTCCAAAAGTGCCGTATATTCTTTTATATACGGCACTTAGTATAAGGCACAAAATATAAGGCACAGAAAATATATAAGGCACAATTTTTCCAAAAGTGCCGTATAAACATGCTCAGCGCGCCGTATAAACATGCTCAGCGCGCCGTATAAACATAGTCAGCGCGCCGTATAAACATAGTCAGTGCGCCGTATAAACATAGTCAGTGCGCCGTATAAACATAGTCAGTGCGCCGTATATTATATCCGGCACTTTTGAACCGAAAATGCCGTATAAATATCCGGTTTAGTTTTAAGAGTGTAGTTGGGCTGCAGATCGAGATGACAGGAAATCAGTAAATGGTTTTATTGTAATGATGGGAGGAGTTCCTATTTCCTGGTTATCGTCAAAACAGCAGTCAGTAGCCCTATCCTCCATGGAGTCAGAGTATATTGCATTATCTGAATTGATTAAGGAAATTGTATGGTTGTTCAGAATTGCAAGTGAAGTTTTTGGAAAGGAGGTTATGAAGCCAAATGTATTTTGTGATAGCCAGAGTGCTATTTATTTTTCTAAAAACCCTGTTGAAAACAAGAAAACCAAATACATTGATACTAGGTATCATTTTGTTAAAGACTATTTAAAAAAGGGTTTTTTCACTTTGAAGTTTATTTCTGGAAAAGAAAATTTGTCTGATTGTCTGACTAAACCGTTAAAATGTGATAAATTTCAATGTTTTTGTGATAGGATTTTTTCTAGGTAAAATAGTACTTGTTTTGAAGTAATCGAGAGGAAAAGGGGGCATGTGTTGGAATCGAACGCTATTTCCTCCCGATTATCTAGTGCCGTACGGGGGAACTTTGTTTTGTGAGGATATGATTTCTAGATCCGCCAGGTGGCGTCTTATAATGTATATAAATATTTCTGTTTTACTGTAATAAATGATTATTCCTGTTTTAACCCAAGCTAGTCTTGTCTGATTTTCCACCCTCCTCAAAAGTACGATCCAACACGATCTTGGTTTCTAGTGCCCCGGCGCGGTCGGCGATAGAAATTTTGACCGTGCGACCGAGCTTCCGAAAATATGGCACCATCGAAAAGTGTGCCCCAGCAGCCTGAGACGATCTAGGTTTCTAGTGCCCCGGCGCGGTCGGCGATAGAAATTTTGGCCTAGCGACCGAGCTTCCGAAAATATGGCACCATCGAAAAGTGCGCCCCAGCAGCCTGAGACGATCTAGGTTTCTAGTGAACCCGGCGCGGTCGGCGATAGAAATTTTGGCCGTGCGACCGAGCTTCCGAAAATATGGCACCATCGAAAAGTGCGCCCCAGCAGCCTGAGACGATCTAGGTTTCTAGTGCCCCGGCGCGGTCGGCGATAGAAATTTTGGCCGTGCGACCGAGCTTCCGAAAATATGGCACCATCGAAAAGTGCGCCCCAGCAGCCTGAGACGATCTAGGTTTCTAGTTCCCCGGCGCGGTCGGCGATAGAAATTTTGGCCGTGCGACCGAGCTTCCGAAAATATGGCACCATCGAAAAGTGCGCCCCAGCAGCCTGAGAGGATATAGGTTTCTAGTGCCCCGGCGCGGTCGGCGATAGAAATTTTGGCCGTGCGACCGAGCTTCCGAAAATATGGCACCATCGAAAAGTGCGCCCCAGCAGCCTGAGACGATCTAGGTTTCTAGTGCCCCGGCGCGGTCGGCGATAGAAATTTTGGCCGTGCGACCGAGCTTCCGAAAATATGGCACCATCGAAAAGTGCGCCCCAGCAGCCTGACACGATCTAGGTTTCTAGTGCCCCGGCGCGGTCGGCGATAGAAATTTTGGCCGTGCGACTGAGCTTCCGAAAATATGGCACCATCGAAAAGTGCGCCCCAGCAGCCTGAGACGATCTAGGTTTCTAGTGCCCCGGCGCGGTCGGCGATAGAAATTTTGGCCGTGCGACCGAGCTTCCGAAAATATGGCACCATCGAAAAGTGCGCCCCAGCAGCCTGAGACGATCTAGGTTTCTAATGCCCCGGCGCGGTCGGCGATAGAAATTTTGGCCGTGCGACCGAGCTTCCGAAAATATGGCACCATCGAAAAGTGCGCCCCAGCAGCCTGAGACGATCTAGGTTTCTATTTATCCCGGCGCGGTCGGCGATAGAAATTTTGGCCGTGCAACCGAGCTTCCGAAAATATGGCACCATCGAAAAGTGCGCCCCAGCAGCCTGAGACGATCTAGGTTTCTAGTGCCCCGGCGCGGTCGGCGATAGACATTTTGGCCGTGCGACCGAGCTTCCGAAAATATGGCACCATCGAAAAGTGCGCCCCAGCAGCCTGAGACGATCTAGGTTTCTAGTGAACCCGGCGCGGTCGGCGATAGAAATTTTGGCCGTGCGACCGAGCTTCCGAAAATATGGCACCATCGAAAAGTGCGCCCCAGCAGCCTGAGACGATCTAGGTTTCTAGTGCCCCGGCGCGGTCGGCGATAGAAATTTTGGCCGTGCGACCGAGCTTCCGAAAATATGGCACCATCGAAAAGTGCGCCCCAGCAGCCTGAGACGATCTAGGTTTCTAGTGCCCCGGCGCGGTCGGCGATAGAAATTTTGGCCGTGCGACCGAGCTTCCGAAAATATGGCACCATCGAAAAGTGCGCCCCAGCAGCCTGAGAGGATATAGGTTTCTAGTGCCCCGGCGCGGTCGGCGATAGAAATTTTGGCCGTGCGACCGAGCTTCCGAAAATATGGCACCATCGAAAAGTGCGCCCCAGCAGCCTGAGACGATCTAGGTTTCTAGTGCCCCGGCGCGGTCGGCGATAGAAATTTTGGCCGTGCGACCGAGCTTCCGAAAATATGGCACCATCGAAAAGTGCGCCCCAGCAGCCTGAGACGATCTAGGTTTCTAGTGCCCCGGCGCGGTCGGCGATAGAAATTTTGGCCGTGCGACTGAGCTTCCGAAAATATGGCACCATCGAAAAGTGCGCCCCAGCAGCCTGAGACGATCTAGGTTTCTAGTGCCCCGGCGCGGTCGGCGATAGAAATTTTGGCCGTGCGACCGAGCTTCCGAAAATATGGCACCATCGAAAAGTGCGCCCCAGCAGCCTGAGACGATCTAGGTTTCTAATGCCCCGGCGCGGTCGGCGATAGAAATTTTGGCCGTGCGACCGAGCTTCCGAAAATATGGCACCATCGAAAAGTGCGCCCCAGCAGCCTGAGACGATCTAGGTTTCTAGTGCCCCGGCGCGGTTGGCGATAGAAATTTTGGCCGTGCGACCGAGCTTCCGAAAATATGGCACCATCGAAAAGTGCGCCCCAGCAGCCTGAGAGGATCTATGTTTCTAATGCCCCGGCGCGGTCGGCGATAGAAATTTTGGCCGTGCGACCGAGCTTCCGAAAATATGGCACCATCGAAAAGTGCGCCCCAGCAGCCTGAGACGATCTAGGTTTCTAGTGAACCCGGCGCGGTCGGCGATAGAAATTTTGGCCGTGCGACCGAGCTTCCGAAAATATGGCACCATCGAAAAGTGCGCCCCAGCAGCCTGAGACGATCTAGGTTTCTAGTGCCCCGGCGCGGTCGGCGATAGAAATTTTGGCCGTGCGACCTAGCTTCCGAAAATATGGCACCATCGAAAAGTGCGCCCCAGCAGCCTGAGACGATCTAGGTTTCTAGTGAACCCGGCGCGGTCGGCGATAGAAATTTTGGCCGTGCGACCGAGCTTCCGAAAATATGGCACCATCGAAAAGTGCGCCCCAGCAGCCTGAGACGATCTAGGTTTCTAGTGCCCCGGCGCGGTCGGCGATAGAAATTTTGGCCGTGCGACCGAGCTTCCGAAAATATGGCACCATCGAAAAGTGCGCCCCAGCAGCCTGAGACGATCTAGGTTTCTAGTGCCCCGGCGCGGTCGGCGATAGAAATTTTGGCCGTGCGACCGAGCTTCCGAAAATATGGCACCATCGAAAAGTGCGCCCCAGCAGCCTGAGAGGATATAGGTTTCTAATGCCCCGGCGCGGTCGGCGATAGAAATTTTGGCCGTGCGACCGAGCTTCCGAAAATATGGCACCATCGAAAAGTGCGCCCCAGCAGCCTGAGACGATCTAGGTTTCTATTTAACCCGGCGCGGTCGGCGATAGAAATTTTGGCCGTGCGACCGAGCTTCCAAAAATATGGCACCATCGAAAAGTGCGCCCCAGCAGCCTGAGACGATCTAGGTTTCTAGTGCCCCGGCACGGTCGGCGATAGAAATTTTGGCCGTGCGACCGAGCTTCCGAAAATATGGCACCATCGAAAAGTGCGCCCCAGCAGCCTGAGACGATCTAGGTTTCTAGTGCCCCGGCGCGGTCGGCGATAGAAATTTTGGCCGTGCGACCGAGCTTCCGAAAATATGGCACCATCGAAAAGTGCGCCCCAGCAGCCTGAGACGATCTAGGTTTCTAGTGCCCCGGCGCGGTCGGCGATAGAAATTTTGGCCGTGCGACCGAGCTTCCGAAAATATGGCACCATCGAAAAGTGCGCCCCCGCAGCCTGAGACGATCTAGGTTTCTAGTGCCACGGCGCGGTCGGCGATAGAAATTTTGACCGTGCGACCGAGCTTCCGAAAATATGGCACCATCGAAAAGTGCGCCCCAGCAGCCTGAGACGAT
Source organism: Tetragnatha montana (assembly GCA_963680715.1). NCBI lineage: Eukaryota > Metazoa > Arthropoda > Arachnida > Araneae > Tetragnathidae > Tetragnatha > Tetragnatha montana. Next base: position 4,330,798 of record OY796678.1, on the reverse strand, counting down.
CTAGGTTTCTAGTGCCCCGGCACGGTCGGCGATAGAAATTTTGGCCGTGCGACCGAGCTTCCGAAAATATGGCACCATCGAAAAGTGCGCCCCAGCAGCCTGAGACGATCTAGGTTTCTAGTGCCCCGGCGCGGTCGGCGATAGAAATTTTGGCCGTCCGACCGAGCTTCCGAAAATATGGCACCATCGAAAAGTGCGCCCCAGCAGCCTGAGACGATCTAGGTTTCTAGTGCCCCGGCGTGGTCGGCGATAGAAATTTTGGCCGTGCGACCGAGCTTCCGAAAATATGGCACCATCGAAAAGTGCGCCCCAGCAGCCTGAGACGATCTAGGTTTCTAGTGCCCCGGCGCGGTCGGCGATAGAAATTTCGGCCGTGCGACCGAGCTTCCGAAAATATGGCACCATCGAAAAGTGCGCCCCAGCAGCCTGAGACGATCTAGGTTTCTAGTGCCCCGGCGCGGTCGGCGATAGAAATTTTGGCCGTGCGACCGAGCTTCCGAAAATATGGCACCATCGAAAAGTGCGCCCCAGCAGCCTGAGACGATCTAGGTTTCTAGTGCCCCGGCGCGGTCGGCGATAGAAATTTTGGCCGTGCGACCGAGCTTCCGAAAATATGGCACCATCGAAAAGTGCGCCTAGCAGCCTGAGACGATCTAGGTTTCTAGTGCCTTGGCGCGGTCGGCGATAGAAATTTTGGCCGTACGGCCGAGCTTCCGAAAATATGGCACCATCGAAAAGTGCGCCCCAGCAGCCTGAGACGATCTAGGTTTCTATTGCCCCGGCGCGGTCGGCGATAGAAATTTTGGCCGTGCGACCGAGCTTCCGAAAATATGGCACCATCGAAAAGTGCGCCCCAGCAGCCTGAGACGATCTAGGTTTCTAGTGCCCCGGCGCGGTCGGCGATAGAAATTTTGGCCGTGCGACCGAGCTTCCGAAAATATATCACCATCGAAAAGTGCGCCCCAGCAGCCTGAGACGATCTAGGTTTCTAGTGCCCCGGCGCGGTCGGCGATAGAAATTTTGGCCGTGCGACCGAGATTCCGAAAATATGGCACCATCGAAAAGTGCGCCCCAGCAGCCTGAGACGATCTAGGTTTCTAGTGCCCCGGCGCGGTCGGCGATAGAAATTTTGGCCGTGCGACCGAGCTTCCGAAAATATGGCACCATCGAAAAGTGCGCCCCAGCAGCCTGAGACGATCTAGGTTTCTAGTGCCCCGGCGCGGTCGGCGATAGAAATTTTGGCCGTGCGACCGAGCTTCCGAAAATATGGCACCATCGAAAAGTGCGCCCCAGCAGCCTGAGACGATCTAGGTTTCTAGTGCCCCGGCGCGGTCGGCGATAGAAATTTTGGCCGTGCGACCGAGCTTCCGAAAATATGGCACCATCGAAAAGTGCGCCCCAGCAGCCTGAGACGATCTAGGTTTCTAGTGCCCCGGCGCGGTCGGCGATAGAAATTTTGGCCGTGCGAACGAGCTTCCGAAAATATGGCACCATCGAAAAGTGCGCCCCAGCAGCCTGAGCCGATCTAGGTTTCTAGTGCCCCGGAGCGGTCGGCGATAGAAATTTTGGCCGTGCGACCGAGATTCCGAAAATATGGCACCATCGAAAAGTGCGCCCCAGCAGCCTGAGACGATCTAGGTTTCTAGTGCCCCAGCGCGGTCGGCGATAGAAATTTTGGCCGTGCGACCGAGCTTCCGAAAATATGGCACCATCGAAAAGTGCGCCCCAGCAGCCTGAGACGATCTAGGTTTCTAGTGCCCCGGCGCCGTCGGCGATAGAAATTTTGGCCGTGCGACCGAGCTTCCGAAAATATGGCACCATCGAAAAGTGCGCCCCAGCAGCCTGAGACGATCTAGGTTTCTAGTGCCCCGGCGCCATCGGCGATAGAAATTTTGGCCGTGCGACCGAGCTTCCGAAAATATGGCACCATCGAAAAGTGCGCCCCAGCAGCCTGAGACGATCTAGGTTTCTAGTGAACCCGGCGCGGTCGGCGATAGAAATTTTGGCCGTGCGACCGAGCTTCCGAAAATATGACACCATCGAAAAGTGCGCCCCAGCAGCCTGAGACGATCTAGGTTTCTAGTGCCCCGGCGCGGTCGGCGATAGAAATTTTGGCCGTGCGACCGAGCTTCCGAAAATATGGCACCATCGAAAAGTGCGCCCCAGCAGCCTGAGACGATCTAGGTTTCTAGTGCCCCGGCGCGGTCGGCGATAGAAATTTTGGCCGTGCGACCGAGCTTCCGAAAATATGGCACCATCGAAAAGTGCGCCCCAGCAGCCTGAGATGATCTAGGTTTCTAGTGCCCCGGCGCGGTCGGCGATAGAAATTTTGGCCGTGCGACCGAGCTTCCGAAAATATGGCACCATCGAAAAGTGCGCCCCGGCAGCCTGAGACGATCTAGGTTTCTAGTGCCCCGGCGCGGTCGGCGATAGAAATTTCGGCCGTGCGACCGAGCTTCCGAAAATATGGCACCATCGAGAAGTGCGCCCCAACAGCCTGAGACGATCTAGGTTTCTAGTGCCCCGGCGCGGTCGGCGATAGAAATTTTGGCCGTGCGACCGAGCTTCCGAAAATATGGCACCATCGAAAAGTGCGCCCCAGCAGCCTGAGACGATCTAGGTTTCTAGTGCCCCGGCGCGGTCGGCGATAGAAATTTTGGCCGTGCGACCGAGCTTCCGAAAATATGGAACCATCGAAAAGTGCGCCCCAGCAGCCTGAGACGATCTAGGTTTCTATTGCCCCGGCGCGGTCGGCGATAGAAATTTTGGGCGTGCGACCGAGCTTCCGAAAATATGGCACCATCGAAAAGTGCGCCCCAGCAGCCTGAGACGATCTAGGTTTCTAGTGCCCCGGCGCGGTCGGCGATAGAAATTTTGGCCGTGCGACCGAGCTTCCGAAAATATGGCACCATCGAAAAGTGCGCCCCAGCAGCCTGAGACGATCTAGGTTTCTAGTGCCCCGGCGCGGTCGGCGATAGAAATTTTGGCCGTGCGACCGAGCTTCCGAAAATATGGCACCATCGAAAAGTGCGCCCCAGCAGCCTGAGAGGATATAGGTTTCTAATGCCCCGGCGCGGTCGGCGATAGAAATTTTGGCCGTGCGACCGAGCTTCCGAAAATATGGCACCATCGAAAAGTGCGCCCCAGCAGCCTGAGACGATCTAGGTTTCTATTTAACCCGGCGCGGTCGGCGATAGAAATTTTGGCCGTGCGACCGAGCTTCCAAAAATATGGCACCATCGAAAAGTGCGCCCCAGCAGCCTGAGACGATCTAGGTTTCTAGTGCCCCGGCACGGTCGGCGATAGAAATTTTGGCCGTGCGACCGAGCTTCCGAAAATATGGCACCATCGAAAAGTGCGCCCCAGCAGCCTGAGACGATCTAGGTTTCTAGTGCCCCGGCGCGGTCGGCGATAGAAATTTTGGCCGTGCGACCGAGCTTCCGAAAATATGGCACCATCGAAAAGTGCGCCCCAGCAGCCTGAGACGATCTAGGTTTCTAGTGCCCCGGCGCGGTCGGCGATAGAAATTTTGGCCGTGCGACCGAGCTTCCGAAAATATGGCACCATCGAAAAGTGCGCCTAGCAGCCTGAGACGATCTAGGTTTCTAGTGCCTTGGCGCGGTCGGCGATAGAAATTTTGGCCGTGCGACCGAGCTTCCGAAAATATGGCACCATCGAAAAGTGCGCCCCAGCAGCCTGAGACGATCTAGGTTTCTAGTGCCCCGGCGCGTTCGGCGATCGAAATTTTGGCCGTGCGACCGAGCTTCCGAAAATATGGCACCATCGAAAAGTGCGCCCCAGCAGCCTGAGACGATCTAGGTTTCTAGTGCCCCGGCGCGGTCGGCGATAGAAATTTTGGCCGTCCGACCGAGCTTCCGAAAATAAGGCACCATCGAAAAGTGCGCCCCAGCAGCCTGAGACGATCTAGGTTTCTAGTGCCCCGGCGTGGTCGGCGATAGAAATTTTGGCCGTGCGACCGAGCTTCCGAAAATATGGCACCATCGAAAAGTGCGCCCCAGCAGCCTGAGACGATCTAGGTTTCTAGTGCCCCGGCGCGGTCGGCGATAGAAATTTCGGCCGTGCGACCGAGCTTCCGAAAATATGGCACCATCGAAAAGTGCGCCCCAGCAGCCTGAGACGATCTAGGTTTCTAGTGCCCCGGCGCGGTCGGCGATAGAAATTTTGGCCGTCCGACCGAGCTTCCGAAAATATGGCACCATCGAAAAGTGCGCCCCAGCAGCCTGAGACGATCTAGGTTTCTAGTGCCCCGGCGTGGTCGGCGATAGAAATTTTGGCCGTGCGACCGAGCTTCCGAAAATATGGCACCATCGAAAAGTGCGCCCCAGCAGCCTGAGACGATCTAGGTTTCTAGTGCCCCGGCGCGGTCGGCGATAGAAATTTCGGCCGTGCGACCGAGCTTCCGAAAATATGGCACCATCGAAAAGTGCGCCCCAGCAGCCTGAGACGATCTAGGTTTCTAGTGCCCCGGCGCGGTCGGCGATAGAAATTTTGGCCGTGCGACCGAGCTTCCGAAAATATGGCACCATCGAAAAGTGCGCCCCAGCAGCCTGAGACGATCTAGGTTTCTAGTGCCCCGGCGCGGTCGGCGATAGAAATTTTGGCCGTGCGACCGAGCTTCCGAAAATATGGCACCATCGAAAAGTGCGCCTAGCAGCCTGAGACGATCTAGGTTTCTAGTGCCTTGGCGCGGTCGGCGATAGAAATTTTGGCCGTACGACCGAGCTTCCGAAAATATGGCACCATCGAAAAGTGCGCCCCAGCAGCCTGAGACGATCTAGGTTTCTAGTGCCCCGGCGCGGTCGGCGATAGAAATTTTGGCCGTGCGACCGAGCTTCCGAAAATATGGCACCATCGAAAAGTGCGCCCCAGCAGCCTGAGACGATCTAGGTTTCTAGTGCCCCGGCGCGGTCGGCGATAGAAATTTTGGCCGTGCGACCGAGCTTCCGAAAATATGGCACCATCGAAAAGTGCGCCTAGCAGCCTGAGACGATCTAGGTTTCTAGTGCCTTGGCGCGGTCGGCGATAGAAATTTTGGCCGTACGACCGAGCTTCCGAAAATATGGCACCATCGAAAAGTGCGCCCCAGCAGCCTGAGACGATCTAGGTTTCTAGTGCCCCGGCGCGGTCGGCGATAGAAATTTTGGCCGTGCGACCGAGCTTCCGAAAATATGGCACCATCGAAAAGTGCGCCCCAGCAGCCTGAGACGATCTAGGTTTCTAGTGCCCCGGCGCGGTCGGCGATAGAAATTTTGGCCGTGCGACCGAGCTTCCGAAAATATGGCACCATCGAAAAGTGCGCCTAGCAGCCTGAGACGATCTAGGTTTCTAGTGCCTTGGCGCGGTCGGCGATAGAAATTTTGGCCGTACGACCGAGCATCCGAAAATATGGCACCATCGAAAAGTGCGCCCCAGCAGCCTGAGACGATCTAGGTTTCTAGTGCCCCGGCGCGGTCGGCGATAGAAATTTTGGCCGTGCGACCGAGCTTCCGAAAATATGGCACCATCGAAAAGTGCGCCCCAGCAGCCTGAGACGATCTAGGTTTCTAGTGCCCCGGCGCGGTCGGCGATAGAAATTTTGGCCGTGCGACCGAGCTTCCGAAAATATGGCACCATCGAAAAGTGCGCCTAGCAGCCTGAGACGATCTAGGTTTCTAGTGCCTTGGCGCGGTCGGCGATAGAAATTTTGGCCGTACGACCGAGCTTCCGAAAATATGGCACCATCGAAAAGTGCGCCCCAGCAGCCTGAGACGATCTAGGTTTCTATTGCCCCGGCGCGGTCGGCGATAGAAATTTTGGCCGTGCGACCGAGCTTCCGAAAATATGGCACCATCGAAAAGTGCGCCCCAGCAGCCTGAGACGATCTAGGTTTCTAGTGCCCCGGCGCGGTCGGCGATAGAAATTTTGGCCGTGCGACCGAGCTTCCGAAAATATATCACCATCGAAAAGTGCGCCCCAGCAGCCTGAGACGATCTAGGTTTCTAGTGCCCCGGCGCGGTCGGCGATAGAAATTTTGGCCGTGCGACCGAGATTCCGAAAATATGGCACCATCGAAAAGTGCGCCCCAGCAGCCTGAGACGATCTAGGTTTCTAGTGCCCCGGCGCGGTCGGCGATAGAAATTTTGGCCGTGCGACCGAGCTTCCGAAAATATGGCACGATCGAAAAGTGCGCCCCAGCAGCGTGAGACGATCTAGGTTTCTAGTGCCCCGGCGCGGTCGGCGATAGAAATTTTGGCCGTGCGACCGAGCTTCCGAAAATATGGCACCATCGAAAAGTGCGCCCCAGCAGCCTGAGACGATCTAGGTTTCTAGTGCCCCGGCGCGGTCGGCGATAGAAATTTTGGCCGTGCGACCGAGCTTCCGAAAATATGGCACCATCGAAAAGTGCGCCCCAGCAGCCTGAGACGATCTAGGTTTCTAGTGCCCCGGCGCGGTCGGCGATAGAAATTTTGGCCGTGCGAACGAGCTTCCGAAAATATGGCACCATCGAAAAGTGCGCCCCAGCAGCCTGAGCCGATCTAGGTTTCTAGTGCCCCGGAGCGGTCGGCGATAGAAATTTTGGCCGTGCGACCGAGATTCCGAAAATATGGCACCATCGAAAAGTGCGCCCCAGCAGCCTGAGACGATCTAGGTTTCTAGTGCCTTGGCGCGGTCGGCGATAGAAATTTTGGCCGTGCGACCGAGCTTCCGAAAATATGGCACCATCGAAAAGTGCGCCCCAGCAGCCTGAGACGATCTAGGTTTCTAGTGCCCCGGCGCGGTCGGCGTTAGAAATTTTGGCCGTGCGACCGAGCTTCCGAAAATATGGCACCATCGAAAAGTGCGCCCCAGCAGCCTGAGACGATCTAGGTTTCTAGTGCCCCGGCGCGGTCGGCGATAGAAATTTTGGCCGTGCGACCGAGCTTCCGAAAATATGGCACCATCGAAAAGTGCGCCCCAGCAGCCTGAGACGATCTAGGTTTCTAGTGAACCCGGCGCGGTCGGCGATAGAAATTTTGGCCGTGCGACCGAGCTTCCAAAAATATGGCACCATCGAAAAGTGCGCCCCAGCAGCCTGAGACGATCTAGGTTTCTAGTGCCCCGGCACGGTCGGCGATAGAAATTTTGGCCGTGCGACCGAGCTTCCGAAAATATGGCACCATCGAAAAGTGCGCCTAGCAGCCTGAGACGATCTAGGTTTCTAGTGCCTTGGCGCGGTCGGCGATAGAAATTTTGGCCGTACGACCGAGCTTCCGAAAATATGGCACCATCGAAAAGTGCGCCCCAGCAGCCTGAGACGATCTAGGTTTCTATTGCCCCGGCGCGGTCGGCGATAGAAATTTTGGCCGTGCGACCGAGCTTCCGAAAATATGGCACCATCGAAAAGTGCGCCCCAGCAGCCTGAGACGATCTAGGTTTCTAGTGCCCCGGCGCGGTCGGCGATAGAAATTTTGGCCGTGCGACCGAGCTTCCGAAAATATATCACCATCGAAAAGTGCGCCCCAGCAGCCTGAGACGATCTAGGTTTCTAGTGCCCCGGCGCGGTCGGCGATAGAAATTTTTGCCGTGCGACCGAGATTCCGAAAATATGGCACCATCGAAAAGTGCGCCCCAGCAGCCTGAGACGATCTAGGTTTCTAGTGCCCCGGCGCGGTCGGCGATAGAAATTTTGGCCGTGCGACCGAGCTTCCGAAAATATGGCACGATCGAAAAGTGCGCCCCAGCAGCGTGAGACGATCTAGGTTTCTAGTGCCCCGGCGCGGTCGGCGATAGAAATTTTGGCCGTGCGACCGAGCTTCCGAAAATATGGCACCATCGAAAAGTGCGCCCCAGCAGCCTGAGACGATCTAGGTTTCTAGTGCCCCGGCGCGGTCGGCGATAGAAATTTTGGCCGTGCGACCGAGCTTCCGAAAATATGGCACCATCGAAAAGTGCGCCCCAGCAGCCTGAGACGATCTAGGTTTCTAGTGAACCCGGCGCGGTCGGCGATAGAAATTTTGGCCGTGCGACCGAGCTTCCAAAAATATGGCACCATCGAAAAGTGCGCCCCAGCAGCCTGAGACGATCTAGGTTTCTAGTGCCCCGGCACGGTCGGCGATAGAAATTTTGGCCGTGCGACCGAGCTTCCGAAAATATGGCACCATCGAAAAGTGCGCCCCAGCAGCCTGAGACGATCTAGGTTTCTAGTGCCCCGGCGCGGTCGGCGATAGAAATTTTGGCCGTGCGACCGAGCTTCCGAAAATATGGCACCATCGAAAAGTGCGCCCCAGCAGCCTGAGACGATCTAGGTTTCTAGTGCCCCGGCGCGGTCGGCGATAGAAATTTTTGCCGTGCGACCGAGCTTCCGAAAATATGACACCATCGAAAAGTGCGCCCCGGCAGCCTGAGACGATCTAGGTTTCTAGTGCCCCGGCGCGGTCGGCGATAGAAATTTTGGCCGTGTAACCGAGCTTCCGAAAATATGGCACCATCGAAAAGTGCGCCCCAGCAGCCTGAGAGGATCTAGGTTTCTAGTGCCCCGGCGCGGTCGGCGATAGAAATTTTGGCCGTGCGACCGAGCTTCCGAAAATATGGCACCATCGAAAAGTGCGCCCCAGCAGCCTGAGACGATCTAGGTTTCTAGTGCCCCGGCGCGGTCGGCGATAGAAATTTTGGCCGTGCGACCGAGCTTCCGAAAATATGACACCATCGAAAAGTGCGCCCCGGCAGCCTGAGACGATCTAGGTTTCTAGTGCCCCGGCGCGGTCGGCGATAGAAATTTTGGCCGTGTAACCGAGCTTCCGAAAATATGGCACCATCGAAAAGTGCGCCCCAGCAGCCTGAGAGGATCTAGGTTTCTAGTGCCCCGGCGCGGTCGGCGATAGAAATTTTGGCCGTGCGACCGAGCTTCCGAAAATATGGCACCATCGAAAAGTGCGCCCCAGCAGCCTGAGACGATCTAGGTTTCTAGTGCCCCGGCGCGGTCGGCGATAGAAATTTTGGCCGTGCGACCGAGCTTCCGAAAATATGGCACCATCGAAAAGTGCGCCCCAGCAGCCTGAGACGATCTAGGTTTCTAGTGCCCCGGCGCGGTCGGCGATAGAAATTTTGGCCGTGCGACCGAGCTTCCGAAAATATGGCACCATCGAAAAGTGCGCCCCGGCAGCCTGAGACGATCTAGGTTTCTAGTGCCCCGGCGCGGTCGGCGATAGAAATTTTGGCCGTGCGACCGAGCTTCCGAAAATATGGCACCATCGAAAAGTGCGCCCCAGCAGCCTGAGACGATCTAGGTTTCTAGTGCCCCGGCGCGGTCGGCGATAGAAATTTTGGCCGTGCGACCGAGCTTCCGAAAATATGGCACCATCGAAAAGTGCGCCCCAGCAGCCTGAGACGATCTAGGTTTCTAGTGAACCCGGCGCGGTCGGCGATAGAAATTCTGGCCATGCGACCGAGCTTCCAAAAATATGGCACCATCGAAAAGTGCGCCCCAGCAGCCTGAGACGATCTAGGTTTCTAGTGCCCCGGCGCGGTCGGCGATAGAAATTTTGGCCGTGCGACCGAGCTTCCGAAAATATGGCACTATCGAAAAGTGCGCCCCAGCAGCCTGAGACGATCTAGGTTTCTAGTGCCCCGGCGCGGTCGGCGATAGAAATTTTGGCCGTGCGACCGAGCTTCCGAAAATATGGCACCATCGAAAAGTGCGCCCCAGCAGCCTGAGACGATCTAGGTTTCTAGTGCCCCGGCGCGGTCGGCGATAGAAATTTTGGCCGTGCGACCGAGCTTCCGAAAATATGGCACCATCGAAAAGTGCGCCCCAGCAGCCTGAGACGATCTAGGTTTCTAGTGCCCCGGCGCGGTCGGCGATAGAAATTTTGGCCGTGCGACCGAGCTTCCGAAAATATGGCACCATCGAAAAGTGCGCCCCGGCAGCCTGAGACGATCTAGGTTTCTAGTGCCCCGGCGCGGTCGGCGATAGAAATTTTGGCCGTGTAAAAGAGCTTCCGAAAATATGGCACCATCGAAAAGTGCGCCCCAGCAGCCTGAGAGGATCTAGGTTTCTAATGCCCCGGCGCGGTCGGCGATAGAAATTTTGGCTGTGCGACCGAGCTTCCGAAAATATGGCACCATCGAAAAGTGCGCCCCAGCAGCCTGAGACGATCTAGGTTTCTAGTGCCCCGGCGCGGTCGGCGATAGAAATTTTGGCCGTGCGACCGAGCTTCCGAAAATATGGCACCACCGAAAAGTGCGCCCCACCATGCTAGGGAACCATGCTTTCAATAAGAAAAGTTGTGTTATTAGTAGTGTTCGGCACTAGTTAACTAGAACTAGTTGCAACTAGTAGTTAACTACCGATCAACTAGTAGTTAAACTGCTTTTAGTTTAAAGTAGTTCAAAAGTTAAGTAGTTAAAAGTTCAAGTAGTTATAGTAGTTTCAAAAATTTCCATGCTTGTTCTGAATCTGAAATTCACTTGAAGCCCTCACAAAGGGAATTAGGAACCAAAGTACCAAAACGTTTCTCAGAAAATTAATAGAAGCGTTTATTTTGAACTACTAATGCCTATGAACTACAGAGAAAAATGGGGAAAACTGCTAAAAAAAAAAGTCAAATTTTCAGGATTTAACAAAAAAAGCCAAACGAAAATTTCGAAGCCAAACGAGTTTGAAAAAAGCCAAATTTCTCGAATTTGGCCTTAAAAAAGCCAAATTGGCAACCCTCTGAGAAATTTTTGAGTTATTTGAGTTACGAACTTTTTTCGGTTACAGCGAATTTAGGAACGGCGAGTTATCCTCATGGAAATAACCGGTTGACTTTAGGAACGCTCAATTCGCATAATTCGTTTAACTGGTTAAACGAGTTCGATTTTACGAATGTACCCAACAAGTGGTTACTGATGACGCCTGGATGATCGGATAAGTCTTTTAAATACTTTATTTTTCTTTTGATTTGAGTTTATTTCTCTTTATTAGTTACTGTATTTTAGTATTAGATCGATAGGGTTTAATGTTGAATTCCCAATGCTCTTTTAGAAATGTGAGTAGTTTGTTAAACCCTTGTGTATATAGTGTTTTTCAATCACGATTTGCGTCTCCTCCTAGCAACCCAACAAACTTTCTGTCCACGCAGTTTCTCCTTTCGCGTTGTGACGTACTGGGTTCAGTGTAATTCGAACCCATCCATATATAGTGTCTTTTCAATCACGATTTGCGACAAGTAGCACAGTTCGTACCGAATATGTCAAGTTAACGTATCTGCAACTAAAAGTAAACGAAATTTGATCATATACAAATATTGGACGAATCTTGAACATATGTGCTGCTTGGGCTATTAATTTTCTAATAATAGTTACGATCATTTTGTTCACTAATCAACTAGTATTATTTAGGTTTTTAATTAATATTTTTTTAAAAAATAATTAACTGTGACCGTGTCCCGCTCGGTCAGATTGACTATTTCTGAAGCTATTAACAAGTGGTTACTGATGACGCCTGGATGATCGGATAAGTCTTTTAAATACTTTATTTTTCTTTTGATTTGAGTTTATTTCTCTTTATTAGTTACTGTAGTTTAGTATTAGATCGATAGGTTTCAATGTTGAATTCGCAATGCTCTTTTAGCAGTATGATTAGTTTGTTAAACCCTTGTTGTGCATGTAGTGTTTTTATCACGATTTGCGTACTCCGCTCCTAGCTTTGTGTTTATATCCATTTTCACCTCCTGCGTAGTGACGTCATTGGGTTCAGGAAACTTTCCTCTTGATACAGTGTACTTGTATAGGTTTAACCCGGGGGAACTTTTACTTATAAAGTTTAGGTAAAGTAAGGTTAGTTTTAGGAATACAATTTAAGTGTAATTTCAATGTTAAATTCGCAATGCTCTTTTAGAAATATGATTAGTTTGTTAAACCCTTGTTGTGCATGTAGTGTTTTTATCACGATTTGCGTACTCCGCTCCTAGCTTTGTGTTTATATCCATTTTCACCTCCTGCGTAGTGACGTCATTGGGTTCAGGAAACTTTCCTCTTGATACAGTGTACTTGTATAGGTTTAACCCGGGGGAACTTTTACTTATAAAGTTTAGGTAAAGTAAGGTTAGTTTTAGGAATACAATTTAAGTGTAATTTCAATGTTAAATTCGCAATGCTCTTTTAGAAATATGATTAGTTTGTTAAACCCTTGTTGTGCATGTAGTGTTTTTATCACGATTTGCGTACTCCGCTCCTAGCTTTGTGTTTATATCCATTTTCACCTCCTGCGTAGTGACGTCATTGGGTTCAGGAAACTTTCCTCTTGATACAGTGTACTTGTATAGGTTTAACCCGGGGGAACTTTTACTTATAAAGTTTAGGTAAAGTAAGGTTAGTTTTAGGAATACAATTTAAGTGTAATTTCAATGTTAAATTCGCAATGCTCTTTTAGAAATATGATTAGTTTGTTAAACCCTTGTTGTGCATGTAGTGTTTTTATCACGATTTGCGTACTCCGCTCCTAGCTTTGTGTTTATATCCATTTTCACCTCCTGCGTAGTGACGTCATTGGGTTCAGGAAACTTTCCTCTTGATACAGTGTACTTGTATAGGTTTAACCCGGGGGAACTTTTACTTATAAAGTTTAGGTAAAGTAAGGTTAGTTTTAGGAATACAATTTAAGTGTAATTTCAATGTTAAATTCGCAATGCTCTTTTAGAAATATGATTAGTTTGTTAAACCCTTGTTGTGCATGTAGTGTTTTTATCACGATTTGCGTACTCCGCTCCTAGCTTTGTGTTTATATCCATTTTCACCTCCTGCGTAGTGACGTCATTGGGTTCAGGAAACTTTCCTCTTGATACAGTGTACTTGTATAGGTTTAACCCGGGGGAACTTTTACTTATAAAGTTTAGGTAAAGTAAGGTTAGTTTTAGGAATACAATTTAAGTGTAATTTCAATGTTAAATTCGCAATGCTCTTTTAGAAATATGATTAGTTTGTTAAACCCTTGTTGTGCATGTAGTGTTTTTATCACGATTTGCGTACTCCGCTCCTAGCTTTGTGTTTATATCCATTTTCACCTCCTGCGTAGTGACGTCATTGGGTTCAGGAAACTTTCCTCTTGATACAGTGTACTTGTATAGGTTTAACCCGGGGGAACTTTTACTTATAAAGTTTAGGTAAAGTAAGGTTAGTTTTAGGAATACAATTTAAGTGTAATTTCAATGTTAAATTCGCAATGCTCTTTTAGAAATATGATTAGTTTGTTAAACCCTTGTTGTGCATGTAGTGTTTTTATCACGATTTGCGTACTCCGCTCCTAGCTTTGTGTTTATATCCATTTTCACCTCCTGCGTAGTGACGTCATTGGGTTCAGGAAACTTTCCTCTTGATACAGTGTACTTGTATAGGTTTAACCCGGGGGAACTTTTACTTATAAAGTTTAGGTAAAGTAAGGTTAGTTTTAGGAATACAATTTAAGTGTAATTTCAATGTTAAATTCGCAATGCTCTTTTAGAAATATGATTAGTTTGTTAAACCCTTGTTGTGCATGTAGTGTTTTTATCACGATTTGCGTACTCCGCTCCTAGCTTTGTGTTTATATCCATTTTCACCTCCTGCGTAGTGACGTCATTGGGTTCAGGAAACTTTCCTCTTGATACAGTGTACTTGTATAGGTTTAACCCGGGGAACTTTTACTTATAAAGTTTAGGTAAAGTAAGGTTAGTTTTATAAATACAATTTAAGTGTAATTTCAATGTTAAATTCGCAATGCTGTCGTATGTCTAGCTTAACAGCAGTATTTTGTATACGTGTTCGGCACTAGTTAACTAGAACTAGTTGTAACTAGTAGTTAACTACCGATAAACTATAATAGTTAACTAGTAGTTTAAAGTTTAAAGTAATTGACTCTAACCGTCTGACGTCACACGGAACCAACACGTGACCTACTGAGCTTGCAATTGGTTACCACAATACTACACTAGTAGATCTACTAGTGTAGTATCTGTGGAAACCAATTGCAAGCTCAGTAGGTCACGTGTTGGTTCCGTGTGAAGTCTCGAACCAGATAGGCGGTTAGAGTCCATTCAAGTATTAGTTTAACTACTTTTTTAATTAACTACTAGTTAAAACTGCTTTCAAATTTTCAACTAAAATTTAAAAAGGTATTTAAAATTTTTATCAAAGGTAGAGTACTCAAATACCATAACCAGAAATAAGGACCATTTTTGCGCGAAGTATAAACGTTTTTTGTGACATAGATAAAAAAGATTATTAGAATTTTGCCAAAAAGTAGGTTATGAAATTAAATAGACTAGTTAACTACTTTGGGAAATAGTTAACTACTAGTTGCAACTAGTCCCAGGAAAAAATAGTTAACTACTAGTTACAACTACAATTTCCCAGACTAGTTTGTAGTTGGTAGTTAACTATTTTTTGCCCACTAGTTGCCGAACACTAGTATTTTGTTTACGTGTTCAAGTGTTTGTTACAATTTCGGTGATGACTTTTATCCCTAACATGTCCTCTATACTCATTACTATTTCGGATTATTTTATATTTGATCATGAGAGAGCTATTTTGGAGTTGCTTTTCCTTCGATTGTTTATTTTATACTCGACAACACCTGACCCTATGACGTCACTCCCAAACAAAATAGTCTGGTGTCTGAATTTTGAGTGAAATTAAAAAGTATGATTATTTTGTTAAAACCCATGTATATATAGCGTTTTTTATCAGGATTTGCGTATACTCCTCCTAGCAACCCAACAGGATTTCTGTTTACTCATTTTCTCATTCTGCGTAGTGACGTACTGGGCTCACAGAGGAAACGTTGCTGTCGAGTATTAGTAGGAGTTGTTGATGATAATGAATTGTTTGCTAACTATGGCTCAGTGTAAGTTATTGTGGTTATTGCGTATTTATACTTAGACTGGCAACGTTTCTTGAACCCAGTACGCATGGACGTATATAAGGGGGGGGGTTAGGGGGTCCAGACACCCCCCTTATCCTAGACCTAATTTCAGCCAAACAGAAAGGTTCCTGTACCAAATATCCAAAAAATGAGTGAAAATACAACTTTTTCGGGTCCACTTTCACAAAATTTTCTGGGGGACGACCCCCAGACCCCCCTTTTTTGCTTGAGGGCATGTATTAATCGCAAAAAGTTTTTATTAAGTTCACAAAAATTCACATTTACATTACATTTTACTCGAAAAGGGAACACTATCAGAAACATTTGAGGGGCCAGAACCCCTTCGAAACAGTCTAGTAACTGCTCCCTTGGTCCTCCTGAGGTCTCATAGGTTTTGCCCCCCCCCCAGTCAAAAAGTCGATTATACGGCTATGATACTCCATATTGTCCCTCCTCGTGATAAAGGTTAACCTGGGAATTTCAAGGTATACAACCTCCCATGGGCGTAGCCAGGGGGGTGCAGGGAGGGGCAGCTGCCCCCCCCCTAAATTCTCAGGTTGTTAAACTTTTTGAAAAACTTTATGAAAGTAATAGTACATAATTTTCTTTGAAAATTGTGTGGCTTACAAGAAGTGGTTCTGTTCGGCCCAAAGAGTCTCAAAATGAGCTAAAACACTACTTTGAGGGGCGAATTTTAAAAAAAATTCTCCCAGACGCCCCATTTTTAAGCTCAAATTCATTATCCATATCTTTACGTTAGGTGTTCAAAAGTTCAAATCCTTAGGATAAGTACCCTAAAACTTGGCGTGTAAAAGTACTCGCCATGAGGTATGGGAAATAATGTTGAGTCAAACCCTATAGTCACTAGTATTCGCAACATCAAGAGCAAAGGTAAGTATCCTTGCCCCCCCCCCTAACATGAAACCTGGCTACGCCCATGCAACCTCCCTTTCGAAACCTCAAACTTTTAATTTTTCTCCATATAGAAAACGATCGACCAAAGCAAAACAACTCCGTAATGTAATAGGGGTATATAGGGGGTTCGGGGATCCTTCCCAAAAAATGTTTAAATTTTATAGACCGGGAGCCAGCAACATATTTTGTCAGTCATTTCCTCTCAAGCGATATTTGGTCGAAAATTTCAGGGAGTTGTATCATTATATAGGGCTTAGTAAGGATATACTTTGGTCTCGCCATGCGCATGCGTCAAAACAAAGAAGATGTTATAATAAGTTTTAAAGTTATTGAATCTCCGCTGGCCCAGTGGTAGGATGCTTGCGTAGCATGCGGCAGTTCGTGGGTTCAATCCTCAGTTTATTATTTTATTAAAATTTCCAATAAACAGCAAAAATCAAGTTCACAGGCATGCGCATTGGATCAAAGTTGGATCAAAGTGTTTCCTAAATAAGCGCTCGTGTATCATAAAGCCTGGTGAGCGTCAGCTGCTTGTCCGTGGGTGGGTTGAGCGGTGGGAGCCCCCCACACTAAAAAATAAATTAAAAATTTCAGTCATTTCCTCCCGGCTAAAACTTTGATACATTATAGTAGTCCCAATATCTAGAAGAAAAAAATTCGTCAGCTGTCTGTAGGGCGGTGGAATAGACGTCAGCTGGTCGTTTTAACATTTGGAGCGTCTTCCTCAAAGATTCTTAGCTACGAAACTAGCGATAATTTGAAGGATTGTGGAAAACCAACCGCTTCATTCATTGATAAGAATCTTTGAGGAAGACGCTCCAAATGTTAAAACGACCAGCTGACGTCTATTCCACCGCCCTACAGCCAGCTGACGAATTTTTTTCTTCTAGATATTGGGACTACTATAATGTATCAAAGTTTTAGCCGGGAGGAAATGACTGAAATTTTTAATTTATTTTTTAGTGTGGGGGGCTCCCACCGCTCAACCCACCCACGGACAAGCAGCTGACGCTCACCAGGCTTTATGATACAACTCCCTGAAATTTTCCACCGAATATCGCTTGAGAGGAAATGACTGACAAAATATGTTGCTGGCTCCCGGTCTATTAGTATCGTCTTCGAAAGCTACTTTTTAGGGGGTTTTCAGGGACCGCACAAAATGACCCGCTAGTTGGAAAACCCTGTTTTAGCTAAACGTAAAAGAAAAAGTTTTCCTCTTAAAGAAGTTTCTTGAACACCCCCCTTGTAAAAGCTATATAGCTACGGCCGTGCCAGTACGTCACTAAGCGGAAGCAGAAACTGCGTAAACAGAAAGCCGGTTGGGTTGCTAGGAGGAGTTTCGGTACGCAAATCGTGATTGAAAAGCACATGCATGATTTTAACATTATCATAAATTGACGTTCTCTTCATTTCACTCAAAATTCAGACACCGCGATGAGAACTACTTTGTTAGTGACGTCGTAGGGCCAACTTAAGTTGCTCTCAAGTATAGTTGTATATCTGCCTGCCAAATAGACAGTGCCAGCTAACTATGGCTCATTGTAAGCTATTGTGGTAATAATATTGTGTATTGTAAGCTATTTTCGAGGTTTTCAAAATTTTCCATTCCTTTCATGTGTCGAATAATCCTATTTTTTTATCCTTTTATTCATGTTCTTCCGAGGGGTTAGGGGTTCAAACCCCCCTCCTCCCATCGAAATTTTGACAGAATTTTTTATAGTTTTTTTCTTTGAAAATTTTGCGACTTACAAGGAGAAACTTCGGGTGAAACCCAAAGGGTCTCACAGTGCGTCCGTGGTTCCCAAAGTGGGTTCCGTGGAACTATGGGGTTCCACGAAAATATTTAGGGGTTCCGCGTGACAAATAAAAAATAAGTACGGTGCTTTTTTTATAAGTTCATCAAAATGCAAATCCTACCAAAAATATGTATTAAATTCTTAAAAATATATGTCCGAAATTCGGATTAGGTGTACCAAACCAAGTTAAACCCCTCTTTTTATAGTCAAATTTCCAAAAATTTTCGGGGGGAACCCCCCCAGACCCCCCTGATGGTTCTCGGATCTCCCTTAATCACAAATGTTTTAACATTAAGTTGGCTTGTTTCATTTAATATCAGATTTTAAATTTTGAAAAGTCGTTCATTAAAAATTATTCAGGGTTCTGCGGTCATTGGCAACAAATTGGGGGTTCCACGACCAAAATAGTTGGGGAACCACTGAGTTACAAAGTTAGTTTTGTGTCTTACTAGGAGTTGTTCTCTTTGATGTAAACTAAAGAGTCTCAAAATGACTTAAAACACCACTTCTTGGGGGAAAATTCCAAAAGTTTTTCCTATAAAATTCTGGCGCTTACAATGATCGGGTCTATGGTGTAATCTAACTGGTCTCAAAATGAGCTAAAACACTATTTTGAGGGGCAGATTTCTAAAATTCTTCTGGGGGAGGAACCCCCAGACACCCCCCATTTTACTTGGGATTCACATTTATTTCACAATTTTGAAATTAAAATATTAAAATCCTATATTAAGTCATCTAAAACTTATCGTAAGAGTACTCGTAAGGAGGTACTTCAGAAAAAAGTAAGTTCATAAAAATGTACATCCAAAATTCGGACTAAGTATACCAAAACTAGTTAAAAACCTGGGTTTTTTTAGTTAAACTTCCAAGGTACTTAACGCCATGTAAAACACCGTTGTTTTTACGGATGGAAGTGTCTATTTGGACGGCAATCGGCACTAGTTGGCACATGCGCCGTAGGTCTCGCGGTTACGTAGCAGTCCCGGTGCACCAATCAGAACCGTTGCTGGGCATCTGCCGGATAAAAAGAGTAGTTTAGTTGTATATCTGCCGGCCAAATAGACAGTGCCTATTCGATTTTCGCCAGAATCTTTACTCTGAGAAAGAGTCATCATTAATTTTGCAGTCTTGCTCGTTCAAGATGGCTATACAACCAGTGTACACTATACTCTTTGTAAATAGTAGTGTTCGGCACTAGTTAACTAGAACTAGTTGCAACTAGTAACTTAACTACTTTTGGTTTAAACTAGTTTAACTTAGTTGAACTACTTTTTTTAATAACTACTAGTTGAAACTACTTTCAAATTTTCAACTACTTTAAAAAACTCACTCAAATACCATAACCAGAAATAAAAGCCCGTTTTGAGCAAAGCATAAAGTTTTTTGTGATACAGATAAGAAAGATTATTAGAATTTGGGCAAAAAATAGGTTATGAAATTAAATAGACTAGTTAACTAGTAGTTAACTACTTTGGGAAATGGTTAACTACTAGTTGTAACTAGTCCCAGGAAAAAAAAATTAACTACTAGTTGCAACTAGATTTACCCAGACTAGTTAGTAGTTGGTAGTTAACTACTTTTTGACCACTAGTTGCCGAACACTAGTAAATAGAATCGGCGGTTGACCTTGAGTTTTTTCTCAATGTATTTCTTCTGCGTTGCCATGGTAAAGAATGACGTTCTTAATCAATGACGTTTTGAAAAGAATGACTATTTTATTTTCACAGACTATAGTCATAACTCATCATAAGCGGAGTTTTTTTTTTAAATAAAATTTCTCTCCAAAGAAATTCGTCTGTTTTACTTTTTTTCCCACACACACACAGCTCATGCAAAAGATGTCAACTTTACGTAAGTGCAACTAGAAGTGAACGAAATTTGGACGTGTTTTAAACGTTAGTGCTGCTTGGGTACCCTAGTAGCACAAACTTGTGTAAAATTGTGATTTTATAGTTAGTTCTTTTCATTTATACAGGGTGATTCAGAAAAGTGTTTCATAACTTCTAGGGGAGGTAGGGTACATCAAGACGAACAAGAATCGGTATAGAAAGGGGGGTCGCAAGTGGGGTCTAAGGGGTGAAAATCACGGGTGAAAATTAGCAAAAAAAACCTCGCATATCTGGGCAGAAAGAGATAAAATTGTTCGATTCCGGCATTTTTTACATTCAACCAATTCAAATTTTTCATGTAAAAACGAGATGCAAGTGTTTATTCTAATCAAAAACAGACCAATAAATGAAACAGGCATGCGTTGTAAGTTGATAGACTGCAGTAGAAAGTGTCACGACAAAAACATCTTAATACTAGTTTTATTGGTTGTTTGGTTGGTTGGAGTTATATGGCGCAAAGAACTAAAGTCTGACCAAGGGACAATTGTAACTTTAACATACCTACAACGCATCCCTCATTCAATTATTGGTCTGTTTTTGATTAGAATAAACACTTGCATCTCGTTTTTACATGAAAAATTTGAATTGGTTGAATGTAAAAAATGCCGGAATCGAACAATTGTATCGCTTTCTGCCCAGATATCCGAGTTTTTTCGCTAATTTTCACCCGTGATTTTTACCCCTTAGACCCCATTTGCGACCCCCTAACCTACATCAATTCTTGTTCGTCTTGATGTACCCTACCTCCGCTAGAAGTTATGAAAAATGTAAACAAAAACAAAGTCCTAGAGACTTCCGCTTTAGAACCTCAACATAGCAGATGCATTTGGCAACTTGGCGAAAACGTCGTTTTTAAAATATTATTTTTCTCTCTGATCCTTTGCTAATAAAATAATAATAAAAAAAGAGTGAATGCAAAAAAAGGCTGATTACTGAATGAATAAAAAATAATACATTCAAAAATAATTAATACGAAAAGAGCAAAACGAATTTACGTGTTGAAGTTGACTTCGAAACAAAAACAAACAACAAACAAGAATGAAAAGGATGCCAAAGCAATGCCAAGGATAACGCTAATGTGGTAACCCGGAAATAATATATTAGCACTGCCAGATGCAGAACGAAACTAGTGAAACCCATCCATAGTAGGGTACTCATTTATTTCAACGATCAATGCAAAATATGTCGAGTTTACGTAACCTCAACTAGAAGTGAACAATATTTGGCCGTAGATGACGTAAATTGGACGAATCTTCAACGTTTGTGTTGCTTGAGTATTGACTTAGAAAAAAAAATCTTCAAAAAAATAAATAATATGACAAAGAGGAACAACACAAGAACTTTTCAAGAGAAGTTTATTATTTCAAAAAACTAGAAATAAGTTTATTATATTTCAAATGGCAACTGGACTTGAACCCATCTATTCCATGAGTTGAAAGGTTCCTAGAATCTGGGAAAATAAAATAGACTTATAAAGGAACTCTATAGACTCAATAGATTTATAAAGGAACTTACAACAATCCACAACACTGCGCATGCGCCAAAAGTTAACCCAATAATAAGGAACATGTTACAATAAGCTTTAATATTACTGAATCCTCATTTGTGCAGTGATAGGATACTTGCTTAGCATGCGGCAGTTCGTGGGTTCGATCCCCGGTTATTATTTTATTTAAAAAAGAATTATATATTTTTTCCTAGAGAAATTTCAACCAACCAACCCAGTTTTTCTATTTAAATTCAAAAATTAAAGTACAAACCAATCAACCAACAATGAAAATTAATATCCAGAGTAGTTATATGTTGCTGTTGTAGTGTGAGTAGATGGCTCAGTGGATAAGGGTGTGGCTTGCATGCTCTTGGCCGGGGTTCAAACCCCGGTGTTTCTTATATAGTAAATTTAACTTTCTATTTATTCAATCTTTTATATTCTATTCCTACTCTATCTATTATATTGTATACCTTATTCTATATCTATTATATTGTATACCTTATTCTATATCTATTATATTCCATTCCTATTCTATATCTATTATATTTTCTATGAAATTCTATTTATCAACCTTAAATTAATTAAAAGATTACCGCAGCTGTAGGAACGGATGGCTTGGTGTGTTAGTGCTGGCTTAGCATGCGGTAGTTCCTGGGTTCGGTCCCCGATTATTATTTTACTTGCAAAAACTTATATTTTCCCTATAAAAATTAATAAAAAAATCTAGAGACATGTCAACCAACCAACCAATTCTCCGTTAAATGTTATTCCTTCTAGTTACCAGATGAAGCCAAACCAATCAACCAATATTCCTTCTAGTTGATCCAATGCGCATGCGTGTGGTCCTTCGTGTCCGTGCACATAGATTACTTCATATGCATATATATATATATATTTAAATTCAAAAATTAATATCCAGATCTATTATAAGTTATTGTTGCAATGTGAGCCAATGGCTCAGTGGATGCGTGTGAGTCTAGCATGCTCTGGACCGGGGTTCGAACCCCGGTGTTTCTTATTTATCAAATTTAATTTTCTATTTATTCTATCTTTTATATTCTATTCCTATTCTATCAATTATATATTTAATTTATCTATAGACATTTCAACCAACCAATCAATTCTCTTCCTTCTAGTTACGAAACCAACCAAACTACCTTGTAGTTGATCCAATGCGCATGCGTGTGGACATATTAACTTCGTGTGTGCGTCCACATATATTACTTTATATGTATATATATATATATATATATATTTAAATTCAAAAATTAATATCCAGATCTATTATAAGTTATTGTTGCAATGTGAGCCAATGGCTCAGTGGATGCGTGTGTGGCTAGCATGCTCTGGACCGGGGTTCGAACCCCGGTGATTCCTATTTATCATATTTAATTTTCTATTTATTCCATCTTTTATTTACGCGTATGCGCATTTGAACGGTGCTGGCGCCATCTATAGTTCAAAAAGTGAAATAGAATTTACAAACAAATTTCAAAAATTAATATCCACAGTTATTTTATGTTAATGTTGGCATATGAGTCTATGGCTCAGTGGATGCGTGTGAGTCTAGCATGCTCTGGTCCGGGGTTCGAACCCCGGTTTTTACTATTTATCAAATTTAATTTTTCTACTTATTCTATACCTATTCTATATAATCTATTCTATCTCATCTCATCTATTCTATGTCGTATTTTCTATTATATTCTATTTCTATTTATCAACTTTAAATTAATTAGAAGATTGTCACAGGTATAGGAACGGATGGCTTGGTGTGTTAGTACTTGCCTAGCATACGGCAGTTCCTGGGTTCGATCCCAGGCTTATAATATTTTATTAAAACCAAAGTTAACACGCATGCGCATTTGAATCGGCACGGTGCTGGCGCCATCTATATTACAAAAATTAAATTAAAATTTCTAATAACATGGTGGAATAACAAGTTCATATTAATTAAAAGACTATCACAGCTGCAGGAACGGATGGCTTGGTGGTTAGCACACCAGACTGCCATCCGAAAGGCCCTCAGATCGAACCCCGGATCGAGTCTGAGCCTTCTCAGCGGGTACAGCACCCGGAAATAAATTCTGATTGGAATTTATAAATTTTCCTGCGCATTCACGGGGGGATATAATTTTTCTAAATTTCGACGTTAACTGTAACCGTAACGGTCAGATTCTTTGAAAATTACGCTATTTTTGAAGACTTTTTCCCTTATTTCAATCCAGATTCTTTGAAAAAGACACCTTTTTTGACCGACAATTAAGAGTCTAAGGGAAGAATTATTTAGAAATAGTAATTGAATAGTTAGTCTTCCATCCCAAGCCCCACCGGCCAGCCCTGGTCGCCGCTTTTTAACTTCATAATTTTTAGCTAATTCTTTGAGAGGTGACTGATTTAAAGTGTTCGAATTTAGAAACTTAATAATTTGGCTGACTTATAAATTTTTTCTTCGTTTTTTAATTGGTGACTATAGCATTTGGACATATTTACTGATTTTCATATAAATAATTTCAAAATTCAACCAAAATCATAAGAGTTTTATAAGAGAAAATTGAACTTGGGAAAATAAATTCAAAGCATTTTGGCTAGTATAGCACTTGGACATATAGTATGTGCTGATTATAGACTTTATGAATTTATTTCCTGCTTAATTCTCAATGGTAATTCTCAACCTAGTATAGCACTTGGACATATAGTATGTGCTGATTTAGACTTTTTAAATTTATTTCCTGCTTAATTCTCAATGGTAATTCTCAACCTGGTATAGCATTTTGTCACTCGGGTGTGTATTAATTTAATGCTTGACTTTAAGGGGAGAACTTAAAATTTACAGTAGAGCTGATAAAGCTTAGTTTAGTCTGAAACAGATTGAAGTTAAGTAGCATTAAACAGCGCTATAATAGAGAGGCCACTACAAACTCTATACCTAAATGTTTTCTGGGGCTGAAGAAACAATTTTAAGATCTATAAACATGTCAGCCGAAAAACTAAACTGAGAAAACTACAAGACACTCATACTACCTGTATAATAATATAATCCTTTTAACTTTAAGGATTTAGAACCTTATAAGTCTCCCCAGTACAAATACAAATATAGTCGATCAACTACAGGCTAAAAGCCCAGCAAGGTTGATCCAGTCTATTCAATTCAACCCCCCCGATTTCCAGTATTCGTCTACTTTTCTTTTAAACTCGTCCTCCCCACTTGAGCTAACTATCGATTCAGGTAATGCATTCCTTTTATCCACTACTCTATTAAAAAAATAATGCTTCCTACAATCCCGTTTAAAACTTGCCTTATTCAAACTGTGACCCCTCGTTCTATTATTACCCGTACAGAGTCCCTCTGTGTCCCCTTGTTTTAACATTTTAAAAAGTTGAATCAAATCCCCTCTAGCCCTTCTTTTCTCTAAAGTGAACATATTTAACTTGACCAATTTAGTAGCCCTATGCTGAACCCTTTCAACTAAATCTATATCTTTTTTTAAGTATGGAGACCAGAACTGAACAGCATATTCGAGATGAGGCCTTACCAAGCCTCTATATAATGGCACAGATGTATTACAGATGTGCAGATGATTATAGAGCTTTCGCACATGACGTCACTTGGAGGACCCTTTCAACTAAATCTATATCTTTTTTTAAGTATGGAGACCAGAACTGAACAGCATATTCGAGATGAGGCCTTACCAAGCCTCTGTATAACGGTACAGATGTATTACAGATGTACAGATGATTATAGAGCATTCGCACATGACGTCACTTGGAGGACAAAAACAACGTTGCTAAGGCCGTTGTTAGGGGCGGGGTATAGATGCATCCAATAGCAGCATTCGCACATGACATCACTGGAGGATAAAAACAACGTTGCTAAGGCCGTTGTTAGGTAAAATCATGTGATTGAAAATGCTCTATACGTTCTGAAACAGAATCAAGTTAAGCAACATTAAATAGCACTATAAATATATGGAGATAGAGGCCACCACAAACTAGTATAACCTCGCTTTTATGGAGGACTTGTAAGCAGTACATGGTCGTGGTAGACTTAAGGTTTTTTTCGAGGCTGTAGAAACAATTTTAAGGTCTGTAAACTTGTCAGCCGAAAAGCGAAACTTACTTTTTATTTTAACTTTCATTATTATTACTTATATATAGTGTTCGGCACTAGTTAACTAGAACTAGTTGCAACTAGTAGTTTACTACCGATCAACTAGTAGTTAACTAGTAGTTTAACTACGTAGTTCAACTATTAGTTTAACTACTTTTTTAATCAACTATACTAGTTAAAACTACTTTCAAATTTTCAACTACTTGAAATTTTTTTTTATTTAAAATTTAAAAAGATATTTAAAATTTTTATCAAAGCTAGAGTACTCAAATACCATAACCAGAAATAAAGACCATTTCTGCGCGAAGTATAAACGTTTTTTGTGTGACATAGATAAGAAAGATGTATTAGAATTTGGGAAAAAAGTAGGTTATGAAATTAAATAGACTAGTTAACTAGTAGTTAACTACTTTGGGAAATAGTTAACTACTAGTTGCAACTAGTCCCAGAAAAAAATAGTTAACTACTAGTTACAACTACAATTTCCCAGATTAGTTAGTAGTTGGCAGTTAACTATTTTATGACCACTAGTTGCCGAACACTTACTCTTCTAACAGTGAACACAATGAATCTATGGGATCTAGGCACTGCTAAACATATCAAGAGATGATGCAATTAAGATGTTGCAATTCTCCAAAATACGATTTATAAGACAATTTTTTCAAAGGGCAAAATTTCTAAAAAAAATTTTTGATTCAAACCCAAAATGAAGCTTATATTTCAATAAGTGAGATGAAATATTATAGGACAATAAATAATTTAAAAGTGACGCAAATGTTTGAATTTAAAACTCAGTTTAGTAATTTTAAGTTTTAATCTAAAATTAAAGGTTTCATAGCAGTACTCACCGCTAAAAGTTTTTAAAAAATATTGGTTTAGTTACATATTGCATTACTCAAGATAATAGTGGCAGAGCATTATGGTTGTTCAACTACATTAATATTACGTAAGCTTATTTTCACTGACAAGGGGGAGTATGAGTGATGCTTACGTATGATGTTACAAACACTGCATTTACGAAAATATCTTTTTTTTTCCAGCACAAATAATTTCAAAATTCAACCAAAAATAAGTTTTACAAGAGAAAATTGATAAATTCAAAGCATTGCGACTTCACAAGGAAAATTGCATTCAACAATAGTGAAGTGTTCTAGTGTTCGGCAACTAGTGGTCAAAAAGTAGTTAACTACCAACTACTAACTAGTCTGGGAAAATCTAGTTGCAACTAGTAGTTAATTTTTTTTCCTGGGACTAGTTGCAACTAGTAGTTAACTATTTCCCAAAGTAGTTATCTAGTCTATTTAATTTCATAACCTACTTTTTGCCCAAATTCTAATACATCTTTCTTATCTATATCACAAAAAACTTTATGCTTCGCTCAAAACGGCGCTTTATTTCTGGTTATGGTATTTGAGTACCCTACCATGACATTTTAGTTATAAATAGCTGTGTAATTTTTTGTATATTTTGATAAAAATTTATAAAAATTTATAAATATTTTGAAATTAAAAAAAAAATTTTTTTTTAAAGTAGTTGAAAATTTGAAAGTAGTTTCAACTAGTAGTTATTAAAAAATTAGTTCAACTAATAGTTAAACTACTAGTTAACTACTAGTTGCAACTAGTTCTAGTTAACTAGTGCCGAACACTACTATTCACACAGTGAACACAATGAATTTATGGGATCTAGGCACTGCTAAACATATTAAGAGATGATGCAATTAAGATGCTGCAATTCTCCAAAATACGATTTATAAGACAATTTTTTCAAAGGGCAAAATTTCTAAAAAAATGTTTTTGATTGAAACCCAAAATGAAGCTTATATTTCAATAAGTGAGATGAAATATTATAGGACAATAAATAATTTAAAAGTGACGCAAATGTTTGAATTTAAAACTCAGTTTAGTAAATGTTATATATTTTAATCTGAAATGAAAAGTTTCATAGCAGTACTCACCGCTAAAAGTTTTTAAAAAATATTGGTTTAGTTACATATTGCATTACTCAAGATAATAGTGGCAGAGCTTTATGGTTGTTCAAGTACATTAATATTACGTAAGCTTTTTTTCACTGACAAGGGGGAGTATGAGTGATGCTTACGTAAGATGTTGCAAACACTGCATTTTCAAAAAATCTCTTGTTTCCAGCATAAATAATTTCAAAATTCAACCAAAAATAAGTTTTACATGTGCGAAAATTGTACTTGGGAAAATAAGAATAAATAAATATTAATTCAAGCAATTTTGACTTCACAAAGGAAAATTTTAACGATAATTAAGTCTTCATGGAACACTCTCTGCCGTATTCTGTGCTTTCTGATAAATCGCCCGATCAACAAATCAACAAAAATTTGTTAAATTCATGTTTGCTTGATTCGGCATTCTGAGCGCAATGATCAACTAACAAACGTTTGTTACGTTTGTCAGTGGCACCAGAGCTGGCGAACAAGCGAAACCGTTGGCGATAAAAAAAGCTCAATCGTGATTGGTGGAGATCTTTCAGTTGTGAATAGGATAGGAAAGAAATTCGCGAAAAAGCAGGAAATAAAAGCGTTTTGACTGTATTACTTTAAAAGTCGATGATTTTTAATGAAGATTAATTAATTTTTTATTGTTTTATAATCTTTTATAGCTTAAAAAATAACATTTTCTTTTAATATTAAACTTAATTATTATTCTTAAATATTAAACTATCTATACAAGAAAGAAATATAAAATATTTTTATTATCTCAATATGGAAATGTCTTAAATTATAGAAATAATTTCATATCTTTTATAAAACGTTACTGAATTGAAACAAATTCTCAAAATAATAATTAGTTCTTCAATTAAAGAATAAATTTACTCTATTGGATTCACTTTTTACATCTAAAAAATAATATGTTTTATAAAAGAACTCAACATTTATAATCATTTGAAAAATC
Source organism: Tetragnatha montana (assembly GCA_963680715.1). Lineage (NCBI taxonomy): Eukaryota > Metazoa > Arthropoda > Arachnida > Araneae > Tetragnathidae > Tetragnatha > Tetragnatha montana. The sequence continues at coordinate 4,302,814 of OY796678.1, read as the reverse complement.
AGAAAACTCAAGAAATTTATTTAAAGGTGATCAGAAAGATTTCGAATTAAAATTAAAACAGCCTGAAAAAATTTATTTGCTTTTATTATATTTTGTTAGCTGATTATAATGATCGCTTAGCTATCATTATAAATTTAATTAAAATGAAAAATATTTTCAATAAATTTATTTTTAATTGGAATTTATTATTCTGATTCAATACTTTGATGCGAATTTTTTGATGAGGGTAGTTTAATTCTAAGAAAGAAACAGGTTAACGATAAAAGAAAAATATATTTTTGTGTCTTATTTCTCTAGAAATATTTGTAAAATTCCAAGATAATTTTCTACTACACACAAAAAAAATTTCAATGCTCATTAAAAAAAAAACATCATTTGCTGGAGCCGATCGCACAACCTTTGGGTCCGAAGTCCAGTACCATAACCACCATACTACGGTAATCGATGTCGAGGGAGAAAGTTTTAGTATAAAAATATTAAAGGAAAAAAGTAGTGCCAAGAGTTTAGATTACTTTTAAGGTTTTAGGAATATCTTAAACGGTTCCCTTAGTTGTTTATATGAATTTCTGAAGCATTTAAATAAATTGTTTTGGAGAATGTATTTTTTAGTGATCTTAGTTATGAAATAGTTCTTCTATCTGGGCGGACTTACACGTTAGAAGAGAGCTGTTCTGCGGATTTTAATTGATGTGATTTAAGAATATTTTAAATGTTAATTCACTGTTATACAATTGTAAAGCTATTTTTTCTCTAATCATAACACTTTAACAATGAAAAAATACTTCCAGAGTCTCAAAATGAAATGTTCACGATTTTTCATAGGCCTAGGAATAGACTGATGAGAGGACGCCATTTTTTCTATTCTCGATTCTGATTGGTAGTTCAACTTAAATCAATCGTTTGTTGGCTGATTTGTTAAGTAACAAATATTTGTTAATTGAAGTTGATTAACGGTGGTCAGAATACCAAATCAAGCAAATCAATGTTTGTTAGAGGTTGCCAGAGGCTCAGATTACGACCGTCTGACTTTCTGGGATCTAGGCTATCGTACAAAAAAAAAAAAAAAAAAAAAAAAAAAAAAATCAGGGTTCCCGCTCAATTTCAGAAATAAAATTCCCTGACTTTTCCAGGCTATTTACGGCATTTTTCAGATATTTCCAATAAATTAAAATATTTTTTCCACTTTCTAAAGCCAAAATTGACACCCAAACTTTAAAAATTGTTCATTTTTCAGGTATTCTGTATGATTTTCCAGGTTTTTGGCCAGAATGAGCAATTTTTCCTGACTTTTTAGGTGAAATTAAAATTCCCCGACTTTTAATTCCCCGACGATTAATTAAAATTCCCCGACGAATTAAAATTCCCGACTGCAAAAAATAATCGTAAAAAAAAAAGAAAAGCTTTGGCAGCAAAAGTTGCCAGAGCTTTCCTTTCTACGGAGTTTCTCTTTTGACTGAACTTTTTCTGTATGCTAACGATTGTTTCGCAACTTGAGGGAACTTATCCATTAGAAATATTCTATTTTTTTAACTACATATTGTCCCTCTACAGACTGGTGTCTCATTTTCTCATTTTTTTCCTAACTTAGGAAATTTTAGAGGGTTATATCCCTAAATATTTTCGCAGAAAAAGTCGTTCATACAGAACAAGCTCAGTCAACAGAGAAATTCCGTGGAAAGGAAAGCTCTGGCAACTTTTGCTGCCAGAGTTTTTCTGTTTTTTTACGATTATTTTTTGCAGTGCAGGTTTTTCAGGTATTCCCTGACCAGTAGGAACCGTGAGAAATACCCTTCTCTAATATTCAATCACGAAAATTAGGGTGCACATTTCACTAAAATTTATATTCAGGCACCGTTTTGAAAATGAAATAGAGGTATTTTTTTTCCAGACAACTTGAATTAGACGGAGATTTGATATTGCTCCATTCAGTGATGTTATTTTTTAAGCAAACGTAACTTTCCAATAAAAGCTGAAAGGCAAAAACTATAAATAAGTTATCAAGGACCTATAACTTTAAAATTCATAATAAACAGTCCATATCATTTGGAAAAACTGATTACTAGTGTGCTGGAATTCTTGTACAGTAGATGTCAACCAACACAAATGTTGCGTTCTCTTTTAATTTTAAGGAAAACTTTTCCCATAATATCCAAAATTTTTGAGATTAGTTTATTCTAAATTGTCCCAGCTCAATTCTCAAAGGGTATCTTAACCGCTTCTTTTCTTTTTAAGTTAAGGTTTTATCTGGTTTGGAACCCAGTACGGTTCTTGAACCACTACGTCACAAATGTGGAAGGAGAAACTGCGTCAACAGAACGCCTGTTGGGTTGCTAGGAGCAGGTACGCAAATCGTGATTGAAAAGCACTACATATACTTGGGTTTTATACAAACTAATCCTATTTCTAAATTAACGTTCACTCCAAATTTACACACAGCAATGGGAACTACTTTGTTAGTGACGTCATAGGGTAAACTTAAGTTGCTGTCTAGTATAGACGAATCAAAAGTAGCTTTAAAATTCATAAACCCATTAACTTGGAAAAACTGAATAGCAGTGTGCAGGAATTCTTGTAAAGCCTACCAACACACAAATTTTATTGCGTTCTGTTTTAATTTTAAGGAAAACTCTTCCAAAAGACGGATTTTTAAGACATTTCTGGGAAAAAGAAAGCAGACATTTGGATTCTTTTTTAAGAAATACATTTATTCTCAGGAGGGGGCAGAAAATATCTATTTGAGGGGTTGGCACATTGTATTAATGAGTAATAAGTAGTAAGTTAAGTAGTAGGACAAAAAGTAATTTAAGAGGGACTCAAATATTTAATTTGAAAACTCAGTTAAGTAATTTTACGTTTTAACCTAAAATAAAAGGTTTCATAGCAGTACTCACCGCTAAAAGATTCCTTTAAATATTAGTTAGTTACACATATTCATTCATTCAGAGAACTTCTGGACTGCTTCAACTTAGAGTGGTTCCCAACTAAGTGAAGTTCGCGGACCACCCTGTACTATAGCTTAAAATCCTGCACCCTCGCAAAATTGCAAGATAAAAATTTATTTTCCCTAATTATTAAGCGTGTAAATTTATATGATGCTCTGAATAATAATTCTATTTTATAAGAAAACTTTAATTACATTTCAAGAGTTAGTAATTTTTGTTACGATATAATTAAATCTTTGATGGGCCTTCAAATACGTATATACCCGACAGCAACGCTTCTTGAACCCAGTACGTCACAAATGCGGAAGGAAAAATCGGTAAACACGAAGCCTGTCGGGTTGCTAGGAGGAGTACGCAAATCGCGATTGAAAAGCACCATATATGCATGGGTTTAACAAAATAATCATATTTTTAAATTGGCGTTCTTCATTTCACTCAAAATTCAGACACCGCGATGGGAACTATACTTTGTTTGTTAGTGACGATGTAGGGTCAAGTTAAGTTGCCGTCTAGTACAGCCGAATTTTACTTTAACTATTTATTGATGTATCCAAAAGTATGGCAACAATTTAGTGGTGACTATTATCTCTACAAAACTACTCAGCCGAAAGTCATCTAATTATCGGATATAATTAGAAGAAGGAGAAAATAGGTAAACACAAATCCTGTTGGGTTGCTAGGAGGAGTTTCGGTACGCAAATCGTGATTGAAAAGCCCTATTTTTACGTGGGAATTTTTAAGACATTTCTGGGATTAAGGCAGACAATTGGATTCTTTTTTTTTAAGAAATATATCTTCCTGGAATATTTATTTGAGGGATTGGACAACACTGTTTTAATAATAATAGACGACATTAGTGTGACGTCACTTGCTTGTTTGGAAACGTTGATTCTATCCGTGATTGGTTCGTGATTGGAGGTAAATCCGTACGAAACCAATCACGGATGGAATCTACGTTTCCAAACAAGCAAGTGACGTTATGACTAATGTCGTCTATTGAGATGAAATGTAGGACAATAGAGTGTTTTCATGTGACGTCACAACCGGTTATTTTCTTTTAACTGTGTACCTTCTGTAGGTCTTTTAACTGTTGCTAAGGCCGTTTTTAGGTATGGGATCACGTGATTGCAAATGCTCCAATAGAAGAATTCCACGGCTAGTCATTTTCTGTAACTGTTAACCTCTGTAGGGCAAAAAACTGTAACATCTTCTGTTGCTAAGGCCGTTGTTAGGTCCGAGTCATGTGATTGAAAATGCTCTATAACTTAATAAGAGGGACGCAAATATTTTATATTTGAAAACTCAGTTTAGTAATTTTAAGTTTTAATCTAAAATTAAAGGTTTCGCAGCAGTACTCACCGCTAAAAGATTTCTTTAAATATTAGTTGGTTGCATATAGTGCATTGTTCAAGATACTGATGGCAGAACTTCGAGGTTCTATCTATTTCATTTTTCTTAAACTCTGGTCCGCGGACTCTAGGGGGTCCGCGAGTTACCTTGGGGAACACACCTTTGAAAGTTCCCCCAAAGAGTTACAAAATGAGATAAAACACTAGCTAAAAGAGGCAAATTTCAAAAAAAAAAAAAAAAAACAACCACAAAATTCTGGGTTTATAAAGACTTCCTTTTGAAGAAAGATATAAGAGAAAGAGACTAAATAGAAACGCAGAGTTTATAAAGAGGAACCAATCTTTAAAAAAAATTAGTTACCGAAAGACACCCCCCACGGTTTCAGTGATTAATTAGGAAGGGAGAAATCACCGTCGGAAAAAAAGTCTATGACATCTTCGTACAGCTGCTCCTATTTTCGGTGTTCCATTTCCCGAGGGGGGTCACTCTAGCAGTCCTTGAAGGGGACTTAAAGACCCACCGAAAGACACCCCCCACGGTTCCAGGGATTAATTAGGGAGGGAGAAATCACCGTCGGAAAAAAAGTCTATGACATCTTCGTACAGCTGCTCCTATTTTCGGTGTTCCTTTTCCCGAGGGGGGTCACTCTAGCAGTCCTTAAAGGGGACTTAAAGACCCACCGAAAGACACCCCCCACGGTTCCAGGGATTAATTAGGGAGGGAGAAATCACCGTCGGAAAAAAAGTCTATGACATCTTCGTACAGCTGCTCCTATTTTCGGTGTTCCTTTTCCCGAGGGGGGTCACTCTAGCAGTCCTTGAAGGGGACTTAAAGACCCACCGAAAGACACCCCCCACGGTTCCAGGGATTATTTAGGGAGGGAGAAATCACCGTCGGAAAAAAAGTCTATGACATCTTTGTACAGCTGCTCCTATTTTCAGTGTTCCATTTCCCGAGGGGGATCACACTAGCAGTCCTTGAAGGGGACTTAAAGACCCACCGAAAGACACCCCCCACGGTTCCAGGGATTAATTAGGGAGGGAGAAATCACCGTCGGAAAAAAAGTCTATGACATCTTCGTACAGCTGCTCCTATTTTCGGTATTCCATTTCCCGAGGAAGATCACACTAGCAGTCCTTGAAGGGGACTTAAAGACCCACCGAAAGACACCCCCCACGGTTCCAGGGATTAATTAGGGAGGGAGAAATCACCGTCGGAAAAAAAGTCTATGACATCTTCGTACAGCTGCTCCTATTTTCGGTGTTCCAATTCCCGAGGGAGATCACTCTAGCAGTCCTTCAAGGGGACTTAAAGACCCACCGAAAGACACCCCCCACGGTTCCAGGGATTAATTAGGGAGGGAGAAATCACCGTCGGAAAAAAAGTCTATGACATCTTCGTACAGCTGCTCCTATTTTCGGTGTTCCATTTACCGAGGGGGATCACACTAGCAGTCCCTGAAGGGGACTTAAAGACCCACCGAAAGACACCCCCCACGGTTCCAGGGATTAATTAGGGAGGGAGAAATCACCGTCGGAAAAAAAGTCTATGACATCTTCGTACCGCTGCTTCTATTTTCGGTGTTCCATTTCCCGAGGGGGATCACTCTAGCAGTCCTTGAAGGGGACTTAAAGACCCAACGAAAGACACCCCCCACGGTTCCAGGGATTAATTAGGGAGGGAGAAATCACCGTCGGAAAAAAGTCTATGACTTCTTCGTACAGCTGCTCCTATTTTCGGTGTTCCATTTCCCGAGGGGGATCACACTAGCAGTCATTGAAGGGGACTTAAAGACCCACCGAAAGACACCCCCCACGGTTCCAGGGATTAATTAGGGAGGGAGAAATCACCGTCGAAAAAAAGTCTATGACATCTTCGTACAGCTGCTCCTATTTTCGGTGTTCCATTTCCCGAGGGGGATAACTCTAGCAGTCCTTGAAGGGGACTTAAAGACCCACCGAAAGACACCCCCCACGGTTCCAGGGATTAATTAGGGAGGGAGAAATCACCGTCGGAAAAAAGTCTATGACATCTTCGTACAGCAGCTCCTATTTTCGGTGTTCCATTTCCCGAGGGGGATCACACTAGCAGTCCTTGAAGGGGACTTAAAGACCCACCGAAAGACACCCCCCACGGTTCCAGGGATTAATTAGGGAGGGAGAAATCACCGTCGGAAAAAAGTCTATGACTTCTTTGTACAGCTGCTCCTATTTTCGGTGTTCCATTTCCCGAGGGGAGTCACTCTCGCAGTCCTTGAAGGGGACTTAAGGACCCACCGAAAGACACCCCCCACGGTTCCAGGGATTAATTAGGGAGGGAGAAATCACCGTCGGACAAAAAAGTCTATGACATCTTCGTACAGCTGCTCCTAATTTCGGTGTTCTATTTCCCGAGGGGGATCACTCTAGCAGTCCTTGATGGGGACTTAAAGACCCACCGAAAGACACCCCCCACGGTTCCAGGGATTAATTAGGGAGGGAGAAATCACCGTCGGAAAAAAAGTCTATGACATCTTCGTACAGCTGCTCCTATTTTCGGTGTTCCATTTCCCGAGGGGAGTCACTCTAGCAGTCCTTGAAGGGGACTTAAAGACCCACCGAAAGACACCCCTCGCGGTTCCAGGGATTAATTAGGGAGGGAGAAATCACCGTCGGAAAAAAAGTCTATGACATCTTCGTACAGCTGCTCCTATTTTCGGTGTTCCATTTCCCGACGGGGATCCCTCTAGCAGTCCTTGAAGGGAACTTAAAGACCCACCGAAAGACACCCCCCACGGTTCCAGGGATTAATTAGGGAGGGAGAAATCACCGTCGGAAAAAAAGTCTATGACATCTTCGTACAGCTGCTCCTATTTTCGCTGTTCCATTTCCCGAGGGGAGTCACTCTAGCAGTCCTTCAAGGGGACTTAAAGACCCACCGAAAGACACCCCCCACGGTTCCAGGGATTAATTAGGGAGGGAGAAATCACCGTCGAAAAAAAGTCTATGACATTTTCGTACTGGTGCTCCTATTTTCGGTGTTCAATTTCCCGAGGGGGATCACTCTAGCAGTCCTTGAAGGGGACTTAAAGACCCACCAAAAGACACCCCCCACGGTTCCAGGGATTAATTAGGGAGGGAGAAATCACCGTCGGAAAAAAAGTCTATGACATCTTCGTACAGCTGCTCCTATTTTCGGTGTTCCATTTACCGAGGGGGATCACACTAGCAGTCCTTGAAGGGGACTTAAAGACCCACCGAAAGACACCCCCCACGGTTCCAGGGATTAATTAGGGAGGGAGAAATCACCGTCGGAAAAAAAGTCTATGACATCTTCGTACAGCTGCTTCTATTTTCGGTGTTCCATTTCCCGAGGGGGATCACTCTAGCAGTCCTTGAAGGGGACTTAAAGACCCACCGAAAGACACCCCCCACGGTTCCAGGGATTAATTAGGGAGGGAGAAATCACCGTCGGAAAAAAGTCTATGACTTCTTCGTACAGCTGCTCCTATTTTCGGTGTTCCATTTCCCGAGGGGGATCACACTAGCAGTCATTGAAGGGGACTTAAAGACCCACCGAAAGACACCCCCCACGGTTCCAGGGATTAATTAGGGAGGGAGAAATCACCGTCGAAAAAAAGTCTATGACATCTTCGTACAGCTGCTCCTATTTTCGGTGTTCCATTTCCCGAGGGGGATCACTCTAGCAGTCCTTGAAGGGGACTTAAAGACCCACCGAAAGACACCCCCCACGGTTCCAGGGATTAATTAGGGAGGGAGAAATCACCGTCGGAAAAAAAAGTCTATGACATCTTCGTAAATTTGCTCCTATTTTCGGTGTTCCATTTCCCGAGGGGGATCACACTAGCAGTCCTTGAAGGGGACTTAAAGACCCACCGAAAGACACCCCCCACGGTTCCAGGGATTAATTAGGGAGGGAGAAATCACCGTCGTAAAAAAAGTCTACGACATCTTCGTACAGCTGCTCCTATTTTCGGTGTTCCATTTCCCGAGGGGAGTCACTCTAGCAGTCCTTGAAGGGGACTTAAAGACCCACCGAAAGACACCCCTCGCGGTTCCAGGGATTAATTAGGGAGGGAGAAATCACCGTCGGAAAAAAAGTCTATGACATCTTCGTACAGCTGCTCCTATTTTCGGTGTTCCATTTCCCGACGGGGATCCCTCTAGCAGTCCTTGAAGGGGACTTAAAGACCCACCGAAAGACACCCCCCACGGTTCCAGGGATTAATTAGGGAGGGAGAAATCACCGTCGGAAAAAAAGTCTATGACATCTTCGTACAGCTGCTCCTATTTTCGCTGTTCCATTTCCCGAGGGGAGTCACTCTAGCAGTCCTTCAAGGGGACTTAAAGACCCACCGAAAGACACCCCCCACGGTTCCAGGGATTAATTAGGGAGGGAGAAATCACCGTCGAAAAAAAGTCTATGACATTTTCGTACTGGTGCTCCTATTTTCGGTGTTCAATTTCCCGAGGGGGATCACTCTAGCAGTCCTTGAAGGGGACTTAAAGACCCACCAAAAGACACCCCCCACGGTTCCAGGGATTAATTAGGGAGGGAGAAATCACCGTCGGAAAAAAAGTCTATGACATCTTCGTACAGCTGCTCCTATTTTCGGTGTTCCATTTACCGAGGAGGATCACACTAGCAGTCCTTGAAGGGGACTTAAAGACCCACCGAAAGACACCCCCCACGGTTCCAGGGATTAATTAGGGAGGGAGAAATCACCGTCGGAAAAAAAGTCTATGACATCTTCGTACAGCTGCTTCTATTTTCGGTGTTCCATTTCCCGAGGGGGATCACTCTAGCAGTCTTTGAAGGGGACTTAAAGACCCACCGAAAGACACCCCCCACGGTTCCAGGGATTAATTAGGGAGGGAGAAATCACCGTCGGAAAAAAGTCTATGACTTCTTCGTACAGCTGCTCCTATTTTCGGTGTTCCATTTCCCGAGGGGGATCACACTAGCAGTCATTGAAGGGGACTTAAAGACCCACCGAAAGACACCCCCCACGGTTCCAGGGATTAATTAGGGAGGGAGAAATCACCGTCGAAAAAAAGTCTATGACATCTTCGTACAGCTGCTCCTATTTTCGGTGTTCCATTTCCCGAGGGGGATCACTCTAGCAGTCCTTGAAGGGGACTTAAAGACCCACCGAAAGACACCCCCCACGGTTCCAGGGATTAATTAGGGATGGAGAAATCACCGTCGGAAAAAAAAGTCTATGACATCTTCGTACATTTGCTCTTATTTTCGGTGTTCCATTTCCCGAGGGGGATCACACTAGCAGTCCTTGAAGGGGACTTAAAGACCCACCGAAAGACACCCCCCACGGTTCCAGGGATTAATTAGGGAGGGAGAAATCACCGTCGGAAAAAAAGTCTATGACATCTTCGTACAGCTGCTCCTAATTTCGGTGTTCCATTTCCCGAGGGGGATCACTCTAGCAGTCCTTGATGGGGACTTAAAGACCCACCGAAAGACACCCCCCACGGTTCCAGGGATTAATTAGGGAGGGAGAAATCACCGTCGGAAAAAAAGTCTATGACATCTTCGTACAGCTGCTCCTATTTTCGGTGTTCCATTTCCCGAGGGGAGTCACTCTAGCAGTCCATGAAGGGGACTTAAAGACCCACCGTAAGACACCCCCCACGGTTCCAGGGATTAATTAGGGAGGGAGAAATCACCGTCGGAAAAAAGTCTATGACATCTTCGTACAGCTGCTCCTATTTTCGGTGTTCCATTTCCCGAGGGGGATCTATCTAGCAGTCCTTGAAGGGGACTTAAAGACCCACCGAAAGACAACCCCCACGGTTCCAGGGATTAATTAGGGAGGGAGAAATCACCGTCGGAAAAAAGTCTATGACATCTTCGTACAGCTGCTCCTATTTTCGGTGTTCCATTTCCCGAGGGGGATCACACTAGCAAGCCTTTGAAGGGGACTTAAAGACCCACAGAAAGACACCCCCACGGTTCCAGGGATTAATTAGGGAGGGAGAAATCACCGTCGGAAAAAAAGTCTATGACATTTTCGTACTGGTGCTCCTATTTTCGGAGTTCCATTTCCCGAGGGGGATCACTCTAGCAGTCCTTGAAGGGGAATTAAAGACCCTTCGAAAGACACCCCCCACGGTTCCAGGGATTAATTAGGGAGGGAGAAATCACCGTCGGAAAAAAAAGTCTATGACATCTTCGTACAGCTGCTCCTATTTTCGGTGTTCCATTTCCCGAGGGGGATCACACTAGCAGTCCTTGAAGGGGACTTAAAGACCCACCGAAAGACACCCCCCACGGTTCCAGGGATTAATTAGGGAGGGAGAAATCACCGTCGGAAAAAAAGTCTATGACATCTTCGTACAGCTGCTCCTATTTTCGGTGTTCCATTTCCCGAGGGGAGTCACTCTAGCAGTCCTTGAAGGGGACTTAAAGACCCACCGAAAGACACCCCTCGCGGTTCCAGGGATTAATTAGGGAGGGAGAAATCACCGTCGGAAAAAAAGTCTATGACATCTTCGTACAGCTGCTCCTATTTTCGGTGTTCCATTTCCCGACGGGGATCCCTCTAGCAGTCCTTGAAGGGGACTTAAAGACCCACCGAAAGACACCCCCCACGGTTCCAGGGATTAATTAGGGAGGGAGAAATCACCGTCGGAAAAAAAGTCTATGACATCTTCGTACAGCTGCTCCTATTTTCGCTGTTCCATTTCCCGAGGGGAGTCACTCTAGCAGTCCTTCAAGGGGACTTAAAGACCCACCGAAAGACACCCCCCACGGTTCCAGGGATTAATTAGGGAGGGAGAAATCACCGTCGAAAAAAAGTCTATGACATTTTCGTACTGGTGCTCCTATTTTCGGTGTTCAATTTCCCGAGGGGGATCACTCTAGCAGTCCTTGAAGGGGACTTAAAGACCCACCAAAAGACACCCCCCACGGTTCCAGGGATTAATTAGGGAGGGAGAAATCACCGTCGGAAAAAAAGTCTATGACATCTTCGTACAGCTGCTCCTATTTTCGGTGTTCCATTTACCGAGGGGGATCACACTAGCAGTCCTTGAAGGGGACTTAAAGACCCACCGAAAGACACCCCCCACGGTTCCAGGGATTAATTAGGGAGGGAGAAATCACCGTCGGAAAAAAAGTCTATGACATCTTCGTACAGCTGCTTCTATTTTCGGTGTTCCATTTCCCGAGGGGGATCACTCTAGCAGTCCTTGAAGGGGACTTAAAGACCCACCGAAAGACACCCCCCACGGTTCCAGGAATTAATTAGGGAGGGAGAAATCACCGTCGGAAAAAAGTCTATGACTTCTTCGTACAGCTGCTCCTATTTTCGGTGTTCCATTTCCCGAGGGGGATCACACTAGCAGTCATTGAAGGGGACTTAAAGACCCACCGAAAGACACCCCCCACGGTTCCAGGGATTAATTAGGGAGGGAGAAATCACCGTCGAAAAAAAGTCTATGACATCTTCGTACAGCTGCTCCTATTTTCGGTGTTCCATTTCCCGAGGGGGATCACTCTAGCAGTCCTTGAAGGGGACTTAAAGACCCACCGAAAGACACCCCCCACGGTTCCAGGGATTAATTAGGGAGGGAGAAATCACCGTCGGAAAAAAAAGTCTATGACATCTTCGTACATTTGCTCCTATTTTCGGTGTTCCATTTCCCGAGGGGGATCACACTAGCAGTCCTTGAAGGGGACTTAAAGACCCACCGAAAGACACCCCCCACGGTTCCAGGGATTAATTAGGGAGGGAGAAATCACCGTCGGAAAAAAAGTCTATGACATCTTCGTACAGCTGCTCCTATTTTCGGTGTTCCATTTCCCGAGGGGAGTCACTCTAGCAGTCCTTGAAGGGGACTTAAAGACCCACCGAAAGACACCCCTCGCGGTTCCAGGGATTAATTAGGGACCCTATTGGAAAAAAAATTTCCGGTATGAAAAAAAATTAAACCGGGTTATGAAACACCGGAACTAGTATGATACTAGAACCAGTATGATACTAGTTCTAGTATCATACTGGTTCTAGTATCATACTAGTTCCGGTGTTTCATAACCCGGTATTATAATGGTTCTAGTATATACTAGAACCAGTATGATACTAGTTCTAGTATCATACTAGTTCTAGTATCATACTAGTTCTAGTATCATACTAGTTCTAGTATCATACTAGTTCTAGTATCATACTGGTTCTAGTATCATACTAGTTCCGGTGTTTCATAACCCGGTATCATAATGGTTCTAGTATATACTAGTTCCGTTATCATACCGGGTATGGTAACGGAACCAGTATTACTAGAACCAGTATGATGCCGGAACCAGTATCATACAAGAACCTGTGAAAAACTACTTCTACAAACCAAAAGAGTACAAGAATACACAATACAAAAAAGTACAAGAATACAGTCATATGTTATGTACATTTATGGGACACAGGTTTATACAAGAGAACAATACTAAATCAACAGAAACATCAGACTAAATTGTAATTAAAACCATGCACAATCACAATATGTGAGGCGGAAAGCGAAAAGGGACCTCTTGTCGGCAAAGTTGATTTCGAGAAAAAGCCATAAAACCAGAAGGAGGTCAAAACTATCGAAGATGATGACAGTTTTAGTCTTCCAGAGACTTCAAGGGGGCGAAGGGTGCAGTGTCCCAAACACTGTGACCACAAGGGTATGGTGTCCCTGACACCGAAAGGAAAGGGTGGTATCCCAGATACACCTGAGGGGCTAGAGGAGATAAAGTTGTCCTTCCTAGCCTGGTTCCTTCGAGCATTGTACCCCCAGGTGATGGTGATGGTGTTGCAGTACTCTCGTTCACATACTAGGGTCGAACCGCATTTAATCTGAAACAAAACACAAATGTGTAAATTAATAAGTCACAAGATATTTGCCAAATACATCTAAAGTATATAAAGTGCAAAATTTACAAGGGTTATTGCAGCTAGAATAAAAAAGATTTTAAAAAATGTCATTCATTTTATTGTCAAGAAAATTAACAACCAAGATGCTGGATGATTACATATGCTGAAATTAATATGATAATTTAATTTAAATTGAAATAAGGAAGTGTTTTGGACCTTTTGGCCTTGGTAGTTGGATTAAAAAAGAAAACGAGGGATGTTTCCAAGCCTTATAAGATAGTGCAGAAATTTACAGGGCTCCAATTATGATAAGGAAGAACAGGGTAAAGATTTGAAAAAAATTATCAAGGCAAATAAGGAAAAGGAATTGCAACGCAAAAAATATATATTAAATCTGCTATACCACGTTAGACTGCAGCATCGTCCAAAAATTGTGATTGCTCTTCAAATCAGCAACAATGTTGAGCTATGTTGGAAATAGTTGGATTCTATATGCCTCATTCCAGTTGTTTAAATTATTACCAATAAATTAAGAACAGGTTTATTAAAAACGGTTAAAATGTTAATAAACCATTGCTTGTGAGCTTGGAACAATAATGAATTACAGAAACAATCAGATTAAAGAGATGGCAACAGAGGGTTAGCTGAATATTGCCAATGTTTATAGAATTGGCCACTTCTCACACCCTTCATTACAAGTTTAAATACAATGTCACTTTAGCCACTTGTTTTCAACCCACAAATGTGATATCACCATCAATGTGTACCATTAATCTCAAAAACTTAGTTTTGCCTTTTCTCCTATAGAAAAAGTACCCTTTAATTATAAAATTAAGCCTAATGAGTGTATTATTACATTGAAACCAAAATGACAATTATATGAAAGAAAACTATATTACTAGTATGTAACCCAAACTCGCAGGATGCCCCCACATTAGATTCTTTTAATTTTTTTATGGAAAGGTTTTCTGTATAAAGAGGTTAAACCTACTTGCAACAAAGTTCCATCTGTTTGTACTGCTATCCGCAGACACAGCATCCACCTCTGGCCTGCTTGCAGAGCCACTGGTGGGAGACTTCAATATCATTTCCCACTGAAAGATGCTGGGCAGACCTGATATAATCAAGAGAAACATCAGCGATGATACTTGAAGTTGAATGCAAAGGAACACAGATGTATGATCAAGTGTAAAGGAATAGGCTGATGACACTGTAAAATTGTGTTAGAAATTGCACTTAAAAGTTGAAAGTGTTATTTCCTGAAAACATTTCACCTTAATTCTTGGAATAAATAAAATGAATAAATTTTAAGTTCGTTGTTAGCATTTAAATTACGCACAATTATATATTTTGATAGTTTCTTTAAGTACATTTGGACTTTAATGTACTTAAAGAAACTATCAAAATATATAATTATGCGTGATTTAAATGCTAACAAAGAAATTAAAATTTATTAGTATAGTTTGGACACGGCTTACTAGATGCTATACAGGCTAGCCGAGTTTTGAACAATGAAAACCATTTGACAACTTTTCCTGCTTGGATCGCCACAAGTCCTACCTATATCACCCACCGCCTTTAACACTGTGGATATGCTTTGCCAGTTTGTCAAGTATTGCCATTTGGATTTTTAATGATTTCCATACTCAGCTAGCCTGTATAGTATCTAGTAAGCCATGGTTTGGAAATAATATTTGTTAAACCTTATTTGTTGTGTGTTTTGGGGAAGTTAGAATGTCTAACTTTGAATCTATTAATTTCTTTAATGAAACAATGGGAGGGATACTTGAGGGAGTACCACCTAGGTCGTTAGACCTGCAAACTCCTGTATAACCAGCCTCACTTAGTGAGGCCATAAGCCTAGCTGTTACAGAAAGTGTGACTATGAAAGTCAGTCATCGGATTCAAAATACCCTTGTTTCTCCATCAAGTATATATTTGGTCCTCATTTTATCACCCCGGAGGAATGAAGCGTAATTCTGATGGTGGGTTAACACCACCGCGTCAAAACTGGCGAACAGTAGTCGTTTTCGAGGCTTAGAGGTTTTCTATTGCTTCTTTTGAATCGCTGTTGACCCATATCGCCGCTTTTGACATGATGGTGTAAATCCACCATGAGTCCGCCTTCCCCAACACGGGAATAGAACTCGGGCCTGTGGGGTGGCAGCAAGATCCACTACGCCACTTAGCTTCTCTTAACTTCTTTATGGCAAAAAAAATTTTCACTGATAGAATGTTTTCCTACGCGAAAATTAACTTATTTTATTCATTTATTAATTTTACTGCAATGAAAATACTGTTTAGTAATAAACACTAACTTATTAATAAGCAATTTTTTAGTAATAAGCATAGTATGAACATGGTGTTAAGAAGTAAAAAGTAATTAACAAGTTCACAATATAATAACTAAACATGCTGTTTCTAAATTGTTTACAAAGTAAAATATTTCAGTGCTTTAAGTTAATTTAGCTTAGTCCATCATATACCTATTGACCATACGTCCATGTGCCTATTTAACACCAAATCACTCTTTCTACTCTCATAAAAGTATGACTAGTAGACTCACTCATGTAATTATATGAATTTTCATCAATGTGTACCATTAATCTAAGTAGGAATTAGTTTTGTCTTTTCTCCCATAGAAAAAGGACCCTTTAGTTATAAAATTAAGCATAATGAATGTATTATTATATTGAAACCAAAATGACAATTATAAGAAAGAAAACTATATTACTAGTGCAAAACCCAAACTCGCAGGATTCACCCACATTAGATTCTGTTAAATATCCCACTGAAAGATGCCGGGCAGACCTGAAATAATCAAGAGACACATCAGCAATGATACATGCAGTTGAATGCAAAGGAACACAGATGTATGATCAAGTGTAAAGGAATAGGCTGATGACACTGTAAAATTGTGTTAGAAATTGCACTTAAAAGTCAAAAGCATTATTTCCTGAAAACATTTCAACTTTATTCCTTAAAGTTGAAATGTACTTAAAACATAGTTCCCACTCTTTTGTGAGGAAAAAAATCAAGTATTTAAGGGCTTAAATTAAAAATTTTTCATGAACTAACATAGAAAGGCGGAAAAGCCATTTACAAGTAAAAAAAACTTTTCTCCCCCTTTAGTACCCTTACTTCAAAAACCTTTCTTATAGCAAAGATTAATTATAATATTACTATTACTATATTTAACAATTTCAAAACATACTACTATATTTTACTTCTTTTGGGAAAGTCAAACAGAAAAATTCAAGTAGGCAAGTTATACCTGTTCTACAATATGCTAACAGGATATTAACTATTTGATTAACTTTTCATGTTCGAACTGAAAAGAATTCCAAATTAAAATATTTCAAATAAAATTCAAGGACTTTTAAGAACTTAGCACTAAATTCAAGCATACTTTCCAGGGCCCTTTAATTTAAAAATGAAATTCAAGTACTTTTCAAGGCCCGTGGGAACCCTGTAAAAGAAACTATCAAAATATAATTGTGCATAATTTACGGATATAGTACACTTAGGATGATAATAAATAGATCTCTTGGAATAAAACTTAGCAAAATATTTCAACAAATTAAAGACAGGGAAAGAAAAAGAAAATAAAATATGCTAAATACTGCAAATTAAATGTTACAAGACCTAAACGGAACAGAAGTCAGTAACAAAACATTTAAAAAGGTTAAAAATTGTTACTACTTCAATATTGTTGTAGTGGAAAACTTGGGGGTGCAAACTGTCCCGGATGGCTTTAAAAACATGATTTTCCCTATAAAAATTTAATTTTCTCAAAAAGTTGGGGGTGCAATGCACCCCCTTAAATCTGCCCATGCGCAGTGCTTCTGAAAATGCATAGTTAAAGTTAAAGCCCATTAAATGTGTTGCTGATACTGATGGTTCAAGGGATAGCAACTAAGAGAACTATTATGTATTGTATGTAATGTGTGTGAACAGTTGTAATGGGGAATCATTAACATGTGCATGCATTTTGATTCATACGTAATATCACACATGATCAGCAATTAGCCAAAAACAATATTAAATAGACATAAACACTGAATACATGGGGGCCACTTTTCAAAATTTGCAAGACGGAACTTTAAAGTATCGTATTAATCATTTTCATCCAGTCTAGCAATTTTTTTTAATTGCATGAAAATTCATAAAATATCATGAACAATTATAGTTCCTTAAATTTTAAATCAAGATAAAGCTGTATGTGAGTAAAACCATGTTACTTGTGGTCAAAATGTGCTGTTCAATTCCGTTAATGTTCCCGCTAAATACCGCTATGCTCTTTTGGATACCAAAAAAGTAGTAATGTATTCGAAGTAAAAGTTTCCGGGCTTGGTTGCCGTGGTCTCGATGTTAAAAACTCGGACGTTTCACCCAAAACTGTGTTGGGCATCATCAGATGTTTTTTCTCTCACGTAATCAACCACATAACGTAAAAAAAACCAGCTTATGATGCCCAACACAGTTTTGGGTGAAACGTCCAAGTTTTTAACATCGAGACCAAGGCAACCAAGCCCGGAAACTTTAACTTTGAATACATCCGGCCGTGAAAGCCTTTCTGTTTTAATTAGTAATGTATTGCTAAAACAATTTTAGACTTCGATTAAAATGTTTATATAGATAAAAAACTATTCATATTTTCAATAAAAATTTTAAAATGTTGATATTTGAATGTATGGCATTCTCAAAAGCATGGCAATATTTAGCAGGAACGTTAACGGAATTGAACCAAATGTTCAATGTAGGTATTGGAATTTAGTACTAATTTTGCGTTTCGCAATATACCTGGGACGGAATTCCGTTCATTGAAATTTTAAAATGACGGAATTCCGTCCCGGGGATGGAAGAGTGGCACCCATGCTTGATATAAACTTTAGAAATGAAACTCATCAAGAATTTGCCTTTGGTCAAAAACACAATACATTAAAGAATAAGTTCAAGGACTGGGTATGAATGCATTGTATAGTGCTTCCAAAACCCAAACAGATCACAAAATTTTTTATATCATGGACCACTATATTTTATTTTTCTCATTAATCCCAACTCTATATAACTACATATTCTTAAAAAAAAGGGTAAAAATATCCATCTTGTAAATTAAATTGGTAATTTTGAAAGTCAAGTAGAACCCTTTTAAAGCTAAAATTTTAAGGGCATTTTAAAATTATTTTCTTCATCCTAGTTTTCAAAATCAGAATCACACTTGAATCACACTTCAGCTTGACAGTATTTAACGAAATGTTAACACATTTGAACTCAAAAGCAAAATATTCTGTACTTGCATATATATTATGCCATTAGTTTCAGCAGCAAAGATATTCCTAAGTGTGTTCAAGTTTTGAAGAGGTGCTTTAAATTCAGGCTGTTTTATATAAAATAGGTGTCCTATAACCAAGCAAATAAATATTTCTAATTTCTTGAATTAATAATTTAATAACTGAATTTAATTATTTTTATGTTCATATAGGTTAATAAAGTAGTTGAGCATAAGACATATGCTGCCTAAAGGGAGTCGCTTTATAGGTTAATATAGAAGCCTAACGATACAAATTTTTCACAGCAAAACATTAGAAAAAGCACACCTTATATCCACTTCCCCCATGGTGGGGAAAAGGGGTGAAAAAGAAAAAGTCCTAAAGTCAAAATATTTGTTTTGTAATTCAAATGTATAAACATTATTTTTAAAGGAAGAAAACCAAGAAATAAATGCATAGTATAAATCTTCATTACAAAAGGATGTGCCGGGCACATCCGGGCATAATGATCCCAAATCGGACTTGTTGGAGGTATTCTAGAAATTACTCATGAAAACATTTAATAAATTTTAAGCAACACTGTTTTTATTTTGTTCAAAAGGAAAAAGATAATTCTAATTAAAATATAATGAACATTTAACTTACTTGAAAAGAGATGAGCCGGAACACGCGGCCGGAATTCAACTCAACAACTAAAAAACAAAAACAAATGGCTTCTGTTGCCATTTCCAGAAAAAATTCCAAATCTTTGCTGTGCCTTTGTAGGTAGAATAAAAATAATACAAGACGGTATCTAAAAACATTAAACCCTGATATAAAAGTAAATCACTGGAGTAAATAAAATTTTCAAAAGGAATCTTGAAGAAATTTTATAGTAATTAAATTATCGAAAAGTCAAGAACGACATGTATACACAATACAGCCATTCTGTTTGTTAGTAAATCGTCCTGCCCTGTCCCCGTTTATTTTTTTACTTACGTCATTAAAAGATTAAATTATTCACATTATGACATTATTTTCATTGCATTTGAATATTAATGCATACATTTTTTTTTTAATCTATAGTGCGGGGCAATTTATTATTTGCAAGTATTTCCAAGTCGAAATAATGCGTTTTGGGGGTATTTAAGACCTGGTTAACGCTCTTTAAAAACATTTCAATTGAATAAACTTAAAAAGGACCTAAAAAATAACATGTATCAAATTTTTGTGCAATTTGATGTTCAATTAGACAGATTTTCAGAGTGGGAAAAAAACAGTTTTTCGAGTAAAAAACACAAGTTCGAAAATGCCCAAAAATTGGTATTTAATAATAAGTTTGAATTTTTTTTAATTTTTATTTTTGTAGTTAAGTAATGTGGTAAACTTTTTCCAGAAATTCGGGTTGCCATGGGGATTCTGACGTCATCCAGGAATTTTCAAACACAAAAGAGGTTTACTTGTCTTTGTAAGAATCCATTGCATTTTTTGGGGGTATAGAAAAACGGGGAAAGGGGGAAAATATGAATGAACCCCCAAGTGTTTTATAACACTGTATTCCCTTTGATTAGTAGATTAAGAATATATAAAGTATGAGGGGGTGGGTCCCATATTTCGGGAGTTTTTCCGGTTTTATTGAAAAACTGATTCTGGGCGTCACGCCCGGAGTTTTAGAGCTAAAGGTATAAAATTTTAGTATTTTTACTTCCTCAAAATTCCCTTTAGAACCATCTAACACACTAAGGGTTAGTACCCATATTTCGAGGTTTCGGGTCCATGTGCTCGTTCTAATTTTCACTTCCTAACGCCCCTGCTTCTTTTTCCCGGTGTTTCTAAAACGGTTGTTAAAGGTCTTTAAGCGTTCTTCAAGAATCTATTTACTGCTAAGCTTTCTGACAACTATTTCTAGAGAAATCTGCGAAAAACCGTCTTGGAAAACGAAACAATGAATTGAATTGTCTCTGGATCACGCAATTTTTACACTATTTGTTAGTGATTCATACTGTTCAAATTCCCACTTTAAATGCTTTCATAAAATATAAATTACTAAGCTGTGATCATAACAGATCCGCAGCTATTCAGCGTTAAAATTAGCATGTGTTAGGCTTAACGCACCACGAGGGGTCTATTCCCTCCAAACACTACGGTTTTCGCCACTTTCTAACACGGTTCTTAAAGGTCTTTGAGTTCTTCAAGAATCTGAATACTGATAAGCTTTTCTGACAGTTATTTCTAGAGAAATCTGTGAAAAACCGTCTTGGAAAACGAAACAATGAATTGAATTGTCTCTGGATCAAGCAATTTTTACACTATTTGGCAGTGATTCATACTGTTCAAATTCCCACTTTAAATGCTTTCATAAAATATAAATCACTAAGCTGTGATCATAACAGATCCGCAGCTATTCAGCGTTAAAATTAGCACGTGTTAGGCTTAACGCACTACGAGGGGTTTGTTTCCGCCAAACACTACGGTTTTCGTAGCTCTAAAAGTAACGATCGCGTATATACTTTTACACAATTTATTGCAATATATTATAAGCCAGATTATACTGTCCGAAACAAATTTCTGCACGTTTTTACATAGGTATGTTCCAATATTTTCAAAAATTTCATACAGGTATCGAATTATCAAGTATGTTTTGGAATTGATATCAAAATTTCTTTATTTTTCGAGAAATTTCAAATATTTTTAAGTTTATGACCTAAAAAAATAAAGGTTGGAATAAAAAAAAGTCAACAAATTCTATACTGGTATTTAAATTTTCAGTATGTTTTAAAATTGGTAATAAAAATTCAGTAGCCTTTGGATCGTCTGACGTCTCCCAATGAGAGCTGAAAAGTCAGTTTGTGCGCATGCTCGAACGTCAGCGTTGGCGACAGAGATTTGGGGAAAGATTTTGGCTTCTTTGGAGGTAATGAGTAACAATTACGTAATTGCTTGATATGAAACGTGGCCTGATGGCCCAGATGGTAGAGTGTGGGCTTGCTAACTGAGAGTACACGGGTTCGAATCCTGGTGCCCGACAACTAAGCGACGCTGTTATTTTGACTTATTTAAAGGACATAGTTGTTAATTAATACGTTTTATTTAATATTATAATGTTTTAATTATTTTATTTATAGATTATGAGAAAAGTTTTGTTGTTTTGATCCGGCATTTTTACGACGCTTATGTTTTAAATTATTTAAAGGACATAGTTTTTATTTAATATATTTTAATTATTTTCATTAGATTTATAGATTTTGAGAAAAGTTTTGTAGTTATGATGTGAATATTTTTAATTATTAAATTTTATAACATTATTCAATTTAATTTAAGAATTTAGTTATTATTTAATTAATATTAGTTATTATTTAATTTATGTTAATTTTTTTTATTATATTTAACAATAACAATTTTGAGAGTTTTGTGTAGTTATGCTTATGATGTGAGTAAATAAATTTTGATGGCCGGATGTTCATAACATTAAAATTAGGGATCGTTATGTTATAGTTTCGTGTTATTTTTCATTTGAATCCCCTATGTAAAACACGAATTATCTAGAAATGGACTCTTGGACGTTAAAAACCTACGACCCAAAACCAAAAATATACGGCATAATTTGAAACTGGGACAAGAGCTTCGCCAAAGTAGTATTTTTCAACTCCCATTGGGTTCCGTCAAGCTGGATAAAGTGCACTTAAAAATTCTTGTACATTCTATACTAGTATATAAAAATTTAAAGTATTCATTAAAACTGGTATCAACGTTCCCCAGTATGGTTTCATACCGGTTTCAAAATTTCCATTGTTGATCATAATGGTATTTAAATTCCCAGTATTCATTAAAACCAGAATCGAAATTCCCAGTGTTGTTCATAATGGTATTGAAATTTCCAGTATTCATTAAAACCAGTATCGAAATTTCCAGTATTGATTCATACTTGTATTGAAATTCCCAGTATCCATTAAAACTAGTATCGAAATTTCCAGTATTGATTCATACTGGTATTGAAGTTCCCAGTATCCATTAAAACCAGTATCGAAATTTCCAGTATTGTTTCATACTTGTTTTAAAGTTTCCAGTATGGTATCATACTGGTTTTAAAATTTCCAGTATGTTTTTCTAGTATGGATACTAGTTCCAGTATGATTTATACTGGTTCTAGTATCATTTTGATACTGGTATTGTGAACTTTTTCCAATAGGGGAGGGAGAAATCACCGTCGGAAAAAAAGTCTATGACATCTTCGTACAGCTGCTCCTATTTTCGTTGTTCCATTTCCCGACGGGGATCCCTCTAGCAGTCCTTGAAGGGGACTTAAAGACCCACCGAAAGACACCCCCCACGGTTCCAGGGATTAATTAGGGAGGGAGAAATCACCGTCGGAAAAAAAGTCTATGACATCTTCGTACAGCTGCTCCTATTTTCGCTGTTCCATTTCCCGAGGGGAGTCACTCTAGCAGTCCTTCAAGGGGACTTAAAGACCCACCGACAGACACCCCCCACGGTTCCAGGGATTAATTAGGGAGGGAGAAATCACCGTCGAAAAAAAGTCTATGACATTTTCGTACTGGTGCTCCTATTTTCGGTGTTCAATTTCCCGAGGGGGATCACTCTAGCAGTCCTTGAAGAGGACTTAAAGACCCACCAAAAGACACCCCCCACGGTTCCAGGGATTAATTAGGGAGGGAGAAATCACCGTCGGAAAAAAAGTCTATGACATCTTCGTACAGCTGCTCCTATTTTCGGTGTTCCATTTACCGAGGGGGATCACACTAGCAGTCCTTGAAGGGGACTTAAAGACCCACCGAAAGACACCCCCCACGGTTCCAGGGATTAATTAGGGAGGGAGAAATCACCGTCGGAAAAAAAGTCTATGACATCTTCGTACAGCTGCTTCTATTTTCGGTGTTCCATTTCCCGAGGGGGATCACTCTAGCAGTCCTTGAAGGGGACTTAAAGACCCACCGAAAGACACCCCCCACGGTTCCAGGGATTAATTAGGGAGGGAGAAATCACCGTCGGAAAAAAGTCTATGACTTCTTCGTACAGCTGCTCCTATTTTCGGTGTTCCATTTCCCGAGGGGGATCACACTAGCAGTCATTAAAGGGGACTTAAAGACCCACCGAAAGACACCCCCCACGGTTCCAGGGATTAATTAGGGAGGGAGAAATCACCGTCGAAAAAAAGTCTATGACATCTTCGTACAGCTGCTCCTATTTTCGGTGTTCCATTTCCCGAGGGGGATCACTCTAGCAGTCCTTGAAGGGGACTTAAAGACCCACCGAAAGACACCCCCCACGGTTCCAGGGATTAATTAGGGAGGGAGAAATCACCGTCGGAAAAAAAAGTCTATGACATCTTCGTACATTTGCTCCTATTTTCGGTGTTCCATTTCCCGAGGGGGATCACACTAGCAGTCCTTGAAGGGGACTTAAAGACACACCGAAAGACACCCCCCATGGTTCCAGGGATTAATTAGGGAGGGAGAAATCACCGTCGGAAAAAAAGTCTATGACATCTTCGTACAGCTGCTCCTAATTTCGGTGTTCCATTTCCCGAGGGGGATCACTCTAGCAGTCCTTGATGGGGACTTAAAGACCCACCGAAAGACACCCCCCACGGTTCCAGGGATTAATTAGGGAGGGAGAAATCACCGTCGGAAAAAAAGTCTATGACATCTTCGTACAGCTGCTCCTATTTTCGGTGTTCCATTTCCCGAGGGGAGTCACTCTAGCAGTCCTTGAAGGGGACTTAAAGACCCACCGAAAGACACCCCCCACGGTTCCAGGGATTAATTAGGGAGGGAGAAATCACCGTCGGAAAAAAGTCTATGACATCTTCGTACAGCTGCTCCTATTTTCGGTGTTCCATTTCCCGAGGGGGATCACTCTAGCAGTCCTTGAAGGGGACTTAAAGACCCACCGAAAGACACCCCCCACGGTTCCAGGGATTAATTAGGGAGGGAGAAATCACCGTCGGAAAAAAGTCTATGACATCTTCGTACAGCTGCTCCTATTTTCGGTGTTCCATTTCCCGAGGGGGATCACACTAGCAAGCCTTTGAAGGGGACTTAAAGACCCACAGAAAGACACCCCCACGGTTCCAGGGATTAATTAGGGAGGGAGAAATCACCGTCGGAAAAAAAGTCTATGACATTTTCGTACTGGTGCTCCTATTTTCGGAGTTCCATTTCCCGAGGGGGATCACTCTAGCAGTCCTTGAAGGGGAATTAAAGACCCTTCGAAAGACACCCCCCACGGTTCCAGGGATTAATTAGGGAGGGAGAAATCACCGTCGGAAAAAAAAGTCTATGACATCTTCGTACAGCTGCTCCTATTTTCGGTGTTCCATTTCCCGAGGGGGATCACACTAGCAGTCCTTGAAGGGGACTTAAAGACCCACCGAAAGACACCCCCCACGGTTCCAGGGATTAATTAGGGAGGGAGAAATCACCGTCGGAAAAAAATTCTATGACATCTTCGTACAGCTGCTTCTATTTTCGGTGTTCCATTTCCCGAGGGGGATCACTCTAGCAGTCCTTGAAGGGGACTTAAAGACCCAGCGAAAGACACCCCCCACGGTTCCAGGGATTAATTAGGGAGGAAGAAATCACCGTCGGAAAAAAAGTCTATGACATCTTCGAACAGCTTCTCCTATTTTCGGTGTTCCATTTCCCGAGGGGGATCACACTAGCAGTCATCGAAGGGGACTTAAAGACCCACCGAAAGACACCCCCTACGGTTCCAGGGATTAATTAGGGAGGGAGAAATCACCGTCGGAAAAAAAGTCTATGACATTTTCGTACAGGTGCTCCTATTTTCGGTGTTCCATTTCCCGAGGGGGATCACTCTAGCAGTCCTTGAAGGGGACTTAAAGACCCACCGAAAGACACCCCCCACGGTTCCAGGGATTAATTAGGGAGGGAGAAATCACCGTCGGAAAAAAAAGTCTATGACATCTTCGTACATTTGCTCCTATTTTCGGTGTTCCATTTCCCGAGGGGGATCACACTAGCAGTCCTTGAAGGGGACTTAAAGACCCACCGAAAGACACCCCCCACGGTTCCAGGGATTAATTAGGGAGGGAGAAATCACCGTCGGAAAAAAAGTCTATGACATCTTCGTACAGCTGCTCCTATTTTCGGTGTTCCATTTCCCGAGGGGGATCACTCTAGCAGTCCTTGAAGGGGACTTAAAGACCCACCGAAAGACACCCCCACGGTTCCAGGGATTAATTAGGGAGGGAGAAATCACCGTCGGAAAAAAGTCTATGACATCTTCGTACAGCTGCTCCTATTTTCGGTGTTCCATTTCCCGAGGGGGATCACACTAGCAGTCCTTGAAGGGGACTTAAAGACCCACCGAAAGACACCCCCCACGGTTCCAGGGATTAATTAGGGAGGGAGAAATCACCGTCGGAAAAAAGTCTATGACTTCTTCGTACAGCTGCTCCTATTTTCAGTGTTCCATTTCCCGAGGGGAGTCACTCTAGCAGTCCTTGAAGGGGACTTAAAGACCCACCGAAAGACACCCCCCACGGTTCCAGGGATTAATTAGGGAGGGAGAAATCACCGTCGGAAAAAAAGTCTATGACATCTTCGTACAGCTGCTTCTATTTTCGGTGTTCCATTTCCCGAGGGGGATCACTCTAGCAGTCCTTGAAGGGGACTTAAAGACCCACCGAAAGACACCCCCCACGGTTCCAGGGATTAATTAGGGAGGGAGAAATCACCGTCGGAAAAAAGTCTATGACTTCTTCGTACAGCTGCTCCTATTTTCGGTGTTCCATTTCCCGAGGGGGATCACACTAGCAGTCATTGAAGGGGACTTAAAGACCCACCGAAAGACACCCCCTACGGTTCCAGGGATTAATTAGGGAGGGAGAAATCACCGTCGAAAAAAAGTCTATGACATCTTCGTACAGCTGCTCCTATTTTCGGTGTTCCATTTCCCGAGGGGGATCACTCTAGCAGTCCTTGAAGGGGACTTAAAGACCCACCGAAAGACACCCCCCACGGTTCCAGGGATTAATTAGGGAGGGAGAAATCACCGTCGGAAAAAAAAGTCTATGACATCTTCGTACATTTGCTCCTATTTTCGGTGTTCCATTTCCCGAGGGGGATCACACTAGCAGTCCTTGAAGGGGACTTAAAGACCCACCGAAAGACACCCCCCACGGTTCCAGGGATTAATTAGGGAGGGAGAAATCACCGTCGGAAAAAAAGTCTATGACATCTTCGTACAGCTGCTCCTAATTTCGGTGTTCCATTTCCCGAGGGGGATCACTCTAGCAGTCCTTGATGGGGACTTAAAGACCCACCGAAAGACACCCCCCACGGTTCCAGGGATTAATTAGGGAGGGAGAAATCACCGTCGGAAAAAAAGTCTATGACATCTTCGTACAGCTGCTCCTATTTTCGGTGTTCCATTTCCCGAGGGGAGTCACTCTAGCAGTCCTTGAAGGGGACTTAAAGACCCACCGAAAGACACCCCCCACGGTTCCAGGGATTAATTAGGGAGGGAGAAATCACCGTCGGAAAAAAGTCTATGACATCTTCGTACAGCTGCTCCTATTTTCGGTGTTCCATTTCCCGAGGGGGATCACTCTAGCAGTCCTTGAAGGGGACTTAAAGACCCACCGAAAGACACCCCCCACGGTTCCAGGGATTAATTAGGGAGGGAGAAATCACCGTCGGAAAAAAGTCTATGACATCTTCGTACAGCTGCTCCTATTTTCGGTGTTCCATTTCCCGAGGGAGATCACACTAGCAGTCCTTGAAGGGGACTTAAAGACCCACCGAAAGACACCCCCCACGGTTCCAGGGATTAATTAGGGAGGGAGAAATCACCGTCGGAAAAAAAGTCTATGACATCTTCGTACAGCTGCTTCTATTTTCGGTGTTCCATTTCCCGAGGGGGATCACTCTAGCAGTCCTTGAAGGGGACTTAAAGACCCAGCGAAAGACACCCCCCACGGTTCCAGGGATTAATTAGGGAGGAAGAAATCACCGTCGGAAAAAAAGTCTATGACATCTTCGAACAGCTTCTCCTATTTTCGGTGTTCCATTTCCCGAGGGGGATCACACTAGCAGTCATTGAAGGGGACTTAAAGACCCACCGAAAGACACCCCCTACGGTTCCAGGGATTAATTAGGGAGGGAGAAATCACCGTCGGAAAAAAAGTCTATGACATTTTCGTACAGGTGCTCCTATTTTCGGTGTTCCATTTCCCGAGGGGGATCACTCTAGCAGTCCTTGAAGGGGACTTAAAGACGCACCGAAAGACACCCCCCACGGTTCCAGGGATTAATTAGGGAGGGAGAAATCACCGTCGGAAAAAAAAGTCTATGACATCTTCGTACATTTGCTCCTATTTTCGGTGTTCCATTTCCCGAGGGGGATCACACTAGCAGTCCTTGAAGGGGACTTAAAGACCCACCGAAAGACACCCCCCACGGTTCCAGGGATTAATTAGGGAGGGAGAAATCACCGTCGGAAAAAAAGTCTATGACATCTTCGTACAGCTGCTCCTATTTTCGGTGTTCCATTTCCCGAGGGGGATCACTCTAGCAGTCCTTGAAGGGGACTTAAAGACCCACCGAAAGACACCCCCATGGTTCCAGGGATTAATTAGGGAGGGAGAAATCACCGTCGGAAAAAAGTCTATGACATCTTCGTACAGCTGCTCCTATTTTCGGTGTTCCATTTCCCGAGGGGGATCACACTAGCAGTCCTTGAAGGGGACTTAAAGACCCACCGAAAGACACCCCCCACGGTTCCAGGGATTAATTAGGGAGGGAGAAATCACCGTCGGAAAAAAGTCTATGACTTCTTCGTACAGCTGCTCCTATTTTCAGTGTTCCATTTCCCGAGGGGAGTCACTCTAGCAGTCCTTGAAGGGGACTTAAAGACCCACCGAAAGACACCCCCCACGGTTCCAGGGATTAATTAGGGAGGGAGAAATCACCGTCGGAAAAAAAGTCTATGACATCTTCGTACAGCTGCTTCTATTTTCGGTGTTCCATTTCCCGAGGGGGATCACTCTAGCAGTCCTTGAAGGGGACTTAAAGACCCACCGAAAGACACCCCCCACGGTTCCAGGGATTAATTAGGGAGGGAGAAATCACCGTCGGAAAAAAGTCTATGACTTCTTCGTACAGCTGCTCCTATTTTCGGTGTTCCATTTCCCGAGGGGGATCACACTAGCAGTCATTGAAGGGGACTTAAAGACCCACCGAAAGACACCCCCCACGGTTCCAGGGATTAATTAGGGAGGGAGAAATCACCGTCGAAAAAAAGTCTATGACATCTTCGTACAGCTGCTCCTATTTTCGGTGTTCCATTTCCCGAGGGGGATCACTCTAGCAGTCCTTGAAGGGGACTTAAAGACCCACCGAAAGACACCCCCCACGGTTCCAGGGATTAATTAGGGAGGGAGAAATCACCGTCGGAAAAAAAAGTCTATGACATCTTCGTACATTTGCTCCTATTTTCGGTGTTCCATTTCCCGAGGGGGATCACACTAGCAGTCCTTGAAGGGGACTTAAAGACCCACCGAAAGACACCCCCCACGGTTCCAGGGATTAATTAGGGAGGGAGAAATCACCGTCGGAAAAAAAGTCTATGACATCTTCGTACAGCTGCTCCTAATTTCGGTGTTCCATTTCCCGAGGGGGATCACTCTAGCAGTCCTTGATGGGGACTTAAAGACCCACCGAAAGACACCCCCCACGGTTCCAGGGATTAATTAGGGAGGGAGAAATCACCGTCGGAAAAAAAGTCTATGACATCTTCGTACAGCTGCTCCTATTTTCGGTGTTCCATTTCCCGAGGGGAGTCACTCTAGCAGTCCTTGAAGGGGACTTAAAGACCCACCGAAAGACACCCCCCACGGTTCCAGGGATTAATTAGGGAGGGAGAAATCACCGTCGGAAAAAAGTCTATGACATCTTCGTACAGCTGCTCCTATTTTCGGTGTTCCATTTCCCGAGGGGGATCACTCTAGCAGTCCTTGAAGGGGACTTAAAGACCCACCGAAAGACACCCCCCACGGTTCCAGGGATTAATTAGGGAGGGAGAAATCACCGTCGGAAAAAAGTCTATGACATCTTCGTACAGCTGCTCCTATTTTCGGTGTTCCATTTCCCGAGGGGGATCACACTAGCAAGCCTTTGAAGGGGACTTAAAGACCCACAGAAAGACACCCCCACGGTTCCAGGGATTAATTAGGGAGGGAGAAATCACCGTCGGAAAAAAAGTCTATGACATTTTCGTACTGGTGCTCCTATTTTCGGAGTTCCATTTCCCGAGGGGGATCACTCTAGCAGTCCTTGAAGGGGAATTAAAGACCCTTCGAAAGACACCCCCCACGGTTCCAGGGATTAATTAGGGAGGGAGAAATCACCGTCGGAAAAAAAAGTCTATGACATCTTCGTACAGCTGCTCCTATTTTCGGTGTTCCATTTCCCGAGGGGGATCACACTAGCAGTCCTTGAAGGGGACTTAAAGACCCACCGAAAGACACCCCCCACGGTTCCAGGGATTAATTAGGGAGGGAGAAATCACCGTCGGAAAAAAAGTCTATGACATCTTCGTACAGCTGCTTCTATTTTCGGTGTTCCATTTCCCGAGGGGGATCACTCTAGCAGTCCTTGAAGGGGACTTAAAGACCCAGCGAAAGACACCCCCCACGGTTCCAGGGATTAATTAGGGAGGGAGAAATCACCGTCGGAAAAAAAGTCTATGACATCTTCGAACAGCTTCTCCTATTTTCGGTGTTCCATTTCCCGAGGGGGATCACACTAGCAGTCATTGAAGGGGACTTAAAGACCCACCGAAAGACACCCCCTACGGTTCCAGGGATTAATTAGGGAGGGAGAAATCACCGTCGGAAAAAAAGTCTATGACATTTTCGTACAGGTGCTCCTATTTTCGGTGTTCCATTTCCCGAGGGGGATCACTCTAGCAGTCCTTGAAGGGGACTTAAAGACCCACCGAAAGACACCCCCCACGGTTCCAGGGATTAATTAGGGAGGGAGAAATCACCGTCGGAAAAAAAAGTCTATGACATCTTCGTACATTTGCTCCTATTTTCGGTGTTCCATTTCCCGAGGGGGATCACACTAGCAGTCCTTGAAGGGGACTTAAAGACCCACCGAAAGACACCCCCCACGGTTCCAGGGATTAATTAGGGAGGGAGAAATCACCGTCGGAAAAAAAGTCTATGACATCTTCGTACAGCTGCTCCTAATTTCGGTGTTCCATTTCCCGAGGGGGATCACTCTAGCAGTCCTTGATGGGGACTTAAAGACCCACCGAAAGACACCCCCCACGGTTCCAGGGATTAATTAGGGAGGGAGAAATCACCGTCGGAAAAAAAGTCTATGACATCTTCGTACAGCTGCTCCTATTTTCGGTGTTCCATTTCCCGAGGGGAGTCACTCTAGCAGTCCTTGAAGGGGACTTAAAGACCCACCGAAAGACACCCCCCACGGTTCCAGGGATTAATTAGGGAGGGAGAAATCACCGTCGGAAAAAAGTCTATGACATCTTCGTACAGCTGCTCCTATTTTCGGTGTTCCATTTCCCGAGGGGGATCACTCTAGCAGTCCTTGAAGGGGACTTAAAGACCCACCGAAAGACACCCCCCACGGTTCCAGGGATTAATTAGGGAGGGAGAAATCACCGTCGGAAAAAAGTCTATGACATCTTCGTACAGCTGCTCCTATTTTCGGTGTTCCATTTCCCGAGGGGGATCACACTAGCAAGCCTTTGAAGGGGACTTAAAGACCCACAGAAAGACACCCCCACGGTTCCAGGGATTAATTAGGGAGGGAGAAATCACCGTCGGAAAAAAAGTCTATGACATTTTCGTACTGGTGCTCCTATTTTCGGAGTTCCATTTCCCGAGGGGGATCACTCTAGCAGTCCTTGAAGGGGAATTAAAGACCCTTCGAAAGACACCCCCCACGGTTCCAGGGATTAATTAGGGAGGGAGAAATCACCGTCGGAAAAAAAAGTCTATGACATCTTCGTACAGCTGCTCCTATTTTCGGTGTTCCATTTCCCGAGGGGGATCACACTAGCAGTCCTTGAAGGGGACTTAAAGACCTACCGAAAGACACCCCCCACGGTTCCAGGGATTAATTAGGGAGGGAGAAATCACCGTCGGAAAAAAAGTCTATGACATCTTCGTACAGCTGCTTCTATTTTCGGTGTTCCATTTCCCGAGGGGGATCACTCTAGCAGTCCTTGAAGGGGACTTAAAGACCCAGCGAAAGACACCCCCCACGGTTCCAGGGATTAATTAGGGAGGAAGAAATCACCGTCGGAAAAAAAGTCTATGACATCTTCGAACAGCTTCTCCTATTTTCGGTGTTCCATTTCCCGAGGGGGATCACACTAGCAGTCATCGAAGGGGACTTAAAGACCCACCGAAAGACACCCCCTACGGTTCCAGGGATTAATTAGGGAGGGAGAAATCACCGTCGGAAAAAAAGTCTATGACATTTTCGTACAGGTGCTCCTATTTTCGGTGTTCCATTTCCCGAGGGGGATCACTCTAGCAGTCCTTGAAGGGGACTTAAAGACCCACCGAAAGACACCCCCCACGGTTCCAGGGATTAATTAGGGAGGGAGAAATCACCGTCGGAAAAAAAAGTCTATGACATCTTCGTACATTTGCTCCTATTTTCGGTGTTCCATTTCCCGAGGGGGATCACACTAGCAGTCCTTGAAGGGGACTTAAAGACCCACCGAAAGACACCCCCCACGGTTCCAGGGATTAATTAGGGAGGGAGAAATCACCGTCGGAAAAAAAGTCTATGACATCTTCGTACAGCTGCTCCTATTTTCGGTGTTCCATTTCCCGAGGGGGATCACTCTAGCAGTCCTTGAAGGGGACTTAAAGACCCACCGAAAGACACCCCCACGGTTCCAGGGATTAATTAGGGAGGGAGAAATCACCGTCGGAAAAAAGTCTATGACATCTTCGTACAGCTGCTCCTATTTTCGGTGTTCCATTTCCCGAGGGGGATCACACTAGCAGTCCTTGAAGGGGACTTAAAGACCCACCGAAAGACACCCCCCACGGTTCCAGGGATTAATTAGGGAGGGAGAAATCACCGTCGGAAAAAAGTCTATGACTTCTTCGTACAGCTGCTCCTATTTTCAGTGTTCCATTTCCCGAGGGGAGTCACTCTAGCAGTCCTTGAAGGGGACTTAAAGACCCACCGAAAGACACCCCCCACGGTTCCAGGGATTAATTAGGGAGGGAGAAATCACCGTCGGAAAAAAAGTCTATGACATCTTCGTACAGCTGCTTCTATTTTCGGTGTTCCATTTCCCGAGGGGGATCACTCTAGCAGTCCTTGAAGGGGACTTAAAGACCCACCGAAAGACACCCCCCACGGTTCCAGGGATTAATTAGGGAGGGAGAAATCACCGTCGGAAAAAAGTCTATGACTTCTTCGTACAGCTGCTCCTATTTTCGGTGTTCCATTTCCCGAGGGGGATCACACTAGCAGTCATTGAAGGGGACTTAAAGACCCACCGAAAGACACCCCCCACGGTTCCAGGGATTAATTAGGGAGGGAGAAATCACCGTCGAAAAAAAGTCTATGACATCTTCGTACAGCTGCTCCTATTTTCGGTGTTCCATTTCCCGAGGGGGATCACTCTAGCAGTCCTTGAAGGGGACTTAAAGACCCACCGAAAGACACCCCCCACGGTTCCAGGGATTAATTAGGGAGGGAGAAATCACCGTCGGAAAAAAAAGTCTATGACATCTTCGTACATTTGCTCCTATTTTCGGTGTTCCATTTCCCGAGGGGGATCACACTAGCAGTCCTTGAAGGGGACTTAAAGACCCACCGAAAGA
This sequence comes from Tetragnatha montana, assembly GCA_963680715.1. Lineage (NCBI taxonomy): Eukaryota > Metazoa > Arthropoda > Arachnida > Araneae > Tetragnathidae > Tetragnatha > Tetragnatha montana. Next base: position 4,269,538 of record OY796678.1, on the reverse strand, counting down.
CACCCCCCACGGTTCCAGGGATTAATTAGGGAGGGAGAAATCACCGTCGGAAAAAAAGTCTATGACATCTTCGTACAGCTGCTCCTAATTTCGGTGTTCCATTTCCCGAGGGGGATCACTCTAGCAGTCCTTGATGGGGACTTAAAGACCCACCGAAAGACACCCCCCACGGTTCCAGGGATTAATTAGGGAGGGAGAAATCACCGTCGGAAAAAAAGTCTATGACATCTTCGTACAGCTGCTCCTATTTTCGGTGTTCCATTTCCCGAGGGGAGTCACTCTAGCAGTCCTTGAAGGGGACTTAAAGACCCACCGAAAGACACCCCCCACGGTTCCAGGGATTAATTAGGGAGGGAGAAATCACCGTCGGAAAAAAGTCTATGACATCTTCGTACAGCTGCTCCTATTTTCGGTGTTCCATTTCCCGAGGGGGATCACTCTAGCAGTCCTTGAAGGGGACTTAAAGACCCACCGAAAGACACCCCCCACGGTTCCAGGGATTAATTAGGGAGGGAGAAATCACCGTCGGAAAAAAGTCTATGACATCTTCGTACAGCTGCTCCTATTTTCGGTGTTCCATTTCCCGAGGGAGATCACACTAGCAGTCCTTGAAGGGGACTTAAAGACCCACCGAAAGACACCCCCCACGGTTCCAGGGATTAATTAGGGAGGGAGAAATCACCGTCGGAAAAAAAGTCTATGACATCTTCGTACAGCTGCTTCTATTTTCGGTGTTCCATTTCCCGAGGGGGATCACTCTAGCAGTCCTTGAAGGGGACTTAAAGACCCAGCGAAAGACACCCCCCACGGTTCCAGGGATTAATTAGGGAGGAAGAAATCACCGTCGGAAAAAAAGTCTATGACATCTTCGAACAGCTTCTCCTATTTTCGGTGTTCCATTTCCCGAGGGGGATCACACTAGCAGTCATTGAAGGGGACTTAAAGACCCACCGAAAGACACCCCCTACGGTTCCAGGGATTAATTAGGGAGGGAGAAATCACCGTCGGAAAAAAAGTCTATGACATTTTCGTACAGGTGCTCCTATTTTCGGTGTTCCATTTCCCGAGGGGGATCACTCTAGCAGTCCTTGAAGGGGACTTAAAGACGCACCGAAAGACACCCCCCACGGTTCCAGGGATTAATTAGGGAGGGAGAAATCACCGTCGGAAAAAAAAGTCTATGACATCTTCGTACATTTGCTCCTATTTTCGGTGTTCCATTTCCCGAGGGGGATCACACTAGCAGTCCTTGAAGGGGACTTAAAGACCCACCGAAAGACACCCCCCACGGTTCCAGGGATTAATTAGGGAGGGAGAAATCACCGTCGGAAAAAAAGTCTATGACATCTTCGTACAGCTGCTCCTATTTTCGGTGTTCCATTTCCCGAGGGGGATCACTCTAGCAGTCCTTGAAGGGGACTTAAAGACCCACCGAAAGACACCCCCATGGTTCCAGGGATTAATTAGGGAGGGAGAAATCACCGTCGGAAAAAAGTCTATGACATCTTCGTACAGCTGCTCCTATTTTCGGTGTTCCATTTCCCGAGGGGGATCACACTAGCAGTCCTTGAAGGGGACTTAAAGACCCACCGAAAGACACCCCCCACGGTTCCAGGGATTAATTAGGGAGGGAGAAATCACCGTCGGAAAAAAGTCTATGACTTCTTCGTACAGCTGCTCCTATTTTCAGTGTTCCATTTCCCGAGGGGAGTCACTCTAGCAGTCCTTGAAGGGGACTTAAAGACCCACCGAAAGACACCCCCCACGGTTCCAGGGATTAATTAGGGAGGGAGAAATCACCGTCGGAAAAAAAGTCTATGACATCTTCGTACAGCTGCTTCTATTTTCGGTGTTCCATTTCCCGAGGGGGATCACTCTAGCAGTCCTTGAAGGGGACTTAAAGACCCACCGAAAGACACCCCCCACGGTTCCAGGGATTAATTAGGGAGGGAGAAATCACCGTCGGAAAAAAGTCTATGACTTCTTCGTACAGCTGCTCCTATTTTCGGTGTTCCATTTCCCGAGGGGGATCACACTAGCAGTCATTGAAGGGGACTTAAAGACCCACCGAAAGACACCCCCCACGGTTCCAGGGATTAATTAGGGAGGGAGAAATCACCGTCGAAAAAAAGTCTATGACATCTTCGTACAGCTGCTCCTATTTTCGGTGTTCCATTTCCCGAGGGGGATCACTCTAGCAGTCCTTGAAGGGGACTTAAAGACCCACCGAAAGACACCCCCCACGGTTCCAGGGATTAATTAGGGAGGGAGAAATCACCGTCGGAAAAAAAAGTCTATGACATCTTCGTACATTTGCTCCTATTTTCGGTGTTCCATTTCCCGAGGGGGATCACACTAGCAGTCCTTGAAGGGGACTTAAAGACCCACCGAAAGACACCCCCCACGGTTCCAGGGATTAATTAGGGAGGGAGAAATCACCGTCGGAAAAAAAGTCTATGACATCTTCGTACAGCTGCTCCTAATTTCGGTGTTCCATTTCCCGAGGGGGATCACTCTAGCAGTCCTTGATGGGGACTTAAAGACCCACCGAAAGACACCCCCCACGGTTCCAGGGATTAATTAGGGAGGGAGAAATCACCGTCGGAAAAAAAGTCTATGACATCTTCGTACAGCTGCTCCTATTTTCGGTGTTCCATTTCCCGAGGGGAGTCACTCTAGCAGTCCTTGAAGGGGACTTAAAGACCCACCGAAAGACACCCCCCACGGTTCCAGGGATTAATTAGGGAGGGAGAAATCACCGTCGGAAAAAAGTCTATGACATCTTCGTACAGCTGCTCCTATTTTCGGTGTTCCATTTCCCGAGGGGGATCACTCTAGCAGTCCTTGAAGGGGACTTAAAGACCCACCGAAAGACACCCCCCACGGTTCCAGGGATTAATTAGGGAGGGAGAAATCACCGTCGGAAAAAAGTCTATGACATCTTCGTACAGCTGCTCCTATTTTCGGTGTTCCATTTCCCGAGGGGGATCACACTAGCAAGCCTTTGAAGGGGACTTAAAGACCCACAGAAAGACACCCCCACGGTTCCAGGGATTAATTAGGGAGGGAGAAATCACCGTCGGAAAAAAAGTCTATGACATTTTCGTACTGGTGCTCCTATTTTCGGAGTTCCATTTCCCGAGGGGGATCACTCTAGCAGTCCTTGAAGGGGAATTAAAGACCCTTCGAAAGACACCCCCCACGGTTCCAGGGATTAATTAGGGAGGGAGAAATCACCGTCGGAAAAAAAAGTCTATGACATCTTCGTACAGCTGCTCCTATTTTCGGTGTTCCATTTCCCGAGGGGGATCACACTAGCAGTCCTTGAAGGGGACTTAAAGACCCACCGAAAGACACCCCCCACGGTTCCAGGGATTAATTAGGGAGGGAGAAATCACCGTCGGAAAAAAAGTCTATGACATCTTCGTACAGCTGCTTCTATTTTCGGTGTTCCATTTCCCGAGGGGGATCACTCTAGCAGTCCTTGAAGGGGACTTAAAGACCCAGCGAAAGACACCCCCCACGGTTCCAGGGATTAATTAGGGAGGGAGAAATCACCGTCGGAAAAAAAGTCTATGACATCTTCGAACAGCTTCTCCTATTTTCGGTGTTCCATTTCCCGAGGGGGATCACACTAGCAGTCATTGAAGGGGACTTAAAGACCCACCGAAAGACACCCCCTACGGTTCCAGGGATTAATTAGGGAGGGAGAAATCACCGTCGGAAAAAAAGTCTATGACATTTTCGTACAGGTGCTCCTATTTTCGGTGTTCCATTTCCCGAGGGGGATCACTCTAGCAGTCCTTGAAGGGGACTTAAAGACCCACCGAAAGACACCCCCCACGGTTCCAGGGATTAATTAGGGAGGGAGAAATCACCGTCGGAAAAAAAAGTCTATGACATCTTCGTACATTTGCTCCTATTTTCGGTGTTCCATTTCCCGAGGGGGATCACACTAGCAGTCCTTGAAGGGGACTTAAAGACCCACCGAAAGACACCCCCCACGGTTCCAGGGATTAATTAGGGAGGGAGAAATCACCGTCGGAAAAAAAGTCTATGACATCTTCGTACAGCTGCTCCTAATTTCGGTGTTCCATTTCCCGAGGGGGATCACTCTAGCAGTCCTTGATGGGGACTTAAAGACCCACCGAAAGACACCCCCCACGGTTCCAGGGATTAATTAGGGAGGGAGAAATCACCGTCGGAAAAAAAGTCTATGACATCTTCGTACAGCTGCTCCTATTTTCGGTGTTCCATTTCCCGAGGGGAGTCACTCTAGCAGTCCTTGAAGGGGACTTAAAGACCCACCGAAAGACACCCCCCACGGTTCCAGGGATTAATTAGGGAGGGAGAAATCACCGTCGGAAAAAAGTCTATGACATCTTCGTACAGCTGCTCCTATTTTCGGTGTTCCATTTCCCGAGGGGGATCACTCTAGCAGTCCTTGAAGGGGACTTAAAGACCCACCGAAAGACACCCCCCACGGTTCCAGGGATTAATTAGGGAGGGAGAAATCACCGTCGGAAAAAAGTCTATGACATCTTCGTACAGCTGCTCCTATTTTCGGTGTTCCATTTCCCGAGGGGGATCACACTAGCAAGCCTTTGAAGGGGACTTAAAGACCCACAGAAAGACACCCCCACGGTTCCAGGGATTAATTAGGGAGGGAGAAATCACCGTCGGAAAAAAAGTCTATGACATTTTCGTACTGGTGCTCCTATTTTCGGAGTTCCATTTCCCGAGGGGGATCACTCTAGCAGTCCTTGAAGGGGAATTAAAGACCCTTCGAAAGACACCCCCCACGGTTCCAGGGATTAATTAGGGAGGGAGAAATCACCGTCGGAAAAAAAAGTCTATGACATCTTCGTACAGCTGCTCCTATTTTCGGTGTTCCATTTCCCGAGGGGGATCACACTAGCAGTCCTTGAAGGGGACTTAAAGACCCACCGAAAGACACCCCCCACGGTTCCAGGGATTAATTAGGGAGGGAGAAATCACCGTCGGAAAAAAAGTCTATGACATCTTCGTACAGCTGCTTCTATTTTCGGTGTTCCATTTCCCGAGGGGGATCACTCTAGCAGTCCTTGAAGGGGACTTAAAGACCCAGCGAAAGACACCCCCCACGGTTCCAGGGATTAATTAGGGAGGGAGAAATCACCGTCGGAAAAAAAGTCTATGACATCTTCGAACAGCTTCTCCTATTTTCGGTGTTCCATTTCCCGAGGGGGATCACACTAGCAGTCATTGAAGGGGACTTAAAGACCCACCGAAAGACACCCCCTACGGTTCCAGGGATTAATTAGGGAGGGAGAAATCACCGTCGGAAAAAAAGTCTATGACATTTTCGTACAGGTGCTCCTATTTTCGGTGTTCCATTTCCCGAGGGGGATCACTCTAGCAGTCCTTGAAGGGGACTTAAAGACCCACCGAAAGACACCCCCCACGGTTCCAGGGATTAATTAGGGAGGGAGAAATCACCGTCGGAAAAAAAAGTCTATGACATCTTCGTACATTTGCTCCTATTTTCGGTGTTCCATTTCCCGAGGGGGATCACACTAGCAGTCCTTGAAGGGGACTTAAAGACCCACCGAAAGACACCCCCCACGGTTCCAGGGATTAATTAGGGAGGGAGAAATCACCGTCGGAAAAAAAGTCTATGACATCTTCGTACAGCTGCTCCTATTTTCGGTGTTCCATTTCCCGAGGGGGATCACTCTAGCAGTCCTTGAAGGGGACTTAAAGACCCACCGAAAGACACCCCCACGGTTCCAGGGATTAATTAGGGAGGGAGAAATCACCGTCGGAAAAAAGTCTATGACATCTTCGTACAGCTGCTCCTATTTTCGGTGTTCCATTTCCCGAGGGGGATCACACTAGCAGTCCTTGAAGGGGACTTAAAGACCCACCGAAAGACACCCCCCACGGTTCCAGGGATTAATTAGGGAGGGAGAAATCACCGTCGGAAAAAAGTCTATGACTTCTTCGTACAGCTGCTCCTATTTTCAGTGTTCCATTTCCCGAGGGGAGTCACTCTAGCAGTCCTTGAAGGGGACTTAAAGACCCACCGAAAGACACCCCCCACGGTTCCAGGGATTAATTAGGGAGGGAGAAATCACCGTCGGAAAAAAAGTCTATGACATCTTCGTACAGCTGCTCCTATTTTCGGTGTTCCATTTCCCGAGGGGGATCACACTAGCAGTCCTTGAAGGGGACTTAAAGATTCACCGAAAGACACCCCCCACGGTTCCAGGGATTAAAAAGGGAGGGAGAAATCACCGTCGGAAAAAAAGTCTATGACATCTTCGTACAGCTGCTCCTATTTTCGGTGTTCCATTTCCCGAGGGAAGACACTCTAGCAGTCCTTGAAGGGGACTTAAAGACCCACCGAAAGACACCCCCCACTGTTCCAGGGATTAATTAGGGAGGGAGAAATCACCGTCGGAAAAAAAAGTCTATGACATCTTCGTACAGCTGCTCCTATTTTCGGTGTTCCATTTCCCGAGGGGGGTCACTCTAGCAGTCCTTGAAGGGGACTTAAAGACCCATCGAAAGACACCCCCCACGGTTCCAGGGATTAATTAGGGAGGGAGAAATCACCGTCGGAAAAAAGTCTATGAAATCTACGTACAGCTGCGCCTATTTTCGGTGTTCCATTTCCCGAGGGGGATCACTCTAGCAGTCCTTGAAGGGGACTTAAAGACCCACCGAAAGACACCCCCCACGGTTCCAGGGATTAATTAGGGAGGGAGAAATCACCGTCGAAAAAAAAGTCTATGACATCTTCGTACAGCTGCTCCTATTTTCGGTGTTCCATTTCCCGAGGGGGGTCACTCTAGCAGTCCTTGAAGGGGACTTAAAGACCCACCGAAAGACACCCCCCACGGTTCCAGGGATTAATTAGGAAGGGAGAAATCACCGTCGGAAAAAAACGTCCATGACATCTTCGTACAGCTTCTCCTATTTTCGGTGTTCCATTTCCCGAGGGGGATCACACTAGCAGTCCTTGAAGGGGACTTAAGGACCCACCGAAAGACACCCCCCACAGTTCCCGGGATTAATTAGGGAGGGAGAAATCACCGTCGGAAAAAAAGTCTATGACATCTTCGTACAGCTGCTCCTATTTTCGGTGTTCCATTTCCCGAGGGGGGTCACTCTAGCAGTCCTTGAAGGGGACTTAAAGACCCACCGAAAGACACCCCCCACGGTTCCAGGGATTAATTAGGGAGGGAGAAATCACCGTCGGAAAAAAGTCTATGACATCTTCGTACAGCTGCTCCTATTTTCGGTGTTCCATTTCCCGAGGGGGGGTCACTCTAGCAGTCCTTGAAGGGTCTTAAAGACCCACCGAAAGACACCCCCCACGGTTCCAGGGATTAATTAGGGAGAGAGAAATCACCGTCGGAAAAAAAAGTCTATGACATCTCCGTACAGCTGCTCCTATTTTCGGTGTTCCTTTTCCCGAGGGGGGTCACTCTAGCAGTCCTTGAAGGGGACTTAAAGACCCACCGAAAGACACCCCCCAAGGTTCCAGGGAATAATTAGGGAGGGAGAAATCACCGTCGGAAAAAAAGTCTATGACATCTTCGTACAGCTGCTCCTATTTTCGGTGTTCCATTTCCCGAGGGGGGTCACTCTAGCAGTCCTTGAAGGGGACTTAAAGACCCACCGAAAGACACCCCCCAAGGTTCCAGGGAATAATTAGGGAGGGAGAAATCACCGTCGGAAAAAAAGTCTATGACATCTTCGTACAGCTGCTCCTATTTTCGTTGTTCCATTTCCCGAGGGGGGTCACTCTAGCAGTCCTTGAAGGGGACTTAAGGACCCACCGAAAGACAACCCCCACGGTTCCAGGGATTAATTAGGGAGGGAGAAATCACCGTCGTAAAAAAAGTCTATGACATCTTCGTACAGCTGCTCCTATTTTCGGTGTTCCATTTCCCGAGGGGGGTCACTCTAGCAGTCCTTGAAGGGGACTTAAAGACCCACCGAAAGACACCCCCCACGGTTCCAGGGATTAATTAGGGAGGGAGAAATCACCGTCGGAAAAAAAGTCTATGACATCTTCGTACAGCTGCTCCTATTTTCGGTGTTCCATTTCCCGAGGGGGGTCACTCTAGCAGTCCTTGAAGGGGACTTAAGGACCCACCGAAAGATACCCCCCACGGTTCCAGGGATTAATTAGGGAGGGAGAAATCACCGTCGGAAAAAAAGTCTATGACATCTTCGTACAGCTGCTCCTATTTTCGGTGTTCCATTTCCCGAGGGGGGTCACTCTAGCAGTCCTTGAAGGGGACTTAAAGACCCACCGAAAGACACCCCCCACGGTTCCAGGGATTAATTAGGGAGGGAGAAATCACCGTCGGAAAAAAGTCTATGACATCTACGTACAGCTGCGCCTATTTTCGGTGTTCCATTTCCCGAGGGGGATCACTCTAGCAGTCCTTGAAGGGGACTTAAAGACCCACCGAAAGACATCCCCCACGGTTCCAGGGATTAATTAGGGAGGGAGAAATCACCGTCGAAAAAAAAGTCTATGACATCTTCGTACAGCTGCTCCTATTGTCGGTGTTCCATTTCCCGAGGGGGGTCACTCTAGCAGTCCTTGAAGGGTCTTAAAGACCCACCGAAAGACACCCCCCACGGATCCAGGGATTAATTAGGGAGAGAGAAATCACCGTCGGAAAAAAAAGTCTATGACATCTCCGTACAGCTGCTCCTATTTTCGGTGATCCTTTTCCCGAGGGGGGTCACTCTAGCAGTCCTTGAAGGGGACTTAAATACCCACCGAAAGACACCCCCCACGGTTCCAGGGATTAATTAGGAAGGGAGAAATCACCGTCGGAAAAAAAGTCTATGACATCTTCGTACAGCTTCTCCTATTTTCGGTGTTCCATTTCCCGAGGGGGATCACACTAGCAGTCCTTGAAGGGGACTTAAGGACCCACCGAAAGACACCCCCCACGGTTCCAGGGATTAATTAGGGAGGGAGAAATCACCGTCGGAAAAAAAAAGTCTATGACATCTTCGTACAGCTGCTCCTATTTTCGGTGTTCCATTTCCCGAGGGGGGTCACTCTAGCAGTCCTTGAAGGGGACTTAAAGACCCACCGAAAGACACCCCCACGGTTCCAGGGATTAATTAGGGAGGGAGAAATCACCGTCGGAAAAAAAGTCTATGACATTTTCGTACTGGTGCTCCTATTTTCGGTGTTCAATTTCCCGAGGGGGATCACTCTAGCAGTCCTTGAAGGGGACTTAAAGACCCACCGAAAGACACCCCCCACGGTTCCAGGGATTAATTAGGGAGGGAGAAATCACCGTCGGAAAAAAAGTCTATGACATCTTCGTACAGCTGCTCCTATTTTCGGTGTTCCATTTCCCGAGGGGGATCACACTAGCAGTCCTTGAAGGGGACTTAAAGATTCACCGAAAGACACCCCCCACGGTTCCAGGGATTAAAAAGGGAGGGAGAAATCACCGTCGGAAAAAAAGTCTATGACATTTTCGTACAGCTGCTCCTATTTTCGGTGTTCCATTTCCCGAGGGGAGACACTCTAGCAGTCCTTGAAGGGGACTTAAAGACCCACCGAAAGACACCCCCCACTGTTCCAGGGATTAATTAGGGAGGGAGAAATCACCGTCGGAAAAAAAAGTCTATGACATCTTCGTACAGCTGCTCCTATTTTCGGTGTTCCATTTCCCGAGGGGGGTCACTCTAGCAGTCCTTGAAGGGGACTTAAAGACCCATCGAAAGACACCCCCCACGGTTCCAGGGATTAATTAGGGAGGGAGAAATTACCGTCGGAAAAAAGTCTATGACATCTACGTACAGCTGCGCCTATTTTCGGTGTTCCATTTCCCGAGGGGGATCACTCTCGCAGTCCTTGAAGGGGACTTAAAGACCCACCGAAAGACACCCCCCACGGTTCCAGGGATTAATTAGGGAGGGAGAAATCACCGTCGAAAAAAAGTCTATGACATCTTCGTACAGCTGCTCCTATTTTCGGTGTTCCATTTCCCGAGGGGGGTCACTCTAGCAGTCCTTGAAGGGTCTTAAAGACCCACCGAAAGACACCCCCCACGGTTCCAGGGATTAATTAGGGAGAGAGAAATCACCGTCGGAAAAAAAAGTCTATGACATCTCCGTACAGCTGCTCCTATTTTCTGTGTTCCTTTTCCCGAGGGGGGTCACTCTAGCAGTCCTTGAAGGGGACTTAAAGACCCACCGAAAGACACCCCCCACGGTTCTAGGGATTAATTAGGAAGGGAGAAATCACCGTCGGAAAAAAACGTCTATGACATCTTCGTACAGCTTCTCCTATTTTCGGTGTTCCATTTCCCGAGGGGGATCACACTAGCAGTCCTTGCAGGGGACTTAAGGACCCACCGAAAGACACCCCCCACAGTTCCCGGGATTAATTAGGGAGGGAGAAATCACCGTCGGAAAAAAAGTCTATGACATCTTCGTACAGCTGCTCCTATTTTCGGTGTTCCATTTCCCGAGGGGGGTCACTCTAGCAGTCCTTGAAGGGGACTTAAAGACCCACCGAAAGACACCCCCCACGGTTCCAGGGATTAATTAGGGAGGGAGAAATCACCGTCGGAAAAAAGTCTATGACATCTTCGTACAGCTGCTCTTATCTTCGGTGTTCCATTTCCCGAGGGGGGTCACTCTAGCAGTCCTTGAAGGGTCTTAAAGACCCACCGAAAGACACCCCCCACGGTTCCAGGGATTAATTAGGGAGAGAGAAATCACCGTCGGAAAAAAAAGTCTATGACATCTCCGTACAGCTGCTCCTATTTTCGGTGTTCCTTTTCCCGAGGGGGGTCACTCTAGCAGTCCTTGAAGGGGACTTAAAGACCCACCGAAAGACACCCCCCAAGGTTCCAGGGAATAATTAAGGAGGGAGAAATCACCGTCGGAAAAAAAGTCTATGACATCTTCGTACAGCTGCTCCTATTTTCGGTGTTCCATTTCCCGAGGGGGGTCACTCTAGCAGTCCTTGAAGGGGACTTAAGGACCCACCGAAAGACAACCCCCACGGTTCCAGGGATTAATTAGGGAGGGAGAAATCACCGTCGGAAAAAAAGTCTATGACATCTTCGTACAGCTGCTCCTATTTTCGGTGTTCCATTTCCCGAGGGGGGTCACTCTAGCAGTCCTTGAAGGGGACTTAAAGACCCACCGAAAGACACCCCCCAAGGTTCCAGGGATTAATTAGGGAGGGAGAAATCACCGTCGGAAAAAAAGTCTATGACATCTTCGTACAGCTGCTCCTATTTTCGGTGTTCCATTTCCCGAGGGGGGTCACTCTAGCAGTCCTTGAAGGGGACTTAAAGACCCACCGAAAGACACCCCCCACGGTTCCAGGGATTAATTAGGGAGGGAGAAATCACCGTCGGAAAAAAGTCTATGACATCTACGTACAGCTGCTCCTATTTTCGGTGTTCCATTTCCCGAGGGGAGACACTCTAGCAGTCCTTGAAGGGGACTTAAAGACCCACCGAAAGACACCCCCCACTGTTCCAGGGATTAATTAGGGAGGGAGAAATCACCGTCGGAAAAAAAAGTCTATGACATCTTCGTACAGCTGCTCCTATTTTCGGTGTTCCATTTCCCGAGGGGGGTCACTCTAGCAGTCCTTGAAGGGGACTTAAAGACCCATCGAAAGACACCCCCCACGGTTCCAGGGATTAATTAGGGAGGGAGAAATCACCGTCGGAAAAAAGTCTATGACATCTACGTACAGCTGCGCCTATTTTCGGTGTTCCATTTCCCGAGGGGGATCACTCTAGCAGTCCTTGAAGGGGACTTAAAGACCCACCGAAAGACACCCCCCACGGTTCCAGGGATTAATTAGGGAGGGAGAAATCACCGTCGAAAAAAAGTCTATGACATCTTCGTACAGCTGCTCCTATTTTCGGTGTTCCATTTCCCGAGGGGGGTCACTCTAGCAGTCCTTGAAGGGTCTTAAAGACCCACCGAAAGACACCCCCCACGGTTCCAGGGATTAATTAGGGAGAGAGAAATCACCGTCGGAAAAAAAAGTCTATGACATCTCCGTACAGCTGCTCCTATTTTCTGTGTTCCTTTTCCCGAGGGGGGTCACTCTAGCAGTCCTTGAAGGGGACTTAAAGACCCACCGAAAGACACCCCCCACGGTTCTAGGGATTAATTAGGAAGGGAGAAATCACCGTCGGAAAAAAACGTCTATGACATCTTCGTACAGCTTCTCCTATTTTCGGTGTTCCATTTCCCGAGGGGGATCACACTAGCAGTCCTTGCAGGGGACTTAAGGACCCACCGAAAGACACCCCCCACAGTTCCCGGGATTAATTAGGGAGGGAGAAATCACCGTCGGAAAAAAAGTCTATGACATCTTCGTACAGCTGCTCCTATTTTCGGTGTTCCATTTCCCGAGGGGGGTCACTCTAGCAGTCCTTGAAGGGGACTTAAAGACCCACCGAAAGACACCCCCCACGGTTCCAGGGATTAATTAGGGAGGGAGAAATCACCGTCGGAAAAAAGTCGATGACATCTTCGTACAGCTGCTCCTATCTTCGGTGTTCCATTTCCCGAGGGGGGTCACTCTAGCAGTCCTTGAAGGGTCTTAAAGACCCACCGAAAGACACCCCCCACGGTTCCAGGGATTAATTAGGGAGAGAGAAATCACCGTCGGAAAAAAAAGTCTATGACATCTCCGTACAGCTGCTCCTATTTTCGGTGTTCCTTTTCCCGAGGGGGGTCACTCTAGCAGTCCTTGAAGGGGACTTAAAGACCCACCGAAAGACACCCCCCAAGGTTCCAGGGAATAATTAAGGAGGGAGAAATCACCGTCGGAAAAAAAGTCTATGACATCTTCGTACAGCTGCTCCTATTTTCGGTGTTCCATTTCCCGAGGGGGGTCACTCTAGCAGTCCTTGAAGGGGACTTAAGGACCCACCGAAAGACAACCCCCACGGTTCCAGGGATTAATTAGGGAGGGAGAAATCACCGTCGGAAAAAAAGTCTATGACATCTTCGTACAGCTGCTCCTATTTTCGGTGTTCCATTTCCCGAGGGGGGTCACTCTAGCAGTCCTTGAAGGGGACTTAAAGACCCACCGAAAGACACCCCCCACGGTTCCAGGGATTAATTAGGGAGGGAGAAATCACCGTCGGAAAAAAAGTCTATGACATCTTCGTACAGCTGCTCCTATTTTCGGTGTTCCATTTCCCGAGGGGGGTCACTCTAGCAGTCCTTGAAGGGGACTTAAAGACCCACCGAAAGACACCCCCCACGGTTCCAGGGATTAATTAGGGAGAGAGAAATCACCGTCGGAAAAAAAAGTCTATGACATCTCCGTACAGCTGCTCCTATTTTCGGTGTTCCATTTCCCGAGGGGGATCACTCTAGCAGTCCTTGAAGGGGACTTAAAGACCCACCGAAAGACATCCCCCACGGTTCCAGGGATTAATTAGGGAGGGAGAAATCACCGTCGAAAAAAAAGTCTATGACATCTTCGTACAGCTGCTCCTATTGTCGGTGTTCCATTTCCCGAGGGGGGTCACTCTAGCAGTCCTTGAAGGGTCTTAAAGACCCACCGAAAGACACCCCCCACGGATCCAGGGATTAATTAGGGAGAGAGAAATCACCGTCGGAAAAAAAAGTCTATGACATCTCCGTACAGCTGCTCCTATTTTCGGTGTTCCTTTTCCCGAGGGGGGTCACTCTAGCAGTCCTTGAAGGGGACTTAAATACCCACCGAAAGACACCCCCCACGGTTCCAGGGATTAATTAGGAAGGGAGAAATCACCGTCGGAAAAAAAGTCTATGACATCTTCGTACAGCTTCTCCTATTTTCGGTGTTCCATTTCCCGAGGGGGATCACACTAGCAGTCCTTGAAGGGGACTTAAGGACCCACCGAAAGACACCCCCCACGGTTCCAGGGATTAATTAGGGAGGGAGAAATCACCGTCGGAAAAAAAAGTCTATGACATCTTCGTACAGCTGCTCCTATTTTCGGTGTTCCATTTCCCGAGGGGGGTCACTCTAGCAGTCCTTGAAGGGGACTTAAAGACCCACCGAAAGACACCCCCACGGTTCCAGGGATTAATTAGGGAGGGAGAAATCACCGTCGGAAAAAAAGTCTATGACATTTTCGTACTGGTGCTCCTATTTTCGGTGTTCAATTTCCCGAGGGGGATCACTCTAGCAGTCCTTGAAGGGGACTTAAAGACCCACCGAAAGACACCCCCCACGGTTCCAGGGATTAATTAGGGAGGGAGAAATCACCGTCGGAAAAAAAGTCTATGACATCTTCGTACAGCTGCTCCTATTTTCGGTGTTCCATTTCCCGAGGGGGATCACACTAGCAGTCCTTGAAGGGGACTTAAAGATTCACCGAAAGACACCCCCCACGGTTCCAGGGATTAAAAAGGGAGGGAGAAATCACCGTCGGAAAAAAAGTCTATGACATCTTCGTACAGCTGCTCCTATTTTCGGTGTTCCATTTCCCGAGGGGAGACACTCTAGCAGTCCTTGAAGGGGACTTAAAGACCCACCGAAAGACACCCCCCACTGTTCCAGGGATTAATTAGGGAGGGAGAAATCACCGTCGGAAAAAAAAGTCTATGACATCTTCGTACAGCTGCTCCTATTTTCGGTGTTCCATTTCCCGAGGGGGGTCACTCTAGCAGTCCTTGAAGGGGACTTAAAGACCCATCGAAAGACACCCCCCACGGTTCCAGGGATTAATTAGGGAGGGAGAAATCACCGTCGGAAAAAAGTCTATGACATCTACGTACAGCTGCGCCTATTTTCGGTGTTCCATTTCCCGAGGGGGATCACTCTAGCAGTCCTTGAAGGGGACTTAAAGACCCACCGAAAGACACCCCCCACGGTTCCAGGGATTAATTAGGGAGGGAGAAATCACCGTCGAAAAAAAAGTCTATGACATCTTCGTACAGCTGCTCCTATTTTCGGTGTTCCATTTCCCGAGGGGGGTCACTCTAGCAGTCCTTGAAGGGTCTTAAAGACCCACCGAAAGACACCCCCCACGGTTCCAGGGATTAATTAGGGAGAGAGAAATCACCGTCGGAAAAAAAAGTCTATGACATCTCCGTACAGCTGCTCCTATTTTCGGTGTTCCTTTTCCCGAGGGGGGTCACTCTAGCAGTCCTTGAAGGGGACTTAAAGACCCACCGAAAGACACCCCCCACGGTTCCAGGGATTAATTAGGAAGGGAGAAATCACCGTCGGAAAAAAACGTCTATGACATCTTCGTACAGCTTCTCCTATTTTCGGTGTTCCATTTCCCGAGGGGGATCACACTAGCAGTCCTTGAAGGGGACTTAAGGACCCACCGAAAGACACCCCCCACAGTTCCCGGGATTAATTAGGGAGGGAGAAATCACCGTCGGAAAAAAAGTCTATGACATCTTCGTACAGCTGCTCCTATTTTCGGTGTTCCATTTCCCGAGGGGGGTCACCCTAGCAGTCCTTGAAGGGGACTTAAAGACCCACCGAAAGACACCCCCCACGGTTCCAGGGATTAATTAGGGAGGGAGAAATCACCGTCGGAAAAAAGTCTATGACATCTTCGTACAGCTGCTCCTATTTTCGGTGTTCCATTTCCCGAGGGGGGGTCACTCTAGCAGTCCTTGAAGGGTCTTAAAGACCCACCGAAAGACACCCCCCACGGTTCCAGGGATTAATTAGGGAGAGAGAAATCACCGTCGGAAAAAAAGTCTATGACATCTCCGTACAGCTGCTCCTATTTTCGGTGTTCCTTTTCCCGAGGGGGGTCACTCTAGCAGTCCTTGAAGGGGACTTAAAGACCCACCGAAAGACACCCCCCAAGGTTCCAGGGAATAATTAGGGAGGGTGAAATCACCGTCGGAAAAAAAGTCTATGACATCTTCGTACAGCTGCTCCTATTTTCGGTGTTCCATTTCCCGAGGGGGGTCACTCTAGCAGTCCTTGAAGGGGACTTAAAGACCCACCGAAAGACACCCCCCAAGGTTCCAGGGAATAATTAGGGAGGGAGAAATCACCGTCGGAAAAAAAAGTCTATGACATCTTCGTACAGCTGCTCCTATTTTCGGTGTTCCATTTCCCGAGGGGGGTCACTCTAGCAGTCCTTGAAGGGGACTTAAAGACCCATCGAAAGACACCCCCCACGGTTCCAGGGATTAATTAGGGAGGGAGAAATCACCGTCGGAAAAAAGTCTATGACATCTACGTACAGCTGCGCCTATTTTCGGTGTTCCATTTCCCGAGGGGGATCACTCTAGCAGTCCTTGAAGGGGACTTAAAGACCCACCGAAAGACACCCCCCACGGTTCCAGGGATTAATTAGGGAGGGAGAAATCACCGTCGAAAAAAAAGTCTATGACATCTTCGTACAGCTGCTCCTATTTTCGGTGTTCCATTTCCCGAGGGGGGTCACTCTAGCAGTCCTTGAAGGGTCTTAAAGACCCACCGAAAGACACCCCCCACGGTTCCAGGGATTAATTAGGGAGAGAGAAATCACCGTCGGAAAAAAAAGTCTATGACATCTCCGTACAGCTGCTCCTATTTTCGGTGTTCCTTTTCCCGAGGGGGGTCACTTTAGCAGTCCTTGAAGGGGACTTAAAGACCCACCGAAAGACACCCCCCACGGTTCCAGGGATTAATTAGGAAGGGAGAAATCACCGTCGGAAAAAAACGTCTATGACATCTTCGTACAGCTTCTCCTATTTTCGGTGTTCCATTTCCCGAGGGGGATCACACTAGCAGTCCTTGAAGGGGACTTAAGGACCCACCGAAAGACACCCCCCACAGTTCCCGGGATTAATTAGGGAGGGAGAAATCACCGTCGGAAAAAAAGTCTATGACATCTTCGTACAGCTGCTCCTATTTTCGGTGTTCCATTTCCCGAGGGGGGTCACCCTAGCAGTCCTTGAAGGGGACTTAAAGACCCACCGAAAGACACCCCCCACGGTTCCAGGGATTAATTAGGGAGGGAGAAATCACCGTCGGAAAAAAGTCTATGACATCTTCGTACAGCTGCTCCTATTTTCGGTGTTCCATTTCCCGAGGGGGGGTCACTCTAGCAGTCCTTGAAGGGTCTTAAAGACCCACCGAAAGACACCCCCCACGGTTCCAGGGATTAATTAGGGAGAGAGAAATCACCGTCGGAAAAAAAGTCTATGACATCTCCGTACAGCTGCTCCTATTTTCGGTGTTCCTTTTCCCGAGGGGGGTCACTCTAGCAGTCCTTGAAGGGGACTTAAAGACCCACCGAAAGACACCCCCCAAGGTTCCAGGGAATAATTAGGGAGGGTGAAATCACCGTCGGAAAAAAAGTCTATGACATCTTCGTACAGCTGCTCCTATTTTCGGTGTTCCATTTCCCGAGGGGGGTCACTCTAGCAGTCCTTGAAGGGGACTTAAAGACCCACCGAAAGACACCCCCCAAGGTTCCAGGGAATAATTAGGGAGGGAGAAATCACCGTCGGAAAAAAAGTCTATGACATCTTCGTACAGCTGCTCCTATTTTCGGTGTTCCATTTCCCGAGGGGGGTCACTCTAGCAGTCCTTGAAGGGGACTTAAGGACCCACCGAAAGACAACCCCCACGGTTCCAGGGATTAATTAGGGAGGGAGAAATCACCGTCGTAAAAAAAGTCTATGACATCTTCGTACAGCTGCTCCTATTTTCGGTGTTCCATTTCCCGAGGGGGGTCACTCTAGCAGTCCTTGAAGGGGACTTAAAGACCCACCGAAAGACACCCCCCACGGTTCCAGGGATTAATTAGGGAGGGAGAAATCACCGTCGGAAAAAAAGTCTATGACATCTTCGTACAGCTGCTCCTATTTTCGGTGTTCCATTTCCCGAGGGGGGTCACTCTAGCAGTCCTTGAAGGGGACTTAAGGACCCACCGAAAGACACCCCCCACGGTTCCAGGGATTAATTAGGAAGGGAGAAATCACCGTCGGAAAAAAAGTCTATGACATCTTCGTACAGCTTCTCCTATTTTCGGTGTTCCATTTCCCGAGGGGGATCACACTAGCAGTCCTTGAAGGGGACTTAAGGACCCACCGAAAGACACCCCCCACGGTTCCAGGGATTAATTAGGGAGGGAGAAATCACCGTCGGAAAAAAAAGTCTATGACATCTTCGTACAGCTGCTCCTATTTTCGGTGTTCCATTTCCCGAGGGGGGTCACTCTAGCAGTCCTTGAAGGGGACTTAAAGACCCACCGAAAGACACCCCCACGGTTCCAGGGATTAATTAGGGAGGGAGAAATCACCGTCGGAAAAAAAGTCTATGACATTTTCGTACTGGTGCTCCTATTTTCGGTGTTCAATTTCCCGAGGGGGATCACTCTAGCAGTCCTTGAAGGGGACTTAAAGACCCACCGAAAGACACCCCCCACGGTTCCAGGGATTAATTAGGGAGGGAGAAATCACCGTCGGAAAAAAAGTCTATGACATCTTCGTACAGCTGCTCCTATTTTCGGTGTTCCATTTCCCGAGGGGGATCACACTAGCAGTCCTTGAAGGGGACTTAAAGATTCACCGAAAGACACCCCCCACGGTTCCAGGGATTAAAAAGGGAGGGAGAAATCACCGTCGGAAAAAAAGTCTATGACATCTTCGTACAGCTGCTCCTATTTTCGGTGTTCCATTTCTTGAGGGGAGACACTCTAGCAGTCCTTGAAGGGGACTTAAAGACCCACCGAAAGACACCCCCCACTGTTCCAGGGATTAATTAGGGAGGGAGAAATCACCGTCGGAAAAAAAAGTCTATGACATCTTCGTACAGCTGCTCCTATTTTCGGTGTTCCATTTCCCGAGGGGGGTCACTCTAGCAGTCCTTGAAGGGGACTTAAAGACCCATCGAAAGAAACCCCCCACGGTTCCAGGGATTAATTAGGGAGGGAGAAATCACCGTCGGAAAAAAGTCTATGACATCTACGTACAGCTGCGCCTATTTTCGGTGTTCCATTTCCCGAGGGGGATCACTCTAGCAGTCCTTGAAGGGGACTTAAAGACCCACCGAAAGACACCCCCCACGGTTCCAGGGATTAATTAGGGAGGGAGAAATCACCGTCGAAAAAAAAGTCTATGACATCTTCGTACAGCTGCTCCTATTTTCGGTGTTCCATTTCCCGAGGGGGATCACTCTAGCAGTCCTTGAAGGGGACTTAAAGACCCACCGAAAGACACCCCCCACGGTTCCAGGGATTAATTAGGGAGGGAGAAATCACCGTCGAAAAAAAAGTCTATGACATCTTCGTACAGCTGCTCCTATTTTCGGTGTTCCATTTCCCGAGGGGGGTCGCTCTAGCAGTCCTTGAAGGGTCTTAAAGACCCACCGAAAGACACCCCCCACGGTTCCAGGGATTAATTAGGGAGGGAGAAATCACCGTCGGAAAAAAAGTCTATGACATCTTCGTACAGCTGCTCCTATTTTCGGTGTTCCATTTCCCGAGGGGGGTCACTCTAGCAGTCCTTGAAGGGGACTTAAAGACCCACCGAAAGACACCCCCCACGGTTCCAGGGATTAATTAGGGAGGGAGAAATCACCGTCGGAAAAAAGTCTATGACATCTTCGTACAGCTGCTCCTATTTTCGGTGTTCCATTTCCCGAGGGGGGTCACTCTAGCAGTCCTTGAAGGGTCTTAAAGACCCACCGAAAGACACCCCCCACGGTTCCAGGGATTAATTAGGGAGGGAGAAATCACCGTCGAAAAAAAAGTCTATGACATCTTCGTACAGCTGCTCCTATTTTCGGTGTTCCATTTCCCGAGGGGGATCACTCTAGCAGTCCTTGAAGGGGACTTAAAGACCCACCGAAAGACACCCCCCACGGTTCCAGGGATTAATTAGGGAGGGAGAAATCACCGTCGAAAAAAAAGTCTATGACATCTTCGTACAGCTGCTCCTATTTTCGGTGTTCCATTTCCCGAGGGGGGTCACTCTAGCAGTCCTTGAAGGGTCTTAAAGACCCACCGAAAGACACCCCCCACGGTTCCAGGGATTAATTAGGGAGGGAGAAATCACCGTCGGAAAAAAAGTCTATGACATCTTCGTACAGCTGCTCCTATTTTCGGTGTTCCATTTCCCGAGGGGGGTCACTCTAGCAGTCCTTGAAGGGGACTTAAAGACCCACCGAAAGACACCCCCCACGGTTCCAGGGATTAATTAGGGAGGGAGAAATCACCGTCGGAAAAAAAGTCTATGACATCTTCGTACAGCTGCTCCTATTTTCGGTGTTCCATTTCCCGAGGGGGATCACACTAGCAGTCCTTGAAGGGGACTTAAAGATTCACCGAAAGACACCCCCCACGGTTCCAGGGATTAAAAAGGGAGGGAGAAATCACCGTCGGAAAAAAAGTCTATGACATCTTCGTACAGCTGCTCCTATTTTCGGTGTTCCATTTCCCGAGGGGAGACACTCTAGCAGTCCTTGAAGGGGACTTAAAGACCCACCGAAAGACACCCCCCACTGTTCCAGGGATTAATTAGGGAGGGAGAAATCACCGTCGGAAAAAAAAGTCTATGACATCTTCGTACAGCTGCTCCTATTTTCGGTGTTCCATTTCCCGAGGGGGGTCACTCTAGCAGTCCTTGAAGGGGACTTAAAGACCCATCGAAAGACACCCCCCACATTTCCAGGGATTAATTAGGGAGGGAGAAATCACCGTCGGAAAAAAGTCTATGACATCTACGTACAGCTGCGCCTATTTTCGGTGTTCCATTTCCCGAGGGGGATCACTCTAGCAGTCCTTGAAGGGGACTTAAAGACCCACCGAAAGACACCCCCCACGGTTCCAGGGATTAATTAGGGAGGGAGAAATCACCGTCGGAAAAAAGTCTATGACATCTACGTACAGCTGCGCCTATTTTCGGTGTTCCATTTCCCGAGGGGGATCACTCTAGCAGTCCTTGAAGGGGACTTAAAGACCCACCGAAAGACACCCCCCACGGTTCCAGGGATTAATTAGGGAGGGAGAAATCACCGTCGAAAAAAAAGTCTATGACATCTTCGTACAGCTGCTCCTATTTTCGGTGTTCCATTTCCCGAGGGGGGTCACTCTAGCAGTCCTTGAAGGGTCTTAAAGACCCACCGAAAGACACCCCCCACGGTTCCAGGGATTAATTAGGGAGGGAGAAATCACCGTCGGAAAAAAAGTCTATGACATCTTCGTACAGCTGCTCCTATTTTCGGTGTTCCATTTCCCGAGGGGGGTCACTCTAGCAGTCCTTGAAGGGGACTTAAAGACCCACCGAAAGACACCCCCCACGGTTCCAGGGATTAATTAGGGAGGGAGAAATCACCGTCGGAAAAAAGTCTATGACATCTTCGTACAGCTGCTCCTATTTTCGGTGTTCCATTTCCCGAGGGGGGTCACTCTAGCAGTCCTTGAAGGGTCTTAAAGACCCACCGAAAGACACCCCCCACGGTTCCAGGGATTAATTAGGGAGAGAGAAATCACCGTCGGAAAAAAAAGTCTATGACATCTCCGTACAGCTGCTCCTATTTTCGGTGTTCCTTTTCCCGAGGGGGGTCACTCTAGCAGTCCTTGAAGGGGACTTAAAGACCCACCGAAAGACACCCCCCAAGGTTCCAGGGAATAATTAGGGAGGGAGAAATCACCGTCGGAAAAAAAGTCTATGACATCTTCGTACAGCTGCTCCTATTTTCGGTGTTCCATTTCCCGAGGGGGGTCACTCTAGCAGTCCTTGAAGGGGACTTAAGGACCCACCGAAAGACAACCCCCACGGTTCCAGGGATTAATTAGGGAGGGAGAAATCACCGTCGGAAAAAAAGTCTATGACATCTTCGTACAGCTGCTCCTATTTTCGGTGTTCCATTTCCCGAGGGGGGTCACTCTAGCAGTCCTTGAAGGGGACTTAAAGACCCACCGAAAGACACCCCCCACGGTTCCAGGGATTAATTAGGGAGGGAGAAATCACCGTCGGAAAAAAAGTCTATGACATCTTCGTACAGCTGCTCCTATTTTCGGTGTTCCATTTCCCGAGGGGGGTCACTCTAGCAGTCCTTGAAGGGGACTTAAAGACCCACCGAAAGACACCCCCCACGGTTCCAGGGATTAATTAGGGAGGGAGAAATCACCGTCGGAAAAAAGTCTATGACATCTACGTACAGCTGCGCCTATTTTCGGTGTTCCATTTCCCGAGGGGGATCACTCTAGCAGTCCTTGAAGGGGACTTAAAGACCCACCGAAAGACATCCCCCACGGTTCCAGGGATTAATTAGGGAGGGAGAAATCACCGTCGAAAAAAAAGTCTATGACATCTTCGTACAGCTGCTCCTATTGTCGGTGTTCCATTTCCCGAGGGGGGTCACTCTAGCAGTCCTTGAAGGGTCTTAAAGACCCACCGAAAGACACCCCCCACGGTTCCAGGGATTAATTAGGGAGAGAGAAATCACCGTCGGAAAAAAAAGTCTATGACATCTCCGTACAGCTGCTCCTATTTTCGGTGTTCCTTTTCCCGAGGGGGGTCACTCTAGCAGTCCTTGAAGGGGACTTAAATACCCACCGAAAGACACCCCCCACGTTTCCAGGGATTAATTAGGAAGGGAGAAATCACCGTCGGAAAAAAAGTCTATGACATCTTCGTACAGCTTCTCCTATTTTCGGTGTTCCATTTCCCGAGGGGGATCACACTAGCAGTCCTTGAAGGGGACTTAAGGACCCACCGAAAGACACCCCCCACGGTTCCAGGGATTAATTAGGGAGGGAGAAATCACCGTCGGAAAAAAAGTCTATGACATCTTCGTACAGCTGCTCCTATTTTCGGTGTTCCATTTCCCGAGGGGGGTCACTCTAGCAGTCCTTGAAGGGGACTTAAAGACCCACCGAAAGACACCCCCCACGGTTCCAGGGATTAATTAGGGAGGGAGAAATCACCGTCGGAAAAAAGTCTATGACATCTTCGTACAGCTGCTCCTATTTTCGGTGTTCCATTTCCCGAGGGGGGGTCACTCTAGCAGTCCTTGAAGGGTCTTAAAGACCCACCGAAAGACACCCCCCACGGTTCCAGGGATTAATTAGGGAGAGAGAAATCACCGTCGGAAAAAAAAGTCTATGACATCTCCGTACAGCTGCTCCTATTTTCGGTGTTCCTTTTCCCGAGGGGGGTCACTCTAGCAGTCCTTGAAGGGGACTTAAAGACCCACCGAAAGACACCCCCCAAGGTTCCAGGGAATAATTAGGGAGGGAGAAATCACCGTCGGAAAAAAAGTCTATGACATCTTCGTACAGCTGCTCCTATTTTCGGTGTTCCATTTCCCGAGGGGGGTCACTCTAGCAGTCCTTGAAGGGGACTTAAAGACCCACCGAAAGACACCCCCCAAGGTTCCAGGGAATAATTAGGGAGGGAGAAATCACCGTCGGAAAAAAAGTCTATGACATCTTCGTACAGCTGCTCCTATTTTCGGTGTTCCATTTCCCGAGGGGGGTCACTCTAGCAGTCCTTGAAGGGGACTTAAGGACCCACCGAAAGACAACCCCCACGGTTCCAGGGATTAATTAGGGAGGGAGAAATCACCGTCGTAAAAAAAGTCTTTGACATCTTCGTACAGCTGCTCCTATTTTCGGTGTTCCATTTCCCGAGGGGGGTCACTCTAGCAGTCCTTAAAAGGGACTTAAAGACCCACCGAAAGACACCCCCCACGGTTCCAGGGATTAATTAGGGAGGGAGAAATCACCGTCGGAAAAAAAGTCTATGACATCTTCGTACAGCTGCTCCTATTTTCGGTGTTCCATTTCCCGAGGGGGGTCACTCTAGCAGTCCTTGAAGGGGACTTAAGGACCCACCGAAAGATACCCCCCACGGTTCCAGGGATTAATTAGGGAGGGAGAAATCACCGTCGGAAAAAAAGTCTATGACATCTTCGTACAGCTGCTCCTATTTTCGGTGTTCCATTTCCCGAGGGGGGTCACTCTAGCAGTCCTTGAAGGGGACTTAAAGACCCACCGAAAGACACCCCCCACGGTTCCAGGGATTAATTAGGGAGGGAGAAATCACCGTCGGAAAAAAGTCTATGACATCTACGTACAGCTGCGCCTATTTTCGGTGTTCCATTTCCCGAGGGGGATCACTCTAGCAGTCCTTGAAGGGGACTTAAAGACCCACAGAAAGACATCCCCCACGGTTCCAGGGATTAATTAGGGAGGGAGAAATCACCGTCGAAAAAAAAGTCTATGACATCTTCGTACAGCTGCTCCTATTGTCGGTGTTCCATTTCCCGAGGGGGGTCACTCTAGCAGTCCTTGAAGGGTCTTAAAGACCCACCGAAAGACACCCCCCACGGTTCCAGGGATTAATTAGGAAGGGAGAAATCACCGTCGGAAAAAAAGTCTATGACATCTTCGTAGAGCTTCTCCTATTTTCGGTGTTCCATTTCCCGAGGGGGATCACACTAGCAGTCCTTGAAGGGGACTTAAGGACCCACCGAAAGACACCCCCCACGGTTCCAGGGATTAATTAGGGAGGGAGAAATCACCGTCGGAAAAAAAAGTCTATGACATCTTCGTACAGCTGCTCCTATTTTCGGTGTTCCATTTCCCGAGGGGGGTCACTCTAGCAGTCCTTGAAGGGGACTTAAAGACCCACCGAAAGACACCCCCCACGGTTCCAGGGATTAATTAGGGAGGGAGAAATCACCGTCGGAAAAAAGGTCTATGACATCTTCGTACTGGTGCTCCTATTTTCGGTGTTCCATTTCCCGAGGGGGGTCACTCTAGCAGTCCTTGAAGGGGACTTAAAGACCCACCGAAAGACACCCCCACGGTTCCAGGGATTAATTAGGGAGGGAGAAATCACCGTCGGAAAAAAAGTCTATGACATCTTCGTACAGCTGCTCCTATTTTCGGTGTTCCATTTCCCGAGGGGGGTCACTCTAGCAGTCCTTGAAGGGGACTTAAAGACCCACCGAAAGACTTCCCCCACGGTTCCAGGGATTAATTAGGGAGGGAGAAATCACCGTCGGAAAAAAGTCTATGACATCTTCGTACAGCTGCTCCTATTTTCGGTGTTCCATTTCCCGAGGGGGGGTCACTCTAGCAGTCCTTGAAGGGTCTTAAAGACCCACCGAAAGACACCCCCCACGGTTCCAGGGATTAATTAGGGAGAGAGAAATCACCGTCGGAAAAAAAAGTCTATGACATCTCCGTACAGCTGCTCCTATTTTCGGTGTTCCTTTTCCCGAGGGGGGTCACTCTAGCAGTCCTTGAAGGGGACTTAAAGACCCACCGAAAGACACCCCCCAAGGTTCCAGGGAATAATTAGGGAGGGAGAAATCACCGTCGGAAAAAAAGTCTATGACATCTTCGTACAGCTGCTCCTATTTTCGGTGTTCCATTTCCCGAGGGGGGTCACTCTAGCAGTCCTTGAAGGGGACTTAAAGACCCACCGAAAGACACCCCCCAAGGTTCCAGGGAATAATTAGGGAGGGAGAAATCACCGTCGGAAAAAAAGTCTATGACATCTTCGTACAGCTGCTCCTATTTTCGGTGTTCCATTTCCCGAGGGGGGTCACTCTAGCAGTCCTTGAAGGGGACTTAAGGACCCACCGAAAGACAACCCCCACGGTTCCAGGGATTAATTAGGGAGGGAGAAATCACCGTCGTAAAAAAAGTCTTTGACATCTTCGTACAGCTGCTCCTATTTTCGGTGTTCCATTTCCCGAGGGGGGTCACTCTAGCAGTCCTTAAAAGGGACTTAAAGACCCACCGAAAGACACCCCCCACGGTTCCAGGGATTAATTAGGGAGGGAGAAATCACCGTCGGAAAAAAAGTCTATGACATCTTCGTACAGCTGCTCCTATTTTCGGTGTTCCATTTCCCGAGGGGGGTCACTCTAGCAGTCCTTGAAGGGGACTTAAGGACCCACCGAAAGATACCCCCCACGGTTCCAGGGATTAATTAGGGAGGGAGAAATCACCGTCGGAAAAAAAGTCTATGACATCTTCGTACAGCTGCTCCTATTTTCGGTGTTCCATTTCCCGAGGGGGGTCACTCTAGCAGTCCTTGAAGGGGACTTAAAGACCCACCGAAAGACACCCCCCACGGTTCCAGGGATTAATTAGGGAGGGAGAAATCACCGTCGGAAAAAAGTCTATGACATCTACGTACAGCTGCGCCTATTTTCGGTGTTCCATTTCCCGAGGGGGATCACTCTAGCAGTCCTTGAAGGGGACTTAAAGACCCACAGAAAGACATCCCCCACGGTTCCAGGGATTAATTAGGGAGGGAGAAATCACCGTCGAAAAAAAAGTCTATGACATCTTCGTACAGCTGCTCCTATTGTCGGTGTTCCATTTCCCGAGGGGGGTCACTCTAGCAGTCCTTGAAGGGTCTTAAAGACCCACCGAAAGACACCCCCCACGGTTCCAGGGATTAATTAGGAAGGGAGAAATCACCGTCGGAAAAAAAGTCTATGACATCTTCGTAGAGCTTCTCCTATTTTCGGTGTTCCATTTCCCGAGGGGGATCACACTAGCAGTCCTTGAAGGGGACTTAAGGACCCACCGAAAGACACCCCCCACGGTTCCAGGGATTAATTAGGGAGGGAGAAATCACCGTCGGAAAAAAAAGTCTATGACATCTTCGTACAGCTGCTCCTATTTTCGGTGTTCCATTTCCCGAGGGGGGTCACTCTAGCAGTCCTTGAAGGGGACTTAAAGACCCACCGAAAGACACCCCCCACGGTTCCAGGGATTAATTAGGGAGGGAGAAATCACCGTCGGAAAAAAGTCTATGACATCTTCGTACAGCTGCTCCTATTTTCGGTGTTCCATTTCCCGAGGGGGGGTCACTCTAGCAGTCCTTGAAGGGTCTTAAAGACCCACCGAAAGACACCCCCCACGGTTCCAGGGATTAATTAGGGAGAGAGAAATCACCGTCGGAAAAAAAAGTCTATGACATCTCCGTACAGCTGCTCCTATTTTCGGTGTTCCTTTTCCCGAGGGGGGTCACTCTAGCAGTCCTTGAAGGGGACTTAAAGACCCACCGAAAGACACCCCCCAAGGTTCCAGGGAATAATTAGGGAGGGAGAAATCACCGTCGGAAAAAAAGTCTATGACATCTTCGTACAGCTGCTCCTATTTTCGGTGTTCCATTTCCCGAGGGGGGTCACTCTAGCAGTCCATGAAATGGACTTAAAGACCCACCGAAAGACACCCCCCAAGGTTCCAGGGAATAATTAGGGAGGGAGAAATCACCGTCGGAAAAAAAGTCTATGACATCTTCGTACAGCTGCTCCTATTTTCGGTGTTCCATTTCCCGAGGAGGGTCACTCTAGCAGTCCTTGAAGGGGACTTAAGGACCCACCGAAAGACAACCCCCACGGTTCCAGGGATTAATTAGGGAGGGAGAAATCACCGTCGTAAAAAAAGTCTTTGACATCTTCGTACAGCTGCTCCTATTTTCGGTGTTCCATTTCCCGAGGGGGGTCACTCTAGCAGTCCTTGAAGGGGACTTAAAGACCCACCGAAAGACACTCCCCACGGTTCCAGGGATTAATTAGGGAGGGAGAAATCACCGTCGGAAAAAAAAGTCTATGACATCTTCGTACAGCTGCTCCTATTTTCGGTGTTCCATTTCCCGAGGGGGATCACACTAGCAGTCCTTGAAGGGGACTTAAAGACCCACCGAAAGACACCCCCCACGGTTCCAGGGATTAATTAGGGAGGGAGAAATCACCGTCTGAAAAAAACTCTATGACATCTTCGTACAGCAGCTCCTATTTTTGGTGTTCCATTTCCCGAGGGGGATCACTCTAGCAGTCCTTGAAGGGGACTTAAAGACCCACCGAAAGACACCCCCCACGGTTCCTAGGATTAGTTAGGGAGGGAGAAATCACCGTCGGAAAAACGTCTATGACATTTTCGTACAGCTGCTCCTATTTTCGGTGTTCCATTTCCCGAGGGGGATCACTCTAGCAGTCCTTGAAGGGGACTTAAAGACCCACCGAAAGACACCCCCCACGGTTCCAGGGTTTAATAAGGGAGGGAGAAATCAACGTCGGAAAAAAAGTCTATGACATCTTCGTACAGCTGCTCCTATTTTCGGTGTTCCTTTTCCCGAGGGGGGTCACTCTAGCAGTCCTTGAAGGGGACTTAAAGAACCACAGAAAGACACCCCCCAAGGTTCCAGGGATTAATTAGGGAGGGAGAAATCACCGTCGGAAAAAAAGTCTATGACATCTTCGTACAGCTGCTCCTATTTTCGGTGTTCCAATTCCCGAGGGAGATCACTCTAGCAGTCCTTCAAGGGGACTTAAAGACCCACCGAAAGACACCCCCCACGGTTCCAGGGATTAATTAGGGAGGGAGAAATCACCGTCGGAAAAAAAGTCTATGACATCTTCGTACAGCTGCTCCTATTTTCGGTGTTCCATTTCCCGAGGGGGGTCACTCTAGCAGTCCTTGAAGGGGACTAAAAGACCCACCCACCGAAAGACACCCCCCACGGTTCCAGGGATTAATTAGGGAGGGAGAAATCACCGTCGGAAAAAATGTCTATGACATCTTCGTACAGCTGCTCCTATTTTCGGTGTTCCATTTCCCGAGGGGGGTCACTCTAGCAGTCCTTGAAGGGGACTTAAAGACCCACCGAAAGACACCCCTCACGGTTCCAGGGATTAATTAGGAAGGGAGAAATCACTGTCGGAATAAAAGTCTATTTTATCTTCGTATAGCTGCTCCTATTTTCGGTTTTCCATTTCCCGAGGGGGATCACTCTAGCAGTCCTTGAAGGGGACTTAAAGACCCACCCACCGAAAGAAACCCCCCCACGGTTCCAGGGATTAATTAGGGAGGGAGAAATCACCGTCAGAAAAAAAGTCTATGACATCTTCGTACAGCTGCTCCTATTTTCGGTGTTCCATTTCCCGAGGGGGATCACTCTAGCAGTCCTTGAAGGGGACTTAAAGACCCACCGAAAGACACCCCCCACGGTTCCAGGGATTAATTAGGGAGGGAGAAATCACCGTCGGAAAAAAAGTCTATGACATCTTCATACAGCTGCTCCTATGATAGAGTGTTTTCAGGTGACGTCACGACCAGCTACATTTCTTTTAACTGTTAACCTTTGTAGGGCTTTTAACTGTTGCTAAAGCGGTTGCTAGGTAACGAGGTATATGTTGCTAAGGCGGTTTTTAGGTATAGGGTCACGTGATTGCAAATGCTCCAATAGAAGAATTCCACGGCCAGTCATTTTCTGTAACTGTTAACCTCTGTAGGGCAAAAAACTGTAACATTTCTGTTGTTAAGGCCGTTTTTAGGTCCGAGTCATGTGATTGAAAATGCTCTATTTTCGGTGTTCCATTTCCCGAGGGGGGTCACTCTAGCAGTCCTTGAAGGGGACTTAAAGACCCACCGAATGACACCCCCCCACGGTTCCAGGGATTAATTAGGGAGGGAGAAATCACCGTCGGAACAAAAGTCTATGACATCTTCGTACAGCTGCTCCTATTTTCGGTGTTCCATTTCCCGAGGGGGGTCACTCTAGCAGTCCTTGAAGGGGACTTAAAGACCCACCGAAAGACACCCCCCACGGTTCCAGGGATTAATTAGGGAGGGAGAAATCACCGTCGGAAAAAAAGTCTATGACATCTTCGTACAGCTGCTCCTATTTTCGGTGTTCCATTTCCCGAGGGGGGTCACTCTAGCAGTCCTTGAAGGGGACTTAAAGACCCACCGAAAGACACTCCCCACGGTTCCAGGGATTAATTAGGGAGGGAGAAATCACCGTCGGAAAAAAAAGTCTATGACATCTTCGTACAGCTGCTCCTATTTTCGGTGTTCCATTTCCCGAGGGGGATCACACTAGCAGTCCTTGAAGGGGACTTAAAGACCCACCGAAAGACACCCCCCACGGTTCCAGGGATTAATTAGGGAGGGAGAAATCACCGTCAGAAAAAAACTCTATGACATCTTCGTACAGCAGCTCCTATTTTTGGTGTTCCATTTCCCGAGGGGGATCACTCTAGCAGTCCTTGAAGGGGACTTAAAGACCCACCGAAAGACTGCCCCCACGGTTCCTAGGATTAGTTAGGGAGGGAGAAATCACCGTCGGAAAAACGTCTATGACATTTTCGTACAGCTGCTCCTATTTTCGGTGTTCCATTTCCCGAGGGGGATCACTCTAGCAGTCCTTGAAGGGGACTTAAAGACCCACCGAAAGACACCCCCCACGGTTCCAGGGATTAATAAGGGAGGGAGAAATCAACGTCGGAAAAAAAGTCTATGACATCTTCGTACAGCTGCTCCTATTTTCGGTGTTCCTTTTCCCGAGGGGGGTCACTCTAGCAGTCCTTGAAGGGGACTTAAAGAACCACAGAAAGACACCCCCCAAGGTTCCAGGGATTAATTAGGGAGGGAGAAATCACCGTCGGAAAAAAAGTCTATGACATCTTCGTACAGCTGCTCCTATTTTCGGTGTTCCATTTTCCGAGGGGGATCACTCTAGCAGTCCTTGAAGGGGACTTAAAGACCCACCGAAAGACACCCCCCACGGTTCCAGGGATTAATTAGGGAGGGAGAAATCACCGTCGGAAAAAAGTCTATGACATCTTCGTACAGCTGCTCCTATTTTCGGTGTTCCATTTCCCGAGGGGGGTCACTCTAGCAGTCCTTGAAGGGGACTTAAACACCCACCGAAGGACACCCCCCTAAGTTCCAGGGATTAATTAGGGAGGGAGAAATCACCGTCGGAAAAAAACTCTATGTCATCTTCGTACAGCAGCTCCTATTTTTGGTGTTCCATTTCCCGAGGGGGACACTCTAGCAGTCCTTGAAGGGGACTTAAAGACCCACCGAAAGACACCCCCCACGGTTCCTAGGATTAGTTAGGGAGGGAGAAATCACCGTCGGAAAAAAGTCTATGACATTTTCGTACAGCTGCTCCTATTTTCGGTGTACCATTTCCCGAGGGGGATCACTCTAGCAGTCCTTGAAGGGGACTTAAAGACCCACCGAAAGACACCCCCCACGGTTCCAGGGATTAATTAGGGAGGGAGAAATCACCGTCGGAAGAAAAGTCTATGACATGTTCGTACAGCTGCTCCTATTTTCGGTGTTCCATTTCCCGAGGGGGGTCACTCTAGCAGTCCTTGAAGGGGTCTTAAAGACCCACCGAAAGACACCCCCCACGGTTCCAGGGATTAATTAGGGAGGGAGAAATCACCGTCGGAAAAAAAGTCTATGACATATTCGTACAGCTGCTCCTATTTTCGGTGTTCCATTTCCCGAGGGGGATCACTCTAGCAGTCCTTGAAGGGGACTTAAAGACCCACCGAAAGATACCCCCCACGGTTCCAGGGATTAATTAGGGAGGGAGAAATCACCGTCGGAAAAAGGTCTATGACATCTTCGTACAGCTGCTCCTATTTTCGGTGTTCCATTTCCCGAGGGGGGTCACTCTAGCAGTCCTTGAAGGGGACTTAAAGACCCACCGAAAGACACCCCCCACGGTTCCAGGGAATAATTAGGGAGGGAGAAATCACCGTCGGAAAAAAAGTTTATGACATCTTCGTACAGCTGCTCCTATTTTCGGTGTTCCATTTCCCGAGGGAGATCACTCTAGCAGTCCTTGAAGGGGACTTTAAGACCCACCGAAAGACACCCCCCACGGTTCCAGGGATTAATTAGGGAGGGAGAAATCACCGTCGGAAAAAAAGTCTATGACATCTTCGTACAGCTGCTCCTATTTTCGGTGTTCCTTTTCCCGAGGGGGGTCACTCTAGCAGTCCATGAAGGGGACTTAAAGACCCACCGAAAGACACCCCCCACGGTTCCAGGGATTAATTAGGGAGGGAGAAATCACCGTCGGAAAAAAAGTCTATGACATCTTCGTACAGCTGCTCCTATTTTCGGTGTTCCATTTCCCGAGGGGGATCACACTAGCAGTCCTTGAAGGGGACTTAAAGACCCACCGAAAGACAACCCCCACGGTTCCAGGGATTAATTAGGGAGGGAGAAATCACCGTCGGAAAAAAAGTCTATTACATCTTTAAACAGCTGCTCCTATTTTCGGTGTTCCTTTTCCCGAGGGGGGTCACTCTAGCAGTCCTTGAAGGGGACTTAAAGACCCACCGAAAGACACCCCCCACGGTTCCAGGGATTAATTAGGGAGGGAGAAATCATCGTCGGAAAAAAAGTCTATGACATCTTCGTACAGCTGCTCCTATTTTCGGTGTTCCAATTCCCGAGGTAGATCACTCTAGCAGTCCTTCAAGGGGACTTAAAGACCCACCGAAAGACACCCCCCACGGTTCCAGGGATTAATTAGGGAGGGAGAAATCACCGTCGGAAAAAAAGTCTATTACATCTTCGTACAGCTGCTCCTATTTTCGGTGTTCCTTTTCCCGAGAGGGGTCACACTAGCAGTCCTTGAAGGGGACTTAAAGACCCACCGAAAGACACCCCCCACGGTTCCAGGGGATAATTAGGGAGGGAGAAATTACCGTCGGAAAAAAAGTGTATGACATGTTCGTACAGCTGCTCCTATTTTCGGTGTTCCATTTCCCGAGGGGAGTCACTCTAGCAGTCCTTGAAGGGGACTTAAAGACCCACCGAAAGACACCCCCCACGGTTCCAGGGATTAATTAGGGAGGGAGAAATCACCGTCGGAAAAAAAGTCTATGACATCTTCGTACAGCTGCTCCTATTTTCGGTGTTCCATTTCCCGAGAGAGGTCACTCTAGCAGTCCTTGAAGGGGACTTAAAGACCCACCGAAAGACACCCCCCACGGTTCCAGGGATTAATTAGGGAGGGAGAAATCACCGTCGGAAAAAAGTCTATGACATCTTCGTACAGCTGCTCCTATTTTCGGTGTTCCAATTCCCGAGGGAGATCACTCTAGCAGTCCTTCAAGGGGACTTAAAGACCCACCAAAAGACACCCCCCACGGTTCCAGGGATTAATTAGGGAGGGAGAAATCACCGTCGGAAAAAAAGTCTATTACATCTTCGTACAGCTGCTCCTATTTTCGGTGTTCCTTTTCCCGAGGGGGGTCACTCTAGCAGTCCTTGAAGGGGACTTAAAGACCCACCGAAACACACCCCCCATGGTTCCAGGGATTAATTAGGGAGGGAGAAATCACCGTCGGAAAAAAAGTCTATGACATCTTCGTACAGCTGCTCCTATTTTCGGTGTTCCAATTCCCGAGGGAGATCACTCTAGCAGTCCTTCAAGGGGACTTAAAGACCCACCGAAAGACACCCCCCACGGTTCCAGGGATTAATTAGGGAGGGAGAAATCACCGTCGGAAAAAAAGTCTATTTTATCTTCGTACAGCTGCTCCTATTTTCGGTGTTCCTTTTCCCGAGAGAGGTCACTCTAGCAGTCCTTGAAGGGGACTTAAAGAACCACCGAAAGACACCCCCCACGGTTCCAGGGATTAATTAGGGAGGGAGAAATCACCGTCGGAAAAAAAGTCTATGACATCTTCGTACAGCTGCTCCTATTTTCGGTGTTCCATTTCCCGAGCGGAGTCACTCTAGCAGTCCTTGAAGGGGACTTAAAGACCCACCGAAAGACACCCCCCACGGTTCCAGGGATTAATTAGGGAGGGAGAAATCACCGTCGGAAAAAAAGTCTATGACATCTTCGTACAGCTGCTCCTATTTTCGGTGTTCCATTTCCCGACGGGGATCACTCTAGCAGTCCTTGAAGGGGACTTAAAGACCCACCGAAAGACACCCCCCACGGTTCCAGGGAATAATTAGGGAGGGAGAAATCACCGTCGGAAAAAAAGTTTATGACATCTTCGTACAGCTGCTCCTATTTTCGGTGTTCCATTTCCCGAGGGAGATTACTCTAGCAGTCCTTGAAGGGGACTTTAAGACCCACCGAAAGACACCCCCCACGGTTCTAGGGATTAATTAGGGAGGGAGAAATCACCGTCGGAAAAAAAGTCTATGACATCTTCGTACAGCTGCTCCTATTTTCGGTGTTCCTTTTCCCGAGGGGGGTCACTCTAGCAGTCCATGAAGGGGACTTAAAGACCCACCGAAAGACACCCCTCACGGTTCCAGGGATTAATTAGGGAGGGAGAAATCACCGTCGGAAAAAAAGTCTATGACATCTTCGTACAGCTGCTCCTATTTTCGGTGTTCCATTTCCCGAGGGGGATCACACTAGCAGTCCTTGAAGGGGACTTAAAGACCCACCGAAAGACAACCCCCACGGTTCCAGGGATTAATTAGGGAGGGAGAAATCACCGTCGGAAAAAAAGTCTATTACATCTTCGTACAGCTGCTCCTATTTTCGGTGTTCCTTTTCCCGAGGGGGGTCACTCTAGCAGTCCTTGAAGGGGACTTAAAGACCCACCGAAAGACACCCCCCACGGTTCCAGGGATTAATTAGGGAGGGAGAAATCATCGTCGGAAAAAAAGTCTATGACATCTTCGTACAGCTGCTCCTATTTTCGGTGTTCCAATTCCCGAGGTAGATCACTCTAGCAGTCCTTGAAGGGGACTTAAAGACCCACCGAAAGACACCCCCCACGGTTCCAGGGATTAATTAGGGAGGGAGAAATCACCGTCGGAAAAAAAGTCTATGACATCTTCGTACAGCTGCTCCTATTTTCGGTGTTCCATTTCCCGAGAGAGGTCACTCTATCAGTCCTTGAAGGGGACTTAAAGACCCACCGAAAGACACCCCCCACGGTTCCAGGGATTAATTAGGGAGGGAGAAATCACCGTCGGAAAAAAGTCTATGACATCTTCGTACAGCTGCTCCTATTTTCGGTGTTCCAATTCCCGAGGGAGATCACTCTAGCAGTCCTTCAAGGGGACTTAAAGACCCACCAAAAGACACCCCCCACGGTTCCAGGGATTAATTAGGGAGGGAGAAATCACCGTCGGAAAAAAAGTCTATTACATCTTCGTACAGCTGCTTCTATTTTCGGTGTTCCTTTTCCCGAGGGGGGTCACTCTAGCAGTCCTTGAAGGGGACTTAAAGACCCACCGAAACACACCCCCCATGGTTCCAGGGATTAATTAGGGAGGGAGAAATCACCGTCGGAAAAAAAGTCTATGACATCTTCGTACAGCTGCTCCTATTTTCGGTGTTCCAATTCCCGAGGGAGATCACTCTAGCAGTCCTTCAAGGGGACTTAAAGACCCACCGAAAGACACCCCCCACGGTTCCAGGGATTAATTAGGGAGGGAGAAATCACCG
The DNA here is from genome assembly GCA_963680715.1 of Tetragnatha montana. Lineage (NCBI taxonomy): Eukaryota > Metazoa > Arthropoda > Arachnida > Araneae > Tetragnathidae > Tetragnatha > Tetragnatha montana. The sequence continues at coordinate 4,234,348 of OY796678.1, read as the reverse complement.
TCGGAAAAAAAGTCTATTTTATCTTCGTACAGCTGCTCCTATTTTCGGTGTTCCTTTTCCCGAGAGAGGTCACTCTAGCAGTCCTTGAAGGGGACTTAAAGAACCACCGAAAGACACCCCCCACGGTTCCAGGGATTAATTAGGGAGGGAGAAATCACCGTCGGAAAAAAAGTCTATGACATCTTCGTACAGCTGCTCCTATTTTCGGTGTTCCATTTCCCGAGCGGAGTCACTCTAGCAGTCCTTGAAGGGGACTTAAAGACCCACCGAAAGACACCCCCCACGGTTCCAGGGATTAATTAGGGAGGGAGAAATCACCGTCGGAAAAAAAGTCTATGACATCTTCGTACAGCTGCTCCTATTTTCGGTGTTCCATTTCCCGACGGGGATCACTCTAGCAGTCCTTGAAGGGGACTTAAAGACCCACCGAAAGACACCCCCCACGGTTCCAGGGAATAATTAGGGAGGGAGAAATCACCGTCGGAAAAAAAGTTTATGACATCTTCGTACAGCTGCTCCTATTTTCGGTGTTCCATTTCCCGAGGGAGATTACTCTAGCAGTCCTTGAAGGGGACTTTAAGACCCACCGAAAGACACCCCCCACGGTTCCAGGGATTAATTAGGGAGGGAGAAATCACCGTCGGAAAAAAAGTCTATTTTATCTTCGTACAGCTGCTCCTATTTTCGGTGTTCCTTTTCCCGAGAGAGGTCACTCTAGCAGTCCTTGAAGGGGACTTAAAGAACCACCGAAAGACACCCCCCACGGTTCCAGGGATTAATTAGGGAGGGAGAAATCACCGTCGGAAAAAAAGTCTATGACATCTTCGTACAGCTGCTCCTATTTTCGGTGTTCCATTTCCCGAGCGGAGTCACTCTAGCAGTCCTTGAAGGGGACTTAAAGACCCACCGAAAGACACCCCCCACGGTTCCAGGGATTAATTAGGGAGGGAGAAATCACCGTCGGAAAAAAAGTCTATTACATCTTCGTACAGCTGCTCCTATTTTCGGTGTTCCTTTTCCCGAGAGGGGTCACACTAGCAGTCCTTGAAGGGGACTTAAAGACCCACCGAAAGACACCCCCCACGGTTCCAGGGGATAATTAGGGAGGGAGAAATCACCGTCGGAAAAAAAGTCTATGACATCTTCGTACAGCTGCTCCTATTTTCGGTGTTCCAATTCCCGAGGGAGATCACTCTAGCAGTCCTTCAAGGGGACTTAAAGACCCACCGAAAGACACCCCCCACGGTTCCAGGGATTAATTAGGGAGGGAGAAATCACCGTCGGAAAAAAAGTCTATTTTATCTTCGTACAGCTGCTCCTATTTTCGGTGTTCCTTTTCCCGAGAGGGGTCACTCTAGCAGTCCTTGAAGGGGACTTAAAGACCCACCGAAAGACACCCCCCACGGTTCCAGGGATTAATTAGGGAGGGAGAAATCACCGTCGGAAAAAAAGTCTATGACATCTTCGTACAGCTGCTCCTATTTTCGGTGTTCCATTTCCCGAGCGGAGTCACTCTAGCAGTCCTTGAAGGGGACTTAAAGACCCACCGAAAGACACCCCCCACGGTTCCAGGGATTAATTAGGGAGGGAGAAATCACCGTCGGAAAAAAAGTCTATGACATCTTCGTACAGCTGCTCCTATTTTCGGTGTTCCATTTCCCGACGGGGATCACTCTAGCAGTCCTTAAAGGGGACTTAAAGACCCACCGAAAGACACCCCCCACGGTTCCAGGGATTAATTAGGGAGGGAGAAATCACCGTCGGAAAAAAAGTCTATGACATCTTCGTACAGCTGCTCCTATTTTCGGTGTTCCTCTTCCCGAGGGGGATTACTCTAGCAGTCCTTGAAGGGGACTTAAGGCTACAGTGGACACTAAAAATTTTTTTTTGCAATTTTTTTCCTACATGTTCAAAATTTTGTGTGTTTGTTCAAAAGTGTTAACAAAAACCACATATAAATTTTGGTGAAAAAACAATGAGTAGTTTTCTTGTAATTTAAATTTTTTAAAAAAATTTATTAACTTTTTAAAAACGCTCCAGGCGGCTTAAATTTTTTCATAACTTCAAATTTTCACCAGATATTATATGTTTATACAATTGCAAAAAAATTGTAGGGAAAACATTTCTATTTTATTTGATGATTTAAAAAATATTGACAAAAATGTATTTATTCATTGAATATTTTGAAAATTTTATGGCTTTATCAATTAAAAACTTATATTTCTTTTTAAACATAGTTGCTTTTAGATTTTTGCTCCCAAGAAAGTTTAATAACATATTTGAGGAATATGTAAAAAAAAATTGGTAAAGATTGAATAAAAATTAAGCCGTATGGAACATTTTGAATTTTTGTGTCGGAGCAAATTTTTAGTTCTGAGAAAAAGGGATTTTTTCATTTTAAAAGGGTTTTAATTCTTTTTTATGAACATATTAATTCATAAAACCACACATTATCATAAAAGATCTCTATTATTAAACAAAGAAATTCTAATCAACTTTAAAAATTGAATTTAAGTTGAATTTTGAAGTATATAATGTTAATGGAAATCATGGATATGTAAGGTAAAAACCTTGTGTAAATGTCAATACTTTTAAAATTTTACTGTAATTAGGGTATCTGTGCAAAACATAATGATTATATACTTGTTAATTGTTAAAAGAAAGTTTAAAAAATGTGGCTAAAAATAAAAAGCACTAGAAAATCAACGAAATGTCGATAATATCGTTAAAGATTTCCGTTAGAGAAAACAAGAAAAATGTACTAATGATGTATAAACATAACAAAAATGTATGTAATTTATCTTATATTTATTAAAACATAAATAAGAATAAATATTAAATGTTTAAACAAGGTGATCATAAGTGAAATCCCATTTATACAATTATATTTTATGACAACGCACAGTCGTAAAATTCACCAATTAGGCTTTTATTACAATATTGTTTACTTTGAGTCTAAAAGTTTTTCAATTGTCATAGTATAGTCTATAATAACCATATTCTTGCACACAAATATAAGGAGAAATGAATAATTTTTTATGACAATCCAAAGTTTGAATAAACTTGTAAATAATTCTTGACCATTCACTCATTGGAAAAAAAGTTAGTTCTGATGATCACAGAGAGGAAATTTGTGAAAAATAGCAATATAAAAATTCACAACAGATGTCAAATGCTGCAGTTCAGTCCTATGAAATGTCACAATAATTAATTTTCAAAAAATATAATACTATACAGTCTATAGTTCTGTTCTATTACAGTCCCTAGTTCATTACTTTACAGTCCATAGTTCTGTGATCTGTGACACTTCCAATACAAATGTATGAAAACAGTATTAACTTTTATTTAGATTTGAGATAAACTGTCGATTGTAAATAATGGTCAATAATTCCAATTATTTGGCATAAAAATAGTAAACTTGGTTCTTTTTGAGAAACTCACAAAAGAAACTTTCTTCAAAGACTTTTCATGATCATACCAAACACAAAGACATGAAAAAAAGAATCAAAACAAAGTAGAAGTAGAAAACTAAGTTGAAGTGAAAGTTTAGAACGTTCACCAACGAAGAACCACTAAAAAAAATTAAGTCTGAGGCTAAGTTGATAGCATAAACACTGAAAGAGCTGTCGTATTCTGAAGCTCGAAAACGTAAACAAATGGGTGTGGCCTCATAAAAAAGTCTATATTGAACGAACCAATAAAGATATCAAAATAATTCTTTCACCAGACGATTCCTAAGGACATGTTTAGTATAAAAAGATAAAAATAAAAAATTCCAAATTTTTGTCCATTTTTCAGATTTTTAGTGTCCACTGTAGCCTTAAAGACCCACCGAAAGACACCCCCCACGGTTCCAGGGATTAATTAGGGAGGGAGAAATCACCGTCGGAAAAAAAGTCTATGACATCTTCGTATAGCTGCTCCTATTTTCGGTGTTCCATTTCCCGACGGGGATCACTCTAGCAGTCCTTGAAGGGGACTTAAAGACCCACCGAAAGACACCCCCCACGGTTCCAGGGATTAATTAGGGAGGGAGAAATCACCGTCGGAAGAAAAGTCTATGACATGTTCGTACAGCTGCTCCTATTTTCGGTGTTCCATTTCCCGAGGGGGGTCACTCTAGCAGTCCTTGAAGGGGACTTAAAGACCCACCGAAAGACACCCCCCACGGTTCCAGGGATTAATTAGGGAGGGAGAAATCACCGTCGGAAAAAAAAGTCTATGACATCTCCGTACAGCTGCTCCTATTTTCGGTGTTCCTTTTCCCGAGGGGGGTCACTCTAGCAGTCCTTGAAGGGGACTTAAAGACCCACCGAAAGACACCCCCCAAGGTTCCAGGGAATAATTAGGGAGGGAGAAATCACCGTCGGAAAAAAAGTCTATGACATCTTCGTACAGCTGCTCCTATTTTCGGTGTTCCATTTCCCGAGGGGGGTCACTCTAGCAGTCCATGAAGGGGACTTAAAGACCCACCGAAAGACACCCCCCAAGGTTCCAGGGAATAATTAGGGAGGGAGAAATCACCGTCGGAAAAAAAGTCTATGACATCTTCGTACAGCTGCTCCTATTTTCGGTGTTCCATTTCCCGAGGAGGGTCACTCTAGCAGTCCTTGAAGGGGACTTAAGGACCCACCGAAAGACAACCCCCACGGTTCCAGGGATTAATTAGGGAGGGAGAAATCACCGTCGTAAAAAAAGTCTTTGACATCTTCGTACAGCTGCTCCTATTTTCGGTGTTCCATTTCCCGAGGGGGGTCACTCTAGCAGTCCTTGAAGGGGACTTAAAGACCCACCGAAAGACACTCCCCACGGTTCCAGGGATTAATTAGGGAGGGAGAAATCACCGTCGGAAAAAAAAGTCTATGACATCTTCGTACAGCTGCTCCTATTTTCGGTGTTCCATTTCCCGAGGGGGATCACACTAGCAGTCCTTGAAGGGGACTTAAAGACCCACCGAAAGACACCCCCCACGGTTCCAGGGATTAATTAGGGAGGGAGAAATCACCGTCAGAAAAAAACTCTATGACATCTTCGTACAGCAGCTCCTATTTTTGGTGTTCCATTTCCCGAGGGGGATCACTCTAGCAGTCCTTGAAGGGGACTTAAAGACCCACCGAAAGACACCCCCCACGGTTCCTAGGATTAGTTAGGGAGGGAGAAATCACCGTCGGAAAAACGTCTATGACATTTTCGTACAGCTGCTCCTATTTTCGGTGTTCCATTTCCCGAGGGGGATCACTCTAGCAGTCCTTGAAGGGGACTTAAAGACCCACCGAAAGACACCCCCCACGGTTCCAGGGTTTAATAAGGGAGGGAGAAATCAACGTCGGAAAAAAAGTCTATGACATCTTCGTACAGCTGCTCCTATTTTCGGTGTTCCTTTTCCCGAGGGGGGTCACTCTAGCAGTCCTTGAAGGGGACTTAAAGAACCACAGAAAGACACCCCCCAAGGTTCCAGGGATTAATTAGGGAGGGAGAAATCACCGTCGGAAAAAAAGTCTATGACATCTTCGTACAGCTGCTCCTATTTTCGGTGTTCCAATTCCCGAGGGAGATCACTCTAGCAGTCCTTCAAGGGGACTTAAAGACCCACCGAAAGACACCCCCCACGGTTCCAGGGATTAATTAGGGAGGGAGAAATCACCGTCGGAAAAAAAGTCTATGACATCTTCGTACAGCTGCTCCTATTTTCGGTGTTCCATTTCCCGAGGGGGGTCACTCTAGCAGTCCTTGAAGGGGACTTAAAGACCCACCCACCGAAAGACACCCCCCACGGTTCCAGGGATTAATTAGGGAGGGAGAAATCACCGTCGGAAAAAATGTCTATGACATCTTCGTACAGCTGCTCCTATTTTCGGTGTTCCAATTCCCGAGGGAGATCACTCTAGCAGTCCTTCAAGGGGACTTAAAGACCCACCGAAAGACACCCCCCACGGTTCCAGGGATTAATTAGGAAGGGAGAAATCACTGTCGGAATAAAAGTCTATTTTATCTTCGTACAGCTGCTCCTATTTTCGGTTTTCCATTTCCCGAGGGGGATCACTCTAGCAGTCCTTGAAGGGGACTTAAAGACCCACCCACCGAAAGAAACCCCCCCACGGTTCCAGGGATTAATTAGGGAGGGAGAAATCACCGTCAGAAAAAAAGTCTATGACATCTTCGTACAGCTGCTCCTATTTTCGGTGTTCCATTTCCCGAGGGGGATCACTCTAGCAGTCCTTGAAGGGGACTTAAAGACCCACCGAAAGACACCCCCCACGGTTCCAGGGATTAATTAGGGAGGGAGAAATCACCGTCGGAAAAAAAGTCTATGACATCTTCATACAGCTGCTCCTATGATAGAGTGTTTTCAGGTGACGTCACGACCAGCTACATTTCTTTTAACTGTTAACCTTTGTAGGGCTTTTAACTGTTGCTAAAGCGGTTGCTAGGTAACGAGGTATATGTTGCTAAGGCGGTTTTTAGGTATAGGGTCACGTGATTGCAAATGCTCCAATAGAAGAATTCCACGGCCAGTCATTTTCTGTAACTGTTAACCTCTGTAGGGCAAAAAACTGTAACATTTCTGTTGTTAAGGCCGTTTTTAGGTCCGAGTCATGTGATTGAAAATGCTCTATTTTCGGTGTTCCATTTCCCGAGGGGGGTCACTCTAGCAGTCCTTGAAGGGGACTTAAAGACCCACCGAATGACACCCCCCCACGGTTCCAGGGATTAATTAGGGAGGGAGAAATCACCGTCGGAACAAAAGTCTATGACATCTTCGTACAGCTGCTCCTATTTTCGGTGTTCCATTTCCCGAGGGGGGTCACTCTAGCAGTCCTTGAAGGGGACTTAAAGACCCACCGAAAGACATCCCCCACGGTTCCAGGGATTAATTAGGGAGGGAGAAATCACCGTCGGAAAAAAAGTCTATGACATCTTCGTACAGCTGCTCCTATTTTCGGTGTTCCATTTCCCGAGGGGGGTCACTCTAGCAGTCCTTGAAGGGGACTTAAAGACCCACCGAAAGACACTCCCCACGGTTCCAGGGATTAATTAGGGAGGGAGAAATCACCGTCGGAAAAAAAAGTCTATGACATCTTCGTACAGCTGCTCCTATTTTCGGTGTTCCATTTCCCGAGGGGGATCACACTAGCAGTCCTTGAAGGGGACTTAAAGACCCACCGAAAGACACCCCCCACGGTTCCAGGGATTAATTAGGGAGGGAGAAATCACCGTCAGAAAAAAACTCTATGACATCTTCGTACAGCAGCTCCTATTTTTGGTGTTCCATTTCCCGAGGGGGATCACTCTAGCAGTCCTTGAAGGGGACTTAAAGACCCACCGAAAGACTGCCCCCACGGTTCCTAGGATTAGTTAGGGAGGGAGAAATCACCGTCGGAAAAACGTCTATGACATTTTCGTACAGCTGCTCCTATTTTCGGTGTTCCATTTCCCGAGGGGGATCACTCTAGCAGTCCTTGAAGGGGACTTAAAGACCCACCGAAAGACACCCCCCACGGTTCCAGGGATTAATAAGGGAGGGAGAAATCAACGTCGGAAAAAAAGTCTATGACATCTTCGTACAGCTGCTCCTATTTTCGGTGTTCCTTTTCCCGAGGGGGGTCACTCTAGCAGTCCTTGAAGGGGACTTAAAGAACCACAGAAAGACACCCCCCAAGGTTCCAGGGATTAATTAGGGAGGGAGAAATCACCGTCGGAAAAAAAGTCTATGACATCTTCGTACAGCTGCTCCTATTTTCGGTGTTCCATTTTCCGAGGGGGATCACTCTAGCAGTCCTTGAAGGGGACTTAAAGACCCACCGAAAGACACCCCCCACGGTTCCAGGGATTAATTAGGGAGGGAGAAATCACCGTCGGAAAAAAGTCTATGACATCTTCGTACAGCTGCTCCTATTTTCGGTGTTCCATTTCCCGAGGGGGGTCACTCTAGCAGTCCTTGAAGGGGACTTAAACACCCACCGAAGGACACCCCCCTAAGTTCCAGGGATTAATTAGGGAGGGAGAAATCACCGTCGGAAAAAAACTCTATGTCATCTTCGTACAGCAGCTCCTATTTTTGGTGTTCCATTTCCCGAGGGGGACACTCTAGCAGTCCTTGAAGGGGACTTAAAGACCCACCGAAAGACACCCCCCACGGTTCCAGGGATTAATTAGGGAGGGAGAAATCACCGTCGGAAAAAAAGTCTATGACATCTTCGTACAGCTGCTCCTGTTTTCGGTGTTCCTTTTCCCGAGGGGGGTCACTCTAGCAGTCCATGAAGGGGACTTAAAGACCCACCGAAAGACACCCCCCACGGTTCCAGGGATTAATTAGGGAGGGAGAAATCACCGTCGGAAAAAAAGTCTATGACATCTTCGTACAGCTGCTCCTATTTTCGGTGTTCCATTTCCCGAGGGGGATCACACTAGCAGTCCTTGAAGGGGACTTAAAGACCCACCGAAAGACAACCCCCACGGTTCCAGGGATTAATTAGGGAGGGAGAAATCACCGTCGGAAAAAAAGTCTATTACATCTTTAAACAGCTGCTCCTATTTTCGGTGTTCCTTTTCCCGAGGGGGGTCACTCTAGCAGTCCTTGAAGGGGACTTAAAGACCCACCGAAAGACACCCCCCACGGTTCCAGGGATTAATTAGGGAGGGAGAAATCATCGTCGGAAAAAAAGTCTATGACATCTTCGTACAGCTGCTCCTATTTTCGGTGTTCCAATTCCCGAGGTAGATCACTCTAGCAGTCCTTCAAGGGGACTTAAACACCCACCGAAAGACACCCCCACGGTTCCAGGGATTAATTAGGGAGGGAGAAATCACCGTCGGAAAAAAAGTCTATTACAACTTCGTACAGCTGCTCCTATTTTCGGTGTTCCTTTTCCCGAGAGGGGTCACACTAGCAGTCCTTGAAGGGGACTTAAAGACCCACCGAAAGACACCCCCCACGGTTCCAGGGGATAATTAGGGAGGGAGAAATCACCGTCGGAAAAAAAGTGTATGACATGTTCGTACAGCTGCTCCTATTTTCGGTGTTCCATTTCCCGAGGGGAGTCACTCTAGCAGTCCTTGAAGGGGACTTAAAGACCCACCGAAAGACACCCCCACGGTTCCAGGGATTAATTAGGGAGGGAGAAATCACCGTCGGAAAAAAAGTCTATGACATCTTCGTACAGCTGCTCCTATTTTCGGTGTTCCATTTCCCGAGAGAGGTCACTCTAGCAGTCCTTGAAGGGGACTTAAAGACCCACCGAAAGACACCCCCCACGGTTCCAGGGATTAATTAGGGAGGGAGAAATCACCGTCGGAAAAAAGTCTATGACATCTTCGTACAGCTGCTCCTATTTTCGGTGTTCCAATTCCCGAGGGAGATCACTCTAGCAGTCCTTCAAGGGGACTTAAAGACCCACCAAAAGACACCCCCCACGGTTCCAGGGATTAATTAGGGAGGGAGAAATCACCGTCGGAAAAAAAGTCTATTACATCTTCGTACAGCTGCTCCTATTTTCGGTGTTCCTTTTCCCGAGGGGGGTCACTCTAGCAGTCCTTGAAGGGGACTTAAAGACCCACCGAAACACACCCCCCATGGTTCCAGGGATTAATTAGGGAGGGAGAAATCACCGTCGGAAAAAAAGTCTATGACATCTTCGTACAGCTGCTCCTATTTTCGGTGTTCCAATTCCCGAGGGAGATCACTCTAGCAGTCCTTCAAGGGGACTTAAAGACCCACCGAAAGACACCCCCCACGGTTCCAGGGATTAATTAGGGAGGGAGAAATCACCGTCGGAAAAAAAGTCTATTTTATCTTCGTACAGCTGCTCCTATTTTCGGTGTTCCTTTTCCCGAGAGAGGTCACTCTAGCAGTCCTTGAAGGGGACTTAAAGAACCACCGAAAGACACCCCCCACGGTTCCAGGGATTAATTAGGGAGGGAGAAATCACCGTCGGAAAAAAAGTCTATGACATCTTCGTACAGCTGCTCCTATTTTCGGTGTTCCATTTCCCGAGCGGAGTCACTCTAGCAGTCCTTGAAGGGGACTTAAAGACCCACCGAAAGACACCCCCCACGGTTCCAGGGATTAATTAGGGAGGGAGAAATCACCGTCGGAAAAAAAGTCTATGACATCTTCGTACAGCTGCTCCTATTTTCGGTGTTCCATTTCCCGACGGGGATCACTCTAGCAGTCCTTGAAGGGGACTTAAAGACCCACCGAAAGACACCCCCCACGGTTCCAGGGAATAATTAGGGAGGGAGAAATCACCGTCGGAAAAAAAGTTTATGACATCTTCGTACAGCTGCTCCTATTTTCGGTGTTCCATTTCCCGAGGGAGATCACTCTAGCAGTCCTTGAAGGGGACTTTAAGACCCACCGAAAGACACCCCCCACGGTTCCAGGGATTAATTAGGGAGGGAGAAATCACCGTCGGAAAAAAAGTCTATGACATCTTCGTACAGCTGCTCCTATTTTCGGTGTTCCTTTTCCCGAGGGGGGTCACTCTAGCAGTCCATGAAGGGGACTTAAAGACCCACCGAAAGACACCCCTCACGGTTCCAGGGATTAATTAGGGAGGGAGAAATCACCGTCGGAAAAAAAGTCTATGACATCTTCGTACAGCTGCTCCTATTTTCGGTGTTCCATTTCCCGAGGGGGATCACACTAGCAGTCCTTGAAGGGGACTTAAAGACCCACCGAAAGACAACCCCCACGGTTCCAGGGATTAATTAGGGAGGGAGAAATCACCGTCGGAAAAAAAGTCTATTACATCTTCGTACAGCTGCTCCTATTTTCGGTGTTCCTTTTCCCGAGGGGGGTCACTCTAGCAGTCCTTGAAGGGGACTTAAAGACCCACCGAAAGACACCCCCCACGGTTCCAGGGATTAATTAGGGAGGGAGAAATCATCGTCGGAAAAAAAGTCTATGACATCTTCGTACAGCTGCTCCTATTTTCGGTGTTCCAATTCCCGAGGTAGATCACTCTAGCAGTCCTTCAAGGGGACTTAAAGACCCACCGAAAGACACCCCCCACGGTTCCAGGGATTAATTAGGGAGGGAGAAATCACCGTCGGAAAAAAAGTCTATTACATCTTCGTACAGCTGCTCCTATTTTCGGTGTTCCTTTTCCCGAGAGGGGTCACACTAGCAGTCCTTGAAGGGGACTTAAAGACCCACCGAAAGACACCCCCCACGGTTCCAGGGGATAATTAGGGAGGGAGAAATCACCGTCGGAAAAAAAGTCTATGACATCTTCGTACAGCTGCTCCTATTTTCGGTGTTCCAATTCCCGAGGGAGATCACTCTAGCAGTCCTTCAAGGGGACTTAAAGACCCACCGAAAGACACCCCCCACGGTTCCAGGGATTAAATAGGGAGGGAGAAATCACCGTCGGAAAAAAAGTCTATTTTATCTTCGTACAGCTGCTCCTATTTTCGGTGTTCCTTTTCCCGAGAGGGGTCACTCTAGCAGTCCTTGAAGGGGACTTAAAGACCCACCGAAAGACACCCCCCACGGTTCCAGGGATTAATTAGGGAGGGAGAAATCACCGTCGGAAAAAAAGTCTATGACATCTTCGTACAGCTGCTCCTATTTTCGGTGTTCCATTTCCCGAGCGGAGTCACTCTAGCAGTCCTTGAAGGGGACTTAAAGACCCACCGAAAGACACCCCCCACGGTTCCAGGGATTAATTAGGGAGGGAGAAATCACCGTCGGAAAAAAAGTCTATGACATCTTCGTACAGCTGCTCCTATTTTCGGTGTTCCATTTCCCGACGGGGATCACTCTAGCAGTCCTTAAAGGGGACTTAAAGACCCACCGAAAGACACCCCCCACGGTTCCAGGGATTAATTAGGGAGGGAGAAATCACCGTCGGAAAAAAAGTCTATGACATCTTCGTACAGCTGCTCCTATTTTCGGTGTTCCTCTTCCCGAGGGGGATTACTCTAGCAGTCCTTGAAGGGGACTTAAAGACCCACCGAAAGACACCCCCCACGGTTCCAGGGATTAATTAGGGAGGGAGAAATCACCGTCGGAAAAAAAGTCTATGACATCTTCGTATAGCTGCTCCTATTTTCGGTGTTCCATTTCCCGACGGGGATCACTCTAGCAGTCCTTGAAGGGGACTTAAAGACCCACCGAAAGACACCCCCCACGGTTCCAGGGATTAATTAGGGAGGGAGAAATCACCGTCGGAAGAAAAGTCTATGACATGTTCGTACAGCTGCTCCTATTTTCGGTGTTCCATTTCCCGAGGGGGGTCACTCTAGCAGTCCTTGAAGGGGACTTAAAGACCCACCGAAAGACACCCCCCACGGTTCCAGGGATTAATTAGGGAGGGAGAAATCACCGTCGGAAAAAAAGTCTATGAAATCTTCGTACAGCTGCTCCTATTTTCGGTGTTCCATTTCCCGAGGGGGATCACTCTAGCAGTCCTTGAAGGGGACTTAAAGACCCACCGAAAGATACCCCCCACGGTTCCAGGGATTAATTAGGGAGGGAGAAATCACCGTCGGAAAAAGGTCTATGACATCTTCGTACAGCTGCTCCTATTTTCGGTGTTCCATTTCCCGAGGGGGGTCACTCTAGCAGTCCTTGAAGGGGACTTAAAGACCCACCGAAAGACACCCCCCACGGTTCCAGGGAATAATTAGGGAGGGAGAAATCACCGTCGGAAAAAAAGTTTATGACATCTTCGTACAGCTGCTCCTATTTTCGGTGTTCCATTTCCCGAGGGAGATCACTCTAGCAGTCCTTGAAGGGGACTTTAAGACCCACCGAAAGACACCCCCCACGGTTCCAGGGATTAATTAGGGAGGGAGAAATCACCGTCGGAAAAAAAGTCTATGACATCTTCGTACAGCTGCTCCTATTTTCGGTGTTCCTTTTCCCGAGGGGGGTCACTCTAGCAGTCCATGAAGGGGACTTAAGGACCCACCGAAAGACACCCCCCACGGTTCCAGGGATTAATTAGGGAGGGAGAAATCACCGTCGGAAAAAAAGTCTATGACATCTTCGTACAGCTGCTCCTATTTTCGGTGTTCCATTTCCCGAGGGGGATCACACTAGCAGTCCTTGAAGGGGACTTAAAGACCCACCGAAAGACAACCCCCACGGTTCCAGGGATTAATTAGGGAGGGAGAAATCACCGTCGGAAAAAAAGTCTATTACATCTTCGTACAGCTGCTCCTATTTTCGGTGTTCCTTTTCCCGAGGGGGGTCACTCTAGCAGTCCTTGAAGGGGACTTAAAGACCCACCGAAAGACACCCCCCACGGTTCCAGGGATTAATTAGGGAGGGAGAAATCACCGTCGGAAAAAAAGTCTATGACATCTTCGTACAGCTGCTCCTATTTTCGGTGTTCCTTTTCCCGAGGGGGGTCACTCTAGCAGTCCATGAAGGGGACTTAAGGACCCACCGAAAGACACCCCCCACGGTTCCAGGGATTAATTAGGGAGGGAGAAATCACCGTCGGAAAAAAAGTCTATGACATCTTCGTACAGCTGCTCCTATTTTCGGTGTTCCATTTCCCGAGGGGGATCACACTAGCAGTCCTTGAAGGGGACTTAAAGACCCACCGAAAGACACCCCCCACGGTTCCAGGGGATAATTAGGGAGGGAGAAATCACCGTCGGAAAAAAAGTGTATGACATGTTCGTACAGCTGCTCCTATTTTCGGTGTTCCATTTCCCGAGGGGAGTCTCTCTAGCAGTCCTTGAAGGGGACTTAAAGACCCACCGAAAGACACCCCCCACGGTTCCAGGGATTAATTAGGGAGGGAGAAATCACCGTCGGAAAAAAAGTCTATGACATCTTCGTACAGCTGCTCCTATTTTCGGTGTTCCATTTCCCGAGAGAGGTCACTCTAGCAGTCCTTGAAGGGGACTTAAAGACCCACCGAAAGACACCCCCCACGGTTCCAGGGATTAATTAGGGAGGGAGAAATCACCGTCGGAAAAAAGTCTATGACATCTTCGTACAGCTGCTCCTATTTTCGGTGTTCCAATTCCCGAGGGAGATCATTCTAGCAGTCCTTCAAGGGGACTTAAAGACCCACCAAAAGACACCCCCCACGGTTCCAGGGTCTAATTAGGGAGGGAGAAATCACCGTCGGAAAAAAAGTCTATTACATCTTCGTACAGCTGCTCCTATTTTCGGTGTTCCTTTTCCCGAGGGGGGTCACTCTAGCAGTCCTTGAAGGGGACTTAAAGACCCACCGAAACACACCCCCCACGGTTCCAGGGATTAATTAGGGAGGGAGAAATCACCGTCGGAAAAAAAGTCTATGACATCTTCGTACAGCTGCTCCTATTTTCGGTGTTCCAATTCCCGAGGGAGATCACTCTAGCAGTCCATCAAGGGGACTTAAAGACCCACCGAAAGACACCCCCCACGGTTCCAGGGATTAATTAGGGAGGGAGAAATCACCGTCGGAAAAAAAGTCTATTTTATCTTCGTACAGCTGCTCCTATTTTCGGTGTTCCTTTTCCCGAGAGGGGTCACTCTAGCAGTCCTTGAAGGGGACTTAAAGACCCACCGAAAGACACCCCCCACGGTTCCAGGGATTAATTAGGGAGGGAGAAATCACCGTCGGAACAAAAGTCTATGACATCTTCGTACAGCTGCTCCTATTTTCGGTGTTCCATTTCCCGAGCGGAGTCACTCTAGCAGTCCTTGAAGGGGACTTAAAGACCCACCGAAAGACACCCCCCACGGTTCCAGGGATTAATTAGGGAGGGAGAAATCACCGTCGGAAAAAAAGTCTATGACATCTTCGTACAGCTGCTCCTATTTTCGGTGTTCCATTTCCCGACGGGGATCACTCTAGCAGTCCTTAAAGGGGACTTAAAGACCCACCGAAAGACACCCCCCACGGTTCCAGGGATTAATTAGGGAGGGAGAAATCACCGTCGGAAAAAAAGTCTATGACATCTTCGTACAGCTGCTCCTATTTTCGGTGTTCCATTTCCCGAGGAGGGTCACTCTAGCAGTCCTTGAAGGGGACTTAAAGACCCACCGAAAGACACTCCCCACGGTTCCAGGGATTAATTAGGGAGGGAGAAATCACCGTCGGAAAAAAAGTCTATTACATCTTCGTACAGCTGCTCCTATTTTCGGTGTTCCTTTTCCCGAGAGGGGTCACTCTAGCAGTCCTTGAAGGGGACTTAAAGACCCACCGAAAGACACCCCCCACGGTTCCAGGGATTAATTAGGGAGGGAGAAATCACCGTCGGAAAAAAGTCTATGACATCTTCGTACAGCTGGTCCTATTTTCGGTGTTCCATTTCCCGAGGGGAGTCACTCTAGCAGTCCTTGAAGGGGACTTAAAGACCCACCGAAAGACACCCCCCACGGTTCCAGGGATTAATTAAGGAGGGAGAAATCACCGTCGGAAAAAAAAGTCTATGACATCTTCGTACAGCTGCTCCTATTTTCGGTGTTCCATTTCCCGAGGGGGGGTCACTCTAGCAGTCCTTGAAGGGGACTTAAAGACCCACCGAAAGACACCCCCCCACGGTTCCAGGGATTAATTAGGGAGGGAGAAATCACCGTCGGAAAAAAAGTCTATGACATCTTCGTACAGCTGCTCCTATTTTCGGTGTTCCATTTCCCGAGGGGGAGTCACTCTAGCAGTCCTTGAAGGGGACTTAAAGACCCACCGAAAGACACCCCCCCCACGGTTCCAGGGATTAATTAGGGAGGGAGAAATCACCGTCGAAAAAAAGTCTATGACATCTTCGTACAGCTGCTCCTATTTTCGGTGTTCCATTTCCCGACGGGGATCACTCTAGCAGTCCTTAAAGGGGACTTAAAGACCCACCGAAAGACACCCCCCACGGTTCCAGGGATTAATTAGGGAGGGAGAAATCACCGTCGGAAAAAAAGTCTATGACATCTTCGTACAGCTGCTCCTATTTTCGGTGTTCCATTTCCCGAGGAGGGTCACTCTAGCAGTCCTTGAAGGGGACTTAAAGACCCACCGAAAGACACCCCCCACGGTTCCAGGGATTAATTAGGGAGGGAGAAATCACCGTCGGAAAAAAGTCTATGACATCTTCGTACAGCTGCTCCTATTTTCGGTGTTCCTCTTCCCGAGGGGGATTACTCTAGCAGTCCTTGAAGGGGACTTAAAGACCCACCGAAAGACACCCCCCACGGTTCCAGGGATTAATTAGGGAGGGAGAAATCACCGTCGGAAAAAAAGTCTATGACATCTTCGTATAGCTGCTCCTATTTTCGGTGTTCCATTTCCCGACGGGGATCACTCTAGCAGTCCTTGAAGGGGACTTAAAGACCCACCGAAAGACACCCCCCACGGTTCCAGGGATTAATTAGGGAGGGAGAAATCACCGTCGGAAGAAAAGTCTATGACATGTTCGTACAGCTGCTCCTATTTTCGGTGTTCCATTTCCCGAGGGGGGTCACTCTAGCAGTCCTTGAAGGGGACTTAAAGACCCACCGAAAGATACCCCCCACGGTTCCAGGGATTAATTAGGGAGGGAGAAATCACCGTCGGAAAAAGGTCTATGACATCTTCGTACAGCTGCTCCTATTTTCGGTGTTCCATTTCCCGAGGGGGGTCACTCTAGCAGTCCTTGAAGGGGACTTAAAGACCCACCGAAAGACACCCCCCACGGTTCCAGGGAATAATTAGGGAGGGAGAAATCACCGTCGGAAAAAAAGTTTATGACATCTTCGTACAGCTGCTCCTATTTTCGGTGTTCCATTTCCCGAGGGAGATCACTCTAGCAGTCCTTGAAGGGGACTTTAAGACCCACCGAAAGACACCCCCCACGGTTCCAGGGATTAATTAGGGAGGGAGAAATCACCGTTGGAAAAAAAGTCTATGACATCTTCGTACAGCTGCTCCTATTTTCGGTGTTCCTTTTCCCGAGGGGGGTCACTCTAGCAGTCCATGAAGGGGACTTAAGGACCCACCGAAAGACACCCCCCACGGTTCCAGGGATTAATTAGGGAGGGAGAAATCACCGTCGGAAAAAAAGTCTATGACATCTTCGTACAGCTGCTCCTATTTTCGGTGTTCCATTTCCCGAGGGGGATCACACTAGCAGTCCTTGAAGGGGACTTAAAGACCCACCGAAAGACAACCCCCACGGTTCCAGGGATTAATTAGGGAGGGAGAAATCACCGTCGGAAAAAAAGTCTATGACATCTTCGTACAGCTGCTCCTATTTTCGGTGTTCCATTTCCCGAGGGGGAGTCACTCTAGCAGTCCTTGAAGGGGACTTAAAGACCCACCGAAAGACACCCCCCCCACGGTTCCAGGGATTAATTAGGGAGGGAGAAATCACCGTCGAAAAAAAGTCTATGACATCTTCGTACAGCTGCTCCTATTTTCGGTGTTCCATTTCCCGACGGGGATCACTCTAGCAGTCCTTAAAGGGGACTTAAAGACCCACCGAAAGACACCCCCCACGGTTCCAGGGATTAATTAGGGAGGGAGAAATCACCGTCGGAAAAAAAGTCTATGACATCTTCGTACAGCTGCTCCTATTTTCGGTGTTCCATTTCCCGAGGAGGGTCACTCTAGCAGTCCTTGAAGGGGACTTAAAGACCCACCGAAAGACACCCCCCACGGTTCCAGGGATTAATTAGGGAGGGAGAAATCACCGTCGGAAAAAAGTCTATGACATCTTCGTACAGCTGCTCCTATTTTCGGTGTTCCTCTTCCCGAGGGGGATTACTCTAGCAGTCCTTGAAGGGGACTTAAAGACCCACCGAAAGACACCCCCCACGGTTCCAGGGATTAATTAGGGAGGGAGAAATCACCGTCGGAAAAAAAGTCTATGACATCTTCGTATAGCTGCTCCTATTTTCGGTGTTCCATTTCCCGACGGGGATCACTCTAGCAGTCCTTGAAGGGGACTTAAAGACCCACCGAAAGACACCCCCCACGGTTCCAGGGATTAATTAGGGAGGGAGAAATCACCGTCGGAAGAAAAGTCTATGACATGTTCGTACAGCTGCTCCTATTTTCGGTGTTCCATTTCCCGAGGGGGGTCACTCTAGCAGTCCTTGAAGGGGACTTAAAGACCCACCGAAAGACACCCCCCACGGTTCCAGGGATTAATTAGGGAGGGAGAAATCACCGTCGGAAAAAAAGTCTATGACATCTTCGTACAGCTGCTCCTATTTTCGGTGTTCCATTTCCCGAGGGGGATCACTCTAGCAGTCCTTGAAGGGGACTTAAAGACCCACCGAAAGATACCCCCCACGGTTCCAGGGATTAATTAGGGAGGGAGAAATCACCGTCGGAAAAAGGTCTATGACATCTTCGTACAGCTGCTCCTATTTTCGGTGTTCCATTTCCCGAGGGGGGTCACTCTAGCAGTCCTTGAAGGGGACTTAAAGACCCACCAAAAGACACCCCCCACGGTTCCAGGGAATAATTAGGGAGGGAGAAATCACCGTCGGAAAAAAAGTTTATGACATCTTCGTACAGCTGCTCCTATTTTCGGTGTTCCATTTCCCGAGGGAGATCACTCTAGCAGTCCTTGAAGGGGACTTTAAGACCCACCGAAAGACACCCCCCACGGTTCCAGGGATTAATTAGGGAGGGAGAAATCACCGTTGGAAAAAAAGTCTATGACATCTTCGTACAGCTGCTCCTATTTTCGGTGTTCCTTTTCCCGAGGGGGGTCACTCTAGCAGTCCATGAAGGGGACTTAAGGACCCACCGAAAGACACCCCCCACGGTTCCAGGGATTAATTAGGGAGGGAGAAATCACCGTCGGAAAAAAAGTCTATGACATCTTCGTACAGCTGCTCCTATTTTCGGTGTTCCATTTCCCGAGGGGGATCACACTAGCAGTCCTTGAAGGGGACTTAAAGACCCACCGAAAGACAACCCCCACGGTTCCAGGGATTAATTAGGGAGGGAGAAATCACCGTCGGAAAAAAAGTCTATTACATCTTCGTACAGCTGCTCCTATTTTCGGTGTTCCTTTTCCCGAGGGGGGTCACTCTAGCAGTCCTTGAAGGGGACTTAAAGACCCACCGAAAGACACCCCCCACGGTTCCAGGGATTAATTAGGGAGGGAGAAATCACCGTCGGAAAAAAAGTCTATGACATCTTCGTACAGCTGCTCCTATTTTCGGTGTTCCTTTTCCCGAGGGGGGTCACTCTAGCAGTCCATGAAGGGGACTTAAGGACCCACCGAAAGACACCCCCCACGGTTCCAGGGATTAATTAGGGAGGGAGAAATCACCGTCGGAAAAAAAGTCTATGACATCTTCGTACAGCTGCTCCTATTTTCGGTGTTCCATTTCCCGAGGGGGATCACACTAGCAGTCCTTGAAGGGGACTTAAAGACCCACCGAAAGACACCCCCCACGGTTCCAGGGGATAATTAGGGAGGGAGAAATCACCGTCGGAAAAAAAGTGTATGACATGTTCGTACAGCTGCTCCTATTTTCGGTGTTCCATTTCCCGAGGGGAGTCTCTCTAGCAGTCCTTGAAGGGGACTTAAAGACCCACCGAAAGACACCCCCCACGGTTCCAGGGATTAATTAGGGAGGGAGAAATCACCGTCGGAAAAAAAGTCTATGACATCTTCGTACAGCTGCTCCTATTTTCGGTGTTCCATTTCCCGAGGGGGATCACTCTAGCAGTCCTTGAAGGGGACTTAAAGACCCACCGAAAGATACCCCCCACGGTTCCAGGGATTAATTAGGGAGGGAGAAATCACCGTCGGAAAAAGGTCTATGACATCTTCGTACAGCTGCTCCTATTTTCGGTGTTCCATTTCCCGAGGGGGGTCACTCTAGCAGTCCTTGAAGGGGACTTAAAGACCCACCAAAAGACACCCCCCACGGTTCCAGGGAATAATTAGGGAGGGAGAAATCACCGTCGGAAAAAAAGTTTATGACATCTTCGTACAGCTGCTCCTATTTTCGGTGTTCCATTTCCCGAGGGAGATCACTCTAGCAGTCCTTGAAGGGGACTTTAAGACCCACCGAAAGACACCCCCCACGGTTCCAGGGATTAATTAGGGAGGGAGAAATCACCGTTGGAAAAAAAGTCTATGACATCTTCGTACAGCTGCTCCTATTTTCGGTGTTCCTTTTCCCGAGGGGGGTCACTCTAGCAGTCCATGAAGGGGACTTAAGGACCCACCGAAAGACACCCCCCACGGTTCCAGGGATTAATTAGGGAGGGAGAAATCACCGTCGGAAAAAAAGTCTATGACATCTTCGTACAGCTGCTCCTATTTTCGGTGTTCCATTTCCCGAGGGGGATCACACTAGCAGTCCTTGAAGGGGACTTAAAGACCCACCGAAAGACAACCCCCACGGTTCCAGGGATTAATTAGGGAGGGAGAAATCACCGTCGGAAAAAAAGTCTATTACATCTTCGTACAGCTGCTCCTATTTTCGGTGTTCCTTTTCCCGAGGGGGGTCACTCTAGCAGTCCTTGAAGGGGACTTAAAGACCCACCGAAAGACACCCCCCACGGTTCCAGGGATTAATTAGGGAGGGAGAAATCACCGTCGGAAAAAAAGTCTATGACATCTTCGTACAGCTGCTCCTATTTTCGGTGTTCCTTTTCCCGAGGGGGGTCACTCTAGCAGTCCATGAAGGGGACTTAAGGACCCACCGAAAGACACCCCCCACGGTTCCAGGGATTAATTAGGGAGGGAGAAATCACCGTCGGAAAAAAAGTCTATGACATCTTCGTACAGCTGCTCCTATTTTCGGTGTTCCATTTCCCGAGGGGGATCACACTAGCAGTCCTTGAAGGGGACTTAAAGACCCACCGAAAGACACCCCCCACGGTTCCAGGGGATAATTAGGGAGGGAGAAATCACCGTCGGAAAAAAAGTGTATGACATGTTCGTACAGCTGCTCCTATTTTCGGTGTTCCATTTCCCGAGGGGAGTCTCTCTAGCAGTCCTTGAAGGGGACTTAAAGACCCACCGAAAGACACCCCCCACGGTTCCAGGGATTAATTAGGGAGGGAGAAATCACCGTCGGAAAAAAAGTCTATGACATCTTCGTACAGCTGCTCCTATTTTCGGTGTTCCATTTCCCGAGAGAGGTCACTCTAGCAGTCCTTGAAGGGGACTTAAAGACCCACCGAAAGACACCCCCCACGGTTCCAGGGATTAATTAGGGAGGGAGAAATCACCGTCGGAAAAAAGTCTATGACATCTTCGTACAGCTGCTCCTATTTTCGGTGTTCCAATTCCCGAGGGAGATCATTCTAGCAGTCCTTCAAGGGGACTTAAAGACCCACCAAAAGACACCCCCCACGGTTCCAGGGTCTAATTAGGGAGGGAGAAATCACCGTCGGAAAAAAAGTCTATTACATCTTCGTACAGCTGCTCCTATTTTCGGTGTTCCTTTTCCCGAGGGGGGTCACTCTAGCAGTCCTTGAAGGGGACTTAAAGACCCACCGAAACACACCCCCCACGGTTCCAGGGATTAATTAGGGAGGGAGAAATCACCGTCGGAAAAAAAGTCTATGACATATTCGTACAGCTGCTCCTATTTTCGGTGTTCCAATTCCCGAGGGAGATCACTCTAGCAGTCTATCAAGGGGACTTAAAGACCCACCGAAAGACACCCCCCACGGTTCCAGGGATTAATTAGGGAGGGAGAAATCACCGTCGGAAAAAAAGTCTATTTTATCTTCGTACAGCTGCTCCTATTTTCGGTGTTCCTTTTCCCGAGAGGGGTCACTCTAGCAGTCCTTGAAGGGGACTTAAAGACCCACCGAAAGACACCCCCCACGGTTCCAGGGATTAATTAGGGAGGGAGAAATCACCGTCGGAACAAAAGTCTATGACATCTTCGTACAGCTGCTCCTATTTTCGGTGTTCCATTTCCCGAGCGGAGTCACTCTAGCAGTCCTTGAAGGGGACTTTAAGACCCACCGAAAGACACCCCCCACGGTTCCAGGGATTAATTAGGGAGGGAGAAATCACCGTTGGAAAAAAAGTCTATGACATCTTCGTACAGCTGCTCCTATTTTCGGTGTTCCTTTTCCCGAGGGGGGTCACTCTAGCAGTCCATGAAGGGGACTTAAGGACCCACCGAAAGACACCCCCCACGGTTCCAGGGATTAATTAGGGAGGGAGAAATCACCGTCGGAAAAAAAGTCTATGACATCTTCGTACAGCTGCTCCTATTTTCGGTGTTCCATTTCCCGAGGGGGATCACACTAGCAGTCCTTGAAGGGGACTTAAAGACCCACCGAAAGACAACCCCCACGGTTCCAGGGATTAATTAGGGAGGGAGAAATCACCGTCGGAAAAAAAGTCTATTACATCTTCGTACAGCTGCTCCTATTTTCGGTGTTCCTTTTCCCGAGGGGGGTCACTCTAGCAGTCCTTGAAGGGGACTTAAAGACCCACCGAAAGACACCCCCCACGGTTCCAGGGATTAATTAGGGAGGGAGAAATCACCGTCGGAAAAAAAGTCTATGACATCTTCGTACAGCTGCTCCTATTTTCGGTGTTCCTTTTCCCGAGGGGGGTCACTCTAGCAGTCCATGAAGGGGACTTAAGGACCCACCGAAAGACACCCCCCACGGTTCCAGGGATTAATTAGGGAGGGAGAAATCACCGTCGGAAAAAAAGTCTATGACATCTTCGTACAGCTGCTCCTATTTTCGGTGTTCCATTTCCCGAGGGGGATCACACTAGCAGTCCTTGAAGGGGACTTAAAGACCCACCGAAAGACACCCCCCACGGTTCCAGGGGATAATTAGGGAGGGAGAAATCACCGTCGGAAAAAAAGTGTATGACATGTTCGTACAGCTGCTCCTATTTTCGGTGTTCCATTTCCCGAGGGGAGTCTCTCTAGCAGTCCTTGAAGGGGACTTAAAGACCCACCGAAAGACACCCCCCACGGTTCCAGGGATTAATTAGGGAGGGAGAAATCACCGTCGGAAAAAAAGTCTATGACATCTTCGTACAGCTGCTCCTATTTTCGGTGTTCCATTTCCCGAGAGAGGTCACTCTAGCAGTCCTTGAAGGGGACTTAAAGACCCACCGAAAGACACCCCCCACGGTTCCAGGGATTAATTAGGGAGGGAGAAATCACCGTCGGAAAAAAGTCTATGACATCTTCGTACAGCTGCTCCTATTTTCGGTGTTCCAATTCCCGAGGGAGATCATTCTAGCAGTCCTTCAAGGGGACTTAAAGACCCACCAAAAGACACCCCCCACGGTTCCAGGGTCTAATTAGGGAGGGAGAAATCACCGTCGGAAAAAAAGTCTATTACATCTTCGTACAGCTGCTCCTATTTTCGGTGTTCCTTTTCCCGAGGGGGGTCACTCTAGCAGTCCTTGAAGGGGACTTAAAGACCCACCGAAACACACCCCCCACGGTTCCAGGGATTAATTAGGGAGGGAGAAATCACCGTCGGAAAAAAAGTCTATGACATATTCGTACAGCTGCTCCTATTTTCGGTGTTCCAATTCCCGAGGGAGATCACTCTAGCAGTCTATCAAGGGGACTTAAAGACCCACCGAAAGACACCCCCCACGGTTCCAGGGATTAATTAGGGAGGGAGAAATCACCGTCGGAAAAAAAGTCTATTTTATCTTCGTACAGCTGCTCCTATTTTCGGTGTTCCTTTTCCCGAGAGGGGTCACTCTAGCAGTCCTTGAAGGGGACTTAAAGACCCACCGAAAGACACCCCCCACGGTTCCAGGGATTAATTAGGGAGGGAGAAATCACCGTCGGAACAAAAGTCTATGACATCTTCGTACAGCTGCTCCTATTTTCGGTGTTCCATTTCCCGAGCGGAGTCACTCTAGCAGTCCTTGAAGGGGACTTAAAGACCCACCGAAAGACACCCCCCACGGTTCCAGGGATTAATTAGGGAGGGAGAAATCACCGTCGGAAAAAAAGTCTATGACATCTTCGTACAGCTGCTCCTATTTTCGGTGTTCCATTTCCCGACGGGGATCACTCTAGCAGTCCTTAAAGGGGACTTAAAGACCCACCGAAAGACACCCCCCACGGTTCCAGGGATTAATTAGGGAGGGAGAAATCACCGTCGGAAAAAAAGTCTATGACATCTTCGTACAGCTGCTCCTATTTTCGGTGTTCCATTTCCCGAGGAGGGTCACTCTAGCAGTCCTTGAAGGGGACTTAAAGACCCACCGAAAGACACTCCCCACGGTTCCAGGGATTAATTAGGGAGGGAGAAATCACCGTCGGAAAAAAAGTCTATTACATCTTCGTACAGCTGCTCCTATTTTCGGTGTTCCTTTTCCCGAGAGGGGTCACTCTAGCAGTCCTTGAAGGGGACTTAAAGACCCACCGAAAGACACCCCCCACGGGTCCAGGGATTAATTAGGGAGGGAGAAATCACCGTCGGAAAAAAGTCTATGACATCTTCGTACAGCTGGTCCTATTTTCGGTGTTCCATTTCCCGAGGGGAGTCACTCTAGCAGTCCTTGAAGGGGACTTAAAGACCCACCGAAAGACACCCCCCACGGTTCCAGGGATTAATTAAGGAGGGAGAAATCACCGTCGGAAAAAAAAGTCTATGACATCTTCGTACAGCTGCTCCTATTTTCGGTGTTCCATTTCCCGAGGGGGGGTCACTCTAGCAGTCCTTGAAGGGGACTTAAAGACCCACCGAAAGACACCCCCCCACGGTTCCAGGGATTAATTAGGGAGGGAGAAATCACCGTCGGAAAAAAAGTCTATGACATCTTCGTACAGCTGCTCCTATTTTCGGTGTTCCATTTCCCGAGGGGGAGTCACTCTAGCAGTCCTTGAAGGGGACTTAAAGACCCACCGAAAGACACCCCCCCCACGGTTCCAGGGATTAATTAGGGAGGGAGAAATCACCGTCGAAAAAAAGTCTATGACATCTTCGTACAGCTGCTCCTATTTTCGGTGTTCCATTTCCCGAGGGGGATCACTCTAGCAGTCCTTGAAGGGGACTTAAAGACCCACCGAAAGACACTCCCCACGGTTCCAGGGATTAATTAGGGAGGGAGAAATCAACGTCGGAAAAAAAGTCTATTACATCTTCGTACAGCTGCTCCTATTTTCGGTGTTCCTTTTCCCGAGAGGGGTCACTCTAGCAGTCCTTGAAGGGGACTTAAAGACCCACCGAAAGACACCCCCCACGGTTCCAGGGATTAATTAGGGAGGGAGAAATCACCGTCGGAAAAAAGTCTATGACATCTTCGTACAGCTGGTCCTATTTTCGGTGTTCCATTTCCCGAGGGGAGTCACTCTAGCAGTCCTTGAAGGGGACTTAAAGACCCACCGAAAGACACCCCTTACGGTTCCAGGGATTAATTAAGGAGGGAGAAATCACCGTCGGAAAAAAAGTCTATGACATCTTCGTATAGCTGCTCCTATTTTCGGTGTTCCATTTCCCGAGGGGGGGTCACTCTAGCAGTCCTTGAAGGGGACTTAAAGACCCACCGAAAGACACCCCCCCACGGTTCCAGGGATTAATTAGGGAGGGAGAAATCACCGTCGGAAAAAAGTCTATGACATCTTCGTACAGCTGCTCCTATTTTCGGTGTTCCATTTCCCGAGGGGGATCACTCTAGCAGTCCTTGAAGGGGACTTAAAGACCCACCGAAAGACACCCCCCACGGTTCCAGGGATTAATTAGGGAGGGCGAGATCACCGTCGGAAAAAAAGTCCATGACATCTTCGTACTGGTGCTCCTATTTTCGGTGTTCCATTTCCCGAGGGGGATCACTAGGGTGGTTACAAGAACATCAACTTCCGATTTTCTTCGGTGGGAACCCCCTAAAATGTGACAATAGGCTAGAAAATAAGATTGGCAAAGTTTGAGCCCAATCAGATAATATTAAGACCCGCCTCATCGAGGTCAAAATTCAGAAAAAAAGCGAAAAATCGTAGTTTTTCGCCCATAAAATCTGAACTATTTGTCCTAAAAACATGGTTTGAGTCTCATTTCATAATAAATTCTATTGGCTTCAAGTTAGATCCCCTAATTTTTTTTACTTAAATTTTTAGAGTGAAATATCAACATTTTTGTCAGGTAAGGTTGAAGAACTCCCTGTAAGTTAATTTTCCAGCAAACACGTAATATCTTCTAATTATTCAATTAAAAAGGTTTTTTAAAATTTTTTTTGGTATTTTTCACTTTTTGCATCAAAAAGACTTCTTTAATTAGAAGCATGGGCGGATTTAAGGGAGTCATGAGGGGAAATGTCCCCCTCCAAGTCAAAATTAATCCAAGACTTAAATAAACCAATAAACCAGTCAGTTACTGACGAACTAAAGAATTTCCACTAAAATAAGTCCTAAAATATAAAAAATTCTCATTTTTGAACTTTTCAAAGCATGAATATTAATTCCTGAGCGCGCGAGAGCTAGCGCGGTCCAGACATCCTTCCGAACCCTTCCGCGGGTGCTTCGGGGGCGATAACTCCTCAACCGCATTCCTAAAAATCATTGCTGCATAACATTATTAAATTTGGGTCCTTGGGGAACGGTTAGGACCCTTTAAAAAGGAATTGCTTCAAAAATAAGTGAAATAAATAGGGTATAACAAATCCTTCTATTTTTAGCGATTTTTTTGCGTTTTTAGGGGTTAATTACCCTTTAAACCTATCCATTTGTTACAAATATTCATATTTTATTAATTTGAACCTTTATTGTCTCCTGTGGGGCAAATTGAAGACTAAAGCAATGCTTTTTGACCCTAAAAATCGAGTTCAAAGTTATAAAGTCGTCGAAAAAACGTAAAAAGGGGGAGGGGCTGTTCCCTGAAAATCTGAGGCTGATAGAGAAAAACGGGATTTGGATTCGGATTCAGCGGATCATTTACATAAGAATCTGCTTTCAAAGTTTCTGTGGCATTCTGACCCATTTTTTTTGTCGCATAGTGTTATTTGTAGCATATTCTTTTGAAAATATTTCTAACCATGGGCGGATTTAGATGTTGGTCCCTGGGAGGCAGACTGGAAACCTTGGGGGAGGCAAGATGGTCCCCGATGGCTATGGAAAAAACGGAATTTAGCTTATAAAAACGGAATTTCCTGAAAAAAAAATTAATTTTTTTTTTTTGGGGGGGGGACATTTCCCCCCATGACCCCCTTAAATCCGCCCATGATTCTAACTAAAGAAGTCTTTTTGATGCAAAAAGTGAAAAATACCAAAAATAATTTTAAAAAACCTTTTTAATTGAATAATTAGAAGATATTACGTGTTTGCTGGAAAGTTAACTTACAGGGAGTTCTTCAACCTTACCTGACAAAAATATTGATATTTCGCTCTAGAAATTTTAGTAAAAAACGTTTAGGGGATCTAACTTGAAGCCAATAGAATTTATTAAGAAATGAGACACAAACCATATTTTTAGGACAAATAGTTCAGATTTTATGGGCGAAAAACTGCGATTTTTCGCTTTTTTTCTGAACTTTGACCTCGATGAGGCGGGTCTTAATATTATCCGATTGAGCTTAAATTTGCCAATCTTATTTTCTAGCCTATTGTCACATTTTAGGGGGTTCCCACAGTAAAAATTCGGAAGTTGATGTTTTTGTAACCACCCTAGGGGTCACTCTAACAGTCCTTGAAGGGGACTTAAAGACCCACCGAAAGACACCCCCCACGGTTCCAGGGATTAATTAGGGAGGGCGAAATCACCGTCGGAAAAAAAGTCCATGACATCTTCGTACTGGTGCTCCTATTTTCGGTGTACCAATTCCCGAGGGAGATCACTCTAGCAGTCCTTCAAGGGGACTTAAAGACCCACCGAAAGACACCCCCCACGGTTCCAGGGATTAATTAGGGAGGGCGAAATCACCGACGGAAAAAAAGTCCATGACATCTTCGTACTGGTGCTCCTATTTTCGGTGTTCCATTTCCCGAGGGAGTCACTCTAGCAGTCCTTGAAGGGGACTTAAAGACCCACCGAAAGACACCCCCCACGGTTCCAGGGATTAATTAGGGAGGGAGAAATCACCGTCGGAAATAACTATGACATCTTCGTACAGCTGCTCCTATTTTCGATGTTCCATTTCTCGAGGGGGGTCACTCTAGCAGTCCTTGAAGGGGACTTAAAGACCCACCGAAAGACACCCCCCACGGTTCCAGGGATTAATTAGGGAGGGAGAAATCACCGTCGGAAGAAAAGTCTATGACATCTTCGTACAGCTGCTCCTATTTTCGGTGTTCCATTTCCCGAGGGGGGTCACTCTAGCAGTCCTTGAAGGGGACTTAAAGACCCACCGAAAGACACCCCCCACGGTTCCAGGGATTAATTAGGGAGGGAGAAATCACCGTCGGAAAAAAAGTCTATGACATCTTCGTACAGCTGCTCCTATTTTCGGTGTTCCATTTCCCGAGGGGGATCACTCTAGCAGTCCTTGAAGGGGACTTAAAGACCCACCAAAAGATACCCCCCACGGTTCCAGGGATTAATTAGGGAGGGAGAAATCACCGTCGGAAAAAAAGTCTATGACATCTTCGTACAGCTGCTCCTATTTTCGGTGTTCCTTTTCCCGAGGGGGGTCACTCTAGCAGTCCATGAAGGGGACTTAAAGACCCACCGAAAGACACCCCCCACGGTTCCAGGGATTAATTAGGGAGGGAGAAATCACCGTCGGAAAAAAAGTCTATGACATCTTCGTACAGCTGCTCCTATTTTCGGTGTTCCATTTCCCGAGGGGGATCACACTAGCAGTCCTTGAAGGGGACTTAAAGACCCACCGAAAGACAACCCCCACGGTTCCAGGGATTAATTAGGGAGGGAGAAATCACCGTCGGAAAAAAAGTCTATTACATCTTCGTACAGCTGCTAATATTTTCGGTGTTCCTTTTCCCGAGGGGGGTCAATCTAGCAGTCCTTGAAGGGGACTTAAAGACCCACCGAAAGACACCCCCCACGGTTCCAGGGATTAATTAGGGAGGGAGAAATCATCGTCGGAAAAAAAGTCTATGACATCTTCGTACAGCTGCTCCTATTTTCGGTGTTCCAATTCCCGAGGTAGATCACTCTAGCAGTCCTTCAAGGGGACTTAAAGACCCACCGCAAGACACCCCCCACGGTTCCAGGGATTAATTAGGGAGGGAGAAATCACCGTCGGAAAAAAAGTCTATTACATCTTCGTACAGCTGCTCCTATTTTCGGTGTTCCTTTTCCCGAGAGGGGTCACACTAGCAGTCCTTGAAGGGGACTTAAAGACCCACCGAAAGACACCCCCCACGGTTCCAGGGGATAATTAGGGAGGGAGAAATCACCGTCGGAAAAAAAAGTCTATGACATCTTCGTACAGCTGCTCCTATTTTCGGTGTTCCATTTCCCGAGCGGAGTCACTCTAGCAGTCCTTGAAGGGGACTTAAAGACCCACCGAAAGACACCCCCCACGGTTCCAGGAATTAATTAGGGAGGGAGAAATCACCGTCGGAAAAAAAGTCTATGACATCTTCGTACAGCTGCTCCTATTTTCGGTGTTCCATTTCCCGAGGAGGGTCACTCTAGCAGTCCTTGAAGGGGACTTAAAGACCCACCGAAAGACACTCCCCACGGTTCCAGGGATTAATTAGGGAGGGAGAAATCACCGTCGGAAAAAAGTCTATGACATCTTCGTACAGCTGCTCCTATTTTCGGTGTTCCATTTCCCGAGGGGGATCACTCTAGCAGTCCTTGAAGGGGACTTAAAGACCCACCGAAAGACACCCCCCACGGTTCCAGGGATTTATTAGGGAGGGAGAAATCATCGTCGGAAAAAATTCTATGACATCTTCGTACAGCTGCTCCTATTTTCGGTGTTCCATTTCCCGAGGGGGATCACACTAGCAGTCCTTGAAGGGGACTTAAAGACCCACCGAAAGACTTCCCCCACGGTTCCAGGGATTAATTAGGGAGGGAGAAATCACCGTCGGAAAAAAAGTCTATGACATTTTCGTACAGCTGCTCGTATTTTCGGTGTTCCATTTCCCGAGGGGGATCACTCTAGCAGTCCTTGAAGGGGACTTAAAGACCCACCGAAAGAAACCCCCCACGGTTCCAGGGATTAATTAGGGAGGGGAAAATCACCGTCGGAAAAAAAGTCTATGACATCTTCGTACAGCTGCTCCTATTTTCGGTGTTCCATTTCCCGAGGAGGGTCACTCTAGCAGTCCTTGAAGGGGACTTAAAGACCCACCGAAAGACACCCCCCACGGTTCCAGGGATTAATTAGGGAGGGAGAAATCACCGTCGGAAAAAAAGTCTATGACATCTTCGTACAGCTGCTCCTATTTTCGGTGTTCCATTTCCCGAGGGGAGTCACTCTAGCAGTCCTTGAAGGGGACTTAAAGACCCACCGAAAGACACCCCCCACGGATCCAGGGATTAATTAGGGAGGGAGAAATCACCGTCGGAAAAAAAGTCTATGACATCTTCGTACAGCTGCTCCTATTTTCGGTTTTCCATTTCCCGAGGGAGGTCACTCTAGCAGTCCTTGAAGGGGACTTAAAGACCCACCGAAAGACACCCCCCACGGTTCCAGGGATTAATTAAGGAGGGAGAAATCACCGTCGGAAAAAAGTCTATGACATCTTCGTACAGCTGCTCCTATTTTCGGTGTTCCTTTTCCCGAGGGGGGTCACTCTAGCAGTCCTTGAAGGGGACTTAAAGACCCACCGAAAGACACCCCCCACGGTTCCAGGGATTAATTAGGGAGGGAGAAATCACCGTCGGAAAAAAAGTCTATGACATCTTCGTACAGCTGCTCCTATTTTCGGTGTTCCATTTCCCGAGGGGAGTCACTCTAGCAGTCCTTGAAGGGGACTTAAAGACCCACCGAAAGACACCCCCCACGGTTCCAGGGATTAATTAAGGAGGGAGAAATCACCGTCGGAAAAAAGTCTATGACATCTTCGTACAGCTGCTCCTATTTTCGGTGTTCCTTTTCCCGAGGGGGGTCACTCTAGCAGTCCTTGAAGGGGACTTAAAGACCCACCGAAAGACACCCCCCACGGTTCCAGGGATTAATTAGGGAGGGAGAAATCATCGTCGGAAAAAAAAGTCTATGACATCTTCGTACAGCTGCTCCTATTTTCGGTGTTCCAATTCCCGAGGGAGATCACTCTAGCAGTCCTTGAAGGGGACTTAAAGACCCACCGAAAGACTTCCCCCACGGTTCCAGGGATTAATTAGGGAGGGAGAAATCACCGTCGGAAAAAAAGTCTATGACATTTTCGTACAGCTGCTCCTATTTTCGGTGTTCCATTTCCCGAGGGGGATCACTCTAGCAGTCCTTGAAGGGGACTTAAAGACCCACCGAAAGAAACCCCCCACGGTTCCAGGGATTAATTAGGGAGGGGGAAATCACCGTCGGAAAAAAGTCTATGACATCTTCGTACAGCTGCTCCTATTTTCGGTGTTCCATTTCCCGAGGGGGATCACTCTAGCAGTCCTTGAAGGGGACTTAAAGACCCACCGAAAGAAACCCCCCACGGTTCCAGGGAT
The DNA here is from genome assembly GCA_963680715.1 of Tetragnatha montana. Classification (NCBI taxonomy): domain Eukaryota; kingdom Metazoa; phylum Arthropoda; class Arachnida; order Araneae; family Tetragnathidae; genus Tetragnatha; species Tetragnatha montana. The sequence goes on along the minus strand of OY796678.1, from coordinate 4,202,933 downwards.
TAATTAGGGAGGGAGAAATCACCGTCGGAAAAAAAAGTCTATGACATCTTCGTACAGCTGCTCCTATTTTCGGTGTTCCATTTCCCGAGCGGAGTCACTCTAGCAGTCCTTGAAGGGGACTTAAAGACCCACCGAAAGACACCCCCCACGGTTCCAGGAATTAATTAGGGAGGGAGAAATCACCGTCGGAAAAAAAGTCTATGACATCTTCGTACAGCTGCTCCTATTTTCGGTGTTCCATTTCCCGAGGAGGGTCACTCTAGCAGTCCTTGAAGGGGACTTAAAGACCCACCGAAAGACACTCCCCACGGTTCCAGGGATTAATTAGGGAGGGAGAAATCACCGTCGGAAAAAAGTCTATGACATCTTCGTACAGCTGCTCCTATTTTCGGTGTTCCATTTCCCGAGGGGGATCACTCTAGCAGTCCTTGAAGGGGACTTAAAGACCACCGAAAGACACCCCCCACGGTTCCAGGGATTTATTAGGGAGGGAGAAATCATCGTCGGAAAAAATTCTATGACATCTTCGTACAGCTGCTCCTATTTTCGGTGTTCCATTTCCCGAGGGGGATCACACTAGCAGTCCTTGAAGGGGACTTAAAGACCCACCGAAAGACTTCCCCCACGGTTCCAGGGATTAATTAGGGAGGGAGAAATCACCGTCGGAAAAAAAGTCTATGACATTTTCGTACAGCTGCTCGTATTTTCGGTGTTCCATTTCCCGAGGGGGATCACTCTAGCAGTCCTTGAAGGGGACTTAAAGACCCACCGAAAGAAACCCCCCACGGTTCCAGGGATTAATTAGGGAGGGGAAAATCACCGTCGGAAAAAAGTCTATGACATCTTCGTACAGCTGCTCCTATTTTCGGTGTTCCATTTCCCGAGGAGGGTCACTCTAGCAGTCCTTGAAGGGGACTTAAAGACCCACCGAAAGACACCCCCCACGGTTCCAGGGATTAATTAGGGAGGGAGAAATCACCGTCGGAAAAAAAGTCTATGACATCTTCGTACAGCTGCTCCTATTTTCGGTGTTCCATTTCCCGAGGGGAGTCACTCTAGCAGTCCTTGAAGGGGACTTAAAGACCCACCGAAAGACACCCCCCACGGATCCAGGGATTAATTAGGGAGGGAGAAATCACCGTCGGAAAAAGTCTATGACATCTTCGTACAGCTGCTCCTATTTTCGGTGTTCCAATTCCCGAGTTAGATCACTCTAGCAGTCCTTCAAGGGGACTTAAAGACCCACCGAAAGACACCCCCCACGGTTCCAGGGATTAATTAGGGAGGGAGAAATCACCGTCGGAAAAAAAGTCTATTACATCTTCGTACAGCTGCTCCTATTTTCGGTGTTCCAATTCCCGAGGGAGATCACTCTAGCAGTCCTTCAAGGGGACTTAAAGACCCACCGAAAGATACCCCCCACGGTTCCAGGGATTAATTAGGGAGGGAGAAATCACCGTCGGAAAAAAAGTCTATTACATCTTCGTACAGCTGCTCCTATTTTCGGTGTTCCTTTTCCCGAGAGGGGTCACTCTAGCAGTCCTTGAAGGGGACTTAAAGACCCACCGAAAGACACCCCCCACGGTTCCAGGGATTAATTAGGGAGGGAGAAATCACCGTCGGAAAAAAAGTCTATGACATCTTCGTACAGCTGCTCCTATTTTCGGTGTTCCTTTTCCCGAGAGGGGTCACTCTAGCAGTCCTTGAAGGGGACTTAAAGACCCACCGAAAGACACCCCCCACGGTTCCAGGGATTAATTAGGGAGGGAGAAATCACCGTCGGAAAAAAAGTCTATGACATCTTCGTACAGCTGCTCCTATTTTCGGTGTTCCATTTCCCGAGCGGAGTCACTCTAGCAGTCCTTGAAGGGGACTTAAAGACCCACCGAAAGACACCCCCCACGGTTCCAGGGATTAATTAGGGAGGGAGAAATCACCGTCGGAAAAAAGTATATGACATCTTCGTACAGCTGCTCCTATTTTCGGTGTTCCAATTCCCGAGTTAGATCACTCTAGCAGTCCTTCAAGGGGACTTAAAGACCCACCGAAAGACACCCCCCAAGGTTCCAGGGATTAATTAGGGAGGGAGAAATCACCGTCGGAAAATAAGTCTATTACATCTTCGTACAGCTGCTCCTATTTTCGGTGTTCCTTTTCCCGAGGGGGGTCACTCTAGCAGTCCTTGAAAGGGACTTAAAGACCCACCGAAACACAACCCCCACGGTTCCAGGGATTAATTAGGGAGGGAGAAATCACCGTCGGAAAAAAAGTCTATGACATCTTCGTACAGCTGCTCCTATTTTCGGTGTTCCAATTCCCGAGGGAGATCACTCTAGCAGTCCTTGAAGGGGACTTAAAGACCCACCGAAAGACACCCCCCAAGGTTCCAGGGATTAATTAGGGAGGGAGAAATCACCGTCGGAAAAAAAGTCTATGACATCTTCGTACAGCTGCTCCTATTTTCGGTTTTCCATTTCCCGAGGGAGGTCACTCTAGCAGTCCTTGAAGGGGACTTAAAGACCCACCGAAAGACACCCCCCCACGGTTCCAGGGATTAATTAGGGAGGGAGAAATCACCGTCGGAAAAAAGTCTATGACATCTTCGTACAGCTGCTCCTATTTTCGGTGTTCCAATTCCCGAGTTAGATCACTCTAGCAGTCCTTCAAGGGGACTTAAAGACCCACCGAAAGACACCCCCCACGGTTCCAGGGATTAATTAGGGAGGGAGAAATCACCGTCGGAAAAAAAGTCTATTACATCTTCGTACAGCTGCTCCTATTTTCGGTGTTCCTTTTCCTGAGGGGGGTCACTCTAGCAGTCCTTGAAAGGGACTTAAAGACCCACCGAAACACACCCCCCACGGTTCCAGGGATTAATTAGGGAGGGAGAAATCACCGTCGGAAAAAAAGTCTATGACATCTTCGTACAGCTGCTCCTATTTTCGGTGTTCCAATTCCCGAGGGAGATCACTCTAGCAGTCCTTCAAGGGGACTTAAAGACCCACCGAAAGATACCCCCCACGGTTCCAGGGATTAATTAGGGAGGGAGAAATCACCGTCGGAAAAAAAAGTCTATTACATCTTCGTACAGCTGCTCCTATTTTCGGTGTTCCTTTTCCCGAGAGGGGTCACTCTAGCAGTCCTTGAAGGGGACTTAAAGACCCACCGAAAGACACCCCCCACGGTTCCAGGGATTAATTAGGGAGGGAGAAATCACCGTCGGAAAAAAAGTCTATGACATCTTCGTACAGCTGCTCCTATTTTCGGTGTTCCATTTCCCGAGCGGAGTCACTCTAGCAGTCCTTGAAGGGGACTTAAAGACCCACCGAAAGACACCCCCCCACGGTTCCAGGGATTAATTAGGGAGGGAGAAATCACCGTCGGAAAAAAAGTCTATGACATCTTCGTACAGCTGCTCCTATTTTCGGTGTTCCATTCTTCGACGGGGATCACTCTAGCAGTCCTTAAAGGGGACTTAAAGACCCACCGAAAGACACCCCCCACGGTTCCAGGGATTAATTAGGGAGGGAGAAATCACCGTCGGAAAAAAAGTCTATGACATCTTCGTACAGCTGCTCCTATTTTCGGTGTTCCTTTTCCCGAGAGGGGTTACTCTAGCAGTCCTTGAAGGGGACTTAAAGACCCACCGAAAGACACCCCCCACGGTTCCAGGGATTAATTAGGGAGGGAGAAATCACCGTCGGAAAAAAAGTCTATGACATCTTCGTACAGCTGCTCCTATTTTCGGTGTTCCATTTCCCGAGGGGAGTCACTCTAGAAGTCCTTGAAGGGGACTTAAAGACCCACCGAAAGACACTCCCCACGGTTCCAGGGATTAATTAGGGAGGGAGAAATCACCGTCGGAAAAAAAGTCTATGACATCTTCGTACAGCTGCTCCTATTTTCGGTGTTCCTTTTCCCGAGAGGGGTTACTCTAGCAGTCCTTGAAGGGGACTTAAAGACCCACCAAAAGACACCCCCCACGGTTCCAGGGATTAATTAGGGAGGGAGAAATCACCGTCGGAAAAAAAGTCTATGACATCTTCGTACAGCTGCTCCTATTTTCGGTGTTCCATTTCCCGAGGGGAGTCACTCTAGCAGTCCTTGAAGGGGACTTAAAGACCCACCGAAAGACACCCCCCACGGTTCCAGGGATTAATTAGGGAGGGAGAAATCACCGTCGGAAAAAAAGTCTATGACATCTTCGTACAGCTGCTCCTATTTTCGGTTTTCCATTTCCCGAGGGAGGTCACTCTAGCAGTCCTTGAAGGGGACTTAAAGACCCACCGAAAGACACCCCCCACGGTTCCAGGGATTAATTAGGGAGGGAGAAATCACCGTCGGAAAAAAGTCTATGACATCTTCGTACAGCTGCTCCTATTTTCGGTGTTCCAATTCCCGAGTTAGATCACTCTAGCAGTCCTTCAAGGGGACTTAAAGACCCACCCAAAGACACCCCCCCCCCGGTTCCAGGGATTAATTAGGGAGGGAGAAATCACCGTCGGAAAAAAAGTCTATGACATTTTCGTACAGCTGCTCCTATTTTCGGTGTTCCATTTCCCGAGGAAGGTCACTCTAGCAGTCCTTGAAGGGGACTTAAAGACCCACCGAAAGACACTCCCCACGGTTCCAGGGATTAATTAGGGAGGGAGAAATCACCGTCGGAAAAAAGTCTATGACATCTTCGTACAGCTGCTCCTATTTTCGGTGTTTCATTTCCCGAGGGGGATCACTCTAGCAGTCCTTGAAGGGGACTTAAAGACCCACCGAAAGACACCCCCCACGGTTCCAGGGATTAATTAGGGAGGGAGAAATCATCGTCGGAAAAAAGTCTATGACATCTTCGTACAGCTGCTCCTATTTTCGGTGTTCCATTTCCCGAGGGGGATCACACTAGCAGTCCTTGAAGGGGACTTAAAGACCCACCGAAAGACTTCCCCCACGGTTCCAGGGATTAATTAGGGAGGGAGAAATCACCGTCGGAAAAAAAGTCTATGACATTTTCGTACAGCTGCTCCTATTTTCGGTGTTCCATTTCCCGAGGGGGATCACTCTAGCAGTCCTTGAAGGGGACTTAAAGACCCACCGAAAGAAACCCCCCATGGTTCCAGGGATTAATTAGGGAGGGGGAAATCACCGTCGGAAAAAAAGTCTATGACATCTTCGTACAGCTGCTCCTATTTTCGGTGTTCCATTTCCCGAGGGGGGTCACACTAGCAGTCCTTGAAGGGGACTTAAAGACCCACCGAAAGACACCCCCCACGGTTCCAGGGATTAATTAGGGAGGGAGAAATCACCGTCGGAAAAAAAGTCTATGACATCTTCGTACAGCTGCTCCTATTTTCGGTGTTCCATTTCCCGAGGGGGGTCACTCTAGCAGTCCTTGAAGGGGACTTAAAGACCCACCGAAAGACTACCCTCACGGTTCCAGGGATTAATTAGGAAGGGAGAAATCACTGTCGGAATAAAAGTCTATTACATCTTCGTACAGCTGCTCCTATTTTCGGTTTTCCATTTCCCGAGGGGGATCACTCTAGCAGTCCTTGAAGGGGACTTAAAGACCCACCCACCGAAAGAAACCCCCCCACGGTTCCAGGGATTAATTAGGGAGGGAGAAATCACCGTCAGAAAAAAAGTCTATGACATCTTCGTACAGCTGCTCCTATTTTCGGTGTTCCATTTCCCGAGGGGGATCACTCTAGCAGTCCTTGAAGGGGACTTAAAGACCCACCGAAAGACACCCCCCACGGTTCCAGGGATTAATTAGGGAGGGAGAAATCACCGTCGGAAAAAAAGTCTATGACATCTTCATACAGCTGCTCCTATAGAGTGTTTTCAGGTGACGTCACGACCAGCTACATTTCTTTTAACTGTTAACCTTTGTAGGGCTTTTAACTGTTGCTAAGGCGGTTGCTAGGTAACGAGGTATATGTTGCTAAGGCGGTTTTTAAGTATAGGGTCACGTGATTGCAAATGCTCCAATAGAAGAATTCCACGGCCAGTCATTTTCTGTAACTGTTAACTTCTGTAGGGCAAAAACCTGTAACATTTCTGTTGTTAAGGCCGTTTTTAGGTCCGAGTCATGTGATTGAAAATGCTCTATTTTCGGTGTTCCATTTCCCGAGGGGGGTCACTCTAGCAGTCCTTGAAGGAGACTTAAAGACCCACCGAATGACACCCCCCCACGGTTCCAGGGATTAATTAGGGAGGGAGAAATCACCGTCGGAAAAAAAGTCTATGACATCTTCGTACAGCTGCTCCTATTTTCGGTGTTCCATTTCCCGAGGGGGGTCACTCTAGCAGTCCTTGAAGGGGACTTAAAGACCCACCCGCCGAAAGACACCCCCCACGGTTCCAGGGATTAATTAGGGAGGGAGAAATCACCGTCGAAAAAAAAGTCTATGACATCTTCGTACAGCTGCTCCTATTTTCGGTGTTCCATTTCCCGAGGGGGGTCACTCTAGCAGTCCTTGAAGGGGACTTAAAGACCCACCGAAAGACACCCCCCACGTTTCCAGGGATTAATTAGGAAAGGAAAAATCACCGTCGGAAAAAAAGTCTATGACATCTTCGTACAGCTCCTCCTATTTTCGGTGTTCCATTTCCCTAAGGGGCGTCACTCTAGCAGTCCTTAAAGGGGACTTAAAGACCCACCGAAAGACACCCCCCACGGTTCCAGGGATTAATTAGGGAGGGAGAAATCACCGTCGGAAAAAAAGTCTATGACATCTTCGTACAGCTGCTCCTATTTTCGGTGTTCCATTTTCCGAGGGGGATCACTCTAGCAGTCCTTGAAGGGGACTTAAAGACCCACCGAAAGACATCCCCCACGGTTCCAGGGATTAATTAGGGAGGGAGAAATCACCGTCGGAAAAAAGTCTATGACATCTTCGTACAGCTGCTCCTATTTTCGATGTTCCATTTCCCGAGGGGGGTCACTCTAGCAGTCCTTGAAGGGGACTTAAAGACCCACCGAAAGACACCCCCCACGGTTCCAGGGATTAATTATGGAGGGAGAAATCACCGTCGGAAAAAAACTCTATGACATCTTCGTACAGCAGCTCCTATTTTTGGTGTTCCATTTCCCGAGGGGGATCACTCTAGCAGTCCTTGAACGGGACTTAAAGACCCACCGAAAGACACCCCCCACGGTTCCAGGGATTAATTAGGGAGGGAGAAATCACCATCGGAAAAAAAGTCTATGACATCTTCGTACAGCTGCTCCTATTTTCGGTGTTCCATTTCCCGAGGGGGACACTCTAGCAGTCCTTGAAGGGGACTTAAAGACCCACCGAAAGACACCCCCCACGGTTCCTAGGATTAGTTAGGGAGGGAGAAATCACCGTCGGAAAAAAGTCTATGACATTTTCGTACAGCTGCTCCTATTTTCGGTGTTCCATTTCCCGAGGGGGATCACTCTAGCAGTCCTTGAAGGGGACTTAAAGACCCACCGAAAGACACCCCCCACGGTTCCAGGGATTAATTAGGGACGGAGAAATCACCGTCGGAAAAAAAGTCTATGACATCTTCGTACAGCTGCTCCTATTTTCGGTGCTCCTTTTCCCGAGGGGGGTCACTCTAGCAGTCCTTGAAGGGGACTTAAAGACCCACCGAAAGACAGCCCCCAAGGTTTTAGGGATAAATTAGGAAGGGAGAAATCACCGTCGGAAAAAAAGTCTATGACATCTTCGTACAGCTGCTCCTATTTTCGGTGTTTTATTTCCCGAGGGGGATCACACTAGCAGTCCTTGAAGGGGACTTAAAGACCCACCGAAAGACACCCCCCACGGTTCCAGGGATTAATTAGGGAGGGAGAAATCACCGTCGAAAAAAAAGTCTATGACATCTTCGTACAGCTGCTCCTATTTTCGGTGTTCCAATTCCCGAGAGAGATCACTCTAGCAGTCCTTCAAGGGGACTTAAAGACCCACCGAAAGACACCCCCCACGGTTCCAGGGATTAATTAGGGAGGGAGAAATCACCGTCGGAAAAAAAGTCTATTACGTCTTCGTACAGCTGCTCCTATTTTCGGTGTTCCTTTTCCCGAGGGGGGTCACTCTAGCAGTCCTTAAAGGGGACTTAAAGACCCACCGAAAGACACCCCCCACGGTTCCAGGGATTAATTAGGGAGGGAGAAATCACCGTCGGAAAAAAAGTCTATGACATCTTCGTACAGGCTCCTATTTTCGGTGTTCCAATTCCCGAGGGAGATCACTCTAGCAGTCCTTCAAGAGGACTTAAAGACCCACCGAAAGACACCCCCCACGGTTCCAGGGATTAATTAAGGAGGGAGAAATCACCGTCGGAAAAAAAGTCTATGACATCTTCGTACAGCTGCTCCTATTTTCGGTGTTCCATTTCCCGAGGGGGGGTCACTCTAGCAGTCCTTGAAGGGGACTTAAAGACCCACCGAAAGACACCCCCCCACGGTTCCAGGGATTAATTAGGGAGGGAGAAATCACCGTCGGAAAAAAGTCTATGACATCTTCGTACAGCTGCTCCTATTTTCGGTGTTCCATTTCCCGAGGGGAGTCACTCTAGCAGTCCTTGAAGGGGACTTAAAGACCCACCGAAAGACACCCCCCACGGTTCCAGGGATTAATTAAGGAGGGAGAAATCACCGTCGGAAAAAAAGTCTATGACATCTTCGTACAGCTGCTCCTATTTTCGGTGTTCCATTTCCCGAGGGGGGTCACTCTAGCAGTCCTTGAAGGGGACTTAAAGACCCACAGAAAGACACCCCCTTCGGTTCCAGGGATTAATTAGGGAGGGAGAAATCACCGTCGGAAAAAAGTCTATGACATCTTCGTACAGCTGCTCCTATTTTCGGTGTTCCATTTCCCGAGGGGGATCACTCTAGCAGTCCTTGAAGGGGACTTAAAGACCCACCGAAAGACACCCCCCACGGTTCCAGGGATTAATTAGGGAGGGCGAGATCACCGTCGGAAAAAAAGTCCATGACATCTTCGTACTGGTGCTCCTATTTTCAGTGTTCCATTTCCCGAGGGGGATCACTAGGGTGGTTACAAGAACATCAACTTCCGATTTTCTTCGGTGGGAACCCCCTAAAATGTGACAATAGGCTAGAAAATAAGATTGGCAAAGTTTGAGCCCAATCAGATAATATTAAGACCCGCCTCATCGAGGTCAAAATTCAGAAAAAAAGCGAAAAATCGTAGTTTTTTGCCCATAAAATCTGAACTATTTGTCCTAAAAACATGGTTTGAGTCTCATTTCATAATAAATTCTATTGGCTTCAAGTTAGATCCCCTAATTTTTTTTACTTAAATTTTTAGAGTGAAATATCAACATTTTTGTCAGGTAAGGTTGAAGAACTCCCTGTAAGTTAATTTTCCAGCAAACACGTAATATCTTCTAATTATTCAATTAAAAAGGTTTTTAAAATTTTTTTTGGTATTTTTCACTTTTTGCATCAAAAAGACTTCTTTAATTAGAAGCATGGGCGGATTTAAGGGGGTCATGAGGGGAAATGTCCCCCTCCAAGTCAAAATTAATCCAAGACTTAAATAAACCAATAAACCAGTCAGTTACTGACGAACTAAAGAATTTCCACTAAAATAAGTCCTAAAATATAAAAAATTCTCATTTTTTAACTTTTCAAAGCATGAATATTAATTCCTGAGCGCGCGAGAGCTAGCGCGGTCCAGACATCCTTCCGAACCCTTCCGCGGGTGCTTCGGGGGCGATAACTCCTCAACCGCTTTCCTAAAAATCATTGCTGCATAACATTATTAAATTTGGGTCCTTGGGGAACGGTTAGGACCCTTTAAAACGGAATTGCTTCAAAAATAAGTGAAATATATAGGGTATAACAAATCCTTCTATTTTTAGCGATTTTTTTGCGTTTTTAGGGGTTAATTACCCTTTAAACCTATCCATTTGTTACAAATATTCATATTTATTTAATTTGAACCTTTCTTGTCTCCTGGGGGGCAAATTGAAGACTAAAGCAATGCTTTTTGACCCTAAAAATCGAGTTCAAAGTTATAAAGTCGTCGAAAAAACGTAAAAAGGGGGAGGGGCTGTTCCCCGAAAATCTGAGGCTGATAGAGAAAAACGGGATTTGGATTCGGATTCAGCGGATCATTTACATAAGAATCTGCTTTCAAAGTTTCTGTGGCATTCTGACCCATTTTTTTTGTCGCATAGTGTTATTTGTAGCATATTCTTTTGAAAATATTTCTAACCATGGGCGGATTTAGATGTTGGTCCCTGGGAGGCAGACTGGAAACCTTGGGGGAGGCAAGATGGTCCCCGATGGCTTTGGAAAAAACGGAATTTAGCTTATAAAAACGGAATTTCCTGAAAAAAAAATTAATTTTTTTTTTTTGGGGGGGGGACATTTCCCCCCATGACCCCCTTAAATCCGCCCATGATTCTAACTAAAGAAGTCTTTTTGATGCAAAAAGTGAAAAATACCAAAAATAATTTTAAAAAACCTTTTTAAATGAATAATTAGAAGATATTACGTGTTTGCTGGAAAGTTAACTTACAGGGAGTTCTTCAACCTTACCTGACAAAAATATTGATATTTCGCTCTAGAAATTTTAGTAAAAAACGTTTAGGGGATCTAACTTGAAGCCAATAGAATTTATTAAGAAATGAGACACAAACCATATTTTTAGGACAAATAGTTCAGATTTTATGGGCGAAAAACTGCGATTTTTCGCTTTTTTTCTGAACTTTGACCTCGATGAGGCGGGTCTTAATATTATCCGATTGAGCTTAAACTTTGCCAATCTTATTTTCTAGCCTATTGTCACATTTTAGGGGGTTCCCACAGTAAAAATTCGGAAGTTGATTTTTTGTAACCACCCTAGGGGTCACTCTAGCAGTCCTTGAAGGGGACTTAAAGGCCCACCGAAACACACCCCCCACGGTTCCAGGGATTAATTAGGGAGGGAGAAATCACCGTCGGAAAAAAGTCTATGACATATTCGTACAGCTGCTCCTATTTTCGGTGTTCCATTTCCCGAGGGGGATCACTCTAGCAGTCCTTGAAGGGGACTTAAAGACCCACCGAAAGACACCCCCCACGGTTCCAGTGATTAATTAGGGAGGGAGAAATAGGGAACCCGAAATAGGGAAATAGAGAACCCGCTAGAGGATAATCGGGGCTCTACTGTATTTAAAAAAAAAACAAAGATAAGTATTTTAACTTCAAAATATTTTTTACAGTATTTTCACCTTATTGAATAATAGCTGGCTAAAGACATGATCAATAAACTGATTACAAAAATCTAACTTACCAAAAAAAGAACACCGACATCAGAATATTATGTGATATTTGATTCGATCTTTGAACTCTCCAGCTTTTCCACTAGAAGTGTCAAGAACACCAAAGCAAAATAAGTCCTTTTCTGTTTTCCTCCTGGAACACAAAAACAATCAACGCGATTCAACAAAACAAAATATTATTTTTCTCGACAAAATAATAGTTTTTACTCGAGTTGAGTTGAGATGAGACTGGTTCTGAAGCAAAATCCGTTTACGATTTACGAAAATGCGATTGGGGAGGGGACGGATTGCCTGTTTGGTTCGCTCTCTGCCTTTCACGCCAGCAGTCTGCGCACTGCTCCGTCGTGAGTTCGATTCTCACCTCGCCCCTGGGTGTATTTTCCTTCTTTGTGTCAGTAAAAATTCTGTTGTGTCTGTCTTACTATTGACGAAGGTGTATAAGCGGATCCTTGAGATCAAGCACACATACCGGAAAATATATGTAACCAAAAAAAAACCAAAAAAAAAAACCAAAGCGATTGGGGCACTGTCTATTTGGCCGGCAAATATACTCTCTATTGTTTTTTACCCGGCAACGTTTCTGATAGGAGCGCCGGGACTGCTACGTAACCGCGAGACCTAAGGCGGAGGGGCGAGTGGCCTGGTTGTGTAACGCTATACCAGTCTGCGCACTGTACCAGCCGTCGCGTCGGTTCGATTCCGGCCTTTGCCCTTGGTGTATTTTCTCTCTGGAAGTGTTTATTTGGATGGCGCATGCGCCGTAGGTCTCGCGGTTACGTAACAGTCCCGACGATCCAATCAGAACCGTTGCCGGGTAAAAAAGAGTAGAGTTTAGTTGTACACTGCAAAAAATAATCGTAAAAAAAAAACAGAAAAGCTCTGGCAGCAAAAGTTGCCAGAGCTTTCCTTTCCACGGAATTTCTCTGTTGACTGAGCTTGTTCTGTATGAACGACTTTTTAGGGATATAACCCTCTAAAATTTCCTAAGTTAGGAAAAAAAATGAGACACCAGTCTGTAGAGGGACAATATGTAGTTAAAAAAATAGAATATTTCCAATGGATAAGTTCCCTCAAGTTGCGAAACAATCGTTAGCATACAGAAAAAGTTCAGTCAACAGAGAAACTCCGTGGAAAGGAAAGCTCTGGCAACTTTTGCTGCCAGAGCTTTTCTGGTTTTTTTTTTTACGAATATTTTTTGCAGTGTATATTGATCGTCCAAATAGACTGTGCCAATCGTTTAACGATTGGCCGGGGGTTGGGCGGCCTGGTTGGGTTACGTGCAGCCAATCACGCTAGCAGTCTGCGCACTGTAACGGCCGTCGGTTCGATTCCGGCCTTTGCCCTGGGTGTATTTTCTCTATCTTGGTGGATTGGATTGGATTGTGGGTACATATATTTTCCAGGTCTGTGTGCTTGATCTCAAGGATCCGCTTATGAACCTTCGTCAAGAAAGACAGACACAACAGAATTTTTACTGACACAGAGAAAGAAAATTCACCCAAGTCAAAGGCCGGAATCGAACTGACGGCTCGAACAGTGCGCAGACTGCTAGCGTGATTGGCTGCAAGTAACCCAACTAAGCCGCCATGCCCCAAAGGAGCCTTTTTAGAACTTTCAAGGACTGTGTTAGGAATTTTCACACCGCCCTATACTAGACAGCAACTTAAGTTGACCCTACGACGTCTCTAACAAGCCCGTCGCGGTGTCTGAAGTTTGAGTGAAATAAAGAATGTCAATTTAAAAATATGATTATTTTGTTAAACCCACGTATATATAGTGCTTTTCAATTACGATTAGACAATGGTTAAGGAATCTAAGCGATAATAACTCTTCACAATATTGGCCGTTTCGACTCTCCGCAATATTGGCCGTTTCGAGTCTTCCCAATATTGGCCGTTTCAACTCTCCGCGATATTGGCCGTTTCGAGTCGAACGGCCAATATCGTCTTCCCAATATTGGCCGTTTCGAGTCTCCGCAATATTGGCCGTTTTGAGTCTTCCCAATATTGGCCGTTTCGAATCTTCCCAATATTGGCCGTTTCGACTCTGCGCAATATTGGCCGTTTCGAGTCTTCCCAATATTGGCCGTTTCGATTCTTCCCAATATTGGCCGTTTCGAGTCTTCCCAATATTGGCCGTTTCGAGTCTTCCCAATATTGGCCGTTTCGACTCTCCGCAATATTGGCCGTTTCGAGTCTTCCCAATATTGGTCGTTTCGACTCTCCGCAATATTGGCCGTTTCGAGTTTTCCCAATATTGGCCGTTTCGAGTCTTCCCAATATTGGCCGTTTCGACTCTCCGCAATATTGGCCGTTTCGAGTCTTCCCAATATTGGCCGTTTCGACTCTCCGCAATATTGGCCGTTTCGAGTTTTCCCAATATTGGCCGTTTCGAGTCTTCCCAATATTGGCCGTTTCGACTCTCCGCAATATTGGCCGTTTCGAGTCTTCCCAATATTGGCCGTTTCGAGTCTTCCCAATATTGGCCGTTTCGAGTCTTCCCAATATTGGTCGTTTCGAGACTTCCCAATATTGGCCGTTTCGACTGTCCGCAATATTGGCCGTTTCGAGTCTTCCCAATATTGGCCGTTTCGACTCTCCGCAATATTGGCCGTTTCGAGTCTTCCCAATATTGGCCGTTTCGACTCTCCGCAATATTGGCCGTTTCGAGTTTTCCCAATATTGGCCGTTTCGAGTCTTCCCAATATTGGCCGTTTCGACTCTCCGCAATATTGGCCGTTTCGAGTCTTCCCAATATTGGCCGTTTCGACTCTCCACAATATTGGCCGTTTCGAGTCGAATAGTGCGAATAGGGTATTACGGGTACTTTTATATGTTAAGTTGGACAACACTGGATTGAAATTCTGATGCACTAAATTTCAAAATTGTACAAACAGCATGATTTCCAAGGAAAAGGGGGGTTTGGGGGGCCTCCCCCAGAAAATTTTTGGAAATTTGCCCCTCAAAAGAGTGTTTTAGCTCATTTTGAGATCCCTTAGATTACACTCAAAGAGCACCACTTGTTGTAAGCGGCCGAATTTTCAAGGTAAAAAGAAGGAATATTGTAATAAATGGCGAAATGTTGAGTGAGGGGGTTTTTGGGTTCCTACTCCAGAAAAATTTTTGAATTTTTCCCCTAAAAGTCACATTTTAACTCATTTTGAGACACTTTAGGTTACATCAAAGAGGACCACTACGTAAATCACACAAGTTTGAAGGAAAAATCGTACTTAATAGATTTCAAAATTTCGAGGGGGGTTTGGGGGTCCTCCCCCAGAAAAATTTTGAAAATTTTACCCTTAAAAGTAGGGTTTTGACTCATTTTGAGACCCTTTGGGTTATACCCGAAGAGGATCGTTCCTTGTGAGACATAATTTTTTAGAAAAATAGCTGTATAAAAATGGATGTCAAAATTTCGGGGGAGGGGGGGGTTGAACCCCTAAACCTCCCCCTTGGATACGACCCTGACTTTTTCAAAGCAACCGTAAAAGACTAATTAAATAGATTTCCTCTGGTTTTCAAAGCCAATGACATATTTATTTAATGCTCTAACACCCCCTAATTGGGTATATCATGATATTTCTATTTTATTTTTAAAAAACTTACTTTTCTAAAAAAGTATAGAAAATCTGTCATTTTACCCGATATTATAAGGATAAAATGACATAGTAAATATTTAGTAGGAAAAAAAGTAGTTTCTTTGGCAAAAGCAATTTTATCTGATCCCAAATAATAACTATATTAGTAGTTAAGCACTTTGGCATAATCTGTAATTAATTTTTTGGGGAAAGATAACTAGCTAATTTAAAAATACAACTGTAATGTGCTTATAAAACAAAATTTTAGTTTTTTCTTTCATAGGAGGCGTTAAAGACATTTTTTCTGAGTTAACGTCGCTTAAGATTAAGTTCTGTGGAACATGAGGGATAGGACCTATTTCAGCAACTGAGGATTCAGAATGACATACTTTGTCATTTTATATACCAGTGAGTTTTATGTCCTTTTACCCTTAAAGGGGTCCGGGACACAAAAATCGTCAGGTTTTCAAAAATATTTTTTTGCTCTTAAAAGTTAACCCATTTTCTTCTGCTTAAAATGATGTTTGAATTATGTTTCTATCCTAAGTAGAACCAGAGATACAATCCTTTATTGCCGGGTGCTTTGGTGAATCTAGCATTCTACGTTCTGCATTCAAATGCGTTTTTCTCAATGATGCATTTTTACACTGTTTCTCAACTTCAAATTGATATAAGTCAAGAACCGCTAAAGATAAAGACTTGAAATTTGAAACACATATATTTTGAACACTTTACTTTAATCGTGATTCAGCAAATTTGAAAATATTGTTTACTTTTTAAAATATGAATTTTTAAAAATAATGGACATGAAAATTGTAAGAATTTTTTACTTAAATTGCTCATATTTTTTAAGAATATTAATATTTCTTAAAATGCTGATAATATGTTTCTGCTGTTATATGTGTATTGTATATATGTTAATATGCTGATATTATAAATTAAAGATAATATGTTTCTGTTTGATTTGGTAAAAAAAATTTTAAAAATTGATTTTTAATATTTTGAGTTATATCAATTTTAAACTACCCCTCTTTTTTCAACAAAAATTGAATTTAAAATTTTTCAAAACATTTGAGAAAAGTTTTGAGCAATAATTTTTTCAAATCATTTTATTCTTAATCTTCAAAAAAATTTCTGAAATTTTAAACTTAAAAATAAAAATTTTTTCAAATCATTTTATTCTTAATCTTCAAAAAAATTTCTGAAATTTTAAACTTAAAAATAAAAATTTTTTTCTGAAGTGTCCCGGACCCCCTAGGCCTAGGTGTAATTTTATTTATTTTCAATTTCTCGTAAAGCAAAAAGTAAAAGCAACTACCTATCGCATGAAATATACTCTTAATTGAACACACATTCACACAAGAATCTTAGTTTAAGTAAATGAAAGGATTTGTATAAGAGAAAGCTCATTATAAAAACACAAAAAAAAATATTTTGACACACGATTTTTATTTTTGTTCACCACGAGGTTAGAAATGCCTTTCAAACAATGGCGTCTGTTTGTATCATTTTGGAAGCAATAAAAGAAGAAAAAAATTGCCTGATACGTGCTGTCCATTCTGCTAAATTTCAAGAAAATCAAAAAAGTCATTTTACCCGAGTATGTCGTATTAGCCTGATTTCCCCTATATAGATCAAATTTAAATTTTTTAATGAAATTTAAAAAAAATATCAGTAAAAGTAAATAAAGTTCAAGCATGTTTTTGGTCATTTTTGACCCCCCTTGTCAGCAAGGATGAGTAAACCGCAAACCCTTCCATAATTACATAAGAAAACTGCCCGAGCCCCCTTTGTTCTCTTTTGTACAAAATGTTTAGCAGTGCCAGGGGTCGATCCAGCCAAAAATTGGGGCCTTTTACTGCCCCTTAAAAATATCTCGAAGCAATCCCAAAAAGTTGCGAACCACTCCTAAGAAATCGCGAAGCAATCCGAAAATGTTGCGAACCACTCCTGTGAAATCTCGAAACAATCCCAAAAAGTTGCGAACCACTCCTGTGAAATCGCGAAGCAATCCCAAAAAGTTGCGAACCACTCCTGTGAAATCGCGAAGCAATCCCAAAAAGTTGCGAACCACTCCTGTGAAATCGCGAAGCAATCCCAAAAAGTTGCGAACCAGTCCTATGAAATCGCGAAGCAATCCCAAAAAGTTTCGACCACTCCTGTGAAATCGCAAAGCAATCCCAAAAAGTTGCGAACCACTCCTGTGAAATCGCGAAGCAATCCCAAAAAGTTGCGAACCACTCCTATGAAATCGCGAAGCAATCCCAAAAAGTTTCGACCACTCCTGTGAAATCGCGAAGCAATCCCAAAAAGTTGCGAACCACTCCTGTGAAATCGCGAAGCAATCCCAAAAAGTTGCGAACCACTCCTGTGAAATCGCGAAGCAATCCCAAAAAGTTACAAACCACTCCTGTGAAATCACGAAGCAATCTTAAAATGTTACAAACCACTCCTGTGAAATCGCGAAGCAATCCGAAAATGTTACAAACCACTCCTGTGAAATCGCGAAGCAATCTGAAAGTGTTACAAACCACTCCTGTGAAATCGCGAAGCCATCCGAAAATGTTGCGAACCACTCCTGTGAAATCGCGAAGCAATCCCAAAAAGTTGCGAACCACTCCTGTGAAATCGCGAAGCAATCCCAAAAAGTTGCGAACCATTCCTGTGAAATCGCGAAGCAATCCCAAAAAGTTGCGAACCACTCCTGTGAAATCGCGAAGCAATCCCAAAAAGTTGCGAACCACTCCTATGAAATCGCCAAGAAATCCCAAAAAGTTTCGACCACTCCTGTGAAATCGCGAAGCAATCCCAAAAAGTTGCGAACCACTCCTATGAAATCGCGAAGCAATCCCAAAAAGTTTCGACCACTCCTTAGAAATCGCGAAGCAATCCCAAAAAGTTGCGAACCACTCCTATGAAATCGCGAAGCAATCCGAAAATGTTACAAACAACTCCTGTGAAATCGCGAAGAAAACCGAAAAAGTTGCGAACAACTCCTGTGAAATCACGCAGCAATCTGAAAATGTTACAAACCACTCTTGTGAAATCGCGAAGCAATCTGAAAATGTTACAAACCACTCCTGTGAAATCGCGAAGCAATCCCAAAAGTTACAAACCACTCCTGTGAAATCAGGAAGCAATCTTAAAATGTTACAAACCACTCCTGTGAAATCGCGAAGCAATCCGAAAATGTTACAAACCACTCCTGTGAAATCGCGAAGCAATCCGAAAATGTTACAAACCACTCCTGTGAAATCGCGATGCAATCTGAATGTGTTACAAACCACTCCTGTGAAATCGCGAAGCAATCCGAAAATGTTGCGAACCACTCCTGTGAAATCGCGAAGCAATCCCAAAAAGTTGCGAACCACTCCTGTGAAATCGCGAAGCAATCCCAAAAAGTTGCGAACCACTCCTGTGAAATCGCGAAGCAATCCCAAAAAGTTGCGAACCACTCCTGTGAAATCGCGAAGCAATCCCAAAAAGTTGCGAACCACTCCTGTGAAATCGCGAAGCAATCCGAAAAAGTTGCGAACCACTCCTGTGAAATCGTGAAGCAATCCCAAAAAGTTGCGAACCACTCCTATGAAATCGCGAAGCAATCCCAAAAAGTTTCGACCACTCCTGTGAAATCGCGAAGCAATCCCAAAAAGTTGCGATCCACTCCTGTGAAATCGCGAAGCAATCCCAAAAAGTTGCGAACCACTCCTATGAAATCGCGAAGCAATCTCAAAAAGTTTCGACCACTCCTGTGAAATCGCGAAGCAATCCCAAAAAGTTGCGAACCACTCCTATGGAATCGCGAAGCAATCCCAAAAGGTTTCGACCACTCCTGTGAAATCGCGAAGCAATCCCAAAAAGTTGCGAACCACTCCTTTGAAATCGCGAAGCAATCCCAAAAAGTTGCGAACCACTCCTGTGAAATCGCGAAGCAACCTCAAAAAGTTGCGAACCACTCCTATGAAATCGCGAAGCAATCCCAAAAAGTTTCGACCACTCCTGTGAAATCGCGAAGCAATCCCAAAAAGTTGCGATCCACTCCTGTGAAATCGCGAAGCAATCCCAAAAAGTTGCGAACCACTCCTATGAAATCGCGAAGCAATCCCAAAAAGTTTCGACGACTCCTGTGAAATCGCGAAGCAATCCCAAAAAGTTGCGAACCACTCCTATGGAATCGCGAAGCAATCCCAAAAGGTTTCGACCACTCCTGTGAAATCGCGAAGCAATCCCAAAAAGTTGCGAACCACTCCTGTGAAATCGCGAAGCAATCCGAAAATGTTACAAACCACTCCTGTGAAATCCCGATGCAATCTGAAAGTGTTACAAACCACTCCTGTGAAATCGCGAAGCAATCCCAAAAAGTTGCGATCCACTCCTGTGAAATCGCGAAGCAATCCGAAAAAGTTGCGAACCACTCCTGTGAAATCGCGAAGCAATCCGAAAAAGTTGCGAACCACTCCTGTGAAATCGCGAAGCAATCCCAAAAAGTTGAGATCCACTCCTGTGAAATCGCGAAGCAATCCCAAAAAGTTGCGATCCACTCCTGTGAAATCGCGAAGCAATCCGAAAAAGTTGCGAACCACTCCTGTGAAATCGCGAAGCAATCCGAAAAAGTTGCGAACCACTCCTGTGAAATCGCGAAGCAATCCGAAAAAGTTGCGAACCACTCCTGTGAAATCGCGAAGCAATCCGAAAAAGTTGCGAACCACTCCTGTGAAATCGCGAAGCAATCCGAAAAAGTTGCGAACCACTCCTGTGAAATCGCGAAGCAATCCGAAAAAGTTGCGAACCACTCCTGTGAAATCGCGAAGCAATCCCAAAAAGTTGCGAACCACTCCTGTGAAATCGCGAAGCAATCCCAAAAAGTTGCGATCCACTCCTGTGAAATCGCGAAGCAATCCGAAAAAGTTACAAACCACTCCTGTGAAATCACTGGTGCCTAGTGGCTAGTGCCGTGATCTTGGCAAGAATGTACGATTCGTTATACCTTCGGAAACAGCCGACCTCACTCGCGCTAGTTCGTTTAACTTCGGAATTGACTCCCGGGAGAGTCACAAATTCTCCATAGGGAGTCAAAAGGTATGAAGGAGTCATAGTTCAGCACCTATGATTTAGAGTATGTGATTAAAATTAAACATTTTAATTTCAAACAAAGATTTTGAAAATTAAACATTTTCAATTTCAAACAAAGATTTTAAAAATTAAACTTTTTAAATTTCTAACAAAGATTTTAAAAATTAAATTTATTGTAGTAAGATTTAGAATATGTGTTTAAAATTAAATATTTTAAATTTCTAACAAAGATTTTAAAAATTAAATTTATTGTATTAAGATTTAGAATATGTGTTTAAAATTAAATATTTTAAATTTCTAACATAGATTTTAAAAATTAAATTTATTGTAGTAAGATTTAGAATATGTGTTTAAAATTAAATATTTTAAATTTCTAACAAAGATTTTAAAAATTAAATTTATATTATAAGATTTAGAATATGTGTTTAAAATTAAATATTTTAAATTTCTAACAAAGATTTTAAAAATTAAATTTATTGTAGTAAGATTTAGAATATGTGTTTAAAATTAAATTTCTAACAAAGATTTTAAAAATTAAATTTATTGTAGTAAGATTTAGAATATGTGTTTAAAATTAAATATTTTAAATTTCTAACAAAGATTTTAAAAATTAAATTTATTGCAGTAAGATTTAGAATATGTGTTTAAAATTAAATATTTTAAATTTCTAACAAAGATTTTAAAAATTAAATTTATTGTAGTAAGATTTAGAATATGTGTTTAAAATTAAACTTTTTAAATTTCTAACAAAGATTTTAAAAATTAAATTTATTGTAGTAAGATTTAGAATATGTGTTTAAAATTAAACATTTTAAATTTCTAACAAAGATTTTAAAAATTAAATTTATTGTAGTAAGATTTAGAATATGTGTTTAAAATTAAACATTTTAAATTTCCAACAAAGATTTTAAAAATTAAATTTATTGTAGTAAGATTTAGAATATGTGTTTAAAATTAAACTTTTTAAATTTCTAACAAAGATTTTAAAAATTAAATTTATTGTAGTAAGATTTAGAATATGTGTTTAAAATTAAACATTTTAAATTTCTAACAAAGATTTTAAAAATTAAATTTATTGTAGTAAGATTTAGAATATGTGTTTAAAATTAAACATTTTAAATTTCTAACAAAGATTTTAAAAATTAACTTTATTGTAGTAAGATTTAGAATATGTGTTTAAAATTAAATATTTTAAATTTCTAACAAAGATTTTAAAAATTAACTTTATTGTAGTAAGATTTAGAATATGTGATTAAAATTAAACATTTTAAATTTCTAACAAAGATTTTAAAAATTAACTTTATTGTAGTAAGATTTAGAATATGTGATTAAAATCAAACATTTTAAATTTCTAACAAAGATTTTAAAAATTAACTTTATTGTAGTAAGATTTAGAATATGTGTTTAAAATTAAATATTTTAAATTTCTAACAAAGATTTTAAAAATTAAATTTATTTTAGTAAGATTTAGAATATGTGTTTAAAATTAAATATTTTAAATTTCTAACAAAGATTTTAAAAATTAAATTTATTGTAGTAAGATTTAGAATATGTGTTTAAAATTAAACATTTTAAATTTCTAACAAAGATTTTAAAAATTAACTTTATTGTAGTAAGATTTAGAATATGTGTTTAAAATTAAATATTTTAAATTTCTAACAAAGATTTTAAAAATTAAATTTATTTTAGTAAGATTTAGAATATGTGTTTAAAATTAAATATTTTAAATTTCTAACAAAGATTTTAAAAATTAACTTTATTGTAGTAAGATTTAGAATATGTGTTTAAAATTAAACTTTTTAAATTTCTAACAAAGATTTTAAAAATTAAATTTATTGCAGTAAGATTTAGAATATGTGTTTAAAATTAAACATTTTAAATTTCTAACAAAGATTTTAAAAATTAAATTTATTGTAGTAAGATTTAGAATATGTGTTTAAAATAAACATTTTAAATTTCTAACAAAGATTTTAAAAATTAAATTTATTGTAGTAAGATTTAGAGTATGTGATTAAAATTAAATATTTTAAATTTCTAACAAAGATTTTAAAAATTAAATTTATTGTAGTAAGATTTAGAATATGTGATTAAAATTAAACATTTTAAATTTCTAACAAAGATTTTAAAAATTAAATTTATTGTAGTAAGATTTAGAATATGTGATTAAAATTAAACATTTTAAATTTCTAACAAAGATTTTAAAAATTAAATTTATTGTAGTAAGATTTAGAATATGTGTTTAAAATTAAACATTTTAAATTTCTAACAAAGATTTTAAAAATTAAATTTATTGTAGTAAGATTTAGAGTATGTGATTAAAATTAAATATTTTAAATTTCTAACAAAGATTTTAAAAATTAAATTTATTGTAGTAAGATTTAGAATATGTGATTAAAATTAAACATTTTAAATTTCTAACAAAGATTTTAAAAATTAAATTTATTGTAGTAAGATTTAGAATATGTGATTAAAATTAAACATTTTAAATTTCTAACAAAGATTTTAAAAATTAAATTTATTGTAGTAAGATTTAGAATATGTGTTTAAAATTAAACATTTTAAATTTCTAACAAAGATTTTAAAAATTAAATTTATTGTATTAAGATTTAGAATATGTGTTTAAAATTAAATATTTTAAATTTCTAACATAGATTTTAAAAATTAAATTTATTGTAGTAAGATTTAGAATATGTGTTTAAAATTAAATATTTTAAATTTCTAACAAAGATTTTAAAAATTAAATTTATTGTAGTAAGATTTAGAATATGTGTTTAAAATTAAATATTTTAAATTTCTAACAAAGATTTTAAAAATTAAATTTATTGTAGTAAGATTTAGAATATGTGTTTAAAATTAAATATTTTAAATTTCTAACAAAGATTTTAAAAATTAAATTTATTGCAGTAAGATTTAGAATATGTGTTTAAAATTAAATATTTTAAATATCTAACAAAGATTTTAAAAATTAAATTTATTGTAGTAAGATTTAGAATATGTGTTTAAAATTAAATATTTTAAATTTCTAACAAAGATTTTAAAAATTAAATTTATTGTAGTAAGATTTAGAATATGTGTTTAAAATTAAATTTCTAACAAAGATTTTAAAAATTAAATTTATTGGAGTAAGATTTAGAATATGTGTTTAAAATTAAATATTTTAAATTTCTAACAAAGATTTTAAAAATTAAATTTATTGCAGTAAGATTTAGAATATGTGTTTAAAATTAAATATTTTAAATTTCTAACAAAGATTTTAAAAATTAAATTTATTGTAGTAAGATTTAGAATATGTGTTTAAAATTAAACTTTTTAAATTTCTAACAAAGATTTTAAAAATTAAATTTATTGTAGTAAGATTTAGAATATGTGTTTAAAATTAAACTTTTTAAATTTCTAACAAAGATTTTAAAAATTAAATTTACTGTAGTAAGATTTAGAATATGTGTTTAAAATTAAACATTTTAAATTTCTAACAAAGATTTTAAAAATTAAATTTATTGTAGTAAGATTTAGAATATGTGTTTAAAATTAAACATTTTAAATTTCTAACAAAGATTTTAAAAATTAAATTTATTGTAGTAAGATTTAGAATATGTGTTTAAAATTAAACTTTTTATATTTCTAACAAAGATTTTAAAATTTAAATTTATTGTAGTAAGATTTAGAGTATGTGATTAAAATTAAACATTTTAATTTCAAACAAAGATTTTGAAAATTAAACATTTTCAATTTCAAACAAAGATTTTAAAAATTAAACTTTTTAAATTTCTAACAAAGATTTTAAAAATTAAATTTATTGTAGTAAGATTTAGAATATGTGATTAAAATTAAACATTTTAAATTTCTAACAAAGATTTTAAAAATTAACTTTATTGTAGTAAGATTTAGAATATGTGATTAAAATTAAATATTTTAAATTTCTAACAAAGATTTTAAAAATTAACTTTATTGTAGTAAGATTTAGAATATGTGTTTAAAATTAAATATTTTAAATTTCTAACAAAGATTTTAAAAATTAAATTTATTTTAGTAAGATTTAGAATATGTGTTTAAAATTAAATATTTTAAATTTCTAACAAAGATTTTAAAAATTAACTTTATTGTAGTAAGATTTAGAATATGTGTTTAAAATTAAATATTTTAAATTTCTAACAAAGATTTTAAAAATTAAATTTATTTTAGTAAGATTTAGAATATGTGTTTAAAATTAAATATTTTAAATTTCTAACAAAGATTTTAAAAATTAAATTTATTTTAGTAAGATTTAGAATATGTGTTTAAAATTAAATATTTTAAATTTCTAACAAAGATTTTAAAAATTAAATTTATTTTAGTAAGATTTAGAATATGTGTTTAAAATTAAATATTTTAAATTTCTAACAAAGATTTTAAAAATTAACTTTATTGTAGTAAGATTTAGAATATGTGTTTAAAATTAAATATTTTAAATTTCTAACAAAGATTTTAAAAATTAAATTTATTTTAGTAAGATTTAGAATATGTGTTTAAAATTAAATATTTTAAATTTCTAACAAAGATTTTAAAAATTAAATTTATTGTAGTAAGATTTAGAATATGTGTTTAAAACTTAAACATTTTAAATTTCTAACAAAGATTTTAAAAATTAACTTTATTGTAGTAAGATTTAGAATATGTGATTAAAATTAAACATTTTAAATTTCTAACAAAGATTTTAAAAATTAACTTTATTGTAGTAAGATTTAGAATATGTGTTTAAAATTAAACTTTTTAAATTTCTAACAAAGATTTTAAAAATTAAATTTATTGCAGTAAGATTTAGAATATGTGTTTAAAATTAAACATTTTAAATTTCTAACAAAGATTTTAAAAATTAAATTTATTGTAGTAAGATTTAGAATATGTGTTTAAAATTAAACATTTTAAATTTTTAACAAAGATTTTAAAAATTAAATTTATTGTAGTAAGATTTAGAATATGTGTTTAAAATTAAACATTTTAAATTTCTAACAAAGATTTTAAAAATTAAATATTTTAAATTTCAAACAAAGATTTTAAAAATTGAATTTATTGTAGTAAGATTTAGAATATGTGATTAAAATTAAACATTTTAAATTTCTAACAAAGATTTTAAAAATTAAATTTATTGTAGTAAGATTTAGAGTATGTGATTAAAATTAAATATTTTAAATTTCAAACAAAGATTTTGAAAATTAAACATTTTAAATTTCAAACAAAGATTTTAAAAATTAAACTTTTTAAATTTCTAACAAAGATTTTAAAAATTAAATTTATTGTAGTAAGATTTAGAGTATGTGATTAAAATTAAATATTTTAAATTTCTAACAAAGATTTTAAAAATTAAATTTATTGTAGTAAGATTTAGAATATGTGATTAAAATTAAACATTTTAAATTTCTAACAAAGATTTTAAAAATTAACTTTATTGTAGTAAGATTTAGAATATGTGATTAAAATTAAACATTTTAAATTTCTAACAAAGATTTTAAAAATTAAATTTATTGTAGTAAGATTTAGAGTATGTGATTAAAATTAAACATTTTAAATTTCTAACAAAGATTTTAAAAATTAAATTTATTGTAGTAAGATTTAGAATATGTGATTAAAATTAAACATTTTAAATTTCTAACAAAGATTTTAAAAATTAAATTTATTGTAGTAAGATTTAGAATATGTGATTAAAATTAAATATTTTAAATTTCTAACAAAGATTTTAAAAATTAAATTTATTGTAGTAAGATTTAGAATATGTGTTTAAAATTAAATATTTTAAATTTCTAACAAAGATTTTAAAAATTAAATTTATTGTAGTAAGATTTAGAATATGTGTTTAAAATTAAATATTTTAAATTTCTAACAAAGATTTTAAAAATTAAATTTATTGTAGTAAGATTTAGAATATGTGTTTAAAATTAAATATTTTAAATTTCTAACAAAGATTTTAAAAATTAAATTTATTGTAGTAAGATTTAGAATATGTGTTTAAAATTAAATATTTTAAATTTCTAACAAAGATTTTAAAAATTAAATTTATTGCAGTAAGATTTAGAATATGTGTTTAAAATTAAATATTTTAAATTTCTAACAAAGATTTTAAAAATTAAATTTATTGTAGTAAGATTTAGAATATGTGTTTAAAATTAAACTTTTTAAATTTCTAACAAAGATTTTAAAAATTAAATTTATTGTAGTAAGATTTAGAATATGTGTTTAAAATTAAACATTTTAAATTTCTAACAAAGATTTTAAAAATTAAATATTTTAAATTTCAAACAAAGATTTTAAAAATTAAATTTATTGTAGTAAGATTTAGAATATGTGATTAAAATTAAACATTTTAAATTTCTAACAAAGATTTTAAAAATTAAATTTATTGTAGTAAGATTTAGAGTATGTGATTAAAATTAAACATTTTAAATTTCTAACAAAGATTTTAAAAATTAAATTTATTGTAGTAAGATTTAGAATATGTGATTAAAATTAAACATTTTAAATTTCTAACAAAGATTTTAAAAATTAAATTTATTGTAGTAAGATTTAGAATATGTGTTTAAAATTAAACATTTTAAATTTCTAACAAAGATTTTAAAAATTAAATTTATTGTAGTAAGATTTAGAGTATGTGATTAAAATTAAACATTTTAAATTTCTAACAAAGATTTTAAAAATTAAATTTATTGTAGTAAGATTTAGAATATGTGATTAAAATTAAACATTTTAAATTTCTAACAAAGATTTTAAAAATTAAATTTATTGTAGTAAGATTTAGAATATGTGATTAAAATTAAACATTTTAAATTTCTAACAAAGATTTTAAAAATTAAATTTATTGTAGTAAGATTTAGAATATGTGTTTAAAATTAAATATTTTAAATTTCTAACAAAGATTTTAAAAATTAAATTTATTGTAGTAAGATTTAGAATATGTGTTTAAAATTAAATTTCTAACAAAGATTTTAAAAATTAAATTTATTGTAGTAAGATTTAGAATATGTGTTTAAAATTAAATATTTTAAATTTCTAACAAAGATTTTAAAAATTAAATTTATTGTATTAAGATTTAGAATATGTGTTTAAAATTAAATATTTTAAATTTCTAACATAGATTTTAAAAATTAAATTTATTGTAGTAAGATTTAGAATATGTGTTTAAAATTAAATATTTTAAATTTCTAACAAAGATTTTAAAAATTAAATTTATATTATAAGATTTAGAATATGTGTTTAAAATTAAATATTTTAAATTTCTAACAAAGATTTTAAAAATTAAATTTATTGTAGTAAGATTTAGAATATGTGTTTAAAATTAAATTTCTAACAAAGATTTTAAAAATTAAATTTATTGTAGTAAGATTTAGAATATGTGTTTAAAATTAAATATTTTAAATTTCTAACAAAGATTTTAAAAATTAAATTTATTGCAGTAAGATTTAGAATATGTGTTTAAAATTAAATATTTTAAATTTCTAACAAAGATTTTAAAAATTAAATTTATTGTAGTAAGATTTAGAATATGTGTTTAAAATTAAACTTTTTAAATTTCTAACAAAGATTTTAAAAATTAAATTTATTGTAGTAAGATTTAGAATATGTGTTTAAAATTAAACATTTTAAATTTCTAACAAAGATTTTAAAAATTAAATTTATTGTAGTAAGATTTAGAATATGTGTTTAAAATTAAACATTTTAAATTTCCAACAAAGATTTTAAAAATTAAATTTATTGTAGTAAGATTTAGAATATGTGTTTAAAATTAAACTTTTTAAATTTCTAACAAAGATTTTAAAAATTAAATTTATTGTAGTAAGATTTAGAATATGTGTTTAAAATTAAACATTTTAAATTTCTAACAAAGATTTTAAAAATTAAATTTATTGTAGTAAGATTTAGAATATGTGTTTAAAATTAAACATTTTAAATTTCTAACAAAGATTTTAAAAATTAACTTTATTGTAGTAAGATTTAGAATATGTGTTTAAAATTAAATATTTTAAATTTCTAACAAAGATTTTAAAAATTAACTTTATTGTAGTAAGATTTAGAATATGTGATTAAAATTAAACATTTTAAATTTCTAACAAAGATTTTAAAAATTAACTTTATTGTAGTAAGATTTAGAATATGTGATTAAAATCAAACATTTTAAATTTCTAACAAAGATTTTAAAAATTAACTTTATTGTAGTAAGATTTAGAATATGTGTTTAAAATTAAATATTTTAAATTTCTAACAAAGATTTTAAAAATTAAATTTATTTTAGTAAGATTTAGAATATGTGTTTAAAATTAAATATTTTAAATTTCTAACAAAGATTTTAAAAATTAAATTTATTTTAGTAAGATTTAGAATATGTGTTTAAAATTAAATATTTTAAATTTCTAACAAAGATTTTAAAAATTAACTTTATTGTAGTAAGATTTAGAATATGTGTTTAAAATTAAACTTTTTAAATTTCTAACAAAGATTTTAAAAATTAAATTTATTGCAGTAAGATTTAGAATATGTGTTTAAAATTAAACATTTTAAATTTCTAACAAAGATTTTAAAAATTAAATTTATTGTAGTAAGATTTAGAATATGTGTTTAAAATTAAGCATTTTAAATTTCTAACAAAGATTTTAAAAATTAAATTTATTGTAGTAAGATTTAGAGTATGTGATTAAAATTAAATATTTTAAATTTCTAACAAAGATTTTAAAAATTAAATTTATTGTAGTAAGATTTAGAATATGTGATTAAAATTAAACATTTTAAATTTCTAACAAAGATTTTAAAAATTAAATTTATTGTAGTAAGATTTAGAATATGTGATTAAAATTAAACATTTTAAATTTCTAACAAAGATTTTAAAAATTAAATTTATTGTAGTAAGATTTAGAATATGTGTTTAAAATTAAACATTTTAAATTTCTAACAAAGATTTTAAAAATTAAATTTATTGTATTAAGATTTAGAATATGTGTTTAAAATTAAATATTTTAAATTTCTAACATAGATTTTAAAAATTAAATTTATTGTAGTAAGATTTAGAATATGTGTTTAAAATTAAATATTTTAAATTTCTAACAAAGATTTTAAAAATTAAATTTATTGTAGTAAGATTTAGAATATGTGTTTAAAATTAAATATTTTAAATTTCTAACAAAGATTTTAAAAATTAAATTTATTGTAGTAAGATTTAGAATATGTGTTTAAAATTAAATATTTTAAATTTCTAACAAAGATTTTAAAAATTAAATTTATTGTAGTAAGATTTAGAATATGTGTTTAAAATTAAATTTCTAACAAAGATTTTAAAAATTAAATTTATTGTAGTAAGATTTAGAATATGTGTTTAAAATTAAATATTTTAAATTTCTAACAAAGATTTTAAAAATTAAATTTATTGCAGTAAGATTTAGAATATGTGTTTAAAATTAAATATTTTAAATTTCTAACAAAGATTTTAAAAATTAAATTTATTGTAGTAAGATTTAGAATATGTGTTTAAAATTAAACTTTTTAAATTTCTAACAAAGATTTTAAAAATTAAATTTATTGTAGTAAGATTTAGAATATGTGTTTAAAATTAAACTTTTTAAATTTCTAACAAAGATTTTAAAAATTAAATTTATTGTAGTAAGATTTAGAATATGTGTTTAAAATTAAACATTTTAAATTTCTAACAAAGATTTTAAAAATTAAATTTATTGTAGTAAGATTTAGAATATGTGTTTAAAATTAAACATTTTAAATTTCTAACAAAGATTTTAAAAATTAAATTTATTGTAGTAAGATTTAGAATATGTGTTTAAAATTAAACTTTTTATATTTCTAACAAAGATTTTAAAATTTAAATTTATTGTAGTAAGATTTAGAGTATGTGATTAAAATTAAACATTTTAATTTCAAACAAAGATTTTGAAAATTAAACATTTTCAATTTCAAACAAAGATTTTAAAAATTAAACTTTTTAAATTTCTAACAAAGATTTTAAAAATTAAATTTATTGTAGTAAGATTTAGAATATGTGTTTAAAATTAAATATTTTAAATTTCTAACAAAGATTTTAAAAATTAAATTTATTGTATTAAGATTTAGAATATGTGTTTAAAATTAAATATTTTAAATTTCTAACATAGATTTTAAAAATTAAATTTATTGTAGTAAGATTTAGAATATGTGTTTAAAATTAAATATTTTAAATTTCTAACAAAGATTTTAAAAATTAAATTTATATTATAAGATTTAGAATATGTGTTTAAAATTAAATATTTTAAATTTCTAACAAAGATTTTAAAAATTAAATTTATTGTAGTAAGATTTAGAATATGTGTTTAAAATTAAATTTCTAACAAAGATTTTAAAAATTAAATTTATTGTAGTAAGATTTAGAATATGTGTTTAAAATTAAATATTTTAAATTTCTAACAAAGATTTTAAAAATTAAATTTATTGCAGTAAGATTTAGAATATGTGTTTAAAATTAAATATTTTAAATTTCTAACAAAGATTTTAAAAATTAAATTTATTGTAGTAAGATTTAGAATATGTGTTTAAAATTAAACTTTTTAAATTTCTAACAAAGATTTTAAAAATTAAATTTATTGTAGTAAGATTTAGAATATGTGTTTAAAATTAAACATTTTAAATTTCTAACAAAGATTTTAAAAATTAAATTTATTGTAGTAAGATTTAGAATATGTGTTTAAAATTAAACATTTTAAATTTCCAACAAAGATTTTAAAAATTAAATTTATTGTAGTAAGATTTAGAATATGTGTTTAAAATTAAACTTTTTAAATTTCTAACAAAGATTTTAAAAATTAAATTTATTGTAGTAAGATTTAGAATATGTGTTTAAAATTAAACATTTTAAATTTCTAACAAAGATTTTAAAAATTAAATTTATTGTAGTAAGATTTAGAATATGTGTTTAAAATTAAACATTTTAAATTTCTAACAAAGATTTTAAAAATTAACTTTATTGTAGTAAGATTTAGAATATGTGTTTAAAATTAAATATTTTAAATTTCTAACAAAGATTTTAAAAATTAACTTTATTGTAGTAAGATTTAGAATATGTGATTAAAATTAAACATTTTAAATTTCTAACAAAGATTTTAAAAATTAACTTTATTGTAGTAAGATTTAGAATATGTGATTAAAATCAAACATTTTAAATTTCTAACAAAGATTTTAAAAATTAACTTTATTGTAGTAAGATTTAGAATATGTGTTTAAAATTAAATATTTTAAATTTCTAACAAAGATTTTAAAAATTAAATTTATTTTAGTAAGATTTAGAATATGTGTTTAAAATTAAATATTTTAAATTTCTAACAAAGATTTTAAAAATTAAATTTATTTTAGTAAGATTTAGAATATGTGTTTAAAATTAAATATTTTAAATTTCTAACAAAGATTTTAAAAATTAACTTTATTGTAGTAAGATTTAGAATATGTGTTTAAAATTAAACTTTTTAAATTTCTAACAAAGATTTTAAAAATTAAATTTATTGCAGTAAGATTTAGAATATGTGTTTAAAATTAAACATTTTAAATTTCTAACAAAGATTTTAAAAATTAAATTTATTGTAGTAAGATTTAGAATATGTGTTTAAAATTAAACATTTTAAATTTCTAACAAAGATTTTAAAAATTAAATTTATTGTAGTAAGATTTAGAGTATGTGATTAAAATTAAATATTTTAAATTTCTAACAAAGATTTTAAAAATTAAATTTATTGTAGTAAGATTTAGAATATGTGATTAAAATTAAACATTTTAAATTTCTAACAAAGATTTTAAAAATTAAATTTATTGTAGTAAGATTTAGAATATGTGATTAAAATTAAACATTTTAAATTTCTAACAAAGATTTTAAAAATTAAATTTATTGTAGTAAGATTTAGAATATGTGTTTAAAATTAAACATTTTAAATTTCTAACAAAGATTTTAAAAATTAAATTTATTGTATTAAGATTTAGAATATGTGTTTAAAATTAAATATTTTAAATTTCTAACATAGATTTTAAAAATTAAATTTATTGTAGTAAGATTTAGAATATGTGTTTAAAATTAAATATTTTAAATTTCTAACAAAGATTTTAAAAATTAAATTTATTGTAGTAAGATTTAGAATATGTGTTTAAAATTAAATATTTTAAATTTCTAACAAAGATTTTAAAAATTAAATTTATTGTAGTAAGATTTAGAATATGTGTTTAAAATTAAATATTTTAAATTTCTAACAAAGATTTTAAAAATTAAATTTATTGCAGTAAGATTTAGAATATGTGTTTAAAATTAAATATTTTAAATATCTAACAAAGATTTTAAAAATTAAATTTATTGTAGTAAGATTTAGAATATGTGTTTAAAATTAAATATTTTAAATTTCTAACAAAGATTTTAAAAATTAAATTTATTGTAGTAAGATTTAGAATATGTGTTTAAAATTAAATTTCTAACAAAGATTTTAAAAATTAAATTTATTGTAGTAAGATTTAGAATATGTGTTTAAAATTAAATATTTTAAATTTCTAACAAAGATTTTAAAAATTAAATTTATTGCAGTAAGATTTAGAATATGTGTTTAAAATTAAATATTTTAAATTTCTAACAAAGATTTTAAAAATTAAATTTATTGTAGTAAGATTTAGAATATGTGTTTATAATTAAACTTTTTAAATTTCTAACAAAGATTTTAAAAATTAAATTTATTGTAGTAAGATTTAGAATATGTGTTTAAAATTAAACTTTTTAAATTTCTAACAAAGATTTTAAAAATTAAATTTATTGTAGTAAGATTTAGAATATGTGTTTAAAATTAAACATTTTAAATTTCTAACAAAGATTTTAAAAATTAAATTTATTGTAGTAAGATTTAGAATATGTGTTTAAAATTAAACATTTTAAATTTCTAACAAAGATTTTAAAAATTAAATTTATTGTAGTAAGATTTAGAATATGTGTTTAAAATTAAACTTTTTATATTTCTAACAAAGATTTTAAAATTTAAATTTATTGTAGTAAGATTTAGAGTATGTGATTAAAATTAAACATTTTAATTTCAAACAAAGATTTTGAAAATTAAACATTTTCAATTTCAAACAAAGATTTTAAAAATTAAACTTTTTAAATTTCTAACAAAGATTTTAAAAATTAAATTTATTGTAGTAAGATTTAGAATATGTGATTAAAATTAAACATTTTAAATTTCTAACAAAGATTTTAAAAATTAACTTTATTGTAGTAAGATTTAGAATATGTGATTAAAATTAAATATTTTAAATTTCTAACAAAGATTTTAAAAATTAACTTTATTGTAGTAAGATTTAGAATATGTGTTTAAAATTAAATATTTTAAATTTCTAACAAAGATTTTAAAAATTAAATTTATTTTAGTAAGATTTAGAATATGTGTTTAAAATTAAATATTTTAAATTTCTAACAAAGATTTTAAAAATTAACTTTATTGTAGTAAGATTTAGAATATGTGTTTAAAATTAAATATTTTAAATTTCTAACAAAGATTTTAAAAATTAAATTTATTTTAGTAAGATTTAGAATATGTGTTTAAAATTAAATATTTTAAATTTCTAACAAAGATTTTAAAAATTAAATTTATTTTAGTAAGATTTAGAATATGTGTTTAAAATTAAATATTTTAAATTTCTAACAAAGATTTTAAAAATTAAATTTATTTTAGTAAGATTTAGAATATGTGTTTAAAATTAAATATTTTAAATTTCTAACAAAGATTTTAAAAATTAACTTTATTGTAGTAAGATTTAGAATATGTGTTTAAAATTAAATATTTTAAATTTCTAACAAAGATTTTAAAAATTAAATTTATTTTAGTAAGATTTAGAATATGTGTTTAAAATTAAATATTTTAAATTTCTAACAAAGATTTTAAAAATTAAATTTATTGTAGTAAGATTTAGAATATGTGTTTAAAATTAAACATTTTAAATTTCTAACAAAGATTTTAAAAATTAACTTTATTGTAGTAAGATTTAGAATATGTGATTAAAATTAAACATTTTAAATTTCTAACAAAGATTTTAAAAATTAACTTTATTGTAGTAAGATTTAGAATATGTGTTTAAAATTAAACTTTTTAAATTTCTAACAAAGATTTTAAAAATTAAATTTATTGCAGTAAGATTTAGAATATGTGTTTAAAATTAAACATTTTAAATTTCTAACAAAGATTTTAAAAATTAAATTTATTGTAGTAAGATTTAGAATATGTGTTTAAAATTAAACATTTTAAATTTTTAACAAAGATTTTAAAAATTAAATTTATTGTAGTAAGATTTAGAATATGTGTTTAAAATTAAACATTTTAAATTTCTAACAAAGATTTTAAAAATTAAATATTTTAAATTTCAAACAAAGATTTTAAAAATTGAATTTATTGTAGTAAGATTTAGAATATGTGATTAAAATTAAACATTTTAAATTTCTAACAAAGATTTTAAAAATTAAATTTATTGTAGTAAGATTTAGAGTATGTGATTAAAATTAAATATTTTAAATTTCAAACAAAGATTTTGAAAATTAAACATTTTAAATTTCAAACAAAGATTTTAAAAATTAAACTTTTTAAATTTCTAACAAAGATTTTAAAAATTAAATTTATTGTAGTAAGATTTAGAGTATGTGATTAAAATTAAACATTTTAAATTTCTAACAAAGATTTTAAAAATTAAATTTATTGTAGTAAGATTTAGAATATGTGATTAAAATTAAACATTTTAAATTTCTAACAAAGATTTTAAAAATTAACTTTATTGTAGTAAGATTTAGAATATGTGATTAAAATTAAACATTTTAAATTTCTAACAAAGATTTTAAAAATTAAATTTATTGTAGTAAGATTTAGAGTATGTGATTAAAATTAAACATTTTAAATTTCTAACAAAGATTTTAAAAATTAAATTTATTGTAGTAAGATTTAGAATATGTGATTAAAATTAAACATTTTAAATTTCTAACAAAGATTTTAAAAATTAAATTTATTGTAGTAAGATTTAGAATATGTGATTAAAATTAAATATTTTAAATTTCTAACAAAGATTTTAAAAATTAAATTTATTGTAGTAAGATTTAGAATATGTGTTTAAAATTAAATATTTTAAATTTCTAACAAAGATTTTAAAAATTAAATTTATTGTAGTAAGATTTAGAATATGTGTTTAAAATTAAATATTTTAAATTTCTAACAAAGATTTTAAAAATTAAATTTATTGTAGTAAGATTTAGAATATGTGTTTAAAATTAAATATTTTAAATTTCTAACAAAGATTTTAAAAATTAAATTTATTGTAGTAAGATTTAGAATATGTGTTTAAAATTAAATATTTTAAATTTCTAACAAAGATTTTAAAAATTAAATTTATTGCAGTAAGATTTAGAATATGTGTTTAAAATTAAATATTTTAAATTTCTAACAAAGATTTTAAAAATTAAATTTATTGTAGTAAGATTTAGAATATGTGTTTAAAATTAAACTTTTTAAATTTCTAACAAAGATTTTAAAAATTAAATTTATTGTAGTAAGATTTAGAATATGTGTTTAAAATTAAACATTTTAAATTTCTAACAAAGATTTTAAAAATTAAATATTTTAAATTTCAAACAAAGATTTTAAAAATTAAATTTATTGTAGTAAGATTTAGAATATGTGATTAAAATTAAACATTTTAAATTTCTAACAAAGATTTTAAAAATTAAATTTATTGTAGTAAGATTTAGAGTATGTGATTAAAATTAAACATTTTAAATTTCTAACAAAGATTTTAAAAATTAAATTTATTGTAGTAAGATTTAGAATATGTGATTAAAATTAAACATTTTAAATTTCTAACAAAGATTTTAAATATTAAATTTATTGTAGTAAGATTTAGAATATGTGTTTAAAATTAAACTTTTTATATTTCTAACAAAGATTTTAAAATTTAAATTTATTGTAGTAAGATTTAGAATATGTGTTTAAAATTAAACATTTTAAATTTCTAACAAAGATTTTAAAAATTAAATATTTTAAATTTCAAACAAAGATTTTAAAAATTAAATTTATTGTAGTAAGATTTAGAATATGTGATTAAAATTAAACATTTTAAATTTCTAACAAAGATTTTAAAAATTAAATTTATTGTAGTAAGATTTAGAGTATGTGATTAAAATTAAACATTTTAAATTTCTAACAAATATTTTAAAAATTAAATTTATTGTAGTAAGATTTAGAATATGTGATTAAAATTAAACATTTTAAATTTCTAACAAAGATTTTAAATATTAAATTTATTGTAGTAAGATTTAGAATATGTGTTTAAAATTAAACTTTTTATATTTCTAACAAAGATTTTAAAATTTAAATTTATTGTAGTAAGATTTAGATTCTAAATCTTACTACAATAAATTTAAATTTTAAAATCTTTGTTAGAAATATAAAAAGTTTAATTTTAAACACATATTCTAAATCTTACTACAATAAATTTAATTTTTAAAATCTTTGTTAGAAATTTAAAATGTTTAATTTTAAACACATATTCTAAATCTTACTACAATAAATTTAATTTTTAAAATCTTTGTTAGAAATTTAAAATGTTTAATTTTAAACACATATTCTAAATCTTACTACAATAAATTTAATTTTTAAAATCTTTGTTAGAAATTTAAAAAGTTTAATTTTAAACACATATTCTAAATCTTACTACAATAAATTTAATTTTTAAAATCTTTGTTAGAAATTTAAAAAGTTTAATTTTAAACACATATTCTAAATCTTACTACAATAAATTTAATTTTTAAAATCTTTGTTAGAAATTTAAAATATTTAATTTTAAACACATATTCTAAATCTTACTGCAATAAATTTAATTTTTAAAATCTTTGTTAGAAATCTCTCATATAAAAGCCCACGTCACTCACTGACTCACTGACTCACTGACTCACTGATTCTGGAACGCTCGCACACTATGATGCCATCTCGCAATAATAATCATAATCATCAGAAAAATATAAAAGCCCACGTCACTCACTGACTCGATGCCATCTCGCAATAATCAGAAAAATAAATAAATAAAAGTAATTAAAATTTTAAAATAATATAATAGCTTTTAAATAAATATCTTTCAAGAAAGTTGGTTTACTTAATAAAGGTTAAAAAGTTACTTTTAGGGAAGTTGGTTTCTAATTCAACAATAATAAATTATTAAAGTTAAACTTCTTATTTAATGTATAATTAATAGGAACTTGAAGTAGTAACGAGCGAAGCTCGCATAAAAGGCTAGCCTAGCTGTAAGACCCGGCTTTGCCGGGTCGTAACAGCTAGTTTAAAATATTTAATTTTAAACACATATTCTAAATCTTACTACAATAAATTTAATTTTTAAAATCTTTGTTAGAAATTTAATTTTAAACACATATTCTAAATCTTACTACAATAAATTTAATTTTTAAAATCTTTGTTAGAAATTTAAAATATTTAATTTTAAACACATATTCTAAATCTTACTACAATAAATTTAATTTTTAAAATCTTTGTTAGATATTTAAAATATTTAATTTTAAACACATATTCTAAATCTTACTGCAATAAATTTAATTTTTAAAATCTTTGTTAGAAATTTAAAATATTTAATTTTAAACACATATTCTAAATCTTACTACAATAAATTTAATTTTTAAAATCTTTGTTAGAAATTTAAAATATTTAATTTTAAACACATATTCTAAATCTTACTACAATAAATTTAATTTTTAAAATCTTTGTTAGAAATTTAAAATATTTAATTTTAAACACATATTCTAAATCTTACTACAATAAATTTAATTTTTAAAATCTATGTTAGAAATTTAAAATATTTAATTTTAAACACATATTCTAAATCTTAATACAATAAATTTAATTTTTAAAATCTTTGTTAGAAATTTAAAATGTTTAATTTTAAACACATATTCTAAATCTTACTACAATAAATTTAATTTTTAAAATCTTTGTTAGAAATTTAAAATGTATAATTTTAATCACATATTCTAAATCTTACTACAATAAATTTAATTTTTAAAATCTTTGTTAGAAATTTAAAATGTTTAATTTTAATCACATATTCTAAATCTTACTACAATAAATTTAATTTTTAAAATCTTTGTTAGAAATTTAAAATATTTAATTTTAATCACATACTCTAAATCTTACTACAATAAATTTAATTTTTAAAATCTTTGTTAGAAATTTAAAATGTTTAATTTTAAACACATATTCTAAATCTTAATACAATAAATTTAATTTTTAAAATCTTTGTTAGAAATTTAAAATATTTAATTTTAAACACATATTCTAAATCTTACTACAATAAATTTAATTTTTAAAATCTTTGTTAGAAATTTAAAAAGTTTAATTTTTAAAATCTTTGTTTGAAATTGAAAATGTTTAATTTTCAAAATCTTTGTTTGAAATTAAAATGTTTAATTTTAATCACATACTCTAAATCTTACTACAATAAATTTAAATTTTAAAATCTTTGTTAGAAATATAAAAAGTTTAATTTTAAACACATATTCTAAATCTTACTACAATAAATTTAATTTTTAAAATCTTTGTTAGAAATTTAAAATGTTTAATTTTAAACACATATTCTAAATCTTACTACAATAAATTTAATTTTTAAAATCTTTGTTAGAAATTTAAAATGTTTAATTTTAAACACATATTCTAAATCTTACTACAATAAATTTAATTTTTAAAATCTTTGTTAGAAATTTAAAAAGTTTAATTTTAAACACATATTCTAAATCTTACTACAATAAATTTAATTTTTAAAATCTTTGTTAGAAATTTAAAAAGTTTAATTTTAAACACATATTCTAAATCTTACTACAATAAATTTAATTTTTAAAATCTTTGTTAGAAATTTAAAATATTTAATTTTAAACACATATTCTAAATCTTACTGCAATAAATTTAATTTTTAAAATCTTTGTTAGAAATTTAAAATATTTAATTTTAAACACATATTCTAAATCTTACTACAATAAATTTAATTTTTAAAATCTTTGTTAGAAATTTAATTTTAAACACATATTCTAAATCTTACTACAATAAATTTAATTTTTAAAATCTTTGTTAGAAATTTAAAATATTTAATTTTAAACACATATTCTAAATCTTACTACAATAAATTTAATTTTTAAAATCTTTGTTAGATATTTAAAATATTTAATTTTAAACACATATTCTAAATCTTACTGCAATAAATTTAATTTTTAAAATCTTTGTTAGAAATTTAAAATATTTAATTTTAAACACATATTCTAAATCTTACTACAATAAATTTAATTTTTAAAATCTTTGTTAGAAATTTAAAATATTTAATTTTAAACACATATTCTAAATCTTACTACAATAAATTTAATTTTTAAAATCTTTGTTAGAAATTTAAAATATTTAATTTTAAACACATATTCTAAATCTTACTACAATAAATTTAATTTTTAAAATCTATGTTAGAAATTTAAAATATTTAATTTTAAACACATATTCTAAATCTTAATACAATAAATTTAATTTTTAAAATCTTTGTTAGAAATTTAAAATGTTTAATTTTAAACACATATTCTAAATCTTACTACAATAAATTTAATTTTTAAAATCTTTGTTAGAAATTTAAAATGTTTAATTTTAATCACATATTCTAAATCTTACTACAATAAATTTAATTTTTAAAATCTTTGTTAGAAATTTAAAATGTTTAATTTTAATCACATATTCTAAATCTTACTACAATAAATTTAATTTTTAAAATCTTTGTTAGAAATTTAAAATATTTAATTTTAATCACATACTCTAAATCTTACTACAATAAATTTAATTTTTAAAATCTTTGTTAGAAATTTAAAATGTTTAATTTTAAACACATATTCTAAATCTTACTACAATAAATTTAATTTTTAAAATCTTTGTTAGAAATTTAAAATGTTTAATTTTAAACACATATTCTAAATCTTACTGCAATAAATTTAATTTTTAAAATCTTTGTTAGAAATTTAAAAAGTTTAATTTTAAACACATATTCTAAATCTTACTACAATAAAGTTAATTTTTAAAATCTTTGTTAGAAATTTAAAATATTTAATTTTAAACACATATTCTAAATCTTACTAAAATAAATTTAATTTTTAAAATCTTTGTTAGAAATTTAAAATATTTAATTTTAAACACATATTCTAAATCTTACTAAAATAAATTTAATTTTTAAAATCTTTGTTAGAAATTTAAAATATTTAATTTTAAACACATATTCTAAATCTTACTACAATAAAGTTAATTTTTAAAATCTTTGTTAGAAATTTAAAATGTTTGATTTTAATCACATATTCTAAATCTTACTACAATAAAGTTAATTTTTAAAATCTTTGTTAGAAATTTAAAATGTTTAATTTTAATCACATATTCTAAATCTTACTACAATAAAGTTAATTTTTAAAATCTTTGTTAGAAATTTAAAATATTTAATTTTAAACACATATTCTAAATCTTACTACAATAAAGTTAATTTTTAAAATCTTTGTTAGAAATTTAAAATGTTTAATTTTAAACACATATTCTAAATCTTACTACAATAAATTTAATTTTTAAAATCTTTGTTAGAAATTTAAAATGTTTAATTTTAAACACATATTCTAAATCTTAC
This sequence comes from Tetragnatha montana, assembly GCA_963680715.1. NCBI lineage: Eukaryota > Metazoa > Arthropoda > Arachnida > Araneae > Tetragnathidae > Tetragnatha > Tetragnatha montana. The sequence goes on along the minus strand of OY796678.1, from coordinate 4,162,333 downwards.
TACAATAAATTTAATTTTTAAAATCTTTGTTAGAAATTTAAAAAGTTTAATTTTAAACACATATTCTAAATCTTACTACAATAAATTTAATTTTTAAAATCTTTGTTGGAAATTTAAAATGTTTAATTTTAAACACATATTCTAAATCTTACTACAATAAATTTAATTTTTAAAATCTTTGTTAGAAATTTAAAATGTTTAATTTTAAACACATATTCTAAATCTTACTACAATAAATTTAATTTTTAAAATCTTTGTTAGAAATTTAAAAAGTTTAATTTTAAACACATATTCTAAATCTTACTACAATAAATTTAATTTTTAAAATCTTTGTTAGAAATTTAAAATATTTAATTTTAAACACATATTCTAAATCTTACTGCAATAAATTTAATTTTTAAAATCTTTGTTAGAAATTTAAAATATTTAATTTTAAACACATATTCTAAATCTTACTACAATAAATTTAATTTTTAAAATCTTTGTTAGAAATTTAATTTTAAACACATATTCTAAATCTTACTACAATAAATTTAATTTTTAAAATCTTTGTTAGAAATTTAAAATATTTAATTTTAAACACATATTCTAAATCTTATAATATAAATTTAATTTTTAAAATCTTTGTTAGAAATTTAAAATATTTAATTTTAAACACATATTCTAAATCTTACTACAATAAATTTAATTTTTAAAATCTATGTTAGAAATTTAAAATATTTAATTTTAAACACATATTCTAAATCTTAATACAATAAATTTAATTTTTAAAATCTTTGTTAGAAATTTAAAATATTTAATTTTAAACACATATTCTAAATCTTACTACAATAAATTTAATTTTTAAAATCTTTGTTAGAAATTTAATTTTAAACACATATTCTAAATCTTACTACAATAAATTTAATTTTTAAAATCTTTGTTAGAAATTTAAAATATTTAATTTTAAACACATATTCTAAATCTTACTACAATAAATTTAATTTTTAAAATCTTTGTTAGAAATTTAAAATGTTTAATTTTAATCACATATTCTAAATCTTACTACAATAAATTTAATTTTTAAAATCTTTGTTAGAAATTTAAAATGTTTAATTTTAATCACATATTCTAAATCTTACTACAATAAATTTAATTTTTAAAATCTTTGTTAGAAATTTAAAATGTTTAATTTTAATCACATACTCTAAATCTTACTACAATAAATTTAATTTTTAAAATCTTTGTTAGAAATTTAAAATGTTTAATTTTAAACACATATTCTAAATCTTACTACAATAAATTTAATTTTTAAAATCTTTGTTAGAAATTTAAAATGTTTAATTTTAAACACATATTCTAAATCTTACTGCAATAAATTTAATTTTTAAAATCTTTGTTAGAAATTTAAAAAGTTTAATTTTAAACACATATTCTAAATCTTACTACAATAAAGTTAATTTTTAAAATCTTTGTTAGAAATTTAAAATATTTAATTTTAAACACATATTCTAAATCTTACTAAAATAAATTTAATTTTTAAAATCTTTGTTAGAAATTTAAAATATTTAATTTTAAACACATATTCTAAATCTTACTAAAATAAATTTAATTTTTAAAATCTTTGTTAGAAATTTAAAATATTTAATTTTAAACACATATTCTAAATCTTACTACAATAAAGTTAATTTTTAAAATCTTTGTTAGAAATTTAAAATGTTTGATTTTAATCACATATTCTAAATCTTACTACAATAAAGTTAATTTTTAAAATCTTTGTTAGAAATTTAAAATGTTTAATTTTAATCACATATTCTAAATCTTACTACAATAAAGTTAATTTTTAAAATCTTTGTTAGAAATTTAAAATATTTAATTTTAAACACATATTCTAAATCTTACTACAATAAAGTTAATTTTTAAAATCTTTGTTAGAAATTTAAAATGTTTAATTTTAAACACATATTCTAAATCTTACTACAATAAATTTAATTTTTAAAATCTTTGTTAGAAATTTAAAATGTTTAATTTTAAACACATATTCTAAATCTTACTACAATAAATTTAATTTTTAAAATCTTTGTTAGAAATTTAAAAAGTTTAATTTTAAACACATATTCTAAATCTTACTACAATAAATTTAATTTTTAAAATCTTTGTTGGAAATTTAAAATGTTTAATTTTAAACACATATTCTAAATCTTACTACAATAAATTTAATTTTTAAAATCTTTGTTAGAAATTTAAAATGTTTAATTTTAAACACATATTCTAAATCTTACTACAATAAATTTAATTTTTAAAATCTTTGTTAGAAATTTAAAAAGTTTAATTTTAAACACATATTCTAAATCTTACTACAATAAATTTAATTTTTAAAATCTTTGTTAGAAATTTAAAATATTTAATTTTAAACACATATTCTAAATCTTACTGCAATAAATTTAATTTTTAAAATCTTTGTTAGAAATTTAAAATATTTAATTTTAAACACATATTCTAAATCTTACTACAATAAATTTAATTTTTAAAATCTTTGTTAGAAATTTAATTTTAAACACATATTCTAAATCTTACTACAATAAATTTAATTTTTAAAATCTTTGTTAGAAATTTAAAATATTTAATTTTAAACACATATTCTAAATCTTATAATATAAATTTAATTTTTAAAATCTTTGTTAGAAATTTAAAATATTTAATTTTAAACACATATTCTAAATCTTACTACAATAAATTTAATTTTTAAAATCTATGTTAGAAATTTAAAATATTTAATTTTAAACACAAATTCTAAATCTTAATACAATAAATTTAATTTTTAAAATCTTTGTTAGAAATTTAAAATATTTAATTTTAAACACATATTCTAAATCTTACTACAATAAATTTAATTTTTAAAATCTTTGTTAGAAATTTAATTTTAAACACATATTCTAAATCTTACTACAATAAATTTAATTTTTAAAATCTTTGTTAGAAATTTAAAATATTTAATTTTAAACACATATTCTAAATCTTACTACAATAAATTTAATTTTTAAAATCTTTGTTAGAAATTTAAAATGTTTAATTTTAATCACATATTCTAAATCTTACTACAATAAATTTAATTTTTAAAATCTTTGTTAGAAATTTAAAATGTTTAATTTTAATCACATATTCTAAATCTTACTACAATAAATTTAATTTTTAAAATCTTTGTTAGAAATTTAAAATGTTTAATTTTAATCACATACTCTAAATCTTACTACAATAAATTTAATTTTTAAAATCTTTGTTAGAAATTTAAAATGTTTAATTTTAAACACATATTCTAAATCTTACTACAATAAATTTAATTTTTAAAATCTTTGTTAGAAATTTAAAATGTTTAATTTTAAACACATATTCTAAATCTTACTGCAATAAATTTAATTTTTAAAATCTTTGTTAGAAATTTAAAAAGTTTAATTTTAAACACATATTCTAAATCTTACTACAATAAAGTTAATTTTTAAAATCTTTGTTAGAAATTTAAAATATTTAATTTTAAACACATATTCTAAATCTTACTAAAATAAATTTAATTTTTAAAATGTTTGTTAGAAATTTAAAATATTTAATTTTAAACACATATTCTAAATCTTACTAAAATAAATTTAATTTTTAAAATCTTTGTTAGAAATTTAAAATATTTAATTTTAAACACATATTCTAAATCTTACTAAAATAAATTTAATTTTTAAAATCTTTGTTAGAAATTTAAAATATTTAATTTTAAACACATATTCTAAATCTTACTACAATAAAGTTAATTTTTAAAATCTTTGTTAGAAATTTAAAATATTTAATTTTAATCACATATTCTAAATCTTACTACAATAAAGTTAATTTTTAAAATCTTTGTTAGAAATTTAAAATGTTTAATTTTAATCACATATTCTAAATCTTACTACAATAAAGTTAATTTTTAAAATCTTTGTTAGAAATTTAAAATATTTAATTTTAAACACATATTCTAAATCTTACTAAAATAAATTTAATTTTTAAAATCTTTGTTAGAAATTTAAAATATTTAATTTTAAACACATATTCTAAATCTTACTACAATAAAGTTAATTTTTAAAATCTTTGTTAGAAATTTAAAATATTTAATTTTAATCACATATTCTAAATCTTACTACAATAAAGTTAATTTTTAAAATCTTTGTTAGAAATTTAAAATGTTTAATTTTAATCACATATTCTAAATCTTACTACAATAAATTTAATTTTTAAAATCTTTGTTAGAAATTTAAAAAGTTTAATTTTTAAAATCTTTGTTTGAAATTGAAAATGTTTAATTTTCAAAATCTTTGTTTGAAATTTAAAATATTTAATTTTCAAAATCTTTGTTTGAAATTAAAATGTTTAATTTTAATCACATACTCTAAATCTTACTACAATAAATTTAAATTTTAAAATCTTTGTTAGAAATATAAAAAGTTTAATTTTAAACACATATTCTAAATCTTACTACAATAAATTTAATTTTTTAAATCTTTGTTAGAAATTTAAAATGTTTAATTTTAAACACATATTCTAAATCTTACTACAATAAATTTAATTTTTAAAATCTTTGTTAGAAATTTAAAATGTTTAATTTTAATCACATATTCTAAATCTTACTACAATAAATTTAATTTTTAAAATCTTTGTTAGAATTTTAAAATGTTTAATTTTAATCACATACTCTAAATCTTACTACAATAAATTTAATTTTTAAAATCTTTGTTAGAAATTTAAAATGTTTAATTTTAAACACATATTCTAAATCTTACTACAATAAATTTAATTTTTAAAATCTTTGTTAGAAATTTAAAATGTTTAATTTTAAACACATATTCTAAATCTTACTGCAATAAATTTAATTTTTAAAATCTTTGTTAGAAATTTAAAAAGTTTAATTTTAAACACATATTCTAAATCTTACTACAATAAAGTTAATTTTTAAAATCTTTGTTAGAAATTTAAAATATTTAATTTTAAACACATATTCTAAATCTTACTACAATAAATTTAATTTTTAAAATCTTTGTTAGAAATTTAAAATATTTAATTTTAAACACATATTCTAAATCTTACTGCAATAAATTTAATTTTTAAAATCTTTGTTAGAAATTTAAAATATTTAATTTTAAACACATATTCTAAATCTTACTACAATAAATTTAATTTTTAAAATGTTTGTTAGAAATTTAATTTTAAACACATATTCTAAATCTTACTACAATAAATTTAATTTTTAAAATCTTTGTTAGAAATTTAAAATATTTAATTTTAAACACATATTCTAAATCTTACTACAATAAATTTAATTTTTAAAATCTTTGTTAGAAATTTAAAATATTTAATTTTAAACACATATTCTAAATCTTACTACAATAAATTTAATTTTTAAAATCTATGTTAGAAATTTAAAATATTTAATTTTAAACACATATTCTAAATCTTAATACAAAAAATTTAATTTTTAAAATCTTTGTTAGAAATTTAAAATATTTAATTTTAAACACATATTCTAAATCTTACTACAATAAATTTAATTTTTAAAATCTTTGTTAGAAATTTAAAATGTTTAATTTTAATCACATATTCTAAATCTTACTACAATAAATTTAATTTTTAAAATCTTTGTTAGAAATTTAAAATGTTTAATTTTAATCACATATTCTAAATCTTACTACAATAAATTTAATTTTTAAAATCTTTGTTAGAAATTTAAAATGTTTAATTTTAATCACATACTCTAAATCTTACTACAATAAATTTAAATTTTAAAATCTTTGTTAGAAATTTAAAAACTTTAATTTTAAACACATATTCTAAATCTTACTACAATAAAGTTAATTTTTAAAATCTTTGTTAGAAATTTAAAATATTTAATTTTAAACACATATTCTAAATCTTACTAAAATAAATTTAATTTTTAAAATCTTTGTTAGAAATTTAAAATATTTAATTTTAAACACATATTCTAAATCTTACTAAAATAAATTTAATTTTTAAAATCTTTGTTAGAAATTTAAAATATTTAATTTTAAACACATATTCTAAATCTTACTAAAATAAATTTAATTTTTAAAATCTTTGTTAGAAATTTAAAATATTTAATTTTAAACACATATTCTAAATCTTACTACAATAAAGCTAATTTTTAAAATCTTTGTTAGAAATTTAAAATATTTAATTTTAATCACATATTAATCTTACTACAATAAAGTTAATTTTTAAAATCTTTGTTAGAAATTTAAAATGTTTAATTTTAATCACATATTCTAAATCTTACTACAATAAAGTTAATTTTTAAAATCTTTGTTAGAAATTTAAAATATTTAATTTTAAACACATATTCTAAATCTTACTAAAATAAATTTAATTTTTAAAATCTTTGTTAGAAATTTAAAATGTTTAATTTTAATCACATATTCTAAATCTTACTACAATAAATTTAATTTTTAAAATCTTTGTTAGAAATTTAAAAAGTTTAATTTTTAAAATCTTTGTTTGAAATTGAAAATGTTTAATTTTCAAAATCTTTGTTTGAAATTTAAAATATTTAATTTTCAAAATCTTTGTTTGAAATTAAAATGTTTAATTTTAATCACATACTCTAAATCTTACTACAATAAATTTAAATTTTAAAATCTTTGTTAGAAATATAAAAAGTTTAATTTTAAACACATATTCTAAATCTTACTACAATAAATTTAATTTTTTAAATCTTTGTTAGAAATTTAAAATGTTTAATTTTAAACACATATTCTAAATCTTACTACAATAAATTTAATTTTTAAAATCTTTGTTAGAAATTTAAAATGTTTAATTTTAAACACATATTCTAAATCTTACTACAATAAATTTAATTTTTAAAATCTTTGTTAGAAATTTAAAAAGTTTAATTTTAAACACATATTCTAAATCTTACTACAATAAATTTAATTTTTAAAATCTTTGTTAGAAATTTAAAATGTTTAATTTTAAACACATATTCTAAATCTTACTACAATAAATTTAATTTTTAAAATCTTTGTTAGAAATTTAAAAAGTTTAATTTTTAAAATCTTTGTTTGAAATTGAAAATGTTTAATTTTCAAAATCTTTGTTTGAAATTTAAAATATTTAATTTTCAAAATCTTTGTTTGAAATTAAAATGTTTAATTTTAATCACATACTCTAAATCTTACTACAATAAATTTAAATTTTGAAATCTTTGTTAGAAATATAAAAAGTTTAATTTTAAACACATATTCTAAATCTTACTACAATAAATTTAATTTTTAAAATCTATGTTAGAAATTTAAAATATTTAATTTTAAACACATATTCTAAATCTTAATACAAAAAATTTAATTTTTAAAATCTTTGTTAGAAATTTAAAATATTTAATTTTAAACACATATTCTAAATCTTACTACAATAAATTTAATTTTTAAAATCTTTGTTAGAAATTTAAAATGTTTAATTTTAATCACATATTCTAAATCTTACTACAATAAATTTAATTTTTAAAATCTTTGTTAGAAATTTAAAATATTTAATTTTAAACACATATTCTAAATCTTACTACAATAAATTTAATTTTTAAAATCTTTGTTAGAAATTTAATTTTAAACACATATTCTAAATCTTACTACAATAAATTTAATTTTTAAAATCTTTGTTAGAAATTTAAAATATTTAATTTTAAACACATATTCTAAATCTTATAATATAAATTTAATTTTTAAAATCTTTGTTAGAAATTTAAAATATTTAATTTTAAACACATATTCTAAATCTTACTACAATAAATTTAATTTTTAAAATCTATGTTAGAAATTTAAAATATTTAATTTTAAACACATATTCTAAATCTTACTAAAATAAATTTAATTTTTAAAATCTTTGTTAGAAATTTAAAATATTTAATTTTAAACACATATTCTAAATCTTACTAAAATAAATTTAATTTTTAAAATCTTTGTTAGAAATTTAAAATATTTAATTTTAAACACATATTCTAAATCTTACTACAATAAAGCTAATTTTTAAAATCTTTGTTAGAAATTTAAAATATTTAATTTTAATCACATATTAATCTTACTACAATAAAGTTAATTTTTAAAATCTTTGTTAGAAATTTAAAATGTTTAATTTTAATCACATATTCTAAATCTTACTACAATAAAGTTAATTTTTAAAATCTTTGTTAGAAATTTAAAATATTTAATTTTAAACACATATTCTAAATCTTACTAAAATAAATTTAATTTTTAAAATCTTTGTTAGAAATTTAAAATGTTTAATTTTAATCACATATTCTAAATCTTACTACAATAAATTTAATTTTTAAAATCTTTGTTAGAAATTTAAAAAGTTTAATTTTTAAAATCTTTGTTTGAAATTGAAAATGTTTAATTTTCAAAATCTTTGTTTGAAATTTAAAATATTTAATTTTCAAAATCTTTGTTTGAAATTAAAATGTTTAATTTTAATCACATACTCTAAATCTTACTACAATAAATTTAAATTTTAAAATCTTTGTTAGAAATATAAAAAGTTTAATTTTAAACACATATTCTAAATCTTACTACAATAAATTTAATTTTTTAAATCTTTGTTAGAAATTTAAAATGTTTAATTTTAAACACATATTCTAAATCTTACTACAATAAATTTAATTTTTAAAATCTTTGTTAGAAATTTAAAATGTTTAATTTTAAACACATATTCTAAATCTTACTACAATAAATTTAATTTTTAAAATCTTTGTTAGAAATTTAAAAAGTTTAATTTTAAACACATATTCTAAATCTTACTACAATAAATTTAATTTTTAAAATCTTTGTTAGAAATTTAAAATGTTTAATTTTAAACACATATTCTAAATCTTACTACAATAAATTTAATTTTTAAAATCTTTGTTAGAAATTTAAAAAGTTTAATTTTTAAAATCTTTGTTTGAAATTGAAAATGTTTAATTTTCAAAATCTTTGTTTGAAATTTAAAATATTTAATTTTCAAAATCTTTGTTTGAAATTAAAATGTTTAATTTTAATCACATACTCTAAATCTTACTACAATAAATTTAAATTTTGAAATCTTTGTTAGAAATATAAAAAGTTTAATTTTAAACACATATTCTAAATCTTACTACAATAAATTTAATTTTTAAAATCTTTGTTAGAAATTTAAAATGTTTAATTTTAAACACATATTCTAAATCTTACTACAATAAATTTAATTTTTAAAATCTTTGTTAGAAATTTCAAAAGTTTAATTTTAAACACATATTCTAAATCTTACTACAATAAATTTAATTTTTAAAATCTTTGTTAGAAATTTCAAAAGTTTAATTTTAAACACATATTCTAAATCTTACTACAATAAATTTAATTTTTAAAATCTTTGTTAGAAATTTAAAATGTTTAATTTTAAACACATATTCTAAATCTTACTACAATAAATTTAATTTTTAAAATCTTTGTTAGAAATTTAAAAAGTTTAATTTTAAACACATATTCTAAATCTTACTACAATAAATTTAATTTTTAAAATCTTTGTTAGAAATTTAAAATATTTAATTTTAAACACATATTCTAAATCTTACTGCAATAAATTTAATTTTTAAAATCTTTGTTAGAAATTTAAAATATTTAATTTTAAACACATATTCTAAATCTTACTACAATAAATTTAATTTTTAAAATCTTTGTTAGAAATTTAATTTTAAACACATATTCTAAATCTTACTACAATAAATTTAATTTTTAAAATCTTTGTTAGAAATTTAAAATATTTAATTTTAAACACATATTCTAAATCTTACTACAATAAATTTAATTTTTAAAATCTTTGTTAGAAATTTAAAATATTTAATTTTAAACACATATTCTAAATCTTACTACAATAAATTTAATTTTTAAAATCTATGTTAGAAATTTAAAATATTTAATTTTAAACACATATTCTAAATCTTACTACAATAAATTTAATTTTTAAAATCTATGTTAGAAATTTAAAATATTTAATTTTAAACACATATTCTAAATCTTACTACAATAAATTTAATTTTTAAAATCTTTGTTAGAAATTTAAAATGTTTAATTTCAATCACATATTCTAAATCTTACTACAATAAAGTTAATTTTTAAAATCTTTGTTAGAAATTTAAAATGTTTAATTTTAATCACATATTCTAAATCTTACTACAATAAAGTTAATTTTTAAAATCTTTGTTTGAAATTTAAAATGTTTAATTTTAATCACATATTCTAAATCTTACTACAATAAATTTAATTTTTAAAATCTATGTTAGAAATTTAAAATGTTTAATTTTAATCACATACTCTAAATCTTACTACAAAAAATTTAATTTTTAAAATCTTTGTTAGAAATTTAAAAAGTTTAATTTTTAAAATCTTTGTTTGAAATTGAAAATGTTTAATTTTCAAAATCTTTGTTTGAAATTTAAAATATTTAATTTTCAAAATCTTTGTTTGAAATTAAAATGTTTAATTTTAATCACATACTCTAAATCTTACTAAAATAAATTTAATTTTTAAAATCTTTGTTAGAAATTTAAAATATTTAATTTTAAAAACATATTCTAAATCTTACTACAATAAATTTAATTTTTAAAATCTTTGTTAGAAATTTAAAATATTTAATTTTAAACACATATTCTAAATCTTACTACAATAAATTTAATTTTTAAAATCTTTGTTAGAAATTTAAAATATTTAATTTTAAACACATATTCTAAATCTTACTACAATAAATTTAATTTTTAAAATCTTTGTTAGAAATTTAAAATATTTAATTTTAAACACATATTCTAAATCTTACTACAATAAATTTAATTTTTAAAATCTTTGTTAGAAATTTAAAATATTTAATTTTAAACACGTATTCTAAATCTTACTACAATAAATTTAATTTTTAAAATCTTTGTTAGAAATTTAAAATATTTAATTTTAAACACATATTCTAAATCTTACTACAATAAATTTAATTTTTAAAATCTTTGTTAGAAATTTAAAATGTTTAATTTTAAACACATATTCTAAATCTTACTACAATAAATTTAAATTTTAAAATCTTTGTTAGAAATATAAAAAGTTTAATTTTAAACACATATTCTAAATCTTACTACAATAAATTTAATTTTTAAAATCTTTGTTAGAAATTTAAAATGTTTAATTTTAAACACATATTCTAAATCTTACTACAATAAATTTAATTTTTAAAATCTTTGTTAGAAATTTAAAATGTTTAATTTTAAACACATATTCTAAATCTTACTACAATAAATTTAAATTTTAAAATCTTTGTTAGAAATTTAAAATGTTTAATTTTAAAAACATATTTTAATCTTACTACAATAAATTTAATTTTTAAAATCTTTGTTAGAAATTTAAAATATTTAATTTTAAACACATATTCTAAATCTTACTACAATAAATTTAATTTTTAAAATCTTTGTTAGAAATTTAAAATAATTCATTTTAAACACATGTTCTAAATCTTACTACAATAAATTTAATTTTTAAAATCTTTGTTAGAAATTTAAAATGTTTAATTTTAAACACATATTCTAAATCTTACTACAATAAATTTAATTTTTAAAATCTTTGTTAGAAATTTAAAATGTTTAATTTTAAACACATATTCTAAATCTTACTACAATAAATTTAAATTTTAAAATCTTTGTTAGAAATATAAAAAGTTTAATTTTAAACACATATTCTAAATCTTACTACAATAAATTTAATTTTTAAAATCTTTGTTAGAAATTTAAAATGTTTAATTTTAAACACATATTCTAAATCTTACTACAATTAAATTAATTTTTAAAATCTTTGTTAGAAATTTAAAATGTTTAATTTTAAACACATATTCTAAATCTTACTACAATAAATTTAATTTTTAAAATCTTTGTTAGAAATTTAATTTTAAACACATATTCTAAATCTTACTACAATAAATTTAATTTTTAAAATCTTTGTTAGAAAGTTAAAATATTTAATTTTAAACACATATTCTAAATCTTACTACAATAAATTTAATTTTTAAAATCTTTGTTAGAAATTTAAAATATTTAATTTTAAACACATATTCTAAATCTTACTACAATAAATTTAATTTTTAAAATCTTTGTTAGAAATTTAAAATATTTAATTTTAAACACATATTCTAAATCTTACTACAATAAATTTAATTTTTAAAATCTTTGTTAGAAATTTAAAATATTTAATTTTAAACACATATTCTAAATCTTACTACAATAAATTTAATTTTTAAAATCTTTGTTAGAAATTTAAAATATTTAATTTTAAACACATATTCTAAATCTTACTACAATAAATTTAATTTTTAAAATCTTTGTTAGAAATTTAAAATATTTAATTTTAAACACATATTCTTAATCTTACTACAATAAATTTAATTTTTAAAATCTTTGTTAGAAATTATAAAGTTTAATTTTTAAAATCTTTGTTAGAAATTTAAAAAGTTTAATTTTTAAAATCTTTGTTAGAAATTCAAAAAGTTTAATTTTTAAAATCTTTGTTAGAAATTTAAAAAGTATAATTTTTAAAATATTTGTTAGAAATTTAAAAAGTTTAATTTTTAAAATATTTGTGAGAAATTTAAAATGTTTAATTTTAAACACATATTCTAAATGAGACTACAATAAATTTAATTTTTAAAATTTTTGTTAGAAATTTAAAAAGTTTAATTTTTAAAATCTTTGTTAGAAATTTAAAAAGGTTAATTTTTAAAATATTTGTAAGAAATTTAAAAAGTTTAATTTTTAAAATCTTTGTTAGAAATTTAAAAAGTTTAATTTTTAAAATATTTGTTAGAAATTTAAAAATTTGATGAAAATATCGTGAATATTGAAAGAGATATCTGCATGTGAAAGTAGCACTTTTCCAGGCCTCAAAAAAAGAAAGTTTTTTATTTTTAATAAAATATTTTCTCCATTTAACTAAAAAAAAACTTAAAACTTCATAATAGCTAAAAACCCTGCAAAATTTGCAAACTTTTTTCGCCAGGCCTTTTTTCACAAGCTAATATCTCCTCGAATATTCACGATATTTTCTTAAAATTTTTCTCAGTGAGTTCTTCATAACATCGCCAACAATACTCTCATTGACGTTTTTGTTTTATCTCCTTTGCTTTCTATAATTTATTTTTTTAACTTTCTTATTTCTTCGCTAGGAGCGCTGTAAGTCATCTCAGTGTATTCTCCATAGTCACTTACCTAGGTGTAGACCTTACTTCCATGACCCTAGGAGACGTTGTTTCCAAAGAAAAGCCGAAAAAGTACTTTTGAAACACCCTGTGTAATATTTAAACCGCCCCTTTTCTCATACTTAATTCCCACTATAGACTGCCACCGCGTACTCCGATCCCACTATAGAAATAAACGTACAAAGAGCGAAAGCATAAAATTCTCCATGGTCACTTACCTAGGGTTAGACCTTACTCCCATGACCCTAGGAGACGTTGTTTCCAAAGAAAAGCCTTGAAAAGAACTTTTGAAACACCCTGTGTAATATTTAAACCGCCCCTTTTACACTTGCCCACTAAACACCGCTTACACCGATCCCACTATAGAGTTAAACGTACAAGAGCGAAAGCAAATCTGATCCCACTACGGCGAAACGAGCCGCAGCCGAAGAGGCGAAATATCCGCCAGGTTTGGCAATCTATCGCTCTTTTGGCGAACGGTGCTTTCCCCGCTCGCTTAGAACATCCACACGCTTTTGGGAAATCCGCAGATCGGCTCTGCGCCAAGCTGAAACCGCCAACCTTTTTTTCGCGACATCGATCACTAAATCGACGATTTCTCGGACAAATATCGGTGTAAATGAATCGCGATCGTTTCTAATCGATTTAGAAGGGTCCATTTTACCTAGTTTGATGTTCTTTTTCCCGAAATTTTCCCGATAACAGTGCGAAATTCCAGTTTAAAGTCGCTCCTTTCCAAACCAAGCCGATTCAAGATCGACCGCTTCTCCTCTCGAATGGAGCTCTCCCATTCGCCGATCGCCTTAAAGTTACGCCCCGAAAAAAAGGCGGAGTCGGATCAGGGCTCAACTTGACTGGTCGGAAGCTCGACGAATGACGGTCTCGGGCCAGTGAAAGGCTGGGGGATGTGTTCTTAGGCTTCCAATTACAAATAGTTTTCGTTAATTAAGTTGAGTGCTTATTTTATATTGCTTTTTAAGTTATAAAAACAAGTTTTAGAGAGGATTAAACTTTCATGGAAGACGTGGAACGTAATTAGAGTGTTGTTCTCAACATAAAATGTTATTTTTATTATTAAATTATTCTTTTCATTGATTTTTTTATGATGTGTAATTACAATCCGATAGTTATCAGAGCTATTTTTGAATAGACTTCCAACATTTCGGAGCGGGATAACTGACTTTTGGGTTGTTTTTTTTCTGTGGTCAAAGAAGTGGAAATTTTCGATTTCAGGGGAATATATCCCCGAATTTTCCGTGAATAATTTAGACTTGGTAAATATTTTGGTATTTTAATTGTGTGTAATATCTCAACGGCTATGCTGTGATTCTTTCTTCTGTCAAATGAATTTGTTATGCGGAGTCAATAATAAAAACAGTTGGGGCATTGGTCTAAGAAATTTAATTAAGTTCTTTTTTTATATGAAATGCAGTGGTATAATAAATACTAAATTTTCAATCGTTGATTACTCATTTATTGACAGCTATAAAAATGATCAATTAATAATATCTATAAATAACTAATAACCACATATTCCGAATCGAAATACAATAAATTTAATTTTTAAAACCTTTGTTAGAAATTTAAAATGTTTAATTTTAAACACATATTCTAAATATTACTACAATAAATTTAATTTTTAAAATCTTTGTTAGAAATTTAAAATGTTTAATTTTAAACACATATTCTAAATCTTACTACAATAAATTTAATTTTTAAAATCTTTGTTAGAAATTTAAAATGTTTAATTTTAATCACATATTCTAAATCTTACTACAATAAATTTAATTTTTAAAATCTTTGTTAGAAATTTAAAAAGTTTAATTTTTAAAATCTTTGTTTGAAATTTAAAATGTTTAATTTTCAAAATCTTTGTTTGAAATTTAAAATATTTAATTTTCAAAATCTTTGTTTGAAATTTAAAATGTTTAATTTTAATCACATACTCTAAATCTTACTACAATAAATTTAATTTTTAAAATCTTTGTTAGAAATTTAAAATGTTTAATTTTAAACACATATTCTAAATCTTACTGCAATAAATTTAATTTTTAAAATCTTTGTTAGAAATTTAAAATGTTTAATTTTAATCACATACTCTAAATCTTACTGCAATAAATTTAATTTTTAAAATCTTTGTTAGAAATTTAAAATGTTTAATTTTAATCACATACTCTAAATCTTACTGCAATAAATTTAATTTTTAAAATCTTTGTTAGAAAATTAAAATGTTTAATTTTAAACACATATTCTAAATCTTACTACAATAAATTTAATTTTTAAAACCTTTGTTAGAAATTTAAAATGTTTAATTTTAATCACATACTCTAAATCTTACTGCAATAAATTTAATTTTTAAAATCTTTGTTAGAAATTTAAAAAGTTTAATTTTTAAAATCTTTGTTTGAAATTTAAAATGTTTAATTTTCAAAATCTTTGTTTGAAATTTAAAATATTTAATTTTCAAAATCTTTGTTTGAAATTTAAAATGTTTAATTTTAATCACATACTCTAAATCTTACTACAATAAATTTAATTTTTAAAATCTTTGTTAGAAATTTAAAATGTTTAATTTTAAACACATATTCTAAATCTTACTACAATAAATTTAATTTTTAAAATCTTTGTTAGAAATTTAAAATGTTTAATTTTAATCACATATTCTAAATCTTACTACAATAAATTTAATTTTTAAAATCTTTGTTAGAAATTTAAAATGTTTAATTTTAAACACATATTCTAAATCTTACTACAATAAATTTAATTTTTAAAATCTTTGTTAGAAATTTAAAATGTTTAATTTTAATCACATATTCTAAATCTTACGACAATAAATTTAATTTTTAAAATCTTTGTTAGAAATTTAAAATGTTTAATTTTAAACACATATTCTAAATCTTACTACAATAAATTTAATTTTTAAAATCTTTGTTAGAAATTTAAAATGTTTAATTTTAATCACATACTCTAAATCTTACTACAATAAATTTAATTTTTAAAATCTTTGTTAGAAATTTAAAAAGTTTAATTTTTAAAATCTTTGTTAGAAATTTAAAATATTAATTTTAAACACATATTCTAAATCTTTCTACAATAAATTTAATTTTTAAAATCTTTGTTATAAATTTAAAAAGTTTAATTTTTAAAATCTTTGTTAGAAATTCAAAAAGGTTAATTTTTAAAATCTTTGTTAGAAATTTAAAAAGTTTAATTTTTGAAATATTTGTTAGAAATTTAAAAAGTTTAATTTTTAAAATATTTGTTAGAAATTTAAAAAGTTTAAATTTAAACACATATTCTAAATCTTACTACAATAAATTTATTTTTGAAAATCTTTGTTAGAAATTTAAAATTTTTAATTTTTAAACACATATTCTAAATCTTACTACAATAAATTTAATTTTTAAAATCTTTGTTAGAAATTTAAAAAGTTTAATTTTTAAAATCTTTGTCAGAAATTCAAAAAGTTTAATTTTTAAAATCTTTGTTAGAAACTTAATTTTTAAAATATTTGTTAGAAATTTAAAAAGTTTAATTTTAAACACATATTCTAAAAAGGATTAATTAGGGAGGGAGAAATCACCGTCGGAAAAAAAGTCTATGACATCTTCGTACAGCTGCTCCTATTTTCGGTGTTCCATTTCCCGAGGGGGTCACTCTAGCAGTCCTTGAAGGGGACTTGAAGACCCACCGAAAGACACCCCCCACGGTTCCAGGGATTAATAAGGGAGGGAGAAATCACCGTCGGAAAAAAAGTCTATGGCATCTTCGTTCAGCTGCTCCTATTTTCGGTGTTCCATTTCCCGAGGGGGGTCACTCTAGCAGTCCTTGAAGGGGACTTAAAGACCCACCGAAAGACACCCCCCACGGTTCCAGGGATTAATTAGGGAGGGAGAAATCACCGTCGGAAAAAAAGTCTATGACATCTTCGTACTGGTGCTCCTATTTTCGGTGTTCCATTTCCCGAGGGGGGTCACTCTAGCAGTCCTTGAAGGGGACTTAAAGACCAACCGAAAGACACCCCCCACGGTTCCAGGGATTAATTAGGGAGGGAGAAATCACCGTCGGAAAAAAAGTCTATGACATCTTCGTACAGCTGCTCCTATTTTCGGTGTTCCATTTCCCGAGGGGGGTCACTCTAGCAGTCCTTGAAGGGGACTTAAAGACCCACCGAAAGACACCCCCCACGGTTCCAGGGATTAATTAGGGAGGGAGAAATCACCGTCGGAAAAAAAGTCTATGACATCTTCGTACTGGTGCTCCTATTTTCGGTGTTCCATTTCCCGAGGGGGGTCACTCTAGCAGTCCTTGAAGGGGACTTAAAGACCCACCGAAAGACACCCCCCACGGTTCCAGGGATTAATTAGGGAGGGAGAAATCACCGTCGGAAAAAAAGTCTATGACATCTTCGTACTGGTGCTCCTATTTTCGGTGTTCCATTTCCCGAGGGGGGTCACTCTAGCAGTCCTTGAAGGGGACTTAAAGACCCACCGAAAGACACCCCCCACGGTTCCAGGGATTAATTAGGGAGGGAGAAATCACCGTCGGAAAAAAGGTCTATGACATCTTCGTACTGGTGCTCCTATTTTCGGTGTTCCATTTCCCGAGGGGGGTCACTCTAGCAGTCCTTGAAGGGGACTTAAAGACCCACCGAAAGACACCCCCCACGGTTCCAGGGATTAATTAGGGAGGGAGAAATCACCGTCGGAAAAAAAGTCTATGACATCTTCGTACTGGTGCTCCTATTTTCGGTGTTCCATTTCCCGAGGGGGTTCACTCTAGCAGTCCTTGAAGGGGACTTAAAGACCAACCGAAAGACACCCCCACGGTTCCAGGGATTAATTAGGGAGGGAGAAATCACCGTCGGAAAAAAAGTCTATGACATCTTCGTACTGGTGCTCCTATTTTCGGTGTTCCATTTCCCGAGGGGGGTCACTCTAGCAGTCCTTGAAGGGGACTTAAAGACCCACCGAAAGACACCCCCCACGGTTCCAGGGATTAATTAGGGAGGGAGAAATCACCGTCGGAAAAAAAGTCTATGACATATTCGTACAGCTGCTCCTATTTTCGGTGTTCCATTTCCCGAGGGGGGTCACTCTAGCAGTCCTTGAAGGGGACTTAAAGACCCACCGAAAGACACCCCCCACGGTTCCAGGGATTAATTAGGGAGGGAGAAATCACCGTCGGAAAAAAAGTCTATGACATCTTCGTACAGCTGCTCCTATTTTCGGTGTTCCATTTCCCGAGGGGGGTCACTCTAGCAGTCCTTGAAGGGGACTTAAAGACCCACCGAAAGACACCCCCCACGGTTCCAGGGATTAATTAGGGAGGGAGAAATCACCGTCGGAAAAAAAGTCTATGACATCTTCGTACTGGTGCTCCTATTTTCGGTGTTCCATTTCCCGAGGGGGGTCACTCTAGCAGTCCTTGAAGGGGACTTAAAGACCCACCGAAAGACACCCCCCACGGTTCCAGGGATTAATTAGGGAGGGAGAAATCACCGTCGGAAAAAAGGTCTATGACATCTTCGTACTGGTGCTCCTATTTTCGGTGTTCCATTTCCCGAGGGGGGTCACTCTAGCAGTCCTTGAAGGGGACTTAAAGACCCACCGAAAGACACCCCCCACGGTTCCAGGGATTAATTAGGGAGGGAGAAATCACCGTCGGAAAAAAAGTCTATGACATCTTCGTACTGGTGCTCCTATTTTCGGTGTTCCATTTCCCGAGGGGGTTCACTCTAGCAGTCCTTGAAGGGGACTTAAAGACCAACCGAAAGACACCCCCCACGGTTCCAGGGATTAATTAGGGAGGGAGAAATCTCCGTCGGAAAAAAAGTCTATGACATCTTCGTACTGGTGCTCCTATTTTCGGTGTTCCATTTCCCGAGGGGGGTCACTCTAGCAGTCCTTGAAGGGGACTTAAAGACCCACCGAAAGACACCCCCCACGGTTCCAGGGATTAATTAGGGAGGGAGAAATCACCGTCGGAAAAAAAGTCTATGACATATTCGTACAGCTGCTCCTATTTTCGGTGTTCCATTTCCCGAGGGGGGTCACTCTAGCAGTCCTTGAAGGGGACTTAAAGACCCACCGAAAGACACCCCCCACGGTTCCAGGGATTAATTAGGGAGGGAGAAATCACCGTCGGAAAAAAAGTCTATGACATCTTCGTACAGCTGCTCCTATTTTCGGTGTTCCATTTCCCGAGGGGGGTCACTCTAGCAGTCCTTGAAGGGGACTTAAAGACCCACCGAAAGACACCCCCCACGGTTCCAGGGATTAATTAGGGAGGGAGAAATCACCGTCGGAAAAAAAGTCTATGACATCTTCGTACTGGTGCTCCTATTTTCGGTGTTCCTTTTCCCCGAGGGGGGTCACTCTAGCAGTCCTTGAAAGGGACTTAAAGACCCACCGAAAGACACCCCCCACGGTTCCAGGGATTAATTAGGGAGGGAGAAATCACCGTCGGAAAAAAGGTCTATGACATCTTCGTACTGGTGCTCCTATTTTCGGTGTTCCATTTCCCGAGGGGGGGTCACTCTAGCAGTCCTTGAAGGGGACTTAAAGACCCACCGAAAGACACCCCCCACGGTTCCAGGGATTAATTAGGGAGGGAGAAATCACCGTCGGAAAAAAAGTCTATGACATCTTCGTACTGGTGCTCCTATTTTCGGTGTTCCATTTCCCGAGGGGGGTCACTCTAGCCGTCCTTGAAGGGGACTTAAAGACCAACCGAAAGACACCCCCCACGGTTCCAGGGATTAATTAGGGAGGGAGAAATCTCCGTCGGAAAAAAAGTCTATGACATCTTCGTACTGGTGCTCCTATTTTCGGTGTTCCATTTCCCGAGGGGGGTCACTCTAGCAGTCCTTGAAGGGGACTTAAAGACCCACCGAAAGACACCCCCCACGGTTCCAGGGATTAATTAGGGAGGGAGAAATCACCGTCGGAAAAAAAGTCTATGACATATTCGTACAGCTGCTCCTATTTTCGGTGTTCCATTTCCCGAGGGGGTCACTCTAGCAGTCCTTGAAGGGGACTTAAAGACCCACCGAAAGACACCCCCCCACGGTTCCAGGGATTAATTAGGGAGGGAGAAATCACCGTCGGAAAAAAAGTCTATGACATCTTCGTACAGCTGCTCCTATTTTCGGTGTTCCATTTCCCGAGGGGGGTCACTCTAGCAGTCCTTGAAGGGGACTTAAAGACCCACCGAAAGACACCCCCCACGGTTCCAGGGATTAATTAGGGAGGGAGAAATCACCGTCGGAAAAAAAGTCTATGACATCTTCGTACTGGTGCTCCTATTTTCGGTGTTCCATTTCCCGAGGGGGGTCACTCTAGCAGTCCTTGAAGGGGACTTAAAGACCCACCGAAAGACACCCCCCACGGTTCCAGGGATTAATTAGGGAGGGAGAAATCACCGTCGGAAAAAAAGTCTATGACATCTTCGTACTGGTGCTCCTATTTTCGGTGTTCCATTTCCCGAGGGGGGTCACTCTAGCAGTCCTTGAAGGGGACTTAAAGACCCACCGAAAGACACCCCCCACGGTTCCAGGGATATATTAGGGAGGGAGAAATCACCGTCGGAAAAAAAGTCTATGACATCTTCGTACTGGTGCTCCTATTTTCGGTGTTCCATTTCCCGAGGGGGGTCACTCTAGCAGTCCTTGAAGGGGACTTAAAGACCCACCGAAAGACACCCCCCACGGTTCCAGGGATTAATTAGGGAGGGAGAAATCACCGTCGGAAAAAAAGTCTATGACATCTTCGTACAGCTGCTCCTATTTTCGGTGTTCCATTTCCCGAGGGGGGTCACTCTAGCAGTCCTTGAAGGGGACTTAAAGACCCACCGAAAGACACCCCCCACGGTTCCAGGGATTAATTAGGGAGGGAGAAATCACCGTCGGAAAAAAAGTCTATGACATCTTCGTACTGGTGCTCCTATTTTCGGTGTTCCATTTCCCGAGGGGGGTCACTCTAGCAGTCCTTGAAGGGGACTTAAAGACCCACCGAAAGACACCCCCCACGGTTCCAGGGATTAATTAGGCAGGGAGAAATCACCGTCGGAAAAAAAGTCTATGACATCTTCGTACTGGTGCTCCTATTTTCGGTGTTCCATTTCCCGAGGGGGGTCACTCTAGCAGTCCTTGAAGGGGACTTAAAGACCCACCGAAAGACACCCCCCACGGTTCCAGGGATTAATTAGGGAGGGAGAAATCACCGTCGGAAAAAAGGTCTATGACATCTTCGTACTGGTGCTCCTATTTTCGGTGTTCCATTTCCCGAGGGGGGTCACTCTAGCAGTCCTTGAAGGGGACTTAAAGACCCACCGAAAGACACCCCCCACGGTTCCAGGGATTAATTAGGGAGGGAGAAATCACCGTCGGAAAAAAAGTCTATGACATATTCGTACAGCTGCTCCTATTTTCGGTGTTCCATTTCCCGAGGGGGGTCACTCTAGCAGTCCTTGAAGGGGACTTAAAGACCCACCGAAAGACACCCCCCACGGTTCCAGGGATTAATTAGGGAGGGAGAAATCACCGTCGGAAAAAAAGTCTATGACATCTTCGTACAGCTGCTCCTATTTTCGGTGTTCCATTTCCCGAGGGGGGTCACTCTAGCAGTCCTTGAAGGGGACTTAAAGACCCACCGAAAGACACCCCCCACGGTTCCAGGGATTAATTAGGGAGGGAGAAATCACCGTCGGAAAAAAAGTCTATGACATCTTCGTACTGGTGCTCCTATTTTCGGTGCTTCCATTTCCCGAGGGGGGTCACTCTAGCAGTCCTTGAAGGGGACTTAAAGACCCACCGAAAGACACCCCCCACGGTTCCAGGGATTAATTAGGGAGGGAGAAATCACCGTCGGAAAAAAAGGTCTATGACATCTTCGTACTGGTGCTCCTATTTTCGGTGTTCCATTTCCCGAGGGGGGTCACTCTAGCAGTCCTTGAAGGGGACTTAAAGACCCACCGAAAGACACCCCCACGGTTCCAGGGATTAATTAGGGAGGGAGAAATCACCGTCGGAAAAAAAGTCTATGACATCTTCGTACTGGTGCTCCTATTTTCGGTGTTCCATTTCCCGAGGGGGTCACTCTAGCAGTCCTTGAAGGGGACTTAAAGACCAACCGAAAGACACCCCCCACGGTTCCAGGGATTAATTAGGGAGGGAGAAATCTCCGTCGGAAAAAAAGTCTATGACATCTTCGTACTGGTGCTCCTATTTTCGGTGTTCCATTTCCCGAGGGGGGTCACTCTAGCAGTCCTTGAAGGGGACTTAAAGACCCACCGAAAGACACCCCCCACGGTTCCAGGGATTAATTAGGGAGGGAGAAATCACCGTCGGAAAAAAAGTCTATGACATATTCGTACAGCTGCTCCTATTTTCGGTGTTCCATTTCCCGAGGGGGGTCACTCTAGCAGTCCTTGAAGGGGACTTAAAGACCCACCGAAAGACACCCCCCACGGTTCCAGGGATTAATTAGGGAGGGAGAAATCACCGTCGGAAAAAAAGTCTATGACATCTTCGTACTGGCTGCTCCTATTTTCGGTGTTCCATTTCCCGAGGGGGGTCACTCTAGCAGTCCTTGAAGGGGACTTAAAGACCCACCGAAAGACACCCCCACGGTTCCAGGGATTAATTAGGGAGGGAGAAATCACCGTCGGAAAAAAGGTCTATGACATCTTCGTACTGGTGCTCCTATTTTCGGTGTTCCATTTCCGAGGGGGGGTCACTCTAGCAGTCCTTGAAGGGGACTTAAAGACCCACCGAAAGACACCCCCCACGGTTCCAGGGATTAAATTAGGGAGGGAGAAATCACCGTCGGAAAAAAGGTCTATGACCATCTTCGGTACTGGTGCTCCTATTTTCGGTGTTCCATTTCCCGAGGGGGGTCACTCTAGCAGTCCTTGAAGGGGACTTAAAGACCCACCGAAAGACACCCCCCACGGTTTCAGGGATTAAAGGGAGGGAGAAATCACCGTCGGAAAAAAAGTCTATGACATCTTCGTACTGGTGCTCCTATTTTCGGTGTTCCATTTCCCGAGGGGGGTCACTCTAGCAGTCCTTGAAGGGGACTTAAAGACCAACCGAAAGACACCCCCCACGGTTCCAGGGATTAATTAGGGAGGGAGAAATCTCCGTCGGAAAAAAAGTCTATGACATCTTCGTACTGGTGCTCCTATTTTCGGTGTTCCATTTCCCGAGGGGGGTCACTCTAGCAGTCCTTGAAGGGGACTTAAAGACCCACCGAAAGACACCCCCCACGGTTCCAGGGATTAATTAGGGAGGGAGAAATCACCGTCGGAAAAAAAGTCTATGACATATTCGTACAGCTGCTCCTATTTTCGGTGTTCCATTTCCCGAGGGGGGTCACTCTAGCAGTCCTTGAAGGGGACTTAAAGACCCACCGAAAGACACCCCCCACGGTTCCAGGGATTAATTAGGGAGGGAGAAATCACCGTCGGAAAAAAAGTCTATGACATCTTCGTACAGCTGCTCCTATTTTCGGTGTTCCATTTCCCGAGGGGGGTCACTCTAGCAGTCCTTGAAGGGGACTTAAAGACCCACCGAAAGACACCCCCCACGGTTCCAGGGATTAATTAGGGAGGGAGAAATCACCGTCGGAAAAAAAGTCTATGACATCTTCGTACTGGTGCTCCTATTTTCGGTGTTCCATTTCCCGAGGGGGGTCACTCTAGCAGTCCTTGAAGGGGACTTAAAGACCAACCGAAAGACACCCCCCACGGTTCCAGGGATTAATTAGGGAGGGAGAAATCACCGTCGGAAAAAAAGTCTATGACATCTTCGTACTGGTGCTCCTATTTTCGGTGTTCCATTTCCCTAGGGGGGTCACTCTAGCAGTCCTTGAAGGGGACTTAAAGACCCACCGAAAGACACCCCCCACGGTTCCAGGGATATATTAGGGAGGGAGAAATCACCGTCGGAAAAAAAGTCTATGACATCTTCGTACTGGTGCTCCTATTTTCGGTGTTCCATTTCCCGAGGGGGGTCACTCTAGCAGTCCTTGAAGGGGACTTAAAGACCCACCGAAAGACACCCCCCACGGTTCCAGGGATTAATTAGGGAGGGAGAAATCACCGTCGGAAAAAAAGTCTATGACATCTTCGTACAGCTGCTCCTATTTTCGGTGTTCCATTTCCCGAGGGGGGTCACTCTAGCAGTCCTTGAAGGGGACTTAAAGACCCACCGAAAGACACCCCCCACGGTTCCAGGGATTAATTAGGGAGGGAGAAATCACCGTCGGAAAAAAAGTCTATGACATCTTCGTACAGCTGCTCCTATTTTCGGTGTTCCATTTCCCGAGGGGGGTCACTCTAGCAGTCCTTGAAGGGGACTTAAAGACCCATACCGAAAGACACCCCCCACGGTTCCAGGGATTAATTAGGGAGGGAGAAATCACCGTCGGAAAAAAAGTCTATGACATCTTCGTACTGGTGCTCCTATTTTCGGTGTTCCATTTCCCGAGGGGGGTCACTCTAGCAGTCCTTGAAGGGGACTTAAAGACCAACCGAAAGACACCCCCCACGGTTCCAGGGATTAATTAGGGAGGGAGAAATCACCGTCTGAAAAAAGGTCTATGACATCTTCGTACTGGTGCTCCTATTTTCGGTGTTCCATTTCCCGAGGGGGGTCACTCTAGCAGTCCTTGAAGGGGACTTAAAGACCCACCGAAAGAAACCCCCCACGGTTCCAGGGATTAATTAGGGAGGGAGAAATCCCCGTCGGAAAAAAAGTCTATGACATCTTCGTACTGGTGCTCCTATTTTCGGTGTTCCATTTCCCGAGGGGGGTCACTCTAGCAGTCCTTGAAGGGGACTTAAAGACCCACCGAAAGACACCCCCCACGGTTCCAGGGATTAATTAGGGAGGGAGAAATCACCGTCGGAAAAAAAGTCTATGACATATTCGTACAGCTGCTCCTATTTTCGGTGTTCCATTTCCCGAGGGGGGTCACTCTAGCAGTCCTTGAAGGGGACTTAAAGACCCACCGAAAGACACCCCCCACGGTTCCAGGGATTAATTAGGGAGGGAGAAATCACCGTCGGAAAAAAGGTCTATGACATCTTCGTACTGGTGCTCCTATTTTCGGTGTTCCATTTCCCGAGGGGGGTCACTCTAGCAGTCCTTGAAGGGGACTTAAAGACCCACCGAAAGACACCCCCCACGGTTCCAGGGATTAATTAGGGAGGGAGAAATCACCGTCGGAAAAAAAGTCTATGACATCTTCGTACTGGTGCTCCTATTTTCGGTGTTCCATTTCCCGAGGGGGTTCACTCTAGCAGTCCTTGAAGGGGACTTAAAGACCAACCGAAAGACACCCCCCACGGTTCCAGGGATTAATTAGGGAGGGAGAAATCTCCGTCGGAAAAAAAGTCTATGACATCTTCGTACTGGTGCTCCTATTTTCGGTGTTCCATTTCCCGAGGGGGGTCACTCTAGCAGTCCTTGAAGGGGACTTAAAGACCCACCGAAAGACACCCCCCACGGTTCCAGGGATTAATTAGGGAGGGAGAAATCACCGTCGGAAAAAAAGTCTATGACATATTCGTACAGCTGCTCCTATTTTCGGTGTTCCATTTCCCGAGGGGGGTCACTCTAGCAGTCCTTGAAGGGGACTTAAAGACCCACCGAAAGACACCCCCCACGGTTCCAGGGATTAATTAGGGAGGGAGAAATCACCGTCGGAAAAAAAGTCTATGACATCTTCGTACAGCTGCTCCTATTTTCGGTGTTCCATTTCCCGAGGGGGGTCACTCTAGCAGTCCTTGAAGGGGACTTAAAGACCCACCGAAAGACACCCCCCACGGTTCCAGGGATTAATTAGGGAGGGAGAAATCACCGTCGGAAAAAAGTCTATGACATCTTCGTACTGGTGCTCCTATTTTCGGTGTTCCATTTCCCGAGGGGGGTCACTCTAGCAGTCCTTGAAGGGGACTTAAAGACCCACCGAAAGACACCCCCCACGGTTCCAGGGATTAATTAGGGAGGGAGAAATCACCGTCGGAAAAAAGGTCTATGACATCTTCGTACTGGTGCTCCTATTTTCGGTGTTCCATTTCCCGAGGGGGGTCACTCTAGCAGTCCTTGAAGGGGACTTAAAGACCCACCGAAAGACACCCCCCACGGTTCCAGGGATTAATTAGGGAGGGAGAAATCACCGTCGGAAAAAAAGTCTATGACATCTTCGTACTGGTGCTCCTATTTTCGGTGTTCCATTTCCCGAGGGGGGTCACTCTAGCAGTCCTTGAAGGGGACTTAAAGACCAACCGAAAGACACCCCCCACGGTTCCAGGGATTAATTAGGGAGGGAGAAATCTCCGTCGGAAAAAAAGTCTATGACATCTTCGTACTGGTGCTCCTATTTTCGGTGTTCCATTTCCCGAGGGGGGTCACTCTAGCAGTCCTTGAAGGGGACTTAAAGACCCACCGAAAGACACCCCCCACGGTTCCAGGGATTAATTAGGGAGGGAGAAATCACCGTCGGAAAAAAAGTCTATGACATATTCGTACAGCGCTGCTCCTATTTTCGGTGTTCCATTTCCCGAGGGGGGTCACTCTAGCAGTCCTTGAAGGGGACTTAAAGACCCACCGAAAGACACCCCCCACGGTTCCAGGGATTAATTAGGGAGGGAGAAATCACCGTCGGAAAAAAAGTCTATGACATCTTCGTACAGCTGCTCCTATTTTCGGTGTTCCATTTCCCGAGGGGGGTCACTCTAGCAGTCCTTGAAGGGGACTTAAAGACCCACCGAAAGACACCCCCCACGGTTCCAGGGATTAATTAGGGAGGGAGAAATCACCGTCGGAAAAAAAGTCTATGACATCTTCGTACTGGTGCTCCTATTTTCGGTGTTCCATTTCCCGAGGGGGGTCACTCTAGCAGTCCTTGAAGGGGACTTAAAGACCAACCGAAAGACACCCCCCACGGTTCCAGGGATTAATTAGGGAGGGAGAAATCACCGTCGGAAAAAAAGTCTATGACATCTTCGTACTGGTGCTCCTATTTTCGGTGTTCCATTTCCCTAGGGGGGTCACTCTAGCAGTCCTTGAAGGGGACTTAAAGACCCACCGAAAGACACCCCCCACGGTTCCAGGGATATATTAGGGAGGGAGAAATCACCGTCGGAAAAAAAGTCTATGACATCTTCGTACTGGTGCTCCTATTTTCGGTGTTCCATTTCCCGAGGGGGGTCACTCTAGCAGTCCTTGAAGGGGACTTAAAGACCCACCGAAAGACACCCCCCACGGTTCCAGGGATTAATTAGGGAGGGAGAAATCACCGTCGGAAAAAAAGTCTATGACATCTTCGTACAGCTGCTCCTATTTTCGGTGTTCCATTTCCCGAGGGGGGTCACTCTAGCAGTCCTTGAAGGGGACTTAAAGACCCACCGAAAGACACCCCCCACGGTTCCAGGGATTAATTAGGGAGGGAGAAATCACCGTCGGAAAAAAAGTCTATGACATCTTCGTACTGGTGCTCCTATTTTCGGTGTTCCATTTCCCGAGGGGGGTCACTCTAGCAGTCCTTGAAGGGGACTTAAAGACCCACCGAAAGACACCCCCCACGGTTCCAGGGATTAATTAGGCAGGGAGAAATCACCGTCGGAAAAAAAGTCTATGACATCTTCGTACTGGTGCTCCTATTTTCGGTGTTCCATTTCCCGAGGGGGGTCACTCTAGCAGTCCTTGAAGGGGACTTAAAGACCCACCGAAAGACACCCCCCACGGTTCCAGGGATTAATTAGGGAGGGAGAAATCACCGTCGGAAAAAAGGTCTATGACATCTTCGTACTGGTGCTCCTATTTTCGGTGTTCCATTTCCCGAGGGGGGTCACTCTAGCAGTCCTTGAAGGGGACTTAAAGACCCACCGAAAGACACCCCCCACGGTTCCAGGGATTAATTAGGGAGGGAGAAATCACCGTCGGAAAAAAAGTCTATGACATATTCGTACAGCTGCTCCTATTTTCGGTGTTCCATTTCCCGAGGGGGGTCACTCTAGCAGTCCTTGAAGGGGACTTAAAGACCCACCGAAAGACACCCCCCACGGTTCCAGGGATTAATTAGGGAGGGAGAAATCACCGTCGGAAAAAAAGTCTATGACATCTTCGTACAGCTGCTCCTATTTTCGGTGTTCCATTTCCCGAGGGGGGTCACTCTAGCAGTCCTTGAAGGGGACTTAAAGACCCACCGAAAGAC
Organism: Tetragnatha montana; assembly: GCA_963680715.1. Taxonomy (NCBI): domain Eukaryota; kingdom Metazoa; phylum Arthropoda; class Arachnida; order Araneae; family Tetragnathidae; genus Tetragnatha; species Tetragnatha montana. Next base: position 4,133,870 of record OY796678.1, on the reverse strand, counting down.
ACCCCCCACGGTTCCAGGGATTAATTAGGGAGGGAGAAATCACCGTCGGAAAAAAAGTCTATGACATCTTCGTACTGGTGCTCCTATTTTCGGTGTTCCATTTCCCGAGGGGGGTCACTCTAGCAGTCCTTGAAGGGGACTTAAAGACCCACCGAAAGACACCCCCCACGGTTCCAGGGATTAATTAGGGAGGGAGAAATCACCGTCGGAAAAAAGGTCTATGACATCTTCGTACTGGTGCTCCTATTTTCGGTGTTCCATTTCCCGAGGGGGGTCACTCTAGCAGACCTTGAAGGGGACTTAAAGACCCACCGAAAGACACCCCCCACGGTTCCAGGGATTAATTAGGGAGGGAGAAATCACCGTCGGAAAAAAAGTCTATGACATCTTCGTACTGGTGCTCCTATTTTCGGTGTTCCATTTCCCGAGGGGGTTCACTCTAGCAGTCCTTGAAGGGGACTTAAAGACCAACCGAAAGACACCCCCCACGGTTCCAGGGATTAATTAGGGAGGGAGAAATCTCCGTCGGAAAAAAAGTCTATGACATCTTCGTACTGGTGCTCCTATTTTCGGTGTTCCATTTCCCGAGGGGGGTCACTCTAGCAGTCCTTGAAGGGGACTTAAAGACCCACCGAAAGACACCCCCCACGGTTCCAGGGATTAATTAGGGAGGGAGAAATCACCGTCGGAAAAAAAGTCTATGACATATTCGTACAGCTGCTCCTATTTTCGGTGTTCCATTTCCCGAGGGGGGTCACTCTAGCAGTCCTTGAAGGGGACTTAAAGACCCACCGAAAGACACCCCCCACGGTTCCAGGGATTAATTAGGGAGGGAGAAATCACCGTCGGAAAAAAAGTCTATGACATCTTCGTACAGCTGCTCCTATTTTCGGTGTTCCATTTCCCGAGGGGGGTCACTCTAGCAGTCCTTGAAGGGGACTTAAAGACCCACCGAAAGACACCCCCCACGGTTCCAGGGATTAATTAGGGAGGGAGAAATCACCGTCGGAAAAAAAGTCTATGACATCTTCGTACTGGTGCTCCTATTTTCGGTGTTCCATTTCCCGAGGGGGGTCACTCTAGCAGTCCTTGAAGGGGACTTAAAGACCCACCGAAAGACACCCCCCACGGTTCCAGGGATTAATTAGGGAGGGAGAAATCACCGTCGGAAAAAAGGTCTATGACATCTTCGTACTGGTGCTCCTATTTTCGCTGTTCCATTTCCCGAGGGGGGTCACTCTAGCAGTCCTTGAAGGGGACTTAAAGACCCACCGAAAGACACCCCCCACGGTTCCAGGGATTAATTAGGGAGGGAGAAATCACCGTCGGAAAAAAAGTCTATGACATCTTCGTACTGGTGCTCCTATTTTCGGTGTTCCATTTCCCGAGGGGGGTCACTCTAGCAGTCCTTGAAGGGGACTTAAAGACCAACCGAAAGACACCCCCCACGGTTCCAGGGATTAATTAGGGAGGGAGAAATCTCCGTCGGAAAAAAAGTCTATGACATCTTCGTACTGGTGCTCCTATTTTCGGTGTTCCATTTCCCGAGGGGGGTCACTCTAGCAGTCCTTGAAGGGGACTTAAAGACCCACCGAAAGACACCCCCCACGGTTCCAGGGATTAATTAGGGAGGGAGAAATCACCGTCGGAAAAAAAGTCTATGACATATTCGTACAGCTGCTCCTATTTTCGGTGTTCCATTTCCCGAGGGGGGTCACTCTAGCAGTCCTTGAAGGGGACTTAAAGACCCACCGAAAGACACCCCCCACGGTTCCAGGGATTAATTAGGGAGGGAGAAATCACCGTCGGAAAAAAAGTCTATGACATCTTCGTACAGCTGCTCCTATTTTCGGTGTTCCATTTCCCGAGGGGGGTCACTCTAGCAGTCCTTGAAGGGGACTTAAAGACCCACCGAAAGACACCCCCCACGGTTCCAGGGATTAATTAGGGAGGGAGAAATCACCGTCGGAAAAAAAGTCTATGACATCTTCGTACTGGTGCTCCTATTTTCGGTGTTCCATTTCCCGAGGGGGGTCACTCTAGCAGTCCTTGAAGGGGACTTAAAGACCAACCGAAAGACACCCCCCACGGTTCCAGGGATTAATTAGGGAGGGAGAAATCACCGTCGGAAAAAAAGTCTATGACATCTTCGTACTGGTGCTCCTATTTTCGGTGTTCCATTTCCCTAGGGGGGTCACTCTAGCAGTCCTTGAAGGGGACTTAAAGACCCACCGAAAGACACCCCCCACGGTTCCAGGGATATATTAGGGAGGGAGAAATCACCGTCGGAAAAAAAGTCTATGACATCTTCGTACTGGTGCTCCTATTTTCGGTGTTCCATTTCCCGAGGGGGGTCACTCTAGCAGTCCTTGAAGGGGACTTAAAGACCCACCGAAAGACACCCCCCACGGTTCCAGGGATTAATTAGGGAGGGAGAAATCACCGTCGGAAAAAAAGTCTATGACATCTTCGTACAGCTGCTCCTATTTTCGGTGTTCCATTTCCCGAGGGGGGTCACTCTAGCAGTCCTTGAAGGGGACTTAAAGACCCACCGAAAGACACCCCCCACGGTTCCAGGGATTAATTAGGGAGGGAGAAATCACCGTCGGAAAAAAAGTCTATGACATCTTCGTACAGCTGCTCCTATTTTCGGTGTTCCATTTCCCGAGGGGGGTCACTCTAGCAGTCCTTGAAGGGGACTTAAAGACCCACCGAAAGACACCCCCCACGGTTCCAGGGATTAATTAGGGAGGGAGAAATCACCGTCGGAAAAAAAGTCTATGACATCTTCGTACTGGTGCTCCTATTTTCGGTGTTCCATTTCCCGAGGGGGGTCACTCTAGCAGTCCTTGAAGGGGACTTAAAGACCAACCGAAAGACACCCCCCACGGTTCCAGGGATTAATTAGGGAGGGAGAAATCACCGTCTGAAAAAAGGTCTATGACATCTTCGTACTGGTGCTCCTATTTTCGGTGTTCCATTTCCCGAGGGGGGTCACTCTAGCAGTCCTTGAAGGGGACTTAAAGACCCACCGAAAGAAACCCCCCACGGTTCCAGGGATTAATTAGGGAGGGAGAAATCCCCGTCGGAAAAAAAGTCTATGACATCTTCGTACTGGTGCTCCTATTTTCGGTGTTCCATTTCCCGAGGGGGGTCACTCTAGCAGTCCTTGAAGGGGACTTAAAGACCCACCGAAAGACACCCCCCACGGTTCCAGGGATTAATTAGGGAGGGAGAAATCACCGTCGGAAAAAAAGTCTATGACATATTCGTACAGCTGCTCCTATTTTCGGTGTTCCATTTCCCGAGGGGGGTCACTCTAGCAGTCCTTGAAGGGGACTTAAAGACCCACCGAAAGACACCCCCCACGGTTCCAGGGATTAATTAGGGAGGGAGAAATCACCGTCGGAAAAAAAGTCTATGACATATTCGTACAGCTGCTCCTATTTTCGGTGTTCCATTTCCCGAGGGGGGTCACTCTAGCAGTCCTTGAAGGGGACTTAAAGACCCACCGAAAGACACCCCCCACGGTTCCAGGGATTAATTAGGGAGGGAGAAATCACCGTCGGAAAAAAAGTCTATGACATCTTCGTACAGCTGCTCCTATTTTCGGTGTTCCATTTCCCGAGGGGAGTCACTCTAGCAGTCCTTGAAGGGGACTTACAGACCCACCGAAAGACACCCCCCACGGTTCCAGGGATTAATTAGGGAGGGAGAAATCACCGTCGGAAAAAAAGTCTATGACATCTTCGTACTGGTGCTCCTATTTTCGGTGTTCCATTTCCCGAGGGGGGTCACTCTAGCAGTCCTTGAAGGGGACTTAAAGACCCACCGAAAGACACCCCCCACGGTTCCAGGGATTAATTAGGGAGGGAGAAATCACCGTCGGAAAAAAAGTCTATGACATCTTCGTACTGGTGCTCCTATTTTCGGTGTTCCATTTCCCGAGGGGGGTCACTCTAGCAGTCCTTGAAGGGGACTTAAAGACCCACCGAAAGACACCCCCCACTGTTCCAGGGATTAATTAGGGAGGGAGAAATCACCGTCGGAAAAAAGGTCTATGACATCTTCGTACTGGTGCTCCTATTTTCGGTGTTCCATTTCCCGAGGGGGGTCACTCTAGCAGTCCTTGAAGGGGACTTAAAGACCCACCGAAAGACACCCCCCACGGTTCCAGGGATTAATTAGGGAGGGAGAAATCACCGTCGGAAAAAAAGTCTATGACATCTTCGTACAGCTGCTCCTATTTTCGTTGTTCCATTTCCCGAGGGGGGTCACTCTAGCAGTCCTTGAAGGGGACTTAAAGACCCACCGAAAGACACCCCCCACGGTTCCAGGGATTAATTAGGGAGGGAGAAATCACCGTCGGAAAAAAAGTCTATGACATCTTCGTACTGGTGCTCCTATTTTCGGTGTTCCATTTCCCGAGGGGGGTCACTCTAGCAGTCCTTGAAGGGGACTTAAAGACCAACCGAAAGACACCCCCCACGGTTCCAGGGATTAATTAGGGAGGGAGAAATCACCGTCGGAAAAAAGGTCTATGACATCTTCGTACTGGTGCTCCTATTTTCGGTGTTCCATTTCCCGAGGGGGGTCACTCTAGCAGTCCTTGAAGGGGACTTAAAGACCCACCGAAAGACACCCCCCACGGTTCCAGGGATTAATTAGGGAGGGAGAAATCACCGTCGGAAAAAAAGTCTATGACATATTCGTACAGCTGCTCCTATTTTCGGTGTTCCATTTCCCGAGGGGGGTCACTCTAGCAGTCCTTGAAGGGGACTTAAAGACCCACCGAAAGACACCCCCCACGGTTCCAGGGATTAATTAGGGAGGGAGAAATCACCGTCGGAAAAAAAGTCTATGACATCTTCGTACAGCTGCTCCTATTTTCGGTTTTCCATTTCCCGAGGGGGGTCACTCTAGAAGTCCTTGAAGGGGACTTAAAGACCCACCGAAAGACACCCCCCACGGTTCCAGGGATTAATTAGGGAGGGAGAAATCACCGTCGGAAAAAAAGTCTATGACATCTTCGTACAGCTGCTCCTATTTTCGGTGTTCCATTTCCCGAGGGGGGTCACTCTAGCAGTCCTTGAAGGGGACTTAAAGACCAACCGAAAGACACCCCCCACGGTTCCAGGGATATATTAGGGAGGGAGAAATCACCGTCGGAAAAAAAGTCTATGACATCTTCGTACTGGTGCTCCTATTTTCGGTGTTCCATTTCCCGAGGGGGGTCACTCTAGCAGTCCTTGAAGGGGACTTAAAGACCAACCGAAAGACACCCCCCACGGTTCCAGGGATTAATTAGGGAGGGAGAAATCACCGTCGGAAAAAAAGTCTATGACATATTCGTACAGCTGCTCCTATTTTCGGTGTTCCATTTCCCGAGGGGGGTCACTCTAGCAGTCCTTGAAGGGGACTTAAAGACCCACCGAAAGACACCCCCCACGGTTCCAGGGATTAATTAGGGAGGGAAAAATCACCGTCGGAAAAAAAGTCTATGACATCTTCGTACTGGTGCTCCTATTTTCGGTGTTCCATTTCCCGAGGGGGGTCAGTCTAGCAGTCCTTGAAGGGGACTTAAAGACCCACCGAAAGACACCCCCCACGGTTCCAGGGATTAATTAGGGAGGGAGAAATCACCGTCGGAAAAAAGGTCTATGACATCTTCGTACTGGTGCTCCTATTTTCGGTGTTCCATTTCCCGAGGGGGGTCACTCTAGCAGTCCTTGAAGGGGACTTAAAGACCCACCGAAAGACACCCCTCACGGTTCCAGGGATTAATTAGGGAGGGAGAAATCACCGTCGGAAAAAAAGTCTATGACATATTCGTACAGCTGCTCCTATTTTCGGTGTTCCATTTCCCGAGGGGGGTCACTCTAGCAGTCCTTGAAGGGGACTTAAAGACCAACCGAAAGACACCCCCCACGGTTCCAGGGATTAATTAGGGAGGGAGAAATCACCGTCGGAAAAAAAGTCTATGACATATTCGTACAGCTGCTCCTATTTTCGGTGTTCCATTTCCCGAGGGGGGTCACTCTAGCAGTCCTTGAAGGGGACTTAAAGACCCACCGAAAGACACCCCCCACGGTTCCAGGGATTAATTAGGGAGGGAGAAATCACCGTCGGAAAAAAAGTCTATGACATCTTCGTACTGGTGCTCCTATTTTCGGTGTTCCATTTCCCGAGGGGGGTCACTCTAGCAGTCCTTGAAGGGGACTTATAGACCCACCGAAAGACACCCCCCACGGTTCCAGGGATTAATTAGGGAGGGAGAAATCACCGTCGGAAAAAAGGTCTATGACATCTTCGTACTGGTGCTCCTATTTTCGGTGTTCCATTTCCCGAGGGGGGTCACTCTAGCAGTCCTTGAAGGGGACTTAAAGACCCACCGAAAGACACCCCTCACGGTTCCAGGGATTAATTAGGGAGGGAGAAATCACCGTCGGAAAAAAAGTCTATGACATCTTCGTACAGCTGCTCCTATTTTCGGTGTTCCATTTCCCGAGGGGGGTCACTCTAGCAGTCCTTGAAGGGGACTTAAAGACCCACCGAAAGACACCCCCCACGGTTCCAGGGATTAATTAGGGAGGGAGAAATCACCGTCGGAAAAAAAGTCTATGACATCTTCGTACTGGTGCTCCTATTTTCGGTGTTCCATTTCCCGAGGGGGGTCACTCTAGCAGTCCTTGAAGGGGACTTAAAGACCCACCGAAAGACACCCCCCACGGTTCCAGGGATTAATTAGGGAGGGAGAAATCACCGTCGGAAAAAAGGTCTATGACATCTTCGTACTGGTGCTCCTATTTTCGGTGTTCCATTTCCCGAGGGGGGTCACTCTAGCAGTCCTTGAAGGGGACTTAAAGACCCACCGAAAGACACCCCTCACGGTTCCAGGGATTAATTAGGGAGGGAGAAATCACCGTCGGAAAAAAAGTCTATGACATATTCGTACAGCTGCTCCTATTTTCGGTGTTCCATTTCCCGAGGGGTGTCACTCTAGCAGTCCTTGAAGGGGACTTAAAGACCAACCGAAAGACACCCCCCACGGTTCCAGGGATTAATTAGGGAGGGAGAAATCACCGTCGGAAAAAAAGTCTATGACATATTCGTACAGCTGCTCCTATTTTCGGTGTTCCATTTCCCGAGGGGGGTCACTCTAGCAGTCCTTGAAGGGGACTTAAAGACCCACCGAAAGACACCCCCCACGGTTCCAGGGATTAATTAGGGAGGGAGAAATCACCGTCGGAAAAAAAGTCTATGACATCTTCGTACTGGTGCTCCTATTTTCGGTGTTCCATTTCCCGAGGGGGGTCACTCTAGCAGTCCTTGAAGGGGACTTATAGACCCACCGAAAGACACCCCCCACGGTTCCAGGGATTAATTAGGGAGGGAGAAATCACCGTCGGAAAAAAGGTCTATGACATCTTCGTACTGGTGCTCCTATTTTCGGTGTTCCATTTCCCGAGGGGGGTCACTCTAGCAGTCCTTGAAGGGGACTTAAAGACCCACCGAAAGACACCCCTCACGGTTCCAGGGATTAATTAGGGAGGGAGAAATCACCGTCGGAAAAAAAGTCTATGACATCTTCGTACAGCTGCTCCTATTTTCGGTGTTCCATTTCCCGAGGGGGGTCACTCTAGCAGTCCTTGAAGGGGACTTAAAGACCAACCGAAAGACACCCCCCACGGTTCCAGGGATATATTAGGGAGGGAGAAATCACCGTCGGATAAAAAGTCTATGACATCTTCGTACTGGTGCTCCTATTTTCGGTGTTCCATTTCCCGAGGGGGGTCACTCTAGCAGTCCTTGAAGGGGACTTAAAGACCAACCGAAAGACACCCCCCACGGTTCCAGGGATTAATTAGGGAGGGAGAAATCACCGTCGGAAAAAAAGTCTATGACATATTCGTACAGCTGCTCCTATTTTCGGTGTTCCATTTCCCGAGGGGGGTCACTCTAGCAGTCCTTGAAGGGGACTTAAAGACCCACCGAAAGACACCCCCACGGTTCCAGGGATTAATTAGGGAGGGAGAAATCACCGTCGGAAAAAAAGTCTATGACATCTTCGTACAGCTGCTCCTATTTTCGGTGTTCCATTTCCCGAGGGGAGTCACTCTAGCAGTCCTTGAAGGGGACTTAAAGACCCACCGAAAGACACCCCCCACGGTTCCAGGGATTAATTAGGGAGGGAGAAATCACCGTCGGAAAAAAAGTCTATGACATCTTCGTACTGGTGCTCCTATTTTCGGTGTTCCATTTCCCGAGGGGGGTCACTCTAGCAGTCCTTGAAGGGGACTTAAAGACCCACCGAAAGACACCCCCCACGGTTCCAGGGATTAATTAGGGAGGGAGAAATCACCGTCGGAAAAAAAGTCTATGACATCTTCGTACTGGTGCTCCTATTTTCGGTGTTCCATTTCCCGAGGGGGGTCACTCTAGCAGTCCTTGAAGGGGACTTATAGACCCACCGAAAGACACCCCCCACGGTTCCAGGGATTAATTAGGGAGGGAGAAATCACCGTCGGAAAAAAGGTCTATGACATCTTCGTACTGGTGCTCCTATTTTCGGTGTTCCATTTCCCGAGGGGGGTCACTCTAGCAGTCCTTGAAGGGGACTTAAAGACCCACCGAAAGACACCCCTCACGGTTCCAGGGATTAATTAGGGAGGGAGAAATCACCGTCGGAAAAAAAGTCTATGACATCTTCGTACAGCTGCTCCTATTTTCGGTGTTCCATTTCCCGAGGGGGGTCACTCTAGCAGTCCTTGAAGGGGACTTAAAGACCCACCGAAAGACACCCCCCACGGTTCCAGGGATTAATTAGGGAGGGAGAAATCACCGTCGGAAAAAAAGTCTATGACATCTTCGTACTGGTGCTCCTATTTTCGGTGTTCCATTTCCCGAGGGGGGTCACTCTAGCAGTCCTTGAAGGGGACTTAAAGACCCACCGAAAGACACCCCCCACGGTTCCAGGGATTAATTAGGGAGGGAGAAATCACCGTCGGAAAAAAGGTCTATGACATCTTCGTACTGGTGCTCCTATTTTCGGTGTTCCATTTCCCGAGGGGGGTCACTCTAGCAGTCCTTGAAGGGGACTTAAAGACCCACCGAAAGACACCCCTCACGGTTCCAGGGATTAATTAGGGAGGGAGAAATCACCGTCGGAAAAAAAGTCTATGACATATTCGTACAGCTGCTCCTATTTTCGGTGTTCCATTTCCCGAGGGGGGTCACTCTAGCAGTCCTTGAAGGGGACTTAAAGACCAACCGAAAGACACCCCCCACGGTTCCAGGGATTAATTAGGGAGGGAGAAATCACCGTCGGAAAAAAAGTCTATGACATATTCGTACAGCTGCTCCTATTTTCGGTGTTCCATTTCCCGAGGGGGGTCACTCTAGCAGTCCTTGAAGGGGACTTAAAGACCCACCGAAAGACACCCCCCACGGTTCCAGGGATTAATTAGGGAGGGAGAAATCACCGTCGGAAAAAAAGTCTATGACATCTTCGTACTGGTGCTCCTATTTTCGGTGTTCCATTTCCCGAGGGGGGTCACTCTAGCAGTCCTTGAAGGGGACTTAAAGACCCACCGAAAGACACCCCTCACGGTTCCAGGGATTAATTAGGGAGGGAGAAATCACCGTCGGAAAAAAAGTCTATGACATCTTCGTACAGCTGCTCCTATTTTCGGTGTTCCATTTCCCGAGGGGGGTCACTCTAGCAGTCCTTGAAGGGGACTTAAAGACCCACCGAAAGACACCCCCCACGGTTCCAGGGATTAATTAGGGAGGGAGAAATCACCGTCGGAAAAAAAGTCTATGACATCTTCGTACTGGTGCTCCTATTTTCGGTGTTCCATTTCCCGAGGGGGGTCACTCTAGCAGTCCTTGAAGGGGACTTAAAGACCCACCGAAAGACACCCCTCACGGTTCCAGGGATTAATTAGGGAGGGAGAAATCACCGTCGGAAAAAAAGTCTATGACATCTTCGTACAGCTGCTCCTATTTTCGGTGTTCCATTTCCCGAGGGGGGTCACTCTAGCAGTCCTTGAAGGGGACTTAAAGACCAACCGAAAGACACCCCCCACGGTTCCAGGGATATATTAGGGAGGGAGAAATCACCGTCGGATAAAAAGTCTATGACATCTTCGTACTGGTGCTCCTATTTTCGGTGTTCCATTTCCCGAGGGGGGTCACTCTAGCAGTCCTTGAAGGGGACTTAAAGACCAACCGAAAGACACCCCCCACGGTTCCAGGGATTAATTAGGGAGGGAGAAATCACCGTCGGAAAAAAAGTCTATGACATATTCGTACAGCTGCTCCTATTTTCGGTGTTCCATTTCCCGAGGGGGGTCACTCTAGCAGTCCTTGAAGGGGACTTAAAGACCCACCGAAAGACACCCCCACGGTTCCAGGGATTAATTAGGGAGGGAGAAATCACCGTCGGAAAAAAAGTCTATGACATCTTCGTACAGCTGCTCCTATTTTCGGTGTTCCATTTCCCGAGGGGAGTCACTCTAGCAGTCCTTGAAGGGGACTTAAAGACCCACCGAAAGACACCCCCCACGGTTCCAGGGATTAATTAGGGAGGGAGAAATCACCGTCGGAAAAAAAGTCTATGACATCTTCGTACTGGTGCTCCTATTTTCGGTGTTCCATTTCCCGAGGGGGGTCACTCTAGCAGTCCTTGAAGGGGACTTAAAGACCCACCGAAAGACACCCCCCACGGTTCCAGGGATTAATTAGGGAGGGAGAAATCACCGTCGGAAAAAAAGTCTATGACATCTTCGTACTGGTGCTCCTATTTTCGGTGTTCCATTTCCCGAGGGGGGTCACTCTAGCAGTCCTTGAAGGGGACTTAAAGACCCACCGAAAGACACCCCCCACGGTTCCAGGGATTAATTAGGTAGGGAGAAATCACCGTCGGAAAAAAGGTCTATGACATCTTCGTACTGGTGCTCCTATTTTCGGTGTTCCATTTCCCGAGGGGGGTCACTCTAGCAGTCCTTGAAGGGGACTTAAAGACCCACCGAAAGACACCACCCACGGTTCCAGGGATTAATTAGGGAGGGAGAAATCACCGTCGGAAAAAAGGTCTATGACATCTTCGTACTGGTGCTCCTATTTTCGGTGTTCCATTTCCCGAGGGGGGTCACTCTAGCAGTCCTTGAAGGGGACTTAAAGACCCACCGAAAGACACCCCCCACGGTTCCAGGGATTAATTAGGGAGGGAGAAATCACCGTCGGAAAAAAAGTCTATGATATCTTCGTACTGGTGCTCCTATTTTCGGTGTTCCATTTCCCGAGGGGGGTCACTCTAGCAGTCCTTGAAGGGGACTTAAAGACCAACCGAAAGACACCCCCCACGGTTCCAGGGATTAATTAGGGAGGGAGAAATCACCGTCGGAAAAAAAGTCTATGACATATTCGTACAGCTGCTCCTATTTTCGGTGTTCAATTTCCCGAGGGGGGTCACTCTAGCAGTCCTTGAAGGGGACTTAAAGACCCACCGAAAGACACCCCCCACGGTTCCAGGGATTAATTAGGGAGGGAGAAATCACCGTCGGAAAAAAAGTCTATGACATCTTCGTACAGCTGCTCCTATTTTCGGTGTTCCATTTCCCGAGGGGGGTCACTCTAGCAGTCCTTGAAGGGGACTTAAAGACCCACCGAAAGACACCCCCCACGGTTCCAGGGATTAATTAGGGAGGGAGAAATCACCGTCGGAAAAAAAGTCTATGACATCTTCGTACTGGTGCTCCTATTTTCGGTGTTCCATTTCCCGAGGGGGGTCACTCTAGCAGTCCTTGAAGGGGACTTAAAGACCCACCGAAAGACACCCCCCACGGTTCCAGGGATTAATTAGGGAGGGAGAAATCACCGTCGGAAAAAAAGTCTATGACATCTTCGTACTGGTGCTCCTATTTTCGGTGTTCCATTTCCCGAGGGGGGTCACTCTAGCAGTCCTTGAAGGGGACTTAAAGACCCACCGAAAGACACCCCCCACGGTTCCAGGGATTAATTAGGGAGGGAGAAATCACCGTCGGAAAAAAGGTCTATGACATCTTCGTACTGGTGCTCCTATTTTCGGTGTTCCATTTCCCGAGGGGGGTCACTCTAGCAGTCCTTGAAGGGGACTTAAAGACCCACCGAAAGACACCCCCCACGGTTCCAGGGATTAATTAGGGAGGGAGAAATCACCGTCGGAAAAAAGGTCTATGACATCTTCGTACTGGTGCTCCTATTTTCGGTGTTCCATTTCCCGAGGGGGGTCACTCTAGCAGTCCTTGAAGGGGACTTAAAGACCCACCGAAAGACACCTTCCACGGTTCCAGGGATTAATTAGGGAGGGAGAAATCACCGTCGGAAAAAAAGTCTATGACATCTTCGTACTGGTGCTCCTATTTTCGGTGTTCCATTTCCCGAGGGGGGTCACTCTAGCAGTCCTTGAAGGGGACATTTACCTCTACCGGAATTGACCTCCAATGCCTCCAGCAATTATTTAGGGAGAGGTCAAGGGGCGTCGAAATAATTATACGACCCTGGCACCGTAACCCTCAAGTAACTGAAAGTGCACTTGGGTGCTTTTTACCCCCATGTTAACTCTATGGGGGAAGCTTAAAGTTACTGAAAGTGCACTTGGGTGTTTTTTACTCCCATGTTAACTCTATAGGGATTACTTAAAGTTACTGAAAGTGCACTAGGGTGCTTTTTACCCCCAGGTTAACTCTATGGGGGAAACTTAAATTTACTGAAAGTGCACTAGGGTGCTTTTTACCCCCATGTTAACTCTATGGGGGAAACTTAAAGTTACTGAAAGTGCACTAGGGTGCTTTTTACCCCCATGTTAATTCTATGGGGGAAACTTATAAAGTTACTGAAATTGCACTAGGGTGCTTTTTACCCCCATGTTAACTCTATGGAGGAAACTTAATGTTACTGAAAGTGCACTAGGGTGCTTTTTACCCCCATGTTAACTGTATGGGGGAACTTAAAGTTACTGAAAGTGCTCATTAGTGCGGTTTTCCATCACTTTAGCTATAGTATGTTACATATAGATGGTTTATATGAAGTTTCAACACACTTTGTTTTCTCCCTATATGTAACATACTATAGCTAAAGTGATGGAAAACCGCACTTATGAGCACTTTCAGTAACTTTAAATTTCCCCCATAAAGTTAACATAGGGAGAAAACAAAGTGTGTTGAAACTTCATATAAACCATCTATATCAAACATACTATAGCTAAATTGATGGAAAACCCCACTTATGAGCACTTTCAGTAGTTTTAAATTTTCCCCATAGAGTTAACATAGGGAGAAAACAAAGTGTGTTGAAACTTCATATAAACCATCTATATGTAACATACTATAGCTAAAGTGATGGAAAACCGCACTAATAAGCACTTTCAGTAACTTTAAGTTCCCCATACAGTTAACATGGGGGTAAAAAGCACCCTAGTGCACTTTCAGTAATTTTAAGTTTCCTCCATAGATTTAACATGGGGGTAAAAAGCACCCTAGTGCACTTTCAGTAACTTTAAGTTTCCCCCATAGAGTTAACATGGGGAAAAAAAGCACCCTAGTGCACTGTGAGTAACTTTAAATTTCCCCCATAGAGTTAACATGGGGAAAAAAAGCACCCTAGTGCACTTTCAGTAACTTTGAGTTTCCCCCATAGAGTTAACATGGGGGTAAAAAGCACCCTAGTTCACTTTCAGTAACTTTGAGTTTCCCCCATAGAGTTAACATGGGGGTAAAAAGCACCCTAGTGCACTTTCAGTAACTTTAAGTTTCCCCCATAGAGTTAACATGGGGGTAAAAAGCACCCTAGTGCACTTTCAGTAACTTTGAGTTTCCCCCATAGAGTTAACATGGGGGTAAAAAGCACCCTAGTGCACTTTCAGTAACTTTGAGTTTCCCCCATAGAGTTAACATGGGGGTAGAAAGCACCCTAGTGCACTTTCAGTAACTTTGAGTTTCCCCCATAGAGTTAACATGGGGGTAAAAAGCACCCTAGTGCACTTTCAGTAACTTTGAGTTTCCCCCATAGAGTTAACATGGGGGTAAAAAGCACCCTAGTGCACTTTCAGTAACTTTGAGTTTCCCCCATAGAGTTAACATGGGGTAAAAAGCACCCTAGTGCACTTTCAGTAACTTTGAGTTTCCCCCATAAAGTTAACATGGGGGTAAAAAGCACCCTAGTGCACTTTCAGTAACTTTGAGTTTCCCCCATAGAGTTAACATGGGGGTAAAAAGCACCCTAGTGCACTTTCAGTAACTTTGAGTTTCCCCCATAGAGTTAACATGGGGGTAAAAAGCACCCTAGTGCACTTTCAGTAACTTTGATAATCCCCCATAGAGTTAACATGGGGGTGAAAAGCACCCTAGTGCACTTTCAGTAACTTTGAGTTTCCCCCATAGAGTTAACATGGGGGTAAAAAGCACCCTAGTGCACTTTCAGTAACTTTGAGTTTCCCCCATAGAGTTAACATGGGGGTAAAAAGCACCCTAGTGCACTTTCAGTAACTTTGAGTTTCCCCCATAGAGTTAACATGGGGGTAAAAAGCACCCTAGTGCACTTTCAGTAACTTTGAGTTTCCCCCATAGAGTTAACAGGGGGGTAAAAAGCACCCTAGTGCACTTTCAGTAACTTTGAGTTTCCCCCATAGAGTTAACAGGGGGGTAAAAAGCACCCTAGTGCACTTTCAGTAACTTTGAGTTTCCCCCATAGAGTTAACATGGGGGTAAAAAGCACCCTAGTGCACTTTCAGTAACTTTGAGTTTCCCCCATAGAGTTAACATGGGGGTAAAAAGCACCCTAGTGCACTTTCAGTACCTTTGAGTTTCCCCCATAGAGTTAACATGGGGGTAAAAAGCACCCTAGTGCACTTTCAGTAACTTTGAGTTTCCCCCATAGAGTTAACATGGGGGTAAAAAGCACCCTAGTGCACTTTCAGTAACTTTGAGTTTCCCCCATAGAGTTAACATGGGGGTAAAAAGCACCCTAGTGCACTTTCAGTAACTTTGAGTTTCCCCCATAGAGTTAACATGGGGGTAAAAAGCACCCTAGTTCACTTTCAGTAACTTTGAGTTTCCCCCATAGAGTTAACATGGGGGTAAAAAGCACCCAAGTGCACTTTCAGTAACTTTAAGTTTCCCCCATAGAGTTAACATGGGGGTAAAAAGCACCCTAGTACACTTTCAGTAACTTTAAGTTTCCCCCATAGAGTTAACATGGGGGTAAAAAGCACCCAAGTGCACTTTCAGTAACTTTGAGTTTCCCCCATAGAGTTAACATGGGGGTAAAAAGCACCCTAGTACACTTTCAGTAACTTTGAGTTTCCCCCATAGAGTTAACATGGGGGTAAAAAGCACCCTAGTGCACTTTCAGTAACTTTGAGTTTCCCCCATAGAGTTATCATGGGGGTAAAAAGCACCCTAGTGCACTTTCAGTAACTTTGAGTTTCCCCCATAGAGTTAACATGGGGGTAAAAAGCACCCTAGTGCACTTTCAGTAACTTTGAGTTTCCCCCATAGAGTTAACATGGGGGTAAAAAGCACCCTAGTGCACTTTCAGTAACTTTGAGTTTCCCCCATAGAGTTAACATGGGGGTAAAAAGCACCCTAGTGCACTTTCAGTAACTTTGAGTTTCCCCCATAGAGTTAACATGGGGGTAAAAAGCACCCTAGTGCACTTTCAGTAACTTTGAGTTTCCCCCATAGAGTTAACATGGGGGTAGAAAGCACCCTAGTGCACTTTCAGTAACTTTGAGTTTCCCCCATAGAGTTAACATGGGGGTAAAAAGCACCCTAGTGCACTTTCAGTAACTTTGAGTTTCCCCCATAGAGTTAACATGGGGGTAAAAAGCACCCTAGTGCACTTTCAGTAACTTTGAGTTTCCCCCATAGAGTTAACATGGGGGTAAAAAGCACCCTAGTGCACTTTCAGTAACTTTGAGTTTCCCCCATAGAGTTAACATGGGGGTAAAAAGCACCCTAGTGCACTTTCAGTAACTTTGAGTTTCCCCCATAGAGTTAACATGGGGGTAAAAAGCACCCTAGTGCACTTTCAGTAACTTTGAGTTTCCCCCATAGAGTTAACATGGGGGTAAAAAGCACCCTAGTGCACTTTCAGTAACTTTGAGTTTCCCCCATAGAGTTAACATGGGGGTAAAAAGCACCCTAGTGCACTTTCAGTAACTTTGAGTTTCCCCCATAGAGTTAACATGGGGGTAAAAAGCACCCTAGTGCACTTTCAGTAACTTTGAGTTTCCCCCATAGAGTTAACATGGGGGTAAAAAGCACCCTAGTGCACTTTCAGTAACTTTGAGTTTCCCCCATAGAGTTAACATGGGGGTAAAAAGCACCCTAGTGCACTTTCAGTAACTTTGAGTTTCCCCCATAGAGTTAACATGGGGGTAAAAAGCACCCTAGTGCACTTTCAGTAACTTTGAGTTTCCCCCATAGAGTTAACATGGGGGTAAAAAGCACCCTAGTGCACTTTCAGTAACTTTGAGTTTCCCCCATAGAGTTAACATGGGGGTAAAAAGCACCCTAGTGCACTTTCAGTAACTTTGAGTTTCCCCCATGGAGTTAACATGGGGGTAAAAAGCACCCTAGTTCACTTTCAGTAACTTTGAGTTTCCCCCATAGAGTTAACATGGGGGTAAAAAGCACCCTAGTTCACTTTCAGTAACTTTGAGTTTCCCCCATAGAGTTAACATGGGGGTAAAAAGCACCCTAGTGCACTTTCAGTAACTTTGAGTTTCCCCCATAGAGTTAACATGGGGGTAAAAAGCACCCTAGTGCACTTTCAGTAACTTTGAGTTTCCCCCATAGAGTTAACATGGGGGTAAAAAGCACCCTAGTGCACTTTCAGTAACTTTGAGTTTCCCCCATAGAGTTAACATGGGGGTAAAAAGCACCCTAGTGCACTTTCAGTAACTTTGAGTTTCCCCCATAGAGTTAACATGGGGGTAAAAAGCACCCTAGTGCACTTTCAGTAACTTTGAGTTTCCCCCATAGAGTTAACATGGGGGTAAAAAGCACCCTAGTTCACTTTCAGTAACTTTGAGTTTCCCCCATAGAGTTAACATGGGGGTAAAAAGCACCCTAGTGCACTTTCAGTAACTTTGAGTTTCCCCCATAGAGTTAACATGGGGGTAAAAAGCACCCTAGTGCACTTTCAGTAACTTTGAGTTTCCCCCATAGAGTTAACATGGGGGTAAAAAGCACCCTAGTGCACTTTCAGTAACTTTGAGTTTCCCCCATAGAGTTAACATGGGGGTAAAAAGCACCCTAGTGCACTTTCAGTAACTTTGAGTTTCCCCCATAGAGTTAACATGGGGGTAGAAAGCACCCTAGTGCACTTTCAGTAACTTTGAGTTTCCCCCATAGAGTTAACATGGGGGTAAAAAGCACCCTAGTGCACTTTCAGTAACTTTGAGTTTCCCCCATAGAGTTAACATGGGGGTAAAAAGCACCCTAGTGCACTTTCAGTAACTTTGAGTTTCCCCCATAGAGTTAACATGGGGGTAAAAAGCACCCTAGTGCACTTTCAGTAACTTTGAGTTTCCCCCATAGAGTTAACATGGGGGTAAAAAGCACCCTAGTGCACTTTCAGTAACTTTGAGTTTCCCCCATTGAGTTAACATGGGGGTAAAAAGCACCCTAGTGCACTTTCAGTAACTTTGAGTTTCCCCCATAGAGTTAACATGGGGGTTAAAAGCACCCTAGTGCACTTTCAGTAACTTTGAGTTTCCCCCATAGAGTTAACATGGGGGTAAAAAGCACCCTAGTGCACTTTCAGTAACTTTGAGTTTCCCCCATAGAGTTAACATGGGGGTAAAAAGCACCCTAGTGCACTTTCAGTAACTTTGAGTTTCCCCCATAGAGTTAACATGGGGGTAAAAAGCACCCTAGTGCACTTTCAGTAACTTTGAGTTTCCCCCATAGAGTTAACATGGGGGTAAAAAGCACCCTAGTGCACTTTCAGTAACTTTGAGTTTCCCCCATAGAGTTAACATGGGGGTAAAAAGCACCCTAGTGCACTTTCAGTAACTTTGAGTTTCCCCCATAGAGTTAACATGGGGGTAAAAAGCACCCTAGTGCACTTTCAGTAACTTTGAGTTTCCCCCATAGAGTTAACATGGGGGTAAAAAGCACCCTAGTGCACTTTCAGTAACTTTGAGTTTCCCCCATAGAGTTAACATGGGGGTAAAAAGCACCCTAGTGCAATTTCAGTAACTTTGAGTTTCCCCCATAGAGTTAACATGGGGGTAAAAAGCACCCTAGTTCACTTTCAGTAACTTTGAGTTTCCCCCATAGAGTTAACATGGGGGTAAAAGGCACCCTAGTGCCCTTTAGTAACTTTAAGTTTCCCCCATAGAGTTAACATGGGGGTAAAAAGCACCCTAGTGCACTTTCAGTAACTTTAAGTTTCCCCCATAGAGTTAACATGGTGAAGAAACAAAGTGTGTTGAATAATCCGACAAAATCGACACTAGAGATGTATTAGAGACGTTAGTAGCGTATTCTCAAATCCCACTCGGTAAGATGTATGTAAAGTACTATAGCTAAAGTGACGCAAAACCTCACTTTCATGCACATTCATTTTTCCCATAGAGATAACATGGGAAGATTCGTGACTGACACTAGAGACGATAGTTGCATGTTTTCCAATCCCACTCGGTAAGATGTGTGTAAGGTTGCCGACCATGGCACCGTAGCCTACCGCTGAACTCATAGCGGCAGTGTCTCGGTACCCATGCGGCAAGGGTCGACAACCTTCCAATCCACTTTTCGGTCACTTTTAGCTATACCTACTTTTGCCGTAGACTTGAAATGGTCATGCCGCATGGGTACCAATACACTGCCGCTGCCCATGTTATCTCTATGGGGGAAAATTAAAGTTACTGAAAGTGAATAAAAGATTGATTTTCTGTCATTTTAGCACTAGATTGTCACGTTTAGAGGGTTTATTCGCAGTTTCAAAACACTTAGTTTTTTTCCCATGTTAACTCTATGGGGGAAATTTAAAGTTACTGAATGTGCATAAAAGAGTGGTTTTGCATCACTTTAGCACTAGATTGTCACGTTTAGAGGGTTTATTTGCAGTTTCAAAACACTTAGTTTTTTCCCATGTTATCTCTATGGGGGAAAATTAAAGTTACTGAAAGTGCATAAAAGATTGATTTTCTGTCATTTTAGCTCTAGATTGTCACGTTTAGAGGGTTTATTCGCAGTTTCAAAACACTTAGTTTTTAGTGACTAAAGTGATGGAAAACAGCACTTATGAGCACTTTCAGCAACATTGAATTTCTCCCATAGAGTTAACATGGGGAGACCAAAGTGACCTAAAGTGACGGAAAACAGCACTTTCGTGCACTTTCAGTGACTTTGAATTTCCCCCATAGAGTTAACATGGGGAGAAATCAAAGTGTGTTGAAACTTCATATAAACCATCTATATGTAACATACTATAGCTAAAGTGATGGAAAACAGCACTTATGAGCACTTTCAGTTACTTTGAATTTCCCCCATAGAGTTAACATAGGGAAAAAACAAAGTGTGTTGAAACTTCATATAAACCATCTATATGTAACATACTATAGCTAAAGTGATGGAAAACAGCACTTATGAGCACTTTCAGTAACTTTAATTTTTCCCCATAGAGCTAACATGGGGAGAAAACTAAGTGTGTTGAAACTTCGAATAAACCCTCTAAACGTGACAATCTAGTGCTAAAGTGATGCAAAACCGCAACTATGAGCACTTTCAGTAACTTTAATTTTCCCCCATAGAGTTAACATGGGGAGAAATCAAAGTGTTTTGAAACTTCGAATAAACCATCTATATGTAACATACTATAGCTAAAGTGATGGAAAACCGCACTTATGAGCACTTTCAGTAACTTTAATTTTTCCCCATAGAGTTAACATAGGGAGAAAACTAAGTGTGTTGAAACTTCGAATAAACCCTCTAAACGTGACAATCTAGTGCTAAAGTGATGCAAAACCGCAACTATGAGCACTTACAGTAACTTTAAGTTTCCCCCATAGAGTTAACATGGGGGTAAAAAGCACCCAAGTGCACTTTCAGTAACTTTAAGTTTCCCCCATAGAGTTAACATGGTGAAGAAACGAAGTGTTTTGAATAATCCGACAAAATCGACACTAGAGGTGTGTTAGAGACGTTAGTAGCATATTCTCAAATCCCACTCGGTAAGATGTATGTAAAGTGCTATAGCTAAAGTGACGCAAAACCTCACTTTCATGCACATTCATATTTCCCATAGAGATAACATGGGAAGATTCGTGAGTGACACTAGAGACGATAGTTGCATGTTTTCCAATCCCACTCGGTAAGATGTGTGTAAGGTTGCCGACCATGGCACCGTAGCCTACCGCTGAACTCATAGCGGCAGTGTCTCGGTACCCATGCGGCAAGAGCGGAGAAAACTAAGTGTGTTGAAACTGCGAATAAACCCTCTAAACGTGACAATCTAGTGCTAAAGTGATGCAAAACCACTCTTTTATGAACTTTCAGTAACTTTAAATTTCCCCCATAGAGTTAACATGGGAAAAAAACTAAGTGTTTTGAAACTGCGACCCTCTAAACGTGACAATCTAGTGCTAAAGTGATGCAAAACCACTCTTTTATGCACATTCAGTAACTTTAAATTTCCCCCATAGAGTTAACATGGGAAAAAACTAAGTGTTTTGAAACTGCAAATAAACCCTCTAAACGTGACAATCTAGTGCTAAAGTGATGCAAAACCACTCTTTTATGCACATTCAGTAACTTTAAATTTCCCCCATAGAGTTAACATGGGAAAAAACTAAGTGTTTTGAAACTTCGAATAAACCATCTAAATGTAGCAATCTATTGCTAAATTGACGCAAAATCACTCTTTTATGCACTTTCAGTAACTTTAATTTTTCCCCATAGAGTTAACATGGTAAAGAAACGAAGTGTGTTGAATAATCCGACAAAATCGACACTAGAGGTGTGTTAGAGACGTTAGTAGCATATTCTCAAATCCCACTCGGTAAGATGTATGTAAAGTACTATAGCTAAAGTGACGCAAAACCACACTTTCATGCACATTCATTTTTCCCATAGAGATAACATGGGAGGATTCGTGGCCGACACTAGAGACGATAGTTGCATGTTTTCCAATCCCACTCGGTAAGATGTGTGTAACAAGGCGGTAGACAACGGTACAAGGGTCGGCAACCTTCCAAACCACTTTTCGGTCACTTTTAGCTATACCTACTTTTGCCGTAGACTTGAAATGGTCATGCCGCATGGGTACCAACACACTGCCGCTGCCCATGTTATCTCTATGGGGGAAAATTAAAGTTACTGAAAGTGCATAAAAGATTGATTTTCTGTCATTTTAGCACTAGATTGTCACGTTTAGAGGGTTTATTTTCAGTTTCAAAACACTTAGTTTTTTCCCATGTTAACTCTATGGGGAAAAATTAAATTTACTGAAAGTGCATAAAAGAGTGATTTTGCGTCAATTTAGCAATAGATTGCTACATTTAGATGGTTTATTCGAAGTTTCAAAGCACTTAGTTTTTTCCCATGTTAACTCTATGGGGGAAATTTAAAGTTACTGAATGTGCATAAAAGAGTGGTTTTGCATCACTTTAGCACTAGATTGTCACGTTTAGAGGGTTTATTTGCAGTTTCAAAACACTTAGTTTTTTCCCATGTTAACTCTATGGGGGAAATTTAAAGTTACTGAGTGTGCATAAAAGAGTGGTTTTGCATCACTTTAGCACTAGATTGTCACGTTTAGAGGGTTTATTCGCAGTTTCAAAACACTTAGTTTTTTCCCATGTTAACTCTATGGGGGAAATTTAAAGTTACTGAAAGTTCATAAAAGAGTGGTTTTGCATCACTTTAGCACTAGATTGTCACGTTTAGAGGGTTTATTCGCAGTTTCAACACACTTAGTTTTCTCCGCTCTTGCCGCATGGGTACCGAGACACTGCCGCTATGAGTTCAGCGGTAGGCTACGGTGCCATGGTCGGCAACCTTACACACATCTTACCGAGTGGGATTGGAAAACATGCAACTATCGTCTCTAGTGTCGGCCACGAATCTTCCTATGTTATCTCTATGGGAAAAATGAATGTGCATGAAAGTGTGGTTTTGCGTCACTTTAGCTATAGTACTTTACATACATCTTACCGAGTGGGATTTGAGAATATGCTACTAACGTCTCTAACACACCTCTAGTGTCGATTTTGTCGGATTGTTCAACACACTTCGTTTCTTTACCATGTTAACTCTATGGGGAAAAATTAAAGTTACTGAAAGTGCATAAAAGAGTGATTTTGCGTCAATTTAGCAATAGATTGCTACATTTAGATGGTTTATTCGAAGTTTCAAAACACTTAGTTTTTTCCCATGTTAACTCTATGGGGGAAACTCAAAGTTACTGAAAGTGCACTAGGGTGCTTTTTACCCCCATGTTAACTCTATGGGGGAAACTCAAAGTTACTGAAAGTGCACTAGGGTGCTTTTTACCCCCATGTTAACTCTATGGGGGAAACTCAAAGTTACTGAAAGTGCACTAGGATGCTTTTTACCCCCATGTTAACTCTATGGGGGAAACTTAAAGTTACTGAAAGTGCACTAGGGTGCTTTTTACCC